>OU744324.1:7500-2590000 GCA_916610235.2 Lasioglossum morio | reverse complement strand
TTCGCCAGGCTAATTGCATAAAATTTTGAATTCCGCCCGTGTGTGTCGCACCGATTTACTGCGCAGATTGCTAACTATATATATTTTGACACGAGTATATGATGCTCAAAAGTCGCCGGTTCTACGGCAACATTAATGCTGTCCCGCGTAATGAGCGACTTGGCTCCAACGGGCGCATATTTTCTTTTACGATGCCTAAATATAATCTTAACGATGTCCTTATGGCCTAGACCAGTCGGCGCTTCGAGAAATCTGAAATTCACCGAGGCCCCGATTTACGTTCATTCGCTCCGATCTGATCCAGTTGTCCCGTTTCAACAAAAAACATCCCCTCCCACTCTCGCCCCTCCTCCACCGAAAACTGTCGTTCGTCAGTCTGTTTTGTACGTTTGCTTGATCCTGATCATTGTTATGTATGCTTCGTGTACGCCGAACAAGCAGATGCCTTTCTCGCAACAATAATTACACACGTCGCATCTTATTTTAACCCCTGGCCTTATAATAACGTGCCAGATCCGTGACAAAGATTTCAATAGATACACGTGTATCGTCCAATTTTACTACAATATTACTGGACGAACTGTACGAGATTGAATACGTGGTCTGCAGATTAATTGTATAATATATGTTTTATTGCAAATGATCAAGATTGAAAAAGTTTGATGAGTCATAAGGCAAGGGGTTAATGTTTGCGCGAAGAAGGTAATCGCTTGTTCGCCGATAGATTGCGTTGTACGTCTCGTTTTTTTTTTTTCGTTCGTAAATGAATCTTAATAGTCTCTGGTCTGTCTATAACCTGTCTGATTATATGCTAGAATATTTACATGAACCTGCACCGATTTCGGTGGGCCTGTAGCGTTGTGTTTCGCAAATAAATTTGTTTAAATGGTTTTACACCTGTGCCCTTGTCTGTTTTCTGTTTATTTAACCCATCCCCCCCACCACCTACTATTTTTGCGCATCCGCTTTGAATTTTTGCTACGCAACCGCGCGATACGTCCGCCACCGATTAGCGTAGCTTGTATCCGCTGCGAGCACGGATAAGTGGAAGTTTTCAATTGCGACGGACAATTATGTTCCGCCCCGCGTTTGAATACATAATGTCGGGGCCGCAACCAGACGGATTTACGTTTTGCTATTCGCGACGCGGCGCGGCGCGGCCCTCGTGTAAATGTGTATCGCGTTACAAGAAACCGGATTCGGGATTAATAATAATCGACGGTGAAACTAAATTTGCGGAGAGGTTTTTTTCCCCCGAGCGAGGGACACACGGCCGGACCGCTTTCGTCCCAAACGAATTATCGTTTTATCCGCGTTTTCCTGCCCGGATAAATTTCCTAGTCATTCCTCTTTTTCTAACGCTCGTCGCGATTAAGGATCGAAGTCACGTACCCGGCCGAGCCCGACTGTCGATCGTTCAACAATCGTCACGTGTCAGCCGATTTTCCCATAGAACCCGCGGAACGACTTTCGATCGATGCCAATCAGCGATTATTATCCGCATGCCCGGTGATCTTCGCCGGCATCGAGCCAGGATCTACCCGGGATCGAGCTAGATCGTGCTACCTTGCGAACCTGCGATTATCCCGAGCGGTTTTGATCGCATTGTGAAAAACTTAGGCTCGCGCGGGGCTCGACTGCTCCGTTCCCATTCCGCTGTTCCCCCCTTTTCTTATGACATTGATAAAGTCTCGTCTCGAGGTTTGTAATAAATATTATAGAACAATTTTCAAACCAACACATCAATTACATTGTTCGCCAAATTTTCGAAACAATTTATCCGATGTTATTTAAAACGTAAGAGCTGTTTGAAAAATTCGTCAAATGAAAAATGTTACCTCTTTCTTATCCACATTGCTTCTATAAATATGCATAAACATTGCTAACTGCACAGTGTAACCTAATTTTATTATATGCTTTGTTCGCCCTTCGTTTGTTTACCACAATGTAATAGTATAATATAGGATGACGCGTGAGAAAGAGGTGAACCGTATCATCGGGTGATTCAAGTAGAAATGGTCTATAGTAGACATACGTCATATATAGATAGAGTATTCAGTAGATCTCCGCCTAACATATTGCTATTAACGATTGACAATTGGCGATCTACATATAATTCCTTCATGAACAAACATCGAATATTAAATGAATCAGTGGCAATCTTATTATTAATTATTATTGCAATCGTCCACTGGTTTCTGTACGTAATGCGACATCTACTGTAGTGTGACAATATTAGGTGTACACATTTGTGGTGCGAACGATTCAACGATCGACCAAGCGGAGGAAACTGGAGGTTCGAACATCAATTAGCGGAAAACCATGCTTCTTTATCGTCGATCCGCAATGGTTCTCCGAAGCATCGCAATTTCGCTGACGAAACAGCCAGTCGTCTACTTTTCCCTTTAATTGTCGTAGGAGCTCGACGAGGAACTTTCTTTTTTTTCCTCGTGCCTCGCAGTGACATTTGCGTGTGGCCAAACGGGGGTACGTTCGGATCGACACGCTAGACGACAATTAACTCGACAAACCGTGCAACCGCCATCCTCTCACTCCGCTGTCGTTGTATCGGGTCCCTTCTTTGCAGCCAAAGAGGGTGTAAACCCGTCATTATCCTGATTATTCTTCCATGCCGCCTAATCACAACCTGTCACTCGTGTCATTGTTTCACTATGGATCATTACCGTTTTTTCCCCTTTCTTTCTTTCTATTTTTCGCAGTCGCGTCTCCGAATAGAGTCGTGATAGGCAATGTACTGTTTTGTCGCACCCCCCTCTCCCTCCCCCTCCCCCATCAATATCATCGACCATTCGCCCTGAACTATTTAGCATTACATGCATGCTCTTTAGCTCGAGCGATCAAGTCCATTAAGCGGAACAGGGGAATAAATTAAAACTTTGCTCCCGTACACAATGTATCGACTAAACTTTTTTCTTCTCTGTAGCCGTAGTTTCGAACTTTGAGTTACTTCTGCACAAGGAACACTCATGGAAAGAAGTGTCGCGTTATTGTCCATTCACTGTATTATATGTAGAATTTTTTCAACGACCTCAACTATTCTACAACAAGGCCGCCGTTCGAAGTGTGACGCCGCTATTTATAGATGTTTGTCAAATATTCGTATTAATAACCGCAGAAAATGTTTGTCGGAGGGAACGAGGTTTGTCTAATAACTTATAAATGTTCGTCTTCGTAATTATTAATAATATCGATATTTTCCCTAAATTTTCTGGCCTCGATGAGCAACCTGAAGCCATCGTCGCACAACTTTCAGATTTCGAATCTGTCGTTAAAGCGCCGTACCGCAACTTTTCCCGTGTAGGACGTTTTCGATTTCGAAAATGATGTTTTCCGATCCGATCTACCGTTCAGCTCTTTTTGAAGTGAACATAAATTGAGCCTCGCAAATGAGCAGCGGCGCGGGTAACGTATATACAACACTCGATCACATCCGAAGTTAGCACTACATCATGTCCATCACGGAGTCTATTTTTGTCGTCTGTCGGAGGAATATCTGGGGTCCTGGTTCGTGAGCCGATAACATCGACGGAATAATCGATGATCAACCGTCGTAATGAAACACTACTGTATTTGGGTTCCGGTGGTCGAGATGCTGTTGGTTCGGTACCGAATGACTTCTGTAAAGTTTTAATGAGGGTGACTGGGCGTTTTCGGGAAGACTAGAAGGTGCCGGTAGCTGGTCGATGATGGAAGGGGAGAGAGAAAGAGAGACTATAAAACGGTTACCAGGATGAAAACGACGAGTCGCGACGCCGCTGCTGCTGCTGCTGCTGCTGCTTCTGTTGGTAGAGGAAGAAAAAGGGTGCGAGAAGGAGCAAATGAAGAAACGCGTTGATCGCGGAGAGCGAAAGAGACGGGAAAATATAAAATAGCGGGCGACGTGTACCAGTTAGACTATATGCTCTAATTTTAGGCGATTGCCTCGCTCCCTCACCCGAGGATTATAATTAGATACAAAAATACCCGACCGCCACCCACCCACCCACCCAACCGACAAGCCGGCATGTCGAGCGAAAGCGCGGGTGCGTTCACGAATCCCGGATCCGAAAGCTGTACGAAGCGCCATTCGCGTTGTTGTACTCACATTCGTTCTGTTCCATTTGGTTGTCGTCGTCGTCGTCGTCGTCGTCGTCGTCGTCGTCGTCGTGGTCGTCGTAGTCTTCTTCGTAGTCGTCGTCGTGCAAGCTAGCTCGTCTCTCGCGGATCGTCCAAGAAAAGGGGGTTTCGCTCCACTTCATCTTGTCTGGTTAATTATTCAGCCCGGCATTCCCTGTGACTAATTGTTAATTTTTAACCACTAATTCTCGTTCATTTCACCTCCGAGAAATCTTCAATATATTATAGAAGCATATCTACCCTTGTTAGGGTTCGGTTTCGCAGCTGTTCATTGGACTGAACTGCAACTTTGAGCACGGAAATCTTGTAGATGTTTTTTTCTTTCTTATAATACACTGTTGTATATTCTTAACACTAAGTTTTTAGATTTTTGATTTTACAATTATTTAAATTATAAAGGTGTTTTCGTGGGAATCGATTGAATACATTTTTTTTTTATTCTAGTATATTCATTTTAATAAAAATTCGAAGATATAGTATAATTTGTTCTTAAAAATATATTTCTGAAGTAACTTATAGTCTTATAGTCTACATGGATTTTCGTAGATCGTCGGCGTGTGGTGGTAAAGCGGTTCCTGGAAGTCTCGGATTGATTAGTCGGTAGAACTGGTTGTTAGTTTCTAAGAAACGAACGTGTACATGCAGCTGGTTAGTCCCGCTATGAGCGGTTAATACTTATTCACGAGGTGGATAAATAATTAATTAACGTGACTGGAAAGGATTGATCAAAGAATGTAGCAGCTGGTATCGGGAAACAACGCGTTTATTTACCCCTCGTACACTCTAGTCTAATATAAGACAGCCAGGCTCGTTTAGGATAGCAGAGGGGGTAACCGTCCCTAATGCAGAGGGGATAATTATTATACGAACCAATCGATACTTCGATGAACGACTTCGTTCTTCGTTGAAGGAAAAAAGAACATTTAGCTTCCTGCGTCGAATTCAATCGCATCAACTGCGTTTCTTCTTCTTTTTTTTTTAAATGGAATTCCTCATGGATATCTATACCGAAATATAAATTATTTAAATTCGTAGTAGAAATTACTTCTACTTCTGTTCATCAAATTTTTAGCAAGATCTTTCGAAATGAATAGACATCATTGACTTGGCCAACATTATTCTATTTACATATTCTACATTATTTACTAAAAGTATTTTATTCTCTTCAATATATACAGATACACACGAAATACAATATTTTGTTAGTATAATAGATAATAATCAACTTAGTCGCGATCCATGAAAACCATTTCTACTTGATAATATCATTTCTAAATCAAACGAGCAATAGTCACGTTTAATCGATGCATGATCGACAAAAATTACTGTTGACGTAATGATGTCACGCTTTAAAACGTTTCGTCATGTTACTAATAAATTCATGCTTATTTACATACTTCCACGTATCGCCGGCTCAGCCCGGTCGGACTATTAATAATTCCGATAATTACCAATTATTTTTAAATGCCAAGAGTCTAGAGTTAATTTTGGTACGTGAGCTCACGCCCTCCCGCGCTGGCATCTTGCGTGAATGCACAATACTTAAGTATGCACTGGCGAGTTAATATTGCAAATATTGTCTTCATAATTTCCTGTATTTCTGTGAAAATAATTTAACAAGAATTCGGATGAATCTAAAAAACAGAATAAACATTTCTCAGCTAAGAATACACTAAAAAAAAAAAAAAAAAAACAATGACATTGGGCAATACCAAAGAGCTCTGAAATAGAGAACACGTTAATAAATAAAAGATCAACCAATGAAAAAAAAAACTATACAAAAATTTATTGATTGTAGAACGATGTGTCCACTGCAGTTTCCAGAGAACCTTCGTCCTCGTCGAATAGGTTTGGCTAGTTAAGGACACGCAAACGAGCGATTTGAAAGTTCGACTGTTCAGCCGGATAATCACAAAAATAGTGATTTAGGTAGATCCTGATGCCGGTGACGTAGCCTGTTTTAGTTTAACGAGGTTCTGAATCAGGTGTTTCAGCCCCCGGAGAAATTCTGCGGGCTAGAGTCGTGTGTTGCCGGGGGTATTTCAAAGTAAAGGGAATGGCTGATGCGTCGAGGCATAGTTGTCGGTTGGTATCGGTTGGAAAGTGACTCTCCTGGTGAATAGTCGCGCGTATCTACGTCAGGTTAGGTTTGTTACAATACCAAGTTGGTCGATCCCACAGCCCTGGTTGATTGCTGGTTAAAAGATCACCGGAGTGTGACAGGGCCGTTTCTCTCTGGCCGAAGCACACGCGTATACACGCCGCGCCGCGCCGCGCCGCGCCGCACCGGTGACACACGGAGGACGAAGGAGACCGAGCAGCAAGAAGTATGGTGCAGGGGGAAAGAAGGTAGGCTAGCAGGAGGTAGGCAGGAGGAGAGAGAGAAGGTAGGAGTGCACCAAGGAATCATGGTCTCTAATTTTTACGGTGTAGCCACATGCGCGTCCGATGTCCCTATATATTTACAAGTACAAGTAGCCGGTCATTAAATCCGATAATTAATCACAATCGTCTCTATTAACGGGGAAGGCTTAATTGCTGTTATCCACGCCGCGATCCGCTACGAAACGGGGCGGCCGGCGTGGAAGACGGGGCCGGAGGTGGGTCCGGCCCAGGATGTGACTGAAGAATGGGCCCGTCGATCGTTCCGACCGCCTTTTCATTTCTTCGTGACGGCCGGTCTGTGTCTTTCGCCGGTTGCCGGTCGCCGTGCGAAACCAACGACCAAATTTCACGGTTTAGAATTTAACGCCCAACTCCGGACGGATGTGTCGCGCGATCCCGTCTGACTCTCCGTTCCCATGTCGGGGAAACTCTACGCTCGTCGATTTGCGACCTTCCTGTCTGGATAACGTTCGTTGTTTGACGCGCGAATTCAATCGATGCTTTTTCTTCTTTTTTTTCTTTTATTATTAACTCTTCGAGGACGATATTGTATTATGGTAGGGATGTTGCTGTAATCTGTTAGCGTTGGTGATTCTATATGATATCCTCCATGTGTCCAATAATTAGAACGTGTATAATCAATTTCAAAATATTCCTAGAATCAGTATTCTATTTGGTCTCTGTGTCTCGCAATGAATGCAAACGATGTTTGCATAAAGATCCTAAGTGAAAAGAGCGTATCTAAGCACAACCGGCTGGCAAGTCCGCGGCAGTTCTCAGCGAAATGGCAGCCGGGAGGCGGTTAATTGTAATAAGGAGCCAGAAGAAATCGTTAGCGAATGCGATCGATCACCGGAGCACAATACACTCGTCTCGTCGCGTAGAACTGCGCAATAGGAAATTCCACGTTACCGGTGACATTCGATCCAGCCACTAATACAGAAGACACATAATAACAGGGTGAGCAAGTTATTGCGATAAATTTTAATGCGCGGAAGGTATGCTACGTGTTTACGTCCACGTAACTCTCACGATGGTAGCGCGTTCGAAGAGCTCCACGATGCCGGAGGAATATGGTTACACAGACGAACACGTGGCTGGAACGTACGTGTACATGGTTTTCCAGACGTTGGTAGGTCCCGGCACAAAAACCCAGGAAGCTCGCACACCGACGACAATGCCTCGTGCACGACCATCTACTTACTTTAGTGGTCAGCGCGGAAGAAAAGAATTAGCTAGACGGGGGCGCGTCTCATCTAGGTCACCCACACAGCTGACCGTGCCTGCCGACACTTACATATCACGTACACGTACACACAAGCTACACATACTCGAGGAGCCTCATTACGGTGCCACGGTGGCGAGGGGTTGTGCAGCAAAAGAGGCGAGCGTTAATTAAGAACAGACTCGCCACCCTCTAAGTAAGGAGCACTGACCAACCCCCAACCCCTCCGCACCCCCTAACACCCCCTCGCCAACCCACGCTAGCTTACTTCCTTCAACTCGCCCCTGGTCCCTGCACCTCACCACTCCTTCATGGTTGCTACTGCAGTGACCCCGCATCCTTCCCAGCTTCATTCTGAAAGTAAGAACGTCGAGAACTGTATAGGAAGACGGAAAACGAGGGAAATACGAGGAACGCGTATACAACGAATGGAAAGCAGTCGGGATGAGATAGGGGAAAAAATCGCCGAGTCGAATGCTGCCTAGGAATCTTCCAGGCGAACCTACATCCATCGAGAGACTGCGATTTTCCGAATTTTAACACAGGAATATTCGAGACACGTTTTCTAACTTCTATGTAGCGTGTATAAATATTCGAAATGACAATTTTTGCATGGAATTAGCATTTATCAAGATCCATATTCGAGGTCACGCCACTGTGAATTTTAAGTAATGTTAATGGATAATGAGGACCGCTAGTGGACAGCCAGATGATTGATTTTTCCTGTGGGAAAACGGAAAGATTCGTCATAGATCGGCGAGCTTTGAAGCCGCCATGAAATATAATGGAACGATGATCGGCCAATCTCATTGTGACAACACGAAGACACACATGTTGCCAGTGTCGCACAGCGGCAGTTCCTCTTAGCCGGAAAAAAAAGTCACCCAACTGTTCATCCCCCTTCCGAGCGTTGTAAGCTGCCCCAACCAGGGGTGAACCGTGCCCGATTGTTTCCAACAGGTTTGCTAGCTTTTGTTTCAGTCCGTTCTCATGCGCGGCGGAACTGGTCATTGCTCGAACCCTAAAAACGGTTGAACAATGACCTTCAGGCCGTTACATTGCATTGCAATAAAGACCCCCATTTCCCAGAGTGCTGAGAGAGAGAAAGAGAGAGAGAGAGAGAGTAATCTTGATGGGACGGGAATTCATTCTATGGTTTTAAATGCTATCGACTGCCGCTGTTGTCCGATCGTTGATTCGTCGCATTCGTCACTTCGTTCGTTACCATTGTAAAACTTGACATATGATTAATTTTCCTTTTACAACTTATGTTACTTATAGAATAATTATAGAAAATACGCTTCTTACAGCGTGTTTTAATAGGATTCTCCCGTGTCCGTAGTCGGGAAGAATTTCATAAGGCGAGAGACTCACCCTTGACGAAGTGGAAAGTCGAATGGTGGAAGTATTTATGTGCATGGGAATCGGTTGGAATGACGTTACTGTTCTCTCATAATCGCGTGGACTTACGAGACGCGCGAACGTCACGGCCTTTTATGATAAAACATTCATATGCATTCAATCAAAATTATGTACAGCGGAGACTGGCTGATTTTCTCGTTTCCATACATGCCTTATGGATTTTCCTACTGAAAAATCTTACTAACAATGCTCAAGGATTTTTATGAAAGTTTCGTGATCTTGGTCAATGTTACAAACACACTGGCCGCATTCGGAAAAAGATGAAACGTCTAGACGGTTGTAACTAGAGCAGCTCATTAGCAAAACCCGAGCGCCAATTCGAAATCCCTGCAATAAATCTTTCGCTCGGGGCGTTGAAAGGGTGCTGAGCGTCCGGATCGCAGGCGGGGAATCTCGAAATTAAACAAACGCTATATTGACACGTTAATCCTTTGCTGTAGATGCATCTTCGGTGGAAGTGTGCATCGGGGGGTGAGAGAGACGATGCGGAGAAACGATCGCCACCCTCTCCTCTCGAGATCCATCGTTCTGTAGAGCGTCGAAGGAAAGGAAAGGGAAGTGCAAAGGGGAAGGAAATCAGAGAGCAAGAGGGATGGCAAGAGACTTGGCAATCCGAATTTGTGTGTGTGTGAACGAACTACACCGCATACAGGGTCTTAGCAGGACTTAACGAATATTGCCGTCGATATCCAGGAGCCCCTTGTACGACGCTTCGACTCGTCCCGCCATCGAACTTTCTTTTGTCCCTTCTTGCGAAGACGCGTTACCCGAGGCTCCCGGCGCGGTGGTCGATTCCACGACGACTGACCGAGTTAATTTAACGCGCACGTTAATTTGTTCCCTGGGATTTCGTATTCGAAGCGATTCCACGCGGCCGGCAATTCAATATTCTGTTCCCGAATCCTTTCACGGTTTGCTAATTCCAAATTCCGCGTTAACGCTGCACACGTCCCGAAGGATTATGGAAAACAGTCACTTAACCGCAACCGCTCGTAGAAAGTATTTCATCGCGCCGACTAAACGCGTGTCTCGCTGAAATCAGTGCGGTAAAAAGGACTCGTACAAAGAAATTATATGTCACCCTCTGACCTTGAACTTCAAGGTGAAAAATTCAACAATGTTTTGTAATCTCCATGTAATTGTTTTCCACCCTGTACAAAATGAACTCGCGATTAGAAAAGAAAAGAAATGCCTCGAAAGGTTAAGTCGGATAAATAAAGGTTTGTTTATGAAAGTGAACGGTTTCATTGTAACCTCTTACGCCTATTTGGCTAAGCCAATGCTCTCTTTTCGGAGACGGGTGCGCGTCAGGACGGACAGATAGAAATGGCTGGGGGACACGGTAGATAAATTAGCGGTAGTAATGAAGACTGAGTCCGGCGTCTGATTAAACAAACACAGTGAGACACGAATAAGTGAGGGAAGTGAGAACGGGAAAAGCGAACGTTAAAAGGTGGATCCGGGGGTTGGAAGTCGAATGAGATTCAGAAAACGAGGGAGCCGAGGAGAGGCGAAGAAGACGAGAGAAACGAATCTGCTTGTCTGACCGCGAACATTGTCTTATTTTGCCCCTAATTAACTAAAGTAGCGCGGCACCGTGAAGACGTTCCCTCGGCCGTCCTTTTTTCGTTCATCTCTCGCGCCTTTTCTCATTTGTCTTCTCTTTATTCCTCTATTTTTTTTTCTCTCTCTCTCTCTCTCTCTTTCTCTTCTCTCTTTATCCACGCACGCCGGGTTTCCTACCCGAAGACGAGCCCATCGCGGGCTTCGTAGAATGCCTGTTGTTTCATTTTCGACGCACGTCCTCAAAATGAAAATGTATGAGCGCGTGTAATACATAGAGAATAGTTTCGACCGGGCCGGTTAGCGGAGCATGAATCTCATCGAGTCGCTCAAGGCTGAAGCTCTCGAAATTACGCGGGATGAATTAAAAATAGCGATCACTAAATTGTGAAAACAAAATCCTTCCCCTCCCCCCCCTCCTCCGTCCATCCCTCCCGCGTCACTCGCCGCGGATTTATGGCCGTTTTTTGAGTTTCCAGTCACGAGTTATTAGCCGCGGTCGTTTGCGAAAAATACCAAAAACACTAATCATCGGAGGTACGCCCGGTACCCTAACCGTCGACAGGAATAACACCGGTATCATTATTTTTGAGACGCTTGCGAAATTCATCATCCGGAATATATGTCTGCGGACAATACTATGTCTCTCGACCGTTCAAACATTCTCGCACACTTTTTACAGAAATTTATACATCAACAGAAAAAATTACACCTCGATCCGTAATCGCTGAGGTACAGTTTGGCAAAGCAGTAATTGTTTTTCGAGGAACAAATTTATTGAATGTAGTCGGGGGCAAGAGAGCTGTATTTAAAGCGAACAACTTTGCTGAAATTTGTTTTACCTTAAAAATGATCCAATTATTATTATTTAAATTGCACGCGGTTTGGTATAGTGATTATAGGTCGAAGGTCGAACAGCCCCGCAAAATCACCCCGCAACCAACCCAAAGAAATGCATGATCCGAAACGAAAAAATGAGATACAGTAGGTACCTGACCCGTTCATTTTAACGCATTATATCAAGATTAATGCGATGAATGTACCGTAATGAGCGAACGGCCAGGGAATTTATAGAAGTGAAGCCGAAGTTGAAATAAGAGAACCGGCGACTTTATACAAACTTTGCGAGGGATCTTCGATCGTTTTGTCTCGCAACATATTTTATTTATAGTCACCATGAATCTTTCAACCGAGAAATTAATCGTGTTATTAACGATTGCCGGCTATTTTCGATCGGAGCAAGGTGGAGTTAGGAGAAGAAAAGAAGGCGCCAGGTGGTCGTACAACGACGCTAGGTATCCGCGGTGGCGGCTCTGAGTCAATTTATTTATAATCTTCGGAATCTTTCTATCGTTTTTTTCTTTCTTTCTTTCTTGAAACTGACCGCCGGAGAAGAATTAGCGGATACTGCGCACGCAGTCGACCTAATCCAGAACGTTGAGGACGGCGTTAGGTGAAAAAATACGTCGGACGGTAATAATTATTATCGAGCCGGGCTGGATCGAAGGAGGAGAGGAGAGACGGAAGAGAGGGGAGAGAAAAATATACGAATCCATGACGATGGGTTTGCCGGCAAGGACGTTCAAGTTTAAACGAAAATAAAAATTTCCTCGCCGGTACTAATTATAGAATACGCTCATCGAGCAACCGCTGCTTGAATTACCGGTACTCGTATACCGGGTGTCTGCTTCGGTCTCTCGTCATCTTTCAAACTGTTTCCAGAGTTTAACGCGTTGCTGTAAAGGAACACTCGGTACGCCGACACGCTTCTCGCCCAATATACCAAGGGAAATTAATATTGTTTTTATCGACAGCCACGGGGATAATTAGATCCCGGTGTATGCCTGCTTGTGCGTACATGTTCCGACGGCCATGATCGAGGATCTCGTTCCCGGTGCCCCGCGACGTGTCATGAGTTCGTTCCTCGGCATCATGCCTTGCGCCTTTCGAACCTGGTTTAACCCTTTCGTTACACCGGTGATGGCTGCCAGTATATTATCGCCGTAGGAGACTCGGCCCCCGGACTGTACTTTGTCTCGAGCTGGATGTCTGCTACTTTTGCTGGACCGTGTTAACCCTTTGCAGTCGGAGCTATTTTAACTTGATAATTAAACATTTCTTCCGACCTAGAATAATTCCATTCTATACGATTCGTTCGTTTCATGAAAATAAAAGTAGCAAAAGAAAAATGTTGTACTTGGATTGCAACGAACTGGAGCGAAGTGGAAGTTTATTTTCTTTCTTAGTCTAATTGTTACTAATTGTTTTTGCAATAACATTTTTGTAATAAACGTACAAAATCCGCTGTCTGCTGATCAGGTACCAAGGTACTTAATAATGCAAACAATATTGTGAATGATGGCACAGGTTGTACCCGACTGCTAAGGGTTGAGAGCGTCTGTCCTTTTTCGTTGACGAATTTCCTAGAATTTTCAAGTGCCCTAATAATTCGAGCACCAACTGTGTATTTCTATATGGATGCAATATGGTAGTTACGAAAGTGAAGTGTAATGTGGCAACGCGATTTTTGTTTGTTTCAGATTTATGCGGAGAATGTGACGTCAGCAGAAACAGGGAGGACGAAGGCCGTGCTAGTCCCAGAACGGTGAGTCAGTGATTAATCAACAGCGCCGTTCTCTGTTCCGACAGTAATTATTTGACCTGACAATCGAAGTAATTACCGATCGTACGCGACACACCTATCCGTATACACGACGACTTATCTTTCACCGTGCATCGGCGTAGGCCGAGTTTCGCTATTAAACCGTTCGCGTACGTATCACTTAGCAATCAATGTGGTTTTATATATCGTAAACGGGCCTTGTAACAATGTTGCATGCCTGCTCTTCGTGCAGAAGATCAATCCGGCATATAAATGATTACGTTAATTACGTCGAGATAAAACATTCCATGAATATAAAAACGCTCGGTCTCGATTCGAGCAACTAAATACATATTTTAAATTCCAGCGAAGTGGCGTTATTAAGAAATTCGAAATTGATTATACTTTCCTACCAGCAGCTTTCGATGCAGTTCGTCAAACAAAGTGTTTGTAAACCGGCTGTAAATTATTTCTAGGTTCAGGTTATTGTTATCGCTTAATTACACTGTGGCGAAATTTTCTGATTACGTGGCTGAACCAATGCTTCCGTGGCATTGCGAAATAAATTTCAATTTTACGAGGGTTGACATACTTTACGACCAGCCCCCATGAATTTCATCTACATCGTACACAGAAAAATGGTTTGAAATTTTATTCTTTTCTCAATATCATTTTTCCGGAGTTTTCAAGGATATCGATATTTTTTCTTGTAAATGTATATTTTTGTTCTTTGCATATATTTCAGTTGTCATTAAATGCATTCGTATAGCAGAGGGAAAAATTGAACGTGTCCGTTTGCGTGTACACTGACGAATTTGACTCTCGAGAAGTAACTCCCGATAGTTTTACTCTGAGATGGACACGTACCTTTCAGCAGAGGATTATTTGCTGTGAAATCGCTTCGACGACGGGGCCGGGGATAAAGGGGAGAAGTCCTAGAGAGAAAGAGAGGAAGGGGAGAACGATCGTCCGCGGGACCAATCGATAGGAATCATATTACCGATAAAACGAGGGTTCGTGCGAAAACGAAAGGACTTTGTGGTCCTTGGCCGGTCTCGGAACAAGCGCATCGGAGGCCCGTTCCGCGCGTTATAGCCCGGAGCGACGCGGAATCACTCAGAGCAGCGCCGGCCGTTACTTCATTTTTGCGGAGCGTTTACAACGTCCTGTCCACTCGCGTGGCATCGTTGCTGGCATTTCGATGCATAATAAACGAGCGGTTAGCCCTGCGCCGCAGCTCACACCTCTGGCCCGTTCTTTTCTACGAGTAAAAGGGAGAAGAGATGCGCCCCTCTTCCCTCTCGTCCCTCTCTTCGCTCTCCACCCCCTTTTCCACCCGGGCCGCGCGGCCGGTCGAGATCCTTTTCCTCTTCCCGCCTTGCGTTCCACCGTAAGCAGACTATGCTGTCTCTCTTTTGTAAACTTTCTTCTACAAGGGCCGTATAACGAGATGCGAGAGCGAGACCGAGCTATCGTTCCCGGGGCCCCGACGAGAGCGACCGACTCTAACGAAAGGAAATCCGATTTGCACGCTGCACCGATCCTCTCCCGCCCTTTTTCAAACGCGCGCGCTACTCACCCCAGGACCAACACAACCTCTATATGTACACGTATACATACGCTCCCCATGATACGGTAGAGACACGACGCAGTAGTTTTGATGGAAATTCGTTTGCCGCTTGTTACGTGACGTTGCCATTTCCTTTGGCCCCGGAGTCCTGCTTAACGCGCCGCCCCATACCTGCAAAGAATTTATCGATGGATCCATGGAAATTACCGCGGTACGCGGATTCGACTGAAATTCAGCCCTTTGCCGAGCAGACCTTCTTTCTTTGATACATCGAACTGCCCGTAAAACGAGAACAAAAAATTGTTTAACGGGGCATTCCTGTTCGGAGCCGACGATTTTAGAAAATTTACCAGATAAAAATGGTTGGATCAATGTGGTTCAAGTGTTTTAAAATTGTGACTGTAGGCACGGCTATAGGCCAAGATAACACAGTCTGATTTGTATGCTAAATTACCAGAAATATGTTTTTAATAAATATATTTGTCGTATTGCGGCTTTAATAATTTGATCGACCACTGTGATTACTAGACAGCGGATTTAATGAATTTATTAACCACGTTAAGAGAGAAAATAAATTTCTGTTCCGCTCCAGTTTGTTCCAATTCAGGTAGAAAATTTTGATTCTGCATAAAGATCCGCTGTCTAAGTAATTACGTTAAATCTATCGGAAACGAATTCCGCTCCACGCCGAGAAATATAACGTGCGACAGAGTTTCAGTGCGAAAATACCGGCGTTAGAAATTTCATTAGCCATTATCGAACAAAACGTACTCGAATCACCAATCGATAATCGATGCTACCTGTGACACGCGTTTAACTAGAGAAAAAAGAAAAAGTCGAAGCAACGAGTATCGGAACGATTATTTGCGCCGCGCGACGATAATGGATACGGAAAGGCGGTTTGAATCCGGTCGAATGGGCGTATGAATAGTCGCCGTTTAGCGTAATTATTGGCGTATTGTCTACGGCACAATGCCGGGCGCGAAATTGGCATGCAAAAATCGGATGCGATCCTATTGTCCGATCCATAGCTGCGGCAGTCTCCCCGTGCTCTCCAGTTTTCGAATATTTCGCCGTCAATGCCGCCGCGCCGATTCGTTCGCCAATCGAATTTGGTTCGAACGACATTGAAAGGAAGGAATTCATATTTCACGAACAACGTGATTTTCGACGATCCTTTTTTTCCAAATACACTCCGCAAAGCGTTGCGCGCTCGCGATTACGCTTCAATTACTCCCCTTTATTTGAAAATAGACTGCAATTGCGAAAAATTCCGACGCTGTCCAATTTAAAAATTGTCGACGCCATTCCAAATGTTTTTCGATTCGATTATGTGGAATGGTGGCTTCGCACTGGCTGCGGAATTGCGAATATTGAGAGAACTTTTAGAAATTAATGTACGCTATATTCCATCAATTTTCTCTGCTTTTTTTTCTGTGGAGCAGTTATTAAATATCTTCGTTAAGGTTTTCGTTAACCATGCTGCTTACGTTTATTCTTCGAATTTTTATAATAAAATAAAATTAGCTTTATTCGTTCATCCCTTCGAACACGAAAACTAGATTCGTGGAGGCTGGAAGAGAGTCGACCTGGGACGCCTTGCCGGCGCGGTTCTAACGTCGAACAGAGCAACCGCGGACTTTTTGTGCGGCCAGATTGACGGCCATTATACCCCGAAATTGGGCCTTAATTGTGCCAGCGGTAATGAGCTGGGTTGTGTTCTAATGCAACGGTCCGGACCGCCACACATAGTGTCTTATGACGCGGCTTCGACGTCTTCACGTAACGGGTGATCCATAGATCTCTGCGATCCGCATTCCTCAGCGTCGACCGCTAGCAGACTCCATAACCGATCCTTGCCTTTTCTGCCAAAATTTCATTATTATATTCCTCGCTTTTGCTGTCATCAAATGAGTAAGAATAAATTTCATTTCATTTCTCCATTTACATTGTTCGTTATGTAAAAGTCAGAATGTCTTTGACGGTAACAACAAACTGGAAATGTCATCGGGAGACATTAATGTAATTAATTGTACGTGCAGATTCGTAAAATACGTGCATAACAATTCTACGAAACGTAGTTGAGAAATCAGGTAGAAGAAATGATGTAGTGTAAAAATGAATAATTCGTGGTTCTGCGTGGCCCACCCGGTATAAACTAGAGAGCGGTAGGGAATACTACTATGTGGCGACGTAGCATTATTTAATTGCTGTTCCGTTGTTTTTTCGTCGCCGGATAATTTGTGTACCTGCCGGCTATCTGTTAGTTCCTTCTATTCCCCCCCACTCAGGCCCTGGAGGATGGCGTGGTTCTGTTCGTGTCCTGGCTACGATCCTCTCCCCGTCCTTCTGTACACTTCGGCCGCTTCAGATGTCCTGCTTCCTCCAATCTATATCCTCGATGTATAGGTTTTCTCGTTGAAAGAAGTCGGGGCCCGGAGGAAAGCGAAAGAGCGAGGCTAGCCGAGAGAAAGGACGAGAAGGACGGGACGCCAGGCCGGTCTACTCCTAATTGCGCGTAATTACCCATGGAGGCCAATTAGCTCCGATTGGCTGGATGGATGATCCGCGACTAGCCCGAGGACTCGAGACTCCTCCAGGACCCATGCCTTCTCAGCTTGGATAAACTCACGCGAAAGCGGCTAACAGTTGTCCTCGTTTCCAGGATTCCTCGCTCTTTTTTCCTCCCGTTGTCCTGCGAGCAACAACGGGGAAAAAAATTTCTCCAGCTAATTGCGGGAAGAGTTCCTCTAGACTTCACAATTTTTGCTTCGTCGTGCATGCAACGTACACGGAAAATTAAAATAATCAACCTCCCTTCGTGTCTGCGCAAACGTGTTCACGGTCCATACCTGTGTAACAAGAATATATTATTTTAGTTCTTTTGTAAGTCGAAAAAAGGAAATTTTACTGGAGAGCCATTTGAAAATCACTTAAAATTGTCAATTTATTTTATTGCGTATCACCAACGTAGAAATCTTAAATAATTTGTTATTATCTCGATACTTTAATTTTCATGTAAACTACATCAATATTTATCGTTATACTTTCTCTAGAAATATATTTTTAGTTGGGACACTTTTCTTTGTGTACGAATGAGCATGTCCGCACGCATGAACACGTCTGCTTGTAACGGTAGCCATATTTCCCGCCGACAAATGCCGATTTTTATTACATAAAATTGCAGACTCGACTGAGAAAATTCTCGCGCAGCCAATAAAATGTAATGAGATTTAGCCTCGTAAAATCAGGTTAAGCGAAGAGTAATAAGGTTTTAGTTTAATCTCGTTATTCCATTGGCGTAAATGAAACAAGCACGGGATAGCATAATGAACGACGGGAACGTAAATAAAAGAGAGAGAGAGAGAGAGAGAGAGAGAGAGAGAGAGAGAGAGAGAGAGAGAGAGAAAAAATTGGGCAGATGTCCGATCCCGTCTTGCTAAGATTGTAATATTAGCAGGATCTCTCTGATCACGGTGTTCCCACGTTCCTATTGCCTTTTGCTCTTCGTATCGCAGCGAACAACTTAATGGTGGTATCGATGTTTTGTGCGTTTCAACGTTACAAACCGTTTACTATAGTGCTGTACTATAATTACGTGGCTCTAATTACGCGCACAACACTGTCCTGCCTACTTTATTTGCTTTGCCGTTTCTCAGAGCATCAAACTCATATGCCCAAGGCACTTGCAATTTCAAGTGATCATAAATAATCGCACGCACATACGAGGCCGTGAGACGGCACATACGTAATGAGCAATTAACGATCGATTTCCTTGCCAGTAATTGCTTCATCGACGCGGAAACACCATCAAACGCAATGAAGTAATTGCTTCATCGACTTTCGGTTTCGAAAATCTTTACCCGTGCAGGTTCTCGTACTTTGAAGACTTTCATTTCCTTCGGCTTAAAACTATGTAATTTCTGTCGTCCGCCAACAGCGATTATCTTCTTATTGTTCACCTCTTTTAATAACCGCGCGATTGCGAAACACGTTCTCCGCTGCGGAGCTAATTAACGCGACCGATCGTTTCTATTTTATTCCTTCTGATTTCGCGAACTCTCGAAACTGCTATTATTAATTCACTTCAACATATGGCAACGGTATTTTCGTTGATTGCGATTCACCAATCGCTGCGAGGCAAAATTCGGCGGATTTAACATCCCGATCAGATTTCAATTTAAAAAGAAACTCTCCTTTCCATTCACTTTCCCTCTTTCTTATTCACGATTTCCAAACTCGCGCGATCCGCATGAAACGCATAAAAAATTCATGACCAGGCTCGGCGCAAGGAGCGCAGCACAGTTCCATCGAATTCAGTCGAAGGCATATATTTATTTGGCCTTTATGTAAGCCGATTTTGTTGTCGCGCGTAAAGTGTACGCTTTTCCAGCCTGGAATCTTGAGGAACTCGAAACGCGTGGGTGGAACACGGACGCGAAGAGAGAGGAAGGGGGCAAGAATGATGGAAAAGGACGCAGAACATGCGAGAAAAGAAAACAGCCGTAGAGAGGGAGGCTGGGATCGTGGACCTCGGGAACTGGACAATTCGTCATTAGTAAACAAATAGTTTAGCGACCGGTCTCGGGTCAGGCCTACATAAACTAAACAACAATAAGCCTCCGTGGAGAAAGAAATACCGACTCGCTACCCTTCGAGGTTCGCACACCTGGCTTCACCTTCGTAGGAGTTTACCTGCACGGGTGGGTGCTGAAGAAGTCAGGGGCGTGTGTAGTTCGCCCGGCACCACGCCCCACACCTGGACCAACGCCGATTCATTTCAACCATTAACGATCTCACACGACCTCTGACATTTTTTGATTGCCTAATTAACTAGCTCCATTTCCTGAAATTTTATGCAAGAGAATTTCTATATTCCGTGTATATCCACATTCAATTTAATGTATAATTATTTTTGTTTTTCTAGTTCCATTCCATGCTTAGCACTTCCACTTGTAACATGTCAAATTCTTGCGATTACATTATGAATAAGTACAACTTATCATAACTGGAGAACATACTGGAAAATAAATAAAACAAATATTTATAAGACAATGCAAGTTGTCTTCAGGAAGAGCTCTTTGGAAGTGCCAGGTGGTTCGAGGCCCAGGTACGCTCCTGTTGGGCCTCAGGTTTTAGTTTGGCCGAGATTTCTCCACCTGACCGAGACCGATCGGTGTTAAAAGGAATTACTCGGATTCATTCGTCACCTCGAATTTCAGAACACGACTCATGCCAGAGACATCTTTCGAAGTCTTAGAAAAAGGGCGTAACCGAGTGCTATGTTCTCTAATCATTCGACACTAATAGTCCTCGGGTTTCTCGTACCTCCCGGCCTATCGATTCTTTGTTCATCGATTTCGATTCTGTGATATCCGGGGAACGATAGGATCGCTCGATTGTATCCGAAATTTTTTTTTCCAACGTGAATCCAAGACACGTCCACGCTACTTTTGTTTGACCCGAACAAGATGGTGCCTGGTTCTCGCCCGGCCAGCCGAGGCTATTTGCTCAGAAGATTCCTATCGGGCTTGTGTAACTACGGAGTTCAGGTGAACTGCGCTGAATTACCAATCACCGTTTCCTCTGGCTAATCGCTGCTCATTTTCCTTTCGACAGTTGGGACGCGAGAGATCGTCAAGAACGTAGCCCAATTATTTTCTAGAATAAGATTTTTAAGTTCCTTTTTAATACACAATAATCATAGGGAAAAAGTCTACAGTCTATCGGTAAGTAATTTGTTCATTGACGAGACATAATTCTTAATTATTCCGCTTTCGGTAGAACCGTTTGCATCTCTTGCTAGGCGGCGGGCAATGTGAAATATAAAAATCAGTTTCTAGCCAAGGGCGACTGGATCGGGGGAGACTGGTCGTCCCTTTGTCCACCTAAGATCCTTGGTCTTTGATCCTCCCTAAACTACAGGGAGAGGAGCATCTCGATGGTCCCCATGGCGAGATTAGCATGACAATGCGCTCACCAGCCACTCATTATGGCCGTCCGTGATTCGGCGTTCCGTTGCAGCGTAAAACAAAATTCCAGCCCACGAAGGTCTTGGTGCACAATAGGGGTTGACACCTTTCTTGATTCAATCGTTCCTGGTGTCCACCGTAACGCGTCCTCTGTGCTCCATACCCACTCTCTCCCCATCCCCTATTCCCGGTTTAATTTTATTCCTAATTTTCTTTCTCTTTCTTTCGGTTCTTCCGTTCTCTATTACCACCGACATCATCTCTTGTCCACCCTCTTCCAGAACGACCTAGCTCCGTCTCCCACGGCTCATTCTTTCGCCGAATGAATACCAAAGATGGATCGCTTCCCTCTTTCACAGCTTCGCCTCTCTCCTGCTTTGTTGTCCCGAAATCGCATGATTTTCGACGAATTCACGCATTTCACCGGGGCAGATACGCGCGCACAATGACCCGGCGTGATCACCGGGCTAGCTCTGTCCCTGATAGATCATTATCGGCATCCAGGGAATCGATTTATTCTCGACGGAGCTACAAACTCCGCGTGTTTTGGCCAGTCACGATGCGACACTTCCTCCTCGCAAATAATAGCCGTTGCTGTGAGAATCATTCTTCTTAGCATCTCCCGCTTTTCGTTCGTTGCAATTGTCATCCCCGCAGAGGACGTTCATTCTTACTGCAAGCGTAACCAAACTTCGTCCGATGATTTTCATATATTATATCCAAAACAATGTTGTTCGAATAAAATTTCCGAGGTTATTATTTCAAACTATTTGATCGAGCATCAGCAGCGTATATATTGAATAAATTTTGCGATCGAAAACGATTTTAAATAGAATGATGATTTCGGCGCACAGGTTCGATCAATTATAAATTAAAGAATTCCAGTTTTATAACAAATTTGCAATTTGAAATCTCGACGTTTCGATCCTGGTGAGGATCATTCTCAAGAGATTTTTGCGTCTGAAACAAAATGTAACATTGCAAAAGCTAACCAAGATAGAAAAAGAATAAATTTTTTAAACTGGAAAAATGAAATAATTTTTCTTACATGTTATATGGAAAATTGAAATTTAACTTTAATAACCACGTGTTGCTTCCATGCTGGTAGATAATGGACTGACACCTTGTTGAAGGTTAAGATGTAAACAGTGAATACAAACGGACAGAATTTGGAATTTGACCAATTAGAAACGTGATATATGTTTGCTGAATCTATAATAGGAGGCAAATTCAAAAACTCAATATAATTCATCCCAATCTACAACACAGTATATTACCACTTTTAATTGTGGTAATAGAAGAAAGGTTCAACATTCAAATAAAATCGAGAAGAAATTGCACTTTAATCAGAATCAAAATTATAGTAATTAAATTATATTTAATACTATTAAAGAATTAGTTAGAAACTCCATCATAAAGAACATTACTGGTTCAGTAATGCAGCGTAATGGTCATGAATCTTAGGTGATTCGTACCTAAGATTAACGCTTTGCAGTTTAATCATATGAAAGGTTTCCACTAATAGTCTACGATGTAAATTTGATTCTTTGTCTAAAACTTTAGCATTTTTAAAGTCAAATGCATGATCTAAACGAAATTAATTTATAATTGATCGAACCTGTGCGCCGAAATCATCATTCTATTTAAAATCAGCAGCGTATGATCGGAATCCATTGCCTCGTTCCGCCCGATTCGCATTCGAGCGACAGAAAATCCACAAAGTCCACTCCCAGGAACATGAACGGTGAAAATCCGACGGAATCTCAAATTACGATGATTCGGCGAGCAGCGGAGCGCACCGCAGGTGTCTGGCAAAAGGTGCATAAAGGGGATGCAGATAGAACGATACAAAAGAGAAGCTCGATATTCACGAGACCAAAGGGAGCATAATGCAGATCCCGAATTTTCGGAAAACTCCCGAACTAATCGACGAGAACGACACAATCAGGCTTACCTGATGGACCGTCCCTTTCGGCC
Organism: Lasioglossum morio; assembly: GCA_916610235.2. Classification (NCBI taxonomy): domain Eukaryota; kingdom Metazoa; phylum Arthropoda; class Insecta; order Hymenoptera; family Halictidae; genus Lasioglossum; species Lasioglossum morio. The sequence continues at coordinate 2,567,147 of OU744324.1, read as the reverse complement.
ACCGTGAGAAACAGTTTTTGAAGTTCCCCGAAAGCCTCCGGGGGGAAAGGGAAGCTAGAAGAAAACATCTCTGTAGGCTCCGCTTCCTGGAAGAATTAACTGACGAGAGGAAATAGAGTGTGGTTTGCGTGTGCGTGTTGTACCAGTGAAATTTTCTTCCACGTTTTTTGCCACTTGAATTTCCACCTGAATATTCCATTTGCAACTGCAAATCTGATTACCATCGATTTGTACATTGCTTAGCTAAAAATAGCTTGGAAAAAAATTCTCTACTAATTTTTTCCTTTCTTGAAATTGAACTGAATTCGAACAATAGAAAATGAATAACCTGAATGAATAAACACACGAAAGATTTGAAAATGTTCGGAATGAAATGGTGTTCTCAAGATGTGAGGGAAAAGTACAGGCTGCAATTAATTAACGTCACGAAGGAAGAAAAAAATTTTCCAATATCACCGATCGATACGTATAGCCAAGCACATTGGCAATAATTATAAAAAATAAAGGATGAGCTCTATTTTTGGAACAATTATGTCTTAATCGAGATTAGTATTATCTTAATTATAGTAGGGCCGCATGCAGCCTTCCCTCGCCCCTGTAATTAATATATACACCAGGATAATTATAGAGCACAATTAAATTACTAATAAATGACAGCTTCAAAGAATTTTATCGGCATTCTTAATACAAAGACGAATCTCCAGAACGCTTGCGGCTTTAACAAGCCATTTACTTTAATCCGTGATAAACTTAAGGGCTCTCCATAGAACATCTAAAAAGAATCTTAAGTGTTACTTCAACATTTTAAAGGCAATTTCTTCTCATTCATGACTCGCTAAAGGGCAATGCAAATCTTTCCTCTTTAGTGGGTTTTAACATGAAGTCGACGTATTAACAACATACCTAATTTGCAATAAATATACTGTATAAGACGCCGTTCAAATAAAGAGCGAGAGTTGATTCTGATTAAAGCGGTTAATTTACATCGTAAAGCGTAAAAATATGTACTTAATAAAGACGACTATGATATTATAGAACGTCGTAGCCAATGTTTATACTTTTTGGTTGCCCTTACGTAGTCTACAACAGATTATACTTCAATTTTACATATCATTAAAACTGTCGATATTTTCTCAACCTGAACGCATCGGTCGCACAACTTCGAGATTCTGATCGTTAGGGCGTCGAACCACAACTTTTCCCGTGCGGGACGTTTATGATTTCGAAAAAAAATGTTTTACCGATCCGGTCTATTGTATAATACTTTCTATTAATTTCTACGGTGAATAATTTTGGAAGATCGTTGGTCTACTTTGAATCAGCACCTCGTGCGTCTTCTGAATATCGGTTCTCTCGGCCCCATCTCTTCAAACACGTATTTCCATGACAATGGGGCGCTCGCAGGAAGAATAATTAAGCTTGTCGTAATCGTTCAGCACGGACTATGGTCAACGCGACGCATCAGCGTTCGGTCCTATTCAGTGGCATCGTAAGAATTCCCATCAGCTGCCACCGGCTCCTTCTTAAATCTTCAAGTACAGAAGGGGGACATTAAAAGAAGGGTCTCCGAGGGTGGCGAATTAATTTATGCAATAACGTACCGTCAACGACGCGGTACCGAGTCTCATTTCTTTGACCAGGTGATGACCGGTCCATGTCGCAACGGGCGACCACCCTTAGAACCTCGCTCAATTCTCTCTCTCTCGCTCTCGTTTTTTTTTCTCTTCCCTTAACTGCCAAGGCGTGTGAAAATTCACGCTGGCCTTTTGTCTTCGTACGTTTCGCTCCCCGGACAGTTTCATTTAGTTTTCGACTCTGCCCTTCCAGCGTTGTTTACCTGACCTGGCTGACGCTATCTGTGAATATCCCCACGATAAAAATATGATGGCTGCGGAAAGGAAGGCATAAACGTGCCAGCGACGCAGGAAGGAGGAAATCACAGGGAAATCGTAGTAAACAGGGAACTTTCAAAAATATAAACGGCTATATTACGATCGTATTGTTATTCCGAACAAGCAGTTCCTCGATCCGGCAGAGACCCTTGTTTGCGGAGAACTGTCCTGGTTTCGGAAATTTTGAATTGCCTCCGGCGGCTCATACAGAATACCCTCCTCCAAATTTTTATAAAATTCATTCGTGTGTGCAGTAAGTATTTTATATAATTACGTAAAGCTACTAATATAGAAAAATTTGCAAGTTAATTTCTAGATGATAAACATGGTATCCCAACGACACTCATCTTGAGGGAATATACATGTATAGAAGGACGAAATCTTTAACATCTGTGAGACCATGGAAAACGCAAGTTTATCTCGAGTCCCGATCTGTTATCTTATTTACTCATGTTCCTCGTTTTCTACCGGAGGGTGAGCCACGAGACAATGCGAGCATCGTAATCAACCGTGAAAATACCGAGGTGCCCCTGAATTCGTTAATCTCCTTTCTTTTAGTTTCGCAGCCGTTGTTTAGGGTGCTGGTGATACCTTCACGAAAGAGAGGATTCACCACAATGCTCTTTTGTCCAGCCCTCTCGCCCCAGTTTTTCGGTGCGTGGCCAGTTTTTGCTTTCCCTTCGACACGGTATAATTGAATTGTCGACCGAACAGTCTCTTCGTATTTCACTGACGACTGTTGCACCGAACGGTCGCACGGCTAGTTAGGCATAATTAATTAAGTGGGATTTTCCTTCGGTGATTAGTACTCAAAAATGGGTAATCGAAATTTGAAGGCAGTGGACAATATCAGCGTATTGGTTTCAGCTTAATCAGATAATTAAAAGAACAAAGAATGTTTTATTTCGCTCCTGTGTCTTGCAAGCAATGCAAACATTGTTGATTTTGCATTTATGACGAAATGGGCAGTTACAATTTAAAGCAGCGGACATGTTAAAAATATTCAAGGACATCACAGCTTAATAGGCTAATTAACAGAAAGGTATAATTTTTATTTGGCTCCTGCGTCCTGCGATCACTGCGAACATTTCTGATTTTGCATAAAGATCCACAGTCTAATGATTATTAATGGACAATGTTGTTTCTACTGGACGCTTAATAAATAAATCGGCAGACCAAGCCGTCGAAAGAAATCTTTTTATTCACCGCAATAGGTTTACGGATAAAACCGAAGGAGACTTGGTATTAACGTTGTCTGCATTTCGGAACGTTCTTTCTAGATGTGTCATACGAAGAGTCAGAGTTTCCCATTCGCCGTTCTAAACTGGGCGAACGCCTCGGGTTCAGAGAAACGTCGAGCCAACGAAAATCCGGAGGAGTTTCGGTTGCGCGGGATCACGTCACTATGTCGAAAATACTACGACGCATGGGATCCTTGTGCTTTCGGCGGCATCGGACCAACTCTGAAAAGAGAGAGAACGACACGTGGTCCCCATTCATGGTTGCCGGTGGTACACTACTACGGATCGAGCATGTTAGCTGGAGGTCGACCACGAAGTGGAGGTCAAAGGGAGTGACGGAGAGAGGGACGAGCATAGGTGGTGGATAAAGGGTACCAGTCACTCAGTATAGGTAAGGGTGAAACGAAGAGTCAGTGGGGCTGTCGCAACCACAGGGATAGTACAGTCCAGTACCACTGCTACTACGCCACCACCACCACCACCACCACCGCTACAATCACTACTACGGACATAACCATTGTAACCGCTCTAGTTCGAGGGTAGGTGGTGGTTCCGACCTTGTGTCGGTACACGCGTCGCGATTCTACGGCATGGACACGGAGGGCTATAACCCTGGGCTGTAAAACTTACCAGAATCCAGTTCAGTCGATCTAATAGCCACCCCTTTCGCATCGAGAGCGGACCGAGCCGATGGGAGAACTTCACTGGGTCATGACCTCGCCACAGATTCTTTCACTTTTCGATCTATCGACGGCCCTTCGCAAACACGCCCGCGAGCGCATTCCTCCGCAAGGGTGGATAATAGGGACGGTGGCCGGTCCTGTCCGCGACCCCCCAAACGAATGCGTTTGTGTCGCAAGTCTTCAACATTTTCCACTGAAAAGTTCTATAAATGAAGATCAACGTGTCCACAATTGTCGCATACGGAATATCTCCGAGTGAATAGGTACATTGGTAGTCGATCTGTCTCCGTTCCGTTGATTCATCTCCCCTGGACGCAGCCCGGGACAAGTACCAACACGAAGGTCAACCTCCTTTTCCTCCTGCCCGGCGTTATTTCGTTTTAGAGTCCGGCCGGAGGATTTTGAACGATAAATACGCCGCGCGTATAACTCAATATCAGGCCATAAAAAAAGGCGGCAGGCAAAAATGCCGGTGGATCGACTTCGAGGGCAGTCGAAGAAGCGAGGCACTAAAGGGGGAGGATATTAAGAACCACCGCAGATCTTGTATATAAGAATCCGCGGTACAGATGGAAGAGAGGAAGGAGAGAGGCCCCGAAACGAAGAGGAAGAAGGAACGATAAAAGGGAGGATAGTGGGAGGATAGAGTGTGGCAAGGGAGACGGAGGCAAGGATGCTCACGTATGAAGCAGGACCTCATAACTCCTTATAATGTCCTCTTCTGCGAATGCCTAGCATACACCCCCGTTCCCGTGCGCCGTCTCGGGGAACACCGTGAACACACCATTGACCCTCTTCTTCTTCCTCTTCTTCTTCGGCTGCTTCTCTGCTTCCTCTCCTTTTTCCTCCGCTTCCACGTCTTCGTTGTCGTCGTTCTCGTATTCCACGCGAAAGTGTGGGTGGTTTGTGTATATGCGCTATAAGGCCTGGCCTGTGCAGCCTTCTTTTGCTCCCCGGGACCCCTTCTGCCCGACCCCCCCCTTCCCTTCACGTCTCTCCCAACCACCCCCCCCCCACCCACTTCATGCCCTCCACCTCTTCCCTCGGGAGTCTGTGTACTTTTATATGCCCTTCCATACCTTCTCCAAGGGAATAAGAGAGTTAATCTTGATATAATGGACGCGACTGTCGCGGCCCACAAGACAATAGTCCAAGATATATCGTTAGCTTCGCCCTTTCGCATCTCGGCGCCATTATACTGGCACGCTCGATTCTCTTTCTTCTTCGTTTTCTTCCATTTCTTATTTCGGCTTCACGGGGTGTTACGACGCACTCTCGCTTTCGAGGCAATGATAATGCGAGTCGCGGTATATGCGCCGCCCGATGCTTTCGATTATATGCCGACCGGAATGTATCCTCGGCTACCATCTCCACTGAATGCCGCGTCCTCTCCCTCGGATCTTTTTCGCGGCCGGTGCCTATTCCAACCCAATTGTATTATATTTCTTCGCTCCCCCGAATCTTAGCGTCATCCGATGGTAACTGTTCAACCTGCACCTACCTGCTCCACCCGTCACCTCTTTCGAATGATTTGTCGCGAAGCTTCTCTCAGGTCGTTAGCTGTTTTTCACGGTGTTCCGTCAGAGTTGGAAAACACTGAAAAGAACAAAGAACTTGAAATTATCCATGTATTGTTTCTAGCTTACTGAAGTCATTAAAAAATGTTTATTTTGCCTAAAGATCCACGGTCTAACGATCAGTGACGGAAAACTGATAGATACGAGAGGTAGGACAAAGAAGCAAGACGCAGATCCGCGATCCACATTGGTGGAACTCTTAAAGGCCTCGCTACTTTCTCTCCATCTTCTCGCCAGCAGACTCCCCCGCAAAATCATAATCTGATCTCGTATTAAGGATCTCCTCTGCCCCTTTCGGCCTGTCCCGACTCTCCCTCCCCACCCCGGCCGTGTTCCTCTATTTTTATGCAGATCAGAAGCGAGCGCCCTGAGGTGGGAAGCTATGCTATAAACGCTTTATAATCTCGATTTCGCTGGCTCTCGTACGTGCCGTTCGTTTCGAAGGGCAGCTGATGCTCTTGGAGATCCACGTACATGCTCGTGACTAAAATCGATTAATCCAAGAGAAAATGAGGGACCGCGAGAGAGCAGCAGGTCTTTGATCGCGAAGATTGACGAACGAGATTTTGTGTTGTAAACAGGTAAACGATGGCTCACCGACGGAGAGGCTGCCAGTACTCATGGGAATTACGCCGAATGGCTTCGAAGGGATTCCAAAGCCCTATGCTGCGTAGATCTGTAATTTTGTACAGTTAAGTTGGCATAAGCCGGCAACCGTTTCACATAAATCATGATCGGTCCGGAACGCATCGGGAATGGCTGCCCAATCAAAAATATTACCGCACCTTTCAATGTATCTTTGATCGAACGTTATTCCTGCAATTTTTCAAATACCTGCTATATATATTTTTTATATTATTCTTGAAGCTATAAAAGAAAGAAAGAAAGTGTCGCAATAGTAAGATGGATGTGTGGAACGCCCAAGAGGTAGTGCCAGGATTAATATATGCATTTTATTATTTTTTTATTGCAAGTTGATGATGGAGGAGCAAGTTCTCCTTCATAAAATTGCTACCTGGAGGATCGATCTCGCATGGCCACGTTTTTACCCCGTCAAGACGTCGAAACGGAGAACAGTGTCCGTTAGTGACATTCATGGGGTCGCATTAAACGCATTCAGACGTTACTTAATAATGAATTAACCATCCCTGGGTCCGTTGGCCGAGAGGCGATGGTCAGGACATGCGAGGATTTTCGCTGCTCCTTCTTTCATACAATGGCTTCCGGGCTCGTAGCATCGCTTCCCGAGGGGAGAAATTATCCATGAAATATTGAGGGACCTTGCGAGCATTACCCTCGCTTCAATTGCATTGCGAATACCACGTAACCGGCACTTATGACATTCAAGTCAAACGTACAGGTGGGCCAACCGTAATTCTATAGTTCAGGATCCTTCCATCTTCTACATTGTCGTGCAATTCACAATTTTGCCTAAAGTCTCTTCACCGGTAGCAATTTGTACTTCAGCACGGTCGGGGTCAATGTCCTCGCAAGCCATCGATTACAAAAATGTCGCAACCGCAACGCCAGAGAAATGTAAAGCTTCCTTATTTCTTTTTCTAGCAGTTAATGATGTTCATCAGATTTTCTCCGTACTGAAAAATTTATAAAAAAAAACGTTCGCCTCCATCGATGCACGGTGAATAAAACAGTAGCAACAGAATAAAAGATTGCAGAGCGTACGAGGGCGTCATCCGCCGTTGAACAATTTGAAAATCTAAATAAATAACCGCACGAGCTATGCAGAAAAGATAAAGGACGTACACGCGACACTTGCTCCGGCATTCTCCAAATTGAAAACTACAGGATCGCCGGCGCGATTCCGAAGAAAAGAATTCGAGGAAAACAAGGAGTAATTCTTCGGGGTGGGGGAGGGGGGCTCCTTAAAGAAATGTTCCCGGTCGTCTTCGTCGTCCGCTTGAATTTCGAAGGTTGCATTAATAACTCTCGAGCGAATACGAACAATTGTCTCCAACCAGTAGCAGCCAAAAGTGTCCATTATTTTTCTCCGACGAAAAGAGATTCCCAAGTGGAAAATCGGCCAATAGATTCCGAAATGTTACTGGCCGAAGACTAAGGGCGACGACGTCGATCCGGTTGTCTGTGTGAGTGCGGGGGAGTAGAAGGTCGATAGTAGTGGTGATAGCGGTTATAAGAATCTACTTGCCTGCACAGCAGCGTATTTTGAGGGCGCCCTTCTTCTTACGGCATCTCGAAGGGGTAGTTGGCATGGCCATTAATTCATCTGCTCGTTGATTGCCTACCCCCTCTCGCATCCCCCACTCCGTCCAAGACCATATCTCCGCACTTTTCTAATTAATTTCTAACTCGAGGTTACTCCATAGTCCTATTGGTCTAGACCCCCCACCCCACCGCAAGGTTCTCTTCGTGCGCTTCGCAAAGAGGGAGCTAGAGGGATGAACGTAGGAGAATAGTAGGGGGAGAAAACGCTTGTCGTCACTTTTATAGGTTGGTGTGATCGATGCGAAGACAACAGCAGAATGTAGCGACTACGTTCCGGGGATATTAGAGCAGCCTGTTTCCTAGTAAACCCTTGTTAATTTTTGGTTCGGGTTACAGCCCGGATCGAATAAAAGGATATTTCGTGCTTTCCCTGCTTCGTTAACGGATAATAAGACCTCTTCCGTTTCGTTTATCGCTTATTCGGCTGATGCTTGCCTCGAGAGAACGAACCCGAGCTGTTCTTCTTTATTGATCCCTTCTAATTGCTTTCTCTAATTATTGTTACTTAAAAAATCGAACCGACGAACGATCATCGATGCGACACGAACGAATGTGTTGAATAATGGTTTGAATAGCGTGACCGAGTACATAATTTTGAAAAATGACGTATGTTGGAACGCGTACTAGCGCGTAGCAGAATTCCGCTGTAATGGATGACCAGTTAAAGTACCAACTCGGTCTCATAATTCTACTGAAATATCTAATTAAGGCATTAATGTAATTCCACAACGCGGAGAACGATTTATTTGAAGTTAATTACTGGCCGCATCGTTGTTAACATGTCAGGTTAACGTGAGAACTCATTTCCCTTTCGTATTATAGTGTGCGGCGAGCGTTATCAGATCTCTTTCATCAGAGAATGTTTATGCAGCACCAGTTTAGCCGACGGAAATTTCATTCTTTTACGTTTGAGTATCGAGCTGATGGAAAGTTGCGTTACATTCATACACAAAAACATGCAAATAGGGAATTATTTACTATTTCAAAGCTTCAAACTTGATTTAGATTCACTATTTTACATTACTTTAGACTAATAACAAAAATATGTCCATCCAAATTTTTAGTCAGTTTTTGGAGAATATTTAAAGTGTTAAAAACAATACTTCTAAAAATATTTATCCTAAGAAATTGTATAGTTACGGCACGCAACTATGCAAATATGTCACTGCCTTCTTTATAGATTCCTCTTCTCTCGTCTAGAACAATCGACGATAAAAAAGAAACATTGACCTTGCAGGCGTCAGAGCATCGCATTTTACGCAAAGTAATTTTAGAAAATTTTTACCTCTCTAAATACGCAGATTTATGCGCGATAGCCAAGGCATCTATTTTTTAACATTCTGCAGGCTTATCTCTGAAGTAAACTCAAAAGTATTATTTTTGTTGCTGAAAATTTGGATTTGGTCCAACGTTTGCACTATACTTGAACCACCTGTCATTCATCAACTAATGCTTGCGCTAAATCTAGATTTAAAAAATATATTGGAGCGTTGTGTGGAGATATAAATAGTGAAATTCGTGAAACGAATGTACTTGTACATCGAAACGGATTCACAGTTGGACAGACTCGTTACTTTATGTAACATAAAAATAATTCTGAGTACGATTATCGTACTAAAAAAGTGAACAACTTCGAACAAAATATACTTTGGGTTCAGAAATATGTTGCGATCGAAATTATGAGTGATCGCGAACTCTGGAATGCAAAAATGAAAAGTCTCGTAAATAATGGCCTGTCTACAGGGTCGATTTAAAACACACAAGTGAACGACACGTAGAAACGGTAGATGCAAAAAAAGAGATTCCGGCGATCGGCGTACAACCGTCTCGAAAGCGTTTCATTCCTAGCCATTAAGCATCGGTTCGTACTCGAATAACTTCACTTTCGTTCGACTATCTATCGATCCTGGTACCCGCAGGACATCGTCGTAGCGTCGACGGTCGAGAAGGACTTTTGGAGTACACTTAGTTCACGGATCCGGTGAGCAAGATTTAAAGGGTTCGCGTAAACAAACGGGCCTGCCGTGCTAACCGAAAGCTGCAACACTTTTTTTTTTTACCTCGACGTGTTCCTTCCTTTCTCTCTCGCTCTCGCACACAGCCTAAGTGCCATTATGCTGGCACAGGCTACACCCTGTACGCACACGTAATAAAGCAACGAGGGAGAAGTGGAACGAGCGAGAGACAAAGAGAAAGAGAGCGCACCGTGAGCCGCGGTGGGCAGACTTCGGCATTGTGATGCAAATGTGTCTAATCGGCCGAGCCAGCCGACCATATGTCCGTTTGCGCGCAACGAGCGCCAGCGTCACGTTGCAGCGAGATGAACATGCTAAACCTAACCATTAACCATTATTACGTACTAATGGCGATCGCGAGCTCGCTTAGTTAAACATATGACGAAGCGTCAGCGACGCTCTTCCTACCAGCCAACTTTGCCTGACTTTCTTTCATCGCAGAATATAATATGTACCGTGTTTTCGGTTTTGGTGTTGTCCGGAGAACATTGTTTGACAGGTCCTTCGGGGACTTCTGTTGTTACCACCGGCGAAAAAACCATTCGATCGAATCAACATCTGTTGCAAACAGTATTATTCAACGAAAGCTGGAAGTGAATCAATGACGACACAGTGGAGTCAATACTCTTCTTTACGCAAGTGAAATATCAGGTCTAGTGAAAAAATCGATCTGAAAATTTCTTCGACTCCAGTTTCTTTATTTTAATATTATTGAAATAATGAAACTATCTTTGGTAGAGCACGTGTTACAATGGTAGCCGCGCAAAGTCGAAATAAAAATTCGAGGCTCGATAGGTTTAGTGTTCAATAAAAATCTGTAATTGATAGATTATTAAATTATATTTGCTTAAAGGAAATCTTACAAACAGATACTTCCTAAGAAAAACAATAAGAATCCAGCATAGCTACGTTTTAATTGAAGAACGGGTAGTTTTCCATAAACTCGTGAATCCATACAAGTGGCGTTAACAATTTGATGACCGACTATAGTGCCCACTTTGTTACCACAGCCATAACGTTCCAAAAGAGCAGGTAATATTAGCCAAACGCTAGAGAGACAGAAAGACAGAAAGAAAGAAAGAACGTACCTTTAAACGATCGAACTACTATATACCGTGTAATACAAGAAGCGTGTCAGTTCGAAACAAAGGTAAGCACAATCTAATTTTCCATCGCGATTGCGTGCAAACCGTTTCTCCAATTTCGACCGAACTTCCCGTCACGATCGCTTCGTCACTTTCTGCGCCACTTGTCGTTGGGTTCGCCGGGCGTCGATATTAGTGATTCATTACGCGATTGTCACAACTGCGAATCGACTATTTAGATCTTTTTTTACAATCGTCTCGTGATAGAAATGAGAAAAGAGAGAGAGAGAGAGAGAGAGAGAGAAATGAAAAAGGGCGTCGATCGAGCAGAGCTGCCGACCGATTTCCGTTTGCGTTAACGGTTCGCGGACAGCAGTTGGTACGCGGGAGAGCTTCACGGGCATTACTGTGCCTCGACGTATATTTAGGCCCGATTATTTATGATTACGATTATTCCGGACGGCTTTCGAGCGCTTTATTGAATGTTTAGCATGTGCTGGCCACGCTAATTCTGAACTGAGCGTTTATAGCATGAGGGTATCTCCTCCTACGTGCTCTCCTTAGACGAGCTTTCGCTCTGTCACTAATTCGCCCCGTTCGATCAAATTACTCGTTCGCGAAACTGCCTCCTCCTTCTCCTCCCGAAACCCGCCCCCCGTTCCGTTTCGTTCCTGCCCTCAACCGAATCGGTTTTGCCTCTTTTTACCCTTTCCGCCGACTAATGATCATCGTTAATCCCCCTTTTTAACCGTTTAACCCTTAGCCCGTCTCCCTGCCTGCTCTCTTCGAGAGATATCTTCATTGCGATTTTACATGACAATTATATGCCTGAAAAATCGACGACGACTCAAATAATTAGGAAGAGGCCGCTCCACTTCTCCTCGATTCGTTCTAGCTAAGTACTGCAATTTCTCGGTTATTAAAAGATCCTTCCGTGCTGGCTACTTTCAAACTGTCCGTTTCAACAGAACCCACTCGAGTAATAATTATGATCTCGGTATGTGTTCACAGCGGGTGTACAAACTATTAGAGTACACCTTTTAAAAACAAATAATTTTTACAAAATTGAACTCAACAGCGTGTAAATAATTTTTTGTTTTTCGAAATTGTTGTTGGTCGCAATTGCGAAGGACAAAAGTAAAAAGATCACGATTTTGAAATATTCATTGTACAGGCACAGATGAGAAAGTTAAATTAAAAATTCACTAAAAACAGATGCACCCTATCCTACTTTTTAATCAAATTTAATTGGACACAAATTGCTCACTTCTTTTCAAAACATTTGCTGAGATATCTATCTCCTATCTTGCATTGAAACATCGGCAATTCCATATGTAACAATCTAGTAGCAGTTTCGAAGCGATCATAATAATTCGATCGGTCTACTAATATTCAAATTGCGGCGTAAAGAATGTTGAAGATGTCCGAGCCTCGAAATGGAGAAGGGACGAAGGCACGATTTTCTTCGTTTTGCATTTTTGGTGTAGAGCTCAGCCGACCTTGCGATCTAAGAAAAACAATGAGAAGTTAGAGCGTACTGCTGGGATGTACATGACGCGAACGGCCAGCTATTTCGGGTCGGAAATGTTTTGCGCTTCGACGTTAACTCCGCGACGACTTTTGCTCACCGGCGTAGGAGGCCAACCATTTATTCAAAATAATTACTCCCGCGATACTCGAAGACGCGGCCGGGCTATCTAGGACACGCGGATGCCAGTTATTTTCGGAAAACAAATGTTGCTGGCTTCGAGTTTAATAAATTAGCAAACTTTTGTCTCGCCGTGTCATCCAATTATTTCGAACAATTACGCCTCGCGGTTAGGTGTCGCCCGGATTTGAAAATGAGAAAGGACCATAACTCGCAAGCGTTAACCGACAATCAAATGAAGTATCGTAGGTGCGGTGCTGAGGTACATCGCGGCGGCATATATCTTTCCGGTTCGTAATTCTTGTCGCTCGAGGAAATTTTCGACTGGAGATGAAAATTGTATATATACGAATGCACGTACGATTTAATTCTATGCGAGTCACGATGTATTCGTGAAATTGTCTATATCCACTCCTGTAATAACAGTGCTTCGACATTTTTATCATACCGGAATACACCTCGAAGTATTTTTCCATCCAGAGACGTGGAAATTCTGTTCTGTTTGAGGTGTACGGTTCATTCAAGTCGGTGAATAGTATTTACGCGAGTTTCTTCAACTAACTGTTCAATTATAGAAAGGTTTGGCAATCAGGTGAATACTTCCTTCTTAATTATACATGCAGTAGACTTGAAATTACATTTTGTCTCAAAACAGCAATCTCTTGGGTATTACTCATGATTATTTAATATTGTCTAGGTCAGCAACAATCTGTCACGTTTCTTACGAACCTATTTTTAACTGAGGAAGTCGTGGAACATGTATACGTTAGCTAATTAATAAGCCACTAACATGCAGAGCAACAAACAAGTATTAATGGGATAGTTACACTGAAATAGTGGACTAAAATTGCAGCATCACGCAATTTATAGAGCTAAATTACTTTAAACGGTTCGGTAATGTTACACTCCCACTAGTCTACATAGTGGACGAAGAAACAAGCATTAACCCTTATGTTAGCAAATATGTACTCCGCTACGAAAATTATTTCTATGTTTTGCATTATGAGATCAACACTAAACTTGCCACTGCAGGTCGAACGATCGCTTTTATATTTTCCATTTCACGATTATTGAAACAATGAAGTTGCTTACATTGATATTGATTCGATAAATTTTCTTTATCGAAGCGCGTGTTGTTATAAAAATTGCACAAAATAAACGAAGTCTTGTCATTTCTGTAAGCTGACACATTTGAATCGCGTTTAGTGTTAATGGTAAAGTGAAAAAATATTGTGTCATTGATACAAGGGTCGAGTAAAGTAAATTCTGCGAAATGTTGCTACCAATGGGGGGTTTTCACAAAGGTCCGCGCGATTAATTTGCAATTTTTAATTGTCCGCCGGGGACACCGACAAATTATTCGCGGACAAACGTATAAACGAAACGACTTCTCAATAGTCGGAGCGATTATTCAAGCCGGTGGAAAGTGTCAGTGACTTATTTAAAGTAATTGTGGACCGTTATTATATCTTTCGTTACAAAACGGCCATACGAAACCGTGCCTTAGGTACCGGGACCTTTCACCCCGCCGATTATTACGATGGTATCGCGTGAAAGGTGTCTTTGCACTCACGGCGTTTTCCTCTCGCGAGTCACGTGTCGAGCAGAGAAAGAGAAAGAGAACGAGATGGGCGTCGTCGAACGGAGAAAAAAGAGCGGAGTACAACGTCGTACGCTTCATCTTTAAATAGCAATGGACATGGTAGACGCGGCAAAATCCATTTCCAAGTAGGTACGGATGTTCCGAACGGACCACCCACGGTCACGTTTTCTCGGCTATTTGTCTTTTACGTGGAATTTGCCGCTTGTCTTAAATCCCTCGGCGAATTAGAATCGAATTTTCCTTCCTTCCCGCAAATTCCTTATTCCCCACCTCTTCCCTTTCCACGCCGGAAATCACATGGCGTTTGCGATCCTCCCACTGGCTTGTAATCAACAACACCCGAAAGTTCGACGAATTTCTTTTCGCAGTCGAATACGCGAAATTGGCGCACCGGGAGAATCAATAACATTCCCAGCCGTGAATTACGCGTGTACTTTCCAAGGGGAGTGCGGTTATTTCTGACGTCATCGAGACGTTTGTGTAATGAACGCTGTCCAGCCTCTCCGTGTTCTCTCATTTCTCTCGGTTCGAACGCAGATCGGATACGGCGAGCATGGATTGCTCGGTGGTCAACGTTATTCATCGGTTCAAAGCAGTTTTCGGAAAACTGAAAAATCTCGTCACTTTTCATTCCAACAATCATCGTTTTTCAATAGTAACGTTCATTTTCATATCGAGAATCGAACGTGACAAGTACATGAAAAGATAAGTCGAAAATGTTCTCGCGAAAATCGATTCCCGTTGAAGAGGAATTGTCTGACGCGTCTGTTCATGACCTACTGATTCTACTTCTTACAAACGCTGAGCGCGCGACCTGGAAGGATTTTTAAAGTCGATCTTCTCGAAACCAAAGCGTCATATAAAAAGATTTTCTGCGAGATTTTCGACTAACTTTTTAATGTAGAAACACAATGTCCATTGTTAAAGTTTCATTTCGAACAAACTTGTATTATTATCGTTCATATGTTAGCGAGGTGACTGCAGCCGGCGATACACTGAACGCTGGTAGGCGAATATACCCGACACCATCGTCATACTTGTTTAATTAATGGTTGCCGATCCCTACTCAGGTCCACGTCACACGTGACAAAATAAAGCAACGGGAGATCCTGAAGTTATGGCATCGGAATGCTCCGAATAGAACCTGTTTTCTATTTGTCTTGTCAAATAATCTATCGCGGAAGTCTGTCATAAAACGCTTTGAAACAATTGATGGGACAGTAAAATCGCAGAGCGGGGCCTGGGGTGCTGCGAACTTAAAGCGCGCCATTATACTATGAAACTATTTTGAATTCGAACGATTTACAGTAGTGGCATTTTACTGCCGGTGGGAACAATTTTAAATACTTTCACTAGGTTTGCGAAATGAAAGTTTCTGTTGTGTAAGGATATTTTGTGTTGAAAACTTCTGAATAAGAAAAGACGAATGAACAAGAACATTATCATTGGACATCTGAAAAATTGCCAGAAGAACGTTCGATCGTTAACAAAATATTTTGCGGAGACTATGTGGAAGTAGCTACCACGAAATATTTGAAAAATTCGGTCCCGATACGTGTTGATCAGCATTTCGCAGACGGTGTAGATTTAGAGGCGTGTTAAAAAAAAAAATGAAGGGAATCAGTGTGACAGAGAAGATCCAGTGATCGGTAACTGTCTTTGGCGGCGACACTGATTTTCGATGGTACCGCGATACTTCCTGACGTCATCGCGGCATTTGTTTAATGAGCGGCTACCAGTCTCTCTCTCCCCACGTCGCGTCGTCGTTCCTACTCGAGCAGAAATCGCGGCCAGAGGGAGACAGCTAGCGGCGTCCGTGGAGGGGGCGTAGGGAGAGTGAGAAAGAAAGAGAAGAAGGGGAGAGAGGTAGTATCGTGTCGGACGCTGGACGAGGCGCACGCTCGATGCAAAGCAGCGCGTGCTGTCACGCGTGGAAACCAGGAAGCTGTGTGTGTACCAGGATCACGGTGTTGTGTGTCCTGGGCGTCCACTTCGTCCTGGTTCTCGAGGTTCTCGCCCGGTCTCGGTTCCGGTCGCCGTGGTCTTCCGGTCTGTCCTCGGGGGAACACGTTCGAAAACTGGTCACAGAGACCGTGCGTCGTCGAACCACGCGGCACACGTGAGCGGAACGAAGACGAACCACTACCGAGCGCGGCCGAATGCCAACGAGCGGTCACGATCGTTTCTCGGGGCACTCTGCCTCGCCGCTGATTGGCCGAATCCTCGAGGAAGTGTTCACTGTCTATGAGGGCTCGGACCATACCGCCACGTGAGTTGATCGTCGTGGAAGTGACCCAAGATCTATCGCGCGATTCGCGCGCGCCTTTTCACCGTTTTATACAGCACCGGATCCTACCGAGGTTCATCCACTTGTCCACCGGCCGGATACATGCCCGAGCCACTGGCTGGTAACTCGGTGAAGCGGCTCGCTCCGGGGAACGTTGACATCTCGCGGGCCTGATAGCCTGCGACCAAACTGTACATCTCCGAGAGACAGCCTAGAACGCAGAGTTTCGATTCACGAAATTTCCAGTGGGCCAACTCGAATCTTGTCGTTCCAATTGCTAGCCAACTTTGCTACCTAATTTCAACCAGCAGGCTTCTCACGTTTCCAAGCTAAAGCCAGTCTATTGTCTTGAAAGAAGTTCGGACTACGATGACTCTAGCTTGAGCGCGTAAGATAGCACCGTTTGCTGTCCCCGAACGGCTGGGTTGACCTACGTCACCGCAGTCATCACGTGGTGATCCTAACCCAGGCCAATGTCTTTACCCTATATGACGTTGCGCCTTTCAGCCAGTGTCCTCTAGGCGGTCGTCTCCCTACTAAACTTAGCATCGTCGATTCGACCGTGAAAAAATTTCACCATGGAAATCGACAAGCATTTCTTCGAGCAACGAATCGGCCGGATCGCCGACCGATCTTCGGAAACGCTCTTTCGCGAAGCTGAAGGTGACGATGCGTTGAACGGATAAATACGTCGAAGAACTGCCTTCGTGACGCTCCGTCTATCTCTGCGGTGTAGGAGTATGGTATCTTCGAGTGTTCTAAATAGAAGTGCATCGTGAATAAAACGTCTATCGGCAGACTCTGGTGTTCCTCCTCCTTTTTCGTTTCTCCTTTTTCTCTCCATCGATCGTCTCCGGATATCGAAACTCTTTTGTAAAACTTTGCCGCCATCTCAAAGGCGATTGGTGGCCGGTGCAAAAAGTGTCGGCGTACCACGTCCTGCTTTTTACTGGGAACGTAGACATAACCTGCCAGTGTTAATTGTTAGGCAAGAAACGCGTACTGAAACTCGTAGGTCAGTTCGATGCCGACATTAATGATCGTACAGTAACAGTATTATACAGCAAAAACTTGCCTACGGATAATCAAAGATTACGTATTATTGGAAAATAGTAGATTTTCGAAATGCTCCGTGTAATGACATTGTCGCGTGTTTCATGACGTTTGTGTCTAATAGCGATGTGTACACGTATAATCTGCTTTAAGAAAAAAAGAAGGTATCGCTAGTTTAACGACAAGTAAGATAGCTACGATAAAAAGAACCGATCGAAGCTGTTTTCAGCTTTTAAATGTGAGTTAACCAATTGCCAAGTATAAATCGGCTAATTGAGGAGCAAGTGACTCTGTGATCTATCGAAGAATTCGACCGGCATTGGAAACACTGTGTGCAAGTTTCTGGAAAGTGACGAGCAACGATCGTGATGCCCGATGTGTTGAAATGATTCATCGAAGTGCTAAGTTCTCCTCCATTCTGGTACGTTACCAGTCATTTTTATCATTAATTGCGACTTTTCAATACTTCTTGACAAGTTGATATTGCAAAACTTTTACTCTCAATTTCGTTATTATTGTAGTTTTATTTTTGTGTCTGGCGATTGTAAATTCATAAAACTTTGGATCTCCAATGTGCATCAATCGCCATCTTTAGACGCCATCTTTATTAATTTCACCCTGCATATACTGAGTGATTCTGCGATTATCTTTCACTGCTCGACGATGGCGTAAATGTATAACCTAGCAATTTCGAATAAGAATCAAGTTCAAAAATTGACTCTACATTGATTTATTTCAGTTGTCGTATAGAGCGTAACGCTTATTTAAATAAATAGTTTGCAAAATTGACACGCATGTTTAGTATTTCACGCTTTCTATGTAATACTTGTATTTAGCAATATTATGATATTAGTTAGGCGCGCGATTCAATAGGAATCGTCTGACGTGTCTGTGCATGACCTACCGGTTCTACTTGCGCATGAGTATTGCCGAAACGTATCTGACCTGAATAGCAGGTTCGAAAGCAGGTTCGAAAAGTACCGCGCGTAATCGTCCCTCATTCCTAATTATTATGAACCTGTACAGGTTCTAGCGGGAAACGCATTCAAAGAATAGTATGACTGCTCATCCGATATAATTGAATGGAAAGGTGGGAGAGCATCGAAACACACGCACGCTTCCCTTCACGTACTTTCAGGTCTGTGCGGAATCCGCAATCGCGTCTGTTGCAACGTAACGTGGATTGCCAGTAATTCATGCGTCTTGTGATCGATCATTTGTTAATATAAATTACAATCATTAATTTATACGTACACCGTAGCGATAAAAAGTGGCACCGGACGTATGTCGCGCAGCATGTTCGACCGTATTACCGCGCATGGAAACGTACCATTCCCAGCACTTCGGAATAACTGTGCCTGATTTGAAGCGTCGTTCTTCATTAAGCCAGTCCGTTCTAATTGAATGAGCCAATAACAGTTAAAGAAACGCGTATTTTCCACTCCTCCTTTCTCTCTCTCTCGCTTTCTCTCTCTCTCTCTCTCTCTCTCTCTCTCTCTCTCTCTGTGTAGAAGCATTTTTCCACAATGGGAACTTCGCGATCCATTGATCATCGAAGTATAGTGGGGAGCACGAGATCGTCGAGTAGCCCCATTAGCAGAGAAGCAGACAAAGTAATGAGGCTAAGACTTTGTTATACGCGCGAGTATAATGCGACCGACACGAAAATACTAGTGTGCCAGGTTTGAATGAATAGCTCAAGTACGGCGGACACATCGTTGCCCCGTGCAACGTGTTTAGTTGGCGAAACGTCAGCCATGCCGCTGCCAGAAATTTCCTTGGTACACTAACCATCGTAAAGACCGGCTAACGTAATTCCCCGCATAATGTAAAAATAAACAACGTCCAGATAACTGAAACGTCCTCGCGAAGGATAGCACGCGCGCAGACAGGGCACGGTGCGGCGCGGCGGGGCGCGTCGCGTCGCGTCGCGTTTGTGTTTGCGTCGAGGTGATCGCAAAATCGTACACCGCACCCGGCGAGAAATCGCGACGCGCCGCTCTTCCAAAATGCCCGCCAACGCGACGGTCTCTAATCGCGCTCTGCTCCGTAAACGGACCGAGTTAATGACAGACAGGAAACAGCGTTTAATTAAAGTACGCACTTCCGGTAGGAACGTTTTCACGAGACCGCGTCGCAGCCAGCCACAGTCGAACCGACCATTGCGTAATTCCGAAACGGAGATAAAGGAACGAATTATCGCACACACGCGATGTTCCCACGTTTTCTTTCGGTATTGCCCGGATCGAGAACGCGTTACGGAATGCGTAGATTGCGTTTACACTCCTCCTCGTGAAACGGCCGGAACACCTTAATACATTCCGGTGAAAGATCGGAGAGATGAAATTATAGCGATACGCCGCGTTTCTTCTTGCAGCTCGATGCCAATTGTCCCTGTCCCTGATTCTACCAATTTAATAATGTTGGTGCGCTGCTCTTGTATTCTTTGATTCCGATTCAATCGGTTCTACGGTGCCAAATAACGCGGGATTCGACGTTTCGTGCGCGAGAATAATTTATTATTAGTTGACTAAGGATGTTGAGCAGCTTGAACGGTTCAAATCAAAGCGCTAACATCTTCTGGAGCTGCAATAAAATTGTTTCGACATCGTATTAAAATCTTTATTCGTTTTCTTTCGCTCATTTAATGAAACAGTTACGATTTTTCTCCTTAGTTTTTGCTAAATATTATGAAATATAACATTATATTATGCAAGATAAAAATTGTTTGCATTGATTACAAATGAACAGGAGGTAATTAGAAATTTTATTGTCCCTTTAATAATTTTAATAAGCTGGAATTTATACAGTGATGCTCTTGAATTCTTGTATTGTGACTCCTGTTTTACATTGCACCTACTCATTTTCGTCATAAATGCATGATATCCGCAGTCTAGTTATCACACACGATCAAATCAACCGAGAAGCTGGCGGTAAGATCGTTTCGCGATCTACAAAGTCACATCCGCTACGCGCAGGAACGTGATCCAGCGATCCAGCAAAAACAATCGAACTCGTCTCGCCGAAAAACACTGTTCGCAGAGAGAAAGCGAATTCTGTAGATCATAATGAACGGGCGGGCGACTCTGTTCTCGGGTGTAAATGATTTTATTGCCAAGTGTTATGGGCGAAATTAACGAGCAGCAATTATTCCGTCGTTCGGTTTTTATGCACGACCGATTCCTGTGGGAAAGACGAAGTTGTTTTTAACCCGTGAAAGCATTTCATTGTGAATCTTTACAATGTATATACCCGCAAGACATTAAAAATAGCATTGTGTAATTAACAACCATATCGTTGGACTATCAATTATTATTTACTCCAAAGATCATTATAATACTGTATAGAATTTAATCGAATTGGATCTGTCACTTTTCTTTGATCACGATTGTACACCTTTTAAAACTTATATTAAATTAAATTTAAATTAAAAAGTGACACAAACATTTATCGTGTTACTGGAGAATCCCAGACGACAAGTGGAAGTCGCAGTTTCCGCTAACCAGAGTAGGGCACAAATCAACAAATAATTAAAAAGTAACTAATAGTCTGATTGATTGTTAGTCATAGCAAAATAGTAATTAGTTAAACGTTTTGATTAGTTAGTCATAACTACATGGCACTAGTTAGTCACAGCTCAAGTATTTACTTAGTCATTAATTATTAGTCACTTTTGTAGAGCTGATGAAGTAATTAGCGAATAATCATAATTGTGACTAGAGTTTGCTCAACTCCGTCGCTAACTGCCGTCGAACATCTGAAAAACAAATGGAATGGTTCCTGAAAGCATTTTTCCGCAGAGGGCGCGGTAAATTTCAAACTTGCTGGCAACAAGTGTTTCCCTCGTGTTACACGATTGCACGGCTTAAGTTTCAGCCACGAACGTACCAAATTTCCGCAACACCTGTTGCGAAACATTTCGAATTTGCCAGCCAGCGAACTTTCCTGTGTCTCTCTCTCTCTCCCGAGGCTCGGCTTAATTTCAGAGATTATTATTATTATTATTTCCTTCGTATCGTCAGCGCCTGTTCGTCTCTATTTTTAAATATTATTGCCAGGTCTCCACCCTCCCTCTCGTGCTCTCGAATTCCAGACTGCTCACTGTCCTCTGTATTATTCACGGGCTATTTATTTTTTACCAGCGTTAATCAACGCCGATCTCCATCGTTCGGACAACCGACATGACCCGACTATTTTCCATTAAATAATATTTCAGCCTGAGAATGATTCGGTGCCAAATTTCATCGGTGAATCTGACGCCAGAGCTTAGGAATTAGTTAGCGACAATTTACTAAACTGTAGTTATTGTTAATTTGTATATGCCGTCGTAATTTAGCAACAAGTAAAATATGACTGAACATATACTGTAATATTGACCTAACCATTTGTTTAATTATTTCACTGATTAATTTAACTGCATAAATTTTATATCTAGCGTATTCCGAAATGAATTGTGAAATTCTTCATTTTTGTATTAGTTTCTCGTCATGATTGATATCCCAAATGAATTCATATTCTGCATAAACTGCATAAACTCTGTATCTAGTGTATTCCGAAATGAATTGTGAAATCCTTCATGTTTGTATCAGTTTCTCGTCATGATTGATGTCCGAAATGAATTCATATTCATTTGCATATGGTTGGTCGAAGGTCGACGATCCACTGCAAAGATGTTGCAAATGTCGTGCTCTGATTCGAGATGCGTCTCAATCTCGGCTGATGCTGAAACGCTGCTGTCCGTCAACGCTTCGACAGTCTGTCCTTCGGGATCACGAACCGACGCAGATCATGACTAACGAACGATCGTGTCCACGATATTCCGTAATCGTCTCCTCGTCAATTAACACCGTCCCGAACGCGCCGCTTCATTACGCCACCTTTAAATTATGCTCGCCTGTAAGAGTAGGAAACACCGAGGCGGCGCGCGACATGAGTAATTCTTTTTCTGGAATCGCGCGGTGTAGTGTCATCCGTAATTTTCGTGTTCTCTCGACCTCGCTCCAGAATTTTCGAGCCGCTCGACAAAAAAAAAAATTCGCTTTGCCGAGATTATTTTAGAAATCGGTTTTTTCTTCTCTCAATTTTTTTTTTTTTTTTATTCAAGAACAATCGCCAGCGAACGAGGACGCGAATTCCTCAGATTTCGACGAAGCAATTTACAATGGAAAAGCCGTTGTGGAATATTTAATTACGCCGGATAAATGGCTCTAAGCGATTAGTCAATGAATATTCGAAGAAGTCGTTATTTCACGCGTCACCTAACAGCCCGGGCCGGGATTTACCGGAATTTTAATCCACCTGTAATCGATAGTGGCGAATTAATGGAAATCAGGAGGACACTTCTCTCTCTCTCTCACTCTCTCTCCCTCTCTCCGACTGATACGATTCAGCCAGAAACATCGTTTGCTTCGTTCGAAGATGATTCATTCATAAAAAATCTTCGACTCGCTAGCTACGGCGCATACAAATTGCCGATAAACGTGTTATTAAATTCACACCACGCGGAATACTAAATTAAAGACCGAAATAAGTTAAGCGTTTCACATTTTGAGCCTTTGAAAACATCGATATTTCAATGATTTATACGCGGTATTGCCATTAATAACATAATGGAGCTGAAAAAAGCCTGGGCCAAAAAAAAGTTATAAATATTTAGAAAAATGCTAACCAAGGAAGTTTGAAATTGAAATTTAACAGGCACGACACCAAATCGTCTAATGATTTTCTGATCTTATCTTAATTGTACGCGTCGCCACAATCGATTTTCTATTTATATCGATTGAATTAGAAGTCAACAATGTAGAACTGCGATTTTGTAAAAATTTTCGTATACACGAGATTATTTTATTTTTAATTATGTTTTAGTTATCACGAAAAGAGAGTACGAGTTTACAACATTCGAAGAAAAATTCTCACTGATTCGTGAATCTTATTTCGAGCACAATAATCGTTGAAGATAAATACGATTATTCAATTTTTTAACTATTCATTGTCAGTCAAATGGTTTCTTATCGCATGCGTTTCATTAGTGTTGGCGAATTTTTAATTAATTTCAAATGTAAATTCATGTCTCTCCTGTATAATTATCAAGTCTTTTATTCTCTGTTACTCAATACTTGTTTTTACATGTTCCAACGTGCATGTTGTCACTTTTTCCTTGTTTCTTCACAATTAAAATAATTCGCTTTTCAGGTCTATCGGAACAAAACGTAAAATTAATGCTCACTACTTAATTGGCTTGAAAGTTGGACGCATTAAAGTTTCACAATGAAATAAACGAAGAATATAATTTGTACGATTTTCCTTTTAGAGAAAAGACACGTTAGAATTCCAGCTAATCGCGAACAAGATGGTTCGAAAAATCGATCGTGAACGATTCTACTCTGCGATAAGAGTAACAGTGTTAAAAGTAACAGAGAGCTAAAGTTTCATGCGGGAATCGAAATAAGGAAGAAACACCGTGGTTGACGCCGGGTATAAGATCCCATAAGGACACCTGACTGTGGCCAATATTTCACCGGCAAAAGTCGCGTGTAGTCGGGGCTTTTCGTAACTGGAAGCGTTTCAATTATTCCCACAATAATTGGCTGGCAGCATTGACTTTCGTATGGTAATTATCTCGACACTAAAATAGGATGCACGGCGTACTTTTAACTCGTTCGAAGCCAGCGTGCTCTCTTCGCACCATGGTAGGGGGGATCGATCTGCGGGTACGAGAGGGATCGTGGGCGAGGATTTTACGAGCAATGTCGTCGGTACCTTTAATTTACCGTCTCGTCCAGTCAGCTGACATCATCCTGAGCGGACTCAGTGAAATAAATTTCAAGTAACTCAGGGACTATGAACGGCCTTCGATGCTGATCATCCGGCGTATCACCTTAAAGTAATAATAAACAACGGTCTCGCCGCTTCGCGATGTTTCTGCAATCTTTCTGGATCCTTCTTGATCTCTCTTCTTGCCTCGTTGTATCCTTTCGTGTTCTCTTCGGAGAACATGCGGTTTAATGCGTATACTTGTATCATCTGTTCAGTTTTTATTGAACGGCGACATTCATTTCGTTCAATTTCTCTTTCCGATTTGTTGGAAGAATTATTCTAATCCCTTGTATTTTTTTTTATAGAAATCATTTAATTATTGTAGTAACAAGGGATAAGTACACATTTTAATTTTTTACTGAAATTGGAGAATTTGATTATAAGTTAGCTTCCCGAGGAGGATATTTTCAATATTTAACCCTTTGCACTCGGAGCTATTTTAACTCGAAAATCAAACGTTTCTTCAGACCTAGAATATTTCCATCCTCTATGATTTTTTAAAAATTCGATTGATATGATAATTGATATAATACCTCGTATGATATTTAAATGTTTAATAATTCGTTAGATACCGACACATCTAATAATGTAAACAATATTTTAAATAGTGGTACATGAATTTTAGTGACGGCTCAGGGGCGCCACTCGAGTGCTAACGGTTAAAAATAGTCTATCTGTACGATTGAATATAGAAACAAAGAAAGTACATCAAATTGTACAAACGTAAACAGAATTATTTGTCCGCAATGTCCACACCGTTTCTCGGCACAACAAGTTCATAGTTATCTAATATTAACGGTATCAGAGAAGAAGGAAAATGTTGTGGATTGTCACCGGATGGATTTTTTCGGAGCGGTCGAACGCAGTGAAGCAAGCAAGCGGTGGCTGTCACGTACGTGGAAACGTGTACGTCGCCCTTCGTCGAGCGAACGTGGCTAATTACCGAGCCGCGCATAATTGCCGCAAATTAAGGAATTTAAGCCCGGGACGTTCGAGGCGAAGCCGGCCGCTCATTAATTGGCTTGGTTGATTGCCACTTGCCGTCGCTAAGCGCTAGATTGTAAACACTCGGTCCGTTAATTGTCCGGCGAGTGTCGCGCGAGTTGTCGTTGCCGCGGCCCCGAGCCGATAATTAAGCCTCCCTCGACCGCGCACCAGCCGGACACGTATATAACGAAATGCCGCGAGCGGTATTTTCGATCTCGCGAGTAGATCTTGAGGCACCGCACCGGCTGTCTGGCTTGCAGCGAGCCGGCTACAATCTTAACTCGTTGCTACCTCCTGCAATACGTTGCCTCGTGAGCGCTGATTTCGCGCCGAGCCGAGCCGCGCCGCGCCAACCAGCGCGGACCGGCGACGTGTACAGTGCTGCGCAAAAGTATCGGTTCGTCAATGTCTTTTTGCAATACTACACGTTCGTGTAGATTCAATAGATGTTCTGCGATTCAACCTTTCCCAGACGAAAATGATTATTCACAAATTACATCCAGACTAAGCTTTTACCAAACACATCTTCCTCTAATTTTAACTCTAAGATTTAGCTCTGCAATACATAATCTAGTTTCTTAGGAAAATGGGTTCCACTCAGATGATTAAAAACTACAATATACATTATTAACCTTAAGGATGACTCAGAGAATCACCATTAAAAATTGCAGCACTATTATTCACGATATTGTTCACATTATTAAATACGTTGGTATATCATACTGCGATTCAACCCCTTTGCAGACAAATATTATTCTTCACAAATTACATCGATAATACTGAACATATCTTTGCCTAATTTTAATTCTAAGATTTAGCTCTGCAATACATAATCTAGTTTCTTAGGAAAATGGGTTCCACTCAGATGATTAAAAACTACAATATACATTATTAATCTTCAGTGGTGACGCAGAGAATCACCATTAAAAATTGCAGCACTATTATTCACGATATTGTTCACATTATTAAATATGTTGGTATATCATACTCCGATTCAACCCCTTTGCAGACAAATATTATTCTTCACAAATTACATCGATAATACTGAACATATCTTTGCCTAATTTTAATTCTAAGATTTAGCTCTGCAATACATAATCTAGTTTCTTAGGAAAATAGGTTCCACTGAGATGATTAAAAAGTACAATATAAATTATTAACCTTAAGGATGACTCAGAGAATCACCATTATAAATTGCAGCACTATTATTCACGATATTGTTCACATTATTAAATATGTTCGTATATCATACTCCGATTCAACCCCTTTGCAGACAAATATTATTCTTCACAAATTACATCGACAATACTGTACACATCTTTGCCTAATTTTAATTCTAAGATCTAGCTCTTCAATACATGGTCTGGTTATATAAAAAAAATGTTGACTCAAATTATTAAAAGGTACAATAGAAATTGCTGTACCATGTTTTTTACAATATTAATATGTTGGAATCACATGAATTACTGCGAATTGAAGTATTCCACGAGGTACTGGATCAATTTCATATCGATAAAATGAACGAAATCGTATACCAAAGAAATGGTCAAAATCGTGTACAAAGTAATGTACAAAAAAAAAGATGAACAAAATCGTATACACAAGAGATCTATACGTCGAAAGAAATGTTTGGTTTTCAAGTAAAAATAGCAAAAGAAATAATTGACCATTTTCCTACAATAAGATAAATTGTACAGGACAGTGGATATTCGTTCGAAAGAAATGAACAGCAACGTTACAAATGCGACCGTCGCGTTAAGCAGAAGAAAGACAAAAAAAAAAGAAATGAAGAAATAAAGAAAGGTTCGAGGGAACGAAGTGTCGCAACGAGCAACCAGATGCGCGCTTCTGGTCCCGGCAATTAATAATTAAGAGTCCCTGGCGGTGGGCAAAGGAGGGGGGCCAGTCCGTTAATTAATCGAAGCTGCGTAGCCGCACGAGCGCTAATTACAATTTATAATTAAGCAGCTTAAGCGCGCGCGGTCCTTCGCATGCCGGTTTGGTCGGGCTCTGTGCAATTAATATGATTAATCGTTCCGCGAATTGTTGGCCCGGCCCGAAAGTAACAGCCCCCGGGTTCGAATTTAAAATCGGCCAGGCACGATTTACCAAGCATAAGTATTTCAGATCGTCGACGATACGAGTCTCGATTTGATTGGATTTTCAGGAGTTCAGTGTAATGAAGAATCGCGTCTCGTCATTAAGATCGCTGCCATTTTATGTCTTATTCCACTTAATTTTCTCTCATTGATGCTGCACACCCGCAACACACAATTTCTCTTGCTTAATCGAACGGACTTTCAGCGTTATCGATGACACTAAAAATGATGTACGTTTCCGTAAAGTCGGTGATTAATCGATTAATAAGAAATGTTATATTTTATCTAATCCCTCGCGGTCATTTATGACCCTAACAAAATTTTCTTGCAATTTACTTTCTACGAATTTCTGTTTAAACGATATAACAGGATAAATATTATTTCATATTTTATGTATACATATTATGTACAAATGAGTGAAAAAGAATTCCTTGAACTGACAGTCCTTGACATTGTTATTTATTTAAAAGACACTATATAATTGGATTTAATGTATACAACGTTGTTATTTATTATAGAACGCAATTGTCAGTTTTCACGTTATCCTCATGAATCTCGCAGAGTTATTAAATAACTAAGATTATGTTGAAGATAGATATACGTATCTAGTGCATCGTGAAGCGAATGACAATGGGAGTGAATCAAGTATTCTACACATAAACCTGATTTTACTATCTGCCAGTATACTGGGTGTTTAATTGAAAATAAGCCACTCGACTGTGTCCATGAAAATAAACTTCTGACTTTAAATTTGGAGATGCAGGTCAGTACAAGGACATATCGTCATGAATGTAATTTAAAAGCACGAAACAACGTCTCTGTGTGTCGAGTCATTTCCAAAGAGCAGAAATTGCCTGCACACGATGAAATTTTAGCCCTATCTAGAGTTTCATCGATAACGCAACCGTGCACAACAATTATCTCCGAGTTTAGAAAGTTTCGCTAATAGCAAATCACATTTATCACAAAACGATAAATAGCTATTTCACGCAATGTTCTCCGTCCGGCGCGATAATCATTAAAGGAAAGGTTAAATGCCGCTAGAACGCGTAAAATATTATTCAACGAAATTAATCAGTCGCAACGAGCCACGAAATGTTAACAATGCGTTTCTCGCTAACAAATATTATTTGTTTTGCAGCCTCCGTTTCTTACGCAATCGAAGGGTATTTATGAAAGTCCGAATCACGGAAAACTATGGAAGCGTGGCGATGATCGCCGCATGGCAATGCCTTACTCGCGTTCGGAACAGACGAAACATTAATTACGACGACATGATGCATGGAAATGCTCTATCCGACCCAACACGTAATTAATCGCGGCAGGTGGAAGATGATATTGATTTCGCTCGACTCGCTCGCGATTCGCTGGTTTCGCGAAGAAACGCCTGTGGTAGGGAACAAACGGGCAAGAAAACGAGAAAGAAAAATCATCGTGAACGAGGAGGAGGGAGATGCCGGAACAAAAAAAAAAAAAGTATCAACGCGTGACCGATCACGACTGTTACGTTAATTAACGATGTAGATCGTGTTTCCGGGTTGATCCGGGCCACCATAAATCTGCGGGACGCCGCGCCGCGGATTCACATAATTTATCAAAACTGAAAACGATCGTCGGGACGAGCCGCCGCGCGGTCGTTACGGTCGCGGCGGAATTATTTCGCGGAAAATAACTGTTATAAATTCCTGAGCAATTCCACGGCGAAAAGTGCTGATACAACCAACGGTTTCCGAATAGAATGATAAATCTATCGAGCAGCCGACTAAGTAAGACGGAACATTAGCGCATAAATGAGCAGAGGGGGTCGTCGAGCGGGTTTCCGCGGGCGAAAAGCGACCCTGAATGCGATATTATTAATGGAACTTCGTGTTTAACACTTTAAGGCCCGCATTATCTCGTCGTTCTCCTAACCGCAATTTTTATTATCCGAACTGTGAAATTATTACAGATTTTGAGGCAACGCCGAACTCAAAAAAATATTCGAACACTAAATTTCCCATTCTCGAGAGCCTGTCGATACTTGTATCGACCTGTCATAATTTCGTGAACAAAATGGAAGTGAAAATAAGACTGAAATAGAAAACAGATTGATTTTAAATATGGAAATGACCATATGATAATCGATTATATGAAAAACGATGTCCAATATTTTCAGTGCTGTAAGAAACTTGGGGTTTCCAGTTCTTTATTTAAGAGTTCACGTTACCGTGTCGTGAACTTGTATTTCATTCATTCTACCAAACAATTTTTATTTGGCGTAAATTTTATGCCTATAAATTATACAAGTTTCTTCGTTCATCAAATATTGAAATGTGGCTTAATACATTGACTTATTAATAGGCTAATTATAAAACTGATGAATTCGAATAGATAATTGTGGGAACGTTTTCGTCGTCGATCGAACATCGTATAAGTGTATAAAAATTGTCGGCGAATTGCAGATATAAGCAATATGATCACGACGACATTTTTCATCTAGAAATCCATTCATCCCATCTCGTGATTAGAGTGCAAACGCACATTAACACTGTTGTACATATCTGGAGTTCTCGTCACGCTTTATCGCGACGAAGGCGCGAGAACGTTTCTTCGGTATGTAATTCATGAAAAGAATATTCAATGGAAATGCTCGGCCATTGGCAATGGATATGCTCGACGTGCACCACATTGCAATTTACAACGATCTAATCGCGGCTAAAGTTCAGGGCCGTACGAAATAGCACCCCCGCAACGTACATTGTCTACACACTCGTAAAAATGCAAATATCTGTCCGGAGTTTCAATACAGAAGGCGATTGAAAATTTGTCCTCGTTCCGTTGATTAAAAAACCACCAAATGATGAAGAACTTCTTCTATTTCGTGTCTTTCAGCAGAAACGAATGAATTGAGCTTCACTTCATTCAACAAATCATTAAAAATATTGTAATTTTCATGGGTGCAGAAATTTCCAAATCAGACTGAACCGCAAATGAGATACGTAGACTGCGGATCTTTATGCAAAATAAAAATGTTCTGCATGATTGTGAGCAGCAGGAGTAAAATGAAAATTAATTTGATCCCGTGATGAGTTTGTTGCTTTAAAAACAAGGTTACAGCATTTTACGAAATTCTTCAAATATTTTACTGTCTTATATTTCAGCCAGCCAACATCTTCATAAATGCATAAAGATCCGCAGTCTATGTTACATCACCGATATGTAACATGACCACCACCTCGGAGAATCGAGCAGGATCTTTTGCAGCCATTCAATATAATCCGATATGCGTGCGTTGTATATTTCCAGACGTTATAAACTTGCCAGTCGAATTATTAGCGGGTGGTATAATGGAATTTCCTCGGATTATTACCCTTGGCCGGTGCATCGACCGTGGAAGCCGACCTACCCCCACGAGGTAGGAAGGTCGGTCTAGCGTTCGTGAACCTCGTCTACTCTCGATGAGGGACACCGTGCACCTTGGCCAGGTGGGTGTGAGTTAATTAGAGGCCATACTGTACGAAGAGCACCCTCTTACAGTCTCCCTTAGCGGCTTTCCAGTCCCAACCGTCATCAGGATGGAGAAGAACACCGTGAAAAGGTGTTGCGGGGGTGTGCGACCGCCCCTGGACTCGTCGGGGTAATATCCAGTAGAAGCTGTAGCTTCACCGCTTATTAAAAACATCTAGCCATGGTCAGCAATCTCTTTTCCACCCTGAAAGAGCAAACGCTGTCGCGTAAATGTAAGTGTGGTTCGTTGCACGCGTCTGCGCGTTCAGCGTAAATGTTGCGGGTTATATGCGCGCTCGGGGGTTAAATTCGTGGCTTATTACGTCCCCTAAATGCCTGTATGGGAATTATTAAATTTCCCAGGTTTACGGCGATCCTTAGGTACCATTGCACCGCATCATGCCCGCGTTCTTTATTAGCTGGAACTTCTTCTTTCGCACAGATCGTCACTGAAGGGTTAATATCGAAATTTTACAGACGCACCTGGCTGATAAGGGTTAAAGTGAATTTTATAGAAACACACGAGGTGTATCGTGACATTGAACGAGACACTGTAAAAAATATTGAACGATGTAAACTGGCCGATTAAATTTTTAAGCAACCATTTACCGTTTCTCTTCTGGAATAAATAGGGGTTGCGGGATATTTCCCAGGTTATAGTTCCACACAATGAAATTGCTTATGGTTGTTGCATGTTTCAGAGCGTAAAAGAGACTGTTCGCGGTATCGACGGGTATTTCATCATTAAGGCGTAACCGGTGAAATATTTAAATAGACATGCTCAACAGAATATCAGAGCAATGTCTCAGGTGAACCCGATAAATTTCTAACGGAATCGGCTCGACGCGGCGCGCTGCGCTCGGGGCCCGTAGTTCTCATTCTAGTTACGTACCCCTCCACTCTCGCTAAACATCCGTATACCGCAGGAAATTGTTGCAGGGTAGCATGACACGGTTGTAGGTGCCATTATCGCTATCTGCATTCGTAATCGTACGACTGCGCGGCGCAACGACGCTTTTCATAGAACAATAGAAACGGAACAGAGTTGTTTATCACGCATCTTACGGCAAATTTCTGCCTATCCGGATCAATTTGTTCGGCGAAACTGAGTACCCGCGGCGTCCATTTCGCTGATTACTTCGCTCCCGCCGCCTTTCATCGGCGCAATTATTCAAAGTTGAAACAATTTCGACGTGTAATTTAGTCGTGTATGTTTCCATAATTGCGCACGCTCTCGCGAATGCGCTGAATTCGTACGGATACCTTCCGCGGTCGTTAAAAACTTCCATCGGGTTTGCTCTAGTTCGAGGTTTCCGTTCTCGCTGGAAAAAGACAGGCTGTTCCTGCGAATCGTTATTATTCAAATTTGTCAGAATTTAATCGTGTAAATAAGCAGTTCTGCATTTCGAAAAGAATTCTTCTTATTTATCAACCGTTTGATGGCGCGCAACCCCTTAAGTAAAACGGAGTCGGCGTTCTCGCTCTTATAAATTAGCGGATCGGAAATAATACCCTCGATGGTAAAATAGAGTGGTCTCGTTTTCCGAGGGAAGCGTTCTAAATAATATATTTTTCAATTTCGAAACGTTGAGCGCAGTTTCCATCACAACGGAGCGTCGTGGCTTCCGGCGTGATGGCGCGGTGGTAATGCAGCGACCCTCCGGGGGGTTGGCGGAGTTAACGAGACGTCATAAGGGCGATGCTATAATTGCGTCAAAGGCGTATAACGGGAGTAATCGTACGAGTATAGTCGAGCCGGCAACAACGTATCGCTGGGAACACGAACGAAGAGCGAACGTTAGAGAGAAAGAACAGCTCGGCAGCGTCATGGGGGGAATGAAACGAAATTAAGGAAAGAAATAATACCATAGGAGAAAGTAGTGGTGCTACGGTGGTTCAGGGACGAGTCAGAAGGACGATCGTGCATAGAGAAGTGCACAGGCTCGTGGAAGAGCTTAGGTACACGTGTTGATGGCCAAGACTCATCCCTAATTGTGCTTAATGACACCGTGTCCTCGGGGGTGAAACCGCAGAACCACGCTGTCTCTCTCTCTCTCTCTCTCTCTCTCTCTCTTTCTCTTACCCCATGAATCTTCTTTCCTCTTGCACACGATGCCACCCCCGAACGGTTGTCGGCAAACCCCTCGGTCCTCGGACGAGGAGGGAAAAGCCTGGACGGTCGGGACATGTGTCGTGTTCAAGCATCCGGAAAAGCACACCGGGTTATCTAGGATCCGGACCAAAATACACGGCACACGTTGGAGGGTCGTTCTTTCTTCCTTCGATGTACGATACTCTCGTACGAGGGCGACGATCCTGTCACGTTTACCTGGATAAGGTCCAGGCTTTATTGGTCTTTTAGCCGGAGGCTGTATAACTGCTTGTTAGGACGAGCGTTTGCATACGCGCCGCTCCGCGCCATCCGTTTCGATTGCACGCGACCGGTAACTACCTATTGCTTCCGGTGGCTCGTTCACGGTCATTCCGCTTTCTTGACTCTGGCAGGTGTGGAACTTCAGTTTGTCCAATTTCGAATTTATCGAACGGCTTTTCTTATCATCGTGCAAAATAGAAATTCTCATTTTAATCATTTTAACGAATGAAACAGGAAAACAATGTACTTACTGGTTGGATTTCTGTTTGAATCGCTAGAGTCGCGAATAATAGAAATGAAAGTTCGTAGGACGATCAGAGAAAAAATTGGATCGGCCTCGCGGAATTTATCGACGAGTAGGCTCGAGGCAGGAGGAGCCATTAGCATAGAAATCAATTATCCGATTGATTTCGATCGGTGCAAAGTTTTACAACAGGTGCGCCAGTCCGGTACAATCAACGTTCCAATCTCGAGCCCGCGAAATTACGGTGGAATTTCCCGGAATCGAATATTGCCTACAACCTTTCCGGGGCGCTAGGCGTTCTTAGAATCTAGCAATTAATCGACCGTCAGCCGGGCCGGAATGCTGCACGATAGTGAATCAGGAATGGGTTCTGGCCGGACACAGAGAGGGATGAACGGAGCGGCGCGGTGCGCAGGAGAGGGTAGAACCGTCGAGCAGCTACGTTATGAATACATTATATCTCCGGTTCCAAGGGATGCTGGCACATGCGCCGACAGGGTAGCTCCACCCTGTACTCCACCGGGACTCTGTGTTTCTCTCCACCTCTTCCGATTCCTCTCTCTAACCCCCTTCTGCACCCCCGGTTGCCCCCCTCGCAGCCCGCGCTAATTATACATGCGCTAACCAATCCACCTCCAATGAGGCTGGGCTGTCGCCCTCTCTACCAGAGAGGGTTCAACCACTCTTGTCCTCACTCATTCAAGCCTGGGTGGAGCATGGACCTTCCTCCGTGCATACCACGCACTTGCTTTGCTTAATTACGCGGAGGCGTTAACTAGCCCCCAGCCAACCCTTGATTCCCAACCCTTTACACCCCGGGAAAGGGAAGCAACGGCGTTGATTGGCTTTCCACAGCCTCGCCGGCTCATTTCCGAACGAGAAACTCCTACCAAACCCTGGACTGAAAGATTTTCCGGTGTGTTTCAGCGCGATAATTCTTCGAGAGCATGTGGATTTTGGCCTGTTCCCCGCACGATCGTTTCAGTTGCTTCTGTGCCTCTCCAAATTTACGAGCATTTGAATTGGCAGCTTGGAACCATTTTCAAACAGTCTTTCAGCCAGACTGAATTTATGATGCTCTGGACGAGCGGAGATTCGCTGGTGCTCTATTAAATATTGCGTCTCTCTAAACAATTGATATTTCTTCGATGCATGTCCGATAAAATCACGTTCTCCAACCGATTTAACTCTCCGAAAGACAATTCCGCTTTCAATCATATTAAAACAAGAAGATGATTGGTCAGTTTTTGCGGTCGAAACGTCCATCGTGGAATTTTTGGTAATTTCGCGATCCTACCATAGAAGTTCGTTTTTCAACGGTCGTCGAAGGTGTCGTAGGAAGCGGCGTTCGGTTTCCAGCGATAATTAAATTGCGAACGAAGGCACAAAGACCCGTCCTATTTTATATTCATTGCTTTCTATCCCATTAGGAGCTATCACCGATTCAATATTCTTGCACGGCGCGCGCGCGCTCACTCGCTCGCTCGCGAGTCCCTTGGACTCAATCTCATATTCGCAAGACAAACACTCACCCTCTGGGCGATCTTAACAGATGCTCCACAGGAAGTAACGACCTCACAATCTCCAATTTACGAGCCGGCACTCTCCGCGAGCCGAGATCCTCGAGGTCAAAGATTTCCTCGGCTCGATCTTCGTTTCCATAGTGGAAATGACCGGGACGAGCTTGTACCCGGCGCAACGAGATAAATAAGAAGCTCGAGGAGCAGCCAGAACGGATCGCCCCGGAGAAGGACGGAAACACGAGAGAGCCGACCCGGGCAGAACGAAACAGAGGGATCGGAAAAAAGCAGGGAGAGAGAGAGAAAGACGAAGACACAGAGTAGGAGAGAGAGAGAGAGAGAGAGAAAGGGGGATGGAGATCGAGAGGAAGAGAGAGGGAAGTTTGGCGTCTCCCGAGGGTGAAGGACGAATGCAGGCTCTCTGTTCGTTCCGAAGGAGTCTAGAGAGCCGCGAAACGCGGATTCGACAAATCGAAGTCTGGCCCCCACGCGAGACGAGGCTGGGGGGATAGAGGAAGAAGGACTCTTGGAGGAGATGGAGCGTCGTCGGTGCAGGTCGGAATAAGAGGGTGGGTGGCGGTGTGTGCCGCCTTCGGCGCGCAGGCCCTATGCAAAATAGCAAGGCTGGTGGGGTGACGGAGCCGTTCCAGACCCCCCAACGGGGCAAACAACCCCTTAGTTCTGCCGTAGCGGCCGCAGACGCCCCCACCACGTGTGTGTCTCGCGCGAGAGACGCCTCTCGTCGTCGCCGCCGTCGTCGTACGTCGTCGTCGTCGTCGACGGCAGCGCCATCCCGGTCGTCATTCTTTCGCTCACGATTTTTTCACCGATCTCGATTTCCGGCCGTTTGCCCATGCCGGTTTTTTAACGCGTGAAACCGCGCGCGCGATCGACTCTTCCGGGCATCTTCTACTCGCGAAAGTGTACGTGTGTACCCATCCGCGGGGAGAGATCTCGAAACGAGGAAACTTGGAACCTTGGAACCACGCCGAGAAGAACCGATTCGGATGTACCCTCGATCAAGAGTAAGCTTCCCGCTTTGCCCCTAACGTCCACGAGTAGAGGACTCCCTTTTCGCGAGCGCGTGTAGCTCTACCCTCCGTCGCTCTTGCTGCCTTCGGATTAGACTATGTACTACGTTAGAGCCAGGACTGTTCTGAATCGCATTTTCCCAACTGATTCTACTTTGACATGTTTAATGTTTGTGACAGCAGCTAAATTCGTATAACGAGTTCGTCCAGTGACAACCTCAAACAGTATATACTAAATTCGAATATTACACCTTGCTTCTAGGACGGTGTAAGATTCCATTAATTTGCAACTAACGTTTAAGAATTAAAATCAGTGTCGACATACAGTACACATACTTAAATTGGCTCCGTTCTGTGAAATTGTTAGAAATAGAGAAGTTCTAACACGTTGACCTGTCACTCAAATTTGGGTGACGGAATTATTATTTTCCCCAGATTGGGAAATTAATTTTTACAGAAATGTAAGAACATTGACAGTACTACAATTAACCCTTTAGGGACGACGGCCGACGTTGTATGATACTTTAAGTGCTACTCTAATCTGTAAGTCAATCAATAGTAAGTGCAAATGTGTCGCATTTAATTAATCTAGACGTCACCCCTGAAGGGTGACACCACAAATCCTAATCCTTCGAGGTAGAGTCATACTCGACATTCACTTTTGCACCAATACTTCCTTATTTTATTAATTCTAATTACCTACACTCATTAATAATGTTACAATGGTACGTATGTAAATGTGTAGTATTTCGTATCTGTTCTAAATAGATCTAAACAGGAATATTAAATAAAATGCTTCAACTTTATCCAATCTGTATGTTCGGTAAGTTCGTGGTGAACGTGTTAATCGGATTTATAACAACCAAATGAAAGTGATTATTATGAAGACTGGATACTCTTGAAATTAAAGAATCCTCTGAAAATGTTGATCGGAAAAGTTGGCCTCGACCTTCGTGCCCCAGTCTCGTTTCGCAGAATCACGAATTCGAGCAAAAAATCTTTTTCGATCTGTTGAATTATTAATCGGCAGTGTTTCCGGTTTTTTGAGGAGAAACGATCGTGGCTCGATCGAGAGACACGGTGCCCTGACGGCTGCGGTTCGCGCGGCGTGAAATCAGCCACGGAATTACCGTGGCAACCTTGAACTAATAAGTCTCTCATCAGCTGCAGCGACATTGCGGCGCTCCTAGCACGTTAATAAGAAAACATTCTACATATATGTATAGCTAGGCTAGTCCCAGTTCGCCTCACAGACACGCCGTTCCGGAGTCGTAAAGACACCGTGATTTCGGCGAGGCATTTTTACGGAACATCGAGGTCCCATAAATCATCGGACTCCTATGAAAGAAATTAGCGACGTGATTAGTGCTGTTTATGCGATCCGCTTGGCTATAAATCTTCCGCGTATGTCGAAATCGTTGCGGCAACGGTGATCACAATTAATTGTTCTCTAATTTCTACGAGTTTTAATTGATTGGTTCTCTCACACGTGCACAGTCTTTTTCTTTCTCGAATTTGATTGCATTGTAAAATCGAAACGGAACATTTCTCTTTTCAAGGACACTCCACTCGAATTCCCCTTGTTGCATAGAGCATTACAGTTCAGATAAAATATGACGATCTCAATTAATCACACGGTGAAAATAATCGTGACAAATTATTTAAATTACGTTTGCTCAACGGTGCGATTAACGATGAGTAACTTGTACTTCTTTTTCTTCATCGACGATTTACATTAATTTCTTAGACGCTCTCTAACGGTTGTTAAACCCAGTTGCGTTGCGATACACATCGACTATCGACGACGATACACGCTGTTCATGAAATTTTTCTGTCGATGACGAATCTGTTCCAGGCATTCGTTAGTCATAAACGCGTATTTAAAAAAATTGTTTCCGTGTTTGAAAACAATTAATCAAACGACAGGCAGCGCGCGATTGTGATAGCAGCGCAAAGAGTATCGTTTCGAATCCGTTCTCGCTGAGATTAATCCCGTGCTCCTGAATACGATTACGTTAACGAATCGACTTACCTGTTAGCAAGTGCGAAATGAATCCGTCATTTTCAACGGAACGACGCGAGACGAATTAAATGCCGCGAGGGTCGAAAAGGTCAACAAATTAATCGGCTTTCACGGGTTTACGCAAACTTATTTAATTTATCATCCGAACGGAGAGCCTGACCCGTGAGAATATTTTCCAATGAAACTTTCTATAACGTTTCGATATAGAGAGTAGGGAGGGATGGAAACTATTTTTTTTCTATCGAGAGGAAGTTTTAATCGGAGGATTTTTATAGACACATTCCGTGACGCGGGTCGATTCGGCGGTAATTATAAAGCGGCCGGGCACAGAACATGAAATCGATAGGAAACCGTTGATAAGGGAGCGTGATTAATCGTCGATCAATTAACAGTCGCGTAGAACCGCGCGAGGCACGGCGCGGCGTCAGGCGAGGCAAGGCGAGGCGATTGCGCCATACGCTAGTCTCGGAGCCGGACATCTCTCATTAATTAGTTATTAACGGCGTGCCGCGGTAATTACCTATGCAAATTCGTCCTCGGGCCGTTCTACGCCCGTCATTATCTCCCGGCAACGATTTCACAATACCACCTCCGCTCGTTCGGCCAGCGTCTCGTGAAAAAATGCGGGAAGGTGGAAGGTCGAGGCAAAGACGAATCATCTTTGGATGTGTCGAGCGTCAACTACCGGCGACTCGATATGTTCACTCTCGAAAACCACGAGGCGGTTTGTTGTCCTTTAACGACCATTCTGTACATCGATCGTACGAGGAATTATTTATCGCGTGCTTCGGTATTTACATTACAAACGTGATCCTTCCGCTCTTTATTTCTCTCTCTCTCTCTCTCTCTCTCGCTCTCGCTCTCTGTATGTGTGTGTTTCATGGCTTCGTGTCAGAGAGACAGACAACGTTGTCTCGACGCCTGTTGTCAGACGGCGAGAGCGCACGCGTGCATCGCGGGATTGATAATTCACCGGGTCGGGAAAATTCGATAAGTAATATTTCCTCGAAAAGTTTTTGTCCGAGCGCTCGTATATCCCGTAACTCGGAGTACGATCGGGGCTCTCCTTGTCGGAGAATAAACGAGAGATTCCTTGAATAGATTTCTTTTATTCCCCAGCTAAGTATTTCCGTAAAGTTTCGCTTCGAATTATCAATCTCTGCCAGTATCGACTCCCGGCCGAAAGCTCGATGTCAAACTTGCTCGGCGGGTTACAGAACGGTTCGGTATTCTCATATGGACGGATAAAAATTGTAGTCGGTAAACGTGTAGCAGTTTGAAAGCACTACAGCGACTGCACCAGTTAAAATTTACAGTTTAATTTTCATAATGCTAATGAAGACTTTCGGCCGGAAACTTGATGTCAAACTTGCTCGGCGGGTTACGGAGCGGTTCCTCATAAGGACGGATAAAAATTGCATTCCGTAAATGTGTAACAGTTTGAAAATACTGAAGCAACCGTACCTACTAGAATTAAAATTGCTTTCGATATTTACATTTTAATTCCCATAACGCTAATGACAACAGTTTCTGACCACTGTTTTGGAATAAGACGGTGCTCAGAATGTCGTAAGTAGCTCGCTTTCGGTTGGTCGCCCGCGAAATTGTACGGCACGTAGTCATTAGTTCTTTTTAAGAAAAAAAAAGCTCGCAAAACTCGATGATACACCACCACGGCGATTTGAATAGCGACGCGAGGGCAACTTGTTTATTTTCTGTTGGCGAGCCACGCCACGCCGCCGCGCAGAGGCGGCACTCGACTGCCGGTCGCGTCGCGTCGATCATTTTCACGATCTACGATCGATCGCGCCGGTACTGGCAGCAACGGGCACCGTGCGCGCGATAATTACGATAAAACCGGCGCCGGCAAAGCGGAGTTAATTATTCAGTGCCGTGCGAGTGCCCACGTCCTCTGTCCCACAAAGGGAAATGACTCGAGGCGATTACCCTTCGATGCGAAATTTCGATGGAACCAACTTAATGTAGGACGATCGCGTACCCACGGTTTTTCGCCGGTAATGAGCGAAAATTGACCAATCATTTTCAATGCGCTGTCCGGAGTTTCGGTGACTGGGAAAACTTCTGCTGCTTTATTATTTTTAATAAAGAGACAATGCATTTATGACAAAAAATAACTAGGTGTAATTTCAAACGGTAAAAACATTAGAACTGTTATATTATTTTCAACCTATTAATAAATTTCTATTTCACTTGAGTTGATTGCAATTCAGGTAGAAAATTATTATTTTCCATAAAGATCCGCTACCTACATATTACAAATTGCTCGGTGTTGCGTCATGGATTATTACAGGCGTCCTACATGATTTGTGAAACGTTTGATTAGAATTAGTGCTAATAGACAAACAAAAAATGATAATAGACAATTCTTTCTCTTCAATTTTCACATATAATCACCGTCCAAACATTTGTGGAATTTCGGAGACACCCTGTACAGTTCTAGGATTGAACAACCGTCAGAGCCAGGAGAAATCTAAAGAGAGCTCTAAAATAAGCAATTACAAGTTCGAGTGTCGACGAGGTTTTTTAAACATTCAGTCCGTAGTATGAAGGAGCACGGTGTCTCGGGATTGGTAACGATCGCCGTGCAAATGATCCACAGAGGACCCAGGTGGCTCCGGGAGGGTCACCGCGGGCGGTCCAGGATCGAGTAAGAATGAAGAGGAAGAAATGAGGATGACGGAAAAAGAGGGAGGCTCGAGTAACGCGCGAGCGCGCGCACGACGGAGAGAGACGGTCGAGAGAGAGAGAGAGAGAGAGAAAGAGAGAGAGAGAGAGAAAGAGAGAAAGGGGGGGAGGGAGATCTTTTACGGATCGACTACCAGAACGATGAAATCGGTGACGGAGAAAGGGGCGGACGTAGGCGGTCATTTGTTGCTGTTTATTAATTCGAGGCGAGGCGAGGCGAGATACGTCCAGTTTGTGCGGTTCGGTTGCTCGTTTCGCCCACGCATAAATTTCTCTCTATGTGTTTTTCTCTTCCCGTAATAACGCACACGTAGTGCCCACAATGCCGCGCGTCGGCCTGATGATAATGCAGGACATCGTAAATAAAATATGCCCCGATAGTAGGTGAGCCGGGGCTCCGACCAAATTCCGAGACGCTCAAGCTTTTCGAAGCCGAAGATCGGTGATTGTTGGATCAACGACAAGCAGCCGGTGGACCCGCAAAAGCTTCGTAAAGACGGTAATAAAAGCGCTGCTACTAACATGTCAGTCGCGCGGCTCTTTATTGGACACGACATTACCTTATTCGACCAGACTGACCGGCGCATTGTCTTGAAAGGGCCACCATTTTTCGCGAGCACCGGCGACCGTGCAAACGGTCACGGTGCTTTAACTTTCTCGGTCAAAGGTTGCATAGCTGATGCATCTGCATCACTTTTTTGCCAGCCTCGTTGTTGCGTGCACTTAGGAGCATGGAACTTCCGAATTCTGGTATTCCTTTACCACGTTGAATGCCGCGTGTTTTATCCAGAACATTACAAAGATTAAAATCCTGTGAAACTATCGTTATAAAGTAGACAATGTTTGTTCTGCGTAAAGATCTGTATTCATCTACTAATAAAACGAGCACGCTCCGAAAGAATCAATAATTACGACGAGAACGCATTCGAACGGTACCGTTTCCCGACGAATCTAATTAAAAAAGAAACAATCGTCCATTAGGATAACAAAAGCGCATCGCCCACGTCGAAGCGAAGGACAGCGCGGACACGCTCCGTGTCACAGGAAAACAATGTTCAGAGAAGAAAAGGTTCTTAATCCGGCAAATATTTACAGTCGGGGATGGTTGAAAAATTTGTGAAATGAGAACCGGCAACAATGGAGGAATAAGGGATAAGGGCGTCTCGCGCGTCCTAATCAGCATAACGTCGTGAGATCGAGGAATGCCTAAAGACAAAGGGAACGCTGACGACGAAAAACAGGGAAGGGACCGTGGACCGCCGACACCGAGGGTATAATTAAAGCGACGTTAATTAATTGTTAGCACAACAATGCATCCGTGTCGGAGGCAGAGGCGTGGAGGAGGCAGAGGGGTGGTAGAGGGTAGTCAGGCCCCGGAGCATTCATAAATTTACATGTCTTTCGTCGCGAGAATCATTTTTTACAGCCGTTAGGAGAGTGTCGGCGGTTGGTGTGCGTGCAGAAGAGAAGCTGCGGACCTACAGCAAAGCATGAGCTATATTACGAGTCCCCATGGTGTTGCTCATAATAACCATCGATGTCTCTCCGTGGGCATGGAAGCAGCCTCGAGGTTCGATCTTGTTATCCGTCTCCGGTCGCGATCGAAATACTTTAATTCGATCAATTTTGTAGCTCGATAATTATGGTCTTTTTACGTCCACACAGCGGCGAGCCCGCGCGCACCACTGTTATTAACAAGAATTTATCAAATTTTTCAACCGCCGAGAGAACCTGTCGGAAAATGTTTTATCAGATCTCATACTTCGCGCGCCGCTTAATTTCATCCGATCATTCACTATACAATTTTTCTCGGGTTTTTTTTTTTTTTTCTTACGTGTGCTATTCTTGTCGATAATTTTGTTTCCTTCAGGAATTTCAAGTTTTCTGGAATTTTGATAGTGATTCGTGGCTCTGTTGAGGTACCGCGATTTATTCTCAGCGACTGTTGCTATTTTCGTCAATAGCAATACGTCGCTCGTTCGAACTTCGAAAAATTTCGCCAGTCCTGCTAAAGAGATACGCGATCGTAACGTGAGACCGAGACGTGGGTGGTTCGTTGCACGAGAACCGATAGGTAGTTATTTTTAATGTCGCCCCCGAGCGTGCCACGAAAAAATGAACACGGTTATAATCGATACAGGTGCTACCGAAATTAATTCGGTGCTCTTCGATCGCGCTGGATAAACGCCGACCCGCGTTCCTTCGCGACGAACGACTCGAGAAAATATTTTATTATTATTTATTATAGACGGACCGAAGCCCTTTTACACAAGTATTACAATAAAAAAAAAGAGAAAGATACAAGACTACTCGTCTAATAACAAAGAAGGGTCATGCACAACAGATTTCTGCTTGAAATAGTGTGCAGAAAATACTTTATCGAAAATATGAAGTAATGGAAAAATTCAAAATTCTGGGAATGAATATTAATCGGTAGAATGATTCGGAGCCGCTAAAGTGTGAGATATGGAAACGGAGAGGAAATTCACGTAGAAGTCAAGCATTAGCAAGAAAATTTATTCGTCTGTCGGGCGATTATGACAGGCGCAGTTTCGCGGCAATCAAATCGGAGCGTGTAGATGATGTATCGTAATCGCCTGACAATTAGTGTTCGGCCGAGCCAAGAATTCGCTTGAATAATTTTTAGATCGGCCGGGCTTTATCGCAGAAGGATCTTGAGGATGATTGGCGACCTGTTTGACGGTACAGAGCGTCATAGTCCAGTTCGTGAATTTCACACTTGCACGATATGGGCATTAGTGT
Source organism: Lasioglossum morio (assembly GCA_916610235.2). NCBI lineage: Eukaryota > Metazoa > Arthropoda > Insecta > Hymenoptera > Halictidae > Lasioglossum > Lasioglossum morio. Next base: position 2,523,770 of record OU744324.1, on the reverse strand, counting down.
TTGCACGGCTTGCTCCGGCTTCGTTATACGTTTCCACGCACACTCCGTGCTCACTGTCACTCGTGTGTTTCTGTTCCAGGGCATAAGGGAGCGGAAGGAGCGTAGATGAGTTCTGCTGTCTGCGTCCTCGGTAAGTCGTGAACAGTGAATATAAAGACCGTATAAAATGTCTCTCGGCTCAGCGCTCCGGGAACTTATACGTGTATATTATTGCAACGCACGCGGAATCCGAACTTCTATTTAACTAACGAGCCAATGCCGTTATAAATGTTCGAAGGTAACATTAGATTTCTCTCTCGAACTCGTACCGAGTATTTCTTCGAGATTCTTTCGGCTCTTGGCGTACGCTCAAATTGTCCGACGATTTTTGATTTTGCGGAACGTTTCCGTTTCGAACGCGAACAATGATTTTATTTGCTTTGACGAAGAATTATTTATTTTATAGTCTTGGCACAATATTCAATCCTCTAAATGCACGTTACCAATCTTGACGTTCTCGTAAGTTAATAGTCACGTACTCCTTCTTCGTTTACTTAATTCACTCAATAGAATTACTCGTTGTGCACTTTTTCTAATTATTCAAAATATCAGGCCAATAAAATTATCTTCTCGAACAAGATTACAAAATTTGGAGAGCATACTTTGTACCTGTTACACCGGAACACCGCGTCTAAATTGAAGGCAGCGTGGCCGGAACAGACAGACGGAGAAAATCGGCGTTCTAATCGCAGCAGTTATCGGAATCATCGGTCGGCGATGGTACATGCGCATCATTTATGATTTATGTGCAAAACGGACGAAACGAATCAATACGCGGAGAGAGGCCGGTGCAGACGGTCCGCATCGAAAGAAATTCTCGATCGGATCGATTCGTACGAGAGCGAGATGATCACGGGACGGGTCGGTCGGTCGGTCGATCGGTCGGTCGGGACGGAAAAATAGAGAAACGGGAAACGAAAGCGTCAGAAGTAAAATGGAGGAGCGAAGAAGCCGAGAGAGAAGCGAGAAGAAGCGCGAAGAATGAAGGAGACGCGCCCCGTTGCCGCGCGGACTACCTCTTCTTCCCCATAAATACGGATTTAGTCGCGCGGTTTACGACCGAAAACGTGTCGAGCTTCGCGAGCTGGGCCGTGCCTAAATTATTAAAGTCGTAAACGATCGAAATCGTCGTTAAGCGCCGCGCGAAGAAACCCATTGGGCCCTGCCTCCGCGCGTCTCCTCGACAAGGATCATTTTTCTCGGGGTTTCATTGTTGGGCTACGGTCAGCCGGGCCCCGATACACACACCTCGTGCTTTTGTCGTGCACGACAATAAACGGGCTTACTCGCGAGGCGACGTTCGCGCGTTTTCTGCGGCGGACCCTTGCCTTACCCGCCACTGACAGAGACCAGACATAGATCAACCTGGAAGGTTATTGGCACCGGTAATCTGGAATGGCACGCGTAATAGTACTCTCCTCGATGAGTTGTTAACGCGACGTTCGCACCGCGGTGAAATATTCCGCGCACAGTTTACCCCAGGATTTATTGTGCCCCTTCGATCACGCCGCTGACTTTTTACCGGATTCTGCCTTAGCCGGCAGTTAAACCTAAACCGGATTCGTTTAACCCGTTCGGTCCTGAATTATCTTGTCCCTTTGTTTTTCCTCTTATCTGCGGTCGCGATGATTTAAGGCGCTTTGTTGTTGTTTAGTAGTGTCGCTCATGCGCAAGGAAAATGTCACAACTCGAAATTTCGTAATTTTTATATTTCTATTTGTGACGCTTTTATTGTGCACAATATAGCTTACCGGTAGAAGAGAAAGTATGTTTCAGACAGGGTTAACACTGATTGCTAAGAGTTCCTACTCTCCGCATGATATAAAAGCACAAGTTGATTGAATAGTATACCAGTTTTAACTGGTTCAAGTCCATTTTACCAGTATAGGTTAATAATAGTTTTATTGATGGCAATTATTGTACAAGAGAAATAAAGCAAATCCTTTCGATTTACATCGAACATGGCTGTAAATATTCTACTGTTAACAATCAGCCTGTCGGTTAACCGAACAGAACATTTTTCGATCTTCTATAATATCGATCAAATTCTTTCCAACTTCATTAAAATGTTTAGTTTCGATGCCAGGATGAAAATTGATCGCGTATCTTCTGGAACAAGCTGAATAAACGGGGGAACACACCGTCATTATGTTCTTAAGCAAATCCAATGCACTTAATTCATTCCGTGCGTTCGCTCGAAACGGTTTAATTGCACTACGATTATCCGCCATTATCGAGTGATTAACGCAGGTTTTGTTTGTTAAAAAGCTGGTTTACGTAACCAGCGTGGGCTGCTCGAACGTTGAAGATGAAAACCGACGATTCGATAGTGAAAAAGGAACGCGCGAAGTTTAGAAGGGGCAAGCATAATTATCGCGTAAATAAAGGAGTATCGCAGGAGTATCGTGCGTTGTTTTGTAATCAAGATTGGAATAATTGCCAGTACCTTAAGCACAAGAATTTAAAAATTATTTAACGATGCTCGAACTGAATTTGCCGAGTTGAATTAATATTACACTTGGTTGATTGAATATTTCACTTCTTGACGAACAATTCATTTCTTTGAAGCTCATTCTAGATTGCACGAACAAATTTAAACCAACCTTGGAGTTGTAAGAACGGTTCTATAAGAATTTACCAACTCGTTGAAGAATGTTGATATTAAATTAATTTTATTATCCATCGAAATCGTTTTGAATCTCAATCTCAGGCATCGCATAAATAAGTGTCTCATCCATACCAAATTCTTAATGATTTAATTGTCCTATTAAACTTTGAAAAAGTCAGTACGAGTAAAGCAATTTCACAGTTTTTGTACCTTTGTTTCTCTCGGACACGGTAATGACGTAATTATCGTCTTTTAGAAATAAGATCATAAGTACGTATCGTTTACTGAAAAGAAGGAGTTTATTGCATCCAAAAATGACTTACTGTAATTAAGTCGAATGAACGCGATTTTAAGACATGGATATATAATTAGCAACAGCGCTTTTGTAATATCAAACATGTGGATGCAGAAAAGAAAAGAGCGGTAACGGAGAGATCGATCAAACACAGGTTCCAAACTGCATCTGCTCCATTATGTATATTATATCTTTATCGTTATTAGTGCTGAATTATCATACAAATTACATTGATCATGTAAATTACGACGAAAAGCGGAAATTGAATTTTTTTTATCGTTGATCGTGTTGCTAACAAATTAGCTACGGTTTGATGTTTCTCGCTTTTAACGTCCCTGTCGCGGACGTCAAAGAAATTTGGCATGCTCGCATATACAGATTACGTACATTGCAGATTTACGAATTTTATGAAGGTGTCCCTGTTAGTCCGTGCCTGTGTTTAGTCTGCAAGCAGCGTAATCAAATAAATGCTGCAACCAAAAGGAAATCATTATGAATGCTGGCGAAAATAGATCGTTCGACTGCTAAATAATTTTCAACATTCATTGTAAACTTGTTTTCGTAAAAGCATCGTTTTCCTAAAAACGTTTGCGTAAAAACAGTTGATATTAGAACGACCAAACCAGTCGGAGTTTCTTGATTTTTTCTTTTACAATACTATTGCGACAAAAAGTCGTTGACTAGACTTTTTGCTTAACTCGTCGTTACCTATGGTCAACAAAATAGAATCGGATAGCAGTGCTTGAAACAGAGAGGGGATGGGGGCGAGCATTGTGGACTCGATGTCAGTTGACAAGATTATGGCTTCTTCGCTTCACTCGGATAAAAGGCTGAAGTTTTGAAGCCTGCAAGCTTCAGCACTTTTCTTGTACTTTTTATTCCGGTTAGCGTTCGTCTGCGGATTTCGAGTCTGAAATTTCATTATTTTCAGCAACGGCTGTGAATCCATCGAATCCGTCGACTAACAAATGTTGTTAAACACGCGTCCTTTATAGGGAAACCCATCAGAGATTTTTCGCTGGGAAAATATTCATGGAAAACAGTTGTAAATGGCCGGTCGACGGGTGCTCTCGTTACCGGTGTCCAAAAGCGGCGTTACTTTCCCATTCGTTGAATTAGTCATTGATCGATCGTATCGATCGAAGCGCAAAGCAGAAATTTATGGAGTTTCTCGATTAACAGCTGGCCGACGACGACGTTCTGTCTCCGGCACGTCTGAGATTAAAACTATTTCTGGGAATGTTGTGCGGCCCCGGCCCCGGCCACGGCCGGCTCGGACAACTACACATGCATGTCGATCCTCCGTATGTCTCCTACAGAAAGGATAGGTGGCACGCACTAGGTGGCTGACTACAAAGAAGTGAAATCGATTTGCAATTTAAATCCATCGGCGTACGTGCCCACGGGTCATCCGATTACTATACGGCACTGCGCTGGTCATTTCACTGAACTTGGATAGCTTCGATAACAGCGTGCATCGACCAGAAGATCCGCGCGAGATCGAGAGTCGGGCAATTCTAAAGATCGCGGATCGTGCGAACCGCCAACGTTTCCGACCCAACAATTTTCATAGATACCGGTCGCCGGCTACCTACCCTATACCCTCGCTCCGCTAAATCGACACACAATTGGCATGGTGCTCCGAAATTTTTTCGATCCCTCCGATTGCCACGGATTTTTGCGGAATCTGTAAATCGATCGACGGCTGCGAGAAATTATGTGGAAGCTGGAAATCCTGCTGGTCGCTACGCTTTTGCATTTCATCATTTATACCGTAAAATTTCGTTCAAAATTCTTGCTGTCAAAATAAATGTATAATACGTACACCTTTTTTTTGCTACAGATTTGTTTGCGAAATCTGTAAATCGATCGACGGCTCGGAGAAATTATGTGGCAGCTGGAAATCCTGCTGGTTGCAACATTTTCGCCTTTCATAATTTATACAGTAAAATTTCATCAATAATTTTCGTCGTCCAATAAGATTATAACACGCGCACCTTTCTAAAGATACAACAGTTCTTTACTGGTTAAAGCATGCACGCCTATAGGCACATTTCAAACAATGAAAAGAGGAACCGTCCTTTAAGAGTGCGGGTATCGAGTGCAGCATCCCCTACGCATTTTCAACCCTCCGCTCTTCGTGATTTTCTTCGATATTGTCTTCCTCGACGCTCTCGTCCTTTCCCCTTACTAACTCGTTCCCCTCAATGATATTTCCCTATCGATTGATCTTCTTTCGTACTTCTCTTTCACCGTCTACGAATCTCGCTCCCCTTGTCTCTATTGCTTTGACTCGATGCTTTCCTTATATTTTGTTATCGCTGTTCCAACTGACTCTCCTCGTACAAATTGCAATTTCCTCCATCAGTGTTACAAATAATTTCGTACAAAAATGTTGTGCGAGTTCCGATTTTCATAACATCATTTTATTCACCGAAAAGAATAGCAGACGGTCGCGACCGAGAATCGCTGAAGGGGTTTCGCGAGATAATCGGGACAATTGTAGCCCGATCCGAAATCGAACGTCTTACATCACCGCTCGTACATCTCCGGAGAGCTCGGAGCGGCCGAGGTCACGAGAGGAGCACGAGAACGATTACAAAAGAGATTGGCAGGTGGTGGGGCCCAGATTCGTCCCCATGTATCGGCAAGAATATCGAATGTCGACCTTCCGGTGGACCCTCGCGGACGGTTCGAACCGTTTTCGATCGGTTCGATCGAGCCCCCATCGTGCCCTCTTTCTTATAATGTTTCTCACGTCTGCACAGACAAAAGCCGGCAAATTCCACCGTGAAAATCCGCGCTCATATTGGGCCACAGCCTCCCGTGACAAAGAATGCGAGCGAGTGGAAATACGTGCGAGAAGGCTGGCAACTCCGCCGTGAAATCAGTTAGGAAATCACAGGGTCCCGATCGCTCAAGAGAGAGAGGGAGAGAAAGAGAAGGAGATAGAGAGAGAGAGAGAGGGAGAGAGAGAGAGAGAGGGGAGGGGGAGGGAGCAGAGTAAAAGTGAGAAAGCGAGAGAGAGACAGGCTCTCCTTTTTTTCTCCCTCTCTTCCTTCGCTTCTTGCCTCCCATCGTGTGCTCCCCTCCCGCCACGGGGTCGATTATTAATTTGTAACGAACCGGCGCCGACTGTTATTATCCTATAGTTACGTGATCATGTGATTACACGCACACGCAACGCGCGGCGCTGCCTGCGTGATCTCGAAGGTACGACCGGCCAGTTTTGACTTGACGGATGCTAACAGCAAGCGAATCGAACGAAGATCGTCGCGAACACCTCGTCCGCTTCACCGTGTCCGCTGAAAACTGGCATTAGATGTTTTGCTAACCACACGTCTTTCTAGACGCTGCCTCTTCTCCCAGACGGAGACTCTAGCCAGCACCGCGCAAAAATAATTGCGGTTTTACACCGTCCACATCGGAGAACTATGCCTCTTGCCGGAGACATTATCCTATCGACGCACGCTCGGGTTTGTGAGCTTTTAACCCGTGCTGGATCGATCTGCCCCTTCTTCGTTTCGGAAGTTGTCGCTTAAATCCACTGAATGATTTTATGCGTTTGTTACAAAAATGAATAGGTGTAATTTAAAGAATAAAATCATTAGTTACTTTATTTTTAATCCATTGAATATATTAAGAAAGAAAATTATTATTGCAATTCAGATACAACATTCTTATTTTGTATAAAGATCGGTTGTCTACTAATCAATTACTACACATTCAAGTATTGCACGAAAAATCGTACAGAATGGAATTGTACAAGGTCCGAAGAAATGTTTAACACTAGAAAGACTGAAACTTAGTATATACCAATATTGCCCAAAAGCAGTCAAAATGACTGCATTGTGAAAGAATAACTAATGTGTAAAGAAATTTGTTTAAAATTAATTTTTAATATTTTTTATATTATTTACAGTTATATAACAAGTTATTAGTAAATATTAAAAATAAAAAAAATTTGTTAGAACAAGTATCACTGCATAAAGATTCGAATAACAAGTACTACTTTAGCTTATTGAGCAACTGCAACTTATCAAGTATACGCCCAAATCGACAATTTATCATGTACTTGTATGTTATCATGTGACGGTAATCGGAAAAAAAATGAAAACTGTTATTTCCATACAGAGCCGAACTGGTCATATAAAATTTACTCAATTCAATAATAAGAGTCATTTGATTATTTTAAATTTCTCAAGCAGTCAAAATGACTGCTTTTGGGCAATATAGGTATAACACACATATATATACCGGAAATGAAGGAGGAGGGAGGTAACTACAATTATTAATAAACGCATTTATATGTTGTACAAAAAGTCATAAAATTCTAAGAAATTGTGTCATTATATACATAATTGTTTTTCTAATTGAAATTAAAAAGCAGTGAAAATGACTTTCTTGGGCAATCCAGTGTTAATTTCCAAGGTAAAATAGCTTTGACTGTGGAAAGAGATAATGAAATCACTAATGTTTAATCATCTTCGACAATTTGAAAGTAGAGAAACCGGTGATTCGACCGGCGTTAGTAGGTTCAGCGTGAAATGACAGTATCGTTAAAGATCGAGGTGTGGTTTAAAATCGCAGCTCCGCGATTAGGATGCGTGACGGGCTATAGCTCGCGACACGTCGCGTCGAAGCGACAGAGGAAGAAACTATCGCCGAAGAAGTGCCGGATAACTACCGCTAACAAATTCGATCCGTGTGCAAACATGGCCCAGGTCGAGCAGCGAAGACTATCGATTAGTCCTTCCCGGAAGGCAGCGGCCGTCGTGTAATCCGACTGCCGTCTTCGGATGGAATTATTTCGACATCGATTTCGATCATCTACGTTCGATGGAGAATTGCCCGGCTCATCATCTCTCCGACTACCTAGTCGTGAAATCGCTTTATACTCGCATCGGATCGACCATCTCCAATCGATAGACAATCGCATGCATATTATAGAAGAGCCATTACGATTTTCCAACCGTGTATATTTTCTCGATCTGTATCGATCGCAACATTAACAACGAGCCTCTCAATCTGAACTGCCTCGACATCGTATAATTCATACGGTGCTGTAACGACCACGGTCTGCCACGTAACTTATGTCATCGTGTAAATTATCATTTAGGTATCCGGACAAGTAATTATAGTTTTACATACCTCCCAACGAAACGCCACTTGCCTAGAAACAGTATTTGTCAATCATCCTTCACTTTTTTTTTATCCTGTATCTCGCTGCAACATACAATTCTGCATGATTGCGTTTGAATTAATCACAATCCGTTTGGACGAGAACGTGGAACAACGTCATTAAATTAATATCATCTCAACTTCTACACGATTCGAAGTGATTGCCATAAGAACCAATCGTTGGGAAAACTTTTTGGAAATAAAAACTTCTTGAGGCGTGAATGAGCGTGATCCGTCACGCTCCGAGGTGAAACGCTATCGAGTTTAGCCGAGCGAGCGAGAAACAGACAGGTGTTCAATCGCCATGGAAGTTTTCACTTCGGTCGTGCAGTGTTATGCGCAGAGTATTGGTCTGTTTTTAATTTTTGCGATACAGGCAACGTGGGCGTTATAAATGTTCGAAATTGAGGTAGGTACGGTGTTCCAGCGTCCCTGATACGTACGCGTAAAGCGCGACGTCGAGTCGCCTGCGGGTAATCGGATTTCCCGGCTCTGCCGGACAGCGATGGCAGCGATAATGGAATTACCGTGGGGTCAGCACTTAATTACCTCGATGTATAGTCCGCCGCATGGAACAACAATTCGTTTTCGCCGCAGAAGACATCGCCACAGAGACGTTTCAAGACGTTCGATGCACCGATTCGCGGAACGGAACGCGTGACCCGGTTATGCCGATTCCTTTCTCGACCCGACCCGACCAGCCATGCCACTAGCCACCACCCGGTGGTTCCGCTAATTTTTCCTCGTTTACTTTCCACCCCCACACTCGCTCACGTTGTTTAATTCCGCACTGCGATACCCGGTTCCGAGAAGGAATTCCTATTCCAGAACCCCCGAGTCTCTGCCTCGACAAACAGCATGTTTAAGTAATTGCGACCGAGTGGACATCGACCGACGGTCTCCGTTATCTGACGACGCGGAAACCAACGAAAGACGATCTAATCGATCAGTCTTTAGACGATCCGTTCCATTCCTGCTTCTCACATGATTTCTCGGAAAATCCTGGCTAAAATTTCCCTAACCCCTTGCACCATAACATCGAGTCGGACACTATTATATTACAAAACTTGTCACTGAGACTCTTTGGATTTTTAATGAAATTAAAGTAGCCTTTAAATGTCACTCGAACTGTGCACTTCCAATTTAGCAGATTTCCGTGTACATCAAATTTGCTTCCTGACATAACTCCACTCCATTTCAGCAACCAACGTGACGTGTGGACCGTGTAAAGCAACTGCATTTTTACCGTGGATTTTACAGTGACGTGCAAGTCAGTTATATCGATTACTGCAAATAAGTATAGATGTGAAAACCACGCCAACCTGAATTCATAATCTCCGTTGCATGTTCTCTTACCTATAGATACGTATTGCCGTTTCGTCCGAATGTAATTCCGCCATTGATCCAATCACGTGAATCTCTTTGGCAGCCATCTGTCACTGATACAAATTCAGAGCAAAATTGTACTTCGGTCACTTTTAAAAGCGGCTCTTAATTACCGACGCCAGTTTTAATTACACTGTCACTTCTAGAAGTGGTACGGACTTATTTTTTTAAATGTGACAATCTCATCTGACTTTGCACGAAGCTTTGCTCTGTATTCTTATATGATGGTAATTTTATACGGAACAACACTGGCTATGATAACTTCAATGTATCAAGCGTGTCATTTATCCGAGGACACAGTTTCGGTCACCTCGGAATTGGTAAACACATGTCGAGATGATAAATGGGTGATCAGTCTGATCCGAATGTCGCATTAACGTCGATGTGACTCGATACCATTTTTTCGTAAATCGATCAGAATTAATAGGATCCGAACAAGTCTTCGATTCTTCGATATTCGATAATGTTGCTCGTCCTCCGAACGCGCAGGTTTGTTTGCGTTTCATTCCGACGAGATCTGCATCTGGTTAAAAAAAGCAGTGCGATCGGACGCTGTACGAATTGTTTTCTAACACAGTTTTAGACGAAACATTGTCTGGTCAATGTAAAACTACGTGCATCACAAAACAAACTTGCTCGATTCAACAAAAACTCAAAATAGAACGGCTCGATTTTATTTGGATCTGCTTGGATTCCTCGCGTCGACGGAACAGGTGCATCAGATTCTATACATTTCGAAAATGAAAATACTGCTTTTGCCTTAACACTCTCGGAAACAGCGTATTTTACTCAACACTAAACCTCCCACCATCAGTTTCAGATTTTTCATTTTACAATTATTGAAATAATAAAAATGATTTCATAGGAAATAATTGCACGAAGTCTAAACGAAATCAATCTTGTCGTTTTTATAAGAGAACATGTACCTTACTTTTGAGGCTCGTTGGGTTAGTGTTAATATATTTACGGAATAGTTGAGAATGAGCAAAAGACATGACTGTTTAATTAAATAAATTACTTCTGGGAATAATTGTATGAATTTTCTGCAGGGTATACGACAAGGTGAAGGAATTTTTAAGACATTACGATCATTATTTCGAAGCATTGATCGAACCTGAAACGTTCGAAGAAGAAATCGCAGGAGGGTCTTCGAAGCAACCTAAAACTCGTCCCGGCGAATATTTCATTCGCACGGTTTCATTTAAATTACCATTCCCCCGACCAGAGGGGTTCGGCGACGCCTTGCGTATAATAGTCCATTTTCTATAGACTATATCCTATAGTCTGTTTCAATGTCTCGCCGATAATTGCGACGCGGTAACTCGAACGAGTTAGCGATTCTTTAAGGGATGGATTTCGAAACCGGTTTCGCATTATGCGCCATTCTAACCCCGAGGCGCTTCTCAAAGTTCGGCCGGGTTTTTATTTTCCACGGCAAAGGGGTGGTCAAGGAGACGAGCCGATCGATTTCAGTAGCCGTGTTAATTCCGCTTGACGGTTACTCGCAACATTCTTGAACCGGTCCTAATTTGAATTACCCCCACCCCTCGTCTTTGATTCGGCGATCAGACCTCTACAATTATTGGTTCACTAGAATCGTACTTTCTTTTAGGACGTTTTTATACCAGATCGTTTTAAAGTGCAAGAAATCTTATCTAGAGATGGAAATCGTAAGATTCTTTCAAAAACTATATTTTAATAATTCACCATTACACATTTCAGATAGTACTTAAAATCTAAAAATTTTACACCAGTTAGTTTTTAATTATGATTTTCATACTGTAAGGAATAGCCGTGTTTATTATAAGCAATCGTGCAAGACAGACGTGTTTGTCACGGGCGCGTTCGTTTCGATCTGTCTTATTTTTCTAATTCGTTGACGATCGTAATTTTACAATTCTGTTGTTATTTTCGATTTTCTACTTTTATACTGTTATATTTTCAGTACTGTTTTCAATTATGCAAATGTGAAAGAATCATAGCTCGAGACGCAAACGGATGCCACTATTTCGATGATCCCCAGCACACTCCCGCATCTGGCAGCTAGTTACTAATCAATTCCTGCGCGAACATCAACACTGTGATTACATCGCATACCGACACGTCACAGCTCAAACGGTGCATATACGCGTGGAAATCAAGTGCGCGTACACCTTCCGCTGAAATTCGAAGTCATTTCTAATACAGTAATTGCTTCGAATAGAGGGGAACTGGCACCGGTTCAGGTTGCGTTCGTCAGCGAACTGTTTCCGTTCCTAGCCGGATGATTTATCTGCTTCGTTTTCATTTCGCATTCTCATTTTGTAATGCCGCGAAATTTTCACACTGCGTGATTCACTGCTCTTCTCACAGGCAAGTCGACTTTTCTTCACGCGAACTGAATTTCACTGACCTTGTACTCATGCATGGATATTCAATTCACCATTGCAGGTGCACAGAATTTTTATTCTACATAAAATTGTAGAAATATCAAAAAATTAGAATATGATTGTTAATCGGTTTGGCTTGTGAACATAAGATCTACCCAGCATTTTTGGCAGAAACGTTACGGAATGCAGCCAAATTGTTATAAACAAACTGCATTCGTATTATTCTTGAATCTACCACAGTTATTACCGATAGAACAAATTTTTCATTTGGTTTCCATACCAAGGAAAATATCTGATTTGAATAGAGACCGGATAAAAAGTGTTCTTTATCAAAAGAATATAAAAGTTGGATTAAAACCGTTCCCGAAAAAGTGGTTTTCCTCGATAGCAGCAGACATCCCTGCTCGCGTTCCTTCTCGGCGTGCTCATTACCACCCCTTCTAATCCTAGGTGGTTGTTGTTTTTTTTTTCTTCACTGCAGTATACGAGGTCTAAGAAACACGACTTCGTCGTAGTCGCGCGGCTGGCTCGGCGGTGTAATTATGCTGCGCAGTGATTGGCGTGGTTCATGGAACAGAGGGTGCAAGCGTGGCTAAGCACGAGGGTAGCGGCAGTCTTGGTCGGGGCGCGAGAGAGGAAGAGAGAAAATGCGAGAGAGAGGGAAAGAGAATCGGGGGTGGCCGTGGGGCGAAGGAGAGGGTTTTTAGCTCGAATTCATTAGAAGTAAAAATCGATAGGCGACGCTCTCGCTGCCTCCGCCGGCAACGTTTCGCTTGGCAAAAAGAATGTGAGAGCATTGCCACCCCCTTCCTTTCCACTATACTCGCAGCTCTCGCCCTGTTGTTCTCCATCTTTCTCTGGAAGCCACCCTCACACTCCTCGCCGCTTCTTCTTTCCCGCAGAATTGTAGCTAACCAGGCTGCTTCTGCGAGGCGATACTCGGTGCTCGAGAAAAAAAAAAAAGAAGAGAAGAAAAATAAGAAAAGCAGCACGAGCAACGATGGAATTTTACTGTCACGACCGGGGGTGGGCGTTTATTCCTCTTCTTGCCCTTTTCGGTGAGAGGCATCGCCTTCGAGCGGAAATCTGTTCTCTGTCTGTGCTGTGCTACAAGTTTGATAGGCGTGCTTGTCTCGCCGAAGGTTAACGGCTCGAACAATTGCATACGCATCACTTCGATATTTTACATCTTCGAATTATCGCCACGAAAAGGAGAGGGCACGCCCCGCGGGCCTCGCGACAGGAGGAATTGACCACCACGATCGAGAGACCGTCAGCTTTTGTTTGAGACTGAGCCCGAGCTTTATAAGCACAAACGTGTCACCTGGAACGAAGAAATTATTCATCGGTGGCAACACATTTCATATTAATGCTCTGCGTACGATATCGCAACGGGTGTCGTTTACTTTCGCACCGTGCGATGCGCGACAGAAGGCCCAGCCGATAATATCTTTCGTAACTTCTGGCCGCGGAGCAGAGACCTGACAGTTATGCAAAGCACATCAGGCTTAACCTTGCTGTTCGGGAATACCGATCGATCAGGATCGACCGCGTCAATCTTTGACAGTGTCTCTGTTAAACGATCTTTAGTCGCACCCCACCTCTCTCTCTCTCTCTCTCTGTCGATTCTCTCGGATCGAGCTGTCTTTGTTATTGTTTTTCGGAGCCACCCTATAAACACAGTGACGGCTGTACGAAAAATATAAGAGGAGAGGGAGGGGCGATAGGGGGACGACTGCGGTGAAGAAGTAGCAGGAGAAACGCGGTGCCGGAGGGGCGGCCAAATTAACGGTAACCACTTCGGCTTGGTCATTAGAGAAAAACTTTCTTTCCACTGGCGCCAACCAATCCGACCCCAAGGATCCCCGGACCTGAGAGAATTTTCAATCGAATCGCAATCCTCGAAACGCTTTCGCCCTCATTTTCACGTAACGAGGACGCGTCGACCCGCCGCTTACACCCCATCTAGCAACCCCCTACGCTTTGAAATCTTCTGGCTGTTGTTTCTTCCCCGAAACACGCAATTTCGATTCCGCACCGCAGGAATACCTACGCCGAAATATAAGCTGAACGTCATGCAAATAATCTTCTTTCCACATCTCTCTTTCTTTTTATTTTCCTTTCGATTTTCTCTCGCGTTTCTCGCCCGTAGAAAGTTTCTCCGGTAAATAACATCAAGAAATACTAATATTAACGTATATTAAATATCGTGACCGTGTGAAGCAGTTAACCAGGAGCAATTAAACGTCTAACACCCTCGGAGATCGAGTCCCCGGCAAATGAAAAACCTGAGAGACCGAAGAAGGAAATAACGTTCCGGTATAGAAGTATGAAAAGGTGGAACGGATCACGCCAATGGAAACGGAGAAACTGTTCTTTGCGTAGGATTCCTTGCCTCAATGTCCTTCTTTGATGAATCCACATCGACTCGGAACCGCCGCCTTTCCTTCTCTTAATTACGGTCCCCGGAGAATGGGGTGGCAATGAGGGAAGGACGGTGGCGGCTATTAACGTCCGACGATCGAAGGATAGCGCGCGCGTTAGAAAGAGCGAAAAGGGGTAGATGCAAGGGGGTGGACGGTGGTGCGAAAGGGCGAAGTGGATCTTAAATGAATAGAGAAAGAAACTTGGGTACTTTTATGTATTCTATACTCGACGTGTGCGGTTTCGAGGATTGGGAGTGGGAATCAGTCGCGACTCGTCGACTGGCCGAGAAAGCTGGAAAAGTAAAAATGGGGCGCGCGGGGTGGAGTGGATGCGGAGGAGGAGGGGTTGTGGAAGCGTCGCTCGTTGGCGGGGATAATTAGACGAAGCGAAAAGAGATACGAGAAGACGAACGGAAAGAGAGGAGAGGCGACTTCTGGGTAAAGCGGCGCCAGATAAGACTTAATATTTGATCGTGAGCCCACCCTTGCATCGCTCTCCGACTCGACCCGCAACCCCCTTGCTTCTCTCGATCGATCTGAGCCCCTTACCAACCCCCGCGGCAGCCAACTATCAGGGGCAAATCTGTTGACACTACCGGTCGAAACCTTGTTTCCGATTTCCGTGGGATCGTTCCCGTGGAGATCGACGACGGCGTCCTTGCCGGCCGACGCGGCCATCCTGACGCCATACGCTTCATTAACGCGCACGTGTCTCCTGCCATTTCCTTGGACTTAATATGACGACACATTTCGCTGAAGGCTGCGCTTCGATTCTCACCGCGAACCGTTCCGATCGTTATGAAAAACGATTTTATTCGAACCACGACTCCGAAACTTTTCACGGTACCCGAGCTTCGCGAACGATAAAAATAATTTTACTGCAGTAACGTTATTTATATACTGTAAAGCACGATTAGGGGTAGATTGTTCACCGACTCCTCCGAATCGACAATTAGAAAATTACTTTGTAAATGTTCGACCTTCTGAAGACCCGTTGGTGTAACTTTAAGGATCGGTCGTCGCCTTGCCTCTGTTCTTTCGTGCCCGTCGCGGAGTCACGAAATTCGTTATGTGCAATGTAAACGGGCTTCTCTCGTGACTCCGAAAGCGTTTGTTTCATTGCGCTCATTTTAATCGGGGACATCGTACTTCATAAAACCCCGCGTAACCACGTGAACCAACGCCGTCGGCTCACAGGTTCCATTGATTTATTAAAAAAAAGGATCGTAATTCAATCCAACAATTACGTATCAGGAAAGAGCTACTGAATCTAGCTAATCATAATGCTAAGGTACAAATTACAATCGCAAAACGGTCACTTAATATTTCTCATAAGACTTTAACGACTTTGATAATTCGTTGTAATCCGCTTTCATTTGAATTCTGACAACTAGATTGGATTGTAATCGTGCAGGGGCAGAAACAATATTTTTCGAAACAGACAGCACTACTACGAGGCAAGTGCGGTGCTACAAGGCAACATTTGCTGCGAAGTACAATTAGAGATTTCGTGTGTTCGCGGTGGCGCACGAATACAAAATTGGATCCGAAGTTTGCATTGTAAGCCGGGGAAACACGTTAGAAGGAAGGGGCCTCGGTTCTCGGGGCGAAGGTGTATGTAGTATCCTGTTGGCGTACACGTAAGATTTCACGAAGTTTTCTCGAGGATGCTCCGTAGCATGGCGCGGTGGATGCAAAGTAGCCGCGGGGCACCCTCAAAGAAATTCCATGGCGAGGCGGCGAATCGATTAGACGCCGGTCAACTTCGACCCTGTCGAACCGCAGACTCGATATTCCTTATTCCTCCCCCAACCCCTTGGCTCTCTCTCTCTCTCTCTCTCACTCTCTCTCTCTCGCTTGGTCTCGGTCTCCTTTCCTCCCGGGACTCGGTTCGAGCGTATAATTATCAGAGGCACGCGAGCCCAGAGACCCTCCTCGAGAGGGCCTATGTAAGTTCTGTTCCTCCTGCTCTCGCAGACGATATTCCGCGCTTCTCTTCCTCTCCCTTAACGTCTTTCCCGCGTCTCCTCCGCGCAGTCCAGGCCTTTCGTTCGCTAATACTAGGAAGAAACCTAGACTTACCGCGGGCTTTGGCTAGGTTCTCTACCAGGGGCTCGACCCCGTGCTGGAGGAGCCACGGCGCCCCATTACCATACGATTTTCATGTTAGCGCCTCCGGGGCCCGAAAGCTGCACGACCGCGCATTATACTTAACTTAACCCGAGCCGCAACTCTCCTGTACACACGTGAGGATTCGGGACGTGTACACGTTTCCTGCGAGCGCGTACCCGTGCGAGACCCGTGCGCACTGCGCGCCTGTTTCGCCACTCCGGGCGACGTCGGCGTAGGTGTAGGTGTGGCAGGACCATGGAATCCCGGCGTAGATAATTGTACAATGCTGTAAACGGTTTACTTCTGCTCAATGGCGTAGCCACCAGGGGCTCGCGACCACCGACTCTTACCTCCACAGGATCCACCACTCTTACGGTCTCGTATTAACCCTTGCCACTTTTCATTCTACAGCTTTTTTCCATTTCATTTTTTTCCATGTAATTATATAGGAAATTGATATAATACTCCATACTTTAATTAAGCATGTAAACAATATTCGGAATAATGGTGCAGCAATTTTTACTGGTGACTCTTGTCACTAGAACATTTTATAAAACGAACTCCCATGGAACGGAAAAGTATGTTGAACACAGTATTCAAGAAACAACATGTTTTCTCGTCAGACGCAAGAGAGCATTTTAATCATTGATTATCTCCCTTTCATCCGTATATGTTACAACTGAATAACATACTCTGAACACCAATTTATATAAATCTACTCTAATGAGACGGTATTCTACATACATGTACACGAATTTGACGAAGCTCCACGACTAGACTGCGGATCTTCATGCGAAATAAGAATTTCCTTCGTCACTTACGAAATGCAGGAACCCTATTTCTGTTTTAAATTACATCCACCATCCATGACGCACAGAAAATTGAACGGCGAATATATTCTGATGCCGCAGCATCGCTTGTACATAATATACGTGATAATTTAATCTTCGTCTTCGAATGTTTAATATATCAAGAACAGTTTGCAGAACGGAAATGTATACTTTGCAGCGCAAATTCTGTTGCGGCGGCCGCCGCCCCTGGGCTCCACTGGGGCCCCGTTGCATTCACGCAAATGTGACTACGCGTGATTACGTGTGACCGCTGGGAGGCACTTGCAACAATCGCGGAGATGCACTGACAGGCAGCTTTATTTGCCTAATTACCGGACTTAACCAGGGAAAATGGTAGTGAATAATACCTCGCGATGGCTGGGTTAACTACGCACGGGTAGAGTGCGCTGGGCGTGTTTCTTTGCGCGCGAGCGTCCCGGTATGTACAGTGTACGCGTTCGTACACACGTGTGTGATCTACGTGCACGCGAATAATGTATGCGATGCATATTAAACCGGGATAGAAGATTAGAGGTTCTCTAACGGGTATCCCGGTATTCTTTCCTGTGTATCGCGGTAACTTTAGTTATCTCTATTAATTTTTTATTCGCGCGGGGCCATGGCAAAGATATCGGTATATAGTTGTACGTAGAAAACGTTTCCGGTAGATTTGCTCACGTGTGCATCGAGTCCCGTGTATTATTCCTTCGATCCCTCGCGAACGCAAAACCGGCGCGGTGCGGCGCGGCGCAAAAGGGTAGCAAACCGAGGGGGGAATGCCGTGTTTAGAATCCGTAAAGCACCGAAGCGTACGCTTGCATGGTGCAAAACTGTAAACGGCGATCGTAAGAGCATACAGAGCTGTCATTACTAGATAATTATTTCTCCATAAAGTAGAAATAACAGTGGCGCGGTCGAGAGGGCCCACCGTTAACCTTCAATTAAAAAATTTAAAGTTTACACGTCGCGCAATTTCCCGAACGGCGAATAGATTCGTATACGCTCCTCGAGGGATCGCGAATTATTATTACGATCCCCGGTGGCTCGAAATTCCTGCGAAAAATATTCACTTGGCGAAATCACAAGTCATTTTACAATATGTCTCGAGGAATTTCTTGGCGGAAATTTATTTTGGAATGCTTGAGATTACTTGCATTGCGGAATGTGTGTGTGTGTGTGCGCGCGCGCGCGCGCGTGTCTGTGTGTCAGTGTATTTACTGCACTTTTATTTTTCTTCGAGCTTATTCTGCTTTCTTTACACGTATATTTGTACAGTGGGCTATAGACGAAACATATAAATGTATTTGATATGAACATTTTCTGTATATTTTTTAACATGGACAACTTTTATTTTGCATAAAGATTCAATGTCAGACGTCTGCGACCTCGAATTTTGCATGTAAAAATAAGTTGAATTAATTTTTTCAACTTGATCTGCCAGGGCTATTAGTGCAGGAAAGGAGATACCACTTAACTTCTGAAAATTTATGAAGATTATGCATAAAGATCTGCCATTGATCACGTTTCGACTTAATATTCAAAGAAAATTACTGTTACCCGATACAAGCATTTCTGGCTGGATAGGCTGAGAATGTTCCAGGGTGCACACTATCAATTAGCGTCGTGTCGAGGGCCGGGAAATAGAGTTCTTCGCCGAGGAAAACAATCGGGGAGGGGGTGGGATATCTCGTGTTTAGAATCCGTAAGGCTTCGGGCGTTCGTTTGCACAGCGTAAACGACGATCACGGGGGCAGACCAGTCGGCCATTGCTAGACGATTATTTACCCTTCTTTCTGTAGCCTCCTCTCACTGGAGCACGGATACACCGTGGCTAGGTGCTCTGTCGTTTCCAAGTTGGACATCAACTGCCATGACACCGGTTAAACTTTAACGAACACTGCTATGACCAGAGCAGGACAACAATTTTATGGGGAGCAAGGCGGTCAACTGCGTCACGCCGGATCACTATTCCACCTTTTATTTACACGCGAGACGGCCATCCCGTCTGAATATTAAAATCGGCTAAGGGACTAAAACGTGGGAGACTGAAGGATTCAATAGATTTTGCTTTATCACACTATTCCATGGTGCTGAAATTCTAATATCGATGGTCACTATAGCCAGGCTGCCCTTGAAATTTAACTACGTGGCTCAGATGAAATTCTTCTGATGAACTGAACCGACATTACTCGATGATAGAGCTTGTTAACCTTCTATCTGTGTATAGGGTGCATCTCTGTGATGTGTTTCAAATGTATTAACCCTTAGCACTCGAGTGGCGCCTCCGAGGCATCACTAATAATTGCTGTACTATTATTTAAAATATTGTTTACATTATTAGATATGTCGGTATCTAACCAAATACTAAACATTTAAGTATCGAATGAGGTGTTATATCAATTTCATATTAGTAAAATTTAAAAAATCATAGAGAATGGAAATATTCTAAGTCAGAAGAAACGTTTGATTTTTGAGTTGAAACATCTCCGAGTGCAAAGGGTTAAGTATTGTATACTTGTCTAGTATCAATCAATAAAATTTTACAAATACTTATGCAGAAAAATCTTTTTATTCGTGTTTCTCGAGAAATGCGTGGGGTCCAATTACCTCCCTGTACACGATTAACATTAGCAGTGTACAGATAGAAGGTCGAGCAATCTAAATTTTTTTTCTATCAGCAAAAGGAACGATGCATACCGTAAAAATTGAGTTTAGGCAAGCATATCGAGAACATGTTGACCGGTGTCGATGAAAAGCGGTGGGCGCGTAACAACATTGTTGATCGTTCCTCCGCAAAAGTTGATTGTTTTTCGCGTCGGTGCGAGGCTAGATGGGCAGCGGACGGGTGAACGTGTTAAGTCAGGGATCTATCGCGACATCGCCGGCCGGAATTGTGCGAATAAACCGACGTTGAGGTACGCCGATCGGCGTTCTCGATAGATTCTCTCCGGTCCCGCTGTAAACCTGGCGTCGTTACTGTCACCCACGAATCTCGGGGTAACTCGTGCACGTTGTTCCGGCCGTCTGGTGGACGATCGTCGCCCGTTGAGCTCGGAAAGTGTTCCAGAGGTAGCGCGCACAATTATTGTCATTGTCACCCACGAGTTTCCATACTCGTCAGCGTACGGCTGAGTAAAAGTCGATTTAATGCGGGAACCATGGAGGGAGGACAGGAGGGGGGTCCTTGCGACAGGTCGGGAGACGGTCGTAGAGGATCGAGGAATCAACCAATCGATCGGTCGTACGTACGACAATTATTACTATCATCGTCCGTGGATCTCCGACCGTTGTGGCTTTGCGAGCGCGTTGAAAAAATCATTCCCTCTCGGCGCGGCGCGGCGCGGCGGGTCGTGGCACGCGGAACGATCGGCCGTTTCGAAAAAGCGGAATCGCGCGATCGATCGACGGTTATTGCGATCGACGAGCATTCGGGAAGCGAGGCGCGTTCTGCCCACGAGCCAGCGGATCCCGGAACGTCGATCCGGGAATCGATTAACCGTCGCGATTTTTCTTCTTACGCCCCGGACAAATTGCCTAATAAGTTATCACGGTTCGTAACTGTCCCGCCCGCGAGATCGAAGCCGGACCGTATAACGCAGACCGGCTCGAATCTCTCTTTACCTATCGACGATCGTCTTCGAAGATCGCTTCCTACTGTTAACGTGTACTAATGTGCGGCGACCGAAAATTTATCGAGCCCTCGGGAAAAAAATGCAAATGGTCTGTCTCTCGAGCATGGGACGCGCGTGTGATGGATCTATCAATGAAACATGAGAAGTTGAAAATAAATTTGTTCGCGAGGCCCACCGAAGGGACCAGCAAAGTATTGTTATTCTGAAACATAAAATAGGAAATTACCAGTAAAGTATCGGAAACCCGTTCGCATGTGGTGATGCTCGCATAAAGTGAGTTTAACAGAAACGAATATGTTATTAAAATTGTGTGAGAGGATGATCATCCCTTCGGTCGATGTCGAGCAAGGGTTAATCGCACGCGACATCGTTTCGGAGATCTCGCGTGCGTTATGTGGAGAAAATCGGTCGTGCTCGGTGCTTTACGGGCATTTTATTATCTTTTCGGGTTCGATCGATAAAAATAATCGAATATTACGATTCGAGGAGGATGTATACAGAAACGTTTCACGGATCATCCTCTCGCTGGGTGATGTTCAATAACACCGAAGACACGTCGAAGAAAACTATGCCGTCGTAAAAATTTCACATTGCAGCGGGGAGAGAGAGAGAGAGAGAGAGAGAGAGGGAGAGAGAGAGAGAGAGAGGGAGGGAAGCTGAATTCTTGATCAGCATAAAGTACAGCGGGTATTAAATGCAAAATTGTGTATATGCCACCCGTTGTGCTCTTTTTGTTCGACCGGATGCTGAAAACACTTCGAAGCCCGGGCCCGGGTGATAAAGCTGCGTTCCAACAAGAAATAAAGGAGATCGCGAAGATCTCACTGGCAAATCCGAGATCGTCGATCGATCGTTCGGAACCCTCTGGCAATAATTATTATCGTTGCCACCCACGAGCCGACCTTGCGTCTTTGAGCAAGAAGCACTTCGGGCTGGTTCGGGTAGAAGCGAAAAAACCGACGCGGAGGGGGGAAAAAAGACGAGGAAAGAGAAAGAAACGACGCGAAGTCGAGGCATTTACGACAAGGCGCGTTTCCAATAGTGCCTTCTAAGCTACCACTCTCTTCGTTGCTCGTCCAAGAACCCGATCCTCTTTCTTTCTCCGCCGCGAGACGACGGCCCTCCGGTTTTGTGTGGGCGAACGAGCGACTTTATTGGCCGGTCCACAATGCGACATTTGCAGCTTCGTGTCTCGTAGGGTCGCTGGTATAACACGGTCACTTCTCGGGGAGAAAAAATTGCCGTGGATTACGTAGTCCCCGGCAACGAACTCGTTTTTCTCTGAATCGGATTGCTTTCAATAAGCGCCGCGCCGCGCGCCCCGCCGCAAAAACCACTCGCGACCGCAACGAAAACGCGCCCAAGTTATCGCCGTGGCCGAGTTAGGTACATCGCACGGTGGGCCGGTCCTATAAACTAGGCGGCCGACAACTAGGTTAAAACTAGACAAAGAAATCAAGTGTTTCTCTAAAATCTCAATAACCACGAATTGAAAAATTTGCAGCCCGTTATTTCGGCTGCCACAAGATTCCTCCTCATCGTGAAAAGTCAAGCCAACCTATAAACCCGAGTTTCTATCAAACTCAAGTACCCGCCGGTTCGAATCGTCGAGTCGATCTCGTGCCATCGAGATTTATTCTGGCACGCGCGATTCGAGCGGCCAGGAGGGATAAAAAAAACGATGCAAATCAGCGGAGGGCCTTATGGCGCGTATCGGATAGAAAAAATTTAAATTTGGTCGTGTGTCCTTGTCGCGCATCGCAGAAGCACGCGCGGGATGCCTCGAACCCGGAGGAAAAAGAACATTATTCAAATTCGTCGCGTGGAGATTAGAATTAGAATCGTCGATTTTTGGACGCGTGCCTGCGCATCGGAGGTTGCCGCGCGACTCGATCCCCGACTAAATGAAAAAGGAAAAGAGAACGGGAGGACCGTCTGAGACGGGGCGGAAAGGAAATATTCAAATTTTCGACAGGAGACACGAGCCGGAAGTAGCACGCGCTTTGTGGCTTCCTGATTTATTTGCATGGGGCGATAGATACACTGGCAGCAACGTTCCCGGGATTATAATTGTAGTCGGCGGACGCCGACAAGAGGCTGGAACGTGCGCACAGAATTTATTTCCATCTTTAACGAGAGTCGGAGAACCACTTGAAAACCGCGCGAAGAAATATGCGTTTAATTACATGGCAGTCGGCCGCGTTCGTGGAAACGTGCCTTGCCGATTTTTCGCGTCATTTCTGAAATGGAGGGAATTGTTTAAAATTACTGTGTGCCTATATCTTCTGTAGGCAGTAAGCGAACTGTTTTGTCTTTACAGTCTACTGTATTACTTTAGCTTTTTTGAATGAATTTCTGTAATTGCAGAGGAAAGGGGTACGTTGCGCTCTGCGAAAATCGATGAATCGAGATGTTCCCCGAAAATCGTTCAGCCGTGTGCGTTCATTTGCGTGCACGTAACCGAGTGCATGACTCGAATAACCGTTACAAAGCCCGAGTAAAGCGAAATCGAAAATGATTTATACGGTGATAGCCGTTACGCGTATCCGAGAAATCAAACGCCTCGATGGGGCACACCTCTTCTAAAGGGCGCCCTAGGTTTTCGTCCGCACCGGGACCTTTCCCTATGCAAATTCAGCCCTAGATCCATGGCAGCACGCGACCCGAGGCTCGCTTGAATTCAAATTCAAATTTCCCGGCGGTAGAGTCTATCCCGCGATTTTGCATCGTTAATTTCCATGTAAAGCGTGCACTTGTTACCCTCTAACGTATGGGGCACGGGTGAAAAAGGAATACCTGATTTTTCATTCTTACAATGAAGAACGTTGCACACGCCGTTTTCCGTTCAGTGATAATCCGCGACCCCTGAAACCGAAAATATTAGTCGGAATGAAATTCTAATCGGAATGTTGTCGAAGTGTCGAGCAGATGGACAGCGATGCACAAAAGTAGCTCGAAATCCGCGTTCCCACTTTTACACGATGAGAAGAATTTTCGGTTGGCAAGGAATTCTTAGGCGAGTCAAACGCGGGCTGTGTTTCATTCGGAATTCCCACACCCATACATGTGCCCTTAATTCCCGGCATTGTCCCCCAGCTGGTCCAGACAGATACACCAGGCCGGAGGAAGCAGATACACGTAGAGTTGTCACTTCAGTTTCAGCCAGGTATGGCGTAGAGAATGAATGTGCATGGATCAGTTCGTAGATCTGCGATTCCTTTTGGTGAATAGGCGGTGCCGGGGATCTGAAAACGAAGGGGCTGCTTCCCTTCTGAGACAATAATAGAAACAGTACTACCACCCCTGGCACGGCTGAAATGCCTTAAAATACATGATACACGGCCAGCCTCCGCTCCATTTCTTCTCTTTTCTTTTTCTTCCCCTCCGTGCACCGTTTCTCTCTTGCTTAACTCCTCTCTCTCTCTCTCTCTCTCTCTCTCTACCTTCATCGATACAATTAAAGTACGTTGCGGTCTTTAAAGCGACTCCCCGCCCCTGGCACCTAAACCCCTTCGGGGTGCTATTCCGATTTATGTACGCCAAGTGAAAGGGTGAAAGAAGAAATCTGGGCCAGTGTTCCGGACGCAGCTACCTGTTTCCAACCCTCGATTTTTATTCGGTGCCAGTCCAATACCTGATCGCCCAATCGGCCAGCCTCTTTATTCTACCAATCTAACCGAGTCTTTATCACCCTTCGGTTCATCCGATGTTCTACCTCGAACAGCCTCCGTGTGGACTTTTTGATTTGCGGGAGCCGTTGATCGCTACCCCACGGTGCATAATTTCGTCTGATTGTGGTGAATACGTTGCGCAGTATTGGGCTCGAGTCCGCCGGAAATTCGCGTTCCTTTTTCCTTTATTCCCCAAGCTCGTCACTTATTAGCGTGTTTGCCTGGAACGGATAAAACTGCCTGCCACGATGACTATATTCGACGCAGCAACCTCGAGCGAATGTTACACGTTGGCGATACGTTCCTCGATTTCCTAAAATCCTCTTTTTAAAAATCTTGTTGAATTCCAAAAATTCCATTTGCATCTGTGATAACAATTTTATATATCATCTGTTTATCGTTACTGGCAAAACACACAAGGTGTACGCACTCGCTGGAAAGATTATTCGAGATTATTCTGTGAAGTTAGTGAAGAAGGTTAGTGTATTCGTTCTTCCTGGTGCATCTTTGAAATTTACGTTCCAGAAGACAGCTCGTGGGAAAACGAGTGAGCGAATCGAAGCACAGCACATTTTTCGCCACATTCCTCCATAATTCATTTTCGTTCTTCACCTGATCCGTCCTCTCGCCATTCTTCCTGGACACGGTCGATTCGTGTTTATTCATTCGAATTCCAGACAGCTCGCGAGTCTTGACAAGCATCGCGGGACGTTCGCATCGTCAACAGCGCCTCCCCCAGGCATCTTGGAAAATCGAATTCTATAAATAAATTACATGAAAATATATTTTACGATCGTTGGAAGATCGCGCCACTATTACCGAGAAATCCGGGTAATTGCTTCTGAATTGTTCTTCGAAGTCGAAATCAAGAACAGTTTAGTGCTTTTCCGAAAGTGGAGCATTGCTTCATCGCTTTTAGAACAATTAGATAGAAAACAAATTGGTGCAATTTAAAACGGTAGAGGGATTAAAAGAAATTGAATATATGTTATTCGCAAAGAGAGATTCTTCGAGAAAGGTAGGAACTTTTCTATAACGTACCACGAGAACAAACCTGCGTATAGATTCTTCGAAATTAATGGACCGCGAGATTAGAGGTTGTTCGTGAACACAGGAGAGCCTAACGTTCCATTCCAGTGGCATTCCAATTGTTTACCGACGTAAACCGTCATCTCACAATGTAAAGACAGTTCCAGCAAATTGTTAAAAATCTAAATTTACAGACCGAGTTATTTCAACTGGAAAATTAAACATTTCTTCCGACCTAGAATAATGCCATTCTATATCATCTTCTTCATTTTATAGATATGAAATTGAGATTGAGTAATTGTGGGATATTTACGTACAGTTCTGGATTCCAAATTGGAAAAAGAATAATAATTAAAATTTAGAAAATGTAGGATATTTTGGTAAACTTTTATTTACCTGTTCTCTACATTAACAAAGGTTACTAACAAAGAGGGTCCCCCAACTTTGAGAGCTATTTTCACTCCCTTAAAATGAATCTCAGCCTTTATAAAAAAAATACATGTCAACTATTTTGTTGAGTTCTATATCATACTAAAATTTCATTAAAATCCCCCTATGTATTCCCTATGTATGTAAATGTAACTCCCCTTGTAAGTACCATTTTTATTTCATAATATAGATGTTTGAATAACAAAAAATCGTCTGCATCGACATTCGAATAAGTGTTCGATGACTTATGAACGAGATTGTACTTGATATTAACAGTTCTAAGCGTACCCGTACCGTGATAGATCCAAGGCTCTTCATCGAAGACGTGATTCGCACGCTCTCGTGTCGCGGAATATTCAAATAATCACGGAGACGGTGTGTCCCGGGGCTAGACACGGCACAGCGAAAGAGTTGTATCGTTGTGTGTTATATCCGCGTCGTCGGCACAGATACGAATCTCTAAACACGTTAGATCAGTATCACTTAAACGATTGTAGGATGTGGTACGGTATATCTCGTGGCGTATGGACGTCAGGCGATTTTTCTAGGTGTAGCTTCCTGCCTGACGTCACAATTAGCCTGATTATAATTACGACAGAAAAAGACAGGCTGACGGCGGTGCTCGACGAACGAGCGTGCCGTGAGGCAGAGAGAGAGACGAAGAGAGAGAGAGAGAGAGAGAGAGAGAGAGAGAGAGAGAGAGAAAAGGTGTGGGAGAGAGCGTGACGACGAGAGAGGAATGCGCGAGAGGGTCGGAGGAGGGACACGCATTAACGGTGTGGCGAACGGCGGTCGAGCTGACAAGCGAGATAATTAGGTGGAACGAGACAGGACGTGCGCATTAATTAATTAGCCCAATCTAAGTCCACTTCGCTTATTGCGCGCGCCCGTACACGAACTGGACACGACCTCAAAACCTATCCGTGCCGATTTCGAGAGGCACGAAACGAACGCGCCTCCTCGCGCTTCGCATATTTTTCTCGGTCCCCTTACCCCCGTGATCCCCCTCCCATGCCACCGCCCCTGGAATCCCCCGAAGTCCCCTGGAACCGCCATGCTATGCCCCGTTCGATGACAGGGGTCTAATAATTCGCGCGACGTGACGGTGCCACGGAATTCGCGGTACCGTGAGCGATTTTGCTTGTCATTAATCAAGCTTAATTTTCGTTCGTTACTTCGAGCCGGATGTCCCGTTTCCCTTTCTTTCGTTCCTTTTCGACCCGTTCCGCTCTTTCGCTTTGCCAGCGCCGCTTTCCACGACGCTTCGTTTCGTCGAAGCGAGGCGAGTCTCCAAAATCCGTTCTCTGCTGTGTACACTGTACAACATGCGAAATTCGAATAGATCTTTAGCTTATCTGGTGACTGATTTGAATTGCCTTCTATGAAATTGTTAATTGTAAAAAAAAAGCAGCGTTTTTTACAATTTAAAATAACACCTAATCGACGTAGCCGCGAAGTGAATGTTACGGCAAGGGGGTTAAGTGGTGGAATATTAGTAGGAACGTTGGCCTAGCCTGGCCGAGTTTCCGAGCGGCGCGCACGACAAGACAATACACGTATCGATTGCATCGTGGCTTCGTTATAATTATGAAACGTTTAAACTCGCGTTCGAGCGGCAGCTAATTACGAACACCTCACGAGTGCCGCATTGCAGTGTTAGTTAACCAGCGGCGCGGCGGGTCAGCAAACAGTTCGAACGAGCGAGCAAACTGGTCTCTGGCCGATTTCGAGCGGGTCCTGGCATCGTTCTCCGCCGTCGCTCTCTCTTGCCCTGAAAAATAATTAATTTATGCTAACGAATGAGAAGCGTAACGGCTGGTGCTCTTAAATTCGCGCCATTGAGCGGCCAAGTGTCCGTAAGTCCCTCCACCCGGTCCTCTCCTCTTTCTCCCTCTTTCTGTATTTCTTTCTTTCCCCCCCCCCCAACCCCCTTGTGTTCCCCTTAGTCTACCCTACCCCCCTCCTTGTGTTCCCTCGTTTTCTGTCTCCCTCTATCGGCCTGTCTCCGCCGAACTGTTCGAAACTGGTTGCAGTTCGAGGAGACCTTAGTCCCCAGCCGCCTCCCTCCGGGAACTGAAGAAAAGAGATGCGAACACGGGAGGATCACTCGCTCGCGTCCTCTAGGAGTATCTCCGCAATTAATTCTATTGGCAGGAATTAAACTGTATTCCTTTCGGTTTTTGTTCCGATCCGCTTGAACCGCGCCCAGTTGATTTCCTTCGAGATTTCGTGTACGCTCGGCAAACGGGTTAATGTTGAAACAGTCGGGGGCGGGCGGCGCGGGGGTGTAATTGTGACCGTTTTTAAATTGGATGTTTAAATTGGTTCCAGGAACGACATCGGTCCAGAGAAATTAATTCCTTCTTATCCGAACGGTTCGTTTCTTCGGAATTGATTCTCCGTTCGTTCATTCGGTTTCTTCATATTTCCAGAATACCGCGTCGCATGGAATGATAAACAATCCGTCGATGCAGCTCCACGCTGTATACATTAGAATTCATAGCTCATTGCACTTGTTTTCTGAATTATCGACGTCAGACTTGTGATTTGAAATAAAATCTACTAAATATGAATGTCACTCGGATTCCATAGATATTTCATCGAGCAAAGATATTTTATAATTTTTATGATAAGTGCGTTTAATGATGTGGTTTAGCGAAACGCACTCGCTACAATATTTTAGTGCCAGTAAATCTTTATGAAAGCTCCCATTTTCATAGATTACTTACCAGTTGTCTGGCCTGTCGTTACCCGCGCTGACTAATTGTAAGATAAATAACAGGAGTCGTTACTGTCTATCACGTTTCCGTTCCATACCAATTATGCAAAAAAAAACGAAACAAGTAGAATAAGGAAGTAATCGTGGCATACCGTTCGATGCCGACAAAGCTTTGCAAATAGCTAAATGAATATTCTCTCACGCTGTAATAGTAAACGATATAAGTTACGATTTGGTTGAATCGTCATTGCCTCAAATCTATTATCAGCCAAGTCTAGCGTCGGAAGAAAATTGTTAATTGTTGAAAACCAGTATGGTAGGAGAGGTAAATTACAATTTATCCATACGTCTCACATAAACCGCGTTCACTGTGTGCATTGACTTTTCTCAACATTAATTTTAATATTCTCCATTTTTAACGATCGTAAATTTTGTATATGCACTATATGATATCGTCGCTACAGGTTCGCTCACAGATACAAAAATTAGCAATTTTGCAGTATTATAATTTCAACGTTTCGGTTCAGTTTTGAACCATTATCAAGAAAAGTCCGCGTCTGTGAACAATTAAAGTAATCAAATTTGTTATTCATTAACCTGACTATTTAATAGCTGTGAAAAATAGGTATTTATACATACTTGCTAATTGTGAAAAAACAGAATGAAATCAAAATAAGTGAAATGGTACTAGTCAATAAGACGGTTTAATTTTAATTTTAATTTAATTCGATTTAAATTAATGTTAATTTGTCAGAGGAAAAATCAAATTTATTTGCAACTTGCAACCAACATGGATGTAGAGTTAGTCGGCCGCAAGCCCCTTTGTAGGCGCTGTCAAGTGTCACTTGTTCAGAAATCACTGAAGAAAATAAAACTTTTGAAAGAAGCTGCACGAGTATGAATGCAACGGTTCCGGTCCTAGTAACAGTTTCGAATATTTTAAGGGGTTTCCGAGAGAATGAGCACGGTGCATTCATCGTCACTCTCCCTCGTCGGCCATTTTCGCTTAATCTCTTTTCTCGGGAAAATTAAGTCGAATTCAGGCGCAGCCGTTCGAACATAACTCAGTAACAATGCATTGGTGCGAGGACAGCCTACGTTATACAGTCTCAGTCCTTTCTACCCCCTGTCCCTGCACTTTTCACCCTACTGTATGCCCAATCCTAAGAGAAATCGTCAAAACCACCCTCTCTTACCTGTGCATCCTGCGTCAACAAAACAACATCTAAAATTCCATATTTTCATTGTTCATCAGTAAAAAATTATACATTTAAGCCTGATTTATTTCAACACCCCTTTAGCGTGACTTTTTAAATTATAACTGGCCTGCGGATTTTATTTCTCACGTATTGTTAGTTTCACCGAGTCATTAGGTTCGTGTCGACGAGTAAATAATAACACATTCATAGACAATGGGAGGAGGAAGACAGCAAATATTTGCAGCATGAGCACAACATTCCATTACGATCAAAGCAGTTCTTTAATCCCGGCATGAAAGGTCTCCGGTAATTAACATCAGCAAGAAGAAAGGACGCTCTTAATTAAATATAGCGATACTTATCAAGGTAGCGTGCCGCGCGAGGTAGTAATCCCATCAAGCTGTTGTATAAAGTTAAAGTAAAAACCTCACGAAGATGTTCGTGTTCTTTAACCAGAAAAAAAGGTAAATGTAGTCATTTCAATCACCTAGATGAACAACTACAGCATTCATAGATTAAGCGAGTCCGTGCCAATAAATTAGTACGATACATGAAATAAATTCGAGATTACTGGGAACAACATTTAGATGGCTTTCTCGAAAAAACTTATTAAAACGTTCCACGTTTTTCTACTTTCATGAATATCTAAAATTAATGTAAAGTAAGTAATAATTCGTTATTGTATAAATATTCGATTGAATTGAAGAATTGCGCAAAAAAATTCGGAACAAATCTTGCAGTAAGACCGACAGTGGTTTTAATCGTGGATCCATGCATCCGCGAAAAATCTCGGACATGAGATCAGATGGAAGATGGAAGATTTCAGTGAATCTCGAGTAAGGACGTAGAAAAGGAGGTGCCGCAGATCAAGCAACCGCTTGAAATTGCTTGGACCTGCTCGCGCACGAAATTTTCGACATGAATCCAGGTCGAGGGGGTGACAGTGGTAGGTGGGCGGGGACGATGAGAATTTTATAACGAATAAAATTTTAAACGCCTTATAAAACCTGGCAAGTGTGCAGTAGCAGTTTGTAATATGGCTCGTATATCTGTTGCCCGTGCTCCGACTCGTGTACATAAAGTTTCCCCCTTCCTCTATCCCTTCTTTCTTCGTTCGACGCGTTTTTGTCATCCCACTCTATCTACTATTCTTTGCATTCTCATACGTCACATCCCATCCTTAGAATCGTTTAGTGAATCGTTTTTTTATCAGAACCTAGAATTACCGATTTCTCACAGTTTTATGGATTCGTTTTATGAATTCCACCGCGGTATTCGCGAGCACGGGAACATTAACAATATTAATTCATTGCTTTTTCAATAAAACGGCTTGTACACTTTAAATTCCTTATTGCAAGTTCGTGCCGATAGTAAGGATTATTAAAATACTTGAGCAATTAAGTATACTGAAGTTACGGCGAAAATGGTTGATCACTTGATAGTAAAAGCGACATTGAATTTACAATAAATGTACAAACGTGTGCGAGTTACTACGACTAGTATACAAAGTGATTCACAACTACATTTTGTATATTTATGCGAGACGAAAATTATATGAAAATATTGCTACCTGAGAAATTCCCATTTTTGACATAATAAAAGATAAATTCTTCCGCCAGGTTCGATCATTTACAGAAAAAACAACAAATGTGTAATTAATAAATCATGTTTCTAACGTATCGATCCCGATGTGGATCTTTTTCAAAGAGACATTTTTGCGGCTGAAAAATATATAGAAAAATATAATATGATCAATATTTTTGAAAAACCGTGTGATTCCAACGGAAAAAGAAAACAGGAATAGTACACATACATGTTGAAAAAGATCCACATCGGGATCGAAACGTTAGAAACATGATTTAATAATTGCACATTTGTTGTTTTCTCTATAAATGATCGAACCTGGCGCCGATATCATCAAATTTATTATTTTGACATAATGTATGGAACAATTTGCGTTATGAGAAAATTGTAAATTGAATATTGCAAACGAGACACCCGGTATGTTAGTGGCTCGTAGTTCCCGATAAGATCGAGGGATTTCTCTAACGTGCGCTCGCATTAATCACATTCCCAGAGGCATGTCGAATTACTTAATATCGATCGGCACCGGTCTGGAAATTAAAATCGCGTGTTTTTCTGGATCTGTTCTCTCGTTGTTAGCTGGTACCGGGAGACGATCTCCCGTCAAGGAGCATGATATTAAAATAGTAGGCAGCATTGTGATACGCATGACGGCGTAAAATGATAACACTTAGAAACGCGGCGTAATCGATCCAGCGTGATTAAGAATAAACGCGAAACACGATAAAGGGACGATACGGGGAGGGGTTCGTGAGTAAGTGTGTGTGTGTGTGTGTGTGTGTGTGTGTGTGTGTGTGTGTGTATTTGAGAGAGAGAAAGAGAGATCAGAGGAAGCACGGTATAATGGCATAAACCGGTCAACGAGTCAACATCGCGCGGCTGCGACGGTGACTGAGAAGTGGGATATAAATCAAAACATTCGGACATTAGAGAAAATTGAAGACTGAAAATTGAAGGAACAAATTTAATGCCCCGTGAACCCGTACTTTTGTTTCTTTTTGCCGCGACGCGACGGCCCGTGTAAAAATTATGACACGGTACAGAAAACTTCCATTGTAACATTACTTGTCTGTTATTATTTCTTACCAGTCTTTTCAAACGCGACAATTGCATGCCAAAAGCAATTTCGCATTTTATTGACATTGTTCGCGAAATAATACGCAACTAGACCGTCGATTTCATGCAATTCATCGCAAAAATAGCTGCTACGTTCGAATAAATTTTAAACAAAATCCTAGCAAACTCCTGTTCATTCAATTTAACAATTACCAATTTTACAAAACGTTGTCAATGGTTGTAAAGTAATACTTTTAACAATAAAGTTAATTTTTTATGCAACGAAGTACACGCTTTATGCATGTTCTTATCTGTGTTCCTCGTATCGCACGTTTTTTTTATGTAAACATGATTCCTATATGGAAACGTAATAATCTTTCATACTTTCTTATGATCGCTGTATGTATGTGAATCGATGTAGCGAGCTCTGATTGGCCAATGAGTATTTATTTCTCACCGAAGTACAGCATCTTCTCGGAAACAGAGTACTGCGTATGTTAATAAACTGTATCTGGATTTAACGCCGCGACTTCGTGCAAATAAGTCTCGCGCTTCTGCATACATATTTACTCGTGATATTCCATGCGATTTACGCATCTATCAGGTGTCTGACATTCAATGATCGATTCTGACTCATCCGCCGCAAATTACCATAAAATTACCTCGAATTATCCCGCGTTCGGTGCGCATTAGTGGTAGAAATTTGACCCAGCCTCGAAATTTGATATTTGAAAGTATGTAATTTTTTTTATTGAATCCAATTATCGAACAATGTTTATTGGATTTGTAATAGATATTGGTTATTGCCAAGCCATCCAATGTTACACGTCAATGCCTCGATTGTGAAACGAACAACATCGATCGTAGTATTTCTCCTTCAACAATAAATTATATTTTATAAAACCGACGAGACACAGCAGAGTCTCGGCAGAGGTTAATGCACGATGTACGAGGAAATAAAAGCGTCCATAGTTTCTGCAGGATTCCCTGAAACCGATACAAATCTACGGCATTAACTCGCACGGACGAGATTTGGACATTATTTTGGATGAGAAGCTCGTCCAAGCAAGGTCTATCATTCACAATCTCAGAATCCCATTGCGATCGTGTGAATTCTCATACAACATGTATGTACGCAAGGCTTTCCTACTTCTAAACTATGTTTTATTTATTAAAATTCCGAAACAGTGACCTTTCGAATTTGTTTCTAATAAAAGTAATTCGATTCTGTGCCGCGGTAGAAGCAACGATATTACCATGTATAGATATGCATCAACTGAATTTATCAAATGTTCTATTTTACAAATGTCAAAGCTGTATAAAACGCTGCGTGATCAATCGGCGCGATCCGTGACATGGCTGATTTTCTCAAATGATTTAGTTATTTATTTAATCAAGAAATTGTAATAAACAGATCGAAAAGCAGACGTTGTCAGGAAAAACACTTCATCAAGCAGACTGGGATACGTGCGTATGTATACGGACTTATTAATTATGCTCCAACTGACCTGGCACGTTGATGTGGGTGTGAGCGAACGTGTGCGAACGTGTATAGGTGCGCGTGTGTCAGCAGAGGCAACGGACAAGGTGCCAGCGGAGAAAAGCTCACATCAGTGAATCAGTATAAGTTGTATGGTCAATCCCGTCGATATCTCGGATGAAGATCGACGAACGAGCTTCGACGGCGAGTATAATTAATTACCGAATAAGGAGGAGTCCCGGGATACCACCCGGCGGGAACTAGTCAGCATATGCTCGTCATAATTCCCAGAAAACTCTCTTCGACCCTCTCCCTCCCTCTCTCTCTCTCTCTCTCTCTCCCTCTCTCTCTCTCTCTCGCTCTCGCGATGAATCTGATTGTGAACGTTTGGCCCGATACTTGACACTTCCCTGTTCGCATCAGGCCGTTCAATATCGTGCGTTTCAATTTTATTAACAACAATCCCCCAGACGTTCGATCGAACCGAGCACCTAATTGAAAAGAGCCAGGAGGTTTCGAATATCTTTTAACAATCAACCCTTCATGCAAAAACGGATAAAATAGATTTTTTTAATTTTAAGTATTTTTAGATGTTCCTGACTGCTCAACGCAATATCGCGCGTCTCAATATTGTTAGCAACAATCCCCCAGACGCTCGATCAAACCGAGTACCTAATTGAAAACAGCCAGAAGGGTTTGAATATTTTTCAATAAAAATCGAGAAAACCAATTTTTAGAATTTCATGTAGTTTTACAGGTGTTAAATATTAAATATTGAAGGCCGATAGAACGCTACGTTCGCTTGCGTTCATTTCGGAGCTCGATAGGAGAATTTTGACAGGCTCTACGTCGACATATATTATCGGAATAACTATAGCCACACCTTCCGGGCGCGAAATTAAACTACATATCTCGGGCGCAGGCCCCAGCTAAGAACACCTGTCACGAAATATTAGAAAGAAGGTAGCCATTAAAAGCGATACGAAATTTAGATGCCGGTTTAAGCACCGCGTACGCGTAAAAACTACCAGGGCTGCTGGTCGGGGGTATTATAAAACTGGCTTATGGCCCGATAAATTCCGATCAGCCTACTGAAATCCCCGAAAACCGCGTTCGAAGTGTTCGTTCGCTGGGGGCAACTACCCCCCGTGGACGGCACCGCATTATGCTTCGTCGCATAGTTTATCTGTCATAATTCTAGGAAGATCCGGGTCCAGTTAGGAACAGACACGAAACCATAGAGAGAAAGAGAGAGAGAGAGAAATATAGGGAGGTAAAGAGAGAAAGAGAGAGAGAGAGAGAGAGAAAGAGAGTGAACAACACGGGACGCCTTCTACGCGGAGGGTTAATGTATGGAAATGCATTCCAGCTCCAGAATGACCGGTGTCATCCGTGTTGCCACGGTCCTGTGGCCCCTAGCTTTTTCGCTGGACTAGTAAATCTGTTTCGTCGCATCGAG
This sequence comes from Lasioglossum morio, assembly GCA_916610235.2. NCBI lineage: Eukaryota > Metazoa > Arthropoda > Insecta > Hymenoptera > Halictidae > Lasioglossum > Lasioglossum morio. The sequence goes on along the minus strand of OU744324.1, from coordinate 2,488,266 downwards.
AAGATGATCCGACACACATCTTTCGCCGTTGCGTTTTCCCTTGACACTCGCAAGCGCGCGCCCTTTCACAGCCCTCGTTCTTCTTCCTGGCTTTTTCAACGAGGCCACCTCCTCTGTCTCTCCACGCTGCGCTGGAATCTTCCGCCGTCAAATACCTGGAAAAGTCCATTCAGAACGGGACGATTCCTTTTGTATCTCCAACCGTCGCTTTTAAAAGCTAGTGTGACTCCGAGGTCGCTGCGACCGTGGCTCTAGATCGCTCGGATTATTTGTCGAGATTATTCTGACGATTTGCTCAGGACTGCTCTGCCCCCAGACACTTTTTCGGGCCACGAGGGTTTCTCCGAACGACGGAGATTTTTTAGAATTTTTCCTCCGCGTGAGAAACTATTTTGAAAAAGTTGTCCACAATGTCGAAATTTCATCGAAATCGAAGAGGAAGACCGCTTCGTGAATAATTGCCGTGTGTGATTATTAGACAACGGATTTTACGCATTTATGACAGAAACGAGTGGGCGTAATTTGAAACGATAAAAACATTGGAATAATTTAAAAAGACTGTTACATTATTATCAAGCGATTGAGCATATTGAGAGAGAAAATGAATTTCTATATCGTTCCAGTTTGTTGCGATTCAGATAGAAAATTCCTTAACATTCAGTCGTCAAGAAATAGACGAACGAACGTTGTGAAAAATGTTTGATTAGGGCATAAAGCGAACGACGACTATTCAAACACTGTCGAGAGAGGAGAAAATTGATTTTCCACGGCACTCGGTTGACGGAACGGCTCGTTTAAATGATTATCAGTTGCCGGCCTCCCCCTCGTCGAATACCAAAACTATTTTACAACAGCGTCGACTGATAAAACCGTGGCATCACACCTTCCCATGGCTATCGCGCGGAGCGAGCAAACTCGTTGGGGGAGCATTAACAGCATATTCTAAAACTCCCGAACATCCACACCTCTAATTATTTCTTCAGCGGTTATCTGCCGGCGCGGATCTCCCGTGGATGGTCCCGGCGAAAGGTGTTTCGCACCCCGAAAAGCCGGTCAATCTCCTTGTCGCGTCGCGATCTTTCTCGGGCAAGGAGGATGCAGAAACCGCGGGAGATTCCCGGCGGAGAACGAAAACGGCAAGGCGGTCTTGTCACGGGCGAAAGTGACGCGCCTTGTTTACACACCTGTGTGCAGTGTGTGAACGGTCCATAATAATGCCGGCTTCACACGAGCGGTTTCGTGTGCACGCGTCGACGAACCAGACCTGGGTCCGCGTTCCTTCTCTTTCTCTCAGCCTCTGAACGAGAGTGAATCTCGTTTTCTTGCTTTCTCTCTCTCTCTCTCTCTCTCTCTCTCTCTCTCTCTCTCGCTCGCTCGTTGGTTTCTACCTGGGCTAGCTCCTCGAGGAGAGATCGAACGAACAGAGACAGAAGGATCGGAGAAATGTGGAGAAGAAGCAGAGCGGACGAGACGACCGAGTGATCTGACGATCCTCGGATCCCCGGCCCGAAAGGTTTTAGCGGGGAAAATATAAAACTATCGAGACAAGAACCTGGAGGATCCTCACGGACGAGGAGGGGGAGATAGGTTCTTTACAGACCAGTTGGTAGCACCTACAAGACAGCCGACATCCCCGCCCTTTTGCGGGCCAGATTTGTAACAGTACCCGGCAAACCAGAAAGGAGAGATCTTCCTCTTCCTTCAACTAGCATGTAAGATATGACGTGCCCGGACGAGCGCTCTGCAGAAGGCTGGATACACCGGGTTTATGCTGATAAGCTCGCGTTAGCTACGATAACGGATAATTGATAGGGTACGACACTTGATTTTTCAACCGGGGAAAATTGATCGGAGTAGGAAGTCCGCTCGAGAGTCTTTAAACGTTGATCTCAATGGAGAATATCAGCGCAATTAGTCGGTATACATTTACGTCAAAACTTTACACTTTACACGCTTGAATTGTTGTTCAATTTTCTTCTTTCTCTAATCGTTTGCTCCAGTAATAGTTAACTTGTTTTACTTATCAGTTTATTTAAGGAGCTTCAATGTTTCACAATTAACTGAACGATTTTCTGGGTCACTCTACGGAATTTGATCGCTTCTGTTATATAATATTGCTTGCGTCGATCCGAACAATTTTGTGCAACGAACGAGTGGAAGATTGATGCACAATCAAACAATCAAGATATAATTTATTATATAAACAAGCAGCAGTAGCTGCAAGACATTCGCTGGTAACGTCGAACAATTTCATTAAACGCTATAAAAGATCAAGATACTTAATGAATCTAACGATAAAATAATAACTCCAGCGTGAGCCTCTTTGGTAATTACTTCCTTTGAAATATTTTTCGTGCAGCAAATAGTTGACCAGTAAGTAATTCAAGGAGATCAGATTAAGTGAACAATCCGATATAAGTCCCATCGTGAGCTTATTCATAACCTACAAGATTCATCACATTAGTTAGAAATAACCCGCTAACTATTTGCAACAGGATACCGGCATCATATTGGTTCATATTCTAGTGAAAACCTCCGATGTGTATCACTGAGGAAAATTGCATAAAAATTATATAGTTTGATGTAGCATATGATCGAACCGTAGCGCCGATAAGAAATCAAATTTAGTTTTCAAAAACTTGGCGATCGCTAATTAAATACCTTTACTTCTACAAGATTAATGTTTGGAGCAGTCGATATTACAGTCCAATCGATTTATTCAGAACAAACTGCAAGGATAAACCAGAACAAACAACCCGGACGGTTTACGTATATAATCCAGTATGAATTCTAACATGATGTCTATTATCAGATAATTAAACCAGTCTTCTACGAATGAAAGACACTAGTTAAAAATATTCATAAGCTTTTGATCGGTAATTAATACTACAAAAATAGCTCATACGTATCAATTAAATGTTAATTTAAAGAGCATTAAGATAGGAATAAACAAGCCGGACAGTTCACGTGCGATATTCAGTAAGAATTGTGACAAGGTGTTTATTAGCAGGCAATTAAACCAGTCCTCTACGAATGAAAGAAACTAGCAAAGTAGTTAAAAATATCATTCGATCGGTCGTTAATACTACAAAAATAGCTGCCAGGTATAAATTAAGTATTAAAACAGAGAATATTACGGTAAGAATAAATGACTCGATGAGAAGATAGTCGTCGGAACGTGTATTTTTCCAACAAGAATTCCGGCAAAGTGTATAGAAAGGCAATTAAACCAGTCCTCCCCGAATGAAAGAATTTAGAAGGGGGCACGGGAGTTCAATGGATCTATAGTTATGCGCGCCATGCGAACGGCTTGTACGCGTGAAAAGAAAGGTTTTACGTTTCTCTCTATAATAATGTTTGATCAGCCTATCGATTCTCTCCGCCGACATCGAGTCAATACATGCACTGCGCGCTCGGGGGAATTGGCTTCAATCTAAACGAGCCGTGGCCACAGACACGGCCTAATCACTACAAGGATATTAGCTAATCTCGACCAATTAGACGTAATGGCTGGATTAAGACGGATCGCACGCATGCTAAAATTGAATATTATATAATCCTTGTCCAGTGCTCATGCCACGTTTCCCACGTACGTACCACGGAGCTGAAACGTCATTAGCTGTCGGCTTCTACCTACAATCGTCGTTCGCTCTGTGTACGGGATTCGAAGAAAATCAGACTAACGATCTTCTGGAACAATTTTCTCGAGAGCGCCGCCGCTGCGGAAAGCTTTTGTTGCTCCCTGAGTCTAGCCTGGTTTAGTGGTTGTTAACCGGGATCGTTCGCGAAATTAGGGGAAGTGGTATCTAGCGGTTACCCGCCCGGTTCTCACAATTAGCGAATTTTGATGGGAAGAAACCGCGCTGTGCACTGTTTCGCATGTTCTCTTGAAACGTAGTTCCAGAGTTTCGTTGGCATTCTAATACTTAAGGTCAGTTCATAAACGAAACATATACAGTGCAATAGAACATGTTCGTTGAGTAATCACTTGTCATTTTTTTTATTAGAAAATGTCTTAACCAATTAACTGCAGTTTTGCTGTCTATTGAGCTAGATTGATACGATCAACGTTCGATCAGGCCGATTGGTCAGCAGCTCGACAATATTAGATTTCGAGAAGGCGATTCGCGAAATTCGTCGAACGTAATTAAGCTGTAATACTAAAGATCCTCTTCAAAGAATCCGATATAATCTGACCAGGCTAGAATACCGGGTACGCGGTAAAAATATTCAAATCACGTAACAACAGCGACGCACTCACTAAAACGGCAACAATGCGCCACGAAATAATTGGAAGCTGTAATTAAAAAGAGTGTGCAAAGCGTTGACGGCGATTCACGTGCAAGATGGCAGATAGCGGCGCGGCGGCAGTGTCGCTTCGGGCGTTAATTATGGCCATAAAATGGTCGCGGTGTGACGGTCCACCGTGAATAATGATCGCACGGAACGGTTACGTTAGCTAGAGCTTATTGAAGACCATCGAGGATTCCGGAAACGTTTATAATGTCCGACAAAAACCGGACACGCAACGGTGGGGCCGGTCTTTTTACCTGGAACAAGGAAAAAGGAGGCATTCTATCTCTCTCTCTCTCTCTCTCTCTTTCTCGACTCTCCTTTTTCGATAACCGTGATCAGGCTTCTAATTTCGTTGCGCGATAAGGAAAATCTTGGTTGAACGGCATCGAGACATCTGTGTTTGTTGTGGAACGTCTGCATGTCGGTCACTCCACTCGGCAGAGGTAACAGACAAACGACAGTAAGGGCGCTATTATCGACTGTTTGCCATACCTTACCTTGACAACGATAACGATAATCTGAGGAGCGCGTCAACGAGACGCGTCGCGTTAAATGGTTTGGCGATCGCCAGCACGCGGGGCACTAAAGACGTAAAATTATTGAATAATTGACAGCCCGTATAGATTGGAATCCGTGATTTAGAGCTGGACGCGGTTTCTTCCCAAGGCGCTGCTCATGTACCGGCCATTTTTATTTTGTCCGCCGTTTGAATGGCAGCGAAGCGGAACGTTACGTGTGGACGTCTGTGCGAGATAAGATAAACGCGTAATTTTTATAACTTGCACATATTGGGCAGTGAACATTTTACGGGTCCATAAATACGTTGATTTTAAGGAAATCAAATCGGCGGAATTGATGTTCGACTGATAAACATTGTACTCCGCGTGGCGACTCGTTCAGCGTAAAAACGTTACGACTCCTCGCGGAATGAGATACGCATCTCTCGCGACACGGTTAACTGTACCAATTGTAATTTATTTAATTTTTATTCGACGGCGAAACGTTAATAACGTAACAGTCTCTCGCCGTTTGCAACGTGGTTAGCATTTCAGAACTGGCCGGAGCCTAATTTATAATCAGTCGGGTGGTTAAAACGAATATTTTATCGTGTAAGTATTGGAATCGTGACAGCGAGTATCTGGGACGATCGAACGGTGTAATGATAGAAAAAGTCTTGCTCATTTACATTGACTAGGTTGTTGTTGGTAAGATTTTCCGTGGGATGCATTGTCAGAGACCGAAATTCGGAGTTGGACGATGCTCCGTGGTCGGCGGCACGTGTTGATCGCCGGTGACTGACCTGCGGCAAGCGATCCGGCCGTGAGGAGAGGAAAGAAAGTGGACACCAGAATTTCCAGCAGCCTGAAATTCCTCGAAGCTGATCCAATCGACGAGAGAAAGATCTCTCCCGGCCGCGGACGGTTTGTCGGCGGTCGAACGACAAGCGTTCCCCAAACACAGAGGGACAAAGTCAGCCCCCGGGGGTGGAAGGCAACAAGTGACCACAGGCCAGACACACACGGCCATCAGCCTTGGTCCTGTTCGCTTCCCTCGGCGAAGGCCCCCTTTCTCTCGTTCTTGGTCGACGACCAGTCTATCGTTCGTCTACGACAATCGATATATCGACCGTCCTGGGAAAGGCAACGTTACGTCCGGCACACATGAGTTCGACTTCCATAAGATTGACCGGCCTGCGCCGATGTGCGTTCCCTGCGTACGTTCCGTGCGTGTTCGGCCGCGCGCTTGCGTCCGTTACCATCGAAGGAAAAAAAAAAGACGAGTGAACCGGTGCCTTACGTGGGTTGCGGTAGGCCACGGACGTCTGTTCATCCGTCTTTTGTGCTCCTCGAAAGCCTGCTATCTAAAGTAGACGACGCGTTTCCTACGCTCGACGAAAACCGAGCGCTTTATACCTGACCCTATCGGTTGTAGACACACTAGTATTTGGCCGCTGCATGTTTCAGCAGTTTTGCGGAGGATTGTGTACCAAGGGCTTGATTAGAAATATATCCTGTGTCAAATATTGGGTTGGAACGTTCGTAGCGTTTCCAACCTTCTCTCTACGTATGGGGTGCATTTTGCAGAAACTAATAGTTGACAAACGGAAATTTTTCAAATTTCCAAATTTTTTTAAAGTATTGTGCAGGTATCTTTTAAAACTCAATAAAATTTCACAAATACTTTTGCAGACAAATTTTTTCTTTGATTTTTCTCCAAAAATGTATGGAGTCCAATTAACCCCCTGAACGCGGTTAACATTAAAATAGCAGTATACAGAGAGACGGTTAAATTAAAATTCGAAGATAAAATTGAGATATTTCGTCATAGATATATTCAAGAATATGATAGGTAATATTTATGTAAAGACGCTTGAACAAAACGCATCTTTGTTGGAATGGAAAGCAAACTTGAAAAGTACCAATTAAAGTGTTCCATTAACAAAGCAGAGAGGAGACAGTCATGATAGCTGGAGTGCTACAGTTACGTGCAACGTGGGAGGAGACGTCGTCGGACGAGTAAAACGATAATGTCGACGTGGAGAGTAAACAATCGATGAACCGCATTAACCTATCCAATGGCAAATACAAGTGCTAACAGAAACCCAGTTCTTCTATTTTGTCTGTGTAAAACGAGACCAAAAGAGATTAATTCAAAATATCGTGAAAATACTTCAATAACTCTCAGCGTATTGATTCGGGTCACTGTGTTTGAAATTTACAAATTTACAAATTTACAACACACGAGAAGCTAAAAATCGATACCTCGATACCTTCACAATGCGAACATGTGAATTTGCATAAGCTTCTGCAGTTTAATGGCAACGTGTATCGCCGCACATGCAACTTTCTACAGCTAATAAAGGCATCTGAACGTCACGAATCAAAAGATAGAAAGATAGCAATTATTACGGACGAGGAAATGTCAATCATCGCATATGCAAATCAATTGTTAATGGAAGGGGTTGGAGCAACCAAGGATTTAATTTGATCGTCTGAAATAGAAAATAGACGAGTGTTCGGGCAAGAAGCGTGGGAGTTCAAGAAGAAACGGAAAAGGTCAAAATTTTAATCAGTGACCAAACGAAGGGTCCGAGGTGGGAAGGGAACGGGAACTAATGGACGACGAACGGAAGTTTGTTAGCGGTGCGCGGGCGAAAGGACGTCACGAGGTGACCGAAGGAAAACACCGAGCCACTGTTATTTCTTTCGGGTTTTACACGCCGGCGTCCCGACGCGGCAATGTTTTAGCGTATTGATCCGTTGGGGTTTAGTTGAGTCGTGGTAAAAGTGGCGGGGGTAGTTGCCACGATAGAGAAGAGGGACCGGTCAGTGGGCGGGAGGGGTAAAAACTGGACGGCGGTACTTACTCGCTCATAATCACCCCCCCAAGCCACTCCAACCACCTTTGACGCCCCCGCGCCTCAAGGTGCATTTCCACGAGTGCATGTACCGAACACCTTGTTTCTGCAATACGTGCGCCCGCTTTTCAGGACCGCCTAAACAATCGGAAACTTCCAGATCCTCTTCAACTGCGATCAGATGTTTCTCAAAATTCTCTACACCCCTTGACCTTCGCAAACCTGGCAAGAGTTGAACGTCATCGTTTCAAGGTTCTGCGAAGGCATTGCTCGAAATGTTCTCGAAATGAAGTGCCATATTGCATGTACATTCTTACCACGAGCCACCTATATGTGTATCTTTAAAGGGCAGTAAGGAAGGAAGTAAAGAAGTTTTTAACGACCCTGCTGCGTTATTTATGTAGCACTTATACACTGGATATCCCCCATTAAACTTCGTACTCTAACAGTGTGTTCTTTGTGGATAAAACTGTGGATGTACTTTATAAAATTTGCTGTAAAAATTGCTTCATTGAAAAATCCTGTCGAAACTATTCAAGGTGAGATTCTGTACTAGCCATTTTTGTACATCGCATACACTGTCAACCGAATACTGTAGAATGCGATCCAAAGTTATACGAGGAAACAAATCATTATTGTCCCAGCTGTTTTCTAAATGTAATTATTCTAGCATTTGCACTATACAGTATGTAATTTATTGTCACCGACTGACGTACGTAAAACAAGGACATGTTTTACACAGACGTCATTCAGGTGTTTTAGATACTAGTATGACGTTCGTGACATATCCATAGCTCACATTCCTCACTTTAAATATGATTTCAGACTATTTAACCCTTCGCTGCATAGTGTATCGTATCTGATACAGTTAACAAATCTGATATATAGTAAACTAAGAACGTGTTTTCTTACTATGTTTACTTTTCTCACAATGGATCGTTTCAATTTTTTCAATATTTTTCCCATAAATAGAATTTTTCTTCCCAACTAAAAAATCATGCAATGAAGGTTCAATTCGAGCCATTACACGCTGAGAACGGGTCTACATTCTTGATGTAGCAAAATCGACCCGGAAAGTTGTCGAGTCGTTTGACTTTTATAATTTCCTTCGTGTTCGATAGCAGAGTATTACGTTCGAGTAATCCAACAATTATATTCAAAGAATTCCCGTCAGTATCTGTGACCTCAATTCTCCATTCACTGGAGGCACGATTGTAGGACACACTGGCGAACATATAGTGAGACCGATATCAACACTTTCAGTAGCCATGGAGCAGTTTCAAAAATTCCATAAAATCAAATTGCGATTTATAGAGTGAAATCAAGATTGAAAAATTACGATATTACGAGCCCTGAGGTCAGTATGAAGAGCACTCTGAGGAAAGCCAGTAACAAATACGCGAAGCGCGTAGAACCGATTGCCATGATCCAAGGCAGAGCGAACGGCTTGCAGGAAAACGCTGTTAGATGAGGATTGTGTTAGTTGGTGAAAAGTAGTCCCCGGAAAAAGGCAATGAGCTCGTTTTGCAATGGCGACGCGGCGAAGGCGACGTGAATCGATAGAGGCTGTAACGCGAGTGGCTAAAATGACGTTGCCCTATAGCAGCCGGCTGCCACCCTTCTTACCTATGCAACAACCTAAAATAATTGCGGATCGTTCGCGCAAATTATCCCGGTGTTTTCCGCGTCGGGTAAAGCAAAATATAATAATACGAGCTGGTCATCGCGCATGCGTGCATACATGCAGAATGTCCGAGTGTCTTTCGCTTCGTCTGGACACTTTTATTTGCCACGCGTCCGTGTGCGTTCCCCGTGGCACACGTATGATCGTTTCTACGTAAGCACGTTTCGGTTTCCAAACACCCGAAGTGTGAACGTGTATTTAAGTCCCTTCGAGTATCGTAAAATTCGAAGGAACGCTAATAAGCAACTGCTCTGTGTACGGCACGTTCTAACGTTGCCCAGAAAATCGTCTACTCTATGATCAACATCGTTAACAGGATTTTAGAACCGTTCTTTCCATCCGTAATTATACATGTTTTCATAATAAACATGGATCGTTTGGATTAAAGAACTCGAACATATATTTATATGTATACCATGAAATATAATATCTTCCAAAGTAAGAATAAAATTTATTTTCTATGATTACAGAAGGAGCCTATACTTCTATGCTGGCGAACTTCTTTGGTAAGTCTACGGTGCAGTTTTCTATCGAGTGGTACTTTATTTCTCGACGGTTCCCCAGCGTTAAAGGAAAATAAAAAATAAACAATACGATTGGATTGGATAAACAGTTTATCGAGACTATTCAATCCTGACTAAAACTACGAGCACATGAAAAAATACGATCGAAACTGCCCCGAAAATAAATCGAAAGAGTAGCAATAGTTTCGGATACTTAAAGAGAGTCGCAAATAGAAGATCGAGTTCGTACGGTAGTTTTGTAGGACAGTGACGTCAGGCGGTAGTTCCAGACACTCGAAAACATCGATAAACTCGAGCTCGGGCGGTTCTACAGTTTTGTAAGATCCGAAATGATCCCATCGACGAGAACTATGAATGGATCGTACAGGAAGAAAAATTATGGGAGAGTGAGAAGGGTAGTGGGAAAAAATGTCGGGCTACAATAAAACGAGTCCGAGGCGGAGACATAAGGAGGCGACAATTCCGCGCGGAAGGGGTGAATGGAATTTCTCGGTTTTTCTCGCGGACACGGGGCTTATCGGCGAGGAAAATCGGAACAACCCCGAGGTAGGCGCGGCGCGAACGTAACCGTGTAACACACTCGAGGTGGTCGTTGGTACGCGTGCGATTACTTACTCTCCATCGGCGAATTAACGACGAATCACCGATGGGAAAACCGGTTGCCCGGCCGAACGGCACGCAGCCTAACGACTTCTCTCCTCGGCTTCAACGGGCATTCCAACGGCACGAGTTTGCCCCGCGACGCGAATTAATGGAAACACGCCGCGGTATGCCGTGCGCGCTGATAAAGCGGAACGCGCGTCCTTTCCTGCGTATCTCTTTATCCTTACCCGATGCGATGCGCTCCGCTCCGCGCCGTACTCATCCACGCCGCATTTTGTCCGCGACCATTCCGCGATTACGCAGATCCCGCTCGATATTTACCGGCCCGAGCGGTGACACCTTCCAACTGGTCTACCCGCTATAACACGGCTTCGACGAGCGGAAGCTCCGCTTCTTTCGTATCTCGTTACAGTTTTTAAATTATGGTTACGGCGTGGTGTGCGCGAATTTCTGAAATTGGTAATTGACGTAACTCTTTAGTTAAGTGTAAAAAGATGGTTCAAAGATCTTTTCTTTGCCAAATTATAGTTTGAGAATTTCAGAATGCCATCAATGAAGTATTTTTCATTTGAAACATTATTTATATTGCTTCGAATAACCTCGATTCCGTTTAATTATTCCGTGGAATATTGGCGTCCGGATAGCATCTGGCAGCGGGCATTCAGAAAGCACGCTTTCCTCTTTCTCTCTCCACTGGCATGACAGGTAGCGACGCGACTTAAATGAAGCGATTCCATATTCACGCATGAGCGCGATCGTAGAAGCTCGGCGAACGCGAACACGGTTGCGAGATAGAAAGAAATATCAAAGGAAAGAAGCCAGCGGGAGTGTACGCATCTGTTTCCTTTGCGGCGAAATTTCTTCCGCGTCTAACGGCCTTACGCCACTGGCGATAAATGATTTCGTTCGTGGAAAATGAATATTTCCGTTCGCCGTGTATTCAATTGAACACGCTCCGCCATCCCGTTCCCATTATTCTAGCGGATTAAACGTAATTATCTTTATGCGTTTCGACCCGTTCACCGATTAAAACTTATACATATAGCGCCGTCTCGCGGATTTTCTATGGTCCATCATTAAAATAACCTACAAACGGTTCTTGCACGTGAGATTACAAATCCATCACGATATATGTTACCACGATACTGATGGAACGCTTATAATAGTAATCAATCAGTCCGACTATCAGCCTCGGTAGAAATTAATACTTTATAATAAATGTATGTGTATTGGCACATTCTGGAGATCTTGTAATTAAAGGCACAATAAAAATAATTATATTTTTACCACTTGCTAATTGCTCCCCAATTTTTCTCTGATTCATTATCGCACAGGTTGGACGTATCACTGAAATGGACACGTTAAATTGAATAAAATATAATACTGTGAACAGGATTTCCAAATCGTGAAAATGAACGATCGTCAATCTGCATATCGTCTGTGGAAATCTGAGTCCAGCAACGACTTTTCTTAGAATCTAACGTCTTGTTTCGTTTAATCTTCTGGACCTATTAAGACAAGAGATAAAATTTTATTTCACTTTCCCAGCGGTCGCCTTTAAAAATACAGGTTTGCATGCGCGTACGCAATTCAGCGATCACGCATAAATTAATTCAGGTCCACGATAGAAGAAGGTTCTTCTTACACGCGGTGCGACGCAACGTTGCGGTTGCCGAAAAAAAAATCGTAACTGGGTGTAATTCATTGGCTGTATAACTTATTCAATATCGATCTCCGGGCGCATTCCCAGACTTCGTCCATCAGCAACAATGTAACGAAATTAGCTTAGGTTCGTTTTGCCTTCCACGGCCTAACGACTACGAACGAGCATTCCGATGGCACGAGTTTGCCTTGCAACGCAAATTAATGGAAACAAGCCACGGCGCGCCGTGCGCACTGATAAACCGGAACGTCCATTTCACGGGCATCTTCGTCTCCTCTCTTCGAAACGACTCGCCGTGTTCGAATTAAACGATTTCGTGTTCACGCGTGGCCGCGAAAAAACCACAATAAAATTGCCTGCGTAACGCGTCCCGCCTTTTTTCCTCGCCTCGTTTCCTACAGTTGTATTCCTCTTTTTCCGTTTTCAGTTTATTTTTGTTCCTCGTTCGTTCAAACCGAGTCATAACTTGCATGATCATTGGCAGTCATAGTGTGCTTGCTTTTTCGTCCCCTTTCTTTCATTCCTTCCCCCTCCCCTCCGCTCTGTAAAACGGAGTACCTCGGCGACGACGACGGTGATTGAAGGAGCTGACGTCGAACCGCGACGACGAAAAAGACGCGAGTCGAAACCGTTTCGAACTTCCTTTTATCGGGTACAAATTGGTCAAAGGGGACACGATTCGTCTGTGCGGATTAAAATTTCTCATTCGACTCTCTTGATCACCCCTTCGGTCGCGGTGTTCTGCCTTCACACCAGTATTCCAGATCTTCGATCAATTCGTAGCGGACTAGAACACGAAAAATTCTTATACTTTCTTGCGATTCAATGTGCCAGAAAGAACTTGTAATTTCAAATGCAGCACGTCGAGTTCAGCTAATATTTTTATCTTACTGGGAACACTGTGAAACATTCTATATTATTTCAGGTTCTTTTGACTATGCAAATGTGAATATAATATCGTACCAGCATGTATAAGGAAACTCAAGTGTATGACCTAATGCGGTCACCAAAAGCATCGTCAACTAGGGACTATAGTTTCATAAGTGATTCACAATGTCAGTGCGGCTATGAAAATCAGGATATTGACCATGTGCTATGGCAATGTCCCATGTTTGATGAACGGAGGCTAAAGTTTATCAGGCAATTAAAGAAATTGCATCTTTTCCTCCCGCTTTCATGCAATGTTCTACTATCCAGTCCTACGGTGAAAATATGTAAAATAACCTACTCGTTACTGAATGACTGTGGTTTAAAGGTTTAAGAAAACAGTTCATCTTTAAAATAGCTTGTGTTTTGGTTCATGATTATTTATAATTTGTATTATATTAATCATAATAACACAATGTATTGAAAAACAATGTACGGTAAAATAATCTCTACCTTGAGATTCAAATTGCACTAAAGAAAAGAAAAAACAGAAAACTAGGGACTAATATATTCCGTGAGAAAATTGAGTATCGCAGAAACAGGAAAATCTGCGAAAGGATGGTCGTCGATCGAGGAGAAAGCCTAGGAGCGTTTTATTTATCGGGAACCGCGTATTCTGTTGTTGTCCTGGAGACTTTATCCATGCTTGACGATCTACCGGCCGGTGATCACCGTTGAAAACCGTTACTACAAGGAAAAACAGTTCCTACCCTCTCTTTGACCGTAATTTTTCTTTGGGTCTCTCCTCACTCTGGTGGAACACCGTTCTTCCAATACTGCCGAGCAGTACGTTGCCACGGACAGGCTAACGACATCGTCGCTAGTCTTTAATGGACATTCCACGCGGTGATTCTACCCCGCGATTTGAATTAATGGAAACACGCTGGCATCCCATTTGCACTGATAAAGCAATAGACCTCACCGGGATCGTCCCTTTCCACGCGTGTGTAGCGCTCTATCGGATCCGGGACGATTCCGGGGCCGTTTACACGGTACCGAGATGCTGTTGGATTAAGCGATTATGCGTTCCCGCTTATTCGTGGCTCGAACGAAAGCATCGATCACGCGAAACCGTTTCAACACGCTTTCCAAAACGGGACATACCGTAATCGAAGTTTAAGCCTGCCACTTGCCGTGTCTTGTTTTACAACCGGCAACGCGAGCGTGTGCGAGCGCCCGAAGATACCGTTTACGCTGCTCGGGCAAACCTCGCGTTAAAATTCATTAATTTCTTGGAATTCCGGGCTGAACGAAATCACTGCAAGTATTCGTTGCGTCAGCTTCAAAGTCGAACAGATTCCCATTTTATCTAATTGATTCATTTGCCCTCGGATATTAAAATCAGGTTTTACTGTTCTCAAATCTTGCTGTCTTGTAAAATTTGCACTTTGTACCATTCAATGTTGTTCGTTATTGTCAATTAAATGATTGAATTGTTGGCTGGAACAACGTCGCACGATACAAAGTACAAATTTTACAGAAGAACAGGATTTGATGGGAGACCAATAAAAGCTGACGGATATCTTAGGCAATTCGATTAGTGGAAATATAGAAATAAAAAAAAAATGTACATTTCCTTCGTTTTACGAAAAATCACGCAAAACATTCTCAAATGAAAAGCTTGATAAGAAGGTTACGGTAAACAGCAATGATAGCCATGGGTCTACTTAGTTTGCAAGTGCAAAACAGGATCCCGTTGCTAGGTAATCCTAGCCCGAGTCAAAACATAGGCGACATACGAGTCAGCGTTGAATTAGTTTGTGCGGCGATTAATGGTGGCTGGATAAGGTAATGAGCTCGTGCGTCCAAAGGATGGAAGCGAACCGAGAACGAGGTAATCCTGCGACCGGTATTGTTTCACCAACGGAAGTCACTCTTTTATTACGAGACACTTCCTGCTCCATACGGGAGCGCATGGACGACATGCCTGTTTACACCGTATACATGACACGTGAACACAGGTAACACATATCTCCCTCTCTCTCTCCTTCATTTTCTCTCTGCCACCGGCCGTCCACTCTTTCTCCATCTTTCAACTCTTCCTACCTCGTTTCTTTTTCTCTCTCTCTCTCTCTCTCCGTTCTTTTTTTCCTGAGCCGGACAGGTATACACACCGACAAACACGGCGCAGAAATGCATATGCACGCAATCCGCTGCTCGACTAAGGTCTCTGTCACGCGTAATTAGGGGACCCGGGGAGTTAGTCTCTATGATGAATTAAAAGAGAAGCATTAAAAGGCGAGAAACGAACGACGGAGCAAAAAATCTCTCTCTCTCTCTCTCTCTCTCTCTATCTCTATTTATCGCAGCTCTTCCTATAGGAGAACCCGTTTCTCGAAGTGAACCTGCGCGCTCGGCGACGGTAAAAACTAATTAATCGCAATTGCGAAGGATTCTGCAATTTACTATAACACGTACACGCGGTATTCAAATTGCCGCGGCAGTGCAACCCGAGACCGGCCCGGAGTATGCGAATGACCTTGTAATTGAGCTAAGTTATTCGACATTAAGAATGTTAATGAGAAGCATAATTGTTTCGCGAATGTAATAACGATACCCGGGATGTTTATATGACATTTCAATCAAGCGAGGAAGCCATTCCGACGTGTAATTGGACGGACGAAAACAAAAAAAATCGTGAAAGTGAACTGTAAAAGAAAGCCGAGCCTATAAGAGGATTTTCATCCATTACTAGACGCTGTTAACTACCGTCAGCAATAAATTTCTACGTCGTGGAAGCGAGATATAGCGAGCTGTAGAACTAGATTGTAACTAAACTGTAGACTGTGTTCAAGCTATTAAAAAGAATTGACTGACACCTGTTATTCGGAGATTTTCAATTAACCAAATGCGATTCTATTATTTGTTTGTTTAATAAATCTACAAAATATTTTGTTTAAGTTTTTTCATTACGGACTCGAATGAGAATGTTGTAAGAAGCTTGAATCACTGATTTAGATGTTTATCGGTAAAGATTGGACAAGGAATACTTTGTGGAACGATAGAGGAAGCTACAGCGGAACGGTATTGAAACGAAAGAATGAGAACACGCACGGGCATTCTGTCGTTTGCGTGGCCTAATTACGCACCCTGAATTCCTGTAATTATAATAATTAGCCTGCCGGTCCGTCATGCCCGAATCGACGCGCGGTCCCCTCGGCAACCACGAACGGCCGTTGACGCGGTCGAATATCGTGTTGGAATCTCGATTCCAGGAAAACCTTCGAAATTCGTCGGTTCATTCTCTGTCGAATCCACGGTTCCACTATATTCGGTTCGTGCTCGCTCCTAATTCCGTCCACCTGTCCCGGAGTGACGTTATCAGGCCGGCATGGCAGGCCAAATGAACCTAACGAAAGATCAGATTAATACCGTGTCGTCGAAAGAGAAAGGTGATCTGCCAATGTGTTCGATTTCATTAACTGTGAAGCTTGCGTAGAACACACGGGGAACACCGGGCGATTGATTAAATCCGATTTCACGGCCAATCAATCTATAAACACCGGTGCAGGCGCGCGCGCGCGCGCGAGCGCGCACTGTGTTCCCACCAGCGGCCATAAATTTCCATCAACTATTAAAGGAATTTCCCCCGGTGCGCCTTATCGTTCATTTATAACTGTCCCGCGAATGTCTCATTAAACACCCTGTTTCTCAGAACGGAATCGCCCGGTGGAGAGACAAGAGCCAAAGAAATCTCAAAATATCACCCGACCTCCGCGGGTGGAACACATCTCGGAGCAGGGGGGCCTGCGAAAACATGGGGACAGGACAATTCACGTCGCTCGATACAGACCACCACTCGTAAATAATGTACATGTGTTAACAATTGTTGGACACAGTGGGATTAGCTCGTCTTTTGGCACGAGCCGGACGCGCCGCGCTGCAACAATGGAGTCCGCGCGATGAGATGTTTATTGCACTGTGAAACCGAGGACCGCGTCGAATGCGGAGCAGTGACGAAACCTCTTCCGAATAGGTGGCCGGAGTTTCACACCGAGACATCGATTGCAAGAAAAAACAGCGATTACGTCGTTCGGAAAGTAATTTCGTTTCTCGTGTAGAGATGCGTTGCTTCGATTTGTTATTACTTAACCTTATTTTAAATCGCAAAATCATAGCATGTCTTGACTAAATGGTAGAAACTTGGCTTTAATAAATAAAAAGTTTCATTTTTAATCTTTTGGTGTTAGTTGGTCTAAATCACTGTGTTTAGAAGCTTCTAATTTTCCGAAATGCTCGGACGTCGTAATATGGAATGACGCTCGATGCTAATTAGTTATGTTGAGAATCCATTATCCAAGACGAATGTACTCGATGCAGCAGCGAAGGGAGCATGTCGCAGACCGAGTGGGGTGTTCGAGCTGCTTTTCTGGGAAGACACATTATAAGTTTTTCCCCGGAGTTAATTTCGTCGGCGATAGCTAAATCCTTTTTCTCTCCTGCTTCTTTTCCACCCTTGGTTTCCTCCTCTTTCGGTCTTTTATCCTTCCGCACACCCTGTCCCTCTGCAACCTCCTTGGCCGTGCTCGAACTAAGAGCGGCTAAGAGTTGGTAGGAGCGTCTCTATGGTTAATTAAACGCATAGATCACCCCCTCTCTAGCAATCTCCACCGACTCCTCCTTACGTTCACCACTCCCCTCGTCTCTCTCCCCTCTGCCCCACCCGTGTACGGTCTTTCCTTTTTTCTTCCCAGCAACCCTGCAAATGCGCCACGCTTTCTTTGCGCTATAAGCCTGCACACGGACGCCTAATTTTGCGTTCCCACTCCTGTACGCTTGGAAAAATATTTTCCTCGGCTTTGTTTGCAGTTTACTGTCCTGTTCGTTCACTCTTGTAGGCCTTCTCTGATTTCTTTCAAAGATCTACTTCCACGTACAGGCTGACTCAGTAAGAATTCGGTATCTGTCGGTTTTATCAAAAACTTTTTAATGGATTGTATAGCATTTTAAAGGGGTACATTCGTAGTTCAGTTTTGTCTGAGATATCACGGTAACCTTGATCTTCTTCAAAAGCTTGTTTCAACGTCAAATCAAGGTCAACTAGGATGTGTCCCTCATCATTTTCGAATGATTTAAAATTTAACGGTGCTTTTTACAAATACACCTCGTCGATCTTCTTATAAGCACTACCCTACCATACTCGTGGGATAGATGGTAGTAGCCAGGTTTCGCTTTAGTCTTATAAATGTGAAGAAGGGGGAACAATCTGTCAGCTAATGAGGCGATCACTGAACGTGTCCGCTGCTCTACACAGTTTGCCTAACTGAAAAAAGCTATTTCGAACACAATGAACTATTTCATTTATAGCCTATAATATAGCACAAGGAATTATCTAGGACACAGTGTACTTCTGAAACAAAAACTGACGTCAGATCAATCCCAAATCCAAGAACATCATTTTTCTTCTACCACTATTGAAAAATTAAAATTCAAGTGTAACATTCAAGCAAGACTCCTAACGTCTCCTAAAGTCATTTTACTTTCCCTTAGCCGTAAGAGTATTGAATTAGGCCATCCAGTTTTGCCTGATATTCCCATAAACTGATTTTTCCTCATGAAGACCGAAGATTTTTACGTAATCTCATTCGTATGATCCAGCCCGTACGATCGAATTAGGGGTTCCGAGCAACTCTAGGAAGGAAATAGTAAATGTTGTGATTGCCATATTGAGTTCCGATAAAAAGATCGAACTTTCTTAATCACACAGAAATATATCACGGAGAAACATTACATATTTAAGTCTACGAGTGTATTCAATATAAGTACTCACATATACAGGGTGTTCAGGCTATTACTAGCCAGGATTTTGTTTGTAATTAGTAAATATTAGAGGAAAAAGTAGTACTGTTTTTTATGCGCAACACAATTTACATTATTTTGATGGAAATGAAGGTGACCTTCAATTTTTTTTTAAATGGAATGCTATACATTTTTTTATGTCGTATGAAAGCGCGAGTCAAGACACAAAAAATGTACAGCATTCCATTTAAAAAAATTGAAGGTCACCTTCATTTCTATCAAAATAATGTAAATAAAACAAAAATGCATATGTCATTGTGTTGCGCAGAAAAAACAATACTACCTTTTCCTCTATCATTTTTTTCTAATATTTACTATTTACAAAAAAAATGCTGGCTAGTAATAGCGTGGACCTTTATTTTGCAATTTTGTGGACTATTATACAGAAGCCAGAATGAGAGAAACATTTGTATCGCTGATTAAAAGATTCTTTGTAATGAGAATAAAAGATGTTACAGTCTACTAAAGACCAAGCTGTCGATTTGACTTAAAAAAAAAAACGAACGACCATGTTATTCCACCAGCTATTACAAAATTTCCAAAAAATATGACGAATAAACAATGAGTGGATTGTTACCGTTGCTTGCAGAATATTTCTCTCGTAAAGATTTTATGGGTCCGGGCAGCCTCGGTGTATTTTCACGGGATTTTTGAAAAACGGGCTGGGCAGTTGGTGTCGTACACCCACGTAATGTAAGCGAAAGAAAAGGAGAGAGATCCAGCGTCCGGTATTACATACCGGTTTCTGAAGAAGGCGTAACCTCTGCCCGAAACTACCGTCTACGTTCATTATCGTTTACGCGGGCAAACCCGTCATCGATTCCTCGCTTGCTCGCTGCGATCGATCGTTTGACCCGTTTGCCGTGAAACGCACGCTTAAATACTCGCTACGCGGATTTATTCGGATTTATGTGTTCGCGTTCTTATTTAACGCGATAAAATAACCCGCGGCCGTCATAACACGCGCGCGCATTATTTTAAACATTTTGCAGCGTATCGTTTCGCGCGCTACGAGAAACCGCATAAATTTGCTTAATGCAACAACGTAGAAATGTTCGTTTTTCGAAGTCGCCTGACGCGTATCGCGTGTACTGGAAACGTTGTATCGAGCGGGAACATCTGGCTAAAAAGGCTTGATGTTTTTTTTATTGTTCATTTTATTGTAATTTCTCTACTTAATTCGAGCCTCGTTATTTTAGTCTTATGCAAATAAGGAAGGCTCGTTAACCGTACTCTGGCTTTATATGTTATTGACAAGGTGCGCGCATGTCGGTTTTTACTTGGCATGTACTACTTTGTCGATAGAGCAATTTTTCCATCCGGTTGGTTTAAAGAAAATCTCACTGTCTGTTCTTGGCAGTGAAATTTGGTTTTACAACTCGGCTTAGAAATCGGTGCGAACGTTATCGAGGCAGTATTAAATTGTGGAATTTATTTATTCGTAGTTTGAAAAGGTTCGCCGGAATTGTGTGAGGTTTCTGACTTTTATGCAAAAATGAATTTTCTCCTTTAACGACGATCGACCAATGAAGTGGTAATTTTTATTCTGGATGAAAATGGACCCGAGCACCGCCGTCCGAGGGCTAATTTAACCCACAGCTGATACTTTCCCTCGTGCGAGAGTAAAGAAGCCGAGCCGAAGAAGAGGAAGAATTTTTCGGCGGGCGGCGGCTCTCGAAACCGGGCTCCGTCAAGAATTACACAACGAGAATCTCCAATAACTCGCATCGAACCGTCGTAAATAATGCAGCCGATAGATACGTCCCTGAAGCCGAAAGAAAGAGGTTGTGAAGAAGAAAGGAGGGGCGGCGGGAGACGGTGAGGCGGGGGTGGTTGGAAGAGGAGGTAGATGGCCAGCAGGGCAGAGAGGATATTCTTATGAATCGATGAAAGAACCGTGAGCATGCGCGCCGGAATCTTAATAACTCATGCGGTACCACCTCTTCCTTCTGTTATCCAGACCCCCTGCCGCTGTTATCAACCCCCGGCATCCCTGTTTTCCGTCCGGGGAACAGATATGCCATTGTAATATGCGCGTAGCCGAGGACCCGAGGTAAACACGAACGCTGGACATTCCGGGCGTAGTTTCGCGAATATTTCGAGCATATTTGCAGAGCTGAAGCAGCCGAAAACACTCGTGTCGGTCGCGCCTCCCGCATTTTTCCTTGTCACCGTGGCCAACTCGAAGAAAGAGGGCTGAGGACCGAGGGTTCGAGGGCCGTGGGCCGAGGAAATCCTCCCGGTAGACGCGCTCCGATGCACCCGGTGTATACCGCGCGCTCACGCACCTTCGCCGTGGCCATTTACGGTTCCTTTTTACGGTCATACGTGCGGTTTTAGTGCGACCTGTTCGCGCGGATTTACTGCCTGAATACCGTACCGCTCCATTTTTATTCCTCCTTCCTTTCTCCTTTTCTTCTGCTTCTTTTTCCCTCTCCTTCTCTCTCTCTCTCTCTGTCTCGCGAGCCCTCTTCTCCGTGGTTTCGCCTTTTTGCTCACCGTCACAGAGTCGCGGAGAGCTTGCGGGGTTGTTCCCCGTGTCGGTTGCGGGTTAATTAGCTTTTACGCACCGCGGGTGTCGTCAGGGAGTTAGTAAATAAGGGCATTCCTGCTAAATCCTGGACACACTTTTCTGCATTTTACAACCACTCCTCGGATTCACACTTCGTTACTGGCTGTCCACAGATTGTTCACTTGTAAATAGTTCAATTATTCCATTAATTCCTTTTGTTTTTTTTATATAACAAGCATCGAATACTTTAGAGCACATAATTACAGAATAACGATGAAAATACAGCACGCGTTTAATTACGATTCGAATGCAATGCAAACTACGTAAGCCTAACAGAAATCAACAAGTAATTATGTTTAAGAATAGCTCTTCAGATTGATGCAAATGAGTCATGAAACGAATCGATAAAAGAACGCGAATTGTGACTGAGAACAGCGGAAACCGCAATGCGTATGCAGCATTTAGTGATCAACTTAATTGCAAATAAAAACCAGACTCTCTTTTTATGAGAAAAGTCTGCGTCAATCGATGCTGCATTGAACGTCGCGCGTCAGTATTGATTGCGACGCTCGAGACACAATACGAAAATAATAGGAAAAATATAGAGCTTGATATTATTATAGCTAATCATAGTTCGTCCAGAAGTGTCGCGTCTACGACTGGCGGAACGAAGCAGATCCCAACGACACCTTAGAGAGGCGCGCGAGAGAAATCATTAACGGTTCGATCCAATAAAATGGAAATGACACGTTGCGTTAAGAAATGTTCCGGAGATCAGGGGGCACGCGGGAGAGGGAGACACGTCGAGCACCTCAGTCCCGTATGTTTCTCGGCCATTGGGACGAGGGGCGCGGGACAAGCACGCGAACAAATTAGCCCTCTATCTGAAACAACTTCTTGGAATAGCCGTTACTCACGGGCGAAGATCAGGACCCGTATTGCCCGAGCGAAACGACCGCGACTACGGGACAAGGAGGCCGCAGAGGGGACCGGACGGACCGAGAGGAGAGGAAGTGTCGGCGAATAGAGACGAGAGAGCGAGAGAGCAGCAATGCTGAAGAAGAAGAAGAAGTCGAAGAAAAAGAAAACGAAATAAAATGCCGGACGAAGCATTTCGAATTTCCAGCTCGAATTCAGGAGGAGGTAGAAGAGGCCAGGATATAGGAGAGAGAGCAGGTCGAGGATCTGCTCAATCCAGGGATAAGCGAGTCGTTCCGAACAGTGTTGAACAGGAGTGAATATTTATACGCGGCCTCTTCCTTCGCACCTTTTTTGCCATGCTTGTCCTCCTCCTCCTCCTCCTCCTCCTCCTCCTCTTCCTCCTCCACCACCACCACCTCCTCGTTCTCGTCCTCCTACTCCCCCTCTCACTCTCTCTCTCTCTTTCTCTCTTCCCTCCTCGTTGTCGCCTTCCTCACGTTTCCACCTTTAGGTCCCATGCGGTATCTCCTTGATTACCCGGTCCTAATTAATTCCTCAGGCTTTATCTTTATTTTTCCCTCGCCCCGGCCGGGCCGCAGTCGCCGACACCGCGCTCTCCGACAGACCGATCGTTCCTGAGAGAACCTGGAAACTACGATCGGCCAAGGACCAGCAGCGAAAGACCCGAGAACAAGATAGGAATAGTCGTCGACGAGTCTAGACTTCGGACGTGTCGTCCTCCTCTAACACGTAGAAAATATTCCTGCGTGTCCCGATAAAGCCGTGAATGATTGCCCGATCTTCATCGACACGTTTGTTCCCGTCGTTTTGGCTTGTTCGTACACGGCCCCTCTCGGATCTCGGGCTTGGATGTCTTTAATCGTGTTTGATCGTCGATACATAGACCCCTTATTTTAATTAATCGAACGCTGTCTGGTGGGATCGTTATTAACGCTGCACACGATAGGCTTCAATCTTTTCAATGCATTATTTTCGTAGTTTAACTTTTGATAAAAAGAAATAGATCATTCATAGGATACAAACGGTGCGAAAATAGATACGGATGCGCAATAGCGTCCTCGTCTTTTTCTGTTTCCTTTTACTCTGATTCGGGGGAAAGGTAAACCAACGTCAAAAGCTGGGTCAAAGCCACGTTTTCAACTTGGAGAACAAGTTCGAATCGCTGTTACAAAGTACACACTGCAGGACTTTGAAGATACACGTGTTCACACGTATTTCTTTCCCCTCCGGGAAGTCGTGTAAGATACACCTTGTTCTCTTATTTTACCCTTCTGATCACAGTACATGTGTCCATGGAACTCCTCGTGAATATTTTTATTTCGTCTTCGATGAAACAAGCTGCCACATCATAAAACAATGTTAACATTTAATCTAGATTGATCTAGAGTATGTGAATCGGTGCGAATAAATAAAATGTAGATTCGATTTGAACGCGATACGGCAGAAAGCTTGAAAAATGTGTTGCGGAGAGTAATAAATTCGTAGACGGAGCTCTAATGAGATCAGCCTTGATACGAATACGTGGTTCGCACAATGGGCTCGTCGTAATGTATCTATCGCTGATAATGTGCTCTGAATATTCCCATTGATGGCACTTCCTTCGGTCAAAAGAAAAATTACGAGGATAATAATATTGATGATACGATCTCCTTGATGAACGTGGTAACGAGATACAGCCGTGTACATACGCCGCCGGGACGCACGTATCACTTTTAAACGCCGGAAATGAGTTATTAGCGGTTGCGCCGCGCCGCCGCGCCGCGCGCACTCAATTGTCCCGATTTGGAAACCTCTAATCTGACCCCCCTTTCCGGCGACGAATTTAATCCTTCGTGTTTCCGTGTCTATCGGTACTATTTCAGGCGTCACTTTCTCACCGAAATCAATTCCCTCGGCTGACAATATCATATTCGTCATGCCAATCGTTTGACTCGGATTCCCAGCGAATATTAAAATGATTGCACAGCGAACTCGTATAATAACTCAAATTAGCTGTGCGACGAATAAATGAAAAATCCGTGGGTATACTCCGTGAATGCTTGTTCGTCGTTTCGCAACGCAAAAACTGTATTTTTATTCGAGTATTAAAGAATTTGACGACGGAATTTATCTGCATTTCGCAGCGGTAATAACTTAGGTTTTCAGACACTCGCCGCAAATCAAGGTAATAATGATTCCCCGCTCGTTTGTATTTGATACTGACATTGGGAAATGTTAACCTATAGTAAATATTGACAGCTCGCAACAAGTCCGATGGATTTACTCGCAGAACAAGTTGTTTCGCCGGGATTCTCGCTAGGTTCTGCTGTTGATAGGGCGGAAATAAATTAAATGCGGCGAGAAAATTCGCTAAACCCGTGATCGTTGCGAATCTAATTAACATCGACGACGGAGAGGAACGCGGCGAGTACGTAAATTAGCCAGGTAACCCTTCCGTGAAGTTTCAATTATCCCTGGTAACAGTGATGGAGTTTAACGAGATTCTTAGATGGTGCTTGAAATTCAAAGGACGACGGCACTTTACGGTACCCTAACGAAGCCACCTGCCTGGCACCGTCCACCCTGTTAATTTTAATCGAGGGAGACGCTTTCACGTGAATTAGACGGGGGTAGGAGGAAGAGAGGAATACTAGTGGACGGTTCTACGACTGCAGCAGCCCGCTCGTAAAAGACGTTCGTATCGAAAGTGTCGTCGCGTCGGTGGACTCGCTTGGGAACCCGGAGCACGATCAAATGAATCAACAGAGACAATTAATACCCAGCGAGGACGCCTTGGAAAAGCGTCCGGACGCCGCCACCCCTGTCGGCGAATATATGGACAACAAATCTATCTGTCTACCCGGCCCAACACCACGAGACAGCGCCCTGCGAATTTCGTGATTTTCACGCTTTCTCAGTACACAATAATCTACTCGATAAAACACCAATTTGTCCTATTAATTTTCGTTGTAAATGTATAAAATAGTGATTCTAATCTTCCATCGTAAAATATAATTGATTGGCTGAGTAAATAAGCGTTTTAAAGATGACACGGAACGACACGGTGACAAACAGGCGGACGCGAGAAGAGCTCTTGTTTTATGGACTTACAAATCCGTAACACTCTGCTAGCCCAGGAAGGGATGAATGTCGAGGAGGGAAAATCTCTGCTCATTTAACGAGCCCAAGGGTTCAACCCTTCCGATGCTTCCACCCTTCGACAATATTTAATGCATGTTTTAAGCGTAATTAAATGGCAGAGGGTTTATCGTCTCTAGCCACGTTCACCCTCCCACACAAATTATCGTATTTAACCCTCGCCGATCTCGTCTCTCGTCGATTGTCACCCCACTACCATCCCGCCACCGTCGCTTCTGGATACTTTCGTCGCTCATAATATACTTTTCATTAGCCACGAACCCTTTCGCGGAGTGGATTCAATCTTGGAATATTCATCGCCTCGCAACCCTTCTCCATTACGCTCTACCAACACAAACACGTTCGTTTCACAGCATCGCCGTTCAACAGGTTTTAATTAACGCTCCGACACTCTTTCGGTTACACTTGGACCCCTTTCGCAAGCATATTCCTTTCAATATTCTCCTTTCAAATTGATTTAGTTGTAATCGATTCTTAAAAAGAAAAATGAAAAATTAGATTAAATTATATTTTTACAATTATACTCTAATAAATTCTTTAGTATACCGAACTTTGCAAATTAGGACATACAAGCAACGTCACGGATGTCGATGTGAAAATTTAAATTTTGTTGTGTTGAATGAAACAATGATTTTGTAAGAGAAATCGTTGTGAATCGAAACAATCGCTTGACTTTCCACCTCTCGGGTGTTATCTCGGTGTAATATCTCTGAAACGCGGCCTGAGGCCATGGTATATTCACGATACGGGGTTGGCCACTCACCCTCGGCCGCCTCTCGAAGCTCTAAAGCCAAGAATAACCCTTGCTTTGCATCTCACCTGTTGCTCGACACCGACCCTCGACACTCCTGGCGGTACTTTAGGGGTGGCTAATTAAAGAGTCAGACGGTGGCTGGTTTCGCGGTGTTTAATACACCATTGCTTCACCCTCCGGGCAAGCCCCATTTCGCTCCTCCTGCCCGGCACCAGGACAGAATCCAGAAGTCCTCTCTCCACCCCCGAGGTTTTTGTTCCTCTCGGTTTCACGGGCCTGGAATTAATTAGCAGCTCTAGTTAAGCGGGGGCGGATACCGTAGCGGCGACTCGTTTAAAGGATGTTTATTTTAATTTCTCCCCATCAGAGGGTGGGGGGTGAGGTGCAGCCTCGAGAAAGCCCCACGGTTGGTGACTTTTTATTACTTAATTAACTTCTTCCTCCGTCGCCGTCTTTTTCATCACCTCGGGCCACCGCAAGACGATCGCTTGCACCCCTGAAAACTCTTCCTCTCCTTACTATGGTCCACCACCAGCATCCCTTCCACAAACTGTCCCACCTACTTGCTCTCTCGTCTTCAACCTCCTCCTTCACCGCTCGTTCTTGTTATCTTCTTCTTTTTTTTTCGCTGCCTCTCTCTTTCTCCCCCGGTTTTACCACTGGCCTCACTATTTAAACGAGACTTGCGTCGAGATTCTTCGCAGCAATCATTTCCTCGTTATTTTTCATCGTGTAACCGGTGCGACCCGCGCGACTCGCTGCCTAATTATCGTCGCGAAAATGATCCTCTCTCGGTAGACCGCCTTTCTCTCCCCCTTTTTGCTCCCCGCGACCCTCCTCTCGCCCTCGCCGCCATCGCGAACCCTGTGATTATAATGCCAGCGGATGCGCGTCCCAGAGTCCTTTCGGAGCAACGGGACGAGCGAGAGAGAGAGAGAGGGAGAATCGTTTCTCGTGAAATTGCTGACGGCTCTCTGCATTTCTGCACGTGAAACCTTCCTCGAGCGGGCTCGAGCGTGCCGCGCTGCAGTCGGAATCCTGGAACGCGGCGAAGGAAAGCCGGCTTGCGTGTTGCGCCGCGAAAGACACTCGGAATTAGGAGCTAACCAGTCGCAAGTTCGCTAGGTGACCCATTCAGCTGTCAGAATTCGAGGGACCAGCTAGAAAAAAAAAACCCTACGATCGGACGAGTCCGACTCCTATATTTTTAGAGAGCGCGATCCCTTAACTGTGTTCAAAATTCTGCTAGGTAGTCACGAGCTTCCAAGTTTATTTGCTGATTAAGCAATTAGCAACCAGGCTGCAAACACTTTCATCAAAATTCAACTGAGGTGTTGAAGCCGGTCTTACCTGTTAAAAATGACTTTTAAGGCTGAACATGTGATCAACCAGGGGTTACATACCTTCGAGTCTAATATGTCTGAAATGGTAAATATTTCGAATTTATCTTGGGGCTGCCGTGAAGAAGCAACAGTGATTCGAAACAATTTTACCAAAATTCAACCGAGGGATTGAAACTGGCCTTACCTGGTAAAAATGATTTTTAAGGCTGAACATGTGATCAACCAGGGGTTATTGTTCACGTCTCGGGGCCGCAGAGAAGAAGCAACAATAGCTAAAGCTCATCAAGTGCGCGGTTTTAGCCTCTGCTCTGCGTAACAGGAATTAATTTCACGGAGAGAAAAGAATCCGTAGCGGGGGTGGCTTCTCGGTTAAGAATACAGTGAGACGGTAAGAAAAGAATACCAGGGGCAAGGGCGGGACGAGAGCGGAGGGAGCCTCGAGATTATTTCGTTATGTCTCGAGGTGAGCCGAGATGTCGGGCAATTAGCCGTCGTATAATTATCCCCCTCGCCCTTATTAGCCCGGGCCGTTTGAGGTGGCAGCTGTTGCCGCGATAGTCTGTCGCGGGAGTGCAGAGGGCCCGCACACCAATAACAAAGTATAATAACGGGATATCTTCCACCATTTATTTTAATATTCCGCCGGCGGCTGATAAAAAGGGGAAGAAAGTTCAATTATCTGAGGACGAATTTAATCGCCTCGCGTTTAATCCGTTTCGTTAGCCCGGTCGGTGTTTCGACGATTAACAAGCATTATATAAATTACTAAATTAACTTTCACGACGGGACGCGGACGCGCGAGAAAACGGGAACCGGAATTCGAAGAGTAATGAACGAAAATCCGGATAATGCGTTCGTAAATGAAAATTAAAAAAAACGTGCGGCCGGGGGAGGGTGGGGTTGGAGAAGAAATCTGAACGCGAGGGTAAGAAACTTGTTCGAGATACTCCACCCCATCTTTGTCTCGGTGAACCGCGCTTTCAGAAAATTCTTCCTCTCTTGATAATTATCCTACCGTCCAAGCAGTCCTTAATCTTTGAGCTCGCCTTTCAAGGAAAGCTCCTACCGAATGAATGCCCGGCCTCGGCGAAATAATATTTTATACACAACAAAAGCGGCCCTCGGTCGGCTGCTGCCCTCTTTCACCTACACCTCCAACCTTCATCCTCCACCCTCTGCCTCGATGCGATTGTTATCGCGGAGACGTTACCTAGCACCTATACAGAACTGGCTATTTTACTTTCTCCCTTCCTTTTTTTTCCCCCTGTTCATCCGAGGAACTACGGTTCATTGATAGCGCACTCACCCCCCTCGCCACCTCCCGTATATATTAATCGCAAATTCAAGCTTGCGGAGAAATTTTGCTTGGAGATTCGGTAATTACGAGGGATAGAATAATGCAATGATATTTGCAGAATTTTGCAGTCGCGCGTTCCTCGAAATTTTTGTGAAATTCGCTCGTTGACAATAAGAAGAATTCTTCGAGGAATTCCAAAATACTGGAAGAGAAAAGATCGAAACAGTACAAATTCAATTCGTGAATCTCACTTGTTTAGCGGGCATGTGACCAGCAGGTCAGTTGAAATTCCTCTCGGGACCTGTTCAAGCTTTTGTCGAGCGTATCGATCGGTCCAGACAAATTCTGCCCGGTTGTCCGAAGGTCTTACAATAGAAATCTATCTTTCGAAGTTTCGTGGATCAGATTTCATGTATCCGCTTAGCCGGGGTCTCCGATCGCGGCTGGCCGGAGTTAATCGTCATTAATCTTCATCACCGTATTCCCGATCATTTTTCTTGCACCGGCGCGCGTCCGGGACGCGGCTGGTCCACGCGGCATCTCATTTAACCGTATAAATCAAGTTGCTTAAAACTAAGGCCGGGAGAAGCTGCGTTCTGGCCGTGGCTAATCGAGCCCTGCAACTCCCCCGTTCGAAGAGGGCACGGAGCAAGAGAGAGAGAGAGAGAGAGAGAGAGCAAGCAAAAGTAGAGGAGAGACACAGAGAGGAGTAGAGAGATGGCAGGAGACAAGCGAGAGTCGGTCGCGCGAAATAATTTAAATCGCGCATACCGGGCCCCGCTCGATCCTCGATCACGGTCAAGATTTCGTGGGGTCACGTGAGAATGCGCGGCAACAACGAGACTCGGAGCAGCGGAGCCGTAACGAGGCCGTGCGCGGTTGGTTTAAGCGCAATTAATCTTCGTTAAGTAAGCGAGCGGACCCTTCTGCTTGCATCGCGCGGACGCCTCTTACACACGGACAGGCCTCGGAACTCTGTCCACCAACACCGTCCAACACGAGCAACACAACCGACACCATATCGGCCCGGCCCGTGACGCCTTTCTCGTGTGTGGAGAGAGAGGAGAGAAACACCGTGAAGCCCGTACTCGCGAGCACAGTCCCATATCTCTCGCTCTCCTCTCTCGTCGAGCTCGCGTGCGCGCTTCCCTTTACCCCCGTAATTCGTTCCCCCGTGTTCCCCCGTGTTCCCCCGTCTCTTCGCCGTTAGTTATGCTCGTACCTCATGTACGCACACACCCCGGAGCTTTGATTAAATCTGAGTAATTAAGGGAGTTAACCTCGACTTAACTTGACTTAACGCAGTCACGCCCGCTTGCCCACCCCTCTTATTTACACCGTTTACACGCTGCTTTACATTGTTCGAGGAAACGGGTGTCTTCGCGGCCCCGTTTTCACAGGATCCCATAGGCTGTGCTCGTCTTGGCTCGTTCCTTCGGCAGGGCCCACGCCATGCAACAAGGAGAAGAGTAAAGAGCGGGTTCTCTTGCACGCATGCAGACACGCACGCACGCACGCACGCACGCACGCACGCCTCCCCGGTTAATTGCTGCACACCGCTAATTACACAGCTCCGTGCCCGTAAGGGGAACCGGTGCGTGTAGCGACATCGTTCCCGATGCAAATGAAGCGCGTGGGCTCTCTCTCTCTCTCTCTCTCTCTCCGCCTCTCTACCATGCTTTCAATTCTCTCTTTCGTTCTTTCTCGCTCTCTTTCTCGCTCGAGAAAGACTACCCTAATCGCGCCCGGAAGGAGCCGACCGGATTCTCGGTATCGGTTGACAGAAGTGCGATTGTGCGTTGAATAATTACAGACCTCGGTGGCTTTGCTACGACTTGATCAGCCGGCGACCAGGAAGCGGAACCCGCGTATACGAGTTCTATTCGCATACGCGCAGACCAGCTCGTCGCGGATCATTTAGACCTGTGCGGTCTACGGCTGCTTCCTGTAACAAACCGACATCTCCCACTATGTTTCCGCCATTAGCGTTTACAAATACCGCGCGGACAGACACCGAGGATCGCGGCTCGACTGTTGTACGATCCACAGTGCCGGATTTAACCAATAGACAAACGAGACAAGTGCCTAGGGCCCGACTTCGCTACAGACGAAAATTGATTTTTTTTTTTAATAAATCTGTAACACTAAACCTACCACCACCGGTCACACGACCGGTTACAGATTTTTTATTTTACAATTAGTGAAAGTATGAAGATGCTTCTGTGGCACAAACGATTAAATAAATATGTTTGACGGCGCAGATATTATAATATGAACCGCACAAAGTTCGAACAATCTTGTTATTTTTATAGAGCTCGCGGTAGGTTTAGTGTTAACACAAAAGTTTCAAGTTCTAAAAGTGTTTGCGCGAAGAATAAATATATTTCTCGGCTGTTAAGCAGTTCTTTAATCTTTGATAAGAAATTCTTACAATAGTGTGCAAAACACAGATTTTTCTCTTTTACACGGCACGTGTTTACTCATCCACATTAGGCGAGAGAGTACTTACTTACTTTCGGCGTGGCAACCGGTAACGCGTAATCGAAACAGCCGAACTAAGAAGTGCCGTGATCAACTAGATCTCTCCCAGATGGAGCGTTACGCGTACTGATCGATATTCCAATTACTGAATTGAATACGGAACAAAAAGAATTGTAGAATCGGCATTTGTTATCCCTGATAGCAGATCATATATATTATATTCGTTAATTATTCGATATGTTCAAACACGCCGAAGCACCTTATTACGTATTATATACAACAAGCTTACACCGAACATTTTATGACTAGACTGCGGATGCTTCTGCGATTATAATTTTTTACAGACTATTTTATGGAAACCAGAATCAGCGAACGACTCGTTTAATTTATTCAAGATACAATTAGCTTTCAGATTAAATAAAAATCCTCGTTTAATTAAGCTGCTACAAGGTAGTCAGCCGAATGTACTATATGTAGAATCGCATAAACATCCATAGTTTACTTACTATGTTACCATGTTGTTATCTTCTTCGACACCTCAAGATCCAGGCTACTTGAGTGGCTATGCAATCATGGTAAAGCTATACAGGCCAAGTAGCGCCGGTTTTGGACATTTTCTATGCGTTTTATACTGCGATCGATTAATATCACGGAAGGATAGATTACATGCCGGATAAGCGTATTAATGACAAGCGATTTGATTCGTGTAGGACAACTGATTCTACGAAAGCGAGTCCGAGTTACTTACATCTCAACCACTTAATATGAAAGTTGAAATTAATGCCATTAGTTTTCTACAATGAAGTACATTTCAGCTTAATCTTCGGCTGATAAATGATCTGGAATATTATTGCGATCTAGAAAGTAGAATTATTATAGACCCGAAGAGATTTAGAAATACGAAAGTGTAATTGTAACCAGACGTTTCTAATAATGCGGATCATAGAGAGTCCAACGAACGATAATATTCATAAATTATTATATCACAAAATATCTAGCTTGAAGAATGAAATTGAATGAAATTTCCATTGTTCATTAAATCGTGATCAAACCGCTGTTCTCAGTTTAGTTACAGTCCTATTATTCGAATTAAAAATTGATTTACCATTATTCAAAGTATTGTTTGCATTATTAAATATGTTAACATCTAAACAATTACTGAACATTCAAGTATCGTATGAAGTAATAAGAGTAAAGTAAAAATGAATATTCCATAACTATTTATACAGATTTCCTATTCCCTTTGACTTCTGAACAGATTACAGTATTTTGCCCGCACCCGTCATCTGCTAGACGAAGTAATCTTGTAACACGGGTCTATAAGTACATACATGTATCTGTGGTTGCGGGAAGAACGCCGTATATCACGTGCTTTCACTTTCGACATGTTGCTGTATAAAATTTAGCTCGCTAATGCTTTGACATAGGACATCGGTGAAATTGCATTACTTTCTTGAGCCTTTCGAATTTATCTTGATGGTTTTTTTTCTGGTAAATACGTAAATGCTATACTAGACAGTTCAATTGTCAGCATAAACTGAAATTTGTTGAAATTGTGACATGTGGCGTTTTTCCTGAGAACCACAGATATACGGTCTAAGGTAGAGAGGTTGCTCTATCAATTATTCAGCCGGCAGGAAGGGCAGAGAAGAAGAAAGTCGTGGAGAAACGCGAGCGGAAGAATTCGCCGTGGGTAAGGAGGAGGGTATAACGCTTGCAAAGCGGCCGAGTAATTAAATCGATCCTTCCAGGCCGGTGGTGACATCGGTATGCTCCTGCAATTCGACGCCTTTCGCTATCCACGCTATCACCCCTTGTTGCTCGAGGAGGCGACCTCCTGTAAAGCACACGCAATCCGAACACGCGGCACGCATCTCCAGTCATGGCGTTGCAGAAACGTCGCGACGCATGAGTTCCGCTTGCATTCGAGCGTAAGAGGAGAGGTGCCTCGCCTAATTAGCCCGCTCGGGTATTTCCGTCGCGTGACGTCACGTGAGCTCGTTTGCCTGGCCCGCGGCCAGCTTTTCCGCCGAACTATAAACCATATTCACACCCACGCAACACAATTAGCCGCGACCACCCAGGGAATTATAATATCCACGAAACCCTCGCCTCGCGCGCGCTTCTCGAATGAAGAACGGTGTTTCTCGGCTTTGCTTCAGAGGCCCGGGGATACAGACAGAGAGGATCAACCGGACGCTGCTTGGCCAGGGTGGATACCGCCGAAACGACCGCGTTCGAAGTCGCTCTAATCTCACCTATGAATTTCAGACGCGGTCTCTCCTTCTCTATTTCACTCGAGAGCCTCGTTCCTGTCTCGGATTCGCGGACACCGACGCAAAGAGAACGTGATCGATAGCCTGCGGATCATTATGCAAAAGAAGATTTCCTTCGTGTCATCTACAAAGGCCTGACTCTCGAGCTCCAGTTTATTCCCTCCGCGTCTAAAATACGCTAACCCTGTCCGTCAAGAATTTAATTGAGTCTAAGCAATGCGCTACAGTACTCCAAGATTTATTATCAAATTATAGATTCATTTATTAGAAGAATAATTCGAATCTCACGGTGGAGATTCGAATATGTAAATTTTCTATAAACGTCGATAGAGACGTACTTCCAGGGTGAAATTAAATTCGGTTCCACCGTGAAAAGAGGAATCTGTGCGGAGCTTGGATTTCCTGTACTTTTTACTTAAGAGATAAGCTCCGTGTTTTAGAGCCTTGTGGCGGAACGGTGTCGTAAAACCTTGGAGGGGATGCCGGTAGGTTGTCAGGGGGGAAACAACCCCTCGAATCGGCCCTTGAGTCGCGGTAGTCAGTAGATCGTGATGCCACGGGAGGAGACTCGAATTTTAAAGTAGCTAGACTAGAACCAAAACTGTCGGACGCCCATTCTGCACGTTGTTTCTCATTTCTTTAGAGAAATTCCTTCTTCCACCAGGCGAATGCACCGCTACATCCTATTCATTCCTGTATACTTGCAAACCATAATAAAAGATACTGTTTCCTGGACAAAAACAGTGGACTAAATTTTATCGCACAGTCTCCAGGACATTTCCGCCCAACAATGCATGTTCGCGGATCTCGGTCGCAGCTCACAATCTCCGACTCATTATCAATAGCCCGTCAAACCGAAAATCTCCAGCCACACACCTTTCCTACGGAGGTGAATCCGATCTTCCGCTCGACGGGGTCGAAAGCATCTCCCCGCGAGAGCTAGCAAACGAAATCTGGGCTGGGCTGGGGCCGCGAGAAGCGTGAATTCGGCTGATCAAACGTGACGACTATCGAAAAATGCCGTTCGCAAAGGGAAGAAGGATGCCGATAAGGGGGATCGGCGAGGGTGGATGGCGTGGGTGGCAGGGGAACACGGAGAAACCGAAAGACAGTAAAGTAGAGAGTGGACTGGGTGGCGAGAGGTATGTGCAGGGGGTGCCTCGAAAGTCCTTTCGCTAAAAAGGAGTGGGAAAAGGGGTGGTCGGGGAAGGAAGGGTGGGGACAAGAGCGAGGCGAAAGAGAAAAAGATGGGAAACGGCCGTGGGAGGAAGTAAGTATTGATTCAGATTCAGCTAGTTAGCTATGCTCGAAGCAAGCACATCCCCACCACGGATCTTCCTCGGTCACCTTTTTCTCCGGCGCGGCGAGTACGATCCCCTCGTTTCTTCTTCTTCTTCTTCTTCTTCTTCTGTCTATTCTGCATGTAGGGGATAGACGGTTAGCGTCGTCGGGTGAGAAGACGCCGTTGGAAGATGGTTGAAACGAGGAAAGAAGGTGGAAAGATAGAGGGTGGAGAGCCGCCCCGCGGAATAGGGTGGAGCGAACGGGATCCGCAAAAAGGAGGCGTATGTAGAATGGGAAAACGTGTAGACCCCGCGAGAAGGTGCAAGATGTAGGAGGTGACAAGCATCTCCTTCGATCTTTCTTCCCTTTGTACCCGCTCGTTCCTCTTGGCTCCCTTGTTACCTTCTTTCTCCTTTTCCTACTCGTCCCTCACTCCTCTCCCTGTCGAATCCTCTGTCCTCCTCTAGTTATCTGTCTATCATTGTAGCTCCCCTTTATATTCCCATAGCGACAGTCTAGATGCACTCGGCAGCCATATGAGGCGTACGTTCAAGCGCATGTCGATATTTCTTACTCGCGCAGACCTGGACCAACCCGAACCCGACGCTCACAGAGATTTCTTTGCGAGGACTCGGCCAATTTCGGAATTTAAGAACACAGTTACAGTTGTTCTTAATTTATTCAAATTATTACAGAAGGAAATACCTTTTATTCGACTCCAGTTTCGTACAGTTTGATGCAGACAGTTTTCACTATGCGTAAAGACGCGTAGTCTAGTGATTGTTGTGCGTGCACCATTTCTTGTACCGCTTCGTACAATTCCGCAGGTTTGCCTCGGTATGAAAATTTGTTGTGTTTCCAAGAAATTCTTCAAAGCAATGTTTCACGGTCCAACGGATTCCAGTGACAACCCATGCAAGTGGCGCAAGCAAAAATGGTAAACTTAGCGACTGTTCGAACGTCGCGACGCTTCGTTCTGCCTTGTATTTCGTGGTTGTCAGCTTTACGGGCGTCCCCATCTCGCGGAGTTTTCTGCAACCAAGGCGTCGCGACGCCTTAGCGGCTAATAAGAGACGCTGTCCGAGCCAAGCAGCGTCCACTCGCGTCGCAGCACTCGCTGCAGACACACCTTGCGAGGACGTTCCATTTTGTTTTGTCTCTTTCTTCTGAACAGCGAGAGCTGGAAATACAAACGTCGCTTTAAATATTGTTCGTTCATCGAATAAATTATAACTTGTAAAAATCATTTTCTCGCTGAATAAAAACATGACCATTTTCATTAACTTAACATGGAAAACACTGTCATTCTTG
Organism: Lasioglossum morio; assembly: GCA_916610235.2. Lineage (NCBI taxonomy): Eukaryota > Metazoa > Arthropoda > Insecta > Hymenoptera > Halictidae > Lasioglossum > Lasioglossum morio. The sequence goes on along the minus strand of OU744324.1, from coordinate 2,452,074 downwards.
CTTCGGCTTGTATGCACGGGTGAGAAAACGTTCGATTTCTATGCACGGACGTATTTATGTCTCTTAAGCCGTATCGATCATTCAAGATTTATCTTCGAGCAAGGAAAAGACGTTGATATAAGATCGTGGCCACGTCGTGGACTGTATTATAAAACAACGCATACTTGCTGCTTTTAATGCTCTCTTTTTTTTCTCCGGCTTCTCTTGCTCGCATTTATATATTGATCCTTGGTGATTTATAAACACAGCTGGATAATTACGATCAGACACGACCACTTCGAAAGACCTCCCATCGTTTGACAATATTAGACAGTACTCTTCATAAAACTGCGATCTTTTCATATGCCAATACAAATTGCGTCCAATCATAATACAATTATATCAGCAGATAAATTCTCAAATAAACTTCATTTTACAAGGCGGAGTTTTTATAATAATAAAATGTAAATTCTCCATATGAAATCGACAGGTTAGTAGCAAACACATTATTAATAGCAACACTGTGCATTCAGAGCTATCGAGTCGTTTAATAATAATAATTTCAAATGAATAAGTAATTTGCTAATTTAATTTGACGGTCGCTTGGAGCGCATCGACCTCGGCCGATCGTATCGGTCGAACAAAACATATTAACCAGTTACTATTTTGTCCGATTACGTAGTCGGCCATTTATTCACTGTCCTGTAATGACGGAGAAGTATTTCGCGCTCCCCTTAACAACGATCAGAATGTCGTTAACAATAAGAAAAATGACTGGCAAACGGCCGCGCGCATTCCACTATAGCGTCGTGTCGCTCGAGACGAAATTGATATCGGTGCGAAATCATTATTGACGCACACTACATTGGCTGCAATTTGCGTAACGATAACAATCAGCTTTAAGTGGAACAATAGACCGACGTGATGGTAATTAGTACCGTGTACCGTCTGGTGTGATGACAATTGCGCCAACAGTGATGGTAAATGGTAACATTAATAATAGCCGTCCGATATAGGGAGCCACGCACAACATACAGCATCGCCCGCGAATAATGGAGCGTTATTATTCTCTTCCGTTAAATATTTAAATTGAATGGGACGGCTGACCGATTCGACTGCGATCGTAAATTGATTTTCAAAACGATTTCTGCGTTGCGCAATCGTTGTGTTTCGTTCGTCGAACCGTGTCGTCGGGTTTTCGATCCTTTGCCCGACGTTTTACGCTTACATGGATAATTTTATTGTAACGCGGAAATATTTATGGTCCATCCGACACTCGTATTTGCTCTGATAATGCGGGGGCCAGTGTTTAACGGTCGAACGTGGTAACCGATGTGTGGACAATGGCCATGTTGATGGCCCTTTTTCGAATTTTCCCGTCCGAAATTCGACGAATCAAATTTCCACACCACTGGATCGACAGCTTTCCCAGCGATCCTTCCACGAAAATTTTCGAGCACTCGACTGTTTCACAAAACTCGTCGAGAAATTCACTTATTGCTTACAGATTTCATAACAAAGTTCAACTGTAACGGTGATTTCAAGAACCTATTGTGTTACTATTTTTTTGTGACCTCGCCGATCGCGCCGAAAGTACGTACGATTAAAAACATTCAATTCGGATTGTGTACATTGGTAAAAAGTGAAACGAACTTTCCGAACGATGTAATGGAATTCGGAGAAAAATAATAACACTAAACTAATTTCTTATGAAATCATTTACATTATTTCAGTAATTGTAAAATAAAAAAAAAATCTGGTACCGGTCGTTTGGCCGGTGATGGTAGGTTTAGTGTTAATTGATTGAAAAACTTCAGAAGCATTGATTCGATCGCAGACATGATTCTGAGAAGGATGCGATGGAATAGTAGAGATGCGTTTTCGCAGACCGAGGATCGAGAGGGTAGGGAAGAAACATGTCGATGCTGACACGATCATCGAGTAGACTGTTGCGCAGCGCGAGTACAACGACGGAAGAGGAACAAGAGGGATGGCGAAAAAAATATCTTGGAAAATTTTTATCGCGGCCCGCGCGATATAGCCAGGCAGGACCTCGGCGAGCATTGAATGTAGGGACAGAGACGAAACGTTCTCAAGGCGGCTCGACGACGCACGGTCGACCTTTATTGGAATATTTATGGCGGCTGCCTGTACGAGACGAATTTTTATCGATCCGTTCTGTTGCTGCGCCGTCGATGCTAGGTTTCGGCTTCGATCTCTCTGTCGACGGAAATCCCGATATTTATTCATAAGCTTTGGTTAGAACGCGCACGGATCGCGCGCATAATAAACCTCGTGTATTGCCCAGCCGGCTGTCGCTTGTTCTATCTTACGCTTCCACGTTGATTCGAACAATGCCGGACATCTTGCTCCAATTTCTTTCTCGCCAACCCTTTTATCTTCAATCGTACTCGGCCATTGTCTTTTAACGCCTCGAATACCACTTGAAAATCGCAATCATTCCTGATATTGCTGTACAGGGTGTCCCAAAAATATTGCACGTTCATGAAAGGAATGATTCCTGAGGTCATTTGGAGTATCTTTTTCCATTGCGAAAATCTTCTCCCCGGTTTGGTTAAGGAACTATTCGTAAAAAACGCGGAGCCAATCAGAGCACGGCTACTGCGGACGGGACCTGTGCTCTGATTGGTCCGTGTTTTTCGTTAATAGCTGCGTAACAGAGCCACGAAGAACATTTTCGTAAAGGACTTGAAATGACCTCTGCAATCACACCTTTCAAGGAGGTACAATATTTTTTATTTACACCCTGTATATGTCTCAAATACTGGACAACTTTACGTTTAGAAGTAGGATCCATTAAATTTAATAACTAATGCAAGCACTTTAATTTCACGTATGAACTTTTCGTATTAATAACCATTTGAATAATAGATGTCTTAACGTCGCGAATGTTTGCTCAACACGAGTATTAGAACAACTAACTGTTTCTGCTGTTAAATGCATTACTTTAATAGCGCACTGAAGGGTCCTGCGAAGTTATTTCTACGCTCACTATCCAATTAAGGCCTCCACACCGCGAATTCGGTCAGGAACATCATACTATAAACTATATTCTATTGCATTAGATTGCGTGTCGCATGCGGGAACGCAGCAAACACAAACTGAAGCTAGAAACCTAAAAAATGTTGAAGAAATACAACATTTATAACTTGATACAGTTGTTCGAAATATGTAAAATTTGTATGCAAGTGCATATTGTAATAAAAATCACAGAAAATCTATAAAATAGGTATGCATAAATAGTTAAACTAGCAATGTTAAGTAGTTTGCGACGCATTAAGCGCACGAAAAAAAGGTTGATGCAGCTCCACCTTTCTCAACGGTCGAGAATATACCATCCACCACGAAATGGATCATAATTCAACGCTACCAATATGTTTTCCGGTGTGCTCTCTCGCTCTACCATTCTGCCTCATCCTGGTGCTTTGTTTTTTTTCCGCCCCTGCCTCGAAACGCCGAGAACCGCCTACAAACTTATTACCGGCTCTCTGGTGCTAGGTGTTATTAAAAATTAGGGAGTGGATTCTAGACACCGGTTGCAAGTCACCGGGCCTAAGTAACTGAGAGACGTGGCTTCGTAATTAAAAAATTACAGGGACGGCTGGGGCCACCGGTTTGTTAGTTTTACCAGGGGCGAGAGAAGATGAGTGTGCGTTCCGGGGTGAAAGTCAGGTTCCTCGGTTCATTCATGGCGCCAGGAAACAGGGGAATACTATAATTTTTAGTTTTATCCACGCCGTATCTGTTCCCTCATACTCGGCCGTCAAAAACTTGCGTTTCCTCTTTTGTTGTTGCGTAAAGGGTAAATCTTTGAACACAACTTTTTGTATCTTAATGTAGCCTGGGGACTTTGATAAATTTGAATTTCAAAAAATCCTTAATTATATATTCAACATTTCTTGAAGGCGTTGACATATGTATATGTATATTATATCGAATTTGAAAGAAACGAAAAACATTCATATCGAATAGATTATGTTCAAAATCTCCATCGCGCGAACGTTTCTTCAAAGTTCGAAATTGTGTCCAATAAATTGCTAAGACAATAGAATAGACCAAAACCGAGGGAAAGAATGAATTGTCTGCGCGGCCAAAACAATAGACGAAGAGAGAAAAAAAAGGAAGAACGAAAAGAGGATATACTTAGCAGAAAAAAAATCGGTAGGTAGGAGGAGGAAGAAACTCCCGCAGGTTATGGGGGTCTTCGCAGAGGGGAGGAAAGGGAAAAAGTCGCAGGTAAACCTTCTGCCAATCCCTTCGTCTTATTCACGATACTTTAATATCGGATATAGCAATAAATTACATATCGACGTAAAAGCGGCTTCTCTGCTCTCTCTCTCTCTCTCTCTCCCTCTCTCTCTCTCTCTCTTTCTCTCCTTTCTCTGTCTTTCTTCTAGCTACACGGCACGGAATCCTGAACCCCTTGTGTCTTCCGCTCAGAATATCTGCGTCTCTCTTCTCTCTCTCTCTCCCTCTCTATCTGTTTCTTTCTTTCTCTGTCTAGCTAGTTCTGTATTCCTCTTTCTTTCTCTTTCTTTGTATACACGTGAACAGGCGGGGTAATATAATCACACTTAATGACACTCGATACGAACTTGTAACATCGGCATTGCACGAGATACCGGAACGATAAGGAACGTGTTTCGGGACACACCGTGCTCGTAAGTCCCGACATTACATTGGGACCAAGGCACCGGTGCCCGTGCACCGTATTTATGCATTACGTGGTGGCTAATCTGGCCGGGCTTAAACCCGCGTTTAATTTAGAGTTTGCTCGCTTGTAATATTTAATGTCCAGTGGCGAGGATATCGTTCAACAATGCGAATACATTGTACCGACGACGCAATGGAATTTAAGAGGGCTGAAGCATTCTCGAGAGTCAACCATGCGAACGGATCCGGCGCGGCGGTTCGGTTCCGAGAAATACATTTAAAAAAAGTCTTTCTCGGTGAATTTAAATGTTTTATCTTCGATCAATTATCAAAAATCTATAAACAAAACATACCGCAGTAATTTCTCGTATGTCCATAAATGAAATTGCATTATCCCCGTGCAAGAATTGCAATTTTCCCGCTTCTAGCTCGAGTCACCCGTAAAACTGGATTTCTAAAAAGTTTCCAAATGAACACACGGCGAGGAGAGTTATGTGTAAATATCACGCACCGGCAGTTCCGTGTATTAGCATTTTGTAATTACCTTATCGAGAAGATCAGGCTGTAGTATACCATATCGAGCTTGTATCTCTGTTACGTCCTTCGCGCCTTTGTGACACGCGAGCGATTATCGGGGCTTCGCTGTGTTCATCGTAAACGTCCTGACGCAGAGGATTAGCGCTCGTACAATTTTCTACCGATTCGTGGAAAAAATGTCTCGATTATTAAATTAACGTTATTACTTTTCCACGGTGGTTTTGCTAGTAATATTTATTGACGAAATCGGTTCAAAGAATCTCCTCGCAACCTAGCGAAACAGTGTTTCGCGGCAAAGAGATTCAGAAACGGCAATTATTCGTGTAAAAGAAATAATTAGTTGCAATTTGAAAGGAAAATTTAAAGAACTCAGAAATACCTGAAATTTTCATATTAGTTCTGAACCTGTTCTCTCACGTCCGGTGTAATCGGATTTGAAGAAGCTCTATTGTGTCTTCCGTCTCATTCTTTCTCTCTGTCCGTCCAATTCTATTTTCTCTGTCTATTTTCCCTCCACTTTTTCAAGCTTTCACCAGGAGATTTTAAATTAGAGGCAAATCCGGTACCGTTAACGAGGACATAAAGGCGAACGGTGTTCACTCCCTCTCTATGTCCCCTCGGTCTTTTTTTTCTCTTTTTTAGTCTTCCTCCCCAGCTTCTCTGTGCTGCCTGTATCCGTCTCGGCGTACTCAAGTAATTTCATTTTACTGCATCGGTTACCTGACGCGCAGACACCTACAGACCGGTTCGAGACCACACGATCGACACTTCACGCCCTCTCTTCTCTACCTGGTCATCGTAATCGGCTCGGAGGAATTTACAATAATGTCAAAGCTAGGACCATCTTGATCGGTTTAACCGATACACAAATACTAGACCGAAATATCTGGACGTTCTTTCCATCAGTGTTAATGAGCGGCGAACTTTTAAGAAGTATTAAATAAAGCTGGTTCATTCATTTCAATCTGCTTTATTGGATCAGGCTCGGTGGCTATGTAAATAGATTTGGAGCGCACGTAAATATTTAATTACACTCACAGCAGAACTGGGTAAAAAATATTTCAACGACATAAATACTATTTTTTACAACCGTGTTGCATATGTTTCATTTGCGAGAGTAATTTAGTAGCAGTTTCAAATGAAACATCTGTAACTAATAAATGTTTAATGTTCTCGGCGCTACAGTTCGATCAATTATTACTTAGAAAATCAAAAAACAACCGTTTTTGGTATATTCACATAAGTGGGCTAAAGGACATATTTTGTTGTTTCGAATTTACCGCCGAATATCGATTGGTATAACTTAGATCGTTTCGAATATATTCAGTGTCTTGACAACAAGCATTGAAGACACACGTTCAACACGTGTATCACGATGTCCAAAATAAAGTATTAAATCACATCAAAAACAAGTCAGTTAGTTTTATGAACAATATTTACAAACAATTTGTATTATTAATTTCAAGCAGTTTAATAGTATATTTTGAAAATTGTACAATAAATATATATTTTTACAGACGCATTGCAAATACATCTTGAAAAGGATTCAAACTAGAATCGAAACGTCGATGATTATTTGATAATCTGCAAAATTGTTTTTTTGATTTTCTAAGTAATAATTGATCGAACCGTAGCGCCGAGAACATTAAACATTTATTATTAACAATAATACGATCGATATAAGTGACGTATGAAACATATGTAACAGTTGTGAGAAATAGTATTTGCAAATATTTGTATTTCTTAATAAAATTTGGAATTTATTGTCCACGATTTTGATTATAGATTCTGTATTATCATTATCTCTTTTCACCGCATGAAAATTGTATTTTTATATGTATATTTGATTCGAATCAATGCGTTTGCATAAAGTAAAAATTCATGTTATTCTGTCTTGTTTCTACCGGAAGAGTTCATCGGCACAGAAATGCTGACGTGTGATAACATTTCGTGTGCATACAAAGTACGTACATATAAAAGTGTTACAAATTAGACCATGAGTAGGTTAATTCCAGAAACTCAGTCGAACTATAACTTTGTTACAAGTTGAAATCATTCTGACACAATTGTTTTCACACGAACATCGGCGTACTTGCAATGTGCAGTTACAATTCTCCTTCGAGCAGCATTATACCAAGTATTTTACACAAATCGATATCCTTGTACAGATAAGGTACAAGTTAGACCTTGTACAACAAATTTAAAGTAACATCACTGAAGATTGTGTGTTTTTTTTTTAGAAAAACAAAGTGAAAGTGAAGCTTACCTCAGTTCACCTCAGGTTTTCATCGTGAAAGAAAGAATAAACAAGTATTTTAAGGAAAACATTTGAATCAATTGATAAAAATACATGCTTAACACATTACCGACCGGTGATTATTGCATAATTTTGAAAAATCTGGTACATGGCTAAAAACTTTTTAATGGAACTTTCAATAGTAACAGCAATTTTCATTGTGAACTAACAAGTCATCCTCAATAACGTCATCTAATTATTTCATTTAAGATTGCGATGTAAAAGAAAATTTCTATGCTTTCTTTTGATGCAGCACAATTATTGAGAATCCTATTAATAGGCTTCCGGTAGATAAAGTGTTAATATAATTTCCATTATTATAACAACTGTTTCAAAACAGGACAGAACTTTCCGTCCAACCAAATAATAATACATCTTTCAATCCCCAGATTTTGTGCGATTGTCAATCTATCGCCAACAGGCAAAACAGACTAGGTGTACGGAGGATAAACGAGGAGTAAAAGATAAATAGGTTCTAACGATCGCTGTGACAAAAACTAATGCAGGAAAGGATTAACAGTGGAAGCGAGCAGAGGTGAACGTAGTACATAGAAGGAAATTCTTCAGGAGTGAAAAACGCGAGGCTTACGAACGATCCGTCGCGTCGTGACACGCTAGGACCAGTGACGTCATCGTCCTTTCGTTTTATCGCGAGTTACGGGCGCGGGCTTGAGGAAGGTCAGGGCTATTCTCCCGACCCCGAAACGATTCTACCGTGCATGTGCCGTGACCACGCATGGCCGTAGCAAGACTTGCTGGCGCCTATGTTGGGGCTGAACACACGCACCCGCTCGGGCAGACACATACGTACACAAGCTAGCGATCGCGTACGTGCACGCGTATGCCGGCCATACGCGCGAGTAATCGCATCGCGTGTGTCGAAACGTGTACACACTCGGTATATGTGCACCTAAGCACATAAGTACAGCCATAACCGCCAGCTTCGTGAATGGAGGAGCAACGGACGATCAATGCTCCCTTACGTTTATCTACCCGCGTTTATGTGCGTTTCACTGGCCACCGCCGCCGCGCAGTTAGCTCTGCGTTTCTGGACACGTATGGTGTAGTCATTGACGCGAGGGCTAAGTAGACATTTAGTCTAGTTTCAGATGCGTGATGGAGCTCCCGAAGCACATTAACTGTGTTTCATGTCTACATTCGCGACGAAGGACCGTAAACCTTGATCGTTTAATTATGGAGATCTTGTTTATAGCTTCGTAGGGGACTAGCCCTGTTAGCCACTTTTTGGGTTATTATTCAGGAACTTATTAGCAGCATTGTACATCGAGAGACACGTGAAATGTTTCTGGCTTAGATCAGTCCGTTGCAAGATTAATGATAGAGTTTCGACGCTGAGGAATTCCATGGACCTGCTGATTAGACATCCGGAAGCAGCTATGGGGGGTCTAGACTATGCGGACGCTGTAAAAGATGACATAGCGGTGATGATAAATGATTGGACCGTTTTCCACGAAGTCTTGTAATGGGGAAATAAAATCTACATAAACAGCGTTTAATTAATTGCCCGGTATTTGTTAGGAATTTCGTGAAGATCATTTTAGATGTAAAAATAAATGATAAAAAGTGGATCACAGTATGAACATATATTGTTGTGGGATCAGTGAACTAATGCAAATGTTCTTTTACATGAATACCAATCCCTCGAAAAACATTTAATATACTTCTATATTGTATATAATCAGTGACTGTCCAGTTGAACCCTTTAGAAATAATTTATCTTAATACTGTGTATGCTTTTATCGAACAGCTGATGGGCTTGATCATACCAACGATTTACTGTTAAACTATTCAGAGAAGGGCACGTATCGACGAACAGTAAAATATGATAGCCTCCTATCCGGTGGTGGAAAAAGGCTCAGGACTGTCAGGACACAAGCCATTTCGTCCATAAAATAGTAATGCACGCAGCCGGTGAATTTGTAATCCTCCTCTCGGAAAGTAAAAATCTCCCCCTTGCGTTCCCGCTTATTTTTTCATCACGCATAGTATGTTCTGTGGTCACGACGCGCGAGCAACACAGACGGGCAAATAGCAAATGGTTCGCAAAGTATGTGGTGCGCTTGAAATATACATGTCCGAGTTGTTATTCGTGTTGGTGCATTACCTTTGGACATCTTGGGCCGATAGCTCGAATTTTGCACGTCGATCGTGACACTGGAAATCGCTTAAAATTGAAGAAGTCACACAGGTGGTATACATTGCCTTCTAATAATGACAATATGGCATTTATTTAGATTTCGTACACGGGATATTTAAATATGTACTTCAATAGAGAAGTTTAATTAAAAAAAAGTTCTCAAAAAAACATATTTATACTTTTAATATTTCTAATCGAAAAAAATTCGCATCAGTCATTTTGACTTGTCCGGTAGTTCTAGTGTTAAATCGAAAATTAAACTTTCTTCCGACCCAGAAAAATTCCTTTCTGTGTCACTTTTTTTCTCATTTTACGGATATGATATTGATTAGTGGTAAAAGTTTTAAATTGTAAACTCTTTTTACAACATTTCACGTATTTTGTACTTTCTAATCTGATTTTCGTCGCATCAGCGTTCATTTTCGTTTAATATTTTTTCACACTTCACGGCGAACACATACACGCGTGTAACCATGCACTATTATAGTTTATGTGGCCGATCCGTAAACAGGATTACCGCGTGCTGTAAATACACATACGCTCTTATAAACTATTATTATCTTACGCTCCAAGCACGTTACGGCATTATATCGTTATACGCCTGATTGGACTTTTACCTCACCTTTACCACGAGCGCTACGAAACACCGACAAAACTCGCGCGGTGTCTATTACTTTCGCTATCAAAACGTATGTGTTCCCTATAAACTTGTTTGTCAAAATACACCGGATATTCGCCGTCGACACACTATCGTTTTTTAAACACGCGCGTCCCGATTTTGCCGTGTCATACAATGTTATTTCTAATAATTATAAGATGATACAAATAGCTTGTACTGTACGAACGATATTTGATATCGGGAAACTAATTGTTCAATTATCCAGAAACTCGGTTCGCCTAACGTTTTCGTCTCCCAATCAATTTGACTGCACGGGGCCCCGCGGTACAGGCTTGTAAACGCTTAGGTTGAATTATCGACCAGACATTTTCCCGGGTGGTGGTAATTAATAAACCTACCAGAGGACCGAAAGCAGCGTGTAGACTCGTCCGAAGCATATTAAGTTTAGGACAATTCTCGCTACCTTCTCTCTCTTCAATTAACTAAAAAGCGAAGAAGCACTGTTAGCGCGTGTTTCATCTTCAGGTTGCTGGTCAGTTTGGGACGAAGGGTCGGTCCCAGCCGGTGCGGGACTGATCTATGTTAATTGCGGGTACAACACTGTAAACAATGGTAATAAATAACTGGCAGGAACGAGATGCTGCTGCGGCGAGGCCTGGCCGAGCAGGTACTTGCCTACCTAACTGCCACGGCAGTTACAAGAGAATTAGGATTACACGCCTGCAAATAATAATGCTGTGTACAGTGTTTCCCTGCGCGTGACACGGGGACACCATTCGTAGACAGACAATGGTCAGCCGGTGGCGGGTGGTATATTGTCCTGCCAGTTTCACCGAGAGTTTTAGGGTGTTCATGGTCATCTCCGAAAAAGCAGGTGTTGTGCGTTCATCGAATATCCCATTGGGGGTCGCCGGGCAACATGGACCCTCCATCCAGCTCTCTCTCTCTCCCCCGGTCATCACGGTCTACACTTTTGTCCACGCTTCTTTCTGCTTTCCTAACGCCTGGCGACACTTGATGATACGTATCATCGTTGGCAAGTTGCTGGAACCTGCCTCTGCAACCTTGATCCTGGAATCCATTGGGGCACCGCGATTCGCGACGATCGTTATTGATACGATATTGGACAGCTGGACTTTAGCTCTCTCTGGAACTCTGTCCTATAACCGTTTGCACTCGGAGCTATTTTAACGCGAAAATTAAACATTTCTTCCCACCTAGACTATTTCCATTCTCCATGATTTTTAAAATTTTATGGATATGAAATTGGTATAATATCTCATACAATAACCAAATGTTCAGTAATTGATTAGATACCAACATATTTAATAATCTAAACCAAATTTTGAATAACGGTATAGCAATTTTTAATGGTGACTCTGAGTCACCACTCGAGTGCTAAGGGTTAATACGTCTCGTTACATTAACCCTTTACAGTCCGAATTATTTTTCAATCTTCTAGCCAACAACTTCCAACTGTTTGAAATAATCAGAAAATTGCGAGTATTACTCGATGTGGGTGTTCCTGTAATAAAATGTGGTTGGGGTGGGAGGGTACCTGAAATTTTCAGGGCGGGTCTTGTATTCAAAATTTTACAATATTGTACAAAAGAAAGAAGCATTCAGTATATAATTATAAGATACAATGGCAAACAATAACTCTATGTAGAAATTGTATTGTACAATGACTGATTTATTACACTTAAAGTATTAGACAATCCGCGATAACACATATTCTCAGAACTATTCAATTAGACGGCCGAATCCGTTTTCAAAACTGGCTGTGTTTTTCTTTCACTTTTTACGCTTTTCTATTAAATATAGCCGGGTGTTTCTTCCTTTTACACGGTAGTGTATATTGTTCTAAAATTTTATTACAGGACCGCCTAAAAGTCGGGTCAGGTCTCCGAACAATATAAACTTTCAGGGTCCCGATCCGATTTCGACTTCGGGTACCTGAAATTTCCGAGCACCACCGACCAGGTACTGTCGAAAATGGAGTGCAAGAGGTTAATTACAACCTCACCGTTCTTAATCACAGACAATTACACAACAGAAGAAATCTTCAGGCTCAATCTGCAATATCAACAGTAGTAAAAAAAAAATTATTAATTAAAATCGCCTTCCGTTGACGTTTATTTAAAAACGATCAGTTGCCGGTACACTCACCCTACTATGTATGTGCCTAATATTTTCGAATGAAGTGTGTCATTACACACTGATTTATTGAATGCGAACGGACGAGGATCGTCGCGCGGAATAAGCCGTGAGAAAAAACGCGCGCACGTCGATGAACAGTTAGGACTAATTGGTGGCGAGGATGAGGAACGAGATAGAGGACGAGGGGAGGGCAAAAGATCTAAACGGAGTAGAGAGTAGAGGAGGAATGACGGCGCGGCGCGGCGCGGCGCGGTGGAATGTGCGGCCGACAGGATGCGCGAATGTTGTTTAAAGTCTAGACACAATGTAGGACCCCCGAATTAGTGGGCTCGCTGCGCCGCGGTGCTTCTACGGTAATTAACAAAATTAGCCGCAATTAGAGAGTGCTCGGTGGACCGGCGCGGCGCGGCCGCGCGGCGTGTCCCTTTTTCCTTTCTCTGCTTGTCGGTCGGCGAACGGTCAGACGATTCGAGCCAACGACGACGGTGGGACGGGAGACGCCCTCGAGTGGCGCGTTTACGCCAAGCCTTAATGACTAACCACATCGGTCGAAAAAGTATCTAAGCACGAAACTATGGGGAATCGGGGAATGATCGGGCTGTGATTACCATCTCCTCGAGGGAACGGCGAGAAGAGAGACCACGGGGTAGGAGGGGTGAGCAAGGGGGAAAAACGAGCGCCATTTTACTCGGACCGATTGAACGTCCGGGAACCGTTGTATATACGACTGACTGATTGGATTGTCTAGTTACCGGATTTGATGAGATCATTCTTGCGGCGTGATCAGCCTCGTAAACGTCATCGCGCGGCAAACAGTAATATATTTCGGCGGCGCGGGGATACGCCGCGTAATTGTGAGAAATGTACTGATAAAATACGATGTGTAATTCCGTTTATACGACTGGCCGTCCCGCGGCCAGCCAGCGTGCACGTCAATTCGATTTTTCGACTCTGGGCACGTGATAAATTTTCTGGACAACTTTACCGGCACCCGGACACTGGAAATGCTCAGCCCCCGAGTCGTAACACAATTCTAATGAGTCGATGCCTGGAAATGCTCGTTGTGATTACTGTAAATTTCACGCCGACAATTTTTCCCCGCCACCTCCGGAGCGAGATTCTGATTTGACAGCAGCTGAATGCGCCTGCTCGTCTCGAATTTTATGGCAAATATTAATCGCTGCCGGATTTATTAGCTGCTCAATATGATTTAATTGAACAGCATTCTTTTCGACGTCTTTGCCCGAAAAGAATTCACTGTAACAGCAAATTGTAGAAAGTTATAAATAGGTAATATAAATATAAATAGGTTGCTAATAGGTAATGCTACTATAAAAAGTATGCAGCTAAGAAAGCTTAAAATTAGAAGTTTATATCGTACACGAAACGCGGTCGACTCACCCGCAGGCCCATACCCAGAATTACTATAATTCGATTCTACATCTCGAACAATAGACCTTCCTTCGATAAACGCCAAATGGAAAGCCGGCTGCCAATGGTCCACGGAGAAAGTGTGAAAACCGAGTTATAGCCTCGAGTTATGCGAGCCGAACCGTGGAGTTTTAGTCTGGAATAAATGCGTCGGTTTCTTTTAATTCCTGTTGGAATTCCTCGGAGAAGTATTATTTCCACTAGACGGATAGAAGAAATGTAAAACGAGCGTCCAGGAATTGTGTTTTCGACGTGGCATTCATCTTATTCCTTGTCCTCATAGTTGGCATCCAGATTCATTCGAACATGAAATTTATAATTTGTACGAACATCGACATTCCACCGTAATAGTAACATCATTATTGAACTTCGTATGCGAAATGAAAATTTTCTGCATCGAGTCTAAAAGACAGAATTATTCTTCTTCTTAATAGTTAAAATCCGCAGTCCAGTCATTGTACTTCGTATATGTAACCATAATTATCAAAGTGGGCAAAGTAAAAATTAAAAAAAAAATGAGTTTATCAGTTATATTACATTAAATTATTTTAAATTAAGTTAATGCAATGTAATTTTTACGATATTGTCTAAAATGAACGGTAAGATAGTGCTTGTTATTTCAACGTAATGTGTGCCCACAATTATGAAAGTGGTCTAAGTCATACCACATTCCTTGTTTTGAGATATGTATTTAAAAGAAAAGGATATTAACCCTTCACTGCACAATTTTTTTAATTATCACGAAAAAATTGAAAGAATGTCAGTTTTCATGTTTTATTTAAGGGAAAAATATTTACCAAAAATTAAAATAACATTCTCAGAAAAATAAACATAAATAAACATAATTTTTAAATTAATCTTTTCGACGCAACAGTTTCGATCAATTTTTAATTACTTAGCTATTTTGCAAATATGCCTAATTTTTCGGTTCTAGTTTGAACCTTTATCAAAGGTAAATTGCGTCTAAAAAAAACAAAAAAAATATATATAATGAAAAGTATGTAATAAACATGGATTGAAGATGAAGAAATATTATTACATACTTGCTGTTCCCTCACACGTAGTAAAAATCACATTTATTGTTAATGATCTTACTTTAAGAACGTTGATTTTCAACTTTACCACTTTGGTATAATTAGCAGTTGTTTTAAAATTGTTGGACATTTCAAATTTACTGCCTATATTGATTTCAAAAACGTTTATCATTATGTTTAGAATAGTGGGTAAGGTATGTCAGTTTTTCCATGTTGTTGGTTCTTTGCTCTGTCCTAAAGATCACTTTGACCGCAGTACGTTTCCAACCATAGTCTCATACAGTTCAAACCAACTCAGTTAAATGGTTAAATTACATTAGTAAAATTAATAGCAAGTATGTAATAATATTTCTTCATCTTCAATCCATGTTTATTACATACTTTTCATTATATATATTTTTTCTTTGTTTTTTTTAGACGCAATTTACCTTTGATAATGGTTCAAACTAGAACCGAAACGTTAGGCATATTTGCAAAATAGCTAAGTGATTAAAAATTGATCGAAACTGTTCCGCCGAAAACATTAATTTAAAAATCATTAAATATCTGCGATCGATATAACTGATTATTTATAAATAAACATAGTAAGAAAACACATTCTTAGTACACTTTTATACACAATGCAGCGAAGAATTCCATGTAACGTTGAAATAACAAGCACCATCTAACGGTTTATTTTGGACAATATAGTATAATTATTTTAAGTGATTTGTTGTTGTTTTTCTACATTGTGCATCGCATTTATAAAAATAAACCCCGAAGGAGCAGTCTCGTGAGAAAGACTTGTTTAAAAACTGAGAGATCTCGAGGCAACTGGTGGTCACCTTTCTTGCGGCGGTTTTCACAGTACCAGCAAGGACAGTGACGCTAACAGGTAGTGGAAAACGGGATGTTTCCGCAGAAAGAATGAAGGGCTTAGAGGGATGGGTGTCCGTGGAACGAAAAAATACTCGTTCTCCCTTCGACAAAGGCCGACAAAATCCTTCAGCGTTTGCGGGGCGCGCAGCCGCGAGGACGTAAGAACAATATTTTACTTTGAATACCGATGGCCAGCACCTGCTGGTGTCGAACAATTCTACCACCAGGTCCAGCTACCTGATGTACAACGACCGACTCTGCCAAAAATCCTTCTCTCTCGCTCCCCGTTTCTCTCTCCCTCTGTGTCTCGCTTTCGTTTCCTGTTGCTCTTCGGGGCCCTCTCGTTGAAAAAAAAAAAGATCAGGATCATCTTCATAACTGTGACCCGGAGGAGCTGGGAAACTGCGGACAATGAAGCTTCAAGCTGCGTGATCCTCTCGCACACGAAGTCGATTTACTATTGGACAATCGTTGTTTAGACTCCTGTTCCAGGAAAGGTTCTTAGAGCTCGAAACTTTCTGTCTATAAAAATTTACAGAAACCTCTTCTCCTGCTATGTAGTACCTTTCAATAGTGACCTTCAACATGTGCACACAGTCCACGCGATTCGAAACTGGAAACTAGAATCTGTTTGGAAGTGAGCTTTAATTGTTCGTTGAAACAGTATGCAAATGAATCGAAAGCTGGACAGGCCGGCCACTGGGCGAGAAAACAGTTGAAATTCAAACTCTGTGAGAAGCTGTTCGCGAGACGAGTGTACGCAAACGGTGCGCGCGCTTTATTTATCGTGGCCCGGCGACAAAAACGGTCGCGGACCACCGAAATCCCGACCAGTTAGTCGAGATTTATGATTTCCAACAATAGCCGTCGCAACAATCTGATCCGTTGGTAAACCGGCCAACACGGAGGAATCGGTAAGAAGGTCGACAGCTCGTGTTCGTCGAGTAAGAAGGGTGAAATGAACGGCGCCCGGCAGTCTGGTCAGTCCGGTTTCCTTCCGGTTCAAAAGTTGCGCAGCCGAGTGGCCGTGCGGTGCGTGTTCCTCGTCTCTCTCTCCGTGGACTTTTCTTCTCCGCCTCATTTTCTCTTGTTCCTTTCTCTCTTATCCTGTCCTCTCTCCCCCTTCCTTCGCCCCTCTAACCCCCCCCACCCACCCCACCCCGCCCCGTCGCTACACGAAGCCACCGGTGTGTCCGAATCCTCTCCCGATACCTTCAGGAACCATTCACCTGGTAACGAGACGCGTTGCGTGCGTCTCACGAGTCGCTTCGGGGAACGAGCCGACAGAATGTCCTACGAGAGGGTTGTTTTCCACCCCTGTTGTGTCGGGTACGTGCTCGATGCACACGCAACTAGGACGAGACCCTTCCCGACTGGGCCGACGAATTCTGTGCATGCGCGTGAGACCACGTAATTTTCTGACGGACTCCTCGCGCTCTCATAACCGAGGCGAGGGTGAGGTCAGGTTTTGCCCCGATACATCTGTTTCTTCGATACCTACCTCGAGTTCCGCTATGTTCCTCGCGAAATTCTCCGAATCTTCATTCAAACCGAACACCTTCTACAACGTCATTTTCACGATGCTCGTTAAATCTTTGGTGTTGCCCCAATGCTCTCCCAACAGTGTTGTCTGCCAATAATTAATGATTTACGAACATAATGAAAGAAGATTAAATAAGCGTTGAAAATATTAAAAAGATTATGTCGCTCAGAAAAGACAGATCATCACTGCTACTTTATAAATGGGAGTTAACCAAAGGGAAGAATGTAAAAGATCTGCAAACTATTTCATTATCGGCTCCATGAAGTTCCGCTTCTGCTACAGACGGTTCCCACTGTCTACGGTGTACGAGATCGTCCGAAATCAAGCGCGAGCTCGTTCCAATGCCGAGAAACCACGTTTTACTGCCCGGCGAAATTTCCATAGGATTTGCCGCGCGCTCTCCCGAGCGTTCGAGGCACAAGCAACGCTTCATCGTGCGTAGCAAGGAAGATCCTGAAATCGTTCGGATAGGCCAGGAAGGGTAAAACGATAGTAATTCGATTTTACGGCGGCCAGCTCTGCTAGAGCACGATAGAATCGTTTCGGGTTCCCAAGCGTCGGCGTCGGCTACCGATCCTAGTCTCCGCCTTTTTTTGACGTAACCTTTTCCCACCGTTTGCTGAACGATCGCCGGCTACCGTGTCGTTGTTTAACTCTTTGTAATATTTCTCATAGTTCAGGACACGGTCAGCAGGCTCCTCAGTGCCTCACCGGCGACGAGGAATGCATGGAGCCCGGGCGCATACCGGAGAATCGCGGAACGTTTTGACGACCCCATAAAACCGTACCATCCCGTCGAACCATCTCTTTCTCCACGCACGCCCCACCATTTTCGCCTCTGTTAAAATTCCATTTTTTCCTCGCTCTACTAGGCTCGGCTTCCGATAAGCGATTTCCCTCCACCGGACAGATGGATTTCGACCGGTTCCGGGTCCCAAACGCTACGTTAGACCTGCTATTTTTCTTAAGACTGGGTTTATTGCCCACTAAAACAGACCATTCTACAGTACTTCAGAGAAATAACAAGAATGTGTCTATTCAAATTTTTAGACATTTTTTTTCAACAATACATATATACTCAAAGAAATAAAACTGAATAATTCGTCTAATGGATGCATCTTTATATTCTGAATCTAATCTAATTCTGATTAATTGTTCTACACGTCTTTCTGCTAAGTTGCAATAATTGGACATACATATTTTCTAGAAAGGAAATAAACGTATTAAAATGCATACTTTATTGTCGGAAGAAATGCAGTTAAACTGTACCTAATATAAAATTAAAAACTGAAAGTTATAATTCTTTTCTCGCCTTCTTCGGAGAACGCGCAGTTTTCAATTAATTTGCAAGATTTAGTTGATAAAAAATACCAATAACTTGCACAAATAAATTTTATGCGTTCGTTTGCACGCCTTCGAGCGTCCAACCTTAAATTCTGCAGTTCCTTTTTTTTTAGCATTCATTGTGCAGTTTATCACCGGCAGAACAATTCATCAGGAAACATGAATAGGCTCTGTAGTCCGGGCTCGGCGTTTTCAAAAAGAGACATGCGTCTTCCGCCGAAAGAAAAAGTGATTTTGTGGAACGGAAGGAGAAATCGGTTTAAAGTCAGTTTATGAGTTTCCCTTTACAAGTCGAGACACCTGGCCGAAGGTCATCCTCGGTCCAGGAATCCTGAAAGTGCAGTAAAACGGACCGAAGACAGAGGAGGGATCCCTTTTTGAACGAATGGTGCCTTCTCCCTTTCGGTCTATCCATTCACAGATTTCCACTCTCCTCCCCCACGCCTCTCTCGCCGCTCGATTCTTGAACAGCCGATTCTACCCTCCTCGATCATGATCGCCAGCTTTTGATCGATCGTCCACAGAAGCTATCCTAGAGCCTGACTGTTTTGTTATAATTGTCGAACACCAATTTGATCATTTTAGGAAGTTTGTCATAATTACGACCACTTAAAACATTCGAACTGGGAGAATTTACAGGCTAGAAATTAAGTAAAGTTTTTCTTTCTTCGACATTGGTGTCATTTTGTGTAGTATTTTTTTTTTAAGTATAAGACATTAACCCTTTGCAGTCGAGGGGTGACTCTGAGTCACCACTAAAACTTGCTGTACCATTGTTTACATTATTGAATATTCCAATATTTAATTAAAAATGTTGAATATTTTAAGGTTTACGAAAACTCTGTAAGTATCGTTCGGTGGTGGAAACCGAAAACAGGTTACGAGAAGCACAAGTACCCCGTTAACCCTTATGCAGTGAACCAGAAGATATAGATTATATAAAACCATTACAAATCATTATAAGATCATAAATTAATACATTAGCGAGTAAAGAATGAACACGCAGAGAAATTTTGTAGTATTTTTCATAGGAACATTGACAAATTGTTGAAAGAAATGCAGTAAATGGGTACCCGGTTGACTACAGAAGGGTTAAAAGTTTCCCGTCGATCGGCGCGGCGTCGGCGGCACTAGAAAAAGTAAATGACCCGCGATAGGTGACAGTAAAATGAACGAAATCGCGCCCGCGCACGACCCAGTAACGAGAACGCGACTAGACACCGAAAACGCACTTGTCTCCCCGGTCGAAACTCGACGGAATTGATCTAACTTGAACGGCCGGAGACGCGAGTCACATTTTAACAGGTCCTGAAAAGGAGAATATCATGCACAGGCACACCGATAAACTCTCACAGGGGCGAGCGTCCTCGTCGGGAAGACGACGAAAAAAAAAATGAGAAAGAAGAGAATAAAAGTATACGCAACGAAGACGTCTACCGGCGTCTCCTCCCGTCGGAAATCCTGGATCTTCGATCGAGTCAAGCAGACGATACGTCCGGACAGGCGAGCAAAGAGGGAGAGAGAGAGAGAGAGAGAGAGAGAGAGAGAGAAAGAGAGAGCGAGAGAGAGAGAGAGAGAAAGAGAGTGGTGGCAGAGAGAGCCTACCCTTCGGAGAGGAAAGTTTACCGGAAAAATATCCGGGAAGTTGCAAGGCAGAAGCGGCGACTCGCGCCTGTTCCCCCACCTGATAGCCACGGTGTCTTAGCGGAGTCGTCCTCAGCTTCTGCGCTGTCGCCGAAGCGCTGTCTTTGGCCGGCCGTGTCCACGCGAAATGGTGGGGGCAGTTGGTGGGCTTGGGTAGGAGAAGAGCGCTCCGAGGTCTCCCACCAAGCAGAGACGGCGCAGCATCCAGAGTTCGCTAGGGCACGCCCACTCGCATCAATAGGTCACGCCCCTTGGCCCCCACCATCGAGCGCGGCGCAGCTGCACGGAGCCGACGGAGGAGAGGGGTGCGCAAACACCGCTTTGTGTGGAGGTGAGCCGGATTGGAGGGGATCGTGCGGACCGGACGCGGAACGCGCTCGACGGACTCGGTGTCGTGGAGGGGTGGTAGCGGCTGGCCGCGGAGGGGCGGGGAAGCGAGCAGTTCGGCAGCGCGACCCGACGTGGGCACTTCGCTGTCCGGTCTTTGCTTCATTAAAATATTATTCTGTGCGTGGAGAGAGAGAGAGCCGCGGAGCCCGGCGAGCCTTCGCCGCCGTTTTCACGCAACGAGCAACGCACTCTCACCACCCCCTCGTCACGGGTCCTGCATCGTTTGCGTTTACCGAGGGGTTGGACGCGCGGACGTGGACGTTCGTTGTTTTTTTTCTGCCGGCCGGGCTACAAACCGCCACACACCACTCGCCAAGGATTATCGTCGAATTCGCGCGGCGCGTGTGCGAGCCAGCCAAGAAATCGGTGTTACCCTGACAGTGCGCGCGACCCGTAAACCCATACCGTACCGTACCGTATCGCTTGGACTCGTTCCGTGGTCTCTTAGCTGGCCTGTGAGTGTCATTTCGCCTAACCCGGAAATCGTGCCGGAACAACGGAACAACAAACTACCTGAGCCTGCCTGGTCGGTGTCTTGGTGTACCTGCCACACACGAATCAGGAAATCGTCGGACCGTAAACACCGGGGCCTCGAATGACCTACCTTCAACACCGACAGATCCACCTTCACCGCCGATACACCCTACCGCACGTTTTTGGACAACGGGACAACGAGTGTCGAAGTGTCGGGACGCGCACAACTCTGAACGGATAGTTAAGCTGGTGGTGGTGCTCGACGAAGTCCTTTTTCTTTGGATTCTCGAAAGGGGTGGTTGTTCCTCTGCAATTCAGCTCGCGGCCTAACAACCCGAGAACTGTGTGTTGTGCTATCGAAACATAGAATTCCTATTTTTCACCGCGTTCCTACTAATACAAAAAGAAAAAAAATAAAGGTGCTTCACCGATTCAAGTTCCTCGTCCTCGGTCCATAGTGCGAGGAAGCC
This sequence comes from Lasioglossum morio, assembly GCA_916610235.2. NCBI lineage: Eukaryota > Metazoa > Arthropoda > Insecta > Hymenoptera > Halictidae > Lasioglossum > Lasioglossum morio. The sequence goes on along the minus strand of OU744324.1, from coordinate 2,430,463 downwards.
CGCGGCTAAAAGTGTTGAGACCTTTGATCGCTGGTTGTTCCCTTGGGAAAAGGTAATATAATCGTGTTCGAAGAGTACAGTGCATCGAGGGGTAACAGTGCAACTGCTGGTTATAGAAAACTGGCAGCTCACGGGATATGAACCCAGGTACGTGGTCTAGCGTTTCGCATCAGATAAGTGTCCGACATGACAAGTGAGAGACGGGGGTCAAAGTGGTCTCTAAAATAAGTTCGCCTCGTTCGCGCCACGATTCCGCAACAATCCCGTCGAATATTTACGGTTGTGCGGCTCCGCCAACCATCGACAGGACCAACGTCCCGTGTGCTGTGACGTATGCTAATGCTGATCGCGTAGTGTTGTACTGAATCGATGTGGTGCACAAGTTTTCGATCATTGAGCAACGATCATGAAAGTCAACTGTCACAAAGATCATCGACCAAGCTACGCACGAGCTACTGGTCCCAATAAAATCTCTCATGTTCATAGAACACCTCGATTTGTCTTCGATTCTTCTGGAATGATCTCTCTACAGTAGCTATTAAACAGATCCTCGTCTCGACTGTTATCGAAGGAGGTGTCCAGAGAGAGTAGTCGTCGTAATCTCTGCTCGATATGCTCGTTTCTTCACGAACGAAAGTGACAAATATTCGGTGGAAATGAAATACAGGTGCGAACGAAACCGTGTAGAAACTTAGACATGTGTGGACAAGGCTCGTGGATGTCCGAGGATTGTCCACGTACAGTCCGCAGATCTTCTAGATTCTAGACTGTTCGGAGACAGTCCATAGACCAGCCAATGTCCCCAGAGAGTGTGCAACAGTCGTGCAATTAACATGTGATTCGATAAACAAGTTCTGTTATTTATCAAAGATTTCCACTGAAACGAGTGTTTGTGGCGAAACATCTTAGCGTTACAGCGAATCTCGTAGAAGCAGGAATCGAACTACGAAACGTAGTCTCTTTCCTGTTCATTTTCGAGCCAGTTTATTCGAATAAAACAATTCAAATCACTCTTCCACGTTCTTCCAAAATTCCTAAGCCCATTGTCTACATACGGGTGACATTCGCTTAAAAATTGACGTATCCAGAAACGTCCGAGATTTCGTTTTCTTTTCCATCGCTAATTCAGAAATATACATGCAAAACCCATGGCAACAATGACTGGATACACTAAAATATCGGTTTGATTGTGGGCATGCAACATTGTACGTAACAAAGTACAAACTGCCGCGGAGATTGTGAACAGACCGTCTGCGGACAATGTCTGCGAGTTTGTAGGGAGTTTAAGTCGATGAAACATTGTCGAAATGTATCTTCTAATCAGGCATTACAGTACCTTCGCTGAGAAAACGGTTTCAGTTCGATTAATTGTTCCGTTTGTGTCGCCTCTGTGAATCTGTATCCGTAAAAGGATTGAATCTTCGGTATCGCGCAGTAGGTCTGAAAGCTTGTGTCACGCGAAGGATGAGGAGTTGACTTTTCGAGTCGTAGTGGCACAAAGCTACTCGGCTGTTTGAATCCATATTGCCTTTTCATCGTTATTCAACGAGAAATCTGTTGAATAGCTATTGAAATGTTGAGGTGGTTGAAATATTCGGGAAACAATTGGTGTGCGGTACGTGGAGACGTGATTGGGTATTAGTTGCAGAGAGTTGCATCGGGCCCGCGAAGTGGCAGCGGGTCCTCGTCAGGTTGGCACGAGCGTCCTCGTTCCTGTTGAAATTTTAACCGGTTCCGTCGTCGTTACGAGCTGTTGTCGCAAACGTTCGTGCTTCGGAGGTGCGTGCAGCGAGCATCGGGGCCGGGAACGCAGTGGAAACGCGTGCGACACGCCAGATTTCGATTCGTGTGCAGATAAGGGAACCGGTATTAGGGGGCCTCTCGAGCCGGCGCGGCGAGGCGCGATACACCGTCGCGATTTAGATATCCAGGCTTTTGTTTACCAACACCGGTTCACGCGAAGACGGCGCCCAGCGTGGACGACTCGCCGATTAAGATCCGCGAAAAAATCCGAAGAATGCCGAGTGTTGGCTGATACAATCGGAGATCCGTCTGTCAGAATGCGTGCAACGTCAACCACTTGGAGCGGTTTCGAGCCTCGAGTGGAATCGTGATGTACGATTATGGGGCTCGCCCCGCCGCGCCGTGTGTAACGCACTGATTTCAGGTTACTTCTCCCTCCCGCGAATTGTATATATACGACCCGTTGCGCTGATCCGTTTCTCGGTCCGAAGTGACGAGAAGAAGCATCCCGGCGCGTGCACTCGAGAGGACGCTGAAGGTTCTTCAAGGTAGAAGAGCGGATAATTAGCTCTGGAGAACGCAAGTGGCGCGAGAGCTTCTTAGAAAATAGCGTCCACCTTTCGCGTTCCTTTCGAGGAAACGAAATTGCACGGAGCCGAGGATCCTTTCAGACCTCTCTCGGACGATGGACCGTTTAGGCATTTAAGTCCCTAATTACTTCTTCCGGACGATCGCGGCGTTTCTCGACGTGAAAAGAAGTTATTCGACCAAAAGGAACCTAGGGTCGACAGTTGTTCTTTCCCGGTTTCTCGAGAACACTCCGAATCGAACTCTCGCTTAGTTTTCACGAGAGAGGAAAGTATTCGATTGGTTCTCGTGGTATCCGTCAAGGAGCCGGAGATCTTAAAGGTCACGTGAGGCCGCGTTCCTAGATCCTCGGGAACGAATTATCCGTTCCGGGAGACCATTGTTAGCCGGCCCGAACTATGGAGAAGCACGCTGTGTTTCCATAAACAGCGAAATAATTCGGTGTCGTCGGTTGCCAAAACGTTGTAGCAGACCTTTCTTACGCGGGACAGTCGTTCGTTTCCCAGCGTCCCCTTTCCGGAAAACAGCAGAAAAAGAAGAGGGGACGGGTCTCGCGTGCAGCGACTCGGCTTGACCTCGGTCACAAAAGTCAAGCTGGGAAAAATCCCGACATCTCGCCAGGGGAATTTATTTCTCTAAATCGAACGGGAGGTTAATTAATCGTAAATAATCGGAGCCGAGGCGCACCGATCGCTCGCGCGCAGAGCTTTCTCGGTTAGAGTCGGGACCGTGTTGTGTCCATGGTGCGTGCGCAATTAATTAAACCTCCGTGCAGTTTGCATCTGCGGAGCTTTCTCGAAAAACAATTTACCATTGGGGTCAACGGTATCGCGTTGCCGATGTTTTCTCGTGCGTGCGCGCATGCCCGGCCTTTATTCGTCGCCCACGAACCAACGCGCCTTCCACCCGGCGACTAATTAACCGCGATTGATATACGCCCGGTCCCCGCTCGCGCCTGCGTTAGAAAGTCTAATTGCCTAGACCGCTCGGCAAAGGGGAATGTTATGAACGAATCACGAAATTTATCGCAAACGAGAAACCAACGAACCAACCACGGCCATTTACTCCTCGGAACACGCGAGTCTGATTCACCGATCCCCACCGAGATTTTCGATTAAATCCCTCAAATCTCAGAAACAATGCCTATCATTTCCTAACACGGAAAATCAAGAAATTCCACGGAAACATGTCGCTTTACACGTATCAAGATAATCGAAGGAAGAAAGCCGCTTCAAGGTGACCCTTGAGGTTTCTTGCAAAATATGTAGACTATTCTTGTTTTGCACAAAGATCCACGGTTATTCTCAACATATTATTTATTAGTCTTGCCTATAACCGAACGAAGATTCAGTTATCGCTGTTTATGAGCCACCTGAAAAATTAATCTCATTGTAGTACCGTAACCTTCGAATTCTAATTTGCATAGCTAACGTAAGCCTTTGAAACAATTTGTTCGAGACAGGCTGTGCGAGACGAAAATGTTCTGGCATCGTTAACATTTTTCTCGAAACGACCGGCTAATCAGCAACATTGCTGCAATTTGTTTATCCAGAAAAGAAAAGGGTAGTAACAATCCCCTGGGGGTTAATTAATCGCGATCGGTGTACACGAATAAGCGCATTTTCTCCTCGAACTGCTTTCTCGATTACCGGCCGCTCTCGCACGCCCGTTTCACAAACTAATTAGATCGACGAACTGAATGCGCTAGCTTTTCGATCCATCCTGGTGAGGTCCGCGGGTACCAATGATTTCGTAAGTCGGTTAATTAAAGAAACACCGTTTGCCGGCTCGTTAACGCTCTCGCCCATTGGACGGTTTCACGGCGAAAAAAGAAACTCGGGCAACGCGAGCTCACAAAAAATCGTTCCACTAATAGCGATTCTATGATGAAGATCTTGGTGAACCGTTGCTTCTCGCTTTTTGTCATCGGTGTTCGGTAGCTCGTAAGTCGCACTACTTCCTTGCCTAACACCGAATTAGGCGAACCGAACTGTATCCTATTTATTCTTGTGATAATAATGTGAACACTAGCTGAATTATTATTTCTTGACATGCAAAAGTTGTATGGTATATCGTCAGCGGATTTGATCCATTGTGACAAAAATGAGTAAGTGTAATTTAAAACCAATTAACCCTATTAAGAAAGAAACTGAATATCTATGTCACTTCAATTTGTATGTTGCATAAAGATCCGCTGTCTGGTCGTTGCTTCTTTCGAACGTTTGTGTGATCGTTTATTTCATCGGTGATGTGCTTCGATTCGCTCAAACTGTCGAGCTTATTAACATAAACCTGCTCTTTCGGATGATTCTGCTGAACGTTAACTAAACTTAACTAACCCATCAAAGATTGTATCAGAGCTGAAATAATTAAGCAGTCTCTTCCCGCGTCAATTTTTACGATGCTCGCATGCTGATCAGCCGTGACTATACACCACTATAAACTTCGTAGGTTGAAGTTTCCAAAAAAAAAAAAAATTTTCGAAATCGAAAAGTATCTCCCGAGCGACCACGGTTCCCGGAAACCAACCGAACCATCGAATCGGCACGCTGGTAACGTCGTGTAGCTCTGCGCGAGCATTTAATATTCAATTTCATTATATAAACTTTAGCCTCTCCGTGTAGCCGAGGTTGGAAAGCGTGTAGATACAAAGTAAATGATTCTCGCTGGCTCTAATGTCTCGCGCAAAGAGCTTCGCTTCAGGTTCAACGAACACTCGCATTCTCGTAGGAAATATCACCGAGATGCATTTAACAGTTCCCAGTCGTTCGCGCGATAAATCATTAGCGATTGGTAGAAGGAATATCGCTCGGTATAATATATTATCGTCACTCGGCCCATAATTTAGACTCGCGGAAGAACAGTCGACGCAGCGCAATTAAAATAGTAATAATTTATTATCTTGTTTCGCGGCGACTCGTGTTTACGCGCGAGTGCAACCGTGCGCGGGGAATATATCTGTATATCCGGATTGTAATTGAAAGAGCGATCGGATTCGAAAATTGCTACGTGGGATTTCGAAGTAGATGGCTCGTTATCGACGGGAACAGTGTCGTCGCTGCGACGACGAGAGGATCCATCGCGGTGTCACTGACGAGTCTGAATCCGAATCCGAATCCGACGGACGCCGCGCATTGAAATCACCGGTGCGGCCCACCAACGTAGCCGGAAATAGATCTTCGTCTCTCGCCCGGGATGAAAAAGCCGTCGGTGCCTCTACGAAACGCACACCGTTTCGTTTATTATCGCGAGGTGAAATATCTCCTCTCTCGTCCCGAGAAAGAGAGAGAGAGAGAGATAGAGGGTGAGCAAGAGAGAAGCGTACGTCTGTTTAATTCATCGAGCGGAGGCACGCGTGAATAATTTTGTCAACGTTAACGTCCCGAAGGCGTCAATTCCGAATTCCGATGCTTTTTTTATTAAATACCCACAGGTTCGTTACGATAAACGATAATATATGTTTCCAACAACGTACACGTTGTTTCATAACTTAGGAGCTCGTCCGACTGGCCCGATAAATATTTAACAGCGTTCGATTCGAGGTAAACTTTCTGTTACACTTGGTTTTAATTGATTTGAAATATTGCTAATGGAATTTTTCCGTTCACATATCTTTCGCTATTCGTTTTAATCATATTTGCGAATGTGTCAAGTGTTTGAGGCGATAAAAGTTTCGGATGCGAGAGATTAGAGAATGTTGAACGAGAGCAAGATCCTCTGTAATTATAAATAATTGAGCTTGACACATTCTAGATTCGGAATGCTGCGGTTCGGATAGGTTCGTTAACGTAATCAGGAGAAAGATTGTAGCCAAGGTGGATCGTTAATTACGACGTGTCATCGTAATACACGATTTCGCACGAAATACACGGGTATTCCGCTGGGAAGATCCTCGGCTTGAACCAAATCCGAAATTAGTCGGGCTATGTGTTTCCGACGACTCGAAATGTAATCCAGTTATCTCGGGTGATCAGGGTCCATTAAAACGGCCCTGACTACTTTCTCTATCTGAAACGATCGACCGTTTAATGGACACCCCGAGTGCCGGGTTTCGGGCCGGTTTTCGATTTGCGCCGATTCAATTAAAAACGAGGGTGTTCATTCTTCGACTCACATTTGCCGTGGACGGCGTTAATTGACGTGACGACCATGGTCATCTGGTGGAAATAAGTGAAAAAGGAACAAAAGGCGCTCGGACCGGTGTAGGTAGACGGGTAAAAAGATTTCCCAGGTGTCGGTGGAATGCTGTCGGGTTAAAAGTTTACGGTCACCGCAAATATTTTTCCTTTTATCCGTGAAAGACGTATCGTTTGTCCCTGGACCATTCGAAAATAGCTTCCAAGTATTGTAGTACGTTTCAGCTGTGAAATATTTTCCCGGAATAATTAACAATACCCCGAGCAAAATACACGAGAAGTTTATAATATCACTGTTGTAATTATCTGTTGTAAATTATCACTAAATTATCGCTCTACGATCAGCTTGGTCATTGTGCTCGCGAGAATTACGAATAACTTTTCAGTAAAAAGAAAAGTAATTGTCGCAAGGTTCATTAGTTGTACTCGATTTGAAATCGCTATCGGTGCTAAAGAGTTACAACCGTGACGTCGATGATACTCGGCGTGTCGTAAGTATGTAGCGTGATTATCTCCAAGTTTTCCTTCTTCATTTAAAAGAACGTGGCAAGAACATTCGAGGACACAAGCGGATCGTAAATTTTTAACATCTCCGATTAAGCCTCGAAGTGCGACAAAACTCGAAGTGGGTGGTCAGATGTCCGGGTCGTTATAACTCCTATATCATTGGTCATTATCGCTCGAAAGACTTTCGTTTGGCATCTCTAGCCGGCTTGGAAGCATCGTAAATCCCCGTCTTGAGATATATCTCTCACCTTTTGACGTCTAACCAAATTAAAGCTATCGGTCAATATTCCGTAGAAATGTATAATTTGATGGATTAACACATTTTCTAAAGAACTTAATACAAGGACCGTTCAAGTATGACAAAGACGAGAGACGAATGAATTACATGATAATTATTCGTAAGCGGCGAGTCCGCCTCCGAAAGGAACATCTAAGGGAGGAAAAGACGAACGCAAAGAGAGAGAGAGAGAGAGAGAGAGAGAGTCGATTTGTTTATCGCGAATTAAAGACTGCGCAGTCCACGTTTATGCAAATCGCCGTCAAATTATCTGGATCTGTTTCCGTTTAAATCATTCCGGACGTCCGCCGGTGTCCCTTTAAAAATTGCCAGCATCGGGACAGTCACAAGCAGTCGTGGAGAGAGAGAAGTGCTCTTCCGGGACGAATATTTACTGTCGGAGACGATATTGTACATCGAACGACCTTCCTCCTTAATAAGCACAATTTGTGATGAAGGGTTGACTCGACTGTTGATTAAGAATTCCTGTTTCGTGCTTGCTCCTACTTCTCGGTGGCTTTCGAAGCACCCTACTATGATATTCATAAAGAACAGAGACTCCCTCCCCCGTTACGACAGATTTGCATGAAACTCCCAGAAATAAGCGCGATTGATCAACTAGCGTGAGTTAGTTTCGCGTGGCCGCGAACGCATCGTAAATGTTATGTCCGATTATTTTCTATCTACGACGTCGAACCTTTCGTTCTTCGTGCTCTTCCCTATCCCCACCCCTCGCCTCCCCCCCCCTAGACGCCACCCCCGTCGTTTAGCCCCTTTCGACCCCCAGGTTCTTATCTTCTACCCCGAGGCTTTTTTTCGTTCCTTTGTCTCTAAAATCCAGCTACCACGAGGCGGGGACATTTGCATAACACCAGTCGACCCCCTCCCCTCCCGCAGACAATCGTGCCCCCTCCCGGGGGCAAGCTCGTCTCGCTTTTAATAAGCGCTTTTACTTCATTCCCGATTACCAATTCTTATTTCGTGTCTGGCCTCGGTTTTCCTGAACGGCACACGAGCCACCCTGATCGCGTATTCATAAAGCTCCCAGGATCTCTTTCTCTCCCCCCCCTCTCTCTCTCTCTCTCTCTCGCACACTCACTCTCTTGCTTCTCCTCTCTCGGTTACCGTTCCGATTTGCATGAAAGTCGCGCAGAATCTTCGAGGAGAGCGAGCCCGAGGCGAGGAATACGCACGAGCCCCGGCGCGCTCTCGCCCTTCGCTTCGCCTGCGATCACAATGGGAATAGATCCACGATCCAGGGATCCGGCAGCCGAGTTTACGCCTTTACGCGTGCAAACTTGCGAACGCGCGCGCAACCCAATGTCGCGTATTATCATAAAGCATTGACGCAACACGTGCCGGGCTTGTGTCCGATTTGTCGGCACGTTTTGACGCGCCTCTGCATTCCAAATGGGATTTCGTCCACGCTGTCTCAAACAGTTCACTGTTGCGGCACTCCATTTTGGGGAACGTCAATGGGGTACCTGCGGTCTCTCGTGTGGATCGCCCGGAATCGGTGCACTTACTTCCCATTGTGTCTGTTTAAGGTTTCAATAAACTGTTTATTGAAATAAATCCCCTTTTTATTGCGACAATGTTAATGGTCATTGATGACTTAACGAGGTAGACTCGTTTCTACGATTGCAAGGGTGCGGAATGCGCCTTCGCATTTCTCGATAATAGATCAATCGAGGCCGCGATCGCCCACAAAAGTCCTATTTTTACGTTCGCGAGCATTTAGCTGTCGCAGCTTTATGATAATAGCTGCAAGCGCAGCCGCGTGCTTCCGAATAATGCAAATTACACCACGTAAACGTAAAAATAGGAGTTTTGAGGGGCGATCGCGGTCGAGATTGATCTTTTTCTAGATCGATCTTTTGACAACTGAAAAACCTCGTCTTTGCAATATCGAGAAATAAGAAGGCGCATCCGGCACCCTTGCAATCCTGGAGAAACAAGTTTATCCCCTTAACTTTTAGCTGGAAGTTTATATAATATAACAAACCCGTCGCACATGTATTCGCGCATTGTGATAAAATATTACTTAAGCTGTACAATTGGAAAAAAGTGTTTCTGTCCATAAATTTCTGGCGTTCATTTTCGATTACACAATCATTGGGGAGGGCAGATGTTTCGAGTTCGTAAATAACTTGCACATATGTGCGAATAAAAATACGTGTACCGTATTTATCCACTTTCGACTTTCTTTCGGAGAAACATGGTTGCGAACACGAGTTAACCAAATTTCCTTGATGGGCTTCGATCAAAATCGTTTACTCGAATACATAGTCTATTGTTTTCACAAGTTTATAAAGGTGATCCATCAAAAAACTATAAAAACTTGTACATTCGTCCGAAAGAAAAATTCTCGATATTCTGGACGGCATCTATCTAACCAGTTTTCAAGATCTCTTCGTGTTGCTCGAAATCTACCTGGAATAAGCAGCGCGTTCTTTACGATATCTGCACGAGTGTCCGTGTTACCGGACAACGAGGGAGAGCCATGAATATGACTGAGACCCAGTATTAGGTGCCTTTATGTCGGCACAATGCCGTTTATTATCATAATCTATTATCGCGGCTTACGTGAACGTGCTTCGACCGGTCAGTTACGAATCCGGGGTTGCAGTCGATACAACTCGAATCCTTTCACGCTCGTTACTTGATGGTCCTTCGGGGATTGTCCGTGAATATCTTCTCCCCGAATTTTTTCATAAAATTCATCGGTCTGCTTTAAAATTTTAATCGAGCAGCACCTTCGTGAATTTTTCAGCGCACCGGTGGCTTCGCAAAATTTGTTTCAACAGTAATTACGTGTCATATACAATTTACTTTTAAATTGACAAAATTCATCCGAAGCTGATTCAAAAGTGTTGCAGCAAATGAATCTTCAATGCACGAGCTAGTTTGAACGTTGTACTTTCCAGATAATAGCATATTATTTAGGCATAAAAACCGTGAACACCGTACTAATACTCTGAAGAATATTCTGCTAAAAAAGATATTACTTTATGACGTTAAATGCCAACAGAATCATTAACCGTACGGTATATTTGCACAGTAGACGATCCTTTATGTTTTTCCCAACGTAACGTATTTATTTCTTGTTCCGCTTGAAACTAGTCGAATCAAATATTAGCAAAATGTAATATTTCATGTTTGTATTGCGATGTTTCTTTGTTTTCATTTACCATTGTTTGACGAATGATCTTTCAGACAATAATATTATAGCTGCCGACTCCGTAGTGGAAGTTGCACTCGAGTCAATTCGCGACGTTAGCCTTAATTCTGGTATTTCCTCCAGTTTTGTTGGCATTGTGCGCTGAAAGTAGTGGAATACGTTTGTTTAGCAGTCGGTGTTGGCTTGATTGTAAATCCGTGTAATCCGGCGCTCTTATATAGGCTCCGCTGGAATATTTGTCCGGGCTTGATGCTAGGAATTAATTATTCGTAACAAGTCTTAACGAGCTTCCTTTATCCCTCAATATAAACTAAAAACCATCGGGGAGTAGCGTTCTCCGAATACAGCGTGTATTCAGTGTTCATTTGATTAATATAAATCAGTCGCGCAGCCGTGCTGTTAATGGCGCGAGTCAGTTGTATAAGTGCTGGAATTAAATACCGCTTAGCATTCTTTGGATCGGCCACATGAACGATTATACTCTTATCTTGCTCTCGAACATTCATCAAGAGGCAACGCTCGACACACGCGACGACTGCTCGTGGACGAATTGCGGTTTTTTGCGCTGCATTATCACTAATACGCCACGATTTCGCGTGTTTGCTACGGGAAATTCTATCGAGGACTAACAACAATTTCTCCATTTGTTTCTCGACGGTGCGACACGCGTTCCAATAATTCCCATAAAGCAGTAAACACAATTATCGGTTCTCGCGTTTTAATCACGGCTGTTCTCAAACCCGTAATTCTCTCCTTTGCTCGGAATACTTGTAAATACGTAGATACGATCTAAACGATTCGCCAAATGATTGAGCGAATTTTTATCGCGTTTCGGTAGACTCTCTATGGTTGTACACGCCACATGTCGCTGGATACAATTTCTCCGTCGGTCAGTTTCTACCGAGATTGCGAGAAACATTTAATTTCTATTTAATTTGAAAGAAAATTGTAATTATTATCGAAGACTTCGAGAGACTGGTTCGATCAGACAAGGCCTGTTGAAATAGTTTCGACGTGGCCGAGAGATTAGTGGAGCCATATGCGGGCCTTCGAGAAAGGGGGCCACCGATTTGATTCATTGTGTGTCCCTTCTCGAAGGTGTTTATGTTATTTGATAATTACCGCGAGCGGTCGTGCGAGAACCCGCTCAGCGAATGGTGGTCATTAGTGGCTTAATTATATCTTGGCGGCGATTATTCCGGCATTTCTACGTATACAGACGCAGGACGGCGCGCTCGCGTTCACGCACACAAACCCGCTCGTTTACATACCTATATACGGTCCTGAGGGGGACTTAAGGGTGGCGGGTTGGAGCGGGATGAGGGGCGACGAGGTGGGGAAGAGAAGGAGGGGGGGGGTGAAGGCGAATACGAGCATGGTAGACTTTAAAGGCCATCCTTGGACGGACCCTCGTAAAAACGCACTTTGTTGCCTCCTTAAATCCTGATAATTCCACGCTTCGGCTCTACCCGCCGATTACGGCGTAATCGCGTTTCGGCGGGCTTCCCGCCGAGAGCGAGAAGACCTTTTTTCGTTACGAAACGACTGCGTCTCATTCGGATTAATTGCGACGCTTTTGTTACTCGGCAACGCGACTCGACTCGACGCGACGGACGATTCCTGTCACGCGTCGTACGCGCGACCCAATCGATAAGTATCGAATTTCTTGGCCGACGAACGGAATTTGACGAGTACAGTAAAAAAAGGTGTACGGCATTCGCTTAGGCGGGAACGCCTCCCTGTCCGACATCTGTCTTTTGAATTTCGCGCGCTTGCCAATGACGAGCATTCGCACGCTATCTCACCGAGGCCATTTCGACGATTGTGCTTTGTGTTTAAAACATATAATATGTTATTCTTTTAAGAATATGTTCATACAATATTTTTACATTTTCAGTATACCTGTTCTCGATCGAACAGTAAAGTTATAGTTTGTTATTGAAGAATGTAGAATACGAATGACCGTAGTAGTATCGGTACCGTGCAAAATCACAATACACCGATTGTTAATAACGGCTTACAGGCTGCGAAACCGACAGGTAGCCTCAAGAATTCAGTTAAACGAAGAAAGAAACGAATGCCGTGATTTAATCCTCGTGGAAAGTCGTCCTCATGCTGCGATTTGCATTTGTAAACGCGGCTTAAGTCACGAGAGCACGTTTTCCGGGTTCAACCGGTTATGGTCGTCCTTTTTGTTGCATTATTAGGTTCCTATTGTGAATTAATATTCGAGCCGGAGCCCGGCAAAGTACTCTGACAAAAGAAAAATAATTTAATAAGTCCAGTGAAATCCGATACGACCACGGCGCAGTGATACGGCTATATTTTTTAATCGAGCCAATTCAATATTCATAACTTTGTAAATGTAACTCTTGATATAAAATTTCCTTATGCCACATAATAACTACTCGATTAATCACGGCTCTGAAATTTTGAAAAATCATCTGTTATCCGCGAAACAAAAATTGCTACCGAGGAGCTTCGTTACGCATGGAAATTATTCGCGATTACGCGCGTCGGCGTTCCATAATTTGAGGAATGCGATAATTTAGTTTTTTAGCCGACAAAAGGCAAAATAAGGTTTCGTCCCAAATATGGGCGCCAACGAGGGTCGCCGGAATTTTCGGTATAAATGTGATACAGATAATTGCAAAATAAAAAATTTCCCCCGTTGTTTCGGTCATTAACGTAATTATATTTTACCCGTCGAAATTATAGTGGTCCTGATGAAATAGACGCAACGAAAACGATCCCCAGGCGGTCTCTCAATCATTTTAATTGTATCTTTTGGATTCTCCTCTAATTTTTACGGGTCGTGTTAGCCGTGCATGTGAAAAATTAAAGGGACAGGGTTCGCCGTGTCCGATTTAATTGTGCCGATTTCCGGTCCGAGTGTGAAAGTTGATGGAACCCGGCGCACACAATGTTGTTCGCTCCCTCTCTCTCTCTCTCTCTCTCTCTCTCTTTCTCAGCTTTTAACGATACCAGAACGAACAGTTCGGAATCAGTAAAGCTCGCACGTAACGAAAAATCGTTGCTCGAACCTGGTATCGATCGGCGTGGTTCGTTGAATCGCTGATGGTCGAACACGAAAAATTGAAACAAGGAACCGGCCAAGAAAACGTACGAAATTCCAAATCGAAGCTCACGAACGATTTCGCGGAATTTCGCTCGGTGGAACGGCATCCTCGAACGTGTGACGGTTAACCGGCAAAACAAATTCGCATTCCTGACACTCCGCGACACATAAACTGCAATTTGCGGATCGTTTCAGGTGTGCGATCGCGCTCGCGGCGCCCCTCCTCTCATTTTCTTTTTCTTGCCAAAAGTCGGTGCGTGCACGCGATACCTATAGATTTCTAGCGGGCACGATTTACGAAGTTGAACGATCTGTTCTTACATTCGGCGATCGAACGCGCTGGCCTGCGAGGTATCGCGAAGCCGTGAAATCACATTTGTAACCGCGCGACGAGCCACGACTTAATGAGCTCCGGGAATGTACGTCATTCCACAGAAATTGAACCATCGTACATCACTTATTTAATATTAACCGAGTTTCCAGATTTTAATACATGTTTTGCTTATTCCAGAAAATTCTACTTTACACATTTATTGATGCCACTTCGTTCAGATCGAAATTTAAATGACAAAACTAATTATACCGGAAGACAAATAAATCCCAGTACACGGCGTGTCCGCGAAGCAAATTAAGATACCAATTTCGAGCACGGCGCGGCGGCGCGCGTTCTTCCGGCGCACATAAATCTTTTTCTAATCGTGAATGACAATCGATCGTGGGCTCCGTGAGCTGGTGCTGGGAGGCCGATTTTTCCAGAGAGGGTTGTCCAGTTAAAACAGTTTCGATGCCACCACCTAGAAATCTCGTGTCGGCGCCGCTATTAATAGACGAGCGTGTGGTTGGCGATGCGGACATTAATCGACGTGTCGTTATTCGTGCATACGCGCCGTGCCTGGCATGGAAAACAATATTTTACGCCGGCGACAATAGTTGTCGGTTGGTCACACTTCGGGTCTCTCTCTCTCTCTTCTTCTTCTTCTCTCTTTCTCTGTTTAACCATAGCATTCTCCTTTCCCATTCTCTCTTCGTTGCTCCCGCGGGCCCCAACACAGCACGCTTATCTCCATCTCCGTTCACCTTTCCTCCACCGGTGTTCGGCCTCCTTCTTTCTCCTCCTACCTCTCGTCACGAACACACACCGGAGCCTTTCCTTCGGATGGGCCTGGAACTCTCCACTCTCGGTATCTCATCGTCAGTCCCGTCATGGCAGAACAGACGGACGAAGTATACGAGCCACGTGTGTCCCGCGACGGTGCGGTTCTGCACAGTATCTCTCCTCTGTTGTCCACGTGTGCATGCACGCCGAGCGAACTGGACGAGAGCCCCATTTGAATGCTCGCCGAGTTCCTCTAATAAATGCCTTGTAATCTCGGATATCCGGAAGCCGGATACGAACGATTTGTTTCAGTCGAAAGGGGCCGGGCTCGAGTCCCGAATTTTTATCCTCCACTCCAGGATTATCCACTTCTCTCGTACTCTGTAAACTTCAATTTTATGTTAGTCACCATTTTGCCGGAGAAGTGATATTTCATAGGTCGTAAAGTCCTGGCTAAATCGATTTGAAGAATTTGAGAGGCGAGGTACAGCGAAATGCAGTTTCATCCGTCACTCGATTCACACATAGAGAGGAGACGGACGCGTAGCGGTATAGGCTTAATCGAAATCGATCCCATTTGTTTGGCGGTGATGGTCAAAGCTCCGGTCATCAATGCTTTTGTCTCTTAATCTTTAATCCGCAATCAGGGACCATTGTGCGTGGCCATCGGAACTGCAATACGCGCGCAGACGCGTGTGCTCGTAGATATACGCTAAGAAGGATTAAAATCATCAGAGAGAAAGAAAAAGATGTATCGAGGCTGATGGACACTGGGGGAAATATTAAAAGGGACGCGCGAGGAACCAAAGGGACATCCAAAGAGAACACGAGGTTGGGTCCAAACCACATCATGCGGGTCTTTATTAAATATTTTATCTTTCTGTAACAATCTCTGCATATGCACTATATGATATCGGCGCTACAGGTTCGATCAGAAATACAAAAATTAGTAATTTTGCAGTATTATAATTTCAACGTTTCGGTTCAGTTTTGAACCATTATCAAGAAAAGACCGCGTCTGTGTAAATTAAAGTAACAAAATTTGTTATTCATTAAACTGACTATTTAATAGTTGTGAAAATTATAAAAAACAGAATGAAATCAAAATAAGTGAAATGGTACTAATCTCTGCATACGTCGAAATTTATAAATACGTATATTAAACCTTGTAGATACTAATAAGATTCTCGTTTACTTAATATATCGTAGTAGAAATTGAAGTGTTAAGTAAATATTCGTTCTAAATAGCGACGATTTTTCTGACCAGTTACAACCGGCGAATTTTTCTTGTCGTCCGAATTAGCATGCGATTCTTTGTCCGAGAAAAGACGAATCAACTCACGCCTGGCGGGACCCGGTGATCGTTCGGTAGAGGGGGAAAGGATATTCAAATAAGTTGATTCGTTAGTCTCCGGGATTAATTTGCTACGACGGTATCGGATGTGCCCTCGCATTCATTAGGCGGACTGTTGCTATACTTCTTCGTAGTACGAGTCGTACATAGGGAAAGGGCTTGCGCTTCTACGGTTGTCCTGACGAGTTTTGTGGGTCTGCCACGTGGATCACGATGACTGCACAGCGACGACCCTATCGATTCACTCGCCCTGTACACTGTCTGAGATATAATTACGAGCACCGCGGTCTCTCGTGTACGTCGTCGAGAATCGAAACTATCCGGACGCTCTCACGTTCAAAAAACATTTTTAAACTTAAAGAAAGAAATTTCATTATCGATGAAGAAAATTTCAGTTTTAATCGAGCAGCAACTCCATATACAATTTATTTTTAAATTGACAAAATCCATCTGAAGCTCGCTGAAGTGTTGCAGCGAATGAGTCTAGTGTTCACTAAATCAGGTATCGGTTAGCAAAAGTATTAAAGAAAGAAATTTCTTTATCGATGAAGAAAATTTTTAATTTTTAATCGAGCAGCACCTCTATATACAATTTATTTTTAAATTGACAAAATGCATGTGAAGCTAGGTGTCGGCTAAATCAGGTGTCGGTTAGCAAAATGATTAAAGAAAGAAACTTCTTTATCGCTAAAGAGAATTTTTACTTTCCTCAATATTTCACTTTTAACAATGAGAGATGATAAGAGTTTATTTCTGTACGGAGAATTGCTTATTCCACCGCATTTTCATCGGCTAGGGAGGAGAAGGGATGTCCAGGCACAGCTTTGTCTCCGCGTTATCTGTATCTATAACATTTACGGCTTTGTTATTGGCACGGGGATAAAAATGCTTGAAACGAACATCGCGGGTCGTGGCCCCGGCGCGTTCGTTCGTAACAGGGTGAGAGATCAGATCGCGGATAAGATGTGTCCGACCAGCAGATAGCCATTCGGGCCCCTACCATGTCACAACTGGTCTGGCACGTTTTGCATTGCGTTCGTTCCGCCAACCCCTCTGGGCGATCGAGGTTCCGTGATTTTTCCGTCTTGCTAGGATTCACGATCCGCCAGTCTAATGCACGTGAACACGTAGGACTTTCGGCCTTTTAACGCGTTTGATTGATCAATGAATTTCTGTTAGATCCGCGACTTAAATTATCTCCGTGGCCTGTCACAACGACGGCTTAATGCTCTCGGCTCTCCAGACGTTTCGTTCACCGAAACGGATCCGTGACCATTCCGCGTCGTTCTTTGGAATTGTCAACTTGCTATAATTAAACCGGACATGCACAATTTACCCGTCCTTCGCAGCTAAATTCTTGAAAACGTACACTGACTCGCGGAATTGCTTGCGCACTCATTAAACAGCAATTAAGTAATTAAATAGCTCCGCATTTTTTCCTTGTTCATACATCTTCCGTTCGGTTCGAATGTTTCTTTCGCCTCGGCAACAACATGAATATTTTGTTGCACATGCTCGACCCTTCAAAGAGCTGGGATGCTGATGATGAAATTAGATAAAATAGCTGTTCAATTAGATACAACAGAAATACTAACAAGGCCTACAAGATGTACCTTAAAGAATGCGTTTAAAAAAGAAGTTGATAAATAAGCACCGTCGATTGTATAGATGTAAAGTGAATCTGTCGTCCAAGGGTTAAGAATGTTGGTAATTATAATATCTGATTAGCTGTGGCCGAAGGCGAGGATCGCGTTGGTCATTTTACGTTGGCTGGTTTTTCTGGTGGCGCATTTTTTAAAGGATTATCTAAGTTGTTCATTTTTATTTAAATATTCGAGTGGTGAGACCGAGATGTTCGAATTTTTTGTAGCAACCTTGTCCGAAGACAGCGACCTCCGGTGCTGTGACTTAATGATGTAGCGTCAATTCGGTGTGGGCGCCGCTTGCACTCTCTCTCTCTCCGGTCCGTGTCTCTCGTTCTCTCTTCTCCTTCCCACCTTTCTTACTCTCCCGCTACACCTCGCATATTTGGCGCGTGATGTCGCGACCAGATTGGTTCGACATGCTGTACGAATGTAAAGGTCGGAGCCGTGAACGAACTTCGTTCGTGAAGACGTCGCGTCGCGTCGGAGCGGATCCTTAAACTGACGATGAGATGGCGCAAATCGGAGCGGACGTACAATAGCACTTCCTTCGTTTAATGTCATGAGACCAGGAACGATAGTTACAGCCAATTAAATCCTAATCTCGCGGCGCGGCACGGCGGCATCGTTGTGACGCTACCTTGACGTAAACTGGGGAGAAGATTTAGGCGAACCGAACAATACGGTTTGCCCTTATCTCTTCGCTGCAAATCGTAAGAGATCTATGTAACTATTTTTCACAAGTAGTTCTTGGAGTTTGTTACTCTTGCCACTTATCTAATCGAGTATCATTTGATAAAATCGAGAGAAACATGGGATTGAATAATAATAATATCGTTTTGCAATTAACGAGTAACATTAAGCTTGCAACCACGCATATTTATCGTTATTACGTAAGATGGTATTATGGGGCAATTATCAATGTTACATACGCGGAAGCTTTTTTATTGATCGAAACAAATCGACCAGCTCCGTACCATTAATTATTTTGCTTTATCGACGAAGCCTTTGGCGAGACTGTCATACGGACAAATCCAATGATATAGTCGGTGCCGTCTCGGTTCTCCAATATAAAATTTCATTTCAATGTCTCTTTGAGTATGTTCTTTTTTCCATTACTTGCTGTGAACTCGTGCTTGAATTGTAGTCGTTCGAATATTTTCTACAGGGGGTGTAATAACATAATGTTTGCGAAACCACTGTTTTATTGAGTCATATTCACCTCGAACACAGTACGCGAGCCGTACAGTAAACCTATTAAAATTACAGTGGGTAATTAAATTATTAGAGGTACAGTACGAAAATCAATATCTTATCCATGGGACGAGTAACTGTACCTGCGTTTGTCTATTTGCAATTCACAAGCATCAATACACCTTAGCTTCTTGTATCCAATTATTGTCTGCAGAGTGCTGTTTCTAAATATTTATTTCTGTTGATCACCCAACGTTACGTGCAGTAGTTGTACATGTATTTGCAATTCGCAAATATCGATACTTCTTAAAATGTACTTCCGCTCTCAACCCATTGAACTCGAAGCAATTTTAATTCCGAAATCAAGACATATCTTTCAACCTAACAGATTTTTATCCTATGTAATCTTTTTTACACAATGCACGTGAAATTGAACCTGCTCTCTCGTACGACGCGACATTTGAATTTTTAGCAATATATAGAATACAAGAGGAATTCAATAATTTTTAAACTGTTTCAAGTAATGAGACGGGAATTTTGACAAAATATTCTTGTCTCCATTCTTGTATCTATTCTTGTGTCCAGTTTTGTTGGAATATTTATCGATCAGTCACTGTAGCATCGGAAACTTCATTTTCCTGGTGGTCAACGACGCGTGCGGCTCGCGTAGCGTTTACTGTGGAGACTATTCGCTGGAAGTTGCTCGGTCTAACGATCCGCGCATTAAAATTAGAAGAACGCCGTTAGTTGACAGTTGTATCGTAGCTCGCGATGAGATGTCCATCGACGATTGTTCGAAAACGAACGGTTCAGTGCGACGAGCCGAGCCGAGTCGAAGCGAAGCGAAGCGGAGCGGTGCGACGAGTCGCGACGAGGCGGGACGAGGCGGGACGAGACGAAGTGAGGCAAGACGAGGCGAGGCGAGGCGAGGCGAGGCGAGGCAAGCAGTCGGCCTCTTCTTGGCTTCTTTTACTCGTTCGGTGAATCCAGTGGAAGTGACGCCCAGCGGGTTCGACCGACAGCCTTGAGGTGTCTGTCGGTGATTTAAAACACTAGGAGCTTGCAATGTGTCGCCGATCGAATGAACGTGAACGCTTACACAAAGGTCCGCGCGGTCCCGCGTGTATGCGCATACCGCTTGGAAACTCACCAATCGTAATTCTTAAAGACAAGATCGGTTGAGTGATGGTGGAACGATCCCGAGCTCTTCTGCCCCGTATCGACGTTTGCATGAATCATTGCCCGATTTTCATCGACGTCGGCTCAGCCTTTAGTGGATCGAGGTCGTCGATCGATGCTCGATCATTTGTTGGAAAAGCCGTGCGCGCAAACCGCTCGCTCGCTCGCTCGCGGAAAACCGGTTCACCGATTGTTTAATTAAGCGACGGAGTCACCGATCTTCTCGCGATCGGACGGACGTTATCGGCCATTGTCATTTTACGATTCTCCTCTCCTTTTTCCCCTCCTCCTCCTCCTCCTCCTCCTCCTCGGTAGATATCTCTCAATGAATACATCAGACTGACGTTTATTGACGTCGCGTCGTTCCTGTAACAGCGGATCCCCTTCGCCCCGATGTTTCTCTATTAGAAGTTTCGCGTTTAATCGAGAATGCGGTTAATTTACGCGTTCGCCGCCACGTGGACTCTGCTTTTTTCGTGTCCGCCCGTCCATTTGCGATTTCATGCGTAACGCTCTCGATCGTCGATACCGACTGGTCGGCGAGCCGGGATCGCGACACGACAGACCGTGTTTAAATATTATCGCTAATCACACGCGACAGATTATTATTATACTATTATTACGGAATGCGCATTTTTGCCATTGAGAACGTACCACGAAAGAAATCCTTATCTTCGCCGGTCGTAAAAGTGTTGAACAAATTTTAATGAACACTAAGTGATAGCTGATATTTATATCGCTGTTTATTCGAAGAATTGCCTTGCTTTGGCATTATGTGCTTCTGATGTAAATACATTTTAAAAGGTTTTCGTTTCAAAGTGTGCTTCACGGTGGAAATATGCGACTGTGTTTTGCATAATGCATCGCGTACAGACGCGTATGGGAACATTTAAATAATTTCGTGGTTTATGGATACACGTAAAGAGACTATTTATGGATTCGCGTTTAGACAGATAAGAGAGCATACTATGTCCTGCTTTTAATAATTTAACTGTCGTGGGATTTTCAGCAGCAATTATCCGAGCATTGGAAAATGCAAACAATCATTAGAATTCGCGTGAATTATCGATTCCTAATGAGAGAGATCGGTTATTCTCGCAGCAACCGACCGGGTGAAAAGAGGAAGAGGTTCGGTTTGGCTAATTCAGGGAATAAGCGGCTTAGAATGTAACTCGAACAGAGCATACACGCCTCTCGGAGATCACGGTGAAAAGACAGAACCAGTTCTCAACTACCTTATGCATGAAATCGATCAATCGTTGTGGCGAAACAAGATCGGTCTTTTAGTTCGTTCCACCGTTCGAAGTTTATATGAATCATTAGCTGACTTTTGTCGTACTCGGTGTCACGTTCTAATATACAGCCCCTGTTCGTTCTTAATCGGCGCAGGAATTTTCGCTGGATTTTTCACTACGATAATTCCGAGGTCGTATTTTCTCTTACCCTGGTGCTTTCTTTTTCCTGGTTCGCCGTATCCTTTAAAATGTCGTAAGTATTACGAATTTAAAATATCGTAAATATTTGAAATTCCGTTTGAATTTCAATTTAAAAGAACCTCTATACCTGTTCGAGAATTATCCTCACCATGTACAGAGAGAAACAATGCGTTTCCCCGTTAGTTACGGATTCTAATCTTAATTGATTAATCCTCATTGTCTAGTTGAGGTGAGGGTACCTCCAGGTACTTCATTTCAAAAGGCTAAATATCATCTTTAGCGTTAATCTTTTTACACCCCTTCATAGCACAATCAGCGAAGGAGGAGAAAGAGAAAGTTCAATTTACCTGGCGAACCTTTTCCCGCAAATTCGATGTTCGTTGCCGACGAATTTTTAACGAAATGTAAAATTTAATTACAGGAAAGTTCTGATTCCGCGTAGCACACAGTAGTGTACAGTTTTCTTATTCGGAACTTGTCCCGAAGGTCGGGTTATAATTACATATTAGGTGTCGGAGAAAGTTGTTCGCGTTGGCGATCTTTCTTTCTTCATTTCTTCCCGAAGGCTGTTCATAATCGAAGCATGTAATCTAAACGTTTCTATGATATTAGATTAGAGATTGATCGACTTCAATTTAAATGAAACTCTAGATTAAAATTAAGATAATTTCCGTAAAACATACATTAATTGAGAAAAACGAGTACCTCGCTAATAAATAATACCGACTAACATTATTGGAAAAACATGAATTTTATTTTTTATCTGCGTGTGCGTGTGTGCGTGTGTGTGCTCACCATCATTGTACGATCATCATTCTTCAAGGCGATTTTCTAAGAGGTCGAGACATTAAAATTCGTGGTGCCAAAGTCAATGCGGATCTTTTTGAGTAGTGGACGCACAAACGTACACGCGCGCGCTGGTGAATTCCATCGAGCAGAACGCTCGTCGCGACCTTCCTTTCACAAAGTGCGCACAAATCAATGTAGACACGCCACCGTCTTACGCACAGAAGTTGTATATGCTCGGTTATTACATCGCTCCACGGGAACCCCGTTTTTTCCCCACCTTTTGAAAGATGTCCGTCAACTTGGGAGAAGCGTGCCCATACAAGAACTGAAACGTTTGCGAGCTGTTTCGCCACTCTTCGACAAGCTAAAATATAAGCTACGCTTTGCCCTCTAGCTGACAACGGGAAAACAATTCCGCCAGGAAAATTGAGGGAAAGTGGCCGTCGCTTTGGACACAGTAACCGCCGAAGCACTGTTTGTATTTATGATCACCTACCTGAATAGGTATTTCAAGCATATTTTCATTTCAAAAACAGTAGATTGTCCACGCAACGGAGTGCATTATCACTAAACTTACTGACCAACACAAGTGACTAACGTGTATCGTATAAAAATAACTAGATTTTTATTTACATTTTGTACGATTTTTACTATAATAATTCTGGAGTCAAAAAATGTGTTCAATCAATTCCCATGTAAACACCTTTACAATCTCAATAATTGTCAAATAAAATCTCTAAAATGTGTCATTTCACCCCTCGTGGTAGGTTCAGTGTTAATAAAAAAATATATAAAAAAAACTTTTTAAAACCATGCTTATATTAAAATGCACTAAAAAGTAGAAAATAATTTTGTTTAGATATGAGTGACTATAAATAGGAGCGTGTAGCGCTAAACTACATTAACGTAATCTTCGTAGACGCTCCACGGTTTTATTTATAGTCACCAATATCTAAATAAAATTATTTTCTCCTTTTTAGTGCATTTTAATATTAGCGTGGCTTTTAAAAAGTTCTTTTATATATTTTATTTTCTACTTTTTAGTCCTTTTGTAAATAGAACACAAGATATAATAATACTGGTCACACTACCGATTATTTAGTAAGGCCCGCGTTCAATTTCCGCTGAGATTTTTTTTCTCCCAAACGAATAGTTTTTTCTTAATTTTGTTTTTAAATGTTGCATTGTCAAACAGTTCTGAGCTATGTTTAAAGTTTCAAGTCTCTAGCTCATCGGGAAGTGGTTGAAATTCCGATTTAAAAATTTGACACATACAACAACAACATCGACATCGACTCTTCAGAAAGAACCCTGATTATTGAAAACGAAGTGTAAAGCATTTTTCGATTCATCACCGTGCTTCCAGAAGCCTATTAATAGGATTTTAAATAATTGTGCTGCACCAAAGAAAGCATAGAAATATGCTTTTACATTGCAATCGTAAATGAAACTATTAGATGACGTTATTAAGGGTGGCTTGTTCGTTCACAATGAAAATTGCTGTTGCTATTGAAGGTTCCAATAAAAAGTTTAAAAATTATGCAATAATCACCGGTCGATGATGTGTTAAGAATTTATAAGATTGTCCTTCGAGTGCGCGTGTATTACAAGCAAACAGATGCACTTAACATATTAGAGCATGATATGCGGCTACGGTAATAGCTGAGAGGGATGTGATCGGACATATGGACGTTCCGTCGTCACACGAGGGCAACGTATAGGTGCCTGCGTGGGTTCATCAGCATGAGAACGTATTCTGCGTTGCATGTACTTACTACTACACCGCTTCTCGCTCCTTTAATGAGGGGACATAATTGCTAGGGTTAATAGGAGTCGGTGCGGGCTGCGTGATATATTATTAACCCAATCGAAGACGCAATTTGGCAGCTTCTCGAGCCGCTTGTTGCCAACTTGAACAGTCGAGGTGATCCCGACATCGTTCGCACGCGTAATTTTCGCTTGAAACTATAGAAAATAGATAATTACGAGCTGTTATAGAATCGAAAAACTACGCACTTAGAATTTGAAATATTCAGCTTTGGAAATGAGAGCATTAAACAGATGTTATTCACAATCTGTAACGTTATTTGAACAGAACCTTTGTCGGTCGAAAGAAACAGAGTTTCCTTTGTTACACGAGAAAACCAGTGCAGGTGCGACTCCGCTTTACCTGTTCCGAGAAGAGGAAATTCACAAAAATTTCGTGTTTGCCAAGCCCGCTACAATCTTCTGTTTCCTGAGACGAAACCAGATCTACATGAATATAAATGTACAGTTGAAAATACGATCATAGGACAGTTCTTTGTACATAAACATTTAGTAATCTAGTCGAACAAAACTAAGTGGCAGGAGAGAATAGAAAAAATTAAACGAAGCATGTAATTGTAAGAGGCAGAGAGTTCCGAAAACGGAAAGAGCGAGAGAATGGAGAATGAAACTGTAAGACGAAAAAAGCTTGGGGAACAATAAAGACGAAGAATGAAAGAGCGAAGGATCGAAAGCGGAACTGTTGCGGAGACACATCTTCAGAAATTATACAAAATCTCGGAGACTCCGAAGAGTATTCTGAGCGCGGCCGACAATAGATCACCATGGGACAATTGTCCGGCCGATCCTGGAATCCGGCCGTGGTTCCGAACAATAAAATAAAATCGGGCTCGATCGATTCCTTCCAGGAACGAAGCAGGATTCATCTTTTGCTATTGACGAAGACGCGACGTAGGTCCTGGTTTGCGTGTTTATATCTGCTCTCCGGATGCGAGAGAATCCCGGTAACAATGGGGCTCGAGAAGAGAGAGAGAGCGAGAGCTGGTCGGAGATGAAACACGGATGGTGCTTTTCGGGTACTCAGTGGAGAGGATAACAATGACTAGGACCAGTCAGCCGCGGGCTCTTTACGAGCGATGGACAGCACCTGGCAGAGTGACCTGCCCGTTCTCGGACGCTATGATTTTACTATCGAAATGCCTGTCCAGATGGAACACCTGCGCTCTGGGGAAAACGTTTTCAACGAGGGACGATGCTAGGCCCATTCAAAGAACGTTTCCACAGAAAAGGTAAACCCGCTAGCGACCTTGGACCGAACGCCTAAATCTGGCGAGGGTAACGCTCCGGGGAACAACCAACTTGCCAGGGATCAGAATTTCGGCCTCGAGAAAGGGGTCAAGCAATCCGTCCGAACGCTCGTTAGCCTTATCCCTTTTCTCGAGTCTTTAGAAATTATTTGTCGCTGATGTGGTCCATAATATTCACTTAAACAATATTTACAAATGTAAAGGATGGATCGCGTGGATGTAGAAACGTACAATATTATAACGGATCGGAAATTAGAAGAAATTGAGAATGGAATAAGACGTCTGTTCAGGGGCTTCCAACAAAACGCTCGAAATGGCGATTGTACGGATTCTGGCGCAGTTGCGTTCATTATCCGTTCACGTGTGTCTACACCGGTGCGGTGCGTTATAATTTTATTAGAAATTATTCCACGACACGCGGATCGCGAAACGTGTCGAGTACATGGGCAAATGTCAGCATTCTGTATAGAATTTGATGGATTGTCGAAAATTGAGGGAAATATACATGAAGCACAGTCGTTCGTAGTGTTCGCGTTTCTTCGAATTTTCCTATCGATTCGACTTGAAGTTTTCAAGCGTGCATGTTCAAATAGAAAGAGGAAAAAGTGAGTACACATACGTAGATTTATCAGTCTAGAGTTCGATATCGCCTCGAGATTACGACAACACTTTGTGTAAACATAATACTAATATTTGAGTTGCTTATCTACTAATCTAACATGGATTTTTCAGAACCCGTAATAAACACTTTCGGAGCGGGATGATTATGTATAAGAGTTGCTGTAACTTATTTTTCCACTAATTCTGTCCATCAGCAACATTTCTACATTCTCGAGTTCGTACAAGATAATCGAAGAAAACAGAGTTTTGCTTCGGGTTCGTTAGCTCTGGTCGAGCATCCAGCGAGTTCAATCGAACACGTTCGTGAACGTTCGAAAGGCGGTGCAATTCGTTGATTGTTAGCGGTCCCCTACGGCGTAAGAAGGCCGAAGTTCGCCACCCACGCGACCACGGGTGACACACCTTGGAAATATGAATTTGCAAGTTGGCGTGGGTGGTTAGCAGGGCGATACGCTCCGTATCGCCTTTAGTTTCTTTGCGTCGTGCTCCAGATGACCGTGTCTCCTCTGGAAGACGTCCATTGGTGGACGGAACCCTCCCACGCGACCTTCGGGTCTCTTGCTCTTCGTCTTATCTCTGCTCCCTTTCTCTCGTTCACTCTCACTCGCTTTCTTTCTGTCTCTCTCTCTCTCTCTCTCTCCGTGGACGTCTGCATAATGCTTACAGAGACGCCAGAGATCTATCGAGAGATAGAGGTCGGGCAATTAATCGTACGAATTAATTAATCGGATCACGGTCGATTCGTATCTTCCGACCGAACGAGGAAGTTTCCTCCGGGCGTAGGCGACCCTAACCACACGCGATCCCACGTCTCGATAAGGGCGGCCTCTCCGCGACGAGAGAACGCAACCCCGAGGAACACAGGAAACCAGAACATTCCTCACGTCCCACCTTCGAAATAGGATTATCTTCGTCCATTCATCCCTTCCAAAGACTGATTCGGAATGTATCACGTGGGCGTTGTGTACACCGACGAGGATTTTCACGCTCGACGGAACCCTTCCGCTGGACATTCCTCCCTTTTGTCATATTTCGACGTACTCTCCTGGTCCCCGCAACGCTTTATGAGATACTAACATTTCTTATTCATTGTCATCGAGTTTTGATTCGTTCATTCAGTTCTATCAACGCAAGAAGTGTACGGAGGCGAGCCATTGTATCATTCTGCAGACACTGTTCGTACAAGGGGGCGCACTAAAACTCAAGAAAATATTCTCCTTTGAAAAAATGTTGCTGGGAACAAAAATTGTATTATACAGGGATGGACAATGAAATTGAGTGGCAGTGGGCTACCGAAAGCGTCCGATCCGTACACAGGAGCGACAAAGGCTCCCGGTGACTGCTGGGATAGGCAAGAATCGATCATTTAACGCGTGACTCACTGTGTATACATCGATCGCAAAGTTGAGAAGTCTGTTATCATCGGGCGTTATCGACGGTGGCTTCTTTGCCTCTCTTTATCCTTCCTATGCGCCGCAGACTGCCTTAATAATGACACGTTGTTCCCAAGGAAAATTACAGACGTCCTTACGAAACGAGTTACCCAGTGTGAATCCCTACACATACGGTACACCCGGTACATGCTCGCCAACTAATGGTATATGAATAATTGAATACCCCCCTATCCAACCCGTATCTATGAACGACGAGTACATCGCTTCACTGCAACACCACTAACGTGTGTACAATTGCCATATGGTTTGGTACTCTTTCTTTCTTTCTTTCTTTTTTTTTACTTCGCTCACATTTAGCACTAGCTTGGTCCGTCCCGCTTTTACATTTGTCTTCCCTTCGCAGGAAGGGTAGTATGCAAATTGCAGTAGTGGCAAAATGTTTTATCTCGGCGTGTTTCGTTCTCCCTTGACTGTGACAGTTCTATTTTACATTATTTTAAATATTCTCAATTTAATATGTTCATCTCCTAGCAACGCTTTAGTGAAAACTATGGTTTGAAGGGTCTCTGGAACAACGAAGGTTTAAGGGGAGTTCTCCTAGTACCGGACGCTTCGCATTTCTCTTAAATAACCCTATACTTGCGCGATTTAACAAATTAAAGATATAACTGACTTCCGGTACAGGGGAACTCCTTCTCTACACTGTATATTTTTCAAATTTCTATTAGATTGTAGATTCACAGACTTCTCATTATTTATTCCGTTCAAATTACATTAGATACGTTCGTTTCGTATTCCGCCCCGTTTTGCCTTTGCAATACATGCTGCTATAAATATTCTAGACAACGATCGATAAGTCTTTAAGGGCTGTATCGGACAAGTCGTTCAAATTCGATATGTATGTCACAGTATGTTGCAGAATGATAACGGTCGTTACCGAACAGTTTTCCGGATTCTAGCGAACGAATAAATTCGGTAAAAAGTTGTCGAATTATTCGCAGACCGTAACCAGACATGTCCCCAATGTTCCGTAATACCGGTATAAATTCTTCGAAGTCCATTTCCGCAAACTGCCGATCATTTCCACATATTCGGAAATTATCCGGCGGTTGCATGTCGCCGGATAATCCCCGTGGGGAAACGCTTCCCTAATTTCGTCCCAACGACGTAGGTAACTGTTTAGATACAGAAGGCGTAACAATCGCAGGATATTTCCAGGTATAGTAACATTCGACAATATGATACGTGCAATTGTCTGCTCGTGATTCAGATATACAGATCGTTCGCGTAAGACGAAGGGGGATGTTATTCGATGATCCGTGGGAGAGAACCTGCGAATTACGCTTCGAGAACTGAAGTGAACGACAGTATGAATTCCCTGGAAATAATTGCACGATCATTTCTATTTTTTATCGGGAACGGTGATGCGTGAAAGAGAGTCCGAAATAGAGATCACTTCAAACGAATGGCTGCTTCGCACGAGACGTAATTGAAAGTTGAGAATCCATGGCGAAGATTACGCGAGGGTACACGTGACAATTGTTCGAAGGACAGTCGATAATTAGTAATAACGCGGCCAGACAATGTGCCCGCATTACCCGATGGAGGCAATACGCAAGAAAGACGCGGCGCCAAAGAGTCACTCTCGAATTCTATGTATGCAAGGTGTGCACGATCCGTTTATATATAATAAATTCTGTTGATTATATAAAATGAGATCGTTGAACGAATCTGACACTGCATTTATATTATTCAAATATTTTATTGCTAGTGAAGTTGGCTATGAACACGGTAATCACACGAACGAGTGGATAAATATTATTTGAGAAATCAAGTGTTGAACAGAATGTTCGCGATTGATACTTTCCCGGGCACACAACTGACGCTTCATTAACGACGATTGCCACCATATTCCGGCTTCGTCGAGCCGTTTCTCTCCTCGTTTTTCCTCCTCCAGTTCCCGGGATCTGTCACAGAATTTTTCACGCTGATCCACCTGAAATAATGAACGCGATCTCTACCTATGCATCCCCTCGTCGCGACCGAAGCATCCCTGCACGTACAGACTTCTTGCTCTTCTAGCGGAGCGTCTGCTTTAACGATCTCGTTCGGCCTCAGGAATTTGATGATGATTCCGTCGGTTCCATAGACGAACGTTAGTTTCTTCATCTGCCGCTTTATTATTAACTGCCCGGCGATCGCGAACAGTATTCCGTGTTCTTTGCGCGCCGCGTCGCGCGCATTTGTCCGCGGGACTATTTAATCGTAACGAAGTGTCGCGACGAGTTAATTGTTAAAAATCTGAAGCATTTGAAAATTTCAGCACAGAATTTAACATTCGCATCGATCATTATCGTGCCTTCGTGTGTCCACCTCTTTCAGTATGAAAAATGTTTGTTTAACCGTAACGATGTGTCGCGACGAGTTAATTGTTAAAAATCTGAAGCACTTGAAAATTTCAGCACAGAATTTAACATTCGCCTCGATCATTATCGTGCCTTCGTATGTCCACCTCTTTCAGTATGAAAAATGTTTGTTTAACCGCGACGAGTTGATTGCTAAAAATGTACAGAATTTAACGTTCGCGTCGATCATTATCGTGTGCCTGTATATTCCTAACTCTTTCGGTATGAAAAATGTTTGTTTTAACATGCAAGTGTATGGTGTCCAATTGAAATAGAATTTCTCATTTCGCGAACATCAACGTTCGATCGTCAGGCGTTTGGTTGGACGTTAATAAATTATCAATTAATTTTATTAACATGGTAACGTTTCTTGAGAACTCGTTGGCTATGAATCACCGGTTCTCGAAGGCCCGTTAAATCGCCGGCAGATAATGTGTTAAGCGTTCGCGCACATAATGAACAGCGCGCAACAAACGCACGTCGCTTTGTGGCAATAAAACGAATGATCGCCGTGTGGCCACTTTCCCTTTATTTCTCGGAACGAATTTTCATTCGCCTTTCCCTCCCTTTTAATTAGCGCCGATTCGCGGCTCTCCGTGGCTGTTCGGGTCGCTCGTAAAGGATCCTGGTTTGCAGCACGCCTCCTGCGAAACAATCGCGGTGGTATGCGCATTGGCCGGTAGACGCGTGCTTTCACCGTAAAGGGTGAGATACGCATCGCGGGGCTGGAAAATGGCAACGAGGGTGGGCGAAAGAGAGAGAAAGAGAGAGAGAGAGACAGAGAGAGAGAGAGAGAGAGAGAGAGAGAGAGAAAGAGAAAGAGAAAGAGAGAGAGCTAAGGTGGGTTGCTAATGAGGCCGGCAAGCCCGCGCCGCACCGCCGCGACACAACACGGCTTGATACCGAACAGAACAGCCCTTTCCGGAAGTGCGTAAGCGTTCTTGCGACGAGCTGCTGCTGCTAACAGGTTTTGCGCGCCGGTCTGGCTCGGGCTTATCGTCGACCGCAGAGAAAATAGTCTCGAGCGAAAAAGAAAACGAGAAGCCCGGCTCTCTGTGTTTTTGTCTCTTCGTTCCAATTTGCATCTCGCAGTTTTATCGGCGATTTCAATGGCGAGAAATTTCGATACCGCGTTGACGCAACGTCTCCTCGGCTTGCGCAACCGCGCGACGCCCGATACGCTTGCTGGAAATAATTACATACGCAGTAATTGAACATATTCAACAAGCTCCTTCGTTGCCGAAAAAAAAAAAAATGGCTGCTCATACGTCTATCGGTTAATGCTTTCTAAGTAATCCCATCGTTATATGATTCGCTGTACCTGATCACTTGCGTTACACGTTCCAGCCATAATGCTGGACTGATGAACGAACGGAAGCGTACAGTTGGCCTCAAAAGTGAGCGCACCTGGCTCATTGTCAGCCCCACTCTCGGCGGAATATTGAACACGACAAATTGGAGCAATCAATGCATAAAATGTTCATTACTCAAAGTCAAAGTGATCGTTACAGTGCGTAACAGATTGTTTAGATAGATACAGATGCAATGATTAAATCAAAGTTTGATATTTTTTCGCGAATTCGGCGTAGGTATAACGAGTTCCGTTAATTAACTGCAGGGATACGTTAGTTCTAGAGGGCGAGTCGAAGCAAGGACCGAAGAGCGTTGATCAAGTTTAGCGCTCGCTGTAGCGACCGGTTCGATATTATTCGCTGCAAGATTATTTTTGTAACCGGCGCGGCGTCGGTACACGGTGCTCGCGTTACCACACCGGCGCGGCGTTGATGGATCTGCCGTTGACTCGCGAAGCGATCCCACGGGTTCCGACAGATATGGGCGTGGAGCATTTAAATCAATTTACGGACACGCATGAGTAGCCGCGACGAGTATTTCCAGCGTTCTATAAAGCCGCTTCCGATACACGGCTGATTTCGATCGAGCCAGCTTTTCGAACCTGGAAACACCGAGACTACACAGAGGACCGGAATGAAGATGTTGGAACGAAGATGAGGAGCAGTGAACGAATCCATGACCTCGACCATGTTCCTCTTGTGTCCGTTTCGCGTACCGTTGACCACGACGTCAGTATATAGAGTCATCAATGTTTGCCGACCTTAGGTGTGCGTCATCGGAGCAACCCTGTGTACGTGGGTACAATTAGCTCTACATACGCCGTGCCAGAGCTTGTACATAAACCGCTGCTACCTACGGATTCTCTTAAAATCGAAACAGACGATGCCATCGGCTTGCTCCAAGAAAAAAAAACACAATTCAGCCGGCGAGTAACTCCGGTAGAACGAGCTGGAACACAGCGAACGGTCGAGCGACGTGGCCGTTTACGATGCGCCTCGACAGTGTAATATTGTTGTTTTCCCGTTTCCACCGATAATACTGTTTCCTTATTCCGTTGTGTTGGCGGGAAAGTTATGTATGTCGGCTTTCGTTCAGGGCGCACGAGCAAATCGATTCGCGTCGTTCAGTATACCTTTTAGTTTATTTCACGCCATATTCATATTTGACGTTGTCCGCGGCAGACACTGCGTTCCCACCGATCCGATATTCCAGCGGTGCTCTCGGAAAATAATAATTAGACGTGTACGTACCGTTGAACACAGAGAATAGGCGCAGTCGAGTGTACAACACTCGAAGAAACGGAGTTGTACTGGGCTATCGATTATATTATAGATACGAATAGGTTCGCCTCGATTAATTCGTACACGAGGTATCATCGTGCACCGTTATTTCACACGCCCACGCTCTCCGATGATATACACCTAGTCCGAAGGCCGAGTTTTATGCTTGTTGAACAATGCGAATTATTCGGCTGGCTCTCGAATAGGGTCCGGGGGCACAGGAACCAAGGCTTATTACCGATTCGCCGAAATCCGCGTGGATCATAAATCAAGCGAAAGTCGTTCCTTTCCGCGCGAGACATCCGCTAACAGAGATCATTAGCGCCCCACATCGAACCTGGCCTGCGAACCCAATCAGTATCATACGCACGTGCTGGTCGGCGAATGGAAGGACGCGCGACCAGTCGATAAAAAATCGAGCACGGTGAATTATACGAGCGTCGGGGAATCTATCGACGCGCCTTTTATCTTAAAAATTTTTCGACTCGACGCGCCGCGCCGTACGCGTTCACCGGCCGAGGAACATCGAAAGAGACACGCACACACTCGCTCGGTGTAATCAGCGAAGCGGAGGCAAGAAAACCTCGCCGATCGCATTAGGGGATGTTTTTATAATAATCCCCGGCTGGGAAGCGGTAGACAACAGAAATGCGTCCAGGTAAAACGTCCACATAGCGGCTGGACTGGCGGATACGTACACATAGAGACTCGAATCGCTCGGTAGCTGGCTAGCTGGCCTACGTAGTCGCCATGTCTAATTATGTTGCATTGATTTTGTCATTAGCCACCCCTGCGACCATTGTTGCCGGTGCATGGTCGACGTCGAAGCAAAAACACTTCCCAGTGACGATCGACGACGAAACTCTACCCTACGTGCCACACTCGTCCCCTTTACCAACTCTCTCTCTCTCTCTCTTTCTCTCTCTCTCTATTTTTCTCTCTCCCTCTCGCCATGACACCGACTCTGAACTGGCTGTTGGAATTCGGGAATTCGAGAGAGAGAGAGAGAGAGAGAGAGGGTTTCCTTAACGCGTCGAGTGCCGCTTGTTGTAGGTACCACCGGTGGTACACACGAGTTTACGTGACGGGATTATTTCGTGGGGTCACGCAGGGGCGCATCGTTCCACTCGCAAGCCCCAACTCTGCTGTCCTCCCCGGATTTGGGTGGCCTAAAATGGAATCTCAATTGCGGTAAACGGTGTCGTGTCCAATCAACCAACGACACTTTTACTTCCGAAAATTTTCTACCGCTCGCAACGTGTGGGGCCACACTTCGGGAGCTGTTTCCACTGCTACGAACAATTTTTATACATTTCAATGAGCACGAGGTACTCTCCGTAACGTGTTACACATTTCAGCTAATAATTCGGCTAGAACCGAAAGCGCGTGTGGAACGATCGACCCGGACTCCTCGAAATCCTGGCAAGGAGACAACTTGTGAGACACGGAAACTACCTGTTCCGCACTAACAATGTGCAGCCTCGTGTTTTCACGTTATGAAACATTTAGAAGATAGCGCACTAATAATAACAACGCTCAACTCTTTCCACTCCTTTGTCTTTCAAGATGACTGAGCACTTGCCTTCAATGGCTGACTACTGGAGCAGTATCTACTGAAACTCTAACGCACTTTGTAGAGTCCGGATCTACTTCTCTCGATCCTCTGTGATTACTCCATACAGAAAATTGTTCGATCAACAATTGCGTCTCTAGTAGAAACTAAACTGTAGCTCCACGTAGGACAAGATAAATCGTTTCCTGTAATACCCTTCACATTTAATTATGCGAGTCTTCCAACGCCGCAGCTTGAAAAAACTGCGCGCGGCCCACGAGCTTGGCTGGCAACCTAATTTTCCCGCGGCGTTCAATTAGCCACGGTCTTGTCCGATCAGAAACGAATGTTGAGAAGAGCAGATCTGCAAGAGAGGGAGAGAGAGAGAGAGAGAGAGAGAGGGAGAGAGGCGGTTTCATGATTCGTGAAGCAGCATTGTTTGGCCCGGCGTTCCGCCTACGATCGTTGGTTCGGTAGGCGGGAAAGGACGAAGGAAGCATGCGTACCCCGCGGATCCTGGAATTCGTTCCTCTCACGGATTGGCTTAATTGCGGGGCCAGGACGTTAACCGGGTTAATTGGTGGACTCGCGTCTGAGGTGGACGAAGGGAGAGGGGAGAGTACGACGAAAATTCGATGAAATCTAATAATCGGTGACCGCCGGATGAGCCCGGGAGAGCCGGCCAATATACTTCGGCGCGGCGGAGGCTACACATGCGTGCGCGTGCGTGTTACAGGCAAGTTTCTCACGGTGCACTCGAAGAAAATTATAAGGGATGAGGTTAAACTCCAGGTTACCCCGCGGGGGTAAGAGAGCGTCGGAACGATCCCGAAGCGGGAGGGAAAGGGATGCGGCGGAGTAAGAAAGAAAGAGATAGAGAAAGGCAGAGGAAGGGAAAGAAAGGAGAGGCGAAAGCGTTCACCGCTTCGAAGAGGGCAAATCATACTTAATTGATATCACAAAGAGGCTCTGGTTGCGCTCACCACCTAACCCAACCTAACTTCATAATCGCCAGCTCCTTCGCCGGATTAAACGCCGCCTGGATCCATGTTGCACGTAAATTACGCGCGCCTCCTCCGTGTGCTCTGCCCTTCACTTATTACCGTTGTCTTCGAGCGAATCTCTGCTTTCTGTTCTCCCATCGTGTGCTCCTCTTCTTCGCTCCCCCTCCCAACCTTTATTCCCTCCTTCTGTGTATCTCTCTTTATTTCTCTCTCTCTCTCTCTCTCTCTCTCTCTCTCTCTCTCCCTCTCGCTCTCCATCGCCCGGTCTCGATTTTCCCGCTCTCGTTCGACCGCGAACGGCCATCGCGAATGGCAAACTGCGGATGCGCTCGCGCAATTGAAAACCCATCGATTAATTCATTGGTCGCGAATGAAACGTCGCAGAACCGCCGATAGCTGCGACCGAACCTCCACACGCTGAAACCTGCTGGAAATTTCTTAATTAGACTTTGGATTTAGACGCGGTTAAACAATGGCTACGAAATGGAAGCATCCGAGCTATTGATTCAGACACACGGTATCGAGAACGTTCATACATTTTTGCAACTATGCCTCTTCTAGCCGTGTAATTACTTCACCGAGCACCATTATGTTATAGCTTGTAAACATGCTCGAAGAGTAATTGAAGTATCGGTTCAATACCGTTTTTGCTTATTTTTTATTCGCGAGTGCTGTTATTACTCGAATTACGCTCGAATCAATTTACCAAATTGAGTTTTTTTCGTTAAGAAAATACGATTGAGGTAATTTGTACAGATACGTTTCTTATGTCGATCGAATTTGAACTTTGGTATTAATAGAAGCGATCTAATACATAAATCTAATTTATCTAGAAAAACAGGAACCCCCTCGTAGAGCAATATGGTAACATTAATTCCGAAGAGGGGTTTGAGAAATCTCTGATTCGAACGCGAAACGTCTTCGGCGCTCCGTCGCTGAAATTGCCGGCCGTCGATTCGATAATTCCTGTACTCGATGCTCATTAATTGACAGTCGCAAGAAGTTTCCGTGACGAAGTATTATCGTGGATCGATGACCGTTTCGCGTCGATGCGTTTCGAGTTCTCGGGACGCGTGGGCCCCGACTGGCCCCGGTGCCTTGTTCTCGATGCGTGCGCTCGAACTTGTTCGGCTATTCGACAGGTCTTATCGGAACAGTGTACGCGGGTATTAAGTAGAAAGTCGCCGTGTGTAATGATAATAATGAAAGCCACAGGGCGAGAGATTAATCGTGGCCCACGGAGCCGCGGAGTGTTACGTTTAATGATCGATATCGTTAAACGGATTACGGGGTAGATTTTGTCGGGGTTTCTTGCCAGTGGTTCTTCAATATGCACGGATAATGGCCCACTCGTTGTACGACAGAGTCTCTCGTATCCGAACCAATAAGAACAAGCTTTACCGAAGTAACTTTCTGGTTGATAAACTTCAATTCTATTCGAAATTCTGTTCGAATAAAATTTTATATCAATTGTCTCATTCTTTCCAGTTTCGTCGACACCAATTCCTGTTATTTCTCTCACCGAGAATCTTATCCTCGGTTTCATTCACACCCAATGTTCCTCGCTCTCCTCTCTTGTACACTCGAGGAGCGAGCGACCCAAAGGAAGATAACGTCCGGCGATTCTCAGAACACCTATCTTCCTCGATAACAGTCGTGAGGTGGGCCCCGAGTCTACGTTAATTGAGCGAGGGGACTACTATACATCATTATGATCAGCGCTCGTTCCGTAGAGTACATGGAGACGTACACTGTGTGCGAATCCCTATACATTCGCAACGTCTGTCACGAGAAGACACTTAGCTTGTACAGTAGGAAAATTAGCGTCTGCACTATCAAGTAGACAGAGTAGCATCAAGAAGTTATTTCCAAAAGGGGATCGTCGAGACAGTGTATCGGTGTTGGAAAAACATATGATGGAGAGCCATTCTCCCTGGATAGTAATCGCAAAAGTGCTTAGAGTTTCTGAACATTTTAATTATCACCTCAGTGTTATTACTAGACAGCGGAACTTTATACGAAATAAAAATTGTCTACCTGACTTGCAACATACTGGAATAAAATAGAAATTTATTTTCTGTCTAGACATGTTTAATAAATTAAAAATGATGTAACAGCATTTTTAAATTCGCTGTCTAATTATTATAACTAAAATGTGTGTTGGTAAATTAAAGCTGGAACTAAATTTTTCGCAGCTAGAGAAATTCGAGCTGCGCGCCTGCACGAGTTTGTCAAGTTGTAAAATAATTGGAGAGGAGATTTCGAATTTGCCGGCGTTAATTTGCAGGAACGGTCATCGATACTCTTCGCAATTAGCGTCGAACGACGATTACTTCTGTTATTCGCAGAAACACAGAGAGAAGGAACTGACCGAATCGGCCTCGATTCTTGGTCTGGTCGTTGCGGTGGCACGCAAGCTCGCCTGAGAAGTAAGCAGGCACGATATTCAATAAATAACGAGACGCGTACGAGATAATTGGGGGGCCATAATTGCGCGCATCTTGCGTATTTCGTGCCGCGGCGAAACGCGCGACCGATCCGGCATGTTTCGGCCCCGCGGCGCGGGGCCCACCTTCGATATATTCTTTCCACCACCGGCAGTAAAACACAAAAGGGACTTTCGCGTGAGAAGCCGCGTATACATCGGTTCGGTTTCCGGTGAAACGGCGCGACAAACAAAAGCCCGGTGCGCCTCGTTCGCGGTCGTCCGCTGAATGTTTAACTGTTACCCATCCCCCGGCCCGAGAACCGTCAGGCCTCTTCTGCGTCTATCTCTGTCCCGTTCGTATCCTCCCGACCCGTGTTTTTCCCTTCCGTCATTCGGTACAAACTCATCAACCACCTGTGTTCATTTCGACTTTCTCCCAAGCGACGACGATTATGCTTCGCGTCCACCGTTTGTAGTCGCCCATTTTGTTTGCCGGCGCGAGGCCGTTATCTCTGCGCGACGGCGACACGCGTTCAATCCGACTCGAACACCCTTCGATCCCATAGATCCTACCTTTTCTCATTGGCTCACTCGAATATTCTTATCTTGCTAACCCTGCAATTTCTATTCATTTAATCGTCTTCGTGGCACTGTCACAAACAATTACAATTTTTAACGAGCAAGCAGAGATGCAACAGTGTCTTTGAAATCTATAAGAAACCGGGAATTTCTGCAACATCAACGTTCCGATTGAAAACACACACAAAGGGAAGCGTGCGGCAGGAGGCTAGGGAGCAGCTGGAGGTTTCGCGTGATTAAGATACGGTTCCTAATCGAAACAAATGTTTGTCGAGAGAACTGTTTTTTCGAGGAAACAGACTAATCGTAGAAACGTTCACGCGATCCGTTCCCGGCAGACACTAGAAAATCGCGTACATTATTAATCGCGGACGGGCTGGCCTGTCTTTGCGGTAACGTTCAGTGATCTTCAACAGCGGCCGATAAGAACACGGTAATCAAATTCATCGATCGCATTAGCGGTAACAATGTTTCGAGGAAAAAAAGGAACCTTCTGTGTTGCCGATGAAAAGGTAGAGACACCAGCAATCGATACGTCGCGTCGGTTTAATGAATCCTGGAACCACGTAATGATCCATCGCTCGTCACACCATCGTATCTGCCGCCGGTGTTTTCTTCAGCTTCTACGATGATTACAAATTATATGCTGCTCGGAGCGAAGGCGGAAACACGGGTTTCTTTCTTTCGAAGCTTCCCTGCGCGAACACGTTCGAGAGAAGCCAACCTTCAAGAACTCCGACTACATAAATCAAACTCAAACTTCTCCGGAACGTAATGACTAGATTGCGGATCTTTATGCATTTATGGCTTCTGAAAATGTTGAAAAAAAGCGTGGAATATGATATTCGACAGAATCTAGTGCAATTTTTATTTTCTCGAGATCTGCAAAGGCTGCTACCACGGGAAATACGATTGCATTTCATTCCACTTTCGGTAAAATTCGCCTACGAAAATTGAAAATTGCAGGAACATCCGCAGTCTAATAATAACTCAATGTCCATGTTTGGAAATGTACCTACTTTGAAAATTGGACATTGCACGAATATTCACAGTTCAGGTGTACCGGTGTCGCTGCATTCGTTTCTGTTTAGAAGTCAACGAGTTCCCAGGTTTCTTCGAGCAGCGCGTTCTTTCTAGCGAATTTCGCTCGATGCAAACGAAGAGAAACATTGGCGGTTTATCGGCGCGAATCAGTGGAACAGCCGCCACGTGTTTATAATCAAGAATTCGCATGGTCTCGGAGCAGTTAAGATGGTATCTTTTAATGAAAGGCTAAGGACTGATGAAAGTAGAGGTTTCTATTCAGATCTAGTCCCGATCGAGTCGGGTTCGTCAGTGGCCGTCCTTTGGTTCCTAGCACGGCCGAAGCGGGTGATAAATTAGCTAGAAATAGGTAACTCGGGGCAGGTGATGTTAGATTGGCAGATGTTTCTGGTTACACAATAGTGGAGCCCTAATCTAGCCGGTATCGACGTTACTGTATATTTTTTTTCTCTGGTAAGCGATTACGCGAGCCGCGTTAATGTCGTTATAAATTACGTTATTATAACGGTCGTGGTTCTCGTGCAGTTTTTTATTCGATTTTTCTCGTATACATTTCGCGAACGACATAAGCCGAAGTGCTTAACCTCGATACAATTAACGTTAGAACGCTGCGAGAGTTTCTTTTTTCAGAGTTCAGAATTCCGCTAAACTATACCCGTTAGCCGCAAACTTTGAACTTTTCCCACAACCGAAATTGATCGGCCAAACGTTTTATACAAGTCTGACATTTAGTTTCGATGATACAACCATATTGAAACACTGTGTGCTTACACGCGTTTCGCAAACATACGTGCAACTCGTTATCGAAATTCTCACGCGATGGTTGCTTGTAGGCGCGAAGTGCGATCTTCTTTCCCGTCTTGAATGCATTCGTACATTAACCCTTTGCCAGTGCGTGCGTTTTTCATTAAAGAAAACAGTGAAAATTGTTTGGACGACAATCATCAATCTAGTGTAATGTAGGAATTATTCGAGAGGAAAAAGAAGATCGTACTTGTTTCGTTAAATAAAATAGTCGTGGATACAATTTTAGCTTGCACCATTTCTGCGTTAAACAGTTCAATTGGCGATTGCCAAACGCCAGGCTAGAGATAATTCGATAAACATAATCGCGACCGCCGCGTGATTGACATTAGTTCGAGCGGTTGGATCAAGGATAATCAGAGGAAACGATCGCGCGGTATAAAAGTGGCGTCGAAGACGCGGTATTATATCTGTGTTGATAGGAGGGAAAGTCGAAGGGCGAGAGGCGGATCAAGTTGGCGAAAGAGAGACCGCATAATACCGTGCGCGTATGTATCATGATGTCCAGTGGTGCACTTGCAGCCAACAAGAAAGGAAACTGCGGGACGTGCTCGGAGAAGGGGAAAGAATCCCGCGGTTGCTTCTACGGGATTCAGAGGTCCGTCATGCGTTCGCATACGCGTGCGACCATAAATGCATAAATCCGAATACACCCACTCTCCTGAACGGTTTGTCCGTTAGATTCTACGAATCGTCTTTTTAACCAAGATAATCCGCGGGTACAGCTTCGCTGGTAGTTGTGACTAGATCATTGAACGCGCATCCGCTACCATCGAGAATTTATCTATGATCATTAGGGTGGCTATCGTGGAAACGTATGAATGCCTCCAAAGGGAATATCTCGCGGCGTCGGCTAGCCTATTTGAAAAATTTCCCCTCGCAACGTCTTCGTTATCTGTTTGCGGAACCAGACAAATTGTCGTTTTACGACTAGAAAAAAAAATACTAAAAAAAGAACTAGTCGTAGATCGACAGTCGGGGGAAAAGAACGCCTTAATCGGAGTGCACGCAACAAGAGTTACCATTCATTCCCTCGAATTTCAACGATCTCTCTTTCCGTTATGGTTCTCCAGTTTAGCTGACAACGAGCAGAACAGAGACGTCAATAACCAATCGATAGATAAGCATGGTCGGCGGGCCGCAAACACAGCTGGGTCCACCGAGAGGGCCCAGGTAATCCGAACACAGGATGCCTTGTGTTACCATGCCGAGTCTCTTCGGCGTTGTGTACCGACCTGGGGCCATCGCTGGCTTGATCCTCTGTACACGCAGCTTGCCGCGTTTTCTACGTATTTCGCTATCTTTTGACTGTCCCCGGAGCCGGCGCTGTTTGCCCGGATTAACCGACTAGACCATCTCATAATACTCCTCGCGAAATCATTCCCTCGTGGACGGGCGAGCCGAGATCTCCTCTGCTCTCGCGGGCACACGGCACCGAAGACGTAATAACTAGCCCAGGAATAAAATTCGAATCTACTACTAACTCATCGTTGCAATGTCTTGACTGTTAAAATATTTTAAGAAAGACCTGGAGTCGTCGACACATTACCGACCGGAAGCCTATTAATAGGATTTTCAATAATTATGCTGTACCAAAAAAAAGCATAGAAATTTTCTTTGACATTGCAATCTTAGTTGAAACTATTAGGCGGCGTTATTGTGGGTGACTTAGTTAGTTCATACTAAATGCTAAATGAAAATTTAGCCATGTACCATACATTTTTCAAAAATATGCAATAACCACCGGTCGGTAATGTGTTAAGTAAATTTCGAGATAGCGTTAAGTAAACCATGCGATGGTTGCGAGTCCGATGTATTAACGAAACGCATTGTGTGTTGCAGGTACGACCTGGGGTTGCGTCGGGGTAGCTAGTAAAGTGTCTGTTGATGGTGAAGAGGTTACGATTACCGATAGACTGCGATTGAAGAAGAGGGTGGGGAGCGCAGCATTTGGCAGGAGGCGGAGGAGAAGAAGAAGAGTAAGTCGAGAGAGTGTAGGCGCAGGCGCCGTAGGTGATGTGAGGCTGGCGCCCGCCTCACGTTTGGGGTGATGCCCTCCAGTGAGCCTCATCCCCCCCAGTACCACCTTCAGCACCACAACATTCCTCCCTCGCATCTTCAGCAGCAGACGTCGAACGCGATCGGGCAGCATCAGCTTTATCAGCAGCTGGTGGCGGCCCATCATCAGCAGCAGCAACAACAACAACAACACCAACACCAGCAGCAGCGTGGTCAACAGCAACACGGCGGGCCTTATCAAAATTCACCGTACACGCAGCAAAAGCAGGAGATGAGCCCGGAGGAGGAGGGGGGTCGAGGGGGCGGGTCCCCCCCGGCAGCAGGGGCTGCGCTGCACCAGCCCCACCACCCCCGCACGGCCAGTCCACCCTCGGGCACAGAACCCTGCACCCGCGATGCCATACCTACGCCTACACCGATCGCGGACACTACCACGACCACTACCACGACTACTATGACCATGCAATCGCAAGGGCAGCAACAGCAAGAGCAGCAAGGTCCCAGCCCGAGCCCAAGTCCAACGGGTGGTGACGTTGAGAAATTCGATGGTAAGATCGTCTACAACCCGGACGGTTCAGCGTACATAATCGAGGGCGAGAGCGAACTGAGCGAAGATGACTCCTTGCCGGATGGTTGCATTGTAGACGGTCGCGGTGTCTCTGTTCCTCATTCTTTAGTATTTCCTCAAATCGCGAGCGCGTACTACGTGTCAAGACTGTATGCCCATCAGGCCTACCAACAGCAGCAGCAACAGCAACAGCAACGTTCGGCCGCTCAGCAGCACAATCCCGATCTTCCTGTAATGCACAGCTATCGGGTAATTAGCTACAGAAGCGCGGAGGGTAGCAAACAACCGCCTCCGCCCCCGACAGCGCCTCCACCGCCTGCCGCATCGGTACCCGTGAAACCTATTTTAATGTGTTTCATATGCAAATTGAGCTTCGGGTATGCGAAGAGCTTCGTGGCGCACGCCCAGGGTGAACATCAGCTCACCCTGATGGAAGACGAGAGGCAAGTGCTCTCACATTCGACGGCGTCGGCGATCATCCAGGCCGTGGGCAGAGGAAAACAGCCGCTCGTCAGCTTTCTCGAGCCCGTGACAAATTCCACGTGCCCGCAATCGTCGCCCGCGCAGATGCAGAGCCAACAGCAACAGCAGCAGCGCGCCGAATCGAACGAGCACGAAACACCGACGGCGACTAGCACGCCGACCAGCACGCCCGGAGTCCCTAGCAGTCCTCAACAACAGCAACAACAGCAGCAACAGAGGCCATCGCCGAGCACACCTACCACACCCACGTCTCATTCGAATCATCCTCTATCGTACAATCATCAACAGCCACAACAACATCAATGGACCGGGGCGCAGGTGAGCGCTGCCTCCTGGGCCAAAGCACCGGACGCCATGCATTATACTTCACCACCGCCACCGACTTCATCGACCAAAGGCTCGCCGTCTTCTTACGCTGCACTGACACAACAACCACCGAATTTCCTGACGGGCACCACCATCGGCGTGTGTCCCGAACACATGCAGGGCAGACCGAGCGGCGTCGAGTGCCCAAAATGCGAACTTATCCTCGCCAGCAGCCGATTAGCGGGTCCGGGTGGACCGTTGGCAGGTATTCACAGTCGAAACTCGTGTAAAACGTTAAAGTGTCCGAAATGTAACTGGCATTACAAGTACCAGGAGACTTTGGAGATACACATGAAGGAGAAGCATCCGGAGAGCGAAACTTCCTGCATCTATTGCATCGCTGGCCAGCCTCATCCTAGGTTAGCGCGGGGCGAGACTTATACTTGCGGGTACAAGCCGTATAGGTGCGAGGTGTGTAATTATTCGACCACGACGAAGGGTAATCTCAGCATTCATATGCAGAGCGACAAGCATTTGAATAACATGCAAGAGCTGCAGCAGGGCGGAGGCGGCAGTTCGGGCGCCAGCAATCCATCCTCCTCGCAAGACGCGCCGATGCCGACGAGAAGTCCGCACCATCAACAGAACCATAGTCCGCACATCGCTGGCCAAGCCGGAAACCAAAGTAAACCGAAGCCGACGTTTCGCTGCGACGTCTGCAACTACGAGACCAACGTTGCGCGCAACCTGAGGATACACATGACCAGTGAGAAGCATACGCACAACATGCTGGTCCTGCAACAGAACGTGAAACACATGCAGACCCTGTCCGCGTTACAGTCGCATCACCAGCAAGCACAGCATCATCATCAACAAGCGCAACAGCAACACCAACAGCAACTCGAGCAGTTGCTTCACCTGGGCGGCTTGGACAAACCCCAACATGCCGAAGCGGCTCTCGCAGACATGGCTTACAATCAGGCCCTATTGATTCAAATGATGACCGGTGGTCAGCTGCCACCGCAGCTTCCACCCGAAATTATGGGCGGCATGGCGAGTATGGGCGCGATGGGAAATCTTGGTGGGGACGTTGGACTTTCACCAGACAGTATGGATCCTCCTCCGGAACCGGCTGATCCCGACCCGTCCCATCTCTATCAATGCTGCGTCTGTAATAATTTCGCGACCGACTCGCTCGAGGCCCTGACCCACCATCTGGCTGTGGACAGAACGCGGACACGCGAAGGCGAGATCCTAGCCCTGGTAGCCGGTCACTTCGTCTGCAAACTTTGTTCCTATAAAACTAATTTAAAAGCAAACTTTCAACTACACTGCAAAACGGACAAGCATCTGCAGCGGCTGCAGCACGTGAAC
The DNA here is from genome assembly GCA_916610235.2 of Lasioglossum morio. NCBI lineage: Eukaryota > Metazoa > Arthropoda > Insecta > Hymenoptera > Halictidae > Lasioglossum > Lasioglossum morio. Next base: position 2,385,973 of record OU744324.1, on the reverse strand, counting down.
CACGTGAAGGAAGGCGGTCCGAGGAACGAATGGAAGCTGAAGTACTTGGCCTCACCCACCAGCGCCGCGCAATTGCGTTGTCACGCGTGCGACTATTACACTAACAGCGCTCATAAACTAGCCCTTCACGCTGCCTCCCCGAGACACGAGGCCGCCGCGCTCCTTCTTCGTCATCTGCTCGAGGCTAGCGCCAACGTGCCCACGCAAGGGAAACTTTATCATTGTGCCCTGTGCGGGTTCAGCGCTAGGCACAGACTGCCGCTTCTGCAGCACGTCCGATCCCTCAGACACCTGCAAATGGAGCAACTGCATCAGCTCCATCGGCGGAGCGGCATCCAAGGCAACGAAACACCGCACACTGACATCGGTGACGTTTTTCAAGTCGTCGGCGATCCTGATGCACCACCCGCGCAACAATCCAGTCCGACTACACCCACCACTCCCAACGCCACCAGTGTCAACAGCGGTGAGTACAATCAATCTTATCTTCTCACGCTTCTTCACTTTTACTTTTTTCGCGTTCGTTTCGCCGAGAATTAGAGTAGTTCTAAAAACAAGATCCATTCCATGTGACAGCATATTCCTGAAATTCGTCGGTATTAGAGTCTGGGGTTTTACTTTCGAACGAACGTTCCAAACAGAGTCCTTACTATGCCTTTTTCTCTGCTATTTTGCAATTTATCTAGAATATTCTACGATTACTATTTTCAAAGTCAAACAACGTTCGACCGTTTCACTTTTCGGTTACCGCAATTGATACAAGCATGGAACCTTCCTCGTTTCCACGAGCACCGACATTTTTGATTCCCTCCGTACACCTCGTATCGATCAAAACACAGAAAACATATTACGGCTTCCGAACAACATAATCATACGAGCCGCAGTGCTCTCTTTGAAAACGTGCCGATCATTTTGTCCGACGTTGATGGAAAACTTGAATAACTCCTTACAACTCCTTTGTTGCGACGCCGCCACTTACTGGAATTAGTTTTCTCGGCTTATTAACAGCCATCTGTTATCGATCTACTTACGATTCAGGATGTCGTTATCCGGCACTTCAATGAGCCGTTTTTTTTCTTCTTTTATTTTTCTATGAAAAGCCGTCCGAGGGTCAGGAGAAAATTTCCACGGCTGTAGTAAGCGTTCAGAACACCTTCGTGAATTCAGTGTTTTCATCGATTATCGCGTAATTAACAGGCAATGACAGTAATTTAGCGTGGCATATGGTCGTGGCGTGTGCCGCGCCACGCACAATACTGAGCGGTATTATATCGACGGCCTGTACTTACATAAATATATGAGAGAGGACCGTGCATATACAAGGAGAAAACCAGTAGCACGCGTTGCCTCGTCCCGTTGTGTTCTCGCAACTGACGCTGTTCGATGTAAATGCGGTTTCGGACAATACCAGACCACGCGAATAGGCGGTCGTTCTTTATTTCTTGTCTTGCTTTCGCCACCGGCCACGCTTCTTGTGCCGGGAACGAACCATCGATAATTTTGTATTGCCAATCTGTAATTTCGACGGCATTGTTACCTCTAGTCAAGGAAGCATCTGCGATATCTACACAACCACGATATACCACTCTACGCGCACCTCGTTGCTGCCAATGTCGCTTCCCTTAACGCGGCATAACGCGAACTTTTGATCACGCTGTCCCCCTCCCCTCACCGCAAATAAGATTGTTAGGTTGAGTCACCGCTAAGCAGATTAAATAATTGAACTAGTAGCTCGCGTGGAAATCAATGGGGAAACAGAAATGGGAACTTCGAACGATGCGCTGTATCGAAATCGAACAGAATATATTATTTGCTACCATCTTCTCCTCTCTTTAAATATTATTAGTGAGTCTTAATCGATTATTAATAATTACATTGTAACATTATGTACATTGAAGACAATCACAAAAGAAACAGAAAATTGTTCGTTTAGCGGTGCTCGAAAAACGTTTCGGATAGTGAAACATGATCATTTATATTGCTTTCTGTACCTTACCAATGTGTTCTTACCATTTCATTTTTGAATACCCGAGAAGTCAAAAATGCTGTCGAATTTTACATTTAATTTGCAATTCTTCAAATATGTTATGTTTGCTCGTCACCTGAGCTCGCTCTAGTTAAATGTATGTAGGTATATGTCGATCTTTTTCTTGATTGTTCCCTCTCTCTCCCTCTCTCTCTCTCTCTTTCTCTCTCTGTATTGTCCTCAGTCGAGTCAGTATAGTTCTCGTCGTTAAACTAAACGGATCTATACTCAAGTAACCGGTATGTTTTCTTTTCTGTTCACCTCTTGTAAGAGACTATCGTTGCATCTATCTCTTTTTCACGATCGGTCTTCGAGATGAAAAAATTTCAGCCAATCGCTTTTTCTATGCAAAGACATGTGATTTTCCGCTTACTTTCCTCTTTGCACGGGTCCTGTTCGATCCAGAGCAAACCAAAATTTCCCAAATAAAGATCGATGTTTAATCGCGTAGTTCTAGAACCGTAGTCGTGGAGGTTTTATTCCGTAGCATAAGCGAGTCCCTTTTTTTTCGATGTTTATAGAACGACGGGAGGACGGTAGCGACTGCGGTAACGAGGTAAAGCAAGAACCGGACAACGATCAAGAAACGGAACAGGAACCGGACAACGATCACGAGGACGTCTCGTGTCCGTATTGCACGTATCAGCCGACGTCTCGCGAGGAGTTGCGGCAGCATTTGCAGGTGGCTCATGTTCAAGACTCGGACGAGAAAACGGAGACGGTGAAGGAAGAACCACCGCCGGATTTACTCTGTCCGTTGTGTCAAGATGGCTTCCGAGAGCGTTCCGCTCTCGAGAAGCATGTGATGCAAATCCATTCGGTGAACGCGGACGGTCTGCAACGGCTTCTGCTGTTGGTCGATCAGAGTCATTGGCTGAACAACAATCCGAGGAACACGTCGACGCCAGCGGTGACAACGCCAACGTCGCCGACGACCACCGCGAAGCCGCCGCAAGAGGATGACATGAACGAGCGCAGCGGCAATGACGAGATCGAGGAGATCACACGGTGCACGATTTGCGGACGAATCTGCCGCTCCCTGGAGGAACTGCAGCAACATCATCGAGAGACTCATCCCGCTACCACGCCCACGTTGGCGGTCAGCGAGAAACACGTGTACAAGTATCGGTGCGGCCAGTGCAGCCTCGCGTTCAAGACTCTGGAGAAATTGCAGCAACACTCGCAGTATCACGCGATTAGAGACGCGACGAAGTGCGCGCTGTGCGGCCGATCGTTTCGTTCTGTGCAGGCGCTTCAGAGACACCTGGAGTCGACGCACGCGGATATGCACGAGGAGGAGTTGGCGCAGTACAAGCAGAGTTTGTTGCACGCTCATCCGCTGCTTCAGGCGCTCACCGAGGAGAGTTTCCGGAGGCAGGGGAATTTGAGCGGGGAGCAAAGCGTGGAGGACGAGACCAGCAAGGCCGAGGAAGAAGAGAGTGACGCGAGCGACTCGTCGCCGTTGCACAAGGAACAACGTCTTCTGGAGGATTATCTGAACAGCCAGCCGGTCGCCGAAGACTCCTATCACGATCCCGGGAGGAAGTTTAAATGTCATCGTTGCAAGCTCGCGTTCACGCGGCAGAGTTACCTGACCGGACACAACAAGACGCTGCTGCACCGTAAGGGAGAGAAGATGTCCTACCCGATGGAGAAGTACTTGGACCCAAACAGACCGTACAAATGTGATGTTTGCAAGGAGAGTTTCACTCAGAAGAATATACTGTTGGTCCATTATAACAGCGTGAGTCATCTTCATAAATTGAAGAGAGCCATGCAGGAGCAGGGTAATAACAACACGCTGATATCGGTCGTGCCGCCAGCCAGTCCCACAGAGTCGCCGGATTCGCAACAGGATCAAGATAAGAAGCCTTACAAGTGTAACATCTGTAAAGTGGCTTACTCGCAAGGCAGCACTTTGGACATTCACATGAGAAGCGTGCTGCATCAGACAAGAGCCAGCAAACTGCCAGATCTCGCTGCTAGCGGTCAATTAGACCTTGCGCGACCGTTGATCGAGCAGCCGCCGCCATCCAGCCCGAACAGCCCACCTGTTAGCATGAACACCACCAGCACGGGAATGTTGTCTTGTCCGCGGTGCAGCGCTCTGTTCGTCAACCAGGAGCAGCTCGCCACGCATCAACAGCTCTATTGTATCTTCAGCAATCCGTTGGCATTGTTTCAACAATTGGCGGCGTCGCAGCAGCTCGTCCCGTCTACGCCGGCTAAAACACCGCCGCCGACGTCTACGACCCCGGGGCCGCAACAACACATGCAGCAGAGCGTGCAACACGCTTCGCAGGCGACACAGGACATCCTGTCGCAGCCGCGTCACAAAACGTCGCAGATGTACAAGCATCTGTTGGAGAGTTTCGGGTTCGACCTCGTGATGCAGTTCAACGAGAACCATCAGAGACGTCAGCGAAAAGAAGAGGAGGCTGCTGCCGCGCTCCAGGCTCAGCAGGAACAGCAGAAACAGGAACAACAGAAGCAGGCTCTGGCTGCTCAAGCTGCTCGCGAGAAAGAGGAGGAGGCTGAAGAGCCTACCGACGACGATGTCATACCGGAACTGACCCGAAGCACTTGCCAGCATTGCAACAAGGAGTTCAGCAGCGTTTGGGTGTTGAAGGCGCACTGCGAGGAGGTGCATCGCGATCTGGTGCCCCGCGAATTTCTCGAGAAGTACGCGCAACAGTTCAAGTGCGAGTACGAAAAGAAAAGCGTGGTGGTCACCGTCGCAACGTCGTCGTCTACGTCGTCCGCGCCCAGAAGCTCCACTCCCGCGACCGGTCAACCGCAAGATCTCAGCGCTGATAAAGAACAACGTGAAAAAGAAAAGGATGAGATCGCTGAGAACAAAGAACGCGTCAGCAAAACCCCGGAAGCCACCTCTACCACTCCAGCAACGACGCCCGCGTTGAGCAACACGCCTGTGTCGAGCACCGATTCCACTACAGCCACCGTCTTACCTACCAATCAGACAATCCATTCGCAACAACAACAGCAACAACAGCAGCAGCAGCAGCAACAACAACAACAGCAACAGCAGCAGCAACAACAACAACAACAGCAACACGCTCAACTTACTCTGGCGCAACAGATGTCCGAGATGCAGGCTGCTTTGAATGCTATGGCGGCTTCGCAGTTGCAACAACAACTTCAGCAATATCCTGGATTGATGATGGGAATGATGGGTCTCCCGTTAGGGTTGAACGTTCCTGCTTTGGCTGCCATGAATCTCCAACCACCTCTGGTACCGATGATGCTACCACCACCGCCTTATGATGGCGCTGCCACCGCGTATCCACCGATTAACGCTCAAGCTGATCTTCTAGCTAAACAACATCTTGCTCTCCAACAGCAACAGGCAGCGGCTGTGAGTACTTTTGTCAATATGTTATGCTTCGTTTTATCTGTTTCAACTGGTGTTGGGTAGGTAATTATCTGTGTTCGTGTCACCTTTCTTAACACTCAGGATGAACATTCGCTCATCAAACTTGATCTTAACGATTAGAGGTTTCAAATTTTTCAACGCGATCACGAATTTAGATGACGAAATAAAAATCCGAAATAAATTGTCTAGAATAGCATGAACAATTTAGAATAGAGTTTGCTCAAACGTTTAAAGGTGCATGAACGCTTCCCCGAATCATTGTCATTTTCAAATTCCACATTTCCCAGTAGAACAGAAACGTTATCATTTGATTTATGTAAAGACAACTATTTCGTTTCACTTAAGTACTTCACTACTCATCGATCAAATTTCTACATAATAAACTACACACAGAACTTTTGTAACCGATGCTTTTGTTTGTGCGATGATTATCGGGATCGCGTTGATTGTTCCGAGTTTCGGATGGTGACAAAATTATAAGATTGTCCATCCACTCGTCCCTTATGAATCTGAATTTATCGAAGAAGCTACACCATCACCGATACAGACCGGCCTAAGACAGCAAAGATGAATCTTTTCGTGTTGCAGGCAAGCGCAGCTGCTTCCCAGAAACGTGCTCGCACTCGCATAACAGACGAACAGCTAAAAATCCTCCGAGCGCATTTCGATATTAATAACTCGCCGGGCGAGGAGCAGATCCTAGACATGGCAGCGCAAAGTGGACTTCCGCCGAAAGTGATCAAACATTGGTTCCGAAACACGCTGTTCAAAGAACGCCAGCGCAACAAAGACAGCCCGTACAATTTCAACAATCCTCCGAGTACCACGCTGAATCTCGAGGAGTACGAGAAGACCGGGGAGGCGAAAGTAACTCCGTTAAATTCTAGCGTATCCGGTAGCAGTTCCTCGGACGATAAAAGCCCGAACAAGCAAGCGTCTCCACCCCCGTCGACGGCGAACGTCAACGCGTCTCAGACCAGCGAGATAAAGCAAGAAATACAAGAACAGCCGCAGTGTCACGTTCAACAGCAATCGCAGCACCAAGAGGAGCAACAACATCATTCACCTGGTAGCTCGGGTGGCCAACAATCCCGGCCACATTCTCCAGCACTTAGTATGAGCTCCGTGTTCCCCATGCACCATGACGTCTCGTCACATTCGTCAACGACAACGAGCGCGCCGAGCACTCCCATGTTACCACCGAAACTGGGACCGCAGAGTTTCGCTAGTCCCAACCCTGGGCCAGGCGGTGTCGTGCCAGGCTCCATAGCAGGATTAGCTCTAACACCTCAGAGATCTCTGAGCCCGGGTCGCGGGCCGACTGATTATTCCTTTAGCGGAGGCTCTAACGGGAACAGCTCTTCGGGCAATAGTTCTGGCAAACGCGCGAATCGAACAAGATTCACCGATTACCAGATCAAGGTTCTCCAAGAGTTCTTCGAAAACAACGCGTATCCAAAGGACGACGACCTGGAGTATCTGAGTAAGCTCCTCGGCTTGAGTCCGCGCGTGATCGTTGTTTGGTTTCAAAACGCTAGACAGAAGGCGCGCAAAGTGTACGAGAATCAACCAGCCGCCGAGCCAGTGACACCAGGCAACCGCGAAGGGGACGACGGATCCGGTCGCTTTCAAAGAACACCAGGCTTGAATTACCAGTGCAAGAAGTGTTTGTTGGTGTTCCAGAGATATTACGAGCTCATCAGACATCAGAAGACTCATTGTTTTAAAGAGGAGGACGCCAAGAGGAGCGCGCAAGCACAGGCTGCCGCGGCACAAGTCGCCGCCGTTCTCAGTTCCGAGGACAGCAACAGTAGCTCAACTACAACCACCACGAATGTTACGTCCAATAACCCATCCGCTGCGCCTGCCCTCACAGAACAATTACAACAACCACTGAACACCACCACGTCTCCTCACCATCAGCAACAGACGATGTCACAACCGCATCAGCAACCTCAACAGCAGATACAACAGTCTCAGTCGCAGTCCCAGTCGCAGTCCCAGTCGCAGTCTCAGTCGCAAGCCGAGTCTAAGGAGGGGAGTTTCCAGTGCGACAAATGCAACCTGATGTTCGGACGATTCGAACTGTGGCGCGAACATCAGCTAGTACATATCATGAACCCGTCCCTGTTCCCACCCGCCTATCCGCCGGACTCACCCTTCGGAATCCTACAGCAACAAGCTTTGAACGCTACCACCGGCGTCGCGACCGAGACCCCTCATCCCTTAATCGCGATGATGCAGGATAGAAAACGAAAGTACGAAGACTTCGACGACGGGACAGGCGGTGAGTCTCGCTCGAACTCCGAGCACAGCGAGCAGCCGAAGGACAAGCGACTGCGCACGACGATACTCCCGGAACAATTGGATTATCTGTACCAGAAATATCAGGTCGAGTCGAATCCGTCAAGGAAGATGCTGGAGACGATCGCCCGGGAGGTCGGTCTGAAGAAACGCGTGGTCCAGGTGTGGTTCCAGAATACTCGAGCTCGCGAGCGGAAGGGCCAATTCCGCGCGCACAGCCAGGTGATCAACAAGCGTTGCCCGTTCTGTCCGGCCCTGTTCAAGGTGAAGTCTGCTCTGGAATCGCATCTGAGCAGCAAGCACGCCGACCAGGTTGCCCGCGGCGAGGTCAACATCGACAACATCCCCGACGAGGAGCTTTCGATGGAGTCCGCGCCCTCGAACCCGAGCACACCGAACATGATGCCTCCGCTCTTCCCACCGTTCAACACCGACATGGAGGCCTCCCTGAAGAAGTACTACGAGGAGTCGATGAAACGATACATCAGCGAGCTGCAGGCTCACGCCAGCAACGGCAAGCAGGAAGCGTCGAACCACCAGAGCTCCGGGAACAACAGCGGCGAGTCCCCGTTGGATCTTAGCAAACCGGTCGATCTCAGTCGGCCGATGAAGCTGAGCCTCGGCGGGTTGAGCAACCTCCTCGAAGAACAGCACGGCATGCATTTCCGTGGCGGCAGCGATTGTGGTCCACTGACCGACCTCTCCGAACGGAGCATCTGCGACGACGACAGCATGAGCGAGACTACAGAATTCTTGGATGACGAAAGCGGACCCGCGAGTCCGGCCTCGAGCACGCAGAGCTCGCGACAGGGGTCCGCTTCCGTGGGAACTGGAAGCGCTGCCGTCCCGGCGGTAACCGGTGCCGGCAGTGGAACCGGCCAGTCCAGCGGCAAAAGGTATCGCACTCAGATGTCAGCGACTCAGGTAAAGGTGATGAAGTCGCTGTTCTCGGACTACAAGACACCAACCATGGCGGAATGCGAGATGCTCGGTCGCGAGATCGGCCTGCCGAAGCGTGTGGTACAGGTGAGCATCTTCCAAACAGTTGATTCTTGCTAGACGCGATTCCTTAGTGGTCCGGATCGAAGAATTTCACCACGTCCTTTTTGCGAACCCACAGAAATAGATACAGACATACAATGTAACATCTCAAACTCGAAAGGAGAACTCGTTCTTTAACAGTTTGTTCAATCGAATTTTGAGGATGTATCGTATGTTCAGAAAACTTTGCGAAATGTAGAATGTGCTTTAAATAAATCTCACCGTGCAATCTCGGCCAGCACGGTTTCAAATAAATGCAGACAGAAAAACTTAGATCGCGGCTTTATATACATTTCGCATTAATCTATAGTCTATATGTAGTTCGAAATAGCTTTGGAAAAGTTTCATTGTACCGATAATAAGTACCGACCAATAATGTCGCGATGTAAAGTGACGCAATAGCGGCAGTTTAAAAGAGTAATTTGCGTAGTAGAACGAGGCGGAAAATGAATCACTCCGTTACAGTTTTAGCACGTCGCGAATACGGTAGTTCTTGGTCACCTACGTCGACCGGTTCGCGCGCGCAAGAACGAGAGAGAGAGAAAGAGAGAGAGAGAGAGAGAGAGAGAGAACGCTTCGTTAGAGTCCCGATATCGAAAGAAAGGGAAAGAACGATTAATTTTGTTTTAAAATGCTGAACATCGAGCGTTCCTCCGGATTGCGATTTTGATTAAACCTTCTTAATTTGTTCATTTTCAAGGTCGGTGGACAATTAGGAAGCAATGCAAATTCGGTAGATATCGCTCGGGGAAAGTTGATGGTTCGGCAAAGTATCGCTACTAAATCCTTCGATCCGGATCGGTGTGCACCAATGAGCCCTTGATCTAATCGAGCGGACTGTTCAGGTCTGGTTCCAGAACGCCCGCGCCAAGGAAAAGAAAGCTAGATTAGCGGCAGGCCTGCCGGCGGAAGGTTCTGCGGTGCAACCGCACCGCGGCCCGACCGGACCCGACGAGTGCCGACTCTGCTCGGTCCGATACTCTGCGAAATCGCCTCTGCAGGAGCACGTATTCTCTCGACGACATATCGAGTCGGTGCGTGTCGCTGTCGAAGAAGGTAGTCTGGTGCCGCCGACACCCGGTGCACCGATCCTTCCCACTGGCAACAATTCTGGCCCGGGGATGGGCAACCCGTCGGTGGTTGGCGCCACCAACCAGCAAGCTAGCCAGCAACAGCAATCGGACGAAAACATGATGTACGGATCCTTGTTCCTTCACCCTACGGCGATGTTCCAGCCGCAGCAACAACAACACCCGGGTGCCGCGACGCCTAGTACGGCTACCACTACGCCTGGTGAGTGCCTCGCTGACCTCTTGTAAAAGCGACCGTTCGACACGCGTCTCGTTCGAAATTCGTTCACTTCTCACGACAAGGATTCGTACCCGAGAAGAGTCTCGAAACTCAAATTTATTATATATATGTATATCTATAATATAGATCATCGACTCTTGATCGCGAACGTCGAAACGCGCGTTTTTTTGTATTTTATCGCTTTTTTCTGTTTTTCATTTTCTTTGACTCTTCGACTGCCGATACGACAAGCCCGTTCTACAAGTTCGTAGAATCTCTCACTCTGTTATTTTTTTGTGAATGAATTTCGAACTTGCGCGAGCTACGTCGTTGTATGTTGTGCACGTGTTCTTTGTTTACCGCGTGTATACCATACACCTGTACAATTTGGCCCGTGTGATACTCTAGGGGGCCCGACGCTGTATGAAATTTATACAGAGGTTTCGAAAGATCTTTACATGTATAGTGCGAATATTATATACCCAGAGCTAGGCAATACTGAAAGTTCCTATCAGATGACTATTCTAGCGTAAAACAAGAATGTGCGAGAGGGCGAAAGAGAAAAAAAGAGCGCGTGACTGTGCGTGTGTTTACGTCCGTTTGCGAGCGTGTGGGGAAGAAAATCGTTCGAGAGAGAAAGAGCGTGCGTGTACGTGTGCGTGTGTGTATGATTGACAAAAAAAAAAAGTAGCGTGAGCAAGTGAGCATAGAGAGGGTACGCATCATCGAGCATTAGCTTATAAAGAAAACGATCATCGCAAACTGGAGAGATACAGATTATTACGAACTTTATTATTATATTTTATAATGGATTCTTAGTACTATCCATTTCGATTATTACTCGACGCGTTTGATGCATTATAGTATAGCCAGAAAAGAAAAGAACGGAGAATGCACAGTTCTGTATCTAGATCTGTATCTACATCTTTCTAATTCCTACGTAGCGTAGCGAAGTATTGCTCCCTCTCCTCTCGCGCCCCCTATACCTTTGTTTCTCCCTGTTTCGATTTTACATTATTATTATCATCGTCATCATCGTCGTCATTATCCGCGAAGCCATTCCAAGACCGTGACATCCAGCACGGTGGAAAATCTTCTTTAAACGTGCTCGCGTAGCACGCGCTGTTGTAAATATACTTCGCGATCGTTCACTGTTATCCGAGGCCCGGACAGGGCCCCTTTTAGAACGAACGGTCCCGATTCTGGCCTCCGCGTGAAGTACACGTAATCGGTAAAGAGATACGCGATCGAGAACGACGCGTTTGCACATACAACATACATGCATATATACATACATACATTTAATCCATCAAGCCCCCCCCCCCCCACGACGCGTCACCCTGAACCCTAAGCGTCTCGTTTCTTTCTCCTCTGTACTCCCACCTCGTCCCATCCCCTCCCCATTCTTTTTCACATCCCTTCGCGTCGTCGCGACGTAAGAGAATCCTATTTGCCATTACGACGACATCGATCTTAATCAGGGCTAGTACTAATTACTATTATTATTTTATGCGTTAGTTATTTATGAGTTCCCTTTTGTGATAGCCACACTCTCGTCCGGCCACACACGCTATTGACAGCGAAACCCGCTCGCGAATGTCCCTCAGCCTTGAGTAGCCCGATGCACGTCCATTTTCCTTTTGCGCTTACTCTCTTCTTCTCTTGAATCATCGTTTATTATTATTTCTTTGTTTGCTCCCATTTTTTTTTATTCTTTTTGATTTATTCTATTCCGCCGCGAGCTCGTGTTTCGCAGCCGACGAGAGTGTGGCTCCGTTTCACGCTTTTTTTCTTGACCGACGAACGAGTTTACAAGACACACGCGCGCGATTCCGCTTTCGCGCGTGTCCCATGCGCGGAATCACGGAGGACGCATAACACACGACACATGTACACGTACATGAGACAATGTTATGTATGTCGGTCCTACTATTCTTGTGTATATAGCTTATTATTATTATTATTATTATTATTATTAATTATTATTATTATTATTAATTATTATTATTATTTTATATTAATAATATTATATTATTTTCCGTTCTAGTCTAAAATAAAGCTATACTATCGTAAGATTAATCTTTGGTTTTTTTTCTTATTTGACGTTTTCATCCTGTTTCATCCCCCTGCACCCTTTTTCTTTTGCTGTTTACTTTTCGGGTAAGTCAGTGCTATGGTGTGTTGTTCAACGTGACTTCTCCAAGGTAATATTCGACCAGTAAACGAATGTAGAATTACTGTAGTAGTCATTGCCACGTTCGTGTTTGAATAGATGGTGTCCGATGTGAGGTGCAGCACACTTCACAGTATTTTCGCTGATCGAACGCCAAATGTTCAATTTTATTCCTCGCTCAGAATAAACAGAGTAACAAGTCATGTAGCTCAATTTGTTGGCAATAAAACACAGAATTCTCCGAGCACGGGACTTTTAACACTAGAACTACCGGACCAGTCGGAATGACTGGTGCGAACTGTTTTCGAAACGAAATATTAAAAGTATAAATGTGTTTTTGCGAGAAATTTCTTTAGTCAACTTCTTTGTTGCAGTACATATTTAAATAAAACTTGCACGAAATCGAAATAAATGGTATATTGTCGTTATTATAAGGCAATGTATGCCAACTGCGTTTAGTGCTCGGTAGTTCTAGTGTTGAGTAACCTGAAAAATCGAGAGAGATCATTCTAAATGGTAAGAAATTCGCTTTGATTTTCTCTGGGGAATAATAGTTGGATTTCGCAGGAATCTCTGTGCTTGATATTCGTATTGTTATACGTGTAGAACGCTAATTACTTGTACGATTCCAAATTACTCGATTCTTCAGACCCACCTCGGAGATTTCATTAACCAGCGAAGAAACGATTGGTTCCCGAGGGGGTGTGAGCGTGGGGGTGGGGAAGATCCAGGGCGTACAGCTATTGACAACGATGACTTCGTAATTGTTACGTGACTTATAGCCGACTTTCTAAGGTTTTGTCGATCGACCGACCGGTAATTAGTCGCGGTACTTTTTCGAGGCGTCTCCGGTATAACAATAGAACCGATCTATACACGACGATGCGTGGGGAGGCGGATGATTGCGAGTTGCGGGGACCATTGTACACACGGTCATGGTCGGCGTTGACGGGCCCGTTCACTGCCACCGACACCAACGCCACGAAATTCCCTAAAGGACGCGATTCACGCGTTGAATGGAACGGGACGCATTCAAGGAAAACGAGAACAAAGGGTACGGATATTCACTCGGAAAATTGATTCCTTAGTGACGGCGAACCGTCGTCGTCGCCGCGTTTCAACTTTGCCTCCTCGTCTGCGCATCCTTTGTAACCGCGGCGTCACGACAAAGGCTTGATATCCCTTGGAAATCTAATAATCCTTTGTTTAGCCCCTCGCGTAAACATTCGACGCGTGAAATCCGTCGATGAAACTCATTTTCTCCGGCTGAACAACGACGCTCCTTATTAACATTTTCTACACCCCCGGCAAAAACCATTCAAACGTCCGTCATCGTAATCATTCGAACATATTCGGCGTGGAAAGTATTTTTATCGCGATACCGGCTAACGACGCACGTCCTGCACAAGGAACGCGTTGATCAAAAAATGTTCGTTTTTTCAAACCTTTGCAGTCGAAGCTATTTCAATGCGAAAGTTAAACATTTCTTCCGGGTTAGAATAATTCAATTCTGTATGATTCTTAAATGTTTAGTAATTGGTTGGATACCAATAGTGAAAGTAATTTTTACTGGCGGTTCTACATGACACAGAGTTAGATAACCTTGCAATAATTTCGTATCAGTTTGAAGGATCACATTAAAATTATGAAAAAAATTCTACTGTTCAGTGAAAACCAAAGTACAGATGGTTTCAAACGGTCGTGTCACAATACGATCTGTCTCTGATCTTGAAGACCTCTTCAAATATTCGTTCAAATATTCAAGTGTATTCACAGGGCGCGCAATAAGCATATGAATGCGCGTCAGGCATAGAAGAGGATTTCAAAGTGACGATATTATATCGCCTTTAGAAAATCACGAATGGCGTGTATCATGTGATTCAGAGGCGGCGAAAGGGTTCAAGGTGATCCATGGTCACGTGTCTGAAGAATCGTGTCTTCCGCATCGGTTCGTGCATAAAAACATTTCAGGCTGCGTTGGGGGGTTGGTTGAACAGGGTGGAAAAAAGAAAAGAGAAATGTATGGCGCCGCGTAAAAATTCATGACGCTCGTTTTATTCCGAGGTAGGTAGAGTTGGTTCGCGTGGCTCGTGGCGGGCCACGTGTCGGCGCCTACGATGGGTTAGGTGTGCGCGCACGTTATTTTGAAAACGTTGTCGTTAATAGAAGAGGCGGCTCCCGGGGTCGCTACACGAAAAATACCGGTACGTGTTTTGTAGTGAACCGGGGAACGATTATACGTGCGATTCGTGAAATTATGCAAAGCACAGGACGAGCCGCACAAAGGACGCTGTTGATTCGCGTGCGCGGAGGGTGTGTAAACGACTCGCATGGCAGGCACGTGGCCCCGTCGACGAGGGAATGCAAATGATAACTGGTCTCGAGGGTTGGACATTCTTTTTGTCCGTACGACGACGCGCCGAGCGCTGCGTACTCGCACGAAAATCGCGGAACTGAAAATACGCGGGCCTGCTAGTAACCAGCAAGAGCCATCACCCTGCTCGAACACCCCGTTTACGATCCAATTAGCTTTACATCTGACGGAGAAACTGCTCCGTGGTACCTTCGTAAGCGCGGAACGAACGCAGGCTAATTATTCGACGATGTATTTGTACGCGGTCGATCTACAATGTATTCGACCACTAAATGTCCGATATTCGACAAGTTTTGCAACTGTAAATCGTGCGGCAGTGAATATAGTTCCTGAAATTACAAACGCATAGTTTAACTATTCAAATGAAGAGTTAACTGCAGACAGTTTGAACGCTGATTCGTTGACCAGTTCATCCTGGATCCCCGAAGAAAATATTTCTATTCGAAAACTTTTCGTCCGCAAGCGGCTAAAAGTTTTAGCCTGAGACGAAGCACACAATCAGAACCGCGTGACACCTTTCCGCGCCGTCGCTCTGCAGACGTAACGAACCCTCTCGATCTATGTCGCAAATAGGGTGTTTACATTGAAACGTCCCACACGATCTGAGATCACAGTAGCGTCAAGACCGGTCGTAGAATCGACAGCCCAAACGAGTTCACCTGGTAGAGGATCTCCGGTGGAAGGGCCTTGGGGACGCCACCAGGTAAGAATTAGCATGCCGTGAGGCACTCGACCCTTCTTTTTTCTCTTCCACCGCCGTCGGGAACCCTCGCGGTCTTCGTTTATTCGCCTTTAATCCCTTTGGCTCCAGCGCTAGGACCGCACGGTCGACTATAAGGTGGTGGCAGCGGAGGAGTATCTCGAATTCGTTCGTCTCTCCCACTTTCTGCATCCTTTACCTCCTCCTCCTCCTCCTCCTCCTCCTTCTCCTCTTCTACTCCTTGTCCCTTCTCCTCTTTCTCCTTCTACTTTCTGCCCCCTCCCCTCACTCCGTTACCGTCCGCGTTCCATGTCCTTCTCCTTTCTTCTGCCGTGTCCCAGGCCATATGTTACCCGATACACGGCGGAGCTATTAATTATATCGATCTATATAGGCAGTGTAGTTAGCCGTAGCAGCGAAAAGCAGTACCAGGTCCCGCAACGCTTTATGGTTCTTCTTCTCCCCCCCGTGATCCCCGTTTGCTCTTCCCCTCCTCGCCTACTCTCTTTCTCTCCCCGCCTCGGTGAACCGCCCCGGCAACGGGGTGAGAACCTAAAAAAATGCTGCAGTCTCTCGCGCATTGCACAGAAATACATAAAACCCGGCCAGGGGCATAAATCATTAGGGCCCCGTGCCGAAGAACTATTATGTGACTCATGCCGGGGTACAGAGATCAGGCCATGGATCCTACGAGAAGGGAGTCGAAAAAAATATTGCTACAGGGGCTGAGAGAGTTCACCCTAGGGTTGCGGTGATCGTCCCCGATGCCGCTTTTTCGGCCCGGTAAAAAATATCGACACCGTTCGATCCCCCGGATTTATTCCGTAAATTGAGTTCCGGGATTATCGACCCGACCACGGGTTTATGGAAACGCGAGTCACATTCGGCAGAGCATCATCCATAAGGAAGTAGACGTAGGCGTGAGAACAACATTCAGCTATTAATAGACAGTATTAACACTTTCTTCCAATAATTCCATCATGAATTCAACAGTCTTGAATTCTCCTAGCGTCTTCCCCTAATTGATGAGTGACCATTAACATCATAGGTTTTTCGGTTATGTGTTTCGCATTGAAACAAACTAAAAGTCGCGAATTTTCCGGCATAATTTGCTTACCTACGAACAACGAAACGGTATAACTTCTTTCGGGAAATAATGAAGGTTAACGCATAGTGTGAAATAAATCGCTTTCGCCTTACTTAATATTTGTGGTCACCAAGGCGAAACTCGTTAAAGCGTTTCGGAGTATTCGAAGCGGTAAAAGAATAGTACCAGAAAGGTCATAACGAGTATAATTGGGAAGGGTCAAATCGTTACGAAAAAAAATCGTGTACGATCTGCGCCGCGTTGAAGCGTTCCCGCGGATTGTTTACTTTCGCCGAACGCAAGCGCCGTAACGAGAAATTCCTGGAAGAATTTCTTTCGGCCCTTGGCTCAGGTAGACCTCGCGTCGGACAAGGTGGTGAGAGGAGCTGGCGTGAAACGAGTCACGAGACCATTCGTGAATAAGCTAGTAAAAGTAGCGAACTATGTATAGAGGCCGGGGACGACTCTTCCCTCCGCGCCGCAGTTTTTCAAAGCCGCTACTGGAATCCGGCAAAAAACTCACCGGTCGGCTACTGGTCACTCTAATGCTTGCCTATAACGTAGCCAGGTGATTTTCAACGCCGGCTCTTCGTCGATGACGATTACGAGGAAGCGTCGCCACCGCTCTCGGTGACCTCGACGCCGCGGTGTTTCGAGAGCAATCAATCCAGCTGGACGAAACTGTATTTTTCTCTACTTCCAATCATTAACTTCAAGAGAATCACTCCATTTAACACTTTGACTGCCCTGTCGCCCATATTTAAGTGGCGACATTGTGCTGAATTTGCTTGTAGTTTGATTTGTGGAAGGTTAACACTTTTAAATACAATATTTTCAGCTTAACACTAACTCTACCGAGCCTTAAAAGCAACTGGTAGATGTTCCCTTATGCAGAGTGTCTCAGCCAAAGCAGGCCACCTGAATATCTCCTTTATTTTTAATGACACGAAAACTATTTATAGCATAATTTAAATGATATCGAAAGAGGATCACCATAGAAGAACAATTTTTTTTCGTCTGGTTATTTTTTCAGTTTTTTTTCAAGGTCATCGTTATGTCGTTATATCGTTAGAGTCCACCATTAGAAAAGCGTTGATGTTTTTTTTATAGCGAACGAGACGCAGAAAGAATTGAGTGGACAGGAAATTATTTCTGATCGTCTACTTATAAAGAAAGACTATTGGTACATTTTCTTGTAGAACCTTTTTCGGGTTTCCTCGCAAACATTGTACGGCGTGAAAACGAATCCGGAACGGTCGACAGGTGTCCAAGTAGCGCGATCAAAGACTGCTCGGACGGAGAAACTCGTTAGAAAAATTGGTTCCAGGCGACAGACAGAACGCCATTGATTTTTTGCCCGCGAATCACGGCTGTTTATTTCACTTTTCCCTCGTCAGTGTAATTATTTTCGCTGGAATGCAGCGACCGCCGCGTTTCTCGCATTCGCTGTGCGAACCAACTGGTTCTCTTTCTCTTCTCTTGAGAATTACAAACGTTTTGGCGAAAGCAGGAAAATCCATTGGCAAAATTGCTTACTGGATTAAACATACAGATAAGATCATCATTGCACTGACAGGTTCAATGATCGTACAATAGTTCGGTCTGCAGAAAAGTTGTTAGCAAAAACGAATCTAATTTTCCACTGAAGTACACGTTCTATTTTCAAGCTGATTCTCTGAGAAATGATAGTCGGCCGTGCCATTGAGCATAATTTCCTCCCGCGAAATTAATAAAAATCACGACAATAATTCATCACCGCTCCAACGCGACTGGGTGCACCGCAAAAATTTCACCGCAATTGTGCGTGGATGATGCCAAGGCGACCGAATTGTTACGGGCGGAGAACGATGGTACCATAAACTCCGCGAAGGCAACACGGCGAGACGAGTTATGGCAATGATGCCGGGAGTTCCACGCATGACTCGGCACGATGCAAGTACCGATGGACCTTGAGGCAATCAAAAAAGAGTAAAGTCGCTCGGTATCTTGATGTGGACCGACCAGTCACCCATACAAAAGAATCAATCGCTAATTATTAAAATCTCGCACCGTTACAGTTTCATGTAACTCCCACTGAGACGTTGCGTTATTTATTATTACATCTTCTGAGCATGTTTAAAATATGTATGGACTAGCGAAAGTGTATCGTGGCGTTGCAAATACCTACTGACATTAAACATGCCGACGTTGAATATTTTATTAAAGCAGAAATTACGATAATTTTCTTCGAACCTACCCTTGACATTTGGCTCCGAACTAAATAGGATACGCGATAGTTGCCATCGATCAAAAGTTCAGCTCTCCATTATATTTTCAAAGTTTCCGCTTTCACTGCAATGGCTATTTCTAGAAATATTACCGATCTTGTATCCTCACTAGTTCCGACGATTTATTTTAAAGAAACTCTATCAAGTTTTCAAGTCTTCATAAAAGTAGATTAGACCCGTTTTCAGAGGAAGCAAGGAATAATGTTTAAACAATTTTGTGAATACTATACAATACTTGAACTGCATATAATGTATAACTGTATCGAAAGCTAATCTGCATTAAGAAGAATGTAAACGGAATAAAAGTAGTAGAAGATTGTACAAGCAGAAGAATTAGAAGTCGTAGAAGATTGAAGTGCGCCTTACAGATTTGCATTTTCATGAATGGAACGTGTAATTTTGGTGAAATTAAGTGTATTAATAATTCCCGTAATATTTACAAATCAAGCCTATTACGTTGTACGGTGTAATAGAAAAACGGTGATTGTACAATGCACACAGAGGTATCTGCATTTAAATCTAGCAGTAGCAGCAATCAAAGATCGCTTGCGTCGAACTCTGTCATTTGTATACAAGATACGGCATCGCTGGCACGTGGCGCAAATCGCCCTTCGACTAGCTGTATAATGGAAGCTTAGGATATATTTATGTGTAAATCACGCGATTTGAAAAACAGGAAGGAACTAGCTATGTTTCCATACGGTAGCTCGAACAAGAAAATTAACGTGATTCTTTAAACTCGATCATCACTCGCAGAATATTGAATAATCCGAATCTAAAGAATAACAGCAACCTCTGAAAATTGAAACTTGCATAGAGAATAGAATAATAGTATTCTATTCACTATTCGCTTCTGTATAACATTTTCCTGGTAGGGTTAGGACGCTACGACTGCACGAGTGTACGTTACATTTTACGTGAACTTCACGAGTCACGCAACATTTGCAACATATAATAATCTTTCTCAAAACGAATAATTGAGTATCAGCTGAAATGTAACTTCCCCTTGTCATTATGAAGTACCGCAAAACTTCTTCTAGGATATGAAAAGCGAAGGGAAACTAAGTATATTACCTAGAAATCATGCTTCAGTTGGTTTCTTCTGATTCATTATTCAAAATGGGGAGGGACGTTTCTATTTTACCTTTCCTGTATTATTTGCCGTTCGAGCAAGAAGTACGATATCAAATATAAAATACAGCTCTGTTCATTAATAGTAAAAAACAAATTCATATATATATATACCCATAATTATGAAATCATATATTTCTTGTTTCGAGATATTTAAAGCAAAAGGATATTAAAAATTGCATTGAATTAATACAGCTTAAAATAATGTGATGTGAAATAACACTGGTAAACTTTTTTCAATTTTCACTTAGACCGCTTTCATAATTATGGGCACATGCACGTAACAAAAAATTCGACATTTCCATATTTCACGAGTTGAATTCATTCTGGAAGTACTCCTTTGGTAAAGTACTGTGTTAAACGGTATACAGAATAATTCCGCAGCAAATGACGCGGCCAGAGAGAGAGAGAGAGAGAGAGAGAGAGAGAGAGAGAGAGAGAGAGAGAGAGAGAGAGAGAGAGAGGTGCACCCGAGTTCCTGCGAGCGTGTACCCGCAAGAAAATGAACGTTGGCCTGGGTGACCGTAGGACGCTCTTGATTTTTCAGGATCTGGGTGAAGCGTGCTTGAAAGAGTATCTAGGTACGGTACCTCCTGGCTAATACCTCGGTAAGGAGGTACACGTAGCTGGGTGCACGGGTGGTGGGTTCGGTGTCTTGAGGGTCCAGAGGCGACCGCAGATCGCAAGCCTGCGCAGCCTCTGCTCGGAGGCTACCGCGGCCGAACACGCCGGCTGACGGTGGTTGATGTTGTTGCCTGAATTATACTCTGATTATACTCCGAGTACGCGGCGGCTATGATTAAACATTAAACAACGCCATTACGCCGAGTCAGAGGGAAACGGGAGAAGAGAGAGAACGAGAGAGCACGAGAGGTGGTGGCTCGCGTGCGAACGAGGGAGAGGAGCAGCGAAGAAGGATCGGAAGGACGAGGAAGAGGATACCGCTGGGAGGGTTCCTCCTCGTCGTCGTCAGGTGACCGCGGTCGCTCGTGTCCTCCTACGAGTTCAGGATTAGCTTGTAATTCCTTCGGCTGGCTGGCTCTGGCCGTGCTTCTTTGCCTCCCTCCTCCTCCTACGGCCGCTGACTGTTGCTGGCTGCCTTGCCTGCCTAACCAGAAACAGGAATACCGAGAAGCGTAATTAGCTATTCGCCCGCGAGAGGAGCCTATTTGCTTTACTGCATTCCGCGCGCCACCATTCAGGATGAAACGGGCTTGACAAGAGAAAAGAAAAACAGAGGGAGAAACAGGCGAAAGGAGAAAGACACCGAGACACCAACCCGGAGAAAACCGGCGCGGCGGCGGCGCGGCGCGGCGGCGCGGCGTACTGTACTCGCGATCACCAACCAAGGCTGATCCTAACGAGCCCGAAACAACGATAGATCGAACCTCCGACACTGACAATTGCGGGACTGACTTTTATCGCTCCGGCATCACGCGAATAAATTGAAACTGGATGATGGATCGTGCACGAGAGCCGATCTTCTGTCCGAGCATTAGCACGATGCTCCGATCCGTGATTAGAACAAAATGGTTAATAGGAGCGACAGACGAGCTAATGTCTGTGAAATGGAGCTGCTAATCTGAGAATCTGTGTTTGAAATCGAGTACAAGGAAGATCTAACCACGGCTGGCTTGCAAAGATTGAATACAATCGTGTTCCAAAAAAGTTCTAATCCCTGAAGATTGTGCTTCGAAACTGTACAAACTTTTTTCGATATCTGATCTACGGAAACGACTTCGGCAACAATGAGCAACTCGCGAAATAACTTGACGCGTGTCTATGCTACGTTGGTCGTTGTTGTATTACACAGTTTCTATTTCTTTACTTTTGCGAGTCTCCACCGGTTTGCGAAATCGGCTGTGTCGCTGTCCAAATCCGTACGGGCACTGTCCGTTCGTCAACAAGAAACCAAATGTGAAAGCAATGGTCTCGCGGTGTCGGCTCGTTGCATCAATGTTCGCGGAAAAATCCGTCGAACGTTACAACGCTTCTTTCCTCGTTACCGCAATATGTATTACGCTTCGAATCCGTGGTCAGGTTAGCCGGAATCGGACCGGAGCACGAGCAAACTCATTTCCTTCTCGGGCCGCGCAGCGGGAGTCGATCTTTTCGTCGGTGGACCGCGAACCGGAAGAGACTCCTCGCCGGTTTAAACAATTTTCCCCGGGATCATGTCGCTGATTCTTCGGGAGCGTGAAACGTGACTGCCATCAAGCTGTTCATCATGGTCCGCGTCGGACTTCGGTCGGCCGCCTGCCGTAATCCACTTTAATGCACTCCTTACCCTGATCTTCCTATCTTGTAGCGGACGGGCGGGCGTCGTGGAAGCGCGATTTTCGAGTTGCCTCGAGCCCGTGATGGAACGAACGACGAACGAGAGTCGCCGCGGTTCTGCTACGTGACGTTGCCACGTAGTTCCATGTCGTCGCCCGTGCCCCCATGTACCGCAAATACGGTTAGCTGCGGCCCGACTCGAATCGCATGACCAAATCACGGAAATTACGAACACCGGTCGGTCTCGCCTCGGACCCGCTCGAAATCCGCCAAATAAAGTCGCGAATCTAGAGAAACCGAAGCACAAAAGCATCGGAATATTTCGAATTCAGGCACACATTATTTGAACACTCATCGCGTGTCCGCACTAAAGACCAGTAAAAAAGTAAGGATAACAGAACGGTAAATCAAGCTCGTGTTATTTCCACTCACATAAAATTGCATCAATTTATTTTACACATTGAGAATCAACTTAACGCTTCGCGTTACACGACCAGTGTGAATCGAAAACACGGCGGGACTCCTTAAGCTGGTTTCTCGTGAAATTGAAATCGGGCATAACTTAAGCTGAATATAGAAAATCGTTGGACATTGCTGCAAATGACCAGCGGCGTTTCCTTTTCGTCCGGCGACGTGGCCGACAAAGAACGATTCTTTCGTTCCTCGTTTCGAGCAGGTTTTCCTGGCTGTCGTTTCCCTTTTTCTCGGATCGTAACGATCCACCGTCGTCCTAACTCGCTTATAATAACTCTACTCTGGCCGGCTAATGACGACCCGGTCCTGGCATTATTGTTTCCGCGGCAGATTGCTCGGCCGCCTCTTCTGTCCACAATTATTTCGATAATTCAGCCTCGGTTGTTCCAACGCCGGTGTGACAAACTGCGGTATCATTGGGCTGCACCCTTGAATCTCAAAGTGAAATCGTTACCGCGCCGAGTCGCTGCAATTTATCTCCATTCCGACCGAAAAAGGAATAACGCCGTGCCAGATCGTTCTAATCAAATGATTCGAGCGAACGTTACTTGAAATAATTGCCGATCTTTCCTATTTCTACGCCCATGGTTATCCGGTGATTCGAGAGCTCGAAATGCATGTCCTGTCGAACCAGTTCCTTCGCAAGCTCATCACGGTAAAACCGCCTTTTTATTAAATAGTTCAAAGCTAGAACCTCACCGGATCTAATGGCACTGTCAAGTCTCTCACTCGTTCCGCGAATTCACTCACCTTGAGCTTCGTGCCAGCAATGTGGCTGACGTTTCAATAGCTGCGAACTTCGTTCCGAGTAATCGAGAAGCTCAAGGTAAAATTTACACAAAACTAAAATTTAGTTATGTGTAGATTGCGGACTTTATGCATTTACTAGACATGATAAGAAAGAGAATGAATTTCTATTCCACTCGAGTTTGTTGCGATTCGGTTAAGAAGTTGTTGTCTTTCATAGAGATCCCCGGTCTAGTTAGGAGAGAGAAGTTACAGGGTGAGGAGCTAATGCAAATATTCCTGTGAGCAAGCCCGAGGTTAATCGCGGCGATCTATCACGGTAAAGTCCGCGGCGCGCAATAAACAGAAGCATAAACAGAATTTACGGGAATCTTTTTCAGATTAGTTATGATAACGGGAAGGTTTCGGGATACGGATCGCCGGGGGAGCCGAAGAAAGGAATTAAAGATGGTTGTGATCGGCGTTGGATCACCGCCAGAAACGTCGAACGTAACAAAGTTTTTCGAGCTTGCCGGCGTCGATAAGAGATTCAACGGGGGTGAAGGGAGCACGTCGCGTATTAGGAATTCATATCTTGGCCGAGGGTGGGAGGCTTCTCAAGTGTGATCAATACAGAGTTATTTTTATGAACAGCGATACTCAATCGAGGGAGTGTCACTCGGAGGATACGATTCTCCTAGTGATGCGCGCGTGCATGAAATCGTTCATTTGTACGCAGAGTCCTCGGACTAAACTTCTCTGACAAATTGATTATTAGCGGGCTAGGTAGGAATACAAACTGCGGTGTTTAAATCGGCATTATTCAATGCATTATAAAAGAGTCGAGACATTCAGCCGCGAGGATATTTTTAATGTTTTGGAGAAAATGTATTTTTATACAATGTTTCTTGATCATTTTTATCGATCGACACCATGATGCTGCTTTTATTGAGTTACGAATTGCAAATATTTAATTTTGCGAGAAATATTTACGGAATAGCAGTACTTGAGAACCGTCGCGGAATTGCTTGTTCTCGCAGTTTCCGATATTCTTGGCATTCCAAGCCCTTCCTCGATTTCAAAGTCTGTTCGGAAATGGCGGCCGGGGGTTGGCGGTGGGGGTTGCAGACGTACATTAATAACCACGAGATAGGTATCTCCCGTATCCAACGTTGGAATAAGGAGATACATCCCTTGTATAAATGTGTGACTAACGGGTGGAAGCTCGTGCAGAGCTTGTTAGCCAGAAACGAGGAAAACTCGCCCTACAATCCTTTTTACTTATTTTCGAAGGATCCGCAAGAGTCTTCCCCCTTTCGGCTGAATTATTCCTTTCCCGACGTAAGATATCTTTCGATCAAACTCCTACGAAAGCTGCGCACCCCACGCTCCGGACAATTTCGCTCCTCTCGCGAGCTTTATTTGAACTCGGATTTCAAATGGGATTTTCTCTATCATTTGTATCTCTTGCAAGTGGAATAGATACTGCGTAATATCGCCGGAAGTGTTACCCGAAAATTTATCATTTTTATGTGGAATTCAATAACTTACATTACCGTTTCGAAATAAATTCAATTTCATTTATCCCAATGACTTTCACAGAGGATCTTCACGCAGAACATAATTATTGAACAAAAATTGGGAGGTTGAATAAGTTCTCGCTGTTTTCCAACATATGGCCAAAGAATGGCTCCGAACGATGCCAAAAAATGGTTCGACTACTGGATAGCCTGAAAAGACGTGTCGTTTTACTCACGTGAAATTCGTATGCTGCCAGAAAGATGGGAAAAAGTAGTGGCTAGCAATGGACAATACTTTCAATGACACCTTTTCTAATAATTGTTTTAAAATAAAGAATTAAGTTAACGAAAAAACCAGCCAGAACATATTCAACCTCCCAATAATTCTTTAATAACTGAGCAATGGTGGAAATTGCCTGGAAGATAACCTTCACTCGAGTCTCGCGCCGCATGAATTATATCGAAGATTAAGTTATTTCCATCGTAAGTGTAATTCGAGTTTTCAAAAGATATGATTCCGTGGTTTGTAGAGCTGTTCGCAGCTACCTCTGAAGGCGTGGATCGTACAACTGGAGCATTCAAAGAGCAATTTGCAGAAACGACGAGCGGCCTCCAATTCCCCACGCCCAACGGATCTCCAGATCCGCAATCATCCTAGCCGCAAAGTCTCGTGATCAAAATAATTACCTCACATATATTACACCAATCAGATTCCGCCAAACATGGGTAACCGAGTTTTCCGCGATGGTAGATCACTTCCCGGACATAAATCTTGCCGCGCGTCTTACGCTCGGCGCGTTCAAACATTTCAAACCGATCATTCGGAAGCTCGTTTCAAGAACAGTCCTACTACACAAATCCATAAAAAGAACCTTGTCGAAGGGAACAGTAGTAGGTGATTAACTCGAACTCCTTTGTATATGATTTTTCAAATTTACGGACATGAGATTGATATAATACCTCGTGCAATACTTAAATGTGTAGTAACTGATTAAACATCAACGTATTTGATAATATAAAAACAGTATTGTGAACAATGGCACAGCAATTTTGACCTCTGAGTTACCCGTCGACTGGTAAGGGTTAAAATTAAACATTCGCTATCTCAGCGGAGTGTTCCGCGCGGCGTATAAATCGCAAAATTTAGCTGGATGGTTACAGCGCGGCTCGCGGAATGCAAATGAAGCATCATAAGGGTTCTGTTCCCGTGTCGGTGAATTAGCTTGGGTACGTAGTTGGCGAGGATTCACGGATTCGCGGCATATTATCGGTCGAGCGATTATCTCGCACGGATTTTAATAGAGACAGAGAAGGAGGAGACAGAGGGTATCCCCGTGTTGTCGGGCTGCTTAGCGGAGTAAAGGACCATCTCATCAACTACGTGGATATGGGATTGAGGGTGGAAGGGGTTATTACATGCTCGTTTTCTCGCTCTTTTCACCGGGCAGGCCGGTCTTTGCTCCTTTCTTTCATCCATTGCTCTCGGTCAGAGAGGCTCTCTCGACTGCACGCCTGTAATCTCGGTAATGCCTACCGTAAGGGACACGGTAACTCGCGGGATCTGTACCCGCTACGGCCTCCGTATTCGATGCTTTATGGCTACTATGCATCGTATCCTGGGCGGTTAAGGCATCGTGGCCTGAATAGCCAATAAGATTCCGCGGGGCACGCGAGAATCGCGAACGCCACCGTGTGAATTCGAAAATGGAACGGGTCGAGAAGCCTAGCCGGTCGCGTTCGACTCCGCGAACAGTGGTGGTGCATTGGCGTGCGCGCAGCTCGTTCGTTGAATCCTCCGATTAGATTTCGCCAAACATGGATTCCCGGTTTCTACGAACTTTTGTCTCGCATGTCGTCCCGGCGATGAAGTAATAAACTATATGTTTATTCGCCCCCGCGGGCCATAAACGAGCTAGACATAAAGTTTTAAGTTGTCTATCTTGTTCGGACTAGCAGAAATATACATATATCGTAGTTGATTCAGCACACTCCTCCAGTCGAGTTCGATTAATTCCGCAGCGGTAGAAAAGTGTGGGACTGCTCGCGAAATTAACCGTGGCCGCTTAAATATGCGTGTTCTGGACTGCTATAGACAAGGAGATATCGATTAACGAACAATGGCAGAGAACGTCCGGTCGGTCGGTCGCAACAGCATACCGTTGCATAATAAATACCAGCGGAGTTACGTGTAATTATGCGTTTCTTCCCGCTAGCAGTAGCAAATAATAAATGGCGAAAGTACAGGAAGAGGCGATACTGTCCCGTGTAACGATCATTTGTAGAGGCGGTATGAAAATCCGGCATCAAGACGGATCAAAGGTTAAAGAGCTCACGACCGATGGAACGAAGAAATAACGCGACGTTGCTGACCGAGGGATTCGCTATCGGAATCGAAGAAACGGGAACACTGGGTTCGGCCTGTCCGTGAACGACAATGCTTGACCGGCTGCATGTCATTAAAATGTTCGTCATCGTCTGGTAGCACGGATCGGGAGGAAACGGAATGCAAGCAGAAGAAATAAATCCGTGCCCCTTCTGGCCCCCTTTCTGGCCCCACTCTCAAAACCCGACACGGGCTCGAGTACTCGTTCAAACCCCGGCTGGCCCCTAACAAGGGAAAAAGGATTCGAAGGATTTCGAGCAAGCAACGTCTATCCAGCACATTATACGCGCGCTCACGAAAAAAACCACCCGCCGCCGCGTCCACGCTCGGCCACGGCTAGAAAGGGGTTCCATCCTTCCACCAGGATCAAAAAGAGGACGCGATCGCTAATAATATCGGTGGAAGCCCAAGAATCCGCAAAGAGACGCTCGTCTGCGTGGCGAGCCGCCCGTAAATCTGCCCGCGTCAGCGACAGAATACTCGGGGGCTCCTACAGCTTTGTCCATCCGTCTATCTTGCTTCTTCCTCCGCCAAACCCCACTGGCCCCCACGGCTTCTTTCCCTAAGCCGAGTGCTGTTTAACCGGCAATTATTGAAACGCCGCAAATTTAGTGAAACGACTCGGCCCGCACCGCACCGCACCGCACCGCACCGCACCGCACCGCATCGTTCCATTCCCGATCTCCTATTCGTGCCACATTCTACGGTCCCACCGGTTTCCTCGCCGAGGATTCCTACGGCTGGATTACGCGAATTTGCGTAATTCGTTGCGCGTGCACGCGTCAAACGAAAGGTCGACTCGGATCTCGTGGCACTTTTCCGATCGGAGATCTCAATGCAGAGTAACAAAGAGATAAATTAACATTAAAAATTAATGGTACTAAGTGTAATAACTCAGGAAATTCCTTTTCAATGGAATATTTGACCAGCGAAACGTAAGAGATCTCAGGTAGCGTTAAACGCGTCAGTCTATCCGAGTGGTTCGAATAATAATTTGATCGCCGTATATGATACAGAAAATCTGTTCTCGATTCAACAAAAACGGAATAAAGAATATCCGGAGAGCCGGTGTCCGCGTGTGTGCGGCGCACACGCACAGCTTTGTTATATGGATTGATCGGCGGGTATGCGGTGCACGGCAGAAAAACGTTTCAAATTGACAGAGGAGTACGGCAGCAGGTTAATCTGGAGTCTCGGTCTCTCTAGCGTTAAAAGATAGCCAAAGTTGCGTCGGTAAGCCGGAATCAATGCAAACGATCGTTCTCCCTTCCCGGCCCCCGCGGTCGCGATCGAGCTCCAATCAGAAATGATCGGGCAAGTTGAACGAACTTGAGCGCGTTACCAATAAGCGTACTGTTTCTCCCTCGTTCGTTCGATGAAGTGCATCGGTCCGTTGATGCTCGAGGCGGAATTTGGAGCGCGTGAAAAATCTATGCCGTGGAGAACCACGGGAAGAGGGGGAATCGCGACGGCTACGCCCCTGGAAAGAGGTGGTCGCCATCCACGGTAGGAAGGAAGCGCAAGTACTCGGATTGGTTCTCGCGTACGCGAGACAGAGCTTCGACTCTCGGTACGCAGAGAGGGTCCACGATGTGACTCCTTCTCCTTCTCCACCTCCATCCTCCTCCTCGATCACCGTCCTCCACCACCCGCTTCCTTGTCCACCTTCTCTCTTTCTCTCCCTCCTTCTCCCTCACCCACCCCCCTCTCTCTCTCTCTCTCTCTACTCCCTCTTTCTCTAACTCTCTCTCTTTCTCTCTTCTCTCAACTGGTGGGGACAGATTCCCTCTTGACGCGCCGCGAACCACGTTGAGCTGCACATTTTTCTGCATTTGCATCGTTTCCTTGTTCATACAGCTTTTGCCCACTCGAGCACTCTGAATCAAGCGCACCGTTTCGAAGATTCAGCATGGAACACTTATCATAGTACTTCACCTAACCCTTCCGGAACGAGGATTTTTCGAAATATTAACCCCTTACCTGACCTTCACCACCGCTTCCTTCTCCACCTACTCTCTTTCTCTCCTCTCAACTGGTGGGGACAGATTCCCTCTCGACGCGCGACGCCAACCACGTTGAACTGCAACGTCTTCTGTCTTTCTGTTGTTATGCCTACAGTAGTGCCTCGATGGTTGCACTGAATACCGGGGCTCGTAATCTGTAAAAGTATCGAGGCCCATGCAATTATCGTGACAGTCCATCAAACTCGTATGATTTTTATTCCATGTTTGTAAAAGCAGTATTCACCCTTTGCAGTCGGTGCTGTTTTCACTCGAAAATTTAAACATTTCTTTCGATCTAGAATAACTCCATTGTACCATTATTAAATATTAAATGTACTATTATTCCATTAAATGTTCAGCAATTGGTTAGATATCAATATATTTAATAATGTAAACAGTATTGTGAATAATGGTACAGCAATTGTTAGTGATGACTCCGAGTCGCCACTCCAGTGCTAAGGAGTTATTTGTTGACTACCAAAGTCAGAATTACCAGGACAGTTAGCGAAATTGTCATAAATAAACCACGTCCCACGAGACGTTTTCAATTGAAAGAAAGGCTCGCGACATAATAGTAACGATTGAGACGTCGATGTTTGCCGAGAAAAATAATCTCGTACGTCGATTGTCACATATAGTTGACACACCATGGGAAAGAAAATCTGTATTAGTTGGTTGTGATAGCTATGGCGCACACAGACGACGACGACGACGACGACGGCGGTACGTGAACCGATCCTAAATCATTTCTTCTGCCGAGGATTAATGGGCTTTCACCGTTCTTCACGGTCCCCTGTTGATTGTCGCCATACCGTAGCAAGCGTATGGTGACATTTGCTTTAACGATCTCTGGCTCCGTAGCTGTTACCGTTCTGCCACCTTTGTTCGTTCCCCAGAAAATTGTTTTCTTCGCGCGATGGAACTTCGAATCGTCGCTCACACAATCTATTTTACCTAACAATTATTCATTTTGCAGCCACCTGCGTTTCACAAGTTGCCGCAATAACGAAAATTAGACTGCGGATTGTATGCATTTATTTAAAAATAGTTAAAGACATCAATGTGTATCAGTTTCATAGTAATGGGAGAATTAAAAGAAGAATACAATTTTCACTTAGTTCTCGTGTCCTGCATTCAATGCGATCGTTTTTGATTCTGCATAAAGATCCGTCGTCTAGTGATGATCTGATGATTAGACTGCTGATTTGATGTATTAATGACAAAAATGAGCATGTACCATTGAAAGCAGCGGACATGTTAAAAGTATTGAAGGACATCAATGTATCAATTTCATCTTAATAGGGTAATTTAAAAAAACATTCGATTTTCACTTAGTACTCGTCTCCTGCAATCAATTTGATCATTTTTGATTCTGCATAAAGATCCGCAGTCTAGTGATGATTAGACTGCTGATTTGATGTATTTATAACAAAAATGAGTATGTACCATTGAAAGCAGCGGACATGTTAAAAGTATTGAAGGACATCAATGTATCAGTTTCAGCTTAATAGGATAATTTAAAAAAGGAATCAATTTTTACTTAGTTCTCGTGCCCTGCATTGAATGCGATCATTTTTGATTCTGCATAAAGATCCACAGTCTAGTGATGATTAGACTGTTGATTTGATGTATTTATAACAAAAATGAGGATATACCATTTAAAGCAGAGGTTATATTAAAAGTACTGAAGGACATCAATGTATCAGTTTCAGCTTAATAGGATAATTGAAAGAAGATTACAATTTTCTCTTGGTTCTCGGGTGCTGCAATTAATGCGATCATTTTTGATTCTGCATAAAAATCCGCAAGTCTAGTGATAATTCGACGACGGATCTTGATACAAAGTAAATAGGCGTGAATGGCTCGCACGCCCTACGAAGAAATAAAAGGCGGCCGCGCAATCTGAAGCTCACTTCCGTTGCATGATCAATCAACACCGAGAGAGCCGCTCGTTCGTCCGACCTTCGTGCACCCGATATCCAGTAATTTTCAATAACGCAAATCAGATTGATTATCCCGAGGGCTGCTACATCGCGCAAGAAGTTGGTAATGCCGAACCTCGAAATTGCGTTTCCCAGAAATGTCTGGGGAATGGCGGCAATAATAAACAGGTAGCCGGTGGAAGTAAGCGTGCCGCGCGAACATAAAGACCCAAATGACTATCTTCGCGAGAGACACCCGGTTTTTTTCCCGAAGTGCCGCGGTCCCATCGACATATGTCGAGTACTGGCAATGGCAGATGAAAACGATCTGCACCGGGGTACAAGAACGCGATCCCCGAGTCATCGACACCGAAAGGAAATCGATTAGTCCGTGGAGTATTCGCCGACAACCGGCGGCCGATGCATTATCGATGCAATGCGGGCCCTCATACACATACATGAAGAGAAAATGGCGGCTTTGGTGGAGAACCGCGAAGGTGTCGATAGGATCTGCCTCTCTCTCTCCCGCTTCTTCTTCCATCTACTTCTATCTTTCGACAGCCTCGGATCGCTTGCCGATGGTCCGGCATCGCTGACGTCTCTAAGCGCGCAATGAGAATCCGTGGTAATATATTGATAGGACGCCGGCGATATTGCTTTCGCATATTTATGCCGGTGCCCGTGGGAATCGTCTTGCGAGATAAGCGGAAACGTTATCGACGCCGTGGAATCGCGAACTCTGCCCTCCCCACCCCCCCCTTCCTTCGACGCCCTCATCCTCATCCCCCGGCGCGCGGCGATCACTCCAAATACCGTTCCCTCCACTACGTCGGTTATTATTTCGTCGATAGTCGAAGAGCAGAATCTTATTTTAAATCTATACATATAATATATCACAGTCACACGCTTCTCATTCTATTTATATCTTCTAATACAGCTGTATCAACGGTTTAACACTTATCGACGTTCATTTGATAGTATTCTAAGAATAAATCGCCAACTGTTAGGACGTCCCAATAGAGTTCGTGTCAATAAGATTGTGCATCGAAGTGCACGTGTGATCTTAAGCAACATGATAATTTCGGTTGGCGATTAATAATCTTCAAACGACGCTGTGTCCAGCTTGACTGAACTTATCGGATATGTATCATTATGTTTATTCAGTGCTGCGGCATATTTGACAACGTACGATGTTAGAAAAGTACACTTCAAATCGTACGTCCGATTCCTGTTGGAAATCATTGTGCGGAAGTGTAACAGAAATTTTCGTTCGAAGCCAGAATTTTCCAATGAACTCAAATAGTTACTGAAACATGTTAACCCTCGTGCATTGTAATTAGACAGCGAAGTTTTATGCTAAATACAAATTCTTTACCTGAATCGCAACAGACTGGAGTGAAACAGTAATTCATTCACTGCCTTTATATCAAAATTCTTCAAATATTTTTACTGTTATAAATTACTCCTAACCATAGGGTCGATGGAAAAAATAAGAAACGAGAGTGTAATTTAGCATTTACATACGGAGAAATTTATTGTCGCGAGAAATTCGCCGCGTTGTTCAATATTTAGTAATATGGCGGCGGTGTGGCAATGAGGTTCGCAGAGGGTCGCGTCAATCCACTCATAAAATAGCTCGGCGTTCAAATGTAACCAAACTGGCTGGCCGAACAGTTGAGCACACGAGTTCCCTCGTAAACCAATGGATTTCGAACGATGTTTCTCCGCGGCTAAATCACCGATACACGCGTTCCTGTGTGTACGAGTCTCGCTCCGGACCCGAGCTAAAATACGTTGCTCCATTTCGGAACGGCGGGGACGCCATTGAGCCTGGAGAGGACGGACGACACTATTGTTAGCGAGATTCTAAGGAACCGTACGTTTTCTGGATGCTGTAACGACTTGGATCCTTACGGGCACACCTGGCTGGGTGGCATTGCTTTTTCGGGGACACGCCGAATGAACATAATATGTGTGTAGACCAGAGGCATAGCTTCTTTTCGAAAGAGAAAGAGAGAGAGAGAGAGAGAGAGCTCTCGTCCCGTACACCCCCGACGGCGGAAGCGCAGATGACAAAGTGTTTTCTCACCCAAGAGCAAGAATAAAGAGGCCCCCGATTCTCGAGATTACCTGGCTCCCGTCGAAGGGACCGAAAATGAGACGCGATATCAACGTTTGCCATTTAAAAATCTCTCGAATCCGATCTCTCCCGAAGCGCCGTTCACACCCCCGAGAATCGATTCAAAAGAATAATTTATCGTACGCGTTCGGATCGGGCGTATATTCTTTCATGTGCTCTTAGAAACGTTGTACAATAAAATTGAATTGTGTTACGGTGAAAAGGGGGTGACGACATTATCAAGTTTATCTGGATCTTCGTGCTATTATGTTAACAGGAATATTTTTATTACGAAAAAATAAGTTTCGTAATATTAGTAGATTCCGTTGGAAAGCTTCGCCACGAATCCGACTCGGTGTAGCGTGGAACAAGTGGTTAATCGAAACGACGAGGTTCCGTTTAAGATTGTAAAAGTTACAGGAATGTAGTGGACTCGTCGGGATCGGGTTGAGTCGATAGAATCGAGCGAGAACAATTCGATAATCCGTGTGAGAACGCAAATACCGGGTACGGCCGCGTTATAACGTAACTGGGACCATTTACAGGTCGAATTTACGGCGGCCATGGTCGAGATAAGGGACCCGGGGACGGGCCGCGACGCGGTCGGGCCCCGCTCGGGTCCCGAGAGCCCGCGTCCGATTACAAAAACCGGCGAACCGGTGGTCCACTTTCGATCCACGATTCTACTCTCCACACCGATCGGAGATCGTCCGCGACATCCAGCGACCAGGGAGGAAATTATAATTGAGTCCAAGATTAAAGGTTTGTCCTTATTATGCTCGGGGCAGGGTGGAGGCTCGAAAAGACCGAGCCGAGTGGCGAGAGGGATCCAGTTTTTACTACCTTACCATCCTCCGCGTCCCAACCACCCGTTCCCCCCGTCGCGTACGGAGTCAACCGTCAGCCCAATCTTGATATATCTCCTACCCGAGGTTGCCCGTTGGCTTTTCATTCGGCCGGTCCTGCCTCCATTTATATCGCATTACCAGACCAGCTCCTTGGAATCCTCCGAGGAAGACCCAGACCCACTGGTCTCCTTGTATCCTGGACACTGCACTCGTTCGCTGGGTCTGAGATAGTCCAGGTCAGGACTAAGGTCACACGCGCAGAAGGCCGTTTCACTTTTGATAGGTCAAAGATCCTCCACTGTTCCTCCATCGATCACGAAAAAGACACATACCGATTCCTGCGGATTTTTAAACTATTCTTCAAGACAAATATCGGCTAGCTAAAATATATCATTTTTCACATAGAAGTAAAGGGAGTCTATTTAAGAAAGAAATTCACTGGGTGAAATATAAAACATTGAGAGATTAGACAAATTATATTACTTATATTGTTACGTTGTTTTCAATGTAAAAAAATTTATTAAAGGATTATGTGAATTTTTATTTCACTCCTGCTGCTCCTCAATCGATGTTAAACAAATTTAACTATTTCAACAGATACAATTTTCTAATTAACCTTAACCACGCTCCACACTAATAAAAACGTGCATGGAAAATTGAAGTGATTAAATTCAACTTTTAATCTCTTCATACCTTCCGAAGATCAATAAAATTTCAGAAACAAGGGGGCGCGATTGTACCCCAGCACAGGGTTAACAGTTTACCCACCGGAAGCCTATTAATAGGATTATCAATAATTGTGCTGTACCAAAAGAAAGCGTAGAAATTTTCATTCGCATTGCAATCATAAATGAAACTCTTAGATAACGTTATTAAGGGTGACTTGTTAGCTCACAATGAAGACTGCTGTTGCTATTAAAGGTTCCATTAAAAAGTGTTTAACCATGTACCATGATTTTTCAAAATCATGCAATAATCATCGGTCGGTAATGTGTTAACATTAGAATATATGTACGCAGAGTGAAGGTTAACAAAATTCGGATTCAATAGAATAATCGTGATCGATCGTGGGTTCGAAGCTGAGCATAATTCGATTAAGTCTGGACGTCCCTTGTCCCTCCCTATGAAAAGGTAAGGACCAGGGCAAAAAATAAATCAATTTGGTGATTGCGCAACGACGACGCGACGATGCTGTTTGCCGGAGAAAGTGACTGTATTTTCGGCGGTGTTCGAGCCGATACCGGCCGTGATCAGGGAAGAATTAATGGTCTTTGGATTGTCTTTGAAGAGCGGAGAGCGAAGGAAGGTCGAAGACCAATTTCAGCGAGATGACAAATGACTCACGGATCTTCGACCATGTTTAATAGGGTGCCATCTGTGCGTCGGGGGGGCCGGCGTGGCACAGAAAGCGAAAAGTTCGCCGGTCGCGGCAAAAGGGAACGACGAAAAACGAATAGAAGATGATGCGAGCGAAATTGATAATCCCGGGCGGATGTAAACGATTACGATTCACTGTTTTCTTCCCTCTGTCGCCGTGCTTCTTGAATTTCGACGATGCCTCACCCCGAGGGGACGCGAAATCGATTCGGGACTTATACTTTGTTAAAGTGCGACCGCAAAAATCAACGCAGGCGTCGTTGCGAAACCGGTTTCGCAAAACGATGACATAATGAAGCTCGGACAAGCGAGGGTGAATATAATGTTTTACAAATTTAAGTGTCTCTCGCATGAGCATCGGCCGCGGCCACTATAATTATATTTGTCGGGGGGCCAGAGTGGAACGAGAAAATTGCTGCGTGGAAAGGGAAAGTAGCAAAATGAAGTTTGCTACATCGGCTTGCTCTGTGTCGTTATTCGTTTTATTTTTAAAACGAATATTCGTCAAAAGAAGCTGGTTTGAATATCGAGTTGCGAGAACGTCATTATTAAAATGTCGAAAGGACACGATGGGAAATTGTTGTGTCATCGATCGAGTCGCAAATTGATCGCCGCTCATTTACCCGGTGTTCACCTGTATTTATTATTTCAAGTTTAGCGCATACCAAGATGATCTATGGAGTTGCATTAACCGAGTCTTGTTAAACGGGGCCCGAGGGCCAGTGAAGGTTCGACGGGTCCATGGGTCCTCCACACCGATATCCTCCCCCGAACTCTTGCTCTCTCCCCCTTCACTCCTCTTCTTTCTCCCCTTCCCTCGCACATTCTCCCTTTCTCTCTCTCGCGCGTTTTCTTTCATTCCTCGCAGCGCTGACCGCGCTCCATGACCTGACCCTTCATAAACTAGGGCCCAACTGTGCTATATTTTAAATGCATATAGACGTAGGCGTGCATGCTGTTAAAATAAATACAAGTGCCGAGGGGGTTCCGTGTGGATCGTTGAGGGCATAAACGGCTGATCCACCGACACCTCATCCGTCCCATCCGAAAAAAGAAAACGAGACTCGTACCAGAGACGTTCCTTTCTGTCGCGATTGTGTCACACCTCTAGAGACGGTATACCAATCCAACATACCCTAGACACGGGGGGAGTAACCTAACGCCTGACACCATTTAACCCCTTAAGGACCACAGCCGTGTTGACACGGTTTCAATTTTCTGACAGATTTCCCTTGCCCCTTAACAGGTTCCCACGTTATCGACGCAATTTTCTATTTACTTAAAAATCTTTCGCATTGATTGTAGAAAGCAGGAATAATACAAAAATTGATTTCGTCCCTTCACGAGTTTGTACATTAAAAACAACATTGCAGCATTCTGGAATTTTCTAATTCTTTTCCTGTTTTATATTTCCACCCAAGCAATTTCTTTAGAAACGCTTAAAGATCCGTAGTCTAACGATCACTTATTAAATCCACAATGAAAATAATTTGGTCCTTTGGGGATAACTCTATTTTCGAAAAATTATTGGCCTTTTCAAGGAATTTAATACTCACTTTTAGCGCTCCGTAGCGTACAATCGTCCCATCAGAAATATTTATCAGCGTGATCACCGAGTATTATTTTGATTGGAGGCGAATTAGGAAGCTTCGTTTGCAGCGAATGATCGGCAGCCGAAAGAAGTCGGTGGCAAGTTTGCAACCCAGCATACCGCTAGACTCCAAGCTGTCTGGGATCCTTGGTGAATCCTTGGATCGCCTATCTTCTCCCGGTTTATTGCCGTTTGATTCTTTTTTTCTCTGGCCTGCTCCGCGGCAGCGCTCGTACCTCAAGCTGGTCGTCAGATTCTTGCCACTCGGCGGCATCGGCACGGTCCGAGGAGAAGATCGAGAGAAAGGAGGAAGGACGGGAACTAGCCGTGCAAAAACTTTCGACTACCTAGTTCTCGCCGGGCTGGCATGGCGTTTCGATCTAGTTAAACCCATCGGACGGGTTGACACTCACTGACTCGACTGCTCGTTTCTTCTTGGAGTCACGTATCGAAAATCGCCGCCAATGGAAATTATTCTGATCACCATTCCACCTATCAAAGGTCCCTCGAAGATCCCGAAAAAAAAACTTACGTCGAGTAGCAAAACCGAACCCTATGTTTAGAAAATATTTAAAAGATATTATATTGCAGCAGGTTTCATTGAATCAAATGAAACCACGCAGCAGTAAACATCAAGCGGATCTCACTCGAAAGGAATTGTTTCATTAAACACATCTCCCATGCATCACGAGCATGCAGCAGAAACGAGCAGACCGGTGCACGACCATCATCGCGGCTCGAAAGAATTTATTGCATGGCGCACGAGCGTGTTACCAAATCTTCGCAGTGACATTGTCGGTGGACTGCAACACGATCAGTCAGCACGTCATTTTATCGTTGGCGCAGACGGTGCGTGGAGTGTACGCAACTCTGCCGAATCGGGAGTGCATCGGATCATCAGCTGCGACTGCGATTCAAGCGAGGAACAGAGAGGCAGTGTGTGCAGTGGGCGAAGTGCTCTGAAAAATTGGCGAAAAGCAAAGTATAAATATGAACTAAACAAATATTGTTGATTCAATGAGTCTTGTTCTATTTTCATGACTCGTGACTAGACAGTGGATCTTTATACAAAATAGACATTTTCTACCTCAATTGCAACGGACTAGAGCGAAGTAGAAATCGGTTTTCTTTCTTAATATGTTTAATAGGTTGAAGATAATGTAAGAGTATTTTCAAATTCTTTTAATCTTTCTGCTGTTTTAAATTATACCTAACCATTTTTCTTACTAATCCATAAAATCCACTGTCTACTCATGCCTATTGATCGCGACATCAGTATTATTTTTCAATTTGTGTATAACGTATGAAACGTTACGATCACAGAAACAAATGTCTGATAGAATGATGAATTTTGGCCACGCATTGGGAGCTGTTGGCCCACTGTGGACACAGGGGTCCAGATGAAGTGACAGGGAGATGTACCATGGGGAACCCCCTGATTGGCAATGGAAGGTGGTGGCAATACGGTGGTGCGCGACTTCCTCGAAGGAAGGAGAGGGCGCGGTTCTACCGCGCTGAGGAATCCTGCGGTAACACATGGAAGGATAGAGTTATTTATTGTTATGGCCGGCTGCTCGACGTCGTTGTGTGTGGGTGTCGGGAGGGTTAGGGGGCCTCTGCTTCGGTCGGATTCCTTCTTCCTCTTTCTCGTCCGTCCTTTCTTCTCTGGCTCGCACTCGCCGTTCGACTTTGGTATCTACAAATACAGATACCAGACTCTCGGTGCTATAACACAGTCACAGTCACACTCCCGCCCTCTCCTTCTCCCCCCCCTCTCTCTCTCTCTCTCTTCATCACACTACTGCTTTCTCTCTCTCTCTCTCTCGCTCTCTCTCCCTCCAGTTGGCCGTCCTCCTTCCCTTTTCCTCTCTCCAGGGCGTTCGTTCTTCTTTTCTGTCGCGCTCTGTCAGGGTCCTTCTGCAACGTGTGCAACGGGCCGCCCACTCGCGGTATACCCCGCTGGGTGTCCAACACCTACCTACATGGCCGCGGCACAACTGTATCCGTCCCAAGTTCTGCTGACCCGGTCCACACACCGCGATTGCCGCTAGCATTACCACCACCATCACCGCAGACGCCGGCTACGGGGACCACCGCACTAAATTTATCCTACCGAACGACTTTATTACATTACCTCAAACGTTTAATTCGAAATTATTACTTAGACGGGACACTAACGGTAGAACCGGGGGCACCGGAGTACCAGAGAGAGAGACCATCTCGCGAACCCGCTCGCCAGGAAGATAGCTTTGATTTACAAGCCGGTAAAACCTGACAATCCCGGGCCCCGGGATCGTTCCTCGATCTTCTGTCGTTTCACTTGCTACTCCAGCTCCAGGACAATTACAAGCTGCTCGCGTATAGCCGCTCCTTCCTCGATATTGTGCGAGCACGTTCCGATCGATACAGGAAGATTTGGTATCGTTTAGTTTATTCGATACTCTTTCTACGCGGAACTTAGAAATCGTAACTGTGCAGCTTGATTTTCAATGAATTTTCTTTAGACACTAGACGAACACGAATGAAATTCTTCAGTCCGAGACAATATTGTTTTTCATAATTGATCCGAGTGGATTACAGAGATCGGAAGTTTCGAGAGCGGAGACGAGATCGATAATGGTCGAAAAGTCTCGCGGCCTCGGTTCCGTGGGGAGTCGTGACTTGAACTCGGGTGTCGGCCACGAACGAGAGAAATATTTTTACGAGTCTGGCTGAGGTTAGTCTCAGGGTTCGACTCCTCGCGGTGGAATTATAATTTACAACCCTTTACCTCGGCTCCCTTTCTCTCTCTCTTTCTCTCGATGCCGGGGCCCTTTCTCTCTTTTCACACGTACTCCTCGGGAAGATTGTACTCCGGTCCGGCGCGGTTGCAGGAGGGAGCCCTAGCCCTCTCCGAGCCACGGTACCAGGCTTAATGGTGTCTGTGGGTCTGTCTGTCCGTCCGTCTGCCCCGACCCCCACCCAGTTTTCTTCGTATTGAAGAGTACGTGTAGGTTGTTAGTTGGCCAGTTTATGCGCGGCTGCCCGCGTGCCCTTTCGACTGCATTTGCTCCTCTCTCGGTTTGCGTTTGCAAACTTTGCCTCCGCGCTGTCCCCGCAGCGAGCACGCGAGAACTCGAAACCGAGATGACGTATCGCCCTCTAAGGCCCCCGGTACGCATCTGCGCAACGGCCGGCCCCGAGCACGGGCCCGAAATCCACTCGACGGGCCCGATTTTACGAGGAGATGCGCAACCAAGAAGCCAGAGAACCGCGCGCTACGTGGAACACGTCTTTTCTTCTTAGGTTTCGAGCCTCAACTCCAGCCCTACGAGGACTGGAAAATTATTATCTTTAGAAACTTCTTTCTACAACAAAATAAAGTATATATTTAATTGAAACAACTGATTTTCCAATTGTCAGAGAACCTATTAATACAATACGAATATAATGACGATAATAGTGGGAACCCTACCCTAAGATTCCTTGTAATTTGAGAAAGCTGCTGAGTGATCTTCCTCGAGAAGATTCTTAAGTGGCGTGAAATTTAGGGGCCCTACACGGGCTACCGATTACGGTAGTCGGTGCATGTTGACACAACCGACGAAAAATGTACGGAGAAATTCGATTCATCTCGTTCCTAAATACTTTTACGGATGTTAAAGGAATTAAAAAGATGTTTTCCGTGTCCCTGGACACTTCTTCAAAAGATGTTATAATCTTAAAATTGAATTTCCACGATTTTTATTGAACACCTCGGTAGACAAAATCATTAAATTCTTCTGTGCTTTGACTTCCGAGTACAGTGCGAACACTAAACCGTGATTTCACGATGATACCGCGTAACATCGTTCCGATAAACGGAAACATGCTAATCTGCGTTCTCCGTTGTAAAACAAAAGCGGGAGATACAAGACCAACAATATTCCCATTTGCATTACACGCAGCCGGAGCCGAACATTTCAAGTGGCTTGCGGTCGATGAAAATAAAGAGTGATTTATGCTAATACCGATAAACGTGACGAATGACATAACACGTGATACCACTGAAAGATTTTGCGCATTGATTGCAAGAGTGTTACCGGCCGTGTCGAATACCTTTCCAACAACTGATTCGAAACTGTTTCTTACTCTCCTCCACGTTTCCAATTCATCCATTATTTACCAGACTGCGAATTGCGGGCCGTCTTCGCTCTCATATTATCTCCGTTATGGTAAACCCTCCGTGCCCGGGAACACCATATGATATACTAAGATGGATCCGATAGGTAAGCAAGTCCACGTGCCATCCGAGTTTTCGCATAGCCGCAGATCCCTGGATGGGGATAAGAAACACGATAGACCCGCTGTATTGGCATGCCAAGGGGAGCCAGGGCCCTGACAAGGTGGATCAATGATCCAGCGTAAACCATTTGCCCCTCGAACACTGGTTTTTGCAGGCGTTGCTTCCCCCGAAAGATGATCAAACAGTTTAGTGAAATTAGAGCAGCGGGAAACCGACCAACATAGATATGTATTTGAATGTTCCTGTTTCTTAGCAATTCTTGTCATTCCTGTGCAATTCCTGTCTGAAAGAGCCCGGTAAATAATGTAGATCAGCAGAATTAGGAAAACAAGATCTACCGGCCCAAGCGTCCAAAGAACGTTCATCCGCATCTCTCACGGGTATGCACGACGGAGGGCTACGAAAATTTGGATTGCCCCGAAACGGATCACACGCAAAACAACACTGCCCCCGTCCGGGGGCCGATTTTACGTACACACACGGCAGAATGAGCAATGAAGCTGACCAATGGTCCGTTACTAGCGGACCGGCACATTGTTACGCCGCACGATGTATAGTGTTACCGGGATACACCAGGATGCGTTATTGTGTACGAGGTGTTGTTACGTAGGTGTACGCACGAGCAAGAGAGAGAGAGAGAGAGAGAGGGAGAGAGAGAGAGAGATGGGGAGAGAGAGAGAGAGAGAGAGAGAGAGAGAGAAACAGTGGGACAAAGAGACTGAAGATGGTGAAGTAGGAGGAGGAAGAGGAGGAGGATGAGGATGAGGACGAGGTGGAGGAGGAGGAGGAGGAGGAGAAGGAGGAGTGAAAAGAGCGGAGACTCCGTGGTAGCGTCGGTAACTCTGCCAGGCGACGCGTCGTAAACTTTCGCCTCCATCGGCGAGCGCCTTCGCGCCTTCCTTGGTCCACCTTCCTCCTTCTTCTGTGCACCCTTTTTCTTCTTGTTCCACTTCTTCCTCCGTTTCTTCGCTTCGGCTCTTCTTCAGGCCGAGCCGGGAGAGTCGACCGGGAACATTCCCCCACGCACAAACACCTCGGCTGCCTTCCTATTCTTCTCGCGCGTATGATTCAGCCTCGCTTCGGTTAAACGCTTATGCAGATTGCCGATAGTAAACGACCGGCTCGACAGAAATAGAGGCCAGAACGGCCGAGGACAGGGCACGGTAGACCGGACCCCGACGGAAACGCGCTGCCGCGCCGACCCGCGCCGACCCGCGCGACTTTTAACGCGACCGACGCCGACTCGACCCATCCACTCACCAGTTTCGGATCCGATTAGAATCTAATCGGTTATGGGAGGCGCGTCCCTCCGTCTAACTCCGAGTTATTCCGTGGTCTGAATGTTCGCCAGGTTCTCTGGACTGATCCAGTTCAGTTCTGTTTACGAAAATCCGTGTAGAAGCAGTCTCGAAAATCAATTGACTATTCTAAGCTGATCTACAAACTGTTCAACAGACGCTATGGAAATAAACGAAATCGAAATACATTTTTTAATGCTTTAATACCGATTACAAACGAATCAAATTGTATTTCGTCTAGAGAGAGCGAGAGAGAGAGAGAGAGAGGCATAACATTCGTGTTTGTTAGACTTTATTAAAATCTTCATCGTTCACTTGAAAATTGAACATTTCTCCCGACCTAGAATAATTCCATCGCATATGACTTTTTTCATTTTATGGATATAGAATACCTCACACGATACTTAAATGTTCAGTAGTTGTTTAGATACCAACATGTTTAATAACGTAACTCGAAATTATTTTAACCGAGACTCGCTGCGACGATACAAACGAACACAGCATCT
Organism: Lasioglossum morio; assembly: GCA_916610235.2. NCBI lineage: Eukaryota > Metazoa > Arthropoda > Insecta > Hymenoptera > Halictidae > Lasioglossum > Lasioglossum morio. The sequence continues at coordinate 2,342,878 of OU744324.1, read as the reverse complement.
AATTTCTACGTACAGTTTAAAATATTCATAGCGGTGTCCCGAATAATCATAAAATATCTTCCACGGTATTCTCTCGTTTGAATTCCATTGAGAATCTGATCACGATTATTAACATCCTAAAAAAGACTTAATTATCTCACGTTCATCGTAAGATTATCACGCTGACAAATAAAGATTTTAACCCAGTGATTATTCGAGTCACGTATACACGGTGTACCTTATATTTGAAAGTAACATTTTTCAACCGACGGTTGAGCCTCACTCTCCGTTTGATTTTTACGCATTGATGGTTCGCTAACTGGCGGTCAGCATGATTGAAAATTTCTGAAAATACGCTTAACAAGAGGAGACAGAAAAAAAATTCGAAGATTGCACTAACCATCGACGTATCCGTCGCTGGTCGGTCGCTTCTCATAAATTCATTAGGACGACAGGCTTAATGGGGAACGCACGCTCTCGCGGATCGTCGTACACGTGTCCGGCGAATATTTATCCAACGATTAGGCGGGCAAGAATTCCGTACCAACGGCCGGCGAAGTAATTTGTCGCCGGTTCGAGTCGTGTCGGACCGAGCAGTAATTAATAAACCAGCCATCGGTTGCTGGAATTACCGGGACGCGCAAAGTGCAACGGCAAACACTTTAACTCTCGTTCGCGGCTAGTACTAATTGAGACGCTCCCTTGGAAGACAGTCGTTGCGAGCTCGCTAACGGCCGGTGTCAACAATCAGAGGAGCTTAATTATGCACGCCTCTAATTACCACGGCCAGGCGTTAAGCTAAAAAGACGGTTTGCCGAAGAGGCGGAGGGGAGGGGGGAGGGCGGTGGGTCAAGTAGAATCGGCGATGTTTTCGAGACACGGTCTGGTTCCCACTTAACGTTCCCACTTGCGTCACACCGTCGTCGCTTAATTTGTTTAACTAATCAGGACAGTGCGTTAACCGTTTAATTACACATAGGTGGCGATTGGAGGTCACCTCGTCGGCTAATCACGGGTGTCCGGCTGAAATCGTGACCGGATCGTGCTAATTGTCACCGCGCAACCGGTCGATCCTAATTGACCGCGGAAGAGGAAAAGAGGAGAGTCGAACGAAACGCGAGAAACAGAGACAGAAAACAAAAGAGGAAAAGAGAGGTTGAACGCGTCCGAATCCTTTTATCCCGAAACGTAGCTTCGATTAAAGTACCCACCTACAAACTGGTTGTATTATATTCTGATTAACGTCTCGAGCTCGTGAGGTGGTCCGCTTCAACCTTCAACCCCCTCCGCCCCCCCCCCTGCACCTTCTCCTCTCTTTTATCTTTTTTTCCCTCGGGTCGCGTTTTATTCGGCTATGATTATATTCAAGCAGCGAAACCGCGTTACATCTCGCCGTACATTATCGCGGGATCGGCGCCCTCGCAGATAAGAGACGAGTAATTGCAGTCCGCTCGCGAAAAATGATGCCGGTCGTGTTAACATGATTTCGAGAAGAATGGCGGCTCGGATTTAAATAATGAAACTCGAGATCGCCGTAGACGAAGTTATTCGAGAGCGTCCGGGAAATTAACGTTTCTACCGTTCGTTTGGTAAGGTTGTTACACTTTTAGGGACAACCGGAGAGGACCACAAAAAGGCCGGACACTTCCGTGTCCAGAACCATTTGCATTCCGAATTCCGCTGTTAGGTCTGTCGACGTGACGTCGAACAGTTTTATCAGTTATTCTGCTCTATTCCCAGCTGTACGATTCGGCGCATATACAAACAAGCTCGCCGGCTACGTGATATTTCGTGAATTTTTACAGGGAACGTCCGCTACTTAAAGAGGATAGACGAACAAACAGTGTTCTCTCAACATGTAACATATTCTATCACGTATAGACTGTGGATCTTTACGCTGATTATGGGAAGCAGCAGTTAAATAAAAATTTGATTTCATCTCTTAATGACTCGATTGCATTGAAAACAAAACCTTTACTGTTTTATATTTCACATAAATGCATCAAAATCTGCAATCTAATCTCCACATCTATTTCCTGAAGTCGCAAACATATAATTGAATCAAGTGCATGCCGTTCATTCATCCCGTTATTCAAGACACCGACGCAAACTCTAGTTATCCGAAGAAAATATATGTACGACGGACAATAGAGAAGCTATGCTATTCTGTCGGAGTGAACGAACAGAAGCCTTAATCAGAAAAAAACAATTACTTCCAGTGAGTCTTTGGTGCATTGTCCAAATAATTCCCTATTATACCGAAACCGTTTTCATCAAGCGCGGCCGTAGTCTCCGGTGTCTTGTTCGGACCGCGATCAGCTGGATATGAAATCCACGAAAATGCGATATGAGCTTGAACAAAGGATTTAGGTAATCCATCCACGATAAGTTGAACCGCCCCCCCCCCCCCAGTGGTGGCCAAGCGGCGGTGGTCGCAGCTCTCGAGTATTCTGCGGAAGAGCCTCGTCATTCTCGAGAGCGGGCCGTATGTACCGGGTCACGTAGGATATCGGGTACAAAAGGAGGCAAGAAAGTTAGATTAAAGCTAAGGGACCTCTGGTTCGTTTCTGACGAGACAATCAAGTAATGCCTGCTCGGTATGCCCACCGTCGGACAAGCCGCGCCTCTGGGGTGCCGTAAGCCACAGGACTGAAACGAAAAACCGCGTACCACAGCATCGTCGCGGCACCTACAACCTCGCCTCTTGCCTTTATCCAGGGCCGCGGAGCTTCTGAATTCTTCATGGCCCGGGGCCTTTTTTAACGATTCGCGCAGGGCTTAGTTTGAATGGACAATCCGGGGAGGGTGGAACGCGTAAAGATCTTAGGCTAGGCGCCGCGCCGCCGGTCTAACCGCTCTCGGTGATTTGTCTCCTCCTAGGGCCCGGTGGGATCGCTATCAATGTCCAGACCGTTCCTACCGTAGCAAATAAGTGAAAATTGGTTTATTTGCTACCCTTTGCGAGCACCACGGTCCGAGACCTGCGACGGTTTCTCTCGACAACCTGGAAATTCGATTGCTACCGCCCTGCGAGCTGCGTTTCGTCAATTTTTATTATCGACTAGCTTTTCCCCGCGAAAACTTGAATGCCCTCGAAAATTGATATTGTTTCTCCATAAAACCTTTCAACTCCCCATTCATCCCATTCAGATTGCATCAATGAGCATTAAGACCAAGTATCAAGCAAATCCGACCACAAATCAAATATTTCTCATACAAAGGTTGCAACCCCTTTTCACCCCCTTAGGGGTTGAATTTTTTAAAATGCTGAAATAGGTGTTTGATTAATTATATCAAAGAGCATTAAGACCAAGTTTCAAGCAAATCGGATCGCGAACAAAATATTTCTCATACAAACGTTGCAATCCTTTTTCACCCCCTTAGGGGTTGAATTTCGAAATATCTTTTCTTATCCCTTGTATATATACATAAAGGAAACCTCTGTGCATAATTTCAGCTTTCTAGGTCCAAGGGTTTAGCCTGGGCGTTGATAGGTGAATAAGTTTTATATATAAAGATTAAAGGTCTAAACACCTTTAAGTAACATGTGATTATAATATACAGGGTTTCCCAAAAAAGTGAAGCTTCCTTGAAAGGGCTGATTCCTGAGATCATTCGAAGTAACTTTTTCCTTTATGAAAATGTTCTCCGCGGCTTCCTTAACGAGTTATTAAAGAAAAACACGGACCATTATTGTTCATTATTATTAATTACGTCGAAGATTGAGTGAAATGAAATTAAAAGAAACATGTTAGACAAGACACAGAACATTTACGAACCAGTAATTGCCTTCTAGCGAACGCTATCGCCCCAATGACGATGTCATGCAATTTTTTAGTGCAACGTACAATTTAGAAGTTATTTGAGGGTAGCCACCCCCTATTATTGCACAGCCTATAATATAAATGCGAAGTGCCACTCACTGACTCATTGTATTCCAAACCCTTTGACCTAGAACGTGAAAATTTCGCGTGCGAGTGTCTCTCAAGTTTTTTTTTAGTAAAAATCACCCCCCAAAGGGCGAGCCAAGGGATAAACCGCAGATAATGAAATTTTCAATTATTCGTCTGGTGGAAGTTGAAAAATATAGCGTGGAGTTGAATAAGAGAGTTTCAAGCGAAACATGAATGTCTCGCAGTTCCAGAAACTTGATTATTTATAGTCCAGTTAGGTTAATTCGCAACGTTCATCGACAACGAGTTTCTCAAACCACTTCTGTCCATACATTCTGCCTGGCGCGGTGCGATCTCGAGTCATTAGGAGTAATTACGTTCGAAACTTTTATTACGGTTCCGGACGCGCTGCTTGCATCGTCATTGTAATCGCTAGACAGTCGCATTGCCATACCGTGGCAAATTGTCGCGCAAAAAGCCAGCGAGAGACAGACAATCAGCTGTACATAACGCGACAAGTAAATAGCTAAATTGTAAAAGCTAGTGGAAAAATTAGTGTCTCGGCTGTTGCGCCGGTAAACGCTGCTAATGCTCTTAGACGAGTACTTAACCGCGGGTACGACTTGGAAATCATTGCGCGTTATTTTCTCCGCGATAATATTACTTAGAAAATGAGATGAGAAAGTAACGTCTGATGATGATGATTCGCGAAAGTCCGATGCTAATTGCTTCCTGTTCGCGTCGCGCGTTGCTTATCAGCGCTTTATTCAGGGATCCTCGGATATACACGAAAACCATTAACATCGCCATAATTTGAATACGATGCGAGCCAAAAAGAAACGAAAGAAATGTGCGCACGTACCTACCATGAATTAAGACGAACATATTAGTCGAACGCTTTGAAGCCAGAGATGACTCTGCACCATTCCGCAGAAATGAATGGAAGGCAAACCTCCGGACGAAAAAATGATAAATTTCTCCACGCGCGGTATTAATTTATCATATTTGATGACGTCGTTCGAAATTTGTTCGGAATCAGCTTTTTATTATTGATTAGCCGACTCATTTACCTTCGCTGAACGGAAATCCGTGCTGTGAAATTATTTTTACTCGTGATTAGACTTCTATGCAATTACGAGAATAATGACTCGGTGCTATCCGAATCAGAGAAACTGTTAGATGATTATAAGAACACATTGTTAAAATTATTAAAAAGAAATAAGTACTGAAATAATAAGTGCATTAAAATGATTGAAAGAGAAGAAATAGGAAGTACAGCATTAAAATGATTGAAAGAGACGAAATAAATACTGCATTAAAATGATTGAAAGAGAGGAGAAACTTTTATTTCGCAGTGAAGAGATCCGTGGAAGAATTTTTCTGCGATCGCGGCAGAAGAAACAGATTCCGAGCGTAAAATGTTGAACCGGCGAGCAAATCACCGGAGCGCGTTCACTCTGATTGTTAATGCGCACGGTCGCTCGGCCGCGAGTTAAGCAGCCACTTTATCTCGCCGATGTCAATAAATTATGATAAATGATATTGGACTTTCCTCGATGAACCGAAGAATGCAAAGGAGAGGAGACGGTTGTATACGGAATACGAAACCGGTGAGCGAATGTTCCGTGTTGCCTGATGAAGGGTGACTATCGAACGGCCGATGACTCAGAGCTTTTTTTTAGTATCGCTGATGATAATTCACGTCAGGGGTGCGCGACACGATCGGCAATCAATACTTTCAGCGATACTCTCCCCTGGCACTTTCGGCGACGATAATGATTCCACGTGCTAACGTTGTCCTCGGGTTATGCTAACGGAACGGAACGATCCATGCGCACGGTTTTTACACCGGCGAATTTAAATTCTGCATCTTGTTGCGCCGGGAACTCGGGAACCGTTCGATGGATTGCGATAACTGTATCTCGTCAAAGTGAATTGCTGTTACTCCACACAATGAGTATTCAATCAGACAAATTATTTACGTACTGGATACAGAAAAGTACTTCATTAATTATGAACAAGAGCAATTAATGTGTTGCCTATAAATTATGCATATATTACGAAAAAAATTTTACGTACAGAATACAGAGAAATTATTCATTAATTATGAACAAGAGTTATTGCTGTGTTGTATACAAGTTATACATCTATACGAAGATTTTTTGACGTACTGAACACAGAGAAAATCTTCATTAATGATGAACAAGAGGAATTAATGTGTTACCTACAAATTATACATCTATTACGAAAATTTTTTGACCTACTGAATATAGAAAAATACTTCATTAATGATGAACAAGAGCAATTAATACGTTGTCTATAAATTATACACGTATTACGAAATTTTTTTGACGTACTGAATACAGGAAAATACTTCATTAATGATGAACAAGAGCAATTAAATTTTGTCTACAAATTATACATGCATTACGAAATTTTTTGACGTACTGAATACAGAGGAATTCTTCATTAATGATGAACAAATGTAATTAACGTGTTGTCTACAAATTATGCACGAAAATTATTTACGTACTGGACAGTTTCTTAATTTGAAAGTGTTTGAGACACAGGGCGAGGTAACACTAACACAATTTCGTAGCAAATTCGTCGATAGACATTCGGATTCGATCCGATGTTCCGGGCTGGGGCAACCGGGCTCGTAAGAGTGGAAGCCCTAATGACATTCTCCCGATCAAAGGAGGCCACCCTCGAAATAGTCAAGGAAATTTAAAACGTTTCCTTTTTTAACCAAAAAGGAGCGAAGAGTGATGAGGGTCAATGCTGATCACGTAAATGTGTACGTGGACCCCATCCCCATCGCAACCCTCCCAAACAAAATCCGTCCCTAGTCATTTTTCCCATTAACCGACACTCCGCGCCATCGATCAATCAACGGCTTTTGAGAAATCGAAGAAACGGGTCGCACACTGAATCAAACATCGCGATTAACTTCGTGACAGAAATTTTAACTGCGGAACGTTTATAGATTTTTCGTGACTCGTCGCTCACATAATTATTATATCATATTCTTTGTTTATATTAATCGTTAGATAATTATCTTTCTACTTAAAACAATTTCCATCATTTAGAAAATCCTTCGGGAGAAATTATTGCATTTTTAAATAATGTATTAGTTCCAAAAGAGATTCTAAAAAAAGAAATCCTAAAACTCAACGAAAAGATGAAATAAATTTGTTGTAGATCTTTCGTTACGGAGATTGAAGTTTCCGCGTAATATGGTGGCGCGTCGAATCACGCAGAAAGAACTGGGTAGGAAATGGAAGAAAACTTAATACATACGGAGATCAGTGACATCTCTTTACGCGGTCAAGTACATAGATGGAATATCAAGAAGTAGAGAAATATCCTTCTTACTGATCACGTACTGCGATCAGCCTGATCGAACGTACCGCGGCCAGATCGCACAACAGCGAACGGATAATCATAATGGGAAGAATTTCACGGATAATGCGTGTGCATACGAGATTCATTCGGAATCAGTATGCAACGCGTAGCCGGAGAGTTACACTTTGTCATCACCCTCTATGGAATACGTATGATTCTTCCTACTGTCGTTGGAATCCGCATCAATTATTATGGTACCTCCTTGAATAATAACGAGGATTTCTAAAATTAAAATTAAAATAAGAAATAAAATCGTCCATTCTATTTGGTTCTCTTAAATGCTTTGAATAGATTTCAACGTACTCAGCAGGATTTTTAACTTCATTATTTCGTTCTCGTAAATACTTTGAAACTATTCCAACATATCCAGCAGGATTTTTACCTGTATCGATTGTATTTCTATTTCCGATTTCACAGATTTTGTCAAATGAATTTGTCTAAGCTGAATAAAACCACGGTTTGGATAAACGAGGACTCGCTGTATTCTAATTAATAGTTCCTCGGCCGACTGTTGGCTACGAGAACAGGTCGCTATAGCCGGTCTCGGATTTCTAGGTCGTCTAAGACAGTCTTGGGCCACGAAAGTCCATAAGATGTTTGGTCTATTCTTATACCTCGTCTGTGGTCTTGGTAATCGATTGGTAATGCCGCGGTACCCCATCGAGCATAAAGAAAATAAGACTATCGAAAGGAGGAGGAGGCACCCTCTTACCGATCACGTACAAAGCCGAGCTGTATCGGACGTGCTACGAACATCTGGATCGTAGAGTAACATAATCATAATGGGAAACGCTTTGCGGATAATTCGTGCGCGTAACTACAGAGGATATATCGATCCACCGATGTGTATGCGCCGAAGGTGCACGTGCACGTCAGAATAATTTGAAAATGCCACTCTGGAATTGTGCGCGATCGCACGTACACATTGGATCGTAGACGATCGAAATCACTGTCATTTGAATTCCTCATTTTTTTCCGTCATTTCTCTCTCTCGCTGTGTGTGTGTGTGTGTGTGTGTGTGTGCAGTATTCATTTTATTAATCACCTCGATAATGGTGTAACGTTTCTTTGCAATGCGAATATGTACACTCGTATCGAGTAAGGATCCTCGAGTCTAGAGCATCGAATAATTCTACAGTTATACGAATTTTATAGGTGGTCTCTAGAATTCTTAAAATACTGCCGTATGCATGACACAGTCTCGGCTTAAATACCACCGAGCGCTTGTTGCATGCTATAGAAAGAAAATTAAAGACTGAAGTTACTTGTATCAAAAGAGAAACGTCGCTGCGAACTATCATTATCGAACTTCGCCAGTCTATAAATGCAAATATCATTTCTATTTTTACATCTATGCGCTGTTTGATTTGAACCATTGTAGTTGGCACAAAATGCATAAAGATTTCTACAGTATGAATTTAAAACAAATTTTAAAACGTACTGAATCGCCAGCACCTAGCCACCGGCCCAGAAGAGAATCGCCGACGTCAGAATAATTTCCTAAAGCATGCAGGATCGCGGGCAGAATTTATTACGACATGCTTTAGATCGCTCGCAAAACCATCAAGGGTTAAACAAACGAAGAGCTACGAGCTTATACATATTGACCGATGGCGCCATCTGCGCTTATGTATGATTCCGCGTAGATACGCGTGCACGTTGCACACAACCGTGCGCAGATGCACTCGTACAAACACGTACGTGACCAACACGCGTAGAGTTATTCGCGCACATTTAACCTATGTGATGTGCACGTACATTCCGCAGACGCATTGCCGTACACCGGTGCACATATAAATAATTTGATATACGATTATGCATGTATGCCACGCGCAGTGCCCTACACGCACACACGGTCGCTAATGGAATATTCGCGAGTAGAGAGAGAGAGAGAGAGAGAGAGAGAGAGGAGAAAGACGAAGATGGAGGAAGAGAAAGAGAGAGAGAGAGAGAGAGAGAGAGAGAGAGAGGAGAGCCGCGTCTTTACATTTCAAATAAGTCGACGCTCGTACTCTCGGGCATTCTCCCCTCGCCGGGGGGTGGTGGTGAGGGGTTCGAGGAGAGGAGGAGGGTTCCTTCTCTTCCTTATACGTATTCATTATTGGTACGCGCCTGGTTATACCGCTCGAAACGTGCGTAGCCAGCCCGAATTCTCTTATTTGTCATAAATCAACGCCGGATCACGCAACAGTCCGAGAATTCGTGATTTCGGTCCGCGCCGCTGACGTGGGACGGATTTGCGATGCGAATTCTTACCGACCAGGTATTCGATTGTTTCTTTTTTTTTTCTTTCTCTATCTCTCTTTCTCTCTCTCTCTCTATATATATATGTATTGTATATGCCCCTTCTCTCTTCGGCTTTTCTCCTTTTTTTTCTCTCGTTTTGATCGCACAGGAATTCGCGCGGTACCACTCCGCCCGCCCCCTCCCCGCCTCTCCCAAACCTTCCACCCCTGGCTCGTTTCATTTCGGAGTTCGTTCGCGGATCCGACGTCGAAGTGACGGAACGTCGAATTAATTCGATCGCGAGGGCTCTCGTTCGACTCGTCGATCCACTGGCCAGTTAACGAGGATCACGTTGTCGTAATAAATTTTGCAATTTTGTTGCTGTCCTGACGAATCACGGCCATGCATCATGCGACCCGGCTTTCGCACTTTTTCACCGTACAACGCTATGCAAAATAGTGGATTAAAATAACGGAAATACTTCGGTAACCGATATACATAAAAGGTAGATCATGTATTGTTCGTTTGTTTCGGCGTAGCAATTCGATGATTCCAGATTAAGACAAATTCTCAGATATCATCAATCTATATAAATAAAAATTAAATGATGTTCGTTGGTGAGCGCATCACTTGAAAAAGGCTGGACTGATATGGCTAATTTTTTTTTTGTAATGTTCGTAATAGTCCGAATAAGGTTTTTAGGGTAAGAAAAGTAGTAGTAGTTTTTTTTCTTATTTTTACTTTGTTTAAATTCACAAAACGATCAGAAACAAATTTATTGAAATTTGGTTAGGACAATGTCTGTCGGGTCAGCTAGTATATAATATAAGTCATGAGTTTAGACCACTAAAAATTTCTGTAACATTATTCATAATATTGTTTGCATTATTAGTTGGTATCCAATCAATTACTACACGTTTAAGTATTGTACGAGGTGTTATATCAATTTCGTATCCACCAAATGAAAAAGATCGTATACAATGGAATTATTCTAGGTCGGAATAAATCAACATACAAGTGAAAATAGCATCCGAGTGCAAACGGTGAATTTATTTATTTTTCTATTAAAAAATGTCTGATTAAAAAGTGAAAGAAATTCCCTGGAACATATCGTACAGGAAATTCGACGGGGAATTTTAAGTTGAAGAGACTCTATCAGCGTTTCTCGTTCGCTAGTTGTTCGAATAAAATTGAAGAACCCGTGAGAGGGATTCGGTCTAACGAAGCCCAACCCAACTGCCGTCGCCAAGGGTTGTCTCGTTATCTTTTACAGATAGCGAGCCCACCTCCTCCGTACCCTTTCAACCTCATTCGCTTTCCACGTAGAGGAGTCGGTTCCATAATCACGAGAATCCTTATTTATTGGGAATCGATCGTATTCAAATCCCCCCAGGTTTCTCCTTGGACAAGAACTGACGGGAACTCCTTTCTTCGGTCGGTTAAGAATCGTGGACCAGAAAAAGAGATTTATCCTTGTAACATGGCCGCCAGTCTGGGCTTTTCCACTGAAGAAAAAAAAAAGTCCAATCCACGATCAAGTCAAGACAAAAAGTACATGAAATTTTCTAGATCACAAGAAGATATCTTAGGATACTTTTGAAATTCGTAAGAATATATCTCAGAGTTGTAAATTCTGTCAATTTCGCAAGCTTTTCGAATAAACTTTCGGTGGTATTTATTGTTGAATACTGATTTTGTTTTCGTAGAAAAGGACTACGTTATTCACAACGATAAGTTGAGTAGTATCTTCGTTGGCTGACATTTCAGCGAAGCTGAATTTCTTTTTAATTATGACTTTTATATTTATCGTAACGGTGCTGGCAGCACCACGGCTCAGAGAGCTCGGTCGTTTAATATTTATTTGACATTTACATTACGGGAATCGTAAAAAGCTTTCACAGGCGCGTACAATTACTCCATTTGCACGCGGCTAACCCTGAAATCGAGATGGAACCGAGAAACGCGCAGGCTTCTCATGGGAAAAACCTATAAAATCACACCGCCCCGAGAAGGTGAAAATGTAAAACATAACGTCGTTCAAGCCTAAAACAGAGGAGTCCAGGTGGACGGCTATAAAACGCGATAAAGAATCCAACGTTATCTCGCACGGATTGTCGTTGTCTTCTCTTTTTTACGGAGCGGTAACGTGGTCGTCAGGGCAACGCCTTTAAACGCGAATCTTACCGCTCGAGCGGTCGAATGATTGACGAAAAAAAGAAAATGGAAATGCGTGCCAAGCAAGCCGCATAATGTGTCTATAATTGTGGTTTCGAAGAAAGGACATTTTCATTGCGACCGGGACCCCGTAAAATTTCGTAATTTGCCTTCGTCGCGTACGATTACCTCATAAATGTCGTGGGACTCGAGTTGAATGTGTCGGTACTTGTTAGGCGTTACTTTTACGAGCTTCTCTAAAATTATTTCTTCTAAATGAATGAATTGTTATGGCTAAGACTTTTAGTGAAAATAAGTCTCGCGGCATTACGACTATGTACATTGCTTCTTACCCTTCCTTAGAATCTTGACGACTCTATGCAATAATTCTCCAGTTTATTAACTCTTACGCTTATTGAACTTTGCATCGAATCGAACATGAAAGGATAAAATGAAAAGAGAGAACGGTTTCCGGTGATTTCGTCAAACCGTACGTAATTACTCGTCTCTTTATAAGGTACAAGATTCACGGAGAAAGTCACATTAACTCTACAAATCACCTTTCTCGTCTCACGCCTTCCGATGACAGTCAAAATGATAATGAGCCTCGCCACAATGTTGTACGCATTAATACTCCCGCCTTCCTTTCAATCATGCGCAATGAAACATGAAAACAACATTTTTCATTAGGCTTTATTGATTCGAGCCTGTGAAAAATTAATTGCTGATGTCTTACTTGAGAGAAAATTTCGGAGATAACAGCCTGAGACATCATTCGGTGAATTAATTTCAACAACGATAGCGACGGAATTGATTTTCTATAGCATTTTAGAGTTTCTCTCGGCTTTTATACTATATCCCGGTATCATTACGTTGCGTAACGACATCCGCGAAACCCCTCGTCGCACGTGGTGGTATTATAAAAAGAAGAAGAGGCGGCGAAGGAAAAGAGGGTCGCGAAAAGAAAATTGACTGAAGAAAAGCCGCGCTCCGAAAGCAGTCAGCTTCGGGACTCATGAACAAACTTCTCTGAATTCCTTTAGGCAAATATTGGATCGACGCGCGTACAGGGGCGTAAAAAGTACGGGCTCTTAGGAGAGCCTTTAGGGCAGAGAAAATGAGATTTTTCTCCGAGAGCGACTCGTTTCAGTGAGCACAGAGAATTTAATATTAATCATTTTAACCATATCTTTTCATTTCGTGATAGAGCGCAGCACATTTTTAATTATTATACTTGTCAAACATTCGTCGCGACTTTAGAATTGTTGCGAGAAGAAAATTGAGAAGCTTCGCGAAATTTATAAATTGAATTTAACTGAAGAATTAATCTCCGCTGCGAGATTTTAGTGTGCACAGAGAATATAACTAATCATAACTAATCGTAACTAATCATTTCTCACTTTCATTCTATGATTTTAACCATATCTTTTAACCATATTGGTAAATTGCCAATTATTACATTTTTCGAAAAATCCGTTGCGACTGTAGAATTTTGACAAGAAAAAGAAATTGAGAGAATCTTGGAAATTTTTAAATTGAGTTCAACGTAACTACATTCCCTGGTTCGATGCTTGGAAGATTAATCTCTGACATTTTCCACGTTCCTCCGGACCCGCTTCTGTTCGCTCAAGATATTCTTTCATTATCGAAGGTCAACATAGCGAAGATACTTGGACAATAACCCGTAGGCGAATTTCTGCAGAGCCGAAGAGGGGTGTAGCGCTTAGATGACAGACAGGGAACGCCGTGGAGGCCGTGGTGGCTCCCGTGGGTGAGGGTTGTTGGTTGCTCACCGCAAGGGTGGAGGGAACGGCAATCATCCCTACTTGATGAGTTTTTCTTATTTTCCCGACGGAGTTTTAAAAATGGCCGTTTGGCATGCAAGCCGGCGCGCTCGCCCCGGCCTCTCGGATTTATTTCGATTACTTTTTTCTAATCGCTGTCACTTCACCCTCGCCGCGTGCCCGATCGGGAATAAAACTCTAGTCTCCGCGATCTGCTGCGACTATCGCTATACTCCCTCTGCGTTCATTCCGAACATTGTTAAATAGATGTGCACGATATTTCTGCAAACAGTACGAATACCTACATTTAATTCTTCAATCGTATCGCGAATCGAACAAGCAAATATAATCTACATCGTGTCGTGTTTGGTCTCATTTTAACCAGTAAATTGTGCGAAACAAGTTGGTGAAAGTGTAACAAAAAATAATTGAAAATAAACGTTTTGTTACTGGATTAGCATTAGTAAAAATTGTTTCAGCGGTAGCAGTACCTATACATTATATATAAACAAAGTTTTTCGAAGGTCTATGGACGTTAAAGTTCAAAGCCCTAAGGGGGTGGACTGTCTGGCAATCATCGGGCATTGAACGAAAAATTACATTAGTAATAGGCCATTGATATTTCATAGGGCTGGATCTTGTAATGTGGTCCACGTGTGTGTATCGGCTCACGAACCTGCTCCCAGGAGATCTCAATCAAGGCGAAAAATAATTTTTCTCCCAACCCGTCCGAGGCAGGCTAATAATCGTCGGCGGGTCTGATCGAATTTCGTTGCGCGTTCAATAAACTTGTATCATTTATACCGCCGGAATATTTATACTCCTTTCCGCGAGCGAGAGTATCCTATTGTTACTGCATGGCTACTTTGTCTGGGTTGCGTAATTTGGGGGATTGTGCAAACCTTTACTATCGAGCCGAACGTAGCCCTAGAAGAAATACAGGAACATTTGTACAACAATTTATCGTTCAAGTATAAATATATCTAAATGTGATACGAATTAATTCACAATTTTTCCAGGAAGTAGAGTTTGCATATTAGGTTGGAGGGAAAGTTCTGTCGTATTTTAAAGAAAACATTTGAATCAATTTATAAAAAATATATGTTTAATATTATTCAGAATGATATAATTTCCATAATTTTTAACAACTTGTTGCCATCTTCCCAATAACCTATCAACTCCTGTTTCCCAATAACTCGCTAGCAACGTGTGTTTTCATTTACAAGGAAAATTACTACGAAATACAAAATCATTAAGAATTGAATCGAATTGAAATGGGATTGCGGAGTTAATTCAAGCGGAATGAGTAGGATGAGAAGATGAAAGAGAGAGGAGAGGAGAGGGCAAGGGAGAAATTTTTCGAAGGAGCGTTCCACGCTGCTCGGAAAAAGCGCAGACGCCGAAAGAAGGCGGATGGTTCCGATGGGTTCTTCCTCTGTTCCTTCTTCAGCCTTTCGTCACACCTCCACACCTCCTTTGTTTTAGCTGGTCTGCGTCGGTTTCGGTTCGGTTTTTCATCCGGCTTTTTGTCCGCGCGTTTCGCCACTTAACTCCGGTAGTGTCACGTCATCGCCGTGGCTGTCCAACAGCTACTAAGGACTCTGTGTGGAGATATTAAAGGTATGCGGACAGCGGCTGCTCCATCTCCACACCACGAATTCATCCTGTCTTCCCTTCTTCATCTTCTTTCTCCGGTGTGTGTGTGTTCCCTCTCTGCCTCTCTCGCCGCAGCAACTCGCCGAGGCCCCGGACTCGAACGATCCTAATTCCACAAAACAATGCTGATCCGCGGCTCGTCCCTGACGATTAAACACGATTCCGAATCGTCTTCCCATTCCTTGAATTAAACGCATTCATCCAACAGCCGGGGGAAGCTTTAATTTGACTATGAAACGATGCCTGCGGAGCGGAGGTTCGAAGAAATTTTTTGCCCAGCCCCGGCGGTTTCCTTTTCGCCATTAGTCGTGCTTGTGGCTGATGAGATCTTTTGTGTTTACCTAAATTGCTTCAGTTTAATTGTTTTATTCGGTAGAACGTATCCGATATTAATAATAATAATAATAATAATAATATTTTATTCTCTTTTCGGAGTACAATGCGGATCTCCGCTCCGCTTACAATTCCACTTTTCATCCTTCAATTCTTCTCATGCGAGAGAGAGAGAGAGAGAGAGCACACCATTCGTTCTTTCCATCCTTCTTACCTATCCGATATTATCGTTTTATTACTACTTTACGACCACTACTCGGTTTTTACACGTTTTTTCTTTAAATAATAATTAGAACAGTTTTCATGCAATGTTTCGATCCAATACTTGTTGTGGGTGATTTGTGGATCAATAACTTTTTTAATAATGTCTAACAATTCCAAAAAATTTACACATGTCATATACGCGCGAGCATGATTAATTTTTATAGTATCACTGGCAGACGAAGTTTTATAAATGTGCGATTCTTTAGGTGCGAAATACTATATCACGTAGGAACGTGGCGAAGGAAGAATTAACAAGAAGCTTTATTCAAGTTGAAAGTTTAAGTGCTGCAATTGAACCGGAGTTTAACTTGTCAAATAGAGAGATAGTTGTCTATTATCAAAATGACAGGTCGTCGTATGTGGCGATAACTGTTCTTAAACACTTCTACGAATTGTGCTGGAATATTCCTTCATTCTACAATGTACTTATCGTCAGGAAATTCGGACTATTATCGATTCATGAAATAAAATGGTCAGACAGAGTGTTTGCAATCATAGAAAATCTACAATTCACATAATTTAAAAAAATTGCAGTTGATTATTAAACAGGAAGGCCTATATATATATATCAATAATTTTATTGGTATTTTTAAATAACTTTCGGATAATTAATGTGTCCATTAGAGAGATAAGAGGTGAGCATTTATCGTCGAGTGTCGCTCTTGAATAATCATCGAAATTTTATTGTAAAGATTGCGCCGAATCCTATTGAAAATCAGCATTATAGGATTACCCATTCTTGGTTCCAGAACGTCTGGCCTCTCCCAATTATCCCGAAACTTTTGTCCTTCCGCTTCGAAGGGCCCTTGGTCTCGGTCAATACCTTTCCCTTCTCGGTTCCTCGCGAAAGGAGCACAAAGGAGCGGGCTCGTTCACGATGGACCTACGATGCACTGATTAAAAATTATCACCCAACGGCTACAAAAGGGGCACTTTCCTGCTTTACGCTTACGCTCTCTCTCTCTCTCTCTCCTCTCGCCCCTCCACCACCTATTCTACTTACTCACCTACCTTCACGCTTCTTCTTTCTTTTACTCCGAAGCGACTTCTCTTTTTCCACGAGTGACTTCCCCTTATTTATCTCCGCAGAGTCCCCCGAAAGCTAAACACGCTGTGGTCGACTTAGCGACCAGAGAAACTTATCAAACGAAGTAAAACTTTACCACTGTATCTCCAAAGTTTTCGTTCGAGGGGGTAAAAGCTGGACGGAAACAATGTTGCGAATAAATGAATGCGTTTGCCTATCAAAATGCCGTAATCTAAAAAGTATTCGCTCCGAAGATATATAGCCATTGCTTGACAGCTTGGAGCCCACCGCGTTCTTTAGATAAATGCCTATTTTACGTGCGCCCAGTCTCTCTGATTCATTGAAAATGTTTCATGTTTCGGAGGAATTCTTCAACATTATGCTCCCAGACATTTTATTATTTTGCTGGGTTGCATACTTGTGGTAAAAGTGACGCAACTCGATGAGGCCGAGAGACCGTCTTTAGACATTATGTTGTTAGTTGAATTTAGGAACGAGAATTACGACTAGAATTTATTGTGCAGAATAAAAATTCTCTGCATTAATCACAACGTACAGTGGCTACGTGGATATTTCTTCTTCATATCGTTTTTCTTTTATACTTGAAAATATCAAAAGTCCAAGTCGACAAACCCGAACCAACGTCGTTGCCCGAACGAATCGCATGTACTTTTACGTGTTTGTCATTAGCGAACGTAGAAACGTGACCGTGCAAAGCTAACGAAAACTACGGATTTCGTCTGGATCGGATATGCTCATAACAACAGTATTCAAATGAACCGCACAAATTACGTTGCTCCGTTCTATAGGACGGAGTTACATTAAGAATTGATCACTCGGATCGCGAACACACGACTACCTTCTGCCGCGACGTGATTCGAAATTTCAAAGTCCGCTCGGACGGCTGACTTTTACGCTCCCCCGAGATGATTACAATGTTACGGTCCCGCCGCCATTGCGTTCGCAATACTTGTTACCGTCTGCTTAAACCACTGGCGCACGAACTTACGCGACGTTGCATTCTAAGAAGAGCCTGTAAAATGTTCGACAGAATCACGGTACAGTCTTCAGCCTCGTCGTTCAAGTCATTAAAGGAACAGGAGAAAACTACCAGTTAAATAAAAATAGTAAACATACACACAGATAACATTAAAATGTTTCAGTATCTGTGAAACAAATGTTTAGTACCATAAGAATCAAGTGATAATGGAACGAAGAATCTTATTATCGAGATTCGTGAGAAAAGTTGATCGAACCATTAAAGCAACAGAAAAAAGCACAAATTTAATAGACATTTCTCTTAAATCTCTTTTATATGAAGGTTCAGTACTGTAAGAATCAAATGATAATGGAACGATGATTCTCATTGTCGAGATTCATGAGAAAAGTTGATCGAACCATTAAAGCAACAGAAAAAGACACAAATTGAATAAAAATTTCTCTTAAATCTCTTTTATATGATCTTATTACAAATTAAATAAAAATATTAAACATGCACATATAACATTAAAATGTTTCAGTATCTGTGAAACAAATGTTTAGTACTGTAAGAATCAAGTGATAATGAAACGAAGATTCTTATTATCGAGAGATTCGTGAGAAAAGTTGATCAAACCATTAAAGCAACAGAAAAAGGCACAAATTGAATAAACATTTCTCTTAAATCTCTTTTATATAAACGTCCAGTACTGTGAAACTCAAATGATAATGGAACGATGATTCTCATTGTCGAGATTCATGAGAAAAGTTGATCAAACCATTAAAGGAACAGAAAAACACACAAATTGAATAAAAATTTCTCTTAAATCTCTTTTATATGAATGTTCATTATAAAAATTAAATAAAAATTTTAGGCATGCACACGTATCATTAAAAGTTTCCAATATCTTTTGCAAGAATCAAGGGACAATGAAGATTCTCATTGTCGAGATTCACGTGAAAAGTTGATCGCGCCGGGATGGAGCGACGAAATTTTCTCACCGTTTCATTTCGACCGTAGTTCGATCCATAAGAATCGCAGCACACTTTTCAATCGACACGAGGAGGAAAGAAAAAGATAAAGAAGAAACGGAACTCGCTACCACTGCCTCCGTATGGATACTCGGCTCAATCTTTTCGGATCGATTCTTCCTTTCGGACGTATACACGAATACGCCCATCGGCATTCACGAGCGCCGGTCACGAAAGGGGCCGTGACTCGCGACGTGATTCGCACGTATCGTTGCCCTCACGATAATCCCAATGCCAGTGAACTTTCAATCCCGAAGAAGCTTCGGGCTAATCTACGCTGAGTTCTCGCGTCCAGGCCGATAGGTCCCACTCGCCATGGTTCATTGACGGCGTGATGTAATCGAATTGTAAGGATTAATCGAACTTAACTGTCCTGTTCCATTCGATCCGGAATATTTTACCTGAAAAAATTGCCTCGGTTACGGTCGAAAAGTGTACCTGCTAGACAGGATCAAACACATTTCCATATTTTATAAAGTAGCTCGATAATTTTCTTATGAATAATAATTTTAGAAGAGGACATTATACATCATTGACATAATTTTCTGGATAATGAACGAAATTGCTGTTGCTATCGAACAATTCATTAAGTAATGTTCAAAGGATTATTAAGAAATAATTGAAATTCTTTCCAAATTCATTAAGTAATGTTCAAAGGACTATTAAGAAATAATTGAAATTCTTTCCACTGTTTCTGTAAATTATTTGTCTTCAGTCGTACTCTCCTGTTTTTTTCGGTCCTGATGACATTGTGACACGCAGTAAAATCGAGTTACTCTTATTACGAGACCATCCGGTTTTTTTTTCTTCCGTTTCGTCTCCATTAACGTTCGCAGCGCGCGTAATTCATTTCATCAAATAAGTTTCGGTAAGTTGGCAGCCGAAAGATTTATTTTAAGAATGTCTGACCCATGATGTGGAAGGACTCACTGACCGTTGGAATGTCTTCGGCGTAGAATTATCCTCCCGGATTGAAATGAGTTCTGGGAATTGGGGTACGAGAGTTGGCTGGCTCCAGTACCGTTGTAGAGCCTAGAAAATTGATGGCTTCTCTAGTACTCTGCTCTATTGTTCAACCTGCTAATTTTAGACGGACGATTTGCGAAAAACATTTTGCCTCTCTCTCTCTTTCTCTCTCGCATTTTATTTTTGTTATATCGGGAACGAGTCCTTTGTCCATTGGCTAGAGGGTTATCAGAGGAATATTTATAAAGTGCGGTTTCGGGCTACGCTGCATCCAGATCGCAACTGCGAAAGCTGCCGTTGAGGGAACCTTAGCGCGATTTGGCAATGCGCGTCCGCCGCCACCTGATCGCACTATAAAAATCTTATCGGTGATCTTCGTGCCGCTCGGGTGGGGACGTTTAATATTAATGTCTCCTCTCGCGCGGTGGTATCCTCGCATCCTTGCACACCGGGTGGCTCGGAAAAACGCGACCATACAGTACCTTCGCGAACGTCCTTTCCACTTATCCCTTTATCGAATAGCTTCGTTAACCTTCTTCAAAACTGTGCCTTACAAAAATGTAACAAATTAATTCGTTTAGATTTAGCACAATTATTTTCATTGAATAAGATTTGCTTCAATAATATAATTAATTTATTTCACTGTCTCTGAAATTGTAAAGCCCCTTCGCGGATAAGAGTCGAATAAATTGTATTACTGCAAAATCTAAATAAATTCTAAATTAGTTTCTATTCAGTGTGATCTCTCGTAATTATTCGTATCAATCGTCACCCTTCGAAGCCAGAGAGAGAGAGAGAGAGAGAGAGAGAGAGCCTGAAACTAAAAA
The DNA here is from genome assembly GCA_916610235.2 of Lasioglossum morio. Taxonomy (NCBI): domain Eukaryota; kingdom Metazoa; phylum Arthropoda; class Insecta; order Hymenoptera; family Halictidae; genus Lasioglossum; species Lasioglossum morio. Next base: position 2,322,354 of record OU744324.1, on the reverse strand, counting down.
ACGTCATAGTATTACCGTCTTTGAACGAAGTCCATGATCTATGTTATTTAAATAAGAATTACTCGAAATCATCGTCAATCGTGGCTCGCTTCTCAAAGTTCATTCTCCATCGATTTCGTCAGTGCGACTTTTACGCGTAATTGCAAGTCATCTCGTCTAGGGACCCTCCGCGAGAGCGATGGTTACACGCAAAGGTCGCCGTGTAAGTTACGAAGGAGCACTCTTCTCGCGGCGATAATGAAATGGAAACGATACATGGGACCCGCGATAGAGACGTGAGAAATTTCTGCGAGTTCGCTGTGAAAGAAACTCGGAGAAAGCGACCAAGCTGTTTCGATTCGTACAGAATAGAACAAATCTGGTAACATCTGTTTGTTCGGACGAACCGTGGACGGACACCCGGTATAAAATGTTAAAGACGAGCATGTGGGAGAACCGTGCACCAGGTACCAACGTCCCATATCCCCCGGTATAACGTATGAACACCACAGGCCCGAGCTGGTATAGGAGTTTAATTGGTGGTAATATGAATCCGCGTAATATAAACCGCCATCAGTCTCTCGACAGGAGAGTAAGCGAGCGAGAAGCTCGGCAGAGGCGAAAAGAAATGACAGAGATGAGAAACGACGGGGATCGAGGACGGAAACGATGTCTCCACCTTCGTAATACCGACGACTCTTTTTATCACTGTCGCGAAACACGGTGTCCTTTGAACGTTCCGAGCAGCCCCGCTGCTCGAAAAGCGAAAGTAACGGGGAGCAATTTAGATCGAACCGATCGCTTTGTCGAGTTAAGAATTAGGTGTCCCATACCACTGCGGGATGAAACTGAGAGACGTGGGGAGTGCTAACAAGGTTTTTAAGCGATCGCAATCCCCATCCGACCCGCTCCGTTCGCGTTCATTTCGAAATTCGAACACGTTCGCGTCCTTTCAAATAGTTATTAAACTTCTTCAACGCTAGCTATATTCGACCCCCTGAAATCACGGATTCGATAGTTTTTGTCCATCGCAAATGCCGAGATTATCAATTGTTATTGTCCACTGTACAAAAGTAATTTCGATTTGCACACGATTCGCAAACTCGTTCCTGGAGATGTTCACGCGAGACTTGTCCGTTCCAAGAAGCAGTTACCCAAATCCACGGTTCCAGTAGAGTACTATCGTTTCACAAAGTTGCTAGCATTCAAAGAGAGACGAACCGATACAAATTGCCGAGGACCCGGAGCCTTAAGTCTGAAGATGTGTGCGCCAATCTCAGTCTCGAACTCTCAACGAGGGACAGATCGAAGTTCGTTGACTTCCGGCAGTCGTAACTCTCGCGATCGCAAGATAAATACTCGAGTAGAAAAAGATTCCGAGGAAGGCGTTTTCCTGAGGGAGCCCGATCCCGCCATCCCTCAGAGTCCATCTTCCCGCCCTCCTACTTGCACATCACCCCTCCGCATTTTCTCTAATGTATTCACAAATCTTCCTGCTAGCGCGACGTTATCATTCTCCGAACAGCCTCGAGCGCCGTTTTAGAGGGTATATATGTGTGTGCGTGCGTGCGTGTGTGTGTGGGTGAGTGCGACAGCGCGAATACGAGCGCTGTCTTTTTTTCCACCCTTGCGAAGGGTGAAGGGTGGAATTCATTTCGCGGCCCAACGCCCTCGTCGCCAGCTAGCAGCGGCGTTCGATTGCTTCGATTATCCTTACCTTATTCCTCGAAGCTCGCCAACCAACCCCCTCTGCCCACCTTCCGTCTAACTGCCATCAACCACCTTGACCCGGCAATCCTCTTTTTCTTCCTCGATTCTCCATTCTCGCTTCGGAACGTCGACGGCCCGACTCGATCGGTCTCGCGACTCCTTCAGCTAACCCCCCTACCCAAGACGATTTCCAACCCTCGGCACAACCCACCCCCGAAATCTATTCTTCGGGGTGCAGGTGCCCCAAAATCCCGGATGGATCTCACCTACGTAGGAGGGCTGATTCTCCGGTGAAAGCTTCGTTCGAGAGACGCAGATAGCGAGCTTCGGAATAGGGTTGAAATAGAAATCGAGGAACGAATGAGATCCGAAGGGGGTCTAGGAATTAGGGTTCTCTCTTGCGTCGATCCTCGGGAACTCTTGGATCGCTGTTACGCGATATCCCTATGGTTACCGCGGTCTAGTGTTGGTTTACAGTTTATTGCCTTCCTACGTACACAGCACGACCTCGATCTGCTCCTATTAATCTATGGTGTAATGCTGTATTCGTATTTACAATTCGTTTGTTTCATAATATCCTTCGCGTTCTTATTACCTTGCTAAATGTCTACGAGTTTTATTTCGTAGTCGATTAATTCAGTAATAGATAGGCGAGTGATTTGATTAGGCACCGGACATTTTCAATGTCATCCGAGTTGGTCGAATTGCCTGGCACGAATGTAAATCGATAGCAATCAATAGTAAGGTATTATGTCATAGTAATAAATCAATTAATAGGTACGTATACTTAGATCGTGTATACAGGGTGGTCCACCTATCTCCTTTATTTTTCATGACTTAACAAGTGTTCCATGCAATGTGAATGCTTTCCAAATGTTACTTTCTACTCAAGGTCTTTTTTCAGGAGTTTTCTTGTAAATGTCTATTTTTTACTTTGAGACATATTATCAACACGACCATTAAGTAACCTCCGACTACAATTAGGTGAACCACCCTGTATATTTAGTATTCGTTTCGCCGACCAAGGACTATTCACCAACGACGACAGTTTGACGTTTCCGTGTTTGAATATATCATTTGACACCGAGCCTAGCCGGGCTAGAAATTTATTCATAATCGAGTGCGCGAGAAAGGTCTGGATTCTGATCATTTCTGTAGTGTAAAGAATATCCCCCATAAGACTGGCGTGTATGGGGGCTAGCAGGGGGTTGAAATTGCGTCGTCATTCCAGAATATGAGATTTTTAGGAGCGTCGCTGGAGGGGTGATCGTAGGTAAAAGGTTCGCCGAAGGATAGAGGGAGAAAAAGGTACGGAGAAGAGAGCAAAATTCGCGAGCGTGTATCTGGACGAAACGGACATTCAGGGGTGGATATAATGGGCGCAACGGGGGGGAAAAGTCTCTCCGCTATACGTAACGCACACGTAGCGCATAAGCAGACGAATCTAGCCACGGAAAAAAGCGCGTGTTCGTACGAAGAAAGCCGCTCCGGAGACATTATTGGATTCTGAGCATTCCCCGAGTTATTAAAATTCGAAGCAAACCGCGGTAGCATAGGACGGGGAATATGCGGCCAGAACGAAAAATCCATCCCCCGTTGGGAAGTGGGCTGGGACGCCTGTCGAAGAATATTAAAGTCTCGATACCCTCCCCATCCGTCGATCTTTCAGGGAAACGCGCGATGGTTTTCCTGTAAACCTTACCCGGGCCGCCTTTTCCTTTCTCGGTTTGTTAACCACGACGAGGGAAACTCGCCAAGACTTATTCGCCTCGGTAATTTCCCTCGGAGAGAGCCACGCTAATTCGACCGTCATATCTGAAAAGTTCGATATCCACGGCTCATTTCGCTCGCCTAACCCTCGTACGATCAATTAGGCGAGCGTGTAATGATAAGGATTTTTTTTTACATTATTTAACGTCGCTTTTTGAATTCTTCTATGAGTATTATTTCTGTATTAATTGAATACTTCTGAAATAGATGGCACATGGAATATTTCCAGAGGTGCCGGAATAATAAGTATTCTTGTGCGAAAATAAGTTTAAATAATAACTAGACTACCGGATCATCATGCATTTAGACTTCTAAAAATGTTCCAGAAATGCTAGAATAGAAAATTCCACATAATTTAACACGGTGTTTCTTTCCTGAAAGTCTATAAATATAAAAAACTGCATAAATATCCGCCGGCCAGTAATAACAAATGGCAGTCATGCCATCTCTACACGAAAACCGAAATTACTTCCCGAACGACCTAATATATGATCTTTTTTCATTTTATGAATATGAAACTGATACAATACCTTATACTTAAATGTTTTGTAATTGATTAGATGGTACTGAACGATAGTATAGGAATTTTTAGTGGTGACCCAGAGTGACCCGCGACTGCTAAGGGTTAAAAGATGATCATCGTTACCTAACACGATCGAGCACATTACGAAATAACTTTTAGCCAATTCTATTATACGTGAAAACATGTTAGCCGAGTGAAAAATGGGTTCGAAAGACAATCGAAGTTAAGAAGATTCATCAAGCTAATTGTGTCCCAGGGGAGGTGATGAGATACGGTTAGGTTTTTATCAGCCGACACCGCCCACCCTGAGTCGATGCTATCGGGCTCTATTATCAAATCAAAATGATCAATCATCAGGGTCAATAACAAATACACGGTAAAAGTGGCTTTCTCGCCGATGTGGCAAACACAAAAGGCGATAGCCGGTTTTCAAGAGGGTCCGGTGAAAGGCTGTAGAAGTCACCGGGGGCGGATTCAGTGAGGGAAAGGTGGTGGCTTGTTCTCAAGCTTGGCCAGGGGTGTCTATCATACGTGAGCAAATGCAGGGATTGCCGGCCGTAATCTGTATAATCGTTTGCCCGTCCATCGATCATGTTTTAACAATAAACTTAATATGATTTTGCGTCAAACTGCCTGGAAAGCTGGACACGGTCTATACGAACGTTCCCAGCCCATCCCTCGACGCGCGTATGCAAGATTCGTGTAACAAAGGAAAATCCATTATCCACGGAAATTTCTTTATTTCTATGAAAACAATGCTCATCGTTGCTAGGCTGCGGATTAGATGCATTTATGACTGGATTTGTGTATCAGCGATATTTATTTCGAAAACGAAACAGCACACACAAAATAATGCAATTATTTTTCTACCCGGTGGATCGAAGCATTTCCTTCAGCCAGATAAGCTAGGAGTCTGGGTAAAATCAAATAGCCGTTCTCCGGCGAGCTAACGAACAAATAAAAATCCCTTCCGCGCGTTACGTTTTCCGGTGCATTAGGCTCGCATAATGGCTCCGATGAAGGAGGCCCCGCTAATGGTACGCGGGCGAAGCGGAGTCCCGAGGAAAAGCGGCAAACAATTTTCCCGCGCCCGGCGAATATAAATAAATGAAACGCGGGCCATATTTGCGTACGAGCGTGAGCCGTTTCGCAAATAAAACGCGAGGATTAAAGATGGGGTGGCGAGACGGTGTTTCGGTCGAAACAAGGAACGAGATGAGAGGCAGAGAAAAAAAAGGAACGAGCGGCTCTCCGATTCCGTTTGATTTTTGGGTTTGCATTGCTGCTCGCCGGCCCGGAAGAAAAGCCTTTTAGAGAGTTTTTCCAGCTGGGAAAGCCGGTCGAATGTTGCGCTCGCGTTCTCCAGTTTGGAAGGAGACTCCTATTCAATCCTCTCTTTCATTTCCGTGATTGCTGTTTTAAATAATTGCATCTCTGTACCGGGACTGTGGCCGTCACCCTTTCTCGGCTCGACTCGTTTGTGCAAAATATTTCGGATCGACCACGCCCGTTCCCTATTCACCCTCTGCGGGCACACGTAGTCATGTTTTTCATCGAGGCGGCCGGGTTCTACGAGCAACTCGCGATTTTTAATTAAATACCAGTATCGATGCCCCGGTATCGATGAAAAGAAAATTTTGGCATCCGGTCGCGCCACAACACGTTGCCAAACGAGGATTTATAAAATTGGCTATCAGCCGGCCGCTATCGGCGTGCATGCGCGAGCATCGAAAAAGTCATTGGCGGGATTGAAATGGCCGTTCGATCGTTTCCATGAAAATTAAATTCGCTTGATATTTTTCGTTTGAAAAGGCGAGAGAGAGAGAGAGAGAGAGAGAAATAGATTCCCGTAGCTTTTATACGCGTGTATTTTTTCTCGTTCCTTTTTTGGGGGGAATCGGCAACGACCAGGTAACGCTTCGATGGAGACTCGGCAACCCTGGGAAATTAGAAGCGTCTAAGGGACCCACCGCTTTTGAGGGTGTTGTGCCCTCTCGTCACTGGATATTTTTTAACGAGCTACCGTGGGGGAAAATATCATATTTCTGTAAAGGCTCCCCTCTCAGTTAATCCCCCTTGAATTTCAGTCACCATCTCGGCCCGGTAAACGATCGATCGTCTTGGAACCGTCTCTCGTCTATTGTCTCGGCCGCGGCGAGGATGAAACATGGGGAAACTGTTGGGAAAATTTACATTCTTGATCGCGTACCTGCGTCAACTTTCGTGACGGACCTGACACGAACTTGGAATTACGCTTGCCTGATGAAATAAAAATTAGAGGGCTACAGAACAACTGTCGACGATGCAAACAATTTTTCCTTTCCATAAAGATCGTCAAACTATTTGCTACAACGGATAAAAATAAACGTCAAGCAGAAAAAAAGCATGGAAACAGTCTATCAAAAATTGTTTATAAGCAGACGACTGTCGCCGGGGCACTAAAACAACGGTTGTCCATGCAAACAATTTTTCCTTTCCATAAAGATCGTCAATTTATTTATTATGGGAGGGTAAAAACCAACGTCAAGAAGATACAAGCATCAGAACAGCCCATTCTTTGGCACAGACCGTAAGGAAAATTGTTTATAAGCAGAAAACTGTCGCCGGGGCTCCAAAACGACAGTAGACGATGCAAACGATTTTTTCCTTCCCTAAAGATCGTGAATCTATTTACAATGGGTAAAAACCAATGTCAAGCAGAAACAAGCATCGAAACAGTCTATCCTGGGCACGGATCTCGTAAGAAAAATTGTTTATAAGCAGACGACTGTCGCCGGGGCACGAAAACAACGGTCGTTGATGCAAATCGGTGTCGTAGGCGTGTCGTTCTTTACCAAATCTCGGCCGGTGACCGTGTGTCCGTTACGCTAGAGATTACGACCGGTCGGGGTGCTACGAAAGATAAGGGTCGAAGCACACCGGCGCCGCGTCGAGAGACAAGAAGCGAGACTCGTGGCCGATTTTTCGCTCGGCGCGAATCGGTAGAAAAGGAAAGTCCGATTGACAATGCTCGCCAACAAAAAATGTCTCGTGTTCCGCGAAGACCGCTCTGCTTGTACCTTACGGGGGCGAGTTCGCAAAACTGCGATAGAGGTGGCGAATAAAACAAGACACGGGAGAGGGGGTTGCGTCTAAACGTAAAAGCGGGGAAAAGAGGGATAGGAGAACGGTGGTGGCTCGTCACGTATCACGCAGCGGTGGCTGTCGTGTTTCGTGCGAACCGGCCCTCATGATTTGAAACCGTTTGGTGGAAGCAGCAACGAGACAACGACTTCGCGAAAAGAGGAGGAGAGGAGAGAGAGCCCGAGATGAAGAAGAAAAGCGAGAAAGGGGGGCAAATGAAAAGAGAAGAGGCAGAGAACGGGCAGATAGATAGAGAAAGGGAGAGTGAGAGAACAAGAGAGAGAGAGAGAGAGAGAGAGAGAGAGAGAGAGAAGGAGAGGGGAAAAAGGAGGGTGGGGGAGAGAATGAGAGAAAAGGAAAGAAGCCCGGAGTGCTAAGCCCGATGCGAGAGTGGCCAGGCTAAGCCCAAGGCAGAAAGAAAGGTTTTATCTGCTCGCAGTTATTTATCGCTTTCCGTTGTAGCGCTGTCGTCGGGGCACGACCAATCAGAAGTCAGTATCCCTGGGTACCAGTCCGCGCCATCCGCATACATTATCGTGCGGAGCCTCGGCCATTGTCTTTCCACCGTTGTAAATCACATTTTATTCCCTCGCTTACGGTTTCGTTTTATTTATTTGTCGGAGAAACGTATCGCTACCGTACTCGTGGCCAAGGGGCGCGCGCGCGCCAACCGCTCGCGTTCTTCGCTATAAACGCTATAAACGCGCGCATACACACACACGCGCACACACACACAAACAGAGACAGAAAGAGGGAGAGAGAGAGAGCGAGAGAGAATGAGAGAGCTACAGGGAGCTATACACGGGGACACGTATGAGGAGACACACACGGGTCGGCTAGCACGGGGGAAGACACACGGTCACCCGATGGAAACACACGCTTCCCCGTGAAATCCGTGTAAGGGGAACACAGACGCATATAACCGAGAGGGTACTGTCGTGGCACTTGCTTCGCCTCTACTCGGGGCCCCCTCGCAGTATGTGTGAGAGGGGGTTGTTGGAGGCAGCGACCATACGACTTCGATTTTTATTAAGCACCCGGACCGACCGACCGACCGACCGACGTCCTCGTCCTCGTCGTCGTCCCCGACGACGACGACTGTTTAACTAAATTCCATCGCGAGATCACCCTGCTGCTTCGTGCATCTCTCCCCAACTCCCCTCCCTCCTGCTCTGCCCCTCTTGCGTTTTTTCTTGCGCCCCTCACCCCCCCCGCCTACCTTTCTTTGCGAATCTTTTTTTCTGCACGCTTCGCAGGAATAAAAGTGAAAGGATCGCCGATGTATGATTTACGGAAACGATGCTGATGAAGCTGCTTTCCGATTCATTCTCGGCTACCCCGAGTCACGGAACCCGCAAACACTTCTCTCGCGGACGCGCGGATCTTTATGCAAAGTTGAAATTGTTTGAATCAATTGCAAAACCAGAAGACAGATCACAATTTTCGTTTTGCTTTGATGCTGCTAATAAATTGAAAATGATATATCAATTTCTTACGAAACACTCCGTTTTATAAAGTTTGAAATTTTCTTCCTAATGAAGCCAATATTTATTGCTGCAACTACCACTTATCTCTAACTACTTCACAAAGTACAACTTGAACAAAAAAAAATGCTGGATACAATTATTCAGCTATTGTTAGTTTTAAACACATGCTTCTGCGCACGATACCGAAGCACGAGCTTAAGCAAGAGTCGATGAAAATTTTCATTAATCGTCATTTTAATAAACGTGCATTAAAAAAAAAAACGAAATTAATCGGTTCTTTATTCGCGGTTCGCGTGAAATAGCGTAGTAAATCGGAGAGATTTGCATAAATGTATATTTATTACTCGAAGAGATCATACGCAGTGGTTGGTTTATTTTGAATCAAGAATCGGTTCGAGCCCCGACTGGTTTTAATTTAAATTTTAGAGGCTTTTTTGTCACTATGGATACATTTAAAATGGCAGGGCTGCATGAAGGTTGAGATCTTACCTGAAACGATTGCAAAAGTAGAACACTTTAGTTAATATCTTTTATCGGCCAGCGATTTCATACGCGCAGTTTGCGCCGCATGTTAATTATAGGTTGCGTTACCTTACGCCGATACTTAACTATGTACAGTGTTGCCGTACAACACAAGACGAAGTACTTCGCTCACGGAGAAGAGAGTCAGGGTTTCACGAAGTTTCGAGCAAGAAAAGTAAATCATTTCATGCAAACAGCGTTTCTCTTATAGTCCACCATTTATATGATTCAATAAACTCCGTCGGTTTTACGCGCGCTTACAACAAACAGTTTTACAACAGCGTTACCACAATCTCAAATATCTAGAATTTTTCAACTTGTTCTCTTATTATCAAGAATCAAGAGATTTATTCTTAGTAAGTAAATGAATTGATGCGTGAGCGAAGATTTATTTTTGTGTAAAATAAAATTTGTCTGGTATTTATAATTAGGTGAACTGACAACGCGCGCTGTTTCATCAAGTATATTTTCATTAACGAATAGACTGAATTATTAAAAGAGGAAATAAGCTTTATTTAACCCTTGTCTTTTGCAAATTTCTTGTAATTTTCTCCAACTGCCGTTTCATTAATAAATTATGTTTTTTGTGTAAAGGTCCGCAGTCTCTGTTAATGAGAATACAGGTTGCGATGAATCTGCGAAGCGATCGTGTGTCAAAGCACGGATTTCATGTTCGGCAAACTGGTATCGTCGCGTTCGATGCTTCTTTACTAGTAAAGTATAAATCACGTAACACAAACGTCTCCGTGTTCGGTATGAACTGGACTCTGCGTGCCAAGAACGAAACGACAATCGTCTGCGATATGAAAATGAAGAGCGATATTATTGATCCGTACTACTTGAACGATCAGCGTTCAATGTTTATTATTATTCCGAACAAGCCTGTAGCGCGAGCGAAAATGCGAGTGCCGGTTTCCAAGGCAAACAGAGTGAAACGTCTGTAAATGAATTCTACATGTTCACAACGGAGGCGTCGGTTTCGAGGCGAGAGAGAGTCTGGCCTGCTCTGTAGTTTCTCCGAATCAGTTCAGAAATTATAATGACGCGACCTGTTACTGTTACCGATTTCCGAACGCATTTCTCGAAGTAACATTCAAGTCGATCGAGTTACAGTCCCTTCGGTGGTCACGACAATTTTCTTCTCGTACATGTAGAGATCGTATCGTTGCTCTTTACTCAGAAATATTGTTTCGTGTGTCAGAAAGAATTAAGCATTTTTTAAAAAAAATAGAGAACCATCATCAAGACCGAATAAAACATCAAATGCTTGTGATAGTTTCAGCGGTGCAAGTAGACCATGCAGGCCAGGTTCTCTCCCAGCCTCAGTCGCGTCCTGGCCATCAACAGGTCAGTAACAACGATAAACATTCAAATTTTTTTAACCCGTAATCCGATGGTTACCACGGTGAAGCGTAATACTGTGTCTGCACCTTTTGGTATTCTTGTATTTTTGTTGAGCGTGCTCAACTCGTTGGCCGCCGTGTCGCCCATATTTGGCTGACAAAATTGCTCGTTCAGAAAATGAATTTTGTGCCCTGATGATCGAGTGTACCGAATTTGCTTACGACCTGCGAAATGCAGCAGAATTGAAAAACTAATTAACATCATAAATCTTAACTTCTCTGTTTTCTTTATATTTTGTTCAGTAAATTGCTTTGATTTAATCTAATTCCCATGGACGTCGATTCGGCGGTCAACGTAGCTCATTTTTATTATTAATCTTTTTATCGGTGGCATCGATAGCATGTGGAATAAATATAAACTATAATTTTGTGTTTGGTACTATACTATGCACAGCTTAAAATGCTTGCCTAATTTGCTAAATGTTCGATTCAATTGAATTTTCATGTCGATTCGATTTTATAAGATATTGACGCAACGCTAAAATATAATAGGAATTTATTCTACGACTGTTATATTATTACGCAGAGCATAAATTCGTTCGCATATTGTGTAGCTTGTATGTCGAAAACCACAATGGTCGATTACAAGGCGTAAACGCAATTGTTTATTTAATTGGTGTTGGCGAAAGGGAAAGCTGTCGGACACGGCTGTGCCAGTTCTGATACCTTACGTATCGTGGCTCGATCGTATATTCTCCGATAAAGCTACTTAATTGTTTAGGTGCCCCTAGTTTTTCTCTAGAGTATCGTTCATTTCACGTGGAAACGTATAATCAAAGACAAGAACTTTAAAACAATAATTCCACTCTAGCGGCGTATCGCGAGGGGGAATTCTAAAAGATTTCCTGCAGTTTATTGCAAATTGTAACCGCGTGTACAGTGTTGTGGTTTCCTTTTTCAGTGTAGCAGGTTTCAACTATTGTATTCATTGTTGCGTGAAGTTACATTTCTGTTGATAAATTGTTGGAACTTCCGTAAACAAAATTCTTTAAATGTTCGTGGAACAACCGAATGAAATATTCAACACAGAAAATATAATCGATAAAACTGATTTTCTGAGAGATATGAAAAAATAGTTTCTACAAATATCTACGAATTTGTTCATTCGTCCACCCGCCGAGTCCGAGACGGTCGAGAAAAAAAAAAACCGACGGAAGCTTAAATCATTGTAATCCATTTTCACGGTCGTTTCTGCATACCACCCCCCAGAATCGCCACTCTAATTACTTCCTCGAGCCCCCATAAGCCACGTCCGCGTTTTTTTCCTCGTACCGGTGGCTGCCTCCCCAAGCGACTTTTTTTCATTGCGTGCAAAATTAGTCTAACCTCAAATTAGTTGCCCGCCTTCCCTCGAAGCCTCCCTTGGTTCAGTTTTTTTTTTGCTCTCTACGAAACTCGAAACCTGTACGACAACCTTGTTTTGAATTACGTCGCGCGACCAGAAGCTCTTTTTTTTTACTGTTTTCCCCTCCCTTACGGTTCCACTCGAGCGTGCCTCACCCTCCATGCAAATCAGCGTATCGCGAATCTCCCGCACCCCGTGTCTAAGGGCGTGTGCGCGCGCGTGTGTGTGTGTGCACCATGACTCCTCTTTCGAAAGGAAATACTCCAGCCGAACAGCCAAACATCTCTCTTTGAGGGTTTGTTCATATCGCCGTTCAAATGGGGTTGAATTAACCTGTCGCGTGTCGACGGACTTACACAAACCATAACACGCCTATACAAATGGTAAATAGCAGATATTTTAACAGTAAACCTACCGAGCCTTAAAAGTAACTGGTACGTGTTTCGTTAGAAAAATGACAAGGTTCATTTTATTTAGACTTTGTGCTGCTGCTGTTGTAAACACGTGCTCTACTGAAGGGGTTCCATGGAAATCACCGACAAAAATTTCCCCGACTCGGTTTTCACCTACAACATTTCACCGATTCCAGATTCGACCGACAGTAACTTTGGCAGACAACGCCTTTAACCGAAAACGACTTTGATCGACAACGATTTTAGATTCGTTGTCGGCCAAAGTAGTTAAGAGTCTAAATCTGGAGTCGGTGAAAACCGTGGCGGGGAAATTTGTGCCGGTGATTTTCATGGGACCCCTACTAAAGATATCTGTACAATCATTTCTCACGAAATCATTTTTATTATCATAATAATTGTACAAAGAGTTTCGTAAACCGTGGTACAATTGGCTAGGGGATGATTCCATAGTGCTACACATTATGTAAAATTGAACAACAGAAAAGAATGAAGCACGTGAAAATGAACGCAACGTGAAGTTTATCAGGCAAGAGCCTCGACCCCTAACACGACCCAAAAACAGTCAAGTCTGCCCGTTGTCATGCGCATTTGTAATCTTCCACATTGTACCAAACAATATGCACATTCAGCTTCAGAATAATTTCAATGCTCATTACCATCGTCCTATTATTCACCGTGTTTACCATTTACTAAAAATAACTGTGTATAAATATGTGTCTACAGTGAGATCTGAATTATTACTATACACTACATAGAACTAGTTGAACATTTAATACTAAACCTACCGAGCACAAAAACCGACTAAGATGTTTCAGCTAGTAAAAATGACAAAGAAACAAGAATTTACGAAAATACATTTTCTGTGACTATTCTACTGTACATTTCATATACAATAAGTTCATTTCCAGTGGAAATGTGCAAACCACAGTATCCCTCATAACCCGAAAGATGAAGTAAGAAATCGTTTAATAAACGAGAGCCACGATGTCCTACGAAAGTGGAAGGATATCCAATTATCGCTCGTCAGTAGTCACGACATCCGATAGCGCTGGAATTGCAAAAATAAATTCCTTTGTTGACTGAGAGAGGTGGGACATTGTCAAAGAGGGACAAGATGACGTGGGAGGGGAGGGGGAGGGGGTTGAGGGTGGGGGATGTGGTGTCAGGGCAGGCGGTAGGTCCAATAATAAAACGTCTCTGCTTTGAACTTCGGGTCGGCAATTCTTGTTGTCGAAGTTCGATCAGCTTGAAACGAGGCGAAACGCGACGAACAGACGAAAAATAAGGCGAAAAAGAAAGACAGGCGACATCGTGTGGAGGGGGGAGGGGGGGTGTGTGGAGAAGGAAGGTGGGCAAAGGTGACGGGAAAGGTGAAATGCAGGTTGTTAGATGGCTGAAATTATTCTTTCCGGAAAGTCTCTCTCTCCGTGTATCAGGGTGCACGGCGATCCCGGTGACATATCGACTAAACAGCGTATCACGTTCGATGAGAGACGGCGTGGAGCGTGAAATCGACGTTCCGATCGAAACACTTCCATCTTCCCAGCTCAGCCCGCGCCGCGCCGGTCTTTTCGCAATCGTTCGTTCCTCGAGGTATCTCGTGACTGTTAGAACCGTGTCTGGGTGGGCCGAATCCAACGTGTATCAAAATGTCACGGCGGGACACGACAGCTCGTCGTCCGGATTAAAACGTTCTAAACGGAAACGATAGTAATTGCTCGAGAGAAATAATCTTCCCCCGTTCAATTTTGCGGACGACGCGTCATTGCCAATGAAACAAGCCACGCGAAACATCTGCGACTCTTGCGACCTTTCCAGTGGCGAACGTCCTCGATGACGCGGTCCAATAAACTTTAACTGCACTTGTACGTTCCAATGAGCGATCGACGTACAGATTTGCGGTTCTCAACAGGAATTTCGAAGTTGTTCAAAAATATGCGGACACTTGTTTAACCCTTTGCCCCGTCGGAGCTATTTTAACCCGACGATTAAACATCTCTTCTGACCTAGAATAATTTCAATTGATTAGATACCAACGTATCGTATAATAAATAACTCGAGTGCTTAAGGGTTAATTTTTAATTAAATTTTCTAGACCTTTTATGCTTTTATGACCAAAAATAAATAGATCAAATACAACAGTGAAAAGATTGTTTACAATTTTTTAAAGTGACTGAGAGAGAAAATACATTTGTGTTTAGTTGAAAGAGATCATAAATTGAAGTACGAATACATGTTCCTGGTAGTTTAGTGAAAGAAGATAATAACAGCTGTCTACGCGGTTGGAAGTTGACTAGTAATTGGAAAAGTGATAATTTGCAATCAGACAATTTGCGCACCTCGGTATTTGCGTACGGCACGTGCTGCTCTACGGAGAACACGTGGCGTGAAATGATATACACATAACATGCCCGCCTACAAAGTAAGAAGAAAAATTAGAACGATGATTATTTTATCTGTTAATAGATGGCTCTCGTACGTTGCACGATATTCAAGGCGAATGACCGTTTCCGCGCATTGTCCAAGGTCAGGGGTTATCCCTGACTCTGCCACGCGTCACCTCTTTGAAAGAAAAAAACTCTGTAATGATTGTTCGTGACACGAAGCTATTTTTTTCGACGCCTCCCATCGTAAGAACTGTGGCAATCGTGTGTCCCGTGATATAGGAGAGTACAAAGCAGGCATATAATCGGAATACATTTGCAAGAATCAGTAAAATGAGTACGCATTTTCCTGCGGTACACTTCGAATATAATGAAAGGTGTCTTTCAGAAATGTAAGGAAACTAATTTCTTGCCCTGCCGAGCAGACACTCTTATAATAACAATTTCGATGAAATGATTAACAAGAACTACGTACCTTCGAAACGTCACGATATGTCGAATAGGTGCAAAAACAATTCGGAATATATTGTTACTGACGGTAATGGCAGGCTTTTGACACTGGATAAAATTTCATGATTACTTTAGAGTATCTTTTTAGTCTAACCAAATTCGAATTTTAATGTAAGAAATACATTGTGCTTTTGTGTTTCTGATTTTTCATCGAATATTCACAACAGTGAATTTCCATTGACATCCATAATCGGAAACTAAATAAATGATCGAATTGCAACAAACGGAATATAAAAAAAAAATGAAAGATAACGTACTTATTTCGTGGAAAATACAATGTTGTCAACTTGTAGAAACTATAACATAGAACTTCTTCCTCTGTCATTCGAAGGCTCTTTCTTATTAGGGGTACGCGACCTATCATCGGCCTACCCTTGACAATACGGTAGCAACCCCTAGCGGTACCTCGTCATTACTTCTAACTGGCTTAAGTTTATTCGTGCATGACACTGAACAAGAGGAAACGTTTCGTTTTTGTAAAGATAGTTTCTATAGTAAAATAGTACCCTCGATATGTTCGCATATGTTCAATCGGCAAATACGAGCTTCTGTATACCGTTCCACGTAAATATTCGAACTAGTGTAACTATCCCAAAATTGTTAGGTCGTTCGGAAAAGTTTCGTGCACGGTGTTTTTCTTATCCCCTTTCCTAGAAATAAAATCTTTGATGAGTTGGCGAATAAGCGGGCTTCCAGTGGAATTTTTCGATGGCAAGACAGTTGAACAAGTGTGGCAAAGTGTAGTACATACTCCGAAAGAGTAGAATTCTTTTACTTTATAAAAAGAATGCGAAGTCTTTGCGAGTTTAAGGCAAAAGTTACTAAAATTTTATTGGGAAAACAGCCAAGTTTATAATTCATTTTATTCGTTGAATCGCGTAACGAGTTGACGTTTTTAGATTTTAAAATAGGGGTGGATTAATGTGATTAAGCAAGAATTATTAGGCCAGTTTATCCGATATTTCTACTAAGAAGTACGGAGTATAAAAACAGCTGGGTGGCCTCTAAAAAAATATACTACCCCTGCAGCGTACGAACAGCCCCTCGATATAAGTTCTTTTTTACCCCATGAAATATCCTCACCCACCCCATAATTCGACTCTTCTCGCTCTGCGTGACTATCGCGCATGGTTATTACCAAAAAAGGGGGGCAGGCATTAGTACCATCCTCCCTCCCCTTCGTGACGCCATAAATATAAAAATATCCCTAACCCCTGGGACAACTTCCTATCATCCGTGTGAGAAAACGTGGCGCGTGGAAAATACGATTCGAAACCGACATATGGAACTTCGTTTGTTTTCCGCGACTCAACTAACGTACCCCTCGTTAAAAAAAAAAAAAAACGTTGCTCGTTACAAAATCAATCTCACATCGCGACAAAAATCGTGTAAAATGGTATTTTGAATACGTAGCGTATCAGCAAAATAACTCTTCACATTTACGAGTTTAGCCCTCGAATGGCGGGATTTGGATCCATTTTGACTCAGAGTTACAAACATTCCAACGAAATTTTAATTTTCTAATAGTACTCGTATTTGTACTCGAACTTATAATGTGCAGTTTTAATCAAATTGTTCGATAAAAAATTTGTTCAGGGGTCGAAGAGAGGCGGCGTTTGGTGCCCCTTTTCTGCTTTACAGAGGACAGGGGGGTTTGTAGAAGGGTGACAAAATCGCCCTTTCCACGTATCCGTGCGGGTCGCAAGGGACGATAGCAAAAAATAACCGAGGTATACCGCATAGCCAGCAGTGCCTCCGGGAGTATAACCCTGCTAATGTATCCCACTGAAACTTATTGTTGTACGCTACACCTTTTCCCTCCCGTTCGCATCTTTCCTTTTTTCTCGGTCTCGCCGCGACCCCTAAACTACCTCATAAGGGAACGCGTCCCTCTGTATTACGATCTACATTCATTAAGACGTCATTCTACAGTTGGCAATTTCCACTGTATCGTAGCACGTTTAAAATAGAAACAAGATAATCAAAAATATCATAAACTACATGTGCTGCTATTATATTAAACCATATTTCTTATTTGGGAGAAACTAATAGCTTCTTACACCTGAAAACAACACAAAAATGTTTTTAGATTTTCCTAATTTCTCACTGTTATATATTTCACCAAGCCAATTTCTTCAAAAACGTATAAAAATACACATTCTACTTATAATAATTATAACTTGATTCACATTGGAGGCATAGAAATGTTCAGCAGCAATTGTGGACAGCAGAAGAGAAATGAAAATTCATTTCATCACCTAATAGATTTTTACACCTGAAAACAACACAAAAATGTTTTTAGATTTTCCTAATTTTTCATGTTTTATACTTCACCTAGCCAATTTCTTCAAAAACGTATAAAAATCCGCAGTCTACTTATAATAATTATAAATTGATTCCAATTGGAGGCATAAAAATGTTCAGCAGCAATTGTGGACAGCAGAAGAGAAATGAAAATTCATTTCATCACCTAATAGCTTCTTACACCTGAAAACAACACAAAAATGTTTTTAGATTTTCCTAATTTTTCATGTTTTATACTTCACCTAGCCAATTTTTTCAAAAACGCATAAAAATCCACAGTCTACTTATAACTACTATAAATTGATTTACATTTGAGACATAAAAAATACGCACTCAAACCTGGAAGACTGATGACTACAATTTTTTTTAGTTCACCAATGGAACGGCGAACGCATTATACTGTAACAATGGCACATGAAATAAGGCGCATCCTATTAGGCCGTCTAATCTCGTAAAACATGAAATGTGAATCATCGGATATTGTCGCAAAACCGCAAACGCCTTCGCCAAATGTTTCCCCAGCGATTCGGACATTAATTGCCCGCGCGCTGTAGCGGGTGTGCGAAAAGAAAAAGAGTCACGGACAAAGGCTGCGAGGAAGAAGCGGCCGCTATGGAGTCATAAACATGAGTTATATTGGCTGTTAGATAGTTGAATCTCAGTATTCTGTGGCACGCTTTTGGTCCGTTAATATCTTCATTACTAAATCATTCCCGCCCTCGACCGTGTTCACGGGTTCCTCATACCAGCGCTCTGATAGACAATCACGTGGATGGGAATTTCTGGATTCTACCCTAAGTATAACCATTTTCATCCGCCGCACATCTTCCTCCATGACGGACCATATTCGATGGTCGGAAAGCTGTGCTAATTCTTCGCGGAGATATTGGAAACCTAGAAAGCTAATAAGACGGCGTCCTCTCGACAGGAGAACAGAAAAATTAGAGTTTTAACAATTTATTCATTACTTTACATTTTACTTAGGAGTAAAATCAATTTAAAAACCATTTTGTACATTATTAAATTTGTACTAAATAAGTTGCTAAACATTTCAGTATTGTACGTGTAAATCGGATCAGTTTTATAAGCATAGAATAAATAAATCCTATAAAATGGAAACATTCTGAATATTCAGAATGTTTTTTCATCAGAAGAAAACTTTGATTCTAAAATGAACATAACTCCGAGTGGAACGCGATTAAAAATGTGTTTACATGGAATGTAGAATATCATTTGATACGTACACGATGAACAAAAGAAAAAATTTTATAAATATTCGCCTGTTAATGATCGCGGTGAAGTGCGAAGAAAACGATAAACAGTCGAGAATTCAGGAACTGGCATAAATCGGTTTGCTATTCGGCTCGTCGAGGGGATTTCCATATAATAAACGTTAGCTGGCCGTGGCAACGTTTGTCCGAGGAAAATATGCGGAAAAGAAGCCGGAGCGAGCGGTTTTACTGTTCACGTTGAACAAAGGCTGGGTTTAAAGCGGTCTCGATCGGGCATTATACTGAAAAATTGCATGAAAAGTACGTGTCCGGCCGACGAACGAGTGGAAAATAACGGATCCGTTCTCGAGTTCAGAAAAGCATTCTTTCCATTTCTCCCCGACCAGTGACATTCTAGCTAGTACTGTCGCGAGCCTGCTTTCTACGGAGAATTAAATGGCAGAGAGCTTAAATTAAACCGTTCATACGGAGGCGCACGTGATGCCTGACACTCGCGATCGTTCGCATTGACCCGCGTCTGAACAGTGTCACCGTGTCGCATACAAATCGCAAAAATTCATGCAAAGGTTGCAGGCGCACGCAGAAAATCAGAGAACCAAAATTCATACCGTACCGAGCGAATGAGATCGAGGGCAGAAATGACTTGTAAAACGCATCCTACTCGTGATAGATAACGTGATTCCCTCCGCGACTCGAGACTAGAATAAATGAATAAATGTTAAACAACTTAGGGACTCGCAGCTCGAGCGTATTTACCGTCCTCCAAACTGATTTTTAGCTTCGATCCAGTTACTTTCTGCTATCATTAACCCCTCGCCGTATTTTAACGAGTCTGACTCATCATGAAGACTTTAACGAAGTCTAACGAGTACAAACGTTACGCGCTTCTTTTTAGATGAGATAAAATTTGATTCGTTTGCGATCAATATTTCAGCATTCGAATAAACGTAGCCACATACAAAAAATACAAATGTTCTTGTCTCTTTCATCCGATTTTCGTAACTGTAAAGAAAATGTCACGGCAAGGGGTTAGAAATTATATGTCGAATTATTTTAATAAAGCATTTTTCTATTAGGTGATATTATAATGCAACACGATCTTTGCGAAGAAGAGAGAAGAGAGTTGCGTTACAGCGGTCGTAATTATGTAAATCTGTGCTGTGTATCCGAAGCGGGCGGTAGCGGGGCGTTGAAAGAAGTAAAACGACGGATTTCAATGGGCGTTTGAAGCTCATTAAGAGTCAGAGTAGAAATAAAAGGGCCAGAAAAGATCGCGTTAACGACGTGCTTGACAATTAACCGCGACGGAAATAAGGTGGGAGGAAGAGGGGGAAGGGGAAAGGGGAAAGGACGGGAAGTGAAGGGAAGGAAGAGAGGTCTTCCTGTCGTCGGGGACGACGGGGTCCGGCCGGCCGGGGACAATTAATTAACGCCGTCTTAGCCGTTCAATTTAGGGCGCAAACGAGTTGAATCCTGGCTTACCGAGAACAGCCTGTACAAACGTCCTTCCGGCGGCTGCAACCTGTTGCTAGGGAACCAAAGAGGTGGTAGAAGAGGAAACACGAGGACAGGGTAGGATGATGGCCCACGGTGGCTGATAGGGTGGCAGTGATGCTGCGAGCTGGCAATTAAGCCATCAACCCCTTAATGAATGAACTCCGTTCACAAACGCGCCGACCTCTGGCAACCCCATTAGCTAACTAACCCCGAGTTATTTGCATATCTGTCGGCGAGGGTGAATCGCTCAGATTCACCGAGACAATTACCAACGACTTCATGGTCAGGTGCTTAAAGGCTTAAAAGCCGAGGAATCCTTAAAGAGGTCCCCGCCAGCTGATAATCGCGCCCCACTGGTATTTACTTTTTTATCTGTCGACTAACGAATCGGACACCTCGACATGCTTATTTTAATTAACGGCTAATGGTCAATTTGCACCGATACCTCTGCGCGTTGATTTATAGTTCTCGATCCACCGTTTTGCATACGTAGGCGCTTAATGTCGTCAGTATCGTTCGCATTTCGAGTATTCAGGTTGCAAATCAATTTGCCAACTTGCTGTCGTTATTTCTTCTAAATGCAACGAATTTTCTATACTGTTGAGTCTATCTTTTCTTCTTTTTTTTTTACATAGATTGCAATAAAAATGTTTTCACAAAATTACGAGTAAAGTAAGATACATGTTTGCGTGTAATTGTGATAAATTAATCCAGAAAATCTACACAGACTCGCGCAGTCCGCTTATTACAAGCGGAACGAGAACGAAACGCAAGGTAATATTTCAATGCACATGCACCGTAACCCGTATTAGCGCATGGGTGGTAAACGTGATGGACTGTTTCCGGCCGGCGTTAAGAAGTATTTAATTAGTACAAGTTAACATGGTCGTCTATCGCCCTGCTCAATTTCACACACGAGCATGCCCCGCATTGCCGTGGAATAAAAGATTCTGTCTTGGGGCGTGAAAAACACGACGAGATAGTTCAGCTCTTTTACCACGTGGGTCGGCTTATCTGCGAAGACGATCTTCGAACGGAGTCCTGGCACATTTTTTTTCTACATGCCCTCCTCTACGTGGGCAAACGCTTGTCTTCGCGTGCGCCATTTTTTTTTAAGTACGTTTTTAATTATGCAACGAATACACGATTGTATCTCGTGTGTTCTCCCTGACTTGTTGAAAATATAGATGATCGCTAGATTAACAATTCCATAGAAATCGTAATTGATGTGCATGGAAAATTTATCACTCATAAATAAATGAATGAATGCGCTGTACACATATGTACCGGCAAACTTTCCGTTCTATCAACCAAAAAACGAATTATACAGTTCGGAATTGGTTTACTGATTCGCTTCGATTTACTTTTCATGATAAATGAAATAAATTCCGCAGTGCAAGTAGTAGAAACTGAATTAACTTTCGAAATTATTTCCTGTTTCTACTCGAACGTTGAGAGCAGGCTGGAAAATGCATGGAAATTTTTTAGACACCCAGTACACGGTGAAGAGTGTCCGAACAGTCGTATGAAAATTGGACGAAGTGAAATAGCGTCGAATTAGTGAAAAGGCGAATCTCGAAAGGGACGAGTGTTTGTCGTATCTGCACCATTCCGGGGCATCGCGTGCCGAGACGCACTTTGTCCACCTAACTCCCTATACCTTATCCAGTCCTTAACGCGGGAACGCTAATTCGTTGATTATCCTAATGACTGTCAGGGAACCAGCAGGAAAGAAGAAAACCACGTACCGTGACCCCTTTGCTTAATTTATTCCGAGTAGCCCCTTTGAACTCACCGACGACGGCGTTTGCATATTCTAAGGATTTCGAGCGCCCCGGGTCTGCTCTCTCTCTCTCTCTCTCTCTCTCTCTCTCTCTGTCTCTCCTCGCCGATATGATTACGCCATTCCCGACCGGCTGATTCCCCAATTAACCAAGCATTCAATCAATATCAGAGGGGAATTAAACAACCAACATGCCTTCCCGGTACGTTACTGCCCGCCCTCTACCCTGGAAATCTTCATTGCTTATTACGACACCGAGCCATCTAATAGTTACATGCGCAAGTCTTGATCACGATAGGGCTTCTTAATCTTTCCAGACAAATCTGACGACCTAGTTTCTCACTTCCTCTCGTCTACGCTTTATTCCATTGCGTAGCCAACTCAAGATATTCCCGAAGATTCAAATGTCACCCCCTTTTGTTCGAAACGCTCCAACACGCGTCGAACGCAGGTCGATCGTGCGAGAAAACATTCAACATAAAATCATTGCGATGAGACAGAAAAGTCGTTGCACAGTCCTGCAAGTACAAAAAGACAAACGAAGAATAAGCGAAATACTATAGAATTTTCATTGAATAGCGAAAAAGTGCAAGGTTCGCGATACCGCGAAGCGAACGAGCATAAATACAATTGATAAGTGAAAGTGGCGTATTAAGATGACAGTAGCGGGCGCAAAGGGGATGTAATAAACGGTTTAGCAGCGCGAGAGAGGCTCGTACACATCGGCCAGTGTGCCACGTACAGAAACAACACAACGAAAGTATGCAAAAGTTGTTCAAGAACCCTTAATTCGACTCAGGTCGTTGAGGGAACGGTATATAAATGCGAATTTAAATTATACGGGTACCGGTTGCCATCTCGATAGGGTTTCTTAATCCCCTCTGGGAAACACTAACGCCCTACTTTTACACTCTCTATTCAGCCCCGGCTTAATTACTTTAATCATGCGTCGGTGTCGCGAGCGAATCGACCAATCGCGGGACAGATTTAATGCTCGGTTACAGCAGAATTTCTTAACGTGAGGCTGAAAGAAGAAGACCCTAACGTGCTCGAAGCAAACTCCATTTCCCGTGATAAATACCGTCGTTCATCCAATTAACGCCTCGGAGCATTCTGATTACGGGGCGTCGCTCGTGTTTTATTTCTTAATTTCGGTTCATTTACGACGATTCTTCTTCCCTCGTTACAGACGGACGACTTTTTTCCCGAAAAGTTCGAGCGGACCGTTACAAATGCGATTATCATGCGTCCCCAGCATACATTACAATATTTTGCGTGTTCGATTTAATGTTCTCGTTGCACATAAAATGGCACTCTCCAAAATTGATACACGTACTTTGGAAATCAAATTATCCGATGATTGCTTAGAATGGACTAAAGGGAACATACAATTAGCCAAAAATTGGAATTCTCGTAAAAAATAATATTTCTACTAAAAATTTCTTTATTCTTCGCATTTTGTTATAGAAGCTCGAGAAGCATTATAAAAATTAATTGGAGGACGGACACGTTGCTTATACGCGACGTTCTCCCGTACAAAAAGAAGAATCGCAACTTGGATTTGCAACTCACCTCGCATTCGTCGCGAAACCGCATTTACGTTTCGTTTTGCACTGGATAATTAGCATCTGCGTATCGATTACCCGCTCGACGAGTTCGATGGAACTTCCTTATCGACGTGATAATTAAAATTCACCTCGCCGATGGAAGAAAAAGAAACGAACCCGGCAGCAGCACAGAATAATCATTAAATTACCGATCGTTTTCTTCCTCTGTCTAACCGTAAATTACGGGATCGCAAAAATTTCATTCGTGTCGCGGAACCTCGTTGTCTTTCTTTTGCGACGGTAATAAGGGGAGTGATAATAACGGGCGGGAACAGCTCAGATATTAAAATCTTTCTCCTTGGAAGGCTTTGAGTGTTTCCCCAGGAGAAGGAAGTGGTGCTTCTAGCATTGTTTGCGGGGTCGACTCGAATCCTCCTAATTAGAAAATTCTCGTAGCGACCCCGTCGTCGCGAGCGCCTTCGGTCGCTCCGCGAACCTTTTTATTATACGAAGGCGTAACAAGGGCCGAGGGTGCCTCGATAATTATTATTCAAATATTTTTCTTTCCCCAGACCCGCCGCATTAATATTTACAATGGTACCCCCACAGCCATCCCTTCGCGCAAGGGGTTTACGCGACCGACCCGCCATGGCTTTCTTCCTATCAGAAATTTCGTAATACCCAGGCTATTCGACGCTGACAACCCTAAAAAATTCCTGTTCATATTTTTTTGTTATCTTTCAAGATTTCACGCTTGCTAGAAATGTCACTGGCTGTATCTCTTTCAATATACCGTCTATTTTAGGGATCAATAAAAATATGACAGGAATAAGTTTAAGATACTTACTTTTACAAAAAAAACTTTTACTTTATTTTAAACTAAATTTATCCAATGTAACATTCATTTAGTGTTAATCATGAGGATGACCGAAGTCAATTAAAACGTTAAAAACAATTCACGATAAATTTTCATTAATCAGGACGATTAAAATTCTAAATTAGAATGTTACATAATATAAAAATATTTTTCAATTCATTCAAACGTAATCCTTCAAATATCTCGAAACAAGAAATACGTGACTTAGATCACTTTCATAATTATGAGCACATTTATTCAATCCTCTCGTAAACGAATAAATGGCGCAGTCTGGTCACGTCGCGATCGTCTCGCAAGATTCAATCCACTATGCAGACGAGCGTTGAGCGCAAATGGAAGTTTTGCTCCGCCGAAAAAAAAAATTCCATTCCGTGCGCGTTTGATCCGCGTAACAAGCGAAGCGTGCCCGTTAGTTGTAACGAGCCATGGGAATCCTCTCCAGTCGCATGTAAAAGAAAAAAAAAAGAAGAAGAAGGAAAGAGGAAAACGCACCCCCTTCGGGTGCTTCCTAACGATGTGCTAACAAAATACGGACCGCGGATAAAGGGCTGCTCGAGATGGAGCATAAGCAGATTGACGAGAAGGAGATTCGCTGTGCGCAAAGGTGGAATAAAAAAAAAAAGTAAGGGGCGGACGAAGAAGACAAATATAAGAGGTTCGGGAGTTAGGTTTAAGAAGCAGAGAGCGGAAACCGTTTCCCTTCTACTCTTGAAGAGCGAAGAAGATATTTCCTCGGCCTTGAGAGGGGGACGTTCCAACCCCTTAATTATCCAACTGACAATTATTTTTAACGACTACGCGATATCTTAACGAGACCTAATCCGCCGACGTGGCGTCTATTAAAGAACCGGCCTCCTCCGTGGAATGGTAAACGGAATGTCGCGAAAGGGTGTCTCTTCTTATCGTGCCTTTGTAATCCCTCGTCGAAAGGTCTCCTTACCTTCTGCCGTGACTTCTTTCATCAAACACCGAGTGTCAACGTTTCACGTTCACGTGTTAATTGCCGACGTTATTTCCGATGAATTATTGATTGAAAGAAAAATGCTTCTCTCCACTCGATCCTGATGTATCTGTGGTTATCTATTTGCTGCGAAATCATAAAACACGATTGCACGCAGAAGAACGAGTCGTTGAAGCGGTCCACTACACCATGATCACATGACAGAGTCCACTCCTATCTTCAATCCCTATTACAACACAATAATTACCACACGATAGACGACTTCCCACGTCCGGCACGCCTCGCTCATTAAATTGTCGCTTAACGATGGTTACGAGTCTACGTCCTTTATGGTCATAATCGCGTATATAGTCGTAACAGTCGCGATATATTACAGTTAACCTTATTCTAATAACTACCGATCGTAACATCCGCATTTGTGTCTTAATGATAAATCGCGTTCACCGACAGCTTAGCTGTACCAACGAATTATTGTTTTTAATGACCGTACGATCATTTTAACAGGATTGATCTTCGAAGAAATGTGTCTCGACTGGGTAATGAATATTTTTACTAAACACTGTAATCCAGAATCGTTAAAACAGATTTTAATAAAGCCTCCTATTTTCTCATTAATCCATATCAGCCAGAGTGGTCGATATTTCATTAAACGTTAGAAACAGAGGTGGCAAAAAACATTTTAAAATTAAATCTCGCGCTACCATAAATAGAGAACGACACGAATAGCCTGGTGCTTAAATTATGCAGAACATTCATCACGAGAAATCTGCGCAAGAAGCGTCCGAAGAAGCTGACGACCGCTGATGTTAGCAACTCGCTGGTAAACTCGAACAATTAATAATTCGATCTCCAACACGCGTAAGCAAACGTTGTATCTAAATAGAGAGACTAGCTGCTGGTATTTAGCAGACAGAAATAAACTCGGGCCCATCGAAACGAAGCTAGCAAACAAAGGGGTGAGATGCAGAGCGAATCGAGTGTAAAATTTCATTCGAGACACGGTGCGTTTTTCGTGTCCACGTCAAGGAGGCTCGTCATTAAACGATCACCGGACGAATTATTACGAGAGGAAACAACGGTTCCCGCTAAAGGTCGAGATCGAATTCGTGAAAGGAGCCCCGAGAAATCCGAGGGCAGACGGCGAAGGTGAAATAACGAGGTGAATCTGTGCGAACGTGATCCGCCCCTGACTTTCGATGCTCCGTGTTGCTCTGCATTTAAATAATTAAAGATCCGACGGGACGGATGGACACACGGACCCGTCGTATTAATGGGATAATCGAGCGTTCAACGTCGAGCGAGAAGAGAGAAGAGTGTACCCGGAGTAGGGGAAAGGTTGGTGGTTGGTGACGGTGGTGGTGGTGGTGGACGGGTGATAATGATTTTATAGTCAGCTGAACTACCCGGGGGAGGAGGGTGAGAGACAATTGACTCGATAATACGGGTCTTCCTGCCTGGCACCCGTTGATACCGACGGCAAATCAAGTGCGAACACCCGATCAAGAGAAAGAGAAGAACCGAGGGACAAGGATAAATGTTCCGTTCGCTAATGACCCTGGTGCCTCTTTAGGGACTGCTTCTCGACTTAGGCTACCGGTCGAAGACCTTTCCTATATACCTCTTCGTTACAGGTCGAGGAATCAGGTACCTGACAGCAAACTCCACCTTCTGGCTTCTGCAACACCCTCTTGTTATGCAGACTCAATACGGATCCAGCTTTCCGTGGATCACTCGCCTGATCGCCCGGGGAAACGTTCTTCGCCTGGCCTATGCTGATCGCAGCGCCTTCCACCAGTTCCAGACGATTCTTTGACAAGCCCGGCACTTGAATAATTTACTAAAAGTAGACCATTTCTCGTTTACTCTGACAACCTCGAGAAGCAATTCTAGAAGACAACTCACACGAACACATACATCTACTCTAACAATAATATAATTGATGTTTATTTATAATTGTCTTCATTGTTACCGTCAAATTAGTTTTCATGAACATTAAAGCATTAGAAAACTCAGAACACCATTTTTCCATTTACTCTGACAGCCGCAAGAACCAATTCTCTAAGACGACTCAAACACATACAATACATCTAACCTAAAGATAAAAAGAATTGATATTAATTTAACATGGTCATCATTTATACTATGAAATTATTTTTCATGAACATTACAACATTAGCAAACTCAGAACACCATTTTTCCATTTACTCTGACAGCCTCAAGAAGCAATTCTCTAAGACGACTCAAACACATACAATACATCTAACCTAAAGATAAAAAGAATTGATATTAATTTAACATGATCATCATTTATACTACGAAATTAGTTTTCATGAACATTACAACATTAGTAAACTCAGAACACCATTTTTCCATTTACTCTGACAGCCTCAAGAAGCAATTTTCAAAGACAATTCAAACACATACAATACATCTAACTTACAGATAAAAAGAATTGATATAACTTTAACATGTTTATCATTTATACTACGAAATTATTTTTCATGAACACTGCAAAGAATTGGAACAATTCAGAACATTAAAATACATAAAAACTGAATTTTTTAAAAATTTTTCGCACATGGAATTGTTTCAGAAAAAAATACACTATAATAACCAGATCGAAGAATCCTCTAGAAGAGAGTAAGAATGTGTAAAAAATTGAATAATAATTTCGGAAAACACCGAAAGTGAATGATGCAATCGGAAATGGATTAAAGATTAGCGTCGGAATAATTTGAGCCGCCTACAGAAGAAACAAACATGATTTTATTGGAGAAAAGTCCCGGTAAAAAAGAAAGAATTCGAAGAGAAAGGGACCTGTCTGCCTTCTCATGCGGCGAACGCAAAAATAGCCTCGAGACATGTCAATAATTAATTAACAGAATTTATCGATACGCCACCGCCGTTATCTTGTCCGATACGCGTACGAAACGATTTTGTGGCCGGGCAGGGAGATAAGCCGTCGTCAATTCACTCGGCTGCCTCGTTCTCGTACAAATTACGACTTCCTCGTGATCCTCGACATCCAACATTTCCTGAGGGAGGTGCAGAGAGCCCTTACAACGAATGTCGTTCTCCGTATCGACGTCAAATGGGTGGGCAGGTGACTCGGAATGGTCCAACCCAAAATTGGGACCTCGAATATGAATGTCGTCCATTTAGTAGCATAAATAAGTATTTCCGAATTTATTCCTAGCCTCCTGAACCACAGGTATTCCCTCTTTCAATAAAAACGAACTTTATTTATTCAGATTGTCGCGGGCCGCCGATCATCTCGATACATCGTTACACTTTTACTTTCGTCGTTATTAATTAATTATTCGTCTCGGATGTTCGGACACAGATGAAATATTCTGTTTTTCAAGTTACATTTTTCTCGCTGCCTGTAAACTTCGCGATAAAAAATTCATGTTAGCCTGATACGGCTTGAAGTAACATTTCGAGAAAGGGAACACTATCATAAATAAATATCTAAAACTAGGACAAAGTTTCTGTTTTATGTTGCGAATCTAACCCTGGAGAAATGTTTTAAAAAGGTTTTCTTGCGGTCCGTGTACGGGGTCGCTTAGTTCCAAAAGTTTTCAAAATTCTTTAATTTTACAATGTTGTTTAATTTAATCTCTTAAAGCAGCAGCGAATATATAAAAAATCTTCTACCGTTTATGTTACTTTCACTGAATAATACATACATATATTTCATTATTAATTGTAACAAACCAAACACGGTCCACATGGCATCGATAAATAAATAAATAACGAGGAGCTGGGGAAATTAAACTTTGTACAGAATATGATCACGGAACGCGATTGCACCGGATCATTTGCAATTGATCGCGTCGCAGAGCCAGGTTTTATTGAAACTTCCGCGGCGGCTGAAAAATCGCATTTACGTTCGCACGAGGCGATCGTGGACGGGAGAACGGCCGATTTTTTTCTTATAAGATACCACTCGACGAGGCCGACTATTGCCATCCCCAATCATGACCGAACCGTTTCTAACGAAGTGCCATTCGCTGATCCAGAGATACGCACGGCGAAGGAAGAGGAGAGCGCGCGAAAGAAAAGAGATAAACAGCCCGGAGGAACGAGCAAAGAGCCATTGATCCTGGTGGTGGGACACGGTTGAAACCGTGTCCGGGCAGCAGTTCGAAGACTTGGACATCGGTCCCTTGACGTCTCAAGCGGGAGGGTCCCGCGTCGGCCGAGATAACGAAATTAGCCCGGTCGCTAATTTATTTCCTAATTCTCGCGGGAGCGGAGGTGTGAAACAGCCGTTCTGGACCGTGGTATCCACGATAACGGGCCTCGGGATGCGGTATAAAAAGGAGGTGGAAAGGGTTCCACCACGTAGGATCACCGTGGAAAGGGAGGTGGAACGGGAACAGGGACGGGAACAGGGGGCCCCGTTTGGATAGAGAAAGAAGGAGGGAAAATGGAAGAGAGTGAAGAGAAGATAATACGAAGCCAGGAATGCACGCCCACGTTCACAACGTGTTTTCCTACGTCGGTGTGCGCGCGATGGTCACCACGTGAGAAAGCGCCTAGCGAGCTGCACACGGAATGCACAGTTGTTGCATACTTCGCGTACCATAGTTAGAGATGCGCGGATGCATCGATCCTGACCGTGGCATTGATTTCTCGCCGATCGACCGCCTCGAGATCTCGCCATCCACGACGGGATTACACGAAAATCGACCACACCGATCTCTCTACATCCAATGCCACCATTTTACAGTCGGTCGAATAGAAATCGATATTTCTTTGAGCAAAACTATTTCGAAATATGGGCATATACAAAGGTTAAATAATTGGAACATATTTATATTTGCAGTTACGATACAACCCAACATAATATAATTCCAACGTGCCATAGTATTAACACTAGATCCATCGAGCACTAAATAACATAATTGCATTTATTTCGATTTCGTACCAGTTTTGTTTAAATATGCGCTTCAACAGAAAAGTTCGCTAAACACATTTCTCAGAAAAACATATTTATAATATTAATATTTCTAAAAGAACAAATCAAAAGCAAGTCGTCTTGATTCGTCAAGAATGGACACGTGTCCGATTGAAAACATGCAAAAGCAATTACGATACAACCCAACATAATACATATAATTCCAACGTGCCATAGTATTAACACTAGATCTATCGAGCACTAAATAACACAATTACATTTATTTCGATTTCGTACCAGTTTTGTTTCAATATGCACTTCAACAGAGAAGTTCGCTAAAATGAAGTTCTCGGGAAAACATATTTATAATATTAATATTTCTAAAAGAACAAATCAAAAGCAAGTCGTCTTGACTCGTCAAGAATGGACACGCGTCCGATTGAAAACATGCAAAAGCAATTCCAAGTTCATTCCTCTAATTGAAGATCGTTCGGATGACCGTTTTTATCCCGTGGAATGCTTCGGATAATTGCTGCAGAGTTCTCGGCGAGCGACAAATTCCATATTGATTCATAAAATACCGTCAACGAACGTCGTTCAGAATTCCATCTGAAATTCAACGTGATCGCCGTCCGCGATTCGATTAGATGCCGCTGGCTCGATTTAGCGAGGCAGAATCAATTTGACAAAGTTCGCCGTGTCGTTACGCCCTTCCAGGACATCCATTAAAATTCCTGAAGGCGCTAACGACATTCCCGATTATTTTGTTCGACGCCCTTCGAATGCGAGTTTATAGCTGTCAGGATATACAGACATATACCTACTTACCAGCGGAGCCCACGGTATTGCGTCTGACACGGAAACTCGCTCGTAAATTCCCGCCGAACAAATTTCCAGCATGTGTCGCGGCTATCTTAGGCCCAGTGCTTCTCAACCCTGAACTGCGGAGAGCGGTGTGATCTGGTTGACTTCTAACTTGTTAAGTAAACCACGCACACCTTCCAAGGCAATTCTATAAAATTGTTAACTCAGACCGGCAGGTCTCATCTTCGTGTCGGATATAATAATCAAAATTGACTGTGGTTTTCCACGCGAGTCTTCAAAGAACTTGATTAACGTTTAGATGTCGGGAGTGGAGCGTCGCATGGAATTTTCGAGAGTTTTGTGCGATGTCAGTGACGTTAAAGGAATCGACGAATTGGTATAGAACGGTGTGTCGGAATGGCAATGAGAACCGCTGGGAGTTGGGAGCGGCCGGCAATCAGAATCTCGTACGTAGTCACACATTTAAACAAAAACACACATCGAGGTGGTACCGAAGCACTACTATCTCAATCCGTACGCAAATGAGCTCCTCTGCCCTCTAAGAAGACGAGGCAAGAGCGATGCCCGTGTAAAAGTGCTTCCTTCGATGTGCAAGTGCGTGCCGCTCCGTGTGTTTTACGTGCATAAATTGAACACACGTGCGCGCGTCGATACGGCCGTACACAATGCCCATAACCGTGATGTTGATCGTACGTACGTAGAGGCGTGGAACAGTAGGAGAGATTGGGCAGAAGGGAGGGCAAATCAAAGCCACTCAAAGAAATAACCAGTGCTCATTAAGA
Organism: Lasioglossum morio; assembly: GCA_916610235.2. NCBI lineage: Eukaryota > Metazoa > Arthropoda > Insecta > Hymenoptera > Halictidae > Lasioglossum > Lasioglossum morio. Next base: position 2,290,474 of record OU744324.1, on the reverse strand, counting down.
GTAATAAACCCTCTCTTCGGTCGGGCCGATTGTTTCAAGGGTGTCACACGGATCGGGCAGCTGCGATACTGCGCATTACTTAACGGTCTTCCTTATTATATTATTTGATTCGGGGTTGCATCGGGGTCCAACGGTGACCTTGCTCGCAGAAGAACCCTATTAACAAGACAATCCTAACGTCAAGTGATCCTTACTTCCTTTCGGACCGGCTAGACGCCAAACTACACGCGCGCCCGTTTCGTGTGAAGTTTTGCTCTTTCTTTAACTCGCTCGCTGCTCCACCTACACACACACACACACACACACATACAGAGTTCATGCATGGTGAACGAATAATGATACGTTAAAAGTTCCGTCGATACATCACTCGATTCTTACTTAAAATATTCTTTTCGTGGCGATACATCGAACAAATCGAACTTTTTTCAGATCAATGAGATAAACGAACTGATGATACGAAAAGTAAACACTTTTTAACATAATCATTGTAGAAATACGCCGCGTGTGTACAATTTCAAAAAATTTTATTCACGCAAGGCGTGAAAGAAATAATGCAATTTTACCGATATCTTCGAAACGGTAGACGGCAATAATTTCTAAAGTGAAAGTACGTGACACGCGGCGTTCTTCCCGACAGCCGCAGATGTAATTCAGCAAAGAATACATATTTCTTTTTAAACCATGAGTCGGCTAAAAAATAACAAATCAAAATATAACAGTAATAGTAAGGAAAATTATTTTTGCTTAGATGTTTTGCAAGAGCAATATGAAGGTTTTACGGTGAACTAACGACGACGCAACAATATCTTTCGAATCTAGTGTAGAATTTCAGTTATTTTATGGGATGCGTCGCTCGGTTCGGATTTCGCGCCACTTATACTAGCCGTATATAGATTATAACTCACCCGATTATAGCAACTAACAATCGGTTCTCGCGCGTCACGGTTGAAATAGTCCGAGACCTTATAATGAATTTACTACATTCTTCGCGAAACGCTACGACCTATAAAAGATCAGAAGAGCTAGCGGAGCTATAGTGTAACCAACGCTTGGTCGGCGATCCCTCCATTCATACGGCAACATTTTTCTCCTTTCCTTATTACGTCGCTTCACCTTCGTTCTGCATGAAGACGAAGAAAACGAAAAACGATTCCGTCCATCCCAAGACATAAAAACACGGATTATTTGCTCTTATGATCGTAGCAAACCATAATCCAGACAGCCACGAGGTACCAGAAAGAAGCGTTAGTCAAACAGAGCGTTACACGAGTGTCAGGGGTTCTCATTGTGGTCGAGGCTTCCAGAAACAAAAAATAATTCAACGTTTCTGTACCATCGAAACCGTTGACGATTATCAATTTAATTGTTGGTACTGTCATTGAGTGGTTCAGCAGAAGGAAACAACGATAATAATATTCAATGCGACTCTACGCCGCTCTCGAGAGATCGTGCATGATCACGACCTACGAAGCTCGATAATTACAGACGAGTGTCCAGCGAATGAACACGGGTATCATTAACACTTCCTGCCTCGTAACGACTCCTCGTCTGATACACGATATACGCTGTACCCATGCGCGTCACTGCGTAAACCTGTCAACCTGCTTAATTGACATCGAACACCGAGCCGTACCGTTAACAAGCATTTAATCGAACCTCTCCCGAACTATTCCCCGAAAACTTGCTGTTCCCTGGAATCGGTTATAAAACCGTGTGCTATACTCGTTGCCGTGCGAACGGAGCAATATAATCGAATTAAAATTAACCTCCGGTGGTACCCCGATCCGTTCGGCTGCCTCACAGTGGGACGAATGGCCATTTCAGGTGGAAAAAAGTCATGTCAGGAAATAGATATAACATTTATATATGTATACTTCTTTGGGAATGTTCACTGACCCTAACTATACCCATCATAATTCATTTTACAGCGTTATAGGCATAGAAATCAATACGTGAAAACTTCGAACCGTAATACGGCGAAATCGTACATTTATATTAGAAATTAAATAAATCTAATAAATATATTAGAAAGAAAATTGTGTGAGAGCAATAAATAAGAATCTTTGAGCTTCTATGCACGATCTTCTATATTAATATAAATAAATGTTTACATTAATGTTCACAAAGTTCGTTAGTAAAGTCTTTTACAATAATTTTTAGACATTGTTTAACTACCAGTTTTCTATGTCATTTAGTTGACTTTAATAGAGCAGAACTAGCAGGTCAGAATGAGTTCAGTCTTGCAACTTTTTTTGTAATAAGTTCAAGCTATACGAAAGAGATTCTGAGAAAAAAAACCTGCGGAATACTGCGGATCCGCATGCCACAATTTTTTAAAGTTCTTGTATCACCGTACGGTGCATAAGGTGCGCCGCGGTGGTAGACTGAATGAGCATCCGATGCGTAGGATTTTTTTCCACCGAGAATAGTCATTCGTCCCACTGTGATTCCTATGCAAAATGGGGTCCCATGGAAATCACCGACACAAATTTCCCCGACGCAATTTTTACCGACAACATTTCATCGACTCCAGATTTGACCGACAATAACTTTGGCCGACAACGCTTTCAACCAAAAACGTCTTTGATCGACAACGAATTTCACCGACAACGATTTCAGATCCGTTGTCGGTCAAAATTGTTGTCGATCGATTTCGTTTTCAGTTAAAGGCGTTGTCGGCCAAAGTTATTGTCGGTCAAATCTCTAGTCGGTGAAATGTTGTCGGTGAAAACCGTGTCGAGAAAAGGGTTGGTGATTTCCATGGGACCCGCAAAATGATACTGAATCCTTCTCTCGTGTCGCTTTTACTCGGCGTTGCCCCGCGGCCAGGTTGATAGCGACCAATTTACCTGTCTCGCCGAGGCAAGAACGAGCCCTATATACATTCCCCGACGATTGCATCGGTGACGTTATTAACGGAAATCAATTAAGGACGTATTCCGCTTTTCTCCGATTTTCCTGGTGATCTTAATTCTTCTTTCTTATTGCTTTCTCGACATGTAACACCGCTCGGCAGGTCTCTTTGTAGAATTAATTGCTCTTTGAATTATATTCGAGAATTGCGATGACCTTCGAATCTTGAAGGTCGGGAGGAATTCAATGCGCCGGTAACGAAGTTTTCTGCAACTATCTGGGTAACTTGTAAGTTCGTATTATTTTCATCGGAACACCCCCTACGATTTTGAAACTGGCTAAAACAAACAAGTGATCGATTAGTAGACTGCGGATCTTTATGCAGAATAAAAACTTTAAAATTAATATGTTTCATAGATTGAAACTAATATAATCAGTAGCATTAAATTCGTCTGCAGTTTAAGATCACACCTACTCATATTTATTGTAAACTAGCTGATCCGACAGACGTCCTGTCCCAATAAATTTGTTTGTGATCGTTTTTGTAAATTTGTGAAACGCTATTGGAAATGTGTGAACAAAGTAAAAATGAGAAAAATCCTATAGGAAAAAGCACTTTCATTTCGTCCCGAATTTTCCATTTTTCGGGCAACTTTTCCAATTTTTCTTTCCCTAAAATCTTCTTCGGACTATTACGAACATTAAAATAAAGAAATTAGTCAAATCGGTCCAGCCGTTCTCAAGTGATGCGCTTACCAACGAACAGCATTTCATTTTTATTTATATAGAAGACTAGCTTTTGCCCGCAGCTTCGCTCGCACAGGGAACCGTTTAACGCCCTCGGAAATTGATATTGTTTCTCCATAATAAAATGATGCCATTTTCGCAATTAACGTCCGAGGAAACAAACCTCAATGACGACATCCATACCGATTTCTTTTCACCCCCTTAGGGGTTGAATTTTTTAAAATGCCGAATTACGTGTTTGATTAATTATATCAAAGAGCAATAAGACAAAGTTTCAAGCAAATCGGATCACGAACAAAATATTCCTCATACAAACTTTGCAACCCCTTTTCAACCCCTTAGGGGTTGAATTTCAAAATATCCTTTCTTATCCCTTGTATAGATCATAAAGGAAACCTCTATGCAAAATTTCAGCTTTCTAGGTCCAGGGGTTTAGCTTGGGCGTTGATAGGTGAATAAGTCAGGACATAATTTTACCACGTTTTTATTATTTATATATAGAAGAAGATAGAAGGTGCATAAAATCCGCAGTCCATTAGTAAATAAAGCCTAGCGTGACAGGTGCGCGGACAGCTTGTGGGCGCAATTCGAAAGGCTCAGCTAACCGAGCGGTACCGTAGTTCGGCGATAAGTTAACAGAACCAGTTGACGCAAAGTCGATATCGCTAACAACATCGATCCTTTCGTTTGGTTTCAGTAGCGGTTCCAGGTTTAAGCAGCGTGATGCACGGTAATGGTCAGATGTCGTTGCACGTGGAGGGTGGCACGCAGGTCCAGGTGCCTCGGTCGTTGATGCAGGCGTTCTTGCAGCAGGACCCTAACCATCCTGGCCTGGAAACGGTTCGATTGCCGACACCTCCGTGCGGTTCCGACGAGAACGATCCTCCGCAACACTGTCGCGAGGTGGAGACCGAATTGTGTCTGGTGTGTCGTCGATGCGGCCGAGCCTATCCGCAAGAGTCGACGTTGCTGACGCACCAGCGTTCCTGTTATCTAGGCAACCAGCAGCGTCGCGGTGCGTTGCGTCTGGTACAATCGCGCTACAGCTGTTCCTTGTGCGACGGGAACACCCCCGCTAGGACCTACACGACCGTCAGCGAATGGCGTCGTCACTCTGAAACGTTGCAGCATCGGGCTCGGCTGGAGGCCAACCAGGAACGACAACAACAACAACAGCAGCAGCATCAACATCAACAACAGCAGCAACAACAGTTCGGCAACATCGGCGCAGACTCTGGCGCACAATGTGGCGAGGAGGTGCATCCGCTGACGGACGAAATGGAGGACGTTGTCAATCAAATCACCTTGCTGGCTGCTCGCGCGGCCGCCGAGAGCACGACCGGCCAATCTCAGGGTAACGACAGAGCGAACCCGGACAACAACAACGCTCCCGACGTGAAGAGACAGAAACTGGTGCAGGAGGTGGCTGCTCTAGCCGGAGCGCGTTAAAAGTGCGCGCCCAACAGAAAGGTGAACAAAAAAACACGCGAGAACACGCGGAGGTGATGGGTGCGAAGCTTTTCCGTCGAGGATATGGGATATGTGTATGTGTGTGTGATAGGTCCTCGAAGAGATGTGCGAATCTCGATACGGATACGCAAACGATTTTCGCGACCGAGACGGGGAGGGTATCGGGCGGAGAACGTGTGTTGAAGGAGAATTAACAAGGATGGACCGAAAAAGTGTTCGATGGGTGCTCTGTGAGGGATTTATTACTCGATAACGAAAACAACGTTCCTAACTGACTAGATAAACGGGGAGAGGGTTCAATCCTAGGCATGAGAATTGTCGGCGAGAGGCTTTTTCTTTCGCTCCGGGCACCAGGGAATCTCTAACTCCAGGTACTCGTGCGTGGACGGTGGACCAAACGAAAAGAAAAAAAAAAAAAGTAATGAGGAAATTGCTCGAAGAGAGAGAGAACCGCACGGCGAACCCCCTCTTGTTTCCGGGTCTTTTGATTTCCGTTGCGCACTGCCACTGTCGCGCACCACCACGGTTGTATTTTGATTATTTTTTATTGTGACGACTGTAATAGCGTGCCACCAAGCAGCGCGTACACCAAAGTTCCTTCGATTGAGAGAATGAAGAGATTTTTTCGAGAGAGAAAATAAAAACGAGAAAAAAAACGATTACGATTAAGATGGGGTAGCACGGACCGGGAGAGCTTTCTTTGGGCGGATCGTCGATCGAAAGAACCGAGAGATGCTTATAAGATATAATAAATATAAAAAATGTATCCGTGAAAGTAACGCAGTTCCACTCGGTTGCGGTGGAAGGAAAGACTCGAGAGTGAGATGAACGCGAAGAAAAAAAGAAAAATTGAAATGGGAGAGAGTTCGAAACGCGTATGAGAGACGGGCGAAATTACGACGGGGGAGAGTAGACGGAGATCCCTTGACGGCGACGCCAGGTTACGACGCGTCGCGGGGTGGGCTGACTTAAACGTTCCTATGTAAAGTAATAATAAAAGTTTAATGCAAAAAAGAGTTACTAAGAAAGAGCAGACGTTAAGGCGCGGGCGGAGGTAGGGTAGAAAGGCACTGCAATTCGCAAAGAGAAAAATAAAAAAAGTCAAGTGCCGCGATTATTACGAATACGTACATACATATTCATCTAAATCTTCACTCTCTATCTCTCTGTCTCTCTCTTTCTTTTTTTACGCGCGTGTGTATGTGTGGTTTACGCTGAGAAACAAAATTAAGAAAGAAAAAAAATGAAGAATGTCGGGAAGAATGCGAGAGGAGAATAGTATCGTTGACGACGATGACCACAGAGAAAACGCCTTTGCTAAACAAACTGATGGGAAACGATGATGGGAGAAGTGAAAAGAGCGACGCCACCGCGTTCCTTTTCACTCGAAATGACGGAAGGATGATGGTGAAGAGCGACGACGGCCGATGCCCGGTTATAATGATCTAGCAACCCGTGAAAATCTCTGGCAGAAGAGAGAACTCCGACCGATCGTTCTGCATGCACACACATTGCACACACAACAGAGTCGCGCGTGTCCATTCGACAGGTACACAGACACACACACACCAACAGAGAGACACGCGCGTGCTCCTATACACTCGGAACACACTGAGCACATTATGCATGTACGTGGATAAACATTATTCGAATTTACATACACACAGAGAACATGGACATACATACACACAGAGGGCACGGTAACCCTCTTAACTAGGTGGGGTTTTAAGTATGACGTTTCGCTAGCGACTTAGCGAATTTTAAATGTTACTCCCTCTCACGTCTGTCTCACTCCCTCTCTCACTCTCTCTCTCTCACTCTTTCTCTCTCTCTCTCTCTCTCCTCTTTAATTCTTTTCTGGCCGAGGACGACACGACACTCTCTCGGAACAGCGTTCGAAAATATAATCGATAGAAACACGAGAAACAAAACGGATCGATGAAAACGCGAATGGCGGCGGCGAGATGTCCCCACGCGCGCCCCCGCGTCTTTCACGAAACAAGCAAGACCCAGCAACATGGTTCCTATATTTAATAAATTATATTTAATAACGCTAAACAAAAAAAAATGATTAATAATAATATTAATGATAATAATAAACATAGTAATAATAATGATAGTAATAAAGAAATCATAGTTATAGCTATCAATTAGCTGTAATAATCGTGCTAGTATCCGGTCGATTATTGATCGGTCGAGTATATCTAACGAAGACAACGCGATCGGGGCTCGCACTGCTAAGAGAGAGAGAGAGAGAGAGAGAGAGAGAAACGAATTTTTGGCAATCCGGTTGATCGCGAACGGATTCTCTTGGCGCTCGCTTTCGTCTTTTCTCTTTCTGCCTCCCCCCTCCCCACCACAAAACCGATCGTCTCGCGCCTTGGGCCGATCGATGGATCAGAGCACGCACGGACTGTTTTACCGGTGAAGAAAAATATACGTGAATAGGTGCGGATGACGGCATTAGAGAACGACAAAGGTAAGCACATGATCGAGATGTCTCGAACAACGCCGAGGATCGTGAGGCGATCGAGAGAGAGAGAGAGAGAGAGAGAGAGAGAGAGAAAGAAAGAGAGAGAGTGAGAGAGAGAGAGACGCGGCTCTCGATCGACGAATAAGAAGGAAGGGTTTTGTAAAAATCTGCTGGGGAACGACGATGAATTCACTATTAGATTGTAAGTTACGGTTAATTACAGCTAAACTATAGGTGTTAAGGGGAACGAAGGACATCGGTAGGACTGCGCACACTGACACACACGTGCATCAGGATATATATACACTTATATATTATTTATACGTGTATATGTGCGTGTATGCGTATGTCTTGTGTGTGCACGGAAAAAAAAATATATATATATACACACGTATATATATATACAATATATATATATATATATATAGAAATAAATGAATAAAATGAATAAATGAAATATATATATTTAAGTAGATAAATATATATGTGTGTGCGATATATATTGTATGTGTGCGCGTATACATATGCACAATATATGTCTCATATATACACATATATAATGTTGTAACGCTCTAGAATCCTCGCGGGTATTATCCGGAACGGTGACGCGTATGCGCGCGTACGTACGTCGTGTTTCTCGCGTTTCAAAATGATGATGAAGATCCGCGCTGTTCTCGACGGAAGGAAGGCGGAAGGCAATCACGGGGATAGATCAGAATGTCGGAGGAGAGATGTTTCCGAGAGACCGTGGAAAACGAGCGATGGCTATAAGTAGTGTCATCGTTGTCGTCGTCGTCGTCGTCGTCGTCGTCGTCGTCGTCGTCGCGGGTGCGAACGACGAAAGAGACTGTTTCAAATAAAAAGGAACTCGCCGTCTGACCGATACGATATATGAAAGCGAATCGTGACGACGATATTGCTATACATAGAGAGAAAGAGAGAGCAAAGGCGTACAGAGAAGAGAACGAGACAACCAAATAGTGGATTTCAGTTTTGAGAAAGTAAATCCAGGAAGAGAGAGGGTACGGGGGTGGAGGATGGGTGAGAAGCGGATGGAAAAAGAAAAAAAAGAGTTAAGTTATAAGTGGTCGTCGGGGCGTGTGAAGCGCGATGCAACAATTATTTCTAAGGTACTAAGCAAAAAAACTCGAGGTTCCTGTCTGTAAAAGATGCTTTTTCTAATGTAACGTTGATAACGGCACTTATTAATATTATATTTGAATTATGATTATTATCATTATTTTTTATTATAGATTAACGACATTATATTTACATATATGTGGTCACGTATTTATTAATTATCTATGTAAAACGTTACAGCGTTGATCGAAAAACTGAGACGAAGATGTGAAAAAAAAAACAAGAAGTTACAGTAACGACGAGTACTCTCTCACACGTACACAGTTCATATGACAAATTAAAGTACACGCACGTTTACAAGAGATACATCGATACGAATCGTACCCGCGGTAAATCACGATCAGAGTTCGCGCGATTCATCGTCTTGCTCCGTATGAAACCATCAGACAGTTCTTTCTTGATCATCGTATTCCGAGCATCGAATCGAGCATACCTTTGTAAACTGATACCTCGCAAAATATGACAATTGTTACTATTCGGTGGTCGCGGACTAATTAATCTTTGTAGATAACTCGAGTTAGATCGTAGTGGTCCTGCGGTGCAATAGGTCTCGCAGTTTTCGTCGATCGAGAGAAAGCTGCAGTGAACTCTGTACTAGTGCAAATGTTGGCAGAACTGTTGTCTATTCTATTGACATTCACGGGCGATCGTCTCACTGCCTTTGAACAAACATTTTCATTTGATTTGAATATTTCTATTGGCAAGGGTGTTAACAAATGGATTGATCTTTGGATCGTGAGAAACTCGCGCGATGCAACGATCGCTGATACAGTGTGTGGAACTGGGGAGTGTAAATACTACATATTTTAACAGTTACCCCAGAAGTACGTGGCGGTTAAGTCCTAATGCTAAAAGAAAGCAAAAGTTAAACAATCCATTATCTATGTTTTTTAGGAGACTATCGTAAAAAATGATAAATCATAAAGTGTTTTAACGGGTTGATTTAAGATCCTCCGACTTGCACTGATCATTGCACTAATGCAGATTTTACTAAAATCAGTATCACTAATCATAGCACGAGGTGTGTATTCCAAAAGACGATGCGATCTTTTTAACATACATTTTTAAGAAACGGTATACACTTTGGCGCACAAAGGAGTAATATCATTGTTCCTTTCGATCGTATACATATTCGTACACACGTACACGAACACACGGACACACGAGTACACAGATAAACACGTCTATGTATACGCCAAATGTTTAATTTTTCTAATTGATTCGCCGTCATGCGACTGCACGATGATCATTGGGAAATCAACGAACGCGCAAGTGGAACGCGATACTTTTCACACGAACACACGCGCATACGCACTGTGTACGTCGAAAAACGCATACACCAAAACACAGGACACGTACCACACGGATGCAGACAAACACACACATACACACACACACACACACACAGAAACACAATGTGAACACACAAAAAAGTAAAACACGCGAAACCATTAGACATATACATTGAATTTGTTCGAGACCGTTCTCGAATCGATATATCGCATAAACGCGCGTAAGTTCTCAAAACGCGGTAACGTACGTGCGCGTGTACGCAAAACTGGATCTGGTTTTGGCGTTTTGAGTTTTGAGTACGGGAGATTGCGTGATAGAGTAACCGAACCTCGCTACTAGCTGTTCCTAAAATCAACAATGAATGAGTGATAAGCGTGCGCGAATAATTTAAGGAATGATTAAGAGTCAGATGCAATGGAAAATGTGTAAGAAAGATATTAATTATGTTGTGAGACTAGTGTGTCCTCTCCGTCGCCGTTTCCCGTTTCTCTGCTCGTTCCGAAGACAGAACGACTCGCCATCTTGTACTTCTCGCAACGACAAATTTTTCTCATGATTTATTCTCATGATTTGTCCAAGCATCGAGGTGTCCGACCGATTCGAAATCACGGGATCTTCGTTACCGAACATTATCGAATATCCTTATATGCATACAAGTAATAATTACCGGTTGACAAAAAGGGCGATTTCTCATTTTCTCGAGACCCGAAAGAAAACGCGAGAAGACGACAGAGCAGACGAGAATCGGCGGCGAGAAAGAGTTTTTCAGTTTTCTAATCTCGTTGAGTTTCTACGATATATGTTAAAAACACTAGTATTTATTAGTAAACACCATTGGTTGATTCTGTTGCTATTGCAATAGGTGATTATTACGGCCATCATTATTATTATTGTCATGATTATTATTATTATTATTGTCGCGACGACGGGTGTTTTATTACTATTATATTGTGAGCATTATATATAATTATTACGACTATTATTGCGGTTTCACATTATTGTCGATTGGATTGTACATTTGTTCGAGCGACTATTTCATTGACTATTAGTTAATAACGGATACTAATTGATAATGATAGCGACTAATTCTTGTGAGAGATTGCCATGTGTATATCTTATATGTACTCACTATGGGGCCCCGTGGCCGAGGCGACGCCGCGTCGGGACGCGGGGCGTCCGAAACGCCGGCTCAAACACCCCGACGATGTTGGCGCCGTGCACCGAAACCCGCGAAAATTACGAGAGCAATTTAACCCCCCCCCCCCCCATTCCTCCCGCAAATTTAATCGTCGTGTCGCCGAAAAACGGTGGTAGGATACTTATACTATTCTCGGACACGATGCGTTTCTCCTCGCGCTTCGCGCCTCGCGCCCGCCCCTTTTTTTGTAAAACGCCGAGGCGCGGGGAGACGTCGAGACGAGAAAAAGAAAAAAAAGGAAAACGAGCACACAAAGAAACGAACAAAAGAAAACATTGAGATAAGAAGGGAGAAGGAGAAACGATACGGATACGATACGATACGATACGATACGATACGATTACCGACGGGCTCCGGATTTAAATAGAAAAAAAAGTTGAACCGACCGGGAAAAAAAAAAGAAAAAACGTAAGAAAAGGGCGCGCGAGCACGCGCCGTCGTGCGCGGACACTTCGTATTCACCGAGAGATGCGTAAGAAAGACGTAAGAAACTTGCAAAAGAAAAACCATCTTATTTTGTCTCTGCCTTCTTTCACCCTTGATTCCGCACTGTCCACCGACATTTCTGTTCGCATTCGTTTCCCTCGTTTCAGCGAGACCCGGTGTTTACGATGTGGATCGCCGTTGTGTCGCGTCTTTTCGCTGAATTTTTTCGGAACAGAATGTACAAAAGAATCGCGAGACGAGGACGATAATAGCCGACAGAGAGAGATAGAGACACGCGTTCGCAGACGTTCTTTCTTTGTCATCTCCGCCACCTACTGCTCGCCCCCTTGTGTACAAATATATATTTATGGTGCCATATGTGTTATGCGCGCGCGAACGCGGACACCCTTGTTCGCGCGCGCATCTAGATTTTATAATAGAGAAAAGCAAACGATGAGGAAAAAATGGACTGCGCGTTCACGTATCGACACGTACACACGGACTCACACAACGGAAACAGAGACTCACACACGCGCACACGCAGCTACATTACACGTCCATAGCTCGAGTACACACGTGCATACACACGTACACACACGTACATAAGATACACGTGCCATGCAAGGATGGCTGTACCTGTATACGTATATAAATATACGCGAGCATACAGTGATGCACATATTTACGTGCGATATTCCTATAAAGAGTAAATGAAAAAGAAAATAGGAATTTAAGAGAGAGAGAGAGAGAGAGAGAGAGAGAGAGAGAGAGAATGCGAGGAAGAGCGTGCGGCTAAGGCGCCAACATCGTGCGGCAAATGGGTGCGGTGCAATCATGTTCCTATTAGGTTTCATATCTAAGCGAGTAATTATACCACTAAATATAAAAATGATGAAGAAGGATATAATGATATTATATATATATTATTGGATATATATATATATATATACATACGATACGATTATATAGATCTAGTCTATAAAACTATAAAAAAAAAGATTCCCCGTTTCCCTAGATTCCTTCCCCTTAAAGAGAGATGAAAAAATGAAAGAAGATGAAAATGCAACATATTTTCCCATATACATAAATCCTCTCCCCGAACGTGTAAACAGGACACACACATGAACTCTGGGATATGTGTGTGTAGCGGAGATTCACGCGCGAATTTCTTTCGGCGTAGTTACTCCTACGAGCTGGATTGGTTCCGGAACGGATTGTTGTTCCGCGGCAGCTCGTACGAGTATCGGCAACTATCTAAAATGAAAACGAAGAAAAGGAAAAAAGATAAATGAACCTCTTTGTCTAGGAAGTAAGCAGGGCATACGAGTTTTTTCACTAGCCGCGATTCACGAGAAAAAAAAAGAGAGAGAACGAAAACAAGATGAAGAAGAAGAAGTTAAAACAAAAAGAAATCGAGAAACGAAAGCGTTAGATAAACAGAAAAAAAAACACACACACACATACAGAGAGCCTCTAGTATTTCCGGTGTGTTTCGCGCCGGAATGTTCGATGTTGTAAAACGGCCGTCCGCCGAAGCGAGCGTTAAATCTCACGTTTGTGCCAGGGAATCGTCACGATTTCGGAATGCAGGATAATTCATAGCGGGGGTGGGGCCGGAGTTTACGGGGAAATGAGAGAAAGGGGCGGGAGAGGATTCGGGGGCGACGTGTCACGAAGGCGAAGAAGAGATGTGCGAGGGAAAAAGTGAGAAACCGAACGAACGAAGACGAGACACGAGCAAAAACTTTGGTTCCTAACGCGTCGTCCAAGGACAACGCCTCCTAGGATAACACCGTGTTCACGTTACTCTAGAAGGCCTTGCCGAAAAAAGCAACACTAAAGAAGAAGAAACAAAAAAAAAAAAGAAAACCTGAAAACAAAGAATATCTTTCTCTGAAAATATCCGAGTACCTCGTTTCAATCCCATCCTCACCGCCGTCGCTTCATTTTTCTCCATGGTTTCGGTAATCTACTGCCGCTTCAAATACTATTCTCCCCTAACTGGTGAAATGCGCTCCTCTTGGTAACAACGTCGCGCCCGGTAGATGTGTTGTTCGATACGTCTCTCTCTCCGAACTCTAGACGTTGCGCAAAACGCGTTCTGGTTCCGTTTTCGTTCCTACACTTATAAGCCAACGGAGACACACACACACACACACACTTTGATAAGGAATTTTTACGAAACGACGACGAATGGAAAGAAACATGTTTGAACAGAAATAAAGCTTCTCTTCGGTAAGAAAAACGAACATATCACTTTATTCGTCGAAGAATCATTTACTTGGCCGCTCATTCGGTTTTGAACGAATGGACAGAAAGAAGAGTGTCCTCGCTCGAATCTGTGTTTCGCTATAAGGGAGACTATGCTTTGGAGGAGTAGATCATGTTCGGCTAAAACGAACGCGAAGCTGCACTATTAAATCGTGGGAGGCCAGCCGAGAGGTCTGATTGTCTCGTTTCCGAAAACTCGATCATCGATCCGCGCATATATTATACCTCGTACAAACGGGAATCGTCGAGCACGAACATGCCGGGATTTTATTTCATGGATTTCCGGCTCGCGGAGTGTCCCATTTCCGAGTTCCGATATTAGCTCACCTGACAATTTGCATAAAGACGCGAAACACGACCGCTTAGCGGGCCAATATCGCGTTATCACGCGACACAGGTAACGCGCCCGTACCACCAATGACCCGGTGCTATTTTTTTTCAATGATATCATTATTATGGATTTGACCTGTAATCGATTCTCTGGCTTTTGTTACCGCGACAGTCGAAAATCACGTATCCTCGCGATATCTCTCGGATCTCTGTCTAGCCTCCCACTATTGTAAACGGGCAGTTATCGGAACCCTATAACCTGAACACAGTTTCGTTCACCTCTCCTCTTCTCCCTTAACCGCACCTTGTCCCCTTCTCTAGTCTACAAATACGTCCCCCGAAATCGTGCAAAGTCTGTTTGATTTTCTCAGTCCCGACAACTACAACAACAGCTACAACTATAACATCAACATCAACAACAACTAAAGTGTACTATCTTCGACGTATTCTATTAAACGCTAGTTTATCAGAAAAATCGACTGTTCTGTGTCCTCATTCATCTCCTTCGAAACTAGAATATTTACTTGCGGCTTACATTTCTTTCTTTCTGCGATTTAAATCCCGTTTTTCGTTCGTCGACATCAGGATCGCACTTCGTCGGAGTGGACCAGGAAAACAAATTATTTGTAAGTATACATTTTCATTGTCTTACGTAACAATCTTTTAATTCACCCTTCAGGCGAGAATTCACCCATTTTCAATTTTAGATACCGTAGAATTATTTATTTTTCTATGATTCAGTTAGAATTTGATAAATTAACATTTTCGCACAACTACTTCGGGAAAGCATAAACAATTTTGTACGTACTTCTATCAAATATTCATTGTTTTTCGTTTCGCCTTGGTTAAGAATTACAACAATCTTTTTTACAATATTCATTCTATAAATGATGGACGTCTGGGTTCCGTTTCGACGTATTTCGAAAGATAGGAGTATCGGAAAATCGCCTCGTGATTCAGGAGAAGATTTCATCTTTATGCGTGTAAATAAATTGCTGACGGAATACGACAAACACCGGGAGAGTCGCGAGGAATTTCGCGATAGATCGACGAAAGAATCGAGGGTACGGAATGGCTCTCACATGAAAGAGGAGGAGGAAAGGAGGATCGGCGTCGTCTTCGCAGAGAGTTTACTCGCGAAGATGAAACGCAAATTAGGTTTAGAAGGGGATCGAACCCCTGTTGTATCGAAATAAAGGCAGCACATAAAATACATGCGACCCCATCCTCGCCGTTCGTAACCTTTCGATAGCAGACTGCGACGGCGAAGCATTCTTCACCTCCATCCGCTTGGCCTCTATCTCGACCACCCCAATTCCTCCGTTTAAAATACTCTTAAGCGTCTCTGCGACGATCCCTTCTTGAAATATCGAAAAACTGAAATTTTCCTTAACTGTTGTGTCACTACTTTAAATATTTTTTTTAGAGATTCATGCAATATATATGAGCTGAAGACAAATTTGTTTCTCTTAACCCTTTGCACTCGGAGCTATTCTAACTCGAAAATTAAACATTTCATCCGACCTAAAATATTTAAAAAATTTTTTTTAGAATATTTCCCTATGAGTTTTAAATTTTTAAACCTAACACAATACCTAAACTTTGAGCAAGCGATTAGATACCGACATATTTAATAATGTCAAACAAGTCATAAAATCCGCAGTCTAATCGCGATTGTACACTTTCAATGCAAATAAACATATTAAAGTGAAATTTTTTTAAACATATTTACAATATACTCGTCACACAGCTCTACCAATGAAAGTACATAAAACCGAAGCAAGAGCTGGAAAGCTTTGCCGAGATTCCACTGAACATAGCAGAATCAGGAACGTACAACGTTTTCCTCTTATCTTTTCCATTTCCACTGAATCGCGTCGAACACTTTAGTATTACATATCTGGCTATCCAGTAACCAGGATATTTGAAACAATTTCTCGCAGAGTATGACACGTAGTTATATATATATATATATATATTCCTTCCTTAAACAAGAAAATTAAACTACGGGATGAGTTTCGTCGAAAGGATAGTAGTATTAGAATAATGGAAAATGTGAAAGAATTATTGGTTATCTGATAGATAAGAAACGAGCTGAGTAAATTCTCTGAATAACAGACAGCAATCCGCAAATAAGAAGTATTGTAAATTGTTTAAAATTGATGCCCCTAAACAGGAACAGGCACATAAGAGGAGAGCACGCGGAAGAAAGGATGGCTGTATATGATTCGTTCTACGGCAATGTTCTCGGAACAAGCACCCGGTATATAAGGAACGTACATCTTCAGGTGTTGTAGCATATAAGACTGTTATACCTACATATACGTTTACCAGCAGGTCGTATCTTCTCGTTAGCCGTGCGATGAAGCTACCCGCGCGGTAGAGTCACGTTTTTAATTTCTACCGAGGCTGGCCTTAGTTCATTTTCACACCCCCTCAGTGGGCGCCCCGATCGCCGGCCGTCTAATAAGTAAATAATAACTCGTTCCGCCACATAACTCCTATCTCCGACCTCCCCTTAGCCGACTGGCCAACAACAAGCGTTCTCCATGCGCAATTAATACAAATTCCACGGTGACACGTCGCAACGAGGCGACATTTATTTGCGATCGTCGCGAGCCTAAGAATCCGAAAAAAGAACCTTGCAAATCTCACGCCGGGCATAAAACAAGCTGCCTCGCGCATTCAAATGTTCGTCCTCCGTTTACTACCTAACAAAATATATTATACGTACTTATTTCCATTCGCAACGAATAAGGTGTCGATATGACAAGACATGTTTCAAAAATTTTCCTCTGTTCTTTAACCTTCGATCTATCCGAAATTTTTGTTAAAAATCAATCGTAGTCTTAGGTTTTATATGAATATGTTTTTCTTGGTAGAAAATCGATTTGGAAAATAATGAATACATATACTGTAGACTGCGGATTTTTATACAAAATAAAAATAATCATTTCTAGCCCTTTGCACTCGGAGCTATTTTAACTCGAAAATTGAGCATTTCTTCCGGCATGGAATATTTACATTCCCTATGATTTATAAATTTGTATTATATAAATTTTTATAGATTGGTATAATACGTCGCGCAATACCTAAATGTTTAGTATTTGATTAGATACCGACAATAATTTAAACAATAGTTTAAATAATTGTATAGCAATTTTTAGTGGCGCCTCGGAATCCTAACCCATCGAGGGTTAAAGCACATTTCGAAGAATGAAAACAGAACGTATTTATCGATAGAAACGTATTTAGATCTAGCATGCGTAAACGAAAGCTCGACAGAAAAGGGATTGGCGAAATTACCTTCTGGCTCGTATGAAAACGTAGATGTATGTCGCGGAGACCGAAAACGAAGGAAAAGAGGGGATGCTGAAGGGAGAAGGAGCCCAACCTCCTTAGAATGCATGTGTTTGCCTTTAATACATTTTTCGACGATGTTGACCGAAGCGTATCTTCAACCTGTGTACGTGTGTACGCATATGTATGTGAGAACCAACAACCTACAGGGTGCCGCTAAAATATTCACCTTGTCAGAGCCGGACCACAAAATGTAGACGGCAATTTCCGCGGTGGCGAATTCAAAGCGGCGAACGTGCAGACCAATGGGGAAAACGAGTCTCCCGGACAAAAATATTTCTTTATCTGATTGCGCGAAAATGAACGGCTTGAATCTGAATAATAATTACGCTCTTTCAGAAAAATGCTAATCAAATAAGTTAAGTTTAAATAATTTTTTTGGATTTTTTTCTGATGTCTATGCATTTATTTTACACACGTGAACATAAAATTCAGTGTAAATACTGGAACGAGGATTTTTATACAAAATAAACATTTTCTACACTTGTCTAGTAACAACTTTACACACATTCAACATTTTTGTTGTGCAGAGTTTCTTGTACACATTTATTCGCGTGCATGACGCAATCGATAGTGTCCTCAATCGTCGCTATCAATATACTGATGACCCAATCGGAACGTATACACATTTTTTCACTGCCGTAACACATGTTTACGCAGGGTAAACGCTTTTTATCGAATCATTAAGACAAGCTACATTAACATAATCACAGTCGCAAACTGAGATAGTAATTTCGGAAATAGCTTCCCCCGTAAGTGTTCCGGTTCTGGGCAACAGCCAACCGGCTCCGGAACGATTTCACGGAAAATTATTCGAGACTTCAGTTTGGCCGTAACTGTTAGCAGGAGTAAAAATATGTGTTATTAAGGATACGCATGCAATCATAGCTCGTAATTCGAATTAAACAATCAGTTTCTATCGAACGGTGTGCGTTCTTAAGGGAATGGAGTTTTTAAGTGTATGTATACTTGATTTTACATGTGTATCAATTTTTAAATACTTCCTGCCATTTACAATTTGCAAAGTAAATAGAATAAAAATAACTCTCAATTATTCACTCAGAACTTCGAAAATTCAATGATCCTTGTACTAGATAATTGTACTAGAAATTACTAGACTAGATATTTCTCAATTTTATCAAAAGTATACCTTTTAACCTACTAAACATATTCAGAAAGAAAATCAAATTCTACTTCACTCCAGTTTGTTGCAATTCAGATAGATTAATTTTTAATTTGCATAAAGATCCTCCGTCTAATAATTACCGACAATACGAACCAGTCAGCATTTAAAAGTTTCACAGCCACGGAGCGAAAGCTATTTGGAAAATGGCACTTCCGATGACCACGGCACGGGTGCCGGCGCTAACCCACCTTTGTGGCGATTTCACGTCGTGTTGCTTTTGGCCGCAGTTCCGTCACCGGCCGAAGATCCAAAGAGGGTTCAAAGACCTTCCCGACGCTATTTTCCACTAAAATCATTCGTGAAGGATCTCCTTATCTCACTATGCAAAAGAAAAGAGCGGACGGGATAGAAAATGACAATTCTCCTGGCCTCTGTGTCGCGGGGAAACGTCTCCTGTGCTCTCCATCCTTGTCTACCTTCAAACGACCTTTCTGAAAAGCTCCGAGTAACGAAGGGAAGGGAAAGGAAAGGGAAGGGACAACGATAGCATGCGACAAATCTTTTTCTCTATGCGGAGAACATCGAGAGACAGATAGATGCGGGGGCTGAACGAAAAGGGTGAAACAGAAGCAGGAACAGCACTTGTAAAAGCTATGCCAGGAAGAGGCAAAGACCCGAGAAAAGGTAAGAGACGCGGGAGACAGAGAACACCAGAGAGAGAGAGAGAGAGAGAGAGAGAGAGAGAGAGAGAGAGCACGCTACTCGCGCAGTGTTTGTCCAGAAGGATTCGTAGGAGAGTAGTGAGTGTGTTCGCAGAGGCCGGCAGAGGGTGAAAGGGTGGTCACCCCTCTCAGGGCTACCTACGTAGGTGGTGGTTGTTGCAGGAGAGGTTGAAGGTGGGGTGGTTCCAAGGCAGTCCTCTCTTAGAGCATTTCAATATATGGCAAGGGTCTTTGAGGTTGCGGGGGTTGGGGTGCTCGAGGGCAAGAGGAGGCACCCACCTTCGTGGAAGTGAGGGGCACAACGATGGTGTGGGGTGAGAGGCGCTATTGATTCTTCTTTTAATCTCGTCGCGACCCATCCCACGAGTCGACCTGAGGTTCGGGGTGGCTTCGGGGTGGGATGAGGATGAGGGTGGTGGGTGGTGGGTGTACGGTGGGGGATGGATAGGGGGCAGGCGAAGAAAACGAAAGAAGAAGGACCGTACGGCCGAGGGGTGGCAACGCAAGGTCCTAGGATTGGGTGACACGGACGGGGGCCCCGAGGGGCGAAAGGATGGTCTTACTTATTTGAATGTGTCGTCGCGCGAGACAAAAACGACGCCGGCGAATCTACGGAATCGATGTGCCGTGGCATCGCTACAGGCCCACCCTTATCGCTGTTCGCCAAAATCGTGGAAAGTTTCGCGCGGGGACGACTACGCGCGTGTGTACTCCGCACACGCACAACCAGATGCCACTGTGAGATGATATTTATGCATGTATTGATTGAGCACCAACGCCACGCCGCGCCGCCTGCCGCCGTCTACCATACCACCTTTCGCTCACGCGAAACCGACCTTCATATAAGATGTGTTTTATATGGCACAATATCCCGTTTCCCACAACCTTTTGATTAGGGGACTGTGTTTTATTGGGTTCGTGTGAAATAATTGAGGTTTTGCTTCTTGAATTGTCAAGCTAGTGTAAAACTGTTATTTCGACCCTTACCTTACACTAGTCGCTCTTTCTGAAAATAAATTACTTTTAAATATAAGAGATGTCTACCAACAAACTCTTATAGAGTTAGTAGCAACTGTACATAGTTACCCTTTAAAATGCTCCCGCATCTGTATTCGTAGTAGACATCGGAATTGGGAGGGCACAGCACGTGCCAGCTAGGTATTAAAAGTCCATAAGTATGGGCCACATGCAACGTATAAAAATTCAGGAAACGCAATAAGCGCAACGAAATAAAGTCGTGCAGTTTCTCCCGTTACCCGCTATTCCACAGTCCTTCTTATACCACTTTCGAACTCTAGGTCTACGCGTACACTCCATGCCATCTTTTCAACGGCTTTCTCGATTTTCTCGGTCCTCTCTGTCGAACCCGCACCGCCGAGGAGAAACAACGAGAACACCGTGGTGGGGGCGAGTAAAAATCTGCTCCGCGGCCGAAACAACCAGGGTGCATCGACTGAAAGACGTGGGGATGAATTGTGGGATGAGAATTCGGCAGTGGAGATGACGAGAAGACGGGGGAGTCACCCTATTTTTTCGGCCCTCGACCCGGCTAGGGTAAGATATTGATTTTTTTATTTTATAATTAGAGGCTCGCACCCCCCTGGCTGCCAGAAAAACATGTCACCCCGCGAAAACTTTAACGCGTTACCGAATTGCAGAAACACCTACTCCCGAGACACAATACGAGAGCGATTTGTTTTATTCGATCGATGCGGCAAGCTGCGTTTTGTATTTTATTTATAAATTTATCAACTGTCTCAACAATTTGCATAGGGTAGTTGTCCCAGTAGTCATTCAGCCATCGGAAGGAGGTAAACCAGCTTTATCGTTAACGCGTTCCGTATCACATAAGAAGATCGACGTTGACGTCACGAAACTGGGTTCTAAGGAATATAAAAATGGGGTTCTAGCCATGAAATCATCAAAAGCAAGCGCCTCGCGAGGGTTAATGCTCTCCGAAGATACTCGGCGCCGTACCATTAACCCGGGAATGTTATAGCAGACCGTAGGTACTGCCAAATTGAAATCGCGTCTGCTCGCAGAGGTTTCGTGACACGCGGCACCCCCAGGATCAGCTCGGCGTAACCGTCACTTCCGATTCCTTTCAAAAAATCAAAGCCACCCCCATAGGATCTCGCGGCGGTTCTCAGTAGGAAGGAGAGACCAGTAAAAATCACAGTGCGTCGGGTTTCTGCCGCTCTCGTTTCTCCATATAAGATACCAAGATTCGTAGAATTTCCAGCATCGAGGGGAGGGTGGAGAGAGAGAGAGAGAGAGAGAGAGAGGTGGAGGAAGGAAGACGAAGAGGAAGGAGGGGAGGATGGGAGATTCTCAGGCATGGGGCGAGTTCACTCGCGAGGCAGAGGGTGCCGTGGGGTATGGGAGATTGCAGCAACCCTGTAAAGTACAAAGAACCGGCATAGCCGTGCACACCCTCCTCGCATTTACGTTTCTCCTCTCCCTTCCTTCGCCGCCTCGACTTTTCTCCCCGCCTTATACTCTCTTGCCTCTTCCACTTCCTACCCTTCCTCCATTCCCGTCGGAGGTGACAATTCCTCATCTGCCTCTGCTCACACCTCCGCCCGATTCCTTTGCAACCCCTCTGCGATCCACAGAGACGGACGAACGAACGAACGCGAACGAACACACACAGATTTATACAGAGACGCGGGCACATACATACATACAAACATGCATACATACACAGTCATACGTAGGCCACGTATATTCGCTGGTTTCCCGTTCGCTTAAACGCACCGACGCGGACGAACACGCACGCACTTACCGACGACGCGGCACTCGGGTATACCTCTGCACACCTACACGAGCATACATAACGAGTCGGCTTGTCACACACAGAGTATAATATGCAAAGACCCGCCCCCAGGTTGCTATGGAAACTCAGGAGCCAGCGTGAGAGGTGCCCTGTACAGGGTGGAGGTCGGGTGGAGGGCCAAGAAAAGGAGGTTCGTCGAAACGAAGGAAACGAAGAGAGGAGACAGGCACCCTTGGAAATTTGTATAACTACCCCCAGGAGCGGCAAGAGGGAAAGAGAGAGAAAGAGAGAAGAGAGAGAGAGAGAGAGAGGAGCGAGAGGAGGAGATGGGTGACTCTCTCCGTGGAAGGCGGGGGCACATACATCGATCCAGGGAACCACCCCGCGCCCCAGGCTCCTTCGTCATCTCTCAGAGCTACTGCCACCCGTTCCACCCCCTCTGTCGTTTTCTTGCTACCCCCGTGCAGGGAACTCTGCGCTGCATGCCTGCAATGCCTACCCCGGCGAATGTTTATACCTGCATTAAAACCACTCTTCCTTCCCCTAGTTGCCAATACTATGCTGCAAGCATGTCTCGATAACCCGGATGACTATATTGACCATACATGCGACTAAATACATGATCTCGTTCCGCACCGAAACTGCTCGAGAAACAAATACACCAGTCGCGGCAAACCCGGAACGAAGGAAATCAACATATTTCGAATTGAAAAATATTTTTAAGTAGGCGTGGATAGCTGAAATTGTAATTTCTATGCACATGTTGTACAAAAATGCATAAAATGCGCAGTCCGATTACATAAAGCGTTCTCTGTTATACTTACTTTATAATAAACAGTGCAATCGAACACTGCATAATTAACACTAGATTGCCCAAGGAAGTCATTTTGACTGCTTTTTAATTTCAATTAGAAAAACAATTATGTATATAATGACACAATTTCTTAGAATTTTGTGACTCTTCGTACAACATATAAATACGTTTATTAATAATTGTAGTTACCTCCCCCCTCCTTCATTTCCGGTATATGTAACATGATATTTGGTCCCCTCAGGGTTTCAAATTCATTTACCCATATATATATATATATATATATATGTGTGTTATACCTATATTGCCCAAAAGCAGTCATTTTGACTGCTTGGGAAATTTAAAATAATCAAATGACGAATGATGTAAATTTCTTATATGACAAGTTCGACTCTGTATTGAAATAACAGTTTTCATTTCTTTTCGATTACCGTCACCTAATAACATACAAGTACAAGATAAATTGTCGATTTCGGCGTATACTTGATAAGTTGCAGTTGCTCAATAAGCTAAAGTAGTACTTGTTATTCGAATCTTTATACAGTGATACTTGTTCTAACAAGTTGTTCTAACAAATGTTTTTTATTGTTAATATTTACTAATAACTTGTTATATAACTGTAAATAATATAAAAAATATTAAAAATTAATTTTAAACAAATTTCTTTACACATTAGTTATTCTTCCACAATGCAGTCATTTTGACTGCTTTTGGGCAATATAGGTATATACTAAGTTTCAGTCTTTCTAGTGTTAAAGAAAAAATATCCTGTTCGAATGACAGTTTAAGAGAATACAATAAATAATATTGTCGATAGTAAAATGTAAAAGTATTAAAAATAGTTCGTGCAACGAGTCAAATAATATTCGCACAGAAACAACGGAAAAACCGAATACCCTGGTCGAGGAACGAACGAATCATCAACACCAGGAAGTCCGACAAACGAAGCACGACCTCCAGAAAGAAGATTAGTCGATCGAGGCCTCTCATAATCCGAACGTAAAATAGATCCATGATGGAGAGTCGCTCACGGCGAATCCTGACCAGCGATCTACACGAGGGCGATTCTAATCGAATTAACTGAACTTTCACCTAGCCCCGTGGTCACCTAACGACCAAGTTCGTCGCAATTACAGAGCCCTCGTATTTCGAGAGCCGTTTTCCCTTTTTCATCCTCGCGAGTTACAGATTTGCCGGCCGCGCATTCCCTTCTCCTACGTTCGCGGATACGATGCGGGCATCCTCGTTTCCCTTCCTGCGGCGATCGCTTGTATACATCACTCTCTGCGTGTATAGCTAACGTTACAGTCAGCGACCAGTTCCTGGACAACTTAGAACAGTTGCTACTACAGGACAGAGTGTAATCAGTTTTCGTTTCTGCAGACTGAAGAGAGAGAGGGAGAGAGAGAGAGAGAGAGAGAGAGAGAGAGAGAGAGAGAGAGAGAGAGAGAGACAGAGAGAAAACGGAAACAAGTTGCCGGCTCGGCGATATGCCCGGTGGATTCCATTGGCTCGAGCGAAGTCATAATCATCGTAACGATAATTATGTAGGTAAATGCTTGGTCGAGAGGGATGGAACGAAGGTTGAGAGAGAAAGAGAGACGAAGATGAGACCCGATCCCGCCGCTGACCAGCTGCTTTATTCGATCCTCCGCTAATTACCCTCGTAAGCATCCAGTTAATTGCTACACTCGCTGCCTCTCGATCAGTCCTGCTTTTTCATCCCCCGTACTCACCCGCGATCTTTCCTCAATTCCCTTCGCCCTGTTTTCTACCTTTCCCCGCGTCTCATGCGACTCTCTACGAAACCTCTCACCAAGTAGGAAGTAGCAAAAGTGTAACGTGGGACCGAGTGTTCCTTGCCATTCGACGTAAATGCTTCCTTCTTCGCGGAGCGAGATGTTTATCTCTTTCTGACAAACTATAACGCAGATTCACTTCCAAACTTCCAGATTGGCTTATCCGCGATTCGTCGATACTATTGTTGTTCGGCGCGGTATGGAAAACGTAGTTGGCTGCGAGATGTTTATGTAAATTTAATTTTGGATAGCGAAATCGATTATTCAGTCTGATTAATATGTTAACGTATTTTAACGAGGCAGACTCGCGATGAAGATTTGAATAAAGTTTAACAAATATGAATGTTACGCGTTTGCAATCGATAGACTGCGAATGTTTGTGGAATTGAATTTTTGGAGGACATCTCACAAAGCATTTAGTGTTGGTGAAAAAATGAAATATAAGAAGTGAATAAGAGTAAATAGAATTCTTAGGTCAATAAATGGTATTTCAATTAATTGTCCTCCTAGTCAAGTTAACATAATAAAGGATAAAATGAAAATTCAAAATTAAATTTTATTTAAAAAATAAAATTTTCTTGAAGATATTGCATTGTTGTTTAAAAATGGTATAAATAGTAAAATTAAAATAGGAGAGAATAATCCTAGAACTCCTCCAAATTTATTAGGGATAATTCGACGAATTTTAAGGGAGTGGTACCAAATTAAATTCTATTTTCATTGATAATAGCATTTACACTTCAATTACAGAGTGTAGTTCTATTTTTACAGTTAAAAATCGGTACCTTATTAAATCGTGAAACCAGTTTCATAAATTATAACATTTTACGTACAGGTTGTTCCGCAGACACGAATTAAATGAGAATTCCAAGCAACGAAACGCACAGCGATGAGACATGTCCGTGTCCGTTACAGACAATCATTAATGTATTAACCTCCATAGTTATTTTCAACGCGTCACCAGCAGTAACAAGACAAGCATTCATTCGAGTATTCGAATTCAAGGGGAATGATTCGGCAGATTCCTAATCAAGATCGTTGAGATACTACCTCGAGAGTGTGTTAAGAAGATTAATTGCGATACTATGCAAAATATATAGCAGACAAATAAATGTACCATCACGTCGCATCTAATAAATTAATGAACCATCTCATTCGTAACTTATTTAATAGTAGAATAACTTTGAAAATCTGTCAGCACGTCTAGCATTCGCAAGAAGTAGAACTGGCAAGTCATGAACAGACGCGTCAGACTATAGCACGCGTGTCGGTCGAATTTTCAAACTGGTTTTTCTCCCAAACGGAGCCTCGCACAAAAAGTGTTATTCTAAATTTTCGACTTATTTTTACATAGAATCACCAGCTCAAGTATACAGAGTGATTCTGGGAACAGGGACACGTTACCGCTCTTTTTCAAGTAACAGAAATATTGAAAGAATAAAGGTGCAATTGCAACTAGCGAGTGCATCGATGCGTCCACATAAAAAATAAGATCATAGGAAGTAAGAACGTTTTATGACATATGATTTTTTCCTATATCATTTTGAAAATACAATTCAATTTTTAAACTTGTCTACAATTAGACAAAGAATGGTGATTATTAGACTGCGGATCTTTATGCAAAATAAAAAATTGTTTGCATTGATTGCGGTACACAGAAGCCAAATAAAAATTGTACTCCTCTTTGAATTATCCTATTAAGCTGAAACTAACACATTAATGTGCTTAAATATTTTTATTATAACAAATCCACTGCTTTAAATTATATCTACACATGTCATAAATGCATAAAATCCGCAGTCTAATAATTATATAATTTGATTTTACAGTACAGTTTGCGACATCTATGAAAATCGGGCACGAGCTCATGCAGATCACCTAATACATTGAAAAAGAGCAGTAACCTGTCCCAGTTCCCAGAATCATCCTGTAGAAGAACTCGTGCGAGATGACTGAAAACGAATTTCAGCGACCGAGCCGGCTATTAAATCGCAGGAATCCTAGATACACCGTAGCGCCTCGAAGTAATGACGCGGCGCTTTTCGTGATCCCTAATGCCAGTTCGGAAGGGCGCGAATTCAAATGAGTCGAAACGACCACGGCACGGTTACCGGCGCAAAAATGCACGGTACGCGGATGATTACAATGTTACCGCACGGTAGAACATAGAATTGCAGAATCGAGGGACAGAGAGAAAGAGAGAGATACAGAAAGAGTGAGAGAGAGAGAGAGAGTGGGGGGTGGGATAGATAGACAGTCGGAGGGAGAAGGAACAAGCCAAGGGAGAGAACAGAGTCAAGGAACACCGCTGCGCCGGACAAGGGCGAGACAAAGAGGCGTCGAAGAAAGGGCGAGGGCTGGAACAGGACAGAAAGCCTAGAGATGCAGTATGTGGTGTGTGCGTGGCGTAGGTGGAGACTGCGCCACGAAGCCCTACGGGCAGAATTATCATACCCACACACTAACACAAGGCCTGATCTAATCACACTCCCATATACATAAAATAACTGCTCTACGGGGCCCGATGGGGCACACCGAGTACGATCCGGGGAACGAAGGATCGAGAGGGATCGCGAGAGCGAGGCAGAGAGAGAGAGAGAGAGAGAGAGAGAGAGAGAGAGAGAGAGAGAATGACGGAGAGCGAGAGAGCAAGAGAGGTGGATTGTTTTCAGCTGGGACTCAAGTATAAATTGGCCAATTATTCGGAAATAAGGTAATTATATAAGAAGGGAGTGATCTCCGATCGCACGGACTCGAGTAGAAGGAAATGAAGGGCGAGGTACGGGGGCGCGGCGGTGTTCACAGGGAGGGAGAGAAATCGGGGACGGTGGGGAGGACGAGAAGGGGGTGAGGGGGGGAGGGAGGGTAGCAGAAATCGAAGAGAGAAATCAAAGGCGATTATCTGCCTATGAGGTAGGAATCGTTGGCCGGCGTCGGGCCGTTCTCTCTAAGAATTATTTGCCGTGGGCTCCGTCGTTGCTCGCGGTGCAAAAGGGCTCGTTTCGAGAGGGCAGATGTTTTTTCGAAATGGAGACGAATTAGTCGATAAATAACGATCGATCGTGGCCGCGACGCATCGCGCACCGTGACCGTACCAGACGCGTAAAAGAGACAAGTTCGCGTATCGACGCGAGATCAGATGATTTTCAAACGAGTACGGGATGATGTAGCGTGGGGAGAAGCATCGGGGAACCTAGAAAACGTAAAAGTTCCCGGATACGGCGTAATGTATAGTTCGGGACGTGTACCGTGAAGACTCCGAGGGATTAAGGGATACAAAGTGGCGATGTCCAATAATTTCCTGAACAATCCACGATCGGCGGCCGATCGTGATACTCGACGCGCCGCCGCGCCGCGCCGCGCCGCGCCGGGGCAAGAGACCGTATATCCCCGAAGGTATTCGAAGACGGCCATTTAAACTCCTTCACTTAAATACGATAAAAAGCCCCGAATACCTGGAAAATAAGTAATAGGAGAGTCCACGCATTATCCCAATTACACGTACGAGCGCTAATCGTCTTCCATGAGTCCTAAGGGGCGCCTCTACCAGGACATTAACATTCCGAAAAACCGGTGATTCTCGCCGACGGTACCATCGACTCTCCGAGACCTCTATAACTACGAGATACTCTTCGTCCCTCTCTTGTATATATGTACGAGCGCTAGTTGCCGGCATAAGAGCTGCTCAGCTGGCTATTAAGGGCTGCGTGGTGGCCCGAGGCCGGAATTAGCATACCCTCGAACCGAACTCCACCTCCGCACCGATATCTCGGCTGCACGAGGAGGAATATAACTTAAGTTCAAGCGGATATTATGCCACCATTCTTCCCTCCCCCGTGATCCGCCCTCCCCTGGCCCTTCTCTTAACCATATAGGTGGATATATCGACTGGACCCGTAAGAGAGGCGATAGAAAGGGAGGGTGCCCTGTGCGCGGCTAAAGAACCAAGGTGGACGGAGGTCCTCTCTTCCTTATCGACGACGATCTCTTTTAATTGTAATTATATGCGGCGTCGTACCAGATAAAAATCGAACGAAAGGAGCCCGGCTCAATAAGTTCTGATCCCAGTCCCACCCAAGCGCGTGCCGTTAACGCCCAAGAATCGAGACGGTTAGACCCTAACTTGTACTCGGAAACGCCAGAGCATCGCGATATCTTTTAGCCGCCTCGGCTGTTACCTTTATTATTAGAAAATGAAAAACAGATTTGACGTTAATGTTCTGATAAATAGCCCGGACGGTAGTAAATCTAATTGAGCTGGACATATGTATATTCACGTGGTCGAACACCTGGTAGAATCCGATCGAGAGATCTTTATCGTTGATATTATCGGGATTGTGCGATTTGTGAATAATTTAAAACAGAATCGATACCAGTTTTATTTGCGAATAACGGTGCGAGATGAGTTATTGAATAAATTCGCCCGGGCCCGTTCGAAACTGTGTGTTTCCGGTGTAATCTTCCCGCGGACCAGAGTATTATTACGGCGAGCATTTGCGTAGCGGACGCCCTAATAAAATGAGGAGCGCTCCTCGGGTATTTAAAACCATTTCCCGCTGTTGCCATTACGCCTTTCATGGAACTCAATAAAAAGCCACAGCGAACAAAGATTATGGAAGAAGTGACGTCGCAAACGCGAGCTAATACATTCTATTACAACCGTACCGGCCCGTTTTCTCGGCAAAGCAAAATTCTTTCTCCACGGTTTTTCTGCTAGATAGAAAACCGGATACGATTAATCCAAGCCCAGCGGGCTTCGATGATATTATGGCTGATAATTGGTCGTTCAGGTATCTCGTACACGCAAGAGGAAGAAAGAAGAAGAAAGATGGACACGGTGGGGAGGTAACCAGCGAGATAACACGGCGCAACTCGCCTCGGCCAACCCATAACTAAGGCGCGCCTTATTTAAGGCATTATAAGGGCCCTAATTAATACAATGTGGGGGTAGGCGAGATTTTTTTTACGAGGCCACAAGGTTTTATCGCCAATTAAGTGGTGCGCGGCGGACCTCGAACAAGAAAACAGCATATAGAGAATACGAGAGATCAGCGGAATAAGAACAGCGAATGGAAATAAAGAGAGCAAAGCGGGGAAAGAATGTTGCCGGGTCATCGAATCCTTGCGCCTAACACCTCAAAACTGTGCTTACCTCGTGGAGGATCTTTATATTAAATATAAATTTTCCAAGTCGATTGAAAGAGACACGAATTACATAAGAATTTATTTCTTCTCTGTCAGTCCTTTTAATAAGTGTTACAGTTCGAATTGATACATCTAATTGTAAGTTGACATGAATGCGGAACACGGAGAAAGTTGGCACAGCAATGGGAAACGATATGATATTTCTTCCGGTATAACATATTACATAAATACTCAGGTAAATTATTCTCTTGATATTCCATGATCAGCAAAACCCCGAGTTATTCAGCTCCACAGTTTCTTTCTTGATATCTGTAACGATTTCTTCTTTTCCGATCTAATTAATATCGCTATTGTACGGTTGTATTTATTATCGAATTAGTTCGTTAGAGAAAATGTTACACGATTACAAGCTCGCTGCGATTGTTACTTTTAGAATTCCCATTGAATTACGATACGTATAATCTTTGAAATATGAATAGTAAAATGTTCCTTAGACAATGACCGAGGAACGCGTCTATGTCGATCACTGACATACAGAATTCTGAAACGTCCTCTTCGTATCCTCTAACATAACGAAAGATTCAGCGTTTCCGATTACAGTTTCATCCGGGAAAATATTACGTGAAATCGGCGACTCTGAAAAATGAAACACCCGCTAAAATATCATCCGTTTCCCGTTGCATTTCCCGTTTCTGCTTCGATTCTAATCGAAGGCTCGCTGATTCCATCGTAGAATTGATTTCCTTCCCCATCTGAATATAATTCTCCTTGGACGAGTCACGGCCGCCGCCGCCGCCGCAGATATAATGACGAAGTTATGCCGTAACACCTCGGAGGCATCTCTGTATATACGTGTAGCGTACAAGCATTGTGTGCCGCGTGGAATATTCAAGCATATTGCAAAGCAACGCGATCAAGCTCACGGTACGTTGCCAGTCGGCTCGTGACTGATCTCTACGCTCGCATTCCGAAACAATCAATTAAATATCATGGTTGACTGACTAGCACACAGGCAGAACCGAGGAAAAATCGTGGACACGTCCGTAACAAATCGTAAAACACGCGGATTTCTGACGGAAATTGATCCACTGTGCTCGTAATACAGTTACACCGCCCGCCACTCACTAACGAAACATCTTTTTCCTCGGTGTATATTCAATAGTTATAGAGTACGACAATTGATTTATCGATCACCTGCCTCTCCTTGCGAAAGCCATGCTGCTTGCACTTATCGTAAATTTGTAGACAAGTCTATCCGTTCGTGATCGAATAATAAACACAGGTGCTACGATATTATTCGGAGTAAGACCTAATTCGTGCTGCGATCGAGAAGGAAGTGGTTCAATTTCTCCAACAAATCAAACGTTCTAGAGCGAAATTCTCTGAAATCAGCGTATTAAGTCTGGAATTAGTAGATTCTTAATATTAGATGAAAGCAGTTCTCTGTATCTCGATCGACAATTGTTCCAAACTACAATTAATGTTATTGGCGCACTGGTTTGATCAATTGCAGTCAGTTCGTTTCCAACATTATCAAGAAACGAATTTTTGAAATTTACCATCCTTGGTTAAAAGAAAAAGAAAGAGAGAAAAGAATTATTGAGACTGGTTCGATTAATTGGAGAAATACAGTAGTTATCCCTTATGTTGAAGGCATTTCTAATGACATCAAAAGAATCTTTAAAACTGTGGAAATACACACAATTTACAAAATACCACACTATTTAAAAGATCTTTTTCCTAACATCAAAGACCGCTACTAAAAAGTTGTAATATTGTATATCCAATACCATGCAAAGGGTGTCGCCAATCTTACATTGGACAAACATGTAGACATTTAGAAGATAGAATCAGAGAACACAAACATAATATCTTTTTGTCCCCAACGCAACATACGGCGTTGACGAAACATTCAATGGAATTTGATCATGCTTCTGATTTTGAAAATATTGAAATAGTTGATAAAGAAACTAATTTACAACGCAGAGTTTTATTGGAAACGATTAATATGATTAAACATCAAAGCGTAAATCTTATGTATGAAACACCTTTGATACACGAATACTACGCAACATTACTGAATCGGTAATGTTTTATGATGAATCACTTTCCAAATAATATAATTCTTAAGAAAAAGCATATTGAATGTAGATTAATTTATTACCAATTTCATATTGGTATTTCAACAACTACAGTGTTGTTTGGGTGACTTCAAAGGATTCATATTTGCGGCCACTTATCGATTGACCAATTACATTGATCAGTGTTCTTTGATTCGTTGTCGTTTCAAATCTTCACGGTTTACTCAGTCCACTTGTCACCGGCATGGAACCAACATGTTGTTCCTCGACTCTTAAGAATTTCAATTAGTACATTTTTCTAAGCAAGTGAGTTTATACATTTGTATTCGTTTTTAATACTTTAGTGTTTTCTGCTTGTTCGTTAATGCATTTACCCAACCAGATATTAATTTATAGGTATTCAATTATCGATCGTAAATGTTTTTAATAACTCAGATTGTAATTTCTTATCGGCGTCATGGTTCGATCATTATGTTACATATTGTAATTTTAATAAATTTGCTTATTCCTCAGCGATATACATCGGTGGTTCCCTAAGTGTGAACACATGTTGATGATAATATCCTGTTGCATACAGTTAGCGGGTTATGTCTAACTTATTTCTAACATATATTAATTATTTGATAAATTCTTACAGACGCAATACAGAAAATTTACATTCTTGAAAATGGTCTAAATTCAGACCGAAACGTTGAATGAAATTTCATGTGATATTTTGGAAATTTGCTTATTGTCTGCAATTGATCGAACCAGTGCGCCAATAACATTAATTGTAGATTAGATGAAAGCTTCAGACTTCAAAATGCGAAACGCTTTCAAGCGAACCTTTCGTTCCTATCAATTCTGATAAATTGTCCAGGCATCGCGTCGCCCACCTACATGGCATAATCGAAGCCCTTCGCCGGATCGGCTAGCCACGTAGCAGCAATAAATTCTTTTCGTCACGAAACGCAAACTTTATAACAGCGTGGACGTTAAGAGGCTACCATAGGCGAGACAAAGAAAAAGAATAAGAAAAAAGGAAGAACGCGGTTGCCGCGTCTCCGGGGCGCATATCAAAATCGGGCAGCCGTCTTCTTCTTTATACAACAAATTGTTCGGCCGAGATTTATTGAACCTTAAAGTATATTTCATTACGGCTGACCCTCATTGTCCGGCGCAGGACATACCCCGTGGAACGGCTGTAAACAGCCCGCCAGAACCGCGCAATTCGTTCAGAGCTCGTAACTAATTTCTCGAACGTCCGGTACTAGCCGAAGTGCATAAATAACCAAGCAATCGTGGGTGACGAGTTTTCGCGTCACACGGGAAGACCTTAAATCTCTTCGGGGCCGAAGTGACGCCTCGTAATGCGGGGTTGGCCAAGTTCAATCGGCGACGGGGTAAGGAGCGAAGACGGCCTGCGCATCGACGTTACGGTCCCGCATTGGCAGGCGTTTGAAATACACTCGGCTGAATTATGAACCGTAAAAACTCGAAGTATAGCGCCCAGAACGAAACTCGTGGGGCTTTAACCCGAGACGGTAACCGTATTCACCCTTGCGGAGGGTTATTACACCGCGTGACTCGGTGTGGTCTGCGGTCCAAACACCTCGCCAGAATGCCTGTACTCGCAGCAACCACGGGAAAAAACAGCCGAGAAAATGCGGCGGGGTGCGAGAGATACCAGACGACTAGAAAGCCACGAATGATCGACGGAAAAATCTCTGACCGATGCTATTCGATTAACCTTCAAGTACTTTTCACCAACGATGACGTGTCTTAAACACGAGATATCTCGTCCATTGTATTCCAGGATTAACAACGAGTGTTAATTAACAGATCCCCACTAATATTTTCATTACAGCAAGTAGAAACACAATGTTCCGAGAATCGAATCGGCTCTGAAATAATTTCAATCGAATATTTTAATTCGCATGGTTTCTTAGGTGTCGATGAATTTCGCCGCAGCTTCGCCGAAAGTGTTTGGGCGTGTTCGCCGAGAGAAGGTAGCGGACTCGTTAAAAATCGCACGATGCGTGCTCCGAAGTGCCTCAGAATGGAACACAATGGAAACAGGAATGACCAGGTGGTAACGAGAAAAAAATAAAGAGACCCGAAGGTTAAGTACCAATCAGAATGGCCTTACACGTCGTTCGAGTAAGGTTGGGGGCCGGCAAGGGCATCGACTGTTCAAGGATAGGGAACACTAACTGTGTCAAGTAGGTATCCTTCAAGGGGAAGAGCGTTGGTGACCAGCGAAAACGAAAAGGCAAGGAGGAAAGGTATCGGGAGTGAAGATGAAGAAGAAAAGGAGGGTGGACATTAATGTAATGATGTCCGAAGTGAGGTGTAATGACACCAGGGTCATCGGGCGATACTGGCAGCGGATCATACACCGAGGTCGTGATGGCGAGGTCGTTCCCTCCTCCGACATCACCATCACCACCGGCATCACCTCCACTTCTTCTTCTTCTTCTTCTTCTTCTTCTTCTCTTTCCTCTTCGGTTCAGATCCTCCACCTCCGCCTACTTCTACCTGACTCCTACGGATCCTCTTTTCCTGCTTGTATTCGCAAATGCGCCCGCGGAATGAACCAACTCGAACCCGACTTGCCCGCCAATAATAACTCTTACCAGATTCAATTTGAATAATGCCGCGTGCGGTTTCCATCGGCGTATCCGTGCACGCCTTATTATCTCACGTATCAACTTGCCTACTCGATATCCATCGATGATATATCCCCCTTCTCTGTCAGCCACCATTATATTTTTCCCCTTCCCGTCACCTTCGATACCCCTTCGGTCTTTTCGCAACAATCCCCCTCCACCTGTGCTTTCGCGTACACCTTCTCGCACAACAACAACCCCTCCCCCCGCTCCTCTCGTTTCGTCCCTTCTGCTCGTTGTCCCCGTGGTGGTTTCGCGCCGAAGGAAAGCTTAAAATTCCGGGATTTATCTTTCCTTTATCCCTTCATTCATGTCTCTCGGTTAACGTCGTCGAGCTTTCTTTCCGCCTGGACGCCGACGTTGCTCGCCTGCTTTATGAAATCAAATTGTACAGAAGTTCCTTCATGAAGCGAAACTTGAATTCGTATCTACGCCACCGAACCGTGAAACCGATCCTCCACGTAATATATAGTCCGATTTAATGCGGAAAGATTAAATACTGCTGGGACGAACAGAGGAGAGCCACTGTCGAACCACGTTCCCTGTCACTCGATGACGATTCTTAAATATATCAACCAGGCCAACTGCTAAAACAGGATTAAACGACGGTTTTAAGGGATCAGAGTTTCATATGCAAAGTTTCCTTCTTAGAGTGTCCTCAAATGGAATTTGATTTCCTGCTGATAGAAAGATCGAATACCCGCGGCAAGTTCCGTCACGACAAATTACAGTTTCAGAGGTCTTCTGTCGGAACGATCCCGTACTTTAACATCCGAGGGTTCTTCGTTTCCGATACCGGTATTCTCCCTCGTTTCATCAAAATTACTCACTCATCACCGGCACCTCCGCAAACCTCAGAAAGCTCCGCCCTGATCGTTCTCCAACTCACCCCTCGTCCCAGCGAGTACGTTCGCGACCGCCTATCTTCTTCTCTTCACGAGACTACTTTATCTGTTTACAAGGGTTAGCAAGTATCCTTGTCCAGTCGTTATTATTCCGGCAATATTCGCGCTGCTACGAAAATTCTCGGAGCACTCGTCTTCTGTTTCTCATATGTGGCATATCCTGGAAGGTATGCGCACCGTCATGGTCTCGGACCCGAGGTCTTTTTCTTCTTCTTTGGTCGCGTCCTCCATTGCGTTACGAAGACACGGTACATGCCCACCACCTGACGACAGATCTCCTCCTGCTAGCTGCTGCTGCTCGCCGATTTCGATTTCCACATTGAAAGCGTCGATACATCGGACTTCGGTCAACAATTCTTCACGAAACATCTTTTAAATAAACTGCTCCATCCGCTGACTGATCAAAATTCGTTACAGTTTCGTTATCGTCATTATTTCTATGTAGTTCGTACCATTAAAATTGCAGATTCATCCTCTTATCGTTCTCTTTGCATGTTGCGTGACATCTTTGATGCTCCCTTTTAAAACCCGTAAGCAATAATGGAGCCAACGTGATGGGATTTCTAATCCCATTGAGCTCAACACTTTCATTAGGGAGCGAAGTCTTTATTGGAGTCTGCACCTTTCTTTTGTGGTTGTTGAATATTGAATATTCAAAAACGGAAGGCTCGCAGCATAATAGAGCTCCAAAAATGATTTTAAACGCGAGGCGAAAGAAATTTGCAATAATGCTACTTGCAATGAAAAAGGAGTTTTTTTTTTTTTAGAAACAAACAGTAATCTATACATATTTTTAAACGCGTCGCGTATGAAACCGTTCCGTTGTGCCCCAGTCGTACAGTTATTGATTAGCTGTCGCCGGAATCAAATGGGAGATTGAACGAACTTGTGGTTTGAAAGAAAACCCACTGTAGCATATGTGTCCAACAAGGGTTCCTTTTCGGACGAATTTCGAATTTCTTGACGAATCGACTCGTCGTCCACGCTTGAAAGATTAAAATTCTCTAAATACATTTTTATATTTATATATCTACTTAATTAATTTAGCGAGGGCAACGAGCCCGTAGCACGCCTCTGTTTTCTTTATTCTCTTTTTGTTTAGTCTTCTTTTATTTTTAGTTTTTCTCCTATTCTTTTCCTCTGCGTCTTCCTTCTTCTTTGCTGTCTCTTTCTCTCCTTTCCCTTCTCTCTTTCTCTCGTTATCTCTATCACTCACTTTTATCTAGTCATCTTTTTATATTTTATTAGTTTTAACCCTTTCTGGCGTGCTGCGGGCCGTTCCAAAAATCTATAATTTTAATTTTGACAAGGCCCACGCCGCAAACATTCTATGTACTTTTATCTCCTGACGTGCCCTGTGTGTGTGTCTGAGCGTTAACGTTTTTGTTATTTATTTATTTTATTTTAAAATAATAATAATATTATAAGCCATGCAGGGGGTCCAGTGCCCCCGCGCCACACACCCCCCCACCAATATATTTTATTTTTAAGAAATCCTAGCCCTCGCCGAAAGGCGTAATATCTGTACAGCCCCCGGGACGAAATGTAACCCGGGGGACAATAACTTGTTTAATATGTGTCCCACAAGTGTTCCTGTTCGGGCGAATTTCGAATTTCTTGACAAATCGACTCGTCGTCCACGCTTGAAAGATTAAAATTCTCTAAATATTACATTCTTCTTACAAGCATTAATGCAATTCATACTTCGGACTCAAGCGTACGCTTAAGAGACACGAGTATTAAATGTTACGCAATTGGACAAAACGCGATAATGCAACGGTGGCGCAAGTTCCCTCGTGTAATGAATTTTGGAAATCCACTTACAGGCGTCCGGCCGTAAAAAGTACGGCGGAACGGCGATTTTTCTGCACGAATAACTCAAAAACCGCAAATCCCGTGTTGCGTCATTATTGCATCAAACGAGCGAAATGATCTCCACATTCAAGAGCGGCGAGTTTGCGAGCGTTTCCCGCGAGCTCGCATTCTTCGCTCGAAAGGGTATTAAAGGGTCCCGGTAATCAGTCAACGGTGCACCTTTATCTCGTTTTATCCTGAGAAAAACTCAATCTTCGCATAGCTTTATCTGCGGCCGGCTTCTTTTGTCAAGTGTTTGCGATTCAATGCGACAGAAACATTGGGTCGGTGGTTCTCTGAGAGAGAGAGAGGGAGAGAGGGGGGGGGAGAGAGAGAAAGACAAGACGAGTCGCCCCGCAGGAGGGTCACCGCGAGGTAAATCGAGAAGCTGCGCCAGTGGAAGAGTCAGTGGTCCGGGTGTGGACGACCGGAGGACTCATGATTCAGTTAAGAGTTTGAGGTTTGAGGTCTGGTCGTCATTATGTCGCCTGCCGCCGTAGCCTGGCGGTCTGTCTGACAGAGTACGACGAGGTGGTGCGGCGAATGAGAACGGGGCAAAAGGAGGTGGAGAAGATGGTGGTGGCGGCTCCGAGGATGTGCTGGAGGAAGAAGGACGAGGAGGTAAAGCGAGAAGGGAGAAGGACAAAAACGAGGCATTAGCGCTACCCATGCTACCGTGTGTTCCATGGTCTGTTCGACCGCCCGCTGATGCCCATTTCTACTTACCAAATTAGCATTATTACCTGGTACGGACGTAAAAATGCAATCAATGTGTATATCCGTCGGTACGTATGTAGAATCGAAAAAAGAACGTGCCGACCCCCGTCGGACGCCGATGTACCTGCCGTGAACCAGTGTTAACGACCCTGATCTCTACGTCCCCGAAGACGAACGAGTACCTACGCCGGGGCATTGGTTAGCGCCTCGGAGCTTCGTACGCATCACGATTCCCAAACATTTTTTCACTGCCACTGTCTGTGCCGGGGCTTCAAACTGCCCTAGATAAGATATTAAGCATAATTTATTAAGCATAATATATTAGTAAGTATTAAGTGCAATTAACACGTACAACCAGGCAGTACTTAGTCATATGTATAAGAGACTTCTATCTACGTAGAAGATATCCTCAAGATATCCCGGTTATGTAACTGGTACGTTAGCCGTTAGATCCTGAGCAATATTAGTATTAATTAAACTATATACCCCTAGAAATAAGAACTCTTCACCCACATACACACACCCACACACACACACGCATACACACATGCACAATTTCTCTCTGTAAATATTAGTCCAGATTTTTTAAATATTTTTCTTTTCACCTGCGATATTGTTACCGTGCGACAAGACTGAATTAATATTAAGTCGAACAAACCCCGTAACCTGCAATCTACCCACCAATAATACATAGTTATAAAACGATGAACCAAAGAAGTTCCCACGTTATAAAAAAATGATATAGGTTAAGGTTGGTTTTAGTATTTTTGTTTGCGCCTGTTGTAAATATTGTTGACTCATAGCAAATAAAAATTTAAAAGAAAAAGGCTTCAAACTGACCCGGAACATTAAATAATGTACAATTTTAAATAATTGTTATGAAGCCCCGAAAGTTTGTTTGACATTGGTTTCGATTACATTAAATATCTGAATACTCGTATCGGTTCTCTGACCGTTATTTTTTCGGTAATATCCTCTTGCTAGAGTGTCAAGGTAACCGATGCTTTGCAATGAGACCGGCACACGTGAAATATTATAGATGGTATATTATTAATTCATTTAAACACATAACTATATTGAAGCTAAAATACCGTCACTGCTACGATCAACACTGTTCCATATTCAAAGTCCCTGAGAAATCTAATCGTTCCGTGTACTGGACAAAATGTTAGTCTGGTGCATATCAATTACATTTTTTCAATTCAACCGAGTCACCTAAGAATTTTACGTACAATACCCTCAATTATGACGCAAGAGCGTTCGCTCGGCTATAATCAGCGCCGTTATAATTCGTTACCTATA
The DNA here is from genome assembly GCA_916610235.2 of Lasioglossum morio. Lineage (NCBI taxonomy): Eukaryota > Metazoa > Arthropoda > Insecta > Hymenoptera > Halictidae > Lasioglossum > Lasioglossum morio. The sequence goes on along the minus strand of OU744324.1, from coordinate 2,251,027 downwards.
ACGGCGTCTAATTTTCGACAAATTTTTAATCTTCTTTAAGCGGTACGCATCAAAAATTATGCACCGCCGTCTCCGAAAAGGTTGAACGCGATCAGCGCGAGCAATTTTTTAAGCTACCTGGCCCCCTCGTTAATATGCACGCTTGGATTTTATGTATATCAGTATTTTGTAAGAGCGATTTTGGTCGCGCCGCGGTACGCTGCAATTAACGAGCAATCTTGATGGCAGGTAGACCACAAGAATGTAGCAGCTTAATGAAGCATGGATCGTCGGCGAGAAACGGAAGCAACGTTGGTAATTCAATTATTTCGTTTATTTTAACATCATATTTCTTTGGAAGTCGAACAGTTAATCAAGATTTACGTTTTCTATCTATTCACGTTTACAAATGGAGAATATACATTCGGCAACACTGTAGCCAACGTTATCTGTCATATCGGAAATAAAAATATTTTTCACACTGTGGTTGTAACCATTTGATCACCCACTCTAATTATGTTTTATGGCCACGAGAAGTCGAAGGCAGTATTCACCATAAAAGTCTGTCCCTTATGATGGTGCAGTAATTAGTACCGCGTCACACTGTCGCTGGCAATGCCACCGTTAATTATTAAAAAACAACTTACAATATATTGGGATGGAACGAAAGTTCGTAGCGATTTTAAATTAACGTTCAAAGACAAAAATGAGATACTTGGTCATAGGTTTAATCAGTGATAAGATACCTGAAAATAGCAAAAAGCAATAGAACATAATGAAAACCATGTTATTGGATAATCTATGAGTAAATATCTTAATTTTATCTGTGAATTTTCACTTTGAAAGTGCTAGGAACTTTCGTTCGAACCCAATATAACGTAGAATTCATTGGCCATTTAGGTCTCTGTTCTGGAATGTAAGATCTTAACAATGAGACAGCTGGCTTATAGAAATGGCACCGGGGAAATTAAATAACGATTTGCGAATACTAATTTGAACGGCTGAAGCAGCTTGAGTGTTCATTCACTGGACAGGTCACCACTCTACGTGCGAGCGACGTGCAGCCACGTGGATGCATGTATGACAGAAGCAACGAAGGCTCGGACTTTGGGAGCCTCGGGGTACGTAAGACGTATATAGGCTGCCTGTCTTACGCATCCTGCCGCATACGAGGCATACATCACTCCACGTGTGAATCCTCACCACCACCGGCGACCTCACCCTTTAGATGCCTTTTTACAGTGGTCGAGGTGCCTTCTGTGTGCGTGTGGATGTGTTGGTAATTATTGTTACGAGGGATAAGAAGAACGACGCGGAAGAGAGAAACAGCGGGGTTCGGTGCGTGGATCTTCCTTCGGTGTTCCCCTGTAATCAGACAGCCGGACCTGGCAGCTAGGTAGGAGGAGCAAAATGAAACAGCGAGAAAGAGAAACTCTGAAAGCCGTATTAGTGACGCTTCTGGTTTAAAGTATTGTAGATACGGCCACCATTGTTTAATACTAGATTGCGGATCTTTATGCAAAATAAAAATCGTCTGCATCGATTGGAACAACTATTTTTTCCCTTAATGATTTTAATAGAGGAGAAACGATATATAGATATCTTGAATTTTTCAACCCTTAGCACTCGAGTGGTGAGTCAGAGTGACCACTAAAACATTTAAATATTGTATGCGGTACTACATCAATTTCATGTCTATAAAATGATAAAGATCATACATACAAAATGGAATTATTCTCGGTCGGAATTTGTGTATCACTAGACAGCGGATCTTTATGCAAAATAAAAATCGTCTGCATTGATTGTAACTATTAGTTCTTCCCTTAATGATTTTAATAGAAGAGAAATGATATATTGATATCTTGAATTTTTCAACCCTTAGCACTCGAGTGGTAAGTCAGAGTCACCACTAAAACATTTAAATATTCTATACGGTACTACATCAATCTCATGCCTATAAAATTATAAAGATCATACAGAATGAAATTATTCTCGGTCGGAATTTGTTTATCACTAGACTGCGGATCTTTATGCAAAATAAAAATCGTCTGCATCGATTGGAACCATTATTTCTTCCCTTAATGATTTTAATAGAGAAGAAATGATATATTGATATCTTGAACTTATTAACCCTTCGCACTCAAGTGGTGAGTCAGAGTCACCACTAAAACATTTAAATATTGTATGCGGTACTACATCAATTTCATGTCTATAAAATGATAAAGATCATACATACAATATGAAATTATTCTCGGTCGGAATTTGTGTATCAGTAGACTACGGATCTTTATGCAAAATAAAAATCGTCTGCATTGATTGTAACCATTATTTCCTCCCTTAATGATTTTAATAGAGGAGAAATGATATATCGATATCTTGAATTTTTCAACCCTTAGCACTCGAGTGGTAAGTCAGAGTCACCACTATAACATTTAAATATTGTATGCTATACTACATCAATTTTATGTCTATAGGATGAAAAATATCATAAAGAACGGAATTATTCTCAGTTGGAAAAAATGTTTAATTTTCGAATTAATCTAGCTCCGAGTGCAAAGGGTTTAATTGTCCAATAATTTTGAATTTCGCCTATTCAATTTTGCGATAAATGCATACGGATACGCAGAAATTGGAGTTTTCATGAAACAACGACTTACCCTAGCGACAAACTATCTGCTCTTATTTTAAATGAGAATCGTGTACCCGATCTTTCGCAATCCTGTATTTAACTCGCACTCGTAGAAATATGAGAATCAACTGAAGAATGAAAGAGAACGGTGCTCGGGGTTTCGCGAATTGTAAAATAAGTGTAACAAGTTTCCCGGTGATTTACGATGTGGATACATTATACTCGCGGTTAATTGGATCGGGCAACAGTGGTAAGATTCTACGCGTGAAATAAGAAAGCACCACCGCGTAGATCACGGCCTGTACGTTCGCGCGGGTTAACGTCGAATTACGTGCGGGTAATTATCATTACCTGGGTGTAATTAAATTATTTCGCGAAGGCTGCGAGGAATTTAACCTGTTTCACCGCTTTTAGAATTTGCTTGATAGCACGATTGTACACACAGAAAACACGGGTTTCAGCTACGTAATTACGGGTACGATAATTCATCGTCGTGCGTGCGTACGTACGTATACGTGTACGTGTGCCGCGTCCGTACGAGATTCGTTAATAACGGTTTGCACCTTTCCCAGGGGTAATTAATGCGTCCCACTGCGGCACGGCTAATTTCGTATTCGCAACGAAAAAGTGTCCTCACCATCTTAAACACGGATTTTCAGTAAAGTCGGGATTCGTCGATCGCGGCGGAATAAAATTCTTCCGCGCTTGATTTCTTGCGTCGCACTGTGGCGAATTCCGCCGAATTCGTAGCCAAAAATAGAATAAACTTTTATCTGAATATGAAAAATGAATAAGGCTTGTTTTACCGTTTATTACAATACTTCAAAATGAATATTGTAAATATATGTAGGATTTAAGTCGTCGATAGAATAATGCGATTTAAACACAAAATAATTTAATACGTAACTTGAAATATAATGAATTAAATGAAATACAATTAATTGAATTATCTCGTCTGAATCTCCGTCTGAGATCACACACGTCTTTTCGTTTTCACGCGTCGTACCAGAATGACAAAAATCGTATAATATAATATGAATAACGCAATCGATAAACATAATAACAAATATGGAATCGTCGCGTCGCACAGTGGTCCCTTTCAGCGATTTAGCTGGCCAAAAGTCGATTTCAAAAATTTTACCTAAAGTGTGAAATTTTTAGTGCTTGCTATAGTTTAATATATGGGGGACAATGTACTAATATTTTTTTTATCATTCAGGCACCCATGAAGTGCTGTACTTCATCGAAAGTTAAAGATTTGTCGTAGTACGTGTCTTGCTGCTAAAATTCGATGAGACAGTTTTTATATGTTTCAAGTAAGTTGTACATATTTCTTTCCAGTATAAAAGTTTTGCAAGTAAGTATGGACTATACTTTCAACAATTTTGTATCTTTTTATTGCATATCTTTTGGTAATTATTTACATTTCAACACGATTAGTATGTAAATAAGATTTCTTACGATTGTAACACTTCATGAGTGATTATGTTGTACTTCCGGGTGCGTCCGGGCAGTTTTTTAAACGCGGTTGTAATTGTCAATGGTTTGGCTTTACACTGAAACAAAAATTGGTTGCCCGAATTTGCCCCCCTTCTTTTTACAGCATTTTGTTTATCGCGCCAAGTGGCCCTTGCGTTTCGAGCGCGCACGCTTTCCAGACGTAAACACTGCTTGACGACAAAGATAAAATGAAACGATCTTCTTATGTTTTATTATTTTTTTATTATTATAAATATTATTATAAAAATAAATAAAATTATTAAAAAATGTTTTTAAAATACTTAAACAAATAAAAAATGATATTATATGTGATTTGAAAACGTTGTGGGATCATTAAACATTATAAATAATTTTGGCCAGCTAAATCGCTGAAAGGGACCACTGTGCGTCGTTACAGTTACTCACGACGCGACGCGACATTCGGCAGAATTCTCGCGGCTCGGAGATGGCATCTCCCTATATATAATATAATTATAAATTGCTCTATCTTATGATATACATATATTACTATCTTAAAAAGTACGGTATTGTCATTATAAAGTCATTATAAAGACATTGTCATTAATTTCAATAATTCATCATAGATTTCAAGATACGAATTTTGGCCAGGAATTCGGCCGAATTCGCCACTGTGCGTCGCCTCGAACCTTCGGCCGCGATAAATGTTCAACGCAGAAGGAGACCTCTGAATGACCGAGAGGCACGTTTTGCGTTGCTTTGTCCTTTCGGCTCCCCTCAACCTCCCTGAACCACTCTCCTTTCTACTTCTCTTCTCTCTGTCCAGCGGTTTCGCTCTTTTCCCCGATCGTTCCGTCTCGCTTCACCTTCTTCGCTCCTACTCTACAAATTTACAATGCCCTCGCTTGTAATAAGCGGTTGCGCGCTTTGTTCACGATTATGAGCTCACTTCGGGTACCGAGGGGACTTATCGAGTTAAGACTCCTCCGAACGTGGAACGCCGAAACATCCACACTTCGAAACACAACAAACAGATCCCCGTTTATCGTTGCCATTAACCGCAGGTGTTCGAGATTAACCCTCGTGTCTATTCGAGAACTAATTGACGCTGCAACAGCTTTCACAACTATTTAGGAAGCGAGGCTGCGAATTTCTAATGAACACCACTAATTAGTTCGCCACCACGGAATCTATTTCTGCGGCTTACGCCACTTAGAGAAACTTGCATAATAGATACAAAAATCCTATGCATAATGCGTCAGCCTTACAGACCAGCTCTGCTATACAGATTGAAAAGACGCTGCGAAAAGCCACACGGCCTAGAAATCTGCTGACCCAAGTGCAGTATGTGTCCCCGCCAGAGTAGCAAAGCAATATGGCAAAGCCGTTCGGAAGACGGCAAAATTGTGTAGATACGACCAAAATCTACAATATAAATAATGTCACAATTTTCTGCAACCTCAGTCCCAAGTCTCCTATTTTGCATTTAAGTAGTTGTTTCATTGGGTAAAAATTGTTTTAGATTAAAGTGGTATAAAGTTCCACTTAACCAGTTATGTAGAAAGTAGAGTACAAGTAACTGAAGGTTAACCATTAAAATAAATGTAGCCATACAAGAAATATACTTTTCTCTTCTACGACATTTGCTGTAACATTATCTTTACAGTCAAAGTGATTTAAATGCCCAAAAAAATCGTAGGCGAGAATAGAAAATGTATATTTCTTGTGTGGCTACGTGTATTTCAATGCTTAAATATTGATTACAAACGAATCAAATTTTATGTTATCTAAAAAGAAAGGCGTGCCATTCATATTTGTTAGACTTTGTATCTAACGCGATAAAGAGGAAATTTGATTTCGTTGATGTTCGACGAAAAGAAATGCGTCTTTCAAGAAATAAAAGGTTTTTTTTTTAGTGTCGCAATGCAATACAATAGAAATGGCACACGAAAAGCGAAGGAGGGGGGAGTCGCAGTGTCAGTGGCGGTGAAAAATTTGCCAATTAAAAAAAATCTCATTTCTCCTGGTAACGAGGGGCGGCGTGCAATTAACGTCAGCGGCGAAAATGATTTATGGGGTGAGTAGAGGAGGGTGTGAGTCGTGGGCGAGAGGCTAGCTTATCATAAATTAATGAATTATCAGTTCTCACTACGTGGTATGAGGATATGAGGGAGGAAGTAGCACACTGCGTCAATATTTAAAATATTCATCGGTATTCTCGGCCTCGTAGAAATTCCGTTTATGCCACTGTTTCGCTTTATAGAAACGCGAGAAACTTTTCGTAATAGAGAGTCGCTGATTTGAAAGATTTTCGATTAGAGTTCAGTATTTTACAGTATCGACAGGAACATTTGTCAATGAACATTTATTGGAACATGTTCTTCCTATTAGTTTAGATTTCCAAATATTACTTCTGTATGAAACCGAGAGAAACATCGCGTATAAATGATGTTGTAAAATTCGAAAAAATTACATGATAGAGCACAATTATAAATGCAGAAAATTGTAGTATTGTTTTGTAAGTGTGCCGTTCGACCCCTTGACGATACTAGCTGCTATGCTAGCGGAACGATGGGATAGTGTTGCCAAGAGAACAGCGCTACATCGTATACCTATCTCGACAATAGGAACACTTGTACATGGTCTTGTAAATATTACTATTCAAGACAGCTTTAACAAGCACATTGTATATTAACTGTATGTTCATCGAGGAACGGTGTGATTAATCAATTTAATGCGCCTGTATACATTGATTATTTAGTTGAATCTTACCTGTGGAACATTAATGAAAAGTTTGTATTATGTCTTTAGAATTGCTGCCTGGCACGTGTATATTACAGAGTGTATACATATATATTTACACTCAACAATTCTATTTTCTTTTCTCCGCTTATATACGATTAATATTCACCACATCAAATTAAAAATATTATGCTCAGGTTAAATATAACATATTTAGTCGAACGTTAGTTTCTCTACTTTTTAAATCAGTTTTAAACTTTTACAGTGGGTCTACAAAGTATTCGTATAGATAAAAAATTTAAAACTCGTGACCTTTACTTTTTCCTTCGCGATTGCCACCGATAAAAATATTATTCACCACATCAAGTTAAAAATATTATGCTCTGAGTAAATGTAACATATTTAGTCGAACCTTGGTTTCTCTACTTTTTAAATTAGTTTTAAACTGTTACAGTGGGTCTACAAAGTATTCGTGTAGATAAAAAATTTAAAACTCGTGACCTTTACGTTTTCCTTCGCAATTGCCACCGATAACAATTTAAAAAAAAGATTATGCTACGATTAAATATAACATATTTAGTCGAACGTTAGTTTCTCTACTTTTTAAATCAGTTTTAAACTATTGCAGTGGGTCTACAAAGTATTCGTGCAGATAAAAAATTTACCTTTACTCTTTCCTTCGCAATTGCCACCGACAACAATTTAAAAAAAATATTTATCGCGCATTAGGTAGTAAATGAAAACAAAAACATACAGGAAAAAAAATTCGATCTGGTGAGAAACCCAGACGTTACAGGACATCCCTACATGGTCGACCGTAACAATCGATGGGGAAGCTGGTTCGGCGGTCGATCAGCAGGCGTCGCCACTGTTACCAACATGGCCACGTGCTAAACGTGTTTACGCGAAAGTGCGTCATCTTTCGTATTTTTCCTGTTCATATTCCGAAGTATTGGCCGCGAGATTACGGTGAGGAGTTTCTTGACATGCGTGCGCGGTGACTGATAGTCATTTACGTGCTCCTGACGGGGATGGCGGGTGCGGATGCGGCAATTCCGATGTGCACCTGCGACGTCCGGAATGTGGTAACCTGTTCCGCTGTCAAGCAGGATGCACCCACGAGTAGAGTAGTCAGGAGTTACCGACCCCATGGCAGCCTCGCCAGAGTGCTTTACGACAAGCAGAGAGCAGACGAACAGCTCGAGGCCTACGACAAAACTCAGGCAAGTGTTAGCCCCATAACTAGGTTACGTTTCTCGTCCAATCCTGAACCTCCGTCTCTCGGAATCGCACGTATCCGCCTTGCGAATATTTGCATTGCCGCCTGAGGTCACGTCACTGGTCCCCAGTACCGTAGATATAGTAGGTCACGTCGATAAACACTCCAACATATTGTTTTTATTACCGCCGAGCCACCTACAAGCTGCGCCATTCACAGGACTATTCTCGACGAAACCGTTGCAACAAGCAGTTGCCTAAATTCATTTTGCATAGTCTCCTAAGAAAAATTAGTACACGCTAGATCTTAGGCTAGTAAAAGATGTATCGATGCTCTCTGTGCACTGGTTCGATCAATTTTTACTTAGCAGCAATTCTGCAATTTGTTAACTTCAAATTTCGACGTTTCGATCTATGTTCAGATCATTTTCATAAAGCAAGTGAGTAACTTATTTCGTAATTAGAAATTCAATGGTTAATCAAGTGATGTCAATAGTCAATATAATATAATTTTGTTTAATAATTTACAGACGCAATTATTAATTTTCTTGAAGATCATCTGAACATAGATCGTAACGTCGAAACTTGAAGTTGATAAATTACAGAATTGCTGCTAAGTAAAAATTTATAGACGGGAACATTTATCTTTGGCTAGTATTCAGTTAACCTCTAATTACTCGCATGGGGTCAAAGCAATTTCGATGCCTCCGCGAATACGTCATTCGCACTCGATATCGTCATCATCCAATATAGCTGCCTACGTAATTATTTCTTATGGAATACTGTCCGTGTATTCTGTATTCGATAATTCTTACTGTCGAAAGCTATCGATGATATACTTTCACTATCGATAGTTATCAAACTTGAGAAATGTTTTTTTACCCTAGACTAACCAACAATACCGAAATTCCTTAGATAAACGTCAATGGCTTTGTATACTGTCGATCTTCAAGTATGGACGATGATAACATCGGTATATCATTGTCAACTCCAAACGGTTTTATATTCTAATACACTTATGAAAGCATATAAAATTGAAGAAAACAATGTTGAATTTTAATATTCTCATCAAAAACTCATCGTTTGTAAAATTACAAAATATATTGCACGACATATAGTTCTCCACCACCGCTGGCAATGGCTGAGCGCATACGACCACTTAAAAATTCTGCACAAATCGAGATGCGAGTAACTGAATTGTACTATTGTAAACAATCTAGTACATGATATAAACTGTCATTGTTATGAACAATCTAGGAGATAGCTCTCTGCAGGGGATTAGGTAGGCAGCTACACAGATCCTCGACAACTCGTGATCTCTAAAACAGTCGGATGACGAGATATCCCGTATTTCGATCGGTGTCGCTAATTGGCATTGACGAAATACAAAACTGTTCCGTATGTACGGTTTAGGAATGATGTCTGGTCCTCAATATGGCAAAGTAGAATGATTGCGGATCAGATAAGATAACGTCGATTTGAATGCAACTGATTCACACGTTATCTTTGAGTTGAGTTGCGTACTCGACCGATGGGAACGTTAATCACGCTTAATTATACCGTAGCGAAAGAGTCCCTTTCCGAGAATTCAGTGTTTAAAATCTGGACTTCAGAAACCGTGAGCACACCGCACGGGCCAGCAAGGTAATTAGGGATGCTGAGGGAGGAAACGGTCACAGGGGATGGGGCCGGAGGAGAGGGGGCTAGTAATAATTAGTACAATTACCGCACAAGGCCAACCACTGACTAAAACCTCTTTCCTCGAAGCTGCTCAAGAGTCAAGACCGTGCTCGGTAATTACGGGACAATTACGTCCTCGATATTCCTGAAACATCGAAGCCGCTCCAAGCGCTGCTCTCTCTCTCTCTCTCTCTCTCTCTCTCTCTCTCTCTCTCTCTCTCTCTCTCTCTCTCTCGCAATTATTTCTATACACGGACCACGGGCTGATACTATTTATAATTACATCGGGCCACTGTTTTTAATTCGACTATCGCGTGAGCGCCGATAATAAGGAAGAGCACTATTTATGCAAACGGCGTGTCACCGTTCTGGGATTATTAACCTCTCGTCGTATTATAACGAGTCATATGAAGATTTTAACAAAGTCTAACAGATACGAATGTTACGCCTTTCTTTTTAGATGAACTAAAATTTTATTGTTTTCTAATCAAAGATACAAAAAATATACATTTTCTTTTCGCTTCTACATTTTTTTAGGATAAAGACGTTTTAACCCCTTGCCGTAACATTTTCTTTACAGTCACAGGGATTAACGTCTCCATCCCCAGAAATGTCGTAGAAAAGATTTTTAGGTGAAATAAAATTGAAGCATTAAAATTACGTAGCCATACGTTATTGAGGATAAAAACGTTTCAATCGCTGTGACTGTAAAGAAAAGGTTACAGCAAGGGGTTGATACAATAGTGACTCGTAACGCTTGACGAGCAGTGTTGCTTTATCCTCATTTGTTGAACGGATCTGTTGAAGTCCAAGTACAGTAAGACCTCGATTAATCTATTGCAATTCATTACAATATGCAATCTTTCATTTTCGAAGATTCCTGGGCGGAAGGACTTATCAAACTTGCAGTGATTTAAAGATGGGTTTATGCAATGGAAAGAGGTTGATGTACTAAAAATGTAAATCTATTGTACAATTGAAAGAGGTTGAAAACAGGTGTTCCACGTTGTCACCGTCTACGCTGTACGCGACGAAGGGATTTTCGTCGGTCGCCGTTGTCGCAACGTTCAAAAACAATGGTTAATATCGCATATCTGGGCCTAAGTCAAATACGGCGTGACGCGTGCGAGTGGGGGTGGTAGGTGGGAACGTAAAATCCATTCGCGGACGAGGCTGACTAGCGGAAGAAGGAAGCTTTTATCGGTGTTTGCAAGAACCTTTTGCTACGACAGAGAGCAAATCGATTCGGAAGGCTGGCTGAGCCTTCGTACTCGAGCAGGTGCCCGCAGGAAAAGAGAAGAATCCCATTCGGTCGCGTGAAACGAGAAATTTGAAATTCGTGAAGAGGGACGTCCCCGCGAGATTTCAACCCCGAACCCTCCTCCAGCGACCAAAATCGACGCAAGACGTTACTTCTCCCCTTTCGTCCAACCCCCGCTTCCAGCAACCCCTCCGCACACCGTCGACGGCGCGCTATGTTTCTGGGGCTGCCAACATCTAATATCCCTGAGCAGTCTGAAAACTTTACTCTCAGACAGAGGGGCGTGAATATGTCGAGCCGGTGGTGTTTTTAGGTTTTTAAAAGGCCAACGCCACCGCACCACTGTCTTCGCCGAGAGAAGGGAGAGACAGTTGCGGAGGGTGCTGCTTTAAAATATTAAATGACTGATGGATGGGACTCCTGAGAGAGAGAGAGAGAGAGAGCAGGATAGAGACCGTCGTTGGACGACAAAGATATTTACCACCGAGACGGTTGCATCCTCCTCCGGCTATCCAGCTTTTACGCCGTCGTGTGTCCCCATTTCTCAGGAATTTTAACTTCTCGGTTGTTGGCGTTCGCTGTCGTCGATCTTCAGGAATCTAGAGCTACGCGGCCAACTAATACAAACGTCGAGCTGATAAAATCCGTACTTAAAAGACTCGTATCTCGCGAGGACTTGCAATAATGATAGCACTGCCGACGATTAACACCTTCAACAGGAAGTGGAACAAGAACGTCCTTCTGATTGCGGTTTACTTAAGCGCTTACTAAACGGCGTTTCCCGTGCGGCGCTATTCAAATAAAGATATAACTCACATGGAATCACGATCTTGAGTTTCAACTCTGTCAACGCTTTTAATATGATAGATTTTGAAATAGAATTGTTAAGTGCACTATATGATATCGACGATACAGGTTCGATCACAAATACAAAAATTAGCAATTTTTCAGTATTATAATTTCAACGTTTCGGTTCAGTTTTGAACCGTTATCAAGAAAATATGTATAAATACCTAATTTTCACAACTATTAAATAGTCAGTTGAATGAATAAAAAATTTTATTACTTTAATTGTTCACAGACGCGGACTTTTCTTGATAATGGTTCAAAACTGAACCGAAACGTTGAAATTATAATACTGCAAAATTGCTAATTTTTGTATTTGTGATCGAACCTGTGGCGCCGATATCATATAGTGTATATAAAAAATTTACGATCGTTAAAAATGGAGAATAGAATTGTTAAGTTTCGGAAAAGCTGAGTGAAGAGATACTTGAACGTGTTAAGAATTTGAGACATCGTCAGCTCGCGATTTCTATGCTTCTGCAACCAGCTGGAAGATAAATCTCTCGTCCGATAAGTACAGGCGACGCGACGCGGTAGAGCAGCGACACGCGTGATCAAGAATAAATGACAATGTGTATAATAACATCGAAGACCGATATCCATTACTCCGTGGAACGACTGCAAAAAGAGGAGAGACGGTTATCGGTCGCACGACGAGCACGCGGGATCGTTTGAGGCAGAAGGTGGCGAGATGATACGCTCCGCGTTTATGGCCTGGGAACGAAATCTCGAATCTTTCACTGAACCACCACCGGGCAGAATCACGCGGAAAGGATCTGGTCCGATCCACGATAAACCGGCGGACGACCGGCGCGGTGGATTTTCGTTTATCAATTCGAATAATCGCGCCGCATGCGAGCGTCGCGCACGCGCGTCACGGTCCCCGTCGAAAAAAAACTGATTTCTGGAGCCCGCGAGCATCCGGCTCGGTTCTCGAATAGTCGTATTTATGTCTTTATTCGTACGCAGAATACCGGTTTCCGTCGAAGAACACGATCTCCGGCGGATTCTTCAGCGCGTACATGATACGCTTTGTCGCCGAAGTTCTTACGTGCTCGACGCCGAGTCCCCGAGTCCCCTGATTTGAAATTCGTCGAGCAAAAAATACCACGAAGACGAATCGATGAAATGAAAGATTCCATTAAACGCGGCCCCGCTTTTGCTCCTCCTCCTCCTCCTCCTCCTCCTCCCCCCCCCCTGGCGTTTCTCATTTCTGTCAATTACTTTTTACCGATCGCCGTTTCATCGCGTAACCATGCAAAAATACTAAACGCGCTGCTGCCCGACGTTTTTGCGTTTTCTCTTCTTTCGTTTCGATAAAGTTGGCCGCGTAGATGAACCCGCCCGTTTCGCTACTGCAACTCGCTCCGCCGCCGCCGCTTTTTTCGCATTTTCTGCGGCTTAAATGCCGCATCCGATGTTCGGCGCAATGGGTCCCCGTAGGGTAACGTTTAATTATTCTCCTCAATTATCGTACATGTTTCCGTTCTCGGTTGCCGCGGCTCGATGGAAGAAATGGATAATTTTAGGGGATAGAATTTTCGTATTCTCAAAGTAGAAGGTATTATCTAAAACACAGCGTAATATTTCATCGATTTCTCAAATATTTTTGGAGCTGTCAATGATTCGAGTTGTGGACCAGAAGTTTAGTAGTGACTTCTGAAAATATTGTTTACATTATTAAATACTAGCTGACCTGACAGACGTTGTCCTGTCTTTTCAATAAATTTGTTTGTGATCGTTTTGTGAATTTGCGACAAGCTATTGGAAATGTGTAAACAAAGTAAAAATGAGAATAAAACGTATTTATGGATATTCAATTTAAGGAGGAGTACATTCATAATTTTTTATTCTGAAAACTTTTCCAGGACCTTAACGGACAAAACAAAAAATGAATTATGCATATCCATCGTTCGAATCGTGAGTTATGATCTTGAGTTCGTACAAAAATCCCATAGAAAAAAGCACTTTCATTTCTCCCGAATTTTCCATTTTTCCGTGCAACTTCGCCAATTATTCTTTCCCTAAAACCCTTATTCGGACTATTACGAACATTAAAAAAAAATGAATTAGCCAAATCGGTCCAGTCGTTCTCAAGTGATGCGCTTACCAACGAGCAGCATTTAATTTTCATTTATATAGATGTTGGGATCTAACCAATTATACTAAACATTTAAGTATTGTATGAGGCGTTGTATCAATTTCATATCCATAAAATGAAAACAATCGTGTATAGAACTGAATTGTGTCCGAGTGCAAAGGGTTAATAAGGAAAAAGAATGAGCTCGTTATAGTTGTTAGATATTTTGTACAGTCTATAGTGAAGGAAATGAAGACTATCGCGATACCGTGGCCGATTCGAGCAGCATTAACAACTGACGGTTCCCGGTGGGGAGACGAGAAAAATATTATCGAGGAGACGATAGACTCTCCTCGCGAGCTTCCCTCTATGGCCGATCGATGAGGGTAGAGAAGGCTGTCATAAGACCGTGGAAAATGTTGGGAGTCCCGTTGAAAAAATCCAGGAAAGGGCCAGATGAGACCGTCGAGCCGCACACATCGTAATTTGCAAGTTATTTTGCGCGGCTATACGGATCGGATAACGAAACCGCGGGACTGACACAGATCGTTATCGGCTCGTTCTGGAAACATTCCTCAGGCGCACGACGTAAATCCAAGGACGTACGTAACAAGAGAGTACTCTTCCAGGCGTTTCACGCATGATCGATCGTGACCGTGCATCAGGGAAAAGGAGTCGAAAAGATCATATCGATTGCGCGTAGGTACACGTCCGCCAGCGTGAGCTTCGTTTCGATACCGATCTAATCCATTTCGAGCCTACGATACTCTCGTCGGTTTACAGTGATTCGCTAACGATACTTGTAAACATCGATTTCTTATTCTTTTAAACCCCGTTACCGATTTTCTCGCAGTCTTTTCCGTACTCAAACTAAAATAATGTTAACCAACGGCAGAATCCTTGTTGTATAATAATTCGAGTAAGTACGATTACGAGTTCGGCGACTTGCGAAAGTCGGAAACGCCTTTACGCGCAAACGAACTAATATTCTAGGCGCGGTCGAGTTCGTTAGCCGATCTTCGATCTCGATGAAAGCTCACGGTTAGTTACACCGACGCCTTTCTGTACATCGCTGGTTTCCCAATCAACAGATGCCGTCCGTGGCTCTGCTCGCGGCACAGCTACGTCGAAAAAGGGGAACGCTTCCTCCACTCTTGCACCCTCTCTTTACTTTTTGCAGTGTGGTGCTTGATACTGCGGAAGGTCCTCCGCTAATGAGATGTTTCGTTCCAGTTGAAAAGAAAAGCCGAACGATCGGTTCTTGGAAAAAGTCGCGTCCAACGAGGTGCACCGAAGAAAAAGGTTGCAGCGTCCGGGTCATTTATTTAGAGAAGCGAAAATTATCATCGGTCAGAAAACTTTGACGCGAGATTTCCAAATTTTGATGATCGTACATTTTTGAAAAATCATTTCAGTTCAGACAACAGCGAAGGTCGAAGGGACGAATATTCGCGTCCAAATGAGCATCGACGCGATAATATGTTTTTTGCGGGGAGACGGAGGAATTGTTTCTCGTTTCCCGGTATCTGTAATTCATGGAATAAAGTGGAGGTCTGCCAAGAGAAAGAGAGAGAGAGAGAGAGAGAGAGAGAGAGAGAGAGAGAGAGAGAGAGAGAGAGAGAGAGAAAGAGAGCGGGTACACATCGAATCACAGGATCTCGGATTTCTCCTCTCTAGTCGGTTCATTTCTTTCTGCCGTGTCGGGTTCCTTTTTCTGGAAATCTCCCGTATTCACGGGATCGAGAGGGGCCCAAAGCACGCGTAAACCTGGCGTAAACTGTGAACAATAAACAACACCGTCGAGCAGTTTATGCTTTCGGCGAGGAATACTAGGGATGTTTGGCCGCTCGTACGTGGAGCTCTTCGGATTCCTCGAGCGTGTTGGATCGCGAGTCAAACGCATTCTCTTCCTGTGCCATTATGTTATTGCTGCAGGCGGCGGCGGTGGCGGGCGCGAGCCAACGAGCGTTATATTGGCGCCGTGGGAGAGAATCGGCGCGCAATCTTTCCACGTTTCTGAACCCGCCATGCGATTTTACGATTTACCTAATTACGCTAAGCCAACTAATTTCGACCCCCTTTCCTATATAATACAGACTCCTAATGAATATTTTTGAACTGGATCCAGGATGATCATTCAATGGAGTACTTTTGATCGTTCATTAGAAATTGATGGTCATTCATCGGTCGTACCTTAATGTCCACAACAACTTTAGTATTGACAAAAATGCGTCAGTTTTCACGGTCGAATGCACTGCCTTAAGCAGTGCACTTGATATCGTGCTTGAACATGAGCCACATAATTACTGTATTTTTTCGGATTCAATGAGTGCTCTTCAAAGTCTGGAATATGTCAGAGTTGATGCAAGGACGAATTCTTATAGTTTGGATATCAAGAGGAAGTATAATCAGTTTATTTGGGCCAATTCAAATAAATATTTTATAAGATTCTTCTGGGTCCCGTCCCATTCCGGTATCTGGGGCAACGAGATAGCAGATGAGCTGGCAAAAAGTTCTACCACTTTTCTTTCATTAAGTATCTTGAAAATTCCTTTTACTGATCTGTATGAACTGTTTATGAAAAATGCTTTCTCTAACACTTCAAAGATTATTTAAAGGCACATATTTTTTGCGCACTATTATAGTAACAACCGCCGTCCTTGGTTCAAAGGTAAAAATCTACCTCGCCATTTTACTGTGTCTATAAACCGTTGTAGAGGGAATGATTACCACTTAGCTGGTTCTCTTGAGCGCATTGGTTTTGTTGACAATCCTATGTGTAGATGTAACTCTGAGAGTGAAACTCTAAACCACGTCATTTGGCAGTGTGACCTATATAATACACAAAGATCTATACTTTTGAAAAGACTTCATAAGCTGGGATTTCAGCTACCTCTTGACATTTCTATGTTTTTGCTCTGGTCCTAACATCGGGGCTTGCTACCATATTATAACTTTTTTAAACAAATGTAATCTGCGAGTCTAGGTGTTATCCTAGTGTTATAATGTTATTTCACACATCTTTATATTTTTTTCTCTCTTCCTGTATGTCTGTACATTTATATCCAAGGTTGTAATAAATCTTTTTTAAGATTTCCAATAAAAAAAAATTCATCGGTCGTGTTGGCCCATTTGTTCGTTTAATTCTGAGAATATGAATTACAATGGAATTATAGTGGAAGAAAATTTTTCTGTCATTTAATCGAGTAACTTAGGATATTGAAAGTAGTCAAAAATATCGTATCCGTAGAATGCACCCGTTGACAAAGTCTCGTGCACTGCTACGGTTATACGATTGCGTTTACGTTTCGCAAGCTTTCGTACGCATCGTACTGCGCCGCTATAAAGCAGAACATAACCGTTTCAAGCAAAACGCGCTGAAAACGAGTCTCATCCAGTGATCCAACTTTTATAAACTCGAATTATGACGTCAGACCGCTGCATAACTGGCAATTATTTAATTTATTATAATCGTAATGGTAATACTTCATAATAAAGATTTCATCAAATCTTTCTATCCATAAAATGAAAACAATTATATGTATAGAATCGAATTATTTTAGGTCGGAAGAAATGTTTAATTTTTTTCGAGTTGGAATAGGTTCGAGTGGAAAGGGTTGATAATTCGTCAATCAGTCAGAATCATACATAATGCATAGGGGAGCGCCTCTGATGCAGAACACTCGAAGTTTCTCTCGATATTTTATTTGATTCGTTGAGATAAATACAATTCGTAACACGGGAAGAATTAAGAAAACTGGACCAGCGGTTTTTAAAAAAATCGTCTCTCCGTATTTTGTTTTGGTAGCACGTTGTGGGACGTTGATTTAGATGACTGTGATTTCCGAGTTGGCTACTTGTTACCCGAGTCGGGAGGTGATTGGTGTGTGGTGGAGACTACACGGAAGGTGTGCGAATCCGATTCTCTTCTCCTCTGCCTCTTTGACTGATTCATTCCGTCTCCATCCGCCGCACCGCGCCGGTGCACGCAGCGTCACAGAACGTCGCCACTAATGACGCAAAGAGGAATGCTGTCCGGCTGTCGGTACGGCCGCGTCGGTAGCCATTTGTAATTCGCTTGAGAAAAAATTGATAAAAAGTCGAATCAGAGTGTGATGACGGTGGGAGATGACCAGCTACCTGCAATTAACTATGCCCGCTGCCCTCGATATAATTAAAACTGTGTAGTCCTCCTCGTTTCTCTTTTTTTTCTCTCTCTCTCTCTCTTTGCTCACCTAACGGAACGTCTTTTTTTTTTAAAGAATCTTTTCAATTTCCTCTTCTTTGTCACTGTTCCGATTCGGATAACCGCAAAAATCGCAAAAAATCGTGACGAATGATTTACGTTCTACGCGGAAGTTTTACACGCGGTTTTCTCACGTCTCTCGCCGTCGCGTTTGCAAGAATGTCTCGGCGAAGTTCTTTCTAATAAATCATTGAAAGGCAAAATTCCGATTTGTCTGATATATCTCGCGTGGTGAACTAGGAAATTTTTGATTTTTCCATAAAGACGCTTAATCGATCAAAATTCCCGATGAACACGGCCGCTGCGAACAATCAGATTTTCATCGTAGCGGATTTCGTGCGTTTCATCGTAGCACATTGTATCAGTTCCGTGGCGATTTAAAAAATTGCTCGGCTCCGGTGCGCCGTCCGACGATGACAGAGTCGACAGAATATTACAGAGATTCGCCGGAGTTAATTCCCGTGGGCCGTTGGAGGAACTGTTTTAATTAGAAAATCTAATTGATGGCTGCGTATGGTGTGGCTGCCGAGCAATCCATAAACGACTTCTTAGGGCTGTGCACCTGGCCAACACACGGCGTTAATTACTCACCTTCTGCGGCTGGGTCCTTCCATCTCTCTGGGCCCGTTCCCCTCGACGTCCCTCTTCACGCTGGGCCCCCTCGACATCGTTCTCCTCGTTTTTTACGAGGTCTCTTGACTCGTGAGCCTGAAAGAGTCGCGAGTGTAGGAGAATAAAGGGACCAACGGTTGGAAAAAGAGAGGAAAACGTCGAATCGCCGAGAGGGAAAAGGACGGCGTGGCGAAGTTAAAGGTGGCAAAGGGTGACGAAGAGAAGAAGAAAGAGGAGAGGAGGAGGAGGAGGAGGAGGAGGAGGGGAGGAAGCAGAAAGGAGAGAGAGCAACAAGTGTCTCCCGTCGCGAGGCGCAAAAGCATTCCTAATTACGCCCCTGCCCTTCAAGCGAGACGAGACAAAAAGCGCGTTGATTACATTTTCGTATAATTTCATCGGTCGGCTCTCGCCATTAAGAGCCACCACCGCGCGCAAATTAGATCGATTCTTTAATGCCCGGAGCCGCGTAATTGGTTCTCATTCTCGGAAGCTGACGATGAAATCGGATATCTGTCGTGTACCAGACCCATGAGTGGACCGCTGGGACCAAATGGACCCGGCGTGGACCACTGGACCGGTCAACGTAATTGCTTCTCCGACTGTTTTGCGGTTCCGCGCTGCCCGAAAATCCTTCCCGAGACTCCTCTCGCCGTGGAAGTATCGTTAATGTCGCGCGATACCCGCTCGCGCTTGTTCGATAATGAAGCGAGAAACGCTTTTTGCCGGGACACTTTGCGGGATGTTAATGAATCGTAACGCCACGCGGCTATTATTTTAACGGACATCGGGCCAAGCGCGATTGCCTAACACTCTCCGCGGTCGCGGTCGTTACGCGTGCCGTGATTACCCGCGGAATTGAAAATATTCGCGAATACGCGGCTCTTAACTTAGCCTCTATGCAGTAAACACACTCGCGGCCGTAAGTAGCCAGACACTTAGCGAATTCATGTAAATCGCGCAAGGTAATGTCTCGATATTCGTGAAACATTTAGCCCCGCTGCCGCAGGGTGTACATCTTGAAGGGATTGTTTACATTAATGATAGTCATTATTATACAGCGGATCTTTATCTTAATATAAATAAAAATTAAATGCAGTTCGTTGGTAAGCGCATCACTTGAAAACGGCTGGACCGATTTGGCTAATTTAAAACAAAAAATGTTTATAATAGTTCAAATAAGGTTCTGAGGGAAAGAAAAATGGAAAATTCGGGAAAAAATAAAAGTGCATTTTGAATTATATTTCAATATAATAAAAAAAAAACGAACGTTGCAGCTTTTAATCAATATTTCAATAAGAATTTACATTATCGACGTCTGTTTGCATTATCGACATTATCAACATGCGCCAGTTAGTTTATTTCTATTCCAAAATTTATAGAAATTTGGACAGGACAGCGTCTGTCGGATTAGCTAGTGCGGAATAAACATTGTCTCCCCCAATCGCAACGAACTCGATTGAAATAGAAAATTATGTTCTTCCCTTAACTTGTTTAATAGATCGAAAATAATATAATAAAAGTGTGTGTAAATTTTTGTAATGTTTTTACTGTTTGATATTACACTTACTGATTTTCCTCTTAAATTCGTCGAGTCAGACAATTACAGAAAACGTGAATGCGGTGCCGCTTTTTGTTACAGTGGTACAGGGTGGACACGACAAAAATCCGGGAGGATTTGGTCCGTTTATGGATCCCCCTTGGATCAGGCCCTCAATCAGACCAACCTGATAAAACCGCGGATGTCTTCCTAATGAAATCTGCTGAAAGATCTGACTCCTTACCACTACAAGCATGGCATTCTCTGGCTAGGTCCGCACTATCCTGGTTCATCAGCCGCACGTCCATAAATGGGTGAGTACACAGCGGCTCAACTTTCTCAAGATCGCAACGTTTAGTCTTTACTATTTTGTACTACGTGAAAACTTGGATATCGACTCCGATAGAAGAGCCAAGCATTTCTTTTTCTCAAGACTGGAAATCGATTTTTAATAAAATGTTAATTACGATATAAAAATACGCCTGATCACGGAAATCCCCTTAAGTAATTTCAAGAAGTCGAACGCTTCGCAGAGTCGAAGCTGTTTTAACTTGAAAATTAAATTCTTTCTCTCTACACTGTTCAATGTCTCTAGACTGGAGAGAGACATTGAACTGATCGAAACCATTTTTTCAAAACAGAATCGATTTCAATTAGTGTCGCACTAATAAATTGCTCGGGCCTATTTTAACTTGAAAATTAAATTCTTCCTCTCTACACTGTTCAATGTCTCTAGACTGGAGAGAGACATTGAACTGATCGAAACCATTTTTTCAAAACAGAATCGATTTCAATAAGTATCGTACTAATAAATTGTTCGGGCCTATTTTAACTTGAAAATTAAATTCTTCCTCTCTACAGTGTTCAATGTCTCTAGACTGGAGAGAGACATTCAACCGATCATAACCATTTTTTCAAACCAAAATCGATTTCAATAAGTGTACAAATAAATTGTTCGGGCCTATTTTAACTCGAAAATTAAACATTTCTTCCGACCTAGAATAATTTCATTGTACACGATCGTTTCAATTTTATGAATATGAAATTGATATAACACCTCGTACAATACTGTAACGTGTAGTAATTGATTAGTAACAACACATTTAATAATGTAAACAATATTATGAATAATGGTACAGGAATTTTTAATGGTGACCCAGAGTCACGAGTGCTAAGTGTTAAATGCAGAAGAATTTTCGAGTGACGGGTCGCATAACCGGTGCAACCGGAGGGTGAAACGGAAATTCCGGAGAGCGGTGAAACAATTCGGCATTGTTGCAAAGTTTTCTATGGTCGCCGGGGCAAGGCCGAGGCCTACCAAAGGCAGATCGTTCGCGAGGTGATGAAAGGAGGCTTTCCCTTCTCGCCGGTTAATTAATAACCACGCAGATACGATCTCCGCCTATCTCGCTGTCCGATGAAGCTCGACAAGCTGGTGGCAAAGGCCCTAGCCATGGCTGTGCCGTTGCTGGCTCGGCTCTTAAGGTAGGCCCCGACGAACAAACAAGGAAAGAAAGAGAAATAAGGAGCAAAAGAGAAGGAGAAGGTGAGAGAGAGAGAGAGTAAGTCAGCCGATGAGAGAAAAGACAGTAAGATGAAGAAAGAGGGGCAGGCCTCAAGAGAAAGAGGAAGAGAAATGGTTATTGATGACCAGCTTTGTTTGCCCCCCGAACCGTTTATTAAAATCCAACGCGGGTGATTAACCTCTCCCCGACTGCGTCGTCCTGACAGCTACCAGGCGAAATACCTCCGCAGCTCCGGTGTGTATATAGGATTGACCGGGGAACCGTTTATTAAAATCCAACACGGCTATCTGAGCTACTAGGCGGAACAGCTCCGCGCGCCGCTTCATGAATTAGAATGATGTAGAAGTTTCTTGGAGGTGTGCTTTCTTGCCGGGTGCCTGAATTGAGCAATTAACGCATTACCAACCGGACACGTTTCAAGATCCTGTCCTGTCCGCGCGGGGATAAATTCCTGATGAAATATAGATTTTCGTGAAACGCGCTTTTATTGATCGTAAACGAGGATGAAATGTATCTCCGCGGTGCAACGCAACCCTCCGTAAAAGTCAATCCGTCGAGATTGTTGATATTATTCTTAATGCTGTAAATAAAGCTGAAATATGCAGAGGTGCGCGGGGACAACGAAGGATTTGTGCAGAAACAACATTAAGAAATTTTCGGGGACAGTATCATATATAATTCGGGCTGAATTATTTTATTCCATTGTGTTCGAAATATCGCATAAGATTATAATACCGTCCGGTTTAAAACTGAAGAGATATTGATCCGAATTTCGGGACACGCTTATGATAACGGCCTCGGATTTGCGAGGGGAACTGCTGAACAACGCGTAATACACTTATTATTTCAATTTAAAATAGAAATTATGCGCAGTACGAGAGGAAGGGGTAGCAAAGGTGAACAGGATTCCGCGTTCCAAATTGCCTCGTCTTATCGGTTGGATGTGTGCCATGAAATATTAAGATAATCTTCTTCTACATGTTCAAATAATAATTCGACGATATCAGATAACATTACTCGCGCTTAATCGTTCGACTTTCGTAATCTCTCATCTGATCCGACCGTCTTGACCCCTTCGCCTACAATATCGTGTGAGAGACGTGTACGTTGATCGGGCCAAGCATAAAAAAAACACGTGTGAGAGGCGTGGTACGGCGCACAGTGGGCAATTCGGACGAAATCGGCGACAAAATCAAAGAACTTTCGATAGAAATGAGATACAGCGATGAAATTGTTTTTTAAATTAAAACTGAAACTTTGTAGCATATGGGAAAAATAGGGAGATTATTGTACGAACGTTTTTTAACCTTTTCTGTAGCGTCGTTTCTTCAAAAATCTAATATAGGTATATTGAAAGTATGAAATATTTATAATATCAAGAATAAATTTCAACAAATACGGAGAAATTTAGAATCAAAGACATCGGTGATTGAAATTATGTGGAAAACTACTAAATAAGTAACAAATGAACCGTTTTTAATTTTATTTTAACAACAACAAAATTTAAAGAATTCATAAAGAATATTTCTCTAAAATGGCTCGACTATGTTCATAACTACATGCTACCGTATAATGCAAATTACGCCTCGTAAACGAAAAAATAGGACTTTTGAGGGCAATAGCGCGCTATATCGATCTTTTATCCAGCGTTTTTTACTACTGAAAACCCCGATTTTTGTATTAGCGAGAAACGGGGGCGTGAATAACGCATCCTAGCAATCTTGGAAACGAGTCTACCGCCGTAAATCGTAAGGCAAAGGTGTTAAAACTCGAACGCATAATCATCTTTTAATTGTCATTCTTGAGTGTTCATTTATTTCCGAGGTTCCGTGTCGTGGTAAACATTCAACGACTGTAATAAGAAGCATAGAAATCCACAGCGCAATGGGAAGATCGGCTAACGACGTGTAAGGATAATTTATTGCGACTCGCGTGCGTCAATTAACGAGCACCGATATCGAGTTAATCGGGTGTATTTACAGGAAATTTTATGTAGAAAATGAGGAGAGAGACGGATAGTGAAACTACGATGAAAAGAACGTCGAAGAAGTCACCTGGGTGACGTTCATGTGACGTTACAACACACTCCCGCTGAGAATATTCATTACATTCCCTTACGGTTGATCTCCTTCATGTTGGTAGCTCCTGGCTTCGAGGCCCGTTCGCTCTTCTCACAAATTAATCATAATTAGTTGTGAGATGTCCTCCAACGGTCCATTGCGGCCGAGAGAGAGGGAGAGGGGGAGAGAGAGAGAGAGAGAGAGAGAGAGAGAGAGAGAGAGAGGAGGTGATAAAAAACGAATGAAAAGAAGGGACACGAAGAAAGGAGAGACGAAAGAAAATCAGCCGCTCGAAGCGTGCATCCGCTCTCTTGATTCTCGACGAGGGTACCGACGCGTTGCCTTTTCGAATCTCCGCACCATCCTGATTTTATTTTCGGGGCAAATTGCGCGCAATTTTCGACAAATGGGCAGGTGTCCGCGTAAGAATCCTTTCGCAGTTCCTGACGTCAATTAACAATGATTGGTCGTTGTCGAATGGTTATTACTTCTAATTGTCGGCCGGAAATCTTCCCCAGCAAACCCCGTGAGTTTCTGCTATTTCCTCGACACCTCCTGATTGTATCAACATGCAAATCCGGTCGTTCGAGCCCGTATAATTCCGGGAACACGGAATAATTATGGTCCACTTATTTCGGTTTTCGCTCCAATACCAACATTGCCATGATTTCGTGTCGTTCTGTCGTGCCACGTCGGAACTTGAACGTTCGCAGTTGTTTCACATACATTACCACGCTTATATTAGCTTGCCCTGTTGTTTGTTGTATGCATCAAATCGAATTTTAAACCACTACCCGATGAGCTACAGACTTGAAACTTTAAACATAGCTCAGAACTGGACGACAATGCAATATTAACTAGTTCAACCAAAACCAGTCATTATGACTGGTCTTTAAGAAATACGTAATTATAGAATATTTTTATATTTATTGATTTTTTACTATCTTATAGAAGAAATACAGGGCCGAATATGTCTTTGAAAATATTGTGTAGTAGTAATCTTCCAGCAGTAGACCCTTCTTTTATTTTCTGCTACATTTTTCCGATTAAAATGATACCAAACCGATGCAGTTCGGATTTTCCATGACTGTTTAATCCACGATTTAGTGGAACTAAATACGAATCGGTCGGGCGAGGCAAGCAATGCGATAACGCGTTGTTAGTAAACTTTTTTGTGGGTAAAAGCCCCGTCCCCGTCCCCCGGTAAGTTCTGCCCCCTACAGGACTGGACGCTAAGTAAGGGGAATGCAGTTTTCCTATCTACTTAAAATGTAGAAAAATTAAAAAAAAAAATAAAACCGACTTCGAAAAAACGGAATGAAAAAAAAACATAAAAAAGGTATGAAAAAAAGCACTAATAAAAAAAAGATATGAAAAAAACAAAAAACGAAAATGCACTAAAAAGTATGAAATAATTTCCATTTCATTTATGTGAATGCACACGTAATTTCATTTTGATTTCTATGAATACACACCAACTGTTGATAAAATTAATTAAACTATTAAATACAATAAATCTTTTCTGGGGCAGCGCAAAATGGAAAGCCTCGTACCTGCCTCGTACCTGCCTCGACCCAGGCACTAGGGTGTGGAGACAGCGTCACGGAAGGGCAAGGTGGGAGATTAATCTGAATCTGGTACTCTACTATAACTTTTCAACCATAAAAGATATCGGGATAAAATTTCCACTTAAATTCATAAACAAAAACTAAATGTTACATCCCTGAATAATACCGCGTTTTTAAAGCGTATAATTATTTGGTGTGTGACTCTCCAAGAGCCACACAAAGAACTTCCCGATTCGTTAGTTGTAGTACATTATTATCATTATTAAGTATACGTGTTAAGATGATTATACGTTTTCAGCGAAAATAAATAGTTTTCTACTTATCAAAATGTTTGCTATATGGCGTCGTTGAATCTATTTCTCTCGAAAAAACTAAAAAAACTACTGGACTAATTGTTGCTTTTTCAGAAAACGTTAACGAAAAAAAAGCACACACAGACATACGAACATTTTGCAGAAAATAGGCTAAAATGACCCCGATCACGTTGAAATGTTGAGATCTGCTAAAAAATCTATTTTCGAATTTCGGGGTCATTACAATAACTTCCCTATAAATCGGGAAGTTAAAAAAATAGTTTTTTTTTAAACTATTTGTTTAAGAGATAAAGAAAAATCTCAGCAGTGTATCTCAGAGAAAATTGAACCCGGGCCTTACTAAATACGCTCGGTAGTAAAGACTGAAAAAACAACTATTTAAAAACCACGCTTACATTAAAATGCTCTGAAAAGGAGCAAATAATTTTTTTAGATACCAGTGACTATTAATAAAAGCGTGGAGCGTCCACGAAGATTACTTGAAATATTAAAAATTATTTTCTCCTATTTGTTTTACTACACAACGTCACATTTTATTGCATCTTAAATAAGAAAGGGTCTCTCTAAACAATCAACTTGTTACGATCATTATCTTGAGTGGTTCGTTCTCGGGAACGTTTAATTATGTGAATTTTTGAGTTTTCAGATACTTTCGCTTACTTCTGTCACACTCTATACATTCAGTTGCTACCTGTTACGAACAGGTTACTGGAGGTGGATAATCAAGAGAAAGGACTTTTTAGTTACGCGTGCCACCTGTTATATTCTTGCTTCCTTGTCTACCTGCCTAACGTTCTTACGAATGTAACTATAATACTGAGAGGACTGGGTATATCTCGCTTTGTTTCTCGTAACGAATATTTTACTAGAAATACGCATCATTGAAAATAGCAAAAGTTTTAATTTTAGTTACAAGCCGACCCGGTGTGTGCATTGGCGTTGTTGCTTTTCGCTGTCCATCTCCAGCGGCAGATAAATCATAGACAAAGTCCACTTTCTACACGCACAGCGAACCGTGTTGACTTTTCTCGCAGAGTTATTTCGCTGAGAGACCCAACCATAGGTGAAACCATTCGATCCTCCAGTCTCGAAAAATACTCGTTGCTATACTCGAGTTCGAGAGTTTTGGTCAGTCAACAGAATTGTTAGGTAATCCTTACGGAACCGTTTGTTTGCTATACTATTTCATCTACGCGACGTCTGACGATATTAAAATGAATATATTAAGTACAGTGTTGAATTCAGAATTAAATATACTTACATGAGTTTTAATCATTTAGTGTTAATTAACCCCTTGCCGTATTTTAACGAGTCACAATGCGCTGAAGATTTTAACCTTTCACTGCATTAAGTTTTTTAATCGAGATGAAGAAATTGAAAGAAGGCCAGTTTTTGTGTTCCATTCAAGGGAAAAATATTTTAAAAAATTCAAACAACATTTTCAGAAAAATAAACATAGTAAGGAAACACATTCTTAGTTTACTATACAATATCAGATTCGTTAACTGTATCAGATATGATACACTATGCAGCGAAAGGTTAAACAAAGTCTAACAAATACGACTGTTACACCTTTCTTTTTAAATGAAATAAAATCTGACTCGTTTCTAGTCAATATTTAAGCATTAAAATAAACGTAGCCATACCAATGATATAAATTTTCTGTTTTCTTCTACGACATTTTTGGAGATGAGGACGTGTTTCAATGATAATGAAATCAACCCCTTCAAGAGTAACATTGAAGAATCGCAGTAAATAATTTGTAACATTTGGAAAGCGTTAGAGGATGTTCGATTTTTAAGAGAGAATTCGTCAGCGGAAAGGATTAATTAGCAGTGCGCAAACACGGGATGAAGTGGAGGGTGGGTGTCACGGAGTCTGTGAGTGGTGTGCGTTAAACCATTGGGCACCGCCCCTCGGTTATAATTAGTGGTCATAGCAAGAAGGCGCCGAGAGAAAGACAGAAATCTGCTGGTTTTATAGGGGTAGATGAGGCGGCGCCCTCGCGCTTTTCCATTAGACGTGAGAATTCGCGCCTGCGCCCCTCGATTAATTACAGAGAGGGTTGCCAATCGGAGGAAAAGCCGGAATGCGCGGTCCGGACGCGCAAACGCGCTAATAATAATTATCGACCAATAGAATTCTGCTGGGAGAAAGACGATAGTGTCAAATCGAGTCACCGATCATTTCTGTTTCGCTTTCTTCACTTTATTTCCATCGATGAGACAACGAATAATTTATACAATAACTACAACATAAGATAAGATTCTACATGAATAATTTTATTCTACATCGTCTTATCTTTTTATGCAGACCTACCCCCTTCTCAATGTAAATCGCAGTGTAAAACACTCCATTTTTTATTTTTGCTCAGTGCATTACTATAAGTAATGAAAAACGTTTGTAATGTACTACGATAAAACATATATTTGTCGACTTCAATAATTATCGTTAATTGAGAGTGGTGCGAGTGCCGATGGTGGGCGTTTCTCAAGGGTCCATCTGATTGGTACAACTGCGCGTTTGCGCGGTGCTAATTACTCATTAATCCTTCCTCGAGGAGCGCATGCTCAATGCGGAAGCTGGAGCACACCTAAACTGATGGAAGTAATCTTGCTCGTTCTCTCAGCCACCATTTGCTTTTTGAGAGCACAGTACCGCTTGACATGCATAATCAATCGAATTTTATTCTATTGACACTTCACCTACCGGCGATCATATATGCCTAGAACTACCCTGTATAATGAAATTGTTCGAGATCCTGCGATTCCCAGAGTCCGTCACTCTTTAACGAGATTTTACGACATTCTACATATACTACATACATATACGAGTCCATGTATCCGATAAATAAGAGCACACTGATAGCTCGACTGCTCCCACTCACGTTCGTACGAAACTAAATCTGCCCAGCATCTTGCGAATCTCTCGCGTAACGAACCTCATCGCTCCGCATTACAAGTTGATTACCGTCCCAAAGAGAATAGCGTATTAATCATCGGCACTCCCAACTCCGCGTGCGCGTTTCTAGAGGAGCTAGTTTCGACGCCGCGCCGGGGAGAAGTAGAGGAGAGACCGCGCGCGTATGGAAGCGAAACGGGTAGAGAACAAGGAAATCGAAGGGAGGAAGAGAGATCCCCGGAGAAGGAAACGAAAGTATAGGGAAAGACTCGCGTTTAAGGATCCCCGTTTAAGGATCCCTCCCCGTTCTTTCCGCGACGCATCCTTACCCCCGCTGGCCATCCCCCTCCAAAGAAAACGAGCGAAATAACAGGCACTTGTGCTTGCCACCCACGCATCCCTCTCTCCCCTCCTGTCTCCCTCCTCTTTCGCTCCGGTCCGGAGGAGAGCATTTGCAAACTCCAACGTGTACAATAATAATTACTGTTCGCAGATACTCCTATCCACCCTTTCTCTCCGTTCTCCTGCTACCACCACCAGGACGAATGGCGTGGCCTCCCCTCCAGATATCGCGGACAGGGTGGTCCTGGTCCACGCCTACCCAGCATCCCTAGCTCGGAGCAACCTCGCTTCCCCTCTCCCCTTCTTTCTACTCTTTCTCCCTCTCTCGCTCGCTGTCCCTCTCCTTTTCTCGTGCGCATCCCCTCGAAGGATCTCTCGCGGTCGCGCTCGTACTCTCTGTACACTAAAGCCGAGGGAACGACGCTTCGAGGAAAGAAAAGCCGGCTAACGAGAAGCCGACGCATCGGCAGGGGGGAATGCTAAATAGATGTTAGCTGCGTTCCTTTCTGTCTCCTCCACTTCCGCTCCTCTCTCTTCTCTTCCTAAGGACACACCATTGTTCCCATCTTTCTTTGCTTCTCCTTCGTCCCTCAGTCTCCTCTCTCTCTTTCTCTCTCTCTCTCTCTCTCTCTCTCTCTCTCTCTCTCTCTCTCTCTCTCTCTCTCTCTCTCTTCCTATCTCTTTCTCTTGTACACCGAGACTCCCCACCTCTTCAGCACCCCCACCTAAGAATCCGCGTACTCTCTTGAAATAAGCTTGCCCCCCACCGGGGGACGTATAAACATACGACGCTCGACGGAAACAACCGAACGAATCCGAGAATTCTCTATATCGTCTCGTTGCAAACGAACACTATCCTCCTTTTCCTTTCTGCACGCGTACTCCTCTTTTTCTTTCGTCCTTTTCTTTCTGACTCGAGTACCAGTACCAGTACGTGGGCCTAAAGCGTCGATTGTATAATCACGAGAATAAAAAGAAAAGGACCTCAGGCTCGGGGAAGCGATGATATCGATGCGAGACACCACCTCCTCGGCTACCCCGATCGCCTTTCGCTCGGGGAGGCCGCGGAAATTTCAAAACCGAGCGGAGAAAGTGGTTTTGAGCGCTTACCCACGTGCTCGATACTTACAAGCGAATCAATAAACCAATACCGAACTGCGACGATATGTTCCTGCCTGTGTACTGAATTGATACTGTATTGAATTTGGAAAAGGAAAAAATTGTTCAAAATGAGTTGCTGCATAACATATTTAAATTTCATCAAAGTTGGAGTACAGTAACCCTTTCGCAATAATTACCCCATAATTTTTTACGGGTACCACTCTGCTAGATTTGTGATCACTAGACTGCGGATCTTTATGCAAAATAAAAATTGTCTGCATTGATGTCAAAAAGTAGAAATCAAATTGAATGTTACTTCTTCCCGTTAATGATTTTAACATGACATGATATTTTCAATTTTTAAAATTTTCCAACAATTTTGAATTTCACCTAATCAATTTTGCTATAAAGGCACAAAGATCCGCAGTCCAGTGATCAAACCTTTTCCATGTTTAAATTCGATCCACAAACTGTCACGCGCTTCAGTGGCTTCAGAAGCTGAATGATCGTTTTTATTTGAAATCGTCACGTTCGAAGATGCGAATTAGGATTGTCGGAATAATTAAGGGAAACAATGAAGAAGAGGATTCTAACGAGTTCGAAAATCAATCTCAGATAACCGAAGCGTCTGAAACGTCTCCCGAGAAGGGGAAAAGGGGATGACGCGAGGAAAAAGGAAGAGAAAGGTCAGGATACCACGTAGCTCGTTCAAAGCGACAAACGAAGGTAAAGATGACTGGATAGATTCTTTAAGCGTTGCTCCAATCAGATCCCATGTCACTCGGTTCATTAATCCATTCAGGGTGTACTCTGAAATGTCCCACTCTGAAATGTTGTATCACAGAGTTAAACGCGTCCGAATATAACGACGTGAATATGTAATGGCGTGTACGGAATACGAAGAATTCCGAGCGTGACGAGATTCAATCAAATTATAATTGTACCGCGTCGATGCACCTTTTAAAACAGTTTATGCTGAATCAAAGTCCCGATCTGTAAATACACGCTCGTTACCGCTGTAATTGCATTAGCGTATCAACAACCAAATAGACTATCAACTACACGAGATGATTGGTTACAGTCAAACCTTTGTCGCTAGTAGACTGCGGATCTTTATGCAAAATAAACATGTTTTGCATTGATTGTGAAATTATCCCTTAACGACTTTATCACATTAAAAGCAAGATTACAACATTCTTGATTTTTTAAAATCTTTTACTGTTTTATATTTCTCCTCCAAGATTTTCATTCTAAATTGCAACAAACTGTAGTGACATAGATATTTATTTTCATCGTTAATATGTTTGATAAGCTGAAAATAATATAACAGTATTTTTCTGAAAAGGCGATAGTGAGGAATGGAAAGAGGGGGAAGAAGATTGGTAAATGAATTTGAAACCCTGAGGGGACCAAATATCATGTTACACTAAAATATAACAGTATTTTTAAATTCTTCTAATGTTTTTACTGTTTCAAATTATAGTTACTTATTCTTGTCATATATGCATAAAATTTATCAGTTAACTGCTTATTCAATAGATCACTTATCGGAATGATAAAACGAAGTATGTTCGACACAGTTTCTGTTGAAGATATGAAGTTTTTGATTGCGCGGCTACGATTTTCAGTAAGTAAAGTTTTCAGTAATCAAAAGTTTTATGTGTACACTGACGATGAGATTGTAACTACCTGGATCGGTTCGCGCGACCGATACCAAGGAGTAATCCAGCAGAGAGAGCAGCGCGGTTGAAACGAGGATTTGCAAACAATAGGCCCGAAGCGAGCTGGATTCTTTAGATGGCGGCTTGATACGCATCGAATTTACATATTATTGCTATTATTAGGTAAACGGTCCTTCGAGCGCCTCTTTAACACTACGTGCTCGCCCTTCCAGGTATTTTACGAGCAACCGCGAGAGGTCCTCACCGATAAAAGCCAAGTCTATAGCTAACCCAACGTCGTACGCTTCTCCAGAATCGCAAAAAAGTTTGGCAAAAATCAGATGTTCTGACCCTCTTCGATCTATGAAATTTTTCTTTCAGACCATGTTACGACATGCATAAATGTTGGTGCATGCCAGTTGAAACTTATCTTCGAACCTTTGTCTGAAACTACCCTTTGCAGATCAGACTCGATCACCTTAAACAACCCTGAAACCAGATCTGATTCGATGATTTATTAACACGTGTGTCAGGATGAAGATTCTGAACAATTTTTTCCTGTACATGAAAATATCCTATGTTTTCTAAATTTTAATTATTATTCTTATATCCCTAATTTCTTAAATCTAAGTGGGGGTCATTGGTTTCCAATCTCTTTTCCCCAACATTTATTCAAATAGTATAATAGCTACATCTAATCAAAATGAAACCATACAATTAGGGGTTGCAATCCCGCAGGATCGCGTCATTTTTTGATCCCGCATTTCTTTAATTGGAGATGCGGAATCCCGCGTGACATGTATATAAACAAAATTTCGCAAATGACGACGTGCACGTTGAACTATTTCGATGTTTTGTCGAGGATATATAAGATTATTATATTGTACATATATTTTATATTATTACACACACGCAGACACATATGTATAAATATGTACGATCGAGATATCGTTAATCGTTACTATCTGTTTTTTTATCCAGTGTTCCTCCTTTTATCCAGTTGTTCATGAAATCTTGTTAAATTTACGTGTTCAATAAATATATTTCTTATAACTATATGGTCGTGTTTATATTCTGTCAAATTTTTTATTAACCTGTCAAGCGCCAAGCCTGTCTTGCTTTTCTTTCCATTTAGCCCGCGGTAGCCGATGTTACCGAATTTAATCAAACTAATTAAAATATTGTTTGCAACGTATTATTTTTTAAGTACATTCTTGATATGATCCCAAAAATTAATAGAATGCAATTTTTTAAATTTAATTTAACTAAAGACTTCGAAGAATTCGAAGCTTCGAAAAAGTTACAGCCCTAATATATACGTATATCACATATACATATATGTATTTATTTCAATCGTAGTTCCAAAAAGAGATTTATTTTCATTTAAATTTTGACTAATACGATTAATGATGATCATCTCATTATACAAAATTTATCTTCATTAATATACATATATTAAATTGAAGAACTAAATCCTTAGTCCCGCAGGACCCCGCAGGATTCAAAAAAGTCCCATATCAATCCCGCGGGATTGAAATCCCTACATACAATCAATCTGGAAGCTTGTATTCTTTAATTACCATTTTACTGTTGATAAGTGTCCGGTGATTCATGGACAGGGGAATGTACGATCGTCTCCAGAGAAGCAATTTTTAATATTTTAAAAAATCCTGCTCCGCGAAGGGTTGAAGGGCACGATTATGCTCGCTCGTCGAAGCTCGAAAAGCCGGCAACGTTGGAGCCGCGGCGAAACCGAGCCCTCTAGACCGCGTGACGCCAGTATCGAAATTGAAGACGCGGCTTCGGAAGGTACGGGGCCCCCGACGAAGTCGAGGAAGACAAAATGAATAAAAAAAAAAGAGAAGAAGAAGAAGAAGAAGCGGGGGGACCAAAGAGGGATTGGTATCGCTCGATAAAACAGGGCGACGTTGGAAGCACCGATGGGCCCGGAACGATTCCAAGGGAGAAACACTGGATCGGTTGGGAGGAGGGAGGGAACGAGTACGTACATACAATGGGGCCCGAAGAAGAGAAGCCGAGAGCAAAAGCGGTGAATTAATTGTCGCTCGCGCCGCCGACGAAGCCGCTACGATCCGCAAGCCAGATTTGTGAGCTGCACGCGTGTATATCGTATGTGTATCTCCCCCGTTCAACTCCTCCCTTTCTTCTTCCTCCTCCTCCTCCTCCTCCTCCTCCTCCTCTTTCATTTTCTCTTTCGCGCTCTTCCCCTCGCGTTATACCCTTTATTCTTCTCCCTCTTTGTCTTGCGCGACGACGACCAAAAGAACGCAAAAGGCTACCACAATGCTGATAGAAACTGACACCGAAAGCGAGCTTAGAGGACCCATAGACAGAGTAACAGGTCTAAGACAAACAGCCGCACAGGAACCCTAGGTGACGGACACAGAAAAAGTACAAGAACACAGGGGTATTGTTTCGGCTAACTTCCATTCGCGACTTCGTTCTACAAATCTGACGTTTCAGCCGTTTCATGCAGAAATCAGGAACTAACCCTTGTGTAGTCAATCGGGTACCCATTCACTGTATTTCTTTCAACAATTTGTTAATGATCTTCTAAAAATATTACAAAATTTCTCTGAATGTCCTTTCTTCACTCGCTAATATATTAACACTAAACCTACCGACCATCAAAACTGACTGATGTGTATAGTATTATAAAAATAAAAAGATTAAATTCATTTATATTTTGTGCGATTTTTACTATGATATCATTTCGGTTTAGGAGATATTTTAATTATAATTTGTTACGAAATCTCGACTCTCTGGTCAATAATATGAATTCAATGTGATAATGTAGTAGGAGAGCAAGAACAAATTATAATTAAAATATCTCCTAAACTAATGACTTTTTTACACAAATAGATTAATACTTTTTTGTAAAGAATATGAAGGAGCATCAGCTGATGCAATAAAAAATATATGATTCCATTTTAAAAAAACATTAATGACCTTCATATGTCCTTTACACGTCCACCTACAAAAAAAATGTACCATCAAAATGTGCCCCTCTCAAAACCATTGAACTTCATCTGAAACATTGTTTGCTATGCGTAATAACAATGACGTAAATTTAGATGGTAAAATGTGGCGCCCCACCCTGTATGTATACTGGAGTCAAAAAATATATTCAATAAATTCCCATGTGAAAACACCTCTCTAGAATTTCAATAATTGTCAAATAAAAAATCTAAAATTGATCATTTGATCCCTCGTGGTAGGTTTAGTGTTAATTTATAGTCTTATAATGAGAATCTCTGCAAACATGTTAAATACATAAAGGTTTCATAAAAGGAGTAAACGTTCTATAAAAACAATATCATTGAAGGATATTACGTTCGTCTTATGCAAGTCTAAGTGAACGCATTTCTCGTCCAATATCAAGGAAAGGCCAAAAGATTATCAGATCGCATCAAGAAAGAGGATCAGATAAACTATATATACGTTGTTACGAAATATTCAGCAACCGGACCACTTCCTCTTTTTCTATTCATCCCTTTCTCCGTTGAATTTTGCTCTTTTTTTCTTTTTTTTTTTCTTTCGGCGTCTCCCTTCTTTTCCTGTTCTTCTTCTCCTGCTCCTCCTCCTCCATGTTCTTTTTTATTTTTATTGATTATTCAATGGAAACCAGGAGGTGCTCGTTAATTGATGGCACCGGCCATGGTCGAGCGCAGAAAAGGATAGAGAGAAAATCGAGGTAGGTCCCCGGAGAAGGGTCCACAAGACCACCATCGCCTTATTTATAACGCTGGGGGTAACCGAATTTACGATCAAAATCCCGCGTTTCGCGGCATTGATGGATCGCCGCGACCATGCGCCGCTTTTGCGGCGGCGTTGGTATTTTCAAATGAACCCACCCCTTTTTCCTCGTGAGACCAGCCATCGCGTCGGCCTTCAGGAAGACTTCCTCTCTGAGCACCGCACCGTCATAGAATTCTATCGAAGCTAAACTCCGCGTGCTTGTTGCTCGGTTCCGTATACAGCTGTCTTTCATCCTCCGTGGAACTTTCGGCGGCACGCACAATCTGATGTAGAAATGTGTTACCGTTAACATTCGATTTATTCGTGTTGCCAATTCAATAAATTAATAAGCGCTTCAGGCGGATGACCATACTAACGAATAAACTGAAGGTGGGACCTCCTTTGCGCGTCTGGACGCAGCATTTTGTTATCCATTCGTCTTAGATCTCTGCCGTTCCTCTGGACGCACAAGTTTGCGTTCCTATCATACGATTTGGTGTGTTCTTCCTTGTAACTCACTTGCGAAGAAAAGCGAAAGAGATACCGATTGCTTTGAATCATTTCGGAAAAACATGTTCGATAACACCCTCTCCTCTAAAAAAACTGAAGGACTCGTTAAGGGCAAGATCTACTTTCAGCAATTTTTTTAGTGTTGCATCAATTATCTATCCCGTGCAAAGTTTTCATACGGTACATAATCGATGTTAAACTAGGCAGGAGCTGATGATGTGCGATCGGAGGATGGGCGTGGGCCGGTAAGGTACAGCAATTTTTTTAGTGAAAACTGTCTTCCATGGTTCTCACAGTTAAATTTATCCCGTTCGGATATTGTCACTATTAATAGACTAGCTGACCCGACAAACGTTGTCCTGTCCAATTTTAATAAATTTGTTTGTGAAGCAATTTCAATTTGAAACTTGAAATTCAATTCGTTGACGTCAATGTTTTTCTTATTGGGAACCAATAATACTTGCACCGTTTCAAAAATTATGATTTTTGCTATTTGTCCGAATTTTCCTACTTTCCTTTGTGATTGTCTCGAATTTTTTCTGAAAGCTTTTCCAGAACTATAACGAACAAAACAAAAAAAGAATTACGCATATCCATCGTTCGAATCGTAAGTTATGGTCTTAAGTTCATATAAAAATCTAATAGAAAAAAACACCTTTAGTTTTCCCGAATTTTCTATTTTTCTGGGAAACTTCTCCAATTTTTTTTACGCTAAAAACCTGATTCGAACTACAACGAACATTAAAAAAAAAAATAGCCAAATCGGTCCAGCCGTTCTCACGTGATGTCGTGACCAACGAACAGCATTTGATTTTTATTATATAGAAGAAGATGTAGAGCAGACCACTATCACCTAGCTGCTTCTCTGGCTCGCATTGGCTTTATCGATGATCCAGAAAATAGTTGTGGGGAGGGGGATGTGACTTTGAACCACGTATTGTGGCAATGTAACTTATACAATGAGGAAAGATCAAAATTTATTGAAAAGATCCGTCAACTTAATTTTCAACTTCCTATGGATGCTTCACTGATACTAGCCAAACCCAATATCAGGGCTTGTCGCTGTATGTTGTCATTTTTTAAAAGCTGTGGCGTTAGGATTTAAGCGGTTTATCTCTTCTGTTTATTGTATTCATGTTTCAACATATTACTATGTATGTATAGTTTTATTTTCTATAACAATGTTTTATGTTTTCTTTATTATGTTCAAATAAATCTCATATGAGATTTTCTAATAAACAAAAAAAAAAAGCGAAAGAGCATCGCCCAAACTCAACACGAGCGTCGATCGATTTACGATATGTTTTCATCGCACACGTTTGCATTTGTATTTTCGTTTCGAGACCTTTGAATATTGCGCCAAACGCAAGCGTTTTTTATTCCACTGCTTCAGAATACTTTTCGAACTACTGTTTCGGATTCCGTTCAAATTTCGATATGTTGTAATCCGTAATGATATATAAACGTATCTGAATGAATTTTTCGAAATCTTAAAAATTCTTTAAGTAATTGGTTTCACAGACGTGTCAAATAAAGGGTCAACATTTTTTCCATTAAATTATAATAGCTGAACTAGCAAATCGAAGAAAATGAGTTTTTGGGAGCTTATATAGTGAAAACATAAGAGTATCTACTCAACAAATTTATTCATTTCTACTCAACATTTATTCTTCGTATTATGAATATTTCATGGAATACAGAGAAATTTATAACCGAAGACATCGGTGATTGTAACAATAAATAAACAAATAAGTAACAAATGAACCATTTTTAATTTTATTTTAAGACGACAAAATTTAAAAAATTAATTAAGAAATGATTAGAAAAAATATACATTTATTACGATACTAGGTAGGAATAATTTTTTAATGAATCATAGTGGAAATTTCATCACGATAACTTTTATGGTTGAAAAGTTATAGTAAAATGCCAGAGTCTCCCCCCTTGCCCTTACGTAACGTTGTCCCCTCACCCTCTCGCTTCGGCAGAGGCAAATAAAAGCAGGTACGAGGCACGCGTCGCACAGTGGGGTATTTGGCCCGAAAAAGTGGAAAAAACTATTGTAGCGTTATTTATAGGCTCAAAGTTATAATATTATATATAGTTGGATTCGTCTTGAGATCAGCTACAACATTATGAAATCCAAAATATATTTGAGCATTTAAAAAATCAAATTCACCTCAATTTTTTGAAAAAAAAAATTTTTCCAACTTTCATATATTTAAATTTGTAGACGTCTGAACACTGTTTCTCTTTTGTTTGAAACATATTTTTCTCAGATTATCGAGAACCCATAAAAGATCGTGGCAATAGTGCAATATCTATATATAATATATGTATTCTCATTAAATAGTTCAGATCACAATAATAGAAGTAGACAATATTAGAGTGATGCAACAATTATTTTAAATGATATTTACCACGAATCATGTAAACTTGACCAATAGAATGCACATAAAACAGTATTTAAATATACACTAAACTAATACACACTGTATAACACACTCAGAATAAATATTATAAGACGATAGAAAATGTAAAAGAAAAGATAAAATGAATAAGAACTAAAATGTAACACTTAAGAAACTAAAAAACGCACTTAATAAAGCGCTATGATCTCTCTGCTGGCAGTACTTCAACTGAATGCAGAAGAAACAAAAACCTCAGTCGAATGCTTATCTGGAACCTTTTATATACAACCAAGTGCTAGCGAGTTAATTTTGTCTGATTTCGCTATTGTCAATATACCGATGTTTCGCAACCTTTTCACGTTTTTTCTACATTTCAGGTAGATAGGAAAACTGCACTCCCCTTACTTAGCGTCCCCTCCCGGAGGGGTTGGGGACGGGATTTTTACCCACAAAAAAACGCCTGACCTGGCCGAGAAAATTTTTCGGGCGCTGGCGAGGCAAACAATTCAAGTTGCCTCGCTGGGCCGCGGCAAACAACGCGTAATCGCATTGCTTGCCTCGCCTGAACGATTCATATTTAGTTCCACTAAATTGTGGATTAAACAGTCATGGCAAATCCGAACTGCATCGTATTTGGTATCATTTTAATCGGAAAAAATGTAGCGAATATGCATCTAAAAGTGGAACTCGAAAATTTTTAAGACTAAAAAACCACACATATGGAATATCTTGCAAAATAATTTACAATTAAGACGAAACAAGTACCGCAAGTTATTGCAAAATAAATGTTGAAAAAAACATTGTTTTCAAATAAAATTTTCAGTGGACACTCTTATGCTTTCACTATAAGCTCCTAAAAACTCATTTCTATCGGTTTGTCAGTTCTAGTCTTGCAATTAAATGGAGAAAGGTTGACACGTATTTTTAGACATCTGTAAAATCAACGAAATACAAATAAATCGACTGCTTATAATGAAATGATCTTTGTAGATTGTTGGGCCGTGGTTCCATGCACGTGTTCTCCTGTGAACAATTTCAAAAGCTGATGGACGCGAGCGGTTTCTCTGGACCATGGAACTCTTCAATAGATTTAGGCGCGGGCGACGGAGCCACCACCGCACATATCGCACATCTATTCGAAAAGGTTTATGCTACAGACATATCAGCGCCGATGAGGTGGGCTCTGACGAAACGGAAATTCACGTGAGTTGATACCATTTTGAAAATCTCGGAAAGATTATTGTTATTAGACCGCGGATCTCTATATATTTTTAAACAAATTGGCTGGGTGAAATGTAGAACGGTAATAGAAAAATTTCAGAATACTGTATTGTTATTTTTAATATAACAAAGTCATTAAGGGATGAAATCAATTGTTATTTTACTCCGGCTTTCAACAATCAACGCAGAACATTTCTACTTTGCAAAAAGATCCGCTGTCTAATTATATTATTCATTATAATAATTAGAAATTGAGTAGATGAAATTCAAAGTTAAAATCATTAAGGGAAGAAATAACATGGTTTCTACTTCTTGCGATCAATGTAGACAATTTTTATTTTGTATAAAGATTCGCGTTCTAAATGTAATAATATATTCCGTTGTGTTTCGGGGATGAATTCGAAATACATGTTTGCGTCACCTTTCTTTTCCAGGGTGCTCGACGTAGAAAAATGGCACGAAACGGGGCCTTTCAACGTGATACTCTGCCTAAATCTGTTGGACCGTTGTGACCGGCCAAATACGCTGCTGAGACGTCTGAAAACGTCTCTAGCTCCTGGTGGTCGTTTAGTGGTAGCGCTGGTCCTTCCGTTCACTCCGTACGTGGAGGTCGGAGAAAGGGGTGATCACAAACCGTCGGAATACTTACCGGTGAAAGGGAACGGTTTAGAGGGTCAAATCGCCAGCTTGGTCGACAGGGTGTTCGCCCCGCTCGGTTTGAGGTGTCTCGCATGGAGCAAACTACCCTACCTTTGCGAAGGAGATCTCGGTCAGGCGTATTACTTTTTGGACGACGTGATTTTTGTTTTGGAGGCACAGCCGGTTAGTACTCGATCCAGTGAATAGCTATATTGTACAGTAAATCCTCGACTTCACGCGGATTCTTACAAGCGAATCAGAAAACCAATTACGAACTGTGAAATTCGGTTTTTAATCTCCAGTACAGCAGCTTTGTCGATACTATTTGTTTGCTTATGTACAGCACAGGCATTCAGCTATTTACGACTGATAAATGGACAGCGGGTCTTTATGCAAAATAAAAATTTTCTATCGGAATTGTAACATATTTTCTTTCTTAATATGTTTAATCTAATAAATGCATAACATCCGCTGTCCAGTGATAAATTTTCCATAAACATAGTTGGTTATACGAACGAATCAACCGCGTAAGTCGAGGACTTACCGTAGTATTTTATTTCACGCTTCAGATCGTATGAGATAAAGTATATTGTATTTGCGAAATGTTTGGTTCGCAAATGAAAGTAAGTAATGTATTGCTTTAGCTTAGCTGCATTGCATTAAATATTTCAGTGTGATAAATTGATATGTCTTTTGCTGTAATATTCGCCCAGCTGTTACGATAATTTTGCGAAGATCTGACACGTCAGAACGTTTCAGGACACTTGGCGATACTCGGCTTCCGAATGGACGGACACCGGTGCTTGGATGGCAAAAGGCGAGGAGACGGTCGAACAGGCGGGTCATGATCGGTAATGTGACACACAGGCAAGTCACACTTGTAAAAACTTTTAATGATTGCTGTCATGAATGAGAATTATGCGAGAATACAGAAGAGAGCAATACTGGCAAGCGACAACGAGCTTAATTTGCAGATACAGCGGTTAGCGTTTGGTGTATCATATCATTTAAACTGTCCATTCGCAAGCGACGAATGAACAACAACGGTGCACAATTTACAACCATCTTACTGTCGAATGTCGGTGCAGAAAACATGTACACGGTCTTGTGGTATAAATACGACGCGAGAGCAATAAAACTCGGAAACATATTCTGAACATTGATTTACGTACGATCTTATATGTCGCGTGCTTAGTTTTAGTTTTTTTTTTGTGTTTTTTTTTTTTTCTTTTTTTATCTCACTTCAGACTTGGCTTTGTACCTTTGTCAGACTTAGTTTCCGTGCTCCCTCATCTTCCTTTCACATTTACAGAATATTCCATTTAACTTGACCAACTGATATACCTCCATGGCGCCTCGATGACTCACCGGAGAAAAACACCCGGGGAAAGTATAGCAAGTTTTATCGTCATCGAACGCGTACCATTCGAGACATCGCGAGATTGTAAGTATTTCGTTAACCCTTTAGCTATTGGAGCTTGCTGCCTTAGCCACGTCGATCTACGGATAAGCTCAGCCGCTGAACGCACGAAATTCGCGTGTGCTAGCAGTACTGCCGTTGTCTGCTGCTTCATAGTCAGCTATGTTTATACCGAAATAGTCTATTAAAACATTAGCATTTGTTATTGCGTAAATAGTTTCTAAAACATCAAACGAAGAAAGTGTCTCCTACGATAACCGTCAAGATAATGTCTTAACCCTCGGACAGCTTTAATGGCCGTTTTCATGACTGCATAGGCGGCAGCGATATTTAGTACCATTCGGACTCGTACTAGATCTCTTTTAATATATAGTTTAAAACAGTGGTATTCAAACTGTGTGCTTAACAATTTCAAAGGAATTAACGCCAAACCTACTGAGTCTTATAAGTAACTGGTACATATTACCTTATAAAAATGACAAGATTGATTTTATTTGAACTTCGTGCAGCTCCTGTTGCGACATGTGCTCCACTAAAGATATTTATACAAACATTTCTTATTAAATTATTTTTATTATATGAATAAACATTAAATAAAAAATCTGGAAGCGGTCATTTCGACCGATGATGTTTAGTGTTAACTCGCAAAACTACAATTTCGAAATAGTCAATAAATAATCATGTTTTTTTTATTTCTTTTGTGAGTACGAAGTACAGAAATGGAGTAGATGCCGAATATGAAATGCGCTTACAGACATCACTAGAGCCTGATGTTTTATATCAAACAATGCCAGCACATCTCAGTCAGTAAACTTACGTGTGTAGCAGGAATTAATAAACTAGTGATTATCTTACTCTCAACTTGTATTGAAATTGTTCAAT
Source organism: Lasioglossum morio (assembly GCA_916610235.2). NCBI lineage: Eukaryota > Metazoa > Arthropoda > Insecta > Hymenoptera > Halictidae > Lasioglossum > Lasioglossum morio. The sequence goes on along the minus strand of OU744324.1, from coordinate 2,208,424 downwards.
AAAAGAAAAGTGTAACGAAACAATGATTTTCTTTTCATCCCCCACAGAAGTTTCTTTGTAACCTCGAAGGTCCCGTAAATCGACAAAGTTTGAAAACCACTGGTTTAGAGCATACTTCGTCGAGATGCGCTGATCTCTAGCAATAATTCCACATCTCCCTGTTAGGCCTATTACAAAGTCTTATATTTTTCGTTTCGAGATATTTATCCAAATTTCACTAATCTTTACTGAAGATATTCACACAATGCATGTAAAATATTCTTCTTTTCAGAATTCTCATTTGAGAATCGCAACGTGTAACGATTACGTTCAATCTCTATTGTCGTCGTTATCTTAAAAGATATTTAAACACTACGAGTCTGGGAGGGTTGACAGATTCAAGGGAAATCGCTAAGGGTTGCATGTAGTAGCTAAAGGGTTGAATAGAGTGACAAATTTTCATTGCCAATATGTATTGTTGTATGTAAAACGAGAGCACAAGGTTTATCTGTTGTCGAATCTCGAGCATGCACGAGAGAACTAGAAACTATTGCACTTTGATGATTTTTTAGCAACCTTACAATCTCGAGAAATCTTTCTTTGTCAAATAATATCGTTGTTAGTACTTGTTAGACATCTTCAGAATCTCATACAAAGTAAACGAGATATCTCATTTAGTCAAACGAAAGGAAATCGTTTGTGTGTAGCGACTTAGTCATAGATATGCTTAATTACATCGATATTTCGACGGCTGGGCAAACATTAGTACATTTGCATTAGTTTTATATAGCTACTAGATGAAATAAGTCTGTTTAGTTGCTGTAAATACACTTTGGTGTATAACTGGTAATCGTGAAATTACTAGACGATATTGCTGTAGCCTTACTTTAAGATATAGTAAATAACAAAAATACGGAGCGCACAGGACTCAAATTTCCCTGACGTTCAAACGGTGCGCCGAGTATAAATCATTATAGAAAACTCAACATGCGAGCAAAAACAAGACGACTCAATGCATAAGATACCTGTGTAGTTTCATTCGCAGATACCAAGCATAATTCATCCTCTATGTATAAAATTAATTAATGCACTTTACTCAAGTCTACCCAAGTGTAAATTTCACTTAATTTTAACACGCAATTCTTATTGACTTGTATCGATATCGGAATTTCTTTTTCTTAATATTCCAAATACAGAACTGTCTATAACTACTCGTAACGTTAAATCGCCAACTTGTTACATTATCTTTGCGAAGCTCGCAAATTCGTTAATACAATCCTTCGATCAATCATATTTTCTTTTTCAAACACAACTTTTTATGTTGCTCATAAATAAACTTTGTCATTTCTTTTTTTTTTGAGTTTATTTACGGCAAAACTTTAAAAGAAACAGCGAATCTTAGAAGTTAAATGCGTTGAAGTCTTCGAGCCTTGCTTCTAATTTCGTGCAACGTAGAATATCAATTAAATACTTTCTATTTATAAAAATAAAGATCGTAAGCTTCGTTTCGATCAGCCCAGCGCAGTCAATTTCTCAAATTCAATATATTTTCCAAAATATGCTTACTCTATGAATGAGAAAATGCATGTATATATATATATATATAATACCTTTCGAAAACAAAAAGAGGTATAATGCAAAATAAATTTTTGCTTGATAGTGATATGTACACAGGTATGAATGAAGATACTATGAAAATCTGAATCCTGTTAACAATTCGTCGTCGTAATTGTTGCTGATGTATCAAATAAATATACACGAGCTTATAACAAATACATTTACACAGAACGTTCAAGAAGGATTTCAAACGTAGAAGGCGTACATCGCTCACTGAATCGAATGAAACATTGTTCTTGTACAAATTACTGTACACATTCTACATTATCCGCAAGAATTATTGGTTTCTGATTTCTTCGTGACTCAGCGAGTATATAGCCAACCGTTTAAATCCCAGTTTCTCTTTTTCTTTTCTTGATCTACATTCTGTAGAAAAGAGAGTTTAACGCAAACACCCACACACACGCATTCGCACATGTCCATATAAAAGTTTGCTATTTCATAGCCGAAACTTTACACTCTTCGAACCCGTGTATAAACGGAATTCGTGCATTCGTCCGCTTTTACACACTCGGTACGCGAATTTATTGTTTATATTCAAAAACATACAGTCCGTAACTTGATAGTATCGAGCAGGAAGGAAACATTTCACCGTCGCAGATATGCGCATAACAATTGAATTTAAAACGATTTCTTTTAGCTTTACAACCGAAATAAAATGCATTTCATCAAAAGGCGTCAATGAGATAACACATAATAATCTTTTCTTTTCTTTTATCACGCACTCGCGGTTTTCCCAGAGGTAATCTCGTTTTTCTTTTCTTTAAGTAAATATTAGCACGCGAGGAGAAAATTTTGAGCATCAGTTCAAGTCACACTGTAAAGATTCCCCTAATAATGTAATTTGTCCATACAAGTATTTCGTTAACATATACTTGAAACAAATTGGTTTTTTTTTTATTGACATGCACCCCATATGTTGCTATTTCTGCCTATGGAACTTATTCATCATTAGATATCTCAACATGTTTCGTCTTTTTATTTTTTTTATCGAATAATATTACACGTAACAACAGTATAAATGTTACACCTATTTTTATAAATAAATAATAATTCGTTCGATAACCAGTTTCAAGGGAAAGTATATACACAAATTCAGTGTTCAACTAGAAAAGTCTATTATGGCTTTTATTATTATGCAGAGTGTTAAACGAGGAACGGCCCACCTAGATAATTATGTTTACCTATCATTTTATTTTTCTTGTATGCGACAAATTTAATTTATTGCGATATGTTGCCTGTTTTGAGACCACCTACTTAAAAGATCCCATTTTCTCGTGGTACACTCTGTATAATGAAATGAAAAAAAAGATATTCAACGCGTAATATAATACAAAGTCAAATGATAACAAGAATTATAATCATAAATTTATACCTTCATATGTAAAGTATCCTCAACCACGTGTAATTACTAACGATTTCAAATGTAAACAGATTCAACTATAAAACTTCCTTTGAACTTTTCAGTATATGCATGAAGTTCATTTATACAAGGTTTCTCGTAATCAAGGGTATAGATTAGAATGTTTTCGCAAATGCCGTTGTTTAGTGAAGAACTAATGAATTTTAGGTCAACGTTACAACTGGGCTGCGGTCGTATTTATTAGATTTATAAAGAATCGTGATCAAGACATTAGATTCGTCAATTTATAAGATATACACGTTTCCTTCAGAAGCAGCATTGTGCGGTACTTCGTGACACCAATAAATACTGACATCACCTGGGTACAGCTTAAGAGGCGAGAGTAAAGAGTGACAGTTAAGTTGTCATACACTAACAGCATAACGGCACACAATTCAAGCGAGGAGGGGAACGATAATGTTTAGCTTCCTCATTATAGTGATGTCTACTGCTAGTGGAGAGGGAAGTAAATCATGTTTGGTCACGTTTCGAATACAAAGTCAGATCGTCATCGAATTAATGAACAACCTCAAAGCGTTACATTCAATACTGACAGCCATCAATGAAGGAAGAACCGAATTGAATGCAGGTGAAAAACCCCATCTCTGCATTATCAAGAAATGAGAAGGTGTAACAGCCTTAAGAGGACCTTACACTTTCTCGGGTCGGAAAAATCGATTTTTTAGGAAGTATCATATTTCCATAATATTCTCCGAAAATTTCAGAGGAAAATTCGAAATACTTTCGAAGTTATAGACGATTATAGCATGCATAGCTGATTGAACGTAAGCAGATTTTATACGTTAAAATTCGCTTGTCAAAACTTAAAACACGCTTCCTCATTACTGTATCAGTCCAATAAAAATTATTAAAATTTTCGACCAGGAAAGTGTAAGGTCCCCAGGTTCCGTTTGGTCTTTCTGCACTCGATGTTGTTAACTAGGTAGTCACGGACTCCAATACAAAGTTATTGTCGACTTTATGGAAGAGCCAAACATCAAGTTGTACAAAATAGGCGAAGGAATGAGCTATTTCTGTGCCTGGAACTGGTCAGAAGAAGAATAAAAGAGGCTACCACATAACAGCACAAAGAGCGCATCGAATGAATCAATTTGATGTGGTATTATGCTATGCTCGGAGACAGAGCTATGTTTAACGTATGGAAATACGTTGAAAATACTTATACATTATAGAACTCAGTTACGAGACACCTTCTATAATCTATAAATAATATTTACGATCTATAAATAATCTTCACAATATATCAATTATTAGAACACAAATGGTGACTTACTAAAACAATATTGTATAATAACAGAATATAAATGCTGTTCAATAACACGTTTTGTTTGCAAATTATTTAATACGAGGCCGATAATTATAGAAAATTACCAAACCGTTATTACTAATCAAGCCCCATAGGCAGATTCCAGAGATTCATGAGAGAAATAATAGCAACAAAATAAAGCTGTTTTGTATCAGAAATAATAGTATGAGTTTCGATTGACTATATATAATTTTGTTCACTACCCACGTTTATCACAGTCCACGCATGACTCATTTTTTTCTCTTAGTATTTTGAGGTCCTAAACGCCAACAACATTTGAGCAATCCTTCGGGTGATTTAATATATAAAACACCCATTGTAACCCATAAACACCACATGACTAGGACATCATAAAGCGCAAAGATAGAACCTGGTCTGACACTTAAAAAGCGAAGACATTGTTTAGTCTAGCTTGCGTTGTTCGCATAACTCTTCTAAACCTCCAGCCTTTCTGCATAAAAATTATAACTCTTTATTTGATATCTCTAGTCATGTAACGAGGGTATATTTATAATACAAACTATAAGAAATACTTACAATGGGGGGAGATAAGGTGTACCCGTATGATCTAATCGATGTTTATCTTCGCTTTTCCAGCTTGAAACAGGAATTTGCGGGGGTGGCAGAAAACTTCGCAATGATTGCACCAGCTGTATAGTGTCAACCAGTGCTACAAGAAAAAAAAGAATGAAATATATAGTTTCCATACATCGTGAAAGTGGTCAATTATAAGTAACATAACAACACGACATGTTCAAAAATAGTACTAAATAAATTATATATTTTCTTTTACTTTTTTGCAAAGCTTCCGATTGTTTTCCATAAGGTTTACACATCGCAGGACGTACGCAAGCCTTCATTCGTGCCATATTTTTCATAACCTCGGCAAAAGCCCTAACTATTTTCTCTTGTCCACCTACGGAATAATGTTTAGTTAATATAGATTACACTTGCATACGATAAGATTTACGAGCGTCCACTGTAATTCGTTAACTACCTTCTGAATTTGTAGATGACCGAGAGCCTTTCTCAGTTTCCAAAGGCCAAGCTCCATTATGTAAAGCTAACAAATCCTTATTTGCATTCCCTATCCCTTGTAAATTACCTAAACCAAAAGGGCTGAGATTGTCCAAATTATCCAAATTTGTTCTTAAGAAATCTGTTAATTTATGATCTGTCATTGAAATAGTAGGTACTAAAGATTCATAATGTTGTTTTCCAGTGGTAACTTTCTTTTCTTGCGATACAGGTCGATGCGGAATATTTAATGACGGACGGCTTGGAGGACGTTGAAGATTTATTTGATTTCCAGCACCTCTGATTTCTGACAAATCTGTAGTAGATCCTGCTCCCATATGAGTATTTGGATTAGCACCACTTAAGGTCTATAATACAAATATGGAATGCAATTAAATTTTTGGATCACAAAGAGAATGATAAGTAATTTTGTAAACATCAGTGGTTTGCAACCTTTATGCTAATATTTTATAGTTTCAAAAAAGAAACTGGATACTACATGCTGTTTTTATCAAAAAATTTCAGTGCCTCCCAGGTTGGAAACCGCTGGTATAAATGAATCATTACACTGCGGATGTTCATGCAATTTTCAAGTTTTGTAGACAAATTTTAAGAAAGTGGGACCAGATAAACTTCTATTTTCATCGGTAATATCATTTGTAGATCGAAGATAAATAAAAATCGTTACAAGGCATAAATACATAAAGATCCGCAGTCCATTAGTCATAATTAGGCGTTTATGCTTACTGCCTGAAAATCTGTATTATGAGGAAAACTACTACGTAAAAGAGAAGCAGTCGTTTCGTTATCTTGTATATACGTCGGCGGCATATGTCCCATTTTTTGAGTTAGCTCCAATTGATTTTTATAATAACGACACGCAGGGTTCGGACAATTTTGTACCACTTCTATTATAAAATCTTTTTCCATACCAAAACATTCTCGTCCAATAGTGTACGACTCCATAACAGCTCTAACTGTACCTTCTAAGCCCAAATGTAAACCATGTGGACCGTTCATGTGCTTTAACATCACAGCATTTGCAAAATGTTCATAGGGTAATATTATCTTTCCATTTTCTCTAAGGACTAGCCTACCCTGAGAATCCAAAGCTATTCTCGATGCCATCATCCTGTTTACACGTTATAATATACATTACAAAAACATCTCTCATTTACAGGTACGAAATTTTACCAGCAAAAACGAGAATGTAGTTGTAGGGTAAACTGTACTATTGCTGGTACTACAGTAGTTATCGGCACTTCTGATTTGAATGGCAAATATTAAGAATTCCTGGTGTAGAAAATTATTTTTTAGTGCTTCTTATTTATATTTGAAAGCAACGTTGTAAATTTTCATAACAGAGTTTCACATATTAGCTAATGTGCAGATGACTGTAATATTTGTATATTTTATGATAAAAGATTTATGACTGGTAAAACTGTTTGGTTTTGCTGAAAAATCTCTATTAGCCAATAATAATAGAAAGTTAAGCTGCCAATCATCTACAGTTTACCCTAAAAAATATTTTAAATTACGCATCCTTACTGCAAATAAGCACCGCTCGGTATCATAGACGCATCCTTGAATTCAGAAAAACATTGAAGTAACTCAATGCTCGGATTCCAACCTTTATTTTGAAGATATGCTTGCAATAACATGTACATCTTCTCCGTAACATAACCGGCACTACTAGGTGTGCCAGGGTAACCAGAACCTCCGCCTGGCGGTCCCATTTCGGTTTGCATACCTTTGGCGACTATATTTTTCATAGTTTCTGCCAAGTCCATTCTACAGAAACACAATCATTCAATTTAGGTGTAATACTTGATTGACTATATATAGGCACACAATAATAATCTTGAAAATCAAGGAAAATAAAATGTATAATACAAACAAGAATCAACTCTTGTGTAGCCAACCAGGTACCCAGATACCCATTTACTGAATTTCTTTCAACAGCTTGTTAACGATCCTCTAAAAATATTACAAACCTACTCAGAGTCTCCATTAATTGTAATTCAATATATGAATAGTCCATAGTGTTAAAATGAGAATTTCTGCAAATATATTAAACACAAAAGGAGAGTATACACAATGTACAATGTAAGTACACTTTGCGAGAAGTAACAGTTTTTCAAAATCATGTTCAAAGTCATGGAACATTAATCAATTGTTTTCCAAAGTATATTGGATCCGTTAAATACAAAAGGTTCTAATAGTAAATCTACCAACCGTCAAAAGTGACTGATGTGTATAGTATCCTGAAAATAACAAGATTAAATTTATTTATATTTTGTGCGATTTTTACTATGATATATACTGGAGTCAAAAAATATATCCAATAAATTCCCAATATGAAAACACCTCTAAGTAGAATTTCAATAATTGTCAACTAAAAAATCTAAAATTGGTCATTTGACCCTTCGCAGTAGATTTAGTGTTAAATAATCTATATATTTTGGTTGGCTACATAAGGGTTAATAAAAACTGGTAGGTAAAAATGTACGACATTTGTATGTCAGCATTTATACATGGTAAGAAAAAAAAAGTTATAGAAAATTCTCTATAAATCTCAGCAATTAACATCTACAAAAATAATCGGAAAAAAAAGAATTACAATGTACAGTAGCCGTACCGATGCTAATTGACACATGTAATAAAAAGGGATCAGGAAAATGCGTGTAGGTTGCCAGGGTAGCAAGCTTGGCAGTTTAAAAGTCCATGCATATTCGAATCCTCCGGCCATTGTTATTTTCGGGATGAAGACGTCTAAAGAAACGATAAAAAACACTGATACGAGCCACCGCCCCCCTTTAAAAACGGGGGGAATGAAAGGTTTTTAGACACTCACCCCGCACCAAACACGTTTTTCACTCACTTGAAGTGTAACCGGGAACGCTACAGGATCCGTATATCATCCTAATCGCCGCTACTTTGACATAGCTTCATTAATGATTCTTCTCACATTTGCAAATAACATAAATCGCGATAATTATTTCCGCAAGGATTATTTACCTTGGTGGCCGCCAGGGGCGCATTGCCTTCACGATTTTTACCGTATCCGTTCCGTTGCGTATGTATGCATTACACCTACGACACTTCAGCGCTTACGCGACGCTACTTTGCGCATTTATCAATACATTTTATTTTTTGCAATTGATATAGTCACCGACAGCTTTTCAATGTTTTCTCTCCCAACCGAAACTAACGCGTTACGATATCGATTTGTTATCGCGACTCGTCTTGATTGAAATACATATATATACGCTTTTCCCAATAGATTATGCAATTTTCTCAAATTACATTGTCCATCGCTGCTTGGAATTATATGTATACTTTTCGATACACATTTATATTAGTCTTGCACATATATACATATGTGCATCGCGTACACCTGCGCACAACATTTATTTATACATGTATTTCGATTGTCAATAAAATATATGACTCGACGTAAGAAATACCTGTGCATAAAATTCGCGACGTATCAAATACATATTTCGGAAGAACGCAATACACGTGTACACGCAATTATTTTCTATTATAGATATTTAATGAAATATGAAATTGAAAAGATGAAAATCTATAATGTCAAGCAAGTATTATATTGTATTACAGGTATACTCAAATTTTTTGTTTATGATTTATAACATTCGTAAAAATTGCTTCTGCAATTAAATAGCGAATATATACTTTGGAAAAAATATATTATTGCTAACTAAAACGTCATTTTTTATTTCCAAGTTCGTGTCGAGATTATATAAATTATATTGCTAAATTTGTCATGATACGTTTCGTAATACTGTGGGAAAAACGTGGCTTCTGACAGTAAAAAATGCAGATGACAATGTGCTTTTGAAAAACACGTTCTCATACACCTAATTTAATTCTGCAAAAGTGATCTTTTTGATTGCAGATACAAGAAATAAATACAACCCCTTATATATACGTACGCCATCAGTATGAAAAGATGAATATTATAGAAAATATAAATTCGTAAATTGGATCACTAAAATCTATGTATATGTGTAGCCATATGTATACATGTATTACATATACATGTAATATATGTTTACAATTGCAACATTTACCTACAGTCTATACTTACAACACGTTGCGTATTATGTCTTAATATCTTTTTGCGTATTTATCTTGTTTGCCGAGACGATTCATTTTGTGAAAGAGAAAATTTAAATTTAAAGTGCTTTTTCGACAATGGTACCAATTGTAAACGCAGAGGAAAGAAATATTGCAAACAGCGTAAACATGGCCTCGCAGTACAATCACGGTGTTCAGCGAGTTTTAGCAAAATTAGAAGCGTCGATAAATTCAAAAAATTTTTATGAAGCTCATCAAATGTATAGAACTTTATATTCTAGGTGAGCCAATAATATAATTCGCCAACATCGTCAGAGAATTATTTTAGTGAAATCGTCGATGTGACTGCTTAACCTCTTCTTCCAGATATCTTAGACAGAATAAGTATCCGGAACTTTTGAGATTACTGTTTACAGGATCGAAAATTTTATTAGAGCATGAACAAGTACGTAATACACTTCACTATGTTTAGTTTTATCAATTTTATCGATATCTTTTTCAAACAATCATTTTTCGATTAATATGCCCTCGCTCGTTTTCGGGTACTTCTCACGAATTTTTTCGCAAACGATCTGTGTTTTAAGTTTAACGTCTATCGTCGTCGCACATTGTATACTTCAACCACATTTTTGTTCTTAGAATGATTTAATACAACCAGTTTTTTTTCAATAATTGAACACGTGTAGAATATTCTAGATATCAATCAATTAAAGCATGAATTTCGTATTTATATTTACGTATACATATATGAATGTTAATACATCATAATACATTTTTTGTAGCACATACGTTTTATGATAATAAACAAATTATCAAGTATATTATTTATTGCAGTATGCTAGCGGAGCAGATTTAGGAATTTTATTTGTAAATGTCTTAAGAGAATCGAAAACAAAACCTTCGACATGGTGTTTTGACAAAATTACAGAATTATTTAGTTTAATGAGCCCTTCGTCACCTGAAAGAGACACATTTATACAATCTGCTCTACGGTGGAGCATAAAAGACAAAGAATATAAAACAGGTCATCCTGATTTACATCAGAAAATAGCGGTAACATTTTGGAAAGGTAACTCATGGAAGAGAGCAATATCTATAACTAGACTGTGGATCTTTATGCTTTATAGCAAAATTGGGTAAATGAAATTCAAAGTTGTTGGAAAAGTTAAAAAATTCAAGATATCAATATATGATTTCTTCTCTATTGAAATTATTGAGGCAAGAAATAACATTCAATTTCGTTTCTGTTTCTTCCAATCGATGCAGACAATTTTTATTTTGCATAAAGATCCGCTGTCTATCTATAACATTTTTTTATGAGAAATTAATTATACTTTGTTTTAGAAAAAAATTATGTAATGGCAAAACAGCATTTCATACATAGCGAAGATGGTTCTGGATGTGCGGAAATGCTTATTGAATATCATGTACGACGTGGTTACACAAATGAAGTAGATCTTTTTATTGCTCAGGCAGTTTTGCAGTAAGCATATATATTATTAATTTCAAATCCGTCGAATACTGCATTAGACTGCAATTAATGTTGATACATTTACTTTGTAACAAAAGCTTGACAATACGCATTAATTAGTCTATCTGGTTTCGGTCTGTAATTCTCATATGTTTTGTGCTCAATATTCTTTATAATATTGTTAGCACGTTAGTTATTGAAGAACTCTATGAAATCTATGTCTATATAATATTACACTTACTCTTTTCAGATATCTGTGCTTACAAAACAAAGCAACTGCTCAAGAAGTTTTTAATTCTTATACTTCACAACATCCAAAAATAAACAGTGGTCCACCGTATCTTCTTCCATTACTGAATTTCTTATTTTTTCTATTGAAAACAATTGATAGGTGAGTTTACGAAAGAAATTATTCATTTCTAGATGTTATATATTTTTAGGTATATATCTAATTACTTTTTTCCAGTGGTAAACTCGCTGTATTCACAGTACTTTGCCAACAATATCAAATATCTCTAAACAGAGATCCATGTTATCGACAGTACTTAGATAAAATAGGGCAATTGTTTTTCAATATTCCATTGCCACGTCCACGCAATCAGGGACTGTTCGGCTCTCTTTTACAATCATTTTTTAATAATGTAGAGGATGAAGATTCAGACGATGAACAGAGAAATGCAGCTTCAACTTCACATACAGCACAAGAACTCGACTGATCAAACGTTAGACTTCAATGTGCAATGTGGTGAAAGTAAATAATGAACTTAAATACCTATATACGTATATATAAATATATAGAGATATAAATATTTATATATACATATGTATGTAACTATATATTAATGTCGCACATATTTTAAAAGAAAAAAAACTGCATTACATTATTCTGTCAACATTTCAAAAGAATTGCATTTCAATGAATGTTTTTAAAGAACTTGTATAGTTAAAAATTATTTCATCCACGAATATGCGAAATCTTTTACAAGAGGAGTTTTTCAAAGTTACGAGTTTCAAAGTTTTAGAAGTCTCTCTACATATTTAAAGAAAAAAAAACAAAAAATGATGTGACAAGATCTGTTTCTTTCCATTCTTTAAAATCTATTTTCATATTATACTTGAGAAATAGATTTAACACGATTATATAATGTAAAAGTTGAAAAATTCTTTAATCAAATGAGCAAACAAACTTAAACATTGAAAAAACATTCTTGGATTAGTTACAATTCGTATATAACACATATATTTAAAAATGAATGTGTATTTGAGTGTATTTCCTAAGGCGGAGATTTATTTTATATATTCTTAAACGTGTGAAAAATAAACGTGAAATGCATACTTACAGTTCCAAGACGAGAGTGCTTAATGATATTACTTGTTGCTACATCACTAAGTAAGTAAAGTGAATTTTATGGCAATAAGTATCACAGTAACAAGTAACAAAGTTAATTTATTAAAAAAAAAACACTACACTAATATAAATACGAATGATTAAAGTTTCAGTAAAAAAAAAATAGATTATATATTTAGTTAATAAAGTGAAACGAACGATCATGATTCTATAATAAAGCACTGTTTAATACTAAGAAATATAAATATGCTATTACTGTGTATTGGATAACAAAAGAGTACGGAAAAAGGATATTACAAGAAATGTAAACTTGCAATAAGTATATACATATGCTAATGTATATTCCATACGCGTGTATGTATATTCTTATATAAGAGCATATGTGTGCACAGAATATTCTTTCATCATAAATATAAAAGCTTATTTTTTCATAATTTATAAATGCTGAAAATATAAAAAAATACGCAATGTTCAAATTGTTATAAAAATTTGTACAATTTAATTTTTATGCTACAAGCGCAGTTTCTTTTACAACGGAAATAAATTGTTTGAAGTCTAACTTCTTATATTTTCCGTTAATACGATGGTATAGAACTACTTAATTTTCTGTACTAGTACATTATATAGTATATATAATATATATATATACTTTACTTTAAAAGTAAAACTTCATTAGGCTTGTATAGTAACGACACTAGCATTTGCAAGTTTATTGTCATTTTAAATGAAAACGAAAATCCAAAAATAAATTATTGAAATACTAGCTACAGTCAGGCCCCTGTACAGACTCGTGCTATTAATTATAAATGAGTTCGCGTATTATTCCCTTGTTACCTGAGATAGATCGAAGTGCTTGATTTATTGATACTCTTTCGGAACGATATATGTTACTCTTTTTGCTATGAGTATATCTCATAAGCGTTTACAGGAGAGCTAGATGTCTTTCAAATGGACCCCTGTAAAGGTTTACAGACGGTTTGGTGGCGCGAACCTTTACAGGGGTTTTACTGTATATAAAATATACTATTCAATTTAATAGTGAAAGAATCTTTATGTAATATCTATAAATGGTATATGTCGTGTATAGACTGTGGATCTTTTTGCAAAATAAAACTTTCTTGGGTCGATTATAAGAAGCGAGAACTAAATAACAATTTATTTTTTCTTTAAATCATTTGAATAACACTGCTGAATTCTTCTTTTAAGCTTTCTACTGTTTTAAATTGTACCTACTCATTTTTTATTTCATAAATGCATATAATCCGCAGTCTAATCATGTACCATTAGTCAAAAAATTTAATTTCAAAATTCACTTTTAACCAGGTAAAGTTAGGGTCCTGAGTGTTAAGAAATGAATCTAAAATTTCAAGAGCATGAAAGTATAGAAAAGTATATAAGGAGACACAAATTAATTAATACAACTTCAAGAAATGTCCTGTTTTCAAAGTGGGATTTGTGAAAATAATTTCGAAATTGTAGTGTAAATATATAAAATACATAATTCAACGAATTCACTTTCATTTCTTATCTTGTAACTATTGTATGCTCGTCAAATTTCAGAACCGTTCCTTAACAACTGTATAAACAAGTATATTACATTTCTACTGTTCAAAAATTCAAGTAGCTCAATAAAAAAAATTAAAATTAATCAATTGGTATATAAGTATTCAAGATTAATCAGCTGATTAATACGATAAAAATATATTTATTTAATATCAGAATGTAATTCTTTATAAGTTAAATATAAACTTTTGTGCATTATCGAAGTTATATTGGTATTAATAAATTACTATATACACTAATTTTATAATAATCTTAATCAAATGTTAATTGTAAAATAGAAATATACAATTTTATATAAGATGGAGCAGAAATGAGGTATTTAATAATAATAGTATAGTTGATTATATTAATAAAACAATGTGTTTTAACCATTTATTTATTTGCGAGAGGGAAGTGACTTTCAATGTTGTCTCAAATTCCAATTAGGATTTATGTTGACGATTGTCACGGATCGTTTCCATTTTATAAATGTAGGGAAGAGATAGTAAAGATAAAATATTCGTGTTTGTATAAACAAAGTTGTATTTTTTCATTTTCTGTTGATAGTGATTTGTACAAATAAACGTAAAAAATCGAGACAGTTACATAAAACACACCTACATGCAGTTGCAATAGTAGTGTCGATATGAGTAAATATATTACACATTACAAAAGCAAAAAGAAGAGTACAAAATTCTTATGTAATACATTTCCGGTGCAATATTGTAACTCATATATATATATATATGATTATAATCTAATACTTTTAGAACATGATTAATCATTTTAGTATATTCAGCTTTCTCACGTATTGTCCATGCACGAGAACAAGGCATTCGAACAAGTTTTTCTGACCCTACTTCTCGTGGACGAACGATATTTGTAACAAATGTTTTGGTTCAGTAATTTATACCAGTAAAATATTATGTCTACAAGTACGTATTTTAAATCAGATCCAATGTTGCAGTTACAAATATGATCAAATAATTGACAATATCAGATACATTCATAAAAAGACGATATTGTACTAATTATTCATTAATATGTTTCATGACCAGGTAAGGGAAATTTAGAGCAGAATGTTTCTACTTCTTCCTTTAAAGCTAAAACTTTTTCTTTTACACTTTCATCTTTACTCAGTACCTTCTTGAAATCAACAAGCTTGGGCCCAGAAATCTTTGTTACTTCCTTGGCAAGCAATAACGCTGAAACAAAAAATTAAACATTCTACTTACACATTGTATTCACAAATAATATCGTGTTTACTTATGCTGTAATCTCTATTCGAATGTCGACATACCTCTGTGTATGAAATCAACAACTTTATCAATATCTTCTTCAACCAAACCACGAGTAGTTATTGCTGGTGTGCCAAGTCTGATACCGCTACAATTCACTGCACTTTTGTCGCCGGGCACAGTATTTTTGTTGCATGCAATAGAAATGTCTTCCAAAATTTTTTCCGCTTTTGCTCCTGTAAGACCTGCAGGTCGTAAATTGACTAGTAACATGTGTACATCTGTACCACCTGAACTAATCTTATAGCCAAGTTTCTGAAGTCCTGCACAGAGTCTCTTAGCATTATTTACAATTTGTTTTTGATATTGAACGAATTCGGGAGTTTTTGCTTGTTTCATTGCCGTAGCAATGCCAGCAATTGCGTGGTTATGTGGACCACCCTGTATGCCAGGGAATACTGCATTATTAATCCTATCTTCTATATCGTACATAATATTTTTACCATCTTTGCCAACACTTCTAACTCCTTTACGGAAGAAAATAACACCAGCTCGTGGCCCTCTGAAAATCAAGACGTTCAATGACATATTACATTTTCTCTCAAACTGTATAAAAATTAAATAAATTACCTCAAAGTTTTATGAGTAGTTGTCGATACAACATCACTGTATTCAAACGGACTAGGAATTACTCCAGCAGAAACCAGTCCCGATATATGAGCCATATCACTAAATAAATAAGCGCTATGTTCATCTGCTATTTCTCTGAACCGCTTGTAATCTAAACATCTGCTGTAGCAGGATACACCTGCTATTATAATTTTTGGCTTAAACAATCTTGCACTTTCGGCTAACTTGTTGTAATCGATTAGACCAGTTTCAGGATCTACTTTATACGGCATTGATTCAAAAAATATCGATGTTGCGGAAACTTTCTTAGCCGCGGTAAAGAAACCTGAAAAAAAAATTAAGAAGATAATATATAAAGTTTGGTGAAGAAGAGATTGGTGAATCTAAAGAGTATCTTAATATTACCATGGGTAAGATGGCCTCCATCGGGGAGATCTAATCCCATTATACGGTCATGAGGCTCAATTAAACCTGTATAGACGGCAAAGTTAGCTGGGCTTCCCGAGTATGGCTGTACATTACAACCCCATTCCTCTGGATTTAAATTGAATGCTTCTAAAGCACGCTTTTGTGCTAACAATTCTATTTCATCGATATATTCATTTCCTCCGTAATATCTAGAAGCATTATTAAAACACATAACATCTTAAATATGTACAATAAATGAGAAAATAATAATAATAATAATGCAATCCAGAAATATACCTTTGTCCAGGTAAACCTTCGCTGTACTTATTATGAAGACAAGAACTTAAGCACTGAAGTACACTGAGGGATGTAAAGTTTTCGCTAGCAATTAACTCAAGGCTATGCGTTTGTCTGCTTTTCTCCTTCTTCATTAATTCAAAAAGCTCTGGGTCTGATTCCCAAACGTTACTATGAAGTAGGTTCGGCATGCTCTAAATAAAATGGAATATCTTTTAAATTTATGTGAAATATTAATATTATAAAGAAAGCAGTTCCATATAAATTTAGCGAAACAGGAATTATTTATCTTAACAATATATTCCTTCTTTTTTAAAGAGATTTTATAGTGTGAACATTATATTTGTTCCATTCAAAGGAATCTAATTAATTACCTCCTGTACGTATAGTGTAACATAACATAAATAGTGTCCATTTATTCGAGGACATTTATATAAAATTCACTTATTATTTATCTTAACAATATTACTTTTATTTTAACATTACTTCTATATTCGTTTCATTCAAAAGAATCTAATCAATTACCCCCTGTACATTATGGTGTAATATAACATAATTATATTATATCCGAAACATGAATATAGAAAAATTCTATAAAATTTGTTTCTGCTAGTTTTACAAAATCTTTAAATATATTCAGAAATTTTTATTTAATAAACTGATGCAACTTCGAACAAAATTGCTATATCACACTATTGTTTACTAATTTTATTTAATTTATTTATAATATAATATTTGAAATGTTTCTTGTTTTAGAGATATTTGTAATATTGTTAAACTAAACTCACGAGTTTCGGCGTGCAACAGGTGGACGATATATATAGGTTACGATTTGAAACTCTAAAGTGTTCTGGTGGGTACCCTTGAACAACACGTTCTTTTATACGCTGCATTCGAGAGATTAGCAAATCTTCAACCAATTGAAGACTGCGCCGATTTAAATTTGACCAATTCCGAAGCATTGCGGAGCGTTTCCTAATTCATGAGAAATAAACATTATATACGCAATACGATTTGAGATTTTTCATATTTTCTATAAATTCAGCCAGATCATGTGTTTGCAACTCCATCATCGTATCTAACCTAGAATTTCCCGAGAAGAAAATGTTCAAACAAGGGCGCTGTGAAATATAGGTGTCTAATGCGCATGACCTAAGTTCAATTGTTATACAATATTATACAAGTGTAAATGTTAAAAATTATTTAGTAATCCGTTGAACATTTAATACTGGGATAAAACAGTTATTTCTGTGCCAATAGAAAATATTATCAGAAGTATAATAATTTAACGTGATGTAAATAATAAATCGAATACTTTCTTGAAATACATATAAAAAAAGAAATGAAAAATTTTAAAAATTCTCATTTCAGATAGGTAGTTGCTGCAACATTTTAATTGATTGTTGTTAATGCATTATTACTAGAACGCATTTGACAATCTGTTATTCTATAGATGACATAACTTATTATTATTACTCACTGTAATTTTTCCTCTTAGCAATAGACACTAAGAACAGATGTTATGATTTACTGTAGCACCACTGCATTGAAAGTAGCTCACGATCGATGTATACTTTCTTCGGCTACATGTACTGATGTACACGTCCATATGTTCGTATCGCATTTCGTACCGGCCAAACCAGTATAATTTTATCAAGACCTTTTGAACGTTTTTTCTTATCACACTATATGAAACAAAATTTCAAGCAGTTCAGTACAGAGGACTCCCCTTCCCTTAGTATCGTTCAATATTACGAAGTTATCTGTTAAAAGGCATACATCATGGACCACTAATATATTTATTGCATTATCAGGCACAGACCAGTGCCGAATAAAGATCGAATTCAATTGTAAAAATCTAGAATATCGAATTATTCAAAAATGCTTGATTCCAGTCTGCTATTTAGCAACACGACATTATTACAAAACGATAACAGTGTAAGATAAGATCAAAACAAAATATGAGGAAATAGCTTACCAAACAAAGTTTGTTCACTTGACGATAACTATAAGTATTACAGAATGAGTCTTTTAATTACTACGAATTATTTCATTTCGTATTGATAAAGTGTAATTTTTCTCTTGCAACGTAGAATGTAGAGTATGAGCGTAAATATTTGATTCTGAATAAACACGCATTAATTTTAATGTATTTATTGTAATTTATTACTTTACATTATATCTTATTAATGATGCACAATACGTACATACAAGTGGACTGCAATTGTATTTATATTTAAACTGTTCAAATAAATTATTTTCCTTAAGACCACATTATATTTTTTTTAAGCGAACTTATTTTTCTATCGTTAGTTAATATAATTGACTATGGAACAAAAAACTGGTATGTCTTCGTAATATATAATTATGGGATCATGATAACATTAGAGAATTAAAAATATCATGAAACATATATTTCAGTCTTCTCTAAAGAAATGCAAGAGAAAGCAAATGAAAAATTAGTTTAAGATCTTTGATAATAATTGTTAAGAAATTATTAGATTAAAAATTAGTAAATCGTTTTAAGCATGTTATTACAATAAGGCATAACAGTCTGTATGTAAAATATAATCGTTATAGTTTACTCAATAAAAGTAATGCTTTAGCAATTGCCAAATAAAATGCATTGTATAACGTGTAATAAATAAAATGCATGATTTGTGAGGAACTAAACATTCTTAACATAATTAATACGACTGATTAAATTGACAGAAGACATCTGCAGGCTAAACTTTTTCATTATTTTTGTCCAATACATGTTTTACGAATAACTAAAATAGACTGTTTAATAACAACGAATTTGCACAAAATAAATAACAAGTAACTATTCGGTGATGATAGGAAAATATTAAATGTTGTATGTAACAACATATTTACAATTTAGTATTATTTAAGAAGAGTTTCCGTGTAATATTTATATGTACAAAATTTTCACCAAGAAATCAGGTTGTGTGTAACACTTAAATCTTATTCAAATGTTTGCTACTATATTTTATAGTAGCTATATACTATAGTAGTAATATACTATATATTATATATATATGCATGTATATAGGTAGTGTTCACCGTGGTAGTGTTATTATAATACTTTAATACGATTAATTAATATAGTTTATAAAATATGACTGTTGTAATATTTAGCATTCTAGTACTATACAAGAATAATATATTAGAATGTCCGCATCAATAAAAAGTTGAGACATGTAAAATGAAATTGCTAGTGCCAGCAATTTTTTTTTATTATTATCAATTATTTTCTTTATGCACACTTGCATTATATCCCTCCTTTCGCTTAGAAAATAACTATTGAGAAACTTATAGATAAAATTTACAATCGCAATTGATCAGCTGCTACAAAAATATTAAAACATGTTATAAATAATTCAGAAGTGTTCTTCCTCTGTGGATCATGTATGACATGTGCTGATAATTATTTGCTTTTATTGCAGAACAATAACTTAATCAATTCTCTTCCTATAAACTTGTTTGTATATATGATATTACGTGGAAAAAAATACACGATTACTATTAATGTCATTACAAGTATTCGTACTAACTTCAATTAGTAGAATCATTGTCATTATTGATATTCATGAAGAAAAGTAACAATGATAATGAAACATACAATGGATACATATTTGTATATATTAACAACAAAATATACTTTATGTTTTCAGAATATTAAAATTAACATGCATGAATTAATTTCCTCCCAGTATAAGCTGTCACGTTTATGTATATGAGCTAACAAATTCTTGTCTACTTTAATGTCGCTTCAACGCTAGTTGCACATTCACAATGACTCCGATATATCACTATAAAATTTCGAAGTTCATTGTTTAAAAAACACTTTTGCATTTGGCGCCACTTAAAACCTTTAAGTTTTCTACATTTTCCCATGCTTCACCAACGTGATTCAACTACGCAGAAATTGGTAGCCTATTGTTAAAATTATATTTTACATAATGGTAATGCTAACGATGTTGCAAGAGATATCGAAATTAAATTTGTAATACGAAATAACTAGTAATACAAATTAGATCTTTAACGTGTAAAATGCATACATTGTTAAAAAAAACCGTGGTACCAATTAGTCCAGATACCTGTAAGCATGCTTCGATTTTTACAGAGGATTGCAATAATATTTCCTCGCAACTCCGATGTCCATCTTTCATTAATTACCACAATACTCTTCACTGGTTTGTTTATCACTGTTTATGTTGCAGAAGTATTCGCCAGTCGTAAAATGTGCTCAACATGGTACAGTGAAACATATTAATTCTTTTTTCACGACAAGTATTACTTAATATCGTTTAACAATTTATTATCTTAAAAGACTATCAGTTAAATAAGCTAACTCAAATTCCTTAATTTCATATGATCTAATTTTTACTTTAACATTAATTAAAGATCATTTCGTTTTAACGATCGAGGCGAAATATTACGTCAGACATAAATAAATTGTATTTGTTAAATAAATTGAATAAATTGTTCTATTTTATTTTAATGTTTATTGGATTCTCAGGTATTTCGGAGCTACGAAAGACAAGCACAATTTGTTGAATGACTATCATCACAGTTACGGCAGGAAAAAACAATGATTGAAAAAAGAACTATTACATAAGAGTTCCCGTATAATATTGTAGTTATTAGTATCCGACAGAAAAGTATTTGGAAGCAGATTTGTATGTAATAATTTGAAAATTTGGTGGATGAATTACACAATTAATAAAGCAATGAATCGAACAAAAATAAGCATGAAATGATTTTTCTTTACAAACGACCGTTTAGATTTTCATATATTTAATAGAACTATTTGCATTAAATGTGCAACGTGTTGAATATTTGCTATGCTCGAAGCGTTCTGTTCATTTCTTAAATTAAAATTTTGCCTCGTTAATGTGTTAGTCTACTGTTATTATATTTGCACAGTTTACTAGAGTCTCGGTAAAATATAATTAGGAAAAGACGCATTGAACGCACACAGACAAAAGAATATATTCAAACGCAAAAAGCTCCAGGGTGTTTGGAAAGCAACTCAAACAAATTTCGTTAAAAAACATCTGTTTGGTATTTCATACAAATTCTTTTATATAACAATGTTAAACAATACTTGGATTACATTGTTTTTAATTAAAGATTGATATCTATATATTCACTTATGATTAAAAGACATTATAAACATAATTATTAACATTAATTTTCTTTTTTCGAAAACATACTCAGAGTACAGAATAATAAAGAATTATAGGATCAGTATCAAACTGCGTTTCAAACATCCTGAATATAATATGAAGGAGAAATATGTAGACAATTCTTTTCTGATTATGAGCTTCAAGTATTACATCACGTAGAACAGTACACAATGTCTCTTTGGATCTTATTAAATCAATACAAAGATTTTACGTGGCAGGATCAAATAATAAAGATCTCAAAAAAGTCGGGCCCCTCTATAAGAGTAATGTGATGCTTTCATTCATAAATACCTCTTTCTTTCCTGACACAAGGATTCTTCATTCTGCAGTTGTAATCCATATTCACTCTCATAATAAAACACGTGTTTAAACAAATTCTTGTTCGTGACTGAATCGAATGCATTGAGAACGCTGCTTTTAAAAATACTTATATACGACTGCCATCAAGCGACAAATATATTTACAAATACAAAAACTGATTTCACAGATAGAAGCGTCTAATTCATTTGTTGGTGCATACTGGAATCGATGTTGTGCCATCGATCCAGCCACTACGTAAAATCCCTGTCGATTCGAAAGGGTGAACTTCCATGATTCATAAAGCGTCATTGTATGGTCATAACACTCTCAATCCATCGTATACAAAGCGTAGATTTACCTTTCGTTAACATGATCATAATATTAAAACCACGCTCTATCTGGCTGAAGAATCGAATATATAAATTCATTCCCAACCATTTCGTGTCAGACCACGCTTTTTTTATTATAGAATTGTATAAATTATATGAGTGGCTGCCTAATTTTATTCCTCTTCACAGGATGAAAATTTAATTGTAAATTTTAATAGCCTTTTCGAGGTAGTTGATACGAGAACGCTTTGGCGCTTTGTTGACGTGTTCCAAGCCAAGCCAAGGCCTGTGTGGCGATGTGCCTGCGTATAAAAGTGGATAAGCTACAAAATTTATTTCTCATCAGCATCAATTTAAAGTTTGTATAACGAAAATGTTTGGTTATAACATTCTACTTAATTCCATTCTCATTTCTTATCAAATAATTGCTTCCTTTTCGTATATACTTACTCTGACTTGGATGCGTACGAAAGTCTGAGAGCTTCACAATGTATTCTGGCGAATCCATAATAAAGTGTGGCTTTCCCATTGTCACCAGCGCGAACTTAAACTTCAAAGTTTTTTTATGAATTCTCATAAAATATCAAATAAGATTAGATTAAGATGCCTACCTTTTCAAATTCTTTTTCTTGTACTCCTAATTTCTTCAGTAATCTCTCTTTCATTTTTGGGAAAGGTTCACCCTGTAAACACAGAAATGACGAAATATTTAGAACGTATACAATCGATAGTAGTGAATGCATTTATAAAAAACAAAAAAAAAAAAAACAAAAAGAATTAATTACGCAGCAACTTTTCGTATATACGTATTCGATTGTGATTACCTGCTTAATTTTAAAGAAAAAGGGAATACCAAACGTCGAGAAAACATCCTTATGAAAGTGTGCAACGGGAATCAACATTTCGTCTTCTGCTAAATTCAATTCATCGTTTGGAATTTCTTCTATCCTATATAATTTTGCGCCAGTTGTATTTAAGTTATCTAGGGGTACATCTTCTCTTGGACCAGGCGATAATTTATTACAATTGATTTCTAGTATCCTTAACTTTCCAGATCCATTTTCTGACAGTTCTACTTGTTTCTTTGCTTCTTCGAGTAAAGTCGCCACAGTTCCATTTTTATTAGGATAAAGAATGATTTCCTTTTCTTCCTTAAGAGCTGGACCAACCCATATACATTTAAACTGCTTTTTGTTTTCAAGCTCATTCACTCTAATACTGAGCTGCTGATAATATAACTTCTTTGTTTTTGGCTTGCAATAGGAAACCAAATCTTTCAGTGAACCTTCGTATGTACATTTTAATGGATGGCCAGGTGAGTCTTTGTAACTATAATTATGTTAGAACATGAATGATTATATAAATACACATTTGAAGAAGAAAGAAGATAAAGGTAACAAATAATAATAAAAGTAATTATATTGAAGTTATTAATCAGCTTAAAAGTGAAGTGGAAATTACGAATTCAACATGATTCTTTTGCACTTATTTCAACGTGAAGAATTACTAATTGAAACTTGTTCTACTTGTAGTCGAACACTATCCGGATGAAATACTATTGTATTCCAAAAATGACGAGTTCTTACTTTTGACATTTGAAAAACTGTAGGAGATATGGATCTGTGCCAACTCTTTGTGCCACAGCTCTTGCCATTTGATCATACGTCATTCTTAACGAGAGTTCCATTGTAAAGCCTGGATCATTAGGAATCGTCTTATCGCAAAATGTTACTTCCACTCTGTGAAATAGGTCCCTGTAAACAGATAAAAACTTTGTAATGTAACTGCTGATAACAGAATTAATTTCTACGAATATTTGGGTAACTTACTTAAAATATTCTCTACACGTCGGAAGCTCATACATCTGATTGTCTCCTTCTTTTTGAAAAACGATAATATCGCCATCCATTAATTCATCGAGGACTTTCTCTAACGGATCTGTTAGGTTATCGATTTTTTCAACCAAATTTGGCTTAATTTCTTCGAAAAGCGCTAACTCTGTATCAGGTGGAAATCCAGCCCTTTCGTTTAAAATAGGTATAAGTTCCTCTATGTAAAATAAGTCATGTAAATTATTTTCCATTATTAGGAAGACAAAAGATTATAAATATTCTAAGGAGGAAATCGAATTGTATAAGAAATGTTTGGACTTTTTTAATTTAAAATGAAACTTACGGACTTTGGCTGTGACAGGCATATAATGATGACCACAATAATGTATCTTCTTATTTTTTGGATCATACAATTTAAAAAATAATAAGACATCGGTGTCTTTATCGAACGGTGGTAATGCTGTCAAATCTGAATCTGGAGGAACAAGTTCAACAAATACATTCCACGCATTTGGATTTTCCGAGCACTGGTAAATGGATTTCTGTGTATCAGGTTCTAATTCGAGCGGCATTGGTCTACAGGTATGATTCGAACGCACATTCAGTGGCCACAAACGAATTTGCTCTATTGGATATTTCTGTAGAAAAATGCCAGCACATTAGATACTTGAATGGTATTAGTGTTAATTGGAATGAAACATATGAGTCATTCTTAAATATTATGTTTCGAATCACCTACCGTACTTGTAGATGATCACAAAAATACTATATATGTAACCAAGCTAATAAAGCACATAATAAGAAGTCACACCAATACTTCAGCATTAATTAATTCAGAATATATAAAACATTACCGGTAACAATATCATATGTCAATATAGTATTGTGTGAGTAATAGCATGAAATATTGTACAACAATTACACTTACCAAGCTATCACTCAGCAATTCGAGAAACTCGTGCAAGGTACACTGCTTACGTACGCGAAATACACGATACAAAGCATGCTCTGGATCATACAAGTCATTTCCTTGGTGACCGTCAAAGTTATCCTCGAGAAGGACGTTGACGGTTATATATAAGTATGCTTCTGTTCTTTCCTTTCTTCTTATTTGTTCCAGCCTCTTCTCCTCTTGCAACCTCTCCACCAGCTAGACCAACAAAATTAAAATTATCCATATACATACTAAATTCGTCTCATTCGTAATTTTTCCTCATCTGTCTTCTAAAATTTCATTTTTAGAAAAGCAGTGTACTAGTATCATGCTTTTGAGATTCGAGGACAGATTCTGATCGAAACACCAAAAGAATGAATTTCGTTTTTCGTTTATGTAATTTTAATTTTGTTCATCTGCCGCAATACAGACTACTAAGTCAAACGATTACACAATGAAAATTATTCAGCTATAAATTATGGTACCGAGTATTCTAATGATAATGCAAATAAAATCGAACTTTGAAAGAGAATCATTATTAATGATTTCGTATTTAGAGAGAACATTTCCATTTAACAATATAAATTTAAAAATTTTGAGATTATATGTTATACAAATGAATTCCGAAATTTTTAAGAAATGCAACAGGTAGTTTTCTATTGTATATAAAATTTTAGAAAGTTATAAAATTCGCCGAAATTTTTGAAAGTTCAAATAGACATACTCGTGTGTGTCAAACATTTGTTGTTTTAACATGTGACCATTATTTGTGCCGAATAATAATAAAAATGTAATGTATGATCACAGCAGTGTGGAGATGCTTTACAATAAGAAATGTTAAAGAAATATGTTTTAAATTAAAGCATGGCTGCAAATTTTCAATAAATGAAAATTAATAAATGGTTTCTAAGTAACTAATGTGAATTCTATTCTTTAAATTTTCTAGTACTCAACAGTTTATTTCATACTTTTTCACTCTTTTTATGTCTAAAATATTAGTATATTATTTTATAGGTACTTTATAGCTATTACGAAATAGTATTCACTCTGTCGATGATCATTGAGTTTTTTTCAATTTATTAATATTTAACAACAAATAAATAGGTGGCATCTGTTGATGATTATATTGACTATTAACATTGACAAAATTTAATGAATTAACGACTCAATTAATTGATTCAGACCTTATTGTATAAGGTTCAGTATACTACTGTTCTTATTTACGTTAATTCGAAGTGTTAATTTACGAAAATCATAGACTTGATCATATATAAATCACGTTTCACTTCACTTGTTAAACGATCTTCATTAAATAATAAACACACTATAGAAGACATGTTAAGGAAGAAGCCGACATTATTAATAAATCCTACTTATTGTTCATTTCTCTCCTTTATCCCTTAACTTTATATGTTTCATGAGTTAAGACTCATTTTGCTTCAGATTTGAATTCTAATAATTATCTCACTATAGTAACTAATAAGTCTTTCATGCCCTTATTTTGCTTATAGTATATTCACACATTTCCAACCTATTCTGCGATATGTCTGTGCATCCTTCACTCAAAGCTTTAAAATACTACAATACAATTATTCGTTTCAGATATAATATTGTACAATATTTATTACAATAAACATTTTTAAACGATACTAAGGCTCATCATCATTACGCCTAATAATCAAATTCTATATCAGCCCGATTGTGATTCTTTATAGTATCTGAAGTGTAACGCGTACATTAATTATAGCTGTTTCTCTTCAGTCAATTAATATGTATAAATATATAATAAGTATATTATATATGTGTATGCATCTATTATAAATAAGAGTATTTGTCTGTAAGTTGTCCTTTTTATGGTACAATTTTACATGACAAAACAGACGGAAACGAAGAGTGACGAAATTGTGGCTTAGATATAGTTTTCGAGTCGAATAACAATTAGAAATTGTACCGAACTATGATGATCCAATAGTAATACGCATGAGTTAGGCCAATATAAGCGCGAACAGTGATGCGTACTATACGCTTACGTCGAAGATGCAATATGGGACTTTTTGAATATAACATTTTCTTTTTAAAAGCTCATATCCACACTATTATACGTCTTTAAACTTACTTACTCGCTGAAATTCATAGGATTATATTAATAACCACCTTTGTGAATCTTTTTGTCTAGAATTGGTTGATACACATATGAACGCACAATTTTATTCTTAAATTCATCCACACGCATGCACGCGTACACATCGCTAGTGTTGACTTATTAATAGGAGAATGAACGCCATCACATTTTCATATTCCCTTAAGTCAAATTAACTGACACCAACGGCAACACAGACTGTAATCGTTAAGAAATACTTCTTTCCTAGCTAAGCACAGTCTGCATTTTTCAATTTAATTACAATTATAGAATTCTGTTGTAATTGTAATTTTACTTTAACGTTACTGTGTGTTAAACATGTAGTAGTGTGTTGTATTTAAAAGTGTTCTCTAAATACGATGAACAGCAAGTATAAAATTGATATCTTTGATCTGGACAATCGCAATGTGGGAGAAACATTGATATTTAGCAAATGTAGAGATTTCGGTCAATGAATAGATTTAATGTCATGTAATGTTTTGTTGTGAAAATTTAAAGAGAATATATTCTATAAGTCCTGAATTACGAAAATCATCGTAAGTGTTTGTCTCTCATACGATACGTCACTGCTCGTGCTTTTTGCTGGCATAGATCACATATCACTAGTCACGATTTTGAATTATTAATAATTTAGTAATGAAGCCTTTACTGCAATTTCGTCACTATCAATTTTCGTCTTATTTTACCACATGGAATCACCTTTTAAAAAGGATGGTCTTCTTTAGTCGAACACTCGGTATTTATTTGATTTATTTATTATAATTATATTTATCATATAATTATAATAAATGTACAATATATGCATACGAAATATACAACATATATAATATATACATATTGTAATATATATATGTATACATATTATAATGTATATATATTATATTATGTACACATACATTACATATATATATATATATATATATACATATTACTATAAAATTTTTAAATAACAAAAAAATAAGTTAAAAAGAATCAAAAATTTCATTTTCTTCGTGACTCAATCGTCCATACCAAAAATCCTCTGTCAAACAGTTAAAATATTCGTATCAAACTAGAACAAATCTCTATATAACACGAATTATAATTAATATACATTTCACATGATTACAATGCACGATTTTATATGTAATGTTCAAAATATTCGAACAAGACAACGTTTAGGCAAATGTAGTAACATTCAGCAAAATAATGCGCGCGTGCCACTTTCAAAATGATTTAATGTGTACCTGAAAGTTTGGACACTATGTATTTAGTATCAACATTTGGTGATATAACAGCCTACAGCTGATAACACTATAAATTTCTGTTCATAAAAAATATTAAGAGAAATCTTATAACAAATATCTGGAAATATCTGTGTATGTATATAGAGACATTAAAAAAAATATTAATTTATTAAATTTAATTTGTAAATCTTATTTTCTGATTAATTCATATATCCAAAATATTGAATCTATTCAGATAGGTTTCTATTTTGATAAACTCATTTCATCTTCGCGTTTAACCAGTCATAATCGTGTCGTGAATTTCTTTTTTGTTTTTATCTTATATGTTACGAGCTAATTAGCTTAAAACGCATTTTTGAGAAGTAGGAAGAGAGTTCCATCGAAAAATAATATAAACAATTTACAACTCTTTCCAGTTCTTTGTATCGGTTTCCCTTTGTGTTTTATCTTAAAAGTCATGAATATAGAGATTTGGATTTCGAGAACTTTGAGTACACGGACGAAGAGTCGTAGTCTCTGTGTGTGAGTCTTTGATTGAGTCAGTCGTGTCTTTGTCACGTTCAAGTTCGCTCAACTCCTGGGAAAGTTCTCTTTGAAGGACGTTTCTGACCTCTTGAGGTATATCCTCTTCTTTAACTTCTTGCAAGACGTTTTCCAGTTCAGAGTTCCTTATGTACACCAGCATATAGGCGTTCGTACAATGTTTCACAGCCATAGTCATGTCCTCATCCTGACCACCATAATTATGATCAATGGCTTCCTGCTTTGTACACCTGGAGACGACGTCATCGTCGAATTTGCACCACTGTTTCAGAGTTAAGAGTGCAATCAATGATTGAAAAAAAATCATTATTTCAAGATATACAATTCTTCAAAATTAGAATATCACGTTTAATAAATTAATAATACTCAATATTTCAAAAATTAACGGACTATTTGCACTCAAGCACAGGTACGCTATATATTCAGAAAATATCATTTTATTACTATATTTTTACTAAAATTTATTACGCGTTATTCATATATAAATATATAAACTACACATACTTTCCCATCACCAGCTGGATTGATAAATACAACGTAATGACCACCATGATTATCTCCACTGTGAACTAAGACTGCATGCAGTGTGTAATCTGCACTCGTGGCTTCTTTATTTTGCAAATATTTGTCAAGACTTATTTTGTCATAGAATTCAAACCTTTGTAAAACGTAACATGTATATATATATATTTTTTTTTAAATATAGTATAACAGATACTATCGTGATTCGAAATCACTTAAATATATTATATCTAACAGAATATTGTTTACCTGTCATTAAATTTGACTGAACAATCTGTAACTGGATCATACTGAAATCGCATTAAATGCAGATGCAAAACTGGTGGAAAAGATGAAAAGATAACTCCTTTTTCTGCTTCCTGTAATCCATGTTCGCCAGCATCGTATTTATTATCACCATCCAGACTTTCAGTGCTTACATAGTCATTAAAGGATTCGTAAACTAGAATGATAATAGTTTCGTATACCATTTTATACACTGTAACGAACGCAGAAAGATGATTTAGATGATTAGTCACTTACTATTCTTCTTGCCCTTTATATTTAATTGTATGTCATAGAAAGTTTCAACTCTAGTTGATTTATAATCAATATTTTTACATTTAATAAACGACACCATTTTCCCTTCAAATAATTTTGGTACTGTACCCTCCACACATGTTCCTTTCATCTTACTTTCCAACTTATCTAAAAGCTGAAAAGGTTATTAGTAAAATCTATGAATCTAACCGAAACTCGTTCATCAGATTAATGTCTTATTATGAACTTGCTCTCCTACCACTCGTAAGAATTCTTGTACGTCGTGTTGCATAAACGAATCCAACGTCTCCCAACCAAAGCTTTTAGTTAGTTTTTTTGTACCTACTGGCTTATCAGAAAATTGTAATTCATGAAAAACCCTCTGTAAAGCCAGAGCTACACTCTTACTAGAATCATCACTTTCTGTTGGCATTTTATAAACAGCTTTTCGTAACTGAAAACAAATACATAGGGAACTAAACATTCGTGTCTCTTATGAGTCTTCAGTTTTATCTATTCGATCTCATGATTATATACGTCCAAGAAACGCTAAAATCAAACTTTCGTGTTCAAACAAAAAAATTTTAGTTGTCTTTTAATAAATCATTCTTTGAGGAATGCAGCCAAAAGAAATGCGAGTCTGAATGGTTATTAGGTACGCATGATTTTGCTATTGGTCGAAGTGATAATATCTGCATTATCGTCAACACTTCTTTATCTAATATTTTATACGTTTAACTTACCTGATTGGTAAAATACAAAGTTTGAAGTAAAGAATTCATATAACACGTAGCACCTTGATTTTTTAAACCTACAAATCCAGTATGTTTTTTACTATCCCAACTGACACCATGTGGAGCATCAGCCATCACATGAACCTATTTCAACGAGTTCAATATTAAAACTTTCGATAATTGTCTAATCAAACTAAGATGTACAAGTTCATTTATAGGAGAACTTCTGCAGACTTGAATTTTACTAACCTCAAGTGTAATAGTATCATCTTGAATGTAACCTTTATCAGGATCCAAAAGATCCTGCCACGTCATAAAATGACTAAATCCCCAATCGTTTTCCTTACTATAGAATAGATGTTGAATCTCTAAAAAAAAAAGTATATAACTGCTTAAATACACATAAAAATATGTATCCACAGTTTAGAAAAGATAAACTTTAGAGAAAATGCTAGAACCCAAGAATGTAATAAATTTTCCAATAAAAATTCGAGTATAGAGAAGAGAGTCCTTAAAGACAGTAGAAATAGAATCGTGATATGTTACGATATACTAACTTCTGTTAAATGACTCCTGTCCTTCTTTGCAAGAAAGTAGCCGAAGATCTGCATTTGCATAACAACTCCATGATGCTGATTCACTTTCTCCATTACATTGAAGATAAAA
The DNA here is from genome assembly GCA_916610235.2 of Lasioglossum morio. Taxonomy (NCBI): domain Eukaryota; kingdom Metazoa; phylum Arthropoda; class Insecta; order Hymenoptera; family Halictidae; genus Lasioglossum; species Lasioglossum morio. The sequence continues at coordinate 2,177,107 of OU744324.1, read as the reverse complement.
ACCAAGTGATTTCTGAGGTGGTCGCTCCTGGGTCTGACTCGACCTTGGCATTACCATTATTTTCCATGGCAAATTACGAACGTAACATGGTGGTGACAACTGAGTGTCTTTCATTGTAGAAACATTTTCTACTACGAAGCGAAATATCACTTCTGATCTTGCTTCATCTAGTAAAAGATAAAAATAATATTGACATTTACAGCAAGAAAAGAAAAGTTCTGTATGTCTCAATAAACAAATTCCAAGTTTAAATATTGTGTGTAAAAATAATTGAAAAAGTATTTGCCAAAAGCATTTAAAAAATATGTATTTTAGCCTTCTGCAATGTATTAATAAATGAAATTCTAGAAGTTGTTGAATTTTTCATGAATAAAAACAGAATACATGATATTTTTAACTAGCCTTAACTACATAACTACTTTCTTGTATAGTATATTATGTATAAAATATAAATTATAAGTAAATGAACAAGTCTCTTATCTAAGTGATGTTTCATTTTAAATTATAACTATGATGAAATAAAGTCTTTCATTTAAATGATGCTCTACTTTAAATTACAATTGAGTATAGAATTTCTTAGATCGATAGTATCTAAGTAATCTATCTTAAATAGATAGTAAAACTACATAATCATCTTTTATACTTGCTAACTTTTGACATACATGATGTAACGAATTTCATGAATAGTCAAATTTTGGATAGAATTTTACTGTTAACAGTGGCATCGAACTTGCAATTGTTAAATTCAAAAGTTTCGATTTTGAATAGAACAAAACTTTTTAAATTAATAGTAACATGAAAGATATCTATACTTTTTCTTCCTCCAAATTTTTAAGATCATCATCACAAAACTGGAAATACCAGATGATTGAATCATTTTATATTTTATGGAAAAAGATAGAATATTCAATATGTTCACAATTAATATAAACTTGAGCCGACGCACACGTAGACTTACAAGCTGTGAGAAATAATCACAGAATAAATATCATGGAAATATTTAAAAATTTACTTTTGTGACATTCAATCACAAATTTGTAAATACAAACTCTTCTAATTCCTTTCATCTTGTATCTGTTTAGAGTACCGTGAAGCACATTGACAACTAAGAAAATTGCACACAAAAATTTATAATATGCAAATATTTTGCAAAATTATTGAAGACCTCATATGATTGAATCGCATACACTATTGTACATTTATATATATATTATTTAACTCTTAAATGATAATAATTGTTGCCAACTACATATAACAGAGCAACTTATTAGAGTATGTATAAATTAACCTTATTCGTTTTAAAATGTATCACCGAAGAATTGAAAGAATAGATTTTGATCTAATTTTGATTTGAAGATATATCTTCTTAATCTTTCATAATTCTTAGAAGTCTTTTTATGAGATATAACGATTGCTATCAAGAATAATCAATTACCAAATTACAAGCTAAGTATCATTGTTAAAAAACATTGGAATTGTTTCATGTGAATTTAAAGTAGCAATTCTTTTTCACAGAATAAAATAATTGAACACATTTAAAAAAATCTTATGAAGCTACAGTTTTAATAAAATGAATATTTTATTATATTCATATATTACCTTCTCCCATTTCTTGATCTTGAACTATACAAGTTAATTCAGATTCTCCGTTCATAGGACTAGTATCATTACCATCTCCTCCACCATCATTTGGTGTTTCTAAAAGGTTAAGATGAATGTATCTTTTGTAAATTAGATCTACAAGAAGATGTTTTCTTCAAATAAGAAACGTATTAAATTCCATGAACATATTGAATAAGAAAAATTGTATAAACTGTATATTGTTTCACATTGAACTAACTACACACAAACATAACTGCACGTGTATCGGTTGTATTCTACATAACTTTTATGAGTAAAAGAATTACATATGTTCTAACTAATAGTTGTCTACAGTCTTATAAATGTATAAATCTGTTAAAGATTTATAAAGATATTCATCTAGTAATTTCACAGATATTTGACAAAAGAAGTTATGTTGTCAAATTTGAATCATTATGACATGATGGAAAAACAAATGAATACTTGAATCAATTGAACAACTATTATCAATTACTCGGTATAGAATCAAAATATAGGCAAACTTTTAATACCCAATTCTTATTAGAAATGTTCAATGAAAAATTCATTTAATTCTTTAAATATTTCATATTATCTTTAAATGGAAAGAAACATTTGTGTATACATATGAATATATATTACATATAGTATATACATATATGTATATGTATATATATGTATGTATGTATGTATGTATGTATGTATGTATGTATGTATGTATGTATAAATAGAGGATAGGTCATAAATTGTGTGGTAAAAGTGGAGTGGGAAAGATAATAAGTTTAACTTTTGAACAAACAAAACTTCATTTCCAGGAAAATGAGTTACAAGATCAAGTATTCGTGCACCTAACTGATACCTGGCATGACTGTTTTTTGTATACAACAGTTTTTTTTTTCAAAAAATAAAGCTTTCAATAACAGAAAGTTATTTCATTAATTTGACTCATTTTCAGTCGTACTGAAAATTAATTATAATTCGTTATACGGATGAAAGAATTGAATAAAAGATGACTAAAAAATACAAATTACAATACATAATATATATATATATATATATATATATATATATATATATATATACATAAATTAATTTTAATATGTACATATATTATGCATAACTGCAACAATAAGTAACGAAAGCGTAAGTTGGAAATATGAAATATAATATTTCTAATGCAACGTGATAATAAATGTGAATAGATCGCAACGTCTACGATGTTATAATGTCAGAAATATTTTTGATAACCTTCAAAAGCAGAAATAAAAACATGAAGCTAAGTTAAAAATAGGAGAAAGGGTAGATGTAATGAAATAAAGAAGGATAAAATATACCTTCCTGCGTGTCCATTTCTTCGACTTCATTGACCTGAACTGGTGCCAGGTTGAGCTGTTTAAGATTTTCCTGGTCGTTAACGTGGTTCATCGCAATGCCGATATTGATGGTCGTCTTGATTGCGCCGGGAACCTCGGAGGCGGCTGCCGCCGTCGAGGTTACTTCTGTAGGTAGTTGAACTAGTGTAACCACAAATGAATTTCGTGCACAATGTGATTGTTGCCGTTCAATATACTGACTATTTTCGTCGAGGACGGATGACTTTTGCTTAAGCAAATTCTGCTGAGACTGCGGCTGTTCGACTCCAATCACAACCAGATTCGCGTCACTACCACCACGACTCGAAAACGACGTTGATTTACTACACGGAGACGATTGATATTTGCTTGCAATGCGTCCAATTTCTGCAACTATCAAGTGCCCCCGCTGTTTTTGGGGGACGCCCACAACATATATTCTACCTTCGTATATGATATTTTGTTCGTAATTCTTACGTTGTTCTGTGTCTTGTCGCCACGGTTGTATGTTGTATCTTTTCTTATTCCTGTGGCATCTGTCTTGTTTGCTCTCCTTAGTTCATACTAGTTCGCTCTTTCTCGCCCGATCCGAGAAACGGTTTTCGCACCGCAGGACCGGCGCGCTACTAATCGGGAGGCCTACGTACTTCTTGCGAACCTCGACTCTTTAGGTTTTAATCTTAATTTCTTCCAACCACTGCCAACAAACCCCTACGTAAAGAAGTTCTTCTATCGGTGCCTCGAGGTTTCTAATGTAGTCACCAGTGCACACAGCTGACGTTTTCACGAACAACGATAGGACGATCTGCTTGGATGATCGTCTCTCAAATCTCTTTTACGCGAAAATAAACAAAATGGCGACTAGCCACACTGTTCTGGGCCTGCCTAACTGTCCTGCAGACAATTCTTACGGATCATGAAATTTTTGCAACTCTTCAGATAGCATACCCAATGAAACATTTTATTTCATAGTCGCGGGAAATATAAAACAGTTAGACAGAAAGTCCGATAGATAAAGTATTCGATACGTTAGAATATTGCATGTCTACTTTCAATAACTAAATAAGCTGATGAATCAAAATCTACCTTCATCACAACGAAAGATGTATAGATAATAATACGTGAGTTGCGTGTAACAGGATTTACAAATGTATCGGATGTAATATGCTACGATAGATATACGCGAAGTTTTACGTACTCGTATAATGTATTAATTATACTATATATGTGTGTATTTTAATAACAATGCTTTTTTCTCCCCACTTCAATCACTCAAGAGTCATCAGCCACAATGAATGTACCCGTTTACTCCGTAAATATTCTATGGTCAATTGCAATGATTGCACTGTACTCACGTCACGTGTAACACTGTTGGTAATGTAACACGCAGGACTTCTTCAGAGGCGAAACTTCGACGTTTTCCAAGAACCAGGTTTTAGTGCGCACACAGAATATTGTGCTGCCGCTGAACAATATAAGTATATATATATATATATAAAGAATATAGATTAGTGTGCGATGCGCTCATAGACCATATGGTCTAAGGTCGTGTGCGCATGAATACGAAAGCAATACGCAGTGAATGGAACTCTAAAACAATACGATATCGACGATAAAAATTTCACTCCTTTCTGTACTCAAAACTCGATGGAATCAGAGAGGAATATAATAAGAAACATTTGAACTTGATTTTCCCAATGAAAAAATTGTAATTACCTCTTGTGTTTTTCGAGCATATGCATATGACTTTTTGTAAACTGACAATGATAATGTAGTAACGTAAATGTTTTATAAATATATTGAATCCTTTCTGAGTAACCAGTGGCAAATAACATACGTAAAGTAGAAAGTTTCCACTCTAAACAGATTTTCTTGTTTAAGGGTATCTCACTCAAAAGGTAATTCTGCATTTCGAACATTTGATTGGTCGTTACATTTAAACGTATAGAGTAAGGAGGGCGGTGCATTATTCACTGACGTAATTTTTATTCTAATTTTACATTGGATCATCTTTACTTTAACGTAAAATCATATTTCTGAAGATTTAACTATATTTTTATGTAAATATTTGACTTGGAAAATAAAATTCATCCACTGTCAACGATACATACCAATATCTTTCCATTAATTGGAAAATCAAGTATTTTTCTGTTCAATCGTTAATGTATAATTCGAAAAATAATTTGAACATTTGCAAGATAGAGTAACAACTGTTAATAAAAATCGCGAGGTTTAATTAGTTATTCCTTATCGCTAAAAGAATGCCAGGGTAAGCACAATTATTTCTCTTGTGAAACATACTGTTTAGGATATCTCTTCCAGCGTCAAAAAATCGTTTACAGGTATTTAATTTTAAATCCGTTATTATCAAACATTTAAAACTATAATTTTAGTACGTCATTAATATAATATTATCGAGCGCACCGATATTCAGATGCCATGAAATGGGAAAACGATCGATACTTTAAATTAATGATCACTGTAAATCAAATATTAATTACAATAGTTCTTACAACGATTGAGATATATTATACATATTGTTGTTATTATTGAAAATTGTTAACCTATGTAATTCAATGAATAATGCATGTTAAACGTAATAAATGATACAATAGTAAAATCATAAGGTTATAATCATTTTAATTTTATTAAAAGCTTGAAAGTGTGATAACTAATAACAAAAATATGTATTTTACTAGCGTTACAGAAATGTCTTTGGATCACATGTTCTGTTCCCGATGCAAAGACGGGTTTGTGGCTCATGAAAAAATTGTTAATTCACATGGAGAACTGTGGCATCCTCAATGTTTCGTGTAAGATTACTTAATTCATTACCAAATGTAATACAATATTTTGAACATTTATTTGATTCAATTTTATATTTTACTAGATGCGCACAATGTTTTCGACCATTCCCTGATGGAATATTTTACGAATTTGGAGGATATAAATATTGTGAACATGATTTTCATGTTTTGTTCGCTCCCTGTTGCGAAAAATGTGGTATGAAAATTTTATCAATATATGAAAATTTCAATCGATGAAACACCATAAAGACTGTAAATGTTATCTAACTTTTTACATTCATAGGAGAATTTGTTATTGGTCGTGTAATAAAAGCAATGAACGCCAATTGGCATCCAGCATGTTTCCGTTGCGAAGAATGTGACGGTGAATTAGCCGATGCAGGATTTATTAAATGTCAGGGTAGAGCTTTGTGTCATACCTGCAATGCTCGTGTGAAAGCAGGGGCACTTGGAAAATACATTTGTCATCAATGCCAGTATGTATTTTTGCTATTTTCTTTCATCTCGTTTATACAAAAAATATTTAATAATGAATTTTTAGCGGCGTAATCGATGACAAGCCCTTACGTTTCCGTGGAGAATTATATCATCCTTATCATTTCAATTGTACAGCTTGTGGTATAGAGCTTAATTCTGACGCTAGAGAAGTTAATTCTAGACCAGGCTATGCTGCTAATGAAATGGTACACCATTTTATTACATTATTTTATTTACATATATTAGTTTCTTGAATGTACAATGAATATTTGTATTCTTTAGAATGAATTATATTGCTTGAGATGTCATGATAAAATGGGAATTCCAATTTGCGGTGCATGCAGACGCCCAATCGAGGAACGTGTAGTTACTGCATTAGGTAAACACTGGCACGTCGAGCACTTTGTTTGTGCAAAATGTGAAAAACCATTTTTGGGCCATAGACACTACGAGAAAAAAGGTCTGGCTTATTGCGAAACACATTATCACCAACTATTTGGGAATCTGTGTTTCGTCTGCAATCAAGTTATAGCTGGTGATGGTATGTATATTGTTTAAATACATAAAAAAGATCAATTAAAATTCTTCCTACATTCTATAATGTGATTCTTTATGTTTCAGTTTTCACAGCTTTAAATAAAGCATGGTGCGTTCATCATTTTGCGTGCGCATTTTGTGATCAAAAAATGAACCAAAAAACTAAGTTCTTCGAATTTGATCTGAAACCAGCTTGCAAAAAGTGTTACGACAAATTTCCACAAGAATTAAAGAAACGCATGCGCCGAATGTATGATTTAAATCCCAAAAAGATACCAGCTTAAAGGAAAAGATGCCAGAACATTTATATATTTGCTATTTGAAATGAGTAACGCAACATTCAATTACACTGGTACAGATTACTATTTATTGTGAATCTAACGTTGTGCTTATACATTAATTGCTACCGTTTCTTATTTTATATCAAATATTTATATTTTATACTGTAATCCGGTAAGTAATTATTGAATAGAATGCTCTATATAACAAGAGTACAAACATTAAAGCTTGTTAAAATTGATACTTCTTTCTATAAACACTACAAATACATTTTAACATCAAAGTGCCTTGTACAATATAACTTTTATGCGATTACTTTTTTTTTATCCTTTCACATAAAAAGCCAGACGACAGTGTAATGTTTACATTTTTTAAAAATATCTATACGATTGTATTTTATATAAAACTATATAAATTTAACGTTATATTTGTTATAAAAATATAACATAACAATATATATCATGTTAATAGATTATACTTTCATACTCTGTATAAATTGTAATGTTATGATAACATAAAAATATTATATAAAAAAAGAAATAATGTTTGGATTTTTTGTGTTCAAGAGAAAATTCCACATCTTATGTTATTTATGCTGGAACTTTTATTCATTTATCATGTTCTTCGGAAAGACGTCAGTCATGTTTTCTTGATATAATACCACAATTGGATATAACTATTGCTTTAATTGGTTTTCCTGTTTTTGTACCAAATTCTTCAATCTAGATATAATGAATGTTATTCAACTAAAACGGCAGAAGAACGAGGTTGTCAAATTACTGAAAAGTATAACTACTTTGTAAATATTTGATAGTCCAGAAATAACTTTTCCAAAAACAACATGTTTTCCATTCATCGTTTCTAAACGTCTGAAAGTGAGATTGAATTTAGAATCATTTTTATCCTCATCATTACCACACATAGATAATATCCCTGGTCCTGCATGAAGTAAATCAAAATTCTCATTTTCAAATGGATCGCCAAAAGCGGAAGCTCCTCCGCTTCCGTTAAACTTTGTTACGTCACCACCTTGACACCAATAACCCGAAACTACACGATGAAATGGTGTATTTCTGTTAAACAATGCATATTTTTCGCTTTCTAATGGTTCCTTCTTTAAAATATGGTTAATATCTTGTACTAAAGTATTGCCAATTAATTTTTTACTTGTACGATAACCCGTCTTTCGTTCCACGACATAGTTCAGAGAAATTAGCACACGTTTGTGGAACAACATCATCGTAAAGCTGAAACTTTATATTTCCTAACTTTTGTCTGTCGCTTTGAATTTCAATTTCAAAAAAACATTTAGTTCGAATGGATGGATTTAATCCTTTCATTAATGATATATCTTTAATCATGCAATGATCTTCATTTGGTTGCGACACTGCAATTTGAGTGTGAACCTTTTGATCGAATCTATAATGAAGATTATTAAATGAAAATAAACATTTCTATAATTGTTTAAAATATAATATAATGCAATATTCAAGTGTTATAAAATTAAAGCCAGATAATTTGCCTTTTACCCAGCATTACTGTTTTTCGCATATCCCTCCAACTTTTTATAAATTCTCCAGTAGGATAGCAACTACTAGCTTCAGAAATACCTTTCAGTAAATTTTTATTCATTTTCATAATCATTTTATTGTTTCTATCTTGATCTTGTTGTTTAGATATATACGTGGTTTTTGTCATCCAACAGTCTACTTTTCCCTATAGTTGATAAGATTAAAACTAATTATATATACATACTAATTATTCCATCTGTATTGCTACTTTTATTTTATATCATCCAATAGGATGAAACAAAAGTTATATAAATATCAACGTTTTATTTAAACCTTTTCCATTCTTACTATTATTTTTTTCTTTGATAAGAAAAAAATTCTTATACTTACTCCTGTACGACTAATCGTGCTCATTCTTTTCAATAATTCCATGTTTTCTTTATCTATTTCTCTTACTCGGTTCGCGTCAATAGTCAAAGTACGTTTCTTATAATAATAAGATACATCAAACTTTGGAGGCTTATTATCGACTGTAGCTACAGCTTTGCGAATTTTTCGTTTGTATTCTTTGTAAGCTTTCTTATCCATAGTTGTTCAAGTTTTTGAATGAAAAATATTTACAAAGAATTTAAAAATGGATATTTCAAATTATCATTTTAAATTACTTTTCTCTTGTAATTGTCATATTATATTCACTTTATTTCGTAACTGATATTACGTACTGTCAATTATGAATTAATAAACTATCAAATCAACATATGACATATAATTTGAAATTAGCTACAATTCTCCTGTATAGTGGCATGTATACATATGATTATAGATAATCTATACATGCGTCTATTACTCACTTTTGAGAATATAGCTAAGTAAATCAAATATTCAAATTTATTTTTGTATTTATATATGTTATTACTATGTACACTTTCAAGTATATCCTAAAATTTTTTAGGACCTAAATGTATAACCAATAAGCGATTATTTAGAAGTAAAGTCAATTGGAAGGAAATTTTTGAAATATATTTCTCAAACAGGTACCAGACAGGTACACTCGATAGAAATGCAATATAATACGTAAACGCAGATTAATTTGAACTAATTTATGTGAAAAATATCGTTACAGAAAGTATACCAACAAAATCATGTCAGTAAAGGTTATAAAACGCTTCAACATGGTGAACGCAGGAGGTAATGTTATCCCAACGTTTCGTGATAGTTTTCGAGTAGTAAATAATGATTTATTGAGATGGTTTCCTGGTCATATGGACAAAGGAATAAAACAAATGCAGCAACAATTAAAAAACGTAGACTGTGTAGTTGAAGTTCACGATGCCAGAGTTCCGATTTCTGGACATTATGCAGACTTCACTAATACTTTGACTGGATTGAAACCTCATATTTTTGTATTGAATAAAATTGATTTAAGTGATATGAAATATAAGAAAGCTATAATAGATAAATTAAGAGATAAAGGATTAAATAATGTATTGCTTACCAATTTTAAAAATGAACATTGTAAAGGAGTTAAAGAACTGCTGCCATTAGCACAAAAGTTAATTCAAGATTCAAATCGTTACAATAGAACAGAAGAGAAGTCATACGCACTGATGATTATTGGAATTCCAAATGTAGGAAAATCTTCGCTTATCAATCGTTTAAGAAATAACAATCTTGCTAAATCTAAGGCTGTACAAGTAGGCGCAGTGGCTGGTGTTACAAGATCTGTATCGAATCGTGTAAAAATATCAGAAAATCCAGACATATATGTTTTGGACACGCCTGGAATTTTATCTCCTCGAATAAAAGATGTTCATTGCGGTTTAAAGTTAGCAGTAGCTGGTTGCATGCAGGACCATTTAGTAGGGCACGACATACTTGCAGATTATTTATTATTTTGGTTCAATCAACAGAAACGATTTCAGTATGTAAAAAGATTGGGCTTGCAAGAGCCTTCTGATAATATATTATACGTTCTTACATTTATCGCAGCAAAAATGAAAAGAACTAGAAAATTTAAAAATTACGATGGGAGTAGTATTGTAAAACCAGATTTCAAATTTGCAGCAGAGTATTTTCTTACTTTGTTTAGAAAAGGAGAGTTAGGTAATTATTGTTTAGATGAAGATTTATTGAAACAGTCTAAAGATGTAGAAACATAGATATCTTTTAATAATAAACCAAAAAGGATAATTTGATGTTGTATAATTATTTTTATGTAACACACTTAAATATACTTTTGTAATGAAAACAGATAAACGAAACTTAGACTATTGAAATATATAAAATACTGTACACAGAATACCCCTGATTAATCTTCCCATTATTATGTGAAATATGCCCATTTAAATTTTAGTTTTCAATCAATTATTAATCAATTGATTAAACACGAAAATACGAACTAACAAATAAAGTATTAAAATCTTATTCCTCGATCGAAATCGGGCACCGCTAATCCCCGTTAAGATACAAATGGTCCCTCCAACATACACATAACATAAGTCCTGTTACTTTTCCTTGGTATTGCTACTTTCTCCAGTAGTAGGCTGATATCTTTCTTCGTAATACTTTGGGAAATAAAACTTGAAATGTTTTAGTTAGGATACTTAAGATAAAACGCAATAAAACGTGAATATTCGAAGTATCAGTAAATCAAATTATTCGAATTGTATAAATTTATAAATACTTCTAAATTTGAAAAGAGTTAGTAACATATGTTATATTATTTTTCAATTACAAATTTAGAAGAAATGTTTGCAAGATTGACATTTTATCCAACACTATTTTATAATGTGTTGATGGAAAAAATTTCGTCAAGAAATTGGTACGATAGAATCGACGAAACCGTTGTATTAGGCGCTTTACCATTTCGAGGAATGACTAAAAAGGTATGAAACTGTATATTGCAAATCAATTATTAGACATCATTAGAATAATGACAATGGTGAAAAAATCTCATTCTTGAAAACATATTTTTCCACATAAACTGAAAGTTTAACTATCAAGCGGATAAAATATTAAAAATTTTCAGTTAATAACCGAAGAGAACATCGCGGGTGTTATTTCAATGAATGAGGATTACGAATTGAAATTATTTTCTAATAGTGAAAAGGTATTTGCTTTTTCATTAAGACTAACGTTGCCTATAAAGCGAGAAATAAGATATAATTTTATTTTGCAGAAACAATACGAATATGTACTATTATATATGGTGTACGATTTTTTAGGAATGGCAGAATCATAACGTGAAATTTTTGCAATTATCGACAACAGATATTTTTCAATCACCTTCGCAAGACAAATTATTGTGTGGTGTAAAATTCATTAATAAGTTTCATAATGGGTCAACCGAGAAAAATAAATCTCATTCTCCTGATAGTGATGGCCTTTACACTGGTAGTGTTTATGTACATTGTAAAGCAGGAAGAACACGTAGTGCAACATTAGTAGGCTGTTACTTAATGATGGTTAGATTGCAAAATAATTATAAATATGATGCCTAAAAGAACAATATATTAAACATTCATTTTTTGTAGAAAAATCGATGGACTCCTGAAGAAGCAGTGCATTATATGAAGGTAAAGAGGCCTCATATATTACTACACACAGCACAGTGGAGTGCTCTTAAACTATTTTATAAAAATAATATAGAAAATATAAAATGACGTAATTATTAAATAGGCACGATTTGTATAAATAAATAAATGAGTAACTAATATAATATACTTTGTCAATATTTATTTTTACAATACAATAATAAATATATTTACACTTTTTTTACGTTTCTTGATGCAAAGTCTTTAGCAGCATTAATTGCACTGCGTAATAAATTTTCTGATGGCAAATTTGATACGTTTGTTGACTTCATACTAGCAACTAATGACGGATTAAAACCTTTGATTGCACCGTATTCCGCATTGAAAATTTCAAGCACTATTTTCATCCACGTTTGAGCGTTAAATGTGTTACACGCAACTTCCTACAATGTGTAAATATTATTAAAATAATTAGAACATGTTAAAATTCAGTTCTATTTTGCATACCTGAGGCACAGAACATCGTGCTTTTATTGTTCCATTATGAGATATAATAATTAATACAGGAGTATTTGAAAATGAAGACATAATTTCTTGAAGCGATAAGTACGTTGGATTATTATATAAACAATGAACAATGAAAGAACCTGGATCTGTATCTTTCACTTTCAAAATTATATCCGACCTTAAAAATTATATGCGTGATAAATTTCAAGTTCTCAACATTTTTACATAGTCTGCAATACTTACTTTTCTATTTCTTTAGCTTGTAACCAAGCATGTTTATTTAAATCTTCTATTTGCTTTAAACATTTCATTTTAACGAGGTACGGTATTGGTATTTCTTCATTAACATCGTTTATTTCATCTTTAATCTCTTCGCTAATTGATTTGAACGTTTCATATTCGAGTTTTCCACGATTCAATTTGTCTCTTAAATTCAAAACTTTTTCTTGCATATTTTTCCCTACCATTTTAGCAGATTCAGCTAATTGTCCTGTAGCTCCTTTAACAGTAAAATTTGCTGATCCTTTCGAATGGTAATTTAATAAAAAAAATTGTTCCAATATTCCAGTCCTATGTACATGTGTACCACAACATGCTTCCCTAAACAAAATTTTTATATTAGGAGTATATAAAAGAAAGTAATTAATTGAATAATTATGTGTTCGAGGACACTTGCTTTGATTTTAAGTCAGGGGTGTCAATGTCCACTACTCGAATATCTGTATAAGGATAAATCTCTCCTGGGATTAGTGTTACAAAGTTTTCTGTCAATAATTCTGATGAATTGAATACCTTCGATTTAACAAAAACATTAGCTTTTATAACATTATTTATGGATTTTTCAATTTGTTTAAGTTGTTCAAGGGAGAGTTTATCTCCAAAGGAATTAAATTGAAATTTTAAAGAATGTGGAAGAACTAAAGAACTGCGTTGATAAACAGCATGTAATGTTTGTTTCATGGCGGCATTCAACAAATGTGCAGCAGTATGATGTTGCATTAATCCTTTTCTACGATCAGGATCGATGGATACTATACAATTACCTCCAATTTTAATTTCTTTATTTAAATCTCTGAAAGAATGAACGTTTAAGTTGTTTTGTATTATAAAACCTCTAGAAATTAAACTAAAGACTCACTTGCGATCACCATCAGCAAGTTGACCAAAGTGAATAACATAACCGTCCCTCTTTTGCACATTGTTTATGTGGACAATTAAATCATTTATGAAAATGGTCCCATGATCCGATATTTGACCACCTTCTACCGAATAACATAACGTTTCATCCAATATGATTCCAATTTCGACTCCTTTATTCAACGTAATACCTTTACTTATAGCATCATCTTTATTATTTAATATTAAATTACCTGAAATAAATTGGATATATGTATTACTATCATATTTAGCAAGTAATCAACTTCAACGAATAGATTTTACCATTTACAATTATTCCTACTATTTTACACTCTATTGTAGGAAACTCATAATTATTTCCAACAAAAACATATTCATATTTCAACATATCGTTAGTTTTAGGTACATTATTCTTCTCAAGTAAATTTATATATTCTTTCATAATTACTTCATTACTCTTATCTGTGCCAATTTTTGATTGATATTTGACATTTTGTAACACATTTTGAAAATCTTCTTTGTCAAATTGTAGGGACTCAATTTCTGCAAGTTCGGCTATCGTTTCCTCATTTAATCCGTATGTATCGAACAATTTAAAAGCAACATTTCCTGGTAGCGTTTTAGAGGTTTTTCTATAAAGATAATAATGTATGAAAGAAATTTTTTTTTTTTAAATTTCTCTCAATACTTACAAGTCTTCGACTACACTTTGTAGATACTTATATGCATTTAATAAACCGGGAGCCATCCAATCAGTGACTGATGCTAATTCAGGTCTATTTTCAACCATCTTCCTCCATTCTTTACCAGATGTTTTCCTCAGTCGTTTAAATAAATCTTCTTCAAATTCCACTATTTTCTGTACCTAAATAGAATTCTATTTATAGTGATTTATACAATTTTTTTCGTTCGTATAATGTTACCTTTTTAAGATTAGTTTGTAATTCTGGATAAACATCGCCCAAGGTATCAGCCACTGCATAAGAAAGTTCTGAAAGTATCTTTTCTTTTTTAAATACTTTCTCACCTGTATCAATTACTTTTCTTATTATTTTTCTAAGTTTATAACTGAAAATGTGTTATTTCTCATAATGATTGATAGCAGTAATTGTGCTTATGGTTATTCGAGTGACTTACTTTTCCTCTGGCACCATTCCATCTGCCAGGGCAACAGTAATCATCCTACTGTGATCTACTAGAATTCTATAGCTACTATCAAGATTATTATCATCATCAAAAAATCGTCCTCTGTAGCCAGGTGCTTTTGTGTATTTTTCGGTAGCTTTAATAAGTGGTTGGAAAAGATCTGTGTCATAGTTTGAATTCTTCCCTTGGAGAAGTGCAACTAATCTTTCAAATCCCATACCAGTGTCCACGTGGTACTTTGGTAGAGGCATTATCGTACCGTCTGCTAATCTAATATAAAATAATAAATATTAAATAATTAATTTTAGACAAATTTTAAGAAACTGGAACCAACTAAAGTCCTATTTTCATTGGTAATACCATTTGTAGGGCCAAAGTAAATAAAAATCATACTCAGTTCTGCCAATTTTAATACTCCAGCATTTTTTCGAAATTTTTATAAACCATAAAGGCATAAAGGTCTGCAGTCTACTGATTATAAGATTAATAATTTGTATA
Organism: Lasioglossum morio; assembly: GCA_916610235.2. NCBI lineage: Eukaryota > Metazoa > Arthropoda > Insecta > Hymenoptera > Halictidae > Lasioglossum > Lasioglossum morio. The sequence goes on along the minus strand of OU744324.1, from coordinate 2,161,724 downwards.
TGTTAATAATCTAATGCTTACCGTCTGTACTGTATAAAAACTATATTCCATAATTCTGTGAGATCCGAGTATCCTTTATTAACTCTCATAGACTGATTCGATGAATGGTTTTTATGATCTATATGTATTTCCGTGCAAGATCCACATGGTCCAGAAACTCCCATTTCCCAGAAGTTATCTTGTATACCGAATGGCAAAACTTTATCCTTGGCAACACCGATATTTAACCAGATATCTCTGCATTCCAAATCTGGCTCTAATCCTAATTGTTCATTTCCACCAAAGTATGTTACGTACAATGAATTTTCCTTAATGCCGTAATGTTTTGTCAATAGATTCCATGCGTAAAGACATGCTTCTTCCTAGAAATTAAAATTCATAATTAGTTTTATGCTTGTAATCTTTGAAAATAGAAGAAGTACCTTAAAATAATCTCCGAAAGACCAATTTCCTAACATTTCAAAGAACGTGTGATGATAACTATCGTTTCCAACTACGCTGAGATCATTGTGCTTTCCGCTAATTCTAATACACTTTTGAGAATTTGTAACTCTCTTCACAGGTGGATCATAATAATTCAAAAAGATCCCCTTAAACTTAAAAAAAAGTATATATATATAATTATTATATGTATGTACATTAGTATAAAATTTTTTGAGAAATGCGAATGTACTTGATTCATGCCAGCATTTACGAACGAAATTGAGGAATCATTGAGCGGTGTAACTGGACTGCTTCGTATAAAAGTATGCTCTAAATTGTCTTTAAAGTAATTCAGAAATTCATTTCTGATTACTTTTGAATTCCATTTAATTGAATTGGAAGTACTGGAACTGTATAATCGATTTAATAACGTATTACTCATATTTCCTCTTAGCAGTACTGTCTTCCACATTTATGTATTTATTTATTGCATAAATATTTTCGATCTTGAATAAATATTATATATAATAATTTATAACAATATTAGATGCAAAATAGTTTCAGTTAAAACATTTATGTATAGGCCATTTTTAACCTTTCAATGGTTCTGTTTCAACCATACCAATATTTTGTCAAGATGAATACAAGTATTATAAATTCTTAAAAAATTTGATACAAAATAGTATATATAAAATATACAAATTGCATTTAAATTAATTTATAGACGTTAATAGTGAATATATAATTAATTCATAGTACATAATATCTTAATGAAAATGAACCTTAAGGTATTTGCATTAAACGATCGAAAAACCTTTCTGAAACAGACAATTTTTATGAATAATAATAATTAATTATTTTTATTTGAAGAGAACGTCATGATTTCTATAAATAGTATGTTAATTATACATTTATATACATACAGAAACATAAATGTGTATTATGAGAACATGCCTTGTTGTAGAAAATGTCTAGTGACTTTTTCGTTGCTGCGTGAAAAGTGGTAGCACGTAGCACAAACCTTATCGTTTTCCGTCAAAAGTGTTCAAGGTGGAAGTCGTTGACGCCATTTCGTACCTCGTTTCGCTGTTAGCGTCACGAAAGTTTCTTCTCTTTTTACTTTAATTTCATTTCGCCAAAACGTCGCAACAACATGTAAGTATCACAATAATTTCTTAATAAAATAATCGTTGGTAAATAAAGATCACATGGAATGTTAGAGTTTGAATTACGAAGAGACTCGCGTACCGTCACTTACTAGGGCACGCCAAGGGCCGGTTGTTTTTAGACATCTTTTGCGTTGTATATCTTCGTTTGATAGTACAATTTTCTCGAAATTCAGTTCTCCATACATTCTGTACATCTCGCGATACTAATGATTATCAATTTATATGTACGCGGACAATACAAAATTGTTTTTTTTTACTTTAAGTGATCGAAAATCTGAAAACTTTCGTGGCCTTGAAAAATATATAAGCGTCTTTGCGTTTCCCGGAATATGGACACCGAACAGGTTTTTAAACAATTTTTTCTACTAATTTATTTTCGATATAAGGTCCCCAACTTTTTAGCATTATCTTTAAAGAATATTAACTTTGACAAATTTTTACATAGATCAATTTATTTGTTCATTCTGTAAGCCACTTGGTCTTACAGTGAAACTTAAAATTAGCAATTGTATGAACCATTACTTGTTATTAATATTCTTGAAGTGCTATAGTTTTTCCATTTCAGGAAATTTCAAGGAAATGCATATTATACTTACATGTAACCATTTCTCCCATAGGTATTCATTTTTAATAAGTATTCAAGGAGATTCTGTAACTATTTGAAATACTATTTTATATTTCTACTATACATCTAAACAACTTTTTCCCTCTTTGATATTTGAGAATAATATAAAAATGAGCATTGAATAAATAAATTTTTATTTGAGTTCATATACTTATGCTCAAATTATATCAAATTATGAATTTAGTGAAAACTACATTTTGTATTATTTCTTCTTTATCACTTTGGTCTTATATCAAATGATTATAGTCGTATATATATAAAAATATGCTACAAATACAAATGTTTAAAAAATGTATATATATATTTTTCTATATTTACCATTTGGCTTTCTGAATTGAAAAAATTAAGAATTAGACAAGAACATTTATATCATATTTTTGGAGATATTAGGCTATAATACATTTAGTGTTAATCTGAATTAGATGTTAATATAGTGTTCAAGTTATTTAATAAAGTAGTAAAGATAAATATAAAATAATGATTATAACATTTTTTCTATTTTCAGAAAATGGTTTCATCTAATCAACCGGTAAGAACAATGCTAATAGTAAATTGTATTCCTTATCTTGTATCAGTTAATAATTTCATTATTTCTACATTGTATATAATGTTTTCCGTATTTTAACAAAAATATAAACATTATAGGTATGTAATTTATAGTTCTTAAGTTTATTTATATACTTTAGTAAACTAAAATAATTTTCGAAATTAAAAAAGCTCGCTAACATTACATTATCATTGTTGTATGATTTTTGTAATTCTATGATATGATTTGAGCAAGATTAAAATCTCAAACAGACACCATACTTTTGACCGACAAAAATATGGTCGATTTTAGGGATACAGAACATTTATCAAATATATTTATTTATTTTTTTTGTAAATAGTGTCGTTTATAAGTACATGTATTATAGTTATATATAGTTATATATATATACATACATACATACATACATATATATATATATATATATATATGTATGTATGTATGTATGTATGTATATAAATATAATCAAGAATTATGACTAACTACAAATTTAAATTTTCCAGAGGAAAACAAAGATATTTGTGGGTCGGTTACCAGAGAATTGTCGCAACGATGAGTTGCGACAATTATTTTTACGTTTTGGCGAAGTAACGGAATGCGATGTCATGAATCGGTATGGGTTTGTCCACATGGCCCGAGAGGAAGATGCTGCGGCTGCGATCAAAGCACTTCACAATTCCAACTTCAAAGGGGCGACTATCAATGTGGAACAGTCAACAGGCAAATCACGAGGCGCAGGAGGAGGACGCAGGGATGGAGACAGAAGAGGTGGACCAATGAGAGGTGGTAGAGGAGGACGAGACGGTGGTAGAGACGCTCGTCCTGGACCCTACAATGATAGAAGAGGTCAGTATACATGATTTGATAAATTTTATTTCAATGAAACTACTTTCTCATTGATCTATAATTTTTATCAAACTTATTCTAATATTACATGCTTTATGTTACGCCGATGTATAAATTTACCTATCCTTCTAAGTAGACTGTGGACCTTTATGCAAAATAAAAATTGTCTACATAAATTACAAGAAATAGAAACTAAATTGAACGTTACTTCTTCCCTTAATAATTTCAAAATAGGAGAAACCATATATTGACATCATCGATCTATAAATGCATAAAGATCTGCAGTCTACTTATATTTTTTAGTATAAAGAATTTTGAGAGTAATCAAATAATATCCATTGGTGTAACGATATAAAGCAGTTGAGTTACAATGAGAAAGTGGTGATATTTAATATATAATATATGTTTTTAATGCAGACTAAAAAATCAACTGGATATCTCGGCATGCTTTACAGTTCTTCCGATCCAACTCGTTGGTTACGATGGATCTGCTGCAGGTGGCGTCGCAACGGGGTACACCGATTACAATCGTGGCGCTGGAGACTTTAGTGGACGTGGAGCAGACTTTGGAACTGGCTACACCGATCGTGGAGCGTATGGACAAAACGTAGGAAGCGCGGCAATGGGTTACACTTCAACAGCACCAGGAATGGGAGGAGGATATGGACCAGCGACTGGAGCCGTCGGAGGATATGGACCTACTGCTACTGCTGACTATGGCCGAACCGCGGACTATACCCGCGCTGCAGAGTTTGGAGCTAGAACAGATTATGGTAATCCTTGTGGTAAGTGTTTGTAAATCAAACCCTTGTCATATTTTTCAAGAAAACTCTACAAAGGTGTTGTTCTTCTAATACAAAGAAATTTTTATTTACAGTAGTTGGAGGTGGAATGACTGGAGATTTTAATCGTGGTGCACCTGGTCCTATGGATTACGGACGTACTGATAATTTCGGTGCAAATCGCACGGTTGATTACACAGCTAGAAATGATTATGACCGAACTGCAACTGGTCCTATGAGAAACGGTGGTGGTGCCGTTGCCACTACTGGTTATGGGACAGGGTACTCAGATGTAGGATATGATGAAAGCCACTGGTAAAGTACATTATTTAATTTGATAATTTCGCATTAGATCAATTTCCATTGATATATGTATCTCACTAGACGATAAAAGATATGTGTGAGAACCCTTTCTCTGTTCCCGAATAAAATTCTCGACCAATCCCGACCATAGGGTACCCGATATTTTCGGGTTCTCGCACATCCAATTTATGTAGTAAAATTTCGATTAGCATGGATCATAAAATGCGAGATACGTATTACATCATTTTCACAAATCAAATTCTTGAAAACTTTTCTTCAACACGTTCAGAACAGTTCTGTTCTTCAATCTCGCTTGAACCGAGTTTCGAGATAAGCAAAGCCGTAAACAAAATTCCAAGAATCGGTAAGGATTGATGTCACGGCGTTTATTTCGGTGTCTTAAAGTCTTACGCTCTCGAGTTCGATCTTAACATACAGCTCCTTCACGCTTGTCGTTGTTACGATCGTTTAAAATTTCATTGTTTCATTGGTTCCGAACGTGTTAAAAATGGTGCAAATATTTTAGTTTCTTAAAATCTGAGAACAATTATGAATTGAAACTTCATTTTTATTCTAACCTGCGATGATGTTTCTACTAATGTAATTAGTCCAAGACGGTGTGTCTTAGATTTAATGCTTGAGCAACAAATTTTGGTGCATTATCCAGGATAGAGTGAAAATAAGTTAACATATTCCAATTGTGTATGACAGGGGTTATCCGGGCGGGCCTGGGGATATGATGGGTGGGCCCGGGGGGGTAAGTCAGGCAGCTTCGATGGCCTATGACAGGACGGATGGTCCCCCTGTTAATGATATACCTCCGTTTAACAGGCCAATGAGTACTGGACCTAGCTACAGCACTGGGGCACCTAGTTACAGCACTGGTCCTGGACCACAAGCAGATATGTTTAGTAGAAGACCCGGCAGTGCCGTCCCCAGTGGTGCATATCCGCCTGTTGGTGGAGGGTAAGTTTCAATCGATATTTATTTATTTATCAGAGCTACTACTACGTCTTTATTGCTTTCGGTGGATCACAAACTTTTCTTTTACCTTGTACATATCGTTGATCTCTCGTATTTCAGCATAAAATCTTGTTAAGTTACTATTTTTGAGAATTTTATACAATCTTTCGTAGCAAGTTCTTATCGAAGAAAGTCTGTAGAATTTTCTACATAGACAGTTTACGAAATTAACACTTCGTATATTGTTCTATGTATCTATTTATTTTGATTGCTATTTGTTAAATAAAATGGGATACTTTTATTTATAGTTATACCGAAGGATATGACCGACCAGATGCTTATGGTCCCCCGCGTGGTGGTGGACGGTAAGTGTTATTCTCTCTTGCTTATTTTTAAATATATTACACTTCACACCACTGCGTTTTCCAAAGTGATGTCACAGCGTTGAAGAGCGACAATTAATTTCTGCGAATGATCGTTCGTTTATTATGCGACCATGCTCTTTTTGCGCAACGTATTTTGTTCGGTATAACACTGATCTATCTCAGTGTGCTCACGTTTCATGCGGATCGATCTAGGCTAAACATTTTCTGTAAAAGTATAAGGTGTGACACTTAGCGCGATGGTGGGTATGTCCTTTGATTATAGAAAAGCGTATTCCTGTGTGTGTATGCAACGACACACAATTGACTTATTAATGTCGAACAAAAAAAGAATCAAAGTAACCGTCCTGCAATTTCTCTAATATTGAGTGTAAAAGAGAATAGAGGTAGTTGGTTAACTTATTATTTTAACATTTTCTACTTGCATTTTTTGACATACTTGAAGAATGTTACATATAATATATGTATATATATATTTGTTTAATTATCAGATTATCTAAAACTGATATTGTAGTTGGAGTGGACAGTCGTCAAAATTTACGATTAAAGTTTACGAAAAATCAGTACTTTTAAACCTTTTCTCTTAAAAATTACTTAGAATGACAATTTCATGTAAGTATGTCAAAAAATAATACTAGATGTATGAACAAAGAAGAAATCACGTTTGAAATTTCAGTGTTTCGAAAACGGTAATAAGAATGTCTTAATTTTTTAAACATCTTTTATACATTCAACATATTATTAGATAAACTATTTTTCAGAGTCAGCTAAAGTACTAGTTTTATTCTCTTTCTTTTCGAAGAAAATTATTAGATATATTTTTGATTCTGCTAACGCCACTTTTAAATTTTAACGAAAGACTATTCATTATTCCTTGGATCACGTGTAATTCCTTATGGAAATGAGCAACTAATGATAAACGTGAATTGTGAGCTTTTAATGACTCTTATTTCACTCGTTATGATTTAAATAAATTAAAACGTTCACAAGAATATTTAATTACATGGATAAAGTAAAGATGAGATAATGAAAGTATTTATACTTTTCGAGGAAACGTCATTAATTAGTTACTACCTCTCTTCTTTTATGTACTCTGCGGTAAAACTCCGCGAATTGAGCGTCGACGTGATCGAAGTTAGTTGCGTTTTATCGTAAACGGAGCATAATGCGTTACAACACACACTGCGACTCTGAGCAGCGTATATGTTTTCAAGATGCGTGCGGTCGATGAATTTTTATTTCACTTGAAACACACTCACGGTAGAAAAAATGTGTATTCTGTTTCAAGATCTATATGCCTACAGCTGGGCTCGGGTTGCTAACGATTGCGTTGCGATATCCGTATTGCGCCCGTTTCAAACAATCTATGGAGAAGAACATTTTCAACATTTATAGTGAAATTTTTCTTTGATATGTTTGAGAACGCGAGTCGTGAATCGAAAATACATTAACAACCGCTAAAATCGTCTTTTATACGCTCTTGCGACAATGGCGAAAGATGCCTGGATGCAGCGATAAAATGACTTTCAACGTGTGACAACTTATCAGATCTGGGCACAATCAGTATCAATCATTTTAAAAGATTGATAGATCCCCGAACCCTAAACATTCTCAATAAAGAATGGTTAAAAAGAAAACAGTATTTTCACCTTTGTATTCCAGCATTCTGCATGTATATTTGTGGTTCAGTACTTACTCGAATAGTACTCGTTTAACGAGGATTATCAGAATAGGTACTCGTAATGGTATAGTGCCTTACCCAGATCTAGAAGTTGTATCATTTGGAAAATGTGTGTTCCGTGCGTTGCGACAGAGACAATAAAAAGGCATCAGGTTTTGTTAGTATCTCCGGCGACAGGATTAAATCATCGACGAAATAAAGAGTTTCAGGTTTAATTCGTGCATATCAGTGTTACATCTTATACTTTCCAGCCTATTGCGCCGCTCGCGGCGATCAAAAAGGAATTAATTGTGCGATTTTTCATTTTTTTGACCTTTTAGCTTCCCAGGTCCGGCAGACGCGATGCCACCGAGGTACTAAAAGCGTACTAAAGCAAATACTAAAGCGCATGCGAAAGGCTCCCTTAAAAAAATGCCTGTTTAGTGGTGGTCGTTCGCTTACGGAATCGAATACCTAGGAACTGCCCTGCGTCCGACATACAGAGTCCATACCATTACATACGATACTATGTATAATGATAGATACACGATAGATCTAACGTTTAAACGCTAACTTAAGGTACGGTAAGAATGAGAAGTATCAATGAGTAACATAATCAATAATTGAAAAACGCAAGCTAAGATTCTTCAACAAACAAGATTACCGTAAATCGAAAAATTGAGATAAAGAATTGTAACATGGTATCATACAAGGAATTTTCTGTGTCGTTCATTTTTTCCAGCAAGCATATTACATATAATGGGTATTCTTTTTGTGCGATTTGTATTCGTAGTTCCTTCCTTTGATATTTCCTATATTTTGTTTTCACTTTATCTCTCTCTCTCTCTTTCTCTCTCTTTCTTTCTCTCTTGTAGTAGTAAACCCAACATGGTGTGGGTCGAATTATTATCAATTTTTATCTATCTTAAGTCACACAATAATTACACACATTCTAGGATAGATGATTTTTTTGGTTATTAAGTTAATTATTATTTAGATCAACAACAATGGTGACTTAGGCTATTAAGCAAAGACAACAAAAAAAACAATATGCTGTATAATCTTTTTTTACACGTAAGAACTTGGATAATGTTTTAAATGTTCATTAATAAAGCAACAAAACGTGTTTGCTGAAGTTATCAATGTACCTTGACGGAATGAGAAATAAAACTAACACGATTACGTCTTTAACTCCTCTTTCGGCTACATACTTTGAAAGTTTATATCAAACACCTTATCTGTGATCTCTTAGCATAGTACTTTTATAAATACAATTTATGAAATTGATTGCATTGATCGCACCATGATTTGTGCTTTCCAAAGCAAGATACGCTGTTAATTCAATGTTTCTTTTCGTTGAAACGCGATGCTGATTTAGTTACTACACAGAAGGGGATCATCGAAGTTGTTTAAACGCAAGATCAGGTGAAATGTGATTTATTAGTCTCGAGATTTGCTGTCTTCCAGCGAACCAACTAAAAATAATCAGCGTGCGTGCAAATGTGGTACACATAATCATTATTTTAAAGACGTTTTACATTGCAGAACTGCTTTGTTTTATATTCGAATTATAAGAACCGACTTAGTTCTATACCGAAACTAATACTTGCGTTAAAGCAAGAGACTCGACAATACATGTATATATATATATAAAAAAAAAACCAGTTTGAATAGCTAATATCACGAAATAATTAAGATGGATTGTGTTTGAACGAAGCAAAGGCATGCTGAAATGTAGAACGTTGATTGAAGTTTGATGGAATCTACATGTGTTATACTCAGACAGCGTAATCTTGAATTGTGCGACGAACCCGCGTAAGCGCACCGCACTTCGAATCCTGGTGGCATATCAACGTCAGATTATTGAAGAAACTTATGCGTGTGGCCCGTAGACGCGACACTCTGGTGAATAGTGCAAGCTTCGATATGCGGATTACGTGCTACAAATTGCGTTTGCGCTCAAAGCTGGCGGTGCTTTGAATTTAAACAGAAGGTATGTTCAACGCGTGCGCCCTTTACTCTTTGCCCGTTTAAGCAACAAAATAATATATATACAAACATATATATATATATAAATAAACTGAAGAAACAAATAGACACAATAGTGTCTAGATATCAGTCGTACATTGCGGACACTAAAATTCACGGTAGAAAACTGCCGAAAATATTATAATCGTCGATTGTGAAAATACCGTTGCGATGATGCTGCGATAGCGATTGCTTTTAGCATTTAATACGCGTTAGTTTTAATTCCATCTCTTGATAGATTAGATTCTTTCGAGTTCAATCGAATCTTCTTCGGGTAATGCTAGATCGGAATCTTTTTTAATTTTCATCCCAGAATTTACATGTTTACGTGGTTAATTCGTAATTTATTGAACTATATATATCGAGATTTTTTTTATACACAGTGAGATAATATTGTAGCACGCGAGTACTGGAATACTACATGTTGCTATAATATTGTCTTACAATATGAACATCATACATGAACAGTCATATCGTCGATGAAGTACTTTTTCCTTGTTGCTTCAATTCTATATATCGATAGAGAAACACACTCTAAACTACTTTCTGGCGCCAACAATATTAAGTAGATATTTAGTAATCCGAATTTTTGAAAATATTTCTATTTTTAACAAGTATCGAGATGGAATTAGAACAATTTATATTTCTGCGAGTACATTTTTCACATGAATTAGTAATATATTGAGTTACCAAATTTCACTTGATTTAAGATTTTATCACAACTTGTATACTCATGTTTGAAACCCTACGCAGCAAATAATATAATTTTTTTAATAGATTACAAGCGGGATGAGGATACAACTGGACTATGAGATGAACTCAAACTGGAAGTATCAGTCCTATTATACCTTCCTGTACTCAGGTTGGTGGACTTAGCCTGTGAAGGAAGGCAAGAGAAGAAGAAGAATCGAAGGAAGAAAGACGGATTATGCTTGTAACCATTAAAGTGTAAGAAATTCTATTGTTTTTTATTCTAACATTATCACAAAACATTTTTCATTTCATATTACACGTTAATAATATTTTATCATCTCAATATAAGAAATCAATTCTTAATTTGCGGAAATGTTACAAATCCTTCTGCCGAGTAAAAATACGTAGAGATTCATCGAAAAATATTGTAACATTTTCGTACCGAAATAAACATGTATAGAATTTTTAATTCTTCATGGGTTATAATAAATTAATTTCTGAATTATGTCTTATCATATAATATAATGGAAACCACGTTCCTTGAAAAGTATTAGTTTTACAATAAACTGAACTATATTAACTATAACATGTAAAGTAAAATTATATGTACATGTCATTAAAACTTTTATATTTTTGCAATCGTAAAATGTGTTTCTGTAAAATTTAAAACCTTATAAAAACGATTATGTTAGTACATTTTCAAAGTGTCGTTACTTTCTTTACATAAATCAATTCCTCGAATCAGTCCCACTTTGAAATAACGCAAGGTAAGGTGATTGAAAATTCACGTTTCTGTAGAAGTATATAATTTTTCTTAAAAGCTTTATTTGTTCTAAGATTAAGATATAAAAATAAATTTGTTATTCATGTATATAAATGTAGAATTTTAATTGCACAAAGTACTCGATATTCGAAGGTACTTACGATTTAATAAAAATTTAGGGAACATGTATAGGAATGTTCGTTACGAAAGTTGAGGTTCAGGTCCAACACCGCCTGCACGTCTGTAGACCAACAATGCTACAGCTGTAATTAATTTGTTAAGATCACTTGGATCTTCACATTCTGCATACACTCGCACAACATCTTCAGTTCCAGATGGTCTGTAGATTATAAGATATTGATTAACAAATTATTTCAATCCTAATTGTACATGTGTTCAGTGTATACACATAAACATTTTATTGTACCTGACGAAAGATCGACCTTTCCTGTATTGCGATACCACTTGATCAATTTCATTCTGCAATCCTTCAGGTGTTACGCATCGCTTTTCAGCATCGGTTGTAGTTATAACACTTTTGTCATTAACTTTGACTAATAATTGTTTATTTGGTAAATCTTTGTAAGTTTTTTCCCAATCTATTATACTCCAACCGTTTGCATGCAAAATCGTTTCTACTAATAACATATCACTGAAGGCGTCGCCAACAGATTGATTTATTACATCAATTATATTTAATAATGTAGAAGCGGCTGATTTTTGTGAAGCGGTTAAGCTAACAAAGAAGGTATGACATATTAATATAATAAGCGATAATAAATATCATTACTAGTGTATAACTTACTTTGGGTTTGTACTAGAATTTTTAAGTGTTTCAATGACAATGTCCTTGAATAGAACAGTTCCGTGTCCATTTGCTTCAAAGTATATACCTATATCAAATTTTAATGCTTCACTGTGTAGATGTTTTACACCAGTTAATGTGCATGCGACTGGAATTTGCTAGAAATAATTATTAGTAGAATCAGTAAAAATTTATTGTACTTAGAGGTGTGCGAGAACCCGAAAATGTATCATACCAGTGTATTTGAAATATAATTAGTAGAACCACCATTAGCATACGCTGTCTGTACCAATCCAAGTTGGAATGATAAACCACATTCTTTTAATAGTTCTTTGAAATATCCAGCAATAAGCGTTGCCATTCTATCACCGTCGAGAAGATGGAATTTTTTGTCTTGATCTAGGTAAAAATATATTATTCTATCCGCATCACCGTCTATAGACACACATCGAACATTGGGTTCGAGAGTAAAATTTGTAGGTGGTACATTTTTCACTTTAATATAATCAGCTCCACACTGTAAAGATATTCATTGCTTATTAACATGTGCTCTGATTATCTTGAATAAGTAATATAATAAATTATTATACCATGTGATTCAATTCCCCATTACCATCATTATATATGTTAATAGTTAGGGATGTTCCTAAGTATTCCTGAAACTTTTTTGCAGCGATAGCACCAACACCATTAGCAGCATCTAACGAAAGTTCTGCTACATAGTGACTATTGTTCATCTTATTTTGTCTAATATACTTAAATGATTTAGATAATTTTTCGTAATATCCAGTCAATGTAGAATTGCCACATTCGTCATTAGTATTTGTACAAACAACTAGATAATGTAATTGAGGAGTGGTAACTACTCCCAAGTCTTTTACTGTTCCGTTCAAAGCTTGAATTCCTGCAACAGCAGCATCGAATAACGCTGGACCACTTTTCCTGGTGTCTCTACCAATTATTACTGTTGCTGTTGCAGACATATTAATATTTTGCTCTTTTATAATTTGTTCTACGTTAGAGACCAACTTTGAATCTTCCACATTAGCTAAACGTGTAGCATTAGATTCCCAAGACGCTTCTAACATTTCACCAGCTGGATCTACGAGTTTCACACCGTTGTCTCGTTCAATGTTGTGGCTCGCAGTAATCATTAAACCAATTGCAGCTGTTACAAATGAAAATTTGAAATTAATTATTATAGAATACGTAAAGAAAAATTTTTTATATTTACCATTCTTCGCTCTGGATCTTAAAACTGCTAACATTCCCATTCTATAGAGAATATGTATAAGATGATCAGCGCTAAAATGAAATATTAACATATCCATAAAAGAAATTGAATGAATTATGTCTCAAATAATCTTTCATATTTTTCATTTTATACTTACTTTGTTCGAAAACCGGCTGTACCATATTGTATATAACCGTTATAGGTTTTATTATATTTTTCATTCACTATAGAGTCTAATTGTAAATTCTCCATTTTCTTTTAGGTTTTGTTATTAAAATATGAGTGAAAACTTTGCATGCATACACATATATTAACACCTGTTACATCCGTAGTTTGGACTACGTGTGCATCGGAAAGTGAAAGTATATAAGGTTTTAAAAATGAATAAAAAGATCGTAACAGTTGAATACCAAGATTTGGTTCAGTTTGTAATTTATACAAAACTAAATATATGTTAAAACTTAAATTTGATCAATCAATTAAGTGGACTGTATCGGAATTATTGAAATGTGAGAGATAATTTAACCTTATTTCTTATTTCGTGATCTTTTATTTGTTAAAGAAAATTACTTCGGCTTTAGTAATTGCTAGTGTAAGATGTTTATTCACATTGTAATCTTAAAATATATAATACTGGCGAAAGAAACAATATTTTTTAATGTCTTAAATAAACTTAAAGTATTTGCTTTTAAGCTAACGGATAGTATGAATAAATCGAAACTTTTAAGTAAACGTAGCACGTACGAAGAATATATATATTCCGACGATTCTGTATTTCACGTTTGCGAGCTCAATAATACACAAATAATTAAAAATCCAGATAGAGATATATATTATGTGCGATATTGCGAAATCCGATGCAAACGTTTGATAAACTAAAGTAAACATTGTTGACATTACGATAAAAGTCTATAAAAATAGATCTAATATTTATTGTTAGCATCTTGTATTTTATACGAACTGCGGATCTTTATGCATTTATGACTTATAAAAATGTTCAAAGAATGCTGGAGTATTAAATTCAACTTAATACAATTTTCATTTACTTTGGATCTACAAATTCTATTACCAATGAAAATAGAATTTTACTCGGTATCACTTTCTTAAAGTTTCTCTATAAAAATTGAAAATTGCATAAACATCCAGTTTAATTTCACACTATCAAAATGTATTGTATATCATTCTTATCAGTTTCGATAGACATTCATTTTTTAACAAGCTTTAAATTTTGTTTTCCACAACAGAAAGATAAATACAACATATAAAACATATATTCTTGGTCGATGTATTTGAACGTTTATATTTAATAATAAATAGCATAGCTGCGTAGAAACTAAATTTGTTGAAGCTGCATTTATGCGTAACAAAAGTTAAATAAATAAATGATTAATAAAATTCAACTAGAGACTAGTTTGTTAGCGTTAATACTGAAATGAAAATTATGTTTTTAAATGCTCTGTTTAGAAGATTCATTAACTATTTCAGACTTTGTAGAATCGCGTTCTAATTTAATATCTTCACTAGTATCTGTATTTGTATTTTCTTCTTGTACACATTTTCTTATCTCATGTCCAATGGCTGCTCCAAGTGGAGGAGGAACTGCATTTCCAACTTGTCGATGTTTATCAAGTATAGTTCCGTAAAATCTAAAGCTATCTGGAAATCCTTGAGATCTTGCACATTCACGTACACTGACTACTCGAGTTTGTACTGGATGCAACACTCGACCCTAATATAAATGGATTGAATTGTTTTTATAAAATTTTTATAAAGATCTTCTCAAATCATACCTGTTTTCCCATAGGCTCAGGATTTGTAATAGTTGTACTAAAAAATCCATCCCAGTGTAATCTGCCATATAAACCAGCCCAATGATTATGACGATTTCCTGTATGTGGAAGACACCATGGAATTAGAGTGTTAAATTGTCGATCTGCTGGATCACACGATTTCTCTAAGCAACAACTGCATACTCCACGTAATGCTCCATTAGCACTTTTCCCAGCTTTCTTATCGTCATAATTATATTCTCTGAAATGAAGACGAAATACAAATATGGTTACAATTATTCGCAATTATGATAACTAATTAGAGGTGTGAGACGTGCCGGGAAGGCGTCGGATCGAGATTAGGGCTGTTACTTTCCTTCCAAGGTAGAAGATTTTGAAGAATTTCAAAGCTTCGATTTCAGAAATTTCAAAGATGATAAGAATCGAAGTTTCAACACTTCTTAAATATTTTATATTCTTTTAAAATTCTATTAATCATGACATAACATGAAACTCGTAAGTTACAACTTCATACGATTCGAAGACTTCGAAACTTCGTACACTTCGAAGTGCCCTTGGTTCCTTCGAATCTTGGAATAGTCGAAGCTCCGGAAAAGTAACAGTCCTAGTCAAGAAGACATTCTCGCACACCCTGATAAATAATGTGATCTATGTATATACAATTTTCTTGAATACGTTCCATCGCTCAATCTGACTGCAATATTTGGTAAATCACGCCAATCCGAACCATTAGCGATTGGAATATGGGCAATTCTGGTTTCCACAATGGGTGCCATTTCTTTACATATATGATCTTTTAATAAGGTTTGGTATTCATTGACTCTCATCTAGAAGAGCAAAAATTAGAGATCTTATAATACAGAGAACAGGTATTTTCAATTTGATTACTTTTCGTTGAAAATGTGATATTGGTTCACTGCTGTAAGGCATCTCTTCGTTATTCCACCCATTTTTTATTTCTGGCAAATCAGACATAGAATCTTTGACACTAATTGTTCTAAACGGCGCTGAATCGATCCAAGTGCAGTTTGAACTATACTAAAATAATATTTTCGAAGTAAGAATTTCTGATAAGAACCACTGGTAAATGTATAACATTATTTACCTTTTTATTATTGACTAGTACACTTAATGAACATGCACGTTTACTGAATACATGCGTTGGTTCTGGGTACTTTGGAAGTATTTGTCCAGGCGCAGCAGCCAGTATGATCATTCTACATAATATAAAAAAATAAAGTTTACAAAATAATGAAGCATCGTCACATGACATAATTAAAAAACAAACCTTCGCCTAGTTTGAGGTACCCCATAATTTCCCGCTTGAAGAATGCCAAATGTACATTGATAGCCCATTCGAACTAAACACCGAAGTGTTAGTTTCAACACCATACTTTTTTTAAAGGATACGAAATTTCTAACATTTTCCATAATAAAAAACTTTGGTCTATAGTAATCACAGTACGATAAGTAAGACACGACAAGGGAGCTTTTAAATAAGGAGTATTGTCGTGAATTGAAACGATTCATGCCGCTGAATCCTTGACAGGGTGGACCACCGCACAGTAACTCTACCTGTCCTTTCTGAGGGAGTTTTTGACTAATACTATCTGTTATATCACCCTAAAAAATATATTGAATCTATTACCTAGTGGTAACAACAGGAAGCTATAAAATAATTAGTCGTACTAACGTCCATAACTTTCTTCAATAATGTATTACAGTCTTCTGTGAATACTGTTGTAGCTGGATTATTCAATCGGTATGCATTAGCAGCTGGTTCTTCTTTTTCAATAGCCCATAAACATTCGGCAATTCCAGCTTGGTGTAAACCTTCCGATAGTCCTACAATGAAAGAATTATTATTAGAGGTAGACCAGAACTTGACAAAGTTCTCGTATAATAAAATACATACCACCGCAACCAGCAAACACGTCCAGCGTTTTCAATTTGTTTATTATCGCTTTGTAGTCAGTAGGTTTATTCACAATTGCCTTCTTTTGATTTTCCTCCATTTTTTTGCCTTTAAATTTTGAGTTACCTTTACCTTTACCAGTCATCCCAATGCTCATAGCATGATAAGGTGGATCATCAAATTTCTTTTCTTGAGCATTGTAAACTTCATTGAAATAAAATCGATTCGGTCCTGCCGCAGACCATTCATCGATAGGTTGATTTAAATTTTCGGAATAAGCAAGATAACACTGATCGACAACGTCAGTAAATTTTACAGTGCACACTATAAAAATGATTTTATATTAAACACAGTAGGAAAATATTTGTTGTAAATGTACAACATACCTTCGTTACTCCAGTAAACCATATTCAAGTCAACTTGTTCCACTGATGTAGAATCTTTATGGGTATTTTCAGGCCTATATAATTTATTTACTTTAATATTAATATCAGTAGGCAAAACTATTACGTCATTCGTAGTAGCGTATATCGTGTTTATGTATCCTATGCAAAAAGGGTCGGGAGTATCGTAGTTTGAACCTTTATTGTAATCAGACGATTTTCTATAATATTCAGGATACGTATCTTCGTCTACATTTTCTTTTTTTATTTTAACGTCGTGATACGTAATTTTGTGTTTAAACCTGAACGTTCCGGGTTGTAAAAATACCGCGGTACCAACTCTATATTCTTCACCTTTGTACTTCACTACTCCATAGATTATTTCTCTGCTACTCTTCTCTTCTATTCTCTCATATACCTTAAAATATTGTTAATATCAAAAAAGTGATGCATGAGTAATCGTTTATAATTTTACATACCTTCGGCGTGTTAAATTGTCTTAATGTTATCACACGAACACAAGCAGGACAAAAACGATGAATACTTTCTTTACGACGACATTCGGGATCAGGCGAAGGATCCTCGAATCGAGCAGTTTCAGGTGTATAACGTTTCTGATAAAAAAATGTTTTGCCGTCTATGTCTTTTATCTCGTTCTCCATACTCAAATTTGTATTGCCTGTTAGATGACACGTACAACATATCTTAATGAATTGAAAATCTTTTTCCATTTTCGAATATTAAATTCTTACCCAGATCACTCCAATTTTCTGGAGGTTTTTTGAAAATGACGGTACATTTGGATCTAACCGATGTAAAAGGTACATTATCGCAATCATCGCTCAGAAACAATTCTATAGGATCTGATGTTTCTCCCAAGATTGTATCGTTCCCTCTGTGAAACCAATTCGCATGGAATTGCTTCATACCGTTTCTACTTTCCCACATGTAGACTACCTTAGCAACGTGTAATGGAATCGATGGATTTTTTGGCTCAACAAGCACATAATCGTTCAATTGTATATTTTCATCTCCTACAATGACAGATTTATAATATGTCTTCTGGTTGTCAGTAGCAATCTCATTCCCCACCCATATAATATCTTTCTTAAGTTCTTTGAAAGCTTTCTTAGTGCTTTCCTCTTCAATATTTTTATTATCTATTACAGTTTCAAACTGTTCCTCATTCTCTGGATCAGAGTCATCCGCTTCCTAAACATTGAAATATGTGCGTTCAGTCACTATAATCAATCGGATATTGTTAAATAATTAAATAAAGAGCTTTATATAGAGATTTATATACTTGAATGGCCATATTTGGACATCTTCTTTTAACACAAGCCTGCTTGGTTCTTCCACTGCCTCCGAACTTAGTCATATCGCCGCAAGCACTACAGAGACCGCAATCTGGTTGTTGACAATTTTCACATATTCCACACCTCTGTCTTTTAGGTGCCTGTATTGTGTATTAACAAAAGTATATATTACTTAAAACCTATCTCGAAAATTAAAATTATACAAGTATATACCATTGTTATTTTATCATTGTGTTTAGTTAATTGATCAGCAAAAATATTTTCGAACATATCGTTCACTAATTGAGTTGTAGTTGCTTTTGTCCAGGCAGGTTGTTTAACTTTCTGTTCTCGACGGTGCGTTCTACGAAGTGCTCCTTTCTTCCCTAGCATAACACCCGACAGATTGGCTAATGCTCGCATACAGGGACTTGTGATAAGAAGAGTATCGTCTGACTCAGCTGAGTCGTCGAATGACAATACTTGATCGCATACAAACTGTGCGTGTCGCAGTAAAGTGTCTTCGCTAAATCTTGCGATGCCTTTAGGTGGAACAATTGTCTGAAAATGATATGGTATTAATACAAGACAAGTAATGATAAAACTAGTATTCTTAAAAATACATTTTCATTACTTGAAGCTTGTTGAGCAGATCCTCATAAGTTGGATTAATTTCATTTAAAAGGAACTCAATCACTAATTTACTCATGTATATCTTTTCTTTAACAATGTCTATGAAAGGAGCATATGCTTCTGATGGTTCCATTAAAATATATTCGGCGAATGCTGTATTAAAACCAATAAGAGCTAGTTCACCTCCATCAAAACCAGAAACGTACCACTCGTTTATAGGTCCCATATCCTTAGCAGGCACTCCACCTTCGGGTGATGCATCTTCTTCGTAAATTGCTTTCATGTAGCCAGAGAAATATAGCTTTACATTTTTTTCTATAAGTCCAGTATCGAATGGACATAAATGACCATTCTTATCGTAAACGCTAAAGTTTGCAAAACAGAAAGGTATACATAGAATATTATAAATAACAAATATAGACTGCAACATATAAATTACACCAGTTGGTGAAGTTTTACCTAAAATAAGTTAATTTATTTTGAGGATGTTGATCGCTTTCATGTACAAATGACTCTTCACCACTAAATAAACATAACTTTGGATCAGTCAAGGCAATAAATTCATCGACAGCTCCGTTCGGATGCCCTGGATAAAATCTTAGATCGTCATTCAATTTTTGACGACATTGTTCACATTTTTGGATAAAAGTATTAGTCTTTTTAGTTTCAATTTTTACTATGCTTATATCATCTTCAATTTTAAGTTTCTTTTCATGGTGTATAACAGAATACTCTTTATTCGAACTCGGATCTTGATTTTCTTTATTGTATTGATCCTTTACGGAAACACATTTTTCTGATTCCTGTGGCTCTTCTTCATTATTGACATCTGCATCTGTTCTCTTTCTTTTGGCAATTTGTTTTGAAAACATATCAAGTATTGTTGGGCCATGTTTCATAGGTTTTGTATTATCAGATCTCATAGTGATATAAGAGTTTATTACTCTCTCTTCCAACTAACTTTGTTCAATGCTAAAATAAAGACAAACTTGTATAAATGTACATGAACGTAATAGCATATAATTTATGGATTATAAAATTTGTACAAAAACACCTCTCTGATTTTAAAGTAAAACAAAAAAGCAACGGCGAATGCAATTCAACACTTGATTACACATTCTGAAACTACACAGAGCACAGTGTATTTTCATGTGTTTTTGAATACCTACCCCGACCCCGTGTTCCCGAAATTATTTAAACTATAACAACAAGTTGTTTTTAACTTTTAGTCACTCGCATATACATATTTAGTATATATTTGCAATCTAAAAACATTAAATGTAATGTTCCGAGTATAAATAAAACTGTCGACTACTCTAGCAAATATTATTTATCGTAGACTAAAGTTATTGAATAAAAATTTGTTATATACCACGAGTAACTGAAGGTTAATAAACGCTTCAATAAAGAACGCACGTTCGATACATACCCGTTCAAGACACGATAACAATTGAAAATGATTATGTGCTACAACGGAACAAAAGCTAAACGAAATTCGAGAGATATTTTTACCGTACCCTTTATGTTATTGTTTTAGAATTAGATATTTTACCGTTGATAGATTAACACGTAGAGTGCATTTTCAGTACAATAACGATTCACTGTAATTTCATCCTCACAATTTTGAACAGATCAGCAGGTAGGATCAGCTGGATGTAAATAAATATTTCGTTGATTTAACGTTCACCTTTTTCCCGCCACTCATCACTGCTTCAGATTGTGCGCTGTTTTCATACATGCGCGAGTTTCGCCAGGAATGTATCTTTTACCTTTGTGCGGTAAGTAATGGGAAACTATTATTGGTAGGAGAGTACCGGAAAATATTGTATGTACATATATATATATATATATATTAAATTTTAATAAAAAATACGCATGTTATACAGTCATACATTTCAAAATCAAATCATAACAAATTTTGCGAAATTAGCGGGGTAACCAAGGTACCCCATTTTAGCCCAACTTTGTACTTTACAGACGCTAAAAATCGTCGCACATGCGCGTGAAACCCGTACATTATCCCAGCACTGCTGAATCTATATTATATAATAGCCCAGCTAACCACGCGTGCCTTGAGCCAAGCCTACCTAGGGCAGATATCGGAAAATCATTGTCCAATCTACGCTCGGAGCTGCTCAAGTCCGGATTGGCTCAATTTTGGACGACCTCCTGTGCGCGCATATGCCGCGCCACTGTCGTCCGTAGGACCAGAGCTTGGACATGGGCAGGAGGTCGGCGTGAAATCGGCATCTGGACGAGGAATCTGCCTTTGTGGCAGCACCGTCGCACTGATGTGGCGAATAAATTTGTGGCAGCACCGTCGCATAAAGATCCGAAGTCTAGGAAAAATGACAAATAATGAAGAACTAAATAAAATTTGTATGATAGTATTTCGAATTGTCGAGAATGAATGTGAATAAAAGGGACAAGTGCTGTATGTTTGGTACGATAGAAATTTACTTCGCCAACATCTGCCACATTAGTGCGACCTACCCTCGCTGACGGTGCTGCCCTGCAAAACGATATTCAGTGCGACGGTGCTGCCACAAATTTATTCGCCACATCAGTGCGACGGTGCTGCCGCAAAGGCAGATTCCTCGTCCAGATGCCGGTTTCACGCCGACCTCCTGCCCATGTCCAAATCCTGGTCGTACGGTCGACAGTGGCGCGGCATATGCGCGTACACAAGGACGACCAGATTTAGATTTTTGGTTGACTGGGAGCTTATAGTCTGTAGAGCCACTAGAGCACACTAGAGCCTGGTAGAGCCACGCGAACGTGAAACAAAAACACACATCGAGTTATTGATCTACTCCCATACCTCTTCTATGATCGTATATACTTGATCAAAAGTGAATTCTGCGCGCGAAAAAAGGAAATTGTTTACATTCTTTTGCAATAGAGTAGAATTGTTGGCTCTATGTTTTTCTGATTTTCGCAGCGAAAAATGTTTACGTGATACGAGTTTACAATACGATGCACTAACGTTATCTTACGGTCTAAATTACTCTAAATAGACAAGCAGTATATATAGCAGAAGGATTTCTTAAATAAAATAATGTTGTTTCACTTTCTGTTTACGTAAGAGAAATACAAAATGAAACTGTTCTGCAACGTCGAAGTCAATAATAGAGTTTCTTCTACAAACATAATACGAAGAAAAGCACAACGTTCGATTTTAGCAATCGGAAGGCACACAGTAAAAGGCAATGATTTGTACCTACTTTGGCAAACGTTGCAAAATAAACAGGGTACTAAATACAAGGTAAAACGTCTAAGCACTTGCTGTTACAGAATGAAATATTCGAAATAAATTTCACTTCAATAGAACATTTTATTTTCAGATTGACAATAATATAGAGAAGATATTTAACAAATTTATTAATCAAGGAAAAGCAACAATCCGTCTGATAGAACCACCGCATGATTTAATTATTCAAGCTGACATGATTCAACTGAAAAGTTTCATGCACACATTGAAGCTAGGAATGTCAAAGCAAATAGATGCATCGATTCTGGCTATTTCAAATTTGAACCCAAAATGCATGACTTCCATTCCAAAAATTAAAGTTGTGGTTAATAAATCTTCTGAGTATCCGACTTTAGAAGGTTTCCCACGAACAACCGAAGAATTATACCTAGTTGGATTAAATAGGAAATCTTTCGATAGACAAATTTTAAGACTTCAAAGTTTGAGAATATTAAATTTGTCCAATAATCAGATCTCGTCTGTACCTAAAGAATTAGGTTTATTGCAACATCTACAAGAGCTTAATCTTTCGCAAAATCGTCTTGACAAAGCAGTGAAATGGGTATGGCTGGATCAACCCGCAATAAAGAATAATTTAAAATTATTAGACATAAGCAATAACATGGTACGTTGATATTTTAGAAACAAACAAAATTCATATATGTGTTCTAATATCATTTTTGTTTCTTATATAGTTAACAATAATACCGAAAGAGATTGGAAAGCTTCATGCTATTGTTAATTTCAAAGCTAGTAAAAATGTGTTGACATATTTACCACAGAGTTTAGGATCATTGTCTAATTTGAAATATTTAGATGTATCGAGAAATAATTTAAAATATTTGCCAGGAAGTATGAGAAACTTGCGATTAATTATATTAGATGTCTGTGAAAATGAATTTGATGGTGAAATTATGGATTCTGTGATCGATGTAGATTTACCAAAATTAGTTGAGTATGCAGGCAGATCAGTTCTCAAAGCAAGGTTTGTAATACATGATTGGCATGGTTAGTAAACTTTGTAATAAACTTTGATATGTACATTCTTTAATTTAATTTTTTAGGCTTCCATATGATGCCAGTTCAATTCCACTGTTGTTAGTAAAATATTTGGATACAGCAAAATATTGTATTTGTGGCAACCCCTGTTTCGATAGTTACAGAAGGAAGCTTGTAGAATTTCACTTAACTGCGATAGCTAATAGCGTAAAGTCATCGGGACATGTTACAATACCATTCGATTGTTATTTTTGTTCAAATACTTGTGTATATAGTTATGCGAAAGTGTAGTATAATAATAGATGAATTTTCACTTTTATACAGGAGTTCGTAATTTATTTTGTATCATCGATCATGAAAATAAAATTAATATGAAGAAAATTAAATGAAGATTTATATCTACTTCATGTTTTTTTAATATGTATACAAAAAAGATATTTTAAAAAATATAATCTTCCTTTCATAGTTGTTTGTTTTAGGAGATAAAATATCGATACACAAAAGTTGTAGAAAATAGAACACTTTTATTCAGAGTCTCTTGTATAACATAACTTAACATTAACGAAAACTTTGATTTATATATAATAGATAACTTGAATTTAGACTAGACAACGGATCTTTATGCAAAGTAAATATTTTCTACCCGAGTAGCCAGCAATCTGGAGTGAAATAGACATTTATTTTATTACATAATATGTTTGATACGTTGAAAGTAATATAACAGTATTTGAAAATTCTTCTAATGTTTTTACTGTTTTAAATTACACCTACTCATTTTTTGTCATAAATGCATAAAATCCGTTGTCTATTGATTACTTTTAGTAAATATGTTCATTATAAAAAGATTTGGTACTAGCAAGATATTGATATATTTATATAGAAAATATATATTTATATTTTCTGTTTCTCCTTTTTATATTTAAATTATGGCATAAAACATTAATATAAATCGCGTAACTTGATAATTTCTTAATTAGTCATCATATTGTCCAATTGAATATTTTAAAACATCGTTTAAAATTAGAATTATACGTACATTATCACAGATTATACATTTGGTATGCATATTTCAGTAAGGAAACGATTTTAAAATGAGCAGTGATAGTGAACGTATTAAATTCAAAGAGAAAGTTTTTTGTTGGACTAATCATTTTTTTCCCTTAGCATCTTTTTTCACAAAATGGAATCCCGTATCATCCATATGAGCATAATACTGTCGTGGTGTAACTACACATTTTTTACCTATACGTGGCACAGTAAAATCTATATCCTTATATTCATTTTCATCAAGTTTTCCATAAACATGTAAAGGTTGACCATAAACTTCCGGGTCCTCTGGATGCTGAACTAATTTCATAGAATATTTTACTTCTGTTACATTGCTCAATGAAGACTTGTTGTCATTCTATTGTACACAATAAAAACATTTTAGTTTAACATAGTCAATTAGTTTATTAATTAAATCATAATATTAAAAACTTACGCTCACTTGTGTATTCAACTCTCTTTTTGTTCCCAAAACTGCAGACTCCTTTGGTATTTGTAAATCATGTAATGATATTTTATGAGTTTTCAGAAGACCTCTGATTGCTGCATTTTTATGAAGTTTAAACTTTCTTAACCAATACTCCTCACCTTCAATATCCTCTATTTCACTGGATGTATTATTAGAAGCAGAACCAGTTTTAGCTGAAGAATTTAACGTAGCTTTAATTTGTCTTGCCTTCCAATGTTCCTCAACGTTTTCATTCGAGTAATCGACACCACAAACGGCCTGCAAATCATAATTAATTTTTCACATGTGTTTTCTACATACTTTGCATAACAAAGATTATGAATAAATAAATGTTCCTTTCTATCGATCGTATATTTGTTTATAAAAGATGTATTAATGCTCTTGGCGCACTGGTTCGATCAATTTTTACTTAGAAGCAATTCTGCAATTTATCAAATTCATTAATACATCACTTATAAAGATTTTGAATAATATTAACATAAATTTTGTCATGTTTTTTTAACTAAGTAGCTATTACATGCTTCATATCGTATATTTCCATTATATTCTGCAATTAATAAATTGATTTACCTCATTAATTAAACCTTGTATTTCGGTTTCACGTACTACTGGTTTTTGTGGCAAGTCTATGTATTCTCTTGGATTGTCGCCTGCTCCAATGTCGTCTTCAGTATACAACTGTCAAGTACAACATCTTATTAGAATCTATATATACAATAGCAATGTTCTCTGTACAAGTAGAGAAATTTCGAAATACAGAAGGCATAAAAAGCTGAAATTTGGTACGTAGCTAGCAGTTAACACCAAGGGATGCACCAATATGTTTTTATCTTCGAAATACTTCAGGAACAAGTGCTAATTTCCTAAATTGCAGTACATAACTAGACTATTATACTTAAATATAATTATATTAGATTAGACTTAAAATATAATTATATTAGATTAGACTTAAAATATAATAAATATATTATATTAGACTTAAAAATAATATGCAATTAAGTACTAACATCTGCATTTTGTGGTGGTGATCGTTTATTTCTTCTAGGGGTTCTTCTAGCTGGGTTGTGGCATATAAATGACGAAGGTGACAACCTATCTGTTAAGGGTATCCGAGTTACTTTTTGAATAGCATTGTGTATACTCATTGTGAAATGATATTAAAAATAAAATATCTGGAATAAAATATTCAAATGATAAATAATTTTCAATGCATACGAATCTCAAAGAGGTAAACTTAATTTTTGCGTACTTGACACTTTCTTGACAAAATAGTAATAAACTCAAACAAATGAAGTAGTGCTAAGTAATATTTATTTAACTGAGTAAACATATGGTTATCTTACGAATAACGTAAACGATTTCGTGGCACTTGTATAATTACGACTCGTGCTTATTGATGAGCAACCTCGGTACTGTATTCAAATTTTTCGTTTGAGGTTATCACAGATATATACATACATACATGTATATAGCTGTGTTTCGGATTTCAGATATCGTAAACAGAGAAACTCATTGGCTAGTTTAAATGATAAACAATTGTAAGATAAACCAATAATGATAGAATATAAAAATTCTAATATTCAAAATATAACGTGATAATATGTATTCATGATTTATAGAAACTTACTTAGTGTAATTCCCATATTGGAAGAATCAATTAAATTTTGCATACATGTCGTATTGATATGTATAAATAGGTATAGTGGATAATATGGAAAAGTGTATTACCTTCAATGAAATGTTGTCCTAATAGGAGAAAGTAGAAATAAAAGAGATACATATATAGAAATACGACGTTTTACAACACGATGTCAATTTTTATTTTTATATTCTCATTTATAATACATCAGCTGATAATATCCAAAAATGGAAGAAATTCGTGACTTGTATACACAATCCATCCCCTCCTACTAAACTATAGTCACAGTAGTTGAATCATATAATGACGCCGTGTAGCGTATTGTTTGTCAGTGAGCTGTCAACTATGCGTCTCTTGCATTAATTGCATTTATGTACAGAATTACTATTAATTACAAACTAAAGTAATATATTTCTGAAGGTGCAATTTACCTGTGAAACATAGTGACGAATAATTTTTAAGAATATACATTCAACTGGACAATATATTGTTACACGTGGAAAATGCAGGTTAGAATTCGACAACTGTTTGGCATAATAAATCAATTTTTTTGAATGTGCACTCTCGCTGATGGAATATTTTTATACATCGGCAGGAGTTACAAGACACTTCAAATTTCATATAGACTAGCATATTGTTATTAATTAACATGCACCGAATAACGCGCTGTTCAAAGTATGAGTCATTGCTAAGAGTATTGTTAAAATTTTGTAAAGAAGAAATCATAATTACGTATATAAATACATAAATAAATAAATATTTTTATGAACCAATTTAAGTTCTATTTATATTTATACTATGGCTTCTGGTAATATTTCAAGTTTTTCGTGTTGGATTCGATATATACGAAATTAATTGAGAAATTCAATTACAATTAGATTTTGACGAAATCTATATTAAATTTGGGATCACATCTAAATTTAGGATGCGAAGGAAAGAATGTCGTATACATATTATAGATTTCAAATTTAATTTCGATTTAGTCAAATCTTTAAATTAATTCTTCAATTAATTTCGTGTATATTAAATCCAACACGAAAAGCTTGAAATATATTACCAGAAGCAAAGGATAAATATGAATAGAACTTAAACGGTGAACAATTCGAAATTATAAGAATACAATTTAAATAAAATGAAATAATTTTCTCTCGTGGAAATACTATTGAGAGTGATGTGTACGCACAAAGATTCGCATGAGAACTGTTGTCGAACTTATTATGGGTGTAGTATTTTGTATTTAAGGGATTTCATCTTAACGGGCATTATGTACGTTTACGTAAAAAATCACGCATCGCGTATCTGGCATTCAGCTCACGTCATCGGATGCCAATCGGTTTTGCAAAGACATTCCAGCAGGTGTATCACGCTGTTTTCCCTAGAAGTCAAGAGCGTTGGCTCTCTCAGACACGTGCTCATCTATACCACATATTTCTTTGTTATTTACGCAGATCATAAATTTCGCAGGATACTCTCTCGTATCTATGACTTATTCGCATGGTCTAGGAATTCCCTTTTTCGTTCGATCATCGAGTCAACCGCGATTTCATTTCGTCGCGACTGGTATTTACGTTCCGCGAACTTTACAACCCAATAAATTACCGCACACATGTTCCCGTATATGTTCTTTATGAAAAGATTTTTTCTTAATTATCCAAACATTATGAAAACAATCTGATTAGCAGTATCAGTTTATAACCGTTTCAGTAGTCTAAAGTAAAATCAATATTTTTTTCTCTCTGCGTGAGATAATATTTATATATTTACCAAAATCACGAGCCGAGAATCACTCATAAATTCACTGCGAAATAATGGTATAATCCATTCATCGAAAGCTTCTGACTTGCGTTTTTCGTCAGATTTTCATCTCCTTCGTATTTATTGCTTTACGACTGCAATAACAATGGTACATTGAAGCTGATTAAAGCAGTACCTCACTAATTATCAGATGATATAATAACGTATTTTTTAGCACCGTAAAACTCAGTTGGGTTTAGATATTCGCGCGAGTCATTGCGCTCGGTGTTCTCGAGAATTTTCGTTGATTTTCGACGAGGCTCAGGGTTCGTTACACTCTCTAGACTGCGAAAGAAGCCGTAACAGTTTAAAGGTAATTGGAAATATCAAGATGTCTTAGTGGATTATGTGTATGGATATTATTAAAATTATGCAGAGACTTGAACATTTTTCCTCGAAGCTATACTCTTCGTTTTAGAGCTGACAATAATTGAGAATTTCTCACTAAATTGAGAAAAACTCTACGAAATTTTACGCACAAAATGTATATTTTGATTAGTCAGAAAAAAATCATTTTTACTCTTACTGACAAATTGTGGTCGGGAGTCAGGATGTACCGTGTGTGATAATTTTGCTTGTTAGTATCCTGTCGCAAGGATAAATGCTTTGAGAAACATGTATCACGAAAAAATGCACATCTTCAAATATTAATAAATTCTCAATACTTCAAATATATCCATGTTTTATTCTATTCAAATAAGAATAATTCTTCTTATTAGATTATTAATAATTCTGATAAGAATAATTCTTAATTATTCTAGTAAGTTGAAAAGACTACATATCGATATGTTTAATCCCTTTTAATCCAACGACTATTTGAAATATCGACTACTCATTTTTGTCACGAATGCATAAAATCCGCTGTCTACTTATTATAGTTCAAGTTAGCCAAGATTTAATTGCGAACAAGAAACAACGAATAAGGGCTCTGCAAAATCGATAACGAATTATTCGTGACTTTTTAAAAAATCATAGTCAATAAATTATTAACACTTTAGATATATCCGTACGTTAATTACTGCATATAATTAAATCATTTATGTATTTCTTCCATTAAGAATTCTGATAAGTTGAACAGACTACAGCGACATTTTTAATATCTCTTAGAATCCGCTGTCTACTTATAGACCACGTTAGCCGAAATTTAATTGTAAACAAAAAACGACGAATAAAGGCTCTGCCAGATCAATAACGATTCGTTTATTTCTTACTGTTATTCGAATAAAATTTGATCGAGGCGAGTAATGCCGAACATTGAAATTTGGAGGCCGTCGTTTCGCCTGTCCCCGCAGTAGGCCAGAAGTGTTAACGGTTGCAGCGTGGAAAATTGTCGGATCATTCGGTTTTGGACCTCTTACCGTTCATCTTGGTGGTGGTATAGAAACGTTTGTACGTAAACCGCACCACACGTGTCGAATCCTTTGGTGGGGCTTCAGGGCGGGGGAGGGGGCAGGGCAAGAGGGTGGGTAGAACATTTAATTCGAGCTTGCGAGGGAAGTCGTTGATTGAAGACGAGGTACGCCAGTTGTGCCTGGACGTTGCTTCGAGTTAGATTGCCTTGTATTTCCAATTTTTTTTTTTCTTCTTTCCTAGAAATGTGTCGTACATTTATCATACACGGAAAACCGTATCATGGAACCGTGACAAAATAAGAGATTCCCTTCGTGCGGTAGAGGTCGCGAATTTATATTTCATGTTTTTGATCATTAATGCGACCGGTGACGTTAATGTTCGACGGTTTCGCATCAGTCCCGAAATTCAAACAAAACCATGACCGACCAGTCTCGTTTCTCCCTTCGTCTCGCCCCGAAGCTGATGTTTCACGAAACAATTTTCGACCTGGAGATCTAAGGAAGATGTGCGCGGGATCTAGAGGTGTTTGGTGCTCTCCCTTTTATGCGACAATTAATTAACGACGAACGTGCTAATTATTACGATCGAGGTGAACACTCTCCCCGAGTAAGTAAAACGTACCAACTCTCTCGTAACCGCTCGTAACGTTAACATTATTTTCTGGTTCGGTCCTCTGCTGCTGATTCATTCGTCTTACACGTTAATTACTGACTAACTGTTACGATTAGACAGCGGATTTTATGCATTTATGACGAAAATCAATTTAAGGAATGTGCAGACACGGAGACGTTGTTTTCAATCGATTAAAATTATTTACACGATGAATAGATCTTTATTTAGCTTCGTTTCGTTTGAAGATTCGCTGTCTAGTTACGATACTTGAAAGAATATTTTTCTTTCGTGAAAATTATATGTTCGTCGGGTGTACGGATGATGCATTCTCTGTGTTTCGTAGAAATTTTTCGGGGCTTGGCTGTTCTTTTGCGAAAGCATTACATACCTGTAACGTTAGATTCTCTGACTGCGTGGACTGGAATACGCGGTGATATCGATTCTTTATCGTTAAATTTTTTTTATCTACTTATCGATTTTACCGAACCAGTAATCAATATCGGGTATTCCTATCATTGCAACACATATTTCCGCGTCATATTGTGTGGCCGTGGTGCTCTCGCCTCGTGTTTATGTTGTTAACAATGAATCTTCGGCTCTCGGCGCATGGCAAGTACTCACATTTGTCTGTTAGACGCGCGGTCTCGATAAAAAAGGTCGACCTAATCTAGGTCTCGACCAGAAATTACCATATTATATTGTTGTCTTCTACATTTTCAATACTTATGAAAGTGAACTGAGTCATATATGTATACATATTTCTTGTTTCGAGATATTTAAAGGGACAAGGACATCAACACTAAATGAATTTCATATAATGTTGAAATAAAAAGCACTATCTAACGGTTCATTTTTCACGATATCGTAAAAATTATCTTGAATTAATCTTGTTTAAAATAATGTCATGTGAAATCGTTAATAGTATATAATAAAAGAAATTGGTTGGGTGAAATATAAGACAGTGAAAGATTTAAAAAAATTCAAGAATGTCGTGACGTTGCTTTTAACGTAACAAAATCATTAAGGGATGAAATGAATGTTTATGTTATTCCTGCTTCCCACAATCGATGCAAAACATTTTTATTTTGCGTAAAGATCCGCAATCTAGAAATCAATAAATTTTGACTTGGACCACTTTCATAATTGGGCACATACAGTGGATGTACAAAGTATATTCGTACATCAATTAATAATGAATAACTTTTTTCAGAATTGGACTCGACAGTTGTTTGAAACGTTAGAAGGATTGGTTTACTAGCTAATGTTTGACTTTATTTTAACTCGTTATTGTTCAACGTTTTATCTCTGCCTGTAATAAAAATTCGAAACATGTATTTTGTAAATCTAAACGAGTAATCAAGGTTCTAATGAAATACAACGTATAATTGATTGAAAATAGGAAAAATTGTAAGAATCTGCGATTTAAATGTATCGCAAACCCGATTTCAATGAAAAGCTTTTTACTTGTATACGACTTATTTAGGTTTTCAAAATGTACGTGTATTCAATTTTCCACTGTATGTACTAATAATTTCTAGATTTTTCTGATTTTCGTCAGTCTAATATTCGAAAAGACTGGCACCAGCTGAATAACAGTTGCAAGTAATAAATCGGTATAAACGGTTACCGGGGCTTCTATGATAATGTATTGAACGGGTTCAAAGTATGCGTAGATATCAGATTCAGGAGGGTACGGACGCTTTCCCCCCTAATTACCTCTCGTAGCAGTAGCTCAGTTAAAAAATGCTTATCCTCCCTCCTGAAAATGCGGATGTGCCGCCGTGTTTTTCAATCAAGCATTATTAATCGAGGTTTTTTAAACCTCGACCTAATTAACGGTGGCGCATTTTTACCGGCAGGCGAACATGCCTCTCGCTATCGTTCTCTAACGGCAGGACTCGCCACGGTATACACACAGTGTATCTGATAAAGTGAAACTTCATGGAAAACAAAAAGAGGAGAGAAGAGAAAAATATGAAATTCATCTCGAATGAAGAGCGAACGAAATTACTGTAGCTTTTTTTCCGTTGCTCTTTTTAGAAAAAGGCGGGCGACTATGGTACAATAGAACGAAGCTCGCGAATATTGTATCAACAGGTGGTTGAAATAATTTTACGTGTACGTATAACGATCGCGGAGGCAGACGTGAAAAACTTACTCCACAATTTTTTTTTGCTTTTTAATTTGATCGTTTCTCGAAATATGCGGCCGTTGTACGCGATCCGTGATTCTGTTTTTAATCCCTTTATTTTTCATGGCGAATCGCCACTGTGAACACGAAAAACAACGAATTTAAAGACGATTGAAACGTGCTATCAAAAGACAAAGGATTTGACTGTAAGTAGGTAATCGAGTGTGCCAAGGGCAGGCAGACGATATTAAGAGGCTAGTTCCGGTTGATTGCTCTCGTTGTATCATTCATGCTACTTCAATACTCGAAATTTTCGGCCTTTGTTATTAATCGCATGCTTCTTTTTATTTCTCTGATGCGAGTGTGTAATGGAAAGTACTCGTTACACTATTATCGTCGATCGAATTGTTATTGTGATCGTTTACAGCCAGGTAGGAGGCTGCATTATTTACATTTTAATTGGTCGTCGTCATTGTGGTCAGAAATACTGTCTCGCCGATTAGCAGTATTAAAGACAGCTGTGTAAATGATCCATTATATATAATTGCTTCGTACACGACGACAATACGAACATTATTCGATTGCGGATCTCCATGCGAAATAGAAACCTTATTAAGAAACCAAAGTTAAATAAGAATGCGTGATCTTTGAATAATTTGAACAAGTTGGAGATAGTGTAATAATTGGAATGTTTTTGTATTTGTGCTCATAATTATATAAGTGGTTTAAGTCATATATACAAACTAAATGAATGCCGTATATGACAATATCGTAAAAATTGAATTAATCTAGTTTGAAATAATGTGATGAGACATAACTGATAAACTACACCTGATTACTTAGACCACTCTCATAATTATCTAGTTATTACTCGTTGAGATTCTTGGAAAGAGAATCCACTACAATCCTATCGAGTCGACCAGAAAGTCTTCTCTTACTTTTCAAGAGAGTTGAAGAACGAGTTTCGCCGCGTTTAAATTAATCTTTCGCAAATATCTCCCGTTTGGTTTAAGCAATTTCGTTGCCGTTTCTCAATGAGTTTCTCATTTTTCTAGAGATCAACGGAGCAACTGACGACTCATTCAAGTACAGCAACTTTGGAAGAGATCCTCGATAATCCGGACGGAATTACAACGCGTACCGTTTCCGAAAAGATCATGAGTATCTGCAAAAATACTATACGTTGGGTACTCTTTGTCGACGTTCTGCTCGTCGTATCAGGTAAATCATTTTTCTTCTCTTTCCCCATTGGTCCCGCCATTTCAATCCCTCATTGTACGGCTTCCTGTTTCCTTAATCATCATACAACTGACCGTAACCACCGATGACCGGGTCAACCGTGACCTACACTAGAACATGCGGTTTTTGTTTTTCCCTCGCGATGAAATTGCGCAAGACCAGATCCAACAGGTTGAAATAAGAAAAACAAAATATTATACGATGTTTATGCATGTAGACGCTTTAATGCAAACTTATGTGGGAATATATTGAACGCAGCATGAAATGCGATACGTGTTGCAATGGATTTTGCGCAACAGTACACGAATGGTCGATCGTGTTTACTTTGTCTATATTTAATCAGAGAAACGAATCGGTTTAAGGGATCAATGGCATTAATTATCTTTTACATTGAAACTTTTTGGAATGTGAATCATCGAGTCAATTAAGGTTTGCCGATTTACCTCTCGCGTCGCGCAAGAATAATCCACGACATGTAAAGTAATATTAACTTTTCGAGAGAATAGACAGAACACAGTTTTAACCCCTTGGACTCGATGCAATTTTAATTAAAAAATCAAGTCGTTTCTTTTGACCCAGATGATTTGTATTCTACGTAATATTTTCTCCATTGTGCACGTCGAATTGAATATGTTTTCTCCTACAAAAACTTGAGTTTTTTTTACAAGTTATAGAATGCAGATAAGTTTAGTAATGTCAAAACTGTTTTGAATAATGGTATGGCAATTTGTTATTGGCGCCTCAGAGTTGCCACTCGAGTGCAAAGGGTTAACTTTTATTTGGATACTTGTGTTTTGCTTATTAATAGCGCCATGCACGTGAAAATAGGTACACGAATGTACATACAAAATATTGATTAGGTTGCGGATCATATACGTAATATGCAGATGGTATATATGTAGTATATACATATACTTAACTACACATGTAACATATTCGAATGTATAAAGTTCAACAAGATGAGACCTTAAATAAGTGTCCCACCACCAAAAGTGTATCGATTGTTAAATAGTTAGTAAAATTGCCCTCTTAAATTTATTAATCATGTATCATCGAGTATTCGTACAGCTTTTAAAAACGAATAACTGTTTCAAGATTGAACTAACAGCTTGAGTTCATTTGAGGCGTTAGAAGGATTGGTTAGCTAGCTAATCTGTAAATGTATGTGCGATAACAGACAGAAAGATATTTTCGGTTTCCGTTTCTTCCAAACAATGCAGAACATTTTTAGTTTGCATAAAGATCCGCAGTCTAATCGTATCGAATCGTTGCTTATCGCGCTTTCGAAACACGCGAGTCATGCCATCTCATTTTTCTTTTGTTGACAATTTTAAGATCTTCAGGGAAACACCGTGGAACGTTCTCTCGCATACGAACAACATTGGCGGCAAATTCTTCGCGTTTACTGCATTACACATTCACAATTACGCCAATTAACATTCTGTACCGATTAAATTCACACGTTTCTCTGATAACAACGGGGAAACGAGAGTTCGTCAATTGAAGCGGCGGTTATTACATTAGTAGAGAACTGTATAGTCGGAAGTACGTATCGTTTGCAGTTCCTAGACAATGACTGTGATCTCTGAAATTACATAATCATTATTATACAGCGGATCTTTATGCAAAATAAACATTTTCTACCGGAATTCAAACAATCTGGAGAGAAATAGAAATTGATCTTCTTTCTTAATATGTTTGATAGGTTGAAAATAATATAACAATACGTTTTTACTGTTTTCATCGTTAGCACTCGAGTGGCGTCTATGAGGCGTCACTAAAAGTTGCTGTACTATTATTTAAAACATTGTTTACATTATTAGATACGACGGTATCTAACCAATTACCAATTAATATCTACCGAATTTAAAAAATCATAGAGAATGGAAATATTCTAGGTCAGAAGAAACTTTGATTTTGAAATAGTTTGATTATCGAGTTAAAATAGCTTCGAGTGCAAAGGGTTAAACACCAACTGATTTTGTTCATAAGGGCATAAAATCCGCTGTCGAATCATTATACATGCACAGACGAAAAAATAAACTTTATACTCAATAAATTACTAAACGTATTTAATATTTAAATAAACTAGTAAAACTATTGTGTAAGGTATTGTATAAATTTTATACTGATGAAATTAAGAAAATCGTATAAAATAGAAATATTTCATGTCATTCCCAAAATTTTTACGGAAATGTAGAAAAAATCGTTTAGAAAGACTGTACACATACTAACACGAAAGATACTTATGTATTTACCGTGTTTGTTTAAACAATTTCTTTGATCGCGTAACGCGGGAGTTTACAGGAGTATAAACAATATCGACCGTCGTTCGATAGGTTTATTTTCTACCGAAGAGGCGCGCGTAAATAATCTCGAAAAAATTTTGTAAATAAATCGAAGCGTAGGTGATTGATTGCATTCGCGGACACTAGAAACGAAACCATGCATGCAACGAGAGTTGACTTGAAAACCGCGGACCGAGTAATACAATACCAAGCGGGACGACAGTCTGCTTTAGTCTAGAATTTTTTTGTCCGGCCGTGTCGCATTAAATAACTAGGCGCACATGCATGCGGTGAAGCGTCAATGAACCGTACTCTTACAAAACAAGTTGGAGGATCACAGAATAAAATTGGACACCTTGTATGCAGATTCTTCCCCTTATGCATACAGAAAAGCCTGTGCCGCTTCGACAGATAAAATGGTGGAGAACGAGAGCTACGGTTAAATAGATTCCCAAACAATTCCTTCAAATTTAGAGCAAAGGATCGTTTAGTTTTTATTGTGCTATAAAAACGTTTCGAGACCGAGCCCGTGCATAAATTTAATATTCTTCGTGTAAAATTCGATATGGTGCTCGTCACATTTGTGTGTGATACATTAGCGAACATGTTAATCTATAAGAAGATCGGATAACTAATAAACTACGGGCTCATTATCCGTAACAATGGTAATAATAGAGGGTTAATTAAACTATATCGATTTTGTTAATGAACGTCTGACGACCATACATATACAGTAGGTGTATAAAGTATTCGTACAGCTTTAAAAAACAAATTTATCAAAATTGGACCCAATAGCTTGAGTTTTTTTTTGAGACGTTAGACGAAGGATTAGCTTACTAGAGTTAATGTTTAAATATGTTTTTTGCACTTGTTATTGGTCGCTATTAACGTATAAAAAGCTATTTAAATCACAGATTCCTACAATTTTTACTATTTTCAATCAATCATGTTTCATAACAACCTTGATCGATTTCTATGCAACTTTGTACGTGTATATAACTTACCTAGACAGGTTCCTAAATTACCTAGACATTACAGGTACAGATAAAAAATTTAAAAATCTACTTTGTCCTATTCGGTTTTAAAAGTCGATCACCCACTGTAGCTCTACTTGCATAAACCGGTCCTTTAGCTCTAACAGGTCCTTAGATAGGTACCCATCCCAACATCAACGTGAATGATTGCCGCTAAACAAAAGTACGTGCCCAATATTGTTGCACTACATCCTCCAAAAATTTCGTTGATCGAAAATACAGTTATCCGACCGCTTTTGTCTCTTCAGCTCAGCGTGAAATACAGGTGGCGAGGTGGTTATATCGTACCAGTACAATTTTCTCCATTTTTCACTTAACGGATGTAATCGGTTTGACTAGCGCGATGGCTAAGCACTACACATGTATACCGAATATGACACGGCTTCTTTTTATCTGTGATTCATATCAGAGTAATCTGTGTGATCGCGTGTGCTATTTACGCATGCGTCTCAGTCAAATACTTAACTATTGCCCGGCGTAATAAACATGCAGTACATTCCGCGGTATTGGCTCGAGTGGGTATTTACCCGGAGAGTACACGTATTTTCCTGGTGTGGTTCCACCGTCCATCCTCTTCCTCTCCTCTTCCTGGTTTCTCCTTCCATCCGTTCCTTTTCCGCGGTCTCGTTTTTTCTTCGCACTGTCATTATTAGTCTCGTTACCAGTTTGTTTCATCGGTTCTTTTTCTCTCGTTCTCTTCCTCCGCTTGAATCGTTAGCCCGACGCGGGCACATGTAACATTTGCACATCATGGCTAGTAAAAAAAGCGACAGCGCGAGGAGCGTAAAGTCATCGTCGTTTAAAAATACTCTTTCAAATTTGTTTACCCGGGGGAACACATATAATTTGTGTAAGTGATGGTGAACAATATTATAATCGCGTGAGAAGCTGAACGCAGGTTTCTTTCCTTCACAGATTGTCACGACTAGACAGCGGATATAATGAAAATCTTTCTAAGAAAGATGTTGTACCTGAATTGCAACAACTTGGAACGAAGTGGAAATTTCTTTTCTTTCTTGATATGTTTAATCAGTTGAAAATAATGTAACAGTATGTTTAAATTTTTCTAATGGTCTTACTTTTTTAGATTACACCTACTCGGTTTTGTAATAAATGAATAAAATCCGCTGTCTAGGTATGACGTTCTCAATATTTAAATTTCGAGATTTCATTTAGAAATGTTGACGAACTTCGCCGGAAATTAATGATATGTTTGTATGTTTCAGTTGTTGTGCTGCTGGCGCTTTTGGAATTTGGGACCGTGCCGCAGCAGCATATCGGCTTCTACTGCAATGATCCGAAAATTTCCTTGAAATTTAGGGGAGACACTATTTCCCTCGCTCTACTTCTCGTTGGGAGCATCGTGGTCCCGTTTGTGGTGGTATGTGAGTTTTATTTGTTATATTCTTATACGTAATTATCAATTATTTCAGTTTACAGCTGCATGCAAATAGACTTAATACGATCTCATAATTAGAATTGTTAAAGAAGGTTTATTTAATAAAACGAATAAAAATATATATACATATATTGGGTTGGCAAGAAAGTAATTTCGGCATTTTAAGGTGAAATAAAACCCAGTTTTGGGAAAATTTTGAGATTTTAAAATATTTTATTTTGAAAATATTTTACTGATTAAAGTTCATTGCTTGAATAGAAACTATGAATAGAATTGGGTTTTGTCTCATCTTAAAATATCGAAATTATTTTCTTGCCAATTCAATATAGTAGATTCTGTAGTAGACTCTCAAAAAAATTTGGTCTTGAGGAAGTACCGTTCCTTTGTATAATGCTAGCCACTTCAAATCTAATCATGTTGATCTCTGACATTTTCTACATTATCAGTAACAAGTGAAATATTCGAAGTGGTCAAGTTAGGCGAGTCACCCTGTATAAAAATTTATGATTCCCACCAGAAACGCATAATTTGCATTCATGTTTACAGAATGTAACAATAATTCTGAAAGTATATTGACGGCAGAGTCGTAAACCCAAATAAGTTTACGATATGAGCGTTGATTATGAATAAATCGAATATATACACAAAGTGGTTCGTGAAAATGTTAATGTTAATATTCACGGTTGTTGCAGATGTGGATAGCGGAATACATATTTCACCCTGCAGATAGCTACGATACAACATTAGGATCCGCTGGTTCAAGAGCGAAACAAGTATGGCTATGGTATGGCCACTATTCAGTCGGAATAATTGCTTTGACCGTCATATGCGATGTCATGAAAACTTTAATCGGAGAGCCGAGACCACATTTTTTGGACACGTGCAAGCCGCGCGAGGCTGAGAATTGTACTGACCAGTAAGTATTCCAAAAAAAATTTTAACTCCTGTACTCGTAACAAAAATGTCAGCTAGATTGGTTTAATAATTATATGTTTTGTTTCAGATACGTGGCATCGTATACGTGTACAAATACGGCGGAGTCAGAATGGTTTGTCTCCGATTCTAGTAAATCATTTCCCTCGGGACACTCTGCTCTTTCTATGTTCACATCTGTTTTCTTGATGGTAAGAGTTAATGTATCTGTACCTCCATTTATCGAATTGTTGTATGACAATAGTATAAAACCGCTAGAGGTGTGCGAGACCGGAACGGATAGGGAACGATGTTCGGGATCGGTACGGGATCTTGAAACTTTCTGATTTCCCGTGAATTTTTTCGGGTTTCCCGAAAACCGTATTCCATACAGTATCAGAAATCCCGATTATTCTCGGGAAACCCGAACATTTTCGAGATCCCGTCCCGACCCGATAGGAGTCTTTCCATCCCGTCCCAAGCATCGGGATTCGGGATTCCCGGGATCCCTTACACCTCTGACAACCGCGTTGCTTCGTTTCAAGTTCAATTTATTCTTCATGCCAGCGTTATACAACGAATCATTTTCTGGATCGAGACATCCAATTCTCTATGCAAATGAAGACTGTCGTCCGTTTAATACGTTAACGCGAGGAAATCGTTTCCTAGGGCCCGCGGTAGTCATAGATACTCAAAGTACATGAAAATCATCTAAAATTTACAGGATGTAGCTAGATATTTCATTTAAAAACTAGTAGAAGCGACGTAGCTTGAATAGTCAACAGCCTCAAAGCATTTGACGTAACGTCGACTGAAAATATTAGCAGCAATTGTTGACTATATGGTTAGCTGTCTGGTCACAGCAAGCTGAGATCAACGTTGGTTTATGTCATATTAGATTGCGGATGTTTATGCGATTTTATATTTTTGTAGAATTAGTAGTATTAAATTCTGTTGAATACGGTTTCATTTTATTCAGACATCATTATGATGTTTGCACGGTTTTGCCGACATCACATTTATCTTCTCGTTTTCCTTCAAAATTCGAAGCTTAAACATCTGCCTCTCCGTGTGGCAATTATTTTATGTTTTTATCACTCGGACCGTAATCTCGAAATTACCGTCGGCAAGGGTCTCGAAGGTTCGAAGATTTTTAGTTACTTTATGACCATAACTGCCACGCCTGGGCTCTCACGCCATTGTCATCCTCAAGGCCCGTGAGGGACCGAGGCACGTATTCGCACCCCCTTGGGCCATCTGGTTCGGAACATACCCGTTATTTTATTAGTTATTTTATAAAGCTAAAATTTCTCTAAAGCGTACCGTACAATGCTTTATTGTAAATCAGATAACTCGAGATTTTCGGGTTGTCGTGCACCTTTAGTAAATGGTATTCTAATCGTTTAATGATTTTTCTGTTACAGTGGTACTTACAAAATCGTCTACCAAACCAGACATTTTTCTTGAAACCATGGCTACAGTGTATGGTATTCTTGTGGACAGTGATATGTTCCTTGACTAGAATTGGTGACCACAGACATCATTGGTGGGATGTTCTTGCAGGCTGTGTGTTTGGTCTAGCGTGTAGTGTGCTAACTGTAACAGTGCCATGCCGTGCCTTTCGTTTAAATCGTGTTGGCTCACATGTCTATAACGAGCCTATAGAGAATGGACAGCTTAATTTCAATGGCAAGAGGCATCAAGCTGTGAAGAAACTCCTTAGCGAGACAACAGTCGATCTTGCAGATAGTTGCGAATTGAAGAACACTTCATCGAATTGGAAAGAATGAGCACTAGATGTTTGGAAAAATTTAATTTCAGTCCTTTATAGAGATTAGCAAACAAACTTAATGGAGTAAAGGCTCATAGTTCCAATTACATTTTATTTATTTATTTCTTTCGTCGTTGCAGAAGTAATGATTCAATGATAACGATAATTGCTTCTTTTTCGGGAGTAAGGAGTAAGACAAAACTGTGTACTATAGTATTATGCTTTGGAATTCTTTCATTAATTGAAAGACTTGAGAAAGCATATTATGTATTGGTATTTTTATGAATTTGAAATTGTACTCTTAGTTGTTTAATAACTGTAAATACACGAAGGAACATTATTTTATACAGCGATAAATACAGCAAGAACTTCTGGAATCTTTCAAATGACGCTGTTTTCATTCTGTGATATTTGA
Source organism: Lasioglossum morio (assembly GCA_916610235.2). Lineage (NCBI taxonomy): Eukaryota > Metazoa > Arthropoda > Insecta > Hymenoptera > Halictidae > Lasioglossum > Lasioglossum morio. The sequence continues at coordinate 2,120,132 of OU744324.1, read as the reverse complement.
TAATTGAAAAGCAATACAAAATGATATTATATTTTATATCACAAAAGATTAACTTTATCAGTTTTTACTCGTATCACGAAGAAAGAAAATATACCTCTATTTTTGTGATAGAAAGACAGATTTGTAACAAAGGTTTTATAGATCCTCTGATGAGAAGCTTTTTGAAACAAATTTTTATGGTACTATACAAAGCAATGTAAGTGAATATTAATTCGTAAATAATAATAATAAGAATAATTAGTAATAACGGGATATCACGAGAGTGTTCAATAGCAATAATTTATAATTCATCACATAGCCTTATTAAAAACGAGACCTATAAGTATTTAATCTCTGAAGTGTAGTAATGTAACATTCCATTCCGGTGCAGTAAGCGTATATCTGCATAGTAATTAATACACGTACCTAGTAGAAAGAACTGCACAACTGTACAAAGTCTGAAGGATCAATATGGGAAAGAACCACCTTTCTGAACCTTATATTGCAATTACATTCCAATTGTGATTTCAAATTGTAAATAACGCGTATATACATATATACGGAAAAAGTCTTTAGTCTAAAAGTATTGTAACATAATTTTACGTTACGGGATGTATGTATAGTATATTACTGTACAATTGCGCATCAATTTAGTGTTTGTATCAATTTGTATGAAATAAATAACAATTACCTATGTATATTTACGAATAATATTATTCCGACTTGGTAATTATTCGTATAAATCATACGCGTACATTTAATTAATTTTTTTATAGTTTATTTCTCCTTATTATTCATGAAAATATACATTTTTCATATGAAATTCAGAAACAACGCCATCCACTTTTCCGTAAATGTTTTTCGACGCATTCAATTACGTGTTTATAAATGTAGAAAATTTCGTCATCTTCTAACAAGAGGGAACGAAGTTTGTCGACGCGCGATTATGAAACATAACGTCCCTGTAAACCGGCTTAATCAACAGGCAACACGTGTAAACACAGGTTTATTCATTGAAAACTTTCCCTCTCGTTGATTTTTTCTTTTCTGTTGGCGCGTAAACGGGTGCACCGAAAACGAGCGATTTAATTTAGTGGGCACGCGTTCACACCGCAATAGCTGAAGCATTTTTTCGTCAAAGGTCCGCTCTCGGTCCCGCTTGTTTCCTTTTTTTTCTCTCTTCTCTTTTTCCAACGAAACAATTGGTCAGGGGGTGAACGCGAGGCGGTGGCGGAGGCAGAGAGGGGTGGAGTCTGGAAATGGGCTGGCAGGAGCAGAGAGATTGCACGTAGCTTGATGTGCACGTGTATGTGTGTGTGTCGATGTGTACGTGTGTACGCGAGAGAAAGAGAGTAAAAGAGAGAGAGAGAGAGGGATGAAGTGGCAGATTAACATGAACCGATGTGGGCCATTCATAACTGATCTTTCTCCTTTTGCTTCCCCATGCTCTGTGTATACGCGAACCCGTGCACGACGATTTATAGAATTGGAAAAGCGATATCGGAAAAATAGTAAACTTTATTGATGAATCCCTTCCCGACCTCTAAGAGATATCACCGCGATCGAGTCGACCGCGTTCCCCTGCCGCCGTTGTGCCACAGGTGGCATGTAACCAATCCACGATACGCTGTACAGTAATCTTTTATTCGTTATTCCAGGATCTCTATTTCATCTGGATAATCATTTTAACCCTGCAATCGTATCCTGTGGTCTGTCGACACCCCCAACAAAACTTCTCTACTTCTAACAACAGCAAATACGATGTATCTTCTTCTTTGGAACATCCGAGGCCGTCGGTCTTAAATTATGTACTAGGTTGTTGTCAATCAACTGTCCGTTATTGTAACTATTCATATTTTTAATATAATTACCATTTTCTCTGTTGTCTGTAACGGCAAACAAATCTCGTAATACAGAAGACATGGAAAGCTGAAATTTGGTACACAGGTAGCCGGTAGCTCAAAGGGTTGCATCAATATCTTTTTATCGCGGAAATTCTACAGGATTAAGTGGTAAAAATAAATTAGTGGCATACCTCAAGAAATAAGCCAGCCGTTGATTTTTCAACGGGTATTAGGCTAGTTACTAACAAAAATAGACTTATAAAATTGAGACGCCTCCGTTCGGATTTAAGACCACCCTTCTCTGATGCTAAAAGGCCTCAAAGGATTTCAATTGAGTTAAGATCTGGACTTGTTGATGGCCAAGGCGACACCACCACTTTCGTTCCCTCAAAGTATTTTTAATTGATTCTACGCGATAAATTGGGGCACTATCACGCTGAAAAATCGAATTTGGTTCAGCAATTCTGTTACCATATTCAGGTAGAACATATTCCAAGAATCTTTTGCATTTTTTATTTTCCAACCGTTCGGAACTATGTAACTCTAGATGTTTATTATTCATACTGATTTATCGTTGAATCTTATAAATTAGGTATTGAGTGCTGTATACGTTGCTACAGTTTATAGTCGAAAAGACTTGGCGTGTATTCAAAGACGAGCATGAGACACGAACACCAAACGTTCGTCCGCGCATGTATTTTGTGCGACGTTGTCACATTGTGAGACACACTATTGTGTTCTCCTTCTGTTCTTTAGAGCATCTTCAATTCTCTCAATGGCCCGATAAAACAGATCTCTTCGTCTATTCAACGGTCCCTTGCGATTCAAAATTTGCATAGCGCTTTCTATCTTTAAACTCATCAATGCTCGCTCTGCCTTTTGATTTAATCATAAAACATCTTTCTTTGATAAACATTTCTGTTTAATTGCGAAGAGTAACGTCGAAACGTGAAAATGGTAAACGAATTTTTGTTTTACATTCATCTCACAATGATCCTTGCAATTGTATTGTTACCACGCTTATATTAGCTTGCCGTGCTGTTTGTATCAAATCTTCTAAACGAATTTTAAACCACTTCCCGATGAGCTAGAGATTTGAAACTTTAAACATAGCTGAGAACTGGACAATGCAATATTAAAAAAATTTTAAACTGTGCGTTTAGGAGATAAAAAAAATCTCAGCAAAGTATCACAGCGGGAATCGAACCCGGGCCTTAGTAAATACGCTCGGTAGTAAAGACTAAAAAGTAGAAAATAAAAAAACTTTTTAAAAACCACACTTCTATTAAAATGCACTAAAAAGGAGAAAATAATTTTTTTAGATATTAGTGACTATAAAAATTATTTTCTCCTTTTTAGTGCACTTTAATATAAACGTGGTTTTTAAAAAGTTTTTTTATTTATTTTTTATGAGTAAACTGCGCGGATCTTTATGCATTTACGGTTTCTGAAATTTTTCGGAAGGTGCTAGAATATATAATTCCACCGAATTTAATACGATTTTTATTTATTTCAGATCTATAAGGACTACTGCCACTGAAAATAAGATTACATATTCGTTTCTGCTATCTTAAAGTTAGCCTAAAAAATCAAAATTGCATAAACATCCGCAGTCTATTTACAAGAAACAACTTATCTTTGCGATATAGTGACGCAACTGAAAAAAACGCGATCTTTTTCGAATACACTTTTTGACTAATTATAAAAATCGTGTTCGTTTACCTTTATAATTTCGCTTGTAGAGAACGGTTATGTTGTTCTTCCTGATTCGTGTGGCACTGCGCTGTGTTCTGTAAATGCGTCTTATTACGATGCGTGTCCTGCCTACCATTGTAAACAAGTGTATATGCTCGAACCCGCTTCTATGAGCATTGTTCTTCTCGCTTCTTGTGATCAACAAAATTACGTCCAATTATCTTCGAAAGCAGTTGTTTCGCCTTTCCTGGAAAACATACTGTTTCGAGTTGACTCACTTTTGTCGAGCGCGATGTTATCACTTGACTCTCGGAAAGCGGATACTGTTCACGATTATATACAGTGATACTTTCTTTGTCAAATCTTTTTTAGTTGCTACAGCCTAATTAGAGACAACACAAGAAATTTTGTTTATCTTATTCATTCGCGTCGAGAAGTAACGAAGTTTCCATGCGAGTTTACATGTGTCTAGACAGTGCGTCAGTGCCGTACGATACTTTTGCAAAATAAAATTGAACTGCTTAATTCAATTCGCTCTCATTTCATTATTCATATTTCCGGGAACTTCGTGAACTGTTGAACACCGGTATTTTGCATTCATGTAAGACCGACACATTTTACAGATATGCAATTAAATTCCGAAACATGGGCTGCAAAGTGTCTGATAGTTATATGGGGATTTCCCACAAGCACTGCGCGAACATGTCTCGCGGAGAACTTTTTCATACACGCGAAACCGGTAACCGAGACACAATAAAACATTGTTCGTCACTCATTAAGCATGAACTGTGTTCCGGATTTCGTAATAAGATTTGATCCGCTGATTAGTTACTATAAGAACGTTGCACGTGGTGTCTTCTCGAAGTTCGACGATATGTCTGCAATCAAGGGAATCAATAGAGTAAAGTTGGGTTATCAAATGAGTACATTGATCACATAAAACCGTATGTACGCCATGAATTAAAATTCGTTATATATTCGTGACTCACGCCTGACTAATTAGACACGCGTTCTTTCCGAGTGACTTCTTCCTAATTGTAAAAAGTAGTATGTTATGTACTAATATGTTAATAGAACCTGCTTTTCTATATTTGATATTTTGTGGCGGAGTAAACACGGCATTCGTTTAAAAGTACGTTTACAGGTATGTTTACAAGTACGACGTCTCTGGTACAACTATTTGTGAAGTAAATAATGAAAAGGTTCGATTGATTTAATAAAAACATGGTGTTGCAGTAAAGAATAAAGTGCATTTGCACCAGCCGGTATATTGGTGCATCTACATAAAAAATGAGGTCGTAGGAAGTTTAAATGTATTCGTGACATATGATTTTTTTCGATTTTAACTTAAAAAAGTAACTTGTCTCAGTTCCCAGAATCGTCCTGTATATATGGTACGTTTTTTGGTGGTTAGAATAACAAGTTTCTGTACATTACAAAACTTTATTTATTTAAAAATTGTATACGCGTATTTAAATAATGAATATATATATATATATATATATATATATATATATATATATATATATATATATATATATAGAATGAAAATAACAGTTATAACATTTTTACCATTTTTTCAGTTCTCGAAAATGTTTCAAGAACCAGAATCGATATATGATAACAGTTTTCAACCCCTGTCGCCAACTGAACTTCCAAATATTATGGATATCATCGAACGAAGATGAAGATAAAGGATGCAAGTGGGGGTGGGAAGAAAATATCGTGGTATCGATGCACGGGACACCATAGCCCAGCGAGGACTTAATACGGTGGCATTCCCTTTATACGTGGAATGGAGCACAACGTGAGATCTACTTTAATCCTAATATACCATACGTATCGCGGGCTGCTGAAATAATGACACGTCCCGTAATATCAGCAGGAACGGTGTCCGCGTGAACCAGACAGAGTCAAAAGCGGTCATCCAGTGGCGTCATCGATCATCTTTACTGATTTTCTGACCGTACGAAATTTCGATTAAGTTACGTTAGATGGCGGTGCTAGTTATTCGAACTTGTACAGCGCTGACAAAACATTTCCAGCCCGGGATGTCTGTTCGAGCGACGGCGGATATTTTGTCACCGAGTCTGTGGAATAACAGTTAGTTGTCGGTTGGCCGACCGTCGAAAAAGAAAATGTTCTCTCTAAAAAATCGTCCGACCTTCTCGGAATTCAATCTTCCTAGGAATGGCCCGGGCAGAGACGATCCTGTAATTCTAGGAAATATTAAAAATTGGGCACCAGGTCAACTGTTTCACAGCAACGGGTAGAGGCGAGGGAGAATGTACGCCAAGACCAGAAGGACGTCCTGTGACGCATTCAATTGAAAATCTCAAGGCACCCTTGTGCACCGTTGGACGATAATTTATAGGGTTACATTACGTACAATATGGATCAGTTATTTTGGTTTAATGGAACGAAATTTTTAACAAAAATCCTCGTCAGTTTTGGACGTCATAGGCGAGTATACGATCGGCTCTTTGATCGACCAACACTCGCGGACGATGTTCAATAAGTTTAAAGCAACGTAATCACATTGATTTTATGTATTAATAATGGTTTTCCGTTTTTCCGTCTGTCCGAGGGAGAAAGGTTTCACTTTATCCTCGAGTTTAATGAAAACAAGGAATTCCCCGTCGAACGAGCTAGAATAACTGCAAATATTTACGTTTATAATAATAATAATTAACCCTTTTTACACGGTGTTTTACAAAATTGCTCTACCATTATTAAAAAGGTTGTTTACACTGTTACATATGTTAGTATCTAATCAATTGGTAAACATTTAAGTATTCTACGAATTATTATATGAATTTCATTCCCACGAAACGTAAAAGATCGTAGAGAATGAAAATATTCCAAGTCGAACAAAAATGTTTAATTTTCGAGTGAAAATGTTGGAAACTATTCTATCAACAAACATTCTATCGCGAGTCTGTTCTACCAGAAAAATACACGAACGTTGGCCGTGTTCGCGTTTTAATTATCAATAAAAAATGTCAGGAAACAAAAGGAACTGCATTCTTTAAAATCTCTCTTTTCAACAAGCAAGCGAGAAACTAAAATCGCTAAAAAATAGTAGAACGGCACGTAAAATGATAAATTAAACAATTCGTCTATTCCTATGCAAAGAAGGAAAAATAAATGGAATACCTATAAATCATTTGAATAATTTATGTAAAGTGTCCGCGCGTCTACTGTCTTGTTGTCCAGGGGTGAATAACAGTCAGTGATAAAGGGTCAGCGAATGGGTGCGAGCGAGGGAGACAAGCCAGGAGAGGGCGAAGTGGAGGGAGAGTAAAGAAAGGAGTCTCGCAGGCCTAACGGAACACTTTCACCTGCCGTCCCTTAAAAGAGGGTTAAATATCCCAAAGACTCGAGGATCATCCAAAGATGAATTTATTTCAAGAAGAGTAGAAGAAAGTAGCCGCCTATGAATAACGGCGACGATACAACCCGGACAACGGTTAACTGAAGAGAATCGACAGACGGAATCGGTTGGTTGTCGATTATCCGTTGAAATTCTTGGCCAGCGCGTCGATGAACAATTTAAAGGCTCCTCTCGTGGTGTCCCTCGAGTATCGCAAACTCTAATATTTATTTCTTTAATTTCACTATATCTGCTTGAACGGAAGAGCAGTTGATACATTCCCTTTAATATATACAACATAAAAAGTTTCACGACGAATAAAGCGAGCAGGAGTGGGAGGAGAATGAATGTGAGCGAGAGCCAGTCGTTGGTGGAAGCGGGACCGAGACACCGAGTTGGGGGTGGAACGAAAAGAGACAGAGGAGAGAAGAGGAATCGTAGGCAGGGTGTGAGTTAGGGGCGCGAGTAACGGAGAAAGAAAGAGAGGCTAGAGAAAGCGAGAGAGGGGAAGCTGGAGAAAGAGAGAAAGTAGTAACAGCGGCGGGTGGCGACCGGCACGCCAGGGAGGGTTTATTGAACAGAGAGGGCGAATACTCGAAAAGATTTTGTCCGAAATTTCAGGCTCGGTTGTCCCCTTTCTTCCAGTGAGACGGTTGCTTGTACGACGACGAAAAAATCATCGAGAAAAATGATTAGCGACTACATTCACGGTTGAAGATTACGGGCTCGCGCTGACAAATCGAGGCTGGAATCGACGTTTTTTCATCGGGAACGAGGGCAATAATTTATCGTTCGGCCGCTCGAAAGATAAAGTGAAACGCAGCACGAGCGAAACGCGAGAGAAAGAAAAGTACGATCGGTAGGACGCGAGTGCGAACGAGACGGAGAACCGGAGACGGAGAGAAAGAGAGACGGAGGGGCAGAGACGATGGTTCTAAGCTACAACGGCTTTTATACTGTCCACGCATCTCTTCGACCGAACGACACTGGGAATTTACAGAAACTTCCGGAAAAAATCTTTTTTCTCTGGTTCGACAGAACACCCCCGGACAGATATTTTTAGAGAGAAGTTTGTTTTTTCCGGGCGGCCGGCGAAATTCTCTGAAAATGGTGTAACGTTCGCCGATGGTCAATTCCATGCCGGTCGTCGAGCTCTCGTTTATTTTTGCATTTTAAGGCATTGAAGAAAAGAAAATGTTAAAAATAGGAAAAAGCGAGCGCTCGTACACAGGGTGAGTCGAAGAGAGAGGGCGGCCGACTCGGGGGAGGAACTGGGCAGAGGGAAAGATGCGCACAAAAACGCACTGACGAACGTACAATGAAGCAAAAAGGGATATCTAACATGCGAAGGCGAAGTAGAAGTCTGTAGGCGCGGGAAAAAAGTTGCACTGTAAGGTTTGGAATGGTAATTCAACTGAATATATAGTAAAAATCGTATTTTTTGAAGTAAAATTACTTTTTTACGAATCCTGCAGGGCTGTGACAAAACTTACTCAAATTCGTGAACCGGTGTTAGTACATTCTGGACGAGAAACATTAATTTTTATAATACAGGATAAATAGACAAAATGCGTTCACAATCTATATTTACACGCAACGTGTTATTACATCAATTGCAAAAAGTAGGAACTAAATAGCAGATTCTATATTCCTTTAATAATTTTGATAGAATGTAGTCTACTTGTCGAAATCATTTGATGGTGAAAAATATTAAATATTAGTTCTATTAGACGTGACTTACTGGTTATGTATTGATACACATAGATGTAAATGATAAAAATTACCGTTGTCTTCTAACACTTCTAACGGTTCTTCTACATACAAATGAATCATTCTGTATCGGGTCCAGTAAGCATTTATGTATTTCTGTTGTTGTATCTTTGTAGAATGTTTCAATAAAAGTACATATGTATTTATTGAAGCGTAACGAGTATCGAGTCTTGTATTTCCTTCGCAGTGCAATGACACCGCTTACGGGTGTGTCTAAATAAATACATAATTTAATCTAAGTAAATAAATAATTAATTTTAAACATTCCTAATGGGTGAAATTGATTTGCAAAAGGGTGAAATTGATTCACAAAAAGCTGAAATTGATTTGCGTAAGGTTGAATTTGACTTGCAAAAGGGAGAATTTGGAATGCAAAACCTGTATCAGTTCCTCTGTGGAAATTTAACAAACTTATCGACAAAGCGGAAAAGAAGTGGTGACACAGAGGCACAACTAAAACTTGCTGTACGATTATCCAAAATATTGTTTACATTATTAAATGAGTTGGTATCTAATTAATTACTTAACATTTAAGTATTGTGTCATAATACCTCGGTATCATATGAATTCCATATCCACAAAATGAAAAAATCCTATAGAATAGGATTTTTCCAGGACAGTAGAAATATTTAATTAATCAAGTAAATATAGCTCCGAGTGCAGATGGTTAGTTTACAGCTTCGCTGCATATTTCTTCCGGGTGGAACCGTTCGGAATACAGTATCGGGGAAAACTAAAAGCGACTGGATCTCGAAACAGTTTCCCTATCCGTGTTTATCAGAAGTGTTGTCGTTAGGTATCGCACTTCCATGCGAATTCGATTAAAACAACGGTACTTGTTGCATGCGGTGCGTAAAAGCTTGAAATCATTAGAAAAATCAAAATCCCGTACAGTTTGGAAAGACACCGTGCCGGAGCAAAAACAAACATAAAGCTCGCAAGGGTATTCAGGTAGTTTCCTACATTGAAGCGAATCCGCTTACTTGTTCGCCCTAGAGCACCCTGCTTTGTGATGAATGTCCGCGCTTCTCTTCCGCCCTCCGTTCTCCGCCCTCTACCATCCCTCAACACTCCCCTCGTTCCTCTACCCTGTACCTAGCTGGTTCACTCCTTGGCTCGTGCTTTTGTCTCGAAGAATGTGCACAATGCCTCTACCATGGAACCCAAGCCCTGGCCCAAGTCTTTCCTTGCTCCACCTTTTCCTTTTTTCTTTCGGCTGATTCGAGTTCCGTGACTCTGTGAAAAGGACTTAATCACATGCGGCACGAGGGATTTGTCCCTTCTCAGGTAGTCCTCGGATTTCTTTTCGTTCGACTATCTAGCCCCCTTTGAAAAAAAAAGACGAAATTCTAACAGGTTCGTTTAACCCTCCGCGATCCCGCCTCACTTTTCACAGAAAATTTCAGTGCAGTCCCTGAACTCGAACATTGACCGTGGGATATTAATGAAGGATGAAATTCGTGTTTGAACATTTACAGTACCCAACAAAAGTTCCGAAACGATCCTTCGGCCCTATCAGAAACGCTTCTGTTCGACCGAAACCAAATCCGAACCTGGGAACGCACAGTTTTAATATTGTTTTACAATCGAAAATCTGTGAATAATTTATACACGCTCCTATAGAGACGTAAAGTTATTAAATTTCCACCATTCAGTTTTAATCGTAATCAATAATCCGTGAATTAATTGAAAAGTATACGAGCGTGAATGCGGCCTGCATTGCGTGTAGAATTTTATTATTCAAATATATACATATATACATATATACATATAATATATATACATATATATTTTTTAATTGCGATGCTTGTAGAACTTTCGAGCTAAGAATCGGGGGACCAATTAAGATATCCATGCGGGTACTCGAGACTTTATATCTCGAACCATATAATGTATTATATTTGCCTGGACACTTTCTTGATTACACCAACCGTTTTTTATTGCTTTAGATTCTTAAAAGGTAATTTTCGTTGAGCGTCCCCTATCTTACACCCACCCTTCAAAACTTTTTCACCCTCTCATTATTATCTACCAAAACTTTGATTATTTTATAGGAAATTGTAAATGAATTTAATTAATCTTTATTTCTTTACTAAATCTTTTTTATGATGATTAAGAATGATCGAAGCAAGTTTCTAGTTACATTGACTCTTCGCACTCGAATTGCCATATCATTATTTGAAACAGTTTTTAAATGATTACATTCTTCTGTATTCTAGAGACTGCTAAAAATCCAAGTACAACTTTTATTTTAATCATTAGCATCCAAGTTTGAATACGAATACACATTTCCGTGATCGACCGTGCGAATTGAAATTTTCTACATTGACTCTTCGCATTCGAATTGCCATATCATTATTCGAAACAGTTTTTTTAAATGATAAAATTCTTCTGTATTCTAGAAATTTCTAAAAATCCAAGTACCACTTTTATTTTAATCGTCAGCATCCAAGTTTGAATAGGCCCTAGTAGCACAAAATATTGTATACACATTCATATAATATTAAAAAGAGATTCAATATTTTTTTAATATTCAAATATACATACAATATTTATTTTTTAATAAGTAACAAATATTTCTTTTTAAATATAGAGAAAATATCTATTTCATGTTAAGAGAAAAATATTTTTTTCTAAATATTAAATGAATCTTTATTTCATATTAGAAATAGAATATTTTGGTCCTAAAATACAAATAATATTTATTTCATATTATTTTATTTAATATTTAAATAATATTATTTATTTTATTTAATATTAGAAATAGAATATTTCTTCCTAATATACAGATAATGTTTATTCTTGTACATGTATACAATATTCCGATCCAATATTTTTCTCACATGAAAAAGTGTGGCTTAAAAAATATTTTTCCAATATTTGAAAAAAATATCTATCTAATATTTTTGTGCTACTAGGGAGAATACACGTTTCCGTGATCGACCGTGTGAATTGAAATTTTCACTGAAAGTGTTGTTCAATCAAAACACTTACCTTGTTACACTTACCATGGTTCTTACACGTTCCATCTGCCAGAGACTGAAGAGAGGTAACATTTGGGGGCGTACGAGAAGTAATGAATATCTTTTTGAAAAACGTAACGTATTCTATATTTAACAAACATTTTTCTCATGTTAGATATTTACAGTTACATCGTATGTGTGTATTCGCTAACACATTTGTCGTTAAATATTTACAATAGGTAATTACAAAGTCGTTTTTCTTCGTTGACTCCGCAACAAAATCGTTTCGAACGGAAACGCACGAACGATACTTCGCTAAGTATATACAGTTTGTACGCGATGCGTTTTAGTTTGATCGTCTAGACGGCGAAGATGCGTAGTCTGTAAACCTTTGACACACTCGGGTATGTGTGTAGCATATACTTAGCTAAAAAAGAAGATTTGTTTAGCGGAGAGAATTTTTTGGTTCGGTTGCATTTTGCCAGTCTTCTTGCTCGCGTGATAAAGGATAAATCTGATGTACACGAATACAGAGTGTCCTGTAAAAAGCGCTAGCAGTTTATTCGATCATTACTACAGTTTACGGGACAGTCTGTATAATTGTTTGTCGATATGCTTCAGTGAGTTCTACTGAAAACTCTTGATCGAATATAAAGAAAAATCATGTCCCTAGTGCATAGACACTTTACAAACGTTCGATGTTCTTCCTTTTCGCAAGGTACAATTTATTATTATACATTCATTATGTATTTCAATACAGCGGTACGTATATACACACGCTCCGTGGGACTAACGAAAGTATAACAAATGAATTCGCGTGTCAATCACCAAACGCAAACACTAGAAAGAGCAGTGTTTTAATTAGAGAGTGCCCATGTCGTTGTCATTCGTTTTGATGGATGAGATATAGTCGATTTTTGATTTCACTTCATTTCCTCGTAGAATTTCCTGTATATATTGCTTTCATTATTAGAAGTACGCATTTATTTTATATAAAATGGAAACTCATTAAATTCTTTTATTGCGGTATGTGCGTATTTAGGAATCAACTGGCTTCGTTCATCGTATACTTGCTTGTTTTCAGACCTCGTTCTGTCAAACGTAAAGCGATTGTAATTATTCTTAGATTTCTACGAAAATATTCAATTTACAATCATTCACTTGCCACTTTCCTTTTGAAAAGAGATGTAAACATAGATACAGATGATACGACTGTTTTTTAATCATTCGGTATTAAAAGAAAAGCTTAATCCTTTCGAGTGCATCGACTTTTTCTGTGCATTTGTTATTATAAGACAGTCCAGCTTTTGGTGAATTATTTCGTAAGAAATGTTTGATGAAAATAATAAAGCACGAAAACAGATTTTGCAGTTCAGAGAACCATTAAAGTATTTGATCGGATATAGTACGTACGTTCAAAAATGGAAACGAGATTATAGAAATGAGTGTTCAGCGATTATTTAGTCAGAATGCAAGCTTGTGTTTTCTGTCTATACTATATAAGGCATCAAAAGACATTACACCCTGAATTATTCCATCTATTGGGCAGACTCTGTCCAGTGCGTTGCACAGGACCTGAAATACGTGTAATTATACATAAATGCTCGCAAGAAACAATACTTTCCGCTTATCTAATATAATGTTCAAAAAAGGCTATAAAAATTAACTGAAACGAAGTTTTCGAAAATAGAAATTCGAAATTCGAAAGACGAGTTAAACTCGCGATTAACCACACACTGCTGTTAACAGAATTATTAAACATGCAGACATCCATATTATTGAATGTACTCGATTGAATGTTTTACGATGCAAATAAAAATACATGTAATTGAGGTATACTCACCTTTCATCGGTACATGATTTTCATGGCGGAAGCAACGTTTGATACGTGTGTGTATGTTAAATTTGGAAATAAGGAAAAGGAAAATACTTTAGTAAAATGATTTTAAGAAAGTGCTTTTAGAAAAATAGTCATTTTTATTTACAAAATACTATCACAATTGCATGTGTGCACATATTCTTTTGATTTAAATCCTTGTCATTCTTGCATTACTTTTTCATGATGATTCGCGAATGGTAATTGTAAAAAATGAACTTATCTCTGCGAATAACAAAAATAACGAACAGAATGGACCTCGTAGCAATTTATTACAAGAAGAATTTGTTAATATTAAATCAAATAAAGGAGTTCCGCAATCCAAGCTGGGATGAATTTCACCGATACAGTCAGTACATCGGGTTGGAACGAGAGTTCGTAGCGTTTTTCAATTAAAACTCAAAGATACAATTAAAATATTTAATCGTAGATTTATTCAATCGCATACGTGCCCATAATTGTAAAAGAGGTCTAAGTCAAAATTAAAAAAAAAATTAATTTGACAGTTATTTCACATCACATTGTTTTAAATTAAATTAATACAATGTAATTCTTATTTGTCATTTCAACATTATATGATATTTAGTTAGTGTTAATTCTTTTCCTTTAAATATCTCGAAGGAAAAAAAGAAATATGACTATGACTTAAACCACTTTCGTAATTATGGGCACATATTTTCCATTCTGTTCTATTCTGCTTTTCACCATTTTCGAGTTAACTCGTCGAGATATAAAACCTATGAATAAAAGTCTTAATATTATCCCTGAATTTTAATTGAAAAACCTTGCAAACTTCCGTTCCAACCCGATACGTCGCTTTTTAAGAAAATAGACGAGTACCTTAACCAACGAGTGGATATCGTTGCCTTGCTGTCACATTGCGGAAAGAGTTCTGTTTGAAATAATACTGAGCTACGGAGCGTCTACAGATAAGAAGGTTTTATACAAAAGTATGGCACAAGATAGAAGTCTCTCGTTGTTTCAAATGTTACGTTTCCGCGACGATAATGAAAGTGTCTCTAATGATCTACAAACAGAGATGCGTCTGATCTTTGCTGTCAAAGGGGTTGAATATTGCAAAAAGAAGTAGACTCGGTAGAAAATCGTTTGTACTTTGTGACTGCAAGATGGGGTACGTCCAAAATCTTATTATTCTCGTTCGGATGTGCTGCTGCACATGACGCTGATGCAGTTCTATCGAATAATATATTAGAAACAAGTCGAGTGTGTCGCTTAAACGAAATAAAATGGTGGGGCGTTTGTGCGAGAGCGACGCCTCGATTTAATTGAAAGAAAAACGTATGAACGAACAAGCGACTTGTTCGACTGCGGGCTTGCGTGACGGGAATGAAAAACTCACGGTTCATTTATACGAGTATAAAAAGAATTGTATTAACAATATATTACAAACGGTTAACAAACATAGTTACATTTCGCTGCATCAGCGTCCAACGAGAACAGCGGGTTGATATAAAATTCTAGAGCACGCGTGTCGAGTTTCTTGATCGAATAATTTATAAACGTGATTACAGCTGCATCGGAGAATGCGCCTAACGCAATTTTTGAGAAATTTCAAACGAAACGGGTGTACGCAACAGAAATTAAGTTACTTAAAAAAGAAAAATAGAAAAAGAACAGTGAAACGCTGGCGGACGTACTATGTACTCCTTCGATATCCGAAACAAACAACGCGCTGGTGTACGCCTCGTGCTTGTAAAAATGGCTCCCACAAAGGAAAATTGGTTTTTATCTAAACAATATGTAACGAGAGCAACTCGCGAGTAACAGAAACTAATCTCTTTCACAAGACGTGATTATAAACCAAACACAACAATTTCGAAATGAATGCTCTCTATTCTATTGCACTTTCGATCTCGATCAAAACAATATTCGATACAATGGCTTCGGTCGAGTAACAAAAATACGAAGAAAAGAAAAAAAAAAGAAAGCGAAAAGTACCGAATACGTTTTTTCACAACGGAAAATTTCTGTGTTTGTTCAAAACATTAACAAACCTCCAGTTCGTAGAAACAGACACCCTTAGACAATAAAATGACGTAAAATAATGTCGTTTAAAAATATTATTGTCTTATCTTTTTCTATTCCCAACTTGGTCTCGAACCGTCATCGAACAATTGAATTTCCTTTTTCCAGTCGTAACGTAAAAGCAACGTGGTGGCTCGTTGCCTCCAGTTCGTCCCTGCCTCTTGCGTGTTTTTCTTTTCTTTTCTTTTCCGGCGGGAAATTTCGAATCGATACAAATAAACCGGCATCGAATTTTTACGCTGTTCGGCTCTATCTCGCTCTATTTTCGTTTTAAACCTATGTGCTTTCTTCAACTCCTATTGTTTACAATATTGTTTTAATCCACTATATATTCAATCGGTTAACGTACTTCAACTAAACTTTTTTGCTACTTCCTCTCTCACGCGCGTCTTTCCCCGTCCTTCCTCTCACTCGATTCTCACTTGTTGTCTATCTTTATGCGTTTTCAATAAAAAAAAAGAAGAAAAACATGCGTCCTGATCACTCTATCTCGCATAAAATACAAACAAATTGTACAACCGAGTCGCCTGCGTTGAATGATAGAAAATCAGTAACATTTTTTTCCGATTACAACATCGTATCAAAACTTACGCTTACGCAAAGGAAAAGCGACGGTGTTCGTTACCAAGTACAGTATTTACTCGAATAATGCACGCTGTCCGAGCATCACGGATGTGTGTTTTCGATGTAGAGAATGGTTTCGTTTTTGTTTTTTTTTTTACCTGATAGCGCCGGTTTACTGTGGAACTTCTAGAAAGTGTTGTATTATGTATATCGATGTGCTGGGAAAACGAGCACCAACGGTGTAAATACTGCAGCATGAAGTAAAGGCATGATAGCAATCGAATCGCGCGACAAGACAAAAAACGAAACGGACGATCACAATGGCTCTTCTTCCGTACTCTTTGGTGTAACATACAAAATAATATTGTACAAAATAAATGTAGTTGTTCGATCGAATAATAAATTCAACAATATCGTTACAGAAGGCACGCGAATCGAAAAGTCTGAGAGACAGTGGCTCGCAAATTTCGAATCAGAACGGTAGTATCGATCTATTATGATGGGATAGAAGCGAAATGTGTGACCTATATCTAAAACTTAACAGGAAATCTCCTCGAAATAAGTGTACGCGCGCGCGTAGACATAACATCTCCTATTAGATATGTACATTACAGGGGTCATGTGAACCGAATGAAACCAGACAAATTTACCCACAAACGTGGATCAAGCAAGTAAAAAAAGAACACCAATTGCGCGTGGCATTGTTTAAACAAAATAATCGAACATTCCATTTGCTCGATGCTAGTTTGGTTGCTGTGTATAGTTTACTGTCTTGACTGGAACTGAGCAATGTATTGTAAGGAACCGGACTATGCTTGAACCTGCGATTCGTGAAATAAAGTCACTGTGAAATCGAACGATTGTCAAATATCTAACAAAAATTGATATTCGAGTATCGAGACGGTTCCGCGAGGCGTTAGATTCAGCCGAGATCTTGTGCATGAAATAATCGTAACTTTACGTGACCGTAATATCGGTCTGCAAGGCTCAGGTGTAACGTAATTACCAAACCTATTTATAGCAACAAAATTCCAGCTCAACGGCTGGTACTTTCGTGAAGAAAATTCGCCTTTCGCAGGTCCAAACTTTTACAGTTCCTCGTGGTAACATGGATGTCTTTCGTAGTGAGGATACGCGATACGCACGTACATACATTCATACGTGTATAGTCCGTATCTCGCGAAGAATGAAGAGAAGACCTGAAGAGTAGTACTGGTAATTCGTGACGGTTTCTTCACAAATTCCGAGTCTCTTCTTACGAGACGCAGACTATACAGAGCCCATATACACACGCACATACACACAGATATGCCTGCGCGCGCACAGATTATTTTAAAGTATGTTTCACGATAAACTTGCATGCGTGTCATTCGAAATAATAAAACAATGCTTTGGCTAAATTGTCGCTTCGCTTAACAAAAGACAAAGATTTCCAGCGGAGTTGCCTGTACAATGAAACGTAAGGACGCGATGATCCCGGTGAAAACCAGAAATTCACCATCTCCATAGCTTTCCTAAAAACTGTGAAAATAATGTGCTTTAGGTTTTCACCTGGAGAACATTCGCGCGTCTTATTGTACGTGAACACGTGGTTTTTGAAATTCATTTACAATTACCAAATATTGGCAAACGAGTACAGTCAAAGTGGAACGAATTTGTTCGTCAACTTGTGCATGCTCGTTAACGTTGTGAAATCATGTTGGACCGGTAATAAAAGCACGCCCGAGCATTATTCTGTTTATTCCGAACTGTTTGGTAATTGTGAATGAGTTTGAAGTTGGTCCAGACTCGATCGGAGCACGTAGACGATCCATCCAGCATCGCGTATTCATCTTTTTCTTTTTCAATAGAAACGATAAAATCGGACATGGTGTTTATCGTGATCGTACACCATCTCCGATATTGGAACAGTCCCAAATGTCCCAATAGACAAAATACTACTATGTGAATTGAACGATAATGACAATAACGAAAATTCAACGATGTAGTTTACGTGCATTTTTCAAGCAAAAAAGCGTTGTTGCAGACAGTTCGTCTAAATATTCAAGTATAATCGAGTCCAGACCGGTTCTTGGTGCATATATAGGAACAGTTTGAAAACATAAAAACTGAACAAGAACGATTTTTACTCGTTCAAAGGTTTCTACAGAATGATGACGATGAAGAAGAAGAAGAAGAATAAGAAGAAGAAGAAACGTCTCAACTAGTGGCACGGTTAACGCGTACGACATTACATCATTACCCTATATTACTCAGTAACAAGTGTATACGATGAGCGGAGCGTTGAATAGATTTAAAGATGGATCTCTGCAAAAAGTCATTTGCCCTTAGAAACTCTGACATTGAAGAATATAACACCTGAATCCGTGTTCGTATTTTTTTTTTATCTTTTAGATCTCGCAACGATCGAGCAAAAAGGAAACGACAATAAATCGGAATTACAGAATGCCTACTAGATCTGAAAATCGCTTTGGCCGCCTGACCACGACGACGACGACGGCGACCAGAAGTGCGCGCGGAACAGGAACGTTTATGCGATCGTATCATGAAGAAAAATTGGAACGAAGAAGGTGTTCCTTGGCCGAGAATTTTGTTGGAAAAAGTGTCAAAAAGTGACTGTTAGGAAAAAATCGGATACATCATCGAGAGCGAAAGAGCGTGGAAACACCTTGCTCGTTCACGAAGGACGCGAATACTGCTTAGAAAAAGCCATCACCGCACGTGCCATAGACCAAGATTCAACGTACTCAGCTGAGGCAGTTTCATAATTCTTTCGAGTCCGTTGGTACTTATCCTGGTGCATCCGTAAAGGTCGATGCATTTCAGGTGTTTCATGCTCTCCGCGATCGTGTAGAGCCCTTTGTCCGTTAGCCGACTACATTGACCGATGTTGAGCGTCTCCAACTCGTGCAAAGTCTGGGCGATCTTGCAGATCCCCTCGTCGCTGATTTGGCAGGCAGACAACGAGAGCGACTTCAAGTTAAAAAGTCCCTGGGAGATGTGTACGAGCGCCTGATCGCTGATCTTGTCGCAGAACGACACATCCAACGATGAAATCCGGCTGCCACCTTCCGCCAAATAAGCCATACCGACATCCGAGATATTGTCGCAGGATCGAAGATTCAGTTCCCTCAGACTGGACATCTTTGCTAGGTGTTTCACCCCCGTGTCGCCTATACAAACGCAGAACGATAGATTGATAGACTTCAGCGTGGTCAATCCGGATATGTGTCGTAACGCTTCGTCGGTGACCCGTTGGCAATCCTGAAGACTGAGATGTTCCAGGGCTAAGTTGCCACCAGCAGCGTCGAAGTCCACGATGCCGGCTAACTGTTCCATTAAAAAACTGGCGCCGGGTGTCTGGGGATGAACGCCGGCCAAGTAGGCGATACCGTCGTTGCACACTTGCCAACAACTCCGTAGATCGAGTCTCTTTAGTTTCTTTAGGTACCACGATATGCACAACAGTCCATCGTTGGTAATGTTCCTACAACCGCCGAGCTCGAGGTGCTCGAGATTCTGCAGATATTTCGCGATCCAACTGAGCGAGATGTCCGACACTTGTTTGCACAACGACAAGTTCAGTTCCATCAGGGTGCTGTACTCTTGGGAGAAGGCTTTCATCAGGGCGAGATCGTTCACGTTGTAACAACCGGAGAGGTTCAGGGACTCCAAGTTCGGCACACCTTTCAAAACATCGCCCAGGCCTCTCCTCAACGACAACACTTGGACCCTTTTCACTCCCCTCTTCACCAAACTGGCGAACAACGCCGGTGCCTGTTTCCTTAGATGCAATTTCGCCTCGACTCCACGCCAGACGGACCTGTGGTACGCCGCGTCCCTCCACGCGACGCACACTTGTGCCGCGCGTCCTTTGTCCCTAACCTCCAGGTAGCTAAAGATCAACGCTAGGATTTCGGGATAGAGGCACGAGATGTTGGTGCTGGTCGCGATGTTCTCGCGATTCGCTTGAGACTGTTGTCTCGAGAGACCTTGCGTGTACGCTGGCAAGCTCGTTGTCCCGCTGGTATAATGCACCGCGTTACCCGTGTTGTAAAGAATCGCCTGGCTCTGCGACGTCGGGATCGCCAGGTGCGGCTGATGTAATTGATAATAGTGTCCCGAGCGATGAAGCAACGTCGTGCCTCGATTCGCTGTTAACGCCGGAAGTTCCGTCATCAACAGATGACTTTCCTCCATATTGTTCAGTATATGTGTACATAGACGCGGAGTCGCACATATACAACGGGGTCTTACACTTGTCCGACTTTGGGACGAATACCCCTTTCCGTTTCTGTTCGTCTCTTCTCGCTCTCGCTCTCTCTCACTCCTCTCTCTCTCTTCCTGTCCTTTTCTTTCTTCTCTCTCTCTCTCTCTCTCTCTCTCCCTCTCCTTTCTTTATTCTTGCTTGGTAGGTTTTTTCTTCCGTCTCTTTCTTTCCGCTTTCTTCCTTATTCGATAATCTCGAATAGTACGTAATACATGCTCCAACCGAACGAACCCTTCCGTCGATATATTAATTCGTAGTTGACGTGCATCAGTCAGCTCACTGTTGCTTCGATCATGTCGATGCATCGATGAAAACGGCTTTGTATCTTCGACGAAAGTAATATATCTTCAACGTTCGAGAAATAAGGGATTGTAACAGAGAAAGAGAAAGAGCTGGTAGAGTATCGGTTAGTCTGACGGTTTACGCAAAAATATTGCACCGCACATGGAACACCAACAGCGTATTTTTTAATTCGTGTTTCCGTTCTTTTACACGTTTTTCGCTCCGTCTTTGTTCTTTTCTGGGTTTCCTTGTTCGCTTGCTCGCTCGCTCGTCGACTCGCTTCCTCGCCGTCACCCCACCCTCCGCCTTCCTCACACCCCCTTCTCTTCGTCGTCTCTTTCTATATACGTAGAGATATGTGTATATATTCATTTACGGTACATAGACACGCGCGCGCGCGCGCGCGCGTCTTCCTCTGTGTGCACAAGTACTTTTTTCCTTCTCTTTCTCTGCTTGTTACCGCCCCACCTCGTCCTCTCACTATACCGATCTTTCTCTCGCCCACCACGGTCAGTTTCTTCTACACTATCCCGCTCGTTGCCACACTGAACACCTCTTTTTAGACGCGCACATCGCCCGTTACGTTCCGTTCGTTTAACAAGCCGCACACGGAAATTCCAATCAGTCCTACGATCAACAAATTCGAGTCTTTCCCATCGGACTCGACGGGCTCTTATCCAGAACGGTGTGAAACGTGTCGTAGAAGCACTCGCGCGACCAGCTTCAAACCGACATGTCGGGAAAACATGAACCGGTGCGCTGCCAGCCGCGAACTGTTGTTCCAGTTGCCCAAACTCAGATGTCGTGTCGTCGTTCTGTAATACAGGCGGAGCGTACTCGCTCCCAGCTGGCCGCTGATTGGTTGTAGACGCGCGACCACGCGTCACGTGACTATGCCGGCGAATATCGATTCGGGTTGCGCTGCGGCGGCATTTTTAAGTTTTCGTCGAAAAGGGGGGGTATGGGATTCGCGTACTGCGAACCACGTTGCGACCACCACCGTTCCTTCAATTTTCCTCCAAATGCTATCCTCTTTTCCAAATTTCGTTCTAATCCTTTCTTCGTACTTTTCCAACCGTTTCTTCTGCTAGTTTCTGTTCTCCGTTGTCTTGATACGATTCTTTCTTGTCACTTGTTACTTTCATTTCAAGAATGTACAATCAAGGCCACTGCAATATTATCCGCGGAACAATAAGATCGAGATTCGGAACGTTTTCTTTGACTTTCCGGCTCATTGAAATGTAATTCGATAAGAATTTTGTGATTATCTATTAATATTCGACGTAGCACGAAATCAATCGCGTGGTATACGCATCTTGGTCTAGAAGGAGGTTAATAGCGTAATAAAAACGTAATAATTATTTAATTATACGATTTTTACGAATGATACGTTTATACGATTTATTGTTTCGATACGTACAAGTTTGCATCGAATTTTTTTTATAATGAAAAATCAATTACTCGCGTAAGAGTGAGAAATAAAAATATATAACCATTCATATTTCAAGAATAGTCTACTGGATTCTTGCTAATAATCAACTTAGTTGTACATCTGAAAAAGTTAGTGTGGGGAGTAAGCTAATGAACGGTTAGAAATTATATGTATGCACACTTAAACTGCTAATTGTTTATTTATTTATAGTTTCAAGTATATAATAGTTCATATTACAATGTTATAACTGTATAACAGTAAACAATATCGAATATAATTGATTAGAATACTTGTGATATGCCACTAAAACTGGCAAGTAGAATATTTACAAGTTATAGGATGCCGCTTCATTGCCTTGTTAAAAAGATATGTTGTACAGATCAAAAAATTGCAACAACATCGATTGTGTTAATTCATAAGGTATCATTCGTGACGGTATTACAGCGGCAGCTGGATAGATATCCTAACTATTATCACAGATGGAAAGAAGACATTTATCGTATTACTATAGCATATATAGAGTGTAACACCATATGCGATATTATACTTCAGGAATGGAGTCAATATTTTAAAATCAGAACAGTTATATTAGATATAACGCACATCGAATAATTATATAATACAATAAATTTTAAAAAAAGCTAGTGACAGTAATGATGTGTAAATGCTTGTCACGATATGTACCTCTGACGAAGGTGAACACGTAAAATTTGTCAAAAAGCAAAACCGATACATTTTTACGAATCTATTTTATTGTTTTCCGATTCTTGAATCTATCATGTATAAAGCATCCCATTTATCATGTTACACACTTTATAGCATTCCAACTTCATTGTATTTACTACCATCTTCAACAAATTACTGCATACTTACATGTTTATCTTTCCTGCTTTAATAAAGACTTTAACCGTATGCTTAACAAAGAACAATTTTACTATTGGTTTGCATTTCAATGTTACAATTATGCAGACCAAAACGTACACAAATGTGAAAGGCCGTATTAAATCATTGCTTACTTTCATCATGTATAATTTAAATTATAATACTATGACAATACAGATCGCTCGCATAATATTTCTAAAGACTAAAAAATTTACATACACGTGTGTTTATGGTTCCCAGTATTGTTCCATTAGTATTTAATGAACTTCGTAGAATTATTGTTACATTAAACATAAATGTTTTGTTAATAAGCATATACTTTAGCAAACATTAAATAGTTCGCTTGTGATAAGAAAGAGAGAGAGAGAGAGAGAGAGAGAGAGAGAGAGAGAGAGAGAGAGAGAGAGAGAGAGATGAGAAGAAAAGAACTATTTTGTTGTTCTAAAACAAAATCTTTAATTTCTAAATACTGTGATGTAATTTCATCCTGTGCCACATAAAAAGCTTGCCTCTGTTATACCGTAAATACTTTCTACTGTTTGTTTTAATAAATTTGTTTAGAGTGCACTAAAAAGCGTCATCAAATTGCAGGAACCTTACACGGTAAAATATACTAAGTTATCTGTTAATAATATTGATCGCCTCTTGATGAATAAACACTAAATATTAGGTATTTAACGCTACTCGGCTCTTATTATGGTAACTCATTAAAAAAATTTGTCCGTAATTACACAATCTCATAACTATACATACATTCGTGTATACACATATATTATATATATAACATTATATATATCATATAATATTATACACAATAATATATATATATATATATATAATGTATATATATACAAATACATATACATATATCAAAAATTTCGATAAAGCTCAGTACATTGAATATTACTTTATCTCCCACTTTGTATAAATTATGGTATGCAAAGCACAATTAAAAAGCAATTATATTGTGTTGTTTCGTTTTTTTTTCTTGTACTAACTCTTTTGTAAGTTATATAATACAAATAGGTCTTTATATTTGTTTCGCTGCATTAAGAGTACGCAGCGATGGAAAGTATGTTGCATATAAAGTTGTTCTCGCTTAATGAACACTACACATTCATAATATTTGCATCCTATATATATATATATATATTGAATGTTACTATCATCAAAGTATAATTCTATAAGAATACAATCTTCGATGTTGTAATTCAAATACAAAACTTAATAGTTTTATAAAACATTGGTGTATTACTTTATATGTAAATTTTGCTGTTGTAATTTACTTCTGTCATCACTTGTAAATGATATCGACAACAGATCTCACGCTTATACTGTGCTGTTAACAACATTTCTTTTTATGCTGTTTTGTGCTTTTCCTCAGGTTTACTGTTTCATTGATGTGTATAGCTTGTTGTTCCTTCCTTTCTTCTTTGGTCCTAAGCACCTGCCTTGTTATTGCCATAAACATCTAAATACAAGAAATTAGTGTAAGCCGAAATTAATTCATTATACTAAAAGAGAACGTAACAATTAAAATTTTTATCACATGCTAGTAGCCAGAGGAAAAATTTCAATTCGAAATATTCATTGAATACACGCAAGAATTGAGAAACTTGGTAAAACAGTTGCCGATTATTAAATGTTTTTCAGCTCAACCAAAAATAGAAACTGTTACTTACTTCTTGAACATTAATATTGTCTTTAGCAGAAGTTTCAAACAATTGAATTCCCATTTGATTAGCAAATCTTTGTGCATCTTCTGTTAATACCACTTTTTCATTCGGTGAATCATTCTTATTCCCTACAAGTACCCTGTTAACCACATCACAATTTTGTTCGATTTCATGCAACCATCTTTTAACGTTAGCAAAGGAATCACCACTAGTCACATCATACACAACAATAACACCATGTGTTCCCCTATAGTAAGTAGAAGTTATTGTCCGAAATCGTTCTTGTCCAGCCGTGTCCCAAATTTGGAGCTTTACTCTCTCACCATTTATTTCTACAGTTTGTATTTTAAAGTCCACTCCAATTGTAGTTATATAACTGCTGTTAAATGTATTGTCAGCGAATCTTAAGAGCAACGAACTTTTGCCTACACCTTGAACAAAAATTACAGAAGAAAATATAATTAAATAAGTACAATTAAAAGATAAAAGCGAAACATTTCTTTTTGTACAATATTATAGTTATTGCGCGCTTAAATATCTAAATGAATCTTTGTATATCACTAGAATACGGATCTTAATGCAATTACAAAGGAATTGTGAAAGATTTTAAAATTCCAGAAATATTGTTTTCAATGTGAAAGAATTATTAGGGGACAAAATTAATTTTTATTTAACTCTTCTGCTCCCCCAATCAATGCAGAATATTTTTGTTTTGTATAAAGATCCATAGTCTATGTATCACCATTGTTTAACTTTCTCGGACATTATCCAACCGACACTTAGAGGCCTTATGGCTAAAGAATTTATTGATTCAATTAAACAGTTAATCAATTCAAAACAATGTGTACACATATTATCAGATATTGTTCGATTAATTTAGACAATTACAACATGGCTATAATAGATATATAACACTTTTGTTTATGTACACAACTGAAAATAAAAGTACGTGTAAATAGTAGATGCACAAGCAATCTTTACTAAAATTTCATGTTTCTTAACACTGTAAGAAATGTAATTTTTCTATGAACTCTAATTGCGGTAAATAAATGGCATTTTGCAAATTCATAATTGAACTATAAGTATCCATAATGCTTTGTTCGTCACGAGTATAATTTTAAGGTTGAACGTATTTCGCATAAACAAAAATTCGTACACTTACCACTATCTCCTATTATTAGAAGCTTAAATAAATGATCATATTCCCGGGCCATTTTGACATGTATGACGTGCAAGTTTGTCAAAGATTCGCTCTCAAAAACAGTTCGGAATATGGACGATACGTTCACTGTACAGTAAATTATTTCGGTTGTACATGGACAGATTGAAAAAAAACGAAATATCTGAGTTTGTGCAAATTGCGACAAGGCTCACGGCTTGTCCGAAGTAAAGAACTCTAGTATCAAATCAGCGCCATGTTTATTTGCTGCGATATCAAAATTCATTATCACTACGAAGAAAAAAATTCATCAAAGATGACGCCTACACCATATCAACTTATAATAATCAACGCGTTTCATTTATTTTAAAGGCTGTATTTTTATGTACGATGTATCTGTTAATGAGAATTATATTCGTCGAATGAAAAGAATATTTAAGAAAATGATCATCGTTAAATCAATTATATCGAAACGTTACAAATATTGAATTATTTCGTCATATAAACTATTTAAAGTACCAACGAGTTACTGTACAATTATTTCATTCTATTTGATATTACCATCTTGTCACTATTGGAATAGATGTATTCGTGAAATATGATTAGAAAAATATACTTGATTTTCATATGTTCCATGATCTAAGTACATGAAATGATAATTATAAAATGATAATTATATATATGCATATATACATGGTATATATATTATGATCAAGTATAAATTTTATTCATTTCTGATTGGTAGATCGTAATGATGGCGTTCATTTTACCTTACCAATTAAAAATCAGAACATAGTTAGACTCTCTACAAATATGTAAGCGGCAGAGCACAGTGAAGTAACAAAAATACTACAGAATTCGAAACATGATATTATTTCCTATTGGCTATCAACTTATTGGTAGCATCTTGTGGTCAGAAACGACGAACAGTACTGAATATACTGAAAATGGTAGGGATATAAATGCGACGTTAAGGAGGTAGACCCGTTTTTCCAGAATTGCAAGTGTGCGCGATGCATCTTCTAATTTCTCGATAATGCAAAGATGGGTTTTTTCCGTAGTCAAAAACGTTAAAGAAAAGATTACTCTAAGTCGCCATCATCCTCAAATGTTCTATTTTTACGTTTATGAGGCGTAATTTGCATTATTCGGAAGCATAAAGCTGCGACAGCTACATGCTGTTGAATAATGAAAATTACGTCTCGTAAACACAAAAATAGGACTTTTGAGTGCGATTGCGGCTTAGATTGATTTTTTTATCTAGCGCTTTTGAATACTGAAAAACCCCATCGTTTGCATTATCGAGAAATGAGAATGGAGAAGGCGCATCCCGCCCCCTTACAATACTACATAGAAACGACATGTGACACTAACGAGGCAAAATTGTATTTCTCCACAATATTTGAAACGAATTCATATTCAATAACAAATAAAGGAAATGGTGAATTGAGAACACTTTAAAATAAATTGTCCATAAAATTGACAAATTCAGCACCTATAAAAGAATATTATTTATTTATAGGCAGTCTTCGATGGCGTTGTTCGCTTGTTTCATGTACCGGTAACAGAAGTTAACCTTCTATCGTGTGACAAACAATTTCTATTGTTTATTAGCTAGCAGTTCGCTTTTGAGCAGGATAATTAATACACTAAACCGATTAGGATGGAGTGTTTAATCGGAATAAAATTTAAAGATTTCATATTAATCGCAGCTGACATGACGACTGCCCAATCGATTATGGTGATGAAAAGCGGTATGAAATTTGTTTGATCATAACTATTTAGACAGCGGGTTTTATGCGTTTATGAAAAAAATGAATAGGACATCAAAAATATTAAAAGTATTTAAACATACTATTATGTTATTTTCAACCTGTTGGACATATTAAGAAAGGTAATGAATTTCTATATCACTCAGTTTGTTGCATAAAGATCCGCTGTCTAATCATAACTTCCGATCCAAGATGAATTAAAGGTGCTTTAGTTACCTTATTTCAGACGAACAAAAAATACATAAAGTCTCCGAGAAGCTTGTTATGGCAGTGTCCGGAGAGTCTGGTGACACAACACAATTCTCACAGTACATAGCAAAGAATATACAGCTTTATAAAATGAGAAATGGTTACGAATTGTCTCCGCAAGCAGCCGCGTGTTTCACGAGGAGAAACTTGGCTGATTATCTGAGGAGCAGGACACCATACTTTGTTAATTTAATAATGGGTGGATACGACGATATAACGGGACCAGAACTATTTTTCATTGATTATTTAGCATCCTGTGCCAGTGTGCCTTACGCGGCACATGGTTTCGGAGGCTTTTTCTCTTTGGCCATACTAGATAAGTACCACAAACTAGGTAATAGAAACTATTAATTAGATTACAAACTATGTAACTACAAATTAGATTATATTTATTTCGCGATCGTTACAGATTCTACAGAAGAGGAGGGGTATAATTTAATGAAAATGTGTGTCAGAGAAATTCAAAAACGTTTGATAGTTAATCTTCCCAATTTTAAGGTGCAAGTCGTTTCCAAAGATGGCATAAAAGACTTGGACTCTATCACGGCAAAAAGTTTGGCACTCGAAGATGCCGCTAATGCATAAGCTTTACTAGTTTTAATCGTTTGTTATCTGTTGGATAAATGGTTGTAAGAAACGAGGAGAAAAAAGCGTGAATTAAAAAAAAATTTAGTTTTATTATATTTTTTGAAAGTTTTTTTTACAAATCAGTTAGTAAACTGTACATATTTTACAAGACTGATTTCTTGGAAAATTTGTGACAATTAACGGACAGTTACGGTATACAAAAATTGTATGCATTCAACTGAACAATAACAAATCGAAAAATATTATCTATTTTCTTAAACGAGATTAAGCCTGGCCTAAACGAGACCAGACTACTTTTTGTAAATTCACGACAAAATTGTACTTAATTTGGGTAAGACATATGGAAAGTACACGTACTCAAAAAACACGAAATATAATACCGATGGAAATGTTTAACCTACCAGTAAGTGTAACACGCACGGGAAGAAGTGCCGTCATTCGCAATAGGATAAACATTCTCTCTCGTATAGAAATGTAAAATTTCAAGCGAAAAATATCCTTTTTTAACCGTACCTTACTAACGTTCCAGATACATTTAGGATACGGGTAATTTCTTACACGAGAAGATTAAAATTTTTATGAATAAATTGTAATAATATTATCTAATATTATCAGCGTCGGAAGCCAAGAATTCTAACGTAATTGGAATATTAATGCCAATTCTATATTGAAACTTCGTTCAATGCGCTCCGTTTAACAAAAAAAAAAGAAAAGAAAAGGAAACAATTTCTATTCCCTATATCATTGCTATTGTCTATATAACTTACGTTTTTCAGTAATTTCTCTATGCGTTACTTTCGTCGAGTATCCTATGCTTCTCCCGACGATTACGGAAAATGAAAACGAGAACGCGGAAAATCGTAATGATTTCGCAACCGCGTGTCAATGTGCCAGCGTACGGTACGGCGTTTAAGGTATCAGATTACATCTCATAAGAGTGCATCCAAAGCACTGTTATGCTTTTCATGGTTCGCGTGCTATGATTGTACATCTTGAGCATAGGATAGAAATTATCGGTCCTGCTCGTGGCGTCGAATGGATTTGTTAAAACAGTATCAGCATGGTAACAGTGCTGAAAGGTTGTCCTGTACGTTCAGCTCGTATTTGAGCATTATGACGTTTTCTTTGTCTCTACTTGTGTCTGTTTCTCCTGCTTTTCAGGTTCTTGTAAAGATTTCGGGTGATCCTCATAACTGAAATATAAATAATTAATTAGCGAACGGAATCGGGAAGTATTCGAAGAGTTGGTTTAATGACACGTACGAAAATAGCGCTTTTATGTCTCCTTTAACCAACGCCAACAAAATAGGAGTGCCCAAACAAGCGGGCACCAAGTATACGAGAGCGGGTTGTGCGTGATTGAATAAATGCATGATCAGCATCGTGATCAACAGTCCCATAAAGTATGCGAAGAACGTGGAATAGAAGTAAACGTTTGTCTTCCGGCTCAAGCTGTTATCGAATCGCAATAGAAGCGCGATGAAAATCCCAGGTAGAACAATGTCCCCTAAGCCCAGCATGGCGAAGTTGTTGGCAGTGAGACCTTTCTCCAATATGTCTTGCGGGAATACTAATTTGATTGGCACCTCGAACGATTTTGCAACCGTTACCATAACGTCTGTTCCGAACACCCAGAATGCATCATAAAGAAGAAGTCCGAAGAGCAAGATGCACCCTGTTATGACATTGTTCAAATGCAACTGTTCCACTCCATTGATCGCGAATGCGATGCCGAACAAGTTATTGGCGATCCAATGCTAAAAATTAGAGTAACAATTGTTTCGTTGTGTTTCGATTTACTCGAGATGAATTTCTTTGAAAACAAGAATGTTCTTTGTACCTTTTCAAGCACGTACCAAGCTCCAACGAGGGAGCAACATACCAAACAAACGCAATCGTGAAGATTGAACTTGTAATCTATAATATACTCTGCCTTGTCACCTTCTCCTCTGGTGAACATTATATGATACTGAGTTTTTGGAATAGCGGCAGGTACCAGTGACGATATTAAGGGACTGTAATTTGTTCAGAATTATAATACTTCATCCCAGAGATTTCTAAGTGTATACATGTAATACCAATGAGTTATTAGTACCTGGTAAGATGACACAAGGCAAGGATACCTAGGAAGAGAAAATAACTAATGAAAACTAGGTTGATATAGTTCTCTGGACATATCTGAAATGATACAAGTTTAAGAGTTAAGTTTCCCTTAGGAGAGCGAGGGAAAGGGAGAACACAAATGTACCGTACCTTGTACATCACGTACAGTCCAAATAATGAAATACTACAAATGAATGGAAATAGTACTGCGTCTGTAGATGTCATCGTTTCTGGCACTCCTTTCTCTTCATATCTTCCCTGTAACATACCAAATGAATATGGTTAACATACGATATATAAAACTATATAGAATATAAAAAGGATATAGAACATTTTCCTATACGCATAAACGTCGCGCGTCTTTAGTTTCTGAGATATTCGCGACAAACTGCAGCTACTATATACTACTGCATTCTATTTTGCCTATACATGCACGTCCGTGACGTGCGTATGCGTGTGCATGGTGCGACCATACGTCAACTGTTTCTACGGATACTATACATATCAAAACGATCGGCAAACGATCTATATATACAATATACACCGCGTAAATTTCTTAAAAGAGATAATGATGAAGTGATACAGTCTGTATGGGCACTATACAACAATCTATAATTATTGTTGGACACATTGAAATGTTTACGATCGACATTTCTTGTTTGTATTACGAATGTTTGTTTAGGAAGCGCGGGGAATATAATGTTGCAACGCATGGCGTACCTGCTGCTCCATATGGTGTTTAACAGCCCGATAGCTGCCAAAGAAGATTGGCAAAACAGCCATAATGATCAAGCTACCGTAGGCGATAGCCATTCCCTCGGGAGTCGAGGGTATTCGTCCAGGTGCCGAGGCATTCTTTTCCGTCACATTTTCACTGATTTGGGCAACGATTTCATTAACCTCGCTTGCCATCTTGAATCCGTCGACACGACTACACTGGATTCAGTGATGCCGAAATCGTGGTACTGTGGTACGAAGCCGTGGTACGAGACCCCCCCACTATGACCTACCGTTGCCCCTACTGGCCTTCTCCAACTCGCTCGCGCGCTACACTCACCAGCGTACCTCTCCTATGTCCATGTGCGCTGCTTGTGCGCTTGCGCCAGCCACGGCAGCCACAATCTATTTTTAGCACTTTCCATGCATTGCTTTACGGAAACGAAACTGAAATTCGGCCGTCGAGCGATTGAATCGCAATCTGGAGCTACCCTTCGAGTCCCCGTGCAGCGATTTTCATTTTTATTTCTTTTAATTACATTTTTAACCTTCCAAAAATTTAAAATATACAAAATATGCTAAAAATATATATTTATTTATCATAGAAACGTTTATTACAATAAAAATTGAATCTTCTTCGATGTTCAGCACCATGTACTGCTTCTCGTAACGTACAAGTCGTCTAAGTCCTGCGGAGTGAAAAGGAAACAATTAATAAATATTTCAATTAAATAATATACACATATATGTATATATATACAATAAAAAATATAATTATAGTAGAATTTTATAAAATATCGAGGTTATTGCAAACTTATCTTTTTTCGCAATGATGATCTAATTTCAATGTTCCTCTTGGATGTCCATTTCCTTCCGAGACAGTGGCGTTTCTGTGTAAATAAAAAATGTCCATGTTAAATGTATCATAAACTACATGATGCTAATGACGTGGATTGTAGTACATATTAATGCCGTTTATATCACATTCAAGCGTTAGCTTTACATACCCGGATCTTCTTCTTCGACGTTCAGCACCCATAACTGCTTCTCGTAACGTACACGTCGTTCAAGTCGTGCGGAGTAAAAAGGAAACGATATGAATATTTTAATTATATAATTTATACATATGTATATGTTAAAAGATACTTACTGGTCAAAATCAGCTGAACACAAAATTGCAACTGCATCGATACAATGAAAATGTACCCGCCGCCAGAATTTAGAATTATTGAAGAAAAATTGCAACCCTTACAAGTCCGCAGCTGCATGCAATGTTAACTTGTGAAAGTTTTGTGCATGCGGCGAACTTGTATTTAAATGCCTCCCTGACATTAGCCTTAAATGTCCATCATCGATGGACATGGTGCGGCTAGACTCTTGTCTAGTTTTCAGGTTTGTGCGCACCACACACATGGAATTTAGGAGGTCAGGTCCTAATTTATTCCGTTTCTTACATTTAATGTCAGGGAGCAACGAAAAAACTCTTTCTGCCTCGGCATTGGAGTGTGGCAGACATCGGACAGCGTTCACCAATAATGTTAGGTGTGGGAAAATGGGACAGTTGTCCGAATTTTTTTGCATGCCGATGTCCATCCACATGCCGTCGAAAGAGAGCAGTGCCCAACGATCTTTTTTTGATTGGGATGTGCCGAAATACAAAATGTCCCACTCATTTCGTAAATCTTCGGCACTAAAATTTCCCAATTTTTGGGCAACTGCAGCGACATTGAGGAAAGAAGAATTCCTGTCGCTATTTAGCAATGCAATGGACGGCTTGAAGACCGTCAATTGCGTAAGAAATTTATCGTCATGAGGAAGACGATTTCTTATTTCATTGCTTACAATTATATAAAATTGTAAGCAATTGTTCCGGAAGGAGTGTAACTCAACTTCGGACATTCCACGACACAATGCCTCGTCCAAGTAATTTTCGGTGTCGGGTCCAAGATGCACTTCATTCAGTGGAACTTGGTTTGATTTTAAAGAAAAATCAATTCCCCGAACATACTTAAGGTGTTCTAAAAGGGGTTTTTTCAAAAAATTGTTCAAATAGAAACGAAGCAGCTTTGCAGAAGAGGGCTGCAACTCCTGCACCAGGGTATCCCTACTTTGGAACAAGGCATTAAATTTATTTAGCTCGTTCAGGACATAATCGAGGAAATGAAAATATCCTTTAATGTCGGATCTGCTGAGCAGAGAAGAAAATTTCTCAGCAGTTGCCAACTTTTCCGAAACTAAAAATTCTAAGAAAAAACTCTGGAGATCTTCCCAAATTTTAAGAATCCTTTGGACACACTGGTGCCTTACCAGCCAGCGTGTCTCGGATAATTTAAGAATTTTGATAGGAGATTTATCGTAAATCTCCCGAAATTGACGAAAAATAGCTGCCCGTTTGGGGCTGCTATTAACGAAGGTTGCGACTCCCCGAAGTAAATCGTCGCATTCCTTTGGGATACTAACGCAAGCAGCAGTTGCCGCCAATGCTGCGGAATGGCAAACGCACGGCATAACAACTACATCAGGATTTTTTTCGAGCAATTTGCTCTG
Organism: Lasioglossum morio; assembly: GCA_916610235.2. Lineage (NCBI taxonomy): Eukaryota > Metazoa > Arthropoda > Insecta > Hymenoptera > Halictidae > Lasioglossum > Lasioglossum morio. The sequence goes on along the minus strand of OU744324.1, from coordinate 2,086,345 downwards.
AAACGAAGAATGGCATCCCATCATTACGTTAGCGTTATCGCAGCTAAGAGCAGCGACGTTCCTTAGCGGAATTTGCTCTTTCAGCAAATAATTTTCAAAAGATTTGAAAATCTTTTCCGCTGAACAGTCGCTAGCATCAAGATGAATTAGCTGCAACAGCTCTGTCCGTATAGACAAACGACATGGCTCGATGTATCTGACCACTAATGAGAGCCATTTGTCGTTTGTCGAGTCCGTACTTTCGTCTTCGTAAACCGAAAATTTTGTATGCCGTACGTTATCTACGATGCGTTCGGTTTCCCGAACGCACAGAACGTTCGAAATAATATTTGCGCACTTCGTGCGGCCTACCTTCATACCCTGCAAGACGGCAGGGTTTTTAGCAATATCTTGCATGAGTGCAAGAAATTTCGGGGCGACTGAGATCGCGATATTGTTTTCGGCAAAGAAAGCCGCATATCGGATCTCAGCGATTCTTATTTCCTTAAGGAAGGGACGTGATGATGTCCCTTCCTGAAGATACTCGTCAGGTTGATTGGCCTGAACATCGGGCTCATTACCCGAAGGGGTATTAGCAGAGAGCAATTGCTCCATGCTTTTTTTATGAGCCCGTGTGGACGAATGTTTGCGTATTTCTGTAAGTCCACAACCGAAGATTTTATTGCAGACTTTACAGACGCATTTCGATTCGTCGGAAGGAAGTTCTTCCAACCAAACCTTCAGAGTATCGTCAGCGTCGAACCAGTGACGCTGAAATTTCTTCTTAGATCTTTTGGCGGGTACACAATCCATTTTATGTACAGTTACAATGTTCTAAGAAAAAACTGAAATATATAAAAAAACAATATAATTAACAACAAGTGAAAATTTACACAACTCACGCACGATATCTAAAATCTCTGTTTCGAGAGCTGTCAAAACTACGTGTTGCACTCGTCGTATACTGTTGCACTGGTCCCTTTAAACTCGCGTCTTTTGTCAACCACGCGGTGTGGTATTCAACGCGCGCATCAGATACGTAACGCTGATTTTCTACTGTTTTGGACGATTCGTTTTACGCATGTGCGTGATAAAAGCGGGATAAACTATTATGTCTATATTAGAACGGCGAGGAGAGCATAGAGGAAAAGTATTCCCATCCTTGTCTGTCTACGTTAACCGTTGCCACCGTGCGCTCCAATGTTCGCCGCTACCACCGCGCGCTCCAATGTTTGCCGCTGTCATCGCAGCTCCATGTTTACATACTTATATGTGAATTTTTCAAGAATGTATAATACGAATATTATATTATATTATTTTAAAACTTCTTGAATATTTATAAAGTATTCAATTTCTTTTCACTTTTCTTTTATCTTAAGACACCCTAGTAAAAATAATACAGTGTTATATTTACTTTATTATTGCATATTTCTAACTAATAAATTCTTTTTAATGAATTAATGAATTTGATTAATACATCTTTTATTGTTATTATTTTAAATGTGTAATAATAAAGTAAATATAACACTGTATTATTTTTATGTTCGATCTCTTTTTCAATACCCACAAATAAAAAACATGCAATTTCTATTTAAAAAATCATTGTTTAATGGCAGATTTCATAAATTGTAGGATTAAAACTGAAAAAAAGATAAAAAAAATGTGAACAGCAAGACTCGAACCAGCGACCTACTGATTACCAGTCTTTCTCGCAACGCCCTCCGCCACAGCGGTTCTTGTTCATATGTTAACGCGAACTCTTTATGACTGGGTAGAGAAAATCTTGAAAAGCGCGCGCTACTGCTTTGCTAAATTATATTTGGATACGACATCTTCATATACTGCAAGTTTCAGGAAAATCCGGTTCCCGATTACCTTGGCCTCTCCTTGTTAGCGAAAACCAATACCAAAATACTTACCAAAATTTATATTCCTATGACAATAAGACTGAGCCGAAATATTAGACTGAGTAAAATAGTATACATAAGCGAATTGTAAGCGTCCATAAGAATCGTTGGTCATTTTTTTGTTATGTTTATATTTGGTACCAATTTAACTAAGAGAATGTATATATATAAAAACCAATAAACGTATTTACGAACAAAAAAGAAAATTGTCAAACTTTTTTTGTCATAAAATATATATTTCTCTAATTATTAATTACATCACAATAAATTTTATTCACCTAAAAACGTTTCCTAAACATAAACAGTGTCTTAGCTGAATTAATGGCTGTCCACCACAACATAAATACATTTCGTTTAAAGCAGAAAAATAATATTATTACATTGCACTCTATCGAAAAATCTGGAAAAATTGAGTATAATGCTAATGCCAATACCTAACTGCTGTAAAATGAAAAATCTGGTCATACGAAATCTTGTACACAAAATCTGCATTTTTCGTTTTTTTTTTGGATGTTTCAATTTTTCATACTTACTATTTGCAAAAAATCTGAAAAAATTCACAATCATAAGGAATCATATCTACAAAATTGTAGAATTTTTTTATAATTTTTAAGTATACCATTAAATAAGGAAAATGTGTAAGGAGTTGACACGGAATTGATACTCGACACGACGTGATGTTTCGTCAATCGCTCGTAGAGGACTGTCGTTTTTATTTTAACAAAATCATAACGTAGAACATTCATTTAATAAAACATTAACACGACGTAAATCAATAAAAACATATATAACATGTAAATCAATAAAAACATATATAACACTTAAACATATATGCACACTCACATTCAGTCATATGACATGCATACTTATATCATTCTTACAATTCATTCTTACAATTCGGCCGTCCTGACGACAAATCGTCCCGATTTATTGAAATATGTATAACATATATATCGGATGGCGCAACATGAACAATATAATATGGCCCGCGGACTGTCGATTTACATCGATTTACCAAAATGTGGCAAAACCAATAATTAATTTTTACCCTTTAACTACCTTCCTGGTTTAGATAAAGGGTTCAAACTTGGTGTCGAATGCTTTCTTTTTATGAGTTATCAAATAGTGCATAGCCCGGTACAATTGGCACAAGAGCACTTTTCACTCGTATCCTGCTAGACTCTTTATATTACATGCAATTTTATAGTAATAAAACATTTCTATGATAAATGAATATATATTTTCAACATAGTTTTTACATTTTAAATTTTTAGAAGGTTAAAAATGTAATTAAAAGAAATAAAAATGAAAATCGCTGCACGGGGACTCGAAGGGTAGCTCCAGATTGCGATTCAATCGCTCGACGGCCGAATTTCAGTTTCGTTTCCGTAAAGCAATGCATGGAAAGTGCTAAAAATAGATTGTGGCTGCCGTGGCTGGCGCAAGCGCACAAGCAGCGCACATGGACATAGGAGAGGTACGCTGGTGAGTGTAGCGCGCGAGCGAGTTGGAGAAGGCCAGTAGGGGCAACGGTAGGTCATAGTGGGGGGGTCTCGTACCACGGCTTCGTACCACAGTACCACGATTTCGGCATCACTGACTGGATTCATGCAATCATACGAACGACACGACACGACTTCAAAAAAGATTCTTCGAACCAGCGGCACAAAGACTGATAAGTCTACGTTATGTTTTGTCGCCGACGAATCCATGTAAACGGACTTCAATTTAGATACATTATTACCAGAGAGGAAATTTCCCACTGATAACTGACTGATAACAGTGAAATTTCCTCTCTGTTATTACCAACAGAGTTGCAACTATATTGAACTATATATATATATATATATATCCTATAAAAAAATCATATAAAATCCACTGACTACTCATCACTGTCATGCCTATTCTGTGGTTGAGTTTATCCCTAGATCTCGTACAATAAATTACTAGACCAGTATTTTCACAATCGACGAAATAGAAAAATCCATGAAAAATCAAAGATCCATTCAATAGAAACGTTCCCGTGTGCTTTGTCCTGCGTTTTTTTCACGGAAATGGCAGACACTTTGGAAAATATTAATCCTAAGTTGTATAGAAAAATTGATGAGAGATTAGTGACAGCAGAGGATGAAGACGAGGATATTGCGGATGAATTTGACGCACGCGAAATTTTTGGTGCGTACGTTTAAATTTCATATACGAAGTAAACGATGCTGATTTATATCTCTTGTGTTAAATTCTATTTCTAGATATTATTAGAAACATCAATGACCCTGAGCATCCTTTAACACTAGAAGAATTGAACGTAGTGGAGCAAAATCTTATTGAGGTAATAAAATAATGTATACAGTAGGATTTACAGCTTTCCTATAATTAGCAAGAATGTGTTGTTGCAGATTGATAACAAAGCAAACAAAATCAGTGTAAAATTCACACCAACGATACCACACTGTAGTATGGCAACGCTTATTGGTTTGTCGATTAGAGTTCAACTGTTGAGAGCTCTTCCTTCGAGATTCAAAGTCAACGTTCAAGTTACACCAGGTACTCATATGTCGGAAGGAGCGGTAAACAAGCAACTTGCCGATAAGGAAAGAGTAGCAGCAGCTCTGGAAAATAATCATCTGCTCGAAGTAATTAATCAATGCGTAGGAATTAAGTGTTAATCGGTTCAAATTACAAGTTACGGATTTATATCATAATAGAGAATGTTCTACTGTACAGTATACCGAAACTGTAAATATTAGATAAGCTATTTTTTTATTTCTAATTGCAAAGCTATCTAAAATTCATTATTAACTGATCGTGTATCTTCTGACTAGAGTTATTGTTATTTATTATAATGGTAGCGAGCAGTTAAAATAAATAATTGACGACGAATTTAAATAACACTATTGTATTTACAAAATTTATACATCTGGTTTTACATCTTTTTCGCTAGAATTCTTTCCGCTGTGGGTGGACTTTTTGTTGGGTCAGTTTTGAATGTCTTCTTTATAGGACCTCTTCCAGCTCGGTTAAATTGTGCCATATCTGCGCGTTCTTTTTCCGCGAGTTTTCTCGATATTTGCCAGTTAGTCCAAGCTGAAAAAGAAAGTCGAAATTTAACGTATGAAATGCTGTACTAATTGTAAGTCTATGATCATAATTCATGTTTACAGTCGTTTAGCCCTTCTTTGAAGCCTTTTGGTTTTATGGAGAGAGATTCAGGAGCATGTACTACTGGGCGTGGAATCCCAAAGTAATTTCTTAGTGCCGGTAGTTTTAGAGCAGCAATTTGGAAGGAAGTGACAATATTTGTTGTGGTCCAGTAGCACAATATAGCCTAAAATAATATGTAACCAGTGAAACGGTTAATATGTCAAGAGAAAAGAAAAAGTTCAAGCCAAGAATTGAATGTTTTACCGTTGGGAAATTTAGTATGATCGGGAGCGTAATAATCGGTGCCGCTCGCATAAAATATTTTACGAGACCCTGGCCTCCCAGACTATCAGACGTCATAATACTAAACTCCATCGATATATACAGCGATAGAGAAGTGATGATAGGAAGAAGATAGTACGGATCGCTAACAGTTAAATCTGTAAACCACAATAGCCCCCCTTCTTTCATGCTTTCAACCGGCGTGGTCGCCATTCTTCTCAAACCAAGAAAGCACGAAAGAAAAACTGGGAACTGGCAAATATGTACATTAAATGCTGTTCTGTTCAAATCAAATTGTGTACCTTGTACACAATTAAAATCATACCTGTGCTAAAGATAAGCCAAAGGTCGTAAGCGGACTAATTTTGTTCTTTTTCAAGTACATAGTTAAATCATTAGCAGCTTTAGCGGCTGAAAGTAATAGTATAAATTAGTTTTATTAACAAGCTAAAATATTTACATTGTACCTTCGAACGCATCCCCACGCTGTCTTGCTTCTGTCATTCGTAATTGATGTTTTTGCATTCCTGGCAGATGAGCCTGTGTGTGTGCAGCACTTTTTTGTATTTTAACAACTAACGGAAACAGTACAATTCTGATACAAAGCGTTCCTATCACAATTGCTTGCCACCATGGTATGTCCCAGTAGACATGCATTGCTTCTAAACCTTTTTGTACCAGTCCAATGGGGGAATACCCGCCCAATCCTATACTCTCCAAAGTAGCTTCACCATTTGGGTGTAGACTTGGAATTGGTATTGGTGGTAGATCTATAGAAAATAATTTAGACATTAACAAGGACCAAAGATATCATTATGATTACAGTTACAGTGTGGGATGTGCGTTCTCATTTCTCAATAATGCAAAGATGGAGTTTCTCCTATTTATAAAATTCCTATTTCCATTTATAAAAGTCCTATTTTTACATTTACAAGGTATAATTTGCATTATTTTGCAGCATAATTTGGAAGCTACAAAAACTAGGGTAAAGGTACCAGTTACCATTACACAAAATAAACTTTCTAGAAATTAATAAAACTAAAGTGAAGTACCTACTATTACTTAATTTTAAAAAATCAAATTGATGTTTCCTCTTCCCCTAGATTGATCATTTATCCAGCGCTTTTGATTACTGAAAAACCCAATCTTTGCTTTATCCAGAAATGAGAATAGCATCCCGCAATCTTGCATTTCTGGAAACGAGTCTATCCCTTTAAATTTTGCTTTACCTGGTATTTCACTTATTAAACTTGTTTCTGCGACTGCATTTGTGCTTTCTGCTGTACTTGCCTTTACTACCGTACTTGTGCTTTCCACTGCATTTTGAACTGGTTGCTCGGCTGGTGCTGCAAAAATACATTTCAATTTGTGTTTGAAAACATGAACACAAACTATACACGTTCATACCTGGTGGCGCACTTGTTAAATTTTCTGCCGGTTTCGTATTAATCGTACTCTGATGTCGGACAGGAATAATTGCACTAAATCTCGAGCATGTCAGAGTTTCGAAGGCACTACGTTTCTTCAAACAATCGTTCGTTATTCTACAGGCAAGTCGACTGAACTTGGACTTTGTTATTTTCTAAAGAAAAACGGATTTTAAAGTAACGAAATTTCTCGTTCAGATTATTAGACATGAGAAAATAACCTATAAACACGGTGTTAGTTTGTCTTACCTGAGAGCTCACATTTGTCATTAACACTAATCGTCGACTAGCGTTTATGGATAATCGTGACAACATGTTTCTGTTTCTGTAGTGCGCTTTTATTGTTTATGTTTGTTATTCCCAAAAATAAGAGCAAAAAAGTAGCTTCGTTGTTTGCACACTGTGCACAGATGTATGCGAGCTCACCGAAGACCGGAGCTCACATAATCTCATAATCGTATGACTCCAAAATATACAGGGTGTTCGAGAATGTGTGGTAGAAATTTAATCTTCGTGGCAATTAAAGACAAGTATGAAGAATAAAATTATAGCGATTTCGGCTTCGTTTTATAATTATTAATAATTAAGAATGTTTCGCGTGCGTAATTAACGCGTGCGTACTGCTGGTCGTAAGGAACAATGCTAACGGCGGCACAAATCATCTGCTTCGGAAAATATAAATTTAGCGCTACTTCGCGTAGTGGAAAAAAGCAGAAACTATTAGGCAAAATTACCGACAGGTGAGGAAATAGATTCGCGGATGTCGATAACGTAGAATTCGTTAGAACACGTTATAAAATAGAAATTCACATTATCGACATCCGCCACATGTTTGTATCCATCTGTCGGCAACGTCTGTCTACCAGTTTGAGCGTTTTGCTACTACGTGATGTGCCGCTATTTTCAAATTTTACGAAACAAATCATTTTTACCGATTTTTCATTACTTCTTATGACTAAAACGTTTTAATAAAGTTTTGATAATTGTTTTAGATAATTAAGAACGAACACCTCGGGAAGATAAAGTAGAGGAGAGATCACATTGTCATTAATTTATATTTAAAAAGTTATATTGTAGTACCCCCCATTGTAAGATACGAAATGTTGAACAATTAATTTATTAGAAAAGAAAAGCACGCGACATATATTTAATTTAACAAGCACTTAATAAACATTTAGTTCTTAAATCGTAATTCCGTTATTTCGTAAACCGTATCGTATTTTATTGATCTTGACGTATTCGTGTTTAGAGAAAAAAGTGACGCTGCCGCGTGAACGCAGCCTTTTATATCTTTCGCAACGAATTTTCTGGAACACGTTCAGTCTTTGTTTATTGATTAAACGCAACATTTACGTACAAACACACGATTCACACATATACATATAATCGAACATATACGAAATCTCTCGCTCCTACATTATTACGATTAATCTTAGTGGATCATTAATACATTTTCTAGTTAATTGTTTAGGGAGAAGAATATTTCTATGATACATCTGCTTTTGAGATGAAATCATTTTCGATCAGAATAATTAATGTAATGCAATAAAACATTATTCAGTGTTTAAAATAGTTAAAAATTACTTTGATTCATCGACTGCGCCTTGCCGAGATCGATAAGGTTGCTTTAGATTGCCACAGAGGATGCCATAAGTTCCGTTTCTGGAAGACTGCTTCTACAGTCTCTTGATTTCGAAGCCGTATTCTCAAGGAATTAACGAGATGTCGTAAGAACATTTTTTAAAAAACGAGTACAGTTTGAACTATGACATTTAAGAATGTTCCACACTTTTAATCAATGATAATCAACGATATGCTACCAAAACTGATCGAAAATCAAGGAAGTTCTGGTGTGCTCGAAGAGTTCTTTGAAGTTTCCTAAAGCTGAATCCATCATTGACATCGAACAGGATTTATCATCAACACGGTTCACACTTAGTGAACCACCGATGTATATCGCTGAAGAATAAGCATTTTTTGTAAAAAAAATTACAGTATGTAACATAATGATCGAACCGTGGCGCCGATAAGAAATTACAATCTGAGTTATCTATTGACATCGTACGTTCACCGGCATCAAGGGAATGGGCATCAAATGGTCCCGGTTCCCGTTTCTTCATCGGAATCGATAGGTTTCCGTACGCCACTGGCGCTACACTGACAGTGCCGACTCACGTGATCGAATCTACTGCAATGACAATCAGTTTGGGGCCCCGGGACGTCGGTTATTATGCGAGACCTACTATTAAAGTCCCTCTCGTGCCATCTCCCCGGTTTCGGGGGCCCGTCCATGGCCACGAAACTCCTTTCGGGCCTTGCTGGCACCGGCCTTAGGAGCGGCCTCTGTTGATTTAAGGCGATAATACGGGTCTGCAAGAGATTTTACGTGGGGAAAAAGAAAGAAAAGGTGGTAGGGCATCGGAGGAGGTGAAGGGAACAAGAGAAGAAGAACGGGGGAAGGGCGAACTGGCAGCCAGAAGACGGCGCGCTTATAATTACAGATTCGCATTGTCCGTGAAGGCCCCTAACCATCGCGCTTTGGTACCGGCTGTCAGTCTCTCCTCGAAATAATTCGGTAACGACTCGCCTTCTGGATGGTGCAACGACGGCCTCGTTGTTATCGTCTTCCACCGTGCGCCCGGAACGTTCAATTATACCAAAGTCAAATTATTTACCCGGCCGCGGTTCACTCGGACCGATCGATTCGCAGAATCGTCATCGTCTCCAGACCAAATCTGAAAAACGGATGAGCCTCTTCGCTACGACCATCTCTAGCTTTCATCAAATATATAATAAATTTAATGATATCGCCGCCAGGTTCGATCATTTATAGAAAAAACAACAAATGTGCAAATATTAAATCATGTTTCTAACGTTTCGATCCCGATGTGGATCTTCAGTTTCTTGCGTCAATGTCAAGGATCTTCAGGAACTGGTCGTGCACAAATTTGTCTCTGGCTAAGATAAGTAACAAAAAACTTTCTCTTTTAAAATAAAGATCCACATCGGGATCGAAACGTTAGAAACATGATTTAATATTTGCACATTTGTTGTTTTTTCTATAAATGATCGAACCTGGCGCCGATATCATTAAATTTATTATATATCTTAATTTCGATCGAGAAGAATTTAACCTTTTTCATCAAATAGTTCGCCATTAAATGATCGCTGCAACGAGCATTCGCAGGTTAAATCGGTTTACCACCTTTCAAATTCTATGATATTTTACCGTCAAAACCCATCACCAATGAACTAGTCGCCCGAAGGATGTAAGACATGAAAATGAAAGGGATGAAACAAGGCATAACATACGCATTTGGTCGATTCAAGGGATCAATATTCAACTTAACGATAGAAATGCATTTTACAAAACATTAACGCGACGTAAATCAATAAAAAACATATATAACATGTAAATCAATAAAAACATATATACACACTCATATACAGTCATATGACATGCATACTTATATCATTCTTACAAATTGTACAGAGAATTGGTATGCGCAACCTTTCGACCAGTAAACTGTTCGCTCGACGTCTTGAAAATATCATCGGAAACGACCGAAGGAGAAATACTGCGCGATCTCCGATGCAGAGCAGGATGCTTTATCTCGGTAGCAATCCCGTTTCCCAGGAACAATCACGGTTTTACTGTACAATAAATTGAGGGCTCAGGCGGCCGTAAATTCAGCGACGCTAGTTCGGGATTACCGGTCGCATTAAACCGTGTTTCTTCGCGTTCGCTCCTCGAAACGGGACCAAAACGAAGGCGAGGGGAAAAAGTGGCGAACGGTAGCTGCGGGTACTAAAATGGTAACCTTTTTCCCCGGCACCGTATATTTCGTTCGCGGGGCTTCCATATTCCGCGTGTACGTTCGCTCGCATGTTCCGAGTATTAGCAACAGTTTTACAGCGTCGCCGTGCCGCGTCGCGTCGCGTCGCGGCCCGATCGAAAGGCGTCGCAATTAAAAGTTGATTTACAGCGGACACCGCTCGGCGTTCGGCCGCCCGTTCGCATCATCATTAACAACATTTGAGGACGCGGCGAGAAGCGAGGAGGCGAGAGGCATGCAAATTTCGCGGTAATTGGCGAACACGCGTGATTCGCGCGCCGGTAATATCGCGATGAAAATCGCCGCGCTGGGAATCGATCAACGGCCCCGCTTTTACGGCGCGATCCGCGGCGGGCTTATGCGCAATTTGTCATAGACAAGATCTCGCGAGCTTCCGCGGGAGATCCGCCGGCCCTGGGACCTTTATGATCTTATTAGCAGGATCCTGATCGTTCGCCGATGTTTGCCAGGTGCAACGGGAACGACGGGTCCCGTCGTAGAACAAGCTGCAACGTGTTAATCGTAACGAATCGGCCGCCGATCGACCACAGCCTGTCTCGTAAAATTTTACACAGCAATTCAGCGAGATCGTTCGGCCTCGGGCACACGTTGCACGCGAATTCCAATTTTCTTTACAGTATGTTCATGCTCTCACTTCTTTTTTTTACATTTGTTGGACCCCTCAAACTCGATGAGTCTATTTAACTTTACAAATGTGTGGGAAACAACGCTCCAGTTCATCAAGAACGAGACAGGCGAAATAAACAACAGAGATTCTTCAACAAAAATTCTTTACAGTAGGTTAGTGCTCTTACTTTTTTTTTTACATTTATTGAACGCCTCAAACCCCATGGGTCTATTTAACTTTACAAATGTGTGGCACTAACGCTTCAGTTCACCAAGAACGACACTAGTTGATATCAACAACAGAGATTCTTCAACAAAAATTCATTACAGTAGGTTGATGGCATTACTTTCTTTTATATTTATTGAACGCCTCAAACCCCATGGGTCTATTTAACTTTACAAATGTGTGGGAAACAACGCTCCAGTTCATCAAGAACGAGACAGGCGAAATAAACAACAGAGATTCTTCAACAAAAATTCTTTACAGTAGGTTAGTGCTCTTACTTTTTTTTTACATTTATTGAACGCCTCAAACCCCATGGGTTTATTTAACTTTACAAATATGTGGTAACAACGCTCCAGTTCACCAAGAAGGAAACAGTCGAAATCAAGAACAGAGATTCCCCAACAAAATGAGTTCTAATTTTTCGATGTTTTCATTCAATAGTTCTCGAATGTTCGGGTGTAACGAGCACATATCCTTCGAAACGCGTTTCGGTTTCACTTTGGGTGTCTCGGTGTTCCGGGGATCAGATTAAGGGAACGAGGAAAATTTTCTGGGGAGACTTTTATCGGCGCGATCAAAGGGATCCTGATACCATGGTGACACGAGGCCCGGCCCGCTGTCATCTTTTTCCCAGTGACAGCTTCACTAACTTGTTCTACTCGGAGGACGGTCAATCCCATTATCTAGCCGACCGACCTGCTATTCGGGCGTAAAGTGGGCAGTCCTGTCCAGGAGGCAATCTTCGATCTCTCTACCTCGTTCCGAGACTTTCTCGGGAAAACTGACTGGAAAAACTTTGAACCCTGTTCCGCTCTCATTCATCCATTCGCTGTTACAAACGTAGTCAGAATTCTGAACGTGTCATCCTATGTTGGATTGTCAATAAATTACCAGCACAATGAACTTATTCTTCGTTGTAAAAAATGAATCAACGATCTCCGTATCGGTTTAATAAACAGAGATTAAGAAGTATCGATGAAACGATTCTCAGAATCGTTTCTAATCAAAGATTTCAACAGATGATCAACCTACAGCGAATTTCAAATTTTGAAGCATTGATAATGGTTCTTGATAATGGTTCAAAACCGAACCGAAACGTTGAAATTATAATACTGCAAAATTGCTAATTTCTGTATCTTTGATCGAACCTGTAGCGCCGATATCATATAGTGCAAATGTGCGTAATGCACGGATTTTCAATTAGCCTATTTTAGTTAATAATTAATAACACTTTTTTTTACCTACGGCATGCTTTCCACAAATTTTTTAAGCAGATTTGTTGAATAGTTTGGTTTTTATAGATTTTTTTCCGGTTTTTGGCCAAGTCGCACCACTGTGCGACGTCTTTACAATGAATTTCTGCCACGGTGAAAATGTGTAAGGTGTTTAAGAGGAACAAATAGACGGTGTGTAGAAGGGTTGACGTCGTTCCCGTCGAAAATGGCTTCCGGGATTCCCGTTAAACTTCCCGGAGCGGCGGCATGGTATCGCGAAAAGGCAGGCCTTTTTTTCCACGGCGATGATGCTCGCACAACGATAATCGGGCGGCGGAATCGTGCGACATTCGCGATGAAGAAACTAGCTGAATGAAAGGAAACCGGTGGTGGTTCACACGAGGCTGGGCACGCACGTCGCTCGACGGCCTCCCCGACCATTTACTTTAAAGTAAAGCGATTTCCTTTTACACATTATGATCCCACAAGAACGCTCGACGGCGACGGGTATCCCCCAAGATTATCCTTCTGTACATACCATTACTTCGACACGCGAGCCAAGAAGAAAACGAGAGACCCGCCGACGCAGACGTTGCCCGTCCGACGATCAGGAAAAATTGCGGCTGATGACTCCGATACGCCGGTGAAACAGATTGCACGCATTACGAGCGAAATGTTGCCGTGCCTTTTTTGCCTCGCCGCAGAGACGAAAGATAATGAAGTAAAACGCACTAGAATGGGAGGAAGGGGAACGAACGTGAGCGTTCAGCAAAAGTCACCGGAAGAATCATTCCGCCAGCTACAACGACAATTTCAATCCGACCACTGCTTTAACATTTTTGTTTCTGTACCTCTGGCGAGTATCCGCGAGTAGAATATTATTTTCCGAAGTGAAAATGAAAATATTAATTTTTCGTACGTCCTGCAACTTTATTAAAAACTAGCTGACCCGACAGACGTTCTGGCCATATTTCAAAAAAATCGACAAGTGATTCACTTCGAACGACATTTGCGCGCGTAGCGAAATAAATCGGAATAGAAATAAAATCACTACATTCGTCGCACAGTGGAGTATTTGGCCCGAAAAGCTGGCCAAACGTCAATTAAAAAATTTTGTCTACAATATAAAATTTTTGCGTTTTAAGATAGTTAAATATATACAGAATGATATTGCATTACCTTTTTGAAAATTTTATTCCCTCATGAAGTATTATGCTTCATCAAAGATGGAGAGTTTCGTAGTCCTGTTTCTCTCACCTAGTCTCTGTATTACTGTGCGCACGTTAATGATTCTTCTACACCGCAAAGAAATGAATGCCAACTTTTCCCTTTACAGATGTTTTTTAGGTAAGTATGTACTTTACTTTTATTTCAAAGTTATGCGCTTTTTTACTTGTGTTTTTGAGATTAGCGCTGTTAAAAGCTGACCAATAATTCAGTGAAATACAAAATAAATAAGCAAAAATGAATTTTTATTTATTTTAATGACATTAAGTGACCAAAGGAGTTAAAAAGAATGGCAAAAAATTGAAAAAAGCAAAGAATGGCGAAGAAAAGTAAAAAAAATATAATGAATGGAAGGATTCAATAATGATCTTCTTCTTCGATAGCATTTGATAGAGTTGGCAGCGGTCAATTTTCTTGCTCTCCTACTACATTATCACATTGAATTCATATTATTGACCAGAGGGTCGAGATTTCCTAACAAATTCTAATTAAAATATCTCCTAAACTAATAATTCTTTTAGACAAATATTATTAATATTTTTTTTCTTTGTAAAGAATATGAAGGAGCATCAGCTGTTGCAATAAAAAATATATGATTCCATTTAAAAAAAACATTAATGACCTTCATATGTCCTTTACACGCCCACCTACAAAAGAAAATGTACCATCAGAATGTGCCCCTCTCAAAACCATTCAACTTCATCTGAAACATTGTTTGCTATGCGTAATAATAATGACGTAAATCTAGATGGTAAATTGTGACGCCCCACCCTGTATAATCCTCGACCGAATCACAGAATTTGGTGATTCGGTGGTCATCGGAGCCAAGGAACAGGTCGGTTCGAAAAAATCATAATTTCCGAGCGTGGTTCCAGTGATCCTGGAAGAATGGTGGAACCGGTCGTCCGATGAGAATCGGCCGGTACACGGCCGAAAATATCGGTGAACGGCCTATTCATCGTCGCCGCCCTAAAGGCGTCGGCGTCTGGCGACTCCGTGGCAATCGGAGAGGTAGTCGAAAAAGAAGGCGCTAGTGGAAAAGGAAGACGAGGTCCCCGTCTCTTTCTATTAGGCCACTTTAAACGTCTTTATGAGTTTCGGCTGTTAACACGCCCGTGGAACCAGGCACAGTCGCGTCGCCTCTCTTTCCTCCCTTTGGTACCTGGTTTCCACGTATCTGTGGGATCTCAGGTGGCTAGTGTGCCCGGCAGAAATATTCGTGGGAGACAGATGAAGCTGTGATTGGACAGGAAGAGCGTGCTGGTGCTGTAGCGAAAGAGCTCTAGCACCTCTCACCACGACCCCGTCTACTACCTGTACGTGTCGCCGAAGACAGGTTCCTCCAGAGGAATTGCTCAATAAAAGTCAAATTTACTGGTTTATCTGTCGAATGCCGTGGGACCCTGTCCGTTTCCCATAACATACTGTGATAAGATTAGCTCTGGCCATCTTCCGATGCCTCCAGGAATGCGAATCGAACAGCTGCGAAATTATTTTATTGTCCCGAGAACGATTTCGCGGGAGACCTCGTTATTCGGAATTCAACAAAGTGTTCTTACTCGTCAAACGCAGTTTACTTAGTGGGGTAACGTAACCCATGAATATTACTAGATTTAAGGGTAAAAACAGTGTTTGCGGGAAACAATTGTTTCTCCTTATACGAGCATGTTACCAGCTGTATGAGTGCTCATTTATGTGTTTATATCTAATAATATGAGCGTCCAAAATAGGAGAAAAAAAATCGAGACAACCACCCTCAGGTTCCCATGTATATTTCTAATACAAAACGATTTTTGTTACTTAAATCATGCGCTGAGCGGCCTACGATCAACCTTCCTCTTTAGAAAGAGCTCTCACACAGCTCACAACATGCCCGTATAAGGACAAACAATTGTTTCCCGCAAACACTGTTTTTACCCTTAAATCTAGTAAGATTCTAGTAATATTCATGGGTTACGTTACCCCCTTAAAAGTAACGCTCAGACATTATTCGACTTACTTATGATATTACTTATGACGTATTATTTTGGTCTCTCGGCAAGTGTTCCGAAGTAGGGTTGTAACTTTCCTTCGAAGCTTCGATTTCTGAAAATTCGAAGGCAACGAGAATCAAAGTTTCGAATTTCGAACCTCCGTAGTAAATTTGAAAAAAGTGGTCGTCGGTGGAGAGTATACTTACCTGAATTCGAATTCGCCCTCGGTATTTATATTGTGTACACTAAACTAATTTAGAAGACTGTGTTTCTCGAGGGTTCTGGGGTAAGTGGCACGCAGGAGGGGGCGAAACTTACCAGGGGAGGGGAACGGGTTTTTTGCCCACAAAAACGCCTGAGCTGGCCGAGAAAATTTTTCAAGCGCGGGCGAGGCAAACAATACACGTTGCCTCGCTGTGCCGCGGCGAACAACGCGTTATCGCATTGCTTGCCTCGCCCGGCCGATTCACATCACGGATTTACTCCTATTTATTTAACAGTTAATTTTACAGGATTTTTCTAAACGCAGTTCTCTTTATAAGACCTCGACCCTTGAAAAAGTGGAATCCGAAAATTTTTAAGACCTTAAAGAAATATATAAAATAAAAGATAATGTAAGTAACATTTAAATTTTTTCCGACGTAATTCTCTCCGACTTTAAGCATTTGAACATCGACGACAGAAGGCATAACATTTGCATTTAGTAGATTCAAAGGATCAATATTTAAATTATCTAACATTAGATCTAGCAACATTTCGAATAGTAAACTATTCGCGCGACGCGACGTCCGCAAAATTTCATTCGGGAGGACAGAAGAAGATATCCTGTAATTTTCAATGCAGGATGCATCTCACAAAGGTAACTTATTTTGGGAAAATTGTGTCAAATTTTCACGAGGGATGGTTGAGAGTTAAATGGGAAAGTTCCAATCCCCGAATTTCGAGCGAAACGTTGCACGCTTTCATCTACTGCGACCCGCATGATTCGGTCCCAAACCGGGTTAATGCGGGTTCGTGATGATTGGAAATGACTCCTTGCCAGTGTGCCAGTCGCCATTCATCGTGGAATCGGTATTGTCGGTCGGAGAGAAATTTTTCGATTATAATTTTATGAGCGCGCGAGAGTTATTGTTTGCAAAGCGAGAAATGTAGTTCAGGAGATCGGGCTCGTGTGCTCGGTCACAAACAATCAGCTGGATCGGAATTTGATGCGATTCACCGGGTCGGAGTATTTCCTGTCTCTGTCTTGTTTGTTAAATTGATCGCGTTCCCAATGGAATAACGCGTTTGCACAAACGTTGCAAAAGTAAATGGCCATTCCGAGAGTTCGGTTATCGTGTTACCACTGGTTCAACGACGGGTGTTGAGATCGTGGTCGAAGAATCGTTAGTTTATTTTTTATTAACTTCCCGATTTATAGGGGAGTTATTGTAATTACCCCGAAAATAGAAAATCGAATTTTTAGATCTTCACGTTTCATGGTCATTGGAGTCATTTTAGACTATTTTTATCAAAATGTTTGTGTGTGTGTGTGTGCGCGCGTATGTCCGTTTCTATGGTATCAAATTTTTCGTTAACGTTTTCCGAAAAAGTAACAATGCGATCAGAATAATGAATGATGCAATGGATGTGCCCCGCTGTAACTTAGAGCTGATTAGATTTTGGTCCATTTTGGTCAAGTAGTTTTTTAGTTTTTTTCGAAAAGAGTTGATTCAACATTACAATTTATACGAGAGGCGTATCCACCGAAGAAGCAAACGTAACTATATATATATATATATTTAGATATATTTAAAAAAAAAATTTTTTTTCCATATCAGTTGCGGAGAAATAAATTTTTTAGTGATTTAGGTGAACTATTTATGCATCAATTATCTATTGCATGCGCCCCACGTTTTTCGTTTTAAATCTTATAAGTATTTTCGCAGCTATTAAAAATTCACAATTAGAAATTTTTAGGACTATCAGTACAGTGTTGGGAATCTGTATGGAACTAGGAAACATTATTTTTATTTACATAATTATCTTCTGCTTTCTAGTCTTATGTATGTGAAAGTTTTCAATCGATTTTTAACATTTTTACCACGTTATGAAATTATAACAAACACATGTACTAATTTCAGACAGTATTGCGACCGCGACATATCGAAAACAAATGCAAGCAGTAACGGTGTAACGATTCTTTCACTTGGTAAAAGAAGCGATGATGTACTACGAATCGTCGCACGACGACGTACTATCATATATGTACTGAGCTCCGTCGGGGCGAAGTAGGTCCGTGGAGTGGGGACGAGTCAGAGTGCGCACGCATAGTAAAGTAGAGAACGTTGTCGCGTGGAGTGGGGATCGCTGAACGCGATCACGTAGGTTTCGCGGGGAGGTGAACAGGAAAAATATTTAATCGTTATTGCTCCGAAACGGATAGACTTTTAAAAAATTTTTTTTTTTTGAATAATGCATTGTCATCCAGTTCTGAGCCATATGCCCGATTTCAAGTCTGTAGCTCATCAGGAAGTTAGTTTAAAATCAATTGAAAAATTTGCCACCGAACAAACAAACAAACACACAAACAAGAAAGCGAGCTAATAAAAACGTGGTAAAAAATACGAAACAGAGAGAACTTCGGCTGATAGTTCGGCTGAAATTCGCGCGCGTGGGACAACGGAGGCCGCGAATTGGCTCGCGAACACGCCACTTATCATAATGCTTGCTTAACGCTGGTCGCGAGGAGGTGCTCGTGGGACCAGCAAGACCTTCCTCTCGCGATTCGCAATTCGCGGATGTGCGAGCCGGCGTTTCCTCGTCCCACCAAGAATATTCCCACAAATCGGGGATCGAAAAGGGTACGCAATTGTTTTCATAAATTCTATTTGTTAGAATCTTTCTCGCGCCTAATCAACTGAACTCCTATAATCAATTTTTAACTATCTGTCAGAGCTATGTGATATCCGTTTTTCGAAAGATAGCTCGAGTCGTAACAGCTGTCCACCCCACTCCCACCATTCCCCTTTTGCAACGTGGAAGCGGAGCGGACAGCTATCGTGACTCGAGCTATCTTCTTTCGAAAAACTCGAAGAAACTCGGCTACCGAATTGCTAAATAAAAATAAAATATCTGCGCTGGTGGATCTGTCAGGGACGAGCCTGGATCCAGAACGTTTTGCTCGGTGATGCGATTTCACTAGGATATTATTTTTTTAAAAACGTCATCGGATGATGCCCGCTGAGAGAGTCTTATTTCCTTGTCCCGCCTAATTAGTTTACGAGCGGGCAATAAATCGGATCGACTTATTAATTGGGAATTTGACATTCAGATTCCACGATCGGAATAAAATAATCTCGTTTAAGAGGCAATCGTCTGCCGACAGGAAGAGGTAGAGAGACAGAGAAGGCGGTGGGGTGATAGGGGGGAAAGAGATGCCATTCGCAAATTAAAGAAACGGCTTTTTATCGACTTGCCACGTTGAAAGGGCAACGTGAGATTGAATTTCACTTGCAATCGATTCATGGATCGTCGTTAAATGTTAAGCGACAATATTTTCGGTGGATTAGCACCGACTTCTAATTAAATGGGCGTAGGTGGCGAGACTGGTTACAAAGGAAATCGTGCGAGACGATTACGAGCTACGGAATTGATATTTTGCCAGTTAGGCTGAATACTACAGCCGACTCGGTATAAATAGGCCCGCGAACACTGCAGGCGGAACCATAATCTTGAACTCGTAAATCGGAGAAATATCACTTCGATCTTATCCTTATTGTTTCCGAAGAATGCTGGCGATTTGACCAGAGAAAAAAGAGAAAATTCAATTCCTCGCACTAAATAATCTCCAAAATAAAAAGAATTTCTCTTTTGTTGAATTTATACGGAATATAATTCATTAAAAATTTCTTAATCACCAATCTAGAAAGCAAATTAAATGTTTCAGCTGATACCAATGACAAAGCTATTTATTTATTGCAATATGTGCTTCGACAAAGAAATTTATCGAATCGATGATAAGCAACGTCATCATTTCAATAATTATAAAATTAACACTAGAAACACTGAAACTTAGTATAACCTATGTTGCCCAAAAGCAGTCAAAATGACTGCATTGTGAAAGAATAACTAATGTGTAAAGAAATTTGTTTAAAATTAATTTTTTATATTATTTACAGTTATATAACAAGTTATTAGTAAATATTAAAAATAAAAAAAATTTGTTAGAACAAGTATCACTGCATGAAGATTCGAATAACAAGTACTACTTTAGCTTATTGAGCAACTGCAACTTATCAAGTATAAGGCCAAATCGACAATTTATCATGTACTTGTATGTTATCATTTGACGGTAATCGAAAAGAAATGAAAACGGTTATTTCAATACAGAGCCGAACTGGTCATATAAGAAATTTACTCAATTCAATAATAAGAGTCATTTGATTATTTTAAATTTCCGAAGCAGTCAAAATGACTGCTTTTGGGTAATATAGGTATAGCACACACACACATAAATATACCGGAAATGAAGGAGGGGGGAGGTAACTACAATTATTAATAAACGCATTTATATGTTGTACAAAAAGTCACAAAATTCTAAGAAATTGTGTCATTATATACATAATTGTTTTTCTAATGGAAATTAAAAAGCAGTCAAAATGACTTCCTTGGGCAATCTAGTGTTAAAAATGTAAGACCGGTCATTGGACCACTGGAATAATTAAACACATCGAATAATGACCCAGCAAGAAAGAAATGAATTTTTCGGTCTCTCGAATACAGTGACCTGTACTAATTTGCATTTGAGAAGTGTTTACTAGGATTAAAATATTAATTTGATAAATCAATTTGTACGTCAGAAGAACAACGTGAAATACGGATGGAGAGGGGAGATAGCCCGTATAAACGAAAGTTGTTTGCGTAATAATTTTCGGGGGCAGAGAGACAATGGGTCGAAAACTATTAACGATGCCGGCGGAACGTTTGTTCGTAATCGTGAATCGGTTAAATCGCTTGGCAAAATCGCTATGTAATTTCGGGCCGCGCAGGAAGGAAACCGAAAACCGGCTCACGGGATCGATCTAGATCTGTCCACCGGAAATGCATACGTTTCTATGATATATACACATCCGGCGCCACGCCTCCTCGCCTCACCTGCTGCATGATGCCCTGCACGATGATGATAATAATAATAATGCTCATCCGCATCGTCGCGGACGAGCATTCATAACACACATCTCGAGGGCACGTGAGCGATAACGCCTCGGCTTGTAAGTTAGATCGGCCCTGTCTCGTATAACGAGCTCCTCCAACTTGAAACTCATGATAATGCTCGTCTGAGCCCGTTTAACATTTCCGCCAAACCTTTTAACAACAAATTTCCACAAACTTCCATGAGTTTACCTGAAACTCGCGAGGTTCGATCGAGAAACAACGAAGAAACCACACGCGAACGATAAAAGAAGTATCCCAGGAGAAAATAAAAATTCAAGCAATAAATTGAAAGAGCTAAAATAAATTATTAAAACGTAGACATTAAGACAAGATTACGACAGGACTTTTTCGGATAGGCAGGCTCAAAGGAAATAAAAAGCAAAAGGAAACCACAGTGAAAATTGATGTAATAAATTATGGCAGACTTAATACACACTAAAAAAAACTCGTTCGCAAATAATCAATCTCTACATCAACAGACTTCTTGTGCATATACAGTAAAATATAAAAAGCGCCCGTTCACATCTGCATGGTTGAATAAAAAACGAAGAATAAAAAGGAAATACTACACGATAAAAATAGAGATAGAGAGAATAAATTATGATACACTCGGTAGCCATTAAAAAGTTCAATATTATACGGTTGAAAATTTATAGAAAACATCCAAATCATTTTTTTACCAGCCAACAATTTCGGATTAAATGATTGTTGGACAATTTTTAGATGCTCTGATTGATAGTTGATTTTTGTTCGCCGTTCCGTATGCAAATTCGTGCAGAAATATATTTGTCCACCAATTGCCTCTTCGAAATCACAGATTTCACCGTCTACAAATTGTTCGGAACTATAAATTTTCTCAATATCAATGTCAAGCTCACATGATAATACCAGACAAATTTGCAGCATACTTTTTTTCGCCGTGTTCGCGCGATTATCACTGCTTATAAAATGTTTGTAATCAAATCCTGGACTGTGCCTTCCACGGTCAGTTTGCTGGTGTCCTTGTTAAAATGCTGTAAAACTTTAGTTCTACTAGAACTCGTTCGTTATACGATAGAGAAATTCACAGGATAATTAATTTGCACTTACATGGTACATCTAAATTATTTGTTCGAGATAAACGCGATGTTTTTCCGAGCGGACGGTTTTATTAGAAGAAAACTTGTATATACGCTCGCGTTATCAGAAGCCGGGCAATTAGAAAATGAAACGCGTAGTGGAAGGATCTATAAATACATTAAACAATTTCGTTAATAACGATTTAATGCGGCTCTCTTTATCTCGCGGAACATGCCTGAGCGACTTTTAAATATGGTTAAAATGAAATTCCGTTCCCGTTCGCATCTGTTTTCGTCAAAGACGAAAAAAAAGAGAGGAAGTAAGTATACCAGTCTCCTCTCTCGCGTTAATGGCTCTTGAAACGTTCCGATCCGTGTTTCTCCGGAGACAAATTCTCCGCCATTGACGAATTAATTAATAGAGGACCGTAGACGATCAAGGAATAATTAATCAGACAGTGGTATGCGTTCCGGACACGTGTTAAACCGTCACCCAGAAGGGACAGTTAAAGTCAAGGATGGTCATTTTCACCAACGGACGATTTTATCAACCCCTTCCGAGCTGTAAATTAATGACGAACTGCCTGACCTTCCTGCCGACGATCCTCGCGCACGCCGTTTCTATCATCGTCTGCCGATCGATACATCGTGTCACGCATAAATTATCTGTGCTATTAATTAATTTATAAATACAGGGCTACGTATATATTCGGTCGCATAATGCGGCCTCTACCGCCATCAATAATACCGAGCGTAAACGATCGGTTCTGGAACGAGCGCAGATACATCAATTGTTATCGATCTTCGAGGGAAGACGCGACGGAAGAGATCACGAGCCTACAAAACAGCACAATCAAATTGCAGTGCACGTGCTGCCTTTACACCCTGACTTGGCAACATCAAAAGTGACGGAAATCAAAGTAATTTACTGAATCAAAGCTCGCGAGTGGAAAATTCTTTTTAAGATAAGGAGTCTTCAATTAAAAAAAAACCTTTAACAGAGAATTAGCGCAGAAAAATACTCATTCGTAAATTAAAATAATCTAACAGCATCGTTCAATTTATATTTCGCATAAAGATTCGCAGTCTAGTTATCGGTACATCGACATTTTTTTGCACCTGTTCACAACGATTCCCAACTAACCCACTTCTGGACTATCTCGGACGTTGATTCGATAGCAGTTGTATCAGCTAGGTTCTCCGCAGACTGAATGAAACGGGACATTAATTCGGCGAAACAAGAGGGTAGCTACCCCCTCCCTGGGACTACGGAGAACGCCTCAAACCGCAAATGGCCAAGCAGAAAGTTCGCCAGCGCCCTTCGCCCTTCGCCAGACAATCCCGCCACATTTTGCCATCGATCCGTCGCGAGATAACCACCCGTTTGCCCAGCCACTGAGACGATCGACGTTAATCGAAGGCGGGCAACCGCACGTTTACAGCGAAGCGACATGCAACTAGTGTCGAAGCGCAGCCGGTGCCCGACTATAAGGCCGCGACCTCGGCACAACGAAATCCCCGAATGAAAAAGGGAACGACGGAAACAAACTGGCCGAGGAAGAGGAGCACTGCTGGACTACACCTTGATTCGATCAGCAATCGTGCGACTCGAGACTGTTGCCTCTTTGAGTCTCTCAACCACATCTTTTCTACAGTTGAAATTCCTTCTATTGTTCTCCCATCAGTTCCTGCTGTCCTGCAAAATTCGCACTATGTATCATCCAACTCGTTGCTCGTTATTGTTAATTTAATTATTGAATTGTTCACTGGAACATCTTTGGATGATACAAAGAGTGAAAACAACAAAAGTTAATAGGCCTTAAGAAATTCTCACATCCGACGTTGCTCGTTATTGTTAATTTAATTATTGAATTGCTGACTGGAGCATCTTTGGATGATACAAAGAGTGAAAACAACAAAAGTTAGTAGACCTTAAGAAAATCTCACATCCAACGTTCCTTCAACCACCAATTCAGTTATTGAAAACTCTGTGGACAATGAATCTAAAGTATAAATTCTGCGAATTAGTACAATCTAACAGAGTTGTGTTACCTTACGGTAATATGGTATACCGAAAGGAGTTTAGGCCTCCTCGTAAACGGGCCCTAATCGCAGAACGTTTGCACATTCGTCAGTCCAACGGCGTGGCGGTGTAATTCACGCGATGTTACATAATGCATCGCGTAATGAATAATCTAATCGGTGCCGGGTGCGTGTATCCGACGAGTAATTGCGTGTAAATTGCCGTTTCCCGGTGCGATCTTCTAATAATTTGTATATAAATTATTGATGTAATATCTGAGGACCCTAGGTGCCCCGTTAGCGGTGTTTACATATTTGATGGTTGCGGACTGACACCGGTATGATTGCCGGAGCTGCTTGGGAATCGATCGCAGTAATGATTCCGGCGTGAGTTGAGCACACGAGACGCTTTGCTCAGTTTTACTACTTTACTTACTGCTTCACTTCGTTCCGCTCAGCTTTGCCGAGCTTTGCTCCGCTCCGATCTGCTCCGAGTTCGAAGGCGATACGCTTTCGTGGCATCCGCGTGCTGCCCCGCTGTAAAACGCGGCCGGACGATGGTCAAGGATAACCACGGAGTCCCCGCTGGTTAGTATCCACGTCCACGTCGCAACACCGGCCAGACGCGCCACTTTGTCATGGCGTATTACACCTAGGCTGCGGCGCCTATGCCGTTGCTTCCTCCCAAAGCCACCCATTACTCGGCTTAATGCACCGAGTTCACTCATTTTTATGCGCACGATACCTGCGCCCCTCGCGCCCGCCGTCGAGCATTACACGGCTTACCGCATCCAACGACACGGGTGCACGCGAAATTTACGAGACAGCACGTCCGACTTTGCTCACCTCGCCACGGACACGCCGATTCCTCCCTGCGCAGACCTACTGGGACGAAATACCGAGACACTGTTCCCTTGAGCTGCCCTCGAGATAGAAGCATTGCAAGGAAATAATTAAGGGGGTAAGACGATCCCTTGAAATAGCTAGAATATTACTAGAGTGAAACTAGGGTGAAAACAGTGTTTGCGGGGTTCAATTGTTCGTCCTTTGTTACGAGTCAAGGTTTTGGCAGCAAGCGGAAACCGAGGAGAGTTTAGGTTTTGAAGAGAATTTCAGTTGAGGTAGGAAAGTACACGTAGGACTAGCCGCTGTCTCTTTCACCACCGGGTCGCCACGTATAAGAGAACGCGCACAGTGCATCCATTTTCGTCCGATTTGGCCGACGTCCGACGTTGTGTCACTTTTCCGCACGCTTGAAAAAAAGAGACAGATGCGTCGGACGTCGGCCGAATCGGACGAAAACGGATCCACTGTGCGCGTACCCTAAAGGATAGGATCGTGGTTCCGCTGACTCGTGTAAGAGTAGAGATGTCGAACTACGAATATTTATTGAACAAAAAGCACACGACTGAGAATAATAATCTACAAGTAACTGAATAAACGTAAGACTAACCGTAATTCGTATTTCTTATTCGTAATCGTATCGTATCGTAATAAACTTCGACGTCAATATATATTCGTTTTTTGAGAGAATCTGCCATAACCGCGTCCTTTATATATGTTTCTTGCTCTGATGTTTAACATGCATTTCGTTTGTCTCTTCGTTTACGCCGTTGCGCGTTGGTTACGTAGTCAATCGATGTATCGCATACAGTGGGTCAGCGGATAGAGCGCGCGACTGCGACCAGGCGGTCTCGAGTTCGAATCCCCGCGCCCGGGCACCTCTTGAATTAATTCAATGTGTAGCCATCGCAAGGAAAAATCAGGAAATTCTGAACAGACGGATTTATTTTGGATTAGGATTGTGATACAGGATATGTGAAGGGGAAATTTCTTTCAAACGTTTGACATATATATATAACGTGTAACGATATAATACGTAAGAGTAATCAAAATACAATTCTCCAGATAATTCACACGTGTACTCTAGCTAGGTTCCGTGGTACAAACGACCAGGAGGTGCTCTGTCCTCTCTCGCTCGACAAGGCGTCCAGGTATTATCGCCGTACTCTCCTTGTCGAAGCAAGCGGCCAGGAACCGTCTCCTGTACTCGTCCGGAAGGTGCTCTGTCCTCTCTCGTTCGACA
Organism: Lasioglossum morio; assembly: GCA_916610235.2. NCBI lineage: Eukaryota > Metazoa > Arthropoda > Insecta > Hymenoptera > Halictidae > Lasioglossum > Lasioglossum morio. The sequence continues at coordinate 2,060,144 of OU744324.1, read as the reverse complement.
TGGCGTCCAGGTATTGTCGCCATACTCTCCTGCCGAGCCCTGGCCGGCCAGGAGTTGACCCGTTCTCTCTCGTTCGACAGGCGTCCAGGTATTATCGCCGAACTCTCCATATCGAACGAGCGACCAGGAACAGACTCCCGTCCTCTCCCGATTCTCCCGGCAGGCGTCCAGGTATTATCGCCGTACTCTCCTGCCGGGGGTGCTAGCGCTAACCAAGAGCGGCCGTGGTTCTTACCTCGTCCTCTCTCTCGGAATAGCAAATAGGCCGAGTCCCTCTACGAACCCTGTATTTATATGCATTCGTTGCTATCCGCGAACGTGAAAATCAACAACATGGTTGTTATGCGCGAATCGTCTTTTCGCGCGCTCCCCTTACGTCGCTACCTCACGTCAATCGTCTACAAACTAGGCTTCTAGAAGGTTTTAGAAACTTTTCGTCTGATTTTATTCTGGATTTTTCTATACATGCTACAAATGTGCTTTTTTAAAAAACTGTGGTGCCCAAGGTGGTTCGGAACCCACCTTAATAAAAAGTAGGTCCCGCTGAAATAGGCGATAGAGAGAGCTGGGTTAAAGGTGAGAGGTGTGGAACGGGATTTGAAACCCTGAGGGGACCAAATATCCAAGACACTTTCTAGCACAGAGGTATGGAAACACTGATAAATATCCTAAAATAAGGGGGTTATCTTACCCCCTTAAATAAATAGAGTACACTTTTCTACATGTACAGATTTGCAGTCTGTCGACATCTTCAGTGTTAATAGAGACGCGACGAGGTCGAGAAACGTGTTTTCATGGTGCGAACGGTTGTCGGCGTTATTCAGCCAGGGCGGAAGGCATTCTGTGCTGGCTAGTCGCAATAACCGTCTTCACTGCGAGTAGGTACACGGTGTGCATGTACATATAGCGAAGCGACAAAAAAGTGTATCCTAAGCGGAGCGCGCTTCCACCTTCTACGGGCATAAGCCTACTACCCTCTCCACCAGGAGGTCGCACGCGACTGCGTCTGCGTCAATCCGCAACCTTTGGCGCCAACCTACACCGGGATCCCGATTTTGCACACGCTCTACACGCTTTTTTTCCGCGGAAGGGCGACGCTGATTCGTGTGCACGTTCCTGCTGCAACAATGGGGCTACATTCTTATGGTTTTTATCGGGACCAGCCAGACTACACTCTCCTCTGTACAGATATCTGGCCATCCCCGAGACGTTTGCTTCCGGGAGGACTTCTTGCGGGAGACGACAAGTAGACTATGGGAATGAGATTGATTTTTTGTATTTTCAGTCTCATTTTTTTTTTGTTGAACTCTTAAGATTGGCGTTGAGGATGAAGCTTGAGGGTTTTGTCAGGGTGTTTTCGAGGTGGGTGTCATGGAAATCATCGATACAAATTTCCCCGAAACGGTTTTCACCGACAACGAATTTGACAGAAACGAATCTAAAATCGATTTCGGTCAAATTCTTTGTCGATCAAATTCGTTTTCGGTTAAAGACGTTGTTGGCCAAAGTTACTGTCGGTGAAAACCGAGTCGGGGAAATTTGTGTCGGTGATTTCCATGGGACCCCTTCGAGGCATAGAAGTACCTTGGTTGTCCGACCATGCTACGGGACATGTTGGAGAGTATGATTTTTATTCCGACGCGAGGCGAGATCATCTTCAACACAATAAACGTTGATAACCTTCGATAATTTCATAATCTGCGTCCCAGTTTTTCTCCCTCTCGATAACTGTCTTAATAATTGCCAGCTGGAATGCCACGCACAATAGCGTGTACAAGTTCCCAGTCGGATAACACTCCGATTTAACGAAACGGTGCAAACGATCCTACACAATGATTTAGAAAGAACCGAGAGATAGTAAATGTACAAGTAATATTTCTTTCATTGCTCCCACGACTTCTTGCGTACACGATCATCTCCTTTTTTTTACTATTTATTTCGACTCTGGAAAACAAACAAAGCGTAACTACAGATTTCCATGGATTCATGTAATTCCAACATTTTTCACTGACTAAAACACTCTCCACGATTCGTTGCCACCCTGTCGTTGTTTATACAAAATAATATTTTGAGTTTTTCTTTTTATTAAGCTATGAAACCCCACATAGGATTATTAGCAGCATGCACATGGCTGTGCATGCTAACATTACAAGGCCAACTTATAGACTGGAATTGAACAATATAATGAACATTTCTGAGTACAATATTAACACTAGAGAAATAAGCAGTGGGACTTCAGGAATGTATGTATATAATAAATAGGGGGCAAAGAGTGGGTCCGCAGAAAAAGGAATCTATTGTATAGGGTGGAATGTATCCCTTGTTGCAAAGTTTGCGAATCAAATTACTTCTATTATTATCATAGATCGGACATTGCCATAATATATGATTTGGATCCTGTATCAGACAACCACATGGACAGCTTGTGTCATCAGCAAGTTTAATCCTAAACAGGGAGGCCCTCAGTTGGTAGTGTCCAGATCGAAGTCTATTAACCCAGCAAATAAATTCTCTAGGGAGCCTGAGGTGGTTAAACCAAGGTTTGGGATCCAGAATGATAAAAAGGAAATATTTTGAGTTGAACGGAGTAAAAATCTCACGAGCGAAACTTTTGCCCACCACTGTACCGGGTACGTTCATATAATTCCTTCGATTTTTTTTCGGTCGTGTATGAAGAATCCGCTATAAAAGTACAAAACCACGTTTAACCGAGGTCTGGAACGACGAAAAGATTTTTATAGATCGACGGTCAGCGGGGATTACGGGACGTTTGACGATCGTATCTCGGGATCGAGCAAAAAGCTGGCCCGCGCGACGCGCGTACTTTGTCCCGGCGTTGCAACGTTATTGAATCCTTCGGCGATTACGGGTTTTATCGTCGTGTAAATAACCGCGACACCGAGGCCGCAGTGTTCTTCGGGTGAATATAAACGGTGGGCGGGGTGAAATAGTAATTATAAATTTTTCCCGGGCGCCGTTCAAGACGCCGGCGCCGAAGATTCCCTCTCTTACCTCCAAGAAAGAGAAAGAGAGAGAGAGAGAGAGAGAGAGAGAGAGAGAGAGAGAGAGAGAGAGAGATGCCGCGCTTTTGTGTCATTATATATTACACGGGGCCATTTGCACTTCTCAACCAGACCGTAATCTGCAGGACATGCAGCATGAAAGTGCGCTGCGAACAGCCCAGGCCAATCCCGTTGCGCGCCGCTTACATAAATTAGAATATACTCCCGGGCTCTAAGAAATTGCATTTTCTCGGGCAAGATATTGAAAGCGTTGCAAAAAAAAACTCTACCGGCCCGCACCACGCTCAGTGTTTCTCATAGTCGTGCACACGCAGAGACACATAGGCGAACGTGTCGAGCGAGCTCTCATGAATATTTACACGCGGATCTATAAGTTCGGTGTGTCGGAGAAACGCGAGAGGATGATACAATATCGCGAAGTTCTGCTTAACAATGGCCCGGGCTACGGCGGCCGATATTATCGATCGCAACAACTTCAAGGAGAGCTGAACTTCATGGCGCGTGAACCACTCGCGGGAAAGTTTATGGGACGTTTTCCTGCCCGTCGGGATTCCGATGCGCCGCTGCAGGAATTAGAGGAAGCGACAGACTTGGTGGAAAGCAGATCGTGCCGGAGATAAGGGGAGATGATCGGCGAGGCCTGTGAAACCGTGGTAATGGTACAAGGTTTCTTAATTTCACTCTCGTGAAAAAAGAATTAGTCTCGGTGTTGGGGATCGAGCGGTTTGAATCGCGCCGCGCCGTGGCGGTGGGAATAAATGATTCGGTGATTTTTTTTATAACGTTTCCCATGTTGCAGTTATTGTTTCTGGCGTGCGATTAGACTGCGGATCTGTATGCAAAGTAAAAATGTTTTGCATTGATCGTGGAAAACAGGAATAATATACAAAATTAATTTCATACATTGACGACTTGGTTACATTAAGAATAACATTACATTAAATGCATAAACATCCGCAGTTTAGTTATTATTCAACGTTTGTAGACTTCGTCGATGCAAACATTTTTTATTTCACCGAAAGATTCGATGTCTATTTATTATAATATTCTCCATTTTTAACGATCGTCAATTTCGTATATGCACTATATGATATCGGCGCTACAGGTTCGATCAGAAATACAAAAATTAGCAATTTTGCAGTATTATTTATTTCAACGTTTCGGTTCGGTTTTGAACTATCATCAAGAAAAGTCCGCGTCCGTGAAAATTAAAATAATTTTCACAACTATTAAATAGTCAGTTTAATGAATAACAAATTTGATTACATTAATTTTCACAGACGCGGACTTTTCTTGATAATGATTCAAAACCGAACCGAAACGTTGAAATTATAATACTGCAAAATTGCTAATTTTTGTATTTCTGATCGAACCTGTAGCGCCGATATCGTATAGTGCATCTATTTATTATATCGGTGGCGACTTAACAGCGAACTGACTTTCTAAATCCACACCGGTTCGCTCGGCGAAAAAGTTTCGCGGTGCTGGTAAAAATCGAAATTTCCCAAAAAATAATTACCAACGCGCAACTGCGAGTGAAGCGAAGTGACCGGCGTACTGTAACGAGCCGATTTTCGAAATTCCTGAGGTTCGATCGGCGAAAAACTCAGGCAGCGTGTGTTCCCGGCGTAAAGCGAAAGGAATGCGACTAGCGTCCCACCCTTTGCGAAGCTGTTAGTCGGAACTTGAATTTGCATGTTCCAGGATATTATTTACGGAAACCGGGGGGGACAGTTTTAAAGGCGAACGAGGTAAACGAATGACACGGTGTTTCTTACGTTCGTCCTCGGGCACTTGTGAAATGTAGTACCATTAAGAGGCTCCCTTTTCGCCTTTTTTCCTCGTCTCGGTTGATACTCCCCATCTTGCAGCACAGAACAGAGCCAGACGACGACGACGACGACGACGAGTCGCGCGCGCGCGTGCACGAGCGTTCGAGCGGATAGTCGAAAAGTAAAAAGGAAAAGAAAGGGGCCGGGGGGGGGAGAAAAAGATAATAAAAGAGTGTGTATACGAGCAAAGATCGCGCTCGTTATTCAGCGTATCCCGGAGGGCCGTGTAGATGATTTCACGCCGTGACACGGCGCGGCTGCTCGACGAAAGGTGCGTGAAGTGTTGCGTTCGATGCGACGCGGAACAGGGGCCGTGCAACGGGAAACGTTTCCTTAGCATGGGGCGGCTGTTACCCCTACCACAGTCAAACGAAACCGTGGAAACGTTGTTGTCTTTCTCTTTTAGTATTAATTTTTTAAACGGCTTGTTAATGGCTTGCTATTCTAGAGGTGTATGCATTGTTGATTCGCGACTAAAATTGCAATTACCTTCAAAATCTTACGAAATATTCGGTGGTAGATGCGTTAATTATGATTTCGTAACCCTCTTCTGTCTATAATTACATCAACGCTAGACCTAGCGAGTACTAAACGCAATTGAAATACATTGCCGTATAATAAATATTTCCCTATATCGATCGTAGAGTTGTTAATAACAAATACATTAATGCTATCGGCGCACTGGTTCGATCAATTGTTATTTAAAAACAGTTTTGCAAATTACCACATTAATTTCAACGTTTCGATCTTACTTTAGATAGCCGTATAACAATGAAGGAGTTCGCTAGAAACTTTTCTCCGAAAAACATATTTATAATTTAAGTACTTCGAAAAGAACAAATCAGGAGTAAGTCATTTCGACTGATCCGGTAGTTCTAGTGTTAACACTATACCTATCGGAAGCCTGTTACATAATAGGATTTTCAATAATTGTGCTGTACCAAAAGAAAGCATAGAAATCCTCTTTTACATTACAATCTTAAATGAAACTATTAAACGACGTTGTTGAGGGTGACTTGTTAGTTCCCAATGAAAATTGCTGTTGCTAGTCAAGGTTCTATTTAAAATTGTTTAGCCATATATACACCATAGATATTTGAAAATTATGTCATAATCACCGGCCGGTAATGTGTTAAGTACTTGGGTAAGGCAACTCGAAGTTGTATCGGGGGTGTAACAGCGAAAATTTCGCAGGAGGCGATAACGCGAGGTGCGATAGCGTGAGAAAAACGTCCAGGAATCGATAGGCGGGTTTATCGGCGTTGCGAGGGCAGCTCGTTGGAGGCACGAGGACGCGGGAATCGTCGGTGGGTAGCAGAGGTAGCAGTAGCAGAGGTAGTGCAACCGTCGCGGTGCAGAGCGGTTGGGGTGCAACGGCGACGACGAAGGGGGAAGTGTGACGGTAGCCAAGTCCTCATTAGCGCATTCCGCTGCGACGCCCGCGACTCAAAGCGTCGTAAAAACGGTTGAGATGTAGCGAGACAGAAGGAGAGAGAGGAAAGAGACGTCTAAAGAAAGAGAAAGAGAGGTGGGTGTGCGTGTGTGTGATGAGAGAAAGAGAGAGGGAGAGGGTCGCGGAATCGCACCACGCCGCTCAAACGCATCCACCCAGCCCCGATAGAAAGGAGACGAGGCGGAGGGTGGCGCAACCTTCTCCTTCACACTCGAAACCACCTCTGTTCCCGTGGTCTATTCCGAGATGAAGCTCTCTCCTCTCCCGGGAGAGGAGAGAGACTCGCCTGCGATCTGGCTGCAGACGCGTACACAACCTCGATTCTTCGGGGACCCGATTATTCGTTCGACGCTATGCTCGCTTTCCGTAGTCTGCGTGTGGTCATCGAGATACATCAGTATCATTCTGCTGGCATAGTAGTCGATATTCATGTTGAAAAACATTCGTTTTAATCTGTTCAATTCTGGTAGTGATTTGTTTTATTAAATAGCTTGTAGATTATCTCGAAATTGGCGACATCTTATCGAATATACTCTATTCTCTAGATTTCATTGGTGAATTAAGTATATTTATGTTCCGTTATGGTTCGTCGGATTTTTGTCCCGGCCGACGGTAATAAAGTATCATTACCGGCGACTATTTAAACATTCAAACAGAAGCCACATATTTATCATGGCTCTTAAATCGTCAATACGGCCAGTTAATTATTGCAATCCTCTCTCTCTCTCTCTCTCTCTCTCTCTCTTTTTCTCTCTCGCTATGGCGGCAGCCTTCCGGCTTCATCCGGCGGTCGACGAAAAAGAGAAGAGCACGACCACTCCTGAACTCGGCAAATCGATACAGAGGCGTATAATTAAATAACCAGTGGCTACGCGTCTGATCGAGCCCGCCTGTGGTCCGGTCAAAGTCCCTAATTAATCGAACCGGAGTCGCCGCAAATTACAAGTAACGTCTTCATGATACCGGGACAAACCTTTCCGCTGCACGGCGAACCGAACGATCACCCTAGGTGAACAAAACTCGTATTAACTCGACGATCTGTCTCCCCTCGATGCATCTTCAAATTGATAGCGTCGTATCAATTAATCCAACTTCTACAAAAAGGCCTTTGGTTTACTCGCATCGCGCTGCGACGGGGGTTGCGCATGGAGAGCACGCCGCAAACGGAGGAAACCAAGTACATAGATGCTCGCAAACGGAGAAAAAGAATTAATTAACCCGGTGGATTGGGCCCCGGCGAATACTGTCTTCCCACGAGAAAAAGTTTCACGGCGTCGTAGACTTCCTGGATCGCGGAGGAAGCCTTGCGAAGCCTCGCGAAGCGTTTCGGAGCGGAGCAGTGAGGATCCAAGAGCGGTGTGTGTACGATCTCGTAACTAAGACGCGGACGAACCGAAGAGAAATCTGGGTGATTTATGGAGGGAGAGAAAGGGAGACGGCAAGTTGGAAAGAGGCTCTCTCGGGCCCTCTCGTCGTCGGAGACGACGTGCTTCGTCACCGTGTTCTTTCGCGGCGGCTTAAATTCATGTAGCGTGAGAGTGTTTATAAATACGGGAAGCCGAGCGGATTTGTCAAGTCGCGCTCGTTTCACTCTCCGAGGCTCGAGGAACCGGCCGACACGTGTTCCCCGACGAAGGAGAAAGTATCGTCGCGCTTATGCTCCTTTCCAGGCCGCCTTCGACCCCTCTGATCATGCACCTTTCTTCCTTTTATCTCTCCTCCGACTGATAACGCTGCCTTTTTTTTCGATAGAATGGTAATTGGCTAGTCCGAGGACTCATCCTTGAGTTTGTTTACCCATTCTCAGGCTTTCGAACGCGTGGCGACGGTCAGCGTGTTTATGCGAACATATTATGAAGGCTCGAAAGCCTTCGCGTTTTTCTTGTTGGTCTATCGACGGTGTCTTTTTGCAAGAATTAATTGTGGAGATAAAACAGAGGACTTTTGCATAATACTCGATACAATTTGACGAAACAGAGCTTGTCTGTAATGAGAAAAAATTAGTTGAAAAACCTATATACAGAAGATAGAGATGATCCAGTAATTTTTCATCGATAGAAAGCAGAATGATAGATGTCGAAGGGGTGGTCCCTGCGCCGTGATTGGTGGCCTATCTGAAACAAACCATGGCTACGTGTTAACGTCTGCGGAGATATTTCGTAAATTAGTCTTGCAACGATTAATAAATTTATAGATCCTGTGCATTAGCATTGCTGTCGGACGAGTTCGTCTTCCTGTTGAGAAATCGTCTCCTTTTTACTCGTCGCCGGTTTATTGCTCGCCCGAGGGAACGGCGCGGACCCCGAGAGATCATCGTCGGATGACTGTGTCTAATTGATGACCGTGTGCTGGTTTGCATTTTCGTCGTCTTTTTAATTGCCGTGATTTAATGCGATTTATAGATTTTTGCGTGAATATTCAAGCGGCTGCTGAGCGCTCTTTGAGGGTTCTCTCTCTCTCTCTCTCTCTCTCTCTCTCTCTGCTTGAACCTATCTGTATTTATAATAGCATGTGTATTTATTCAGAATAAGATCACAGTCCTGCTCGTAGATGCTCTGGCACAAAAATAAATGAATGTCTATCCAACAATTGTCTATTGAACTTGGTTAGTTATTGCTAGACTGCGGATCTTTATGCAAAATAAAAATTGTATGCATCGATTGCAGGAAATAGAAACGAAATTGAATGTTATTTCTTGTATTAATGATTTTAATAGAGGAGAAATCATATATTGACAATTGAGTTTTTCATTGAATTTTATCTATTCAATTTTGCTATAAATGCATAAGGATCTACAGTCTAATTATTACAAATAAGGGTTCGTTGGCGATTTTAGAGTGATTATGAGATAGACCCCCCTTCTTCCCTCTGCCTGTCTTTCCGTGTCTCTTTTTTGAGATCCATTTTGGCACACGGTAGATTTAACCCGCGACACGGGAGATCATCGTTATCGTCGCCTGCCTCGTCCGTCGTTGATCTACGAAGATTGATCCGCTCTGGGCGGACACTGACGATGACGCTTTCTGTCGCAGAAACGTTCCGCCTCTCTGTGCCGCTTTTAATACGCGACTTGTCCTCCGGTTATCTATCGAGCAAATCAGCAATAAAAATAGCTCGCGGAGACAGCAGTAAAAAATAATTAACCGAGCGATCTACACTCGGCCATTGTGTTCCTCGTTCCTGCTCTGTGCAGGATAGTTTTACGACAGTACGAGCGAATCTCTGAAAAGTTCTTTTATTGACTCTCTTAATTGCCGCTTCTACTTTGTTGCTGGGAAGTTTTTAAAGCTTTTAGCTGCCAACTATTTCGGCCTCTTTCGTTTAAACAATCGTTTAACGCGATCACTAGAAAGAAGATACCACAGAATTGAAGCTGTTCTTTTAACGGGACCAAAAACGGAGAAGTGAAAAATGTTCTTTTTTTTTTAGATTTTCATGAACAGCACACGTTTCAATCATCTCTCGACTGTCCGAAAAGTGTTGGAAACAGTTTTATCACCGCCGCTTCGGAGCAGAGAAGAGAATTTGATCCCTCTGTGACTCTCAAATATTTATAACTTTACGAGCGACGCTTCGATCTCGTTCCAACTCATCTTGCAACCGGAATTCGACCGATGAATATTTACTCTCGCAAGAAACGTAGGAAAACAGGCTCGACGGTGACTCGGTAAAATATTGTCGACGTGATTTAGCTAACATTTATAATCGTTGCGTCGAACCATAAAATAGCGAACTGTCTACTGTCACGATATCGAGAGCGAAGCCTCTTTGAACGTATCTACAGAGTCACTTTGAATGAATCGTAAAAGTTGGTAAGTTACTTATTTTGAAACTTCACCAATTCAGAAACGACAACACTGTATCTATCCACCTTCAATCATTTTATATAAATATTGCGATGGGTTATAATAATAATATTATAATAGATAAAAAAAGTCTTTAAGTAAATTGCTCTGCGATTTTTGTTCAGGAAGTTAAAGCAGCTTGAATATCATCAATTTTCCAGCAAAGATCCAAGTGTCTGCAAACTCATGGCTTTAATTACGGCCATTAATTACTATTTATTTTTAACGCTCGGTACGTTTAGTGCTAAATCAAAGTAAAAGCAGCTTTCCCAAGGCAGAAACTAATAGAAAATCACCTCACCCCAGTCGCTCAATTAATTTAATTCCCGGTCGCCCTTTCGCAAGCTCCTCACTTGTCGTCTCTCTCTCTCTCTCTCTCGCTCGCTCGCTCTATGTCTCTCTCTCTCTCTCTCTCTCTCTCTCTCTCTCTCTCTCTCTCTCTCTCTCTCTCTCTCTGCTTGGTTTGCACTACGATCAGTCATGTGTACCCAAAGATTACAAATTTCAACCTCACCGGTGCGTGACGCGGTGTTACATTCATGACCGACCCTCGAGAGGCAATCCTTTCGCCCCTCTCACCCCCATAACCAACCCCCACACCCCCGGAGAGCCGGGCCCCCCGTTTAGTTTAGGGACGAAGTTAGTGCTGCGCACACAAACGTTTGCGGTCGTGTTTGCCTGTAGCCTCTGGTAGCCAACGTAAGCCAGTTTGATGCTCGGTTGCTTCGATCCTGGTAGATACCAGCCGCGAGGGGTGACTGAATAATACGCCATGATTATACCCGGCCTACCCCCGTGAAAACGAGGGAGGCTCGGATAATTCTCTGGCCGAGCCCGGGCCACCGGTAATCTTCGCTAAAGGTGCTCGTTAGTTTTGCTTTCTCGTAACGCACCGTGCTATGGCGCACCATGCAACCTCGCCGCACCGATTTGTTATCAATTTTAACAAAACGAATTTAACTTATACTCTCCCCTCTTCTCCGTCCCAAGACGTCGCTGACTATCCCTAGCAATTTAAGTGAATAAAACTATATGCTATCGGCGCACAGGTTCGATCAAATGAAACAAAAACCAAAGCAATTTTGCAAAAATTTTTACATTATTCCCAACGTTTCGATCCCGATATGGATCATTCTCAAAACGCACGTACAACCATTGGAACGACGTACATTGACCAAACAGCCAATCAAAACGAGTGATTTTTTTTTTTAACTCTTCTCTCTCTGTTCATATATTGTTCCTTTTAATCATATGTTAATATTATAATATCTGTATTTCTACAAGAAACCTATTCTGTTTTGTAATCTTCATACTCTGTATTATATGTAGTGTATTTCTGTATGTGATTATGTTGTATTAAATCTCATATGAAATTTTCTATAATAAAAAAAAAAACGAGTGATCGACAAATTCTACAATCAATACTTGGCGGCAAATTTGAACAAAGAGACTGCCACTTATAGCTCCAACACACGCGCCATATACCATTTGATGTTATGGTACACGCTATTAAACATTCAATATTAATTGACCCAAAAATTCTAAAACACTCAGTGTTTATTGAAAGGATGAGAACTCGTTAATTAAAGGGAAACTTCATCATATATACATTACTGGTTCAGTAATGCAGTGGAATATTCATGAATCTTAGGTGTTTCGTACCTGAGATTTACGCTTTGTTGTTTAATCATGTGAATCGTTTCCAGTAAAATTCTTTGATGTAAATTAGGTTCTCTATCAATGACTTTGACATTTTCAAAATCAAATGGATGGTCAAATTCAAAAGAATGTTTCGTCAAAGCAGTGTGTTGAGTAGGGGGCAAAAAGATGTTTTATTATTTATATTTTATCTGTGATACGCACGTCTAAATGTCGTGACGTCTGTCCAATGTATGTACTGTTACAACCATTACATGGAATTTCATAAACAATGTTGCTATTTTTTTGTCTCAATAACGATAAGAACATCACCCAAGTTATTCTATTTCTAAGATCCAAAAATATTTATCACATTTTGTAATTATGGAAGTAACATAACATAATATAATTACGTCTATGTATAATAATGGTTCGGTTCTGTATTCATATATGTATATATATACATTATAGTGGTCGCTAATGACGTAGATGTTGATGCGACCTGTACAAATAAATAAATTAAAAACAACGGAATTTTTCAATCGGGGGATGAGGGTAAGGACGAGATTCCGAAACCAGTAAAAGTCGAACATGTCTGAATGTTTCCCGGTAGGGTTGCACAACCCTTCACACCTATAAATACCTGCACCGGTTTATGTTTCCTTGCCAGGCCTATAGAAATGTTGAGCAGTATAACGAAAATTTACAGCCTCGGTTGACCACGAATTTTTCGGTCTTTTTCACTGGCGATTGTAATCTGTCCCTCGTGAAAGCGCGAGCATAACTCTCGAATCGATCCGAGGGGGTGCAATAAACGAATAAAACGTTGAAACCCGGCGGTTGATTGTTCGTGAACGACGCGTCGAACGTCGGCACAACCGGCCCGTATCTTTCTGTCCCGCAACAATGATCGGCTGACAAAGTGACTCCGACGTCGTCACGTAAAACAAGGAAGCGGAATTTATGAGTTATTATGCGGTTAACACGTTGCGGCGTGGCGCAGCGCGTCGTCGTCGTCGCTCGGAACGGAACAGCCGGCGTTTCTTCGATGCTACGTGGAATTAATTTACGAACGCCGTTAGCCCGACTTTTCAACCGGCGATCTTATGGCATTCTTGTTGAAATTATGGCCGCGCTCGGGATCGACCGTATCCCTCTGGCCTGTTACTGTCTCCGATGTAACACGTAACAGCGCAACATTTACGCAACTGCTATTATCACGAGACTTTGTGCGCCGGTGACCTTTTTTTTTGCGGAGTGCGCACCGCGAACGATGCAAATGCAGGATGTGGCGAAATCAGGCGAAACCATTTCGGCCGGGGCTTGTGTTTTCACGTTGCTCAATTACGCGTCTAACCAACCGACGATATTAGGTGTAATTTATTGACGCTTTTTTTTTTGCTCGGGAACGTTCGCTCCGAGGGAAAGAGACACTACGGATCATTCTAGGCAAGAAACAAGTCTTTCGAAATCAGGATCTATCCAGTTTCGAATCGATTCGACCACGTATGTTAATCCTTAGAAATAAATGTATGATTTTGTTTTCTCTCTCTCTCTCTCTGTTTCAATGATCATCCCCGTGAATTATTGTAACGATTACATAAATACGTGTTCACCGACACTTGAGTCAACTAAGGTCGAAAAAATGAACTCACAACGACGTGTTCCGTATTACGGGAAGCAAAGTAATGGGATTGGTCCGGTCTAGGAAGCAGTCTTAATTTATTGACGCTAGTTTCACTAAAGTGTTTAATTAACATAAAGTTTATTCCACAATAGACGAAATAACAACTAGCACGCACAAAGAACTGATTTGGTGGCTTAATCTCACAGGGGAGATAATTGTTTGCTTACTCGCGTGTACTCGCAGAGGAGGTTACGACAGAATAGTATACGAAAATTCGGCAGGAGGTCCGATGGCGTTTCGGATCATCGAGCATCCCCACCACTTTCATAACCAAGAGCTCGTTTCGCTGATCTAATTATCGTGGGGACGAAAGGGGGTTCCTATTCAGTCTGTGTAGCTTAGGGTAGTCCTTAGTTATACTTGGTGAAAATTTTTTTGCGAGATTTTTTTCATGCCTCCCCCTAAAATTGTGCCATTTGGTAAGTAACTAATTCCTGCAAAAGATAAAGTTGATCGGATAAGGAAAAGGCGTGCCTCATTGACGTTGAAGTTGACAAAAACATGAGAAATTTTATAGGAAAAAAAAGAAAAAAAAATTATTTTTTAGAAGTTTTTAGCATTGCTGCAGAGGCCTCTAACCCTCTGCAGAATTCATGAGGGATTGTAATAGGATTTTTACACTGTTAACCCGAAACACGAGATTTGAGCGAAAACGGACTTGTTAGCGGGAAGGTGGCGGACAGCAATTAGACAGGCTAATTAATGTGAAATAATCTTAATTCGTACAAAGTACACTTGCACTTGAATGCACGTAAGATATTATGATATTTTTGGAGGTATAAAATATTTAACTTGAATTTTCAGTATGCTCTTCACATTTAGCAAGCAGTTACTTCTATTTCAAAACTTCGCGCTCGATGAGGCACGACTTCCCGACGTCGGATGGCTTTAAAACTTTGGATATATCATTTTTTCATGAAAAGGAACAATATTGGGGTCAGGCGTGTTCAAAATTTCATGGTCGAAAAATAAGGACTACCCTAGTGTAGCTATAGTGAAGGTCATCAGCAGCGGCAGGTCATCCATTGTCAATGAAGTAACGTGTACATGCATATGATATCTCTGAAGAAATGCCATGAAAAGGATAAATTTAAAAAACAGAAATTTACAGAAAGGTGGATATGATCTGCAAAACGGTGAATTCGAAGATCTGTATCACTCGTTAAAGCAATTACCCACGTCGAAGGAGAAAAGCATCGCGAGCAAAGCCGGCTGAACCAGAAGCAATCCGCGATCCGTTTACGCGAAACGTCGGCACGATCAAAACCCTGAACGAGACAAAACGGCTCCGGAGAGTCGACGGTAGGCGGTGTTCGTGGCAAAAGGAAAGCCGACGATCCCGATCCTCGAGGCCCGCTCGAATACTAATTACCGCATTAGCGGCTCGGCCATTCCCAATTTGTCTTCCGCGAGACGAACATTTTCCCTCGCGCGTAGCGTTCCACTCCGTTTAAATAGTTATAAATAAGCGACCGGCCAAGAAGGAACGACGAACGGCGCGGGGTGTGGAGCGGAGGGGGAGGGGAGAGACTTCTCCGTGGCTTTTACCTGCGAGCCTAACCGTAAAACCGGGGGGCCGGTGTGCGCTGATATACGATTTCGCGCGATATTAATTGCGCTGCTAACAGCATCCGCCTTTTTACCCCGGACAACAACGGCGAGGCACAGCGAGGAGCCCGTTGCCCCTGTAAAACCGGAGAATTATTGCCACAGGAAATTCAATCAGACCTGCCCCACGGCTCTTGATATTCGCCTTGATTTTCCAGGCCCGTAAGCAAGGGGGGCCACACCTCCCCTCTACTCCTCCCGACGGGAGGGCGTCGTACCCCGATATCTTCGTTAAGGCCACTTACGTTGCCGTGGCCCCGCAACAATGGCTCTACATCGTGGGCCCAACACGCGTAATTACCGACGAAACTGATAACGATCGGCGATCCGGTGCCTATCATTCCGATCACCCTTCGATTTCATGCCGTATCGATCCATCGGTGGACGCCAGACGTCGACAACCATCGCGCGCTCTACGGATATTGATCAGGGGTTGAGAATTTTCGGCGGAAAGGATTGGCTGGTTCGTTAGCGGCTGAGAAATTTCGGTTCGAGTGCGTCTGCTATCGAGATTTGACTGCTCAGATACCGGTGATTTTGATTAAACCTCGAAGGAGTATAATAACTATTTAATAATAAATGAACGGCTGCTAGAAATTTTTAGAATTTTTCAAGAGAGTGTCCTTGACAGCATGCATCAAGGTCTGTAGAGTATTCTCCAGTGAACGTAAATTATAGTTACACGAAATAGGACGTGTTAGAACTGTTAAAAAATTTTATGTATGGTCTACAGTGCAACATAGCCAACAACCGTAGTCCCGTTGAAAGCACCGGTTCTCGTTAGATCACCGAAGTTAAACAATGTGGAACGTGAACGGCACTAGGATGGGTGACCGTCTGGTAACAAAACCGGAAAGTGACCCACCCGGGGTGTTTTTCACGTGTTGTTGGCAAAAGGTGGTTCGGAACCCACCATAAACAGTAGGTCCCGCTGAAAAGGCGATGGTGAGAGTGGAAAGAGGAAGAGGATTGGTAAATGAATTTGAAACCCTGAGGGGACCCAAATATCATGTTATATTGTACTATTGTCTACAGTGCAACATGAAAAGATTGTTTTTAACTAATATGCTGTGGAATAATTTTTTACAGAGACGTGGAGCCAGCAATGTACACCACTGCATCCCCCGTGATCCTGTATGGGAACCCATGGTCGAGCATCCTCTACAAAGCCCTTTCGCTGCCACTGAGTGATTTTTTTTTTAGTTTGTCGAGTACCTCGGTTCATACTTGGGAGTTTGGGGGTGTGATTATATTCTGGTGGGAAATAGATGGCTGATTGCGCGACGCACAGATCGATATGGTATTCGAGTGGTCGTGCTTGGTGACTTTCGGTGAGTGTTCCTTTTTTATTGAGAGGGGGTGGAGCGTCTGGGATTATGATTTGTTATTGATCTTCGGATGTTGGCAATTTAATTTTGTAACTATCAATTTATTCAGCAGTCTTTGTTTACGATTAATGTACATATATTCGTGAACTTGCGTTCATCTGATGTCATCTTGAAAAAAAACACAACTTTGTGAAACTTCAACGAATGTACAACAATGTTTGAGGGCCATTTAATCATAGCTCCGAAGTTACAAAAATTTCCGAAAAATAAGTTACTTTCAGTTTGTTGCGCTTGTTAGTAGTACTTTAATTCTGTGAAAACGGAGAAATTGTGGTAACAAGTTGAATACATGGTTACGCCTGAAATTCGGGTTAATTTGATCTGGTAATTTCATAAATTTTATGAGTTCCCAGGCAGATACGTTGATTAATTCTGTAGTGTGCGACAGGTTTGCCGACTGTCTGCTCTTGCTTCCTCGAGAGGAGGAGTGTCGGCAAAGGATGTAATAGTATACTTTCGAGGGCGTTAGATGTTGTATGAACACAGAGTTTGAAGTGCGCAAGGGGGAGAAATTGATCCGAGCTCGGTTCATCGACCTCTCCGCGAGTTCTAATTATTTTCATACATTCCAGTCAGCGCGGAGAAGATGCCTTCTCATAAAAATTCTTCAACATAATAGACCAACGCTTAGCAGGTCATTGATCACTAATCACAATTTATAATGGGTTCGCTATGAATGCAAATTGGGCTATCTGAAATTCTTGGAGCGACGATGAAGCTAATTGCAATTTCTGCAGGAAGCTAAAAAAGATTCGAAAAAAAAAAGAAAAAAGAAATGAAAATAAAACAAGTTCGTACTAAAAGTCAGCATAATTAACATTCACTTAAAAATTTCATTTCGAGGACGTTCACAGTTAGAGAAAGCGTTTCTGACACAGTTCGAGAATGTTTTTCTCAAGTATCATCATTCTTGGTTTTACTTGAGGCCTTACAATTATCAATTATTTCTAATCGTAAAATCGAAATACAATTTCAACCTATTAAACGTTCCAATAAAAGAAACACTAATATTTAAAATCCCAAGAAGATTTTCAAATTCTTCCCTCCAGCACGAGCTCGAAAAAACACGAATCAAAAATCGCGCGTGCCACTATGGTTAGAAACGTGACCGCCGGGTCACCGCCGATCCAAAATGGCGTAACTCTGGAGAAAAACGTCACGGGTCGGTGGCGCGTCGCGGCCGGCTTTCCCACAGTTAATAAAGCTATTAACTTTATCTCGTCGTCCGAAACTCATCCGGGGAATAGGTACCCGGAGCACCGTTGAATATAATTCAAGTTGTCGTGTTATCCGTCGGACATCTCCAGACCAGTGCGAACTATGGGCTTTTAGGTCGACAGGGACTTTGGCCCCGGTGGTGGTCGCGTGGCGTTGTTACCTATGGCCGGGTCGGTCGCACGCACACCTAAACGCCGTTCATAGTGTTCGCCGGACGGGTCCCGGTCGGGTCCACGGTTTTTGAACGCTATCTGATCAGCCGTCCACCCCGATGAGCCTTCGCTTTTGTGGATCGGCTCGAGTGCTTTCCAGGTAGAGTCTTTTCTCTCTCTCTCTCCCTTTTTACCTGGCGAACGATCAAACAGATCTCCTGGAGACGTGAAAAGTCTCGGGCCAAGGAGAAACTCGCGGCACGGAATAGGTTACCGTGCGGATGACCCGTGGGGAGAGACTCGTTTCTTGCCTCGTGCCTTTTCCAGTTTCAGGTGAACGCGTTTCACGGGTTCAAGCTCTCTGTATAGGCACTGGTCCGGCCGGTGGATTCTAATTGGGACGCGGCTCGATACCGGTGGGGTTGTTAATGTTTTCATTAACCGGCCTCGCTCGACGACGCCATACCCGCTGCTCGTCCCTTTTGCCATTTCTTCCGAAGAATGACACGATTTTTAATTGCTAGTTAAAACAGAAGCTGCGCCGACCACGTCACGTGGCCGCGATTCCCTGCTAACGATATTATTCATTTCTCCGTTGTCAAAGATGTCGCCGTTCGTTGCCGATTTCAAGACCAACATTGCACGAGTTACACTATTAAAAACAACATTGAACAATTAAAAAATAGAATAAATGTAGAAATTGTGCAGAACCAATAAACACATAAATTGCTTCGAATCAGGAACACCGACACGGACTAAAATTTCTCGAACATCTCCGACGATTTGAAAGAAGTATATCTCCGCTTAGGAACTTTTCCTGAGCCAGTGACAAACGGTCCCAAGGCCCAAGAACCAGTCCCAACACCACGTCCATCACTGGGTCAAACGCACGAATCTCGTTAGCGCATCGCTGACCATTTGCTTCCAATTTGTAACGATCCCGCCTAATTGGTGAGCGTCGACGTGAAATCTCCGTGAAAGCTCGAGAGTGTAAGGGGTTCGAAGGTTTCCTTAACAACCCAATAAACCTTACACCGCGGTATACAAACGGTGCTGGCCGAACAATCGAGAGATCGGATCCCTTGGATCGACACCTGGTGGCCGCCGTCGATAATCGCTTTTGCCGGGCCTGATAAGTCCTCTTCAGCTATAGCGTCGCGGAACCGGGGCCTGGTTTCAATGGGCCAGCGCGTGCGCTGCATTTTCCCAGTTCCTCGACGAAGATTATCCGTCGCACGACAATGGGACTCTGGAGAAAACCGTCGATCTTCGACGCAGTAATAACATTTAAGAAGGACACATTTTATTGCTGTACCTGCGAACCATCGGCTTACAGGATCCAGGACGAGTGCCGCTCCCTGTTTCGCGAAACTTCAAAGAGGTCCGCCAATCGATAGTGTCGGCGCGGAGGTTGAAAGGGGTATTGGAGGCCATTTTCAGGAATTTTGTTTCGGAAGAGCGACTGAACTTCTGGCATTCGGATTTTGCCTGCATATTCCCGTGTATTTGAAGCACTTATGTTATTTTTTTTAACCCTCATTCGTCCCTCGTGTCAATTTGACACAGTTTTCCCGAAATAAGTTATACCGTTCGGTAATTTGTAAGTAAATTTGTCCAAAACTTGGTGACTTTTATTTTTTTTAATGCGAAACATATAACCGTAAAAACCTAACATGTGAATGTTAACTCATCAATTTGAATGAAAAAACATCGAAAAGTAACTGTTTGACTTGTTATTTTGTCGTTTTCTTTTATCACTGTGTCAATTTGACACCGAGGGACAGATTCAGTTTGCGAAATGAGGGACGGATGAGGGTTAAACAGAAACAATCAAAATGTCGCGAGTTATATATTTTTCTATAGAGTATGTTTCGACCAAAATATGTGAAAAGATTTTTCGAAATGCAAGTTTCAGCGTGTTTCGACGAAAAACGTGAAATCGGTGTCGCTAACCGACGGAACAAGTCGACGAGACAAGTGACCGTCGGATTACGATCTCGACCCGAATTTCGAGCCTTGATGTATCCACTTGGTGCCATTGTCTCGTACATTAGCCGGCAACAAGACGCGCATTACCGCTCGGGCGTTAAAGCAGTATCGTATTGTTGTCTGACGAGCGTACCGGTCCGCGATCATAACACGATACAGTAGTATAAAAGGCCGAAACGCAGGCCCAGGAAGGACTGTCAGGAAGCATCATGACTTTTGACAGGTACCTTGCCTACCCGGCTTCCTTGCACCTTGTCCATTCCCCGAAGGAAACAAGCCATATACATATACACGTCTTTTACGCTTTCCTGGCGTACCGAGCGCTGCTCTTTCCGACGTATCCGGTGCGCAAACTATTTCCCCGGCATCTCCCCCCTTCACTACCGAATAATTACCATCCGCTGACTAAGCTTGTTCTGATAAAGATTTGACCTGGGGACGGGGGGGCAGCCGATCTTAATCCTATTAAAGGGTTAATGCTGTGGAGACCTCGAAACGCGTTCGCTCTGCACGCGAACGAACTTTGCAACTTGCCATTGCGAATGGTGTAATTCCATTAGGTGTACGAACTAACTCTAAAAATTAAAAACTCGCGAAGAAACCTTGAGAAAAGTCCTTGAAAGTTCTTTCTTGCATTTCAAAGAAACGCAACCTGCACGATTCGAGCGAAATCTGTTTCGGAACAGCAACAGGATGAAGAAAGTGGTTCTTCCTGCTTGACGCAAACGGTGGACGTAATATTTATAAATTAGCTACTTTGTTTACCGCTCATGGTGAAAGTGCTCGAGAGAAAGTCGATTCGAAAGGAAGTTTTATCCAAATTTTCAACCGACTAATAATTTGTAGAAACATTTTAACCGGAGCACTGGAATAAAAAGCATAAAATTCGCAGTCTAATATGGCTTTGTAGCGAAGGCCAACGGAGCTCGACCAGCTGAGTTGAACCGCGAAGGGGCTGAATAAAAAAAATTGCGAAGATGCTGCAACAAAAAAGTAGCAAAAACATGGATGGAAACAAAGTGACCGACGGAGCCGTGCTCCCCGCCCGATTTCCCGTCGAGCCGACCGGCGAAAAATTTCTTCTTTTACGAATTAATGGAATAGTTTGTTTGGCTTTAACCAGACGATCTTATCGGGACCGGCAGACCATTTTTTTTCTGCTTGAGATCACACGTGAAGCGCTGCTGGGTTGGTCGGTGGCCAGGCACGGCGCGGTTGCGCGATCCAGAGCGCATGCGCGCTAGATCCCCGATTTCCATGCGAAGGAGAGAGACCAGGACGCGCGGGGACGACCGGTCGATCGAGACCGGGAGGAAGTGGAGAACCGTTAATATGTAAACGGAAGAAGCGAGAACGAGATAGGCCTGGCCTGGCATGATATAATTAAGCCGGCCGCTTGACATTATTAAGTAATAAATTCGGTGGAAGGTTTCTTTACGCGAATACATGCGGTTCCAACTTCACCGTTTGCGATATTCCCGTTCTGGATCTTGCCTGACCCGAAATCGATGACTCGACAAACAGGAGGCTTTTCACTGAGAATGCAAAACATTTCTGAGCCTAATGGTGCGAACAATTTTTACAACTTCACTTATCGTATAAGAACAAAGTTCCAGCGTGAAAAAGGTTTCCGAATCAATAATTCATGAACGTATTCATAATCGGCAAGTTCCTGAGGTGCACGTACTTCAAGGAAGCATCACCACGGCAATTTTCATCGGAACACGTTCTCAATTATTCTGAATCGTCTATTCTCTTGCCGGGTTCCGTACGTTTCCATTGAATCGAGCGATCGCGAGTATGGCTGTATTGAAGCCGGTGTTCCGCGAATTCCATCCGTGCCCTCTCCTTAACGATCCCCCGCGACCCTGGACGGATCGGTAACGCGCAAAAGCTTCGCGACTTAAGAGCCCGCGCACGCGATCTCATGAGCTGAACTTGATGATGATGATGATCATCGATTCATAAGCCAGATACCTCGGCGCATACATAATCGCGGCATTATTTCGTGGTTCTCAGGAGTTGGTGGCAGCGAGCGAGCGCGCGCGCAGCAACAGAGGTGAACAGAGCGAACAGAGTGTACAGAGTTCCTCGTTCCCAGCCCTGGCTCTTCGCCGATGTGCCAACCGCATTAATTAAAAAATCTGGGATCTCGTTAAGTTCCCGTGGCACCGATCCGGCAAACCATGTCGAACCGCCGTGTTTCCTCCATTTTACAATAATTGTAGCGCGCAACGTGCGGTCTCGAGCCTGGCCCGATATACTATATTGTGTACGTATGTTCATTTCGCTTGTCAGGCTGCGCAGTTGCAGCATTACGTTTCCGGTTTTGCCAGCCCGCCTGCATTTTTCATGATATCGCCCCGTGAAGATCCTAACGCCGGCCACCCTTCAATCTTTGATCTTTCGAGGCGGTTAGCCTGCCATCATCCGTGGGCAGCACACTCTTCTTCTGAAGAGACCGTTGCCGGCCGGAAACATCGGTCATGAATCCCTCAATGGCCGACAATAGATCCCGACGTCGAACCAACCGGTTTCATCAGATTTAATTGTCCGTTGCGTTCCTGAAAACAACGCCGGAACTCATCTTTAGCTCGCGCTGGACGCGCCCTCGAACACCTTCTTCCGTCAAGGTCAAAGGACGACTCGGAACGTCCAATATGGCTTTGTTCGTGTTTTACAATGTCGGCGTCTAACTATCTGTATTTATTGAACAATTAATTGTCGTGCACAGTGACGGGTCGAATCAAGTGGAGGCCCCAAGCGGTAAAAATTTGGGGGCTCTCGAACTCAAGATAAAAATAGAAGTTGCAAGAAAACTCTCATAAACTTACTAACAAAAAAGAAAAGTAATGAAAAATGGCATACCGTTACACGTTAAATAAATTTATTTAAAATTCGGGGCCCTATGGTATTCCGGGGCCCCACGCGGCCGCTTAGTCTGCTTACTGTTAGATCCGCCACTGGTTGTGCAAGGAAATGTCTGAAACGAAGGTTGCCGGACGTGTCCTTTAAAATTGACTATTTCGAAAAAATGTTTCGAACAAAAGAACGACGAACATAACGCTGCTATGACGATGAAAAATTAACTACTTGGCTCAATGTTTAATTTTTAACCTAATCAACTTAGACCCCGTCGTACAATCACCTCCGCAGGGTCGGTCTCGAATTTGTCCAACATTTTCATACACGTCTTTTCACAGTCCACACAGCTACATCTTTTACGCGATCAAATTACAGCACATCTCCTTCCCATAATTTTATTTCCCTGCCGTCGAACCAATTTAGAATTAACACTCGCGCGTTATCTCCGGCCTACAAATTGCAGCTTAACCGGCCGTTTAAGTATGAAAACAGTTAGCCGTTCGCTCTCAGATTCCATCGTTCTGGACACCTTTAACGTCGTCGATCCCCGAGACGTTAATTAATATTGCAGAACACTCGGAAACCCGTGGCACGATCATCCGACGATGGTATCAACAGTCGATAGTCAGCCCTAGCGATCGATATACGGTTTTTTTTCGGGGCGTACGCTGGCGCGGTTTATAATTATTCATCTATGGCACAGGTTCCGGTCACTGAAGCGAAGATGTTTATCCCTATATGACTGGCAACCACCTGCCAAAACCGATACGCAATTAATGCTAAATGTTCAGGCATCATGCGATCTTTATGCACACGCCCATCCCTCTCGGAGAGAAAACGTGCGGCACCTTACTTCTCCCTTTCGCAACCTATCTCTAAAGGAATCCCGTGAATACTTCCTTATAACCTAATAGACACAAAGATTAGGAGAACCTGCTCGTTTTATCATCGTTGTATCACTCGGGAGAACGGTTAATCGCTCTCGATCATAGCGTCTTTCTCATTATAATATGCTGGAGTTGCGTCACCGTGTCTGTCGATCCTCCCGGAGGAGGATCGTTTTAGGAAAACGTAACTGGCGAGGATAAAAGGACTTTATTATATGTTTATTGCCCGGGTAATTGCCAATGATTTCGACACGACTCGATACCGCTTTCTAAGCCTCCTCGAACGTCATCATTAGAGGATCTTTCTGCAACATATTAAAATCACTTGTTGCAAGACAACGGAGCAGAATAGGAAATTATTTCTTTTCCTAATCGTTTTACGAAGTTACCAAATAGGCCCACCAGTTGTTCAACCAAGAGCTTCTCCTGTTCTCGTTTCATACCGATCGTTCGTGCTGATCGTCGCAAACGGTGGCCCGATAAAAATCCATTTCCCTCCATCGCGCGGAATTATATTCCGATAAATTCTGCTAATCAAATGTTGCACGGTCGGAATTGTAACATTTGCGGCGACATGTCACTTGGTCACGCGATCGAAACATCTACATTAAGGGAAGAAGAGAACGATCAGTTTGTTTATCGCTGTTCCGTACAGAAGCGATACGCCTCTTACGGTACATCTTGATAAACCGTGCACATTGCGGACCGGCCGATAATACGGTCGAGTCGTGGACAAATAAAAAAAAAAAAAGAAATAGCAACGAGTCGAAGATAAAACGACGACAGGAGAGAAAAGTTGCCGGAACCGGACGGAATCGAACGGACGCACCGAGCCGCCGGTCGAAACACGGTGTTTTGCATATTTGCCTGGACGCGAGCGCGGTCAAATGAACCGCGTACCCATTAAAGTGAAATTGCCCGTAAGAAAGGGGCAAGCAGAAGGGGCCTCCTATTAAGGAGACCTTCGTCGATCCGGGTTTCGAGAAGATCCTGCTTAGCGTAGCGCGTCGCGAAACACCTGCCGCCGCGCCGTGACGCGCCACGCCTGCCCCGCGCACACGTATATTACCTGCAATTTCCTAAAGTCACGGGATTCTACGGCGCAGCTGTACCTGCCGATGTCTCTCCCGACTTGTCTTCGGCTCCCATCGGCACCTATCGATCCAAAACTCGTAGATCCTTCGATCATTTCGCGAATTCTTCATCCTCATTAGCTTCGGTATGGTAATCCTGACAATTATTATTATTAATTTATTTAATTTCGGCCTCCGGCCAAGAAATTGGACTTGGTCTTACAGATCTAGGGGGAAGAGGTTGGGTTGCGAGACAGTCGTTTTTATCCATTGCGCAATCACGATAATTCCAATCGGTCTGCTGTCAAATTTTTGATTTGACGTCTGCTAGTTTTTGTGCTAGCACCGAGGTGTATAGACGTGTTGCTTATATTAGATACGGACATCGTGTGTAAACACATCGTGTAAAACTTTTACTCATTTTTTTAAAAACATTCTTTCGTTGAGTGAATCAATTGAAAAAGGTGAGTGTGATGCATTTTCATTTAGCGTTTTCCTTACATTTTACGATGCAATATTGAGTTTTGCGCATATACGAGAACAACATTGTTTTTTTCTGTCACATTCGGAATGGCATCATGGTTGGGTTATGAGACACCATAGTGGTTGGGTTGTGAGACACTAGTTTTTTTTATTAGAAACGAACTAGAACGGTCAAATATCGTTGTTTGCGTTAGAATTAAGTGTTTATTTAACATTTAACGTTTGTTTTGGTTTATTTTTTGAATTTATAGTCATTGTAGGGACCAGTCGAGGAAACTCGAAGTCCTCGAAATTACCTAAGCGTAAAAGAACAGCTGAGCACGATTTATGGTGTGCGTGACTAGGACAAAGCTATTCTTGAGAGAACTGTTTAGTTTCACAGTCTGGTAGGTTCTTTAAGATTTTTACCGAAAAAATTGACCGCTTCCAACTCTATCAAATGCAACACATGCCACCGCCCTGTTCATTTGAAGTGTGCCGATATGGGCGGACGTTCGTTTTTCACATGCAAACATTGTGACAGCGACTTGGATGACGAAGAGGAAGATTGATTCCTGCATTCATTATATTTTTTTTTTACTTTTCTTCGCCATTCTTTGCTTTTCAATTTTTTGCCATTCTTTGGTAACTTAATGTCATTAAAATAAATAAAAATTCATTTTTGCTTAAAGTTACATGGGTTTTACTTTATATTTTACCACTTTTAGTTGATTTTTCCGAGTGTCTCACAACCTAACCACTTTTGCAGAAAGCCAAAAAAACATGTCCTCGGAAAATTGACCATGAAATTTTACTTTTTGATCAAATCACGAAACTTTTTACATATAAAAGTTGCGTATTTCCTTCACCTTTCCAACGGTATATAAAACTCTTTGATATCTTCATCAAGCAAAAAGTTACAGACCAAAAACAAAACCCGTCTCATAACCAAACCTCTTCCCCTACTATATCACTCATCCCTCCATCCATCTATCCATCCATTCTTCCACCCATCCATCCAGCCATTTGTTAATCGAATCTAGTCTAATCTAATCTCATCTACAACTAATCCTGACAATTTATGAAGTTGAAATGTATTTATTTGTTTATTTACAATTTATTTTAATGTGGCCGCATTGACAGTGAGGTCACGTTAATTTGTAAGAAACAGTAACACAAAGTTAGAACAGTTCATATATTTCAATGGAGTTGAAGAACAGGAGGGTGTTCCCGATGTTGTGTTTGCTTAGGTCATTCGGCTGGAAATCAATTTCAATCGACAATCTGGAGTGTTCCAAAGGAAATCTGGAACAGTTTGTTTTCCAAACAATTTAATATCGTGGTGGCTTCAAAACATGCACCAACTCTTAAAGGTAGTCATTCACAAACAGAAACGTTTTACAACTCTGTCGAAAGAAGTCTGAATGTTAATTTCAAATTACCATGATAACTTGGCGTTATAGCAGTCAAAAATGTTGGTTATGACTCTTCCCGGTTTCAAATTAACCGCCGAATATCGATTGGTTCTTAAATTGATCGTTGATCCGATTCGTTCCGTTTCAAGAGTTTCACGTTGTCTCTGTAGCTTGTACAATAACACGATAGAAGTACGTGTTTTGTCTGTGACAAAATTATGAAATTAAAATTATTTTTATAAAGCAAGTGAGTAACTTATTTCATAATTAGACGTTTGACATATAATAATTTTTTGTTTAATAATTTACAGAGGCAATTATTAATTTCCTTGAAATTTGAATTTGATAAATTGCAGAATTGCTTCTAAGTAAAAATTGATCGAACCAATGGGCCGAGAGCATTAATACATCTTCTATAAACAAATATACGATCGATAGAAAGGAACATCTAAAGATCTGGGACATTGGAGTAAGTGTAGCGTGAAATTGAAACTGTTCCCTGGTAAAAGACGAATACATTGAGAACTTCCACGATAATTTCAGGAAAAGTAAAACTATAAATTCAATTTATGGATCTCACAGGAGGGTCAACAGTAAATTCCTTAAAAAAGTTGATTTGACTCTTCAGAACACGATCCCACATTCAGACACAAGAATCGAAGTTAGACTGAGAGATACATTATCAGCGTACGACTTCAAAGTAAGCGGCAGTTGCATATTCTCGGGCGTCAGTTGAGCGACAGCGCAGCAAATTTCGATTCGTTAATCACTTCGATAAAGGGACAGTTAGCTAGGTGGTCGATTCGGTGCGAATCGAAACGCGATTTTCCGCGCGTTGAGAACGCGTCTTGGTCCGGGTGTTGCGCGGTCGCACGTATCCGCGCTGCTTATACGACAATACGGCGTATCTGGCCGAGGATCTTGCATAGATCACACGCCTGTGACCTCTGTAAATGTTTGCCCGACAGAGAAAGTAAACGTGTAAAAGTCCCGCTTACGCGTGCACGCTTATCAGATTAATTACCGGCCGGACACGGGCTAGTAGGAGGAGGAGGAGGCGGAGGAGAGAAACGGACACAGCCGCGCAGCGTTTCCTAGTATCTAGGATCCCCGGACGCCGAAGTGTATTAATTAAGACGTGATTAGGCCGGCCCTTGGCCTTGCCATAGCGGCGACGGCGTGGTTCTGCTCTCGCCGGAAAAGGAATCGTAATTGCGCGGAAAACAAGTCCAGATGATGTTCGCCCCGACGCGACCCGCTCTCTTTCGTCTTTTTCTCCTGTCGCCTCTCGTTCTTTTTCTTCACGGAACGATTACCGGATATAAAATCACCGTGAAACGAAACTGACCGGCACGACGATGAGAGCCGGTCCGCTTCTTGCCGGACATTTTTTGGATGACTACCACGACAATTAATCGATCCTGTAACTGGGCTACTAATTGGAAGATAGCTGCTCCGAGCCGCTTTATGCCACTGGTTTCAAGGCGGTCTGCAGATCCGCTGTGTTCCGAGTGGTTCTCTCAGGTCGCGGGTATTCATGCAAAATTAAAATTGTCCGAGTCAATTCTGAGAAACGTGTAGGTATTTATTTAAATATTTCGATATGTTGGTGCCGATCGATCGTTGGCAACCAGCTGATCGTCTGATGCTGAACGTTCTTACGAGCCGACGATCGATTTGCTATTAACAACCGATGTTCGTCTGGTTAATAACATTGATTAGCGAGCGTCAGAATGTAAAGAACTGTCAAGTAATGCTTATAATATTTTTGTTATGCTATACAATATACTCTGTTGTACTTTGTTATGTAATACTCTGTACTAAGCATTACGTTGTAATAAATCTCATATGAGATTTCCAAATTAAAAAAAAACTGTCAAGTAATAAATAACTACAAGCTTGTCAAATCTAGCTGTGCGGCTGGATGTCCCCCGCAAGGGGAAATGACCCCGCTGCGCAGTGATAAATAGGCGGTACATACTTTACAACGATATAGAACTGATCGTCGCCTGTCAAACGATAAACGTGGTGACAGTTCAGTTAATAAATTATAAATCAGAGTTATCTGGAGTTGAAGAATTGCAATAATTCTTATATTACAAAGGTATTTCATTAAACATGCTTAAAATAAAATAATTCGTCTGAGTTAATATACTTGTCCCGTCGTACAATTCAACTATCATATAAACAGTTGTTTTGTATATTTACTGCTGTTATAAATAATGGACAGTACACACTTTTCACGAGGTGTGTACATACGTTGCATCTTTCTCTCGTACCTACATTTTGTTCAGCCGCACAGCTAGATTTGACAAGCTGTATTTAAATAAACCTCGTATAATAATAATAATTTGCTTTATTTCAGCCTTACAGCTAAGAAATGTGACTTGGTTTATATTAACCTATCTGTACAGAACTATCTTATTTCACACATTCGGTACATACCTTCTCTCATTCATTTCTATGTCTCACACATTCCTACCCTGTCCTAGTCTTTTAGTAATCTAATTATCACTAACCCACTTAATTCCATACTTATTGCTTCCCTCCCCATTCCCTAATTTTTGCATTTGTTTGGTTTGGTATTCCCTTCGGAATAAACCTCGTATAAACGGAAGTTAAATAAAACTGCATTTCCTCTCTGAATAATTGTAATAAGTCGAGAATAATATACCGACGTCACTCAATGTTTCTAATGTCTTTATAGTTTCGTATTCGACCAACCCGTTGTTGTCAGAAATGCGTAAAGCCGCAGTCTAGTACTCACTATTAATAAATTAGTAAAAGCACGTTAATGAATCAGCGGCGTGATCGCCTAACAATTTCTGATGTTCATTCCGTTTTTTCATCCCCCGTGGAAGCAATAACGTTTTGTTTCTCTCACCGTCACTCCGGTTTCCGGTCGGCGTTTGCAACGGTAGGCAGACCTTGTACGAGCGTAGCAGAGCTCTATATCGTAATTCACGTCTCGTTGTGAGCGAGCACACGTCTTATTTCGCAGGGAACGAGGGATTCGCGCAACTGGCAACGGCCAGCCAGATACGTACGAAGAATAAGGGCAAACAGCCGAGGGTATACAAGAAAAAAAAAAGAAGAAAGATGGAGAACAAGAAACAGGAGAGAATAAGACACGCGTGAAGCGCGCGACCCGTGCCTGTTCACGATCGCGTTTCGACATGAAAAAAGCCTGGCTCGATCCGACGAACGGGGAAACGTTAGCTCTGTTTACCATGAAGTAACACCGGCCACTCTACAGACAGTTTAATTACACGCTCCAGCAAAAGGTTGATGCACGTTTGGCGTTAATCTCGCGAAAATTATGCCCCGACCGCACGCTACCGAGTTTAGGCACATAAATTACACGGGCGCGACGGCCGAGCGGATAGAAACTGTACCAGACCTCGGTGAACCATTTGTGGAGTCGTCGAAACCACTTCCGCCGATTTTCGAAAACCCACGACTATGATTTCGAATCCAGACATGCTCGTTACTGGCAATTGTCCTGCTGCCTCTTTCTTAAAAATGTTAAGCGTTAAACCCCTCAATTAGATGGCAGTTTAACAAGATAGTACTTAACAGTTGGTAGTTTAATCGAAGTCACGGCTGTGACAAGCGCAGACGGTTGAACCCTTCGAGAATGTGTGTTCGTAAGAAGGAATCGCGATCGTGTCGACTGTTTCCTGCCGGAAATTGGCTACTGCGATAATTCTACTGCGTCGACAGCTCTGACTGCCACTTGCACACTGGTGACATCGTTTGAAATGCATTTTTTTTTATGTCCTTGATGAAATACACGGAGCGGAACTTCGCGTCTTATGAAAGTGCAACTGTAAAGTGTCCCACGATATTAATCGAAACAGATTGTAGACTTGTTTCTATGAGTGATCCATAAAGTTAGAAATCAATTTTTTCTTGACGATTTTTATGTAGATAAAATCCCGTTTACCCGAACGCGGCTCCGAACGTTCTGCTCTCAGAGCGTCCATCATCGAGGCCGAACGGCTTCAAAATAAATTAGCATATTCCGCAGATTCCTGTCATTTTTTTCGAGTTGGCTTCTCGAGACCCCTTCGTAAGATCGGTTCTATTTCTCGGTCCGGGTATCCGTGGCCGGCAAGACGCGCAAAAATCCCATTCGCTGCGTGTTGATCGCGCACGTGGGACTGCCGGGGCATAATGTAACAGTTTTATTCACGGCGGCCAATGTAAATATGCGAGATTATGAGCGGCGCGAGTGCAACACGGCCCCCGAAGTCCGAAGCTCTCTGTGCCTAGGCCAGAGCCCGACGTCCCGTATATCTGCGGATGCGTTTTGCGCCTAATTCCGCAGATCCCGTCGGTCTGCTCCGATGATTCCATTAGTGGTTCTCTGTATCTCTCTCTTTCTTGTTCTCTCTCTCTCTCCCTCTCTCTCTCTCTCTCTCTCTCTCTTGCTCTTTCTCTCTGGATTATCCCGTTCGCTCGCGTGTTCTGCGCCGACGATCTGTGATTTTCTGATAACAAATGGCTCGCGAGCTTTAATGGAACCCGGCGAACGGGTGCAGCATGCCACGGCACCTTAACGACTTATGGCCGCGGACTCGACGATTACTATTCCGCCGACGATGAAATCGAAACTACGGTGGCCTACGTGCTTTCTTGGATTATCTTCTGGGAAAACGTCGCTCGAACACGATTTTTCAGTTGTTCGTAGCTGGCGAGGCTCTCGGATTAACAGGTTTTCATTAATCGTGTGGGTTCTCCGTTTTGTGGAAGTTCGATGTTGTGCTGGCCGAGAGTTAAGTGGTTTATCATTTTTATATTACTCGATTCATTTAATTTTATTATTATTATTATTATTATTATTTATTATAGACGGACTGAAGCCCTTTTACATAAGTGTTTACAATATCAAAGAAACGACAAAAGAAAAGAGAAAGATACAATACTGTTCGTGTAATAACAAAGAAGGGACATGCACAAAAGAAAAATTTAATAATGGTACAATCGATATGGTATTATCATATAATCCTGCGTAGTTGCATTTGAAAATTTTGTAAAGAATCACTGAACAAAATCAATACGATTATATATAGTGCATGATTTTGAGATAATACGATTCATTGGATTAATTAATCCATAAGTAGATTTCGCTTTAGGTGTTTGAAAGCCCGCTCTTGTTCTCAGTTCACGTTCTGGTACATGAAAAATTGATTTGCGCCAGTAGAGAGGAACAATCAACATTTATTTGTTGAACAATCATTTACTTGTACTCTAGAGCAATTATTTACAACTGCGTCAAGAGGTTGTTTGACGGCGTTTGTCGAGTGCAGCGAAAATGTTTGCGAGGCTATCGAAAAACGATCAACAATTTAATTGACGTATCATTAACAATATTGTCTCTTGTGCCAAAAACTAAATTGCTGCAGGTACATCGATCGCCTGAAGCAACGAAAAAGTTGGTTTCACGGTGTTTGTCGTGCGCAGCGGAAGAGTTTTCCCGGAAAACAGAAAAGCGATTAACAATTCAATTGACGTAACATTAACAATATTGTCCCTTCTGCTAAAAATTAAATTGCTGCAGGTACATCGATCGCCTGAAGCAACGAAAAAGTTGGTTTCACGGTGTTTGTCGTGTGCAGCGGAAGAGTTTGCCTGACAAGCAGAAAAGCGATCAACAATTCAACTGACGTAACATTAACAATATCGTCTCTTGTGCCAGAAACTAAATTGCTACAGGTACATCGATCGCCTGAAGCAACGAAAAAGTTGGTTTCACGGTGTTTGTCGTGCGCAGCGGAAGAGTTTGCCCGGCAAGCAGAAAAGCGATCCACGATTCGACAACAGGCGTAACATTTTCCCACGCGCAGCCGCGCGCATATCGCTCTGAATTATTATACACATACAGATCAGCCGATACAGCACCTGGTAAGCACAAACCAGAACACACTCGAACACGTACTCTCCCGGTGCTCCCAGAAACCTGAACGAAACAGGGGGTTACGTGAATGTACCTGTATACGTTCACTTCTATGTACACACCCTGTGTATTATCTCATCGTGTGTGTACGCGTGTGTGTACGCGGATACGTACTTAGGCGTACGTGTATTATTCTATCGGGGGAAGCCAACGCCGGAGGTTTGCGTCGGTGTATCACGGTGTACAACTATGCCTGCTTCCTTCCACATTAAATCCCGAGCGAATCGCGAATCTACGCGGTGAATTGCCCTGGGACACGCACGAGTCCTTCGTATACGCCCGTGGAAAGCCTCTTCCGCGGATGTTAGGCTCCTACGGGGTGAGAACTGAGCGTGATACTAACGTTCGAGAGATAACTTTCATGTTTTCAGCTCTGCGCCGCTCTTCTTCGCGTTTATGAATGAACAGGACCGGCGAACGTCGACTGAATTAATGCGCCGACGGGTTTATTGTCCGCTGTTCCTTCCGACGACCGAGTTAATCGAGGATCGGTAACAGTCTGTGCTCAGACAGGAAATATATGTGCACATTGTCTTATTGATAAAAAGAACCTCGTCTCGGGGAAGAGTTATATCATCGGATTTTGAACAAAATTAGTTTCGTGCGTTTCCCTGGCGCGGTTAATGTCTGCAGCAACTTGTTTAGATAAAGGGCCATACATTAATCCGGAGAGTACAAAGTGGCGAGCAGAAAACTTCTTGTTCCTGCGATCGCTGGAATTGATTTCAAAAGTGCTTTAATAAATTTCTTCGGGATGGATGTAGATAAGGAACTATTTTTTTGTTATTCTATCCGCATCCGCCATTTTCACAGACTTCGTAGTTCCAACGTTCAAAATGGCGAAGTTTAATTATTTATATAGAAATGTTTCAAATGTTTTCGTCTCGTTAGTCTCCGGTGCGCGGTTCAGATAACATAATCGTCGACATCCTGAGAGTCGTGTACATTTCAGTCGAACAAAGACTCAATTACCATTATCGCCTAGAAATAATTACCTACAAGCTTTCGACTATTCAATGTGATATATATATATATATATATATATATATATATATATATATTTCCCTAGGAAAAAATTCTCGGCTATATGTTAACTTCAGCAATTATCTTCGAGCTCGTTCCTCGGCGCACTATGGGGCAAACGACAGAATTTTGTGTCAGAATCAAAGAACTTTCGATAGAAATGAGATAGAGCGATGAAATTTTATTTAAATGAAAGCTGAAACTTGACAGAATATGGAATAATTATAGAGATTGTGGTACGAACGCTTTTTGACCTTGAAAAAATTCGTTAAACTTGCACAAGTTCAAGAAAATTGTGGTTTTTCCAATACCACGTGCGGAAACAATTTTAGTTTTAACATGCGACACATCATTTCCCGTAGATTTTTTCACGCTGATTTCAAATCTGGTCTCAAAATTTTGTCTACGACCTCAGGATTTTTCAAAAAGTCGAGTTATTGTTCAAAATTTACATTTTTCTTTTTTCAAGGTTAAAAAACATTTGTACCATAATCTCCTTATTTTCCCATATTCTACAATGTTTCAGATTTAATTTAAAAAAAAATTTATCGCTCTATCTCATTTCTATCTAAAATTCTTTGATTTTGACACAGAATTCTGCCGTTTGCCCCATAGTGCGGGGTCGCAAGCTCGAGACTTTCGACGGCGACGATGTCGAGAGAAATAAAAAACGACGAACATTCCGTTTGATGAATTTTCATCACTCGAGCAGGGTTTCTTGTTAGCGTTCTCTGTATGCTGGTTCGAGAACGAGGCAAGAAAGCCGTAGGGGACACGGTTCACACCGCGGTTTAATGGGAAGCCACGAACTAGATCTAGTAAGTGCGACTCAGCCACCCGCGCACGTATTTATTGCCTTACGCGGACATGAGGGATGGCTCGCGCATAAAATTAGCGATACTCGTAATTGTTATTGCTTATGTGCCGGACGTCGCCGCGATAGCGGTTAATGTACGTTTATTTGTCGGGGAACGAGCACGTTTCATGCGCGCTTGCCTTCCCCGCCACGCAATCACCGACCCTTGACTCTGCTGTCGTGTTTCTTCGCCGTTTTTGGACCTAAACGCGATTCTCATTACTCCTAACTCCTTCCAGATACCGTAATCGATATCCAGAACCTGGCGAATCTCTCGTTAATCCCTCGCGATGCAATTGACTCGAAACTTGTTGATACACATGCACTCGGTCTTCTTGAGAATTGTCTGAGAACTGCAAGATTTGCAGGCTTGTGAATCGTCGATCCTGCACACGCTACAACGTTTTTAATTTTACAGAGAGATGCTAGTACTTTTTCGCGGCCGATTTCACGCAAAACGGTACCGACCCGATCCGGTCCTCTAACGAGCTTCGACGATCCTAATCGGTTCCGACGCGTTCCGTCGTTTATCCGTACGGTCGCCCCGTTTCGCGAAACGAAAGTTAAAGCGGCGTTGCTCTCGCAAAAAAAATTCACCGCGCTCTCTGCCACGGGTAAGTTAGCATGAACAGATACATGATATAACTCACTCCAGAAAGCAATTATCTTGCATAAGCAGGCAAATCGTGTTATTTCATCGCCCCGTTCCCGTTCCCCGTTACTCCCCTTGCCGTGCCGCCGCCGCCGCCGCGCCGCAGTCTCGTGAAAACGAACGATTCCTCCGGCGTACGGGCTTTTCCTTTCTCGGACGACGTCTCGACACAGAATCGGGACGTCGTCGTACCTGCTCTTTCCATTCCCAGAGCATTTGAATGACTGGTTCAAACGGAAATTAACTCGCGCGCTGATAAGAAGAGGATTAGAAACGCGGCCACTTGTTAAGTCACAGGATCGACGATTTTCGAGGATTTCGCTCGACTTTTCTGGACAGCCGTTCGCTTTATAGGAAAACACAGCAGCGGACTCTCCATTATCAATCAAACATAATTCTGAAAGAGAATCATCAATGTATTTTAGAATCAATTTCGTAACCAGCGAAACGATGACTTAAACTCCTCTTCGTTTTATACGAACTACGTCATGCTTCATTTTCAACGAGATCCCTTACCTCGATCGTGGTAAACTATCGATTCGCAATCACGCGGCGGCGCACAGTGGACTCGATTGAAAAAGTACGCGACATTTTTGAATAACTCTTAAACCACTGAAGATATTGCAATGGAACTGAATATATAAAAAAATAATTCCTTTTCAATGATTTTTAACTTAATATATTTCACATTTGTTTAACCGTTTTTATTCATTTAAAACAGCTTTATAAATTAGTTATTCTATAATGTATTTAATATTTTCGCTATTTAATGCAAATAGATACAATGTTTAAGTTTTACATTCTTGAGAAAAATTTGTTAAGGCCGAAAATATTGAAAAATTGCTATTTTTACCACTTTTGATCATTTATAATTCGTAAATCAATTAACCAATTTCAATGAAATTTTCAGAGCGTATATAATTTATAACAGTCGACAAAACAATTCAAGGCAAGAAGTTGATCATAGTTATCAGGACACTTTAATGTAGGGAAAATCGATATTCCTAAACTGTCTAACTTCATGCGTGTATCACAACTAGAACTGCTATTGTATTTGATTAATTTTATCATTTTCGTGTTCGGTGGACATTTAGAAATCGATACCAATTGAAAAAATATCAAAATTCGAAAGTTGACTTTTTCGCAAAACGTCGCGTACTTTTTCAATCGAGCCCACTGTGCGGCGTGAAATGAAACTTTGAAAAGTACGTTACAAATCAGTGGAATAACAGATTGAACCCTGTCGATTGAAATACAAAGAATTCTACCAAATTCATCAAGCAATTTCCGATGATAAAAGTTCACCTGTTTTTTTTTTTTTAAGTGAATCGAATTTCGAGAATATTCCAGGAACAATGTTGAAATCAGCGAAATGATGACTTAAACTCGTTTTGATTTCGCGTACACTACACCGTGCTCGATTTCCAGCAAGATCGTTCACGAGGATCATAATAAACTCTCGATCCCATCACGACCATTCTTCCTCGTTGCACCGTACGGTTCGCGATCTCGCAGCGCCGAACAATCGCAACTAGCTGGTATTGTTAGCCGACGATTTTCCTCGAACATCCGACCAGGTACGTGTTCATCGGCAGCGAGAGAGGCGAGCGCAGAACGGAACGGCTCGACCGGGGGAATACGAGCGGAAAAATTCCGTGGAACTGCATTTGCAAACCTTTGTCGGCGCGGCCGAGTTTTAATTCCGCGCGTCTCCTCGCATTGAACGCGGTAATTGCCGGTATCGTTAAATTTCACGCGCGAGCTGTTCCCCGTTGCTTGTAATTAAACGAACGTCACATGCGAAAGAAGTCATTGCCGGGAAAAATATTCCGTGTAGTCTCGAGAAGTGTACGTTATCATTCTCGAACCCGAGTGGCGTCCAAGAGAATCGTCAAATTTTTCATTCACGTATAAAATCCATCGTCGATCGACCATCGAATTTCGTCATTTCAGAGGAGACGTCAGCTTTGGGGCACGTTTACGATGATAAACTGTTTCGTTGTTTACGTTCGCAGGCCTGATCATCCGAAAGGTGGCTGGCGATCCCCTTCGGCAAGGACTCGCCAGTGGCAGTGCAACATAGGTGGAACAAAGGTGGAAGAGGGTAATTTCAGTCCGTGAAGGCGAACGGGAAGCAGCTCGGCAGCGATTACCATGGGGATACCGTGTTCCTGTCATCGACGGATCGAGATCTGTTATCTGTTGCTGATTACGGTTGCGCGCGCACCTGTGTACACGCATACATACACCACGGGCCCTGCGATGCAGAATAAAAAGGAGGCAACGCTGGCCTAGCTCGACTCTAACAAATACTTACACATTCTGAACGCACGCTTTGCGTCTTGCTCGCCGTCTAGATACATATATGTATACGTGTCTTCGGGTTGGCTATTACGCGTAAACACTGCCAGCCGAGTTCCGGCCTGACCAGCGAACAGCTACAGGGATCAACCACGCGATCCTGGCGTCTCTGATTGGTAATTAAACGCATCACGTCCGACCGGTGCGCTGTTTCATCGACTATACGACTCCGTGAACCCTGATCTCAATGACGGAGCATCCTCATCGAAATTCGCTTCCTGGAATCCTAAATATTTCAAGTCTATGACAATAAAAAATCTATAGACTCGAGTAGATACGTCTCAGCTGAATGAAGTATTGATAGATAGATATTGTTTTATTTTCAGCCTTACAGCTAAGAGAATTGGACTTGGTTTATACATTAACCTATTTATACAAAACTATACTTATTTCACACATTCGTTCCGTACCTTCTCTCGTGAATGAAGATATTGTTTTATGATTATTCGACTTCGACCACCGAGAGTTAAATCAGCATGATCGTGTATGCTTGTTTTTTTTTCACTCTGTCTCGAAGATACGGGAGCTGGAAGTGCGAATGACTCGTGAAGGATGGTCGTAGCCCAGATGACGATCCACGCGCGAATATCAGCCTCTTGATCCGTGAAAAAAAGGATCCTCCGATCAGCTCGGAACAGAAAATCCACGCGGAGATTATTTAAGAGGTTTCCCAGCGGCTTCCGGGGCTGGCGGGCATGGTCTTCCGGAAGATTTACGTCGCACATTGTTTCGTAATCGTAACCAGCCCGGTTTCTCGTCAGGTCAGTGAACAAACTCACACGAGAAACGCTATCTCTCGCCACGAGGATGTTAGGCTCCCGA
The DNA here is from genome assembly GCA_916610235.2 of Lasioglossum morio. Taxonomy (NCBI): domain Eukaryota; kingdom Metazoa; phylum Arthropoda; class Insecta; order Hymenoptera; family Halictidae; genus Lasioglossum; species Lasioglossum morio. The sequence continues at coordinate 2,021,936 of OU744324.1, read as the reverse complement.
GGAAAAGAGCCGTCGGACAACGGAATCAGGGAGCCGGTACACCCTGGCTGGCTGGATAGCTAGCGGTTCAGTTCAGATCTAGATCGCAGATTTAACTGCAAATATTAATTAGGCTAGGCTGCGCTCGTGAATCCTAACGGATTGCGTCACTGTTGCAATCCTCTGCCTTCTATTCGTGAGACTGCTCGGGCCGAGGCACGCAGGAATTTTTTTCGCAACAGGATTCGGTCCGCGAATTCCACCTTTCGTTGCGAACATGCTTGGACACAGAACAATGTCGCATTCTTGTCAAAATTCATGCTTCACTTGAAAATATCATTTCAAAGTAGTTTTATTAATTCGGTAGCAGGATGTTTAGAACGCTGCTGTATTTATCAATTCTTTGTAGCATATGTCTGGAGGTAGTTAACTATAAAATCCGCTAAAACGTGTTAGGATAGATAGATATTGCTTTATCTTCAGCCTTACAAGCTAAGAAAATTGGACTTGGTTTACATTAACCTATTTATACAAAATTACTGATAATACCGATCGATCGTCGGTAACCAGCTGATTGTTCTTACGAGCCGACGATCGATTTGCTATTAACAACCGATGTTCGTCTGATTAATAACATTGATTAGCGAGCGTCAGAATGTAAAGAACTGTCAAGTAATAAATAACTATTTAAATAAACCTCGTATAATAATAATAATTTGCTTTATTTCAGCCTTACAGCTAAGAAATGTGACTTGGTTTATATTAACCTATCTGTACAGAACTATCTTATTTCACACATTCGTTCCATACCTTCTCTCATTCATTACTATATCTCACACATTCCTACCCTGTTCTACTCTTTTAGTATCCTAATTATCACTAACCCGCTTAATTCTATACTTATTGCTTCCCTCCCCATTCCCTAATTTTTGCATTTTTTTGTTTGGTATTCTCTTTGGTTTATTTATGCTCTCTTTTCTCTTTTTTTCCTCAACTTCTTCAACCACTCTTCAACCTTTCTATCTTTATTCCCGCTCGCTACATCCTCGAGCCTGATCGTTTCCCCCATTATCCTGCAATCCCTTGTCAAATGCTCTAGGTTTCCATACTTGTCCCCACATAGGTCGCATCCTCTTGCCTCTTCCTCCAGCCAGTATCTGTTCCAATTTTCTCAATTTCCGCATCTTACCTGCGCTATGAGTTTACGACTGTCCCCTCTACCCTCCTTGTTCAGATACTCCGGTAACATTCCTATTCTTATGTGTTTGTATCTTTTATTGTATTTGGACTGCTCTATCCTGGTATGCTGTTCTTGCTGTTGTATTTCTCTGTCTCTACCATTTCACCTCTCCGTTATCACCCTCTCTTGCATTCTCATCACTTCCACCCCTGCTTGACTCCAACCGTTTCTCTTTAGATATTCCTCCCTTTCTTTTCCAAAACGTGTTAACAATTACGAAACGATTAGATCCTCGGAAGCTGACCTAGCTGAAGCTAGACTATTCTGAACGTCCACTAAATGTCCTAATTTCCGGAACAGTGCGCTAACAGGGTCCCATGGAAATCACCGACACAAATTTCCCCGTCACGGTTTTCACCGACTCCAGATTTCACCAACAATAACTTTGGCCGACAACGGCCTTAACCGAAAACGACTTTGATCGACAGCTAATTCGACCGACAACGAATTTGACCGATAACGAATTTGTCCGGCAACGATTTTAGATTCGTTGTCGGTCAAAATCGTTGTCGATCAAAGTCGTTTTCGGTTAAAGCCGTTGTCGGCCAAAGTTATTGTCGGTGAAAACCGTGCCGGGGGAATTTGTGTCGGCGATTTCCATGGGACCCGCGCTAGCAATGAAGGGTTACATTCTCGAGGATAGCTGAAACTAAGCGACCTGGCGGTTTGCCACAGTTTGTCGAGATTTGTTCGCGTAATCGGGGACAGATTAACCCGGTGTCGGCGCTCTGAAAAGCGTTGTAACGATGACGCCGTAACATCAACCCTTATCGTCGCGGGTCCTGGTTGCTCGAGGCGCAGCCACCGTACAAACGATGTCCAAGGACATCGTCTTCGGAACGTCGGGGCTGGTAACCGGCATCCAGGTCGATTTGTTGTTGAAAATAGTCGTGTGTGCAGGATACGCTTCGCGTTATATATCGCTGGTGGTATGTCGCATAGCCGGGATTCGAGCTCTCTTGCCGGTTACAAGCGGCATCGCGCCGTACCCGCTGCGCTAGCAGCACGTCAGCGAGCCGCCACGAAATACGGCGGACTCATGCAGCGCTTCTCAAACGCTGGCAAACATCAGAAAATACCGTCCGGAATTGTGCACACCTTCAGCCAGACACGATCTAAATTGCAAGACTCGGAATCTGCAGGCAAAATGAATGTCTGTGTACCTTCTGCTCCTTGCAATCGATGCAGACAATTTTTAATTCAATTTTCCACTAATTTTCATTCTACATATTCGAGCCTGTATTCTGTTAGGAAATAATTAGTCATTTTTGAAGCGAAAGAAGCCAGATCCTTTCAAAACAGTTGAAACTAAAGTGAGACAAGTTCGAATCGAAGAAATGCGATTCGCAGTGGCGCAACGGCCACGATTTCTGCCCGCGGTCTTGACAGTGTGCCGATTCGATGTGGGTTGTTCGAAATGGAACGCATCGATTACAAAGACTCGCTCGATTGCCTAACGATTCGCGAGAGGATTGGAACGACGACGGTGTTCGGTCAGTTTGAGTATCACTGGACGATTGGGACCGCATTCCCGGCTTGAAACCGCAGCAACGTTTGAAGACTGCATTTGGAGCGGCCACGTAATGCAAAGAGATAATCTATATGAAGAGCTGTCGGTCCGGCCGGCGGCAGTTATGCCGAATAAAATCGCTGATTTGTTGTACTGCCACCGATTCCGATTCCCTTGCGCGGCACGATGACCAACATTCCGTGGCGCGTTTATGGGCCTTCCACGTCGATCACCGATCGGTGTACGCGCGCGCGCGCGAGTCGGGCCCCGAACGGGCCCCTCGGGTCCTTAAAGGACGGCGAAAGTTTCGCATCGGGGACGGGAAAACGCGCGGCTGCACTTTATAGGATACTTAATAAGGGGCCTTATCGACCGGCGGTGAAGTTAGATACACAGGGAACGAGGTATCCACGTCGATATTGCCCGAGATATATCGGGTATTAGCCAGCCCGTTTAACCTCCCAGAGCTGTCTTCGGCTGTTACGCGACGTTCGGCAAGATAGAAAGTGCTGAATGGCTCGTGACTCCTTCCTCCTCTCATCTTGTTCCCGCTTCACCTCCTTCTATTTCTTCGTTTTCTACGTTTCGGTGCCGTTTTGCCTGCTCCCGGAGGTGACAGTGACGATTGCGTTCGTTCGACCGAGTGAGAAACACCTCTTCAACGGGTTCGTCAATTTATTAATCTCCACGGCATCTAATTATATAAAAGTTCTTCTAAATTCTACTGCATATTACTCAATGAAGAAATTCTTGGAATATGGGTGTATTCTAATAAACCAGACTTTATAAAATGTGAAATAGAATTTATTCAAATAATATATATATAAGACAATTGGCTGAGGATTTTCAATAATCAACCAGAATTTGTTTCTCTGTAAACCCAAGTTTTCCGTTATTTTATTTATGTACATTTAACTATTATTTACACTATATACACGCTCACCTGTAAACCCAAGAAACGACAATTTAAGTTAATTACTTTATCCCTTTTCTATCAGCACTATTAACTTCCTCTCTATCTGTTCTGTTTAGATTTTGCACACTATCGTAATATAATATAATATTGCTCTATCTTACATTCCTATCGGTAGATTTTTCAGGTTCCCTCTTTATCTACTCTACTGAGACGCGGTGTATTCAACTAAGGAAAGTACACTTTCCTTACATATATATATATCTGAAGGCACGTTGTGGGGCACGTCTTTACTGTTCGATAATCTGGACAGAAGTGAGGAGCGCTCTTGAAAAACCAGATCACGATCTCAGAAACAAATGAGAGTTGAGGGTCCCATGACACGGACAGCATAGATACAATGTATCATTTATATACGCGCTTGAAAGATATTAAGCAACCGAATGTACCTACTAAATAACAATAGATTATTTTTGTCAAATTGTTCTTAAATAAATTCCAACAGAAATTATTACGTACTAGCTGACCCGACAGACGTTGCTCTGTATAAATTTCAATAAATTATGATTTTTGAATTTTTTTTCCTGAAAACTTTTCCAGAGTCATAACAAACAAAACAAAAAAAGAATTACGCATATCCATCGTTCGAATCGCGAGTTGTGGCGTTGAGTTCATACAAAAATCCGATAGAGGAAAGCACTTTCATTTCTCCCGAATTTTCTATTTTCCCGGGCAATTTTTCCAATTTTTTTTCCCCTAAAAACTTAGTCGGACTATTACGAACATTTTTTTTTGCAGAAAATTAGCCAAATCGGTCCAGTCGTTCTCACGTGATGTGCTTACCGACGAACAGCATTTCAGTTTTATTTATATAAATTCTTTGAACGCGAAGGAAATTACCCTTAATGTTTCAGATACAGTCACTTCAAAGTTTGTTAATTAAGAACTCCTGTCATTATTGTCGATGTTCCAAACCTGTCTCTTCAACAACGAGGACTTCCGTGAAGACGAGATATAAAATTCTCTAAAAATTTCGAAGCAGAGCCTTGTCCTCTCACCTCAAGAAAAAAAATCGCAGAGATCACCTCATTCCTAGTATCCTGGACCCGTCAGCCCCCCCTAAGGCTGTACGAACGGTGTTACCGTAGATCGTAAAACTATCGTCGTAAAAAGACATTTTAAGTTGGAATTTTGATGGAGAGATCAACACGTCGAATCCCGACCGAATCGACAGGCTTGTAAGTGACGGGATGGAGTCCTGTGTTTAATGCGCCATTAAACCTTCATATTTGACGGAAACGGTGATAATGAATTCGGCGAGTCTGGCTGTCACGTAGCGGCTTGTTCTTTCCTCGCGATGGAAGAATCTGCTGGATGAAAGGGCGGCCGAGAATTTTATAACGGTTCACACAGTGCTGTTGCCGTTGTGGTTCTCGTCGCGATGTTCCGTGAACTGACCTTAAGCCCCCTGCACACTGTTGAATAATGTTAATATATAATAAATTTCATGATATCAGCGCCAGGTTCGATCATTTATAGAAAAAACAACAAATGTGCAATTATTAAATCATGTTTCTAACGTTTCGATCCCGATGTGGATCTTTTTCAAAGAGACATTTTTGCGTCCGAAAAATATATGGAAAATGCTAATGTTGGAAATAATTTTTTGTTTGAAAGACTGTAGAGAAGCGCACGTGAAAAGAGTGATCGGTATTGAAACCAAAGAACTGTATAAGATAAAAATAAAAACTTCGTTAAAAAATAAAATCCGCAAAGGGTTAAAACTTTATGTTGGGACCAAATTTGTTTTTCTTAGTAATTTCAATAGACTGTGAATTTCAGACAAATGCATAGAATCATGCACATCATTTTCAATGGGTGCAGAGTCCGGTGAACTCGCGAAAAAAAAACATGTTCGTTCCACGGAAATGAGAAAAACGGCGGATCAGATCGCCGGAGGATCGTCGCAGATGAATGACATCGATAAAGCCGACGGGGGAACGGATGACAGGATGTTTCTCGCTTAGGTGGTTGGTCCGACTATGCGACACACTGTTCCTGGTAAGGATCGACGCTCATTCGAGCTGACGTGCCGCGGACTTCACGAATCAGAGGTTCCCCTTGGTTAAGCAGTCAAAAGCGAATATACGGGGCCGTAAAACGATGCAAATGATCGTATAACGCGGGCCAGCGGGGCCGGCTACCCGCTATAAAGATGGCAGCCGTGAAAATTGCATTTTACGTTTATACGCGCGAAACACCGGCACGGAAGGATTGCTGGTAGCGATACAAGACGATCCGGTGGAATACAAGTTTTCCATAAAGTTGCCCCTTTTCGAGTAATACCGCGTCGAAGTTCGCGGATGGGTGGTGCTTCGACGTCCGCGCGGACGCCATTTTGAAATCGCGCAGCAAACTTTGCATCGGAATTGCACGGTAAATGCGGGAATTTCGAAAAATCGTTGCGAGAGCGTATACCTGGTCCCGTTTCACTCTGAAAAATCGGCCGCTCATTTTTTCTTGTTTTTTTTTTCGTTTTTTCGAGATTCCTGATGAGTCAACGGCTGCGCACGGTAGCATGATGTCGGCGTTCAGAACATGGCTGAATTACGCTAGACGCTCGGTTACGTAAGCTTGCGAGAGCATAGCCGGCCGTTAAATTTTCACCGTCACGCGAGAATAATTTTTATTGCTCTATCGGAATGGCGTTTGATCAAGAGATTCGTACGTCAGAGGAGTTTATGAGCCGGAGCGTTTACGTCCGCCCGTTATCTGAGTTTCAAGGAAACCCCCGTTGGCGGAGACACCCTTCGAAAACTCGCGGGGCATCGAGTCAGATGAAAAATGCTTGGGGACACCGTGTAGCGGCATTGTGTCGCCAAGTAACGTGAAACCTCCAGAACCTCGCGCTCTCGAGAGCATAACACGGCTCTCTCATTCGCATAACGCATGGCACGAGTCTCCGGAACGGGTGTGATAAACATGTCAGCGTGACTAGACCCCCTGTAGAGGCCCATGGGCCAGCGGGTTTGATGCCCCCTTACCTGGACAAGGAGCTATCCCAGGTCCCCACGCTTATCGGACCTGCTTTCTCGAATTTTTCGGGGCCCGATAATCCGCTCGTGGACCCCCTATTTACACCTGTGCCCTGGCCTGACATCTCCGTCGTTCTCACGATGGACCAGGAATCTTCACTTTCTGAACTCGAACGCTTCTGGTCAGGAACTTTTTTGTACTCTAATATCTATTAATGTTGAACAGTGAATGATAAAATTGTTCGATCGTTATAGATAGGTACTGTAATACAAGCCGAAGGTGGTTAATTTTATGAGCAACAGATACTGTCTGCTCCACTTTGCGTATCGTTGATCTTTGCCGATTAAAACGGTTCTTTAATAAACTACAAACTCGCAGATAGACGTCAGAGCATTATAATTGACTGTGTTCGTTAAGTATATCCGATCTTGCAGATTGTCGAATATTTTGTAAAAATGTATGGCCCGTACATGTAATCAGCATTACATATAATCATAAATTACACATTGTACATAATTTGGTAAGCAGATCAATGATAAAGATTTTGTATTTAAAGTAAAGTTGGATAACAGAGTTCGTTGACCGGAAGCAAGTTTCTGTTTGAATAACGACCTGGATCGTAAATCAGTTGCATTATCGATGATAGACTCAGGCCGAACGGAACCAGTAGCCGATGGATGTTATTACTTAATCGCCGAGCCGAAATTGCTTTTAATCAAACGTTACGGTCGCGACGCAGCTGAACTGCAATTTACGAGAGGTCCAGGCGCCTGACTGCTCTTCAAGGACCGATTAAAGTCGTTAGGTTGCGAAAGAATGATAGGCGAGACGAGTGCCGGGTATTTTTGCCCCTTCTGCAGCGGAAATGATTCGGTGATTTTGGCGAAAACGCCGGAACGCCGGCTAACACGGTCACCATCTGTCGCCGCTTAAACTCGCTAACCATCCTGCAAGGATAATTAACTCTTTCGCTGTGACAAATGCAAAAAATTAATGCTGCGCTCCGGCCTGCTGCAACCCTCTCCTCGAAAGCTGAAGACCACCATTCTTAACTTCTTAACAATAGAAGAGACCAGAAATGAAACAGCAAACTTGTTAGAGAAATTATAAAAATGCGGATCTATGATAAATCAATAGGAAAAATGTACAACAGTTGAAATTCCTCGATTTGCTGCAACCCTCTCCTCGAAAGCTGAAGATCATCAGTCTTTACTTCTTAACAATAGAAGAGACCAAAACTGAAATAGCAAACTTGTTAGAGAAATTCTAAATATGCAGATCTATGACAAATCAATAGGAAAATTGTACAACAGTAGAAATTCATCAATTTGCTGCAACCCTCTCCTCGAAAGCTGAAGATCATCAGTCTTTACTTCTTAACAATAGAAGAGACCAAAACTGAAATAGCAAACTTGTTAGAGAAATTCTAAAAATGCGGATTTATGATAAATCAATAGGAAAAATGTACAACAGTAGAAATTCCTCGATTTTCTGCAACCCTCGCCTTGAAAGTTGAAGATCTGGTCATGTTGGTTGCGATTCTCATCGTATTCTTCGACTCCTAATTTCTTAACAATCGAAGAGGCAAAAAATGAAACGTCGAAATGATAAAAATGCGGAAGTATGATAAAAATCAATAGAAAAAATGTAGAACAGTAGAAATTCCACCATTTCTTAACATCATTGAAGAAAGAATGAGACTTCTACATGTCTCTTGCTTCATGCAATCTACGCACAGAATTTTTCTTTTATATTAAAGTCTACAGTCTAGTCATAAATAATTGCAAAACCAGAAATTTGAAATGGATGATGTTAACTTTTCTGATAGCAGCTGCTTCTACGATCGGAATAGACGGTGTCTCAGCGCGGAAGCCTGATTGCGCGGTCTACATTGTGGCGGAGACAAGTCCCCCGTCAAATTGAACAATGCGTTGCGAGTCTAGCGATCATGATTCACCGTAGACGCGGTTCTCTTGTCTCTTAAGCGCCGTGGCGCAAGATAGACGCTTCCGGGAAGTGAAGCCGAGTCAGGATTCAGTCAAAGCAGGGCTATCTGCACGGTCCAGATGTTTGGGAGTCTTCAGTCAATGGTCCGTGAAGCAGGAGACGAGGCAGCAGATAAGCCTTAACAGCGATTCGGCTCGGAGATAACCGTTGGTCGCTTCTAATTCCTCGTGCATGACTAGAGCGGTTATTGTTAGCCTCACAAAAGAGACTATCGCGTTCCTAGACGAACAAAGATAACGAACGTTATAATATTTTAATCACTCGAGCGCTGCATTTTAATTTAATAAACATGTCTGGTCCAGATGGGACGATAGACATCGCCGGAGCCAATTTACACTTGGTCCCTTAATTACGATAATTTATGAACTTTCGTTCTGGACTCTCAACCACCGCGCTGGTTGTTATATGTTATTTTGCCGAACTGTTTTTCAGCGTTTTCCGCGGCGCCGGCGCGGCGATGCATAAACGCGATTCTCACGGTTGAATCGATGACACGGCATTCGGAGTTACGTTTCGCAACGGCGCTCACGGGAAATAATAACATTTCCATAAAACGTTCGAAGTACATTTAATTGCGCTAGGGTCGTGTCCCGGTGGTTGGAACGTCCCGGCAGAGAATGTCATCCATCGGCGGCGCGCCTGTAAAATGTTTCATCTCGATGCAAAATGGCCGTTCACCTGGCCGAGATCGATGCCAGATACTCGTTGGGCGAGGGAAAGCCGAAAGGCAAAGGATAATTCGCTGTTTACCCTGCCATTGTCTCTATTACTAGCTCCTTCTCGGCCTAAGAAAATATTTAGACGGCGCCCGAGTCGACCCAGCCTGAACCCGACCCGACCTACTAATTTTTCGGCGAGAAGAATGGCGCCGATGACTCTGCACCTGTTACAATCGCGGAAGTTCACGGTTTCTCTGTTTTTCTAAGATCTAAGGTCTGCCGTTCGCGATAAGCCATGAGTAGTCTCGCGGAATTACTTCAACACTTCCGGTGTTCGAAGGGCTGGCCGTCAGAGCAAAATTAGCAGCCGCAGAACAAACGGCAGTCTCGGAACGATAAAGGGAGTTACGTGAAAAAAGAGACGAAAATAAAGAGAGGAGAGTCATGGCCCCGATGCGACGACGAAGCGCGTAGTCCTCGAACACGATGTCGCCGCGATAACCTCCGACTTTTTTTCACTTTTCAAGGATCCGAAGCCGCGCGCGCGTCCATCGTGCGGTGCTTTCTCCGCGGCCGCTGTTAATTTACTGGATCGTAAATGTCGCGCGGCGAAGAGACACCGGGGCCCCGGCGATTTTTCGAAAGGAGCATGCCGGGACATTCGGCAAAAAAGTAACCCAACGCCTATCACACTGACACAATTTTCTCGGTGCTCTCCTCTCAAGGTGGTACCGGCCGCGCGACACACACACACACACACACACACACACACACACACCGCGCCCCGCGACACCTGAGTTATTTACTGCGCGTAAATGGAGATATATCGTAGGGAAATCCTTTTTAACGACCGCCTCTGCCGGCCTCTTTCGGCTCCGATCCCCCTGAAAACCATTAAACGGCGAGCGCGTGCGCTGCCACGCTGGTTCCCGACAACTAAGTGCACCGTCCACGCGCGCCAAATCGGCGCAGGAGATTTAAATCCGACTTTGATCCATCGATTCTCACGGGTCCGGCCTGGGGCGCCATCTGGAGTCCGGTGGAAGAGCGACGAGTCCACCTCGCGACTTTAATGACTGATTAAAAGGTACGTACGAGCTTCCGTGAATTTTTTAGTTCAACTACATAGCGTTCGAGCAGGATGAAGAACGTTAGTATGCTCCTTTCTTATGTACAATGCTTGGAAATGTTGGAAACGATGGTTTGCGAACGTTGGCATGGTACGCCTCCATGTTGGACAGTAATTCATCTGAACAATTGATCACGATTTCGCTCGATCACCGTGCCGCAACTCGCCCATACTCTGTCACGTGTATATTAAGAACTCGAGTAACAGAGGATCACCGTTGAGGATCGTCCCGTATCAATGGGTACAAAACCACGGAGCAAAACACGGCTCCCCCATCAGGGTGCGTCGATCGATCATATCGGCGGTCGGTGGACAACGAAGAATTTCCATGGTATCAGCGACCGTCGACTCTGTTAGCGAAGATCTCCAAGGGGCCGCCGAAAGGAAAGATGATCAGGACAAGCCGTCGTCGCAGCTGTGCTCGCGATGCAGTCGCATAATTTATAGCATCGGCCGGGGACGCGAAGGCAGAGTGGAACACGTACGTTGGAAGAAGAGAGCCAGGAGAATGAAGAAGAAGAGGGACAGAAAGGACGGTCCCGATGAGACACGAAGAAACGGAGAAGAGAAAAGAGAATGGACAAGGAAAGGGGTGCGCGAGGGTGAAGGGGATAGAGGAACCGAAGAGGGGGTTAGGGGGGTTGGGGACAGAGGAACATTAAGATACCGACACTAGCTGGCAAGAGTGACGGGGGAAAGGCGCGGCCGTAGGAGAGAGGGACACGAGGGACAAGCATTCTTTATGCGTCTTATCGGGCTTATCAAACGGCCGGTAGTGATGTGACTCTGGCCAACTCGATGCCCCCTCTCCGCCATGCTTCCAGGCATACTCCTCTGCCCCCTTTCGTCGGCGCTGGTTCCATCGACCGTGTTATTTACGAGCATCACCGATGCGAAGGGCACGGGGGGTCCAGACGGACCTGGGGACCGGCCTTCTCTTTTTTCGCTCTGCTCCAGCTGGATGGAAGCGGGTCATCCTGCCGCGATTCCGACTCGAATTGTCTCGAATTCACCCTTCGCCGTAATAACTGTTCTTTAAGATAATAATTCGGTCAACTCCAATAAGGAACCTTCATTCAAGCCTTTCTTCTTCTTGTTCGTTGCCGAGGAAGTGTTCTGCATCAAGATCCCCGCGCCCTATCAGATATCTACGACTATATTTACCGAGGCTAGCCACTTTGTTCGAATTCCATCCACATCGGAGGTTCGTTTCGAGTTGTTCGTGGCTCGTCCAGCCGAAAAAGGAGCTCGTCTTGCTCGGCTAAGGTCCATAAATCACCTAGGCCGAGTGCGCATCGGTGTCCAAGGGCTGGCGCGCAGTGTTCCGCCACGGACGTTAGATTATTTATCACTTTTGCATCGACGCGTCCCGGGGCCCGTCACCGTTAATGCAACTGTCCATACGTTCACATTGTCAGCCAAAAGTCGACGGTACTCGGCCCCGCCACACCTACGTAACACCGATCTCCCGGCGGGAGAGGAACGCCGCGCCGGGTAACCCTCTTCACTCTCGTTCACTCTCTCTCTCGAGAGAGGGGCTGTAGCCGGAGCTGGCGTCTGATTGATATACGGACTGTTAAGTGTTTGCAATAACCGACGTTTATATCCACCTCTAATACATCCAGCCATAAATAACCGGCCACTTCGAACGCCTGCACGCGGCACGAACCCCGCGAGAGAGCTGCACCTCGACGTTGCACTCGCTGCTGCGCTCACGGACAGCTTCGAGAGGTGAGACGTTGACCAGAAGTCCGCCTTTCGGGCTGCTCACTGTCCCGGGGTGTCGATAACCTTATTTTAACGTACCGGATTTTCGGAGCAGTTAGGGTACACCGTGATTCTTTCTTCGCGAATGGTACATATAGGGTTTGCAATACCGGACCAAAAATACAATACCGGTATTTTGTAAAAATGTTGTACCGGAATACCGGTATTAACACATTACCGACCAGTTATTATTGTATAATTTTGAAATATCTATGGCACATGGCTAAACACTTTTTAATGAAACCTTCAATAGCAACAGCAATTTTCGTTGTGAACCAACAAGTCACCCTCATTAACCTCATATAATAGTTTCATTTAAGATTGTCATGTAAAAGAAAATTTCTGTTCTTTTTTTTTTTTGGTGCAGCACAATTATTGAAAATCCTATTAATAGGCTTTCGGTAGGTAATGTGTTTATACCGGTATTAGGAATGTCCAAAAAGGTACAAAAACACAATTGTTTCTTTGCCATATTTATTAGTTTTATACAAAAAATATAAACAATTTTGTTATGTTCAAATATAAAATAAAGAAACAAATGTTATAATCAAATATTATTAATAAAAGCGGTAAGATAATAATTTTTAACATTAGAAACAAAAAATATAATATAAAGCACAAACCATTACAGTATTATAATACAATAAAGGTACAAAACTAAGAGTGAAGAAATATTATAGATACTAAGAGTAAATGTGATTAATATCTATTAATAGAAAAAAACATTAACTAAATTAACTGCATATTTTTGAAATGTGATTGTAAAAAATATAATGCATCAATTGGACTGTCATTAAGCCAAGAACGTATTTTTGTGCACAAATTACCTGCAGTTGAAAATGCTCTTTCCACATCCATGCTGGTTGGTGGTACTGTTAATAATGAGGATGGAATGAGGATTGACTGATAATGATATGACGAAATGATAATAAGTAGTCTGCGGATCTTTATGCAAAGTAAAAACTGTTTGTATCGATTGCAAAGAATAGAAACCAAACAGAATGTTATTTCTTCCCTCAATAATTTTAATAGATGAGAAATCATATATTGACATCTTGAATATTTAAAATTTTCCTACAATTTGCAATTTCATCTATTCAATTTTGCTATAAATACATAAATATCAGTAATCTAATAATGCGGATGAGAATGAATACTTCCTCTAAATATTTACCTCGATATCCTTCATCTTCTAACTCGGTCTTTCGTGACAGTTTTTGATAAATCTATTTTTTATATTACTTTTGCATTATTGTTTCTGGCATTTTTTTCATTTACAGCTCATTGCAAGTCAGCAAATGATTGATGTTGGTACTACTGTAAATACGTATTTCAAATAAGAGTAGATGCTCAAAAAAATTATTTATTATATATAACAAATACCAAAAATACCGGTATTTTACCTTAACAAATACCGGTTTCACGAAATAGCAAAATAGCACGAAATACCGGTATTCGGTATACCGGTGTACCGGTATTGCAATCCCTAGGTGCATACAAATGGACAGATTTGCTTCTAGAAATGATTTTAGGAGGGTTTCAAACATATACTCTTGCGGGATCTTTGTGCAATAGTGATATCGTTAAAGATTATGTTACTGCAGTACATCAATGCAAATAATAGTTGGCAGTGCAACAGTTAATTTTTATCGCGAACGAAGTCTGATTCACGGAACTTTCCACTCGACTGGCTTCGGCTATTCCAATCCTACCCACCCGTCTCATTTCATTGATTCGTCATTAGCCAGCAGACCAGGATAATTTGGTGGGCACGCTTTGGTTAATTTGTGTGAAATCACCCATTTACCCTTGACACGCTCAGTGTGTCGCCACGCCCTTTTGTGCCCACGAAACCATTGAGCTTCAATGATCTCTAGGAGGTCCTCCCGAGGGAACACCTGCGATCCCGGTGTCGGGGATCCAGGTGTCGCCCACGGCTTAGAATCTTCGAGTTTTGCTAAATCCCTGCGCCCTAAGCGCACTCATCGACGCCGAGCGTCGAGACCTTTCCGTTTTGTCGTCGAAAGAGCATTCCTACGGCGTACAATGCTGCCGTGATTAGTAACTAATGATCGGCGTTAAATAGGATTTTATCAAAGGGAAGCATTCAACCACTGAACCATTATACGCGTTCGTGTTCTGGATGAATTGGAAACTGGACCCCCGTCAATTATCTTCTACCCTGTAAATTTGATTTTTGTTGAAGCAAACATATATCGAAGAGTATCAACAAAGCAAATAACTGTATGTACAAAGTGTCTTCGTACAAATGATAGGTGAACTATAAATTTGATCTAACAGAACGCTTATTAAAAATTGTTGTGCAGCTTCGATTTTAAAATCGCTCTGTTCTAACCATAGTTGAATTCAATGCCCAGGAGAGCGAAACTAACATGGTCACCGAGCTTTTGCGAACTTTCGCGAGCGGCGCAGGATCGACGCCGGATTTCGCCTAACTGATTTGACGTTTTATCAATCACGAGCTGCCAGCGCGCTGTCGTTTTCATTAGGCTCGCCGCGGCTTTTTCAGGGCTTGATGGATGAATTCTGGAACTCTGTAACACGAGACTAGGGTTGGCTATGGGGGTGGGACGCGCGTCACCCGGCGTATGGGGGCTGATCCCGTTGTTTATGAGATTTTTATGGAGGCGAAATGTTGGGAACACGCCGCGATAAGCCGGATAATAAAATGTCGAGCAATCAGTCGGGAACGTTCCTTTTTTTCCCTCTCTTTTTCTCTATGCGACGAGGGTTCATAATTAGTGAGACTTTCCCCTAAATGGGGAAGGAAGATCGTCGCCGATAAATAATCCTTTTTTCCCCATAAACCTGTTGAATCTCCCGCGGTAAGGTATGTGCTCGGTGAAAGTTATAACCGATTCCGGGAAACTGATTCTTCTATCTACCTCTATCTACATTTTTTCCAGCATCCAGAAGCTTGAAAAAATGTAGATACAATATTTGGCATGGTGACAGTAGATATTAAATGTCGACGTTTATTCTTCTGATAAAAATTCGGATAGAGAAGATAAAAAGAAAACTGGAAAAGATAAAGATTTGGGATGACTCCCTTTGGTGTAGAACTCCAGTCTGTCGACCGAAATCTAATTTATCACGAGTGCTATGATGTGAATTGACTATTCTATAAAAATTACACGAATGATGATTTTAATGTGACAAAACGATTTCTATTACTTTGTGAAATAAATGCAAGAATTCGTATTCGAATATTCGCCATTTTCACCCGTCGTTGTTTATGTAACTCGATAAAGTTGTAATACTTAGCCAACATGGTAAAATACGATCTTATTAACGCGTCACTGATCTTTTTCCTGGAGGAGGACATTATGTAAACGGTAATGGCCATTTTTTCCCGTCTCCACGGTGGCAAATTGGACCGCACTATGTATCTTTCTTTTTTCACGAGCAAGGAGAAAGGGCGTCGTGACGGGTCGCTCGTAGCTTTCAGACCGTTTCCCACAATAAAGGGCACACGTGAGCTCGTTGCGGGGTGTAGAATGTAGCTTTTTTTTACGGGGGTATCCCTTACACGTCAGATCGGCTCTCGTCAGTCCATCGTATTGCTTTACACGGTGTATTAAACCGTCAAGCACTCGGAGTCTACTGGTCTCCGAGCGTGCATCAGATTCTCCGTTACTTCTGTCTCATTTCCCTGCAACCCTTAGGCTGATACGGCCAACGAATTATCGAAAATTAAATACTCATACCACAAAAATCTAAACGTAATTTCGAGTAACAAGGATGGAGAAACGTAACAAACGGTCAGCTAAAAAAGCTAGTCTGCATAGAATTAGGGGCTCAGCTGCTCGAGAAACGCAATCGAAATCCTATCGAGGCCTGATCGCTCGGCCTTAACGTCCACGATCTTCCACCGTCATCTTCATGATTCACTTTCGGCGGTTGATTTCCATAATAAATATTCCGCAGGGCCCATTATCAAGGACCAGCGCAGCGGTGAAAGCGTGACCGTGGCTTCGAACCGAAATTTAATTAGTGCAATCTCGAGGCGATGATCACAAAGAAATTCAAGCCGGAAGACAATAGTCTGAGAACTCGGAGAAAGGGGAACCAAAAAAGGGTACCAACGGCGGCGAAAGGGGTGGGGAGGGGTTCGAGGTCCGCGTCATCGACGATTCGAATCGCGAACAAGAACCGGCAATTCCTCGCCGCCCCCGCGTTACCGAATTTCAAAGCTGCGATAAGCACGCGCGCGAGTGGAGGCTCGAAAAATCTGACGTGTCCCGAATCTCGCTTAATTAATAGCCTTATGGGGGGATGAGGAGGGTGGGGGCAGAGTTGCGAAGGACCCTCTCCTCCGGTCGCAGGACTGCTCGGTAAAGGGGGCACGTGCAGGCCACGTGTCGGTAAGAGGATATCCGTCCGTGCTACCCTAAGCGGCTGTGTTAGGCCGACAAGGACAGAATCGGGGGGCACTGGCAGCGTTGCCGATGGTCTCAGGTGCCTCGGGTTCCGTCTTCGTCGCTCCTGAGGATAGCTCTTCTTCGGCAGCGTGCAAGCACCGTGTAATCCTGCGGAGAAAGGGTCGAAAATAAAAGAAGGGAGCCACTCGTGTTGGTGCCGCTCGACCGGGCTACGATTTCGCGGACCTTAATTCTCAGCCCGCGGCGAATTCGACTTCGATCGCGATTACTTCTTCGAGGATCCACACACGCCGCTGACTCGGTCAAATGATTTAGGGTTCGGCTTAGCTTGACTCTGGCTGCAGGATGCCCGATTCGATTTTCTTAAATTTTCTGTAGCACGATTTCAGTTCAGTAAGCTCTAATAACGTTGGCTTTCGCTATTCATTTAATTACAGATTTTTCTATTCAATTATCGTATTTATCACACGCGAACATTTTTATTTCGAAATACAATTTCAGAAATTCCCCGTTGGCTGCATCATTAATATTGTTCGCAGTACCCACCGAAAGTCTCTTTCATTTATTAAATTCAATATCAACTACCACAATTAAAATTTGACTCGAAACCACGCGGACGCGAGCACAGGATTAAATTTCGCTTAATTGCGAGGGAAATCACGCGATCATCCCTTTTAACTCCCGACGGGGCAGATGATTAAACGACCTTTAATAAAAAAAATCGTTTAAATGAGCCAGCAAATTGTACCGAAACGAACGTTAAAAACGAACTCTCGTCGAGGCACGAACGGAACTCCAACGAACGGCCGGAGCAAAAGTTTGTTTGTTTATCCGCGCGGATTAAAGACAATTCCCAGCCGCCTACAATTACGAATCGTGTCCAGCATGGTTTGAACAACAACGGAAGCTCGACAATTCCTTTGACAAAGACGTTTCACTTGGGACTGTCCACTTGGACATCGAGAATCGAGCGAAATCGCATAATCCCTGCGGTGTCCATTGATCAGCACGCGTTCCCGACAACTTCCGCCTCCGTTTGTTCGAGAACCGTGTCCGAGCCTGTCCGTTCTCGACTACAATGGTCGAGAAATATTTTCCAGCGGGCCACCGGGCCCCGGAAAACGAAAAGCCGAGGCCCTTCGGACATTGTAATATCGTTGTCGTTTAGGCGCGTGGTATAACTGGGGACCTGGCTGGTCATTCATCGGCCTTCGACTTCGTTCACGACTCGATGCGAGTGCCTGGACGCGTGCTTGCGGGAGAGACACGAACCAACAACAATGTGGACAATGCGCACGGGGTGGACCGTTTAGGGTCGCAGGGGTGCTTTGTGAAAAACGGCCGCCCCCGATCGAAATTGCCGCATTTCGGGCCCGTGCTTCCTATCCCTCCCCTTTTCCATCTCTCTCGGTTGGTTCTCCTCTCTGATGTCTCTATCCAGTCGCACCCTACGCCACCCTCTTTCTCCCTCTCTCGTTTGCTTCCTTTTTCTAGTGGCTGGGCTTTGTGATCTCTTTGGGGATCGTTGGCTCACGACCACGCTGATGAACAACGTATTACCGATGCTTGTTCACGTCCGCGACCGAAACCTATGATTCTTTAACCTTTCTAGCCTTGTAACCTTTAGAGCACCGGGATATGACAACGGTAGTGGTGTTGGGATTTTAGTTTCGGAGGCCAGGATGGTACGGAAGGGTCCCATGGAAATCACCGACACAGATTTCTCCGACACGGTTTTCGCCGACAACATTTCACCGACTACAGATTTGGCCGACAACGCCTTTAACCGACAACGAATTTCATCGACAACGATTTTGACCGACAAAGAATTTGATCCACAACGATTTGAGACGACCACAGTATGTATTATCATACAGTATTATCATACAATATTATTATACTGTGTCTCAAGTCGTTGTGGATCAAATTCGTTGTCGGATAAAAGCGTTGTCGGTCAAATCTGGAGTCGGTGAAATGTTGTCGGCGAAAACCGTGTCGGAGAAATCTGTGTTGGTGATTTCCATGGGACCCGGTACGGAATGCCACGATATTGAATGAAAATAAATGTATATTTAATAAAGCGTAATACCGAGATTGCCGGTCGCGCACGTGCTCGTAGAGCGCGTGATCGAGAACAGGACCGGCGATCGCGCGGTAGCGATCAACGCATCGCAAGACAAAAAAAGATGGTTCGAATGTCCTGCGCGGGCACTTTGAAAACCTCAACAAGTGGCCACGGACAAACTTGTTTCACATCGAATACAGGGTGTCCCAAAAATGTTTCACTTCATTAACAGTGGATGTGATATGCCTGAAGTCGTTTCAAGTAATTCTTTCCTGTGCGAAAATATTCGCCGAAGATTTGTTGAGGTGCTATCAACGAAAAACGTGGACCAATCAGCCGGAATCTGATCGCTGTAGTCACGCTCCGATTGGTCCGCGTTTTTCGCGAATAACTCGGTAACAGACGCGATAGAAAAAAGTGAAATAGTTCGGAAGGAACAGAATCACTGTATACATATTTAGATTCCACCGGGGCCAGAGGAGTACCATCGAAGGCAGTACTTTATTAAAGCGCGGCGTGGAACCTTGACCGACTTTATTCCTCGGCGAAATCAACAAAGCGACTACGCGACGTCGGCCGCGCAGTTGTTCGCGGTCCCTGAATCCGTGGTAATTTACATCGAATATTTAGCAAACGCGAAGGGGGAGCAGGAGTAGCGTAATCGTGCCAGCGAATCTACACGAGGCGAGCGTAACAATTTTCGTTTTGCCGAGCCGGGATCGCAGTGTTCAGAAGAAACTGCGGAAGCAAAGGGCGGCCGAGAAAAAGCTGCTTGGTGAAAGGAGGGTGGATACGGAAAAACTAAACGCTCGAGAAACGTGATTTTCCTCGAGCATTTCCAACGGACCACGGGGAAAATCCACGGCGAGAGAACAACGGCGACGCGTGAATGAAATGGAAAAGCGTTTTTGCCCTTTGACCCAGAGAGAACCCGAAGCGGAAGCTGCTCTCGCGCGGCAGAATACGCCCTTCCGGTTTCCTCTTTGCCCTGTCATTTCGTTTTTAAAGCGAGTCAGAAAACCCGCCGACACTCGTGCACGCAATGAAATCTCTGAATTCGGTGAATAGACCCCGCCGTATCACGAATATATTCCGGCGGTGAAACGCGATGGTTTTTAATGGACGCGTTCATCGCGCACGCTATCATAGCTTTCAAGATGGCGAGCACGCGCGACGATACAACCAGATTGAATTCGCTGTGAAGCTGTTTCGGATCTGTATTTTATAACATTGAATCGCGGTTATGCTTTCTCGGTCAAGGACGCTCCAAAGTCTGCTGGAAATGGATGAGCTTCGTGGCTCTTCACCGCACTGTGCTCTGGTGTTTTTCGAATGGCCTTTGCCGCTGCAAAAATTTCTTCCTTGTCAAAAATTATCAACCTATTTCTACCGAAACACCGTTAGATATTCGAGGGGATCGACTTAAATGAAACACCTTGTATAAATATTGACAAGGTCGATAACACATCGTAAAAAATCAGCTTTCAAAAGCAAAAGCTTTCAGCAAAAAATATTAAGTATAGACATAAGAGTCTGACGATGATGAAGAGTCAGAAGAATCCATGAAATTTCACTCAAATTCCCACGGTTTCCACCAGTGAACTAACTCATAGAACATCTCCATCAACATTGAACGTTGCAAATCACAGTGCCAGAAGCACGCTAGTATTAAACAAACATCAATACCATCATTACGCCAGGAATCTACCGGTCAATTGATCCCGAAACGTAACAAATAGACCAGTGGGGAACAGGGGCGGTGTTCTAACGCTCGCAGAGCGCATTGTGTAGCTATCAATGAACGAACACAAATTTTAACAGTTCATCCGGTTACGTTGATCCCGTAGGTATAAGCGGTTTCACGGAGTGAGAGAGAGAGAGAGAGAGAGAGGAACCCCCGAAACGTAAGGTTTTGCGCTTCTATGGGTCTTTCATGGGTTTCCGTCGAGTCCCACTCATGGGGGGGTCTCGACGGGCGGGGCCCCATTCTCCATGGGGCGCCAGCGTTCATTGTACCGTCACTGCGTGTTTAGTATTCGCGCGTCAAGTTAACAACACCCCTCCCCTTGTCACCTTCTTTCTTTTCGATTTTTTCCTCTCTCTCTCTCTCTCTTTCGATCGGACGAATCTCTTCCCCCCCCCCTTGCCCGCGTCTTCACGAGGACTATTGGTTGCTGACGATTTTCTCAGAGCCAGAATAGTCGCCAACTGTTTCTTTATGACGTTAAACAGCTCGTTTCGTTTGCATGTTTATAGGTTCGATGAGAAATTCGGCCTCCTTTACGAGGGAACCAGGACGGAATCATGTGAACGAGGATCCTGCAGGATTTTTGGCAAGATGGGGGTTCCTCGAGCTATTGACACCCCCAGGAAGAGGGAAGTGGGCATAGGTATGCTCCAGTACCCTGTTCACTTAATGCACAATGTCACAGTGCGAGATTCTTCTCATTAATGCGGTCAGATTTACTGTTAACACGTGGAGAATGAAAATTATATGTCGAAGTAATTTCATTTCTGAAGTCGAACTTGAGAAGATAAGTAACTATAATTTACAGTCTACAAAAAGTAAATGTAGTACCGCATATTGCTTAGTCTGATCGGTGTATCATTCAAAAACTGGTCTCTCGGCAATAGTCAGAGCAACAGTGCAGAAAGTTGCGAACAGACTGAAAAAAATCACTTTATCCTGCCATTTCTGCTGCAAGCCAGTAGCCAGTGAAACCAGAAAATGAACGCCATAAAATTCGAACTTGTCTACGCGAATACTAGGTAGCAAATTGTACTACTGATCATTCGAGGTGAAAGAAGAACTCAAGCTCCCCCAGCAAATATGGAAACGTCAGGATCGAAACTCGCTAACAGCCTTCAATAAACTATCCTCCGACACAAAGCGTAATTGAACTTCATCTTCGAACACCTCGTTAATCAGATTTTCTCTTGGACAAGGCGACTGACAGTGAAACTAGACCATAAAACACGAACTCGTCCACGCAATTGCACAGAGGTGCTTAGTCATAGTAGTCAATCCAGGTGAAAGAAGAACCCAAACCCTCGACAAACATGGACGGAAGAGAAACTGAAGGAAGAAATTACTTGCCTGCTACATCGAGCGACCCACCCTGTCGAGTTCACCCCGTTGCTGATCAAAAAGTCTTTTAACATCTTCAAGTATCTCCGATCCTGATATAAATGACCATTTCTTTTGATCTTCGCTTCTTTTTTTTTGCTGCTGGCATGCGAACGAAAGATCGTAAACCTAGATCATAAAACTCGAGGTAACAAGGCAGCCAATTACAGTGATCATTGCGAGTGAAAGAAGAACCTCCCAAGAAAAATATGGCAACTGCTCAACTTACTGACTCCAACTTTCTGTAAAAGATCGATCCATGCGGATTTCGCCGGACCTGATCGTGGCAGTTGTCAAATTGTCTTTTAGCGAGGATTAACCGGTCAGCGACGACGATTCGCCGCGGATTCTGCGGTTCGACGAGCGTTATCGGAGCCACCGGGGCGAGCGACGGTTTCCGTCTACATTGCAAACGAAACCGGTTCCTTTTTATGACGGAATATCGGACGGACGGACGGACGAACGGTTGTCGTTCTGTTTCAGCTGGTCTCGATCCTCTCCACCATCAGCTCTCGTGTTCGCCGGCTGTGTGCCCCTCTGTCCTGTGTTCACCGCTGAAACCTGTCGTTTTTTCACGGAGACGCAACACCGGGAAGGAAGCGGTGGGCGCGTTACGCTCGAGCCTCGGAGCTGCAGAGAAAAAGGATGAAAACCGGGGCCGTTTTTGTTGCACCTTTTGTTCCAGACTGGCTACTCGGTCTTTCCGAGTGAATCGAGGTTACCAGATCTCTACTGGATCGAGAATCTACCGAGAAACCCGGCCCTTCTGTCATCGGATGCTGCCCGCAACAAGAAACGCCTATGACTTCGATGTTTTACTCTTCCATCCCTCAATTGCGAATTTTTTTTTTCTCTTGCACACGATTGTTGTAATATGACTCTGTGGAAAATGTATGGACACGAATCAACGATCTACTCGTTTCTCGTACAGGTCTGCAATGAAGTTGCCAGCCACTGTCACTTCAACACGGACAGCATGACTCGCGAAAATCCATTCTTCCCTCCGAACAATATTTGAACAAGCTAATCGCATTCTTCCTGGCGTATAGAATCTATTAAAATCAATTTTGATGTGACTCCTCTTTTCTTGTAATCGATGCGCACAATTTTTATTTTGCACAAAGATCTACGGTCTAATTATAATGTACAAACAACCAAGATTATCACATTATTTGAACATGCGTATAGCTTCAGCCACCGTTTTCGCAGCAGTGTGATCAACGTTCAACGACGTCTACGTCTTTTTACACTGATCGTACAGGACCAACTGCTCGAATTTCTTGTTTCGAGAATTAAAAGAAGAATCACAAGCCGACACGGTAGCAGAGCGGAAGCCTTAACCTCCAGACTCGCAGGAGAAAAACGTAGACGTCTAGCAATTTCAGTCTATCGTGGACACCGGACCGAGACACGGCGGTTGTGTAACAGACAAGAAAATTCTGCGGGCGAAAAAGTTCGGAGAACGGACAATGTCGTGTACAAAGGCTTTGGCCGACACGGCGCGCGGTGCAAAAAGATGAAGGCCGCCACTGTTCCGCCGAATCGACTTTCCAGAGAGCGAAATAAAAATGAAAAGAACGAACCCCGTCGTCGGAGTGACCGCAGAAAGCGTGGCCGGATGCAACTGGCCGCTCCGGTGACTTCGGGATCCTCTTCGGGGATCATTGATCACGTGAATTACATTGGTGAAACTCCCTCAACCTTGCACACATTGCTCGAACCACGAAGTAATCCTCTGAGGAGCCACTCGAAACTTGTCTATCGTAATTCGAACGAATTTTTACTAGTGCTAATTCCCGAAGTTGCGGAACATCAATGCTTGTTTGTCATTTTTCTGATGAAAGTATTCAAGGCATATGGACATGCTATGCAGAATATTGTAAATGGAAGAGTAAGAAAAGAATCACAGGCAAGGAGACATAATTGAATGACGCGTTGTGCGAAGTCCTGAAAATAAAAGAGGAACTCTTTGGACCGCAAAGGGCTAAACGACCGATCACCTGTAACGCTCGCGTGACGAGAAACGCAGACGCTACGCCTCCGTGTAATTTGGTTGTTTATGCAAATGCATGGGGTAGTTAAGCGAACCGTTCGCCAAACTGCGACCGTTCTCCTTTCTCGCCGGTGCACGAGCAAAGCGAGCGTAATTGCTGGAACCGCTGAATTTCGGCTTTCAATGCGAAAATTGGCTGTGTCTTGCGGTTTTTCAACCCCCTTGTCGGCCCACGTCAGTGATTTCTCGGTCACTTAACTGTGCAAAGTGGGTGACAATTGATTCATTGCTACACTGTTTCTTCCATCGAGTGCCGACAATCACTCATTGAAATATTGCAAGCAATACGATTGAACAAATTGCGTTTCACCTACTTATTTGTTCCCATTAATGCATAAAATCCGCAATCTAATCATTGCATCAGTGAAACATGAGTTTCCGAATAACAGAACAATTGTTCATTGAATAATGTCAGTTTTATCATTATGGATTCGTGCAATAAATATTTGATTATTCGATGAGAAATTTTTAAAAATATCTGCACAACACACAACCTCGAAACTGTTTCAGTGACATGCCTCGTTTGTTCGCCTCAGAAGCCTATACTACTTATTCGTCCTGAACTATAAGGGCGCAGAACAGTCGCAAAGGTGTTACTCTCAGCTCCGCTAATCCGAGGTGGAATCATTGTCCCGTGGGTTTGGTTATCCCCGGTCACCACCTAATAAGCAACCTAATTTCCCCCTCTCGGAGAATATCGTACAAAGGGAGAGGCAGCGGAATCACCTGGTCAAAGGGTGCAGGGTACAACTAGGAACAATACGCGAGCCGGTCTACGCCACTGTGCGTCGTGTCGAAGCCTCTGTCGTAGCAGACGACGACGCGACGGTTCTCCGGATCTGCGGCGCGGCGTGGAGCGAGAAGGGCTACAGCCCCGGAATAGAGAGAGAGTGTCGAGCTAGAAGGCAGCGATCTCGTTGGTGGGGGAGATCGTTGCTCGGTGGATGGGCGTGGCGCGCAGCTGCGACGTAGTGGGGGCTTTTGTAGGCGGTCCTTCGCGGAATCGTGTCCGCCCCACCTTGTTGCCGGGTTTCTGGGTTTCCTCCGCGATGCGGCGCTGCCGGTGGCTGGAACCAGTTGCAGCTGTGCCGGTTCCCTCACTCCTCGCGGCTTCGTCTCGGCAGACGGGCCTGTATTTACCGTGGCGCATCGTGCTCGCGCGAACCTCGTTTCGGGTTCGAACCTCCTCGTCTGAGGTTGATACTCTCGGCGTATCGTCGTCGGGTCTGAGCCGAGAGAGAGATTCCGTGTCCAGGGGGGCACATGCGCCATAAACCTTGTTGTCTCCGGTCCCCGTACGCCGTGGAAAAACCGAGCCGAGAGATAGATCTATCTACGTCCCCGGGTCGAATGCTCCGCAGAGAGGAGGACTCACCCCAAAAGTGGTGGTATTGAAATCAAATTTGAGTGCAGGTGCGCGGACCTTCGATTTAAAAAAGAAAAGTGATCATTCTTGTGAACCGACTGACCCGACTGGGTTTATCAAAGATGGAACCGGGGATCTCGTTAGGGGATTCGATCTCGCGGACTGAGCACGGTCAGCCTGGCTCACGCGGATGAGCCCCACTTCCCCCCCTGACTCCCAGTGATTGTGCAGTGTGAAGCCCTTTGAATCCCGAAGGAACCGGTGACTCTAGTTGACAGCTAGAAACAGAGGGGTTGGTTGATCGAGGTGGCGAGATGTGCCTGTGACCAGGGTACTCTCTCATCGCCGGACAGGTGACCCGGGAGCGATTGTATTTATTGTTAGGGAGCTGTCGCGCATCTAGTTGCTTAGTGAGGTTTCATCGTTTTTGTGCGTACACCTACTTCGGGAAACCGTTTTTTTTTCACGGACCTAGCTGGGGAGAAGTTGGCGACTCTCTCTCTCTCTCTCCTCCGGGCTAAAGGTGGCCGCGAAACGTGGAGGAAGAGCAGACAGAGGAAGAGAACCTGCGCAGCGGACGCCATCTCCGCGTTATCGGCAAGCGGATCCCCCGGGACTCCCCCCCAAGCAGCTTCGGCGTCGCGCACCCTCGGCGGGAGCTACCCCGCGACAGCAGCCACCCTGATGGGAGTGTATGAGGAGCGCGCCCCTCCTACCACCGGCATGCACTGGGTGAGTGTCATCCCTCTGTTCTCCCTTCTTCTTTGCTCATTGGCCGTGCACCCGACGCGTCAACTCGCCCCGATCAGCTGTGCACGATTATCCTTGGCCAACCCCCTTTCGTCTTCTCCGCTTTCGTGTCTCCGCGATCTGCGTTAGATCTGTCGATTCACTAGCAACGCTCGTGAGAAGAAATTTTCAGGTACCGTGTGTTGTCCTTACCGTATGGCCAGCCAAACATCTAACTTCGATTTATTGATTCCCTAACACGAGGCTTCCGAGGACGAATTTTCAGCTGTCCTGAATGAGTATCCGGAATGGAAGGACTCCCGATTTTCTAGCAGAGGTTTTGAGAGGGTAGCTTGAGGTTTCACGAGTTGCGCTGGCCTTGGGGAAGATCTCTGATCTTGATGGCTGACAGGTGTGAAAATTAATAAATGTTTGGATTCATTCGTAGCTTGTTTGAGAAGCGATTCTGTGATGTTTTATTTAGGTGATGGCGTTTAAGATTGCTCTAGAGTAGATTGTTTGTGAGAAGCAATTCTGCGACGAAGGGGTTGATGTTTCATTTAGGGGATGGCGTAGAGTCGTTTATTCCAATGTAACAAGCGGTCATATTTGCAAGTGGTAGTTTAAACGACGATTCCAAAGAGTTCGCGAGCAAGGTGGTGAGCCGATAGTGAATTGAAGCGTCCGATAGGTAGGAAAGAGATCGCGGAATCCCACGCGACGTCTGATCCAACCTATCGTACCCCTTAATGGAAACAAATCCCGGGTCCGGATAATTCGAACCGGCGGTTTTATTGCCCGCGATTCCGTAATTGGAATATTGCCGGTCGTCGCGCGACCAGTCCGGGACGAGTCCGACGCTTATCGGCGACGTAACGCCTGGGTGATATATTCACCGGACAACGGCGGAACGGGTTTCTTGATCCAAGGCGCTGTAGATCGATGCCGACAGAAAAAAAAAAGAAATAACGATTACGACAGTCTCTCGGCGCGTCAACCGAACGACCACGCTAATGGATCGCGATAGAAGACACGAATTTTAGGCGCTATGCGAAAAGCATCGCAACACAGCCCTCGGCGTCGCACCGGTGCGGTGACAGTCTCGATGACAGATCGCAATGCTTCCTCTAAAAATAAAATTCTTTTCAAATGTTTCTCATGGAATTCTCGTTTGTAGAATTGAAGTTTCTTTGCTCTATTTCTTTGCAACGTTGAAGAATTGTTTTTGCTACTTACGAGTGCTTAAGCAACATTTTTCTTCCCTGCCTATTTCATAAGTTTCTTACTGACAATTGATTTTAGTGACCGAATAGTATGCCCTGTGTATTGTTGTATCAGTTGCGAACCACAAAAATGATCTTCTCGTGGACTGATAATTTATTTGAATTCTTCATTTTTATGGATTGAATTTGTCGAGTTTTCTTCTTACGAATCCTTATGTTGTATCAATTTGACATTAAGGAGCAAAGAATGTTCGTTTTCTTAGAAATTTCAGGAGAAGTTGTCACACTATACAAAATTCCAGAAATACTTTGAATTACGATGAAAGTTACTGTCGCGGTTGAACAATTTATTGAGAATTCCTCGACCATTGATCTTGAATTTGGAAATTGCAAAATTGCCGGTAAAGTGTTAAAAAGATAGCGTGGAACGTGTCGCAGAGGGATTTGCGAGTCACCGGTCGAAATTTCGACTATTTTTCTCTGGTGCTCGGCTCTTGTAAAGTGAAACGTAGGAACGTTGCACGCCGACATTCGTTTCCATCGCAGAAGCAAGCGTCCCGAATGCCCGAACAATGTACGATCAGCGAAAACGGCGTTCATCTTCGCGGAATGTTAATTCCGTTTTAAACGACTGCTGAATGGCCGCGCCGTTAACGGGTACACCTTGTAAACAAACGTAATTGATTGTTCCGTGTCACCGCGTTGCCCGCTAATTGAACCGATGCATTAACCGCGGCTACGCCGACGAAACGAGCTCTCGGATACGAAACCCCCGTGGTATTCCTTTGAATTCCTTTTTTTCCCCTTTCGTTTTACCCGTCTCTCGACGTTCCCCCCTTTCGCATTAAATTCGTCGTCGGCTCGAATGATAATCCGAACGGCGTTGCCCATTTTTGACTGGTCGTTGACAAGTTGCGAGTGTGCAAGGCGGTACACGTCGCGTCGGTTCTCTCGTGGAACACTGTCCGGATGTTTGATTAGTAGTTTTCGGCTCTGGAACTGGTTATCGGGACCATTTTTCCAAGATTGACTGACCTAATGAGCGATCTAAGCGACGCTTATCCTGTTCCTTCAATGGAGTTCGCAAAAATTTTTGGAAGTGAAGTGGACCGTGCTGGTTCTCTGACAAGAGCCGTGATAAAGCACACGTTTCTCAAAGTTGATACAATTCTGCAACATTATCGATTTATAATACTAAATGGCCGCTTTGCTAATTCGCTGGGAAATCTTATTTATTCAAATAGATTATTAGCTGAAACGTTGCTGTATATCTCCGGTGGCCTCCGCATTCCTTCAAAATACACAAGAGCTATTAATAACTATTAAACAAGATCTATTCATTCTACATTTGCTTCATCTCGCGCGATTCCATAAACAGTGCTCCATCAGAGACATAAAAGTCTCTCGCCGAATTGCCATTAATTTCGAGAGAGGACCGCCAGCAAGAATAAAGCTGCCATTGTGTTTAGATGAAACAGTTTAGAGCATTCTAGACAGGATTGTCAGGATTTTGAAAAGTGCTTATAGCGGTCATCCAAGGTTCGCGCGAATTTATTTGTCGAGGATACGGACGATTGGAGAGAAAGAAAAAAATGGTTGATTAATATTGGTTTCGTGAAACCGCGAAAACGTTCGAGTGTTCGGTCCGGCGATGACCGGCGCGACGGACATATCTCGAGCTGGCCGGCTAATAAATTACGCTCGGCACAAACGGACCACTATCACGAGCAGACACGTTCGTGGCACGATGCCCTTATCTCATCGAAGTTACAATAATCACACTCTCTTCGGCCGCGCCGAGTCTCGGCTCCAGGCTGACGCACGCGCGTGGAAAACATCGAAAGCGTCGTGAGACTAAACGACGCCGAATGCGGGCCATGATAACGCTGATACCCTGTTCGAGACTTCCGGTAACCATCCCTATCAACCGGAAATCAAAATGAGATTTTGGGAAGCTCCAAAAGCGTGAAAAATCAACTTCGCTCGCGAGCCTCTCAAAAAACTGGTCAAACTAAAGCATACGTGCAGAGATGCACTCTTATCATGATGTGGAAATAGATTGAGAAGGTCTGGGATGAACTGTCATGTCTGCAGAGAGTCTCAGGTATTTTGAATATCCAGAGAAGTGTCCAACAATCTTTCTTTAATTTCTGTACGACATGGAAATGTTGAAATAAGCAATGCTGAACAGCGGAGCATGATGTTTACAAATTTATTGAATTTTTCGAATGAAATCTATCTGTTTTGAATAAGGCTGGAGAGAGGCTACATTCTATTCCACCTGAAAAATTAAGATAGATAATGCTGAGGGTTATATACAGTCTAACGAATCAATAGTGTGATTGTTCTTAAACATTTGTGACGATGAAATTAATGTGGCAATTTGCAAAAGTATTTTTAAATAACAATTGTTCAAACTATTGCGCCGATAGCATTAATGTATTTGTTATTAACTCTTAGCAATCGAGTGATGACTTTGAGTCACCGCTAAAAATTGCTGTACTATAATTCAAAGTATCGTTTACATTATTAAAAGATGTTGGGATCTAACCAAGTATTAAATATTTCAATATTGTATGAGGTATTCTATTAATTTCATATCCACAAAATAAAAAAAAAAACATATAGAATGGAATTACTCTAGATAGGAAGACATGTTTAATTTTCGAAGTAAAATAGCTCCGAGTGCAAAGGGTTAACAACTCCACGATCGATATAAGAAAATATTTATTTGTGGCGATGTTTGACAATTTTTAAGATGATATCCATGTATCCTGAACAATGGTGGGAAAGAATCGCACTTGGAGAAAAATATAAAAATAATTAAATCATCATCCTGTAGCAATTTCCACAATAACGGTTTGCAAATACAAAATTTGTATATCCTCTTAAATTACAAGTGTCAAATCGATGCAGAGCGTAATCTAGTTATTCTCATTGTCGTATCTCCGGTGTCTCAAAGCTCAAAATCTCACGGTCCTCAGTGATTAGTCTCAAAGGAGCCTGTGATACACTTCCCCAGGAATTTTCAGCGGCCGAATAACTCTCAGCAGAGAGAGAGAGAGAGAGAGACCTGTGTCTCAAAAACTCTCGGTGAGTCGTAAATTTCGTGCGACGTCCGGGGCCCGGTTATTTATTTTTGTGCGCGAGCGCGGATGGCGTCGAAATGAATTATGTGCCCCGCGCAATGCGTTTGGAAAAGCTGGTTGCGCAATGCTCGAAAAAGTGAGGCCTCCACACCGAAAAACCATTTCGCTGGCTGGCTCTTGGCTGTTTCGCGTCGATAAACGTAATCGCTCGGAGGAGATTAGGACGTTCGACGCACGGCACCCGTCGACTTCGAGCGATATGCTTTTAATCGGGCACGCCGCTTTCGGTAAACAAAATATTTACGCGGTTTCGCCTCCGGACATCACGCTTGGTTATGATTGCGTTTATGTTAAGGTTGGGCCAAGTGCACCCAGAATTGCAGCAGCCAGAGGTATGGCAATGCTGCGTGCACTTCGATGCACATTGACGTGGAAAAATTTTGAGCACGGTGACCGTTTTAATTTTGATTTCCTAGGTCGGTTAGAGAAAATAAAAATTGTCTATTGTAAGAAATATGCATTTCGTCTTTTAATGTCTCCACAGTTCCATATTTCACCATCATCGACGCTTCGATTCTAGTTTGAATCCTTTTCAACATGTATTTGCATTGCGTCTGTAAAAATATATATTTATTGTACAATTTTCAAAATATAAATATTGTTCATGAAACTAACTTACTTGTTTTCGAACCGTAGCGCCGAGAACATTAAACATTTATTATTAACAATAATACGATCGATATAAGAGACATGTTCACCAGTCTACGTTTGTTATGAATGCATAAAGTCCGCAGTTTAGTTGTAACGTAATAAATATATGTTATCGTTCAGCAGTCTACGATGTTGACATTTTACTATAGTGTCAATTTAAGCAGCAATGAACAAATTGACGAGGAACGAACTCGAGTTAATGATTGTTTTAGCAGGGTCACAAGCAAGTGATTTTTCATCGTCACGTATTATAAAGTGGTTTGCTAGAGACGCCGTCGGTAGCATAATTCTGTGTGCAGCTTTAGGTCACCTCGGGTGGACAGTGAGAAATCTATTAAACGGTTCGAACAAATGGCGACGATCCGTCGAGAGACGAGGTCTCAAGATTCGGTGTCTGGCGAAAGGGCGACGGAATCGCTACCGGTTCGGACAGAAATTAATTTCAACGAGAACACGACGCTGTCCGACGAGCCGCTTCTAAACCGAATTATTTCGCTGGCATCCGGAGGATTCCTTTTGGCCTGGCCAGCTACCTGGCTCACAGATTCGAATCGATCAAACGGCCTCTCGATGATTAATGATTAACTCTTCGTCTGATTATTTCCCTTGTTAACCCTTTTGTTCGACAGACTGTCCACGAAACTGAAAGTGTTCCGGTTCGAGCAAGTGAATTGGCGATACAGTTGTTTAACGATTCGCAAGTTCCAGACCTGGTTTAAAAATGTAACTGGTTTGTTTGCGCATTGCACTAGTGCATAATTATTGTATTATCCACACGATAGTG
Source organism: Lasioglossum morio (assembly GCA_916610235.2). Taxonomy (NCBI): domain Eukaryota; kingdom Metazoa; phylum Arthropoda; class Insecta; order Hymenoptera; family Halictidae; genus Lasioglossum; species Lasioglossum morio. Next base: position 1,990,146 of record OU744324.1, on the reverse strand, counting down.
TTAATGAGATTCTGTTTTGCCAATGGTTTCTGGTTGCGAAGTTGTGTTTCGAGCTTTGAAAAACTGAGGAATATGGTAATTTAGTAATTGGAGATCCCTCATTTTTATAAATTATAATACTATAGTGTAATTCACTGATTAATTAATAGTTTTCTTGAATGTTTCGATTGGGTGTTGTGGGAGGGCTGTCAAAAGCGTCCGAAACTCGAATTTATTATATTTAGAAGGGATAGTGGTCGCTGCCAAAACAATTCTTGATTTTCCCGAATCGATCAACGTTTCAACAAACGAATTGCCGAAAATATCGCCGGTGTTTATTCACTCTTTCAGCGAGCAGATTAAAATTCGAGCTCGATTGATTGCTGAAATTAACAGCCGGATGAGACAGCGCTAGAGGCGTAGTCTAAATTTTCGCGGAACGCGAGGGAAACCATAATCTCGGGGTCGGGTCGTGATTCTTGGCCTGGTCGGCATGTGCCTCTTTCTGTCACTGCATCTTTCAGCGTTAAATAATCGGCGTGTCTCAGATATCTCCGAATATGTTCCCATTGAATTTTTATCGTCTAGAAAACTTGAGTTTTCACGAAACATTGAAAAAAGTGCTAGATAAGATAGATCATTTTAGAATTACTTTTTACTTGTCCTTGAATATCTTATATTACTAGGAAAAAGATAAACGAAGGAAGCAACACAGAAAAAAATCTTCATATAAATTGGATATTTCATTGGAAGATGCAGATAGAATTATTTTTTCTTCGTTCTTGAGTATCTAAGATCAAAGAGGAAACGCCTGAAGGAAGAAGCATTGCGAAATTGTTACACGAATTGATTATTTGATTCTAAATGTAGATAGAATTATTTTCCCGTATTCTTGAGCATCTTGAAAAGACAAATAACAAATGAAGACTAGCGCAGACATGTTAAAGAATGCATTAAAAGCGAAGTGCGTAACATAGAATTTGACTATCAATATTTTCGATCGAATTCTTACATTCTAAAGGATCATGAAATAATATCACTGTCAACTATCGGTTTCGTTAACTCCTAACGCACATTTAATCTCTTTCGAAAGGCCAAGAGGATGACGAACGGTCAAGAACACAGATAAAATTGTTTTCCCCGAAGGATAACAATAAACGATCCTGTCAAAACAACAAAAAATTACGTTATGGGCAATTTTCATCAAAATCACGGTCCCCGTAAAGACCAGCAATTCCTCAATTTGCATTACGTGTGCCTCGAAATCGATGAAATTGCTGCGTTCGTCGCGTCTCGAGTTGTGCAATGCTGCACCGGATGCGAGGCAAGGACAGTCGTTCAATTTGATACTTCCACGAAACGTGTTCCTTCTTCTCCAAATCTTGATTCGTCTTCTGCGACGCACACATGTACCGTCGTTTCGCCTCGTTCGCCATCTTTCTCGCAAAAAAAGAGGGTCGCTCGATCACGAGCGAGGCACGCGAAAATAGAAAAAGAAGAGAAAGAAATGAAAATTTATCGGTGAGATTCGAAGCGGAAACGCGACTTTGCTCCGGACCCCGATGACTCATCGAACTTGCAAAACTACGGGTTTTGCAACCGGCTGTACTGTATACGAAAAGAGAATAAAAAACAAAAGTAGAAAAAGAGCACGGTAGAGCCGCGAGTCTTACGCGAATTAATATTCATGTTAGTCGGAGTGTTGCGCACGGTGGAAAGTCGCCCGATAAACTCGTCGAAATTTCATGAGCGGAGGCGGCACGATAATTGAAATCGTTTCTGAGCGCGTCGCTTTGGGAAGAGAAACGCCAATCAAATCGATACCTTTCACTCGACCGTAATTATTCATTTTTTTGCGCTGATACGCGGAGTCATCGTCGCGGGGACGCCATATTCGAAACGTCGTCGACAGCGGCCTGGTAATCGCAGAAATCTCGCATCGATCCACGTTCAAACTCAACTATATTCTTTTTTTTTCCAATTTTTATTGATCCATAATCCGAGAGCTCCATTTCGTACCTTTTATTCGTACAAGAAAGATATTCATTGAAATACATAATTTAATGTTTGTTACAGTATTTTATTTGAAAGAAATCGCAATTAAAACCAAGAAATTCTCCGAACTTCATCATTTCCGACCTCTAATTTTTATTGCTCATTTTTTCAGTTTTTCATGTTCGCTGATCTCTAATCTGGATTATAGCGGTTCGCTTTAAGGAGGCGAGCAGTGTTGCGTAATATTCGAGTCGTGCGCTTTCCGTTGCTTCTTTTCCCAAACTTTTCCGGCATTCGAGGGAGTTATATCATCCACAACGAGATCAAATTACATTGTGCCAACATTGATTGCGGGACGAGCAGCGTATGAAGCTTTTATCTATATATAATGAGAATTTACGATCGATAGACCACCTAGTTAGAATATTAACACAGTGCATCTAAGATTGAACTTTCCGAGGAACAATGAGTATTCCATGGCGAATAAAAAGACATCTTAAACACTAGTCTATATCACTCTGCCGGTTTCAAGATGGCCTGTTCGTTAATTATGCGCGTAGCGTTCGCGGACGCTTCGGACTTTATCAACACAAAATTTTAGACCTACATCGAATGAGCTTCATGAAAATATTGAAACATGTCTGTATGAATGAGAATCTAAATCTCAAAAATAGCTATACGCCTTCAACAGTCGTTTTCTCTAATTTCCATGTCTGATAAATGCCTAAAAATAACTAGATGACTAACGAACAATAGCGTAGCTAGTCTCGAAAGCGAGAGGCCTAACAGGGTGCGGTTTTTAGCAGCCGGACAAGATTTTTTCGTCGGAACCGTGGCCGAACGGTCCTGAGGTGGCACAGTAGCACGAGATCAGAGCCTCGGACCAATATTTTCGTTGGCGAGAGTGGTTGGTAGCCGGTCGCCGCGGAGAAGTGCAGATAGCGGGTCAGTTTATCGGTTCTCCGCGGTGTTAACCGTCGCCCACGCGTTTTAAGAGAGAAAACCACAGCGCCGTCCGCGCACGGTCGTGCGCGCCGAGTGGACGCGACGAGGCTGTTTATTGTTATCACTATCACGGCCCGGCCAAGGGAAGCTGATACGCCGCCGGGCAACACGGTGGACAAGCCTGCTTATAAAACCGTGAAAAAGCTCCGGCTTGCGGCCGCCTGCCGTTTTCTACGGCCATACTGGATCGGTTTCCTGCTCCATCCTGCGAGCGAACTGAAAATTTTTCAACTCCGGCTCCGTTGCGTTTCGCCAGACGTTTTATTGGCCGGAAACGCCGCGGCCAGAAAGCCCGATCGATGTTGCTTGGCATTTTATACTTTGATAACAGCACCGTCCACGGAGGGTATATGAACCATCATTTTCTGTATTTGGGGTGTTTACGAGGACGGCGCAACGGGAATTGCGTCTCGCCGCTCGATTATCGAATGGGGCAACTTTTTTTTTCAGCGGATTTATTTATCGGGCTGCTCGTACGGATTTTCTTTGGGACGTTTTACAGGTCCGATATAAACTCTTCGTTGATAGCAGGATTGACTATTCTTATTCGATCGTACGCGCCAAATTTAGCCGAGGCAGGAAAACAGCCGCGTCCCATTAATATTCTCGGGCCGCGAGTTTTCCGTCACGGAGAGCAGGATGTCCATTTCCAGAATTTCCTCGGGATTTCGCAACCGGCCGGCCATCCTATAAATTTCCCACGAAAGACTGTCGACTGGTCGATCGATCTTCACGATCCTTATCCATCCCGTGAGTGGACCCGCGCCGCGAAACACAAGCCGGACTTTCACCGCTTGCGCTCGCGCGCTCGCGTTGCGAACTTGCACAAGACCCCGCCTTTTTCATTTTCGCGAAACGTGAAGTAAATAACGAGCGCGGAATCCGCCTCGCGGGATGCCGGCACGAAAACCCGTAGAATGCCGGCAGAAATGTCGCCTCGATTGTGCGCCGTCACTGGTCCAACCGTTTCGAGATATCGACCACCAATTGCAACCGCTCTCGCCTATACCTGCCTCGATTCTTTTCACCTTTTTATTCAACCACCACGTCCTCGTGGACACGTTGACTGACTGCCGGCCCTGATAACACGATGATTTAGCGACCGCGCTACTGGACTCCGCGATTGATAATGGATCCGAGACATTTTTCCGAGGGAATTGCTAATACGAGATATCGCGCTTTCTTTTCGCAGCTAATGGAAATTGTCTCGAAACGAAGCGATCTTTTCAGCGGGTGCATGAGCTCGACACACCCCTTGAAAATTGCGAGGTTAGCCAGCAAAAATGTTTTAATTGAATTTAATCGGGCCAAGGCACGCTAGGCTCCTTCGATGCGTCAGCGAAATTTGGTGCACTCAATTATTAAATACGAAGTGTGCGAAGTCCGATGCGAAATTTCAATTGTATAAAGCTGGACTAGTATCTTGAAAATATCTTCATGAATTTTTACAGAATTTTTCGGCTGTTTTAAGTCTCCGGAAATTGTACTGAAATTCGCAGGGGTCTAGAAAAATTGAGTCTACTAAAGGTGCGATCTCCTTTGCGCGTCTGGACGCAGCGTTTTGTTATCCTAGCGTCTTTTATACTTCGTTCCTTATAACGGTTATATGTATAGCGATCGTAATAAGCTTTAAGCAAAATTTTAAATGTTATCGGCGCATTGGTTCGATCAATTAAATACTTTAAGACACTGTTTGCAAAATATCACAACATTTTATCTCGACGTTTCGATCTAAATTCAGATCATTTTCAAGAGATTAACAAAATAACATTGTGTCTGTAACGAAACAAAAGAAAATTATTTTAATTTATATAAGAAACCCAAAAAACGAAGAACCATATTATAATAACCAAAATGTTACTCACTTGCGTAGTGTCACAAAACAAACTTTAAATTAGAAAAATTAATATATAAATGACCCACATGTTGCTGCCTGGACAGTCATATTGGTAGTGAAGAGAGTTAAATGTAAGGAAAACGTATAGACATTCGGGAAACCAATGGTTGATCAGATATCGATCTATTGGCCAATATCAATATAAGGCGGTTCCTTATACGTTTCTTATACTTCGTCACGGCGATTTAAATTATCTGAAAAACTACTAAACGAGTAACAACTGAACAATTTAATATTTTATTTAGAAATAGAAATTTGCACAAAATCCGAAACAATAGTCCGAGAAGTGTTCTGAAACAGTGAGTCAGGAAACGCTGGCGTTTTGGTCTGGTGCAACGTTCAGAAGTCTCGAAGCGTAAATACAAACGCAAACGTGTGCGCCGAACACATCGTAAATCGATCGACTCACGTGTTTGACTTTGGCCGATGCTCTTTCGGTTTTCATCGGAAGTGAAAAACAAGAAAAGACATACCAAATCGCAAAATTGGAACGGAAACTTGTGAACGCAGAGAGCTACGACGAATGGAGTACGGATCGCAAAACGCTGCGTCCAGACGCGCTAAGGAGATCGCACCTTCGCAGCAGTGAACGTTTTATGAAGATTTTCATTGAATGTAACCTAAGGTGGTTCGGAACCCACCATAAACAGTAGGCCCCGCTGAAAAGGCGATAGTGAGGAATGGAAAGAGGGAGAAGAAGATTGGTAAATGAATTTGAAACCCTGAGGGGACCAAATATCATGTTACACATTGAATGTAACCTCGGGAGCGTGAAATTAAGATTTTCGGGTGTCTTCTCGTCAAGTGTGGTACCAAGTTCCGAAATAATTTGCGAATCTCGAGAGGTCAGTCAAAGGATTCTTCCGGTCAGTTCCTATGGCGGATTTCCACCGTCTACAACGTTAGATATCTGGGTCACAGACCGCGGCTCTTGATCTGCATAAGGAACTCAGGGTTCCCCATTCGTGAAATTCTCGCGTGGCATAGTTCTCCAAAATGGAGGGCACGGGCAAAAAGCATCGCGCTCGTGAGAAACCGTTGGAAATGGAAAAGCGGAGTGTACCATAAATTCTCTTCCAGGCGACGGCGACGGTGGAAGAATCCGCATTTACATTCGTTATACATTCGTTGTCGGCGCTTCTTCCGACCGGTCGATATACACCGAGCGAGAAGGTTGGGAAATCTCATTGAGACACGTCGAAAGAAAACCAGCCGACCGCTGCTGGTGCTCTGCTCCCGGGAACGTCTTCGGCGCTGTACAAGTGCAACTTAACACAATAGAGTGTTAAGAAACGCGCCTGACTGCTGGAAAAAGCGTGCATTGTTCCAGCGATTCGCTCGAGGTTAATGATGACATTAAGCATAGAACTGTAGATGAAGACTATTGTGCGTTCCTTGTTTTAGACCTTTGACTTTCCTCGACACCGATCGTCCCCAACCCGGATTAACCATTTCCGAAGGGTAATCGCTTTGCCCGATCTTCAATCCGAGCTCTCGTATTCTTAATTTTTCTCCGGTCACTTGGTAACGTGTAGACGAAGCACTGACTTCATTTCGAATCATGTTTATCTGTATGGAGAATCGATTCTCGATGGAATATCTTAGAAAACGGTGGAAAGAGTTGAATTCGAAGCACTGCAATTCATTACAAAAAGGGTTGTATATGAATAAAAGATATAACGTATACTTGACAGTCGCTCCGATACTTTGCAGTATTATGTATTATACAAGGAAAGAATTTTCATGAAGTATAAAACAAACCATTGTGCGTGAAACGAAAATGGGAAGGATATTGTATCGAAAGGGGTACAAATACGTGAATAAATCATCGCATAAGAAACATCTATGAAAGATGAACGATTCGCTGAGGAGAAGAAGAATCTTCGCGGAGCTCGTTTACGACAAACATGGTAAAACCGCGAGACGAAGCATCGAAAGAATATGAGCGTTTTATCGCCGGCACCGTATTAAAATGATTCGGATAAGAAATAACTTTCTATTCGACTTCCATTCCCGTCGATCGACGCGCTTTTATTCTGCAGAAAGATCGGCAGTGTCCGATTGCAAAAGAGGAAGATACGCGAATGATTAGACCCCCGATGGACAGTCGTTAAAAAGCGAGCTCTCCGCCGCCGTTCGATCTCTAAGTGGGACGATCGTAAAATAGAGAAACTTTCGCTGTCGTTTCTGGCGAGGGAGCTGTTGGAGGAATGAGCGGCGAGCATCATCGTCCTCCGCATGATCGACGGAACTGGTTCAAAAATGACATATTCGTCCGTGGAATCGAGTCCAGCTCGGCGGGGCGTCCCGGATCGAGGCAAGAAAGTCGCCCAATCAAAGTTCCAATCGGAGCTTAATCAGTGATCCTCGAAGGAAACGAGCATAGTTCTCGAACAGGAGCGTTGCCGGGACACCGTGGAAACGCGCGTTCCTCGGATTCTTTACGCGGCCCGGTTTATTACATAAGAAACGCGCAGCAGACGTAACCGTTACGTCGGCGTAGAGAAAATCCTCGCGACGACGTCGCGCAAACAAAGTCTCTGCAATTTCTATTAGCTTCCTCGTTTAACGTAATGCTCGAACCTGCTCGATCCATCGATCCGTTTCCACAGTTCGATCACCACCGGTGTCCTTCTGCAGGAGCCTGGTATCTCGGGACGGATCAACTTCGATAGGAAAAATGGAGAAATAATAAAAGAACACCGTGGCTATTAGAACGAGAATATCGCGTGCAGATCATCTGTGTACGATTACTTTGTTCTTTATTTAACAGCCCCACTATGCGTGCCTATTTTCTATTACGTTCCATTGACGGCCGATCGAGTGTATTTAACAACGGCGAAAAAGGAAACGCGCACAGTGTCCCGCGCGAAATTATATGCAAATCGCTAATTACCGAGATATGCCCGACTGGCCAAAAGTGTTTGTTTAACGAACTGCGGATCTTTATGCGTCTGTTGCTTACATTTTTTTAGATTCGGGGTGTTAAGTGTTAAATTGTTGGCTGGGAATCCACCGACTCGCATCTAACGATTTGCTGTAGACGATTTTTTAATTGAATCATTTCTTTTGGTACTGTTGCTGCAAAGAAGGTTTTTGTTAATGTTTTTTTTTTTTTGTTTGATTTAATATGCTGCTATAGACAATGCAAATGGTCTTCGTTATCGCAATTTCGGACTAATACATACACGCCTTCAGCGAGCTTGACTGTAACGTCTGATCATTGTTCACCGTGTCTACTTACTGCCAGTCAGAGACGTGTACGAATACGTCTCATTCTACGTTTCCCACTAATCTTTTCATGTAGAATGGAAACAGCTAAACAAGGGCATTACGGTCGTCTATGGGAAACTAAGCTGTCCACAAATCTCGTGCGCTTCCTCTTGCAATTAGTCCTGAATTCTTCTAAACTTCTTCTTCAGTCATACCCAATCAAAACAGATTAAAAGGATGAGTTCGAACAGCACCATTTCAGCAGCTAGCTCTGAAGAACTCGCTTACACAAAATACAAAAAAATCTGACTGTTCTCTTCCTTCCCTGCAAAGACTCCCATGATGGCAACGATTTTCCTCTTCTCTACAACCAAATTCTGCCACATGACGAACGACCGCTCTCACCACGAACCGCAGACGATTCCCAAGCGCAAATCACCGCAGGCTCGTATAATTGGATCAGCGGCAGCGCTTCCCTAAGCCATTGGCGCGACGTTCGTCGAGGGGGAGCAATTAATTCCTTGGTGCTCACCGTTTAAATTCGTCAGGGCTCGATCGCGCGAGCGCTTGGATGTTTACGACGTCGGACGTCGCAGTGGCTCACGGGAGCGCAAACGCGCCGCGTTGTTGCGGCGCAGTAAATACCGGTATCTGTTGTCGTAAAGTTCAGCATCGGTTTTCCTCCGATAGGAAGAAAGACAGGAAAGGAAAGGAAAGGGGAGGGAAAGGGACCAGTGGAAGGAAATGCGGAGGAAAGGGTCGTAGGGAAAGAAGGAGAACCGGTAGAGGGTTAGAGGTAGCTGTCGACGAGAAGGTGGAGGGGATGGGTAGGAAACAGGAGAAGAAGAAGAAGAAGAAGAGGAAGAGGAAGGCTGAAGAGGCCAGAGAAGGAGAAGACCAGCCTAGTGAAGAAGAAGAAGAAGAAGAAGATGAAGAAGAAGAAGAAGAGGAAGGCTGAAGAGGGCAGAGAAAGAGAGGACCAGCCTAGCCTTGTAATTTATGTCCCGCGGTACGCCGCGGCCGCGTTGACAGTTGAAACACGCCGGCGACTCGGATTGGTCGGCTCCGGGCGCCTTATAGGGTCGCGCGCATGCGCGATACACCGCCTTGCGACATCCATCAGAGACCGGCTACCAACTCTTTATCTTTCTCCTTTTCCCTAGGCCCCATCGTCGTTGCCCTTTGCCGATGTCAACCGAGCCGTAATCCGCTGTCACTTCCCCGGCTACCGTGCCTCCTTGCCTACCTCTCCTCTTCCTTGGCCGATAGGTTGTTGTCCTATTTCGCCTATTCCGAACAGCCGCGGCTACCCGACAGCCGAGGCTGTCCTCTAGCGAGACGTCCCCCGTCGATGTCCTTTACGGATCCTCCGCCTCCGTGGAAAGTGTCTTCGCCATGTTCGGGCCCCGTTCCCTTACTTTTACCACCGTCGGACCCTTCTTTCCGATCAACTTGCACGGGGAGGATGGTGCCAGGTTTTTTGGCGTCATCGGCTATCGGTAGCTTTTGTTCCTTATTCCGCTGCAGCTCCTCCTTTAATTGGAGCCTCCTTGATCACTTTCACCGCGCGTTTCTCTTTGCCGTCTCTCGGACACGATCGGTTTTTCTTCGGCGTGACACCGTTCTAGGAGTCCTCTTCTTCTTCATCTTCTTCTAGGTCTCTTGTTCCAGGCAACGCCCACTGGCGACGCTTAAGGACGAAGTTTCAATTGAACTGATCCATCCTGTTTCTTTTAAATTGACTTTCCTCGGATTGCGTTCGTGATGTTTGAAACAATTGATGATTGAAAAATCCTGCAGTTATATATCTTTGAGTTTTGAAGAATTATTAAGTAATTGCCGGTGGGTAAAGTGTTAACAACCAGCTTCGAAAGAATCTTCCCCGGCCAGGGATGGAATTAATGAATCGCAGTTTCGTTCCCTGTTTCCCAGCGGTCGGACAGGTTCGAAAGGTGAAGACCCCGATGATGTTGGGGATGACTAGGTCCCTAGATCATTCGAGGCTCCGATCGACCGGCAAATATATAGTTTCGATGCACTCGAGCCGATCGGCATTAGTCAGCGATTCGTGGAACTTCTCGCAACTGTTCCGTTTTCGCCGTGGCAGCCTTCAGGGTTATGCAATTGTTCAGCCGTAAGGATAGAGTGGAAGGATAGCAAGCTGGTGGAAGGATATAGCGACGATCGGCGGATGATTGGGCAATACCGTCTATCAAAAAAGTATTGGAACACAACGGTGTTCTAGAGAGTTTCTAAAGTTCTCGACTCTGGTGTTTGTTCCAGCAGCCGGCCAGCTCGCAGGAGCGTGGCAGCGGCTTGGCTGTGGGGCGTCAAGGGGGGCCCGGCAGCGCGGGGGGGCCCGGAGCAGTGGACCAGGCGAGGGACCTAAGTCCCTGCCTCCCCGCGTCCATGGGCGACGCTGCACGACCCACCACCCTACCGTGCAGTCCTCCTGCCGCCCACCATCACGGGCCCCATCATACACCCCTGCATCAGACCCACTGTGGCACGAACAACAACTGCTACGACGGACCCACCACCCCCTACGACTCTAGGGACTACGATTCGCCTGGAGGTGGGTTGACTTTCCTTCATACCTTCCTTTTCTACCTACAGCGTCGCCCTTTTGCCTCCGAAACGTCTCTCATTAACGCTTTACTTAACGACATCATCATTAGCTTGATTCACACTGTGTAGACTCATTAGATGTCCTTTGATGTTGATTCGTCAGAGTACTAAGACTTCGGTTCAACCATAATCAATCGTCCATATACATAGATTCACCGGAACAACCTTATACTCTGACATTGTTCTTGACCATCATCCATCCACTGTGAAAATGTAGATACGCACTTGAGAAATTTCGTTCGGCGATCACGTTGACTGCTTTTATTGAATTAAGACGATTAGAGGTATTGAGTATCTATCAATGTCTCTGCTAACTAATTCCGCAAACCCTGTACAGCGTGGTAGCGTCGTTAGGGATGTAAATCAGGCATCAGAGGGTTTCCAAGAGGAGTGCAATTGATCGTTTGTGTACCGAGCAGGTGGACAGGAGTACAGGAACAGCAACAGCAGCTTCGAGAACCCCAGCGACCTGAGCATGCCGCCCCAAACCGCCCACCACCACCACCATCACCACCACCACCACCACCACCCGCATCTGCATCCGCAGACTCATTCGCAAGAACAGCAGACCTCGGAGCATTTGCACGCTATCCCGAAGCTGGAGCCGCCACCCACGCCGCCGGCGCAGTCCGAGGACGTTCCGGGGGTGGTTTGCGCCGGATGTGGCCTCCGGATATCCGACAGGTTCTACCTGCAGGCCGTTGACAGGAGGTGGCACGCCGCCTGTCTTCAGTGCTCCCATTGCCGTCAGGGACTCGACGGAGAGGTTACCTGTTTCAGCAGAGACGGAAACATCTACTGCAAGAAGGACTACTATCGGTGAGTCGACGTCTCATGTTTGTCTATTAGCACACCAACACACCACCCTGATTAATTGCGACCGTTGATCTGTGAACCGAGACATTAGCACAATGCCGCAACGCGGACAAGATTTATGCATGCTTGCGACGGAGCTTGCCAGACCCTTTTTACTGTGCTTTCACGTTTAGTTAATCGTCTTCACCACCGAGACTCCAATACCGGGCAGTTTCGTTTTTTAAACGTTTAACGCGGATTTTAGTGGAATTTTCGTTTGGAGTTTCTAGACGTGTTTAGGGAAGTGAGTTGTTGAAAATGATAGGGAAACGTTCAACTAGGTTTTTTTTTAGAGATTTCTTCAATTTTGAAAATTTTATAAACATTTTTAGAGATGTAGTTTTTGTTGAGACTTGTAACGTTTTCATTGTAGTTGTAGGGTTTTGACAGTTTTCTTTGGATCTTAGAATTGTAGTATAATTTAAAATACGGGAACATTGTGGATTGGTTTTCCAAGGGTGTAGGGAGTCCATACAGTTTCATCGGGTTGTGCCGTATCGGTCATAACGTTGATACTCTCGCACTTATCAATTCGCACTCTGCTACCTATGAAGCCTCATGCGGTCGGCTGATGAGATTGTCCGGGCAAACCAATTAGACGAAACCACAAAATCTGTCACGATTATCTGCAGTGCTTCCCGAGGAAGTTTGCAGGCCTGTGGCTAGCCTGCTATCTTTGCTCTCGACAGATAATCTACGTTTCATTGAAGACTTCGTCACGCGAAACCAGAAGCTACACCTACAACTTTTAAAGAGACACGAGTTAAATCGGGGTAAAACACCTTGTAATCATTCGATTAAAATCGAGAAACTGTATTAATCGAAATGCAGGAATCGTTGGGCAATATAGATGTGTTTCCTGTTCTTCGTAAAATGTACCGAGTATTTATGCAAATCAAGAGACGTGAGTTTAAAAACCATTTAATCTAAACTCTGCCTGTTAAGTGCTGGGAATGTTAAATCAATTAAATTGCTAATTTTTATTATATCGACAAGAACTAGTTGAATAATATGAAGCAGATATCCTAATCAAAAATTAATCTCTCTTTGCACAGTCTTAAAAGACGATATATGTACATTATGAAAATTACATCGATTTGGTTTACGCGGTAAAAAGTCTTGCTGGTTGAAACGTTGTCCGATTTCGATGAAATTTTCGATTTCAATTCTTAATTCGATTGCATGTTTTAAAAAGTGACGCTTTTATGTTCCGTAATTCTCTTGCACGTGATTCAGTGAATCGATGCTTCTAATTGCTCGAGAAATACAGTTTTGAAATAGTTATTCCGATTTAACCCTTAGCACTCGAGTGGTGACTCTGAGTCACTGCTAAAAATTGCTGTACTATAATTCAAACTATCGTTTACATTATTAAATATGTTGGGACCTAACCAATTATTAAACATTTCAATATTGTATGAGCTATTCTATTAATTTCATATTCACAAAATGAAAAGAAAAATCATATAGAATGGAATTATTCTAGATAGGAAGACATGTTTAATTTTCGAAATAAAATAACTCCGAGTGCAAAGAGTTAAAGGGTGTTCGTATCGATTCGTGAGCCAGTGCATATTGTTTGGCCGATAATAGATGAAACAATGGGGAAGCTAAATCGTCGGGGAAAAGGTACGAAATTCTGCTTTGTCGGGGAATCGTTCAGCCGATTTTCGTGCGGGTAGAAATCGCGGCTAACTAGTCCCTTAGCGCCTTACCTGTGGAATGGCAGCCAGGTAAGCCGGGGATTATCGTCTGTAGTCGACGCGAAATATGGCGGAACAGGTGATTTCCGGGTATTCCCGGCCGACCGGGGCGCAATTGTTTCTCGGAATGGAAATCCAAGCAGCGCGGCGCGGCGCGGCGCGGCGAACGGACGACGCGACGTGAGAGAATTCTTGCTGCGCCAAGTGCACGCGCGCATGGGAATTTCGTCTGGTAAAGGAACCGCGCGGAATTTCAGCGACATTCCCGCATTTCGCGGACTAGGAAAAAAACCGGCGTCCACGGTTTTTCTACGAGCACACCGGAAATCGAGCCGGTTGCGCAACTTCCTGCGAATTGTTTATCGATATCGCGAGCCCGGCGAAAGTTGATTAATTCGCGAACGAATCGCGATTGATATCCTGTGGAAGTTTGAGGGACGGGCGATCGTTGTTTGCTTTCCGTGTTGCAAACTGGAACTCGTTAGTTTGACGAACGATCATTTTCATTCGATCAATATTAAAAAAAATTTAATACTAGATCTTGCCTCATAATTATGACAAAATTGCATTTATATAGATCTCGTGCCAGTTTCGTTTAAATATGTACTTGACTAGAGAAGTTCACTAAAAGATTTCTCGGAGAAACATACTTATAATTTTGGCGTTTCTAAAAGAAAATAAATCAGGAGCAAGTCATTTTGACTTATCTGGCTCAAAAGTTTAATACGATCGAGTGGATTGTTGCATTTTTCTCGGAGATGTGGAATGCGCGTAATTTTCTCTGTGATTTTTGCGAGCTCGGATGCGTGCGAAACCGCGTATCACGTTGTTTTCCGAGCGTCGGGCCGTGCGACGATAATTTTTTGCTGTTCCACGATTGTTAGCGGATGATTCGCCTGCAATTTATTGTCAATTGCGTGCACGTCGATAAAACGGGGGCCCTTATCGTGACGAGTCGCGTCGGCTCGAAGCGATTTCTAGGCCTCGTCGTATCGTTGCGCAAACCCGGCGCTCTCTCGCTTCGTGTCCGCTTGGAAACGACAGCGAGTACAGTGTGTTCGTACGTTCCCAAGCGTCTTCGTCTTCGAATGGCCACTGGAATTACAGAAATTGCTTCCTTGCTTGACTTGCTGGCGTGACGAGCTGTGGACCGACTATTCTTGGCGGGTCGTAACGAGCTGACCCCGTTGCCAGGATTGTTCGCGATTGAAAATTGTTGGACGCACTGCGGAAACCAACTATATTCGTCGTACGACGAGTTACGCTCGTGTCGCGACATGTGGGAAGGCAATGGTGCGTGAAACTATGATCAAAAATGATTTTTATACAGTTTTAGCAAAATCAAAATTTGATGAACCCTTCGAAGAGTGAAATGTAGAATCGTATTACAATTTGAGACATGTTTGAACGGAATATACCTCGTTGTTCGTACATTCGGTAGACGTGGTATCCAAGCAATGTGTTTGTAAATCCGTTTGGAACAGCTCGAATTTGCATGAGGATCCCGCTAATAACTCACAGAGAGTCGCAGAACGGTAGGAATGAAAATATCAACGTTCGCCGTCCGTCGTAATTCCCGATTGTCTCGGGGCCGATCACCGGGGCGAAATAATTTAAAGGTTCACGGTGGAATATCTCGATGGACGTTACGTGGAGAGACAAGAACATCGTGTTGGGGGCCGAGGAAGGCCTCACACGGCGCGGATATTAGCGTACTCCCTCGATCCTGAACACACGGGGCGCTCCTACGTACGTACGGACTGACCAGTCCGTGAACTAATGGTCACGACTCGACCATTTACCTCCGGCGAAGCGTCGATTCTTGATAAGTAAATCACCGTCGATCTACATTTCACGAGCGACGGACGATATACACGTGCAACGGCTAGGACGTCATCGGGACCGGTGCACCGAGGCGTCATCCCCGGATGTTGGTGCACTTGCTCCACGTTGTCCTTTTTCGAAACCCCATCGTCAATATTCTTTATTTATTCTTTATACTTCCGGTTCTTGCACTAAGTACTCCACAATTTCTCAATTGTTCTCATTCGTTCGCAATGGAATCGTCAACGACCGCAATATTTCTATAGAAAGTATTCAAAAATATTTTTTTATTATAATTACTTGTACTCTTTTTTTTTCCTGTCAACTCGTGTGGTTTCATTCATTCATTTAGTCAGTGTGATTTTCATATTTCCTATCGAATGTTTCTTATCTTTTAAACATATGTACTTGAATGTGACGATTCCGTGGCGCATCACAAATATAAAATAATTGAACAGTGATAAAAATGGCAATGAAGTTGTGGGTAATGTTCAGAAGGGTGTATGGAAGTTTATGTACGCTTGAAAAGGTGTACAGAAGGTTTATGTATGTTCCAGATCTTTTGTGTTTCTTTTTTTATGGAAGATATAGTCGGATTCCCGGAGGTTTCACGCGATTTCGGTAGCCAAGCGCCCAACAGAGACTGTTTTGCCCCCCTTTGTGCTCTTCGTGCGCTTCTGCTCGCTCGTAAACGCGCTGGTATGCCTCGAAAATCACGCCAGCCGATCTCTGAAGCAACGCTCGAGATCGGCAACGATAAGTGACTGGTTTTATCGCGCGAAGGAGGACGCGGTAGGGAAGACACCCTGTGACAGCTACGAGATTAGACTTCGCGGAGCAAGAGGTCGACTATCAGACATTTAAATGTGTGTTCCGATGACTCGTGTGTCAGACGTGATTCCTGGCACTGAATTACAAAATTCCAATTGCTACACCGCAGTCTACACAACCGCTAATCACGATTTTCAACCCTTAGAACGGCAGACTTCAAACTACTAATAAGAGAAATTAATTGATATCAGAATATTCTTCTTGATACAATATCTTCTAGTTAGAAACAGATTCAACTCTATAGAAAAGCTTCAACTTATACTAGATTATTTAAAGAATATCTCGCTGATCTTTTATTGTTCTTTATTCGCTCTGCAAGAAAGCCAAAGAGCATCGAATAAAATTGTCCACGGTCCGTATCATCGTTCTAAATTGGAACAGGATTTTTCATGACGATTGTAGCCGTCGGTCGGCCTTGTTTCCCCATTGTCGCGTCGGACAGGAACTTCAGTCGCGTCGGATAGTGTGTCGGCGATACGCGATATCTACTAGGAAAGGGAATAAATTTGTCGCTGCGCGATGCGCCGCGCGATTCTCCCGTGATTTACTCGCGCGGCACTCGTAAATTAAGCCTTGAAATTTGAGAACGTAGATTTCCCGTTGATGCGATTGTGTAAGACGAGCCCTCCGGCCTTTTTGCACGCGCACGGATCACGGTGATTCCGTTGTTGTTTCGTGCCCGAGATGCAAATCCTCCGCTCGCCGATTACACAAGTCCTGCCGCCGCGCTGGAATCGGCCAGGACGACTTGATAACGTCATTTCGGTAGACACCAGCTTCCCTCCATCTTCTTGCGAATCCCTTATTTTCTTGCAACTTGGAGAAATATCGAAGAAGCTTCCATTCTTTGTGGAGGCATCCGAAACGAAAGTATCCACGTGGGGTGCTCATGGACCCCCACTCCAGGGCAAAGTAATATTTCTACTTAATATTTCATGTTTATTCTAACGATTTTATTTATGATATATTTGTTAAAATAACAGTATAAAATACATATACACAAGCTAGTTATCAGACCAGTTATTATATCCGTATTCATATCCACATCAACAATCATTTTTGCAAATTTTTAATTTTCTTTTTAATGTTTTTATTGCATCAATGCAAGCGGTTTCGGCTTTTAAGAAGGTGTATCTTGTGTTGCAAAATGGTAGCGAAAGAAATATAAAGAAGTAGACAGCATATCTTTCGGGTTATTCGACAAGAGCGGAGAGATTGTTGATTCGTTCAGCCATTTTGTTAATGAACAGACTTCGCGTCAAGAAGTGTCCTAGCAGCCGGTGTATCGGGTGAGACGGAGCGGTGTTCACACGTCTGGCGACGTTTGCACGCGAGTCCTGCACTTCGAGGTTCGCTGGTGAAGCAGTTAGGTGTCTGCAATGTCTGCATGCGCGGTGCCGCGTGTGTCGTCATACAAGAGTGACAGGCAAGATGGAATAGCGCAGACATCCCGTCACGACACGGCTTCAGGCCCGAAACTCTCTTATCTGGTTGGCTCGCATGTGCGATCTGGTCTGTTGTCGCCGCATAGCACACGGCGCGTTGCGCCGCTGTTATTAGGCGACGACTTGGCCTGGCTTTGCTCGGCTCGGCTTTACTTGGCTTCGCTTCAGCCTGGCTCGCGTGTCCGTGCACTGAACCCGTCTTTCGCGCGCGTGACACCCTTTCCCAAGGATCGGAAGGAATTATTTCCAGCAGCGTTTCTAACCTCCCGGAATCGCTCCGGTCAGATCCATTGATCCGACCGGACAAAGCGTTCAGCCGGTCCAGCCTTTCTGGTCTCGGCTTACTGGACCAGAATCAGTGACGATGATCGTCCACGATCGCCTAAACACCCCCGCAAATTTGTTGCAACACGCCCGCTAATTCCTCGTGTCCCTTCCGATAGACCTCTTCTTCGAGGAGGACGTGTCTATCCAAGATACCCTAGCGGTGGCAGCTTAGTATGGAATGTTCATCTAACCCCTGTCTCTTGCAATCGAAGCAAACTATTCTTTTTTTCTTTTGATATTGTTTAGTTATAAAGGTCGCATTAACATCAAGGTCATTAGCGACCACTTCATTATATATATAATTGTAAGTACAATTTTTTGTTACCGGAATAATACATGAGTGTAAGTATAATTAAATTTTGTAGTATAGGTCTACATTTTTGAGGAAGGTAAGAACATTTGTAATTGTCTTTTGGTCGTTGAGGCATTCACTCAGGCTTGTTGGGATTTTCAGGGCTCGTCATATCACATAAAAATCCACAGTCTATTTATGAGAGGTCTAGCTTCGGGAGACCTATTACTCCATCGATTTTGAAGATCCTGAAGAAGGAGATCGAGATGTTTAGTGGGCTAGGTTCGGATCAGATTGTCCCGTTTTATTCGAGAATCGTGACGAGAGGTTCTTCCATTGTTCTGTTAGATGAGAGATCGAGCATCATCTTTGTAGTTATGATGTGCACACCCAACGAGGGACCTTTAGCATTGATATTACGCGAGGTTTCTTCTAGAAAAGAGGCTTTGGATAGGGATAATCAATAATTGGAAAGAAGCAATCTTAACTTTCACATCTATCAGACATTGCACCAGCTGATTCTTTCAAACTTTAGCACCCTAACGTCGCTAATTGCGTACAGGTGTGGCGAATCTCCACCCCCAGGCCTCATCCAAGGAATCCCACAATCTCCCCTGAACGAACAGATCCACGGCAGCCTAAAAGCAGCCTCCTCTCTCTTTCGGTGTCCTGAAATCGAGACGGTATCCTGAACACAGTCTCGCTTTCCCCGCTATCTGTCCGTTATCAGGTCCGTCGGGCTCCTCTCCGTTCCGGCAAAAGGAGGAACAAAGTGTAGTCTGGTATCCGACCGGTGACCAGATCTTGATATTTTGACAGTGTACAGGATGTAATTAGCGAAAGAAGCCAGTGGTAGTGTATACAGGTTTTAGCTGCGTCGTCGTCGTCGTCGTCGTTGTGGCCAGGTGGGCCCCCTGCGCTCCGGCAAGCGTTATCCGTTTCGTTGCCTGGCTCCTAAAAACTGTTAACGAGGGGGCCACTTTCCAGGGAAATTACGCTCGCGAGCTTGACCACCGTACACACGGGATCGAAAGTATGGCAGCTCGCGTGCCGTCTCGGCCCGGCCCGGTGGCTTCGTCGTGAAAATTGCTTGCGCGTAAAGAGATCGTTGCTCGCCGAGCCTAAGAGCTTCCTGGATTGTTCCGTTTCCTCGCTATGTTCCTTGGCACTTCTCTCTCTCTCTCTCTCTCTCTCTCTCTCTCTCTCTCTCTCTCTCTCTCTCTGTCTCTCTCTTTCTCGGTGTTTTCTCCGTCGTGCCCGGTTACGTCCGTTCGGCTGGCACCGCCGTTAATATGAACGGCGTCGGTAATCGAAGCGTGTCCAGCCCCCTGATCGCTGATAAATTGCTCTAATGCGACTAATGAACTACCCGCAACAAGATCCGAGTCGAGGCAAGGAGATGCTTTTGTTGGGAGACGCGCGCGCGCGCGCACGCTCGCGGTTGCGAAGATGATGGCCGCGCTTAGGCTTGTTTCTCGCGCGTGCGCCAGCGAGCGTTCACGAGGGAAGTTCAATGCCGGCGGGTAATTAATTCGGGGCCCGTCTCGCTCCGGGGACCTTTCGGAATTTCTTGCCCACGCCAAACAAATTCGACCGTAAACGATGCAGATTTGTTACGTAGGCGGATAAACAACCAGCCGTGGACCACGGTGGTTGGGTTAATTAAACATCGTCCACAGTTCAGGGCGGTTTGAACGCGCACACCTTTGCTTCTAATCCCAATTTTTCTTGTTGACATCTCTAGTTGATCGAAAGTGGCAGTATCACGCGAGTTGTTCAATGCAAACACACCGCCAAGTCGATGCTTACGCTACGATTTACAAGTTTTATGTGAAAAAGAAAACTTGTGTGTACCGCATCCTGTCCGTGAAAGATAAAAATGCTTGTGGCAGCCTAACACTTCCTCGATGCAATTACTTGCGTGGAACAGTTCTCGGATTTTCTAACATTGCACGGTTGCTTGATGATTGATAAACTGGCGTGCTCGAAGGTAAACAAAGCAATTTCTTGCGCGAGAGATTGTTTTCCTGGTGAAAATATGGCAGCAAATATGGATTTAATTGTGCAAGACGGAAACGTTGATATAACTGGTCATGTTCGATCGAGAACACATCGATTGTGTAAAAACTGTGTCTGCGGAAGTTCTACGATCACTTTCTCAGAACTTGTTGAATATCCTGCACACCTTAACAAATCATCGAGTTGAAATGTCTTTTGAAAATCGCAGAGAATAAGAGAGACAAATTTTCGGACAAAATTTCATCTGTCTTGTGAACCGCGTGCCGACGGAGGCCGACGATGTCGTTCCCGGCCGGCTGCACGTTTCCACGTGTCACGCGAGGGTAAGAGGAACAGAGGGGTCGTTAAATTTACCAACGATTCCGAGTACCGAAGGGTACGTCAGATCGGATTTGCCGGAACGTACGTTCCTGCAGGTTTATTTTCGCTATTGGTAGTCGAAATCATTGCCGGAACCGGGCGTCCCGTTCTCCTCTCGCCTCCGATGGGTTTTCGGGGGGACCAGGGAACCAGGGGACCAAGGGACCCCGGCCCGGGACCCGCCACTCATTATTTATCGAGTAAACTCGTACCAGCGCCACGTGGGACGCTCGACACGCATAATTTATCGCGTGGCTTTTTTGCATACAGCGAACGTATGAACTTCGACGAGGATCCGCGCACGAATTTCGATCCGCGAACTTCGCCACTCGCACGAATCGTTCGCCGTGTCCACAAATTCACCATTCATGCTGCATCGTCAATTCTGAAGTACCGAATTCTGCGAAAACAATGTTATAAAAAGACTGATGCCGAAGCAAGCTAGAATCTTCGAGAACTAAATTATCGTAGTCTGTCGCAACATCTCGACGCTCGACACGCATAATTTATCGTGCAGTTTTTTGCATACAACGAACGTATGAACTTCGAAGACGATCGTCGCTCGCACGAATCGTTCGCCGTGTTCACGAATTCACCGTTCATGCTGCATCTTCAATTCTGAACGAAGTACCGTGTTCGGTGAAAACGATGTTATAGAAAGAACGATACCGAAGCAAACTAGTATGTTTGCAAACTGAAAAATTGTAGCCTTGGCAACGTCTTGAAGACGGCCGAAGCGAATATACCTTGGAAGATTGCAGTTTTCGGAAGAGGGTCCCACAATGCCGAAGGCAAGAGATACATTGTTACACGCAGCGATTAAGCTACCATTTACGGTCCACCGAACAGAGGGAGCAATTACGTCCGCGATAAATCACCGGGTATGCCCGAACGTTGGTCAGTATCTGCGGAATGTCATCATATTTTCGCATTCGAAGATACACGACCGTATAAAATTCACTTATTCCTTGTAGAACCAGTGATACGTTTGAACCGGTTCGCCGGAGAGTATCCTGCGACGCGGCGCGGCGCGTCCGCCAATGGCTCTGTTTTCTCAGGACTCTTATGCGACTTATCTCTCCTCCCCCCCTGGATTCTGGTTTCTTTAGAGTTCCACAGACACTGTAACCTTAATGTTTCCTGCGAAACATCGTCCGTTTTAATAACCGTGATTCATGCCGTCCGAAAAGGTGACGGTTCCTCGATCCCACCACCGTAACTTTCTCCGAGAAATCCGATTCAGAAAATTGTCCTTTAAAACGAAATGCCTTCATTCTTTTATCCGAATCATCTTAAATTTCAATCCGAGTAATTTATTGGTAGATTGTGGAAACGCGAAAACACGCTCGGACACTTGCCCACCCAGTGGGATTAAAAATTCCATAAAATCGAAATAATTTAACGAATCTATTAACTATCGACACGCTTTAATTTACGTTCAATTTGCTACACCCTTCTTCTTTTATTTCCGGCAGTCGTGGCTCGCGCTTATAGAAAACTAAGTAGATTAAGAGTGGCAAAGCATTTTTTCGAAGTTGCTAAAGAAGGAAAGAAATTTCTGGTTGGTGCCAGTTCCTACCAATTAATGTAGTGATTACAGATGTCCCTATATGGGCCACAGAATAAACAACGCGTCAGGGCAGAACAAAAGGGTTTCCACGTCAAAAAGATTGATAGGTGCTCCAGGATATGTCCAAATGGGGGAACGAGGAGGGTCGCTGGTTGCAAAAGTAACTAGATCATCCAGGAAGGAGAGGAAACCGGTGAATTTCGTTCAGCCAATTAGAGCCTGCAGGAAGACAATGTCTGCGTCTAGATGGGATCGTGAACGCTAAATCTAGTCATCGGAGCAGCCGGGCCGCACGCACGCAGCTTTATCCGCCGAGACGTTTACAGCGATATATACTTTACGACTAATATCCGAGCGCAACGAGACACGTACACCTAACACGGAGATGCGCATTAGGGGCCGTTGCTGGTGCAACACACGCCATGGTCACAGTGCGTGACCGTTGCCACCATACGACTCAGACCCCGAAGAGAGACAGAGAACCAAACAGCACGGACCCCGAAGAGAGAGGGAAATTCAGGAAGTCTAAACACCGACGGAACAGAGATCATTTCCCCGGCGTTTTTCGTCCGCAATTAGCTGCCTCGACTTCTCTCCGCTCGTCTCCTTTGACAGATGGTTATCGTTTTTACGGGCTGTGGATCCAGAAGACAACTAGCTGGACGCCAAAACTCCTTCGAGGAAGTTCGCACACCAGTTTCACTCCTTTTCGCCGATTCGAACCTCTGTGATCTGCTGTGATCCATAATTAATGACTCCGTTCAATCGAGATTGGATAATTGCATAAAAATCTAGAATCTAGTTTTCACGAAGCTACGATTATCCTGGAATAGTTCGATAATCGAGGAAACAATGGACGTTGGGGTGGTGTAGATCGCGTGGCTCGCGAAAGATCAAACGGAGCAGCATAATGGCGTCCAGCGGGCCCCCGGTCGAATGTCTCGCGGCCGAAACGATCGCGAAAGGACATTTCTCGGTTCGCAGGAAGTGGTCGCCTTAAATCAACGGCTCGCAAAGGAAATAGCGAGTGGTAATTGAGCCATAACCCTCGGCCAGCGAACACACAAATATTTCAGCGCCGGGAGCTCGCTCATAATTTAGACCTCATAATTAAGATGCGCCGCGCAGACTCCGGACCTGCTTCGAACCCCCTGCTCGACTCGCTTGTGCTCGACTCGCGTCGTACGCGCGAGAATCCTTGCTCGAAAAAGGACGAACACGAGTCCAGTGCGACCAGTCCGCCCGAAAGATTCTCACGAAAATAGATGCGACCTGTTCGGGACCGGCCGTGGTCACGACCATTTTCATTTTTGAACTCGTTCGTAGAACCCTGTTGTTTTCGCCTCCTTGGACCGCGTTCTTGCACGTTCACTGACAAACTTCACTCTGGAAAGTCTCATGGAAGTTAAAAATTCATTACAGTAATTCTTTCCTTAACGCCCTTCGATTTTACAAATTTCAATGAAGTTCGCTGTAAACAAATATGTTACAACATGAGAAAAATTAATTTTTTTAAGACGCACGTAGACGTTCAGCAAAGATAACCGACCTGTGTGTGTGTGTTCCCCAGCTACTGCATGTAATCATCGATATCCTTCGAACTCCATCTCCCACGTACCCCATCACCATAAGCATGTCTCTCACGCACCGTCAGATCAAAGACCCGCTCAGCCCACCATAAAGATTACAGCACATCTTCGACGAGATGCCAGCTCCCATATCGACGACCTAACGATCCCCAGAAACGGTCTCCGAGTAGCCGAAAATCGATCGACAATTTTCCCGAGCTACCAGAAAAAAACGACCGCTTAACGACCGAGGGCGGTCGATAAAGTTAAAGCAGTGGTTTCGATCCTAACCGCCATAGCTGCGTCAGGAATGCAGGTCCCGAGGGTATCTTCGAAATCGGGCGTTCGTT
This sequence comes from Lasioglossum morio, assembly GCA_916610235.2. NCBI lineage: Eukaryota > Metazoa > Arthropoda > Insecta > Hymenoptera > Halictidae > Lasioglossum > Lasioglossum morio. The sequence goes on along the minus strand of OU744324.1, from coordinate 1,966,285 downwards.
TCCCTGTGTAGAGTTTACGTCCTCTAATCAGTCGCCTGAAGGGTCCGATTAGACTGCGGCCGAGATAGCGTTCATCGAAGATCCGTCGGATCTCTACTATCTGTCCGGAGGATCTACGTGGCCCGGGATTTCGACGTTCCCGGGGCCCGAGAACAGCCCTGGCCAAGGACATAAATATGATAGAGTCATGACCCGGGCCCGGAGGATCCACGCACGGTAGAAGAGACACGAACGTAAGCGTGTGTGCTAGTGCGTCGCGCCGCACGGGTAACATAATACGCGTGCACCGACGCTCTCGCACTTCTGGGACATGCATCATCGGTAGCCGTCCCGGTGTCGCAGTATTTCTCGGCCCCTTTCTTAGATCGTAACACGGTGGAGGCACCGAGTTATAGCCCGGTGCCTCGTTATCGTTGCACCGACTCCACTCTGGGGGTGGCTGCACTCGCGGACTGATTAATGCCGCGATTTTCGGGAACGCCGCTGCCCCTCGGCCCGGACGGTAGTCGTCCGGCGACTTTAGGGTGGTAGACTCGTTTCCAGAATTGCAAGGGTGCGGGATGCGACTTCTCATTTCTCGATAATTATTATTACTTATTTTAAACGGACCGAAGTCCTTTTATACAAATGTATGCAGTTTATAATAATAATAATAATAATAATAATAATAATAATATTTTATTCTCTTTTCGGAGTATGTATGCAGTTTATATAGTATGACAGAAACGAATCTTAATCTTAAGTCTTAATCTAAAATTTACATAATTATGGACAGCGCAAAACTAAGCAAATATAGGTACTATTAACGAATAGTACAGCGCAATTTCATTGTGAATGCCTGTAACGTGCCATTGAAAAAATCAATATTATTATAAAATGTGTGTTGAGCTAGCAATAATGCGATTTAAAGGATTTATTGCTCCATATGAGGATTTGGATTTCATTGTTTGAAATCCTGCTCTAGTGCTCAAAACACGTGTCAGGTACATAGAAATTAATTTGCCTGAGGAGTGCGGGACAATCTATATTATTATTTATCTAATTAAAGATAAAGCTCAGGTCGGAAACTGTTCTACGATCAGATAATGTTTCAAGGTTGACTGTGTTTGATATTTTAGAGTATAATTATGATCAGAGATTGACATTGGATTGTTTGTCTTATATGCACAAAACCTGAGGAATTCATGCTCCACCCTCTCTATCATGCAATAATGCAAATAATGCAAACCTGAGGTTTTTTTAGTAGTCAAACGCGCTAGATGAAAGATCATTCTAGGTCGTAATCGCCCTCGAAAGTCCTACTTTTACGTTTACGAGGCGTAAATTTGCCTTGTAAAATTCAATTTTTCTATAAATTTTTAGTTAGAAGTAATTCTGCAATTTATCAAATTCAAATTTCGACGTTTCGATCTATGTTCAGATGATCTTCAAGAAAATTAATACTTGCGTCAGTAAATGTTTAAACAAAACATTATTATATTGACTATTGATATCAGTTGATTAACCAATGAATATCTAATTATGAAATAACTTACTCACTTGCTTTATGAAAATAATTTTAATTTCTTAGAACAGACAAAACACGTGCAATGTAAATTTGCATTATTTGCATTATTCGGCATCATGTAACTGTCGCAGCTTCATGAAAACAGCTACACGCGTGGCTGTGTGTTTCCGAATAATGCAAATTATCATCCAGCGCTTTCGATTACTGGAAAAACGAGTCTACCCCCTCAAGTTTTCGGACAGGGCTCGCTCGAACCCGTTGCTTCTTCAAACGCGTTACTTTTGGAACGGGATCGCTTCCTCGGTGACTTCAATTTTGGGATATGTCGAGAGTTCGAGGCTTCAGTAGTTCTAATATTCCGATGGCAAAACATTGGCTCTGAAAACCCTTCAACAGAATTAACGAGCTCGAAACCGCGACACATCAAAGGGGCAATTTATGTGCAGCATGTTTCGCGATTTTTCGCCGGAAAGTTTGTCGGTGTGCGAAAATAAACTGACGTCGGTATCTCGGCTGAAAAGTCAAGCGACACGCTGCGGCGCGGCGCGGCGCGGCGCGGCGCGGTGAAATATCGGCGAACAATGTTGGCCGGCGCGGCGATCGCATTTCCATTCGGAACGGCAAACAAAATTATCGTTATCGTCGTTCAAGAGTCACGCCGGAATTATCAGGGATTAATATGCCGAGCAGAACGGCCGCGTAAAAGGAATTGATACGGCGGTAGTTGTAACACGAACGGCGATGTGACTCCTAGCGGGGCGCCATTGCCCGTGAATCTGATAATGGCAAGAAGGTATATCGAAGGTGTACAACCGCCGACCGGCTATCATTCGTATTCGCGGCTGCATCCTGCGTCTGATACATGAAGTGTCCTGCGCGCAGGTGTCGCAGGACAAATACGCCCGGTCCCGGCTATCTCTCAACCGATCTACGACATCGCGATATCCGGGCTTGTTCCTCTGCAACGAAAATCAGGAATCTGTTCTACCACACCGAACGTAAATACTCTATTGCGTATCGCCACCTGAATGTACGAACTAGGTAACTTACAATTCCTTATTTTCGAGAACTTGATGAAACAGTATTTTAAGATTTTAAGATTATGCTAGGGAGACCGTTATTATAAACATAATGCCAATATCTGCTTATATTTCTTTATTTTAAGTGGAACAATACATGGAAAAACATCATTTTGGATTAAAATTTTTTTTAACTTTTTTTTTTGAAAAAAGAAACAGAAGTTGCCCACTTTTTACATTAACAAGATTGAACTAAATTATGATTCACTAAATGTCGTAGATTACTTTGGTAGGTTACCCAGTTTTTACATTAAATTCTACTTGATTTCTTCGTTAATACAAAGTAGATAACTCAGGCGGCGTTATTATACTATTTATCGTAGGTCTGCCACTGCGTTTTACGTGTTCATCCTAAAGAATTGAAAGTCGAACAAGTCCTCATGTATGAGGGTCGTCTGAAATGTTTTGAGCCCTACATGGAAACACAGTCTCCTTTTAAGTCAGTACAGTTTTCCCAGCGATATTCCGACCTGTTTAACCCTTCCAAATAGTGGTTGGCGTCTTGCTCCGCAAAATATTCGTTTACGTATGCGTTGACCTTCTCGTTCTATGAAAATCTCTGTTCTCCCAGCGGAACTTTAATCTTAAGAAACAGGAAAAAGACGCTGGGAGCCAGATCTGGTAAATACGGAGGGTGGTGAACCAATTCGAAGTACAAATTCGTGAATTTTGGCCATGGCGACCGTCGAAGTGTGAGCAGGTGCGTCGTCTTGTTGGAACAGCACTATATATTTATAAAAACACTGACATCGCTTGACACAAACGACTGCCAAACAACAACTGAGCGTTCAAAATGTCTGAAATTTTCACAGGCATCTTTCAAAGGATATTACACTGTAGTACCAGAGTGGTTTTGACGAGTAACGTCATCTTCCTGTTGAGGCTGAAACTTTTCAGACGACCCCTTGTATTTCGGGGATGAAAGTGTTAATTAAAGTGGTTAAGAAGCTAGCTAAGGAAAAAGGGAGTCTGGCAGTAAGGCGACCATGGGAGAGTTAGAGGCATCAGCCGAGGGCATCTAGCCATTTGTCAGAGTGCTGAAGGGAGCAAGGTACAGCTCCAGCGAACAGGAAGAAGCAGGAAGGGTAGTCTGCGAGAGGTGGGCCCAGGATCGCGGGTAACCCGATACTTTTGCAGGGATGGTTTATGTGGTGACACTCGCAATTCCGTGGTGGACACACGACTCGCTATGACCTTGCGGACCCCTTCGAGATGGACCCCCTGCCGGGCTACGCCGAATCCTCTTAAGGAGTAACGATGACCAACGGCCGAGCCACTCGTAAAAATTCCGTATGAATCCCCGGAGAGGCGTATGCAGAACTGGGGTTTATACTCGCGAAAGTGTCGCTGGCATCCGTGCGAATTAAGAGCCACCGTCCTCGATTTAGCTGTCTCACTTCGGTGAAGCTTGCTCCCCGACATGAACGGTCCGACAGGAATTCTTCGTCTTCATCCTCGGAGGATCTTCGGGTCATTCTTGTGTTATTTGAAGATTCTACGGTCTAGCAATCAAAGATCCAGTCGGTACGCGAAGAATTTTAGTAGACGATGTGAAACGTAGAGAATCTAGGGAATGCCACCTGGTTCGACGTTACGTTAGAGTGCGTTTCAATGTAGAACCCGCGGTTCTAGAATCTGGATGAAGTGATTCAGACGGGAATGATTTGTGGAATGGAAGATTGCGTTGGAATTGAAATCTGCTGTAGGCTAATGTCTGTGCTATGATTAGCATGAGGATCTATGCGTGTATGCTGCATATTGCGAGATTGATGAAATGCTTTTAGCAAGCTTTGTTCAACCAGCTGTGTTTCAGTAGTATCTCGATTTTCAATGATTAGATTTGTCTGAAGTTGTCGAATGAGTAGCGAGAGAGAGAGAGAGAGGGAGTAAAGGATAAATATTCTTCGAAAAGTAGAGAGTTAGGAAGGACCGCGAGTTGATGGCCGATCCCCGGGAGACTCGGTTGAATTACAGGCTTGCAACATTGTAATCGCGGGTATTTATTGCACCGGTGGAGATGAGGTACGTACCCTCCGGCTAGATACCCCGCATATCACGCGACGCACCGTGTCTTCCCGTCGAGTTTATATTTCCTCGGCTCTTACCTCTTTTACCTTCTCTTCCTCCTTCTCCTCGTTCGTAGATCAATAATCAGATTAGACTGTTCGGGAGATAGGCGCACACGCTCGCCGGGGGAATTTCTGTGATTATTATATCACGGAGGATGGTTTTATGACCAGCCGGTTCAGGAGCTGTTGCCGTGCTGCTCGTTAGAAAATCTGAATGAATAGGAGCATCCATGGAGACCGGGATTTTTCCCGCGTGTACGTATAAAACAGCATATAAACGACGATCACGAATTCCGGTTATACGCCGCGACGAAAAACTGGATTTTCCGGGATCGTTCTGGAGCACGAAATCTTGGTATTTAAATTATTCAATTAATTAAGCCAATGAGCTCGATACTGCTTACCCGCGGATTCAGGAGCTGCTGATACCAGATAACAGAGACGCTGTTATCGATACGCATTTTCAACTGGAGTTTTCTACTTTGTGGGATGCTTTGCTAGTCGAGTAAATTCGAATGTTTAGTAGAATGTCCTTGGTAAGTTTGCGAAAAATCTGAGTTCGTCATGCTTCGTGAATTTCGTAGATATTGGTAAATGCTTGAAATAACAAACTCTACGCCCAACAAAAGTTTAATGTTCTCCTAGGCTACGGTTCGATCAATTACTACTGAGAAATCAAAGAACAAGTGTCTTGACAACAAGCATTGACGACACACGTACAACACGTGTAGCAAAATGTCCATATTAAAGTATTAAATCACATCAAAAACAAACGCAATGCAAATACATGTTGAAAAGGATTCAAACTAGAATCGAAACGTCGATGATTATTTGATATAATCTGCAAAATAGTTCTTTGATTTCTCAGTAGTAATTGATCGAACCGTAACGCCGAGAACATTAAACTTTTGTTATTAACAATAATACGATCGATATAAGAGACATATCTACGCCCAACGATTTGAATAAATCGGTAATCCATCACGACCCAGAATCCCACGGACACGTCGTCCACCGCTGAAACACGCTTCGATATCCGGCTGGCAATTTTCCTGGGGAAAAATCGCAGGAACCTGTCCACGGCGCAGTGTAAGACAAACGATTATAGGAACTGCGCTCGAGCTCCCGTAGATCATCGGACAAATAATTTCGCTAGTTTCCTTTCACGAGCGCAACAGCCACGGCCGATGATGGATGCATCGGCATTAATCAAGCCTCGGAACCTCGCCCGCACCGCGGGGCTAATATTTCCTAAAGCGAAAAAGAAACGATGGATATAAATTTTCCCGGTTCGGGCCGTGGGCGTTCGCAAATGGATATACCGCTCGGCCGTTTTCGGGCTGTCCGGCCAATTCGCGTGTGCGATTCGTGCTCCATTTGTATCGGTATGGTACAAGCGACAACGCTGTCCAATAACGGCAGTCGCGAGGCTACAAGTCCGATTACAAATTTTCCATCGATCTACGGACGCCACTCCAATTATCCACGGCACCGTGACACACTTGCACACCGACAGAAATTTCGTCGTACAACGGAAATTAACATTCGACGCCGATCTATAGATTTTCCATGCTAGATATTTTCTTGAAAAACAAACAAATAAATCCAACAAGTATTTGGAACCTTTCTTTTCTTCATCGACAGTCGCGACAGGCTAAACACAGCGTTCTTAAACTCTTTTAAAGTTTCTCCGTAGCGATAATGAAACTGCATTTTCACACAGAGAAATTTTTCCAGTCCTAAAATTCGCGTCCGTGGTAAATATCAGAACGACAGGCGTTAACGCCACGCGAAGTGAACATCGCCGTACTCGCAACGGAGCTCTTAGAGCCCATTAGCTTCGCTTTTCCAGCGTTAAACGTTACAAACGTTGAGAAATTCAGAGCAACCCTGTGTGAACGCGGCAGAACGGAAATGAATATTCCCCATGCAAGAGGTCTCGCGTGGAGCGTCTTCCAGAACGGAGATATGGAAATCGGCAACATTGTGAGCGGAAGCAAATCCCACAATGCTGCTCCGCGATAAAGAATCCCTAGGAACAAGGGGACGTCCCGACGGCGAAGTACCAATAAAATCTTCAGGTTCCGAGGATCTCGATGCGGACGTAAAGATGTCATATTTGCCAAGAATTTCGCAGAACAAACCGCCTTGTACGATGTAGAAAGATCTTCTCTTCTTGCCCCCTGTTTCTCACTTCTCAACAAAGCAACCCAAAAGGAAAACGTCTCGTGGTACGCGCACCGTGAAAAACCCGCTGATGTATCGATAAAACGAGCAACGACGTTGATCAACCAACCACGGGAGACCGAACAATACTCGAGGAAACGGTGTACATCTGCCAAGTCGAGATAGCAGCGCGTATTATATAATTAATATACGTGTATCGGGGCCTGGTGTAATTACAACGGTTGATCCAATTACCATGAGTTCGTGGAAGAGCCGCATATCTCGCGTTTTCTCTATGCTATTATTATGACTTATAATATTAACATCCTTACGTTGCTCCGATACGTTGTACCTGCACAGAGGATCCTACAACAACACCCATTTTCGTTTTACATTTTAATTAAAAAATATGTGTTTTATTCATGATCGCTACACAATCAGGAGGGAATCAGAAGCTCCACCGTATCTGCGAACTTGTGACGACTGAACGCGTAACATTGTTGTTTTTGTTCGTTTATCGCAGCCGAAGGATCGGATTTTTTATTTCCACCCTCTCAAACACTTTGTCCAATTTCGTCTGATTCCACTTTCCAAAATATCCTCCACCAAAACATGAGCAAACATTGGCAAGATTCAACCAAGTCTCCCAATAAATATTCACGATTTTCCGCTCGACTGGCATCCTAGGGTTCAACGTAGTCCCACGTTTTCAGCAAAGGTGTAGTCGACAGGGTTTCCGAGAAAATCCGTGGATCTTATAGTCCGAGGTGCAGGGAACGACCAGCAGGCCAGTAGAAGATTATAATGCCGTGATCTAGATTAACGCTCTGACCGTCGCACAGCGTCCCACGCTCGCCAGTGTGTCCTCTTCTCGGATTCGCCATTCGCTACATTATTCATAAAATAAAACGCTAGAGAGCCGGTGCTCGGCTAGTCGAGCCGCAGACGAGAAAATCAGCGAGGATGCAACGAGCCGAGGCGAGCCAGCACGAGCTGTTGCGAAATTATGCGAAAATCATTCCCGCGGCTCCCGTCATCGCTTCCGGCGGCCCGGCTCGCAATAAAAACGATACTTCCGTGACGCGATCAACGAACATAAAAATGTCCGGCGTACCTTCCATAACAAAAGGAATTTGATAGACTCACCGAAACCGTGGAAAATCATCGCCATTTTTTGGGGAACATTGAAATTAGGGGTTCTCCGTTGTTATCCAAACGAATTGTTTCGTCGAGAATTCTTTTAATCGTATTATTATACCAGTATTATTTGTGGGTAGTTAGGGTGGATAAGGTGTACGTGTTTATGCATAAGATCGTGGGCAAGCTTGTGGGAAATTAATAGAACCTGTGGAACAGAGGTAACTGCGGAGGTGGAGCCTTGCGAGGCAAAATGGCCGCCATCCTGAAAGCTCTGACTCCAGTTGCTTGCCAATTTTGTTGCGAAATGTTCACTGAATGAAAGGACACGTTCAATATATTCTTTGAGAATATTTTCATAAGATGCACGAACTTACCAAATGTTCACTCGAGAGCCTCTAGATAAACTAAACAACATTACTTCTAAAACAGTGCATGTAGATATACAACATAAAAATTACAAATATACTGACTATTCTCGAACAAACTATGAAAACGTCATCAATTTTCAATCAACGACTCGTAGACCCTAAACATTCAATCGTCTTCGGAAATACTGTTGTGGGCATCTGTCTGGGAGATCGAGAGCGTTGTGTCGCCGGAGATCGTCCGATCGCGGTTTTCCGATCGTTAGGCTGGTCACGTCTCGAGAGATCCTCTCGATCAGGCTGCGAGAAGGACAGAAGCAAGGGGCATTTATCGGCGGACGCATTAATTACGGGGATCTCGAGCCGGGGAGGACAAGCTTTATCGTGGAAATAATAATTTACAGCGGCGGCTTAAATCCTCGCCGCGGCTTGTCAGAAGCGTGGCGAGGCCGCCGGCTTAAAACTCGACGGCCGGAGAACGGATAGAGCCGTCGCGGATAGATCCTTCCCGATGGCTCGAGGGAATGACTAACGTCGAGAGGGCACGCGCGTATTCCGCGCCGAAACGCTTGTCATCCGATGCTGAAAAATCGTCGCGATAATTAATTCCAGTGACGTGATCGATGGAGCGCTGTCGCAGATTCTTAAAATGGAATCGCGCCATTGTCGTCTCGCGTCGGCTCTTGTGAACATGGATTTTTATTTTTTCTTTTCCTGTTCTTGTCTTTTTAACGTACAAATTGGTCGGAGCGTTAGGCGACTATCTTTTTATGTTGAATCGCGGTTGTTGTTCGTCGTAAGCTTGTTCGACGGTGGAATTATTTCTTGTTGTCAAGGTAAAACATCTGGCCTTTTACCTTACTCTGCGAAAACTCAACATCTAGGTATATTGGGAAATACCTGTTCTAATCGTGCGCCCGTCTTGTAGACACCTCCGACAACACTTTCTTAAAACTAAATATATTTCGTCCACCGTCCTCGTATATAATTATTTACACGTAACCTCTCAACACTTGTTAATGACGAACGTGCCTGTAATGTAAGCAAATTTTTAAAGGTACAAGAATCATGTCAATTCCGGGTGATCTGTGAAACATGTGCGTTCAGACGTGTTCTCGACGGAAAGTGTGAAAATCAACATTCCAAAGCAGAAATTGTGAAAATTCTTTTTAAAAGCGGTATTCGCGGCGAGAACTATTCGCAATGGCGCGATCGGCTCGCTGTTCCAAGCAACCGGCGATTTGTACGGCGTTTTAACGACGCCGCGATGCGAATTTAAGGTCCGAACGTTGGAATTCGCGCAGCTCGAACTTTGTTGCTACATTGCTGGGAAATCGCAGGAATGTTTAATTGGCCGCGCTGGTGTCTTCGGATTTTGGCGCTTAATCGGCGGTTTAACCGGCGATCGGCACGAGTGGAATCTCAAACGTGTTTCGTAATATTTTAGTTCTCGATTCGTGCCTGGGATAGCGGCGCGGCCCGCGGGTTTTAACTAACTGACGTAAAACGTTAGTGTTTGGATAATAGAACAATTATCTAGTTACAGTATTAATCCTCATTGATTTGTGTACTAATTCATATTGTTTGAGAATTCGAATATCATCGAGTCGGATCATGGAGGTTCCAATGCTTCGAATAGTATCATATTTGGACTCGTTTTACTCAGAAACGTGTCACGAATATGTTGGTAAAAGTTTCATAGAGAAATTGTGAGAAACAGAAAAGTTATCACTGGATTAAAATTGTCTCGTTACACTTCTGCTCAAGTGTCTGGGTGTCTGGTAGGGTCCGTTTTGCAGTAGCGGGGATAAATTTGTCGCCAGCATCACGCGCGTCTCTGTCGCATATATCGAGATTACATTGCTCCTACCATTCCCGAAGTAAGTTAGTATCGTCTCGGCGGCAACGGTCGCCGAATGAAGACGCGTGAACCGCACGCAGCGCGATTCCTGAAGCGGCACGTGAGAAATCGCGGTCTCTGCGGGGCTCGTGTCCTCGCGGGCATATCTCGACTCGAGTGAGGCCCCGGAGCGAGCCTGTGGGCCTGTAGGAGGGAGAAGAACGGTCGCGGAGGCCGTAAAGAAAAGAGCGAACCGAAAGAAAGAAAGAAAGAAAGAAGTCCGGGGATCGAAAAGAAGCAGCGCGCGAAAAGCAACGAACCAACGCACGATGGGAAGAAAGAAAGAAAGAAAGGGAATCCACGTGCTCCACGGGTGCCGAGTGTGCGAACGCGCGGCAAGTGGTCCCCGCGGCGAGTAATCGCGTATATAAAAGATTTCCGACTCTTTGTGGCGACCGGGGTCTGTTTAGGCGAATGCGAGCAAACCCTCCGCCGTGAGCTTAGAATACCGTCTCTCTCTCTCTCTCTTACATTGTATAATAATGTATCGCATATGGCGCATCTTGTAAAACTCTGCGGGCGTCCCCCCACCGTCTCCGGCCCTGGAACACGGATGTGCAACGAAGGACGGATGGAAACGTGAATGAGGTTATTCCCGGTCGTGGAGCTCCTCTGGTCTTGCGAGTCCGTTCATTCATCCATCGGGCCTCTCTCGCGGGAACCAAGACGATGGAACACACTGTGTTTGCTACTCTCCGTTTCTTTCTCCGTCTCACCCCTCTCTGAAGTGGAGACCTTCTCTGTGGAGACCTTCTTCGGGGGCTTTTTTTCTACCCCCAACTCGAATCCCCTTTGTGGCAGCCAGGCCACGAGAGGTGTTCAGACCTGCGATGCGATTAGAGGATGGAGCTGTGATGGGTTAATGAAGCGGGAACTGTTTGCGGGCTGTTTGATGCGGTTGGAGACTACTGAGGATAGACTTCGGGAAGCTTGTATTTCTCCTTGTTTCCATGACTTTCGGGATTCTCTAGGTGGAGACTGGATTTCCAAGACAGTTATTTACTATACACTCATTTTAGAATTTTTTAACTCAAAATTAATCGAAATGAATCAAAAATTCATTTAGAGGTAATTCCTATACATGTGTGTCAACGAACTGTTTTCATATTTAAAAATTGATAAACTAACTCAGGCCCCCGATTGCCGCTGATTATCTTCGGTACATGATTCACGTGCAGTTTTCCTGGATAGGGAAAGTACGGAGAGGATGGGGGAACAGTTTTTCCTGAACGATCCCCCTAAATCATGTCATTCGGTGTATCGCAAGACAATGATTTTTCAGAGATGCCAGATATCGATGGAGTGAATGGGGAAATACGGGAAAACAAAAGGAGGATGTGGCCACACGACATCGTGCACGCACCGTGCAGCAACGATCTCAGCAATTGGAAAACGAGAAAATGGAGAATAATGATCTGATACCGCGAACGGAAAAGCAGGAACCCGTAACATAACGAGTCTCGTTGTTTCGGGATCGAATAACGAACCCATTCAACCATCCGGGGATTTCGGTTTCGAAATACGATCGTAACGAGAAAATATTATTTTCGCACACGGACGCGAGCAGAAACGCGAACTGGCTCGATGTTGTCTTCATTAACATCGGACATTTCGCATTTGCAAACATTTTCAACCTATCGACTGTACTCCCTTTGTTAATTTCAACGGTGCACAGCATTTTTGATACAAGATTTAGGATAAATATTTAATAAGTGCAGACAATTTTTAATCTACAGAAAAACGATTAAACACCTTGTTACAGGAACTAAAAAGAGGACTCCACTGTTCAGTGAAATTCTTGTGAAATGTACAATGCTCATTTTTCGGCGCAAGAATGGGTTAACTTGGACGACCTAGACTCATCAGGTTTCCACATCAAAGACCTGTGCTCTCCACCGATTACGGGTAGCGAACCGAGGAGACTTGTGAAATCACAACGCGAAGGGTTAAATTAAAAACTGCTTTGCCCCTCGCTCGATCAAGTTAACGAAAAGAATTCCACGGTCCTCGAGATCCCCATTCAAGTGTCGACGAGAGTTAGCGTCGAGTCGTGTCAACACCTCTTCACAGTGGCACAAACGAAACAACCTGAGCCTTGTCAAAGTAGCTCTGTCATCCAGCACGGGCGGGAAAGCCTGCGGGCAACATCGTCGAGGGACTCGGTGGCCAAGTCCCTGTAAAACCTAAACCTAATCTAATGCATTAGCCACGCAGAGTTTCGGGAGTGTCGAGGGTCTCTTGACTCGAGGCATATTGTCATCGGTCCTGATCCTATTGACAGCCCCAATCCTGGTACAATTCCGCCGCACAATGCTAGCCAGGCCTGGTTTGCACGCAGCGGGACGCTACCGCGTATTTTCGCCTAATCGGATTCTTTCGACTGGATTGGGTAATCGACTGACCCTGTTTCGGGTTCTACGGATATTCACCTTCCGACCAAGGTGTTTCGTCGAGCCCTTTCTTATTCTTTTGTGCGACGCGATTCTAACTGGAACTCGTTCGATGGGTTGCAATTGCAATTCGTTTGCGAACTACTACATATAATAATAATTGCTTTATTTCCAGCCTTACAGCTAAGAAAATGTGACTTGGTTTACATTAACCTATTTATACAAAACTATCTTATTTCACACATTCGTTCCATACCCTCTCTCATTCATTTCTATGTCTCACACATTCCTACCCTGGTCTACTCTCTTAGTATCCTAATTATCACTAACCCGCTAAATTCTATACTTATTGTTCCCCTCCCCATTCCCTAATTTTTCCATTTTTTGTTTGGTATTCTCTTTGGTTTATTTGTGCTCTCTTTTCTCTTTTTTTCCTCAACTTCTCCAACCACTCTTCAACCTTTCTATCTCTTTTCCCGCTCACTACATCCTCGAGCCTGACCATTTCCCCCATTATCCTGCAATCCCTTGTCAAATGCTCTAGGATTCCATACTTGTCCCCACATAGGTCGCATCCTCTTGCCTCTTCCTCCAGCCAGTATCTGTTCCAATTTTCTCAATTTCCGCATCTTACCCGCGCTATGAGTTTACGACTGTCTCCTCTACCCTCCTTGTTCAGATATTCCGGGTTTGCGAACTACTATAGCTTAAGCATTTGTAATTCATTGAATCGTAACATGAAATTGAGGATCGTTGGCGTTCTGTAGGAGAGGGGTTGTGCGAGCCCTTTCTTATTCTTTTGTGCGACGCGATTCTAACTGGAACTCGATGGTTGGGTTGCAGTTGTACTTCGTTTGCGAGCTACTAATTCTTAGGTTGTCGTAATGTTTTGGATTTTAATATAAAATTCGCGTGAACGCATTGAGGATCGTTCGGCGTTTTGTAGAAGAGGAGCGTCGATGGAGGAATCTGGGCGAAAGGTGGTTGAACAGAAGCCGTCCTCTCGAAAACTGGTGCGTGTTGGTGGATATCGTACAAATACAAATACGTGGCAGAGGCGGTTGGAGACTGGATCCGACGCGCGGCATCAGGGTTATAAGATCGGCCACGTCTCTATCTAGGTTCTTTAGTACGGCTGCGAGGGGACGCAATATATTTGGGTGGTGGCGAGTGAGATAGGTGGTTAGGTAGGTAGCCGTGGTGGATGTCGGGTAGATAGTCGACCGGCTTCGGTAATGGAGACTGCAGGGTGCCGCTAATGCAGTAGCGATGTCACGGTGCCCGTTGCATCGGTATATTCCTTCCCTTTCCGGCCTTTTGCTCCACCGCGGTTTACCATACGTGTCCCTTCTTACCTTTGCGATATCACCGGACTTCTACGTGTCTCTCCTCTCTCTCTCTCTCTCTCTCTCTCTCTCTCTCTCTCTCTCTCTCTCTCCTTGCTCTCAGTGCCTCGGACCCGCGGAGATCTCTTCGTCGTTCTTTATCTGTGCGGCTTTCTTTTTCCATCTTCCTCTCTGCGTCTCTCTTTCTCTTCCCCTGGACTTAACGGAACCCTATCTCGGGGACACAGCAGATATCCGGACGATGGGAAACATTCTCCGATGTGTTTGTATCATTTAAAGTGAATGGAAAAATGGGCGCCGCCTGCATCCCGCAGTTACGATAATTTCTTGGTTATTTTTGTTATGCCGCTTTCCCCCCTCCCACCCCGCCACCCTCACCCTCGCTCTTTCTCCACGATGCTCCAGGATTCTCCTCCTGTCTGCCAGGATGCTTGCTCGACTTCTTTTCTCGTTAATTGGCCAGTCGTACACGAAAAATGCGCCCCGGCACGGAGGAACGTTCTCAAACGGTTTTATGGAAATTCGTGGTTTCGAGGAGAACGAGGAAACCGAGTTTAGGGTATTTATGGTGGTTGCTCTGCCGGAAATCCTTGTGCGAGAGTACACGTATAGAGATGCGGTTGTCGTTGCAGCTGCTGGAACTGGTTATTTAAATTTACTGCTCGTAGCCGCGAATCGGCTCTAACATTAAATAATAACAGCGTTTATGAAAATAATATGGCTGCGCGGTCGCGTTACGAGAAGATATATCAAATCGAGTAGCTGTTCGCTGGGATACGGCTGGTTTTTGTTAGATCGCTTTGCCGATTCCCGTTTTAATTATGATTTCGAGTCTGATGGTTCGCGACTTATTCGATCATAGTTATCATTGTTTCAAGCGTGCTTCTTACACGTGCTTCTACTGGTTCAACGTACTTTTCAGTAAACTGTTATCAATCCTTCAAAGTTCAGCTGTGTTTCTTAATTCCAGTCTTGGAATAATAGTTTAAGTGTATAGTCTTAAGTTACGCATTAAGACTAACTGAAATGGTTTAAGTGTATAGGTTTGAGTGGAATAATCGTATCAAGAACAGCGAATAACTCGGCCATTATTTAATATTTCGTTCTGAAAAAACTGCTGAATAAAGTTATGTTAACGTCACAGTAAAAAGCTAGAATTCTATACTTGATAAATTATCCTTCTTTTTCCCGAAGACAGCACATTTTTAGATAGCCAAGGTAGTCCGTGTCCGTACTGACATATCCATTTTGTCTTTTCCAGAATGTTTGGCAGCATGAAGCGTTGCGCCCGGTGCCAAGCAGCGATCCTAGCCTCTGAGTTGGTTATGCGAGCCAGGGACCTTGTGTTCCACGTGCGCTGTTTTTCCTGCGCTGCCTGCGCAGTTCCTCTGACCAAGGGTGATCATTTCGGGATGAGGGATGGAGCGGTGCTCTGTCGGCTGCACTACGAAATGGGTGCAGAGATGCACCCGTCGCAGAGTCCTCCGGTTCCGGTCTACCCACCAGGTCCTCATTACCCCGGCCAGCCGTTCCCCTCGCCGGAATTCCTTCATCATCACCACCATCATCCCTCCCATCCGCCGCATCCTCATCATTCGATGCACCCGCAACACCCCCATAGCCACGTCAGCCCCGTGCCGCTTCAACCTTCAACGCCATCCGTTCCCGATGCAGGCTCGCCACCGAAAGTACCCTACTTTAATGGCGCTGCGGTGGTACCACCACCTAGGCAGAAGGGCAGGCCCAGGAAGAGGAAGCCTAAGGACCTCGAGGCTATGACTGCTAACATAGGTAAGCTACCATCAATTACGTTTCCGCAATTATTTCGGTTCTTGTGGGGTGCGACGGATAGGAGACGTTTGAAATGAATGCCAGTGAGATTATATGTTAGAAAATTGAAACCGAGGAGAATTACTATTATTACGCGAACGTAATTTCAAAAGGAACTGCACGAGGTGTAGGTATAAATTAAATTGAATGTATGTGGGCAGGCTTATCTAAATGCTAATTGAAACGAATAAGATTTGAACGTTCAACGCCCCATAAAGTCATCAATTAAATGCCAATGCGAAGCGTCAGTGCAAGCAAACCTTAACTGTACATTGACAATAACAATGTTCCTGTGCTACTCTTAATTATATAAGATACCAGGGGGAGAGGTAACGTTCTATGGCTGTCTGAAAAAAAAAACACAGACAGTATAATATATTCTCGATATTACTCAAAGAGTAGCACACTTTACGCTCGAGGAAATTGTATAAGAAATTGGCGAGATTGCAAGTCAATGCTTTCTAATTGTATAGTCCACTAATTGCATGATATATATTTTTAACAAGTCACGTTCCGAAACTTATACATATTTTCATACTTGATTATCTGTCGCACAATCTCTTCGATCAGTTTATTATTGTAAATAATCATACACTATTACAATTTGGTACATGGTCCAATCGAAGTGTAATATCTATCGAAGGATCTCCGACGCGTATATTTTCCTTGACCGCATCAGGCCCAAAACCGACCCGAACTGTCTCAAAATGGACAGTCTAAGAGCGCTATTTCACCCACATAGTCATATCAGGGACTGCAGCGTAGTCTCCGAGAATTTTCGCGATCCCGTGTCTGGGTCCTGCGATGCGATCAGAGTCTCGCGCGGGCCCGTTGGAATTTTCGTTCGGGTCCCGTCGCGAGCGTGTTCCGTCGCGTCGGGCTCCGCGATTTTTCGGGGCCTGTCGTGGAGAGAGCACACGCGGCCAGATCTCGCACGTAGTCCCGGACACACGGATCCTCCCCGCGTGATTTACGGTCGCGCGTGGGCGTGCGGTGTTTGCCACCGAACCCTGATAAAATTTGTCGCCGCGACATAAATTCACGAATCCAATCCCAAGCGAAGCGTGTACGTGTCGCGCGCCGCTTCTCTCTCTCCTCTGATCCACCCACGAGGACTTCATCTCGATTGTTGACCGACCGTGGGAACAAACTGTTCTCGTCTTCTCCGAAGACTTCTCGAAGACCTCGAGACAAGAGCCACCCGGCCTTCGACGTTCCAGGTCTCTCTTTCCTCCGACTTCTTTTTCCTCGATTTTCGTCACGAAAAAAAGAATAAAAGAGGAACACGGGAGAGATGATAGCCAGGGACTCTGGCCCTCGCCGATCACTGGGAGTCGCATCTTCTATTTGGTCCCTGGCCGATGAGGCGCGAAAATTTATCGTCGGAAATAAAATAATTTGGCAAGGGGCGGGAGAGAGAGAGAGAGAGAGAGGGAGAGAGAGAGAGAGAGAGAGAGAGAGAGAGAACGGACGGTGCCGCGTCGATTGGGCCTTTTTTCTGGCAAGGTCATCGGGTCTCTCTCTCCTTCTCTCTGTAGGGACATCAACGTTTTATCATCTTCGCGACTTTTTTCTCGTCGATTTGGCCAACCGGCTGCTGGACCCGTTCCTGAATGAGACGTCGCGCGGGTTTTATTGGAAATTCGAGATTAGGGGTTGGGAAACGTGTAAAGTCCGCCGAGGAGAACGTTTCAATTTCGAGGGAGAATGATAGCGGTGTAAAACTGGTGTTATTAGATACCTGACCGGTCGGAAATATTCATTTATTCGTGTTTGCGCGGGCAGATCGAAGATGGTGATATCGTTGATTTGAAGAGGAGGAAAGATTCGAAAGGATAGATGAGAAACTGTCGGCACCGGGATTAGACTAGTTTTCCAGTCTACCCGTAGATCGCGAGGCGCGATACCGTGTGCCGATCGCGATCTTATCGATCCAGCCTCGATTCATTCGGGTACCTCCTTGATCGCTCTGAACGACTGTCAAGCGCCGCTTTTAGCGTCCGAGACAACCGGGGTCTCGGGGACAAGATAGCTATACCGGAATGAGGTATCGTGCCTGCGAACTATTTGCTGCATAGAGTTGTAATTGGCTGTGTGTATCCACCGGTCTTTCGCATACGCTATCACCCTTCTTGTTTGCACTCGGGGAGCTAATGAGCTGTGATACACATCAAACACCGGCTAGAGTCGCGGCCTCGCCGACTCTGAACGCCGCTTCCGACGGTTCGTCGCTGGCGATCAAGGACCCGATCCTTGCTGCGATCGACTTATCCCCGATCGTGACAAGACCCCGAAATTTCTCGCCAAATTTTCCATTGATCCAGATGCGTTTTTCTTCCGCGAGAGAGATAGCGAAGATTGATCCTGAAAGATCTCAAGAGATTGTACAGGACATTGTGGATCTCGTGTGTTTGTAGCTCCAATGTAGACTCTGGGGCTGAAGGGTTTTTAGCATTTTTTTTTTTTTGTTGATCTTATCAAATTCTGATATATTAACCCTTCGGGGATGACGTCATTGCACCGTACTGACTCTGAAGAATACTTTAACCATCTTGCAGCATCCCTTTCACGACTAAATATTGTAAATGATTCCAAATGTAACTGTGGCTATGAGGTTCAGGACCTTAACCATATTATTTGGCAATGTAACTTTTATTCGAATCACAACGAGTTGGTCTTATGAAGGGATTGAATAAGCTCAATTTGTTCCCACCCTTGAATGTTAGATCGTTGCTCTGTAAACCGAACATTCATGCGTGTCATCTTCTTTTGAATTTCTTCATACAATGTAATCTACAAATTTGAAATTATGTATATGTCAAATACGCTGTATTTATATTAACCCAATTGTAAAGCTTCATAACCTCCAAAGGGGAGTTACATTAAGCTCAATAATAAAAAAAAAGAATACTTTAAAATTGATTACATGTAGTCAACTTGTTAGATACGATACACTTTAAATTTTGTTACACCATTCGAAACACAGTGTGCGTCACACTAACATTACTAAAATGAATGAAATACTGAAGTCCACTATAAAGACCTGCCGACGTGTCTGCAATAACAGATAGACTAAATGCGGTAAATGTGGAACATACTGGAAGGAGACTGGCAGGTTCAGTCGGTGCGGTGGCACCCCTAATTTGCCCGCAAAATGAATAAAGTATGCGCGGGTTCTCGGGCCCGTGGAATATCGTCGATTTTAAGTGGGATCGGAACAATGGATTTCCCGAATATTGACGTGACGGGTTTACCGGAAAGACGAACAGCCCCGGTCGCCGCATAAATCTAACTGGTCCTACCCTTGTTGTCGGGCCGCGCCGGAAAAGATCCCCCGGCCCGATTACACGGATACACACAGAGTCGGCCGATACCGGGGCGGCTCTCAAAAAAATGCCCGGGCGACGCCGCGTTGGTTTAATTAAGACGCATAATCCGGATGTTGGGATTTATGTTGCAGATTTAAACGCGGACTACATAGATATGCCCTTCGGTAGAGGGGGGCCGGCGACTCCCGGCATACCTGGCTCGAACAGCAGAACAAAACGAATGAGAACGAGTTTCAAGCATCACCAGTTAAGGACGATGAAGAGTTACTTCGCGATCAATCACAATCCGGACGCGAAGGATCTCAAGCAACTTTCCCAGAAAACTGGCTTGCCAAAAAGGGTGCTGCAGGTAAGGCTCAACAGGCCGCGGATTCTCTTATCGTTAGCGTTCCGGAGAGTTCTCTCTCTCCTTCCCCGAAGACAAAGAGAAAGAGTCCCAGTAAATTGACAATCTCCTTTTTGATCGGGACTTCTGTGTTGCTGTTCTTCTCATGCCGGCGAAACAACCGATCCTGCTATCGTTTTACTCGCGGTCCAATTTGTTTTCGCCGGACATGCTAGTCGAGAGCTTTCCTACAGACTCTCCGTAAATCCTCCGACCCTCCTTCTCTCTATCTCTCACCCTCTCTCTCTCTCTCTCTCTCTCTCTCTCTCTCTCTCTCTCTCTTCGTACTCCTTGTCTTCTTCTTCTTCTTCTATTCAGGGGAATCTTTGTTTGGTAGCGTTTTACCTTCACCTCTTCATCTTCCTCAACCGCTCGTTCTTTTACGGCCGCTTGTTATAATTGTCAAACGAACAAATACGGCGTCTCGTTACGGTATTCAAACCAAAGGAGCAGCTCTCGTTCCCAAATTGTTCGACCATAAACTGCTAATGACGAAGACTGTTCTTATTGGAAACGGTAGGGTATCCACGTCTCCTGAATCTGTTAGACTAATTGAAATTCCTTCAGAAAAGAACGGGTAGCTGAAATTCTAATCGGATTACCATTTTTCTTGTTATCTGTGCCAGACATTTCAATGCTAATTTTTTGTAAACCTTGACTGAAACGAACATTGATTCAACCATTTCAGATGCTCGTAGCTTATACAACATTTTCTTCGAGACAATGCACGTTGGTCAAACAATTTTCGAAGGTGCAGACTCCGAAGAACAAAACTTTTCTGTTTCATTTTAAATTCGTAAAGTATGTCTTCATTTTACACTACGTATGAGAAATATAAAATCAGTGTGAATACAAATGTGAACAATATGAATTTTGATCATCAATTTCGAACTTGTTCTAAGAATTAAGGTACAAGGAAAAATCCACCGGCAGTCCAGTGAGCATGTTACAGGATCGTAGTAGATTTTCTGTGAGTGAGAATGCCGTTTGTGTGGCATCTTCACAAAGATAGCATTTCTGTAGTTTCGTCGTGAAAACGGGCATCGCGGTGTTCGCCGTTCGTCAGCGTAACCGTCTAGCCGCGTAATTAAAGCGAAATTTACAGGGTCGGTTCGCGGGAAAAATATAAATTTGCGGCGGCCGGCCTCCTCCAATTAGTGCGCGGCGTCAATGACGCATGACGACGCCCTTCATAGACGCTAAAAGTATCCAAGAGAGAGAGAGAAGAGAGAGAGAGAGAGAGAGAGAGAGAGAGAGAGAGGGAGGGGAGAGGAGAGAGGGATCTTTTTGGAGCGGCGTCGTTTCGGACAGATTGTATCGTTGGGGGTTGCTTCGTGTTGTTCGATTCCGGCGGTGTGTTCGGAATTTATGCGAGCCGGTTATACTATACGTTTATTTCTGGGCCCGGTGGGAGGTTAAAGATAGCAGAGAGATTGTTAGTACGCGAAAACCCGAGAGAAAATTCTTATCTTCGCCCTGTCACAGAGAGATTTCATGCGACGGTCCGTCTATCCGCTGTCTCGATCCTCCGACGAGATAAATGGCTCGCCAGATAAATATGGCAGTCGCCCGTTTGCGAACTTGTTTTCCAAAGAAACTTCGCCGACTTCGAGATTGTACAACTTTTACTCTCGAACGGGATTGCTTCGTGCTCGTTTCCTCGTGCTCTAGCCGTGTTTGCCAAAACGAACACGGAAAGATACTTTACGATACGTATTCTATAGTAGACTTGATTATTTTCTATAGTATAACTCTTGTACAGTAAAAGTAAGTAAGTTAATTACCAATCTGCGAAGAAGAAAATCAAATTTTTGTTCGGGCCGGTGACGCCAGCCAGCCGTTCGAAGTGAAAAAGTCCGAATCTCCAAAAAACTGTTCCACATTCCGGGATTATTTTTACCGCGAGATCTCGGTATCGCATCAATTACCCTAGCCCTCGAGGAAGCAAAGGGACCCGAGATCTGAGGAGGTTGAGGGTAGGGGGTTCAGGATCCGAGCAAAAATCCTCGTTAAAGCCACGCAAGAAGCAGCTCGTCAATTTCTCAATTCCCTTTACCAAGATTTCCCTCTGCAGGAAACACCGCCGCTCTCGAAACTCGGTCTGCGCGGAGAGTACGAAAATAAAACGAGACGTATTGGTAGAAAGTCTCGAGGATGCCTCTGTCTCCTTCCATCTCTCTTCCACTCTGTCTTTCTCTTTCTCGTTGTGTCGGATAGCTATCGCTCGGGCAAAGAAAGAAAGAACGGTTTCAAGGGGGGTAGACTGCTTTCCAGGGCCGGGTAAAAAAGGTGCAGAGAAAAGTCGCGGCTGGAAGATGGATAGCCGGTGGTTCGATCGTTTTTCTGTGGTCTTTTTCCTCGTGTTTGCTCGGGCTCGCGCGCTCGCGTTCCCCGGGCTCCTATAAAAATATTCACGTGCGGTCGAAACGCTCGCTCGCTCGCTCGCGCGATTCTCCGCTCGGAAACGTACACGGCCGCGCGCACGCTTCTCCCAATTAGTGCGTGCTGCCGGCGCGTTGAGGTAAAAGAACCGCATGGGCCGGCGTGATATTTCCGTCGACGAGCTTCGTCTCTGTGGCCTTTCGCCGTAATTATGGCCCTCCGTCAATCCGCCGCTACTCAAAATCCCCCGCTTCTGCCCGGGCACGGCGAACTTTTGTCGTAACGAGCGCCGCGTCGCCCGCTGCCCTCGTTAACCCACTACCGTTAAATTACATAGGCGAGAATCTATCCGCTGCCGCGCTCAGCCTAAATCCGCGGATACATGGATCCCCGATTCAGGACCCTCAAATTACCGAACCCTCCCCCCGTTCGCCTAATCTCGTCCCAGCTTCTGGGCTTGAGGGCCCGCCCGCCATTACCACGGCACACCACTTCCGCTCCGGCTACCGGGTACGGTAGCGCGTTTTTATGGCGAATTAATCTCTGCCGTTTCGTGACCGGGCCCCGGCCAACCTCTTCTCGGAAGAATTAGGGCCCCTACGTGTTACGGGCCCGCACGTAAACCTTTCGGGCATAGGATTGCTCTTGGATGTTGCGATCGTCGACTTGTAGTAATTCTAGGATGATGGACCATGCTGTGCGATTTCATGAAATAGGTGGAGGTGAATCGACAAGTTTTGTGGAATTAATTAAAACGGTCTATTTGCAATTCAGGCCTTCAAACGTTCAGAAATTCCCATGGAAACACGCTGTAAACTTGATTTGAAATTCCTCTGAAAATCAAGTGAATTTTATTTCAGCTGGATATATCGGTATCCCATCTGCTATAATAATAAACACGTAGATAATAACGTAATTAATAACACATCGCACCTGTCTACCAAACCTCGGTTTCTCCACCCTCCCTCACAAACCACTTAAACTCCCCTCAAAATCCAGCCGTAAGTCTTCCCCCACAAAATCAACACCGCAGAAAATTGTTTCTTGCATCTCGCTCCACCTTTTCCGATCCCATCTAAACAATTTCCCATCGACAGCTTGAACCCACCGACAAAGGCGCATCCCGTGGTCGCTAGAAAAGGCGAAGACACCAATTCTAGAGGGCGGGGCGCGCGTCATTACACCTGACGTCCGAGTGGGACCAGATACCTTAGACAAAGGGCAGGTAGACTGTTCGTTGGTCGCACGAAAAAGCTCTTCTCGCGGCTGTTATATATCTTCATCGAGGGGGTTAGCTCAGGGGAGTATAATTTAAATGCAGCCGCACGCGCGCGCTGCGCTCTCGGTCCGGGTTGTCAGCGGGCCGGTCCCCGGCTAGAGGATAGCTACATCGTCCATACAATGCGACAATATATAATGCGACGACGCGCATACAATCCGCGTCCCTCGTGCTCTCTCTCTACCCCCTGTATGTGTCCCGGATAGATAAAAGACGGGGCCGCGTCGCCATTTTCAAGATAGTCTCCTCCCCCGCGGACTGAAAACCTGAAGAGAGAGAAAGACAGAGAGAGAGAGAGAGAGAGAGAGAGAGAGAGAGAGAAAGACTTGAACACCGTGCAGGCCTCCCCTTCGTGGTCGAGGCGCGCACGAGTGTTCCTCTCCTGGTTTTCTACCTGTGTGCAGGTAGTAGGTATGTGTCTCTACAGGTGTGCTTGTATAACCGTGTGTCTCTGCCATACACACAGGTGTGCTTGTATAGCTGTGTGTCTCCACTCTGTGCACACGGAGAAACGAGAGGAGAGCGGCGACGAACGCAGCCGCGGCGAATGAGCGAGTATTCGTGCGTTTCGCGATCAATATCAAGCAAGATGGCGACCAAGAACCCTACGCCGCACCGAATACAATAGGCTGGTTCTCTCTCTCTCTCTCTCTCTCTCTCTCTCTCACTCGCTCGCTCGCTTTCTCTCGTTCTCTCGTTCTCTCTTTCGCTTTCTCTCTTTCTATCACTCACCACCTCCCCCGGCGACCCCTGGCCTTTTCTCTTTCTCTAGATCTTCTTTGGCTCATGCCGGCGCGGCGCCATCCAGTCACCCAACAGCTCACCGATCCCGGAGCCCAATCCGCGGACGAACCAGGATTTAGGGGATTTTATAGAGTCCCGCAGGGGGGTGGTCCTTTGTGCGATGTTTCGAGACGCGTTTGTCCCCGATGAAGGGTTCGGGGTGGATGCTAGGCTGCTTGAGGGATGATGGAGGGCTATTCCGGTTAGGTTCATGCGCGAGATTCTACCTCTGGTTTTGGAATTCGTGTGCTTCTGGAATTTCTATGACTATTTTCAAAGGCGTCCTTTCTCTTGGATTCTACACAGAAGGATTTTTTCTGTGTGCAAGATATAGATTTTCTGATACTCGTTTGAACGAGCCATTAACTGCGTTGTTTGAACACGAATTGACGATGAATTCGTACAGTATCGTACAAAAGAGAAAATCAAGTGCTACATTTTTGAGGTTCATTTAAAAAGCCCATTGGAGACGTACATTATGGTTTAGGAACGTCGAATAATTTCATGGTGTCGACGTGTTTGATCATGATGAAAATGGTGTGTTCGCAGGTCTGGTTCCAGAACGCTCGCGCAAAATGGCGGCGCATGGTGCTGAAGCAGGAGGGGAAATCGGACAAGTGCGACAGTGGCGTCGATGGCGGTTCCCTGGGCGACCTTGAGCTCTATGGGAACAGCACCGGAAGCGGTGGTCCACCGATGAGCCCCCCGTTCATGCTAGGAGGACCTCATAGTCCGGCGTCCCTAGCGTCGTTAGACTGCGCGTGATCCCCGAAATCCCTTTTCCGGGCCAGGTCGATCGAACGATTCGCCACGAGGGACTCGTAAAAGGAATCGGACTCGTGACAGTAATCGGTATCTCGTTTCCAGGTGACCGTCGATGATCCAGGAACGTGTACCGGGGAATTCCCTTTTCCCCGAACCGCGAAATGCACGTTATTTCCATGACTCGACGCTGTGAATAATTTATTTGTCGCGAATTGGTTTCCCGACGATCTGTGGGGCTTTGGTCGAAAACAATGAAGCAATTTAAAAAATATTCTTCTGCTATTAATGAAGAAAGTGAGAAACGTCGAGCCTTCGACAATTTCTGAAAGATCATTTATTCCAGCCAACAATACAAATTCTGTACATTCATTCGAAAATATTGCTGCTGTAATTATTAATGTACTTACACTTTACACTGATCCTGTAAAATAATCCGAACAGCACGATATACCGAAAAAATCCACTACAGTCTCCCAGATCGAGCCTCAGGAGCAGATTCGCAAGCGGACAAAATGGCGGATGTACTATAGTGGAGGATCGGTTAGTCGAAAGCATTAGAAATCGTTGTATTTATTGTATCCGACACGGTGAAGCGGCTTTCGAATTCGTTCGTGCTCGGAAAGCAGAACTCGACGGAAGTGCACTCGCGAAGTGCAGAAAGTGCAGATCTATAGATCGAAAGGGGTCGTTCCCCGTCGATCGAGACCGTTTGTAATTAGTTGTCGATGTCTATTTATTGGTTATAAGCGTTCTGAGGTAAGCCTAGTTTGGGTTACAAACTTTACCAGTGCTGTGTGAAAATCCAACGTTTCCGGGAGGATAACAGTAGGAGCGGGGGGATGTAATACCGTCACTAGTATTACAAATTATAAATAAATAAATATATATATATATGTATATGTATATGTATGTACATGATAATATATATTACGATTAATCGTTAGGTGAATTAGGCGACAACAGTTAGGTTCGATCTTGATTTTCGCCTCGCGAACGCTATTCGTTCGGTTTAAACAGAGTCATTGAAATTGTTAAATAGGACAACGCTCAGAGAGCGTTCTGAAACGTTGGGTTTTAACGTCGATAAATATAAATATAAATATAAATATAAATATATATATATATAAATATATTATTTATAAATAAATTTCGGGCGCGCGAACGATGTGTAATTATAATTATTGCTCAAGAAAGAAGAACGTGAATGCAAAACGCAGAGAGGAGCCAACACTATACGCTGCTGGAGAAATGGCGGATCGAGCCGCGCCCGATCGCGAATCCTTGGCGTATTTGACGTAATTGTTGTAAATAAAGGACGTTCCTCGAGTTTCTTAAGGCACCGCTATAGGTTGTAGGGATTATAATTGCATTCGGTAGCGGTTCTGTTAGGCAAGGTAATAATGATGACGACGATTATTATTATTATCACTCCTATTATTACTATTCTTGTAACGAATGGAACGATTGTCTAATTTTACAAGATGATTTTTTCATTGAATATATTTTGACAATATACTCGCTGCCTCTGTCGACTTTTTCTTTCGCAAAACCCAACCACCCATTCCCCACGTCACAATTAACCCCCGTTTAACAACAATCTCACTGTGGGAAAAGTTTCAATTAAACTACAAAAACGATATTCTTCTCGATTCTTACCACGTATCTTGATAAAGAAAAATACTTGCAGTATTGTTAATCCTCGTGAATCCACAGTAGTTAATAAAGAATAAAAAGTAGTGGTACAAACTGCTTCGAATTAATGAGTCAAGTTCTATGAAATTTCGCCGAACGATTCTACTGCGATAAAGATGAAAATTTTTCTAAAAATTAATTTCAGGAAGGAAAAAGAGGATTGCAGGCTTCGCGTGCGTGTTTCGAGAGCGAGTTCGTGCGAGCATAATCGTCGGTGAAAAATCTGTGCCGAAGGGGGTAGGAAAGGATTGAAAATGGTCGACATCGAACGTACTCGCGGGTTACCTCGCAGGTAAATGCACGTGATGAGAGAGAAGGACGTGGTTTCATGAGGTTGCCAGCAATTTAACGACCCCGTTACGCACACCTACGAGTGCGCTATACGCATCCCGTAGGGCGGGCATTAAAATTAAAATTATACGTCGCGCGTCGATCCGAATCACGCAACGCTGGATCCCGCGCGCAAATTATCTTTAACAGACGAACACGGGAAAAGAAACTCCTCGTTAGGCTTTGCGGCCGTTTTTACGAGTGACTTGTTCGCGGGATTGCCAACTTAATTGCATCACCGTATCGGACGGACGAATTCAAACACTCCGTGCGCTGGGTCCTCAGACTCGCTCGAAAAACTACCATTTTACATTACGGAAACAGTTTCTTCAAATATTTAGCCATTTTAAAATTCGACGAGTTCAATTTCATCGGAATGCATCTGTGGATATATGTCTGAGGAAACATAACGCCGGAACCCTTGACTGTATTTTCGACACCGAAGGAATATTCACTACTTCGCAGTTCGAAAGCGCAGCACTGGGAAGGATAACGGAAACGCAGCAGAAAAAACTAGAATGCAAGGTAGAACGGTGCATACAATAATGCATCCAGTTGCATTGTGCTGGCCGCTGACTAAGCGTCTGCGATTTTGAACGGAGATTGTTCGTTGCATTTATGAATCGATAAAAATCGCGGGAATACCGTCGCTGCGTGTTGGGACTCTCTTGAATGCAACTCAAATGAGATCTCGTAAAACATTTTAAACATTCATCAATTGAATATCAGTACCCTGGCAGATAAGAAATAACAAACGGATATTAACTTGAAAAGGATGATAATTTGGGGGGATTCCATTTGTAATTTTTAGCAGATTTCGGTGCTTAATAATTTTAAAAATTAACTACTGCTTCCTTGGTTGTATTCCGATACTGATTAATTGAAAATCGGTACTCTTAAAAAGGATGGCATTGTTTAGCAGACTCTGGCTCTCAATAGTTAAAAAAATAAAAATTCTGTTACCTTCCATTATTCCAATATTAACACAATTAAATAGTTTCATTTAAGATTGCAATGTCAAAGAAAATTTCTATGCTTTTTTTTGGTACAGCAGAATTATTGAAAATCCTATTAATAGGCTTACGGTCGGTAAAGTGTTAATTGATTGAAAGTTAGGAGATCGACAAGGATACCGAGTTGAAAGCGTTCTTTTAAGAGGTTGCAGATTGAATATTTTTGTTTCTCAATTAGAGGATAGCAAGAGGAGTAGCGAAACGTGGCCTAGAAGAGAGAATCTAATCATTCTGTTTCCCATTCCAACCAGTTCGAACAGCTCCCTGGGATCCGACTCGAACATGGAAGACCAAAGAACCAGCGAATGTCTGCTACACCCACGCGGAGTTCACGTTCACCGTGCCTGGTCACGTTCTTGCACGATTTCTTCCCAAGATTATCCGAGCCCAGCCAAGGCGATTCTTGGAGAAAAGAGCGGAGGGATGAAGGTTGCATGAACGCGAATAAAACACTCCATAATTCTTCGTTCAGCGAAGTACCGTCTCGGAACGGTTCAAGTAAAAATATTATAGCTTGCTGCGCGCTTCTGCTCGACCCAATATTCGCTTCTCCACAGACCAATAAACTCAATCGTAGCAGCAGCTGGATCCTAGGAAGAGCTCCAATTAATTAGATCAAATCGGGCGGCTCTCTTCATCGAAGAATTTTAACCCTTTTACGTTTGCATTTACTGTCGTCAAATTTTAAGTTGAGTTGTATTAGTTCACTAAACTCTACGTGTTACTGAGTGGCAGTTCGAACAAAAGAGTTGGAAGATTCACAGAAAACAATGGCACAGAAAAGACACTCGACTGGAAGAGGATCGGCACCGACGAAATCACTGGTTGCTCGATTAATTAAAACGGATTAAATTGGTCGAGGCTCGAAAATTACAAGGTACCGCGGCGCAGTCGATTAATGGGCCAAAGCTAATATAGTGGAAGCGAGAGAGCGCGAAGAGAGAAAGAGAGAGAGAGAGAGAGAGAGAGAGAGAGAGAGAGAGAGAGAGAGAGAGAGAGACGATCCCCGAGGTATAAGGGTTCTCACATTTTCTTCTCACGTTGGAAACAATGCCGGGTAAAGGAGAATCGTGGGCCCCGTTCGGACCGATAAAACGAGAACGGGGTCCGTTCCGTTCGCATTCGGGGACCGTTCATTCTCCGGCTCGATCAGGCGTGATCGAGAGGCGACCGAGAGATTCCTAGATCTTCCACATGCGATGTCACGGGGCCCCCTTGCTTCGGGGCTCTCGGGAGGACACGCTGTCCTCTGACCGGTTCGGGGGATCGAGATGTCGATAACGCGAATGATCGATGCCGGGCACTGTGCGACAGCGAGGAGACCCATACTCGTTGACAGTGGTACGGTGTCGATCTTCGGCAACGTCTCATTTACTTCGTTAAACGCATCCTGACTTCTTCGGGCCTGTAGACGAGGGCCCAATGTGTTCTCGTTGATCCCTTAGCTAATATTTTTCGGTTAAAATATTCAGATGAATTTCTGTTTGATAGAAATCGGTAGACCGTGGAGTTCGGTGGAAAATACAAATTTTCTGCTCCGATTTTTGTGCAACATAAGCTGCCCCAATTACAATTTCATGGATTTTTGTAGGAGATAAAAATTTGATGCTTCGATTGCAATTCTTTCCACGGAGGTTAGGTCTTCGGTGATCCTTGAAATGCTTCAATCAACTCGCGGCTAAATTTCAGAAAAATTCCTGCAATATTTCTACAAACTTCGACTGTCGGAGACGCCTGCGGAAAAATCGGGAAAGGAAGACCAGTCTGCATCAGAGCACAAACTACTATGTATACTGGCCCGTTAGGATCCTCACAATGCTCGGTGTCGGCCACGGAGGCAGCATCTTCAGGGATCCTTCAGAGCATCAACACGTTCGCCTGAATGCGGTGGCTCGTCATCGCGGAAGGTTGGGAGCAAAGCGGAAAGGGTAAAGGGGGAAAAAGAGGAAGAAGAGGAAGAAGAGGAAGAAGAAGAGGAGGCTCGTCGGCGGGAACGAGGGCAAACGGATAGAGAGAAAGAAGAAGGTGGTTGCGGGACGGGTAGGAGAAAGAGAGGATACAGAGAGAAGGAGAGGGGGGAGGGGTTAGGGGGTTAAAAAACTTCGTCGCCTCCCGAATCCTCTTGTCGAACGGTATTCGAGCGTATCGCGGGGCGTCAAAAGTCCTCGGCAAAGGGTTGTGGTGCTCAGGCCGGGCTTAGAGGAAGCGTTCCTCGAAGAGGACTGCACAAACGAGACGAGTGAGTCGGGACTCGCGGCTCCCGAGAGGGAAGTCAAGAGAGAGAGAAAGCCGAGGGGCTTATGGTAGTAGAGGAGAGAGGAGAGAGAGGAGAGAGGAGAGAGAGAGAGAGAGAGAGAGAGAACCGTGCATCGGGGCGTGGACGAGGAGACTCCGGAGACCCGCGGAGGCACTAAAAAAATCAAGGAGAGGAGTTTAATGAGCGGGTCGCGGCGAGAAATAATAACGTGACGAGGTTTATATACAAAAAGGGGAAAAAGGAGAGAGCGTGCGCGGGGGAGAGAGAGAGAGAGGACCACGGGAAAATCAGCGAACGACGCGCGTTGTCGCGAGAGCACAAGCTCCGTATTTTCGTTTCCCGTTGAATACCGCCTCGATAAATTGGGAGCGACGCGCTCGATCTCGCGATGACGAACATACACATTTCGTTTCGTTTCGTTACGTTCCGCGGCCACACTGGAAATAGAGGGAACGAGACGGGATTGCCGTCGTCGAGCACCCTCGCCTACTTTTCTGCCGACGAGGAATGGAAATTGTTGACTGTTCTAGGCTGTGCTTCCTTTTGTCCTGGCTTCTTTCAGAGCCCGGCCTTTTGCCGTTTGTTTCGTTCATTCGTTACTGGGCTCTGGGCTCTTGTGCTCTTTGGATCTGCTGGTTTGACGAGACGCGTCATCCCTTATTGCTTTCTAATGAATGAGGGGATTGTTCGAGGCTGGTGTTGATTTCTTCGACTCTTTGCGGAATCTCCCTGTGTATGTTCAAAGAAATAAATTTATTCAATAATTTTCCTTTGGTGCATCTTTGCAGTCTGAATTTATATTTAACATTTTAAAAGGTGTCTTTCAACACCTCTGGCAGAAACAGTGTTAAAATAAAAACATTGATTATGTTGAGGTTCGGTTTGGGTGACTAACATCGTTTCTAGTTGGAACAGGAGTTCGTGTGCACATCCGCAAGTGGCACAGGAAATTTTCTGTTCCCTCGAAGAACGGCGTCTTTGAGGTGGTAGCGAAAGGAGTAAGGGGAGAACGGGAAACGCGGGACGCGGCTTTTGATATTCCGTCGGGGCGATCTTCACGCCCGCGCCTTG
Source organism: Lasioglossum morio (assembly GCA_916610235.2). NCBI lineage: Eukaryota > Metazoa > Arthropoda > Insecta > Hymenoptera > Halictidae > Lasioglossum > Lasioglossum morio. Next base: position 1,935,207 of record OU744324.1, on the reverse strand, counting down.
AAGTCTGAATTATTGGCCGCGAAGAGCGGCACCCCTTGTCGAATGGTATCCGAGCGTGATACAGGGCGTCGAAAGCGCTCGGTGGCAAAGAGAACCGTGCCTCGCTGGATTTTACACGAGTCCACGGTTGGTTTCGTGTTCCCGGAGCAGGGGCGTCGCCCGGTACGCTCTTGGAAACTCTTGAGCGTTCTGCTCTGGAAACTTGCTAGTCACTCGATAGCTCGCTGCTACTCGCGCCGACAAATTACAAGCCTTTCCCTACCGTTCCCGAAATCACAACATTCCTCGACTGTCGTTGTCCTCCGAACACTCGTTTCATGCGTTTAGAACGAAAAGTGACAGGTACGACACAAATGTGGTTCGTGCGTTTCTAGTTTAAATAAATTCGACTGTTTTTATAGAAAGTGATTTATTCAATGAATGTCATAATTTCCATCAGTCTCTGTAATTCAGTGTATTATGAACAGTAAGAAAATCAGCACCGCCCTGTAACAAACCCCTGAAACGTTCGAAAATCATTAACAGAGTACGTAGCTCGTCAAAGAACACTAGCACAGGCTCAGATCAACGAGACAGCACCAATTGGATGAGAAAATCGCAAATTCAACGGTCTCGGTAAAACGAGCTCTACTTGAAAGCTAGCTTGAAGCAAGGAGTCGCACGGTTCCCGAGAAATCTTGCAGTCCTGAAATCTTAATAACAGATACTCAAAATCCCGCCGAAAAATTAGCAGTGACTCGAAAGTCCGGTGGAGATATCGCAGCCGTGGCGAAAGCAGAAAATCGAGCAAAGAAAGTGGGCCGACACGAGGTCGGGGTAAGGAGTTGGTTAGGTGGCGTAGGAACGAAGAGAAGACAGAGAAAGAAAGAAACAGTGGGACGAAGAAGAAAGTGAAAGAGGAGGAGGAGGAGGAGGAGGAGGTGGAAGCTTCCTCCACAGTGCAGCGCGGGTGACAAACAACCGCGCGGATTCCACGGATCCATGCGGCGCGCAAAGTCCGCGCTAATTAGCGGTTCACGAGCGTGCCGAAAAAGAGACGACGCGCGACAAACGTGGCGCGAGAGGGGGGTCAGAGAGAGACGAGGGGATGCAACGGAGGGTGTCGAGGAGGGAGGGTGTCGGTAGGAAAGAAAGGAATAGAATGTAAAAACCGAGTAAGAAGAACGGACGGACGCGGACGGTTGGTCGGTCGGTCGATTGGTCGCGCGCGCGTACGCAGCCCGAGCGGAGCGGTTTGCGGAAAAAAGAGGAGCGCGTCAAGATGGCAGGGCCCCAGAGGGCCATTTGAATATATCAGCCCGGGGACAATGAGCGATGTTGCACCTGCCGCGGCGAGTCAGCGTAATAGCTGCGAGATGTCACGCCCGGGTACACCGACTGCGAAATTCCCCGGTCTGTGGTACCCCTTCGGCATCGCTGTTTCTTATTGCTCGCTAAAACGCGTCGCGTCGCGTCGCGTCGGGGAACGCGCTGCTCCGGATGGACGATTAGTTGGATGAGTTGCGGAGGACCTCGGGGGTGGAGGCCTGCGACATCTTCTTCGGCTTTGGATCATCTCGCTCTCGCGTATAGTCGACGCTCGATCGCGTGTCTTCTTCCTATCTGCTCGATTTTCTTATCCGTATGCGAAATTAAAAAATTTATGTACTACTCTCAATTTATTAAAAATGTTGGAACGAGAAGGAAGTCACTGTTGGGCACCTATTTCTCGAAAATTCGAATTTTCTGTGAACATTTTTCGCTCGTAAAAATTGCGGAGTTGGTTCAGATTTGACGCTATTGTTCTGAAAGAATTTCTGACGAAATATTCAGAGAGAGAAATCTCAAAAAAGGAGAATGTCGAGTGACGTCTCGTGTAGCAATAAAAGCAGCGAGGTTCGCGTGAATTTCGACGTGGCGCGACGTTCCCTGATGTATATACGCGAGCACACGCACCATTGCCAAGCGAAATCGGTAGGCGGGGTCCCCGGTGAACGCACACGGTTGTTTCACTCCCTACGTATTTGTCAACATGATCGCCCACGTGGACTATCTATGTATACCGGGCTATTCCGTGGACGAGGATCTTCACCGCGCGCGAAGGGGATGAAAATTGTCCCGCATGAATCACGGCCGTGCTCAAATTAGAAGAGCAAGCATCAAATCTCTCGCGTAAAGTAGGTTTAATACTGCCAATTACACCTATGCAAATCACCGATTGCTCAAAGCGTATGATCCCGGATTATTGCCAGTAGTAACAACTACTCTCTCGAGGGTATACCGCTGTTAGATAAGTGTCCGACAAGTAATTTCAGTTAATCTTACATGGATGTAACGCTACGTTGTTCACACAGGTTTTCCATCCTTTTATTGCCGGCGAAACTGTCCGGTGAATTTTATTAAGCGATAATGACTAATGTTCGTGTCAGATTTAGGCTGAACATAGCTTCCGGCTGAGGATTAGCTCTCGTAATGGCGGTATCAATTGGTTTTATTTCTTGCATGTACTTGTTAAGTGTTTTTCGTCCTTGCGGGACATTTTCCGGCTTTAGTTTATGACAGAAAACAATTCGTAAGGAAATTTAAACTTAAAGGTATGGGAGTAGAGATTTCGCCCTTCAAAATGAGCCCAACTAGAATGTTGTACGATTTTTTTTACAGGAAGTTACAGATTAGGTTGGCGTGTCTGATCATGGCTGGCAGTTTCTACTTCGCGTATATCAAACCTTCGCGTACAAGCGATAAAAACATATTTCAAATTAAAAAAAAAAAAAAACAGTAGGATGTCGAAGAAATAAATTGCCCATGGAGAAACGAGTCGCGTTAGAAAAACTTTGTTTTCCGGAACAGTTCGGTCCAACGTTCTCGTGTTTTTATTCTTGGAGCGACGGGGAACGCGTTTCATCCGAAAGAGGAGGTCTGAGTGCAGCACTGTTTAATGGTATCTTATCGAGCCGCTTTGTACCGGTTTAATTAACGATTAATAATATTCGTTGGGCGTTACGTAAATACGGGGTTTTACGAGTCGCGCGGGCCGGCTGATAACGGCGGGGTAATAGAAATGTATGAAAATCGAAATGGATTCGCCCAGGAAACCGGTCGCTGGATACCGGAGATACCGTAACAAGGATTATAACAGGAACTCGAGCAGGCTGACCGTGGCCGCTTCTCGTTCGTTTCCCCTTTATCAGGAGCCTGAGACCAGCACGCCTCTGCCAGTCAAATTAACGTGTTAATTGCGGCAAACTGAGAAAATGAAGCTCCGACAGCGGTCGGCTAAATCGCCCGAGATTGTTTACGCGCGGGTTTATCAGCGTTCGATGCGTTCTATCCTGGCGGATCGAAAGTTTCGGGGATAATTCGTCTGCGGGAAGTTCCTCGAAATTCTCGGGGAATTTGCGTTCCTAAATAACTACGATGAACTCAGAGTCGTTGGGTAATAGTCGAGCTAAATAAATTGGAAATATATTGTCCCAACTCCAAGACTTTAAATTCTCTTTACAAGATCAACTTTTAAATTTGATGTTTTCAAGAGGTTCCAGCAGACAAGCCCTCTCCGAAAGAGCCTAAATCTGTCCCCAGTTCAGACAAACGGCAGGAAGCAGGACCAGAACGCATCATTCATTTCCCAACTAGTGGACCTATCAATCATCCGAAGCAAAACACACCCACGGTCCTCTCTCTCCTTCGCCCACGATCCTCCCCGCGAGAATCCGGTCGCGGAACGAGACGGAATACTTGAGCGATTACGTCGCCAGAATTATCAAGAGGTCAACCGCGGTGTCGGTAGATCAAGAAAATGCGTCTCCTCTTGTCCCGTCGCGTCGAGTTGGCGGCTGTCGCCGGTTCCTCGTAATAATGCATTTTCAATTAATTAGCTAATAAGCGGCCTTGTTGGGGATAACTGGCGAGCCGCGTTGGGGCCGTTCGATTGCGTCACAGGCTACGATACTCCGATAATAGTGACACGTTGGGTCTCCTTGAGAGGCCAACCGGGATACATCATCGTCTTGGGTAGCGCCTCATTAACTACTTCCAACTGTTTGTCATTCTTGTTAGCATTAAACCTGTGAAAATATTGCCGATGGAATCATTTAATAATCGATTCGAAGCTATTTTTGTCTCGTGATAATCTCTCACAAAGGACCCCGCACTAATCATATGGAAAATCTATCCCGGTTAAATCAGTTGGATTGTTTTCTATGTTGTAGCTTATGATCTACTGAAGAAAAGATGTAATGGGCACAAAATTCAATAATAGACAGTTATCGAGTTATAATCAGTGAAACATGAGAAATTCGAGCTGCCGAATACTCAAATCTCGGGAAGTATTTATTTTTTGGAAAAATGTTTGAAACATAATAAGTAGTACGGTTTCACAAAATCTGTTAGGTGGTGTGATTATTTTTTTTGAATTTTGAATGATCTTGAAAAAGTCTGTGAACAGAAATCTTTCACAAATACCTTTGCGTGTCACAGCAGAGATAAGGAGCCCACGGTTCGTCACTCTCGTAGTATTTTTTTCACTTCAAATCCTCTGTCCGTGATTCGTGTGAAAATCGAAGGAGTGGGGTGACGGGAGTGGGGGTGCTGCAAGCGTGTTAAGTAAATATACTTCCCGAGATTTGAGTATTCGGCAGCACGAATTTCTCATATTTCACTGATTATAACTCGATCACTGTCCATTATTGAACTTTGTGCCTATTACATCTTTTGTTCAGTATATGATAAGCTACAACATATAAAAAATCCTCATCATCTTCCACGTGTAGGTGGTCGTCAGAGGCTGCAGTCTCCAACCGGAACAAAAGAAAAGAGAGAAACAGGCATCTGCCAGGACGGAGACTCATAGACTTGCACACCCCCCAGAACCGAGGAGCAATAAACCAGAGCCACGAAGAAGAAGAAGAAGAAGAGGAGCCCCACCACGATCGCCCACCTCTGGCATCCCATAATTAATTTCATGGTGAAGCAGTGGCGGACGAGGATCTATCGAGAAAAACCAACAAACGTTTGGTATACATACGTTCGAGACACTATTGGCCACCTGTTCGTGTCCTCGTCTGAACGGGGGAGGGGAGGTGGGCACTCTTTGGGGCCGTTGATGCTCGAGAGGGTTGTGCTCGGCCGCTATCTGCCGGCGATGAAGGGACACAGTGGGGTGGGCCGCAGGAGAATTTAAATTAATTGATGGCCAATCCCGCGCGGGGCTCATAGTCCGTTAATTGGCAGCTTATAGGCGAGCGATCCTCGTTAGCAAGCGGAGCAACGTAAGCGAGAGAGCGCGAGCGCGAGCGCGGCCGCGTATAACGCGTGGCCGCACGTGGTGTTTTCGGATGTGTTATTTCAGTCGAGCGGAGCCGGTACACGCACGACGCAACAAAGCGAGGATAACAACGACAACACAGGTGCAACAACTACACACCGGTAGCACCGGCGCGGCGGTCTGTCATGCGCGTCACGCGGGCCACGGCTCGATCCTCGATGACAGTTCGGTGAACCGTAACCGCTTTAATGACGTAATCCCGCCTCCTACACGAGGACACCCTCTTCAGCGTGCACCCACCCTGTCATGTATAGTTCGATGGGCGCAGGTGGCTGCGTGGAATCACGGGGACAATCGCTGAGGTGTCTCCTTTGGACCTTTTAGGCGCGTGGACCTGTGCTCGGACCTTTGATGACGCTACAGCCAACGAGCAGACCGTTGATGCGAATGGTTCAGACCGATGATTATTATGATAAGAATCAGTGGATGTTTTAAAGAGATAGAAACTAATTTTTATAGGGTTTCTATGTCGTGTAAATAACGAAGAAAATTTGTCAGACTCGCAGCCTACTTTTTACAGCATTTCACTTGCTGTCCAAGACTGCTACGACTCAGCTTGACGTGTCTGATCATGGCTCGCTGTTTCTACTTCGTCTACTGTAAACGATTATAATCCTCGATTCCGAAAAGTAAAAGCACACTTGCACTGAATCCCTGCTTCTCGTAATTGATGAATATTTTATTTCGCATCCGCAGTCTACTTACCACACTTGTACAATCTTGCGGCTCTAATTACCGATCGGATCAAGTAGACTTTTCTAACGAAGTGTTAAGTAGATTGATAACGTATTCGCATTTGATTTCTCAAAGCAGAGGAATCGATATATATTACGAATATACAGGTACCCTCTCAGTCGAATAATATTGTATTCATATCTCTCTAAGCCTGGGTTCTCAGAGAAAGCAGAAGTGCCTCGCCTCGAACAGAGAGCTAATTTTCGTTGAAGAGTGTCGTGGGAACCGGAGCATAATTTTCGATGGCTATTGAGCTACGAATATACGTATATCGCTGTCGTAACGAAGCGCGTCTCTCGGTTGATATGTTATATATCAAATCCTACGGAACTCCTGATCTGGAATTAATTGAACAGACGGTGTATATCAATTAGACACGGCAGATGGGTTCTGTAATATTTGTAGCTCGCGTAACAAGAGGCGTGAACACTGTCGGGAAATGTGGTTTTCCCACGATTTTTCAGTGTGAACTGAAATAGAAGACGATTACCTTCAAGTACCTGTAACTTGAATTCGGAAACCAATATTTCCAGACGGCTATCCAGTAGTATATTCAGGATCTCAATGTCTACTCGTGGTTTCAGCTAATAATACGTAGTTTTATTATCATTTAGAATCTAAATAGAATTCCTTGCACAAAGCAAGACTTTCGAATTCGAGGAGACACTTACACTCTTAAGGTGATCCAGTGTAAATTTTTGACAAGCTCGTTACGAAACACCTTCGGTGTGTCTAAATTACTCTGTTCTAAACCGAAAGGGATGCTGCTCGAGCCTTTTCACACTCGTCTTCGCGTTTCTCCATCGTTAATTGCCTAGAAGGCAAAACAAATTTCTGTTCGTCTCTTTTCGCTCAGGAAACTAACGCTGGAAGTAAGCGATGATCACAGTAAGAGTGATCAGAGTGACTAGACTCGATTCGTTTATATCTAAAGCCGCGAACCAGCATTTCATCGAGATCTTAAACGGTCTTTAGTGCAGTATGATTTTGTTATACATGCATGACAAAAATCGGACAATTTAAAATCGTGAAAATTATTACCATTCAAATCACCAAATACAAACTTCACCGACGAATAAAATAAATAATGAAATAAAATTTTTTACCAATTCGGGAATATTTTTCAGACTATCTGCGAGGTCCCATCCGTAAGTTCGACCCGATATTAGGAGGTAAGGGGTTAATTTGGCGGAGGAAGCGTGTCAAGGGTGTGCTCGTTCGCCGAGCGGAATCGGAGTGCGAATCCAATTGCTTTTTCGCTCGTTCGCCGGCTATCTCCTCCGGGTTCCGGCAATAAATTCAGCGGAATGGTAAACACAACGGACCGGCGAGTGCATCGAAACCCGAAACCCTAAATCACCGCGTAGATCGGCGAAAAAAGAGGGAAGGAACGAGCGAAGGAGTAGGAACGAGGAGGCAGGCGGTGCGGGTTAGGACTCTGGGCCCCGTTCCTCCCTTCAACCGACGTGTTTGACTAAATAAACAAATACAGATTAGTTCCACGGGGCCACGGGGACGTAAATCATCGGCGAAACTCGTTACACACCGCGCATGTATATGCATACGGACGAACCGACCGCCGACGAGAGAGGCCCTCGAAAAACCGAACAAAAAGATCCGAATTATTACTTTTCTATCTCGGTTTCACTACTGCGCACCGTGGTCGTCCTTTTGCTGTTGTTTACGCGAGTGCTTCTAACATTTTTACATTGCTTTAATCCTGTTCGACGATTGGGTTGCTGATCTTTGTGTAAGTTTTTTTTTTATTTATGCAATTTGAATCTCAACGTAGAGATTATTTTGCCGTACATTGTTTTTCAATACATTGTGATGAACTGTTTTCTTAAACCTTTAAACCACAGACATTCAGAAACGAGTAGGTTGTTTTACATATTTCCGCCGTAGGACTGGAGAGTAGAACATTGCATGAAAGCGGGAGGAAAAGATGCAATTTCTATAATTGCATTGATAAACTTCAGCCTCCGTTCGTCAAACATGGGACATTGCCATAGCACATGGTCAATATCCTCAGTCTCATAGCCGCACTGACATTGTGAATCACTTATGAAGCTAATTCGAGCGAGAGAGCTGGCAAGATTATAGTGCCCTGATCTACATCTGTTTATCGTGGTAATTATCTCACGTTGGAGTTTTGCGTGACTGTACCACGGTTTTGACTTTCGATTGTGAAAGTGTGTGAAGTAGTTTACGCCTTTATATTAACCTTCCTTCTCAATGATATTATATGTATTATGCGTTGCCGCTAATTTAACCGATTCCCTTAGGTCCGTGAAGGGAATTTTGATGAAGGGAGTAGCTGTCGTGTTAGCACACGATTTTGCTAAAGTGTCTGCATTCTCGTTGCCCAGAATTCCATTGTGAGCCGGTACCCGGTAGAATTTAATTTTGCTCCCGTTTGTGGTTACGGAGGCGAATTTGAAGACATTTTTTCTTATTTCTAGGATATAGGGATTCGTTTTTGTACTTATGTTACTTTGTTCCAAAGAAAGGAGTACACTAAGAGAAAATTATGATTGGGGTGATTCAAAACTAGTTTAACGGCGTCATTCAGAGCTATAGACTCCGCAGTGAAAATGGATGCATTTTTGTTTATACTTTTAACAACTGTCATATCCAGGTCATTACTGATACACGCGCTCCCTACCGAGACTGAATTTTTGGACTTGCTGCCGTCTGTGTATAGAGTATAGAGAGCTTTGTGTAAGTTGATGTTTCTCCGAGGAATATTATATCCACAAAGGAAAAAAGTTACTTCAAATTCAGGAATCACCCCTTTCGAAGAAGTACACTTCTGGGACAGGCTGTATAAGCGACGAAAAATAAATTCCAAAAATTGTCAATCGGGACATTGACTCTGAACAGCTGCCTGGAATGGAGTCATACGGTGTTAAAGAAATAGTAGGTTCGTGGAAGGAGGGGTAGAATAACGGCACTAGCACTTCAAGTTTAATTGCAAACGGCAATAGTCATTTGTCCACTTTAATTAATTAACCTAAATCGAAGGAACCCGTCACCACTTCGAAATAATATAAATGAATAGAAAAGCTATAGATCGGCAAGAAATTATTAACAGGCCAAGCGAAGCTGCTGTTTTAAGTAACTCTTTTAGCAAAGATCCAGAAACGAAACGATAGACGGCCAAAGAAGCGCAATGGTCTATTTGACCGCTCAAGTAAAGCGGGAGTGCGTATAATAAAATCCAGAGAGCAACTGCCTCTTCGGCAATCGGCTGTGTCCTATGAGACAGACCGGCGGGGGGAGAGGTGAAGAGGTGCCTTTCCTATAGCAAGTCGTTATTATGGTTTTGGCAACCCCCGTCACCTCTCTTTCCCCGGTCCAACAAACTAACTCGCGTGCTGTAGCGCGGGTTGCGCGCGCGCGATCCGCAACATACGGAGAACTAATTTCTACACCGAATAGAAATGAAACTTGCACCCACAGGGTTGCAAAAGAGTGAACAATGTAGTGAAAGGTATTGATGAAAAACTAGGATGGAGATTTCTCTGGCGGTAGCAAGCAAGTGTCACGAGAGACCCGTAATAGAGGGGTCGTGTAATTATTGGGGAACCGGTGACGACGATTTAGCCGGTCGTCCGGAGCGTTCGTCGCGACTGAATCGGCGCTGTTCCAGGAAGCGGGTGCGGATCATTAATTCTCGAGGTACATTAATTTCCCGTAACCACGAGCAACGTCAGCCCGGGCTGAAGCTGGTGACCAGATGGCAGCGGGTTTGTTGCTCATTAGGTCGTCACCGGACCTTCACCGTTTCGGTGTTAGGCTGCGTGGCTGCGCCTACATCCGAAATCCGACGATGCTCACCGAAAACCATGCCCTGGCTCGCAACGAGCCGCTCCATTCAGGAAGTTACAGGAATACCCTGTGTTCTGTGGACCACCCAGCACGAGAACAGCATCGATCGCGACTGGTAGCGACCCGATATCTAGCCGTTTCCGAGGGGCGGACGAAATAACTCGTCGACCGTGATTTAACCACCAGAATACGATCACTTCACAGTTTCCTTTCTTGCCTCCACCAATCCTTCTCTCTGCCCCCTCTTCTTTCCCCTCCAGCCTTCGTCTTCAGTCTTCTTCTTCTTCTTCTTCTTCTTCCTACGGTTCTTCGTCTTCCTGGCAAACCAGGGTGGAGAACGCGGCCAGAGGTGTAGTATTCTTTGATTAGTCGTCGTAATTAGTGGCGGCGCTTGTTCCGGGCTAGACGTTAGGCGGGATTTATTGCGGACACTTTTTGCTTGTCAAGGAGGTGTCGCGGGTGCCTTCTATTTTAGAATTATTGTATCGAGCTGGTGGCTCCGGCTCCCGCGGAAATTTATGGCCACGGGATTCTGTCACGGAGCCCGCACGATGCGACGCCGCTGCGTTTTGATCCTCCATCAATCTTCTCGCACTCGTTTTTTCACCCGCTGATTCTGTAATCAACTGTGAGCACTCTATAGTTCGCAGCACTGTCTGCTTGCATATTTTATCTTACTGTTGAGAACGTAAGCACGAGTAGCAGGGAATTGTACAGAAAATTTCAAAAATATTAACCCTACCTCTGAAGCAAATTTATCATTTTTAACTTGAATATCGAAGCTTCGAGAATAACAGATTTTTAATAATTTCATCGAATAAGATTGCGAGAATAATATAGATTGATACAAACTTCGAACACAGAGTTTCTTCTGACAATTACGGTCGCAGCCATTAAACGGCACGGCGAAATGAAGCAATTATATCTCGATTAAAGGCTGGAGAGTCGCCGACGATCCTATCGATCATCTTCGACCCGGGGACGACGTCGGTGTTCATCTCCGAAAAGCTGAAGGCCCGGAAACCGTCTTCGAGGATCATTAACTCGCGACCAAGCCGATTCTTCGTTCGAGGCGGTTTAATTAATTGGCCATAACTCAAGAAAACCGTAAATCTCCGATCCCGCTTATGCGGGCCCGCCACGCAAGAATGGCCCCGTAGGTGGCGATTGTCTTCGGGGCCCACGCTTCGGTTCGTGTGGGAGGAGAGCAGAAATGGCGCGGTGCTCCTCCGCGTTTTCAGGGGTTCCAACCAGTTTTGACATTCGATGGTAGTTCCATGACTTCACCATGCTTGCACCAGACCATGGAACTCCCATTGAACGCGTGCTTCTCAGGTCAACGTTGCTGGAGACGAAATGGCGATTGTTGGCAACAGGCTGGTAGTTGCGAAAGGACGCCATTTTTGTAGATTCTGCAGGGTACAGTGCTATGCATCAGATGAATCTGTACAATGAACCGTATTAACACTACAACTACCGGACAAGTCAGAATGACTGGTGCGAACTGTTTTCGATTCGAAATATTAAAAGTATAAATGTGTTTTCCCGAGAAATTTCTTTAGTCAACTTCTCTGTTGGAGTACATATTTAAATAAAACTTGCACGAAATCGAAATAAATGTTATATTGTCGTTATTATAAGGCAATGTTTGCTTCAGGTATGACTTTTCTTAATTTTTTGATTGACAAAAAATGTTCCTAAAATTTCGGAGAGACAGTATTTCAGTACCAATGAATAGACTGCGAGTTCTATGTATTCATAGATAAACTGGGTAAGTAGAAGTCCGAGATGAAATAGAATTTATATTTGGAAATGTAGAAAACACGAGCGCGACTGTGTCACTTCAGGGTAGAACCCAGTTTTCGCACGTGCATGTCAAGCACGATCTGAAAGGGCGGCGGTACGTTTCTGTCCAATTACAAGACCTATCGGATTCTGTCTCTCGGTTTCTCCGCCCACTCGAGAATCTCGTAGAATGAAAGGGCTCGTAGGAAGTACAGGGGATGATAAGGAGCAGATCGAGTAGGATAACACGGGGGCTTTGTGTCGCTCGGGAAGCGACGCGAGATCATCGATCATGGCACGGCGAATATGAATGGTCGGCTGGTACTACTGGCTGCTTCGCCGGAGTAGTTCCCTCGTACACAGAAATTTGCAAGTCGAGAGAAGGATGGCGGGCTGGGACCACACGCAACACAAATATTGCTAGAACTTGCCGAGACCAACGTCACACCAAGTTCCTGGCGACATAACATCTGTGCATTAAATTGAATTTTTCGGGATTTTATGGGACAGTGGTTAGCATAGAAATTTACAATTTTGTTGGTTAAGAAGTTCGTCATTCCTTCATGTAATCATTCCTGGTGATTGCAAGTTATGGTTGCACATTACATTGAATTATTTGGAATTCTATGGGGCAGTGGTTAGCATTGAAATTTACAATTTTGTTGGTTAAGAAATTCCTCATTCCTTCATTTAATCATTCCTGGTGACTGAAAGTTATGGTTGCACATTAAATTGAATTTTTCGGAATTTTATGGGGCAGTGGTTAGCATAGAAATTTACAATATTGTTGGTTAATAAATTCGTCATTCCTTCATTTAATCATTTCTGGTGACTGAAAGTTATGGTTGCACATTAAATGGAATTTTTCGGAATTTTATGGGGCAGTGGTAAGCATAGAAATTTATCATTTTGTTGGTTAAGAAATTAGTAATTTCTTCATTTAAATATTCCTGGTGACTGCAAAATAGCTTTGCATATTAAATTGAATTTTCCGGATTTCACGGGACATGGAAAATAATAATTTGGTTGCTTTAGAAATTGGTTACAGTTAAACACTTTATTCCGTCGTTCAATAATTTCTAACGACTGCAACAGACCTTCTCAACTGCGTTTTACAGGCCATAATACCTAGGCACACAGAGAATGTATTTTTTGATGGTGCTAAAGTGCTACGTCACATGTTTCTCAGGCTCGAAGTGAGTTACTCACTGGCATAGGTTATCTGTCAGCCGCGTTAAAATATAATGTCCGAATAAATCGGGTTCCCAACAATGTTGTATGGTCGCGAACGATGGCTGATCTCACACAGAGAAGGCCGGGGTCAGGGTTTGGAAGCGCCGCGGGGTTTTTAGCTACCCGCCAACTTTACAAACCTCTTTACAGATCGTTATTCGTCCGATCGGGGCCACACATAAATCGGGGCCCGAAAAAGAGGGAAGAAAGAGAGTGTCTGCTAGTCGGACAGTCTTCCCAATGGCACCTACGTGCCGTGGCCGGGGAATATATCCTTGGTCAGCCGGAAAACTTATTCCGATCGGCTTAGCCGGGGTCAAAGGCTCTCGTAAAATCAGCTCAGGACACCTGCTGAGCACCGATCGGTGACCCCTTCGAAACTCCCATGTGTCCGTTTCGCCGATTTTCATGATAGTTTTTGGTCCCGCGCCGCGGCGAGAAAAAAGCAAAACAAACAGGAATCCGAAACGACTGTAGTTTTCTTGTTTTAGGGTGTTTTAATACAGCTAGAAGAGTTTCAAGTATTTTATATTCGAATTGTTATTGGTTGTTTATCGTCGGTTACTACCGCGGAGTGACAGTATCTTTGAATATTCATGAATTTCTCATAAATTCCGTTGGATGACGTGGGATTTCTTATTCCAAATGCTTGGCGTTTATTTGCACGTGTTTCTGGTGGGTCTCTGTTTTATTCGGAGGGAATCGTTCAGCTCTGATGCACAAGAAAGAAGATCGACAAGCTTTAATTGTAAATTCAAAACGAAATGGAATTACGTATATTGAGATTCGCCACAGTATTGTTCGTGAACAGGCATGGAAACCTAGCTAAAAGATTAAAGCGTTCTTAGTAACAACTTGACCAGGATCGTAAAGCAGCGTAATATAATTGCGTTGGCTTCCTCTGGGTTATTAATCAAAGAAAGCTCGAGTTCACCAAGTTGGAAAGACGAAAAATCGCTTGAAAAAACGGGCAGAAACCATGAAAGTTCCTCGCTCGAATTTCTTCCTCGGGTTTTTCCGCGAGCCGTAAGCCAGTCGACCCGAAATCTTTAATATTCAATGGATTTCTTTCTGTTGAATAGGCAACCGTAATCACATGTTAATGGCTCGTAAACCTACTTAAGCTTGGTAAAAAAAAAAACCCGTTCATTCTGTTGCGCTTTGCGAAAAAACTCGAGGAAAAAAGATCGGCAATATCCGATCGGGAGGAAGCTAGTAACTACCACTAAATTCGCTGATCCTCCCTGTTTCGCATCATCAACCGTCAGCGGTCGTATCTTTAAGAGGGATAAATCTGCTTAAGTGCTTATTCAAGCCGGTCCGCGACGGAATCCGCGAACGACCCATTGGAAAAAGGTGTACCGTATTAATGAGAAGCCTGCGAGGCGCGTTTGTTAGCATTAGAACAAACATTTCATCGCAGGAAATCGTTAGAAAGGGGACGCGCACGGGAGAGTGGATCGGACTTGATGCCCGGCGGACGTTGAAGCAGCGCCTCCACCTCCGGCCGAACACCGAATGGATCGTAAAAGTGAAACGTAAAAAACGAAGAAACGCCCACCGCAAGCCTCGCGCCGAGAAACGTTTCTTGCGACCATTATTCATAAAATGCTGGCTGCCTTTACTGCGTTTTCTTCCTACGGAGCCGGGGCCTGGACCCGATGACCCCGACGTTTCCGTGCGCCTTCAACGATCGCTTCGTGGCTGGACGTCGATCGCGGAACCATTTTCGAAGACCTCTCACCCTCGATCTTCATCCTCGCAGCTATCGCTAGCTGTATCACTTAGAACTTTAGCTGAACGTTACGAGAAGTGTACTGGGTTTAGTACCGAACGGTCGCTTCTGCAAATTTTCATTTTTATGGTCAAATTTTCATCCTGTGCTCATAGAAGATTCAAATCAAGGCAAGATTTTTCGTGGCAGTTAATTAAGGCAGTCTTCCGTGTTTTATGATTTTACATGAATGCATAGACGCGAACAACAGCATTTCTATGTTCTTTGAGTGTCACTGTTCAGCCTTTGATCTATTCACTTTTGTTTTTTTTTATAGAAATATAGATATTTAATATATTTTATAGAAATATAGAGATATTTTAATTATAATTTGTTAGGAAATCTCGACTCTCTGGTAAATAATATAAATTCAATGTGATAATGTAGTAGGAGAGCAAGAACAAATTATAATTAAATTATCTCATAAACTAATGATTTTTTCACACAAATAGATTAATACTTTTTTGTAAAGAATATGAAGGAGCATCAGCTGATGCAATAAAAAATATATGATTCAATTTAAAAAAACATTAATGACCTTCATATGTATTTTACACGTCCACCTACAAAAAAAAATGTACCCTCAGAATGTGCCCCTCTCAAAACCATTCAACTTCATCTGAAACATTGTTTGCTACGCGTAATAATAATGACGTAAATCTAGATGGTAAAATGTGGCGCCCCACCGTGTTTAAAATTCGTAGTCTAATCATAAAGTTCTTTTTAAGTCCATTAAAGAGTCCTTAGACCCACAGCAGACATCAATTTGAACGCATAATACAATCACAGGGAAAGAGAATCGAATCGCAGCATCAGTGGCCCAGTCGCAAATCAAGGGGTAAAGGTGTTTATAAAACACAACGGGAAGAGTATAAGCAAACTGCGGTAGGAACAACACGCGAGACTAATAGCCAGTGACGCGCAGCCAATTTCAGCTGTGGTCGCCGGTCCTTGTCGAGCATAATCGACCTAATAAAGCGGCAGGATCCGCGAACGGCCCATAAACCGCCTAATCGTTCCCAGAAGCGTCTGTCGCGGGGGTGTTCCGTTTACAAGGACGCCGGGTCTGGGTGTCGGGGCCGCTTTTGAAAATAGCTCGGATTCCGCAACCCGGGCTTTCGGTCTTGCTTCCTGCACGCGTCATTAGGCGAGGGCGGCCAACGAAGTGGGAGGAGAAGCCGGTGGACCAAAAAAAAGAGAGAGAGAGAGAGAGAGAGAGAGAGAGAGAGAAAGGAGAGAAAAAGAAGAAAAGGTAGAGAAGGAGCTACCGAAGGGGAGAGCCCGTGCTCGGACTTGCGCGGTTCACACCCCTGCAGACGGATCACGTGTCAGCCACGCAACGACGTGGCGCCAGGGCTCATCTTGTTCTCGGGGCCCTTTGAGCAGACCGGCCCCGCAAAAATCATCGACTATACCAGTGAAACCCTATGCACTCCGACACGATACGACACACGTGCTCGTTCAGTAGATCGGCGTCGACTTTCCTCGAGGAAAGAGGCGTGTCGACGGCCAGACGACTCGCAGACGCCGACGGAACCTTGTGAAACTGGCCTCTCTGAAATGGGAGATTGCGGTTGCGGATTGTCGAGACGACCGCTAACGCCATTGATAGCACTTGATATCCTCTTGCACTTCCTGCGGGTTCTTCTGACACGTCTGCTTTTTTTTTGCCGCCGTTTTCAGGCTCCGGCGCGAACTGCTGATGGATGATCGTTAAAGGAAGACTGTTTTGTGAATGAACTTACGCGAGCAGCACCTGTTCCTAGTTTAGAGGACCCCTGTGATCACTTTCGGGATTACTGTTTCGGTTTGTCGACTGTAGTTGCTTGAGACAGCTTAGAAGTGGTTCATTCATTCAGATCTATGTTACAGGGTATGCAATGTAGATGTCCAGTCAGCTCCATCTACCTTTTGTAATTTTTTATGTACAAATTTGAAGACGAACTTACACGGTGAGCACCTGTTCTAAGTTTAGAGGCTTTGATCGCTTTTTGGACTCTGCTTCAGCTTGTTGAGTGGAGTTGCTTCAGACAGTTTAGAAGTGGTTTATTCATTGAGGCCTTTGTTATAGGGTATGCGATCTGGGCGTTCCGACAGCTCCACCTCCCTTTTGCAATTCTCAAGTACCTGTTGTTTATACATTGCTTTATTTATGTACAAATTTGTAGAATTGATTGTGAATATTTATCCTCGACGAATCAATACACCGCCACCGAGGTATGATTTCATTGATGAACGCACTGGGTGACTTGCGCATCCTTGGGTTGCACCTGGGTCCGGAGGGTATCATGTACCAGAAAGAGAATTATTATCTCGGAAAAGATAAATGGACTTCATTGATACGAGATCAATTGTCTGCCGAAGGGGATCGCGACCGGGTATTGTCCGGCGGAGAGTAGCTTGTCAGATCTCCGTAGCGTAGAGATTTGCCACGCGGTGCGTCTCTCCCGCGTTAGGGTGAAGTAACGAGACCAAGAGGGGGTGATAATCGTTTCCAATTCGGTTCACCAGTTGCTCCTTCTAGGATCCTTGCGCACCTCGATGATGGTTCATTGATCACTATCTCCTATGTCTCCTATTGTCGAATGATTTTCTTCGCGGACCCAACGATCAAAATTGCTCAGTGCACGAAACTGTATCAAGCTGAACAGATACGATCCAAATCCCAGGAGTTTGAATATTCAGAAAAAAATCTTCTTTCCACCGTAAGCATGCTGCCATCATACTTCCGAGCGTGTACCGATCCCTTATCAACAAAATTCTCGGTCCGTCTACGACTGAAACAAGCAGGACAAGCGCCGTGTACCAGCGCAATATCAGCTCGATCATGATCCACCCTCGCGGAATTTATCGCCGCCGCGCGAGCCCGCGACGCGAGTAACAAAACTCTCGGCGAAGGGCTGCAGCAGTAAGGTACAAATCCGAGGACGAGGGGGTGTGAGACAGGCGGGGAAGGAGGAGGGGAGGTGGAAACACGAGAGGAACGAGAAAGAAGAGAACGATATCGGCCGGGAAAGAAAGCGGAGGAGACAGCCGGCTCGGCCAGCAGCCATAAATCCCGTCGGTGTCACGTGGCGTTGAGTTGCGGGTCTCTGAAGGAGCCATTACTTTCGCAGCATCCCCGAGGAAAAAGAGAAAGCGAGACGGAGTGAGAACCAGTGTACGAGCAAAAGGGAGAAAGAGAAAAAGAGAGAGAGAGAGAGAGAGAGAGAGAGAGAGAGAGGGGGGGGACGCCTAACCCCTGGCAAGGGGATGAGGGGAAAAATGGCGCAATAAAATCGTCCCTCTGACGTGTACGCGGCCATGTACACGTAATACACCCCGTGTCCTGCACGCGTGGGTGTGCACGCGTATGTACAACCATCCCTGGTACATGCTCCTGCTCGATTCACCCTCTGTCTCTCTTTCTCTAGCACTCACCCTCTCGCTTTCTCTCTCGTGGCAACTATACGGGGTGGGAAACGAGGGAAGAAGCAGAGAGGGCGAGAGGAGGGTGGAATCGGGTTCGGGGTTTGGGGCGAACGGAGTTTCGCGTAACGAAGGTAATTTCATTCTTCGTAAGGAAGGTTAGCCTCTATGGAGCGAAGGGTGAGAACTGCCGGGTACAGGCGCTCCAAGGGAGACAGAAAAAGAGAACGAGAAAGAAAGAGAGAGAGAGAGAGAGAGTGAGAGGTAGAGAGGGGTCGTGAGGGGTGCAGAGTCCGCGCAGGAAAAAGGGGTGAGTGGATTTGAAGAGCGAGCGAGCCAGCCAGCCGGACGAAGAGGGAGAATGAAAAAGCGACAAGGTGAGAGAACCTGTGAAGAGAAGAGAGTAGAGAGAGTGAGAGAGAGAGAGAGGGAGAGGAAACATACAGCAGAAGAGGGTGGAAGGAGAGAGCCGCGAAGGGGCGGCCAGGAGAAAAAGAGGTTATTCGAAGGGGCGGGGAAGAGAAGGGAGGGCCCAGAGCAGGGAGGAGCTGTGTCGAGTTTCTACGGCTAAAAAGAGACTTTCAGAATAACAAACTGCGCGAGGAAAACCGAGGGAAACGCGGCCCCCATCCACCCTCCTTTGCCACCCTCCAAGGGTGGAGGACCGCGTAGACGTCCGACGCCGACGATTCACGCGGGTTTCGTGGGCGGTTGCCTGGGTTATCGGCCAACGAAGAATAGATATGCGACTTATTGTGGCCCTTAGGGATGGTCAACCCCTACTGGATACAAAGAAGACGGTGCTTGGAACTCGTGAGAAACAGTGAATTAATTTCTCTGGGGTGGTGCCAAGCGAATTATCTTTTGTTCAAGAATTAAACTGTATTTTTATGGTGGAAAGGGTTCCTTGAATAAAAGATATTCATATACACGGGTTAAACGTTGCACTTCTCAATAAAATCGACGCAAAGACTCAAAAACGAGTTCCTAGCTAACGGAACGCTTCAAGGGCAGAGAAGAGGGGAGGAAGAAAGAAAATATTTGCGCATTGAGCTCTCATTCACAGTAATCCGCGGTTTGAACATCGACGAGACAAAAATCAGTCACCGTTACACGAGCCTTCTTTACCATAAATGGCGGAAGTGATCGCATTAGGTCCACGTGTTAACCGCCGCAAATCAGCCGGTCCTCGAAGCATTCCGCACCCCGGGATGAGAGATCCTGGGGTTCAGGTATTACATTGGTTTTGTGTAGCGAGTATACATTCGGCCTCCACAAAAGGTGCACCGTCGGTTAATGCGGGGCGACGTGTGTTTATAAATAGGCGGCCGAAATCGTTGAAGGGGTCGTGTTCTGTATGTGTATTCCGTCATCCGTGTCGATTTGTGCACCCGGAATCGCTCGCAATTATTGCCCGGTCATCGAGGTGGCAGCTAAGTATAAACACGTTGACGTTTGCCGAAAACGATGAGCTCCCAGAGCTTTATTGATTGCCGTTCGGGCCAAAGGTCGACGAAAAATGATATTCATGGGTGAGTGCGCAGAAACATTTTCAATTTCTATTTTACTAAACGAGTTTTCCTCACTTTAGCTCTGGCTGCAGTAAAAAAAACTATTGAACATTATAGAATTTACAGTGTGTTGCACTTTACAGGCGTTTGACAATTTAATAAAAATTTCTTCGCTGTAGTATTTTAATAAAACCGTGAAATGTATTTTTTAAATAATACAGATTTTTGTTTCTGGTGTAAATTATGTGCTTCCTATGGTTTTTATTTATTTAGATTGAAATATAGAGTTTGTCGAAGGAGAGATCCTGTGGTTTCCATCGGTAACAGTCTAACGTGGCTCGTAACGGATTGCGCTAGGGGTTGTTTATTCGATTGATCGCAAACCAGGGTGGTCAGTCAGCGGTAAACTAATGCGCGTCAGTGATGCTCGTTGCCCGCGCTAATTGATTGATTACGTGGCCAAATATTATGCTCATTTTCGTGTCGGCTGGATGACTGGCCGTGCAAATACATTCTCCCTGTAGCGCAGCGTAAATCAACCCCTGTGTTGGTCCGCTTTGCAGCTTCCGGGCAACCAAAAAAAAAAAACCATATTTTTCGGCTCTGATTTTTCTATGCAAACGACACGGTCGCGTTTTCGGTGGCAAATGAACTCCGTCTGCACAATTTTTATTTTCAGGGGTGGAAGCACGGTTTTTAATGAACTATCGTGAGATATTCAGAGAACACTGGTTGAAGGATAGTTTAAATCTTTGAGGCACGAAAATGATAAACAGTATACAATAATATCGAATATTGAACAAGTCGCCGTAACAATATATTTTTCTATTGATATCTGATCTTCGTTGGTAATTATTCGTTGGCAAAAATCATTGAACCACTATGGGAGCTGTGTAACAAACCTGTTCAGAGGGTATTAAACAAAATGATGAGATATTGACGAAACTCACAAAAGGTGACAGAACGACCGAACGCGGAACGTTGTTCGGGAACGTAATTTAAGGGTTGAATGAAGATTCCAAGATCCCGGGAGGCCGGCCTAAATTGCTGTTCAGAATCGAACTGTCTCGGAGCGGTCGTATTTTTATTCACCCACATAAATCCATCCCCTGTGTGCCTCGGCACTCGATCCCAATTGAGGGTCCGCTCCTCGAAGCGGATCTTCGAAACAAGCGTTCCGTCCTGGCGCAGATCGAAGTGCCTCTTCCGTGCCCAGGAATCGCGTGCTAAAATTGAAAATCCCGTTCACCAAGGCACGCAATCGGTCACGAAGAAGAGGGTCTGCACTTGAAGAGGACGGCAGCTCCGATTTTATCCCCGGGCACCAGTCGTCGTAGCCGTCACCGTCGGCAACGTCGCCGTCGTCGTCGTCGTTGACGTCGTCGTTCCACCCCAATTAGGGAGGAACTTCGCCGACGTTCTCCCGTCTCCCTTTCTCACCCTATTCACTCCCTTCCCTTTCCCTTGCCACCGTTTCCTGCGACGCTCTGTCTTTGCGTTCTGCCTCTCTCTCTCTCTCTCTCTCTCTCTCTCTCTCTCTCTCTCTCTCGCTCGCTTTCTGTCTCTGTGAGAGGGAAACAGAAATCCCTCGTTCTCTGGTTTTATCTTCTCTCTCTCTCTCTTTCTCTGTCGTAGTACAGACCCTCCCTTTCCGCATCCAGTGACGTCGACGCTCTCGATTTCACCTAAAGCCGACGCTAACGAGCACATGGAAGTCACGTGGAAATACGACGTGGACGTGGCCGGAGGGAACTGCGGGAAAAAGAGGGTGACAGAGGGTCGCCGGTTATACCCGTTCTCGTGGAAAACCAGTGACGGTCACGTGGATCTGACAGGTGACCGGCGGCATCCAACGAATTCACCCGCTTCCGGGCTAATAGGACCCGCTTCCGGCCGAGGAGCTAGTCAACGTTTCCGTCTGCCCCATTTTTCCGCTTCTACTTCCGAAGAGGCTGCAGGAATTTTTCTATAAATCAAGAACGTCCTCGATTAATTCAGTTTGAAATTATTCAATTACATATTTTTTACTATAAATAGTTTTGAAATGAATTTTTCTACGTATTAAAAATGTGCCCACCGTGTGCAATAAATTCTTCTTGTTCCCGCAGTCTAAAGAAGCGAGTGTGAATAGAGAATTACGTTTTTCAAATCGCTCATTAATCATCCCCTTTCTTGAAAAACACTCTTAATTCTAAAGAATCATCGTCGATCGCGCAATTAAATTCTCACCTCTACACATCAAACAGCTCGAACCCACGATCCATTCATCTTCGTTAAGTCCAACGCCCCTTCAATCTCTCAAGAACGTCCCGCGTTCCTCAATCTCTGATAATTAAGACCTCATTAGAAGTTTCGACAATTCTCGACAATTTGGCGACAAAAAATTCGTACAATCTTCTTAAAATCAGTACAGTCTAAATCAATACGATTTAAGTAGTTTTTCTAATCGATTTAAGAAAATCTTAAATAATCTTGAAATTTTTAAAGGTAAAGAAAAAAGATAAAAACTTTTTCGTAAACTTTTAATCGTAATCAATTTATAGAATCTTTACATAATCTATACATAAAATCTGAACTTCAGCTGCAACTCGAGCACAGAGAACACAGACTAAAAAATCGAATGTACGTTTCTACCCCTCTCAAATATACCAGTTGCCTCGTAAATGCAACGAACAAAAAAAGAATAGCTCGTTTGCTCTTTGTTATCTGTTCACTTCATCCGAGCTTCGCTGGCCTTCGGAAAATTCTGTAAAGAAACTCACCGGCATCAAGGCAAAATCTCACAAATTGGAAACATTATTAAAAGCACGATAGGGTCTCTTTATTTTTCAGTATCAGCTCGAAATCAGAAAGCGACTTCAAAGTGAAAGAGTATCGAAAAAAGGGTTGTTTACGCTATCTGCGAGATCTCGAATATATCCTTCGAAAAAAGCTTATGGAAGAAGGGTGAGATGAAAAGGAAAGAGGAAAGGGGAGGAATTTGTTTATTTTTCCAGGATCGATTCGCGAAATATCGCAGATTCAGCGAACCCCTCGATGTTTGCCTCGCAGTTTACGCTCGCCCCAACCCTTCTCCGATTCCGATCGTCAGCATATGAAGACATCAAGGGAATTTATGGGCACCGCAATCAATTGTCACCCCGGCCACCCTGTATGCTATTCCTTCGTCTCTTTTTTTTCGCGTGTAACACGCACCGTCTGTCGCAGGTCGTGATCCTCGACTCCTTCAATTACGGCCTATTGTGCGGCCGACTGACTTAATTGCGCGAAGGGATTTGTTTCGCTGACGGGGATGAGATTTAAACGCTTTCCTCTTTACACCTAAACGTTCCGGCGATTTTTTTTTACCGGGCAAACTGTATTTCTTTTTGCGCCAGGTGCTGCGGAGCTGACAAAAGATTCTATTAATCCTCTGGAGTCGGATGGTTTGAAAAATTGTGGACGAAGAGGCTTATCATTTAGATAATTGTTCGTACATTTGTATAGATATATTTCGTATTACACTTCTTAATGCGTTGATGTTATTATTGAACGAGCAATAAAACAAAATAATTAGATACAGTCATATTGTAAATTGCATTAAATAAAAATGTACATCTCACGTTCCTCAACAAGTGTTCTACAAATACTGTTCTTGCTGATTTATATTTCACTGACCCATTTACTATGATAAATGGTTAAAATCCATAGTCCGGACAATTATTCTATGATTTCCAGCAAACCAGAAGATACATACAAATCTGAGGTTCGTATAATGTATGCGCCATAAACCAGAGGCGAGCTTCTGCCGTTAATTGTATCGCTAAAACAAGAATGTGGTGATATATATGAATTTTTCAGTGGGCGGAATTACAATTTAAGTTAATTCGGTATATAAAGTAAATGTAAATGATACTTTAAGGGGCTCTTGTTAAAATTGAACAGTAGCGGAGTGCACGCAGGAAGCGGATCGCGCGAATCGTTCGCCCGTATTCAGGATTGCAAAGTGCGCATCTGCGCGCAATATAAAATGTTTAACAAGGCGAGAGACCGAAGTTAATTGCTAGGAATCCACCTCGCCGCGTTCGATGGAATATCATCAAGTATGAAAACAGTAATAAACTGTCAAAAATGCAGCTGAGAGGCACCGAGTAACAGGTAATCATTACCAGCACCTGATCACGAACTGGCCATTAAGTATTGCAACGGTGGCCGCGAGCGTTAACTCGACGAAGTTAACACCTTGCCGTCATCGGTCGACTGCGTTCGTTCCGACGATTATCTCGATTACCGACTCTCGTCGATGTCCGGTTCTTCGACGAGCCACCCTTTCCGGGCGACTATGTTTGCGCGACGGATTAATATGTGTTTGACTAAATCCTTAGCCGCGCGCGAACAGTCATCCGCCGGCCGTTAGATTAGATCCCCGCGACTGTTTATCGATCCTCGTTTGCTCGACGAGGGATGATCGGTTCTTTATGCTGGCAAGTGTTCCCATTCATCGTAAACTTGATTCGACTTCTGTCCGTCCTTCTTAAGCGGTACTCCGACATGTGTTACTTCTGTTAATAATTTAATAGATGAACTTTTTATGAAATGTATACCCTCAAATGTCTAATCTTTCCTGGAACAATATCTGCCAGGCTCGTTCACCTGCACAGACGAAACCAGAAGGGACAAGGGACCGGCAGACGAACGAATCGATAGTCAAACGTAGATGGTAGCAGATAACTAAGGAGACACCGTTGTCCCTGTCGTGGGCACGTGGGGATGAAGAAGAGGACATATTAATCTCGTGTCATCGATCGGTGCTCCTCCCCGGAAGACAGAAAACTCTTTTCTGGAACCAACGTTTTCCCAACGAATAAATGACGTATCGTGTTCCTCCTCCGCGATTTGTTTGGGCGGTTTCGCCTTTCAGAATAAGTTATAAAGACGGAAGTATTAGAAAAGGAAAGAGGAGTCGAGGAAAAAAGAGGAGAACCTTCCCAGAGGAAGCTTATTTCATTAGGATTCCTTTTGCTGCGGGATCCCGTCGAAACAAAGTAGCTTTGCTCTCGTTATATTCGTCTTTGTGATCGTTTGACCGAAGGGATTCCGCAACTTTCTCGAACCAGACGGAATTTTCAGTTTTCTTGCCGGAAATAATTGCGTCGAACTGAAAGGAAGTATACAATAATCGGAACATTAGTTTCGAAATAGAATAGAAGCTTCGACAAAGCTTTGTTTCTTTTCGTTGTAACGCTGTTCTTAACCCTTCAAATTATATTTAACATAATATTTATATGTCTGACCTTGAAGATCATCCTGTTATACACGAACAAATTTGTCTTCCTAAATCCCAGAAACCCTTGACGTCATCAAGGAGGATGCTCACTTGGGATCGGCACTCGACGCGGAACAGATTTCGGCCATTGGCGCACGGGGTTCCTAGCCTTTATTTATCTATTACACGAAGCTCGACATCGAGAGATCGACACAGGATTATAGCGGGGGCCAAGGCTGGGGGGACCGAGACAAACGAGGACAGCTAGCAGATATCGAGGGTAGCATATGTTAGGGGTTTTTCTCTCCCTCGTGGGGGTTGCGGGTAGAGAGTGGGCTACCCCCCAATTACCGGGTGCACCCCTCCGGGGCCTCTTCTTCGACGGGATCGACCCTCCAGAAAGTACTTCATTACGCAGACAGCCGTGTTGACTTGTATTGTGCCCGAGCTTCGAGAGGGAGCCCCTTCAAATAATATCTGTGACGAATCGCTTGCACTTCCCCGCCCCTCTCGGCCCCCTTGTTGTTGTGTTTCTTTTTTTTTTATTTTATTCGTCGCATCGCCGAACGGAAAGGAGAAGAGATGATATTCCCTTGGAAACGACGCTTTTCCTTTTTCTCTACCATCCTTCGCCCCGATCTGTTTTTCTTCGAGACGCCTCTCCGCGTATCTGTTTGTCTTCCTCTCTCGCGACCTGCTTCCGTTTTGTTCGGTTTCTCGATCTCTCACGTTCTTTCAACTGATCTCGCTCTCTCTCTCTCTCTCTCTCTCTTTCTTTCTTTCTCTGACGTTCGCTCGGATCGCTCGATCTCTCTTCCTCAATTTCTCGGTGTCGTTCCCTGAACCGGAGAATGAGAACGATTCGGGACGAGGCGACGGAACACCTGCTGCGAAGTGTCAAGCGGACTACTCGCTAACGATGGACACCTCGGGCGTGTTGAGTCGAGGAATAACAACGGTGCGAACGGGGCGGGGCCGAGGGGAGCAGACTGGTCGGGGAATTTTCCGACGTTTTCTCGACGGTCCCCAGGGTAATTGGAGTGTAATGTTGAATCGAATGCAGTCCTGCGACTACCTCGTCGCGATTTTTCCACCGGAGTTAATGAAAGGTGACGACCCCCTTCGTTAAGGATGAACTTAACTCGACGATTTACTAGAATCGACTCTAATACCAGAAACAAATGTCTTCCGGTTTCGTTAACGTTGATGGTCGAGTTCTCGGTCATGTTAGATTTTCGATGTGCGTTGAAATTGAATTCATCAGAGCCTCGTCCTTTCATTTCTGGTGGAGTGATATACGAATGGAATATGGTAATTCGTTTTCTTAAGAATGTATTTTTATCGGAAGCTTACTTGCGGAATTGTTTATTCACTTATAGACAGCTCTTTGGACACGATATTTGGCAAAATTGAATTTAACGTGGTCACGCAATTAATTCAACTTTTATTCGAGTAAATTATGGAGGATATCACGATTCATGTATTCGAAAATGTATTTAGAAATCAAATTATGAGAATTTCATCCCGTGAATCGTTTCTCCGTGGAATTTCTCGTCACCATTAATCTCGTCGTTATTTTCGGCGCATCCTCCAGCATCTTCCGTTTATAGCTAAACGTAGAACTAAAAGTAAAACGGAGAGTCCCACCTTCAACAGGGTTCGTTCAACGTGCAGGTGAGGTAGCAAAGAGAGAGAGAGAGAGAGAGAGAGAGGGAGAGAGAGAGAGAGAGATGCAAGAGATGATCCCTCTGATTAATGATGCGCAATCAAAGTCGGCGTTAGAGGATCAGCAGCGGGTCATAAAGGCAGCGTTTAACATCGCGCAATGCCTCATCATTCCATTGCTATAAATCAGTCTAAGCTAAGAGATCTCGAATAGAGAGAATGATTCGATCCTTTTTTCTCTGTTCGTACCGATCGTATACTTTCGTACGCACGCGGGGCAGGACACACGTCTTACCTTGCCGGAGATTACGTCACGTCTCTCGTCGTTTCTCACGCGTTCTGAATAATATTATTGTAATGGTCGACGACGGGATTTCGTGAATAACTAATTAACGATCCTTTCGGGGGCCCCGTAGAACGATCCTTCGCCGGCTCTAAACATTCCCGAATCGTTTTCCTGTCGGAGAACCGAATCTTCAAAGGATCCGCGCGTTGTTTACTGCACTGGCGGCTGTGTAAAGTGTTTGAAGTATGTGTAAGCGTACGGTAAATACAAATTTCTTCTTCGTAAAATTTATCGAAGACGAACTTCAATCGTTCTAACTGCAAATAGATACTCCCAAGGGAAATTATTAAAGAGAAATTTCTTTATTCGAGCATTATACTGTAATAAAAGTCCTGCAGGATCTAAATAAATTAAATTTTGTCATTGTTAAGAGATTATATGGATTTAAACAGACAAATAGACTCACTACCGGTAGATTATTTACAATCTATTATTATTATTATTTATTTATTTTAAACGGACCGAAGTCCTTTTATACAAATGTATACAGTTTATATAGTATGACAGAAAAATCTTAATCTTAAGTCTTAATCTAAAATTTACATAATTATGGACAGCGTGAAACTAAGCAAATATAGGTACTATTGACGAATAGTACAGCGCAATTTTGTTTTGAATGACTGTAACGTGCCATTGAAAGAATCAATATTATTATAAAATGTGTGTTGAGCTAGCAATAATGCGATTTAAAGGATTTATTGCTCCATATGAGGATTTGGATTTCATTGTTTGAAATCCTGGTCTCGTTCTCAAAACACGTTCGGGTACATAGAAATTAATTTGCCTCAGGAGAAAATTATTAGCAGAAGAAGTTAATTTTTATGTAATTATGTCTCATTATATAAATCGAATTCTGCGAAACATTTGTGCGGATTTACGAATGCAGACTCACCGTTGACCAACGTCGATGAAAAAAAGAAATAAGGGAAAATCGAGTGGCGGGGTTAAGAAGAAAAAATGGAAGAGCACGGTAGTCGGTGGAATTCCGAAGCAGCTAAATCTCGCAGCGTAACCGCGAGGAGGTTCGATCAGGCCGACAAGAGGAGGCTAACGAACAGGCACGCCTTCGCTTTCTTCGCGTGGTTCGTTTTCTTTGCTTTCTTCGTGTCGCGTCGAAGTGGCAGCAAAAATCGTTAAGGCCATTATGGTCGCGGAATTAAGACGTGAGCGCGGATCTCCGTCCAGCGGCACATTAATCATTTCGGAGACGCGCCGCTCTCGACGGTGGATTCTTCCGGAGCCCTCTTATTGTTGCGTACGCGTATCCTCAATGCCGTGTGATTACCCCGGCGCAACAGGAATGAACGCGCTTGCCGGTGTGTGCAAAAGTGTGCGCATGCACGCCGCCGGCCATTATTATCGCCGTGAATCGGTCCTACGAAGTTCAACGTGAGCGATTGCGCAACGTGAACCAGCAGGTGGTGCGATATTGCAGATCGTAAAGGCGGCGAGCTGTGTACATGGGCTGATACGGTTGCGGAGATCGATGGAGAGAGGATACAATGAAGAGTAGAGAGGACGACTGTCTCGGAGATTCCTCTGATGTCGACGGAATTTCGAAGTTGCACGTGCTTGGTGAATTTGGAATTGAGGATTGAGGGCATTTAATTCTTTGTAACGTTGGCGAAATATTTTTACCGGAACGAATCGACTGGTACGTTGACCGCTCGTTTCACCATACAAGAGTCCCCGTTTCCCTCGATCCTGCGATATAGTGGTGACAACGGTATCCGCAGAGAAGCACGAACTAATTAGAAACATCGCGAGGATCGATGGAGAGGGTATACAATGAGGAATAAAGAGAACGATTGTATTATTATTATTATTATTTATTATAGACGAACTAAAGCCCTTTTACATATGTGTTTACAAAAAAAAGAGAAAGATACAAAACTACTCGTCTAATAAGAAAGAAGGGACATGCACAACAAGAAAAAAAAAACAAAATATAATAATATCATACTGGTACAATCGATAGGTATTATCATATAATCCTGCGTAGTTGCATTTTAAAATTTCGCAAAGATTCAATGAAAACATCAATACGATTATAAGTAGCGCATGATTGTTGCAATAATGCGATTGATTGGATTAATTAATCCATAAGTAGATTTCGCTTTAAGTGTTTGAAAACCCGCGCTTGTTCTCAGTTCACGTTCCGGTACGTAAAAATTGATTTGTGCAAGTAGAGAGGAACAATCAATATGATTATTAATTAAATTAAAAATAAAGCTCTGATCGGATACTATTCTTCGAGCAGATAATGGTTCTAGGTTCATTGCAGTTAATATTGCGGAGTAATCATAATCACAGAATGACATTGGATTATTTAGCTTGTCTCAAAGATTCGTTTGGTGTCGGCGATATTTGGGAACTTAGAAATTGCACGTGGTTGGTGAATTTGGAATTGAGGATTGACGGCATTTAATTGTTTGCGATGTTGGTAAAATAATTTTACTGGGATGGATCCCCCGATATGTTGACCTCTCCTTTCACCATAAAAGAGAGCCCGTTTCCCTCGATCATGCGAAACAGTGACGGCAACGGTCTCCGCGCAGCGGAACGAGACCAACTAGAAACAGTGGCCCATACCTGGGTAATAACCCTTCACCGAAAGTGACATCGTCCAAGCGATCCTCGTTAAAGTCGATCGTCGAACCAGGTCGCGTGTCCCGTTCACCAACAACGATATGGCCGCCTTTCGATCGCCAAACGGAGAGACACCTTTTGTGCGCGCATCGATTCGGTATCGTGTCACATACACACCGTCACACCGGTGTCTCTATATCGTCCGACCGATATCTGTTCCGTTCGATTATCGATGCCGACCGCGTTCCAACTTCGGTCCAGTTTGTCCTTAGATTCCTTGCTGATTCATTTCTGCGCCGAAGTTCGCTCTCGTTTCTCCTCTCGAGCACTACGCCGCACCGTTGTCGTCGTTCCTCGTCGTTCTGGATCGTTGCAAGCGAATCGCCAGGAATTTAGAGCGTTCGCTCGACGCTTATAGGAGTCGCGGTACGTGACACGGTTGACGCTGTCACATGCTACGTTTTCATGGAGGCTGACGGGTGAAATAGTGTCCGCGATCGAGCTACGGATACCACACGCCTGCGAACCGAGAAATTCGTTTCCTTGTCGGTGAACGGTCCTCTTGGTTACCCTTTACAGAGGGAACGGGACGTTGCTTCATTCCGAAGAAAATGTTCTCTTCGCTGGAAATTGGAGACGTTGATTCATCCAGCTCCGCCGATTATTATTACTCCATAACTCCTCCAAGTCTATGACCCACTATTTTAAATGGTTGTACATTCATGAAGATTCGCAGACAGCTAATCAGAATCGACGAAACAGTCCAAGAAAATTGATCGCAAATAAAAGCAACGTGTCCAGCCACGACAATAATGTAGGAAACCGTCGACGAAGGGTTTCGTAGCCAGCTATATCGCCGGTTCGAATCAGTAACAGTACCTGCAAGTAAGTGTCCATGCCAGTAAATGACCGAATCGAAAGGTCCATTTGTAACTCGGCTGGATCGTCTTCGGGCTCTCTGTCCGATGATCCACATCGTCCTGCCCCTTCCCTCTACCATGAGAATCAAAGGAAGCCGACGGTCCTTATCTCCGTACGGGGTCAAAACGTCCTGGGTGGACTCGGAACGAGCTCCCAGGATCGAACAATGACGGACTATCCGCGGTGGCCACCGTGCGCCATTGTTCTTTGTTGCGGCGCCTGATCATCCTTCTCGCAAGAGACAAACCGTGATCGAGCAGGCTGATCCCCGTATCGATCGGGGATCGAAACTGCTCTTGACCCCTTACGTTTCAATCTGCCTGGCCATCGGCGACGTGCCCCTAAAATTTGATTTTACCAATCGGTTCTACAACGATGCAGAACAATTTTTCTTCAATAGCGTTTGTCTTCGATCTTCCGGAATTGACGTCTGTCAACGTCACTTTCACGAAACTTTTCGCATCTACCGATAATCATTTCATAATTTTGAAAAATTTGTAGCTAAAGATGAAACCAATGAACTCGTTATAGTTTCGTTATACTTTTTCTCCACTAAAGCCAGTTCATCTACGATGTTAGACTCGCTTGCTGCCGAGCTAAAAATGTCGTCGAGAAAGGCGACTGACGTCGGGTCAAATATAAATTATTGCCTAGCCGGAGAAAAAGAAAAGAAGAGCCGAAGCGTGGCGAAAAGGGCCGACCTTCGATCGGATCATTCGGAGTCCCCGAAGACGGTCCTCGAGCCGAAATCAGCGATCGGAGCTTCCGTGCGTTGGATTCCTCTCTCACGACGCGTCGCGTCGCCTCGTTGGAATCGTCGTCGTCATCGTGCAGGTCCTGGGTCCTCGATGACTGGCAGAATCTGGACGGATGTCAACGGGACCAGGCAGCGGTCCTCCTCCTCTTTCTCGGCTCCGCAAAGTGAAAGACCAGAGAGAAAAGAACGAACGACGAGCAGAAGCGTCGCGAGTCATCGTCCAGTCATCCTTAAACTGCCTTTTAATATCTCGACTGCAGTCCATGGTGACACGAAAGGAGGTGAGAGGGCACACACGGCCGATTGTAGGGACGACTACCTGCTCTCTGAGGTGAGCGAGCGAGCGAGCGAGCGAGCGAGCGAGTGAATGAGTTAGTGAACGTACCTGTGATTCCACGTGGAAGAAAAGGAGGATGGAGAAAAGTCGACGGTAACCCGGCGGTTTAATAGTCGGAGGCTCGAAGCTATTACTCGGCAAATTCTTGCCGGTGACTCCGGTTCCTGGGCCAGGCCAGCCATCGGTCACCAGTCATCGCTATGCACTACCGTCCTGCCACTGTCGCCACTACCATCTCTCCGATGGAACCGAGTGGCTAGTTACACGGCGCCGTTAATAGGGAAAACGGCTCCACGGAAGTGGCGACCGTCGGTGCTAAGTGCTACCCCGGAATTTGAGAAACTGGCTTTGATCGATCGCTCGTATGGTCAACCATGCTGCGAGCTTGGGTGTCGAAAGGACCGGTCTAGGTGCTCAGCTGGAGATCGGCAGGTTGAGACCTCTTCGTGAGGTATATTTGGCAGAATTGGAATTGGGTGTGTGTTGAGTACCACGAGACAAATATGCATACCATTGATCTATGAATGGAGTGCTCAGTTCAGCATTCAGGTGGCTAGACCATGGAAGTTGGTGTTGAGTATCACAGGACAAGGTGTTAACCCTTAACCTTTCAGGGACGACGTCAGTACATCGTACTGACTCTGAAGCATATTTAAAAATCAATAACAGGAGGTGAAAGTATTAGGAGCGATGGTGTCGTAAGCTAACGTTAACATTAACACTTCATCGTGGCAAAGCGTCGGGCAACGGTAACGCAACCGGATAGAAAAAAAAGGGATCTCCGGATCGCCATAGTACTCGGGGATCGTGTGTTTGTACAGATCAGCGACACATTAAACGTACACACGCGATGCACCGCACTATAATTGAACGTAACTCCCGGTGTATCATTACCGGGACGACTTTTTTTTTCTCTGGTTCCCGACGCCGCGGCTGGTTTCCATCGCGTTGGTCAATTACCGATCGCGTAATTCGGGGAAACCGTATACCAGAGTGGGAGCGAGAGCGAATGATTTTTCGGGAACGAGGGGGCCCCGCCATTTTGTACCGGAGGCACGCAACAACGATTTCGAGAGATCTCGGGACTGCTCCGGGGGCTATATCCCGTTGTGGATAAACAAACCACCAAGGAAACGAACTCCGTGTTCCTCTGGTTTTCTTCTCTTTTCGGAAACGCTAGCTCCCGATAGGCGCGGGCCCGAGCTGCAACAAAGTTGGGATAAGCATAGGGTGCGGCTGTGAAATTGACGGAGCTGAAATGGGAGGGCTGTCAATGAGGCTGCCTCTGTTTCTTCTAATATGGGTCACGGTTTCTTTTGTTGAAGAGATCCTCTAAGCGTCCCGCAGGTTCCGAAAGGTTCCCGGACCCGGCGTTTCCGGAATTTTCGTTCGTGACTCGCGACAACCCCTCGGGGACCGAAATTGGATGGCGAAACAAAGAAGGAAATTAGCTCTCGGCCACCCTGTGTTAGAGCCGCCCGCTTTTTAGACGAACGCGCCTCGGCCACGACATCCTCCAGCAAAGCCAGTTGCACCGGAGAGACGGAATTGGGAGCTGCAGTTTCGTGATTCGACGAAATTTGTATTTTTACTGGGTTCGGTTGCTGTTGTTAGGGCACAAACTATTTTTTTTACCCTTCGCAGCTCTGTCTTCCAGTCGTAGCCGTAATTGAAATAGAACTAGTCAAATTTATGCAAATGTTATTATTGTTATCGATCGTACGATTGTTAAAACAGAAGAAGTATTAATGATTTCGGCGCAACGGTTCGATCAATTAAAGTTCGATTTAAACTATTGCTGCAGCTGCTGGCCGTTGCGTCGAAATCATTAATACTTCTTCTGTTTTAACAATCATACGATCGATAACAATAATAACATTTACAATGGATGGCGAAACTAACACAACAATTTAATTGATCGAACCGTTGCGCCGAAATCATTAATACTTCTTCTGTTTCAAATTTATGCTATGTGAAATCATAGACCAAGCATAATATTTATTGGAGTCTATGAGTTTCCTGGGCAAAATTTACTTAATGTTTCGCTGAAGAAGCTACATTGCATTTAATCAAGCAAGTTAAATTCTGGTAGCGTGTGAAGTGATTAAAAAGGAAAAAGAAATGATGTTGAAGCGAATGTGGGGATCGCGAGTTGTTATCAGCGTGACAGCGGAGGACACCTGTAGGATCGGTGGTCCGATCGGCAATATCGAATCGAGCCCGGAGTCGTATTCGCCGGTTATTTAACTGGATCGGGCGGTTTAGTACTGGTGGCCATTAGCCGCGGCCCGTAATTTACGTATTTGTTCTTCGGCTTGTAAATCTTCGGGTCTCGGGGCCTCGGCGGCTCCTCATCCTCATCCTTGTGGTCCGGTTGGCTCTGTCCCCGGTCGGACGGGGTTGGAGGCGCCAACGAGCGAGTCAGGCCTCGGCCAGCCAATATGGATAGGAATGCGTGACGTTACCATAATATTAATAGTTTATTTACCGAGGCCCATACGTCACTATGTCCTGGAGTCGGCTTCGTGTATTAGTTAACGTCCGTTGCTCTTGCTCCAGGCGACTATCACTAAATATTCCTCTTTGCGAGGACGCTGACAGGAGAGAGAGAGAGAGAGAGAGAGTGATAGAGAGGGGGGGAGAGGGAGAGAATGAGAGAGAGAGAGAGAGAGAGGGAGGGAGTTGTTTCTCTGCGTGCACAGGTATATACATGTATGCACGCGGGTTTCGCCCCCTCTGTATACACAAACCGCGTTGTGTGGAGACTTTGCACACGCATAAACGGCTTCGCGCGGGAACAGTACTATGGAAAACGTACGAGCGCGCACTAGCTTCGAGTGTTCGACGGTTAATATTGATGGCGGGACGCGGGAACGGGCATGGTTAAACGATCCGAGAAGAATCGGCATGGTAAATAGCCTGCCCCGGCTCGTAGGCGATTATTTATAACGCCGCCGCTAACTCTGATCGGATTTCCGTGGAACTGCCTTACAATGTGGCGACGGCTACCACGGTGGCGTTCAATTCTGAATTCGTTCCTTTGTTAATTATACATCCTTCATTATGTACAGGACAATTCCAGGGCTCGTGGGATTTACTGTTTACTGGTATTGTTTATTTTCTCGAATACGAGGCTGCCCTTGCGAGGGTGCTTTTCATCCTGGAAGCCGAAACTGCTTGTGCGAAACGCTTAGCACGCGATTTCTTATCCTGCTAACAAATTATGTTTCAGAAAGCATAAATTAACTGCTCAACATGTTGCGATATCAGGATCCATCTTCGAATCCACCGATTCGGTCGCATGATCGCGAGAATCGAGAGAGTGGTCGCTGATTGGCCACGATACGAGCCGTCCAAAGGACGATAAAGTATTCAACGGTGTGTCGAGCCCGATAATAGACGCGTCCCCATAAATCACGTTCGTTCAGCCATAGAATAGGGTCCGAAACCGAACCGAAGTGATCGGTGAAAAAATGGGTGGAAAGGAGGGGCCCCCGGATGCACCGGGACGAAGACGAGACACGGGGTACGATGGTAAATTGAAATAATTCTCGGGGAAGAGAATAGCCGTCGGCAAGGCGAAGTGGAATCGGCCTGAACCGTTTCACCAAAGGGAAACGATCCTCGGGCCCCGAATAGGCCCTCGTGACGACGTAGCCGTAAATCGAGGCGAGTTGATGGCGCATTGATTGCCTCGCATCTCATCACGCTTCGGAAACCTTCCATGTCGCCGGGGCTATTCCTAGTCAACTAGTTTTACGAGTCTCGGGTTCGACTCGCGACTCTTAGTGGGAAATGGCGAAAAAATTCGCGGACACGGCAGATTTTGAAGAGAGATGAGACGATCCATGATACTCCTTGGATCAACTGTATCTATTGCTATATTCGGAACAATCTGAAATATTGTTGCTCCTTTCTCTGAGTCAGGTTTGGTGCAACGGTTCCTCGATAATCATTTTACGCGCGGCGTGCCAATGTTCGGTTTTATTTCAATTCACAAAATGAAGGATGAGATGAAATTTTTGAAAACTAGTAAAGTACAGTGAGATAAAGAATGGTATTATTAACCCTTAGCACTTGAGTGGCGCCTCTGAGGCGCCACTAAAAATTGCTGTACTATTATTTAAATAATTGTTTACACTATCAGATATGTCGGTATCTAACCAATTACTACACATTTAAGTATTGTATGAGGTATTATATCAATTTCATATTTATCAAATTTAAAAAATCATAGAGAATGGAAATATTTTAGGTCAGAAGAAACGTTGAATTTTCGAGTTAAAATAGTTCCGAGTGCAAAGGGTTAAATGAAGGACGCATGGTCACCGGTAACCTAAGGTGCGATGTCTCAGCCGAACACCAGTCTGATCGATTACAAAAGGCAGAATTCGAGAGTGTCAGTCGTCGTGAGAGGGCGAGAGATCGCTGTCCAATAGCAGACGTGTTTCCCTAGCGAGTTCTCGCCCTTTAATTAAACGTATTGCCGTGGCGAGAGGACGAGGGGGTTGGTGACGAGAGAGGAGAGAGAGAGAGAGAGAGAGAGAGAGAGAGAGAGAGAGAGAGAGAAAGAGAAAGAGAGAGAGAGAAAGAGAGTGAGAAAGAGGGACGAAGGGGTGAACGATGAGAGTGGTGAAAGAGCGAGGAGGAGAAGACGCGTAGCGTTGGCGACGCGCGAGAAAGGAAAAGAAGCGGAAGGAAAAAAGAGTAGAAGGAAGAGGAGGAGTAGAGCAATAATTACTACTGGGCTCACAGTTTCCAGGCCCCGATGCCGGCGAGCAGTCATGTAAAAAATCCAACGCCACCCACACCGCGGTTCGAGGGGCCAGAGGTTAGTTATTCATGCGTCAAGGCGCCACCGCAGAAGTTATTCGAACCAGACCGTGCGTCTCTAATGCGTGCCTACGAAATTCTAAGCGGTCTCGTTCTTGCCCAACCGATAACTCTTGCTACCCTCGGCGTCCCTCGCAACTTTTGTCGGGGTTGCTACATGGTCTACGCTCTCACCCCCTTCCCCTCCTGCCGTGAAAAATCTCTGTTCCTTCTCGTTTTCCGAGGAAATGAAAAATCATGGCGCCCCGCTTGCCTCGGACCTACACAGAATGCGGGTTCACTCTTGTCGCAACACTTCGACTTGTTCAAACAACTTTAAGGAATGGAAAAAATTTGTTTCAAAAGTTGATCTATGATGTTTCTCTCGCTATTTTATTGTTTACTGAATGACAACTGAGAATAGGTAAGAGAATTTATACTGCCGAACGCTGTATTTCCCGTTCAACACACCCTTGATGACTCGTCATCCTCCACGCTGACTCGAGCAGTCTTCGGGTGGAAGGAGAGAGACAGAAAGACTAAAGCAAACGATATTACTTTGGTGGACGGTCCCTAACGATCGAACACTACACACGTACTTGAGGATACTGATAAATATTCAGTTCGATATTTCGCCGGACTAAGGCAATCCCCAGCTAATTAACAAGAAGTACGTTCGCGGAGGAGCCTGAGGGAACAGTGGAATCGCGTCTCTCGGGTAAGAAGTGGCCAGAGGAAAAACCTGGGCTCCGGAGAGGCGACCGAACGAGGAAGCGATTCTCACGAAATTTTCACGTGAAAAATGCTTCCCACGAAAGGTTCAGCGAAGCGTTTCTCCCGGGAACGGCTTTTTAATAAGCCGTCCCGCCTATCGGGAACACCTGACAACCTCTCGAGGGCGTATACAGTGTACTTAATTCACCGCGCACGTAGCCTTTGGAAAGTCGCTACATGGCTGCCGCTGTCAAATAAAAATGCTCGCCGAACCACGTTCGAGAAACGAGATGATTTATCGTATCCTCGAGAACGCATCCGTAAGAAATCGAGGAGAGACGGTGCATGGCATTGGTCGATAGTGGGGGAAAGAAAAAAGACAAACTGGACGAACGAGATTATCGATGGGGACCTCTGCGTTGTTGGAAATCTCTCCCGGCTACTGGCCAGGAATTTCGCTAACTTTTATTGCTTCGCGGAATCGATTGTCTACTGTTTGAGAAAATACTGTGCCGCAGCTTCTATAAATCAATGTGGTACTCCGTAACCTGTAACGCAGGGGTGAGTTGTCAGCGAGGGTTGATTGTGGAATTTGGATCTTTGTGAAAAATTTTCTGAGGTGATTGTAAGAAATGGAAGTCATTACATAAAAATTTCTTTTTTTTTTTTTTTTTATTTGACGAAATCGCAGAAGCGGAACAACATTCGGCAGAAAAGAAATTTAAAAGTCTCGGGATCATTACGAAGTAATCGGACGTTAAACCGCAGATCGTAACTTGTGCGGTTGAAGATTCTCATGGGGGAGGCCCGCGTTTCGTCCAGGCTAATAATTAAAATGCATTCACCCGAGTTATAAAACGCCTAACGACGTGCGTGCGTGACCGATTTTTTGCTGGCAGTCCGAAGCTTTACGATACAATTTACTACTTATTTAATTTTCCCTTTCCGCTCCATTGATTTAGGCTCGTCCGAATCGGCCCCTCTCGATCAGTAGACGCTGCCCACTGCGACGGATGGCTGCCGTTTCGCCATTCGTCGCGTACACTGCTGGCTTCTGGGAACCAGGAACACGGCCGATCGCGATTTTCGTGGAACGAGTGATAAAATTCTTGTTCGGTGAGCCGTGTGATCCGTGAAACGAGGGCTCCCTGACGCAAGTTTTATTAAAGTGATAAAAATAAGCACCTCGGAAGAGCCTGGTTTTCGAGCCCTGCTACTTGTTTTCTTGAAATGTACACGTCAAATGTTGAACCATAAACACGACACCTGTCGTTCAAACCGAATCATAATTATGTGCATAATATACCGTACATGCTGATTCATAATTTATCATTTTTATGATAATAAGAAAGTATTTTTGACCTGCATGCAGATGACAATTAAGTGAAAAACGTAAGCAAACCAGGTCATAAAGATTGAGGGGAGGCCTCGTATGGTCTAAAATGGTCAATTTTGAATGAAGACGTTTGGACGATGACTGGACTGAATTTCTTGCGATAACGTTCGTCTCGGTTGATTGACAATCATGGCAGATCGCGCCGTTTCCCGGACTCCTTTTTCGTTTCTCCTCGGGGCGGCGGGAGGGGAAAAATCGTTGGCTGATTAAAAGGCCGCTTAGTATGCTTCGGAGCAGGGCCACTGATAAATAGCTCCGCTTCTTCCGCGGCCGCAAAAACCTCGCTAGCGCCACGAACCCATTCATGCCGCATACGAAACCATATGTGGCGTTGTCCTCAGCGTTACACTTACACGGGATTCCAGACCTTCCCCTGGCTACCGCAGAATTTACATTCCCAGTATTTACGATCTTCCGTGGCACTCCCGGCCCTCGAAACACAACTGTTCGTTTAGGCACCGCGCGGCGCCATTATGGATCCTTACGGACCCCGCTTTCTTGGGAATCTGCACGAACTTAACAAAATCGTTCCTTTCCGAATTCTCGCGCTGTTAACCCTGTGGAATCCGCAGCATTTTTGAATTTTTTTTTGTGACATATTCGTAATTTCTCCCCCGCGCAATATTTTCAATTTCGTTCACGTAATATTCACAATTTTTCCCGCGCCCTATTTTCAATTTTGTGCTCGATATATTCAAATTTTTGCCCCGCTGTATTTTCAATTTTGTTCGCGGAATATTCACAATTTTTCTCGCCCCGTACTTTCAATTTCATCCTCGGGATATTCACAATTTTTCACGCGCCGTATTTTCAATTTTGTCCTCAGCATATTCATAATTTTTCTCACATCGTACTTTCAATTTTGTCCTCAGAATATTCACAATTTTTCTCGCGCCGTGTTTTCAACTTTGTGCTCGAAATATTTAAAATTTTTGCCGAGCCATAATTTCAATTTTGTTTTTGCTATATTCACAATTTTTTCCGCGCCGTTCTTTCAATTTTATGCTCGGGATATTTAAAATTTTTGACGCGCCGTACTTTTAATTTTGTACTCGGGATATTTAAACTTCTTCCTGCGCCGTATTCCAATTTTTCAAAAAAAAAAAAATGAATAAATAATCGAAAGTATTCCAAGATCAAAATCAAAATCTATAAAAGTGACCTATCGATTACTGAATCAACAAAAAGCTATACCGTATGCAATTTCACCCACTGCCATAAAACTCTAATGTGGATGAAAGAGCGTTTCTCGCTTCGGGTCAAAACGGACCCAGCGCCGGCCCTCGAAGGGTTGATCTCGCTTATCTCTGTGCCGCCAGTTTCCTCAGCAAAGGGACATCGGGGCTAGAAAGGGTCGACATCCCGCGGCGACGCCATAAGGACGATGATAAAGATGAAGTTGATACTCGCGGCTAGAGCGGCTATCACGACAGCGGACGTCAGGAACGCGGACTTTCTGGTGTTACGTGTAAACCCGACTCGAGATTCTATCTGTCGTTACGGCCACGGCTACGGAGACGGGACTTTATACTTTAGAAATTCGGTAAAGTCGTGTGAAAAAGCCGTGCGACACGGATTTCCTGAGGCAGCCGCCGCGTCGCGTCGTACCCTGGACGCCTGTAAATCTTTCGCCGAGTATGATCCAAGGTTCCCGGAACCCGAGGATTCCATTATTTATGGGCCAGATAACGAGATACAGACGTATTCGGGAAAAGTCCCGTCCCATGAGCGATATGAATTCACGATTATGCCGACGATAGTTTTATCGCGGCTCCTAGGAATATCGAGTTCTCCTTTCTCCTGGTGTGCGTTCATATTTCCTTGGTCTGTACTCACGGAATTTTTGTCTCGGCTTTTTAATTGAGCATGAGCATTCTCGAAAACAACGGTCCGTTTAATTAAGAAGAAATTGTTGAGCAGAAGAATAGATGTAGAGATTTTTGAAAATTACTGGCTGCTCCTTGAAGTTTTTATCACGATTGGTACTTTCTGAGACGGTAGTCTTCTTTTTGGAGAAGAATTCGAAGAAAGGGAGCCTTTTCATATTTATTTAATCCGGAATAAATAAATTGAATTTTTTGAAGGAAGATATCCGACGAGTACGGAACTCTCGGTCCATTCTCGTAAATAATAACAATTTACCTGATAACTACTCCGAGGACCATTCCCATCGGCGTTGTCGAGCCGTTGAGCATAATAACGGAAAAATTCAGTGACTCGGTAATGTCTCTTAAGGAAACAGCATTTTCGAGCGGAAAGGGAATCTTGGCGGAATAGCGTGGCCAGGAATTACCGTCAGGCCAGAAAATCATCTGGCCGATCGTGATAAGAAAAAAATCATCGAGCCGGTTCGCCGAGAAGACGACGGCGAAAGATACAGAGGGGAGAAAATTCGAAGCTGACGCAGCCTGCCACGGCAATACGGAGAGAGGGGACATTACCATAAAGCCGAGAATTTTACGAGAATTATGTCCGACGTCCGAATCGCGGGTAGCGCCGCGGGATGCCCCGTGGCGTTCTCTGTCGTTATCAAAATTCCGTCACAATGGCCACACATCAACTCCCAGAGAGCCGTCTCTTCCCCTTCCACGCTTCTAGTCTTCTTCTGCTCTACAGGGTGTGCTGTCACCTTCTGCTAATCTTCCCCGATATACAATTCGTTCTTCGTAATTTCCTAGAAGAAATAGAAAAATGACTATACAAATATGGCTGTATAAATACCGGTAGAATACAGGTACATACAATTTGAATTCGGCTTGAAAGAACTTCAAGACGGATTTAAAATGTTGACTGCCACTTTACTAAATCAATGCAATTTATTTACCAACTGTACCTTATACTAATCCTCCCAAATTGTTAGAGTTAACTCCTTCGACGTATTTGTTCTAGTGTTGTCGAATTTCTTTGTTCATTGTAATTTCCTAGAAGAAATAGAGAAACGGTAAAACTTCATTTCCAATTTTATTCTTCGGAATTTCATTCTTCCGTATTTCACAGGAATCCCGAATGTAATTTTAGCAAGATGGCAACTTCCGAGCAGACTGCCCAATGGAACGCGGCTTCTCCGGTTACCGGCGGTGTTCAAGAATAAAGTATTGAAATATATTCGGACTATTCAGGACTTTGATCCGAGCTTCAATAATAATTTGAGTTGCTAGGATTTTTACCAACCTCGGGCAGCCTGTAAAGACGAGGGTTTAGTACAGTAGGTAACAAAAAACGAAAAGAATCTGTCTCGCGGTGCAAATTATATAGATCAATAAACAGTTTTTATTGGAGAACCGTTCGGTACTCAAACAAACATTGAATCGGTAATGAAATTTTTCGTTACGATCATCATTCTCGTGTTACATTAAATAACCGTGTTCACATTGTACCGTATACAGTATATGGTGAAGCACTTCAGATATAAACTGCAAGGTTCACAGTCACGTGTAACCATGCATCAAGACGAATTCCATCATTTCTCATTCCTTAAACGAACCTCTCGGGTATCCGATGATCCAATCATTTCCCTCAACCTGACCCCGTGGTACCTGAATGTATATTGTTATTAGGGTTCCGCGCCACGGATACGCTGTATATCCCTAATATACTGTTAATAACTCTATACACGAGTCCATATACATGTTCATTCCACAATGGGAATAACTGAACAATTGCTCCAAGTGTTTCTTTGCAAAAAATCTGGATCATTAGATCAGAATGATCATAGATTTTTGACATTGCAACCA
The DNA here is from genome assembly GCA_916610235.2 of Lasioglossum morio. Lineage (NCBI taxonomy): Eukaryota > Metazoa > Arthropoda > Insecta > Hymenoptera > Halictidae > Lasioglossum > Lasioglossum morio. Next base: position 1,893,109 of record OU744324.1, on the reverse strand, counting down.
CACATCTATTAGCAATTAGCTTCAAGTAAAGTTCCATTTGAACATTTTAGAAATGTCCTTTCCCAAGTCCTGAAAATTATCAAACGACGTGAAGGTGTGAAAAGGTAATATATATTTTAAAAAACATGTTTTAAGTGCCCAGTGCTTCTAAAGGGGTTAATCGGCTCTGAAATTCATCCTGGAAGGGTTGAAAGACGTACGAGATGCTGTTCAAATCGTGTCACCCGTTGCATGGAAGAAAGCTCGCGCTGGGGGCAAGCGTTCAGGTAGCAAAACCGGCGTGGCTGCTGCGTTTTGTCGTCCTTCGTTGAGCCTCGTCCTGCTCCTCGTCACACACGCCGTCTTTTTCCACCGCCTCTCTGTTCCTCGTCCTCGCGCTGCTTCGCCCGTTGTCTTCTACAAAGTGAACCCGTCAGCGAATCGTACGTCGAATAACCATAAAGTCGTCGCTTTATGCTGGAATCGTATTCCAGCCGTCCCCGCGGACGCTCGTCCAGGATTAAAGCCGTCGGTCCTTTAATCGTGCCGAAGGATATGACGCTCCGGAACCATTCCGCCGGCGGACGGATAATATACGAGGACCCGCGGTCGGGATCCACGTGAAAATAAAACCCCGGATTTATCGGCGATCAGGGGATCGACGAACGCTGGCGTTGATGTGATAAGCGGTGGTTCACCGGATGTTCGATTATGCTGATGGGAATGAACACGGACGCGTTGACAAACGTTAAAATCGTTAACGAGTAAATAAACGACGGGGAAATGCAAAATAAAAATTTTCTTCGTCCATCAAGAAATAGCCAAATACAAGTAACATCCTTCTTTTATAAATTTTATAAATGCATGAAATCCTGCGCGCTTCTGTGAAGTTACCTAAAATAATTAAGACAAATGAACTTGGACGTTCACGAATAAGTAACCATTTGAAATAAGAGAAACAGTAATTGATTGGCAGTGGAAAGGCATAATCCAAAAGAAAACAAGGTGTAGCAGAGACGAGAAAGGAAAGCTAGAATAGCAAAGCTAAAAGAAGACCGTCACACGTTAACGACCATCAGCTAAGAAAACTATCGAAAGACGGCAACAGATCCAATTACTAAAATCCGTCGTCATAGCGTTCAGTCTGCTGCTTGATAGCAGCCACTCGTGGCGTTCGCGTAAATTATTCCATCCGCGTCCCCGTTCTATTCCTCGCTGTCCGTCAGTCGCCATTTTATTTACCTGTACGCCTCCAGGTGGAAGTCAACCAACGTAACGGCGGTCGTTAACGACGTGAATGGCGTGAAACACCGCGAGGGGTTGATTGAACGTCTCCGGGACAGCGGGAATCGACGACGAAGCCTTGGATAAACATGTCGATGCCGCCACTGCCATTTGGGGTTGTCGACGAGGGCGGATAGTCGCGTGGCGGAAAGCTTGATGGGAAACAGAGTGAGAAGTCGGCGTCTTTTTGATGTCCCTTGAAGAGCTTCACGCGTCTAGCCAAACAATAACGGGGACTTGTATTTTTGGTTTGTTCGGGAACGGTGGCCTCTCGTCATTCTTGAGAGGAACACATTCTGGCGAGGTCTCTGTTGTTTTTCTCCCTCTTTCGTTACCAATCAAATCATTGACAACTATAGGAATGGGTAAATACGAATTGTTTACTTTGTCGAATTGCTTGTCGAGGAGGGACATTTAAATAGCGGAAGTTTTATGCGCAATAAAAAAGTTGTGTACAGAAACAGGAGGCAAGTAAAAATTGTGCATGTTGCATCGATTATCCTCATTGAGCTTTTTCCAACCTGATTTATCCTATTAAAATATTTCCGCGCAGAAACAATGTAATACTGTCATGTCAAATGTTCATCCACCATCTCCGAGACAATGCTGCTTATGAGCTCCATCGTAAGAAACAGGAAGTCTACAAACATGTGCAGTGTTGCTCATTAAGCCAGCCGAATACAATAAACCGAAAGAGCTAAAAACAGTAGAAAAAGCTACGAAATTAGCGTACCCACTCAATTTCCCCGTTCCAGTAAAGACTGCGTATCGGTCGGATCGGTCACGTGGCTAGGCGTTCTCCAACCGGTTCCGGTCCCGGTGATCCGAACTATAGCGTTCCCCGTGAAATCCTTAATGATCGCGCCTCTCGATGGAATCACAGTTCTTACTTTTTCATCGGCTTCGCGGAACGGAGTATCAAGATCGGAAGCATCCCCGTTGATAATCAGATAAACGGGAACAAAAGAGCCGCCGATTCACATGAGGCCTCGGTTCCGGCACCGATCGGCCCGCCATAAAGGTAAAAGCAGAGAAGCTTAATGGTAAAACGAGCGAAGAGACGAAAGGTAAAGGAGGAGGAGGATAAATGGTAAAGAGAGGAGGAGGCGGGTGAAACGCCGCGGAGCGGAAGCAACCGGCGCGGCGCAACAAGCTAGAAACGCTGTTACGGTCACACTTCGGAATGGCTCCATTCTGGCCGAGGGCTGCCATAACTCACTTTATCATCGAGCCCCTTAATGAGTCTTCCCCGTTTATCCCCGCTCCTTTCTTTATTCCCATGTTCCCCCTATTTCTACACCTTCTTCGAACGGGTTTTTTCCCGATCCCCTTCGCCGCGGGTTGCAACTTTCGCGGGTTTTCGCCTACGATATAATGGCATACGGGATTCGCGGACGCAGCCAGCCAAGTGGTTATGGTCTATATCCTCTTTCACCTGATCCTGGCCACAGATAAAGACGGAAGCTTAAATGAATCACCGGATGCTCGACGCCGAACGGTAACGAGAGCTCCTGATTGAGCTACCCCGCCTCAAGAATCGTTGATGACTTTCTACTCACCCGATGTTTGATGTTACGCAAAATCTGAACGTATCGACAGAGTTCCACCGAAAGATCCGCAGTTGCAAATCTGCCGGAAAGCCGGAAAGGAAAAAGCACGAGTGGCCGGGTATATTTATGGTGGAGGAAATGATCCACCGCTTCCAGGACACGTAATTTTTCGCGCGATCTTCTTCCTAGATCTTTGGCAAGGGGAGTGGAAGCGTAGGTGGAGGGCTCGATTCCGTTTCCTTAAAGGGGTTGAGGAAACGCGTTCTGATAAATGGCGCGTTTGAGGCGGCGCTCGGCTAAGAAGGAAAGAAGAAACATTGTTACGCCGGGGCACGGAAAAACCGCGTTCGCTTAAGGAATTTTTATAATTTCATTTGCCGCTCTGCTACCAACTTGCTGCCCGCCAGGGGCTGCTGCACCGGCGATAAAACACGTTGGTTCCGTCTATCTTTCTTTTTTTTTCGCCTCCTCTGCGGGTGTAATTAAGCCGGATGAAGCTTGGACAAGATGTCTGCCGGAGGGAATTACCATGGACGGTTCCCTGAGCTGGCGGGGTTGCTTTTGGGATTTTATTTTCATTTATTTTGACTCATTGTCCGCTCCATTTCCTGTTCAACCTGTTTCCATCTGAAGAAAAAGTGCGTGTTCTTTTTAACCATTTCATTTTTATTGCGTTCGAGTGGAGCAATTTGAAAAAGAACAGCTGAATGTTTCAATCGTTTTTACATGTTATTTGATTCATAGAGAACGAATTATTTAACAGAGAATCATTATACTGCAGTTCCCGATTATGATAATCTGTTCTAACAGTACCTATGTTTAGTTTATAAGAGAAATACTAGTGGCAGGTAACAGTTAGCAGTGATGAAACACCGTGTCATTTGTTAAATACACAGCTTAGCAACACTCGGCGGCACTCGCCAACAAGAAATTATAGTACGGTGCGTAAATAGTTAATTAAATTGCAGCAACTGCAGGACCCTGCTCTTCAGCGCCGCGCGCAATCTAATTATCTCGGATTATATCAACGCTTATATATGCTTCTCTAAGATTTTCAATTTCATTTCTAGTTTATATAGAAATATACTTCCATTTAAGGAAAAACTGTTTCAACGAGTCGGAGAGCTCGCAGAGTTCAACATAAACAGAACTTCCTCCACCGCGTGTCCATCCTCGAGCACGCGAGACGAGACAACGATTTTCTCGGACCTCGAATTAGAAATTATAAGTGAAAAATATCAGGGAATCTGAAGCAGGCTCTCTCATCCATTCATTAGAGGCTCGCTTGGAAGAAGCAAAAAGAAATAATAAAGAAGCGGTATCGCGGCGTAGGAATCTCGGCTTCGAACGCGCCGCGTTTTTCTATCGCACAAACGCGAATTATTCTTCCAGTCTATGATCGTCGAGGTGAAAAGAACGAGAAAACAGCCGGCCGAGGGAGCGAAGAAAAAGAAAAACCGGAGGGAAAAATAAAAATGAAATGGAAAGGCGGCGGGGTCTCTTGGTAACCGGGATCGTTTAGTTGGCAAGTTCTTCGTCTCGCTCCTCAACTAAAATGAGCGTTCTTATTTAAACAAGTAAAAAGTCGATTTTCCAAAATCACCCATCTTTTTGTTTTCGATCAGCAACGCACAGGAATCACGGCAACATCTATAAAAAAATTTATAACTCTGGTTACTTAATTTATATAAATATTATAAAATTTCTCTTGTACTTGAAAAGTCCATAAATATGTGTGAAAAATCCTGATGGAAAATGTGAAATAGTTCATCTGTAAAAAATTCTGTAAATATTTACTTAAATCATTTTCAGAATGATGGTTGCTGGTGGCGGACGTGTTAAAACAGTTGCTCCAAAAAACTGACAACGTTACGCGCGGAATTGGTTTGCAGAAAAAATTCATGAAAATTGATGATTTCTGCAACGTTCACAGGAGAATGCCCCCGTAAGCGAGGTAGGCTATATCCGCTTAATACGAGACGAGATTCCACGTTGTATTTCGTTTCGCTGCTTGAACCCAAAGTCTCGCCTGAATACTGAAGTATTCTCGCCTCTGATTTGCGAGATAGAGCCGTAACTGGGCCGGGGATGTGTCTGCTCGTAGCCACCGACCCGCGGTTAATTGATTTCCATTTAATTATCCGCCGGTCGAATAATCGTAATCCGACTCGGATCTTCCGAAAATCCTGCCGTCGAAATCAACCGTGGAGGCACGCCTTCCATCATCGTTCGCCGACGCGATCGCATTTTAATAAAACTTTTACAGGAAACCTCGACGGGCATTATCACGTTGTTGCGCGTTCACCTGGACGGTAATCCCCCGGAAATTCCCGATACCGACGTGCAGTCATTATTTATAATATTAATTTCATCCTGGTAAATTAATCGCGATTGCTGGCCGGGCTCGAATTAGACTCGGACCCGCGAATCGATTTATTCTTCCTACGGGAATGTTTTAAAACGTGCACCGCTTGTTTTGGTAATTATGCGTGTAAAAATTTATTAAAAACTAGCTGACCCGACAGACGTTGTCCTGTCGAAATTTCAATAAATTTGTTTCTCATCCAATTTTTCTTTCCCTAAAAACCTTACTCGGACTACATATTACGAACATTTTTTGAAAAAAAATTAGCCAAATCGGTCCAGCCGTTCTCAAGTGATGCGCTTTGCAACGGACAGCATTTAATTTTAATTTATATAAATGTTGCAGAGTTTCGTAGCTCAGTTTAAGGTTCTGATAGTTTTTGTGTTCTGCGTAAGGTGAATTCTCGTTTCGCCTAAACGCGTCCTCCAGGTGGGAGCAGGTGTGTCGGGACGATTCTAGCTAAGATAGGGCGAAGAGTAGGGAGGTTGGAGCTACCGGGGGAACTATGGTTTTCTTATAGAGTGTGAGATGCATTTTTCAGCTTCCATTTGCAGACAATCGACGCGGTAATCACGGGTTGGGCGCCGGAAGCCGAGGAGATATTCGCGCGCTCGCGATCAGATAACCCTGCGCTGCCTTTGCCTGACCTGCCTTGCTTTCTTATTCCACCTACCCGGTCCGTGGGGCCCCTCTGGCCCCTCTGGCCCCTTCTAGCCTCCCCCCCCCCCGGTCCCTCGTTGCCAACCTCGTCGCCTCCTGTTTCGCCTGACAGGCCGGCATATCGCCCAGAACAATGAGACGAACCTGAACAGGATCCGTAAAAGTGAGAAGCCGAACGCGGAACGGATCGCTATCTTCGCCAGATCTGATTCACTGACTACAAGCTTGCACCCAGGCCCCCTGATTGTGTTTATGAAGTGGCCGGCCGCTCGTTCAATGGAGGAGGATGGATTAATTAGATTTCGAAGAGCGCGTTGCCGGGTGAAAGCCGCGCCGCTCCGGGATCGCTTCAATGAAGCTCGACCGATTCACGCGAACGAGTGCGACGCCTTTATCTCTCTAACTCTCTTTATCTGGACAGTGCCGATTATTTGCCAGTGGAGGAAGTCTGTGCACTTCATACTCGAGGAATTGTTCAAACGGAATTTTTATTGCGGCGGCACCGCTGCTTGTTTCTACATCGCAATGGTACTTAAAACAAATCGTAAAATGTTCTGTCTGTGCTTATTTAGAAGAGGCAGGGATCTTCTAGTTTTACATCCTCGAATTTAGAGTTTTTATATTTGCATTCAGGATTATTATTGTTTTGTCTTGATGCCAAATGGTAAAATTGTCCATTTTCGAACTCCTGTAACGTTGGTCAGAAAAATGTTACAGATTTCTTCTCGTGCTTATTTTAAAGCGTAGACTCTTTACTTTCATGTCTCTCAATTCAGGTTTCACACATTTGCATTTATTCATGAAGCGGTATGGATTTGCCCTACAAACATTGTCCACCTTTGAACTTCTGCAAATTCGTGGAATAATTCTTGAAATAGTTTGCTGCTGGTCATTTTGAAAAGTGAATACGAACGCCAGAGTATCGACGAAGAGCGGTGAACCGATAGCGATCCTTCCAACGTTAAAGCAAACTGAAACAATCGGTGTCGTTCGCTAGGTGACACAGGTTAATTAATGAACCCAAGGGCCGGGCGTCTCCGGACAGGTTTCTAGTCTGTCATGTTCCATCATTTAATTTCGTTTATCACGTTTTAACCTGTATTTTGAATGGGACAGCATTTTTCTGGAAGGCAGGCTAAGATCTCCGCCCGATACCGAGATTACAAGCTGCAGAAGAATCCTCGAGACGAGCTTTCTGGTTTTCGTAGCATCCTTTCTCGGACTACCGTGCTTCCTTTATGCATGCTTTTTTTAACTCGTCCAACAGCAATAACTCACCTTCAATAACGCAATTTAAGAACTTCTAATAATTTAAAAAAGTTCTATCAATAAGGTTTCCAGTAGATAAGGTATATACCAAGTAGCGAAAAATTAAAATTACGTAGATATGGATTAATTTACAGCGTTCCATGAGCTTGGTCCCAGGGACTGAACTGTGGACAGTGGAACAAGAGGATTTTCCCATGGCTGATCAGCGTCTCCAATTATTACGAATTCGACTCGCGGCTAGGCCTGTCGTGGTCGAAGGGGTTCCCAGTGATCGGGAACGGTCTGGTAGCGATCAAGCCTCGGAGGATCGGCCAGGTTTCGCTTCCTGAAGTTCCCGTGGCGGCCGATCGGCCGTTGTACCGAGACCGGGGCCCGGAAGATCGTCGAGGTATACGTCTCCCGCGGGGAAACGCACCATTTATCCACGTCAGCCTCATTCACCAACACCGGTGTCCCGGCCGCAATCTACGATCCTTACCCACGTGACGGTGCCGCACATAAATATACTCTTGAGCGCACGCACGCATGCACGCACGCACACGCACCGTCTCCGCGTTTTCACCTCCTCCTCCTCCTCCTCCTCCTACCGCCTCTTTGCCCGCCGGCTGTCCTGGTTGCGCCGGTTTTTCCGTCTCCTTTCTGTCCGCGGAGTGCATCGCCGAGTGCATCCTCGTCGGATGCAAGCTCGAGCAACGCGAAGACGCACAGTAACACGCGAGACCGCGTGGAACACACGTTCCGTGATCAAAGGAGAAGGGACCACGCGTGGACAGGTGTGCGTGCGTGTCCCGATGCACACGCGAGCGTGACTGCGGCCTGTAGCGCCTGGTGCAGCTAAACTTTTATTCGTCGAGTAAATAGCGAATTGTAAATGCTGTTTCATTTATGGATGATGATTCCGAGTTTTTATTCAATATGATCTGTACAGCGTGAAATCAGATTAAGAATTATATAAGACTAGATTGGATTTATTCGAATTTTGTACAAACGAGATCGAGAACTATATTCCATCATTTTCCTTTCAGATACATACAAAATTGAGTTATTATTCGCGAGTACTACTTTAAAAAATAAAAAGTATTATTAGTACGCGTCTTGCGTACAACGTGTTAATACGAAGTAGGAAAAAGATTGTTTGCCAGTAAAAACTTGTTCGATAATGGCCAACGTAGGTACGGTGGCGTGCGCTGGTGCGTTTACGTATGTTTGTGGAGTATAGGAGGCGGACACCACGTGGAAGAGGCGACCGCGGCAGATTCACACTGGCAGAGCCCCGGCATCCTGCTGCTTGGGCGGCTGACTGCGGATAGACGTCGCGATAAAACGCGGTTAACACGGAAATTAACCGTTATATCTTTGCACTTATTTACTCTTACACCGGCAGATAACCTAGCGAGCGGCGCACCGTATTTTACATAATGCAATCGGGCCGAGAGCCAGCGTCGCGGTCTCTGTATGCTCGAGGCCGACCGAGGAGCCGTTACCGGCTTTCCCGATTCCTTAATTCACCTGTGATCCCAGTGTACACCCTTAATCACCTGCGAAAATGATAAAGAATGTGGGTGATGTACTTGTTTTTCTGGAAATCAATTTTTGTGATATTTGGGTCCTGAAATTGCATCGTTCTGGTGCAGTGTTATTCCTACAATGTACTGAAGAGTACAATTCCAAGGAATAGGAATAATATAATTGAGGACGTGAGGAATTAACCCACGTGTGTTTCCTAGGTAATTGATACTAACCGTGGGAAGACTAAGGTGTTTGAAGGTGGAAGGTCAGCAGAACAGAGGATGATTTTTATCAAAATTAAATCATGAAGGAAATTCCTCCCCTCAAAAGGAAAAATGAATAAGATTCTTGACTCATTGCAAACACTGTTTCTATTTAGACACATCATTGAATGTACTTATTTTCCTACCTTAAACCGAACTTCTAAAACGAGATCTCCGGCGTGAAATTGCAGCCAGCTCAATTTATAATAGATTTGAGAAAACGGTTTGCAGAAGACGGTTCAGAAGTCCTCAGTCCTCTGCATAGCAACCCTCAAAGACTCACAGTCTACAAACATTAAAATTCCAAGTAGAACATTAGTACACGAAGTTCGGTGCGCATCCGATTTAGCTTGAATCTTTGCCAAGTTGCGAAATTCAGGAAACGCTGGTGACGCAAGAACAGGAAGTCGATGGAGCTTCGTAGACAACCATCTTGCCATGGACAAATTTAAACGATTTTCCAGAATCTATTCCGATGACGCATCTCCGCAGAAAGATCAACTTTGTACACCTGTTAATGTTCGTATTCTTTGATACTAACGCAACTATTTCTCATTGATTGTCTAATGCAGCGCGGGTATTGATCGATTTAAAATTCTGCTGTGATGTTCTCAGCCCTCCGCAATAAATATATCTGTAACATTTATCAGAACTCCAATCAGTTCATATCTAAAATTCAATTTGCCCAAAAACATTAGTCAGCAAATTATTCGAAACATGTATCAAATTATTTAAACATCCTATTCTCTGTGACATTTATCAGAACTGCAATCAGTTCGTATCTAAAATTCAATTTGCACAAAAACATTAATGAGCAAATTATACGAAACATCGGTGCTAGTGACGAGAAGCGATCGAGAAATTAATCTGCAAGTTATTCGAACATCCTTTTTATCTCTTCTATTTAAATGTGATAATAGAATTGTGTTTTTAATCGCTCCTTTTGAAGCTCCCGGGTTGAGCGGAAACGCAAAAATTCCGCAGTCTAGCGACGAGAAGCGATTGACCCGAAAGTGATCCGAAAAATCGCGGCCCGAGGTTCTCGATGACTGTTTCCGGTCGAAAACAGCCTCGAGCGGCATCCACCAGATGACTCCCATTCTCGGTAGGGCTGGCCAGGATCGTCGGTGGATGCTGGTGGGACCAGTTCCATCTCGTGCTCCTCTCCTTCGCCGTTTCCCATCAGCGGCGGTGTCAGTCTGAATAGGACGTCGACCAATGGGGCGACGGCTTTATCTTCGTCCAGTACTTCCATTGGCTGGAACCGGTCGGGCTTCTATCGAGCGGGCGTCAGAAGGCCGCGCCTAGCAGAGAGGTTGCTGCTTCGGGATCTGGGGTTACTGTACCTTCGGTGTTCCCCTCCAGGCCTGGCCAGAGAAAGACACACGAAGAGGGGAATCGTGCAACGGCTCAGACAGAGAAAGAAAGACAGAATGAGAGAGAGAAAGAGGGAGAGAGAGAGAGAGAGAGAGAGAGAGGGACTACACACGCAAACTCTATACACAGGGAGGTACACAGAGAGATGGTGGGAGGAACGGAGAGGAGATAGACCTAGTGCTCGTCTTCTTCTTCTTCGTTAATATCGCTGTTCCAGCCGTCCCTAGGCTGTTTCGAAAGTCCCTGATCGATATGACGCCCGGCATCTCCGAAGTCTTGCACCCGACGACTCTCCTCTCCCTCTCTACCTATCTCCTCGAATCAGGGGGTTGCTGGGGGTTGCTCTCTGTCGTCTTGCGAGCCTCTTCCGACGTCGTAATCTCGAAAGGATTGCCGGCACGCCTGATTGATAAGGCCGCAGACATTTTTTTTCTAGTCTTATTGCGAGGGAAACGGGGTTACCCTCTTCCTTAGCCTCGATTGAGGAGTCCTTCAACGGTCTTCAGAGGCGATTGTCAGTACTCGATTTGCATGGAAACGAAATTGTAGAAAGGTTCAGTGGAATGTAATTAGTGTTGCTAGTAGACTGAGGATTTGATGGCGTTCAAGATGCTGTACACTATTTACATCGAAACAGGTCCTCTCAATTTTTCCTCTCAAACTAAAACTATAAATGTTCGGCAAAAGCCTGATTTCATCAGGAAGAATTACAATGATCCAGTTCCGCAAGAAAACACATCAGAAAGAGCTCGCGCGTTGCTTCGCACTATGCCGCAACATGAAGAGCTCTTATCATCGCCCCGATTATCGACCACCGTTCAAACCTAATCGCACTCTCGGAGGCATTGTGTCGACCAGTTTCTGGATTCGCGGCCACTTATATTTGGACGGTGCGTCTGAACCAGTGGCGAGCTCGCTGGTGTGTTCGGGGCTTTACCGTCGCGTAAATTCATCGTCGAACCGCAAAGGAATCGTGTCTCTGGAGTGGCTCTCTCGATATATCCCATTAGGTTCATTAACCGCGGGTGGCACAATCGCTTGCGCCTCTGCGAACCCGCTACAAATCGGGCCTCGCCTTTTATACGCCGTTACCACTGGCCCCGGCAACAGTTTCTTGCGCCGCGGCATGGCACCGAGGAGCTTTCGTGTCCGCGGGATTTCACGGCAATTACGTTCGATGACTTTCTTCGAATTAATAGCCGGCCGCCGTTTACGGAAAGTGGAACAATAGGGAAGCCACAATGCGTAGTCTTCGACCGATCGGTTCCTCGTATCGAGATTGATCGTTCCCCCTCGACGACGCGCGACGACCGTGTACTTTCGTTCGCCTGATCGGCCGGTGTCAGCTCCACGGCTAAAGGAAGCAATCGAGGAATGTCGACCGATCGATGGTTTTCTACTCGAGATCGTCGATGACAACGACCGGAACATCGCGGCGTCGATTTGCTGAAAAACCTAGACCGAAATCTCGTGTCTTTGTTAGCTGTACTGCACAGTCGTCCGTATCACAACAAGTTCAAATTCGTTTCAACTTTGGAATTAATTTAATCATTCAATCGAATGCGCAGCCTCCGTAAGATATGTGTAGAATTACGGAAGTGAATTGTAGACTATGTGATATACGTAGAATAGTTAAATTGAATTGTAGATTCTACCGCTTGTAAAATTATTAAATTGCACCGTAGACTACATAAAATATCGGGCAGATTATTTAATCGATTTATGAACTATTCGATATTCGCAACGATCATTTTTATAGATTAGGGTCTGAAAGTCTAAATAATGTTTCGAACTTTATGTTTTCTTGCACAACATGAAAACGTACAGGCTGACGTTTGCATTCAATTTATGCTAAAGAGTTGACTCTACCTCGCAACGTTGTAGATTTATCATTCTACAGTCTTGTTTGCAAACATACATTTCTTAATTTCGTCGGCCAGAGTAATTTCCTCCACTGTTACTCCACCGCTTCTTCCGAAACGGTCGAGCCACGCAATTCGTTTATGTTTCACAAACTATAATTCACGAAACGAAGCACAATGTAATGAAAGTACTTCTGCTAGCAATTTCTATTTGCATACAACCAAATTATAGCGTATAACACCCTCTAACACGCAACTCACGACTCGATAAATCATTCATGATTCTGGTAACATTGCATTCGTTCGAAACTGTTTGATAATAACCACTGTGATTTCGATAAATCATCGCTGGCCTGTGAAAGTTTATGCAAATGTATATTTCTATAGACGAGCCCAAAGAAATCCGTGTTAACTAACTTGCATTTTCACTCAGCATTTCAGAGAAATCTAGCTACTTCGGATGATTAATTTGAATGGAAGCTTAAATGGCTGCCATAAGAAGATTAATGGATCTAGATGAAATACCACTAAGAATATATTGAACAAAAATGCATAAACAATTGCCTAAGTGAAATTAAACTTTATCATCTGTACAGTCGATAGATACGATAGAGACAACGACTGTGTCATTGATTTAATTCATAAAATTCTGCAGTCTAACTATTACTACAATTATTAATAATCTGAACATTCAACTGCGCTGTAAAGTCTTTTAATTCACAAAATGGTATGGTTTAAATATTACAGTAGTTTCCAATAGTCTCGAGACTCGCACGACAGTTAAAAGAGTCTTTTGCGACGAAGCTGGCGACGTAATAACAATTTTCCTCTTTTCCCGAGGGAAGTGCCCGGAAAAGGGTGTTCCACGATCGGACTGTCTTTGGCCGACACCTGGAAGGATCTCGAAAGCTCAAAGTAACGCTCGCCGCGTTAGCTTTCTGAAGCGCGGCGGACCGAGGTGTGCAGCTAGAAAATGGTAGAAACGGTTTTGTCGCGCGGGGGCGGAGATTGTTGCTCGAAAATCTCCGCGAGTTGAAACATTTCCTAAGCGTTCGCAGACGCGCGCGCGCGCGCCGTCCCCGGCATTCATTATTCATGATTAGCGCCTCCAGCCCGTCGACATCGTTTTCAAAGCGTTCGCCGTGCGTTCGCGTTTCACTCTCAATTAATTTGTAATCGGCGGCCTCTCAATGGGACGCGCGATTTCTCGCCAAGAGAAATGACGTGACACGCGAGTGGTTAGTCACGCGTCAGTCACGCATACAGGTACAAATCGTCGGCTAAACCGCCGACTAAAGGCCGGTCGAGCGGCCCGTACGAAAAACGGGTTTCCTCGGATGATTTTGATATTGGTAGCCGTTTGTCATGCGGCTACAGACACTCGAGAACATCTTACAGTGGTCCATAAAGTCGTCTGAACTGTTCACGTGTTTCACTTGGACGCAGATATGAAATAAACGAAATTCGTTAGGGGTAGGTGGGGTTTGGAGTGCAGGGTGCGATGGATGAAGTGTTGCAACCTGTTTTCTCTGAAGCTATCGAAGATATGCTTGCACTATATTTTTCCCTTTTTAATAGTGCTGCATGATTTCTCAAGCCCAATTTTATTCATTTCCACTCCTGCCATTAAAGGTTCCTTAGCAGCAGCTTTAAAATAAATTGAAGCGACGTAAGCCTTGCAGTTTAAGAGTTGTTACAAAAGATTCCAAAATCAAACTCGCCAAATATTGTTCCACTATATGTCAACCTCAATTTATTAAATTTCTACCCCTTCCAAAACACCGTCCTTAATAGAGGTATTCAATTATCGATCGTAAATGTCTTTGATAACTCAGATTGTAATTTCTTATCGGCGCCACGGTTCGATCATTATGTTGCATACTGTAATTTTTATAAAAATGCTTATTCCTCAGCGATATACATCGATGGTTCACTAAGTGTGAAACCGTCTTTAAATCCAGCTTTAAAATTGTTTCAAGACGCGCAATGTCTTGCACTGTAAGATCAATTCTAAACAAGGTCGATTTCACCGTATTTCAATCATTGCACCACGCTCCAACCCCGATTTCTCAAATTCCCTCCTACAACCCGCATCGCCAGTTCGAAAATAATTTCCAGACCCGCAAACCCAACGCTCCGTCAGTCGTTCTCAGCGATTCCGGCGTCGTCTCGTCTCGTCATCGTACAGAAGCATCGGCGTCGTCGCACTCGGTCGCTTCTCTCCGTCGTATTAACGAAGACAGAGCTTGTCGACGTCACGGCGCAAACGCCGGGCATCCCGACGCCTCTACCCCTCGCGTCGTTCACGTCACGTAGCAAACCCCACCCCGTTCGGTCGTGGTTGCACGCGGGGGCCAACCCCTCTATCCTGGCATGCCGACGTCCGCCCCTGGCCCTGGCTGGCCAGCCCAGGATCGTACTATTACGCCGACGGGGAGCAGCTTCCCTCGCGGGCAACTTGTCTGCCGTGCAACGGCCGACATCGCGCACGATTTTTCCGAGCGCGCCGGCCTAAAAGCAGCTCCGTTTTCGCCGCGTTTCCGTTTCCGCGAGCGGGGAAAGTGGCGTCTTCCGGTTCCGTGAGGATCCGTCGGCCGCGAGTGAGAGTCCGTCGACGTAGCCAGTGTGTTGACAAGGTCCGGCGGCACGACGAACCGTGCGAACGACGCCGGCGTCCACGAAGATGACCCGGCCCAGGTGATTTGGGGGCCTTGGGCCGCTGACAGGTAGAGACTCTCGAGCATCAAGGAAATTGGATGATCGAGGAGCAAACCTCACATCCCTACACTCGGCATTTATCTGGCATCTTTATAAACGTTGGATCTTAGAGATAGTTAACCTCGATGCTCCCACAATAGTGTTCAAAGAGTTCCGTATCCATCTCCAATCGTTAGAGTCTGTGAGTCCTTGTGTGTTCATCGTTTGCCTCCTCGAGAGTCCAATTTTCTTCGCCGGGCGCCTCGAGGAGTTCTAAAGCAGACCCTTCCATGATTTCCAGCCTTGTACCGTGATGACTATTAACCTTGATGATCCCAGAAGAGTGTTAATATTGTTTTCCAGTAATATCTAATCCCCGAAAGTCTTGTGAATCTTCGTCCCGAAACTTGTTTTTTCGAGAGTCCAATTATTCTGCTCGATCGCACGTCCGTCGATCTTCCGACGGCCAGCATCAAGTTGCTGCGCCACGTAGAGAAGGTTCGGATAGGTTCAGGAGAGATCGCTGTGGCTGGTTCAAGGTCGCCCGAGGGATTCGGATGGAAATAGCCGGGTTCGAGGCGTGAATTGGTGACGCGGTGACGGGAGCAGTCAAGCGACGGCCGACAGAAAGCAGCGGAAGAGACGTCGAATCGACGCCTGGAATCCGACGCCGCGTTTCCAGCTGGTTAAACGGACGTCCAGGTAGGTAAGAACAGAGTGCCCGGGCTCTATAGAGGATCGTTGAAATTTCGCGGGACCAGGGATGACGTTCTATGGCGACGATTCGGATGGTCTACTGACGTATAAGAGGACGGGATTCGCTGGACTTTTCGTGTTTTTTAGCCGGCGGCTACCTGACACACCTTTCTCGGAGATCCTGGGCAAATTGTTTAATTTGTGCCGAAACCGGCTGTTGATTTGATGCCGGCTCGATGATGTTAGACAGCGAGTGATGGGCTTGGCGGATTGACCATAGGGGCGCGTTCGGGGATGAAAAAGCTTTGAGGTTGTCATAGTTGACTTGAGGATGCGATTGATGCGACGGGTGGTTTTCGGGGCGTTGGATGGGTTGTGTTGGTTTTTGAAATTCCAACTCTTCCAACTCCGAAATTGGAATGGTTGTTTTTTTTTTTATAGTAGGAGTCTTGTTTGGTAACCATTGTCTTCAATGTCCTGTGACTGGCTCTGATCTACTAATCAATTTTTATTATGAATTACGGTTCGAGATCATACATCACTGTGACAATACAGTAAAATGAGGTTCGATTATTTAATAAAAATTACAGAAATAAAATAGTACATAATAAACAAACAAAATCGTTAAATTACAAGAATCCTTTCGCTTCCAACGCAAACAGGCACGTCACAGCATACTAAACCAACGCCACATCCGAGCAACAATCCCGACAAAGTAAACAACGACACATCTGGGCATCGATAACAACATATGGAGAAGCAACACAGTCGAGCGACAATCACAACAAACAAAGCAACTCCAACTGCAACAAACCAAAGACGTCCGAAAGCCCGCGAAGGTGCAAAACAACGAAGCCTCGAGCAGAAGACAAAAATCAATAAAACGAAGACAAGGTGCGCGAGCAGTCACTCATAAACAATCGCGGGGTCTCGGGTAAAGGGGTTTGCCGGTCGATTCGGTAACAAGTAAGAAATTCCACGGGTACAAGCCGGGTACGCCGTAAACCACATGTCCGTCCGTAGCCGGTAGGAACAATGAGACGGAATCGTCGTGGTATCGGCGCGAAAAACGAGAAAGAAAGTAAAGGGACGAGGGCGTGGTGGTGTGTGCGCGGCCCGACGCGACCGTAGAGAGGGAAGGGAAGAGGTATAGTTGTAAATCAGCTCGCACACGTTCGGCCTAATACGTCGGTGACAAGCGGCAGCAAAACGGCGTCACCTTGGTAAAACGAGGTGTACGGTGATTCCAGGCCTCGCGACGTCACCTTCCATTTAACTTGCGGAAATCACGTGCGGGCCCCAGAAAGAGAGAGAGAAAGAGAGAGAGAGAGAGAGAGAGAGAGAGAGAGAGAAAGAGGGAGAGCTCGTAAAGGACGTTGAGTTATTGTGGCGATCCGCAAGGTTCTACTAATTAGCTCGCGGCCGATTCGAAACCGAGAGAGCCACTACCCCGGGAGTCATTCATTAACGGGACAGCAGTCACGAATTGTTTTCATTCATCGGTTCTTGCGTGCGCGCTCTCCAGCCTACCGAGAAGTGTCCTGAATGAATGCGGCCCCGACGTCTCTCCTGCAGGAGCGAGTCCTTCAGATCCTCGGTAAGAGGAGATGACGATGACGAGGAGGAAAAAACACCCCGGGCAGGATTTTCACCGTGAAACGAGAGGCCACCGGCTCGAGTGCCCCGCTAAATGCCTGAACAAGAGGTTTTTCCCAACGCCGCGCCGCTGGGACCGTTTTGCCGCAAACGGCCCAGCGAATCGCTATTAACAAATTGTAATGAGTTACAGTGGGCTTCGTCGCACCGTGGAATTTTTTAGTCATTTTTCATCTAGGTTTCGTTGGACCGTTCTCGCCAGTACTTGCTATTTTATATAAGTGACGAGAGTGGGACCGATTCGATTTGCATGAGGTTGATTTGTGCCAAAGAAAATAATTTTAAATGCATTATGTCTGTCCCAAGTCCCAACCTGCTGCGGAAGGATGTCATTGGAAGCGTCGCAGAAAAATTTGTGGAGACGGTTTTGCAGAAGTGAGAAGTCCGATAGAGCGATTAATTACATACGTGTACGCAGAAAATATACTTCAGTTTTAAAGACTACTACGATTTAAACTGCACATTCGGTGCAAGAAATATAGGGGTCGTAAAACCAGTAGGCGGTGGAAACAGTAGCACGCTTGAGCCGCGGGAGTTACGATGCTCAAAGCCGAGACTTTTTAATTCGTAATAAAATGTTCTGCTTTATTGCACCTCTGTAATTTATTTAAGAAATTTCTGTTTAAATTTGTTCAAATTGTTTCGAGGAATGCCGAAATTCCTTTTACTTAACACGGTCTTTGACGTTAGCTTTCCGGGATTTTTAATGGAATTATTAATGGATTATTAATTTTAAATATCATTTTCAACGGCTCCGGCTACCAAATCGGCATTAACGGCTAAATGATCGGCGATCTGTACGGTTTGGTGCTCATAAAGCTATCGAACCAGATGAATTGAAATGTCCCGGCATTCACGGGCGGTTTCGGAGGTCTAAATATGTTTAAATCGTCGATGGTCTAGATAGTTAATACGCATTTCTGTGTGTATCGAACTGTATTCATGATAATTTTATATTTTAAAAAATACTGTATTTCTGTTGAAATAAATTTTCACATTATATTCACGTTGTTCGCAGAATGTCCTGGAGGCAGCAGAGGCCGAGATGCTGAAGGAAGTCGGTTGCGGGAGTAGCACACCCCCGCCAGGGGATGGTGCGATCAGCAATCGTCAGGTCACCACCGGCGAGCACAACAACAGTGATAGCGGCCTCGGTTGCGGGGGTTGCGGAAGAGAGATAGCAGAGAGATGGTACCTAAGGGCTGCGGATCGTGCGTGGCATTGTGGCTGTTTGCGCTGCTGCCATTGCAGAGTCCCCTTGGCCGCCGAGTTGACGTGCTTCGCCAGGGACGGCAACATCTACTGCAAAGAGGATTATTATAGGTTAGTGCTGAGTACTCGTAAGAGGATTAAGCGAACGTTGCCTAGGGTTGACCGGACCGGTGTCCCCTAACTACCTCGAAATCGGAGGCGGCGGAGGAATCGCGCAATACTAGCCCTCCGAGGATCTCCTTGCAACTATTAACCGACTATTCCTTTGACTATACCGGCAAATTGGATGCTGCGCGCTGCCGTTGGGTATTTCGCTCGAAATATTCCCCCGAATTACACGGCTGCAACATCAAACACGGTTGCACGTTGTTGTAACTTAGAAGAATTTTCTTTGCGAATAATCGTAACTAACATTGGGAAAATGATTTCGGCGCACAGGTTCGATCAAAAATAAACTATAGTCCTTGTTTTATAACAAATTTGCAATTTTAAATCTTGACGTTTCGATCCTGATTGGGATCATTTTCAAAAGACATTTGCGTCTGAAACACAAAATATACATTTACCAAAAACTAAATTTTTGTTCTCAACAGAAAGAACAAGTCTTTTGAAAATGATCCCAATCAGGATCGAAACGTCAAGATTTAAAATTGCAAATTTGTTATAAAACAAGAACTATAGTTTATTTTTGATCGAACCTGTGCGCCGAAATCATTTTCCCAATATCAATTATTTTCGATCGCAAAACTACCTCAATAATCGTAACTAACGTTCCATGCAAAACAACAATTTTTAGTATTAACTTCAACACGATCATGAAATTTATTCAGTTCATTGACACAGCCGTAAAAAGTACATTGCCAGAGCAAATGTCATTCTCACAAAGCAATTATCGTAGAAAAATACCGCGAATCGAAAAAACCCTATCGAACATGGAAAGACTTAATACAGAAATAATTGCTCCCCACATTGTCCAAATTGTCCTCGAGCGAACGACTAAAAAGAGGATGTTTATATTCAAACCATTACCCCATAAGCAGTCCGTTCTTCACAAAGGAATACACGTCCGTACTACAGACGATATACTTAAAATACGTCTTATGAATCTTTTATGTATCCCCTCAAAGCTGAATCTTCGAAAGTTTTAATAAACGATGCTATCTACCGCGGGCTGCTCTTTCTAGTATTTTTCTTAATTTAAACTTTCCGGCCTTTGAGCTCGAAAACGAGATACAAAAGCCGGCGAGAAGCTTTTTTTACTTTTCCCAAGGATTTCTGCGGGTACTGTGGCCGAAGAGCGCATGGAGGTTTCGCACACGCGAAACAAAGCGAGCCTGATCGCTCAGCAGCGCCATTATACGTCGAATTACCAGGATGACGAGCGGAATTAATGCAAGATCCACCGGTTCCCGGTGGAACCGGGTCCCGCCATACGGGCTTCCCGTTTCAGTATTTATTGGGGTATCCGCGAATTTGCATAGGAGCGTCCGCCCCGCTCAAAACTCCGGCCCGGACCACACAAAATGTCTACTAATGGCCAACGCGAACCTTCCGAGCCTAGGTAGCCTAACCCGGGACCTGGAATTCCACGATCCGGTGATATACTCGGCCCGATAAAAACACGCGGTCACGATTTCCAGTAATACGCCACAGGGTGACACTTCGTTTTTCGTCTTGTTCCCGAACCATACTGCCCGACGAAAATATTCGCACACCCTTTAACCCTAGTTCACACGTCGCACAATGGAGTATTTGGCCCGAAAAGGTGGCCAAAACTATTGCAACGTTATTTATGGTCTCAAGGTCATAATATTATATATCGTTGAATCCGTCTTCAGATCAGCTACAACATTATAAAATAAAAAATACATTTTAACATATAAAAATTCAAAGTGACCTTGATTAATTGTTGTAAAAAAATATTTTCAAAATTTTATATATCGAAGTTTGTAGATGTCGGAACACTGTTTAACTTTTGTTCGAACCATTTTCTTAAATAAAATTATTTTATTTGTTTTTATTACGCTAAGAGCTCTCGCAAATGAAATATTGCCATTATATTCCGTAATTCAAACAAATGTGTAGGATAGAAATGATGTATGTCAACATTTTGAAATTTGTTTAGGGTACAATGTGACTGCGGGACACAAATATAAAATTTTTGAAGGGCCGCGGGTTGCTCATCCTTGATCTACATTGTATCGAGCGTTGCCACAGAAACCGTTTGGAAATTCGGAGGGGCGCGAAGGTGCAACCAATTTTTTTCATGTAATAAACTAGAAACCTTGGCGCGTCTAATGACACCAAAACAAACACTTGGACGCACTTGGAAGCATACTAAAATTCTATTTGAATTCTTTGAATTCTAATGTATTTCACTGAATTATTGATCAGCTCTTAACAGCACTGATCTCAAAACACACAAGTGAAAAAGCGCATAATTTTTAAATGAAAGCAAAGTACATACTTACCTAAAAAACATCTGTAAAGGGAAAAGTTGGCATTCATTTCTTTGCGGTGTAGAAGAATCATTAACGTGCGCACAGTAATACAGAGACTAGGTGAGAGAAACAGGACTACGAAAATCTCCATCTTTGATGAAGCATAACACTTCATGAGGGAATAAAATTTAACAAAAGGTATTGCAAAATCATTCTGTATATATTTAACTATCTTAAAATGCAAAAATTTTATATTGTAGACAAAATTTTTGAATTGATTTTTGGCCAGCTTTTCGGGCCAAATACTCCACTGTGCGTCGGTTCAGACCTAAATTGGTACTGGCGTAACACCCCTTAAATTGTCCTGGAATTCCTCAATGAATTTTTGGATTACTTGCGCTAATTTGTGACAAAGAAGAATTAAACGCAGCAAAAATATTGGAAAAATTTGGAAATACTAATACATTATTCTCAACCTATTCAACGTATTAAGATAGAAAATAAACTTGTGTTTCACTCCAGTCTGTTGTTATTCAGTCAGGAAAAAATTTTGCAAACGTTCGCAGAGACAAGAATACTTGCGTGCGTCACTGTACGTGTCGTTAGGAGAACATTGATCGAGAGATCGATCGCTTCGGTCTCGTGTGGGCGTTTCTACGAATCTGCGAGCCTGTGTCGATAGCAATATAGATAATCCTAGTATTAATTTCGTTTTTTACCCATCCTCTTGTTTGAACAATTTTGGTGGTCCACGATGTTTAGGACAGTTAGAGTACTTTGTGACGATTTTATAGTGGAATCTATTTTTTTTTGCTTTTATAGAGGAATTCTTTTTTCAGTTACCTCGGTGTAGGCTGTTTTCGACGAGTAATGCGAGTTTTATAATTTTGCTGCAGGAAATATTTTTCGAGGCACGCCGTAGTCGATTGTCAATCATACTTGAACCGGTATCAATTATTTCCACCGGCTTTTGTGAACTCCGTCAAGGTTTTTATCAATTTTATTGTTGCATTTTAGTATTTACTTTTGTGGATTGAACGGGCGCGTCGTAATCACGTGATTTTATTATTGGAAGTCGTGTTCGCTGACTCGCTTTTAAATCAAATTTATTGCGGATACCAAAATTCAACAAAATGCGTGCCGACATAATAATTTTCATTTGAAATTTTCGGGCTGGCAAAATGATTTTAAAAAGTATTGGCAAACGATATTTGTCAATCGGATGGAAATGAGATGCTCTTGACGTTTACACGTCATTTGATCGGTTCAGCATGCTCAAAGGTTGATGGCGCGCATACTTGAATATATTGAGATATTAAATTAAAAATCAATTAATCGTACACACCAGAAGGTGATCTACGGTGAATTAGATGCTGCGGGATTGTTGTTGTGTTTTTGCTTATGAAAACGATGTTCTCGTTGAAATTCAGAGCACAGTGAACAGGAGCGGGCGAGGCGGAGGAGGCACGCGATGCATAATTCCCTCGGAGTCCTCAAAAGCGTGAGAACCGCCTTCCGTCTCTTTCCATTTCCGACATCCTCCTTTCTCCCTCTGGTGGCCGCGTTAAGCGGATTGAAATTGTTAAATTGACGAGCTTCGACGGGGACGTTAAATATTCAATCCCGCGTATGAATTATTCACTTCGGAAATATTACCGGCCGCCGGTGAATAAACGTGACCGAAGTCCCGAGCCTCGATAGCTGAGCGAATTAATCAACGAAAAACGAAAAACTGTTGCCAGGGATTAAGATATGTTTGCATACCGAGTGGCAGGATTGTCCGGAAAGGTGCAGGAATAATGGAGAAACGAAAATCGAGGTCCGGCAGCCATGTTGTACACCACCCCTCTATTTATTCTTTCAATGGAAAAAAAGATCAGGTTCCGACCTTGCAACGTTGTAATCGACGTCTAATCAACGCCGCCTTCTGAACTTTCCTGGAACGATATAATTAGAGGGTGCACGGGGAGTGGGAGTTAAGTCCGTCACAGAACGTCCCACGTGGTTCAGTATGTTGTTACAAGCAGAAAATTGAAAGGGTTTCTTTTTAATGAATTAGAGATAGACTAACGAGTGCAGTGTACTTCGCCTTCTGCACTTGGATTCTTTTCATTGATGTGAAGCTTTCGAAGAAGCTTCTGGTCGACATTTTCCACTCTCAGTTTCTTTTTGATTATAAATGAATAAAATTCGCAGTCTATTTTTCACTATCAATTAATTCATTTGCTTAAGGTGTGAGACAACTCCTGATAAAACGACGATGATATCGCCTAATGCAACAAAAAAATCATGAATGCATTCTGCTACCATTTTCAGGATCTCCGCCCATTTTAGATGAAATTATTAATTACTTATTCGTTACTCCCATGGAAACACCAGCGAACTCAGCATCACGGTGTTCTTTGTCTCTCGTGTCTCGACGTCCCCATAGAGCATGGTCCCCCCTCGTTCAGCTAGAGAGACATAGGATTCCGAGCGAGGGTGTAGAGCGCTCGTAGAGACCGGTATTCCTCGAGGCTGGAACGGCTGCCAGTTCGTTAGAGAAGAATACAACCGGCTTCTCTCCCATGCAATATGCAACGATCCATATCCAGGCCAACCCCTTTGTCTCTATTTGGTTTTCGCGCTTCGGAAACTGTAACGGCGGCTTGATCGTCGACGGCCGATATCGAGGCCCGCGAGGAACACCACAACCACCCCCCTATCGTCTCGCGCACCCACCACGGCACGCCTACGCTCGCGCAAGGGGGTTATGGTGTATTAGTGGAAGAAAAACGCGACGGAACAGGGGGAGAGAGAAAGAAGGGAGGGAGAGAGCCGGCATTGTTCTCCGATTTTGGTCCGAGCGGATAGTCACGAACAACGGGGGTCACGTGCGCGAACAACGGGGAAGAGAAGAGACCCCGGCGATCGATGAATTCGAGCGACGATCGGGATC
Organism: Lasioglossum morio; assembly: GCA_916610235.2. NCBI lineage: Eukaryota > Metazoa > Arthropoda > Insecta > Hymenoptera > Halictidae > Lasioglossum > Lasioglossum morio. The sequence continues at coordinate 1,869,351 of OU744324.1, read as the reverse complement.
GTTGATTTTGTAATTAGGGGATTCTACGAAGAACGCGTGATCGGGTAGTCTCCTTGAAGGAACCCGGAACGACGGCTACTCTGAACCTACCCGGGAAAGAGAGAGAGATAGAGAGCGTACCCGATCCAACCCGATCCGAACCCGCGCCGTACCCGAGTGCTCCCGGGGAATTGAAACGGTTTGATTGGTGGCTAGATACCGGGACGACGTGTACTCTCTGCACCATCCCATTGTTGAGTCTCAGCGTGGTCCTCTTTCTCTCTCACTGAGAGCTCTGGATGTCTAACAATAAAGGACTTTGAAATTTTCATCGTTGTCGCCTTGGATTGTGCCGTCTTCCTCCGGTTCTCGTTGATGGGGAGATAGGGGATTTTCGCGGGAGTAGTTATGATATTAATCGATAGAAAAGAAACTTGTTAAGGCAGAGTGGAAGGCCTTTTTTCGAATTAACGACACCAGCACTCAAGATTTTCTTGTCAACGGCAAAAGTCGTACGTCCACTTTATTAAAACAGAAATCAACTTATAATAACTAAATTAACCCGACACCAAATTATAAACAAGATAAAATTAGAATTAATAAAATAAGGAAAGAGAGACACCAAGGAAGCGCGATGGCTCTTCTCTTAAAAGTATAGTGCGAAGCAGCGACAACAGCTGAAGCAAAGCTGGAGTTCGAACAGCAACTGATTTTTCGGCAATCAGCGGGGAAGGAAGAGTCAGGACGATCGAGGGGAGAGGTGACGAGGGCCGGTATTGTCTCGAGACCGTGTTTATGATTTCGGCAACCCGTCTCGCTCCTCTTTCCCCTGTCCAATGCTAACTCGCGTGCCGCCTTTGAGCTAGCGCGATACGCAACAAAACTGATTCGTATTGTTTCAAAATCAAAGTAGGGCAGGACGATTCTCGTGGGAGTGATTATGTTCTTTCAGTGTTGATATTGTTTATTTATTTTCTGGTCGCAGGTTATTCGCCGTCTCGAGGTGTTCCCGTTGCCGAGCAGGCATCTCCGCCTCGGAGCTGGTGATGCGAGCCCGGGATCTGGTGTACCACGTCGCCTGCTTCACGTGCGCCTCCTGCGGTACCCCGTTGAACAAGGGCGATCATTTCGGGCAGAGGGACGGCCTGGTTTACTGTAGGTGAGAAACACGAGCCGGAATTACCATCCTCCAAAGGCCGTCTCTTTGTTATCAACGAGTTTGATGACGAGAGTGACAGAAACACGAGCCGCGTCGCGTTCGCTTTTCGCGCGCCGAGCTTATTACCGTTCTTTACCGTAATGACAGCCCTCGGGCGCGATAGTGAATCCGGTCTTTAGAATTCCGAGGACGCCCGAGGGAACCCGGGTTATCGAGGTTAAAACGCGAGAAACATGAAGAAGAATCGTCGCGATGCCGAAACGATGCTCGGACGGATCGATGGGGATGTATCGGTGTTCACCAGGGCTTATCACCGGACGTCGCGGACGTTTATTAATCCACCGACATGCTGGATCTTGATGGGAACAGTTCGACGAATAAGGACGCACAAATGGTACCGGTTAATTCCGAGAGCTACGTACTGTGTCGAGGATTGTTGGATATTTTGTTCGGTATCGTCCGCACGGCAACATTGAGATATCAAACTGTAAACCGTGAAGGAATAATAATTTCCTCTTGCAGTAATTAGGGCTATTGCTTCTTTGTTGGCACTGATCTATTGGCATCGGTGAGGTGGCTGTATCCGGGCGTTTGTCAATTTCTGATGCCTCGGCTAGATGCAAAGAAACGGTCGAAATGTCAGCTAGTCCAATTTATTTAGATTTCCCGATAGAAGTATCCTTTCGATACTTTCAAAGTAGCAGATCTTAGATAGAGAAAGAATAATCAAAGTTCGGTCAGAATTTGCACCTTGAAGACCGCTTTCGCCCGCGAAACGCAATCGGAGAGTTCTCCGAACGTTCAAGAAAACGATCTCGGATCGGGGATCCATCGATCCGATCGAGCCGCGTCCCGGCCATTAGTCTGTCTCCTCTCGCGAGCGGGATCGCGTTCGCTCGTTCATCGAACTCGGAGGATAACGCAGGGTCGCCACTGAAATACTCGACAGCAAGGTTCACGAATGACGAGCTGGTCGGTCCCAAGACCTCACTATGAGTTGCTCTGCTGCGCGGGGGATTACGGGAGCGCGACCGGGAGCATCGAGGACATTGGATCACCAGGAGTATCGCCGCTTCCGGCTTATTACAGCGCCGCGGAGCAGAGTCCTATCACCTCTTCGGGAACGGTGCAAAAGGGCAGGCCCAGGAAGAGGAAGCTGTCCGAAGTCACCGGATCCGAGCTGCCCGTCACCATGAGGCTCGCTGCCGGAGCACTCGGTGAGTAATCCTCAAGCTTTCTTAATTGCGTCTTCTTGCCCTCATTCTTACGCTTCCTTATCATACGTCTCGCTGATCACGGAATGCTCGACGTCACATTCCGCGATGGGTTTTACTTCCAAGGTATCGTGGTTTTCTCTTTCAACTCACTCGTGGCGGAGGTGTTTGGATGTTGTTCGTCATTTGTAAGACTGGTTAATAATTAGTTTTTCGGAATTATACATTACGGTGTAAGGACGCCCGAAAAAATATTAAGAAGTTTCGGATTTCACATAAACGTTTATTCAATCAGACTGCTTCGTTCGCGCTACATCAACAACAACCCCGTTGCTTGTTCGCGCTGTCTTTTTGTATGTTTCCGCATCGTAGGCAGTTACCTCCGAAAATCAATCAAAAATGCTAAAAATTAACGCACGCCCTCTAAAAGGCGACAAGGTGAGGGAAACTGGAGGTACCCTCGCCTTGAGCCCTCGTCTACCTAAAGTCCTTACTATTCGCATTTGGTCTGCAGATATTTTACGGTACGTCAACGGCTATTGAGAGCTTTAGCTAAAATATGAAGTCCCTAATAAATTATCATAAAACAGAAAGTACCGCTAAATCTCAAAAATAGCCTGAAGTCACGTCCGCACCGTAATCATAATGCTGCAGTCCACATGGGTCACGGTCACTCGAATCCTTACAACGGATTTTTCCGCCGTCGTAGATCGACACTCTTCCTATTTTACTTTCATACATTTCACAAACAAATTCACACTCATATTTATATTTATACGTAAATGCTGTATTTGAATACGGTCCCACCTTCGTGCTCAAAGTATCGATTACAATATTCCACGTCTTATAAATATCTCTGCTCGCGACTCAATTACACGTTCCATTTCCCCCGTTTCCCGTTGTGCCAGGATCGCGAGGACCGCGTCTTCTTCCGGCGCGTTTCGGCGGGGCCAATTGAAATCGAGGTCAATTTAAAGGGGGCCGGCGAGCTCTCGGGCATTTGCCAATGCGACAGCAACTGCGAACGAGTTATTTATTCAGCTCTCGAAAAGGAAAACCGTTTTCGAGAGCGTTCGCGGACAGACCGTAGATCACTGGGCGTCGCGACGCTTTGATCGCGCAGTCGCGAGCCCAAGAATCAATTAGGATACAATCTACAACAGCGACAGACAATATTCTTGCTGAGAACACTCTTCAAAATTCTCTTGGCAAATCCTTATAAATGTAAACTGAAATAATTCCCGGAAATGCGAGATTTGGCAGTCGACGAATTTGTTACTTCATTATACTTGTGTTTTAAATAAACGGAACATCTTCGGCGCTTCATCGTGGCTTTGATCGCTCATCGCAGCTCACCCCTAGACAGCCGGAAGGCGAAACGTTGAAGAATTCTAACCGTATGGGTCTACAAGAGAGAAAAGAAAAATGAGGGAGAGAGAGAGAGCGCCTAACGAGGCGAGTCGTGAACAATCTGCGCGCGATATTCGCGGGTCGCGATACTCGAAAGCTCCGGCAAATGTTTGCACACCGAAGGAGCCCGGCCATTATTCTCATTGCTCGGCAAATAATGCAACTCCCCCGGCTAACCTGTTCGATTCGAGGGTTGCCGAGGAGCCTGGCCAGTCGAAGAGAGACGGAACATGGTTCAACATAGGTCAGAAAGAGAAATACTTACAACGACGACGGAGAAAGAGAGCGGAAAGAAAGAGTAGAGATCGCGAGCACCACGTGTTCCCATGGTTTTAATACTGATGTTTGAAAGCACACCCCCGTTTACCATCCGGCCCAATTATCCCTCCGGCAACCCCTTCCAGCCCACGTTGTTTCACCACTGCCAATTACACGTATTTGCATCCTCGAACCGCGAGAGCGGAGACTGGATTCTTCTGAATTCTTTATTGTTCGCGACTGTACGAAGTGGTCCAGCTGTGTTTCCTTTTCTCACCCCTTTCTTTTCAAAGACATTGGTAGACTGCGGATTTCTCTGCGAATTAAACATGCTGTAATTCGCAACTATATTTTCTATCTTAAATCATTTTATTGAAAATCCTCAACCTTGATCTTTGACTTTAAAAAATCGCAAATAAATAAATTGTTAAAAGTCTATTGTACTGTGATTTAACAATTTATTTATTTGCGATTTTTTAAAGTCAAAAATCAAGGTTGAGGATTTTCAATAAAATGATTTAAGATAGAAAATACAAGTGTATTGTACTGTGATAGTATTGTTAAAATGTTTCTACTGATTTATTTCTCGCACACTAATTTTTGTGACAAATGCCTCGAATCCACAGTTCAATTTCCGCTCTCCGATCGATGGTGTAACACTGTGATCCACAGAGATCCAGTCGAGAATACCGGTCTTCCGGGAAAGGGTGGCGGGCTTCAGAACGACGGAGATCTCTTTGTACCTTAATGAATTCTGTTTTTGAGGAGTTCAACGTGGCTCCTAGGCTTGAAGGAGTTAGCCGAGCTCTTTTTTCACTTCGATCTACCAGGAAAGAGCGTTTGGACTTTTCTTGTTCGACTACGGGAAAGTTCGTTCGGCTTCGGGTGTTAAAAGCCTCTGTGCTTAATGAGCAGCTCAAATTCACCGTCGAGAGTGTCCTATTGCACCAACAGGCACTGTGAAATTGTTAAATTGCAGTTTTGGAGCATTCGTTGCTTCCACAAGTTTCTATTTTTTCTTTATACAGACCTAAAGTCTATAATATTGTTTATAAAACACAAACGACAACACGAAATTAATTTAAAAAATTTGTAACATTCGTGAACGAGATGCCATCGGTCTCGTCTGCAAGCTTCGGAGCAATTCCCGTTCGAAAACGGAATCGCTGCGATTCCGCGCGCGCGGTGAAACGCCGAGCCGGGGAAAATATTTCCGCAAGAAGTCGACCGCGTTTTTCTCCCGTGGCGGAACCAGTTGGACATCTCGGTGATTTTTCAACGTGAACAGCCATAAGGCTTGTTGCGAGGGTTTCCAACGGACAGGGGAGTTATCGCGGTCGCAATTCCAACGATTCATCGAACGCGCCCGGCGTGGACATCCAGACAAGGAATAGTTCTGAGGGACCTCTGGACCGGCCCGGTTGCAAAAAGTGTCCCAATTATATATAAAGACAATAAAACGCGATCCGGTCGGCCGGTTCCCACCCCGTCCTTTCGACCGGCGCGGCGCGTCGCTTCATGGACGATTTTATGGCTGTTGGTCGTAAATTCCTGCCGGTAGTCCGAAAGTGATTTCACCTGATCGCACGTCGATTACAAAATACGAGGGTCGGTCAAATGTTAACGGATTCTGTAACGTCCAATAGCACGGTTCTTATCTAGATAAAACCACGTGGGATGTTTCGGTATACTCAGTTTTAAAATCCTCAGTTTTACACTAAATACACACACAAGCCTTAAAAGTGTACGTTTCCTTATAAAAAGGACAAGATTGATTTTATTTAGACCTTGTGCTTTGTGCTCTGCTAAAGATATCTATACAATCATTTCTATTAATTAATTATTTATTTATTGATGCCGTAAACCATGTTTGGTTTATATAGCATTCAAAAAAAAAAAAAAAAAATGAAGTATATCTCAATATGTAAAAAGAATTTAATATAAATGGGAGACGCTAAATCCTAATCTTACGTTTTTTGAGGAAGTTGAAAAGAAACATTAGCGCTGTAATGTCTCGTACGCTAGGAAATAAATTAATAGTCTAGGGAGGATAGAGTGTTTGCGATTGTGGAGCAGTTCAATCATTTCTAGTATTTCGATAGTTGTGAAATAAAAAATTTGGAACCGATCGGTTTGACTGGTGGTTGGTCTAGTATAGTATTAATGGTAACATATCGATACGCTTAACTCTCTTTTATCCTGTGTCATATTTCATCCAGTCATTTTTGTCACACATCCGTTCCAAGTCTACTCGCAACATTCCGGGTGTACAGACCCTCGAAACCGCTGGAAAACGTCGTAAACCATCGCCGGAGCAAATTAGATCCTTGATAACCCCGGAATAAAATCGCACACAGGCCGACTCGACAAACGAGGGTGCTTTGCGCGCGTTAAATGAATTTATCGGCCGGCCGACGCGCGAAATGAATGCGTCGATTTTCGGGATCGTGTTCCGCAACACCGGCTCTCCGCGGGCCAGTTAGCGTCTCGTTAAATTAACATTTGTCCAACGCCCGTCGCGTTTGATATCGACCGATCCCGTGCTGAAATTAGGTTGTTTTTCCGAAGGATCAAAGGCATGATCGAAATTATGCGCGCGTTCTACGTTACTGGCGAAACAGCTGCAATCGATTGGTTCCGAGAATTGTTGGACATGATAAATTCTGATTGCAGGCTAAGGGTTTTAGATGGTAGTTGTTCTTTGGCGAATTGGTGGGATTGTTTGTCGGTGGTTTCGTTTTGGTGAGTTGACAATTGCGAATGAACGACATTTCGATTTTTAACACATTACCTACCGAAAGCGTATTAATAGGATTTTCAATAATTCTGCTGCACCAAAAAACAGCATAGAAATTTTCTTTTATATTACAATCTTAAATGAAACTATTATATGAAGTTAATGAGGGTGACTTGTTGGTTCACAACGAAAATTGCTGTTGCTATTGAAAGTTTCATTAAATAGTGTTTAGCCATGTACCATAGATATTTCAAAATTATACAATAATAACCGGTCGGTAATCTGTTAATTAGAAGTTTCGATCGGAAAAGAGTCAGGAAAAAAGAATTGCACAGACAACCAGCTTAATCTCAGGAATTAGTTTCTTTTTTATATATACGAACCACCTTGGGTACCACAGAAAATTTTTAAATTAACAATTCTATGTATATAAAAGTGAAGAAGCGCTTCACTCGCTACGCGAATAGAAAAAATCGAAACAAATAAGTACACTCGATAAAGAAGTTGATAAGTGAAAGAAACGGCTCGGAAAAATATCGCAGAGGATGACATAAAACGTATCGAACAGTCTTGAACATCGGGAAACCGTGCAGAACCATGTCACTAAATACTTGTACGTAAGAAGTACGTAATAAAAAAGGATCGAACGAGTCTTCATCCCCGACGAGTTCCTTTTCGAGCCTGTGCAAAAAGAGATCGGGCATTGAGCGCTTTCACCTGCTGGCGAACTTCCTCGTTAACCGTCTAGGAATCGAAAAAACATTCCGAATTTTTTCCACTCCCGGAAGAGTCCGAGAGGTTAGTCCGGCGAGCAATTTCACCGTGTTCGAGGAGCTCGCAAGGCGAGGCAAGGCGAGGCAAACCGAGGCGAGGCAAGACGAGCGGAGGAAAGGCTAGGCCCCGCGGACAGTGACAGATGGGTATCGGTGGCGAGATGCATCGATTGGCCGATCTGGCCGGAAAAGAATGCTGCCGCGGCCAATACGTGGCCGCAGCCAGCAGAATGGCCGGCGAAACACTATAATGCCGCCTGCGTGCGTTTCTTGCTAGCCCGGCCGTCCCTCGGGCCAGGCTTCAGCTTTGCTTCGGCTTCGGCTTCGGCTTCAGTTTTAGCTGAGGCTGAAGCAGGTTTAGCAGTCTCCGTGTGATTTCGGCTCCTAGCCCCCGAGACCTGACAAATTGTAATCTCATTCTTGAACCACGAAATGCCCAACAATCCATTCCTGGACGGCCGAGAGCAGACGAGACGAGACGAGACGGCCTCGTTTCGCCGCCAGAACACGGCGACTTCGTCTTGGGAACCAGGCCAGTTTCGCGAAAAAAACTTGCGTACTCCTTTTCCAGGACGCTCGGCTACGTTTATTGATAGAGCTGGTTCTAGGGAAAGCAATTCCGCGGCTGCGAGCTCTGGACTTTCGTTTCCGTGGGAAAAGAGACTGTCGTCCTAGCAAAGCTTCCCGATTTTCGGATAATTCATCATTCCTCAGGAATGATCACCTACGACAATCTCAAATATTAAATCTTGCAGGGGAACATTAAACAAAACTCTTCACTCAATATTCAATGTTTCCCTAATCTCTACGTCAACACAGTTTACCCACAGCTTGAACCACAATTCCCATCTCAATTTCCCATAACAAATCAGCCCCGATCCCATCAAACACCATCCCCTAGACACCCCATCGCCACAACACAACGCAGGAATCCCCTAGCGAAAAGTGTCTCCCGCAAGATCACCGTCCGCGGCTAATTTGTCCCGGTAAAATACCAATTAGGAAGAAGTCCAGGCTTCCGCGGCCAACAAGAAAACCGCTGTCTCATCATTCTTATCGATCGCAGGGATCGATCAATACCCTGCTCACCAGCATCATCGGGGGAACACGATCATCAATTTGGCCCGGGTACACCTAATCTTTCGTCGATTCCCCAAAGATCGAGGATCCAGGGAACGGGACAGGATTTTCCGGAGATCTTTCGGTAACAAAAATCCGTGTCGTTCACCCTGAAGAGAGCAAAAGGACGAGTCGGTGTTCTTCTTTTCTGGATCGCGAGAGCCGGAGAACAGCCCGTCGTCCGCAGGGAATGGAAGTTCGGGACAATAAACAGTAATGGCGGATACGTGCTCGGGGATTTACTTCTGGATGACTCTCTGTCTCCCCTTCGCCCCTTCTTCTTCTTCTTCTTCTGGTTCTTCTTCTTCTTCTTTGCAGCTTGAGGCCTCCAGAGCCCGTTCCTTCTGGTCCGCGGCCAACAGCAGAGTCCCGGGTCCACCGGCCTGTCCACGAACGTCGCCGGAACCCGTTCTTTCTCTCCATTGAATTCAATGGTTACCCTCGTCGTCTTATTTATTGGATGCGTTCCTTCGCTCCGGCGCGGCGCGGCTTGCAACGGCACTGCAACCGTTGCACTCGATGTCCTCCGCGATGCGCTCTCCGAGCAAAACGAGAACAGAGCCGCGACGCGACGCGCGGTTACGTGCGCGGAAATTCGTTTGAGCCCGCGTCCCTACTCTTTCGCAACGTCCACAACATCAATTCAGGAATTTTGCAATCGACTTTGTCTGGTTGACATCTTTTCACTTGACTTTCCCGGCTCCAACTCTTCGCGAAGGATGATTTTTTGAAACGTGTCCGGGATGCGCGAGTCTCGTCGTCATCAACATAAAATTCTTTTCGACGATTATATTCGGCATTTTTTTTTTTTTTGTAGTTTTGTGTTTGAAAAATGCAATCGACATTGCTCGCTAATTTGAAGAATCGGCGAGTCTGCGGACTTTGAAACGAGAGGACTCTCTCGTGCACTTTGCAATAGTACCTGAAACTTTGAACACTTTTTTACGGAAACTATGGTTTTCGAAATTGTTCGATATCTCGAAAACCAATCGGCCAATTCACTTCAAACTTCGCAGACTTTCTCAACAGGCGTTCTACTTACGTCTCGAACTGGGACTGATTCCGAGTGGATACTTGTGGAATTTTATTGCGAACGAGAAATTGAAATTTTGCGTCTGATTGAAAATCGATTCTCAGTCAAAATATAGTTCTACGACATCGATCATTTATTGAAATATATGAAATGTAGAGTATTCGTTACATATAAAAAGATTTAAAAATTCGTTACATGAAAATCTGTATCCCCACTAACACCTAATCTTGCATCATATAAAGTACCAATAATCTCTGATTAAATCCGTCGATCGTTCTCGGAACGCTTACATAAATGTAATGAACATGCGCTTCGCGAAGAAGTTTATGATTAATCTAAGTCGCAATAAAAATTCAGAGAGTCAAGCGGATCGACTATTGAAGCGAGAAACACAGTTCCACGGAGAAATTTAATCTCCCCGTATGATCATCGTCGTCGTCATCGAGTTTGTTGAAAGAGGTTAGGCTCGTCGCGCGTGTATGGCGTCCATACGGCGCTGGCTTTCGCGTACCTATTACAAAGATTTCTTAATCTGATCGGCCGGGAGGACGCGCGAAAGGAGCCCAGTCCTGTCTGTAAAAAGACCAGACAGCAGACAGAAAAAAAGGCAGGCGTCGATCGAACGATACACGCCAGGCTCGATCGTAAATGAGAGGATTCCTCCCGACGATCGTTTCTGAATGCTTGTGATCCATCAATCGATACTGAAACCGGCTATCTAGTCGCATCGAACGATTTGCTCTTCTGCAACGCAAAAATTCGCCGGAAACTCTGTCGCCATGTCGTCAGACAATTTATCCGTTTCGTAAGTAGAAACGGTGTGCAACAGACAGACGCGTCAAACAAGTTGCAATCCGTGCGTCTTCGAACTGCATTGCATTTATTAATTCATCTTTCCTCGAAGAACGATTTATTTCATTTAAAATGAAATCGTACCACATTGTTAAATTAAAAGAAGAAATTCAAAGGTTCGTGGTTCATAAAATTATCGAACATTTATTTCTGGTGGAATTAAATTGTCCGTGCCATGTTGTCAAATTAAAGGATAAAATTCGAACGTTCGCGGTTTATAAAACTGTCGGACATCGGCGGAATGGATAAAATGGCAACGTTAGGCTGCCCCGAGGTAGCGACTTCCTTTTTTAGAGATCGCGGAGGTTGAAGGGGGCCCGGTTGAGCAAACAAGAAGCGAATTTTCGCAACAAATATGTTTGAAACGCGAAGGGGGACGAGGGTATTGAATAATGGAGGACATTTTGTTGTAGAGCTTCTCCATCCCACCGAACTGTCTTCGTCCATGGAATCCCTGGCCGCGTACGACGCGTCTGTCGGGTCACCTGGCCCCGTGCACCAGAGCCAACGAACGAAGCGGATGCGAACGAGCTTCAAGCATCATCAGTTGCGAACGATGAAGAATTATTTTGCTATAAATCAGAACCCCGACGCGAAGGACCTCAAGCAACTGGCGCAAAAGACCGGGCTTTCGAAGAGGGTGCTTCAGGTAGGGCATCAATTTCATTTTCGATTCTCCATCCGTTCCGCAGTTCATAAATATCAGGTTGTCCCAAAAATTGATCATTACACTAAATATCAATTTGTTAATGTTGAAATCAACTAGATTATAGTGTACGATGAGAGCTTCGTTATCAAGTAAGTAGCAATTCAATTAGAATTGCTACTCAAATATTCTAGTCTCCCTGAGACTTTACTTACATCCTGAGACATGGTTTAATTTGTCAAATAATAAATAATTTCGGTCCCATCTAAAATTAAATACGCTCCCGTAGATATTAAGATTCGAGTGCAAATTCTTGGTATGGAGGATCTTAGATCCTGCTGTTAAGATAGTCAAAAATTTGGGAATTGTCTGCGGAAATTTCTGGTGACCGGTCGAGTTCTGGTTGGTCCAGGTCTGGTTCCAAAATGCCCGTGCGAAATGGCGACGGAACATGATGAGGCAGGAGGGCAACACGTCCGCGAGCAACGTGGGGTGTCCTGGGACCCCTGTGCCATCGAACACAGGCGGTTCGCCTAACGTGGGACCGGCAGCGAGCATCCTCGGGGACAGCAACAGCATGCCGTCGACCTCGATGGAGGAGTTGCACGCTCTTCATCACCTACATTCCGGCGTTTCCTCCCAAGTCTCGTTCTCCGATCTTTACTGACGACGGCTTGAGATGGAGGAAGACAGCTACAGCAGCCTTTCCAGCCATCTTGGATGAAGGATTACGAACCGGGAACGTTCCTTCTTCTTCGGGGTCGACTTTCGAACGTATTTCGAACAAGGGGGAAACAGAGACGCTATTCTACGCGACCTACTCTTGCTTCTCTTTCGATTTTATAACACTCCGGAGGTTCACGGAGAACTGGACTCTGATCTCGACAATGCTTCGGTGAGAACGACGCACAGTGTTCCTTCGATATTCACGGGGATTCCCCCGCGAACAGGTGAATTACAGGACAAGCGCGATTCCTGGCGAGTAGATCGAAGTTTTGTGAAACGCGTCGGTTGGAAGGATCATCGTTCATTTTAACCCTCGAATAAACCTCTGTAAAAGATCACAGAACACTCTAGGACACATTTATCATTAAATTCTAAACCAACCACTAAATCACAGGCCTCAGATTTCTAATTTCAAATGTTATAAAACAGTCTCACTTTTATAAACAAAGCCACACGTAAATGGCTCGATATCCTAAACAGTGTACATTCAAAACGACTCATCTGAAAAATTCAAGTGACAAGGATTCGCGTGTTTTGCACCGACTAGAAACACAAAGTGGTTAAGTTCACGCCCCGAGGAGTGCACGAGGGTTGAAAGCGACGACAAGTCATCGGAATCAGTCTGATAGATGACATTTCTTCGAAGTCGCGAGATTCCGCTCGCTCGGACAGCGATCGTGCTCGATGGTTACGTTTCAACTACAGATTTCCCGGTGCCGGACGTCAATCACTTGTAACAGGAACAAATGACTATTCATCAATCACGGGAATCATTTCGAATAACAAACAGCCCCGTGGCAACAGGCCGCTCAATCAGTCGATAGGAGCGAGCAGCGAGGCGAACGACTGATCCTTCCGATCCTCGCGTTCAAAGGACGCTCGCCGGGTTAAGGTGGGATCTCCTTTGCGCGTCTGGACGCAGCGTTTTGTTATCCATACTCCATTCGTCGTAGCTCTCTGCTGTGCCTCTGGACGCACAAGTTTGCGTTCTTACGATGCGATTTCATATGTCTTTCCTTGTATTTTACTTGCGAAGAAAAGCGAAAGGACATCGATCAAACTCAAACACGTGCGTCGATCGATTTACGATATGTATTCGACGTACACGTTTGCGTTTGTATTTTCGCTTCGAGATCTCTGAATCTTGCGCCAGACCCAAACGCAAGCGTTTATCGATACACTGCTTCAGAGGCTGTTCAGACGCAGAGCCATGCGTTTGTCGACCCACTGCTTCAGAATACTTTTCGGACTACTGTTCCGGATTTTGTTCCGATATGTTATAATCTGCAATGATATATAAACGTATCTCAAAGAATTTTTCGAAATCTTCAAAATTGTTGGTTTTACATATGTGTAAAATAAAGCGTCAACATTTTGTCCACTCGATTATAATAGCTGATCTAGCAAACCGAGGAAAATGAATTTTTTAAGAGCTTATAGTGAATACATAAGAGTATCTACTCAAAAAAATTTATTCATTTCTATTCAACATTTATTCTTCGTATTATGAATATTTCAAGAAATACAGAGAAATTTATAACCGAAGATATCGGTGATTTAAATTATCTGAAGAACTACAAAATACGTAACAAATGAACAATTTTTAATATTTCTTTTTTAAAACAACAAAATTTAAAGAATTCATGAATTCACTCATTTGAGACTAGTCTCCCCCTTGCCCTTCCGTGACGCTGTCCCCTTACCCTCGCCCTTCGACCGAGGCAAATAAAAGCAGATACGAGGCACGCGTCGGCTCTTCGCTCAGCGGTCAAAATGTTCCGTCGCGAGTGGATTTCGGCTGATTTCGCTATTGCCAAATATACCGATGTTTCGTGACCTTTCCACGTTTTTTCTACATTTTTCAGGTAGATAGGAAAACTGCACTCCCTTACTTAGTAACTGGCGAGGCGAACAATACGTGTTGCCACGTTATCGCATTGCTTGCCGCGCCCGGCCGATTCAGACCATGGACATTTTACATTTGACGATGTTTTATTTGGTTCGTTTTACAGGATTTTTTGAAACGCAGTTCTTTTTATAAGACATTCACTTAGACGCAGTGGCTCACGTCTAGACGCAGTTCTGCTAAAGTATGACGAACGGAGTATAAAAGGCGCTGGGATAACAAAACGCTGCGTCCAGACGCGCAAAGGAGATCCCACCTTTAGACTCGAGGGCTTGGAGACCGTCGGAGACGAGAACGATGGATTATGTTTAAGTAATCAGTGATAATAATCATAGTTCCATGCACATCCGAATTACCAAAGGTACTAGGCGATAGTTTATCTCGCTAGCGCGAGCTGGGTATTTGTGCGGAGAACGAGCCACCATTAGGGACTCCTCGGAGAGGGGACGGGCTGCGATTTGTTCTTAATTAACTGCGGATCTTATTGCGAAATTAAAATATTTTATAGTAGTTGTGTGTTTCTCCTAGAGATCCTTATTTCACGTGTATTTCACGTACACGTACTCCAGTACTTGTCATTTTAAGTACACGGGTACACGTGTACTGTTTCACGTATACATAAATACACGTGTGTTAACGTGTTTTAATTTGTTTTAATTTTTAGGATACAATTACTAATTTTAGAAAGCAAAATAGGGTAATACAGAAATTAATATCAATGTTTTAAAAATTATACGAATTAAAATGAGGATCCATTAATACACGTGTATTCAAATATACATACGTGAAATAATACACGTGTGTTATTAATACACGTACAAAACCACGTACAAAACCAGAAACTTTCTCCTCATGATTATAGGGGATGATTTAGATGAGTCATACGGTAGATCGATATTCTTTCATTTTTTAATCTTTTTATTGGATAGTATTTCAACTATTCATTTCTGTTATAAATGCATAAAATCCGCAGTTTAATTATGAAAACGCGCAGTGTTCATCGGCCCGCGATTTGCAGGGCTATTTTATGCGAGTGTGCCATTCTTCTGCAATGATTTACTTTTATTTTGACATTGTTTATAAAATAAAATTTAGAGATTCTAGTGACTGTGGACATACAGAATGGTAATACTAGAATATCTGAAAATTTAAAGAAGACGAATGGTACAATAATTGTACAATTTCATAGACGTTGATGTTAATTCTTTGGTTAGAATTAAACCGGTGTCTGAATATGTGACAATGTTTCGTTTGTTTACTTGAATGTGTAAATAAATCAGAGACAAAAGATAGTGTTTCAAGTCTTCTATTTATATAGTATCGCGCAACTTGGCCCTGGATTATCGCGAGCTGCTTCTCATCCTTTTTAGCCGAACCGATGTAATAGAGACTTTTTGATATCGAGAACGATCATTCACGGCTAGAATCGCGAATGAAAAGGTGACGTGTCTTAAAACGGCGTTCCTCTCCTCGTGCCAAAACGTAGCTAAGATACGAGTTTTTTCTACGGTGCCGTGCGAATCCAAAGTGATCACGGATTAACAAATTCCATGCTGTTCAATCATCTATCACGCGCAACCATAAACATTCGAAAACTTAAAAACCAAATTTTACGGTCAGACAAAAAATGTCTGTAGCCATCAAATGTGCGAGTATTATAAATTAATCTTCCTTTCTTGTTACTGTTCTTACGAGATGATAAATTGCCGGTTCATCGAGTAGGTTCCACGATCTTTGGATTCGATCGGCACGAAACACACTCATTCGACCACTGACGACACGGTATGTACATTAGTGAGAACGAAAATTAACGGAGAACACGAACTCGCAGCATTTTTAGCTGATCCAAGCGACACGTAAGGTATAATTGCGAATACTGCTTCGAGACACTATGTTTTTCAATGGAGGATCGACGTGTGGCAAAGTGTTGGACACCGAAATGCAATTTTTTTTTGTTTCTAATTAAGGATCTAAATTAAATTCCCCGCGGGCGCGAGAAGTATGTAGAAACGAGAATTCCTAATTATAGTAATAAAAAAAAAAAACAAACCAGATGACTATTAATTGGTCTGTATGTGTGATGGCGCGAGAAATTGCACTTGTTGATTGCAGAGCAAGATGGCCGCCGCTCGGCGAATTCCATATCGTATAATTAAAGGTGCGATTATTCCACGTGAAACAGAATCTCGTCAATTAAAACGTGTCTCATCTAGTAACGTCCCTCTTTCTCAACTCTCTATTTTTATTTAAGCTGATTTTCCACATTTTGCGACACAGAACCGGAGGGTCGGAGCACAGATTGCATAGTCGGAGAAGAATGACAGCGGCAGTCGCATGTTAGGCATGTGTAGCATAGCGATGATTTCATGTACACGTCGGCGTCTCACAAGTGCGTGAACCAATTATGTAAAACTGTATAGATGAATTAATGTGCTGCATTCGAGTGCGACTAATTATCGTATAATAAATAGTTACGTACATCTGGACTTTTCGTTTAAAACGGCACTCTTCGTTTATCGCCACCCATTCCGCTTCATTCCTCCAGTCAAATTGCCTAGATTTACGTAGTTTTTTAAACAGAGCTCGTTGCAATAAAAATTCCTACCCAATCTCGAATCATGTCTGAACATATTGCACAAAGTTTTTCTCCCTCCACCTGATCTAGATATCTTGAAATAAATTTCTTATTTTTTTCTTGAATTTTAATCTCTAGAGAATACGATCCAGAGAAGTAGTCAAAGATGCATACAGAGAGAAACAGCCGATGAAATGGTGAGATTGGGACACGGGCGACGGTGGCCATGAAACATGAATTTTATTTGCGCTCGGAGTTGTGCTTGGGTTAAATTAAGCCTGAGAGCAGGGCTCAAGCGGAACCGTGGCTGTGCTTTGACAGCTCTGTTCCGTGGCAGCATCAATAACCACGTTACGAGCCTCATTCCCATCGTTTCCGGCGCACGCGAGAGCACCGGCGAGATCCTGCCTTCGGAACAAGTGCGAGTTCTAATTAGCATCAAATTAGGTATTTAAGGATTTCGCGTTTGTGCGTGAGTTGCGACGGGGTTGGTCACTTTGGGTGGAGGAGGAGGGTGGGTGTCTGGAGAGATTCGAGGAAGAAGAAGAAGAAGAAGCAGAAGAGATAGAGGAGAAGACGACGCTGCAGAAGAAGAAGAAGAAGAAGAGGACGATGGAGCAGAAGAAGGAGAAGAAAGGGAAGGTCGAGAGGCGGATGAAAACGAACAAGAAGGTCTCCTACTTAGGGGTTATACCAACAGAGGGATCGGCTCGTGTAAATTGTAGGCCCTGCAGTCGTATAAGTGCAGCTCGCTCCACGGCCGTGCGCCGTATATATTTTGTCGGCGCTCATATAAGTTAATTTTCAATCTATATGCGGGTTCTCGGATGGCGCGCGGCGACTCATCAACGAAATGAAGAAATTGAGACTCTCGTTAATATTTAATGAGCGCGGGGAGATACAATGGCCCAAGAGAGAGAAAGACCCGTATCTCGACGACTCGCCGGTGTATCACCTGAACGAGCACCGCAAACTGCGGATCGGATTTACAGGTGTGTAACCAACCACAGATCCAACAGCGGGGGCGGATTCGAGGATCATCGAAGCCGTTGATGACCTGTTATCCACGATTCGAGGCACTGACCGAGAGAGACGGTTCTGTGATGGATTTGAACATGTTTTTTTTTGGATGGTTGTTCCGAGCCGAAGATAGAGGAAGATGTTCGAATATTATTATAATTTTATTCTAAACCAATGAGCTTTCGGTTTAATGGCAATGTGTGGACTGAGTCTAATCTTCTTGTATCAATTTATCTGCGGCCATTGCGTTTTGGTTTTATCTTCTTTCTCGTTCTCATTCACTTGATTTCTTTAACACACCCTTCAACCAATTTATTACAAGTCGCATATCTTTCAGTTTTCATAATTCCGAGCATTGTTACCCAGCTCAATTTGCGTCACTCGCACAATGCATTCCGGAATACAAACGACGCGTGACCAAACGCGCTTCCGTGAAAGTAACGCTGTCTCGCCGAAATTTGCATCGATCGGCGCCGAGCAAACCAGGTAATTACGTCGTGACGAATTAACGCGGGCCTGACTGCCATTTCTCAATTTCGTCCGCGATAAAGGCCACTCCAAAGTATGAGTATCGGCGACGATTCTCTGCCAGCTGCTGACAAACGCGAGAGTCCCGGGGCCATTAATACATACACCGTAGAGCAGCATGTAGCAGACACAGAACCGTCACCCTCGAAAGGTGCCAATTTACGCCTCTTTTGTCGGCCAGACCTATTTACAACTAATTTGCGAGTTGCTTCGCCTTACCGGACCGGCATATGTGTAAACACAACCTAACGAGGGATACAACGCGCGTGCATCCGTGCTATTCCGCATATCCCGAAAAGCGGTCTTTCGGTTGCCTTTTACAGACAAACGGACAGCTGCTCCCGTCTGCCAGAATCTGGTCCTCCCTTTCTCATTCGTCGATCGCGGATATCGATTCGCGCGCGCTTTATCTTGCCGAAGAAACCATAAATTCGTTTTCGACCAATCCCTTGCGACCGCCCCTCTTTTTCACCACGGACGACGACGATTAACCCGATTCCCGACCGGCAGCAAAACGCAACAAAGTGTTTCCCCGCAGAATTACGAGCTTCGAACCAGCTCCTCGATCCGACGATTAACCCTTTAAGGCTCGAATTATGCTAACGTCACTTTTTAACCAGCTATTCCTATTCGGGACGCAGAGGGAGACGCGTATTTTCAAGTAGCAGCGGTTTTTGCGAACACTGGTTCGACGCGGTACGCAGAAAAGCATAAAATTCAAGCAATTCGACGTGTTTTTATTTCTGAAATTGTTTGACTTCTGTGTAAACGGTTTCGGTGAATGGCAATTTAAGGTTTAATCAAATTAAGCTGGGCTTGATGCGAGGGATTCTCCGATGTAGTTAGAGTAACTGCGGCTCCACTCAAATATATACTAGTAATTATTGAATTTGTAATTATTAACCCTTCGCTGCATAGTTCATCATATCTGATACAGTTAACAAATCTGGTATATAGTAAACTAAGAATGTGTTCTTACTATGTTTATTTATGTTGATTTTTCTGAAAATGTTGTTTTATTTTTTTAAAATAGTTTTCTCTTAATTAAAGCACAAAAACTGACCTTGTTACAATGTTTTCATCCCAATTAAAAAAATCATACAGTGAAGGGTTAATTTTCCGTTTCGAAGCCGAAAACACTAAATTTAATTGACACGAATCATTGCATTTTTAAAGGGAAGTAGATGTATTTCTATGTATTATTCACAATATTGTTTACATTATTAAATAAATTATTCTAGGTCGGGAGAAACGTTAATAATTCCATTAGAAGACTGAAGACTTCAAGGAAGTGGCAATTATTAATTTTTAGCCGGATTACCGGGCCTCTCGTGTACACTATCGTAACGAGAAGGGTTACAGCGCAAAGTGGCGTCTGAAGGAACGAGACCGGCCATTTTCCCCGGGACGTAATCGGCCAAGTAGCCATTTCACAGGTGTTATCTCGATCTTGGAAGTCTGGACAACTGCCAGACGACGGCGCACGAGCTTCTATGAGCGGGAATTTATGTTTCCGCGTGTAATCGGTCTGGCAAGCTGTATCGGGCGACAGTTGGCCGAGAAATCGCGAAAACCGCGTTCCCTGATCGCAACCGGTGTTACACAACCCGGTTACAGGTGTTGTACACGGGGCCGACCAACTTCATTTGTCCGTGGAAATCGGCCGACCTTTAACACCAGGTACGCTCGCCGAGATAGCGGCGTGATATCTGGCTCCCCGTTAGAGAGGAGGACGAAGTAACAGGTTGTACGTGTCCACCGGTGCACACGGCAGCCAGACAGTGGGAGAGCGAGAGAGAGAGAGAGAGAGAGAGAGAGAGAGAGAGAGAGAGAGAGAGAGAGAGAGAGAGAGGAGGGGGTTTGGGGGAGGAGTGTCCCGTGTTCCATGACCGATCGAATTTTACGTTAATTAGTTAAGCGTCGTTAAGTCGCGCGCGAGCGCGTCCGGGTGTCACGAGTAATGGAGGACTCGCCGTGTGTGTCACGAATATTTTCGGTCGGGTTTGAACACTGAAAATTATGCTGTTTCGTCTATATGATAATTGTGGAGATGCTCTGATAGATTCTTCCGATTCATTTGGGAAATAGGAATTTTTAATAAATTTTTCAACATCAATAGAATTTGATAGAACGTCATAAAGATTGTTGTGCATTATCGTGAATACGGTTAAGGGCTATAGCAGCCTCAGTACCAGCAAAAATGAATCCCCAATCATCTGAATGCACTCCAAGAACCATTGAAAGCTACAACCACCAGTAAATTCAACATACACCGTACCTCCAAGTGAACAAACGCAACACGTATCCTTACGTTCCTTCGAAAAACCTTGAATCCCGTTTCTTCACCGGACAGTACTCAGAACCGGCAAACTGGGCCTACCGAGGCCTAGAGACACCGGCTGCCAATTAGTCTGCAGAGCGGGTCCCGTGTCCCTACATTTCAATTGGCCGGGGCGATCATCGAAATGATTCCGCAAAACGTAAAAAACCAAGAGACCGTGGTAGCAAAAGCAAGGTCCCGGTGGCGGTCGGCTGATCGTCGCATTCCCGGTTCAGCCAGAGGGTTAGAAGCCGAGGAGGTCTGCGAGTCTCGCGGCAAGAAGAACGGCTGTCAGCTGAACGAGAGTCAGTCCGAGGCGAGAGAGGATCAGAGGAGAGGATCGAGAGCGTCGTCTGGAACGGTAGCCAGGCTTGGTATCCGGTGTCGAAGTGGCCGGCCGGTTAAAAAGTGGACCAATTTTCAGTAATTTGTACGCGCCGGGGCCGCGGATGTGCACGCATCCCGGTGATTCCCCTTTCTGTCCCTACCCTCGATCATGCTGAAGGACGGTAGCGCACATGCGTGCGTGTGCGACCACCTAGAGTGTAGGTCTGAAGGGCTGTGCCAGAACGAAGGGCCGGTACAGCAAAAGAAGAAGACGACGAACGAGGTGGAAGAGCAGGAAGAGGAGAAAGAAGGGGAAGGGCGAGACAGCACAAGAAGAAGAGGAGGAACGAAGGGTAGCTAGTAAAAGGCTACTTTCAAGGGAAGAGGAAGCCTTGGACCGCGTCCACCGGGTTCGGTCGATAGTCTTTTGTTCTGTCAAACGTCGGAACGTGGACCGCGCCCGGTTCCTCAGGGAGGGAGAAACGGGCCGGGAGGGTGAGAAGGTAGGCAGACCTCTTCTCTGCCTTTCGTTCCCCTCTCTCTTCGCCCGTGACCGTCTCTTTCCTTCTTTGTTTCGTTCTCTTTCGGACTTGCATGAGGACGACCAAGCCAGCCGAGAAGAGGAGACAACGAAGAGGGCCTCGAGGAGCAGAGTTTTTATTGGGGCGGCTGCTCTTACAGCTAGGGTCCGGCAAGAGACGATTGCCAACTCGACATATATACAGGGTGTCCCTTAACCGGTGGCGCAAGGGCTCTGCATCCCCTTCCCTTCGACCACTGCCTCGCGCTGCGTTCTCTTTGCGCTTCGCATTTCACTTCGCTTTGCTGGCTCCGACGCTAATGTGCACTTATCTTGTCGGCCTGTTCTTGCTACATACTTTGAAAACTACCGGGATTCCGGGAATCCGTTTCTTGAGCTCCTGACGATGCTGTACCTTATTCTGGATTTGGCAAATTTTTCCTCCGACCAGAGATTTTGCACCAAGTTGATATACAGATGGAGGGGTTGAAACAAGGGTATCGATTACAATGACCTGGAGCCCCAAAAAAATTTCTTCCTTTAATCATTTTTATAAGCTGGGGCTAATTAAATACTTTCAAGAACATTCAACGTAGATTTTCTCTGAAATCAAAGCCTCGAACGGAACAATTTCATTCCATATCTTGACCGAATTTTTTTACAAGGATCCACCCCCTCCCTATAACATCACCAACTAGACACCCTGTATGTTCGGACTGTCTCCGTTGGAGAGTCGCAAAGGTGTATCCAGCGCACACACACAAGAAGAGAGACGGTGTACGCAAGAGAGGAGACCGCGACTCGTTTTCTGACTGCAAGAAGGGCAGCCAGAGAACCAGCTGCTACCGCTGCATCTACCGCCATTGCATTGGATGGTACGCTTCCGCCGATAGCCGAGGGGACCCGTCGTCTCCTCTTGTCTTCTGTTATACCCGCTTCTTCTTCTTCTTCCTACCCGTTCTTGCCACCGCTATTCTCCGAGCTCTCTCGCGATAAGCTTCTCTTCTGCAGAGCGCGCGGCCGATTCGATTGCGACTCGCCTCTTTGCCAAAGCCTCGCCTTTACCTTTGCCTCGCCTTGCCTCGCCTCACCGGAAGCTGCGAGGGACACAGCAGATGGCTGCCGACAGGGTGACAGAGGCACGCGTTACCTGTGTACATTCGCCGGCAAGAAAACCAGTACGTACTTGGTTCCCTCGTAGGAAGCACGGGGATCTTTGGACCTACCGGGCTCTGCTACCGGTAGCTATATTTTCTATCGGGACATCTCGAAAAAGGACTCTATGCTTCCACTATCGCCTAGCCAGGCGAATCGACGACTAGAAACCATGTATCTCCAACTTCCTCTCTTCCTTTCAACCCCCTCTACCACTTGAACTTTTACGACAGCGACATACAATTTGATTGAAGACTATGATCAAACTATTCCTCGCTTTCAATATGGAGTCTTATGTCCTCGCGTTATGGAATGCATAGATAATAGTAGACAACAGGAACAATTATCCCAAGCTTCCGCGAACCAGAGGAATAGTAAAGATGAAATTCCACCGTTTCTAGAAAGCAGTATAAATTTACGATAAATTGCTGTCAGAAAATTGATGCTACACGAACAGCTAAGTAGTTCGGGACCACAGTGCAAGGGCTCCGGGGATGCACCACGCGCCGTTCACCAGGTGAGCACGTTAAATTGCGAGAAATGCGTCTGCCCAAGCTTTCACCGGTGGCAAAAACATCGGGGGGCAGCACCGGGGGGGATGTGTGTCTGTGCACCTGCCCGCAGGTATCGTTTCAATCGTCTCTCCGCAGGATAGACATCCGATGAAATCTATAATGCGATTGCGAGGACGGTCGTCCTGGTCTCTGCTCCTCGTCCAGGCTAATCATAGCGTATCCGTTGAATCGGAATGAGCTAATCTATTGATTTCAGGAGTCCTGAACAATGCTGAGAAGAAGGGTACAGAAGCTGGTGTAGACAGGTTGCTGGTTGAAGGTTGTTAAGCGGAGATATTGCAAATCTTCAGGGTTGAGAAGAGGGGGAGAGATCGACGAGCGTTTCCGTGGAATCGATGGGGAACGCAAATGGACAATAAGGTCTCTGTTCCAAAGCGGGCGGAGACGAAGAGGGGCTTGTCCAGGTTCTATGGGAAACTGACACCGGTGGCACACGCTCCGATATATTTTACGGTCCCGCAGTCGGGCCCCGCGAGTTTATGATAATGATAGCGCTCGGCAAGGTCTCTCTCGTTCGGCTATTCCCTTGATGCGGACCCGGCGAAATAGAGGAGAGACACACATCGAGGAAGCTAGAGAGACCGATGAGAGAGTGCTGCTTGCTGCGGGAGCCAGGAGCGGGCTCTCTTTTCTACCGACGACGCTGAAGAGGGCCGATGGGATGGCCGGAGCAGATGCTGTTGCATATGGAGAACAAAAAAGGAAGGAAAGATGGCCGCGGGTACCCCAGCATTGTCTACCAAAGGCTCCGTTGTAAATAATGTCTCTCCATGGCGGCGAACCAGAAGGTTGGAGAGTTGGCAAACTATACGGTCTGGTTGGCCCCTGGCTCTCTTCTTCTCTGTCTTCTTCTTTTTTACCCATCGCTCTCTCTCTCTCTCTCTCTCTATCTCTCTCTCTCTCTCCCTCTCTCTCTCTCTTTCTCTCTCCTTGCTTCTCTGCTCCTTTCCGCTTCTTTTTTCTCTCTTTCGAGAACCTGTCGCGCATAAACTGATTCGGTCCCGATGTCCCCTCGCACGGGACTCCCATTGGCCACCGCAGTCACGCCGTTCGCTTTGTTTCCTTTGTCGTCTGCTCCACCGATCTCTCTCTCTCTCTCTCACTCTCTCTCTCCTCTCTCCTCCCCTCTCCCACCCACCTTCGCGGGACCACCCTCTCCACACGGACCGCCGAATATTTCGCGAAAGTTGCCGTGGACACCGCGGGGGGAAAACGGTTTATCGGCCACGGTAAATCGTGGCCGTGACGATTGCACCCGGGGGAGGACTCACCCCTAACGAGTCACTCTCTTCATGGTACCCTCACCCCTTTTCACTGAACCCCCCTGCAACCCTCTTCATACCCGTGCAGTCTTTCCGAGCTGCTGCGCTTTCGAGCTTTCGAATCCGAACTCTCTCTCTCTCTCTCTCTCTCTCTCTCTGTCTCTCCGCCCACGCGGTCTTCGACGTTCAACGTTTCCGGTGAAGGGCTCCCACGTTATTTCCTTTTTCCTTCTCGATTTTTCTCGGACCCTCCGTGCATGCGAACGGGCTGGAAGCGTGATTGATAATTTTATTTTTTTATCGGCGGAGAATCGGAAAGCTTTTGTTGGTAGACGTAGATTGATCGATTGATTTCAGAAAGCGGATTTCAATGGAAATTTCATCAGACATTCATTTGGACGCATTGTTTTCCCGGCTGCATTGTTGAATGATTTGTATGCGCCCGTGGATTGACAGGAAAGTTTTGTTAATAAAAGTTAGTCTGAAGAAAATTACGTAAAAATCCAACTCGATAGCGATCTATCATTTTTTCCCGATAATCATCATCTCAAGCAGCGAATGCTGATTTCGACGGTTGCAGAAATAGGAAATAAGTTAAAAGAGCATGTTCCGTGATTGAAACGAAGTATGAACGCGACGCCGTGTTTCACAAGGAAAATTATCGGCCGCGAATGAAATCGCTTGCCTGGAAAATGTCAACGTGGCAAGTTTTGCATACTGTCGTCCACGTGACAACGCACGCTTGTAGATGCTGCAGATAAGCGTCGTACACGACTAGATACTTGATATTCATAGAGAACGGCCACAATAGCAGTTATAGTTTAATGCGAGAACACCTGTGCATAACTCTCGCGGCGGAGGGGCACTTTAATATTATTGTGAAATGAATTTACTAGTACTTCGCGTGCCGCGGTGATCGCCGGCGCAGATGTCAAGGAAGAAATCGCAGTTCTACTAGCGGGATTCCGAATTTACGACTAAACAGTTCCTATTAAAATAGCTTCCGAGAATGGATCGCTACTTTTCAGAAAAACTTGCAGGTAAATCAAATAAATCGAAATTATTTTATAATTTCAGACAATCTTGCAGATAAACTGCACGAAGTTGACTCGATGCAACTTTCTCTAGAATTATGTCCACGATCTTTCTGTAATTTGATGAACTTCCCAGAGAAGCTGTCTCGTAACTATTTGAAGCTGACTTTTAGTTTACAATATTCCAATATCAATAATTCTTGACGCTTGTTAAATATTTTAAAGGAGATCCAAGCGAAATTGGACACCAAATTATGGCTCTCGAGAGATTCATAAATACGAGAAAAAACTTTTTTGAAACATGTGGAAGGAAAACAGAAAAAAGCTGGAAATATTTAAAGGAGACGGGAGACTCTGCGCGGAGACGCTAGACATCTTTTAAATAATTACTAATCCACTTGTAACTTTCTCTTACAGAATTAACTCATTATGGGCAATAAATCTCGTGTAGCTTGATACATAAAAACGTGGCAAATTTAATGCAAGAATAACTAACTCACCTAAACAACTTAAAAATTTTCTCTTCATCTTAACGAGCAAGTATTACGAATTACACAGTACAATATTCAAAGTTATTGATTGCACGCAACGATTTGCATGTTCATGATGAAGATAAGTCAAGTGAGAGGGGTGATAGTGGAGCGTGTTAAAATTCAGGATGTCCTCGGTAATGGGTTTCTACTTTCCGAAAATGTGCTGCACTTCGATCCATCCTTGTGCACACAGGTTGGTGCATCGTCGCTCGAAGAGGGTCGAGAATAAAGAGGATGGCAAACACAGGGAGAGAGAAAAGAAAGAGAGAGAGAGAGAGAGAGAGAGAGAGAGAGAGAGAAAGAGTGAGGAAGGGAGCAAGAGAGGTAAAGGGGTAGGTTGGTTGGTGCGGCACAGTGCGAGTTCACGTTTCGCGGTCTTTTTTCTCGGATTATCCAACCGGCGCATCGCTTATTCGTGTATCGACCTTTTTCGCCGTTTTGCCCTTTTTCTCGAGGGGGTGCAGGGAGGATTCTTTGTTTGCGACGGTTTCTCCAGGAAGAGCGGAGAGCCGAGGGAGAAGATAGTGGCCATTGTGGCACGATCCGGACAAAGGTCGCTATAGCGACGGAATTCAAAGGAGCTGAAGAATGGCGGCCGATGCAAATTGAACGTTTTTTCTCGTGCGTGGCTACCGTGCCCACGGACTTTCCCCGGATAATAGATACAGCACTGCCGCGCGAGATTAGATTATTGGTCAGCCCAGGCTCTGCCCTCTTATCAAGATACTCTTTGCTCCGAGGGAACCTCACAAACATGGCGGAGGATTCGGATGCTCACGGTTTAGGTTCGGCCATTCTCCAATTCCTTACCCTCCTGCATTCTTCAATTTTTTCATTCTAATCATTCATATTTCAATTTCTTTTAAACTAAGGCCAGTCTCGAATTCAGTACCTTATCGCACTCTATAATTTTACTCATTCATACTTCAATTTTTTAAACATTCGGATGCTCGCGAGATGGACTCGTCAATTCTCCGATTCGTATGATCGCATAATATTTATTGACGTAGTCAAATCCTCGGTCTATTAAAAATAGTTAAACTATAAGAAATATATCGGTGACCCGTGTCTCTCTTTATTGCCACCCATATGCGACCAACCAGGCAGCGAACGTGTTAATCAACGTGTTAACCAGCCCAGCAACCAATCCACTCCACTCGAACGGTACTAAACCTCAGTGCACTCTCACTCTCGACGACCTTCGCGGATTTTTCCAGGCGGGCACGAAGGGGGGCCTAGAAAATCCGGTCGGTTCATTTATTAAACAACCGGGGATCCCGTTCATTCATCAACCGCACACCTACGAAATTAATCATCGCGTTTCCGATGGTGGGAGCGAGTAAACGGGAGAGTCAGCGAGTAAAGTCCCGCCTCGGCTGGCCGGTTATCAAGATCATTGATCCCGCGCGCTTGTTTCACTCGCTCCTCGAAGCCGAAGCTTCAGCTTCAGCTAAAGCCGGAGCGGGGCCTCGCAAAAGGAGGTGTACGAAATTTTTCCCCGAAGTAGGTGCATTTTTTTCTTATCGGTGGCGAGAGAACGGGAGGGAGAGAAAGAAGTGGAGGAGGGGAGAGAGCCGAGAAATTTCGTGAATGGAATCTCGTCCTAGGAGGCACCATTTATTCCCGAAGTTAATTCACTATCGTGCCTGTCGAACGCTCCCTGACAGTGCCCGGGAGATTTACTCCTGATCGGGTTGATAACCCGGCCAGTGGCCATGTCTGCTGTGTCTACAGTGTGTTTTTCAAGCAACCTTGTGTATATATCTGGCCGGAGAGCCGCACGAGCGTGCCTCTAGGCGACGTTTCTCTCACCCTCTCTCCCTCTGCCCACACCTTCGCCACCCCGGCTTGATAAATCTCTCGTCATTTTTGAATCGGCCGTTTATTGCCGCGAGAAACGCGAAATAAATCACCGGGCCGTCATTAAACTATCGCTACATGACGCCGGATATAGCCGATGCTATATTCCGAACCGCCTCGAAAATCAGATATCCGCGGAATTCCGCGACAGGAGATCGTGAAACTCGATGACCAACGCCAGACTCCATGTGCTCTCCTCCTCGCACCCCCGACGGACATGGTAGCGGGGCTTGTGTTTCGATACGAGAATCATTCGAACGATGTCCGACTCGATTTACATTGCTACCGGCGTCCGGAAAAACTAAGAACACTCTTCCACCGCCGATGCACAAGCGCTAATTAAACCGATCGTAGTTCATTAGATGATCATATTTTCCACCCTATACAATAGATTCCTTTTTGTGCGGACCCTCTCTTTGCCCCCTATTTTATATTGCATTTCTGAAATCTCACTGTTTATATCTTTAGCGTTGGCGTTTTATTTGAAAATGTTCATTGTGTTGAATTTGTTCTAGTTTATAAGTCATTTCTGTAATGTTGGCATGCACAGCCACGTGCATGCTGCTAATAATCTGCTGCTAAAAATTTTGACAGTTCTTACTAAATATTTTCGAAAATATTGATTTTAGGGAAAAAAGTTTCAAACAAACAATGAAGCTTATAAAAGCTCTACAAAAAAATTTATATAGATTTGTTACGTAAACCTATTATATTGGCTGTTATGACCAAAATAACTCGGCCGGCGTAACACATAGTTCTATCGATTGTGTTTCGTTGCTAGTAATTCTACGTTTATTATATAAAACTGAATCGCATTAATTTATATTTTGTTGGAAAAAAAACGAGTGACCACGAACTCTATTCTCAAAATTTCAGCTAATTTAAAACCATGCAAACCTTCACATACTGTCTACATGGAAATACTGTCTGAGTAGGTTTGGGTTAGTTTTTGGTGGGGGCGATAATATTGCAAACTGTTGGAATTACGTAAAATATGTATACGACTTTATTTGTATAACTTTTTATGAGCTTCATTTTTTGTTTGAGAACTTTTTCTGTACAATTAATATTTTATGAAATAATTAACAAAAACCGTTTTACCTTTGAAGGGGCCTGGGGGGCAAAGGGGTAGCTTCGCCCAAAATCCATTTGGGAATCTTATGTACCAGATAAAAAGAAGCCATATACAAAATTTAAGCAAAATCGGAGGGTTGTCGCGTTCGGAAGTTTATCCGAAACAACTTCCAAGTAACTCCGCTGTGCAGGAAAATCTTATTCAGCATAAATCAGATTGCCTTATCGGATATTGCATAATTTTTGTTGCAGCGCATTTTCGATAATTGAAGAAGAAGCGGTCTCGAGAGGATCGTTTCCGTTCGAATCGGAAATGGAACGGACGTTTAACAAGTGGGAACGATCCCCGGAACAATAAATAACATCGTATCGGTCAGAATTAATTCTTCTATCTCGATTGACTTTTTCCCGACGGAATATATCGTTCTACACTCGAAACCATGCGTTCGAACAGTCGAATGGAGCCGGGAGACGATTAAATTTCGGATGCGGATGGGCAGCGCCACTTTGTTCCAAACCGCGACCAGCGCAAGCAATTTGAATGTTAATCGACGGTCGGGACCCTGTCCAGTCTCATTTACGGCCGTTCGGGGGAGGTCAACGAACGTGGCTTAATGGATCCGCGTCCTTCGTGGAAAGTCCGAAAGCCGTTGGAAAAGAGAGACTCGAAACGTGGGCGTAGCCCGTAGCTCATCCGCCGATTGAGTTATAGCGTGCTAGAAAATAGAGAAAAAAAAAAGAAACCCCAGGACGCGAGATGGAATTAATGATTGATCGTCCATCGTCATTCATTTCGTACTCGCGAAACAGCTGACGTTCAAATCTACTACTCAAATTTATACTACAAATGAATAAATTGAATAAAAACTTTGTGCAAATAATAAATTGAAATTTCTATTCTTGTTCCGAATTAATGATTGATCGTCTTTCGTTATTCATTTTATGCTCGCGAAAAAGCTGATTTTCGATCCATTATTTGTACATATAAATGAATAAATTGTCTAAAAATTTTGGTACATCATAAAGTGGTTATTTATTTTCGTTCCGTTTTTTAGAAGAATCAACGACTGCGCGGCAGCGACATCCGAGAACGGGAATAAAAGCGGGAGAGGGTTGGTTCCCGTGGGAAGCAACCCCGGCGCACGTTATGGGGTGCACGGGGTCGCCATAGAGGTTCGCCTCGGCTCGGCGACTTTTTCCATCGGCGCCGGGAGAGTTTGAGCGCGGGGTCAAAGAGTTTACGCCGGGTCCGTGATATATACCCGTCGGCCGTCCGGGGCCTGGCCGCACGGAGGGGCCCCAACAAGGGCAAAAAGGGCGTGCAGTCCACCTCGCACGGGCGTAGGTTTGTTTTAACAAGGCATTTAAAGCGTACTCGGTAAACATTCGACGAGAAATATTGGTTGTTTATGGCGCGGTGATTTATCACCTCGCGCGGGCCCGCTAGCGAAACGGCTCGGGCCCCCCTTTTCGTCCTCAGTAGTGGGAGCCCTGGTCACGCCGGGGCCACGGGGGTGGCGGGGGGAGGGGCCTCTCGCACACGATGGTAGTGGGAGAACGGGGGCCCTTGGTGGAAATAAGTTCAGCTATGGTTCATTTGCGGGGCCCCGATTCGAGAGCCTCGGGCCCCCTCGGTCCTCGCGTCGCGTCGGGTTTTAGCGCCGCTTAGAAGGGCCTGGGTCGGGCCCCCGCCGGTGATGGCGCATTTGTTTCGCGATAACCGCGAATAAATTCCCGACGTGGGTGTAATTATTACACCGGGATTAGCCTACCCCCACTACCCAGCTGGCCCCACGAACGGGCCCCCGGGATGTAAGTAATGTCTCGTCAGAGAGCTCCTCCGGGATAGACTTGAATTATCGATGTTTTTTAATTGGACGCGTTGCGTGGGCGACCGGAGAAATTGGCTTCGCGATCGCCGCTTCGGCCGCGTTGTCTGCCCTTTCACTTTCCGCCGTGTCCTCGCACCGAGCATGATCTCGCGGATAATTAGGGGCCCAATATTGCGCTCGAAATCGCTCGAAATGGCTTAGAATCGCTCGGAACCTACACCTCCGTCGAACAAATCAATTGTATACATATAGTAGCAATCCATTCGTGGTGATTTCTTCCCGTTCAGTGAAACTGTTTCTATTATTTTTCATTTTTCCCAGGGCGTCCCAGTTTCTCGCAAAATCGAATTCCGCTAGTATCGGGAGAGAACCCTGTTCGGGAAAGCCACTCGCGATAAAATTCGCGTACGGACGCCGCAGTATAAACAGGCATCGGATAATGATGCTTCTCGATATAGCCGCGCAGCTACGTCGATGAGTATGCTCGGCCGCGTGTATATTTATGTCTTATCGGGCCCTCGGCTCGATAATCTATTGCCTTTCCGCGGCTGATTGGCTCTTTACCATTGAATTGCAAGAAACGCCTGTGCCTCCGCAGACTCGTGCGTCCCGCGTTTATCGCCGAATCGTCTTCGGCGAATGCGAATTCGATGCGAGCCGCAATTTCGATATTCCGTCGCGAGTACCTCGGCTCCGAGAAGCTCCTCTGATCACTCTCGATCCAGAATTTACAATATGTCAGATTTTCGGTTATCTCACATGACCCTCCACGATTTCAAAAAATTTGCACACTTTCGAATCGAACGAGGACACGTTCTTATCTTTCCAATAATTTCTGGCATATTTCTTTCGGTATGTTTAAAGTTTGAAAAGTTTACTCAGCCCTGTGTCCGATAGTAATTCCCACCTTCGCCAAATCGTAAACTACCGCAAATATCAATTATTTCCTGTCATATATAAAAGCAGCCGGTTCCGCGAGAAAAATTCGAACAATTATAAATAAACACACTAAGTACACCGATCACGAACGATAACGACGTACAAACGAACAAACGGATCGCCATGAATTTCCATCTCCGTTGAAACAAATGGAAAGCAACGTTCGCAGAAATTCATCGCAATAAATTACACGCCGTAAATCAAATCGCTAGGACTCGTTCAGGAAATTGATTCGCTGTTAATTCAGCGGCGGAGCACGATCATTTGTCCACGTTAATCATGCCCGGCAACTCCGGCTATCTCTCAATTACCAGCAAGATTTCGAGAGTACACAAAAGATCGAACTTGTCCTCGATTCTGGCTCTCCCAGTCTCTCGTTTCCCAGCGAACGATAAATCCGAGCACAAAGGCGGCCACGAGAGTGGTCCGGAAGAGGTAACTCAAAAATCCTCGTCGGTATTTAAGGCCCATTAGTAGATTCCCCGGGACGAAAAATTGCAATTATAGCGCGCGGGCAGAGGTTTCGGTTAGAGGATTCGGTTGCTTAACGGATTCCGATCCCAGCGTCATCTCGGCGACCACCTTCTCCCGGTCACCTGTTCGATGTTCGCCGACGTCTCAACTTCCTATATTTCGGATTCGGGGCCGCTGACACGCTCATTAACTCAGAAAAGCGGCCCCGTGTGCCCACGGAGGACCGGGAACGTCCTTATTCGCGCCAACCAAATTAGGGTCCGTTTGGATCCCGTGTACCCTCCGGTGAAATATTACAAAACGATCGGGAATCCACGGTTGCTCGGTTCCACGAAGGGACACACACACACAGAGATGAACGCACACGTGAAGAGAAAGAAGGTACGAAGAGGTAAGAGAGAGAGTACGAAAAATTCAAGGAGCTATTAAGAGGGAATCCCTCATAGCGCCCGCTACCGTTGAAGATGATAATCTCGGCCGGCTACCGGGCCCCGGGGATGACGGGGCCCCCGATAGAACTTTACCTCATAGTCGCTGAAATATCGCCGTAGGAGGTCCCCGGGCCGAACCCGGTTGACACTATTAAAACGATACCAGACAATGGCCGTTCCGCGGGAATCCACGGGATCCGAGTAGAAGAATGAGAGGAGAAGCGGGAGGGGCTGCCACAGGATGTTTTAGAAATGAGGCGAACTCCTTTACCCGGGGCATTCTTAATCTTCATTAGTTCGTTTAGGATTTGCATACCACGGGCTCGCTCGTTTATCTGATCCTCCGCGGAGACAACTGCTGAAGAAGCTTCATCGCTCCTGTCCCCGAGGCCTTGGTCTAGGGTCTCATTGTTGGGAGCAGGATATTGCCAAACTTTGAGATATCGATTCGTTAGCTTGCGTAGAAAGACTGCTTTCACTGTGGAGCATCGTTGGTGACAGTCCTGATAATTTTATATTCAAAGCCAGATATGATGAAAATGAGAATTGGGAATATATATTATGTTAATAGAATCGAAGAAGTACGTGACTAGAAAATTTTTTGAAGGATCGAAAATCAATGTAGAAGGTATAAAAATGTGTCTTTCCGCCGAAGCCACGTAACAATTGGGAAGAGGTGCAAACGCTGAAAGTACCAAAGTGCTACGCTGCTAAAATGTACGAACACTGGGGAGTGAGAGGTGTAATGGTGTGTGCGCCACCAGATCTGCTTAATCTCGGCAGAGTTTGGCCGGCCCTGTCGAAGGCCTGCACGTGAAATCATTCTTTTAATCCATCAGAGAGCGACGTTCCCTCGATGAAAGTTCTGCATACAGCACACGGTCCCCGGTTATTAGGCCCACCCAATCAGTGCTTAATCGTGACCTAACCTCCAGCGCGGACCGCTTTGGGAAGCGCATCGAGCCAAGAAGGGGGGCCAAGAAGGTCAAGCTTAGCCCTGAGACGCTGAACCTCACCTTATCGCGCTCCCTCGTCCGGGTGGCCTACTCGGCCTTAATTGCGGG
The DNA here is from genome assembly GCA_916610235.2 of Lasioglossum morio. NCBI lineage: Eukaryota > Metazoa > Arthropoda > Insecta > Hymenoptera > Halictidae > Lasioglossum > Lasioglossum morio. The sequence continues at coordinate 1,836,016 of OU744324.1, read as the reverse complement.
CCCATATCACGATCCAATATGGCCGCCCACCGCGAGTATTAGACCCTATGGCGGACGTCAATGTCCGCTTTATGTAAGAAATACGGTATATCGTGCATCAACGGCCGCAACAGACCGAGCACCAAGGACAGCGACGGACACAGAAATTATAGTCCCACGATCATCCAACGGGAGATGCTCGCCTCGAGAATGCTCCGGATTGCAAGTTGACAAGTCCCTTCGACGATCTACGTCCCTAGAACTGCCTCCCTGTTTAAACATCTTCGATGCAACAATTGAATGACCAAAGTAAAAAATCTATGCTTTCTCAGAAGCAGTATAACTCTGTCAAACTAATTTAATGAAATCGATAGAGTAGTGAGGATTGTTTATAGTGTCTGTAGTTGTAACGAAAATTTCTTTGACGATTAATCTCGCGTTCGCATTTGCCTCGAGTAATCCTGTCAATCTCAATGTTGCAAAAAATTTAATAATGTGAACACATAGTATACAGACAAAGACATCTACCTTCGATCACATGCGATCTGCTTTGATCTTTTGCCTCGAGCTTCGGCGACAAATTGCAAGAATCCGAGAAAGAACGATCTCTCAAAAGAAAGATCAAAGCGCGAAAGACGAATCCGAGCACAATGAGAGCAGAACCGAACAGAAGTTCCTTTGAAAAAATATCTAAATCGATCTGCGAGGAATAGGCTGGCCCATAAATCACGCGCAGCATCCTGTATACCGACTTGTCCAATCTATAGACACTCGCAGCGCGTGGACAATTTCCGAGCGAAAAAATGCGACGACTCAATGCGAGCGCAATCCCATTTGCAGTACATCATCTGTACGATGAACGGTAACGCAATCTACCCGGGGAGATGATGGTATTCTGAGATAAAGGGTGTCTTACCTCTCGGTTTCCGGGGAAAAATGCATCCGTTCAATATACTCCTTCGAGAGAGAAAGAGAAAGAGAGAGAGAGAGAGAGAGAGTCTGAGATCTGGTCTGTTCATTTTTCATATCCGTCGATCGTCGAGGACGTCCCCGTTGGAAAATCGGCGGCTCGCTCGTTTATCAAACCATGGCTGGCCGGGGCTCCCTCCGTCCGTGTAACGCCTTGAAAAATGATTCTTATCTGGCTGGTTGGCCTCTCGGTGCACCGATGTTCATTTTACCATTCCTCTATCGGCGATCAGGTAGCCGCGAGTGTCTCAATCTGCCTTCTCTCGGCGCGTCTCGAGATCCCTCTCCGCTTGGTGGCTGAAAAGAGACATGTTCCAGGTGGCGAAGAGAGGATCGCCGGTATATACGCGTGACCCGTCACTTTTCCAGATCGGTAACGCCGATTCCTCCGGGTAGGAAGGCTTTCCTCTCTTCGTTTTCGTCGTCAGGTAGCCACCATTAGTCTCGAATATTCCCGATGGCATGCCGATCGCCAGCCATAACCGTTTCGTCTCGTTCCGTCTCGCCGCGGCCGCCGGATCCCTTCGTGAAACCAATCCGCGTGTCTGTCAGCATCGACGTTCTTATCGGTGACATGATTAATTATTTTCAACGGTCAGAGCGGTGCTACTTGCACGGCAATCGATCCCTTTTCCTGGACGCGAACACTGGATACCGATGCACTCCAGATTTTATGTGATCCATCATTATCTTACACTCGCAGCCCGATCTCGGACAACGAGATTCTGTTTTCCCGGGGATTCCACGTTATAGTGAACGAGAAGAGCGGGGGTTGCGACACTCACGGCTGCGTAGAAACAAGTGCGCTGATCGAAGTAACGAGATCGTCGCGATAAGGACGAGATATAGTAGATGTTCCAGAAAGCCATGTTTCTGGTACATGCGTTTAGAGGATCCTTGATGACTGGCTGAACATCTTGTCTTTACTCCAAGTTACCACTATAGTTGGGTAGACTTTTCTTGAAAATTGCTTGGCGCCATTCGAATGGTCCTTGAAAATTCTTTTTGCTCCAAGGTACCCACAGCTCGCTGAACAATCTCCTCTCGAGCCTAGTGTCCAAGCTATCCTCGAAGCAGCTCAACAGGGGGTGCCGTGTTCATCTTCCATGTCGCCGAGTGCAGTTGCAGAGCGTCTAGATGCAATTGGTGACGAGGAATCGGTCGCAGGGTCCTCCAAGTGTCCCATCGAAGCGTCCACCTGCGCTAGGCTCGTGCGATTTCGACAGGTAGGGGTGTCATCGTCGCGTTTCATGATAATCGTCGGTCCCGCGTGAACTCCACCACCACCACCACCACCACTGGCATGACCACTACCACCACCACGACCACGACCACTACCGCCGCCATATCTCCACGAGGACCGGGCACTACCACCAGGCGTCGTCGCAGGGCAGCGTGTCGCTTTGGAATCTCGGGGCGAAGCTTTTCCACGTGCACGTAGATAGACACGGGGATGTATCGGTCACCACGTTTTCCGAGAGGAAGGTGCACGGAAGAAAAGAGAAGGCGCAGGAAAACCGTAGCAGGGAGAAGAAGAAGAAGGAGGAGAAGAAGAAGAAGAAGAAGGAGAAGAAGAGAGCGTGTCTCTCGGGAGAGAGTGCCGGGTGCAGCTGCAATTTCGCGTGCTGCACGCATGTCGAATAGCCAAGAGGGGCGATCAAGGCAAACGCACCCTGGAGGACTGGGCGACGAGAACAAACTAGCCTCCGAGCACATTGGTGGCCGTTCGGTTCGCTCTTCTCGGCGGCCTCTCAGAGAGCCGAAGAGAAGTCGCCCGGTTATGGCTACGCCTGCTACGCCAGAAGAGGCGGTTAACGAGTCTAATTAGCGACGAAAACGAAAACGAGTTTGACCCTTTTTTGTCTCTTTCCCGCGCCGTGTCTCGCTCTCTCTTCCGCTGCGCCAAGCCGCTCGCCAAGACTTCCATCTTCCTCCTTTAAACGTTCTCTCCTCTACCCCTCCTACTCTGGCTCCCTGTCCTTCTCCCCTAGCCAGATTCGAGCGAGCCTCTTTCTTCTTTCCCTTCCGACCACTCTCATCATCGTCTTCTTCCTTCTCCTACTCCTTCGTTTCTTCTCCTTTCCCCGGTTCTGTCTCTTCTTTCTCCTCGGTGCACTCCTTTCGATCTTCTACTCACCTTCTTCCCTCTATCACGGCTAGCTCCCATCTCCTCCTCTTCTTCTTTCTTCTCTTTCTTCTTGATGCACTCCTTTCGATCTCCTCTTCGTTTCTTCCCTCTATCACGGCTAGCTTCCCTTCTCATCCTCTTCGATTGTTCTCGTCCTCCTCTTTCTCCTTCTAGCCATCTTCTTCCTCTTTTCAGACGACCGGCGCGGCGCGGCGGACGGATCGCAGGCTCGCGAACCTGCAGCTGCTGCTGCACGCCTGCTTCCTTTTTTTCCCGTGGAAACGAAATCAGGTCAGTGGGACGCGCGAAGGGAGGCCGAGCCCGAGGAGACTTTAATTTGCCTGCCTGCTTGCGCTGATTACGCTTAGACCGATCCGGCCCTCTTGAAATAAGGCCTCCACCGACCAACACGCCGGATCGCCGACAGGTTTTCGGATCGGGTGCTGTCGATTTGCACCTTCCACGCTTATTTGTACTCTTCGATTCAAGACTGATTGCCCCGGGGTTCAAAGGAGGACGTTCTCACCCCTTATCTAATTGTTTACCCTTATATCGTTACTGCACTTGTGTATGCCTAACATGTGAATCAATTCATCCCTTGCTCCTTAATTTTACTCATCGTTTCATGTTTCTGAAAAATCGGTTCGTCCTGCACATCGATTTATCACATCGACAGTGTCACGTCCAGTGGTCCAGCCGTTATTAATAATTGATAAATTTAATCATATATATTATATTTCTTTCTGAATTTCTTTCTGTATTTACTCTGATAATGATGCACGGGCTAAAGATCATATCAAATATTATAATTAATGATTAATATTGAATTATAGTATATTATACCACATTGCGAGCGATAGAATGAAAGTAAATCCATTTTAATAAATATATTATGCGAGCGAATAATTAAATCAAACATCCGTCGAAATTTATTCATCACCGAAGAATGTAAACAAATAGTAACAATAGACTGGCTACTGACTGACTTGCTTTGATGGTGAGCCAACCCTTTATAGATTTTTCAATCCTTTGTTCTAGGCTTCATCTTCTTAGGGTGGGTTTATCTTCATCAATTCTTCGTAAATCACTTTTCTTCTTTATCTCTTCTTCACGTTTGCATTTCGAACGGATGTTTAGTTACCGATTCGTTTCATCTTGGTTGATCAAGTGGCTCTACGCATCATCTTGGCTACTTAGTCGCAAGTCTATTGTTACTATTTTTTTACATTCTTCGGTGATGAATAAATATCGACGGATGTTTGATTTAATTATTCGCTCGCATAATATATTTATTAAAATGGATTTACTTTTATTCTATCGCTCGCAATGTGGTATAATATACTATTTATATATATAATATAATATAATATATAATATAATGTATAATATATAATATAATATTTGATATGATCTTTAGCCCGTGCATCATTATCAGAGTAAATACAAAAAGAAATTCAGAAAGAAATATAATATACATGATTAAATTTATCAATTATTAATAACGGCTGGACCACGGGACGTGACAACAGCCAAAGGTTTGGAGGTCGGTGTTTACCAGATAGTGCGGTTGACATTCTTGTGCACTACCGTGTACAGTGTGAGAGAGATGAACGTTAGAGATTGTCGAGGAACGGAGAGCGAGAGTACGAACTGGCGGAAGAAGACGAGAGTGGCCATTAATTAGAAAGAGTATAACCACCTTATGCTTCGTTAGCATGCCCGTAGGCGGTGTCCTAAGACGTTTCGGTTGGTATTCGGGGACTAAACTGATTCTTGTCCGCCTCTTTCTTCATCCAATGGTCGCCTCAGTGATTCTGGACCAGAAGAAGTTGTCATGTTTGCAGCCGTGACATCGAATCCTATGTCGTACAATTTATGCACACATTCTAAAGAACTTCTTTATGGTACTGCTAATAGCCTTCGGTGTATAACTGGGGAATTATTAAATGAATAAAGTATTCATCCCTAAGACTCAATATAATATGTGCAGTATTGAGAATTAATAAAGAACATTGACGAGACCCGAGTCTTTCATTTCCGCAATGTCAATTTCCCACGAACTCTCGTTTATAAGATCGTTCCACGGAGGCCGGAATAAAACAAGGATTCTCAAGGAGATATCGAAAGGAGCCCAATTAATTTCCGTGATAATATATGCTTTTCCATAGTTTACGATTCCAAAGCCCGAGCAGAAATGCGTAAAAATTAACATTCTATTTACCGGGAGGCAAATAAATATCGAACGAAAAAAATCCTCAATTCTAAAAAGGGAACGATGGAACGGCGCCGCGTCCATGTTCCCCGGAGGCAATTAAATAAAGAAAACAAGAACAGTGCTCCCAACAAATTCGCCGTGGGCCGGCCACAGCTGCGACTCGTCCCGTTTTTAAGATAATCGCTGGAAAAGACAAAGTTCAGTGCGGCACGACCGTCCGCACCGGCCACCTTCCTCTAATCGAGATCGTACTCCGTAGTATTTTTTCGACTACCGGGGCCACAGGCTTGATTGAGCTTCGGTGAAAAGCATTCAATTTATACGGGAGATATCTTGATCGGAGGGCGAGCGAAGAATGTACCTTCATTAAGGCGAGGTTCGACGAACACGGTTTCGCTTTCGGTCGAAACCGTCCAATAATAACATTTTTTCGGTCGGGGCCTAGGCAGGGCCCCCGCGCACACAGGAATACCTTAAAAATTTGTTTAACGACGCCGACCCGTTTGAAATAGTGCGGGCGATCAATGGCCCCTACCACGCCGGATAATACATCCACACTGAGGCTCCTTGAAATTTCACCGCCGCTTCTGGAACTTCTATTCAAAAAATGGATACGTCCGTCGCTAACAACCACTCGAAACTATTTACGGAACTTTCGTCGGCAGGTACGTTGCTATGGATCCCACGCTACCACCGGACGCCACAATCCCCTTTCGCAATTTCACCAGAAATCTACCCTTCGCAAACGAGAATTTCTTCAAATACAGAGTTAACCATCCTACAACACTATCAACTCGTTCCTTGTTGCATCGAAATCGTGTTAAACGAGAAGTCGAAACAACGAAAATTATGGGAATCTGCTCTGTGTTATATCGAATCGATTACTAGCTGCAACATGAAACATTCACTCTCTTTCAAATCAAATCAACCGTTTTGAAATTCAAAGTTTTATCGCATACCGCAATGAACTTTCTCTTTGGTAGATTAATAACAATCGACCAGCTGTTCATGATTTGATACTGAAGGTATGTCGTTGGTTCCTATTAAAAACTCCTCAGTCATCAACATAGACGCGTCAACGTATCAATTGTGTGTGGAAGATGCAGAATGCTGCACACGACATCAACCAAAGAGAATAGCTTCGTAGCAGATATCCCAACGACATCAGCCAACATCCCACAGCGGCAGTGGTGTATAGTGCTAGCCGGTGAAGTCGAGATGTCCCCAGATCACCACCCACGATCCTCCAAGGCGAGACGAAAGAGTAAGAGGAGCCGTAGACGGGTGATTCCGGTGCTCCAATACGATTCGCTCTCGAATCGTCGATCTCGCGAGTCACGAGCCCGTGGAATACAGAGGGAACTGATGCGGCCCAACTCGGCCCGACTCCCGGGGCCCGGCTCGATGCAAAGCGGTTCACCGTTCGCCGGTGTGTTCCGGACCGAGGCAAGGGCCTGCCTCTCTGCAGAAACATTGTCGGCTCTCTCGGAGCTGTCGTCGGTGGAGAGGATCGCTCCGTTAGCTCTCTCCTTCTCTCTCTCTCTCTCTCTCGGTCCCGGAGCCCGTTCTGTCTGGCTAACAAGTCGACCCTCGTGGCCCCTCGAGGGTGGTCGGCCCCGGGAGGTCTCCCGATCACGCGCCCGGTATCGGCTACTCGGACACGCCCGCGGTCCGTCATCCCATCATCTACGCTCGCCGAACCTGGACACGACACCGACGCGCACAGCCATCCTCTTCTCTCCGTACCGCTCAAGATGATATCCGATGGACGGAGCAGGTACACACGGACGCGCGCGCGTCCTCCGCCACGGGAGATAGGATAATGTTCCGCTATTTAGACCGCGCGGTACAGAATACCCGCTAGCCACCCAGGGAGACCTCTGTGGGAGTTTGCTACTCTGCTCTGGTTCCTGGTCCAGGTCTTTCAGGTTTCAGATTTTATTTCAACTCCACCAAAGTTTAGATTATTTTCGCCTGAACCACCTTTGTACAAGCGAGACAAGCTAAAAAGTCAATGCACGAACTGTCTACGAATCGTTGACATCACTCACCCACTCGTTCCATCCCATCGTTTGAATCGTTCCTCGAAGATCATCGCAAATAATGAGACCAACCAGAGAAAAAAAAGGAGACCTGACTTGTCGCACACGTGCGAGCGCGCTTGCGTGGTGGAGAGGCCTCCCATCGATATTCTCCCTTTCATCGGGCAGAAAGAAAGGCGACGACGTTTTCCCACGTGATCCGGCGAAACGAAAGAGAGCTGGTTTCCTCTGTTGCGTCGAGTGGCCGGGCGATCGCGAGTGCTCATTGTTTCACGGGCACAATAATGGGCCCACGTCTCGCTCTCTCGCAGAGTCCGGGACAAGTGTGCGAAAAGCCGAGAGGGCGCCGTTCCGTCCCGGGGAAAGAAAAACGAAAGGCGGAGAACATATGGGGGCGGCAAAACGCGGCTGCGAGCGCGAGCGCTCTAGCTCACCGGTTCGCATAAGCGCGGAGGATCGTCCTTACAAAGAGCGCGCAAAACACACAAACAGCCGGATTGCAATAATGGATGCGTGTTGTACAAATACGATATCGGGCTCGAGGGGGCTGCCGCGGGCACGTGACCCTTTCAAAAGGACTCGGAATATAACGAACACCCCCAATGGCGTAACCCCCACAGGGGGCACACGCTCCGCGCTCGTGTCCTACGACAGTTAGCGGGGTTAACTTACAAGCCCACCGCTAATACGTGCTGGAACATGATTTTTTCCCCTTAGACTCCCGCATCCTTTCTCTCTCTCTCTTCTTTCTTTTCTATACTCTTTTTTTTTCTTGGCTCTGATACGTTGTTACCGGTCGGAATGATCGTTTGATGCTAATCGCCTCTCCGTGCTACTGTGTGGTTAACGTTGTTGCTGCTTTCGCACGGTGGCCTTCTGCGTGGTACAGCATTCTTGGCTTCAACCTATTTGCAACCTTTCTATCGGGAGGATTAGTCCGACTTTTCAAATTTACAAACAAATACCTTTTTGTTTAATTTTAAAAACTATTCCAAATTGTCCGAACTCGAATGACTTCCCTTTACATTATATGGGTTAACTTTTATGTCGCATTTCTCTGTGATGGCTCCACTGCTTGGACCAAATCATTCTGTTAAAACATACTAAAAATGCAAAGGACCAAGTTCAGCTCAGATGATTTAAGGATTAATTTTTATTTGTTAATACACTTTTGTCCTGACTACAGAAATAACTGTTGCATTCTACTGATGGCTCTACTGCTGGGATCAAATCATTCTGTTAAAACATACTAAAAATGCAAAGGACCAAGTTCAGCTCAGATGATTTAAGGATTAATTTTTATTTATTAGTACACTTTTGTCCTGACTACAGAAATAACTGTTGCATTCTACTGACGGCTTTAATGCTGGGATCAAAGCATACTGTTAAAACATACTAAAAACGTGAAGGACCAAATTCAGCTGAGATGATTTAAGGATTAATTTTTATTTGTTAATACACTTTTGTCCTGACTACAGAAATAACTGTTGCATTCCACTGATGGCTCTAATTCTGGGATCAAAGAATTCTGTTAAAACATACTAAAAACGTGAAAGACCAAATTCAGCTGAGATGATTTAAGGATTAATTTTTATTTGTTAGTACACTTTTGTCCTGACTACAGAAATAACTGTTGCATTCCACTGATGGCTCTAATGATGGGATCAAAGCATTCTATTGGACGATATTAAAAACGTGAAGGACCAGGTTCAGCTCTGATGAATCTCGGCAAGTCTCGCCGATAAATCACGAGGGACAATTAGCGAAAATACGCGACACGATTCGTAGCGGCGCGACGCGTCGGAAGTTCGTACTTAGGATACCAAACGACAGCAATTTGAGGCCCGTAAGGACACGTGTCGAAATAAACCGCGTGCCTATAATAGCTTCTGAATTGCGCTCACGCCCTTCGCTATTCTGCCCCGTCTGTTGCGTGCACGCCCCATAGAGAGAGAGAGAGAGAGAGAGTATCTAGCCTGGCCGAAGTGTGACGTTTTTATCTCACCATGATATCTGCGCCGTGTGTCACCGATACCGTGATTCCTAACAATATCATGGAAACCGTTGCTGTCTCTCAACACTTCGTACCCGACTCTGTTCGATTCTGACATCGTCCCAAATGATTAATGGGGGTCAATCAAAGCGTAGAACTCCCTAAACAATTCTTATGGGAATTCAATCCTACGGTGAACCTCGTTACCAGAATTCAGACGAAAATTGTTTAGCCTATGCACTCGGCTCTTCACTCCACGGCACCACTAAAAATGATTACACTAGAAAGTTGAAACGATTCCTACATTGCCGAAATTACTAAAAATTCGATTTCATATGCACAAAATGGGGAAGAACATACGTGACACAAATGTTGCACATTAAACGGAATGTGTCGATTCTGGAGCGAAAATGGAAGCACGTAAAACTTGAACGAGCTTACAAACGAAGATGCAACAGATGCTAATATAATAATATATAATGTAATGAACGAATGAATAAATAAATTTATCACGCTGAACCAGTTTCAATTATTTTCCGTTAAACGTTTGCACGTTTAGCGTCGAATAGGATTTATTACGGAAATGAAAAGTTGCAAGTTGGAAAATCAATTTGTACGTGGTGAATTATGAATTCAGTTATGCTCGACTGTGAATCGAGGGGAATTCGTGGACTAATTTCGCCGGTTCGATCGATGCTCGTTGTTGTGACAATCTGGAAATGAGTTGAAACGCGTCATCGCGTGCCGTTCCTTTTTTATTTTTATTTATACGCCGCTACGCAAATTGACGTGTGAAGTGCACACTTGTGTCTGACAGCCAGGCCTTCGTGGTTGGTGACGCGAAGGGGTTGAAAAAGCCACTACGCCAGCTCTACCGGCGTCGAATGGAAGAAATCGTGGATGGAAAAATGAAAATTTGACGTTTCCGGCGTTTTTTGATTAACCGAGAATCTACTCATTCGTTTCGTTTAATAGAACACGAGTCTACTGGCACATTATTCCTATTAATGACAGAAAGGGTTATAGATAGATAAAGGTTCTATTTTCCTACTAGATACCGCGACGTTGGTTTGGTTCCAAGTTTCCAGTCACTCTTTCTCGCATATTTTCCATTTTACACAAACGAATCCAATAGACTTTCCTTGTGTACCCGCCTGTGGCGGGCAGAACGTTGCCTGGAAACTTCACAGGGCAAATTTAATTGGATTCATTCGGTTATCCGGCTCGATAAATCGGAAAAATCATATTCGAGAAGTCAGCGTTAAATCCGGCAGCGTTGAACACCCGTCGATGTTGCAATTCTGCAGATTTTCGATTATAGCGGGACGCTTCGCTGAAATAATTTTCGACCGGCCGAGATTTTCGGTAACGAATGTGATTGGAACAAAACCCGATTCGCCCCTTTCATGGCTCAGCTTTCACAATTTATGTTAAACGATAATGGCCCGCTTTTGGTCGTCGAGCTTTCTAGTAATTGTTAATCGGCATTCAAATAAATAAAACGCAGCGATGAACAGGCACGGATAAAACGCTGGAGTAAAACTGTATATTTAAGATTCTCTGTTATCAATATTGTCACAAATGTCTGTACAGCATATGCTATCCATCTTGCAAACTATACTCGATTGAAAGTACGCATTCAGTAGGCATTTAGAAAATACGTCCTACGTTACCAGTTTTCGATAGTTAACGTTAAAAAGGATCGCATAAAATTGAAGGATCATTAAAATTGTAATCGAAATCAAAGAATTAATAAATACAACTAATCAACAGCAGTTACAACTAATCCATCAACTTTCTATGATAATACAATCTATAAACATTCTACTGACAAAATAGGGATCACTGAACTTCAATGACCATCCGTTGATCATTGATTAATTATCATCGGAGCCTCATTTCCAGGAATTCGCGTAGTGACGACATCTGTACCAAGGAAGCGTAGATCAGCAAAATGTGACACAGTAACTTCATTTTACCCTGCAATTGCGCGAAGTATATTGCAAATTTTATATTCGATTTTATCGAATCGCAATGGGTAACCGAAAATTTCGGCGAACCACTTATCAAGTTTGCATTACAATAATAGAAGCGAGGTACTTACTGCAAAATGCAAGTCCCTTGGTGGTGGTTAAAGTTGGTAACCAGAAAAGGAAGACGGTGGTTCGTGAGAAAACCGATGAACCGATTTATAATGAAGTGAACTCCTTTGTTGATTTTGTTGGAAGGTTATTTTTGTAGGTATGATAATTATATTATCGTGTTTTAGTATTTCGTGTTCGATTTATTCTGTGATTTGGAGGAATTGTTGAGTAGCAAGATCGTGATAGCTGTATACATGAAGCATTATCTGCGCTTGAAATTCTATGGAAGCGTGAGCTTTGAAGTGGCCCTTGTTTGGGAGCAACCAGGTGTTTAGAATACTTACTCGTTTTAATGACAAACATTTGATGGCAAGAAGTAGCAATTATCATCAGAATCATGTTAATTTTGGGAATACAATTTTTACAGATCGGCAATATTATCATAAATGGGCAATGTTAACGAATCCGACAGACTTAGCTTCCGGACCGAAGGGTTACGTTAAATGTAACATTACAATAAATGTAAAAGGAGAGAAGTTGAAGGTGCATCCGGAGACGGATGGTGAGGATGACATTGAAGGGTAATATTTAGATTTCACCAACGATTTAAAACTACTCCATAGTATTTTTATAAACTTAGGATAATCATCTATGATATTTTTCATTAATATTTTATTTTTATTTCAAACTATACGTTCTTAATCGTTCTTATAAATATTACTTGCATCATTTGATTTAAATAAAGGGACATGTAGTGCCATCTACCAATGGATGTCCAAGCTTCTCGCAAATCAATATTACAGTCCTGCCACTAGATGGTGCAACAAGTATTTTTCTTCGATTGTTTCGTTTGGTAAAGATTTATTATTTGTGTTGTTAATTCTAAATTATTTCAACCACTATGTAAGATATTCCTTCAAAATATTTACATTGAAATTTATATCACATAAGCAAATAAAAATATTTAGAGGCAGTCATTTACCTCTGGATTAAGAGATTTATAAGATATATTGACATGTAAATTTTTTTAAGGTATTACTACCGACGAGATACTATTAAAGACTGCAAGCCTCTGTGCCACTGACGATATTATAATTAAAATCACGTCGATGGCCTTCTGTTTTTTACTCCAGCCAGAATACATCCTTAGTGGGTATAGTATATTCCACCACCGACAAGAATAGTATCAAAATAGTGCCAAAACATCGTCTCAAATATGGCGGAGAATGTAACATTTAATAATAATTGACATGCGCGTTAATAAAAAAATCAAATGAACAAGCTTGAATAATATACTTTGTTCTGAGGGAACGTATCATTACAAAATGTTATGGAAGGGAATAGGTTTGAAATAATCGTGGATAATAATTTACATTCTAGTATGCAATATTGACGATAATTCAAAGTGTGCAGCTATTAGCTCGACATTATCCTTTATTCGTAAGATACTGAAAGTTCTTACGAATAAAGGATAATGCCGATTGCCCAGGTCTCACCACGTGGAGGTTGCTGCACAAGAGACCCGGAAAGGGAGTCAGAACGAATGCGATATTCCTTCTGGCTCCCTTTCTTACAACGCCGGACTTATACTAATGTATTACGCAAGTACGTCGAGTAATTATCGCGAAGCAAAAGGGTGTGAATCGGAGAAGAAGTCTCCGATTCACGGGGGACAAAAAACGAATCAGGCTGAAGGCTCTGATTCTTTCAAGAATAGAGAAAAAATAAACAAACCAGAGCAGAAGGCTCTGATTCTTTCAAAAAGAAAAACTAAGCAAACCAGAGCAGAAGGCTCTGATTCTTTCAAAAAGAAAAAACTAAGCAAACCAGAGCAGAAGGCTCTGGTTTGAGGGTAACGCGAGCAATGGTCGAGAGGAGTTCCGACACCGATACCAACTGCTCCAACCACCTGCCGCCAGTGACGGACATGGGTGGAAAAATTTTACGGGAGAGTGGTAAAGAGCGGACACAACGCGTCTCGACCCCCCCATTAATATATTATAAACTATCGCGAACTCCCGTACCATTAAATCTGGTACATACTACATGCGAGCAAAGGTCTCCGACACAGTAGAAGACTGTGTCGGAGTAAAAAAAAAACGAACAAAGTGAATTTACGGCGATAATTACTCGACGTGTTTACAACGACGATTTACAATCTTAATAACTATCGCATAACGTAACGTATTACTGACTAACGCAACTTAAATATACGCTGAAGTCTTCTTCGGTGTGTGTCCTCCTCTTCTTGGTTTGTCCTCTTCGTCGATGATGAAAGACGTCGGCTGTTGTATCCTAACTGAAACAGACTAATCATATTTAGACGCAACACAAATACAAATTCCAACATAACAAACAGAACAAAACCAGAAAACGAGCTCTCGAGAGCAAACCAGAAAAAGAGCTCACGTGAGCAAACCAACCCCGCACAAGAGTGCAACCCCACCGACCTATAGGCGATTCGGGTAGCCCCAGGGACGCGACTCCCCGTACTCACTCACGGTCCCCATCCGTGAGTGAGCCCCTGAGGGAACTCCGATCGGAGGAATACCAATTTTCAACAAGATGTGAACGTTTTTCGAAGAGGAACTTGTGAAAGTTCCGATGTGAACACATAGGAAATCAGCGATTAAAATTGTCGTGTTCACTGACTGAACGAGTACTTCGAAACAACGAACCGAAGGTGACCAAGGGTAAACGAATAAAGCATCGATGTACCCTTGGCCGACTTGCAACTTAGTTGAAAGTAAATTTATATTCGATTCAATGAAATATCTTGTAACATTATGCAAGTCTTAAATTTCATTACACATTGTTATCAATAATTGCATACGTGCAGCTATTAGCTCGACATTACCCTTTATTCGTAAGATACTGTAAGTTCTTACGAATAGAGGATAATGCCGATTGCCCAGGTCTCACCACGTGGAGGTTGCTGCACAAGAGACCCTGAAAGGGAGTCAGAACGAATGCGATATTCCTTCTGGCTCCCTTTCTTACAACGAAGTACTTATACTAATTTACGCAAGTACGTCGAGTAATTATCGCGGAGCAAAAGGGTGTGAATCGGAGAAGAAGTCTCCGATCCACGGGGGACAAAAAGCGAATCAGGCAGAAGGCTCTGATTCTTTCAAAGAGAAAAACTGAACCAGAGCAGAAGGCTCTGATTCTTTCAAAAAGAAAAATCGAATCAGGCTGAAGGCTCTGATTCTTTCAAAGAGAAAAATCTAATAGAGCAGAAGGCTCTGATTCTTTCGAAAAGAAAGAAAAACTAAGCAAACCAGAGCAGAAGGCTCTGGTTTGAGGGTAACGCGAGCAATGGCCGAGAGGAGTTCCGACACCGATACCAACTACTCCAACCACCTGCCGCCAGAGACGGACATGGGTGGAAAAATTTTACGGGAGAGTGGTAAAGAGCGGACACAACGCGTCTCGACCCCCCCATTAATATTAAAACTACCGCGAACTCCCGTACCAATTGATCTGGTACATACTACGTACGAACAAAGTAGTCCGACACAGTAGAAGACTGTGTCGGAGTCAAAAAAAAAAAAACGAACAAAGTGAATTTACGGCGATAATTACTCGACGTATATACAACGACGATTTATAAACTTAATAACTATCGCATAAAATAAATTCTTACTGACTAACGCAACTTAACTATACGCTGATGTCTTCTTCGGTGTGTGACTTCCACTTCTTGGTTTGTCCTCTTCGTCGACGTTGAAAGACGTCGGCGGTTGTATCCTAACTGAAACAGACTAATCATATTTAGATGCAAGACAACACCCTGCACACGAGTGCGAATTCCAACATACGCACCAGAACAAAACAAACTTCCGCACTCGAGACGAAACAAGAAAACAGATGACGAGAGGAAATCAGAAAACGAGAAAACGAGCTCTCGAGAGCAAACCAGAAAAAGAACTCTCGTGAGCAAACCAGAAAAAGAGCTCTCGTGAGCAAACCAAAAAGTGAACTCTCGTGAGCAAGCCTAATCGACCTATAGGCGATTCGGGTAGCCCCAGGGACGCGACTCCCCGTACTCACTCACGGTCCCCATCCGTGAGTGAGCCCCTGAGGGAACTCCGATCGGAGGAATACCAATTTTCAACAAGATATACAAATTTTTGGAAATGGAACTTGTGATAGTTCCATAATGAATAGTTGGAAAATCAGAATTACTTGTCTTGTTCACTGACTGAACAAGAACTTTGAAATAACGAACTGAAGGTGGCCAAGGGTAAACGAAGAAAGCATCGATGTACCCTTGGCCGACTGCGAACTAGCTGGAAGTAAATTCATAATCAATTTAATGAAATATGTTTCTATATTTTGCAAGTCTTAAACACTATCAAAAATTGTATATGTGCAGCTATTTGCTCGACATTATCCTTTATTCGTAAGATTCTGGAAGTTCTTACGAATAAAGAATAATGTCGATTGCCCAGGTCTCACCACGTGGAGGTTGCTGCACACGAGACCCGGAAAGGGAGTCAGAACGAATGCAATATTCCTTCTGGCTCCCTTTCTTACAACGAAGTACTTATACTAATTTACGCAAGTACGTCGAGTAATTATCGCGGAGCAAAAGGGTGTGAATCGAAGAAGAAGTCCCCGATTCACGGGGGACAAAAAGCGAATCAGGCAGAAGGCTCTGATTCTTTCAAAGAGAAAAACTGAACCAGAGCTGAAGGCTCTGATTCTTTCAAAAAGAAAAATTAAGCAAACCAGAGCAGAAGGCTCTCGTATTAATCGATCTGGTACATACTACGTACGAACAAAGGTTTCCGACACAGTAGAAGACTGTGTCGGAGTAAAAAAAAAAAACGAACAAAGTGAATTTACGGCGATAATTACTCGACGTATATACAACGACGATTTACAAACTTAATAACTATCGCATGAAATAAATTCTTACTGACTAACGCAACTTAAATATACGCTGATGTCTTCTTCGGTGTGTATCCTCCTCTTCTTGGTGTGTCCTCTTCGTCGACGTTGAAAGACGTCGGCGGTTGTATCCTAACTGAAACAGACTAATCATATTTAGACGCAACACAAAACCCCGCACACGAGTGCGAATCCCAACATAAAAACCAGAACAAAACAAAACATTCCACACTCGAGATGATAGAAGAAACCAGAAAACGAGCTCTCGAGAGCAAACCAGAAAAAGAACTCTCGTGAGCAAACCAGAAAAAGAGCTCTCGTGAGCAAACGAAAAAGCGAACTCTCGTGAGCAAGCCTAACCGACCTATAGGCGATTCGGGTAGCCCCAGGGGCGCGACTCCCCGTACTCACTCACGGTCCCCATCCGTGAGTGAGCCCCTGAGGGAACTCCGATCGGAGGAATACCAATTTTCAACAAGATGTAAAAATTTTTCGAGATAGAACTTGTGAAAGTTCCATAATGAATAGTTGGAAAATCAGAATTACTTGTCTTGTTCACTGACTGAACAAGAACTTTGAAATAACGAACTGAAGGTGGCCAAGGGTAAACGAAGAAAGCATCGATGTACCCTTGGCCGACTGCGAGCTAGCTGGAAGTAAATTCATAATCAATTTAATGAAATATGTTTCTATATTTTGCAAGTCTTAAACACTATCAAAAATTGTATACGTGCAGCTATTAGCTCGACATTATCCTTTATTCGTAAGATACTCAAAGTTCTTACGAATAAAGGATAATGCCGATTGTCCAGGTCTCACCACGAGGAGGTTGCTGCACAAGAGACCCGAGAAGTAAGTCAGAATGAATGCGAGCGAAAGTTACGCAAGTACGTCGAGTAATTATCGAGAAATTAGATAGGCAAAAGTGCGAATTTGACAAACAGAAGTAGGAAGAAAAACACAAGTCCAACATTAGAAATATAAATATATTTCGAACACTAAACTGTGAAAGTTTCTTCTCCGATGGAAATTGCAATAAGAATATTGAAGGTAAACATTGAAAATGATTGTTCAGTGAAAACAGTTGAAAGTGAACCAAGAGTGAACAAAGCAACAAGCATTCAAGAATATTTGAATTATAAACTCACCAGGTTACCGCTGGTCCACCCCTGGTCCACCCCTGGTCCACCCCTGGTCTCCCTGGACCTTCTGGCACCCCCGGTATCGTATCGCGTCTATCCCTGTTGACTCCGCCGCACAGTGGTCCGGATCGAAAAAGTTGGTCTCATTTTGTTATAACTTTTGAACCAGTAGAGATATTGCAATGAAATTTTAACTAAAAATATTTAAAAAATAATCACTTTTAACTATGTGCAATTCAATATTTTTGCATTTGTTAAACAATAATTTATACTAACTTTTCATTGATATTTTTTATTGAAAAATGAATTGTTCAAATATAGTTTTTCCAACCTTTTTTATACTTTTTGTGAACAATAAATTTTAGTGTTGGTGTTAATATTTAACTCACAAACGAATACTTTCCTGTGTAAAAAAAGAGATATTTCAAATACATATTGCGAATAAAATAGCACTAACATTATCAGTCAATGTTACTACAAATAAAAAAGTAAGCTAATAAAATAAACATACCATAATTTGTCTTTCGTGATGATCTATGATGATCGATTGACTTAGTTAATTAATAACTCTACTGCCTTAGGATTCAGTTCATTAGGTTTTCTCTTACATGTTAATCTTAATCGTGACTTAATCTTATTCGTGCATAATCTTGACATTTTTCTTGCATTTTTTGCTCTAAATTGTTTAAAATTTTAGTCCACTTTTGCTCATATAATTGCAGATGTAATTAATTACTCATGTAATCAATTACTGCCCAACTCTGTCCTCAATATATTCAAATTTCATATTCCTTGATAATCCCGTTATTTTTGTGGTTCTATTTGCACAAGAAGAGTTTTCGAACGCTGCACAAGGTTTTAACGATAGAAATAAATGCAGCGAGAACGCTAAGAAACTATCACACACATATTTTTTTGTAATAAAAGTGACTATCGAAGTTAATTTACATATATCTTTACTCTATTTATTTCTTATAATGTTCATATTTGGAAGACATTTGATCAGTGATACGAGCCCGTTTACGCAAGCGAAACTCGTCACGAAGTAACATTGACAGCTTTGAACAATGATAATTTGCAAAGTGGGACGAGGGGGGACATGTTTCTTACATAATTATATTCGGGAAAGTATGCTGAAAATGATGCAATTTGTTAGAAAACGGGACTCGTTGGGACTTCCTAGATATTCGTTGTCAAATGTAAAAAATTTGGCAAATTTTTTTACTTCATTGAATATTATTTTTTAACATATTGTGAAGAATAATTTTTAGTGTCGATGTTGATTTTATAACACAAAAGAGTGCACTTCATCGTAAAAAAAAAAAAATTAAGAAATATTAAGTGGTGTCATCAGGGCACCTCGAAGAAGAGAAGCAATTTTCTTGATGAAAAGTACTATCTCTAAACAGTCTACCTTTAAGCATTCGCCCTAATTACAGTTTTTGGTAAACAATATTAATTTTTTCATTTTCGAGGTTGACGAACATTTAGGAAGCAATACAAATTTGTTAGAAATCGATATGAGAAAGTTGACTTTTGAGCTAAATGAGACCAACTTTTTCGATCCGGACCACTGTGCGCCGGTCCGACTAACTGATTGACTGACTGAGCGCTCTCGCTTAGCTGTCTCCCCCCACTCCTCTACCATCGATCGATTCGATCGCCGAGTTATTAATTATTGATAAATTTGTTATTTCTCGCTGTTCAATGTTTATAACAATTCCTTTTGCAAACGATGCCCACAACCACTCCCTTGACCATCTGACCAGCTAATTTTTTTGTAAAAATATGCAATAGAACTCGAGATATAAAATAACATTTATAACATGAATATTCGCGCGCGTCAATTTATTCGATACAATTCACACAGAAGTTTATTATTTCTGACTGTTCAATGTTTGTAACAATTCCTTTCGCCAACGATGTTAACTAGCACTCCCTTGACCATCTAATTTTTTAGTCAAAATAGGCAATAGAACTCGAAATACAGAATAACATTTAAACCCTGCACATTCGCATTAATTTATTCAACATAAATACTACGATAAATTTATTCATTCTATCTGTTCAATGTCTATAATAATTCTTTTTTAATTGTTTATAGTAAACTCTCCCTTACTCTGTTCTTCAACATATTTCCTTTTCCACAGATCGATTCTTCGAACATTTATGTATGAAAAAGTGTAAGATAATAATTCTCGTTTATGAAATACTTGGGAAGTACAAATTAAGGTATTTCATATAAAATTTAAAGTCGCAATCGGTGATTTTCCGAAAATTATGCTTCAATGCTTTCTTAATATTTCTAGGAATCTATTGTCCTTGAGTTTTGCTTTTAATATTGTAAATCTTAAATAACCAACGGTAAAACATCGTCTGAAATATCTACTTAACTTGGAATATGTTTGGTGCAGAATGTAACAATTCATGATAATCGATTTCACCGAGGAGATACTAACAGTCTCTCGTTGGTGTCAAGATGGTTGGGTGACAATTTGCCTTCTGACCGACGAGATCACGTCGATGGTCTTCTGTTTTTTACTCCAGCCAGAATATATCCTAGAGAGCATAAGAGAACACCGAATTATTACTGTGACACGATCTCCCATAAGGCTGGCAGTCTTTAACAGTATCTCGTCGGTGGATTCACAATGTATTTATCATTTTTCCGATGTAAATCGACGGAAGTCAGATCTCTCCTTTATCTTCCAAAGGAAAACAATTTATTCGTAGTAGAAGCTCCGGCATTCTGCCAGAGATGACGCAACCATCTTCCGTTTGAGTCCTTTTTGAAAAGTGCACAACCGAGGTATAGACACATAACTAAATTACAATCACAATATGAAATTTTGAGTTGTATATAATTGTTAGACACATTATGTAATCGTGTGACACGAACGTAACGGTTGATACGGAACTCTCGATGAGCAAGAATTGTTTTGTTTGGTAGACACCTTGTACGTTTGCCGTTAGAGACGTTTTTAAAATGTAAGTAAACGGACACGTTTGGGAGCCGTACAGGTAACTTGTAAGGTCATCTCGTGATCGACGTGTGCTCGTGCGTTACCGCAGAGGACACACTCGATTATCAGACGTAGATCGAATAGCACGCGTTAGGTCGAGCGAGGCATACTCTGGAGCTTCCGATCATTTGCGAATCCGTGCGTTTAGTGTCACATTTTGTTATTTTTTTTGTAATTTGGGTTTTTAGTGTATTCGGGTTTAATTTGTTATCGTGCGAGCGAGAAGTTCGGTGTGTTCATTATATTTGTTTATTGGGAATATAGCTTTACTGTTCGATCAAACGTTTACTCAAGATCTCAGCTTATTATCCTGCTACCGTCCATTCTATCGAATCTCCCACAAAGAGAAGCCATTTTTGAGCAATCCTCAACCACCTTGCAAACTCATTCAATTTCAGTGATTTCCTCTAATTTCTCGCGAGGCTCTAGGTTGAACAATAATAAAATAGATCCTACTACCTTTCCCTAGATCCCCTCATTTGTGTTACACATCACTCCATATGGTGATAGATCTAATTCTATATTTCGTCTGCAGCAAATTCTATAGTTTGCTAACTATAAATTGACTACGCCCCAAAATAGGGGCATAGTCAATTTGGTATTGATCCTCGTTAATATCTCCGCGTGGCGGGTAAAATGTGAAAATTAATGGAAAACGACAATTGCAGGAACCTTTTGCTGCCAGTGGGTGGTGAGTCGTTGCCATTCAGAAGTCACGCGCGCTATATTTTCGCGATCTACCGGGCTGATGGGCTGCCAGACATGAGCAGCATATGTTCGAAAATCGATTTCGAAAATATTAACCCATACGTGCAAATATCTTTCGCCGGAATGAAGGTACTCAAGCCGACAACCGAATCGTTGAAATTAGAGATCCCTATTTCGCGTGTATCTAAATACACGTGTACAGTGTATTTCACGTACACGTACTCCAGTACGTGTCATTTTAAGTACACGGGTACACGTGTACTATTTCAAGCATACATAAATACACGTGTACCGTTTCACGTATATATAAATACACGTGTACTACTTTACGTATATTTAAATACACGTGTGTTACCGTGATTTAATTGCTTTCAATTTTTAGGATACAGTTACTAATTTTCGAAAGCAAAATAGGGGTATACATAAATTAATATCAATTTTCTAAAAATTATACGAATTAAAATGAGGATCCATTATACACGTGTATTCAAATATACATACGTGAAATAGTACACGTGTACCCGTATACTTAAAAGTACACGTACTGAGGAACGTGTATTTAAATACACGTGTACACGTACACACATGTGTTATTAATACACGTACAAAACCACGATCTGTAGTTGAAATCTAGTTGTAAAATCGCAGCCATTCTTGAAATAGTGAAACTTGATTTAGAGATAATAAAACATGAATGTAATAATGATTACGTCAGCGATAACAATTTGTAGGGGACGACCAGTGAAGCGTGGCAAACTTTCGGGCCCAGGTTTAACGAGAAAATTATCTTCAAGGAATTGTTTCCCTCCCTCTGTCAACGCGTGAGGATCGCTATAAAGCACCGCGTTAACAGCTGTCAAACTTATGTTGTCGCATCTCACATTCTAGACTTAAGCAAAGTCTCGCACTCTGGAGAATACGGTGAGTTTAATCTACATTCAGTTACAATTATTATTGTTCGTTGCAAAATTACTGAGTACTTGTGCTGCATATGATGAGTGAAGAAATTTCATCGATGCAGAATAAAAATTCGATCAATGTCTAATGAAACCTAAATTAACATGATTATCTGTTTGCCCCCCCACCCGGTATATTTATATCTCCAATTTCTCACGACCGACTAATTTGATCGTATTTCTCTTATTCGGCGTCGTATAATACCAATCCGATCTAATCGAGGCACAATTTTCTTCCTTTTATATCGTCTACGCTTCCCCCGGGCTATTCCCCGTACATTTTCCGCTTTTATTACGCGAATCCTACAACGCGAAATATAAAAATATCGTCTGCACGAGGCAACAAAATATTGACAAAACGGCTGGCAATGTCGTTTCAGACGAAACAGATTTTTATTTTTATCTGTAACGCACTCTGTCACATCGAATCGCCTCCAACAACAATCAATTATTAGCTCTGCTAGATGTCCTACAAATTCCAGATGTCCTAAACAGTTAAAACTGATCAAACCGATGACATTCATTTCGGTACGCAGTTTCACATTACCGCAGTTCACGAATTAATTCGATACTGGCGATTCACATGTGTCATAATCAAATTGCGGGTGTACGGATCCTCTTAATTGGATATCTAATTCGGTTGTATAGAATTTACACAGAGCGATTGGGTCGGGAATCGGAGGGAAAGCGAGTTTCGAAGTTTAATAACTGTCACAGAATTTTCTACGAAGCCAGGGAACTATTAACCCAAGCGAAAGATAGACGCGGATCCTGTGTATTCAAGAGAAATACGTAGCCTCTCGCCGAAGAGAATATAAAGAAAATATAAAGCATCTTTGATGGACTGGCTTATCACCTTTATAAGGTTTCCTGCCGACGTTCGGACCATCGTTCCTTCACTTTTACGGCTACGGATCTGCAGAAAAGAGCAGCTGTTTCGGCAACTGCCTGACAGCCCTTCCTTTCTACCGTGGCAGAGTTCTTCTATCCCTGAAAACGGAAATGGATGACCCAGAAGCGTCGACCGGAATCGGCACCGAAACAGAGCCCACGGCTCCCATCATCGAGGTACGTGTTCTATCTACTACAATTCCTTTCTCGTTCACGCTGATCCATCGAACAACAACAACTCCATTCTACTCCGTAATTGATGTTCCTTTTTATTCTGTTCTCGCGAACTGAGCTCGGTAGAATCGATCAACTATCCTTCAATCATCATATTTTCAATCGTTAGATCAAATTATTACTCCTCCATGAAGGGCGTAGATTGAAACAATTTCTGCATGAAAGACTTCATTCCAGAATTTCGTATCTCACAAATATTTAAAAGATTTTTCTTTTAAAAAAAAACGATACAACTGGTTAATTGGTTCCCAAGAGGATATCTTCTTCTTTATCTTGAAAAGTTATTACTACGGAAGGCAATTTATTGAAAATGTTCTTATAGAAAATTCACGAAGCTTCGCAGTCATTATTCAAGACTTCAAAGTACTTTTCGGATAAATCTCGTAGCTCGCGACTCATTCAAGATGTCATGATAGAAAATTCATAAAACTGTACAGGTTCATTATTCCCAAAGAGAATTGTTTCTACAGAAGATAATCTTTAGATAATGTTCTTATAGAAAATTCATAAGCTCTGCTGCTAACATTGAAGATTTTAAACGTCCCTTTTGTTTTGCATGAAGATCCGAATATCATTTACCTTTGTCTGCACGATCTTATTTCTCTAAACTGTACTGACATAACAAAGACGCGTTGTCCTATGGGCAGATGCCAAGAACACAAACCAAGATCCAAACTCTACGTTTTTCTCATAAAAAGTTTCTAAATCAAATTTGGGAAAATTCAGAATACAGTAAAGTTGCGATTCTTGTCAAACAGTCTGTGTTTTGCACGGACATTATTTGTTTTATGACTGCGTCTACCGCGCCGACCAAATGTCGAGGTAATTTTAACAATATTTCTATCAATTCCAGCTTCCATCTTACGATTGTTTTATTTTTTCCAACATGAGAGTTATTTAGTTTTTGCTAGGGGCTCCGAAATTCTCCTATGCCCAAGGTCCCAACTAGTTATAACGCGTCAGTGCTGATACAGTTCAATCGCTTCTGATCCTGCTGATCTATTTAATTAATTTTCAAAGAGCCGTCTGTGGGCAACGGAGGAGTACTGTCTGGTCGCAATCCTGTACGACGCGAGCATGATCGACCGTCGAAAATGCCGTATCAAGCCGATCAGCTTCGAAATTAGCTTGGGGAACGCTGGGAACAGACAATTCTCTTACAGCGAGTGCTTCGAGGATAACATTGATGGTATAAAAAATTCTTTGTATCTGTATATCGGGATTGGTTTGAAAAATCGTATCGTCCGAATAATAATGGCGCAGAGCGTTCACGTTCGTTCGGGTCTAATCGCTCGCAGGCTCGCAGATTGCTTGTTAATATGGTCGAGAGTTTGCGCAGAGGTTGGCCACGATAGGTACACCGTAAAATGTGATTAATTATCAACAGGAAACCGGATGCCAGAGCGGAGACCAGAGTTCGAGAGCGGCACCGTTCCACGACTGACTGGATCGTTGGATGGCAAATATAATTATCTGCCTCTTGGCTCGCGAAAACCGTGCTTGTACGTCAAGTCCTGGTGGCCCGACCTCGAGTGGAGGATGCACAATAGCAATAGCCTCGGTCGCCTTGCCGATTTCCTAGTGAGCACTCCTTTTCCTCTATCCGCAACTTCTTTCATTCTTTTTCATCCGCGTTGATACTCGACGGGATCGTTGAACCGCTGCAGAGTAATAACTGAACCGAATAGTTCAAGAAAATATTTTGAACAGACTATTTTCAAACTATTTTAAATACTGTTCAACTTTTGTTGGAAACATTTTTCCATCGGATTATCGGAAACCCTTGAAAAATCGTGGTAATGGAGTGCCTTCATCGAAACGCTGGAAAACATTATTTTTCATACTATACACGTAGTATACGAGTTGATCACGAAACTTTTTGATAAATAAATATATATTTTTAGAAATTTCTAAATTTTTACTATTAATATCATCGGGAAACACGTTGCGACTGTTGATGCTCATTTCTACTTAAATCTATATAAATTAAAATTAAGTGCTGTTCATCTGTTCATCTGTTGGGAACAGCTGGACTGATTTGACTAATTAAAACAGAAATGTTCGTAATAGTCCGAATATGGTTTTTAGGGAATGAAAAATTGGAAAAGTTGCCCGGAAAAATAGAAAATTCGAGAAAAAAATGAAAGTGCTTTTTTCTATGGTCATTATGGTTCTCGAAAAGTTATCGGGGAAAAATATTCGAGACAATTTCAAAGGAAAGTAGGAAAATTCAGACAAACTGTAAAAATCATCTTATGAATATAGTCCTCCTTAAATTAATTATCCATGGCCATGATCACTCAGAAATACGTTTGTTTCTCATTTATACTTTGTTTACACATTTCCAATAGCTTTTCACAAGTTCACAAAACAGTCACAAACAAA
Organism: Lasioglossum morio; assembly: GCA_916610235.2. NCBI lineage: Eukaryota > Metazoa > Arthropoda > Insecta > Hymenoptera > Halictidae > Lasioglossum > Lasioglossum morio. The sequence goes on along the minus strand of OU744324.1, from coordinate 1,810,371 downwards.
TTTATTGAAATTTGGACAGGACAACGTCTATCGGGTCGCTAGTTAGTTATAAATCTTTCATCCGTGCGAATCTCTAGGAATAATGTCTTTTGCACTATGATCACAAACCTTTATCGAATATAAAATACCTCAGTGTGCGCTGGTAAAATCGACACACCATGTTCCTTGCCGAATTCAATGTTCACCGTTCTTGTTTCAAGCATTATGATCGCTCGTATTGTATCTCTGAGATGTTTGCACGCTCCTGTTTTATTGGTCCTACTTCTTCTTCTTTATAGGGACGTCGAATATCGTTTTATCGGGGTTCTCTCTCGCAAATTGGATTTTCGGCGGTTATGCATATCGGGAACGAGTTCGTTGCATTGTAACGATCGAACAACCTCTTCTGATCTCGTCAGATTCGAACCTTTGTTTAAATCAGTAGTTTATTAGTTTAGGATTCGTAGAATTGCAGAAAATATTTCCTTTATTTGTCGCTATTGTCTTTGACGATGCGAAAGTTTGTTAGTTCCGGTGCCTCAAAAATTTCGCCGTGCAACTTCCAGCTGAAAATTTATCGACGCCGGGCGCATTAAGATTGCAGAGCGTCGTTGACTTAAAGCTCGGCCCTGGGAACTTCCAGGACGCTTCAATAAAATATTTAATACGTTCTGGACTCAGGTTCCCACGCTGGATCGAGGAAAGTATTCCGGCTACGAAGTACAGCAATGATTCCTCGAGAACAATTCACGAGATCTCCGGATTAACCTTCACTCTGCGTATACGGGTGTAAACGCACCACAGACTAGAAAATACTAAATGAAAAGTTACCGAATGGAAAATTTCCAAAGTTGTCTTAGAGAATTTTTACAAAATTTCACTTTTTCATTGAAAACATGCATTACACTCTAGTGCAGGGTTAACATTCGAATATACTAGAATATACTGTATAATATACAGGGTGTCTCAGCCAAAGCAAGCCACCTAAATATCTCCTTTATTTTTAACGAAACGAAAAATATTTATGGCATAATTTAAATGGTATCGAAGGAGGAATATCATAGAAGAACAATTTTTTTTGTCTGGTTATTTTTTCATAGTTTTTTTTTTTAAACCGGACAAAAACATTGTTCTTCTATAATACGATACCGTTTACATTATGCTATAAATATTTTTCTTTTCATTAAAAATAAAGGAGATATTTAGGTGGCCTGATTTGGCTGACGCATCCTGTATATTAGAATATTCACAGAGAGTGAAGGTTAAGGATGTTCCTATTCACTTTTTCCGATCGTCTAAATTTGATGATATGCAAATTATGATATCCCTGATATTTTTATAGGAACAAGAGTTGGAAGTGCTAGGTGGAATGTTGGCCATAGAGGATCCGGAAGCGTACAAGCTCTACAACGAAGCGATTCGCCGTTTAAAGGACAATTGCGTTAGGTATTTGGACAGATTGAGCTCGGCCAGGTACGACATGCACGGTGGCACCACTCGGCTCGATCGGCATCGCGTGAATCTATGCCGTAAAGAGATCGAGAGCATCCTGCACAGGATCAAGATCAACGGGGAACTACCGAGCAACCGTTACCTGAGGATCGCGATGGCGCACGCGTACCAGTACCTGAAAAAACTGAAGAAGTTGCGCGAAGATGTGAGTCGACTTTTATGCTCGCCTCGCACGCGAACTTCCCTCGCTGAGGTGCAATATGCGAGGGCTGCAATGAGGACAGTTGGCAATAAAATGTCTATCCCTTTGTCGGATCGCGAAGACGAATGGAAGGAATGGGAAGTTTGCGTGCCGGATATAAATTGACTTGGAAACATGATTTTTACAGTTTTTTAAAAATAGAAATATCCTTGTGTTCAGAATAATTTCTCGAATACGTCGTCCTGAGTAAGTCGTTGTTAATTCTTTTATTTCTTGCAAGTTTTTATAATAAATGCATAAAATCCTAGCGATAAACATTATTTTGATATAATTTGTAAATAATCAATAAGTGCAGCTAATAATTCCTACATTAAAACAAAATTGAAAATGAATCGTTCGGTCACGAATTAATTGTACAATGATTTACCAGCCACAGCACAGTCTCCCAGACATTTTCATTTGGATGATGTCCGGATCGAAGCGCATCGCCTGCTCGCAAATTCCGGCGGAGGAATTGATTTTCTCAGAAGACGAGACCGAAAGAGGATGCAATTGCGGCAGAAAAATCGACGTGTTCATGAGGAAGCCACGAGACAGTCCCGCAGCTGATTACACAGCGTGCAAAATCGAAATCTTTCTCTGGCTGGGCACCACAGAGTATATCAACGCATGCTGGTCTTCGTTCCCGCCCGGATATGACGTGCAACACGAAAGGAATGTCGACTCGTTCCCGAAATACATGGAGTACATTCGCTTCTCGGTACAATAAGTTCCTTTTTTCAATTTCAGGGCAAGGTTAAGTTGCTGCGCTGCACCGCTTTAATTAATCATCGATGCAACACGGTTCGGAACCACGCCGAACGGAAACGAGGGTTGTTTTTCTTTCGAGCACTGTTCCCTCTCTCTCTCTCTCTCTCTCTCTCTCTCTCTCTCTGTTTGCTGGCGAGCTCATTATTGATTCGATTCGACAGGTTTTCCGCTTGAATTGTACCGAATTGATTTGCATGCACGGCATTCATGTAAAATACTGCGCGCAAAACTTGAAGTTTGGTTTTGCTAAATTTATTTCGCAATTTTTAGATGACTCGGTCATGGAGAATTTAAAAATTCAACAAATTTTAAAGGCTATTTTATAAAAATTTTAAAGAACTCTGCAGAGTTTAAAGCTCGTTCTGATTAAATCTGATATCTCGTACTGTGTTTTAATGATTTTCATGTAAAAAAAAAAAAAATAGTAGGACAGGAATCGATATAGTGAATATTATTATAATAGTACGTATGAGAATTGACAAGCCAAGAAGTGCGCCATAAAACTGAAACGGTGAGAATCGACGTGGAAAATATCGCTGAAAAGAGTTACGGAAGTGGTGCTCGATGCACCTGGTCGTCATAACAGTAATGTAAAATGTAATTTGAACCTTTCTAGAACTGCAAAGTAGTCTCCAGGCGGACACGCCTTTTTAAATGCAATTGAATGGGCGTTTTAAGCGTTCAACCTCTTTTCCGTTCGCTCCAATTAATCACACCTGCCATTTAAACGCTGTCGCTCCTTTTGCGACCGTAAAACGCTCGCCAAAAACTATTAAAATTACCGCGACTCATTATTACCGCGATAAATCGATATTACAATTTTCCGATTTTCCAAACTCGCGTGCGTTCATACAGGAAATTACAAATCACTTAATAATTTGGTTGCTAAACACGATTCAGTGAGGCCTGAGCTTCCATGAAAAGTGTAGATCGAACATTTCATCTTTATCTCAGCATTTCAAAATTCCAACAAGATTAATTTTTAGGAAAAAGTTTTTTAAAAATTCGATGTTTGGAAATTTGGGAAAATGAATTTTTGCAGAATGATGTTGCTTTGGGATCAGAGTTTCTGGGAAGTGATTTTGAAAGCTGTGTTGCGAACCCACTCAACACAGTTCCAACGAGCCCGTCACCGTATCTTGCGTTGCAGGTATTCCAATTACGCGCTCACATATTCCAAGGTCGCTTTGATCCCGGGATGGATGCATCCGGCTTATTGGATCCACTCGTACGTGTTGCGTTTCATGGTTACACCGCCGCCACCAGAGTAAGTTTTCTGGGTCGATGTAATTCACCGGAGGCTTCGCCGACAAGTGGGCGGGAGTTGTGTTGTTATTATTACAAGCCCCGAGCCTTCTTTTGCGAAGAGGCTCGACCGCGCTGTTGGCAAATGGATTCCCGCCGCGGTGTCTGTCAACGATGGAGCCAATTTTCGGCTTTCATCCGCTCCGGCGAATCCGAGGCTGTCCAGCGCGAGAATGACAGCTTACATTCAGCTGGCAGCTTCTTCAAACGAGAAATTTGTTCTCCTCGATTAACACATTTCTCGCAAAATTCGATTCGCATGTCAAAAAATTATTCTGCATCTGTTACGGCTTTCGAAAAACTGGAGAAAATGCTGCAACGTTCGAAACGGCAAAATGGAGTTCACCGTGGTCCTGCTAGATGATAGACACATTCAGGTTAAGCCTCGAAATTACGGAACGATTTAATAGGAGAGCGTCTAATATCTGTGGCAGTGAAAAGTAGCAAAGCTCTGCATCTGGCAGAGAGGGTCGAATCGATATATGCAGCCCGAAATTTGCAACTTCGCGTGCGAATGCTTAAAGGGATTTGGGTGTTATTTGGCATTAGCAAAGGGGATTAGAAGTGACGTACGTTTCTCAGGTTATCAAGCAGACCTTGGATCCTTTCTGGGACCAAACGTTGATCTTGCCGCCGCGAACTGTTCACGGGACGAAGGAGTACCTCAAGAGACACCCTCCCAGTGTGGTCATAGAGGTCTTCGATCAGGACATTTGTGTTAGTATTTTAGCATTACCATATTGCTTAATTAAATGGCAGCCTGCCAATTTAGCTCTGGATTGGTTCGAAACTAAAACTAGCTATTCAAGCTTTCATATAAACAGAGAAATCCACAGATGAGTTATATTACCTTGTAATTGATAAACAAATTTTATGCAGTCGTATAAAGATTGATCTCTTGGCAAACGAATAAGTTTTAGTTTTGGACAAGTCGCGAACTAGTTCAAGCTGTAATGCCGAATCGGAATTCGCAGGGCACCAAGGAGTTCTGCGGAAGATGCACAGCCATCCCGTTAGTTAAACTCACGGAGGAAACTTACTCGCCACCTGATTTCCCTCCGAAACTTGAGTGGTACAAATTTAAATCGCAAAGGGATGCCAGCAGCTCCGTGCTCGCTGCCTTCGAGCTGATAGAGGTAAAAGAGGCGATACTGATCGATAGCGGCGACGCGAGGGCTTCCAGATATCCGCGCCCATCCTTTTTGCAAATTAATTTCGTGCCGGGTTCCCTTTTCCTCGCGAATCTGCAGCGTCGAAAAAAAACCCAGTTGCCTTTCCGAATATTTCGACAGCTTTTGAAAGCACCGAAAACTCTGTTTCACATCCAAGCTTTGAAATTTTTGGTGTTGCATAGAGATTTGGGGAAATATTTCAATTATAAATGACTGAGAGAAATCAAATACAGTTTTAATACCGTGTCAGAGTATTGCGTAGACCGATGAAAAAATTTTAGGTAGAAAGTTTCGGAAAAACAATTCTATAAAAATAAAGTTCAATTACGAGAGAAGTTTTAAAGTGAATGAAAAATGTACACTGAAAGTTTAACAGCATTTCGAAGTAGTGTGTCGAGGCTAACCCACTTCTGCATTAATCGTTAAAAAGTTTAGCTACAGTCGAGTATCGTATAACGCGATCAAGGAAATTGCTTAAAAAGATAGTACGCTCACTGTTACATATATCACTGTTCTTTTTTTAAACAATGTTTGATTATTGATATTTTATGTCTATTGTGTTTGTTGGTGCTTCGGAGATAATCGATAATGGAATTCTGGGAAGTTCGCAAATGAAGGGTAGTTTACCAGATCCCGCAGTTTCGAGACACTTCGGGCGAGCGTTCGCTTCCTTCCGTGGCGTAAAGTTAAACGATTGCGTCAGTCCCGGCGAATACAGATGTTTCTCGTCGAAATCTCGATGCTTCCACTCAGGTCGTAGAAGACGAGACAACGGACAAGCCGATAAGCGGTACGAAACAGGAGATTATATACAAGATACCGGAAGACATCAGACCGAAAATGGCGAGTTACCGGCTCGAAGCAATATTTTGGGGCGTTCGAGACATGAAGAAGATAAATTACGTACCGGTTCTCAGGCCTCGGATTATTATAGAGTGTGCCGGAGTCGACGTCAAGTCGGAGGTGATGGAGAACGCGAAGAAATTTAGTAACTTCGCGGAACCTCACATCGTTGTTGACTTGGTAACGTCTTCAAACCGTGCTTCTCCAGAACTTCTCTTTACGCAAAAACTCGAATTCGTTGATTAGCTTCCTTTCGCGATTCTGCGTGTTGAGAAATTTACAAAATTGTTTGAGACAAGTACAGAATTTTCGGAATAACTAAAGGAGTATGGCGAGAACGTAGAATTTCAGAAAGAATTACATTATTATAGATTCGTTTTGAATTTTTTTCATACGAGATTTTTGTAATACTGCAATTTATTGACACTAATAAGAAGATCGTGATTTAATGTGTCCCGTTGGAAATTTTGGCAAAGGATATGCCGGTGCTTGAAATCTACTACCCCTCCGTCACCATAAAAGCTTATGACTCTCGTGCATTTGGTTGCTTCAAGTACGCCGGTATATGTATCGTACCGAGCGTTTACGTCTTCCTGGAGCAATTAATAACGGAAGAGGATTACGATGCGCAGATATACGAGGTGAAATTGAAGTCTACGAGAACGAAGAAGCAATCAGCCATTCGTAAGTATTCATAGACGAGACGCGTCGACTCATAAAACAACCGACTATGACTCGCGAAAAGCTTATTTAATAACGCCATCCAATTTTTCCGTATAAAATGGAAATTCCTCGGAGCCATGTGAATTTTATTCGCTGAAATCAGTGTGCCATAAAACAACCGTTCGTAATAACATCGAAAGGAATTTTATATCGTTTTATCGTTTCGATCGTAAACAAATATAATTTTCCGCTCGATAAGAAAAATCATCCACCATAAAAAGCTTGTGGCAATTAATTTTTCAATACTTCTCTGAGCTTAAGAATGTCCATGGCAATATGAACAAATATTCCAATGATGTAATACGCAAATTAAATTCATTGGAACATCAAAAGAAGTACCAGCAGAAATAAACATTTTATTGTTTCCTGCTTGATAAGAAATTATGAACACAGGAATTACTCATGCCAACATAAATGCAATAAACTAACGATTAAACATACCAAAGGTACACAAACATATTCGATACAGTATTAAAAGAACATTTCACAAAAAGAAATATTTTATAATTTTCCTGGTTCATAAGAAAAATCGCGCCTGACATTTAAGCTTGCGGACACAGGAATTAATTATTCGATATTTCCCCTGGCTGAAAAATATACGCGCAACGTAAATACAATGAACTAATCAACACATAACAACGAGTATAATCGGAATAACAATTCCACGCGGCCTACTGTGTACGCGATAACGAATACGAGGCAAGATATTTAAACAAACCGAACGTTTTCCCGCATCGCTACTGCTTATTAAATATTTAAGCTAGCTCGTTGAACAACGGGACGCGCATTGATTCGAAACTTTCCTCCCGAAAGTTAATAACGTCATGGAAAATCCCGTTTTCATCCGCACGCAACAGAAAACTTTGTTAATTAAAGTTTCGCGGGAGCATTTATCCGCTTCGGGGCCGGGACTAAATGTTTTTTTTTCCGCCGATGGTATGTCGAAAAACATTAACTGGCCTGGCCAGAGGGTGAGAATTAACCCGTGTTCATTTACCCGCGGCGTTCTCGCACGGCGTCCCACGTGAAACTTTCGCGACAAACAATTTTCGCGAAATGAAGCCGCGAGGGTCCATTATCGACCTCACGGAACCAATGACAAAGTTCATATTTCAAGAAACACCATTTTATTTATTTTATTTCAGAGCTTCATAATCTTTTTAAGCTAGCCTCATTTTAATAAAAATCACAAAAAAAAATTCAAAATCAATAAAATAAAAAAAAGTTCATATTCTACGGAACACCATTTCATTTCTTGACCATCTTTTTATCTGTTAAACATTTCTAAAGACAATCTACTGTGGGAAGCGCCGTTTCCTATTACTGTAGGATTGGTATAGTAAGAGCCGTCGGAAATACGATTGACGAATACAAAGACTTTATTCCTGCTGATTAATTGTACAGAAATCGTTCCCAGTCTTGCTCGGGCCACTCTCACTCTCTCTTATTCTTACACTCTTTCTCACTTTCTCTCTACACTATCTCTCTCTCTCTCTAACCGATTCGACGCTCGCGATTTCAGTTATCTCTCTGCCTTCGGCCGCGACCTACCTCATATATATAGGCCGATCAGCGTACATGTCATATACAAATTGGTTCATATACGCTGATCGCGGTCGTCGCACCTTCGTCGCTTACTCTCTCACGCATTCACACTCTTTCTCTCTCACACTCACTCGCTGGGTCATTAGCCTGTCGCGTGTTTACTTTTCGGCGATCCGCGGGTGTCTTATTCGGCAAAAACGTCTGCCGTTTTTGCTTCTCCGGTCGTTTCAACCGTCGATCGCCTATAAGGATTTTTGCATCCTACATTACCATGATCTTTTAATTTTTAAGATACTTCGGAGCATCATAATTTTTCTAAGCTAGCCTCATTCTACCATCCTTCGTGTAATACCAAAGACACTGTCAAAATGGGCGATATTTTCATTCGTTAAGCATGACACTTCATTTCTTATCAAGTATCAATGCCAATGGACTACGATTCAACGAGGGACGAGAACAAGGGATTGATCACATACAAGAAGATGACCAGGAAAGATTCCCCTCTGAAGATTCAGGGTGTCCTGCGGTCAGTAAAGAAGCTGTTAGGAAGTGTGCTGGGTGGGAAACGTAAGAAGAAGAAGAAGCAGAAGGAAAAGGAGGATCGTCAGAAGACAGAAGACGAGTCTCTCGATTGGTGGAGCAAATATTTCGCTTCCCTGGAGGTAGGCGAACAAATCGACAAAGATAATGACTCTATCATCGGCCTTGAGAAAATCTGAACGCTTCGTAAACAGCGTTTCTCTTCAAACGAACAAATTGCTTTGTCAAACAATATTAGCAAACCATTCGGACCTTTAAAATATTAGAAAAATTGTAAATTGACAGTTTCACTATTTTCTCATAATTCAGATGAAATACAATTATTCTAACATTTCCATTACATATCATGATCATCACATTACAAAGTATGTAGTCGTAAACTGTCGTGAATAGTATGACAAAAGCGTTTGCTCTTCTTGTTACAACCCCTAATCCTTCTTTGATCTTGAATATGTACTCGTAACATCAAATAACGTGATAAAAAGGTCTGATCTTGCTGCAGCTTTGAATTCCTCTTTTATCTTAAATGTATACTTGTATCATTATAGTATGTTCATATATTGTATCATAATAGTATGGCAAAAGCATCGGGTCTCCTCGTTGCACCTCTCAATCCCCTTTCATCTCGGCGACGTAGTCTCGACTGCTACGGTAAAAGCGTCTAGCCTGTAATAGAACTGTAACAGGTAAACAGGGACACGTATTCCGCGACTAAATTGTCCGGGATTTAGCAAAGCATGCCATTTGTAGGAGGAGAGGAGCAGAGAGCTCGGAGTTCTAGTTCCTCACGGTCGCGAGGACGTCGCGACGTTCAAGGTATCCTACGATTTAGCGTATTTTCGCCAGCTCACCTGTCTCATTGGACGGAAAACAGGTGTACGACGGGGAATTGGAGATGGAACCGCAGTTCGCCGGGTTCCAGGACCGTCTGAGGACATTCGAGCTGTGGAAGGGCAACAGGCACGAGAATCCGGATTACGACAGCGATAATTACGTCGGGAAATTCAAGGTTTGCCTGAAACCTGCAACAGTAATTAATGGGCAGCGACTGGAACTAATTTGAAACGCGATATCGAGACGCGTTGTAATATCGATGCCATATATATAGGCTTAATTAAAATGTATCAGTCATTGTTCTCCTTAAAATCTAGTGATTTATATATTTAATTCTACGATAAAATAAACCGTGAAAAATATTGAACGAAAATATTAAAAAATCACGTCATTTTATCCATGTTTGTTTAATGTATTAATTTGCAGAGCGGTAAAATACGAGAACGTTGAACAACATCGGTGGTAAATATTGTAGTTAGATTAATGAAATTGGAGTAATAAATGAAAATTTTCGAATTGTTTACGAGAGTATTGCAACGGCTCAGATTCCTGTATTTTCGACCGGAATGCCGTGCATTTAAGGCGTCAAATGCCTGTCATTTCTTGCAAGCTGCCGGCTCTCTTTGAGCAATAAATTCTCCTTCGCTGTCTCGGCTGCGTAAACAGAAAAACTATTTAAGAAAACGTGTCGCTCGGAGTTAAAAATACTCGGAAGCTTCTCGCCGCCTTTAAATAACACGTTAAAAGTCTGTTTAATCAGCCGCCATTAACGAACCTGGAGCGTCGCCAAGCAACGGAGTATCTGCTTCCCGGTGAACAATTAGAAGATAATTTTCACGATTCGATAACTACGGTCTTCGCCGCTTCATTTTATACGAGAACGCGATCTCCCTCTTGCTTAAATTCGCGTAAACCTTTATGAAAAATTACAGAGGGAGATTTATTAATGTTTATTAGACGTAAAAATCTTTGTTACTAATAACAAAATGATTCGTTCGCAGGGTAGGATCTGCGTGTATCGGTGGCCTCATCCGAACAATCTGCCATGTAAAACGAAAAGCGGGAAGAGCATGGTCGACGGAATATGCGACGATTATCCGTCGCCAGAGGTCGTCAAACTTCTGGTTAGACTGTACGTGATAAAGGGTGAGTAACACAGAAGATATCTTCTCATCGATCCGCGTAACGAACTGATGAAACCGAATCAATCCGCTCCGCAGGCATCAACTTACAGCCTAACGATCCCCTAACCGGCAAGTCCGACCCGTATCTCTGCGTTAGACTCGGAAAAACGTTTATCAACGACAGGAAGAATTATATACCTAACCAGCTGAACCCCACATTCGGACGGTAGGCTGACGATTAGCTCTTTCGTCTTTTTTTTCCTGGAAAATAATGACCACTGAATGTTGACAGGCTATTCGAAATCGAAGCCTCCTTTCCCCAGGATTATTTGATGGAGATTCAAGTCTGGGATTACGACGCAACAACCTCGGACGATCTAATAGGCGAAACGAAGATCGATTTAGAGAATCGGTTTTACAGCAAACATCGAGCTACCTGTGGCCTATCGGCCAGATACAATTCGTCGGGTTACAACGCCTGGAGGGATCGCGAGAAGCCGACACAGATTTTGCAGAATCTCTGCAAAAAGAACAACCTGCCTCTGCCAGAGTACAAAAGAGATCATGTAAAAATTGGACGTCGGAAATTCCCATGCGAAGACACCGTCTCGAAAGATGCAGGTCTGCTCGAATCATTGATACAGATCATTCAGAATTGTAGAACATAGTGCGATGTCGATGAACGCTCGATAAAACATTTTAACAATGAATCTAGAGGAATGAAAAGGACATTCGATTTGACCAGTGATTAATGATTTTTTTTCCCCAGACCAGGAAGAACGGCTGGCTCTGAACGTGCTTCATCAGTGGCGTGATTTCCCCATTTGCGGCAGCGCCCTAGTCCCGGAGCACGTTGAAAGACGGCCGCTTTTTAATGCCGCGAAGCCCGGTTTGGAGCAGGTTGTATACACAATAGCCGGAAAGGAAAAAAATACGATGTTCGTTCGATGGGCGAGCGCGAAATAGGCGAACAAGGGGAATAAAGGCTTTGTCGCTTTTGAGGGTACAAGGTGGCACGGCTGCGAACGGATTCGATTGGTCGTTGCCAAAGGAAATAGAATTTCACGGACCCTCCCTTTCCGTTGAATATTCCTTTTGTCGAGTCGCATAAAGACCTTCGGAATAACGCGGCCGCCGCTTTGCTAATATCTTACTGTCAGCTTATCTCATTCAATACGCTGCCAAGAGTTATGGATCTCTGTAATCTTTTTTCGCGATTAATGGCTACCTTCGTCATAGCAGAGAATGGTAGTTGAACGTGGAATTTGCGCATCATACAGAGACTCGATACATCACGTATTCGATCGCAAAAAGTTTTACATATGCGTAACAAATATCGAATGTTTGATATGTACCGAGTCTGAAGAGCTTGCGAGCTTTCATTCGCTTTTGTAATATGAAGCAGATTCTGGAAAGCGATATATCCTCGTGTTTCGCGATACAAAAATCTATAGACAGTTACGTAGATGTACCTTCGGGTCTGCTTTTCATCGGAAAAATGTAAAAAGTTCTGTAAAAATACGTAAAACGTGTTTAGTACATGAATCGGTCACTCGGAGACCACGAATTGTTCGGTGAAACCACAGCAATTTATTTAACAAACCGAAAAGATTCGAGATTTTATACATTATAAGCGCATTTTTATCATCCGCGATAAAATTTATATATGGAAAATCGGTAGGCCGTCAAATAAATAGAAACATGGTGCTCCAATTCCACATTTCATTTTCCGAAAATGGACATCGCGTCACTTCGAAACCGAGATACTCAGCAAAAATGGATACTCCGACGAAATAATTAATCGAGCCGAGTATCGACCGGTTTTTAGCGAGAACTCGCGTTCCGCAGAAATTCTCTCGATTAGTAACGAATGATTTCGATATCGAGCTATTTCTGGTTGTAAAATCAGTCGTTCCACATGAAAACTGCAGGAGTATCGTTAATCAATACTCCGCAGACGAATTCGAATCAGAAATAGATCCCGGTGAACGACTCGGGAATGCTATTTTCCCGGGGCGGTCGATTTATTAGGCGAATGATGTACATCGGTAACCGCTCGAGAATTGCGAGCTTTTTTCGGCCGGGCGTAAATATTCAATGGTGCAGGTACTGCTTGCAGAACGGTGAACAGGATCGATGGTTTTCCAGGGCAAATTGGAACTTTGGGTCGACATGTTTCAATTCGGGGAACTGCCGCCGAAACCGGCGTCAGACATCAGCCCTCCGGTGCCACATGAATACGAGATTCGCGTGATCGTTTGGAATACCGAGGATGTGCCTCTCGTCGATAGCCAATTTCTTACCGGGCAGAAGTGCTCCGACATTTACGTGAAAGGGTACGGGCTTGCGAACGACGCTTGCGGGCAAAATGGTACCTCTTAAATTTATCGGGCGCCGAGCACTTGACGGCGAGGAATTTCGTTTACGATTTTGCCAGAAAAACTGGTGACACGGCGCACGCTTCCTGTTGCGGTGCACGCCTCACGTTCTGGTAGTAAATTGTTCATGGACTGGGCGAAACATTTTGCGTGTGGTTTGAACCAACATTCTTGGCATGGATTACATATTCAAAAATTAAACATTTCTACCAACCTAGAGTACAGTGGCCGAAATAGTAATAGGTTCATTGCGTTAACTAGTTTAGCGTTCTTAATTCTATCTATGTGCAAGAACAAAATGCTTTAACGTTTATATATTTTTCACAAAATCCATTGAGTTAATTCGATTTTTCGTTGAATCAATTAAAAACTAATTTGAAGCAGCAAAAGCGGAGGTCAACCTTTGAGGAATTTACAACCGGGAAAGTTTACAGTAATAGGATAATAATATTCTGTATTCTAGATAGTCGTGCTCGAAAAATTTAATACGAAACGTGCGTTGCTGTGTACATACATTGCTAGCTGTTCACATTTACATTGACTGACGATAACGATGTGTGATAACAATAGTGTGAAATTATCTGGTCTGATTAGTAATTTGATGCGGAACGATAATTGGAAGATGAAATACGTACAATGCCTCAGTGCTGACGATCAATGAGTAGTTAGGGTGAGAAATGGTCAGACAACTGGGCAAGCCAGCGTTCGGGTGCTGTTTCTACTGATTTCTATATTTCTGAGGGCCTCCCTTATGTATTTGATTAATTCCTTCCGTGGAGTAGCAATTTTTCAAATTCATCGAATCTCTGCGAAAATTAATTAATTAACTTTTCCACAAATTTTGCCCTTATCAATCTCACGACAATAAATAAAATCGATCCAATGACACGTAATCCGGAATTCATTAGTTTTTCGTTGTCCCTCGGAGCAAAAAACCGTAAACATTCCTTATTTTCGTGAGATACCATGTACTGAGGTAAAAAAGAGGTAATGTTCGCTGAAAGGGGGCCGATCTGTTCCAGCTGGATTGTTTACGACGATTACCAGAAGACCGACGTCCATTACAATTCCCTGACCGGCGAGGGCAACTTCAACTGGAGGTTCATATTTCGCGTCACGTATTCGAAGGGTGAGAAGGTTATGATCGTGCGGAAGAAGATGTCGGTCCTTGCTAGGAGCGAGACCGAGGACAAACTGCCGTGCAAATTGCAGCTGCAAGTTTGGGACAACGATCATTTCTCTCCGGACGATTTCCTCGGTGCGGAGCCGTGCGCTGTTCGAATTTCCGAGTTAATTACCGATATCGTCTACGATATAGCGTGCACGACGAGAGATCACCGACCGATTGATCGTCCCCAGGAGCCCTGGCTTTCGATCTGTCGAGGATGCCGCGCGGGAGCCCGAATTCCAAAAACTGCACGCTCAGGTTGCTCGATCCGACATTGCCCACCATGGATCTCTTCAAAATGACTAGGATCAGGGCTTGGTGGCCCTTCCAGCGAAGCATAGGGACAGGAAATTTTGTACAAGCGGTTTGTTGCAATCAGAATCATTATTTATCTTTCATAATAATTCTAGATTAATGACAGTAGTGTCTAACGAATATTTTAACAGATGAGAGCCCTCAGGGAATGTATTCCTTCAACGGCATCGACATGCGTTTTCTTTAATAATTTGTAAATGTTCTAGTAAAAAAGCTAGTTTGTTGGTTTTCAGGATTATTAGATTTATTCGAAACATTTCTAGCATGTACGAATCTTCCAATAAATTAATTAATATTTTTACTATATGAGACGTATGAGAAGCATTATCGAACACGTAATGTATCGATTCAGGGGAAAGTCGAACTGGAAATGACAATATTGTCAGCGGAGGAAGCCGACGAACAACCTGCGGGCAAAAGAAGGGACCCGCCTCAAGAACTTCCGCCCCCAAAGTATGACGGAACTTAATTAAAAACTATGAAACATTGTATTCGCGGGGTGCAAAAGTTTTCCGTGCGGGAGAACGTATCACAGGAATGATATTTTTAACAAAATTCTTATGAAAAGTGAACTTGCCATAAACTTTTCCCTTTGTTACAATCTAATCATTAGCACGTACTCTATTTCTACGAGAACTTTTTCGCCACTCTTTTAATTCAAGTTAACCCTGCAAGCCTCTATCAACGTTTTAATAATAACAATCTGCAATATCGCCTCGAGAATTTCCGTATAACAGAGTCTCGGTTAACGGACAATAGCATAACAATTAATGGCCGCGGTGTTAGCATAGGCGATCAGATTATCGATTTCTCGTTGTAATTAAGCGAATCTCGCGGCGGCTATTAATCCAGCATTACATAATTAAATGTGCATCGACACGGCAATCTACGAAACCCGTTGATGATCATTCTTTTCTGGAAGCTTGATTAATCGGAGTGACTGATCTGAATAACTCGATCATTTTATTTTCAATTCTAATATCAAATTGGTACACTATATGCACTTTAAAATTCTTTTAACTATCATTGAATTATATTCTGAGATTTTTAGCAACGAAAGCCATTGACGATCATTCTTTTCTGGAAGCTTGATTAATCGGCGTGACTGATCTGAATAACTCAATCATTTTATTTTCAATTATAATATCAAATTGTTACACAATATGCACTTTAAAATTTGTTTAACTATCATTGAACTATATTCTGAGATTTTTAGCAACGAAAGCCATTGACGATCATTCTTTTCTGGAAGCTTGATTAATCGACATGGCTGATCTGAATAATTTGATAATTCACACTATATCAAATTCATAAATATTTTTAACTATCACCGAACGATTTTAGTATCATGGGTAACCACGATATTCTGGGATTTTTAGCCGACCAGATACTTCGTTCTCCTGGTTTCGAAACCCGTGGAAAGCGTTTCGTTACGTGGTCTGTCGGTATTACAAATGGCGAATCATCGGCTGCCTGGTGGTAATGCTGTTCGCCTTGCTATTCGCCATGGGGATCTACGCGTTCCCTGGATACATGGTGAAGCGCATCGTCGGGGCTTAAATGACGAATTGCCGGAGACCAAAGGATCATCCACAGAGTGTCATCGTTCATCGACACGCTGATGGAAGAAGTGACCCGAGGAAACGGTCAGAGGCAGACCGTTAATGAGAAACTGGGTCACTCGGCAGATATATTATCGATTCACGACTACTTTAGACCGATAGCCACACTATTTGGCCATCATTAATTGTAGAATAACACGATTCAGTCACCTTGGTAATGGGCGTTTTAACAATTAACGAGCGGTGTTAATTCAAGGCTTTAATGAATAGCTCCCAGTGCTTTCTACGGCTACCTCAACCATCGATTTTCGAAGAGGACGAATATAAGAGTTGCCGAAATATGATAGCTGCGCGTTTTGTTTGTTATTTGGACACCTGTTGTGTATCTTGATCATGCATTTTCTACGACAAAAGTGTTCTGTGATTTTCAATTTATTCTATAATTTATCTTGTATCTTTCCAGATTTTAATATAACAGAATAACATCTAATATCATGTCCTATTCTCTGTACGATAAATATATCCAATATTGTAAGAACCTGGCTTTTGAATTTTTGCAACCCATTCATCAGAATTCACGAATAAAAATAGAAATTGTAAAATGAGAAGAGAAAGGTCAGACAGACTGTACAGCACAAATTACTGTCTTCGTGAACTTCAGCCTTTCAGTAAATCATTTCTGAATCTCGTAAAGTTCTGCGTTCGCGGGGGCACAATTTTACCGAACTTCTATAAGAGAACGTAGAAAAATAAAACAATTAAAAGTGATGTGCGACGGAAGTTCTCGTCGACTCTTTCCAATTTCCCGGATTAATATGCGCGTCGCGAAACGTTCCCGTGTTCGGTTTAGTATAAATTTCCTAAATCCACAGCCATCCGCTACAGCAGGATCGCAAATCGCGTCGAAAGTATCCTAAAATAGGTCGTAAATCAGAAGCAGAAACTTTCGAAACTCACACACCACCGTCCGCGTTGCGCCACGACTTCGACGAAAATGAAATATGGATAGTCCACAATTTCCAACGTCAAAGGTCCCCTTCCGCTTTTCGCGGAACCCTTCATAAAGATCTGCTTCATCGCTCCACTTTCCGTATCGCGACGAGTGCGCTTTAAAACCCTTTCAGCAAATATAAATCTCGCGACGACCGGTTGCTCGACGCATTAATCAGATTACAACCAAGTTTCACGCCTGCTGGTTGCTCGTTAGCGGACTCTCCATTAAAAATTGTCATACGCCTTCGAGACCGCATTCATGGTCTTCCATAAATATTTATACTATCTTCATAAAACATCCGAGCTCCATTTCCTCTTTTCACAAAATGTGCGAGTCAACACGTAAAATTTAATCTCCCACGACTTCTAGAACTGTTATTATATTTTAAATGCAAATACTTATTTTTTAATCTTTATTATTCTTTCTTATAGACGGACTGAAACCCTTTTACATAAGTGTTTACAATAAAAAAAAAAAGGAGAAAGATACAAGACTACTCGTCTAATAACAAAGAAAGGACGTGCACAAAAAGAAAAAAAGTATAATAATAGTACAATCGATATGGTATAATCATATAGTCCTGCGTAGTTGCATTTTAAAATTTTGTAAAGATTCAATGGAAAAATCACTACGATTATAAATAGTGCATGATTAATGAAACATTTACGCTCATGACACTCCTCGGATTCAAATGAGTCCCAACACGATACAATTTTGATCGGGTATCGAGCTTGGTATCATTTCAAACAGAAAAATGTCACAAATATGACGGATCTAATGTTCAAGTACAAATAGTCGTGCAACATCAATCTTGTATATGAAGAGAGACCAATTTTCTGGGAACGTTTCCCTCAAGACGAGTACGGCGTTTTTAATCGTGGGGCTTCTCGGTTAATCTGTTTGGAGTTAACGAAGAGCGAAGTGTCTGCGCGATTAGAAATAGCTTCTACCGTTGGGAAATTGTTGTTCGGATTCGGTTTTTCCTATTGTTCGCGTTCGGATCACGGCAGAGTGCTGTCCGCCGTTCTATTCCAGGCGGTCAGGTGGAAAAGAGGCGACGTGACGTAACGAGAAGATCAATAACTCAACCGTTTTATTCGAAAGTTTATTGAACTCGCGGAGTTTTCTTAATGTCGATCGAGGGTCGTCGTGTTTCGCGTCGGCCGACACGGGTCCCGGTCACTTTTACGACATCGGCGGAGAGACGCGTTCGATTTCTTTTGTGTCTTTCCTTCGTTCTTGCGCCGTTCCCCGCCCTCGCCGCGATAAACCTCTTTACGGCTGAACTCGAGGGGACAGTTCTAAGTAATCTAATCTTCCTTTCCGGCAGATGGAGCACCGACTTCGACCGCAATTCGCGATTTTCCGGCCTGCGGAAAAAGGATGCGTTCCCCGACGAAAATGAATGGAACCGAAATTGCGAAACACTATTCGCAAACTTTCCACGCTATCCGTAGATTTATCGACCACGAGTATTTCTCGTAAAAAAAAAAATATTTACGATGACCGATCTCGATCGACGTGTAAAAACAATGCAGGTTTACCACAGCTTAAAATAGGAGAGGTGAACGCGTGTTTCGAACTTTTGACCGGTGCTCGAAAAAGTGCTCCAGTTTTTTTTATTAACATCGGCCGCAATTCTGTCGCGTCCGCTGTAAATATTTACAGGCGGAAGAACTGCTGCGAAATATGTAGCGCGAAACGATGAGTTCCCTAGACAGCGGACGGCGGAAACACGTGGAAAGTTTTATCGGTTTCGGTATCGGAAGAGATAGGAAGTATACGTCTTCGTGAAGTGTGTATCACATCTCTATATTTTCTTTCCAAGTGAAACTTTTATCACCATTACGTCTTGCTATTGATATAACGGACGGTGGCGAGGCTTCTCGGAACTGCTGGGAACATTTGTTTTTTTTTTTTTTTTGTTTTTATAGAAATCGGGTAATGGACGCCGTTGTTTTTGCAGCTTTTATCGCGCACTCCCGACGATTCCGTCGAGCATGATTGACGTACGACTGCATGAAACGGATGTGGCCGAATGCGCCATACGGAACTCGTAACTATCGTTCGCAAACATCCTACGTTTGTCGGCGAGTCCGTCTTCTGGAAGTGAAAATACGTTGTCACTGCGGGTTTTATACACTTGTGGCAAACATATACATCGAATGCGAAACAGTAAAAAGTTTTGAATCTGTTTTTCAATTAATTTGACGGAACACTTTGCATAGAAACGTCGATATCATTTTGGAATCTTCGTGGCCTTACGTTGCCCTAGTAATTCGGAAACGAACATGACACATATTAGGTCGGCGAATAAGTCGTCCGCCATCTTTGTCCTCCGGAATCATCAATAAATTCTCGGGTTTCCTGATTTATGACGCATGGAATCTCGTGTAACCCTGGATCGCAAGATCTCTGACGATAATTTATCGTCAGGAAGCTTTGTGCTTTCATGTGATTTGTTCGTATCAACTAGAGAAACTTTAATTAGACCTTCTATCATGCACCATTATAGTTAGACTCGAAATCAGCTATTGAATTTGTAAGTACTGTGCCATGCAAGTATATTATATTTTCACTATCCACTTAGCAGTAGCGATATGATAAACGATTTGTTCAGTGAAATATAAATTATCAATGTTTGCATCGTCGAGAAAATTAATTTGAATCAAGCACCGAATACTGCAGTTAAACATGATTAATGAACTATAATGTGTATCGCGAATTTAGGGGTGCACACGATTTTTCTTCATTACTGTTCCGGATTAACGAATATTAATGAATGGG
This sequence comes from Lasioglossum morio, assembly GCA_916610235.2. Lineage (NCBI taxonomy): Eukaryota > Metazoa > Arthropoda > Insecta > Hymenoptera > Halictidae > Lasioglossum > Lasioglossum morio. The sequence continues at coordinate 1,790,638 of OU744324.1, read as the reverse complement.
AAGAGTAATGCAGAATGTAATGCACTTAACTGATCCATACAAGGTGTATTCCGATTATTTTCCCTTGGGTTCCCTTGGGATTATTCTCCCAATGGTTCGAATAAATACAGAGATCATTCTATGAAACATCAACAATAGAATCTGTAAACTGTAAATCTGAAAAATCCTCGAACCACGAATTTTGAATTTCTCTTCAATACATTATGTGAAAACATCATTATGTCGATCGTGGATTTTTACTAACAATATTTTGATGCTTTCAGCGCACTGGTTCGATCAATTATTATTTTAAACACTATTTGCAAATTACCACAATAATTATTTTCGACGTTTCGATCTTTCTTTAGATCATTTTCAAGAAAAATAGAAGAATTGCGTCTGTAAATTATTAACTTAATTATATTTTGTTGTGCGTTAATTTCACGAAAAAGAGAAACCTGTTACCTACTTGCTTAGTGCAAAAGAAAAAATTGTTTAACTTTATAGAAACTATGTTTAAAATAATAATTGATCGAACCAGTGCGCCGAAAGCATGAGAATATTGTTACCCGGGAAATGTTCAGCTCGTCACAATTTCGTTCACCGATATTATCCGTGTTGCAATTTCGTCGATATTTGCAGGGTGTCTCAGAATTTGGTCTGGCAGTGTAAACACGTTGCGAATCAATGACCGGAGGAAGGGGTGAGCGCACGCGAGGCCTGAGTTGCAGGTTCTCGCAAACGGTTGGATCCATAGTTCACGACTGTAATTCGCATTGCATGCTGTTCGTCGAAAAACCGTGCCGGGCCGAGGAGTCGGGCCAGGTTGGTCGTCTCACGGGAAACCGTTAAACCGTCTCGAAACTAGACGCGATTTCAGCGGGTTCGCCGGAGCCCGAGTTTGTCAGCCGAGTCTTCGAGCGTGGGCGTACGGTGAATTCACTTATTACGAGCGAGCGGGTCACGCGAATGCATATGCAACCCCACAGGGAGAATGCATGCATCGAATCGCGCGCCGGTACGTCGACTAAATTCGGACTTAATGCATCGCGTGCTCTATCCGTCCGAGTATCTCCCGATTGCGGGCCAATGACCCAGCTACGATGAAAAGTTTCCCTAACCCCAAGACCGGCTCGACGATAACGTCGAGATTTCGCCCGACGATTCCGCGCAGGAATCCGCCAACGCGCGGAATTATTGCAATCGGTCCCGGTAATAAGATCGCGCGCGTATCTTGCGGTAACCGGAGTCGTTAAACGCCCCGCCCGGCACCTGTGTTCCAAATAGCAAAATGTGGGAAAATTGGTCCCGTTAATTAGCCGCTTTTCTACGGGTTCTCGTTAGACTGCGGTTACACCATCGCGATTCCAGAATCGCGTGCGAACCACTTGGCTCGATGCATCTTTGCACACGTTCGCCGCCGCATTTGCAAAAATTAGAGGACATCGAAGAATTCGCTTAGCGAAACAGTCTGACACGTTTAGATTTATGATTATGAATTACCGCTTCGGACCTCTTGCATTTTGCACAACTTTCTAAAATTTTAAAGGTGAATTTCTTTTCGATCGAAATTTGAATATATTATGAAATTGATGATTTCGCCGCCAGGTTCGATCATTTATAGAGAACAACAAGTGTGCAAATATTTAAACATGTTTCTCGACGTTTCGATCCCTGTGTGGATCTTTCTCAAAGAGACATTTTTTGCGTCTGAAAAATAGTATATGTGTAATATATTTTTTTGGAAAACCATATTGTGACACAGCCGTTTGAACCAATAAAAGAAAAGAAAATTAATATACGTATTTGCTGTGGCAAAAAAGTGACAACGTCGAAACGTCGAGAAACATGTTTAAATAATTGCACACTTGTCGTTCTCTATAAATGATCGAACCTGGCGCCGAAATCATCAATTTCATAATATTTCTAAAATTTTGTCCGACATCTATTTTGCCAAATTCGAACATCAGCACACTTCGGACAGAGTTTCTCGGTCTATTCGTACCAATTTCCAGTCACATCATTAAGCTCGTTGATTACATTAGTAAATTGCAAACATTAGATGCAAAGTACACGCGCGTCAATACGGTGCGTATATGTATGTTAATCGCGAGAGTGCCGTTAGCTAGATTAACGGAATACATGGTTTTTTAATTTATATGTGTGATTGGCGAACCGAAGTTACATTCGCCCTGATCGCGATACTTATAAGCGTATCAATTTACAATTATCGATCGAGATAGAGACGGAAGTCGACAGAGGTTTTCTCGATTGCTCGCGGCAGGTAAGATCTCAGCTTTATTCTTTTTTATTAAACGTATATTAACGTGCGAACAATGATCGGTTGCACTTCAATCAAGTGGCATTGTGCGGCTTGAAAAATGACTGGACGCCGAGCAGCTCGCGACTAATCAGGAAACGAACCGGGGATATGTTTCATTTTCCATCGCTTGCGAGAACCTTAAATGAGATATTACTCGACACCGATGTAGAAGACACAGGAAGAGACGTTCCGTGGAAAAGTTATAGCTAGATGGAAAGCAATTCTTTAACAACTTCGCTCCTGTCGACAGTTTCTGCCATCTGTGCCGAAACGAACGCCATCGCTCATCTCGGCGTCGTATTATGCTCTAGATAATAGAACTGTTAAACAGAACGCCGCGAAATATTGTTACAGATTCATTCATTTTCAAAATGATAAACGAACCAAATTTCTAATCATCGTCGTCTCCCCTTCTTACAAAAATTATTAAATCTCGCTCCATTTTAATCCCCTCGGGCTGGTTTCCCGCAAGAAAACTCCTGAGCGTATAATGCAAACTTCCCGAACTTTTAATTTCGCCTGATCGCCGCGGCGACATAAAACGAAACGGCGAGGAGGTCGCTAACGACGGGTAGGAACGAAAGAAAAATCGCCGGACGGTAATCCCATTCCAAGGAGAAAATTCGTTACAGCGGCTGGTGTAATGGCTATGGAAAAATTTATTCGAAGTATGTGTGTATGTCTTTGTGTACGAGACTGCGGGGAACGAGTTTCTCGGCATGGTTGAATTTTTCAGAACGGCTGGAAAATGGCGCAGCTGCGTTAATGGCAGAAACGGGGCCGCTGCAAGAAGCGAAACCATCGCGAGCCACCGCGCGGCGCGGCGGTTTACGGCATTTCCTATGGGGGTGGATGGCTAGCGTGAAAAACCGCACACCTACATACCATCGTACAAAACGCGAAACGAATTTCTTCGCCCGCGGAATTTTCACAACGACCGAGGGGAGCCGATTGTTGGCCGACCGCCAGTTATCGGATCCCTATTACGCGCCGCCCATTAATATCGCAAACGTAGACACACGTTCGTGCCGTGAAAATTTAACGCCGCGGGTTCCCGGAATGGCAGCGACGGAATAAATTTCTCTACATTATTTAATGACCATAAATCGCGGCCTCCTTCCGTGCCACTTTCGCGGACCGCCGACTTTTCTTCACGACTTCGCATTTACTTTCCAACACCTGCCGCCGCGACACCGATAACCCCGCATATTCGCCAGGTACGGCATCACCGTGTTGATCACGCCATCTTTCAGTCGACGATTTACTAACCTACAGGTTTTTGTCTTTCCCGGCAACACGGTAATACGGATCTTTAATTGCTTCACAGCATGAAAAAGCTAGCCTGCAGCGTTCCATTAATCGCAACCACTCCCGCCGTAAAATATGGAGGAAGATGTGCAGAAATTATTAGTTATAATATTTTAATGTTAAACAAAGAGACAGAAATTATTAGTTATAATATTTTAATGTTGTGGAAACATATGCAATTACGGTAATGCTGTGTAAACAGCATCGACAGAGTTTATTTTCCATTGCTTCGTATTTGCTCCACGTTTAGCAACACACATTCTGCGACATTTTATGTTTTCGTAACTCACCCCTCTACATATTATATTCTCCGTATTTATAAACGGAGATTTTCCCATATAAATAAATGAATAAATAAATAATAGATCAGGTGACATGACCATCGATGGCTCATGCGGCATGAATGAAAGGTCACGCGAACAAATGTTTAACGCACGTGCAGCGCACAGACTTCTAACATTGACAAGATTCAACAATATCCCTTGCGAACCTCATAATTATTTTGACAATACTACAATTCTTGGTAGAGTATATAATATAGTACATATATACTTAGATACACAATAAAAAAATGTGAAACGAGTTGTTCGATCGTAATTTGCCAAAGTTCGCAGAAGTCGAGGGATTTTGACGCGTCGCGTGAAGTTATCGACGATAGCGGCGACTTCGTAGCCGCGGAACCGGGGCTAATGAGTATTGCAGCAATCGCACACGCAACTTTTGTGGCATTCGTGAGCGGTTGTTTCATTTCTCGATCGACCGGATAGCAATCTGGCCGAGCAGTTGTTCACCGACGGCCTTATCTATCAGGCGTAACGTTAATATATGTCGCCGGTCGTGTACACTTCAAATTTCAGGTTGCCATGGCGACGAACACAGCGCGGGTGCAGTGAACAATCGACAATGAATGTGCACTGTCACGGCACGATGCAACACTACTTCCACAGGTCTCCGACATTCGTGCGAGCGAAACGAGCAAACCATCTTCTCCGTATGTACGAAACCCGACATCCACAGAACGAGAAACTCTGTCCTGAAAAAGTTTCCGACGCAAGACAAATTTCCAGATGCCCAACCAACCACCCACCCCTCTCCCGTTCTTACGAACGGAATGACACTCACGCGAAACCCTGAAACGAGCAGAGCTGGGGAAAATAGTATTTTACATAGTAAATAATAACTAATCCTATTTATTTTAAAGTATATATGCTACTTTGAAAATGAAATATTTTATTTGATGCAGTAAGTTTTGAAAATAACATTTTATTTAAAGAATATTGAAAATATTTCTATTTTGTCTTTTTATTTTCAATTTCAAGTTTCAATATTATTGCTGAAAATTATGATTCGAAATCAATGCATTTACGAGTGTAAATCGTTTCTTAACGATAAGATGAGACTGTATGTCTATGCGGTTTCTCAGAGTGTTATAGCAATGCAAAGAGTAAAATATTTTATTTCGTTGTTTAGACTGCTAAAATAGAAGTATTTTATTTTGTGGATCAAATTGTTGAAATAGAAATATTTTATTTTGAGGTACGGAATTATTAAAATAGATATATTTTCATTTTCGAACTTGTATACCTTATTTAAAATAATATTATAATTAAGCAAAATAAAATCGAAAATATGAAATAGTATTGGAAATATTTGTTTCGCCAAGTAATGCCCACCTCTGTAAACGAGGTTGCGAACTTTCTGGGGAATTCCGCGAACGATATTTCCGGATTTAATGTATTAACGATATGAGCAACTTACGATCGAGATGATCAACAGGGTTTAACAATAAAATTTTTAGCACAATTTTTCGCACGAACACACTTTAACCTTCCCTTAAGCTGACCTTAAACCTTCTAAAACGTGCACCTTGAACTAACGATGCTGCATTCGATTAACATTATAATCTGCTACGGTTCGTTCTGGTTAGCTTTTTAATTGCATAGTGCATAGTGATAAAAAGTTTTTGATCACCTGGTGGAGCGTATTTCAAAGATAGGATCTTGAATATACGAGATAGCCTTATCCCGTTGTTTTTGTGAAACGGCACCTTATAATTTGTCCGCTGACGGTTTCGCAGCGAGTGCTTTGAGTGCTTTTTACGAGACTCCTCGTGTTCCGACGAGGATGTTGTTTGGACGAAACTTGATACCGTTTGAAAGGCAGAAGCTACGATGGCGCAACGCTTTTTCTTGAATTATTCGCGACATCGTCCTCGCTGGTGCTCGAGCGAACGCGTTTCTTTAACAATTGAAAAGTTGCCGTTACGGAGAACGATTACTGCAAAGTTAGCTAGATGACACCGACGAGTGCTATGTTTCAGTTTTATAGTTGATGGTTACACGGCACTTACACTCTTCGAGTACGCTTCGTCGCTAAAAGTTACACGGAAGTTTGCTCGAACCACCCTGCTGCAATTTTTAAGCTCGTTCAGACTGTTAAAGTGTCAAATGCAACGAATGATTCTGTTAATCTAAATCAGTCAAGAACAATCTGATCTTATCGCCTCTCCAGGAGGTATCGCGCGACTGACCTTTTCGAAAATTGCAAGGACGAAAATTTCAATTATGCTGATCATTCTGCAGACCCAGTGTCGCCGGAGACCAGTGGACAATGCTGAAAGCGTCGCAAAGGTCAAGCACAGATTAGTTTGTCAGTTGACGATCCTAGCAATCGATATCATTGCAACGAAAATGTTTCAAGATTCTTGAAAGAAGGTGGTTTACATGCACAAGACTCGATTTCCCGTATGAAGCGACCTCGTAACCCTTAGTCTCCTACGGGCATCCACTTCTAAGGGTTGCATCACAGTCCGTCGGGAAATCTTCGGATATCGGGATAACCCTGTCACGTAGCAATATTTATGCGAGCAACATATGACATCGCGTACATTAATTAACGCGCGGCTTTAAACGCGCTCTTAAAATTCGCGGGCTTCGGGGAAACATTGTCCCTCCGGAAAAAAATAGTCGTTGTGCTCGTTAATGTTTACCGTGCCGTGGGTACGGATTCCACGGGCGAATATTAATGCCCGTGGAAATGGCTTGCGTGGATCACGTGTTCCGAATTATGGTTATCTGTTTCCGCGGGGGAAAAAAGGGAACAGTGTAATTAACGTGGCGTGGACTGGTTTATTGATGAAATAATACGTTACAGGTAAATGCTGAGAGGGGTGATCGCGTTTGGACGACGCGTGGGGCTGGTTTTTACTTAAACGAGTATTGTGTATGGCAGGATAGTCGGGTGACATTTCTTGTTGAATTTGAACTGTTGAAAATTCCGTTATCTAATGCTTCGTACAGGCCTAAACAGCGCGCCGAACATTTCAACGAACTGTTAAATTCTTCTCGATCGAAATTAAGATATATAATAAATTTAATGATATCGGCGTCAGGTTCGATCATTTTTAATTTAAAAGAAACGAGACAGTTCTTGAAAAACAACGACAATCTACTCTTACTTAAATCTGATAAGGGAAATACGACAGTTCTTGTAGATAAACAATTTTATATTTCTGAAGTTAATACAATGTTAAATGATCAAAATACTTACAGGGTTAGCAAATTTCAATATACTAGCACGTTTGAATGTGAAGCTAATTCTTTAATTGCTAAATGGGTAAAAAATGGACAATTAGATGAAAATTTAGGTAAAAGATTAAAAACACTATTATTAGCTGAATTAGCCTGGAGAATTATTGTTTCTTCCATTGGAGGTCCCACGTACAAACTTTCTAAATTTCTAGCAACCATACTATCAAAAATAGTTGGAAAGTCAAGGTTTCACACTGTTGGCAGTTGGCAACTAGTCAAGGAACTGAGAACACTACACATTCCTTCTGACATGCAATTGATTTCTTTGGATGTCATTGCATTGTTCACTAATGTTCCAATTGACTTAGCGTTACAGGTGGTTGATCGTAGATGGGATGAGATTAAAGAGTTTACATCGATACAAAAGGAAGAATTTCTCAAGGCAGTAAAATTCGTATTGGAAGCTAATGTGTTTTCGTTTAATGGTATCTTTTACAAACAAATATTTGGTACAGCCATGGGTTCACCCATTTAAAAAAAAAAAAAAAATGATCGAACCTGGCGCCGATATCATTAAATTTATTATATATTTCAGGGAACGTTTCGACGAACGCGAATGGGTAGCACTTGCAAATCTGTTTGCAGGGCAGATACAGCATATCCTAAACATTCATAATATATAGAATTATTAAATAGACATTTTACAAATAATATTATAAACACATTTTCTGTATTTCTTTGTGTAGCTTGTCACCGCTGCAGCTTTCACAGTTGTTCGCAAAAAATTCTGGAAATAGCAAAAATCCATTCATCCACAGTTTAGGTCTGTACGAAGCATTGGATTATTTTATTGCCAGGAGAGAGCGTCTTGCAGTTTTAAGGGATGAAGAACGTGTTAGTTAAATTATTTCGAAAACGAATGGATGATGAAAGTTCCGCGACAACGACAATGCAATCAGAACAGTTTTTTTCCATGATTGCACTGTTGTTACTCCCTCGTTTCCATTAAAAACCACAGACACACGGTGCAGAGAACCATACACAGAAGTTCCACGGCGGGCGTCGCGTCGTTCACCCCTCGGCCGGCCACGTGACCCGAATGGTGCCGACCGGGAGTGCGACGGCCCTGAGCGTCAACCGAGACGTACGATCGTCGGCGGCGCCGGCCGACGGCGCACGAGGGCGTCGCGAAGGTAACCACGTTTTCTACCCTCGTTTTCAGTCTGTCGTGGTTTGTCCTGTCGGCCGGCTGACGCGGCGTCAGCACGCGTGTACACCACAACCCCCTGTGTTCTCTCTACCGCTCTCCCTCGGCTCTCGTGTGTTTTCTACCCTTCATTCAATCTTTACACCCGCGTGTTGTTACCCGTGTTTCGTGTACATCTCGTATCTGTGCCTCGTGGAGATTGAGACGACGTGCGTAACCCGCGCGCACGAGAGAGAGAGAGAGAGAGAAAGAAAGTATACACGGGTAAACTCGAGAGAAAGCGTCGGACACGACAGAGCGTGTGGGGGTGAACCCGGTGGTGGCGTAGGGAGAGGCCAACGTACACACACGGAAAATGCACCGGGCCAAGTGAATGCAAAACATCGGTCAGTGTTTGGTGTGAAGTCAGTTTCTTTGGTGTACAAGGATACCGAAGAAATCGTATTTTGCCGCGGTCGCGAAATTCGGCGACGGCCATCCGGGACAGTTTTCGATATTGCTTGACGGCTTTCCCCCCTCCCGCCCCTGGACCGGAACCAACGGGAGAGGACATGCATCCGGAACGACGTATAGTGAACGGATGAACGCGAGCTTTGCCGCTCACCACCGCTGGATGCAGCTGAGGGACGCTGAGGTAAGAGTTCAATGTACGCCGACGGCGTCGTTGGCACGCGAGACTTCGCCCCAGAAAAATAAACCGCTCGACGGATACAGCTCGACAGGTATTTCGTTCGTAGTAATGCATCCCTCCTCTCTCTCTCCCTCTGTTTCGGTTTCGCTCCGTCGCTTTTTTCGCCAAGTCGAGAGTTTGTTGTGGCACGGGCGTACTCGATCTCTCGATCATGCGTAACTTGCGGTCATCCCCTCGTGGCACACTCGAGGCGCGTCTCGAAATTAATTAACCGGCTAAGGTCTCGCGTGCGATACCGATGCGTTTCAACACCGGTGGATTATTTTAATTGGACTTGCTGGTTGACGCGTTACGGTTTCCTGGGATTAATTCCTCCTCGATGGCGGGGGCCCGTTTTGGTGGGGTTCACTCGTTGGCTTTCAAATTTGGCGCCTCCGTTGATGCAAGCTTTAGGATGTGCTTGTGTATAAACTATTTATTATTGTGTTTCTTATTCTTAACATATTGTTCTGTAGTGCGACTGTACTTGTGTTGATCTCTAGAGTCTAGAGGGTTCGAATGTGGCGCCTTTTTCTTTAGGAGGGCGGAGATTTTCAAATTCGTCTAATAAGGCAAATGAATTTCGTAATTTATTTAGAATTACAGCTATTATTTTATTCACGAGCTTCGCCAGCTGTAACGCTTGTAAAAAGTGTATATCTGATTTAAGTTGAGATTAGTACTCCGTGTGCTAGCTAACGCGAATAAATATTATTTTTATCAGTTTTTTTACTCTTTTCTAACGACTGCAGTAGAGGTGGGTTATTGTTATTATTGTTGCCTAGCGTGTAATGTCTGCTCGGTTTAATACTTTGATATATGCTCTTTTAAAGTGGATTGCGCTTTGCTTTGTAATAGCTTTTTCTATGCATTTATATTAACGGCGTGTTTGTCGGAGAATTGGAAACGCGCTGTTTGTAACGATGCTACAAAATTACGTTGTTGTTTACGTTGTCGGTTGTTTAAATACATGTGCCAGCGCAGCTCGTAAGCGTAGCCGGGAAATGAAAATTTAATGGCGCGCGTCGATTGTTTGTTCGATCGTCGCGCAATACGACCGTTTCGTAAATTATTACTGGGTCGATCGGTTTACGAACTATGCCCTTCAACATTTTCTTATTCCGCTTGATGGTTTATTTAAGTTTAAAGTTTATTGTCTCTGACGACACTGATAAGGATCGAATCGTTATGGGAGTCAGTACTCCGCTCAACATTTTATGCGATTGACGTACCGAAATGAAACCCGATAAAACGAAAGAACAATACAAAACGGATTTACGTAAACATTAAAATATTCGGTCGAAGGATTTGTTAGCATTAAACGCTCGATCGAGTTAAATTCGTTATTTATTCAAGCTCTCGATGTAATGAACGGTTGATTGAAACATGGTTTTAAAAGCGTCATAATCCAAACATTGTGGTCTCACACGCAGAAACTGCCCTTCGCACGAATAACCATGAAAAATTTATTCAATGGAAATCGACGCGTATCGTTTTCACATGATATTTCAAAAGAATTATTCGTTACCCTTTCGCATCGAGAATTTTGAATTATGAAACGCAAGAACGGATAAATCTGCGGAGCGCGAAGGGTTGATTTCTGAAGTAACGGGAACTTTTGTCAGGAATTTCTAGCTTGTTTCTGCAGGGGGTGTCAATTAAGAGCTGGTTAATGGGGGTGATTTATCGCGGCCCATTTTTCGGGGTTAATGTACTCGGTGAGTGGTCGGCGAAAGGGGGCGGAATTTATTAACGGTAGCCACGAATAGATAAGGCCTGTATTACGTATGCAACCGGTAGCGGGTCGACGCGTGTAAGAGCGTTGAAAAGAGCGCAAATCGACCTGGAAGCACGTAATTTATCCGGTCGCCGACGTGGTGACGATAAGGCGAAGGGTGGGCGAAGAAAAACCGACGAAATAAGGGATTAGCCGTTGCCTCGTTGGACCTGCTAAAAACGAGAGACAGAAATCTCCGATGAAAACCTTCCGTGTCTTCGAGACACGTTTTCCGCTTACTGTCCCCGTAAATTACGGGGTGTCGAGGTCCAAACACACATTTTTATCCGAGCGAAATAAAACCTTGGGAATGGTTCACGATTAGCCGGTGCATTAAGCTAATTACCCGACCAGCAGGACGGATTTGTTTTATCTCTAGGGGATAAAAAATATGAAAGCAGCTTCGATACAGCGGTGGCGGAAAAATGAATTTACGCGACCTGAAGGGATCTTTAAATTCCATTGTTTCATGCCCGTCTCGGCTGTAAATTAAAACGGGACACGCTGTACGGCATTATTAAATGATTACAACCGTGCTTAACATGCGTAAAGTTTCCTGTCCGCTTGCAGAAAAACGGTGTTCGCGGGGAATCGCGAGAACGAGGAATAATTCGAAGCAGAAATTCGAGCCCAGGGGCTTATGAGAATAGTTACCGGAATAAAATAGTTTTTACGAGTCGGAAAAGGAGGAGGGGAGAGGTAATAACCGTCTTGCAGCGTTCTATAATTCATAACTCAAAAATGTGCACGATATTGTTCGTATAAAATCGCGTGCGTAGCTGGCCGGTGTTCAAATAACGCGCGCCGGACGTGGCCGCAGCCCTCCGCTTTAATTCCTCATATCCCGACGAATGAAGCGTCGTATTAGAAAGCAGCGCAGAATTTTTATGCCTCTCATTTCGCACGAAGCATGTACACGTTGCGAGTTACCCTGTGCACCCCTCGTTCCGCCGTGCACCAAACTAATTAAAACATATTCTTATCGGACCTAACGGGCGGGCTTGCGGATCATTAGAATAAAACGACTGTTCGAATTTTTCTCGCCAGCACTACGTAATTCTTCCCGGAAACGTTACATACATCCTAGTTCAACGAATTAACTGGGAAACTTAGTTCGTTTCGATTTTTAAGAATCGATTTAAGATTGTCTGGATACATATTTACAGAAAACAGCGATCAAAATGTTCGTACACCGCTCGCTACTGTAAAGAAGAAGTCGATGAATTATGTAGTTCGGGATAAGAAACGATAAGTGCGATTCACGCGGGAGTCATTTTGCAGCCAGAGACATTATGCGCCGCGTAAAAAAGGGACTGTTTACGATTGCTCTTAAAAACAGTATTGCGTTTTCATTGGGCCGAGGGTAGACGTTCAGCGAACGTGTCGGTGCTCCTTTATTTTGTTCTTCAAACAATGTACACCCTCGTACGATCGTAGAGGGTGCAAAAAGCGGGGTTGAAGGGGTGAGTTTATGATAAGAGGACGGAGGTTAGATTACGTTCGAGCGGTTTGTCGGGGATCGCACGATAACCCCGGATCGCATAATGAGACACGAGGCTTAAAATTCAAGGTATCGAGGCGGGGGAAGATGTATCGATAAGTGAAACGAATGAACTTTTTGTTACGATTCCGAAAACGGGGGTGTGATAACGATCCGGCCGACGGCATAAATTTTTCTAGCTGAACGTTCGTAATGGTCTTCTCCAGGGAATTTATGGTTGCCGGACTAGATACGCATCTTACTGGGCGTGTTACCTAGGCACGAAACTAGAATCCGGTAAATGATTTTCGAATCTTATATGGACAATGCGCGGCAATCACGGTCGGTCGGATAATTACTGGGAGACTCGTGGAATTTCTCCCTAGGGGACACGAAACTCAAATTACGTCTCTCCATATACAAATTGCAAATTTTCATGGGCGGATTTATTTTACAAGGAGTTCGGCCTGATTCCGCATAAAGCGGTCTAATTAAGTGCGCCGATAAATTGCGCCCCGCGAAGGTTCCACGGATAACGAAGTTGTTTCTGTATCGAGAAATTCTCGGATCTCTTTCTCTCTCTCTCTCTCTCTCTCTCTCTCTCTCTCTGTCTGTGTTTTCTCCGCCGGAAAAAAACTTTGGAATCATTGTTCCTCGTTCCCATTCTTCTCTCTTGAAAATCTGCTTTCTTCTCTTATTCACCCCCTAAGCTCGGATCAAACTTTTCAAGCTTCTTCCGTCCTTTTTGCAGATCTCCCCGCCGTTGAATGCGGTATTCGAGGAAAGCGTACACAGAGTAACTACAGTGCAATCTACGGTGAAAGCAAAATGAAAATGAGGTTGCTTTATATATTATTGTGTAGAGGAATGTGGAAATAATGTAATCAGAATCTCATGTAATCAGTTTCTGTTGCATACTTTTGTATATTCTTTTAGAAGGAAGAATAACTTACCTTTTTTACTGCAACTGCTTTTAAGGACATTTTCCCGACATATACTGTACAGTTACAATTTAAACCGCCTGTAGAACTCCGTTTAAATCAGCTTGTCTGCACGGGTCGGTCTCCTCGGCAGTGAACCGAAACAATAAATTCCCGAGTGAAACGAGGAGCTTCCTGTTCTCGTCTAGGAAATCTAAATATTCCATTTAAGAGAGAACTGTTCGGCCAGCAAATGGCCGACTTCGATAACGTTCCCATTCGCTTCGGGCCCGCGCCGCGGTCTGCCGTTTCGAAATGTCATAGCCGCTCATCAATCTTTATTGCGCCGGGGTGTTGCCTATCTCGATCACAGAGGGTTTCTCTATCTGTATGTTTTCTTTTTTGTTTTCCATTTTGCGAGGATGCATCACTTCGAGATCTCGGAATTAGAGTAGAAGTGGTCCGTAAACAGGCCGCGGCGATGTTTTTACGCATTGTAGGAGAGCGATCATGCGCGGAATGATGATGACGTTGTTAACGCGCGGCTCCTCGACCGTTGAAAGCACTGTTTACTTTTCGGGAAGGAGAGGGTCGAGTATGTTGTAACTGCAGCCGAGATAATCGCAACGTGGTTGCAATATGTCATGCGTCCCGCACCGTATTGCTCGCCACTAAAATGAAATAACGCCTCAATGTGCGAATAAATTTGCAAAACGCCCGCGGACCTACCCCTTTGCTATTTGCATCTCGATTTATTTCGGGATTGCCACGGATCGAACAACATAGTCTCTGAACTCGAAATGTCAGACGCGTGAGACGACTACTCATTATTCAGTCTGCACAAAGCAGTCAACTTTTCACCCGAAGATGTGAATGGTTTTAACTGTGGCAACATTCAGGCAACACTCACCAATGCGAAGTTGTCGTTTTATTTAACATGTTTTGAACATTATCATTTTGTCTTTAACAAAACAGAAAATGTTTATTCGATAGATTGTTTTCATAGAAGAAAGATCAAAGAATTGAGTTCAAAAATTGTTACTAATATCATGATATTTGTAATGTTATAAGTTATTAGTTTTAAATAATTAACTTCAGCCTTATATATTTATTGGAGGCTCTAGTCGAAAATTCTCTATTGATCCTTAAAATAACTTCGTTCTTACCTCAAAATAATCCAGTGTCCAAATTCATTTCAGACTCGTCCAAAACTCTTTTCTTTTTCGTAAATGTCTTTTGAGATTTAGATACTGCTAAATATGCATAAACAGGGAGTTAAAGTGTACGCGGAACGGTAACCGATCGCATGCAGGTTATCTTGAAGTTGAAGGAAGTTGTTCGGCTTAAACTGAGGGGTCGTTGGTCCGATATGTTTCGTATTTAGGAAACGGTGTAACAATTTGTCATGTATAACGATCCCGGGGAAAGATCCGCGCGGTGTTTTCCCATGCAACACCATGGACGTGAATTTATTGGATTCGAATCCGATGATGGATGGTGTGCTCGCGTGTCCAGACTATGATCTTCCCCTATCCGATGATTCTCGCGCGGATCGGTTTTCGCTCGGGACCTTAACGAAGACAAAACTGTTTCCGGGTTTTGCGCTTCGACGTAAGATATATTTTTCCGCTTCATCTTTCCGCGTTCTTACGAATACGTTCATGGGAGACAAATTTCCCCGATATTTCCAGTACAATGTCTGAAAAATAGCACCAATTTAGACACACGTATGCATTTTTATTTGAATTTGACAGATCGAAAATAACTGATATTGTGAGATTTTTAGCATAATACTAGCTGACCCGACGAACGTTGTCCTGTCCAAATTTCTATAAATTTATTTGTCGATAATGTAAATTCCTATTGAAATTCAAAGATTCAAAAAGCACTTTTAGTTTCTCCCGAATTTTCCATTTATCCAGGCAACTTATCCAATCTTTTTTCCCTAAAACCTTATACGGACTATTACGAACATTTAAAAAGAAAATTAGCCAAATCGGTCCAGCCGTTCTCAAGTGATGCGCTTACCAACGAACAGCATTTCATTATTATTTTGTATAGATGGTGGTAGCTTTAGTGTTAAATTGGGAGTTTATTTTCGTTGTGTGAGAATATTTTTAATTCGATGGGGAAATCTGAACAGCATGGAAGATTTAATAATGAAGTTCGTGTAAACGAGAGTATGCATTTAGATTGAGCAGAGCTACAGTTTCTGAGCACGTGTCCCACTTTGAGACCTACCGTTCCTGTCGGATCCCGCAAGAGACGTGTAAACGGCCTGCGGTGCTGACAGACACGAGGCCACTTCTGCATGTTTGAAAAAACAACTGGGAAAGTTGAAGCAACCCATTACACTCTCAACAATCAGCTTTTCATAAACACAGTTATCTTGGACGCAACACTTTGTGGTATTTTCGAGAGACAAGTATTCCTCTATCCCTTTCAATTCTCACTTATTATTCCATTTAGGTAATATTTCAGACCAAATTTATTTCGGTACTTCAAGTATTTCCTCTGAAGTAATCACACGAGTGATCCGATGTTAATTTAAATTTCGAAATGTACGAGGGCAAGAACACGAAGGTAAAATGTATTTTTTAATTAAAAATTGATAAGAATTAAAATATCTGTGTTCGCTGTTACCTTTGATGAGATCTTATACATTTACAATATTCCAATTCCAATTAATCAATATATGTATTTCAATTTGGCTAATTAATGGCATATTCTAATGCATTTCAGATAAGCTTTATATCCTGACAAGCAAACAGTTTGTGATCGTTTGTAAATCACAGGAGGATATGTATCTGCGTGCGTTCGAAATTTATCGTTAGCTCTGGCAGCTATAGTAGGACAACAGATATACATATGTATTAACGGCACGGGTAAATCGAAAAGAAAAGCAGGACTCGCGTGTTAAATTGTGTGGTTCAGCGATTTCTTCTATCATTGGAAAAATTACGAGTACCCAACGAATTTATCGAAATCAATGCCGCAGAAATAATATACACGGTCTCGAAAATCAGAGACAATCGTTGAAATTCCCTCGCGAACGTCTCGCGATTCCATTCGTCATGTGGCAGGGGGTATAAATTCGCGGAAAAATTCCGGACAGTCGGTCTCGCACTGTTCGCCCGTAGATCAAAGAACCCTTGACGCCTCGCGCAAGGATCTTCGGGGTGGGTCTGGTAATTTCCATGAGGCAAGACGGCTCCCGGCGACCTCAAAGGGCTCTGCTTCCGATGCCGCCCTCAGTCTCCACCCTCTTAGCATCCGCTCGCTTCCATCGCACTCAATTTTTAGAAGTCTTGAACGAGACAACAGAAACGCTCGAGACGCAGCAAAGCGCCGCTGCATTTCTTGAGGATAAGCACGAGAGGCACTTTGAACTTTCTTCCGGAGTCGCGACGAAACCACCCCCGCCTTTCCAACCCTTTCTGGAGAACAACCCCATCGTGCCCTGCGCCTCAACTTCGTAAGGCCTCTGCGATACTGGAACGAATAAAAAATATGATAAACATACGAGGGTCAGTCGAATAGGAACCTGATTTTCGATTAAAAAAAATTTTGCGTGACTATTTATGGACGAAACGGTAATAAAACGTATTAATACTTGTTCGAACCCCCATAAATCTCTTGTTACCATCTTGGTTTTTTCTCGCCCTTTCGACCCTGCATCGTTCGCTTTCGCTTTGATAAAATTCAATTTGTCCGCAGCAGAGAGCCGACTCGTACGAAAGAGTTACTCCTTTAATTTGTCTTTTTCCCCGACGTCATTTTTTCTCTCTATCCACTTCGCGGATAAGACGAGAGAGGATTGGTAAAGTCTGCCGATTCCTCTGGTGAATGGATGGCGGAGGCTCGAACGCGACGGTTCCGGGATTTTTCAATTTTCCGTCGCGCACACACCGAAAAGCAACGGTGAAATCGAACCACACGACACCCACACGCGTACGTACGGTCGTCTGTTCTGGTTAGGGTCACTCGACCAGATCCCGAGAGCAAATACCACCGGGGAGTCTTCCAAGGAAAGTAGATCTTTCGGTTTCATTGACATGGAAACCGGCGCGCACGGGATCCGATTGATGCTTCGGGGTGATATTCGATTGTCGAGCGGCGTAAAGCTCCGTATCGTCTGCACTGGTTTCCGAATTGCTTACAATGTTGGCTCTTCGTGTGGACCGTTCCCTTTAATCTCGCTGGGCCGTTGCGTCGAATCATTAAACAGTACCGAGTGCGTGATTTTATAGTCCGTCTTTACCTTAGTGTTCGATTTTATTACAGACTGGATTTGATTTTATTGTTTGAGTTGCGGGAATGCAGTAGTTCTGCTGTATTTGTACAGTAAATGGTATAGAACTTCCTTGATTTTATAGTCGACCTCTAACTGCATCGCCGATTCTACTTCGTGTCAAGTTGAATTTACTGTCGAAATTGCGTTACATGTACATCTATTAATTTTATAAGAAAAACAATATATTTATATGTTAAATACAGCCTTCTTTTCTTACACCTTGTACGGCGAACATGTTGTATTAAAATTTCGGACATTTTTCCCCACAGGATCTCACTACTTTGGAACAGTGGCTGCATCTTTCCTCGAGGGATGATTTCACCCAACTTCAAGATCCTCCAGGTTAAGCACTCCGTGTCTCGTATTTTGTGGAGATCATTTTTTCCCGAGGATTTTCTGTTCACTCGGTTGGAGAAAATCGAGGCCGATTCCAGTCACAATACACGCATCGCCACGACGTTCTCGAGACCTTCCACTCGGCTAAGCGTCGCAAAAGTTATTCGTCTTTTCAGCAATTGTTACGCGTCAGCTTCCTACGTCTCTCTCTCTCTCTCTCTCTCTCTCTCTCTCTCTCTCTCTCTCTCTCTCTCTATTTCCTTTCTATTTATACCGTTCGTGAAATGCATTCATCGCTATTGGACCACCCAGTGAGAAACGAATCAAAAGTACCGCACCTGAACACAGGGATTTCGGTGAGCTGCTTCGTAAGATCTACCGGCGATGTTGTAATCCTTTGTAAAAACGTGTGTACGTTATTCGTTCCGATCCTGAAAGCCGTATCGATACTCTCGACAGACTCGGCTATTTACAGCTTGCAAATCCCCAATAATTTTGAATGCATAAAATAGAACTTTTTTTGCAAATAATCAGCAAACTCAGGGGGAATACGTTTACTACGAGACAGTTTCAGTAATTAACATGAAATAATTATTTTATTGAACTCTTGTCTCACGTAATCGGTGCACAAGATATTTGTTGTGCGTAAAGATCCTTACTCCGGTGATAATATTCGTTAATACCGAGAGTTGAACGATTCTCCACGCTTCTCAAGCGATCCTCAAGACTCGCAAACTTCGCTAGTTCAAAGTTTCGCATCGCTCGACTCAGTCATTTCCGCGACATTGCACGAACGACGATAAATACTCTGCAGGCTTCTATGGAATATTAAACTTGTTCCATGGCACAATCCGCACAGATCGAAGTCGAACGGAGAGGCTCGTTATTTTCGACGTTAATGATTCCAGTTTAACTGCTCTTTAGCTTTTATTGTATTCCCGCAGTCACCGAGCAGTATGCATAGTATCTCCATCCATTTTATACTCCATCGTCTTTTCTCAGTTAACTGTGAGAAGCATTCGCAACTTTACCGTTCCATCAGCGATCTCACAGACTGTTTCAATTATCTAGTGTCATCATTGATCTTTTAAAAATGGTATCTATCATTAAACTGCGGATCTTCATGCATTAATGGCTTATGAATATGTTGAAAAATGCTATTCCCATAAAAGATACAATTCTTATTCTAGAACATGATCTTAAAATTTGTTTATACAAAATTCGAAATTGCATAAACATTCGCAGTCTGTCATTCTTGTGGACTGTTGTGTAGAAATCAGAAGATTTCCAACACTTCTGTAAAATAGTTTTCAAATTGGAATATCAGCCAGAAGGAAGATATTTCCCAGGTACTAAAGCGAAGATAAAACCATGGCAGAAATCTGGCGAGCGTGGTTCTGGCGACAGGTGTGCTAATTAAGAACGGTCCCATAGGCCGGGCTCTAAGCAGCTCCGTTAAATCCAAGCGTTCCATACTGCGCCGTTTGTCTCCGAAGATATTCCGTCGACTCGAAGACGGTCTTTATCCCATCATCAGGCAACCGTAACGAACCCATCAAGGGAACAGGGTTATTCTTGTTACACTAGGCATCGCGATTCGAGGCGGAGATTACATCAAAAGGCAGCGTGCTCGAGGAGAACAGCGGTTGTCGACATACGGGGGATCAAAGATCGCAGGTGTATTCGACGACTCTGCCTCCACCACGTCACGTGTAATTTCGCGGATAACGGAGCCCTCGCTCGCCAACTTTCGAGAACATTAAATTCGGACTACTCGATGTCCGTCGGAGTCGATTCGCCGGATAAATTAAATGGCCGCGATGAGAGATTGAACCAGAGGCAAAGAGGACGTTGCCAGTGGGTCTCGATGAAGTTTCAAGTGATCGCTCGAAATTGAATCTATCTCTGGATAATTCAGTCAGGATTTTTTCACGAAGCCTTTCGAGATCATGTATTAGTGATCTTCAATTCTAACGAAGATCTATTGGAACGTTACGTGCACGCTGGATCTTTGCTAGAGCGATCTGTCTGCAAGGAAGAGTCACTGAGGTTCAACTATCGGAAAATGGGCGTGATCAATCGCAGAACCATTAATTACCCTTCCTTCGTGGTTGAAGTTCCTTTTGACTTCTGAGTGCGGAAGACTGAGCATGATGTTCCCCGAAAATAGTTGGACGGTCTGGGATAATACTATTCTCGGCTCGCTCTCTGAAATTTATAATTTCGTAAAAATGGATTTCACAAGAAAATTTCAATTTTTATTTCATAATTGCATTATTGCAAAATCATACACTATTTATAACCGTATTCATTTTTTGATTGAATCTTTACAAAATTTTCAAATGCAACTACGCAGGATTATATGATAATACCATATCGATTGTATCATTATTATATTATTATATTTTCTTTTCCTTTTGTGCATGTCCTTCTTTATTATTAGATGAGTCGTCTTGTATTTTTCTCTTTTTTTATTGTAAACACTTATGTGAAAGAGCTTCAGCTCGTCTATAATAAATAATAATAGATAATAAATGATGTACTTCCACTGAAATTTCCTCGCGTTGTTAAAATTGAATATTGAGAATAGAGGGGGCTACAATGTTCAAGCAAAAAAAAAAAGGCAGAAATTAAAAATATTTTACATGAAACGAAACATCGAAAATTTCCTTGAGCTTCAGTCGTGTAATTGAAATTTACGTTTTGCTTTCTCTGTAATCATCGAGCGAGTCGAACGCAGACAGAAAACAATTACAGTGAAGCCAACGTTTGTTTGTTTCCATTATGAAAGTGGAGACGATATTACAAGATACCGTAGCTGTTCCTCCCGCAATTTAACAGACACACGAGAGCAAACAAACAGAGGCAAACGGGAGACAGAGTCGGGAACGTATGTATACTATAATGAATTCCCGATTTAAACCATACCGCGGTTCAACGCGGGAGACGCATTGTGCGGGCAGAGACAATTGTGACTGTAATGAATTTAGTTTAGCAAGTTTTAAAGGGTGGCAGGGAGCTAAGGTGTTAATGAGTAGTGCCCGACAATCGTCGGTCATTTATATTGTGCATACGCGAGCACCGTTTTCGTTTCTTGTTTCGATTCAGCAGATGGCGTATTAACTCCCGGTGCAGAACGCTGCTCGATATTGCAAATTGGGTCGGGGAACGAGGTTGATAATTAAGTTCCGTTTCGTTCGAAATTCCCGGTAATTAGTGGGTATCGGCTGCCATGCAAAGAATTTCGTTCATCTTTATTTTCCGAGCGACGTTTGCAGTTCTCCTGCGCTTTTCAGTGGATAAGATGTATCGGAAATAGCGCGTCTTTATTTAATGATAAAATATGTATCTTATTTTCCGCTTTACAACAAAAGTGTATATGTATTAGAAGTGCAAAGCACGTGACGTCGGTTGCTTGGTCAGAACTCTAAGGCCGCTATTACACGAGGACACTTGGTGACGGACACCAAAAATTGTAGCCGATCTGGTGGCAATTGACGTTCACATACTGGTGTTAGCACCAAGTTGCCGATTCATTAAATGTGCTGAGACACTGGTGGCGCAACCAAGTTGCGCCACCAAGTGTCCTCGTGTAATAGCGGCCTAACCGAACATCGATGGCATCGCACAACAAAACAGCAACGAAGAGGGCACAGCCGATCTTGCAAATCGGTGGGCGCTCTCCTCATTGGCCATTGTCGTGGCACAAAGTATGAAAAGCTTACTTTCCAACAAGATGTTATCAATAAACTGCATGCAAATGTATGTTATTTATGTAAATAAAAAATTTTCGACGTTAGAACAATTTCGAGCGGTGTATCTCGGTATATCGTTATAATTATTTCCTCGGTTTCCCGGCTTCGTCAGATATCCGCTGGTTAATCGTTAACGTCGCGTCGTTTCGAAGGGGTAGCCATTCAGCCGTCTCTTAAAGTGAAATTTGCCGTGGTTGAATATGTCACGGCGAAACGGAAAACGTCACTTTCGGTAGAAGTCAGCCCCGCCCCTTCTCTGCCACCCCGCTGCCGTCGTCGTCGACGATGTTTCAAGGCGTAGCTACGCAAACACGCGTGAACGCATAATCGAGGGAAAGGTCGTGCCAGGACAGAGAGGATCGTTAAACCATTAGAGGGTAATTTCAGGGTGCGTCGATTATATCCAATCCTGTTAATGCTCGAAATATCTCTTTGGTTTTACGAGGTTTGACCTCTCTATCGGGACCCCCGGTGTTTGGCATGCGAATATTAGATTATATCGGATAATGATCGCGCGTTAAGACTTTTCGCGCTACGCTAAACGCTTTAATACGCTTTCCGCGATAACGATTAATTCCTTCCTGCATGTAAAACACTGGAGATTTTGTAACGAGTTATTGTAAAATGAACTTCTTTTACAACCTGTTTCTACATTGTCGGGCCTGTTTTAATTCGGTTGGCCAGGTTGTACATGGTTTCAATCAAACGATAAAATAATCCTTCATTTAAGCAGACCATTTAAACAATTTTTCATAAATAATTCATAGAAACAAGAATTTATTTTCAATATTCATCGCCATTACAGACGAATCGAATTACGAAGTTCGAAGTGAGAGAGAGAGAGAGAGAGAGAGAGAGAGACGCATCGGTGCGATCTTCTCGAGCGCAGTCACGCGATCTCGATCAATAATCCATTCTGCATCTAATTTGCAAATTAATAGGTTTCACTGTAACGTTGCCATCGGCGCGATCGATGACGAGGAATGATTTACAGAACGCGAATGATAAACGAGCATTGTGAAGCGTGAAATATTCATTTTGTCGCGGGGAACGGTAAAGTTTCTACGTTTCCAATTCTAATTGTCAACTTGCTTTCATCTTCCAACTTAAATTTAACGACTTTATAAAGTGAATCATTTAACAAAAAATAACACGATAATTTATTTTACGGTTACAGCCATCACTTTATTAAATAAGTAATTACTAATTTGTTTGAAATTTTAGGAGTTAAATGCATCAGCCTGCATAAAATAGTTAGTGAACGAACGGAGACGTACTAACATAACAAACTCATTTCCATCGCCGCCAAGAACGCCAGAACAGCGGCGATATCGAACAGCGGTAACTAAGACAATAAATACGGATTACCCGTGTTCGAATAAAAGTCTATGAAAACGTAGACTCGCATAAACGTCCGGCAGATATTTATTGCCTTTGACGAACACACACACACACATATCCACAGGTTGAGTCCAGCACGAGAAAGGTTTCCCGTGAATGTCAACGACGCGAGTAACGAGTCGACAAAATCCTCCACAGAAGTTCCGTGGAAGTTGCGCGGAGAGTTCAGGAAATTATAAATAAACGAGCGGCCGTGCACGGTACGGGAGGCCTTGAAGTAAAAGCGGGTAAATCGATAAGTAAAAAATTTCATCGGTAACTCGAAATCCCATGGAGCGATAGGGAACGGGTTCAAGATCATGGGGGAGCGGATTGGAATTCGAGGAAACCGATAGGACGCCATCGTTTCACGATTGATGCAACGTTCTTTTTGTTTTAATATAGCAACTTGTGTTTTGTCGTGAACGCATAAAACCCGTAATGATCGCGTTTATTGAATCAAGCTTATCGATCGCTCCCCGCTAAACCAATTTGCGTCGGCTGCTTCTTGCACCCCTCCTCTAAAATTAATGTATAATCCGCTCATAATCGGCCAAATCGCGGAATTTATCGACGGAAAAAACCTCCCTTTGTGCTCTCTGCGGCTTCGGCGATCATTAATTCTACCGATAATACACCGCACACAATTAATTATAATTACATCGCGTCAATAATTCGCGCGGTACACTGTTACCGGCACGTCGGCCGCGAATTTCCGAGATCGCAATTTAGCTTCTCGTTCTCGTGGAGTGGGGAGTACATCGCTGTAACCGTTCCTCGTCCTTCTCGTCGACATGGTTTAACGATGTTTTCATACCGTCGAGCGAAAAAAAGAAAACGAAAAAGAAGAAATTTGTCTCGCTGAAGAGGCACAGTTTGACTGCGTGCACCGCCGCTGTCCCTTTTTCTCCGTTTATTTTCTGCGAGAAGAAGATTCCACTTTTCCCGGCAACGTTACAACGACGCGGAACGTCGAACCGAGAGACGGAAAACCGTCGATCCACGCTCACGAAAATAGTCGACGTTCTCCTATTTCCGGTTATCCTTCGTGTCTACTCGACCCTGTCAATCAGAATCGCTTCCTCCGGAGATCGTCGGAGGTCTAATTTTGCTGCAGTTTTGGATTCGCTTGGAACTGGTGCTGTTGTTTTCTGTCCGAAAAATTAATGCTGCAAGTCTAAACGTTTATAGAAACATTGAAAAAAATATTCTTAAACTATTAAATATCGAAAAGTTTTGAGGATCGGAGTGCACAAATATTCTTTCAGTTTCCCGCATCTCGAATCCAATAAAAAGATTAAACGTCGATCTCAAAGTATCTAACACAAAACAGCTGTGTGCAAATTCGTCCGAATTAAAATCTAGGGTTTAACATTAGAAAGACTGAAACTTAGTAAGTTAAATTCTAAGAAATTGTGTCATTATATACATAATTGTTTTTCTAATTGAAATTAAAAAGCATTCAAAATGACTACCTTGGGCAATCTAGTGTTAAGAAACTAATGCTAGCTCAGTTGGTCCAATAAAAGCACAGGCAACGGTGCTGAAAGCACGAACAGGACCAGCTCGAGAATTTGAATCTCCCGCGTGCTTTATTGACATTTCCCCACGCGATTCATTATGTAGAAGCCGCGCGTGGTGTCACGGCTCACGAAAACCCAGCAAAAGTGCCGAGAGAACGTCTCGAGCACGCTTCTTCGCATTCCAGCTGACGAATGACCTTATTACAGAGCTTAATAAGCCTGGCCAACGAGGTCACGTTCACGTCGACGCGCACCTCGCGAAAATTGATGACAGCGTCCGGAAAATTTATGGTAAAACAATGTAGCCGGATATTGACTCCCGTGGACGACGACGCATTCGTGTTCATCAATCCTTCGTCGATTGTTGCAGTATATCCTGTTCCTCCATCATTCATATAGGAATAATCCAAATGGAGATGGAACGAGTACATTCAACACTGATATTCGCTAATTAATTGGAACGCAATCAACCGACTTCTAAGGGGTTTCCTCGATGTTCATCAATATCAATTTTCATTCTGTTTCATTGCTGATCCTAAAATTAGTAACACGTTATTTGTTTTAATAAAGAAATATATAATGTATTACGGACGGTTTTATTATACATTGTTCGTTTGCTGTGCTACATTTCCATACAATTCGAGTGATGTATTTTATGGATGTTTAAGGTCGCACATAGTGAATGAAATAGTACCTCTTGCAAATTGACCTCTTTAGATCGAAAAACCGACGCGTACCTGGCTTGTCGACGCGCCATACTTTTACATCATTTTCCATGAATATTCATAGCCATAGAAAAAAAAAATGCTATTTGTCCCTCGACTGTCGCATTCAGTTTCCAATAGGGCGCGCTTCGATCCCAACCTGACGCCGCATTTACACAAAAATCATTGCATTTGAATTGCATATCTCCGAGGCTTTTAACGCTTTTT
Organism: Lasioglossum morio; assembly: GCA_916610235.2. Taxonomy (NCBI): domain Eukaryota; kingdom Metazoa; phylum Arthropoda; class Insecta; order Hymenoptera; family Halictidae; genus Lasioglossum; species Lasioglossum morio. Next base: position 1,765,224 of record OU744324.1, on the reverse strand, counting down.
ATTTCAATCCATCGGTCGATTCAGTTTCCAATTATTTATTGGTTCCGGTTATTGTTTAGCGTACAAAGCGTTCGATTCTCCGCGCGAAATCGAATCGAAGTTTTTGTACTACTTTTCTCTTTGTTCGAACGTGTATTTTATTGCGCAACGATAAATTTATTCGGACGATAATTAGAGAAAACATGAAACGCGCCGGATGAAAGACGCTCCCGAGGCGACTCGACTTCCCGCTTTCTGAAGGAAAGAAGAGTTCCACTGTTTTTCTCGCTCAATGGTTCACGCGCAGAAAAGTTTGATATTTTTTGACATTGAGAACGCTCCTCCGCGATCCCTCCAGGGAAATAAACCGAAATTTCGCCGAAAGCGCGCGGCGAGATGCGGAATACCAGCTGCGGAATCTTTTTGTCCGTTGTTTGCTCCTTCTCGCGATCTGGAGAGACTTCTACTGGATTAAACTTTCCTACGTTCTTCATATACATCACCCGTTGCCTTATCCGTCACTCTTTTTTCACTCGAGGATTGATTGATAAATTGATTAGTATCAAAAAATGCAGCAAGAAGAACAGGGATAATAGTGCCGAAATTAATTTAACTCTTTAATTTTTTAATTCTGTGAAGAACAAAGTCAGAGAACCAAGATTTTATTCATTGCGAATACAGTCGCGTTATATTTCTTGCAATTCTGAAGGGAAATCATTGAACCATATTACAACTGCATTATACATATTTGTTTAAAAAAATTCATTGCACACCCTACCAAGTAATTACTTAACTGTCTTTCAACGTACAGGGGCAGTACATTTTTGTGAAAAATTTTCGGATACAAAAGAATATCACATTTACATCGTAGTCTTTAGTTCTTACAGAAAAGCTTGTATTTTTTACTTTCCTTCGTGATTTTTCACGCAGATGCATTGTTGGCACGAATCTCGCAATGGAAGGAGCACGATCTCGCGGACGTCACAAATTTTCTTTCCGCCGATAGAGGAGCTGAAAGGACAGCACGAGGTCGATGTTAAACTTAGTGACAGCCCGCGGAACTGTCTCATTAAAAAATGTTTCGCAGCCGCAGCCGCCGCCACTTGCTATATTCATAAAGGCAGAAACAAATGTGAGTTTTCCTCGTGGCCGGTCGACCCACATCCGTCGCCGACCTTTGCGGTCTTTTTATCTCTGATTGTCCCGATAAAAATCGGCATTCCGAGGGTCGAGGGAACACACGTGAGCAACCATAATGCCCGTCCAACCCCGTGGATCGTCGAAACAGAAACGAGCTACGTCGAGCGTGAAACGGATTGCTCGCGGAATCGCACGGAATTCCATGGTCGTGGTTTGTTTTGCAAAGGAGCTTGCCGGAATTTAATGATTTCCCGGCGTACTCGCTGTCAAACGTGCCCCGAAACGCAAACGACAACCACGAAGCCTGCGACAGTTTACTCGCCGAAAAGACAAAACCATTTCACAGCGAATTCCTGCCGAGGATCGACAATAGAGCCGCTGGGAAACTGAACCGCGTCGCTGTTTGCGATTTTATTGGCCGGCCCGTTAAAGATCGTTTAACCTTTTACACTTTGCTGAGGGGAAAAGTTACCCCCTCTCTGCCAGATTCGTCACGTGACCGGCCCGCAGTGGAAGCGAAGAAAGGGAACGTGGAGTGAGGATGCAAGTTTGAATCTGGGAACTCTGCCTTTGTGGCGAATTTCTGTGGAGGACTAATAGAAGTAACTAAGGGTTAGAAAAATGATTTTGGGCAGAGGAAAATAATTCGAGAGGCAGAAACCAAGAAGATTCGTTAATTACTTTCGCAGTTAATGAAGCAACCAGGATTACTTCCGGCCCATTTCGCGATGGTTAAGTAAATGCTTCTTTTTTTTGTGAATCCGAGCGAATTATGCAACCCTATCCTGGATTGTTATTAGCGAAAAGTCCGCGAGCGCGTCTCGCGCCATTTGCCTCGCCGACGGGGTTCATAATGAGTGCTCGGAATTCCATTCCAAGAACGATATCGAAATAAACCCGGCGATATCCGACGTTCACGGGCACTCTTCGAAGCTCGCAGCTGCTTATCATTCGAAAGTCGTCCGCGTCAATCAGCCGAATGAGAACGAATAAAATGTAATTCTCTCGGTCGCCTTCGCAGCTCCACGGGAAATACGGTGTCGAGTAGCAATTTGAGTACCTTCATCGAACGCACGCATACTCCGAGAGTGTCGACGCAATTAACTTTACATGAAACAGCGACCGGAGACTTGCTAATTCGGAGTTGTGTTGCACGAAATTTTTCTGTTCGCCGAAATTCGTTTAGCCCCGCTGCCGCTAGCCGAGCAAAGGATTCGTTATTAACCTTCACATGGTACGGTCTAAATGAATTTTCAATTAATCCCGAGCACCGTGGCGCTCCGTGACGACGAACACATTTTCTATCGTAACTCCGACGCCATTTATCACGGTGCACCGTATGCTAGAATTCCGCCATTATGCTCGCAATCAGGACACAGCGTTCCTCAACAGGAAACTTCGTTCTTTTCGTTTCGAATGGAATTAAACTACAGCTAAACTACAAATAAAGACATTCTTTTCTACTCGAATGGCAAGTTTGGTTCGTCGTGAGCTTTCTATACCAAATAGGCCAATGACGAGCCGTCGTCGTTAGGAATGATTGAGGAATGACGCATCTAATAATAACCAATTTAGTAAGCAACAAACGTATAAGGTTCTGTGTTAGCTGTTATTTTATACAACCAAGTAAATGACGTGTAAATAAATTCTAGTCCAACACGTTTATATGGAACATCTTGACAAATAACTGCAGTCGATGGAAACTATTACGATCCAATATTGACCAATTTTGTGAGCAATAAAAATATAAGTTTTCACGTTATCGTCATTGCCTTTAAATAAACTGCAGTGCAGGAATTTGACACGGTTGATGTACGGCGTAACTGCCATCGTTAAGAATTATTACCGAATAATATGTCTAATAATAACCCATTGTTTGCGTAATAAAACTGCAAGCTCTCCTGTATTAGTCACTGCCCCGTAAAACCTAGGAAAATCAAACTGCGAAAAATTCAATTGAATGTCCAGTTAAAATGAGAAAGATTCAGATTCGATAAAAGTATTTGGAGCGCCTGGTAAAATTCAGAAAATACTCATCGTGTGTCCGGACACGATCGCTCGCGAATTAGTTGCGCCGCAAGGGGTTAAAGTTGAGGGAGCTGACGGCGAATACTATACAAGTCCGACAACGCGTTCGTTGTTAGCAATGAAAAGACCGGGGCCCGCTATTGCGATTCTCGGGTGGTTGATTTATTTCTGGAGGTAGCGCGGCGTGTCTAAGCAAATTCCAATTCGTTTTGACAGGGCGCAACAGCTTGCTGAATGCTTACGCCAGTAAATAAACCGGACGATGCATGCCAGCGCTAATGTTCGAACTCTGAAACTTCGGGCGGGGGCGGTGCGTGCTATCGGGCCTTTACGTAACACGGAATCGATGCGAATTTTCGATTTCCTCATCGACCCATTCAAACACTTCCATGCTTCTCCCTGTCGCGAAACTTTTATATTTATATTTGAAAGAGAAATTAGCTCGATGAGAAATATAAAGCAATAAAGTATTTGAAAAATAAAGTCACCATTGAGGGAAGAATGGAGCTTTTATTTAATTCCTGCTTCCCACAAACGATTCAGCTTGGCCGTCACGAGCCTTAATAACACATTTTTAACTAAATCTGTTCGAAATTTTCATCTGACCTGTGGCCATTATGGTGGTCCTTATTTTTCGACCATGAAATTTTCGGCAGCCCCCCCCCCCCCCAATATTGTTCCTTTTTATGAAGAAATGATATATCCATAGTTTTAGAGCAATCGGACATCGGGAAGTCATGCCTCATCGAGCGCGAAGTTTTGAAATAGAGGTAAGAGCGCGCTAAATGTGAAGCGTATACTGAAAATTCAAGTTAAATATTTTATACCTCCAAAAATATCATAATTTCTTACGTGCATTCAAGTACAAGTGTACTTTGCATGTATTAAGATTATTTCACATTAATTAGCCTGTCTAATTGCTGTCCGCCGCCTTCCCGTTAACAAGTTCGTTTTCGCTCAAATCTCGTGTTTCGGGTTAACAGTGTAAAAATCCTATCACAACCCCTCAAGAATTCTGCAGACGGCTATAGGCCCCTGCAGCAATACTAAAAACTTATTAAAAAAAAAATTTTTTCTCTTTTTTTTCCTATAAAATTTCTTATGTTTTTGTCAACTTCAACGTCAATGAGGCACGCCTTCCCCTTATCCGATCAACTTCAAACTTTGCAGGAATTATTTTCTTACGTTCGTTCCAAAGGCACAATTTTAAGGGGGAGGGGCGCGAAAAAATCTCACAAAAAAAATTTCACCAGGTATAGCTAAGGACCACCCTAGTGGCCATAGTGAGGGTTAATGCTCTCGATCGAAGCCGACCTCTTCCCAAGATGAATATTTCGAAAATGCACGAAGAAGTACCAACAACACCGATTTCACTCTTCTATTATTCAAATAGAATATTGCGGTTCTCCGGCAGGTGCAGCCTCTGCAATCTTGTACAAGCGGCGCGCAAACTTCTTTAATGCAGGCTGCTCTTCCGCGTGAAAAGTTCGGAAATCGATTTTCTATTACACAAATCTAATGCCCGATTTTTAGGAAATATGACGGCGAAAGTTCCGACACGAATTCGTAGAAACGACGAAGTTACAGCACATTTTCGCTGCGGGAGTTTAAACGAGTTTTTCTCGAAAGCGTATTTCCGTGTTGGTGTATGTATGCAGTAACTTGGAAACTGATAGAGTAATTTGCGAAATGTTTATTCGACTCTGTGGAAAATCGTGTGGGCCCTGCAATCGACGGTTTTCATGATATTTTTCAATTTTTAATATTTTCTAGACTGCTTTGTGGAAAGGTTTATTTCTCTTCCAGTCGATAGAAGTTCTCCATTGTTTTAGGTATGGGACTGGAGTAAAAGTCAAACTTTGAGGGAATGATTCGTTTTTGAGGTTTTATTACCGCGCTGCAATATCCGTCAAGGTTGGGAGCCTGATAAAAATGTTCGAGCAATTAAGAAAATCAAACTGCGATAAATGTTTCGTTGAAATTCGAGGCTGAAAATGTTCCCAGTTCGAGATGGTTTAATTAAAAGGAAACAGTTAAAAAAGAATAGTGAGAGAATTAATTTGAAAAGAATGTTTCATCATAATCGAGGGGTATTCTTGCTCGCAAACATAAAATTTGAAAAAGGATGATCATGCAACTGAACTTAAAATAAATAGTTAAACATAATAAAAAATCAATCTGGAAAAAATATTATATTATACCACAATGTGAGGGTGTCTTTCTACCAAAAAACGGTAACTAAGCCAGAAGGAGAATAAATCTGTGATAAATCTTTCAGTATCATTTGAGAATCTTTTCTTCCCATCACAGGGGTTCGATCTCCACGAATAGTTATCTGGAAATAAAAAAAATTGCTGAAGCAACTTGGTTTCAGTTTCCCTCAACTCCACCGAGGAAAAAACGAAAACCAGGGGGTGGGAGGAGTCGTGGGAGGCCCCAATCGCCTGAAGGTTCATGCAGTTCCAAGTTATTCAACCGGCGGAATCATTGGCATTGAAATTCCGTGGAATTCCTCCCCAAGTGCACCCTCGTCACCCGCTCGTTCACAAAAAACGACGGACTTCCGCCGGAATTATTTAACGACGGCACACGTCGTAGAAGTTGAAGTATGCGCGATTCTTGGAAACGCAAACGACGTGATTCGTGGGGGCCAGAGGGCAACGAATAAAATGGATAACATGTTCGAATCAAGTTGACAGATAAATCAAACGACGGCAACGACCTCTAACGTTTTTCCTGATTCGCCAGTGCGCGCCGCGCGTCGTTAAAGAATCGATCGATTCTCCTCTCGTTCATCCCTCCATCTCCCTTCGACTTCTCGCCGTTTTATTGGGGATGTTTGTCAACCGAATGACCGTGAACCCCTTGCAAATCGCAGCGAACGGGAAGAAGAGAGGATATTTACGCAGCTGTTGACACTCTCGGCCGCGAAACCCGTTTGATGCCTGGAAATATTGCTGACGGCGAGCTACCTTTCCCAGAAATATTGCTGACCCGCCGAGATTGATTAGAAATGATTTCTGGAATGATTCCTGAAGTTTTTCGATCCGTTGACTCGGAAAATTATTAAACTCCGAGGGAGGGTAAAGCGGTGCCAAAGATAACTCAACACCCACCAGGGTAAAGTCAATTCTTTTTATCTTAAAGTACGTTCACACTTCTTTCTTTATCGAATTAGCTTCTGTTCAAAAAAATTTCCCCTCTAAATTTTCATTGAGGACCATATTTCTACTAGTCCGCGACGTATTGCCGCGGATTGCATACGCTCGTTCGAGCGTCGTACATTATCGGATTCGAGTATATATTTCTCGGTGGACGTAAACGGAATCCGACAAGTGCACCATAAATATCAGGCAGACGATATCGGAGGTGAAATTTATTTGCGACGCGTAGGTACTTGTAGAATCGACTGAAGAGGCCAACAGCCTCGTGCCAGCGCACGACAGCGCGTGAATTCCAGATCGATCGTTTTCACCGCGGGCAATAATCGATTCCGGCCTGAAGAACGCGAAATCGAATTTATCGATGCAACTTTTTCGAAACTCTCTGAGGTTACTTTTGCTTATTCCTAGGTGAGCTGTGATCTCGTTCTTCTCTCTTATCCGGATAGAAAATCAAAGTTTATTCCTTTATATAAAGTTGGTTAGCCACGAACTATTTTGCAAATGTAAATATTATATAGAGAAACGTTTTCTCTAGCCGGAAATATTGTGGACCGTCTCAGAGACATAGATAAATGTATATTTTTCAAAATAGACTTTTTATACCATGTGCGGTTGTCTTTCCACGTGACTTCCGGAAATAGAGTCACTATAATTAGTTGATTTACCTGAAGGTTGCGCTATTTTAACCCTCAACCGCATCCCGACGCATCCCAATCGTTTTTCTTTACACGCGTCGATGAACGCTGCGCGGAGGATGTTCAGAACGCAATGTGATATCTGCGTTTAAAAATTGGCTCGTACATTGTGGTCTTAGTTAGAAACAAAAAATAATTCCAAGGTGGATGGAGGCAAGGTAAAGTGGAAGACAATTTAGTGGAAGTATTAATAGAAAAGGATGGCGGGGGGTGAGGTTGGATGGAGCACGACACACCGCAATTAGTGCCGAGAACGTGACGTTACGGCGATGTCACGGGTCGAACGATTCGAGTCAACACGACATCAGGTGGAAATAATGGGCGCGATAATAACGTGTACAGAACGAGGTCGGTGTGCCGTGACGGTTGATCGCGTTACACGGATTTTTACGCGCGCCGTCATCGATGTGCTTCATTAATCCGTTTGTTAACGAACGCGACACGCCGCGTCGACGCGACGGTGCCGAGCATGTTCGTCGCCGACGGACGGCCGTCACGTGTCGATCAAACGTTCTCCGACCCACGAAGAAAAAATTCGAACGATTAATCGCATCATTAGTTTCCTTGTTCTTCGTACAACACTCCAATCATCGGCGTAAAATCTATATAAACAAATGTAGGAGCCGAAATTGCTTAACCCATGTTTCAAACGCACTTCCCGAACCATCGAAATGATTTAAAAGGTCTGCAATGGCTGTGATGCTCATCCGGAGAGGTTCACGAGTCGTACCTGTGACACCTGTGTTTGGTGTAGCCGTAATCGTGACATGATGAGATTTTGCAGGTTTCTGTCCGCCATTTCGTCACGCACTAAAGATCACGTATTTCACTTACTGTTCACGTTTATTTCACTGTTAATTCCCATCGCGCACTCTCTGGTCGTTGTCTCTATCCCGGACGAACCTCCAATTGTAAGAGTAAAGATGTTGAACTTCAAATATTTATTTAACAAAAAGCACACAACTGAGAATAACAATTTATTCTCCTCCTCAATATATATATATATATATATATATATATATATATATATATATATATATATATAAATTGTTATTCTCAGTTGTGTGCTTTTTGTTAAATAACAATTTATATATATATATATATATATATATATATATATATATATATATGTATATGTAACTAAATAAACGTAAACTCTTTAATTGCAATTCGTGTAGTCGTAATTCGTGTTCGTATTCCTTTTCGTAATCGTATTGTATCGTATAATCGTATATATTTAACGTCAATGTATATTCGTGTTTCAAGAAAATCCCTCTCACTTCCGTTAACGCGCCCCTTTTATATGTTTCTCGCTCTGATGTTTTGTTCATGCGTTTCGTTTGTCTCTTTATTTACACCGTTGGTTACGTAGTCAATCGATGTATCGCATCGATTGACTCACACACACGATACACTCATACAAATGTAATTAAATGCATACAGAAAATATTCAAAATCTCGCTCCTACACAAAAATTAAATGAAGTTCGTTGGTAAGCACATCACTTGAGAACGGCTGGATCGATTTGACTAATATAAAAAAAATGTTCGTAATAGTCCGAATAAGGTTTTTAGGGAAAGAAAATTGAAAAAGTTGTCCAGAAAAATGAAAGTGCTTAAAGATCACTCAGAAATACGTTTTTTTCTCATTTTTACTTTGTTTACACATTTCCAACATCTTTTCACAAATTCACGAGACGATCAGAAACAAATTTATAGAAATTGGGACAGGACAACGTCTGTCGGGTAAGCTAGTTCCAAATAAAAATGTAGTAGTGCATTTTACATCGAAAAAGAAAAGCTCCTAAATTTTAAGGTATAGAAAATTTCAGGCTCCGCTCATGCATTCCCAGTTGAGCGAAAAACGATTTTTAATCGAGCTCCAGGAGGAGTCATTTGGTTTGCAAACTCCGAACGAATTTATGAGATCAAAGTGAGAGTAGTTTTGTCGGAAGATTGGAGTGCCGTATCTTGTTACGCGATGTCTATTGCGCGGATTCATTTTGTCTTAATGTTCTCCTCTCCTCCGTTTCTGTTCCTACTTTATGCAAATTCGCTATTCCGTGCATGAATTCGTGGAAGTAAAATTTTATATCGACTAGGGACGGTTTTCTTGGAAAGCCGGTAACGATACTATACAACGAAACTTTATTAAAATCTGAATTATAAAGAACGCTTTGAATGCATGTATTTTCGCGAGTAGCCGCGGTTCAAGTCTAACTAGTTTACCATAGTTTTGCTTTGACATTTAACGGATCGTAATCCTCAATGGTGAGAGGAAAAGTTTCCTTACGTATTCATTTACAAAAATGGAAATTTTCTCTGTGAATTCGTAAACGATACAATTTGCGAGACATTTGGAGAACGCTTTGCCCAATAAAATAACCATGGTTCTCCTGAAGCCTTCCGGAATAGCCTAGTAAGGTTGTTGATCGTAAGAAATGGAGAATAACCGTCGCAAAAATTCAATAAATTCCGAACGAACGCACAGTCGATTTTTCTCCGCTCTCCGTTCGCCACAACGCTCAGACTCCTCCTGCCAAGTCACTTTTACTTTCCCCATTTTTCCTTTTCCCAAAGTTTACCGAGCCGTTTCGTTCGTTTGCTCATCGCTTTCCACTCCGTCCACTTCTTCACCAGTCCCGGTCCTTCAAATTCCCTCGAAAATTCTACTTCCGCTTTTTCCCCGTTTTCCCTCGATATTTACTCACCACCTACCTCCCCCTCTCCCTCTCTCTCTCTCTCTCTCTCTCTCTCTCTCTCTCTCTCTCTCTCTCTCTCTCTCTCTCTCTCTCTCTCTCTCTCTCTCTCTCGCTTCCTCTTTCTATCGCATAGTGTGGTATCACACTTGCAACGCCCATCCATCTGTTTCTATTCGTGGCACCGTGCGCTCGTTTCAACAGCGATGTCCTTTCGTCTCTCACCTGATTCGGACCTCGCAACGCTAACCCCATTTGTTATCAGCCCTCGTTAATCTCAATTCCTCTCAGCAACGTCAATTCCGCGGGCCGCCTGTAACTACGGAATGCCGATAAATTTATCGCGACGTCGATCGCGCGAATTCCCGCGACACCCTACGTCTTGCGCATCTTTTATTACGTTGCCCGAGGAGCGGCTTGTTTCGTCTCCGGAAGCCTCGGGGAAATGTTACTTCAATTTTCCTGAGGTTGAGAAATGCTCCTGGAATTTTTTTGTCCCACTGGAATTGCTGACGGAAGCCCATTCGACAAAAATTCTCTAAACGCTCAGATAACGATGCATTCGTCGTTTCCTGGAAGTTGAATGAATATTTAGTTCCCAATAATCTTCATAGAGGTGCTCATGGAATTTTTCTGGGATGGCCCATTGTTGAGGTGCGTGACGAAAACCCTATCTTAGGGAAACAAATTTCAAGCTTTCCTTTAGCATCGTAATTGTCATTTGCATAAACTAGAAGGAATATTTACTTTCTAAAATCTGTAGGAAAATGCCATATAAATTTTTCCAAGTTGAACTACTGCTAAGCTTTATTGCGAGAGCCATCTTAGAAAAATTTGTCATCATTAGAACTGACTGAATGAATGATTTGAGTGACATTCTGGCACCCTTCACACAATTTCATTTCCTTTCATTTTCGTTCGAATAAAAAGTGTACTGTTCCTGTAAACTTCAGGAATGTATCGATTCCGTGTTTATTGCTAGAAGTCGGAACGAAATTCCCCGCGGTTTCGTGAACTTTCACGGAGGCTCGCCGTTCGCAGAAGAGGATCGTTTGTTATCTTTCACGTTTACGCAGCTGAATCGGTATTAACATGGTCGAGGGAGTAAGAGAAATGGGTGAGTTCGCAGAAAGTTTAAAGTGGATGCTTTCGGTCATAACCGAATGAACTGGTCGAGGGATTCCGTATGGCTGATGGAGTTAATTTCTCGGAAGGAAGTGTACCAATTCTTGTTCTTTATCGCATCCCGTGAGTGCCCGCGGCTTTATCATATTACCATTTATCATGATTACGGAAAGTCTGGTTTTTAAAATTCATGTCTTTCTAATGAAAAATGATGACGTTCCTCCTCTAACAATTCTCACTTACTCTTTCTGTCGTCTATATATTTTTCTAGTCTTTTATACGTTCACCTGTACATTAAAAGTTTCATTACGAAACATAAATAGATCAAAACGGATGTATAATAAACTACGAAACAGTCACGGAAATGCAGCTTTTAAATTTTGCATCGTAAGGCTGCTCGCAGAGAAATGAGCGCACGGTGAATTTTTCATCGGTCTGTCATTGTGTCAGTGTAGACGGCCATTTTCGTTCGGCAAATCGAATGAATATTTCAATAATGAATGCGCCTTGGTGCCATCGATTATTTCCCGTCGAGTATTCGCCGACTCATTATCCGGTTATTGATATCCGCCGAAAAGAAAAACAAATCAGGCGCACCGCCGCGAAACGGAACCTCGGCTCACGCGCGTAAATTACAATTACAGACTTAGTTAGATCCGAACAAACAATTTCACGGTTGAACGAGCGCCCTCCATTGGTTAGCCTCGTAACACGAATTACGGACACGGGTTAATTATGAAAGTCGATTTCTACGATGTCGCGTGCCGATGCTGCCTCTGTTCATTGTGTACTCGGCTTTCGTCAGTTTTATACCGCACGGAAAGGTACAGCATGATTAGAACTTTACGTTACGTTTGTGTGTGTAGGGACCAGTCGAGGAAACTCGAAGTCTTTAGAAATAAGTAAGCGTAAAAAAAAACAACTGAACACGATTTATGGTGCGCGTGACTAGACAAAGCTATTTTTGAGAGGACTGTTTAGTTTCAGAGTCTGCCAGGTTTTAGCTCTCGTTGGTCAGTCTCAATTGCGCATACGAGTGCCATAAACCGTGGAGGACCGAAGGACCTTCTACGTGCGTAAGGTCCGGAAGAAACTAGTGTTAGTTGTGTGGCGGCCAACTTCCTACCCTCGCCACAAGATGGACAGTAGAATCGAAAGCCTTTCTCGCTAGTACCCTTAGACCATATATGCTTATAGACACGGCGCAGATAATTTTGTCTAAGGCAAAGATCATTCAGATATATCGTAAAATGTGACGTGACAGTTTCGAAAGATGTACAAGCTATGCTCATCGACAGCGCCTACGCTTGGCTTATGAGGGTGAGGGGGGTATACCCGGAAAGAATGGACAGGATAATTTCAAAGAATTTGGCATATTATCATGAAATAATCATTATATAAAGTATATTTGAGATACAAATGTTTATTCTATATGTTTTATTAAGGCATTACAATGAAGTATGACTTAATAATAGTATTATATATTAACTATTTTAGGAGTCAATATTTGATTCCGAAGATTAACAACTTTCGCATATTATGCAGGTTACAGAATGTTTTTTACATATAAATCGATCACATTTATATTTTAAGGTAGTACTGCTATATTTACATAATTTACATTTACCTCGATTGTGATTAGTTATTATTAGACTGCGGATCTTTGTGCATTTATAATACAAAGTTGAGTAGATGAAATTCAAAATTGTTGAAAAATTTTAAAAATTGAAAATGTCAATATATGATTTCTGCTCTATTACAATCATTAAGGGAAGAAATAACATTCAATTTAGTTTCTATTTCTTGCAATCGGTGTAGACAATTTTTATTTTGAATAAACGTTACATAGAAAGTTGACACTGCCGTGTCAGCCATTTTGACATTATCTTAAGAACTATCTTGTGACGTCACATTTTACTGCATTTTACAACGATCTTTGCCACGCTCAACTCTTGAATTATTATATATTATTATGCACTCTGAAAGTTCGTCGATCGAACCTGCAAAAACAGTAGCTAATCAGAATGCACAGAAGACAACACCTTCTATCTCAGTTCACCTAATCTCTGCACAAGGGTAGCCGAATCGAATTGTCGCTCGGTGAATGCAAACACCAGAAGGGGACAAAGAGCACACAAAAATCGTGAGACAACAATTGTACAAATTGAGGCTAACGCCCGGAAAAAACATCGGCTGTGGAGGGTTTGTTCGGAGCCGGATTGTAAAACAGGGTTAACAAAAGCGAAATCCTCGGGAGTCCTGTTTGCTGGTATAGCTGAGATCGTTCGTTCCTCTCGTAACTGCAAACATTACCCGGTGTGCGAAAATTTCTCTGCCTCGTCAATTAGCCCTGACTAAATGTGCCATCGTCTCGCCAGTCGGTGTTGTAAAAACGCCGTTTTATGCAGAAAGTGTCGCCAATGAATTAACTTCAACAACATCAGCGCATCGGCATTTGTCTTCAGTATTTTTAGAAAATTCTACAGACTGGTTATGTTCGAAGCTATGGGCTGCTCTTCGGTATTAAAATTTATTATGTAAGAGAATCATTTCTAAGAAAATCTTTGTGCGTTACGAAAAGAGCATAAAAATTTCCCGTCGCGATTTCACGAGTGTTTTGTGTGAAATTTCACGAAGGCGAAAAACGCGAAATGAAAGATCACGGTTTGCACTATTGATTGACTGCTCTTATCCGGCTTATCGTGCTTTCGAGTATCGTCCTTGCGCGATATTACGCGGAGCGGAACGGCGATAACCGGCAAGCTTGCGTCGCGCATTAGATGTAATTGTCAGCCGAGGCGGAATTTGTTTGCACTTCCATGCAGTTCCATGCAGTTTTACCCAGCGCCCGTGAGCGTGTGACGATAAAACGTATGCATCAGGAAAATTGCGCGCGATACAAGCCCGGCCCCCGAACGCCGCGGTTTCATTTTTCGAGACGGTGATGAATGGAGACGTACGCTGATTCGAGTTGGTTGCTTTTGTAACAGCAAATGAAATCACGATTCGCAAAGGGAATTGCCGGGGCTAGCATAATCATTTAAATTACCCTTCGCGGTGCAAAGGACCTTTGTGGAATTTCGGACGTGCCACGGTGAAAAATGTTTCGAAATTCGCGAGCATCTCTCTACGGCTTGGTGCATTCAGAACTAGTAGAACTGATGAAAATATTTTTGTGCGTTCATACTACTTTCCGACTAAACCAATTAAAAATTTCGAACAGATTTAAAAATCCTCCTCGCATTTCAATTTTTATGATGAAAGATTTAATCATTTCCGCGATTTAATTTCAATCCACGGTAATTTAGAAGTTATAATTGCTGTTACGTTAATTTCTCCGGTGATAATTTCCTAATAACAGTGGGTCTACGGATTTTAGTTAGTCTGCTCTTTTTTGGTTAATTATAATGGTGTCTCCGGGAGTGGCACAATGAACTTTAATCGAACTTTCCCAAGGATGTTAGTTTCAGCATCCATGGCGCGCAGTTCGAGCGCAAAGGCAGTCCAATCAGGACTAATACAGCGCGCAGTTTAATTACTGAAAGTGGCGTTCATTAAAGGAGCGTCTCCACTCGGCTCGTTCTTATTTCCCTTGTGCTTCAATCACGTTTACTCCAATCCTTTTTCCGTGCAGGTGATGCAAAGTCATTTCTCACTCATCACGTTGAATCTTTCGCGAGCACCGCTTCCGTAATCTCATTTGGATTTTAAACCTGCCGGATTTTATCAGATCACGCTTTTCTTTGACTCCGCGGCTTTTGTTTGCAATACAGCAGTCCTTCCATTCTGCAATTTATGCAGTTCAAATGTTATTATAAATGATAAATTCTTCTCGATCGAAATTAAGACATATAATAAATTTGATGATATCGGCGCCAGGTTCGATCATTTATAGAAAAAAACAACAAATGTGCAATTATTGAATCATGTTTCTAACGTTTCGATCCCGATGTGGATCTTTTTCAAAGAGACATTTTTGCGTCTGCAAAATATATAGAAAAATATAATATGATCAATATTTTTGAAAAACCGTGTAATTCCAACGGAAAAAGAAAACAGAAATAGTACACATACATGTTGTATCAAAAATGGACAAACATTTAAACAAATATTGAGGAGTTACACGTTACATATGTATATATATATATATATATATATATATATATATATATATATATATATATATATATAATATGTCATAGCCTTCTTGCCTTTGAAACAGCACGTGTTTCAGTTACTTTTTATATATATATATATAGGTGATGTTCAGTGATTGGTAGATCGATATCGATCAATGGTGGTACGTAATGGTGGTACATGATTTAATAATTGCACATTTGTTGTTTTTTTTCTATAAATGATCGAACCTGGCGCCGATATCATCAAATTTATTATATGTTATTATAAATATATTTAATTATACATATACATTTCATTTGAAACAGTATCTAAAAACAGGGTAAACTATTTCATTAAAACTTAAATTAACAAACCAAAACGTTGCTACGATTGACTCAACACTTTGCAGTAAAATTACATTCCACGAAAATTGGACACGTTCCTCGTTCATCCTTCGCGATACTGAAAACAGCCCTTAAACTCGCAGATGATCATCATACTTCGTCAAACATTCTGAAAGCTGGCACATTCAGCAGAACCATGCGAACGTCATGCTTCTCAGTCATAACTTTCATCCCTCGAATCGATCTACCTGTTCGTTTCGCTCTCTCGCCAGCTAAATTCCGTGCGATCGGTGTTTGCAAGCATACCAACCGCTTTCCAGTAATTAATAGACACAGACGCGAGATGACTCTCGGTCACGTAACTCAGTCCCATCCCGCGAGGCGACGATGAGTCTAATCCCCGGCACGAAGACGTGTCCGGCTTAGGGTAATTTCTGGAGGCTGAGCCCCGCGGAGACTCGTCTTCCGAGTCGAATGAATTCCCGGGAAAATGTCGGCGTGGGTTTTTGTATTCGGCGACTGGGAAACCGGTTTGAATATTTCGCGCGATTTCCTTCCGCGCTCCGGAAATCCGCATCCATTTTGAACACCTCTGTCTGGCAAACGCGTTCTCGCGACTTTTGCAGTTTCCGGTGTCTTGTTCCGGCAGTGATATGTCTTTATGTTAGCGTGATGTCTCGTACTTTGCAATTTTTATTACGAGGATTTTGGAGCTTGGACGGACCTTGAATTTTTATTGTGAAGCTGGCTTTGCAGAGTTTTATTTTAGACGTGCATCTTGGGTTTGATAGCTTCTTTGAAATTTTCTCACGAATACATCAAATCCGCAGAGTGAAATCCTTAGAGTGTAGGAAATAGTCTATGGATCCATTATACGACCGGCCGATCCGAGGAGACGTCGGAGTGTTTCGTAAAAGTATCAACAATTTCCGAAAATAGCACCGGCGTGTAAAAAGTTCTTTCCTCGCAGCTAGAACACGGAGCCGGCCATCTCTAAAATTAGAGAGCTTTTGATCGCCGGTGGGAGTGTGCCAAAAAAATGGATCGAGCGGCTGCGATAAAATGTTTAGCGCCGCAAACGATCATATCGGCTCAGGCGTCTTAGATCGGCCGATCCATCAGCGTAAACCGCTAATCTCGGCGAGAGACCGACCGGTAAACCGTCGAAACGGTGTTCGAGGAGCTGCGCATAATTAGGTCAACCGGGGCAACGGCTGTGAATTATTTATATGCTTCGGAGGGAGAGCACTCGAAAAGTGATCTCGCTGTCGATCCGATCGATCACCGACCGATTAACGGCCGCCGCGGCGTGAGACACGTTTATAAAAAAGAAACAGCCAATTATCGGAGTGGGATCGATCGAATCGAAATAATTCGACGGATTACGGTGATCATTTCTTCGATTGCCACTTGTTTCTTCGCCGGGCTTTGCTCTGGGAAACTCGATTTACGCTCGATCAGTTATTTAGCGAGATTCGAGCGTTTCACGTGTCGCTGGAAACCGATGGCCGGTTTTTCTGAACTGAAAATTCAATCGCGGTTTTTCCAGCGGTTCGATTAATAATTCTTTCGAGCCACGTCTCGCGGTAAACATTTTGCGGGCAACACGGTCCGCGGAAAATTTCTGTTCGTTTTTCGTTTCGCGATACGGGAGTCGTTGTTGTTGCTATTTTTCAATATTACTAATAACTAAATTTTATTTACTCTTCTTCATCTGTATTAATTATATTTAGAATGCGAAACTAGAAACACTTGTTTACCAAGTTTCTAACGAGCTTCACGAACCTGCCAGGAATTTTCCATTTCCCGTGTTTCCCCTCGTTCGCCAGCTCCGACGAGTGCGCAACGCAGATTGCAGTTCTTTTTTTTTTTAATTGACACCAATTAACTGCGATCGGAGGTCGTGGCAGGCGACCCGACATCGATCCTAATTCCATGAGATTCGTTCTACACTTTATTCCCTGTGTCGGCACATTTCCACAGACTTATGTCGTCGCACAGAATTTATTTCCAAATTAATATACGTAAATAGATCGTGAGTCTATGCAAAATAAAAATCGTATGCGTTAATTGTAAGACATTAATGCGAAATAAAAATTCCAATGCGGATGCACACGTTCGTTTCGATAATTTTCTTTCATTTCCGATAAAACGTTTGCATGATTTTTCAACGATCGAAGGCGTAATAAATTAATTCCGTGGGATACAAAGTGAACTACGAAGCTCGTCCATACTCGATGGTCAAACGTGCGACGTGGGCGAGAGTGTTTCTAAAAATTACACGGCGGTCGCGTGACGATGTTAATCGGCCGGTCACTTGCGATCTACGTCACGTCATATGTTTGCAGTCAATTTTCTGGACGTCCCTTTTCATCGGACAGCGTCGGGCGACAAATATTTGATACGCCGTAAAGATATTCCTGACGAAGAACCGTCGATACCGAATGCTCCCATTGTTTTTCGTTTAGGTCGAAATTGCATATGTGCGCCGCGGTATCTTGAGCGGCAGGTGAGCCGGGGATATTGATTTACGGCTGACTGATAATCAAATACGACGGCAATCCGTGCGCTCAATCGAGACGGGTTGACCGCGCCGCTGTTTTTAACCTGTGTGTGTGCGCCGAAATATGCAGTCCAAAATGTTTGTGCTACCAGCGCGAAACAAGGAAGACACAAAAATATTTTATTAGCGGTCGTGTGGATACATTTTTCCAGCAATTTCGTTCATAATCTAGATCAATGTATTGTAACAATTTCTATAATTATTATTTGAAAGACTACTTTTGCATACTGCAGATTTCAAACGATGATTAACCACGAAAAAGTAATTAAGATTGCGGGAACACTCGGTATATGGATCGCAGAGATTGCTCAGGATGGAAATCCTACAAATTGCAACAGGATTTCGGGGGCTCATGAAAGTCCCATTCTCGTAACATATCCCGGCATGATTTCACGTCACTTCGCCCAACTATCCTCTAGGATTCCTCCGGCAATATATGCATCTGTTATTCTATCCTTTATAGAATCAATTTAGAGACAATTCCAGATGTAGGTTGCACCTGGAGACGTATGGAAATTCGAGGGACCATGTGCAATTTAACTGCATTTTCCGGTTAATTGTACACTTGATAGTCGGGGAAGATTGCCCACACTCGTTTCATCTTACTTGGTAGCTTATGGGGGCTTGTGAAATGTTATATTATGTCTGAACTGACCAATTTTATATTAAAAAAGTTTTACCTAACGAAATCGATAAGATTATATGGAAATTACATATTCAGTGTCATTATTCCGTTTGCTTTTCATGAATTAATTATTTTAACTCCGTTTAAGACAGAAGCATTTCTGGTACGGCTATAAAGGATCTTCGGTATCGTGACGCAGGATCATGCTGAAGCGTGATCCATTTAGTTGAAAAAACGAAGCGCATATCGTCGATTGGATCTCTATGTACAGAAGAACTTGGTCGTTCGAAATGGTTCGTTGTAAAAACGCAGTATATTGTCTGTACAGGCTTGATTAAACCGATTCAAGTGTTCCGCCCACGCACTTCGAAACAGCCGCCATTTTCGAGTCCGAACTGACTGAATAATATTTATCGTGCGTCCCCACCCGATTATTTCACCGAGAGGGCAACATTAAACTTAATTAATTCGATCGCGATTGCCGGCGTTCAAATATGATTTATCGTCGCGTTCAACCATTACCGTACGAATAAACGGCGCTTGATAAAATTTTTTCACCACGACCAAGATTGATGAACACGGCCTCCGTCTGCCATTGTTATCGTGTTCTCGAAAAACAGCACGAAAAATTCTATGAAAAATCGAGCGCGCTACACGATAGATAAATATTGTTTTCATTAGGCGAGCTTTTATCGTTCGACGTCGCCGCTGTGTGCGTGTGTGGATTGCACAACACCGTGTTCGAAAATGAAATCTAATTAAAACAATATCGCCCGTGTTGGACAAGTTTCTCTGTTCGAAAACATCGAATTGTTAGTGGAAATAGGATGAAACTGCGAATTCGAAGTCTACATGAAGATGCACCTATATGTATTTTATTATTTTATTTCTGGTCGGATGTTTAAACTGGGGCTTTTCGAATAATTGCATTTATTTCAACAATGCAGTTTCGACGCGGTTAAACATTCGAGCCCGGGAATTATTCAGCGGCCGATGAATTTTTTCTGCAGGTACACTGATTTCGTAATTATTGTGCAATCATGTAATTCTGTTCATGAGGTTCTATAGCTTCATTTTCATATTTCATTATTATAAAATATTATTTTCGATTTTAAGCCAGCAACTTGCTTGCTACAATCATAATCCGTATTAAATAATCAATTATATCCATCGAAGATATTTAATAATTTTTAAATTTATGTTATCGGCGCTTTAACGATCCGTATGTATCAATTTACTTTTGACTTTCAAGTGACCTAGAATCACTATGACCTTCCAACGAACTTGAAGAGAACAATACGTTTTATCTGCAAACATAACATAATGCAAACGAGAAGCGAAACGTGTATAATCAACTGTGCATTGGTCGATTATCTGTGATATCCAGTGAGTCTCTATTATCCAAACGGTCTCGTACCGTTGCAAATTCGTACATAGTTCTACGATCTCCGCGCGTACCTAACAGCCTCGGCAACAAAAAGGAACTGGGACCAGGGGATGAAGTGATAAGGGAAACTCGGAGAAAAGTAGTAGAACGGTTTCGTTTAGGATTCCAGCGTCCCTTTACACCGAACAGAGATCCGTTTTGCGTCTCGGAGGCGTTGCTTGGCGAAAACGGTTGTGGCCTCGCAGTTAAAGGCTGGCGAAACTCGCAATAAGAAGCGGGAAAACCGCGTTCTCGGCCAGAGTAACACGATCCAAGGCAAGGCGAGGCAGGGCGAGGTCAGCGTTCCGGTGGAAATTTCACGGGTCGGCTGAAATATTTAGATTCTCGTTCGCTTGAGCGGCTCAGGGGCAGTGAAATTTTTTATAATACAGCCGCGCTAAGAAGAACGACACCGAGGCTAAAAAGCCTTCCATCCTCTCTCTCTCTCTCTCTCTCTCTCTTTCTACCCGGTTCGTGAGAATTCAACGCCGGCTGTGAATGTTTCACGCCGCGTCGGCTCCACCGCACCGGTCCGCGAATTGCGCCCAGCGGCATCGAATTCCGGCAACCAGAGAATAATTAAACGGGGAACAATTGGCGCGACCGCCTGTCAGAAGACTAATGGAATCCGCCTAGGCCAGCACCATTGTAGTTTTTATGAGGCAAGACGAGTGTACGCTCACGGGAACAATGCGGTCCGTTTTCTTAACCGTTGCTCGCCGGAGCTGTTCTTATCGTCGCTGACGGGATTAACGCCGTCGACTTCCGATTCTCCGATCTACAAGGCCTCGAGGTGATCGTCTTCGATTTTAATCTACATTTGCACAACGGTAGTATAAATATTTCTAATGATATAATACAGGATGATGCACCTAACTTGATACACCTCAATGAATTACCTCAACAATAATTATGAATTATAAATATCCGTTTCGAGAACATTTCACACCGGCTCTGTCGTTCTCAATAATTCAAGAACAATATTTATCTTCATTAAGAGTTTCTTCCACTGGAAGCTAACCAAGTGAGACATCGAATATCGTTTCATCATTTATTCGCAGGAAACGTGGTGCAGGATATATTCCGGAAAAATTTACTTTTCCCATCGATTCATCAAGGTGCATCGTTGACCGCGAGTTTCCCGTTTCATCAGAAGGAAATGGTGCGAGTGCAGGTGGAAACAGGGATAAACAGTCGGCTTTCGAAATTTTCCGGTTAATAGTTATTTATACGACAGCGATTCCAATTTAATAGGGAAGCGACCGAGCCTCGCGTTAAATACGAAATCGAACGGGTTCTCCAGTACGCTCGCGAATTTCTGAATAAATCACGAACGCTTGGGTATCGCAATTTCCACTAGTAACAGTCATTTCTATTGCAACGATAAATCCCATCGCACTGAGGCGACCGATCCGCTATCAAATCATTCATTACGCTGTAATGGACGCGTCCCTATGTTATTGGGCAGCCGTATTGCCGATAGATTTCGTTAAAAGGCGGTGAATCGGATCACCAAAACATGACTAAAAAGAGCGAACGCTAATTTTCAATCAACTCTTGGAATTCACAAACTCAGGATCGATAGAAGCAGATCGATTAATCATTCGCGATCTACGAAGCTATCGGCTATCGTGATCGCGAATATTTGTTTCCTGCGCATTAGGATAATGAGTCTTATAGTCACCGGGGCGCAATATACCGAGGGAAATCAATATGTTAATGCATCGACAAGAATGGAGCGACCAGGAAAATTCGGAAAACGATTAATTTTACCGGGATGCACCCGGTGTCGATCAACCGTGTCGCCGGATCAATTCACCAATGAGACCCGTTATTCGAATAGAAGTAGGCTAGCATGCGAGTCGAAGGCCTGCATATTTCGCATGTCGAATCAATATCGGCTCATCATTTCATGACTGTGAATAATAGACGCGACCAGTCGGAAAGAAATAGACAATCACGGGGCAGAATCCTCAGAATATTTCAGACGGCGGATACCGCATTACGTAACCTTAGGATTTCTCCTGACCCCATCCCATTTTTTAAGAAATTGCTCGATTCCAATAACAATCTCATTTATCTAGAGTAATATAAACGAATGACGTCTACTAAAAATATTATTTAACACTAGAAAGACTGAAACTTAGTATATACCTATATTGCCCAAAAGCAGTCAAAATGACTGCATTGTGAAAGATTAACTAATGTGTAAAGAAATTTGTTTGAAATTAATTTTCAATATTTTTTATATTATTTACAGTTATATAACAAGTTATTAGTAAATATTAACAATTAAAAAAATTGGTTAGAACAAGTAACACTGCATAAAGATTCGAATAAGAAGTACTACTTTAGCTTATTGAGCAACTGCAACTTATCAAGTATACGGCTAAATCGACAATTTATCATGTACTTGTATGTTATCATGTGACGGTAATCAAAAAGATATGAAAACTGTTATTTCAATACAGAGCCGAACTTGTCATATAAGAAATTTACTCAATTCAATAATAAGAGTGATTTGATTATTTAAAATTTCCCAAGCAGTCAAAATGACTGCTTTTGGGCAATATAGATAAACGCATTTATATGTTGTACAAAAAGTCAGAAAATTCTAAGAAATTGTGTCATTATATACATAATTGTTTTTCAATGTTTTTGAAATGTTTTTGAAATTAAAAAGCAGTGAAAATGACTTCCTTGGGCAATCTAGTGTTAAAAGGAAGTTATTAGGAAAATGTTCGCGATACTTACATTTTTGTAATAACCCAATAAACATTACCACCAGCCATCTGTAAGATCTTCAATAGTAATCGCATTAGTATCAACGTCCACAGTGCTCAAGGGTTAACACACATTTACGACACCTCCTGAAAAGAGCTCGCAGGATTACGATTTTCTCCCAAACAAACAACCCGTGTTTCCTGCACTTATCTTGTTTCTGGTGTCTCTAGTGACCACCCTTTCCAGCCCTTCGATCGGAACCCTCTGTTATTTCATCGATATAACGTCCGTGTGATTCTGCGTGACGCAATCGTGTCGTCGCAAGGATCGATCGCGATAGCATCGCGATTGTTCTTCTGCTCCCAATCACCAACAGACGGAAAGAAATGATGATCCTCCTGTGTTCTCCTCTCCTCACCCTCGTCACCTGGCCAACGGGCTTTTCCCCAAGCGACCGAGGGTGGCTTGATTGGATTTCATTCTTGGCGATTGAGCCGACCGCTTCATTGTATTAATCCCGCGGCGTTCAATCCGAGGCAAGCTTCTTGAAATGGCTTATTACCAGTCCCATTCCGAAGGGACGATCAGTCTATTTAGCTCTAAGAAGTGGCCCGCGAGCGATAAGAAGCTCTGCCCGATATTTTTACCGAACCGGAATCCGACGGACTATTTTTGGGAGCCGCTTTCCACGGTGAAAGCTATCGGTATCCCTCATCGTAAAAAGCGGAAAGGATTTTTTGGTAATTGTGCTCTTCCTCGGTACTTGTCCCCTAGGGATCGCCAGTCTGATTTTTAATAGAGGATTTTGTTGATGGGAGGACGCAGATTGAAAATTCTTTATGCTCCGGTGGAACGGCGAAGAGCCCGCTCTTGGGATTTATTTTCTGATTCTTCACTTTGTTCTTCATCATTTTTTACCGAGAAATTTATTAAATGGATTTTTAACTCGTCTGCGTTGAAAATTGAATGTAATTTTAATATTTTTTTATCGAATTCGAGCTGGTTTTGTTGCGTCTCGATGAAAAAATATTTTCGGGCAGCAAAAATCATGGAGAATCGTTTTCGATCGTGTCCATTATTACCTAAACCTTCTATCATAATTCTTGAATTCTTCTTTATGGTAATGTCGAACAGAAAATTGCTTAGAAAATTTTTTCGAAAACTTCTGCACAACTGAAGTCAAGACAATCGTGTATCATCAGGAAATATCTGGTTTCGGTGTCGGAAGATTTACGGGGGTCGATTCTTTGTTCGAATCGACTTTCACGACAGAAGAACCGAAAGCGCCTGTTTGATTATCTAACATGGGCGCCGTTCAATGTTCCTTTCCTAAGCTTTTTGCCGAATTCTCCGAGAAACGTCGGAAGAAATCGAACTGGGAACGATCGTACGAGGAAATGTTCGAACATGGACTTCGGATATCGGTTTCCGGTTGATTTGACCCGGAAGAGGATTCTTTTGGACGTGTTACAGGAATAGAATCGAGAAACTATGAATACATGCATAGAACGCGACGAAGCAAATTATTTTAATTGTTCCACGGTTGATCAATCCTTTGATCCGGAGAAGCAATCTCACTTTATTCTTGCGAAACGATATTTGCATGGAAATCAGCGGTCTAATTAAGGGAAATGTCAAAGTTCGCGGCGAAGAAATTCATGAACATTTCGTATGCAAATTCCCGTCTCGTGTATTCTATTTGTTTTTCCATGCAATTCATATCCGAGACGTCCTGCACTGGAACCTTTATCATCGATGTACAGGGTGAGCTGATAAGAATCTACCGCGCGGATAAGCTGCTGATGCTTGTTTCCTTCTGAAGTTCAAGGTTTAGCGAGGTCAGCTGGGTCGGTTTGATATACGTCACTCAATTCGGCTTTTAGCAGCTAGAATATTGCAGCCGACCGAAATACATAGTTCTTTCGAAACTGTAAGATAGTTTATTTGTCTACTAAAAATTTCTCATGAAAACATTTTTATAATTCCATAATTGTGAAAAGTAGAGTTACAGACAAGTCGTTTCGTCTCCGATCATTTCAGTGTTAAAATTGTTTAATAATGGCAAACAAATGAACGTCTGGCCGTGATGTAACAATTTATTAGCAAGTCATCGTAGCTTGCGCAATTTTTTATCCAGTCATAAGAATTTGATGATCCACTGTGAGTGTTTCCTGCAGAGCGAATGAAAAATAGAGACGTCGACCCTCGTTCTTCTGGCGAGAAAGGAGGAAAAGTAATCGGTCCAATAGACGAGGAGATAAAAGGCCTTTCACGTCACCTCAGATTACTATGTCAGCCGGGAGGAGCAACGATGAATAGCGTAGCCAGGAACCGTTAATTCGAGTTCGTCTGGCTTGCGTCTCGATCGTGAAATCGTGAAAAGAAGTGCGAGCGAAATCATGTTACAGAGTTCAGAAACCAAGAGACTTTCGCTCTCCGTTCCCGATGCTTGTGAATACTTTTTCGGAATTTCTTTCACCGGTAATTATTCCATAAATTATACAATAATAAAAACATATGTTTATACAGTGCATAAAACTTATACATGGCTCAATTCTTTTGAAAAATACTTGACTACTAACAAATCTGCAGACGATTCTCAATTTACAGCGCCGTCTAAGTTACATCGTAATCAATAAATCACACTGTGCAACTCTAAACAATTTCCCCACGGTTCACAGAGCGATAAGCAACTATGAACAATTTTTCCACAGTTCACGGGACGATAAGCGCCGCCTCAGTGAGCGAAGTTTGTAATTTAGATATGAAAATGCACGTCGAGTGGTGAAGGAGACAAGTCACGTTACTCATGTACTATTTCACGTAATGCGAAGAACATCGCACAGTGGTCCAAAAGACCGATTTAGGAGTGCAAAAGTCTAAACGCTTCTAATAATCGATAATTCTGTGTTACATGTATTCTATACACATTAAGTAACTATAAAGAAGGCTAATAGAGTTCCGTCTATCATCCAAATTATCCTCATATAATAAAAGGGTTTTCATGTCACTTTCAAATACTCTTTCTTTGTGTGTCCGTGTTTTTTGTGTGTCCGTAAATAGAGTGCGATATTGTATATGCACGTCCCACGCGCACTCGTCATCGAACTGTTCCAGAAAAAGTAAAATAACTTGCTAATCTGCAAGATTCTGC
Organism: Lasioglossum morio; assembly: GCA_916610235.2. NCBI lineage: Eukaryota > Metazoa > Arthropoda > Insecta > Hymenoptera > Halictidae > Lasioglossum > Lasioglossum morio. Next base: position 1,739,440 of record OU744324.1, on the reverse strand, counting down.
AAATAAATTTGATGAGACCATAAACTACACAAAAATTAAAGCGAATACTGGCGAATATCGTTAGGATTTCTTACAACAAACTTCAGAAATAAATTTCTTAATACTTCCTCGAGAAACATTGTTTAAAGATTTCCGAAAAATTGTTTCGTTTTGTTTTCGTATCTTCCTAATGCTTCTGAACACACCTATTATGATTAGAATCAATATTAACCTTCTAAACAGTAAATTATAGGTGAAAAGGATGTCCTTTATTTCGATGCTATTTGTCATGCTGCTACTTTCAACGTTTGCCACGCTTAACAATAATTGATTCGAGAAGTAAAATCGTCGATTTTATCTTCTACGCGCATGTATATTGATGTAAGAAATAATATAAAATGCCTACTCCATGTTTGGTTTTTCAACTTTTGCACTCCTAAATCGGTCTTTTGGACCACTGTGCATCGTCCCCAATATACAACTCACAGATGAAACGTTAAAACATACATCCGAGGCGCACGAAGAACGTAAGTAACGTTCCCCTTATTTATCCAGGGAACGTGTAACGAGCCTGGTTCCTCTCGGACCACAAAGCAGTGTTCCGATTACAACCACAGTTTTTCGTGCATGCGTGGCCAAAACAGTAGCGTATCTATAACAATGTAGCAAAGCGGTTAGAGCCCTGACGCCCTGAGGCAGTTATATTGGCGGGACGAGTGTTCCATCTTGAAACTTAATTGCTAACGTTTTAAGGGTAGCTTAACCCCTTGCCTTTTCATATGTGTAGGGGTTTGAATGTTTAGAATGACTGTGGACGCGACACCCTGGCGCCAGCGTGTTTGGGTCTTGTATGAAAGGAAGTCTGTCTGGACCGATTAGGTCGAAGTATGAAAGGAGAGTGTTTGGGTGTTAATGACAAGTGTCGAATGGCTAGGAGCGCCAAACGCAGGGTGTGCGTGAGCCACTGACTTTTCCGAATGCTTGTGAGACTGATAGAGAGAAAACCAGAGTGCGAGAGAGAAGAATGGAACTGTATAAAAGGAATGAGTGCAAGGGCCAAGGGATCAGAAGTGTGAGAGTCGAGATTGAGAGAGGTTGCGAGCGTAGAGAGCGAGTTTTGAGTTGTGAACCGCGAGTTGTCAATAAAGAGAATAATATTCGAATTGCCGGAGTTAAATTATTTAACCCAAGACGTAGGAGTTCCTATAAAATATTCCTACATATGTATATACTAATAATGTTTTTAAATTCTGCAGGGTGCTCAAGGCACCCCATTGTATCGAGAAGGTTACGTTACTGAGGCTGATATCGCCGCGCATTCGCGAAAAACTGTGGTTGTAATCGGAACATTTCCACAAAGGTCTACGAAGAACCAGGAGCATTAAACCACGAAGTAAAATGGTGGTCGTCTGTGGCGGAATCGAGCGGGGATATCTCATTTTAATGCCGCTCCTTCTTCAGGTTGACGGGTCCGATATTCAAATTTCAACAGAATACGAGGAAAAATGACCCGCGGGAAATAAAGTAGGTTCCGCCGCGGAAATTCCTGCGGGACGGGTGCACAATGGCTGGCATCCGCGACGGAAAATTTCATCGATGGCTTATTGCGAGTTCTACGTGGTTCAACCTAAAAATGTTACAGTTGTTAGCATTCGTGCAAGTTGTTAATAGAAGTTCGTACAGGTTGAATTCATGCAATACCGAATACGCTAATTTATTCAACTCTTACGGTTGTCCGTGGTTCATTGATGAAGAGGGCGGAAGAACCGTTGATGGGAAACCAGGTACACACAGGAGAAGCTCAGCAAGGTCGGTTCTTTGATCCTCTTAATTCTCGATAAACTTCCGGCGCTGCTCCTTCTTGATCGATGATCCATCCTGGATTAACGATCACAGCCGGACGCTGCCTTTGATCAACGAATCAAATTTTTCAAAATTGTCTTCAGCCTTTGTACAGTTTATTTCTCGAATGCAGGAAAATTGTTGTACTGTAGAAATTGCGGGGACAAGCGTTCTTCGTAGTTTAATTTTGTCGTTTGTTTGAAACAGGAGAATCAGTACGAATTAAACGGACAAGATGTTTGTTTCGAAGCGGTGCTTTGTGTATTTATGGGAGGAACGTTTATGGCTCCCGGTGGTTCCTCCTTCCCGTCGACCTTGGGACTTGTTGAGTGGAGCTCTCCGAGGACCGTGCTGTTTGTTCTGTCTTGACAGAGGGTGACTTCTTTTGTGGATTGCCGGATGGCACTGTCTTTTGCTGAAATTAGCGCGTTACTATTACATTCCAGCTCGTTAGGGTAATGAGGCGGAAACTTGTTACTGGAGTTCCCTCGACGGTTTGTGATTTGAAGATTAAGACGAAGAGACAAAAGCGTCCCTCTTTTGAGGGAGATTCATACTAAATACTGCTTAATTCTCCTCAGCATAAATTGTTCGAGACCATAATAATCATTGGATATCAGTGTACTTCATCACTATGTGGCAATGTATTTTATATTGATATGTATACTAATTTCCTGTTTGGAAAATGTGTCCCTGACACGAACTACCGAATTATATTCATTATGAAGTGCTCAGAGCTATTGTATTTTATATAATCGAATCATTTTCATCAACGCAACGACTGTGTGCACGTGAAACAATAAATTGATGTTCCCAACGAATTAATGTTTAATCATAAATAGGAAAATCTATTCGTGGCACAGATAATATGTACGTAAATCCTCTATACTACGAATTACACGAAAACCACAGTTATTATACGACCATTTGATTTATATTTTCGAAGATAGTACGCTGATGTAGAGCAAAACGAGTTAAGGTGATGCAAGAGGATAGTTTCGGGTCAACCTGTAGAGATGTGAAACAAATAGGTCTCGGAGGCAATAGGTCGGCCCGGTCTTGTATACATATTTCATTTGTTAGCCGGGAGTTCGGATTCCGACTGACCTCGCACGATGACCTAACTTTCGCAGATAAGAGCGTGCTACCGGGGAAACGTTCTTCCGGTATATTACAATTGGAATCCTTTTCGGACGGATGCGACGGAACTTTCCGGACCGTGTCGTTGGCAAATCGCGGAAACTTTTTCATCGTTGGGGGAAATATGAAGACACTTGGACACGTTCGATTCGCAGCTTGTACAATTTTAGACGACCTCTAGCGAGAGATAGAGAGAAAGTTGTTGTTCTTACGCCTTAACTGCCACGTCCGTCGTTAGCGAATGACACAATTTTTTTATCCCTGAGAAATTAAGATCTCCGGCACGAAGAAGACTGGAGAGAGCAATTCAAAACTTCAAATCCTTCAATGTTCCCTTATTATCATTGTACAGGTTTATTTTTAAGACTAACAAAATATATGTTTATATCCAATGCTTCGCAAGATATTCGTTTAATGAAATCGGCTCGGTTTTGTGGGAGGATTTCCGGCGAAATGTATTTTAGATGATGGGTCGAAAGTTTAATTAAAAGAGCAGCCAGAAGTTCAATTGTGGGACGTCTGTCTAATTGTACGGGAATTTCGTTCGTTACAGCGGGGCTGAAAGGGAAATTAAATCTTCAGCAGGGTACTGCATAATTAATACCGTGATTGCTACATTCTCGCAGACGTTTCCTTGCGAAACAAACTCGTCAAAGCTCGATCCCCTCGTTTCCTAAATTTTTGCGCAAATTTTCAATTACTCCAAACCATTCGATCGCGAAAAACAATTCTGATAGAAATGCAATAAAATTGTAAAATCATCAAAAAATAATATACCAACGTCATCGTTTATTTTCTTCTATCCCAAGCAACGTACATGATTCCAGAGTCATGTTGATTCAGTCACCTTTAAATAACGACTAAGTATCCGATATTCTCCGAATAGTTTCGGAAAGTAGTGTTTTATTTTGTATGCAAATAAACTAGTGAGTCACAACGTAGACAGCGTCTTCGAAAAAGTCTTGGCGTGAAGTTAGCGCGGGACATCCGGCTATTTCGAAACAAATGTGCTATAGTGAACGAGCGTACTTCGGAGGCGATACGCAGCGTGATCCGACGATGGAAACGTAATTGCAACGCGTGAAAGCTGGCACTGCCCAGAAAGATCATCTATTTTTGCTCCCGGGATCCTGATGATGAAGCATTCCCGGAAATTTCATTGGCATCCCTATTTATAAACAAAATTGTTTTCGCGAACGAATCGAACATGGATTGAAAGATTCTCTTTACGACGTCATCTTGGAAAAGTACGATTTCTTTTTAGTCGTTTCATGGAGCTTTAAATTGTTCTTCGTTTTTGTTCCAGGAGACGTACTTTTGAAATTGAAAGACAGTAATCTGAAATAATAATCTTTCTAGTGTCTCGGAGCATCCACATTCGATAATGGGCTGCTACTGAAGGGATGTTTGAGGGGTGGGGTTGATAGATTTACGTGGGCAGTTCCGCGCAAAACGGGCGAAAGCAGCGAATTTTGACGATTTACCAAGCAATTTGGAACCGGCGAAATGACAATTTAACCCTCCCAGATTCCGGCCGACACGTCATATTTCAATTTCACCGGAATCCCTGATATCTCGTCCGAAAACTGATCTCGTCCAGCGTGGAATGACCCCACCGCCAAAACAGATTCTATATCGGTCTCTAAATTAAAATAGGTCGATATCCCCATGCGCGATGATTCCCATTTTAATACGTCGCTGCTTATACTTCGGGAAATATGCTAAGTCTATGGAAGCTCGTTCTGAAAAAGGAAATTGAAATGGACGTTGAATCGCTGTCACCGAGCCACTTAAGCATCGTAGCTCTTCAAGTGACGCATGATTCACTTTTACCGTTTCAATACATAAAGTACCGACATCTTTAGCATACTAAACTGACAATACAGTTTTTCAGAATAAACTGTCAGACTGTACTGACGTTTCCTGTTGGCGAAACCGCATTAAGAACAATCGTTTCATAATATAAAGCAAATGGACATTTGTCAGATCTGTGAATTACAACTCAATTTTTACGATCTCGGCCACATGTATAAAACAGAACTGCTAGAATTTTTAGCAATATTTTTAAACGCACGAAAAATCTGGAGTGTCTGTTAAAAATGGAAAATTCGTATGTTGAGGAACGTCGTTCTGTTGGATATGTAGAATGCATAATGAAAAGAGAACACAAAGTAGACACGAATAAAAGCGTCGCGTGGTGCGCATGGATAAAAGCGGAATAGAGAAAACGGGAAATAAAAATGAAACATGAAAATGATTTGACACATTTATTATCAAAAAGGAGGACCGAGGAGAATCGTTTTTTCGTCGTGCATGCATAAAACGTCATCTGGAACGTACCCGAAAAACCACGGCCGCGAGTCGCGTGCCCGGGGCGGTGTCCGTGCACCAGCTGTATTTTAATTTGCGACGTTTTTAGCGCTGCTTTGACGATGAGGGGATCCAAACATTTCTTTCCCGTGCCTCTTGTTTATCAATCATTTTCAGACCGGCGCGGCGCGGCGCGGCGCACCGTGATTCAATTCCGAAAATACACCTCGCTGTAGATGTGTGCTTTTAAAGAAATATTTATATATCCCGTTTATTAATTTCTTTGTGGAATATGAATTTTTGTGAATTTTCTTGAAATTGTGCGCTTTCTAATTTACTTTACAATTCATCTTACAAATAAGTTAGTTCTATGAACTATGAACATAAAGAATGTTTTTGAAATTACTAACATACCTGAAACATTTACTTTTCAAGATCCAATAACTTTCACACAAGAAAACCCACACGTTTCTCTTTAAAAAATTCCCAAAGCATCATATTGCTTTTTATACACAGACCTAACCTTCTAACAAGACAATTTTCTGAAATGTTTAGAAAGAAAGTAGTTAATTACAAAAATTCTAAACTTTGTCGATTTATTAACCCACGTTTCAAAAATATTTTTACCGAAGCACTTTCAGAAGCACATGAGGCTCCGGCAACCCGTTCCAGAACAGTCTCAAATTAATCAGCTTAAACCTTCGATCATTCTATTTACCGATCCCGTGACGGTTTATTTATCCCTCGGCCGAATCTAACGCGCTGTCAGTGTGAGGGACAATGGGATTATGCGGGGGCTGAAGGTCGCTGCCATCTCCGCCTCCAGGGATCGTGCATTCAACATTAATGCAAGATTCACCTTAACAAGGTGTCATTGAAGAGGCCGGGCGGGTAAAAAATTGTTTAAGCCCCGCAGAGTCGTATGGATTTTAACTTCTTCGCTGAAGAAACGCAACTTTCCCGTTTTACAATAAAAGAAGACTGGTTCAGGGACGCGAAGATAGAAAACTCGCTCTTCAACCCGACCCGAGTATGAATTTGACACAGTTTTCAATGACAACGAATACATGTTCTGCACCACGTTTTATTAATTATGACTACGTCTTACCTTGGATTTTCATTCGGAATGAAAGAATTCACCAAGAATTTATTTAATGAATTTACAAAATTTTTTTCAGCATTTGCAGTTTTACTTCAAATAGAATTTCGACACTTCTTCTTTCTCTTCTCGCAATGTTATTCACTGTACACTGCGTTGTACATATTGTAATCAATCTCATAAGAGATTTGCTAAAAAATAAAAAAATGGACAGTTTTTATGTTGGATTATCAATAAGTTACCAGCACAATGAACTTATTGTTTCTAGTCAAAAATTAATCAACGGTCTCGGTATCGTATTCATAGACAGATACATATTACGATGTATCAATGAAACGATCTAAACAGAATCGTTTCTAAACAGAGATTTCAAGATACGCCATTTGATACTTCGTTTCAAGAATCGGACTGTGGGGATCTAACCTAAACAGTCTGAAGACACGAGGCGACCTGGTTCCTCTCGGGGTTCCAACAGTTTTTCTCTGGGAGTTTGTTGAAGTTAAGATTTCGTTTAGTATGTAACATGATATTTGGTCCCTTCAGGGATTCAAATTCATTTACCAATCCTCTTCCTCTTTCTACTCTCACCATCGCCTTTTCAGCGGGACCTACTGCTTATTATGGTGGGTTCCGAACCACCTTTTTGCCAACAACACGTGAAAAACACCCCGGGTGGGTCACTTTCCGGTTTTTTACCAGACGGTCACCCATCCTAGTGCCGTTCACGTTCCACATTGTTTAACTTCGGTGATCTAACGAGAACCGGTGCTTTCAACGGGACTACGGTTGTTGGCATTTCTTTTAGTAAAGAGTTGTTTTATTTTCCAATATTTTATATTATAATCCATCGTTCAATAATTTTCCAAGCTAGTCGATTAACCGCGCGTTGACGAGTCGTTAGGCAACCATGGGATCGCTAGTTCGGCCGCGTTTGGAACACATATTCACGATCGATGCGTCGAAGATTAAGTCAGGTATAGCGCGTTGTCGCATGAGAGGCTAACCGAGGAAACAAATGATCGTCGGCGAGACAATTGGCGTATCGATTGTCAGCAGTGTGCAGCGGTGTTACTTGCTCGCGGATTATCGACGAGCCTAAACGGTGAGAGCTGCGAAGAGAGGAGAGGAAAAGTGAACTCGCCTGGACTATTGCGTTCGCCGGCTGTTTTGTTTGCGCTGGAATAATATACTTTCAAACCCCGGCCACTGTTTCAGACACGGCTCACTAAAAGCTGCTCCGGCCCCGGCTGGCAACAGGCAGCCAGTGTGGAAAAGCGCTCGCAGACGACGATGAAAGGGTATTGCACGTCTGTTCGACAAGCGTCAGCCGCTGGTCGTTCAACGGCCGGCGTATATCCCGACGGAAAATATCGATCGAGTTCTTCGAGCCTTCTCCCGAGTTGCTTCTTTTCGAGACACCCTTCTGTGGGGCAGTCGGAAATTTATGAGACCGAGGGAAATTGACGGGAGGACCCAGAACCGCTTCCCTTGATGCCCTCCGTTGACTAACCGGCCTTTGGAAATCAGTCTGACGGGAATTTCCCAACGTTCACCACATTACCGCTTTCGAACTTCTCCATTTCCATTGAACTTATGAATTTATGAATAGCAGTTTAGTGTCACCTTACAATTCAAATCATCGACTATAGTGTCCCACATGTGCTGAAGCATGATAATCTGTTTTCAAATGAAACTACGCCTGTAGTGTAGGTTAGGTACAAATATGACCGTGCTGGGTCTGGCCTTTACACTACTTTAGCTACTGCTATTCTTGTGTTTCTATATTCGTGGATACTTCTCCTTCTTTTACAGTGGTATGGAAATATCTATTACTCGAGGAAGAGAAGAATCGAATTTAAAAACCTTCTTTCCAAGTATGAACACAAACAGTTTTACACATTCAGATTGTCTCTGTCGAGAAACATGGCTCTTGTAAAATACCATACAATATCGATTTCGAAAGCCTCCATTCGCTAAATATGAATGCTAACAGCTTCTAAATCCTCGGATCACCGATTCTGAAATGTATTTTTTAAACAACCGTGTGCTCGAAAAATGGCGAACGAAACCGAATTCGGAAGACTACATTTTCCAAATACGAGCATCGCCTCTTCTCGCACACCCAAGCTATATTCTCGAAGAACAATGCTGAGCTCGAAAAATATCTAGCAAAATTGAATCCAAAAGTCTTTTCTTCGAGTACGAGTACAAGCAGCTTCTAAAATATGGCATCATCAGTTCTCGCACCTCCACTGCCGTTCCGACACTTCTAAGTGCACGCCGCTGTCGAAAAATATCGAGGAAAATCGAACTCGAAATACGCTCTACAGCTTCTCTAGTTAATCGAGGGCCGTACTTTTACCGGTTTTAACCCGTTTCGCTCTGTTTCGTTTCCTTCTCTCCAACAGCGCAAACGAACGAACGGAAACTATCTCCCGGTGTGGCGGCGGTGGTTCACTGGTCGATAAAGTGTTTGCAGCACGTTGCCTTCGCCGGTAATCGATCGAGTTGGCCACGGGGCGTTGCAGAACTTCATTTCGCTTCGGCGACGCGACAGTGTCGTTGGAAAATAAAACTCGTTGACGGGAAACGGACGGTGTGAAAAGAAAAAGCAAAAAAGCCAGATTGTACGGGCGTAGAGAAGACAAGCAAGGACGCGTCCACCGTCGTAATTCATGTAACAATGACGGCCCACGAGTACCTCGGCGAATTAGAAGAATACGCGCGAGGAACTTTCGGCAAAGTTCTCTCGTGGTCCGGACGTCGAAGTCGATACGAGGGAGTCTCTGATGCCAGGGGTTAATGGCTTTAAACGACCCAGCGATTCTCACTAGTCGATCCTGCACTGTACTTTCTGCTGGATCGATTCATCTTGGGGGTGGATGATTGGGCTAGATTGCACCACTTCCCTTTTCCAGAGGAGAAACGACTGGGAACATTTATCGAGACACTGCATTATTAATTACTCTTTCGAAAGCCTCCGTTTTAGATAATACCTCTTCCGATTCGGCCATTTATTTTTATTGTAATTTTTCAACTACCCCTAGTTCAGGGTTGGAAATTATCTTGCATAAACGCCCCAACTGAAACACGATTTCCGAATCATTCAAACATTTTTTCGTCTCAGGAACATTAAAAACAAAACATCGCATGCAAGTCGCAGGGTTGCTAGTGGAACGTTCCGCAAATAATTTTTCAACAAACCCCTGTTCAGGTTTAGAAATTATCGTACATCAACGTACCAGGTGAAACACAATTTCTGACTCATTTAAACATTTTCGCCCCAGAAACTTCAAAAAATCATCGCATGCAAGTCACAGGGCTGGCAGTAGAACGTTCCGCAAATAAAGATCAGCGGGCCACGCTCGGCGAATGTGGAATTCGCCAAGCGGCTGCATCGGTAATTAATGATTACTAAATCCGCGCGTGTCATGCACGGTGACTGCAATTCAAATTTGCTTCGACGCCTGCGAACAGTCTCGTTGAAATGTTAAATTCGCGTTGTCCAGAGGGGCGGAGAGGCGGGGGCAGGCTGTTCTTTATAGCCCGAACATATTCGCGCCAGCGTGCACACGGTTCAGTTGGCGCGGTAATAAGGGAACGTTACAGACCATTATACAGTTATGAATGCGGAGGTGGTTATAAAAACGGCTGGTGTCTAAATAGAGGCCCGCAGTAAAACCGTGTTGTTGCTATTAAGGAGTTTTGTTGCGGCTACGTGTCGCGGACGAAAAGCATTTCGCGAAATCCGCGGAATCGCGTGCGTCGCGATTGTTACGTTTTTTCTTTAATTCGTGACGGATTTACGACTGGCCTGTGTGGATACTTATTCAAACTCGCTGTTCTCTTGGCTTGCGAAAACACTAAAGATCCGTATCCGTTACTATTAATTGTCTGTTCAGCTGAAAAAACTACAATATGCTTTTAACACGTTGCTTTTAGTTTATTCTCGTTCTTTTTCTCGCCAGACGTTTTCGCTAAAAGGCTGTAAATTCGTTAGCAATATTGTGTAGAGCCTTATCTTTCTTCCAATTGTGCCCTGAATCATGCGGTGCGAACTTTTCAACGCTGCTTTTATTGCAGATAAAAACTCAAGGTTGGTCGAGTAACATATACGTTCAGTGTAAAGGGCACAAAAATGATTTTAACTGGTTAAAATTATTGAGCAAAAACGTACATGTCGCTCATCTTACAAAGAAGGCAGACAATTTTTCTTTTGCACAAAAACCCACCCTCAGTTCAAGATACGGTTCTATGTAGACTGCGGACCTTTATGCAGATTCAAAATTTTCTCCTTGAATGGCAACAATATTTTTTTTTTATTTTGGAAATCTCATATGAGATTTATTACAACATAATGCTTAGTACAGAGTATTATATAACAGAGTATTAGTACAGAGTATATTGTATGGTATAACAAAAATATTATTTGCAATAGGCAACAATATTCTTTTCTGTTTTAATGCATATGAAATCCGCAGTTTAATTATTTCTTATAAATTCTGATAAATCATGTCTCGGATTTTTCGAGTATGCTCACAAAAGTTGACTCTTTTCTATGTCGTAAATCTGAAAAAGTTCGTTAGTAGCCGGGGAACTTCCTGCGGTGTCTTTGACAGAATTCGATCCTCTGGTAACAGCGTCAGTCGCAGAAATTCCGTTCGCCGGCAAACAGTATGGCGTCTACTCGCTGTCCAACTGTGTCGAAATTGCAACCCTGCGGAGAGGAGTTCCTGGTTCTTCGCGATAGAAGTGGCACTCGTGATGTTCCTGCACCTTGCTCCTCTCCTCTTACAAGCTCGCACTCTTTCCACTGTACCCTCTTGGCTTCTTCTTCATTTTTTCTCTTCCAACCCCCGACAGGAGGGTGGGACAGACCTTCCTCAGCAAAGTGCGCGTACACATTGTAGCCCCTCGCGAGAGTGTCAGCTCCTCTTTCAGGAAAGCTTGGAAAACATCTTCGCTGATGTGTCTCGTCCAGCACAGATAAGAAAAAATGTCTCGGGCGAATGGCAACTGCTCCGTGCTAATTAATTAATGCTATCTGGATGCGGAGATAATGGTGACTTTCATTCAGGATCAAATTTCAGTGGAATTAATACCGACTCGGAATTACTATATTCTGTCCATGTTATTAATTAATATATTACTGATTCATTTTGAACGATTGCAAACGAATAGAGGTAGTTTTTCGTTTCGAGAAGACAACACACTCTCCACTTACCGTACACTGTCTAACAAAATCTATAAAAAATGTATGCCAGAGCTGGCGCATAAATATTTCGTGGACGTTGAAAATAGCACGAAGAAATTCTTTCCGGAGGAGCTTCCGCCAGAAATATTCCGTCGTTTAATAATTGGCTCGCGTATTGAATTAATTACTTAAAGGGGAAGCATCGAGCGGATTACGTGATGGGAAGACAAACAAGAAGAATCGTAAATAAAGGCAAGCAATTTATGAAATTGCATAAACTCGAGGGGGTGCTGTAAGTTACACGTTCCGGAAGTCTAAGTACTAAGTCCGGGAGCATTACAGAAATTGAGAAACACGCTGCACTCGAAGCACTCTTTCGCTTGGTGCATCCATTCAACGCGACGCGACCTCTAAAAGGGCTTCCCGATTTAAACGCACAAACCTTTGCTACGTGATCACTAGAGTGCGGATCTTTACGCATTTAGGACAACCGCGAATAGGTCAAGTATGAAACCAAGACATCACCCGAATTTCGAAACAAGTTTTATTGTGTATGAAAATTCACAGTCGAATAATTAGTCTGCGGTTCTTCAGTATTTACAACAAGAATGAGTAAAGAAAAATTTCAGATTACACTGTCCAACACCAAAAATGTTTCCATATAACTGTTTGGTAGCTCTTTAAACGTGTTGAAACAATCATAACGTACTAATAATCTTTTGCTGTAAACAACAATTCAATATCTTTTATAATAACATCACAATATTTGTTTAAAGTTGAAAAATACGTTTTCTTTCAAAGTCATGTTTCTCAAAAACTGTGCGCGTAGGAGAAAAATTAAAGGCAGATTCGGAATCAGCGCAAGAAACTTTATAAGATCCAATCAACAGTTATATGAAAACATGAGAAAAGTTGAAATGGACAGTGATATTTCTGCGAGGAAACGTAACGCCGCGAGATTCAGGAAGCCAATGACTTCTTCCAACCATCAACAAACTTCAAACGAAGACCTCACTCGATTTATTTTAATCCTGGCCACTGTACAAAAATTCGCAAAACAAATAACTTCTTTACCAACAAAACTCTAAACTCAATCGAAAATCCAATCACGTTTACAATAAAGAAAAATATAATTTCTCCGCTTTGCTAGCGGCACAGCTAAGAAACGAATGGAAAACTGAATAATGTTCATTGAATAAGAGGTGGCTCGAATCTTCTCATGGTGACGACCTCTTACAATTCCGAAGAATTTCCAACACAATGAATAATTGGAATAGTTTAAAATTAGTTCGAATAAAGAAGCTGTCTCTTGAAGTACACTTCAGATAAAAAAAAAACTTGACGGGGAACAAAATTGAAAAATTCCGAACGGAAAGGGTTAACAGTAAAGACACAGTAAATACCTCGCTGTCCACGTTGGATGATGGACGTGCAGCGCTTTATAGACGATTGCTCCGAGAATACAGCCACCCCCGCAAAATCTTGAGCGATTGATCCCTCGATCCTCCCAGCAGGAAACTCTCGAGTAAAATAATTGAGACGTCCAAAGGTGAGCATATTGCTGATGGGAAAGAATACACAAATCGACGGAAACACGACGCGATAAAATATTGAAATATCTATGTGTTCCACGGGATTAACAAAGCGCAGGTGAACAATGGAAATTGGCCTACATCGGCGCACGAAACCGCACTGCGATATTTTATTGCGGATTGTAACCGTTGCTAAAAAAAACTGCTCGTGATGTATTTATATAGAGCCGCACTATTGTGTCGCGCCTCGCGGAAAGGTCGTGTCGGTTTTTCAGTGTGTAAACACGTCGGGCATTCTGTTGCAATTATTCTTAAGTGGATTAGATGGAACCCTTTGTACAAATTTTAATTATCTAAAATGTTCCTTTTCCGATGTTCGATAACAAATTAAGATAAATAAAATCCGTTACCCGAAAGAAATAATTCTTGTTCGATTAGATCGCGTTGCGGCGTCGTTGATATTCGAATAACGTCGCTGAAGGCCGTAAATCTCCAACTCAATTCAATGAGAACACGAATTAATCGATTCCTTACCATCTATTTGACGGAAAGGATATTATTAAACGAACTTGCACTTTTAACAAAATAAACTCTGAATTTATTTAACACTGTCGAATTTACAAAATAATCAAAGGTGATGGTACTTGTTTGATGTTTCGAGATGAGCTGAACTGCCGGTGAACATAATGAAAAATTGTGGGTTTCAAAAAAGGCGTGAGTTTAAAAATGAGCCATGCGGATTCGTCGATTGGTATTTTCTTCGATATTGGTGAGGGAAGCGGTCGTCTCAGCTGATTGGTTAAAATCATAGACAATACGAAGGGTAAATGACCGCCTCTCGCTATATTAAGGGGGTAGGGTACCCACGTGACATTACTAGAATCTAACCAGAATCTAACTAGATTTTCGGCCCAAAACAGGGGTTTACGCGGTGTCGTTTCACGTCCTCATATGATTATATTTTTAGCTGAGTGAGGGCTCATTCGAAAGAGGAAGGTTACACGCAGTGTATGATAATATTGTATGATAATACATACTGTGGTCATCTTAATACATTACCGACCGGTGATTACTGCATAGTTTTGAAAAATGTATGGTAGGTACATGGGTAAATTTTCATTTAGCATTTAGTATGAACTAACTAAGTCACCCTCAATAACGTCGTCTAATAGTTTCATTTAAGATTGCAATGTCAAAGAAAATTTCTATGCTTTTTTTGCTACAGCAGAATTATTGAAAATCCTATTAATAGGCTTCCGGTCGGTAAAGTGTTAAGATGTTGTGGATCAAATTCGTTGTTGATGAAATTCGTAGTCGGTTAAAGGCGTTGTCGGCCAAATCTGGAGTCGGTGAAATGTCGAAGAAATCTGTGTCGGTGATTTCCATGGGACCCGTAAAATCCACGGGTGATAGGATGAACCATTGGCAATGGGTGCACCGTATCCGTAATTAGAAAAATCTCGGTCGGCGAGTGCCGTTGGTTTATCAAAATCTGCCTAACACTCCGGAACCATGAATAAACCAGGCACGCGCTAATGAGCGCCGGCGAGCACGAGCATAAGCAAGAAATTTCCGGCTGCCGAGCTGCTCGTGAATAACAATGGGCCCCTAGATGCCGTTTGCCAAATCTGGTCCGCGAAGAACCGACAGTCATGTTGCGTTGTATTCGATTAATTAGAAGCGACTGTGCCGGCTACGATTGCGTCGAACACGATCGACGGTTCTCGAGAACCGATCCCCGGTGCCACATTATTCCGGGTTCACCTGTTCCGCGACGACTTCTCAATTACGTTTGATCGACGTTGATTCGATCCGGATCGGTATTTCCGGCGACAACATCGACAGACTGTCTGCCCTGTGGATTATTAAACAGCTGCCGTCTACCGCGAACGGATCTCGCTGCCATCTCGCCTGATAATTGAATAAAAGTCAGTTTTCGCTCGGCCCGTGATTTCACGCCGCACCGCAAGCAATTATTTTAATTATTTCGAACCATCGGCCTGTCTCCCGTTTTATCTCATAATTTAAAAAAATAAAAAGAGAAAGCTATTCAGTTCGAAACGAGCAACATTACGGACAACAGAAATTTTTGTGCACGTTCGAAGGTGATCAATACGGTCTCCTTAAATATCCAAAACGAGGGTTCCTTAATCATTTCGAGGGTTCCATTATTCACCGGTATTCTCGGCGCGAGAGTCACTTGCACGGCTCCAAACATGGCCGTGTTCCAACGAACAAGATTAACGGAGACAAATAGAAAACCGGAATATCCGCAACGACGCCACATATTAATTGCTCTATGTATACGCTGGTCCGCGGTTATTCTGGTAGCATAAAGATTGATCGGCCGAAAATATTTATCAACGGTGCTTGTCCGGTGATTAATTAATCTCTTCTTTTTCTGCGAACCTCTCGTCGTATCACCGTAGATCGATCAGCATCTATAGCCCCGTTCCGCTAACAAGTGGCTATGGGACAAGGGTGGAGGCTGACAATGGCTCGCACAAGTGAAAAGAGGCTACACTTCGCTTGTCCTGTTGCTTAATTAAGTTAATGGACGCTGATCATGCTGTTGAACACTCGTCGATAGAGTTTCATTCTTCCTTGACTTTCTCGATTTTGAAGAAATCGCGAAAGGTCCTGGCCCTTCTAATTTTCAGTTAAATTAAATGGGTGATCGATTGTAACGGCGCCGGAAGTTTGAATTATCTCCGCGTTATACTAATTTCGAGCTTCATCCGGAATTTGTTTGCTCGCGTAAACAACAACTGTATGCACACCGCGCGTGCACAGGCTGAGGTACCTAATAACTTTTTGATCATCTTAATTGCTCGTGTTAGTTGCGCAGGAACGAAACGAGGTTTGTTCACCGTTAATTTTGCGGTATCTAGAGAGCCGGCGCACTCGGTGTAATTCGTTTCGAGCTGGAGAGTCTAGTCTTTCTAAACAAAGTCGTACTCTTCAAATTATTTGTGCCCGTTTTAAAATTAATGTCGCACTGTTTTATTCCGAATGGAACAGCAAAATAAACTTATTTATATCGATCGTATTATTGTTAATAAAAAAATCGTTGAATGCTATCGGCGCTACGGTTCGATCGTTAAATACACAAAAAATAAAAATTAACTAAGCAATTTTGCTAATTTTATATAATCGACGTTTCGGTCATAATTTGGACCATTTTCAAGATTAATAAATTGCGTCTGTAAGAAAAATAAAACATTTTCAACTTGATAAAATATAATTTTCAAAAGTTGTAACTATTAAATGTTTAAATATGAAGGAGAACAAATTTTTCCAACAATTTTTCAACTCACTTGCTTAGGTGTGATTTAGTTTGACATTATGAAAATCATGAGACTCGTGAATCACCTGTGTTCGGCATGTCAGTTTTCACTATACTGATCGTTTTGACAGAGATCTAGGTTATATAGATCGATACACGACGGTAAATTCGAAAATACACAATGTGTTTTTACATTCACCCTGTGAGAATACCTTAATGGTAAATCGGAAATTTATTAGCATTCAATTATATCTGGAATTCAATTATGTATACACATTGTATGTGTTACATATATACTTAAGTTGAACAGTAAAAGCATTATTTTTATATTGGTACAGCAAAATGCTTATAAAGACAATTCAATAAAATCTTTAGAAACACCGTCTCTTTGAATGTCCGGGAAGATTAACATGAATACAGAAAAAAAATTTTTTATTTCCCAATCGTCCTTAAAGAAGCCAACGCAGTTGCTAACCGATTGCAGAACTTGTTCGCTGCCAAGCACGCAATCGAAAGTAAAGTTGACCATAATGCAGGCATGCAGAAGATTGCAACGTCCACTCCCAGCGAACCAATTAGACTCCGCAATCCTTCGAACAAAGGTTAAAGCTTCGAGCCCACGGTGCACAGTTAAATACAACCGTGGCAGTAGACCAAGCAGCCCGATAGTATGCAATCCGTTTGCACTATGGCGGAACTCGTTGCAGACGCAAAGCGCGTGTACCTAAAGAAACGAGACCTCGTTTCGCTGTCACGAGAATTGTGTTCCCCGCAAGCAGCAGCTGCCGTAATCTTTGAGCCCGCTATCACGAGACATCGGTGATTCGCGGTATTAGAGCGCATTAACTAGGTGCCGGTGATGCTTGATACAGGTAGACGTTAATTAGAGTGAATTCCGGTAACGGGTTGCTCGCTACATCGCACTGTCGAGATTCCGTGCTGCCTTCCGGAAATTCCAATTAGTCTCGTTCCACCGACCGTGCTTTCTACATTTTTTTCAGGCAATATTTTGTCACGATGAGTCGCCCGTTTCTAACTCTGTAATTAGCTGGTTAGGTTTTTTAGTGGGTATGCCGACTCCGACCAACCGAGAGGTGAGCCCCACACTACCTCCTTCCGGGGTGTACGTAATGGTATTTCCCCCATATCCGTAAAAAAAAAACTCAGTAATTAGCTGGTTCAATATTTAAAACAGCAAGAATTTATCTGTTCAGATTTCCAGCCATTTTTAAATAGTATACACTCAGACAAGAGCGTGAGTTTTATGTATCTTGATACAGGAAATTTATATCACGCACAAAACATCCGCAGTCTATTTTAAAATAGCCGCGTTAAATCTGTGGAAGAACTCCTCTCAGCGTCCGACGTTCGCTTCAGAATTTGTTCAGAGGCAGCTCTCGATCAGCAAGAACCAGCGATCATTAAAGTATCAGTTCAATCGTGTAGCGATCAGGCCTTCTTCCCGGTTAGTATACAACAGTTGGCGAAGCCCCAACAAACGTAAATCCGTTTCCCGTGCGCGATTTCCGATAAACTCGATTCCTCGGAGCCATGAAACCGGAGTCTCCGATTCGGATGTAAGAATATCCATAGAAATGAGTCCTATCCGAGGATGTTTCGCTATTACAGCATGTACCTCCTAGGCGAAACGATCGATCGACGTCGTTCTAAGGGTGGTCGTATTCGTGGTGCTCGAGTAGCTTTTCCGATCGAAAAAACCGGTAAATAACCGCGAAGTTGGCACCTCAGGGAATCGTATCTGTAAGATTGTACCATGCACCAGTGAATCGACGGGAACCCTACAGAGAGTAGGAAATTCCGTCGGTGACGGCAAGTTCGAGACGCGAAAGTACGTTCAACACGTTTCGCGATTCTTTACGGCCGCGATACCATCGACTTTGGGGACTTCTGGCCCGGTGAAATTTCTCGCCGGAACTTATGGGATCACGTAGCCTAGATCGGAACTGCTCTATCTGCCCCGAAGTCAGATCGTAGAGATCGCCAACTTTTTTGTAGGAGAAAGGGAAAATCAATCGGACAAGTATTGGCGCGGCACATTTCCGATAGTCGAGAACTGTCGATATTGAATCTGCAACTTCGTAAAACAGTGAGAGGAAAGTTCAATCTCCAGATTTATAGGTAGCTTGGCTTACGAACAAAATTTTTAATTGCCTAATAAAAGAATATTAATATTATGAAATTTATTTTTGATTGACCTGATGGGTTGTAACTAGATTTCAGTAGGGGAAAAGGTTGGGTTATGAGATTGGTTTTGTTTTTGGTCTGTAACTTTTTGCTTGATGAAGATATCAAAGAGTTTTATATAGTGCTGGAAAGGTGAAGGAAACACGCAACTTTTATATGCAAAAAGTTTCGTGATTTGATCAAAAAGTAAAATTTTATGGTCAATTTTCCAAGGACATGTTTTTTGGCTTCCTGAAAAAAGTGGTTGGGTTGTGAGACACTCGGAGAAATCAACTAAAAGTGGTAAAATATAAAGTAAAACCCATGTAACTTTATGCAAAAATGAATTTTTATTTATTTTAATGACACTAAGTTACCAAAGAATGGCAAAAAATTGAAAAAAAGCAAAGAATGGCGAAGAAAAGTAAAAAAAAATATAATAAATGAAAGGATTCAATAATGATCTTCCTCTTCGTCATCCAAGTCGCTGTCACAATGTTTGCATGTGAAAAACGAACGTCTGCCCATATCGGCACACTTCAAATGTACAGGGCGCTGACATGTGTTGCATTTGATAGAGTTGGCAGCGGTCAATTTTTTCGGCAAAAACCTTAAACAAATGATGCAAAAGTCTACATCCTCTTTGTCTAGTCGCGCACACCATAAATCGTGTTGAGCTGTTTTTTTACGCTTAAGTAATTTCGAGGACTTCGAGTTTCCTCGACTGGTCCCTAGTGTCCCTCCAATGACTATAAATTCAAAAAATAAACCAAAACAAACGTTAAACGACAAATAAACACTTAATTCTAACACAAACAACGATATTTGACAGTCTAGTTCGTTTCTAGTAAAAAAAAACTAGTGTCTCACAACCCAACCACTATGGTGTCTCATAACCGAACCATGATGCCATTTCGAATGTGACAGAAAAAAAAACAATGTTTTTCTCGTATATGCGCAAAACTCAATATTGTATCGTAAAATGTAAGGAAAACACTAAATGAAAATGCATCGCACTCACCTTTTTCAATTGATTCACTAAACAAAATAATGTTTTTAAAAAAATGAGTAAAAGTTTTACACGATGTGTTTACACACGATGTCCGTATCTAATATAAGCAACGCGTCTACAGGGTGTCCCAAAACTACCCTAGGAGCCGAAAATGGGAGGTTCCTTGGGTCATTTTAAGCAACATTTTCCTTTGCAAAAATGTTATCCGCGGCTTTGTTTAGGAGTTATTAACGAAAAACACGGACCAATCAGAGCGCGACCTAGACGCGAGTTGGCAAAATCGGCTCGGCGCGCCAACTGTCCATTGGCCGTCTGTGCCAACTCGCGTCTAGGTCGCGCTCTGATTGGTCCGTGTTTTTCGTTAATAACTCCTAAACAAAGCCGCGGATAACATTTTTGTTAAGGAAAATGTTGCTTCAAATGACCCAAGGAACCTCCCATTTTCGGCTCCTAGGGTAGTTTTGGGACACCCTGTATACACCTCGGTGCTAGCACAAAAACTAGCAGACGTCAAAACAAAAATTTGACAACAGACAAATTGGAATTACCGCGATTGCGCGATGGATAAAAAAGACTGTGTCACAACCCAACCTCTTCCCGTACATGTGCGTGCAGTTAGGCTGAAGAATGCTTGGTAGAAATCACGGCGAAAGGCCGCGTTTGGCGCGAGTAGTCGAGCCGAGTTGTCAGTAGAATAAATATTTTCTTAGCGCCTGTAAAGGACTTTATTTCACGGGGATCGATACTGGATAGAGTCGCCGGAGATTCCATCTGGTTTTCCATCGTTTTTCCACGGAACATTAGATCGTTGGTCGTTTCGTGACACACACGTGGACACGTGTGCGCCGGTAAAGACGGGTTACGGCAGATCGCGGGTGAACGCCGGTGCAATATTACGTAAGCCGGGAATGCCGGTCTATCGATCGAGGCCCGTACCATTAGATAGGCCTGTGTAAACATTTCGCACGTTTCATTGGCGACGTTTTGCCGGCCGCCCAGTCGTGGGACGTGTTCAAACTGTCGTAGAAATTGAAGGGAAAAGGATCGTCGGACACACGCGGCCGTCAGATGGAAACGATTGCGAGGGACGTTTCTATCGGTACGTTAACGACACGGCTCGATCAGTACCATTATCCGGCATGATTCGAACCGTAGTGTTTTATTTTTTTCGAAATAACGATCGCTTAGATTCTGCACACACGAGGTCTTTTTATCTTGATTCTATGCGGTGCTGTTCGACGGATCGAAACGAGCTGCGTTCACTTTTGCTATCCAGATGTGCAATTTTTTTTCATGTGTCTGAGGATTTTCGGAAAGAGTTGAATTGTTTATTCTGTCGAGAATATTAACACTTTACCGACCGGAAGCCTATTAATAGGATTTTCAATAATTCTGTTGTACCAAAAAAAAAACAGAAATTTTCTTTGACATTGCAATCTTAAATGAAACTATTAGACGACGTTATTGAGGGTGACTTAGTTAGTTCATGCTAAGTGCTAAATGATAATTTAGCCATGTACCATACATTTTTCAAAAATATGCAATAATCACCGGTCGGTAATGTGTTAAAATTTACATTTCAGCTTTTCACAGGTTTGGGATATTTCAATATAAAATTGTAAATGGCAGTTTAAAATTCCAGACGTTAGGTTGTTTCAGTTAGTGAAATTATTCAGCGAAACTTTCGGTGAGACGATCCACCGAAATATGTTACAAAGTAAAATCATTCGACGATACATTCCGCTAAAATTCCAAACGTCATTCGGTGAACGAAGGTAACGATACATCTATTAAATATACTGGCAACAAATATAGACGACAAACACGTGCTATGGACGACACCATTCGCAAACACGTAATGTCAAATGACGCATACGTAGCCTATTTACAGAGAGCCTACAGACAAGGCTAATCCTCGTCGTCTAAAAGCAAATCCTTCGCCGTGTCGGTAATCATAGGATTCGCGAACTGTATACGTTCAGTGTATGTCAACAGAAGTCCTTGCGAAAGTTTCCGCGATAATCGTTAGCGAATCCGCGAACCATTCCGTGATCCGTCGCTTTCAGCTCACCCTCTCCGCGTGGGTGACTGTGTGCAAGAGAGCGAGAGACAGAGAGGAGTGAGAGAGAAGGAGAGTCCTTCAAGCGGAATTTAAAAAAAGAATATACGACGATATTAATACCGAGGTAGATTCCCCGGGCTCGTTTAAACTTTTCCGGTGCGCTAATATACGGGAGCCCACGAATTTGCAATTTAATTTCTGGCTGATTTGAATTCAAAGCGGCCGCCGAGACGGGTGTGCGCACGTGTGCGCGAACTTCACCGTTTTCATCCGTGTCCGCGAACCGACGGATCGAAATGTTCCGAGCCGAGATTCCTCAATTTTTGCAGCTGGATCAGCGAACGATGAATTTTTCCGCGGACGTTAATCCGATTTCGCGGGAGGAACGACGAGGTCGCTCGGAAAGACAAGTTTACACTTTGATAGTCTTGTGTGCATTATTGATAAAACAAGTCGGCCAACCGGTGCATCAGGGCTTTCGTGTACGTTTAGTATGATACAGTAAAATTCAAGGCGCGATCCTCTCGAAGAGGATCATTGTATAAAAAATTATACTGCGTGAAGATCGTTTTATCTACAGCTAAAAAATCCTTAAAGTATAAATTACACTATTACAAACATCTACGTATTCAAGAAGACCTCATTGAAGAATTCTTTTAATGGGAATTATACTTCGCGAAGCTCGTGGTACGTTTGATTAAAGTAGTCTTTCTGGAAAAAGATCCTCTTGGAAAAAAAACTCGGTTCTCATCAGAAATTCGTATTCAAGTTTTCCTATTACGTTTGTAACTTTGTTAGAAGTATTATAGGAATATTCCAATATTAGCGCGGTCGTGATTTCCCTTTCCGAATCACGATACTTCGCTAGCGACCTTTAAGCAAATTCTCTTGAACTTCAGCTCCTCGAAGTCTAATTCCATCGAATGTGAATTCCGCTTCGGAAACTTTCTGTATCGAATGTTGGAAAGTTCGCGCGAGTGTTTGTTTGAGCTCGTAGGTTCATTTTTGCTGGTTCGGCTCGGCTGGTTGCGTCGAACGTATCGACGTGCGCACAAAAACGTATAGTCGGTCGTTTGTTAGCATAGTGTGCGTCCTTGTGCACCCTTAGATCGAATCTAAATAAACGATGAGCCGGTAATTTGCCTCAATGTTACGATCGTGCGATTAATCTATTAACGGAGTATCGATTCGGCTCTATCTTTCGCGATTCGATGCGGTTCCTGATGGAATCGACGTTTTATCGAATTTTTTGTATAATCTATATAATTATTTTACCTATTGAACGATTTACTGGACCTAGCGGAGCTCGTGTCGCTTCGAAAAATGTAAAAATTGACAGTAAAATATTATTATGTATAATCTAATATTATGAGAAATGAACTATGAAACACGATTTTTAAGCGATGGAAACGTGAGTGTAACAACGTCGTTATACCCTTCGGGACCGAAAAATAAACGAAAAAAAAAGAGTCTCCCTTATCATAGCTCACGTGAATGCGATCCGCACGTCAATTTTCTCGGCGTTATTCTTCGGCAACTAACCCCCGAGCGATTTTCCCTCGCGTTTTCCACTTTGAATGGACTCTTTCATAACCGGAGTCACGTATTACAGACGGAACAGTTTCAAAACAAACTTGCTCCTTTAAGGCTTGCGTCGTAAGTTACGTTAGAAAAAGGCGGAGGCATACGAGCGACAAGAAAATCGAAGTTTACTATACACTATCGTGTATACTACATCGACGGAAATTACAACGCTGGACGATGTCGGATCTGGTTACATTTCTGATGGAAAGTAGACGGCGGATTTTCATGAAAAACTGTCTGAATTAATTGTTAAACACATTTTAATAATTTTAATAAGCTTTAATTCGTATCAAAAAATATGTTGTCTATTTGAAAATCTCAAAATAGATTGCACGAAAGTTCTGCTTTAGACTGATGTATGAACGCAGCGGGGTGGCCAGAAGATGGATGGGCGTTTTGGAAAATTTTTCGGGGTGATCGATGGCGTTCAGGGGGGAAATTTCACAGTGGGAGCACAGTCGATGCAAGCGGCTATCTGATCACGAAGCCAACGCGAAAGCGTCTGCACCGGCGTTTCAGATAACGCAAACGAACGGAAGTAGAGCGAAAGCGACACCTATGCTTCGGTGTGTGGCTCGCGAAACCCGCTATCGGCTGAAAATCCGTCGGCCTGACATCCGGTTCTTCATTTGCGGCTACTTTGCGCTCGTGTCTGCCGTTATCTAGCCTCCCCCTTCTGTCCGATCGTTCCCCTTTGGATATTTCCTTTTATTGCCGAGGGTGAAGGCACCCCGCAACGAACTTCCACGATTCGTCCAGCGGAAAACTTGGTTTTTCGCTCGGAGAGAAATTTCCGCTTCGTTCTATTCCACTTGAAACAGCGAAATGAATTTTGTCAGCGGTTCTGCAGTCGTACTCGATGGAATTAAGCTGTTAGCTTGCAAGATGGCGCCCACTGGAGGTGACTTTGATGGCAGCAGACGCGTGTCTCTTAAGGGAGTTTTCGGAAATGGTCGCCCAGATTACGTTTGCATTAATACGAACGCGAAGTTTGTTGGCTCAGTCCGACGGAACCTCGTTGAAACCGTTTTCAGGTCTTACACGATTTATTCCCAGTCAGGTGATGTTGATGAAATTATTTTTGCTACTGACACTGATTTATTGGGTGTATTTTTATTTCTGCGAAATGAAAGAATTTTTATAGCTGCAGATATCGATATTTATTTAAGTGAAATGGAACCTCTTTGAAAGCGTTTTGAGGTCTTTGATGATTTATTTCGAGATCGATGATTTTAAGAAAAGTATTTTCGGTACAGTCGCTGATTTATTCATTGTACTTTCGTCTCTGTATAGTGACAATATTTTTACGAGTTCGGGAACAGAGATTTGTTTATTTATTCCACTGCGAATGACGTGAGCCTCTTTGACATCGTTTCGAGGTCTTTGATGATTTATTTCGAGCTGGCTGATGTTAATGGAGTTATTTTTCGCAATGATTCATTGATCATACTTTTGTTTCGGTAAAGTGTGGAAAAGTATGGAAATCAAGTATGGAATGTGAAGTGAAAATTAACTTTCATTGACAAATCAGTAGGACCTGAAATCGGAGCATGATGTTAGGCAAATATTAACGTTGAACTAGTAACGGTTGGCACCGCTAAATACCCCATCACTGTCACTAACTACTTCAATAATATTGACGATCCTTTGAGTAGTTCGCGCTGCAAGGATCAAAGTGCATATCCTTAATGAAGCTCAACTGCTCGCCAAGTACTCTGTTAAGAGCACGGAACTATGTTAAATCCATTTCTATTGAAACGTTCCCGCGAACAATTACACTTCGACAGCGATTCTAAAAAGAACGATATCGAGTCCTTTCTAAATGGAAATGACTTTCATTAAATATCGAAAGACCTTTCGTTATGTGCAGAAGAATATTGCTAGATACTCTGGCGACCTAACTAAAAACGATACTATAACCACAATTATTCCTTCGAACGACTAAAAAAAGAAATAATAAAATTTGTACGATCAAAGAATGGATTGGGTTAGGATGCATGGGTCGCGAGCGTGCTACCCAATTATTGAACGTGCACACTTGCACGGAAGTTTTAAAAATTGTGGCGATGCATGGTACAGTTTCGTTTTATTCTCGGCCCGTAAAAATGTAGAAATAAATAGGAATGAGGAGAATAAAATTTCGTCCGGTTTATGCCTCCTTAAATTCTCTATAAAAATGCAAGTCTCCATAAAGTTCTGTGACCTAATCACGAGTAGCGTCACAATGACGGATCCAGACGAGATTCACATGTAATATTCGAAAATAGCGAATTCTTTACGATTTCTGGAATAGAAAGGATTTAATGCATTAGCATTATGGGAATTTTCGGGACTGATATCCGACAGTTATCCGTTTCTCCTGGACGTGCAAATTGGAATGGAGAAATTAGGATTTCACAACTGCAGAGACATACATTAGAATAAGGAAATGAGAAGCACTTCCGCGAGTACACACTATTTTCCGTGTCTCTCAACACAGGGGTGGAACAGGGGGTGAAAACAGTGTTCCTTTTTAGAAACGCGTACGGCTTCTCCGTGGCGATATTATAAACAGGGAAAATCGCCCTCCCGGAATAGTTTCGCCTGGATTTGCTTCGATAAAAGACCGAGGAAATTGTCTGGGCAAATGCGAGGCTTCTCGATCGTTCCCGTTGTCTCCCCGTCGTCGTTCCACGGCACGATAAGCGAACAATGAAAAGACGCAATGGTCCTGAACATCTACAGAAACAAAGAAAACTGAACACGGAGCCTGGGACGACAGTTAACCTTCGTACGAGCTTCAGGAACAGACACGCGATAAATCCTAGTTTAAAAAGCTAATCCGTCAGAAAAATTTCTAAAATGCTAATGAAAAAATTTTCGTAGACGCTTCTTAAATACAACAATAAATGGGGAAAAGATTGGAATTGTTGTTCGTTTAATTAACACTGCAAAAAATTCCTAAACTTTAATAGACTCTGATAATTTCGTTGAACGTTGTTCTTTTCGGTGTCAGTTTTCTGTAATAATATTTCAGCAAGCCGGCAGATGGTTATTGCGATCTGGTTGAAAAACTCCACTCGTCGCGCCGATTCCAGCCGAGGTTCGTTAAAATATTCCGACTGATGAGGCCAATGGGAGGTCGATAGGGGGTCCAGGGCGCACTCCCGTTGACAAATTAACCGCTGAAACAGGGAATCGGTGCCGCTTTAATGCGCCTTGACGCCAGAGAGAGAGAGAGAGAGAGAGAGAGAGAGAGAGAGAAAGTGAGTATTCTTAGAGGGCACTCCTCGGCATTATGGAATTGGGACATGTAAACGTGAAGGACAAGCGCGCTGGAGCCGGGCCGGAGCCGCGCACTCGAATATCGTGTTTGAAGCCGCCATCACTGTCCATTAATTAAAGTCGCGACGGGGAAAGCCCAAAGGGCGGCCTTCGCATCGGGGATCTTCCTTGCAGAGACTTTGATCTGCGGCTTTCACGTCTCCCTCGCCAATAATTTATCGAAACCGCCTCTTCCTTCCTTCCTTCTTCTCTACTTCGACGCCATGGGGACACTTAACTTCGTTCCGCCTTCATTCGATTTTTATTCAATTTCCGACCGCCGTTGGACTGCGACTGGGAAGAAAGATTTGTGACGATTCTGTTATTTAATGCACTAAATTGTTGCTCGGCGCAGCGGACTTCAATGCAATACCCACTGTCGTTTCTCTGATTTTCTTTCGACGTTGTTTCTCTGGCTACAACATTTATTTCATTCATGATGCGAGTAATTGAATGGGAAGTGACTTTTATGTCAACTTATCAAATTCATGGTCATGAGTGGTTTTATTGAGTGCATTCAACCTTGATACATGTTCAAAAATGGCTTCATCAATTTATTTTATTAATTTCCAGTTCATAATGCAAGAATTGCAATAAATTATTGTTACCTTTCTATTGAGATGTGGTTTCTTCACACTGTTTGTCTGGTTACAACATTTATTTTATTCATGATGCAAGTAATTGAATGGGAAGTGACTTCTATGTCAACTTATTAAATTCATGTTCTTGAGTAGTCACATTGGGTACATTTGACCTAGAGGCAAGCACCATGATACAAGAATCACAATAAATGACTGTCTGTTCCTTTTTGTATCAAAATGTGTCTTCTCTATTTCAGAAAACAAAGATTTATGTCTACATATTATTAAACGAGCTTTAATGAGTGGTTAAAATAATTAGTACAAGATACAATACCTTTTCTAAATGTTAGAACAGTGTGGCCGAAGAGTTCTGCAGTGTTTTTAGGGAAAATTGTTGCATCGGTATCTGCGAAACCGAATTATCAAAAGGCGAATGGATTTCTCTGTGTTTGCAAGGGAGAAATCGTGCAGGGAGCCGCAGCTAATTAGCACTTTTCAGAGAGTTGTCGGTCGTTACAACTCCTAATTGGATATCATCGGGCTCACCGTAGCTCCTCCGTAGTCCCTAGCTAATAAAAGTTCGATAACTCGGCGTGAAACGCGTCTCGCCACCGTTAACTCTTTAACTTAGGAGGAAATAGACGAACATTAGGAGTTTCACTACCGCATTAAGTCGAGTCCGATGAAATTAGGCTAGCTATGGTAAGAGGGAGGGTGTGGAATGGGATCATCGTTCAGGGGAGACGATCCGAGAGGATCCACGCGTTGCTGTGACACTGATGAACTTCGAAACTTCCTTCCTCAGGAAGGGAATTAAGAAGCGTAACAACTTCCCGCGGAATTATTTTTCATTAAGTAAACAGACACCTTAACGAAGAAGACCGGCTATTTTGTCGTATATTTTCATTACGAATATTGAATTGAAAACATTAGCTGTCGTCGGATTAATTTTCCGTAAGACAAACAGCCGCCTTCGTGGACGAGAAAAACGTCTATTTGATCTTCAGTTTTACGAGCTTCCTCATTATAAATATAAACAAGAATAATCAAGAAAAGAATTGGAAATTTTTTTTATTAAATCCATCCGTTCCCCGACAAAAATACTGTCACAGTGTCTACATTTTTTACCTTTTAATTTATTGGTAATTACGGGGTTCGTTTGACGGAAGACAAATTGCTGAATGTGTTCTAATTGACAACTTGAACTTGTGTTTAACTGACTTATGGATTACACGTCAGCGGCGAGTAAAGGTGCGATCTCCTTCGAGCGTCTTGCGATCCAAACTCCATTCCTCTTCTCTTTTTGCTGTGCCGCTGGACGCACAAGTTTGCGTTCCTATGACGCGATTTGGTATATCTTTTCTTGTTTTTCACTTGCGAAGAAAAGCGAAAGAGAATCGCCCAAGCACATGAGTCGATCGATTTACGATATGTGTTCGGCGCACACGTTTGCGTTTGTATTTTCGCTTCGAGACTTCTGAGGCCCTCCGTCCGCAGAGCGTCACGTCATATACGCGTACGTGACAAAATATCGATTGCTGTGCGATTCGGTGCTGCGACCAACGTAATATAATTGACGTCTGTTCACGAAGCGTAATCGTCGCGTATCGTCGCTACATGCAGTCAGTGATGCCAGATGAGGAGAATCACGTTGAAATGATGTACTCCCTCCTCTCTGATGACCAGAGTAATATGTGCACGCGCAGCGTGTCCACGCTTAGTGTGGGGGATGTTAGATGGTGATGAAATAGGATAGTGGAAGGCAGTGGAAGGGGAAAAGGAGGAGAGTACGTAGGGTCCGTTTTGTCCCTTTCTGGCATCACTGCATGCAGTCGTCATTATGATTAGTGCACGATACGAAATCCAACTTCACGTCAGTTACGAAAAGCAAAGAAAGATGTCGAGTGAAAAGACATCGGTGATTCGCAGTGGCTCACGTCTAGACGCAGTTCTGTCGAAGCATGCCGAACGTAGTATAAAAGGCGCTGGGATAACAAAACGCTGCTGCGTTCAGACGCGCAAAGCAGATCGCACCTGAAATTAGTACAGATGCGTTCTAAATCCTGCGAGTGGCCAGGGAAAACAATTTCTTTCGTGTTCGCGTCCCG
This sequence comes from Lasioglossum morio, assembly GCA_916610235.2. NCBI lineage: Eukaryota > Metazoa > Arthropoda > Insecta > Hymenoptera > Halictidae > Lasioglossum > Lasioglossum morio. The sequence goes on along the minus strand of OU744324.1, from coordinate 1,710,224 downwards.
AGTGAAATATTGCCGAGAGAGTTAATAACGCTGAAGCAGTTATCTCGAAGGAACCGAGGGGGAAACAGGCCGAAATTAGCGTCGATCAAGTCGATCAAGATACCGTGGTATCTCGTTTCACGATCGAGTTCAGTTGCTTTCAATTTAATTCACTCCCCGTGCTCATTTAAATTTAACGTGTACATTAACACTCGTATCTATGCAGTTGAAGGTTGCAGTTGCATTTAAACGGTGATGCTAAACGGTTGAAATAAGCGACAGCGTGTACCGGGAGGTCCTCCAGAAACAAAAGGAAGAGACTGGTCTAACGAGCTCATCAGCGCCCGTAGAATAGTGAGAACGAGGCTGCATTATAAATGCATAAACACTTCGGACCGGCAAAAACGGAATAACACTGCGCAATCCGTAGTTTAATTATTTCATCCGAATTTTAATGAACGCGTACCTTCGCGTAATCGCCAGGACCATTAACCTCTTTTTTAATAAAAAATGACGTAAAACAAACCTGTGTAAAAATTGGGTGACATGGTCAATTTTAACTAAATTGTTCATAAAATTAAGTATAAATCAATTCTAGCCGGATTTCTTCGATGTTCGAAAAATTTCAAAAATGTTCCACGGACTAGACAGGTGTATCTTCACAGTCTGAAAGCGATTGCTATCGGAATTTGTGAAGTCAGTTGTTTAAGCAGCTTTGGCGGTCCGTCCGTGGGGAAACGCGCGTCCAGCAAAATTAACAAATTCAGCAAACACTCCGCGTTTGGATAACGCTTGTCCGCTAGAAGAATGGCGATCCGACGTCGTTCGAAATCGTAATTAGTACCGTGTTGCGTACCGTCGAAAGTTTGCTCAAACAGTAGACAATTGGACCCGGCCGTAGTCCTCCAATTAAAACTTGTGCAAGTTCGCTATCGAAGTTAACAGCTTACCAGAGCCAACTTAAGTGAATCTTGGTGAAACGGGACTCGTCGCAATTTTCTCGACATTCTAGGCGTTTTCTGAATATCTGCTTTCAATACTCTTCAACTTCTTAATCACCTATCGATCGAACTCTACTGATTGAACGGCTTGGCTACGTCAGGCGGCTAATCAGACAGAGAATATTTATCACTCCGATGCTGACAACCAAGCTGCATTGTTAATTTGTCAAACATTAACATAAAGAACCATAAATGAAATGAATTTGGACACTACGTAAAATTTTGAGGTATTATAATTTAATGAAATCAGGATGCAGAAACGAATGGAATGCCAGTGTTAACGGTCCGGATTGAACCGGCAATCATGGCGAAATTTACGAATGCCGTCGTTAAGTCTCGGGCTTCTGTATCACGGTGGAAACGTGACGGGATTGCTAAAGGAAATCTGCGACGGCCGATAAATCTCTGAAAAAGGTTGAGATAACAGCCTCGAGGAGTCTAAGCTGTTACTATACTATTTCCAAGTTTGTGTGCTTTAACATCATCTGTTTTAAATTATCGCAATTTGTATGAGATAGTTTGTTACGCGTCTAGAAAGTTTGTAAAGTATAAATAGAATGTTAATACACAAATTGCCCGACGTTATAGCAAAGATTTATTGGTGACAGGATTATTATTAGCCGAATCAATAAGCAAACCCCTATTTCCTGATAAGTGCAACATATATTTTTAGGAAACATTATAGTCTGCGCTATTTTCGCACCGCGTTCGTTCATTGATTTTTACTGAATGGAAATAAAGTGACAAATCTTTCAAGCATAAAAAATTTCGATAGTAATATTCTAACATATAGTTGAAGTCGAAGGAACTCTGTCGGCGTTCCAAGTTTTGTTTGTTCTGAAAACTCAATGAAATATTTACACTTTCTGTTACGCTTTCAGAAATTGCTCTCGACCCTTGTATGCAGTAACTGAGACGTTGGAATAATTTCAACTAGTTTAGGTAGATAAATGTTTAAAGCAGCAAACATGGTGAAGCGAGACTGCAACAATTTTAACTAGCTGTAAAAGCATCGAGAATATTTCTCAGTAGACTGAGGATTCTATGCATTTACTATAAAAATGAGTGCATACAATTTAAAGCAGTGAACATATTAAACAGATTCAAAGACATCAGTGTACAAGTTTCAGCTTAACCCTCATCCGTCCGTCATTTCACGAACTGAATCTGTCCCTCAGTGTCCAATTGACACAGCGATAGAAAATAGAAAAAAATTCCATGCTTTTTAGTCAAATTCATGAGGTGACATTCACATCTTAGGTTTTTGGATAATGTGTTCCGTATTAAAAAAATATAAGTCACACAAAGTTTCGGGAAAATGTGCCTAAAATAACAGAACAGTATAACTTATATTCTCCATTTTTAACGATCGTAAATTTTATATATGCACTATATGATATCGGCGCTACAGGTTCGATCACAAATAAAAAAATTAGCAATTTTGCAGTATTATAATTTCAACGTTTCGGTTCAGTTTTGAACCATTATCAAGAAAAGTCCGCGTCTGTGAAAATTAGGTATTTATACGTACTTGCTAATTGTGAAAAAACAGAATGAAATCAAAATAAGTGAAATGGTACTAGTCAATAAGACGGTTAGAACTGTACTAAACTTTTGTGTTGTGACAAAGTCAAGACGGAAAACAGATTTCATATAGTGCAAGTATAACTTATTTCGGGAAAACTGTGTCAAATTGACACGAGGGACGGATGAGGGAAAAAGCCAAGAACATGTAGTGGCCTTCTCGGAAAAAGATCGGCAAGTGAATCAATGAATGGGGCCTTGCCGATATTCCCCGAGTCTCACATATAGGAAGGAAGAAAAACCCTCCCAGGGCAGGAAAAAAAAGGGACGGATGAGGGTTAATAAGATAATTAAAAAAAAGAATCAAATTATGTTTTGTTCCTGTCACGTGGAATCAACGCAAACATTTTTACCACGTTTTTATTTTGCATACAGATCCGCAAAGAAAATAGTGATTAGAGATTATGTGGACACTAGCGAGGGTGTTGACGAGTCTGTCGCCGTTCTGTTTCAGGAAATGGCCACGTGACGCGACAGAGGAGAACCCCGGCCGCAAGATGAACACGAACGGCAATGTCGGCTCGCAGGAGGGTGGGAACGGTACCGATTACGGATCGAGCGAGGAGACGGCAGCCCTGCTGAGCAGGGCGCCACCCCCGCCGGTCGTGGTTGCCGCGGCGTCTCAGGGCAAGCCGGTGCTCACGCGACAGGATCGGGCGACTTTTTTGGTCGCATCGCCACAGTTGTCCGTCTCGGGGCTCGGCGGCTCCGAGGAGAGCGGCACCAACGAAGACCCGGCGACAAGATCGGTACCCGATATCGAGCTGCATTGTAGACTGGATGGCGACATCCAGATGCAGTCACCGCTGCCACAACCACAGCAACCGCAAGCCCAGGTACAACAGCCGGTCGTAACGACGTTGTACCGCTCCAGACAGCCCTCCTATCAACACAGGTGTCGGTGCGACCGAAGGGACTCGCTCGCGCCTTCGTCTGCCCTTCATCTTGCACGCAGCGTCTCCAGGTTGGTAACCTATTCACTCCCACTTCGAGACAATTCTAGAATATCTTCCCATAGGAATTTATAAACACTCCACGGCTTAAAATGAAGCTGGAAGATCGCAATCCATGATAGGGTGCTTCAGCTTTAGAAATAATCACGACATCATGTATGAGAATCAATGAAATTGGACCGTCATGTCAGTGTGACTAAAATCTGCTTGATTTCAAGGGCATAGGACTTAAATTTAACCATTTAGTGCCCAAATTTGTGTTTAACTAAAAAAATCAAATTGTAATCATTATTTAATTTATTTATTATATATTATTGTCAAAAGAACATGAAAACCCATTTTACATTTTCTTTTAAAGTCATTTACGGGTATTTTTTTTAAAGTACTTATAAGTATCGTCAGTAATTAAAAACAAATAAAAAAGTTTATTCTGAAAATTTAAAGTAATTAAAATATATAACTTAAAGAAAACAAATAACGGCAAGACTTTTAAGTACCTTTAGGCACTAAAGGGTGAAGGTAGATGATCGAACTTTATGATAGGGTACTTCAGGTTCAGAAATAATCAGGTAACCTTGTAAGAGAAACAATGAAACCTAACCGTCAGTGTGAGTAAAATTTTCTTGATTTTAAGGGCTGACTTCGAGTAAATTATATGTAGAATGACTTCCCGTAGGAATTTATAAACGCTCGAGAGATTGAAACAAAGGTGAAAGAGCGCACTTCGTCATAAGGCAATTTAGATTAAAGTGGAATCACGAGGTCGTGCCAGGAAGAAGTCTTTGTGAACATTGGATTTTTAATGCTATTATAATTTTAGTCAGAATAAATTTAATCGCGCTTGCAACAGCAGTGTCAGATTTTAATAGTTTTACTGGAACGAAACGTGGAAAAGTGTTTCCCTGTGAAAAGTATTCGATGTTCCGTAAGAATTCGCGCGAATTTTCGTCGGGAAGCATTCCAGATGGTTCCGCTCAGGTTGAAGCAGCATTTAAAGGGCTGTATTCAGCGACGCTTGGCTTAAACATTCGAAACTCCGGTACACGAGGGGATTCCTCGAGGTACGTTCTCCTCGGAGCAAACCTTCTTCGATGCGCGTCGAAACATCGTGGGGGGGGGGGACTTTGAACTTCGGAACTCCGACAGTTACATAAATTTCAAACTTTTGCCGAATGCCCAACGCTATCCCAAATATTCCCGTGCCTGGACTGTTATTGTTGGCTTAGAAATTCATTCTGTAATCGGCGTACGGTGGCCGACCCACGTGAAATAATAGACACACGGTCGTGTCGCGACGGGAAAACAACCCGCGAATGGGAGTTCAATTATGGGGGAAATGGTAGTTTGCCGGAGTTCCGAATTGCGGAGCTTGTGGCGCACGTTTTGCGGGCTAACTTCGTCCAGAGAAATGGGCTGATCGCTCTTTGGATAACTGGAGCACGTCGTTTTTAAGCTGTCTTGTTAGCAATCTTCGTCTGTCTGTCAGAACTTGTAGTCTCTTGTTTATACAAATTTTATTCCTCTATTCTGAAGCGTATTTGTTTCTCCATAATTGCGTTATCATTCGATATGTTCGTTTGAAATGTAAGAGTACGAATAAAATGTAATTCGTGGAGTTTAAACTTAAGCTAGAAGTGAATGAATATAAACCAAGTATTGTAGAAATATTTTAAGAGGCGTTCGAGAGAAATATAAAGACAAATTGTTTAATTAAATTTTAACAAGTTATAGTAGAAAAAAACAGTGGACTGTAAAAATTTGTTAAAAGTGAAGAAACAGGATTTATTGAATCTGAATATTGGAAATATAATTTACAGTGATCAGGAGCGAGGCTAACGAAGCACCGTGTAATTGAATCGAACGAAATTAGAGGAAGTCACGGTATAAACTGAACGTTGGAGAATAATAATCCGAGCACAGAGAAGATAGAATTCCTTTCCAGCGAACCATCGCCCATTCCGAACTCTGCGGGATCGTTTTAAAGGTATGCAGATGGCTATCTGATGGCTATGATGTTAAACGTGCGCTGGAAGAACTTTCTAAATTCAGGTCAAGTGATAGCATCGCCAAAAAGGGAACCATATTCACCCCACAATGACGCGCTTGGAACGTCCTTATGCAAAATTTAAGAAACCGACGGAAAAAATTGACGGTCGAGTTCTCACCTCCGAGAATGTCTCGAAGAAACTCGTGGAATATCAATTTTCAAGCCTGCAAACTCTTTCCCGAATTTTCTTTTGCGATTAAAAATATTATTCGTACAATATTCTCGTCGATATAATATTAAATAATTTTATTCGTTATCTTCCACCTTCGAATCGTATTCTCGACCGCCAATTTGGAAATTCATTTAATTACGGGAATTAGCACAATTTACACAGCCCTAATTAAATAGCGAATCGATTCAATCGCCGGTCGGTCAGTATTTGCTTAACAATTATGGCAACGACAGTACGGGGTCTAAATAGATTCAAGCAGGATAATTTCACAGGGAAGTTTGAAGAGAAAATAATTCATTCTCCAATAGTTAATAACTCGAATAACGGTGGGAAACGACGCGACGGTGTTGCCTCGGAAGGCTTCTGTTGCCGAGTGTTAAACCCCACGACCTTGTTTTCCGAAATCCGGCACGGTGTTGCAATCCCGAGAGGCGAGGGCCGCCATTTCCTATTTCGAAATTTGCTACGGCCGCGGTGTACTCGTTTCTACGTCGTGAAGTAAACTGCGACGCGCGGAACCTGCAACCGTAGAGGGAACTATCGCATTTATGCCGGGGAATTGTGTGTTAGACGGCTGCCGGTACTTTACATGGCAACCCTCGGGTGCCACGGGAAATTTGTGGCATTTAATTAATGTGCTAAACCGGGAGAAATTACCGGGACAATAACCAGCCTCTATAAATACCGAAAAATTTAATGGCCTCCGGATGTATGAATGGCGCTCTCGTAAATTGTCTCCTATCAACATCATATCCTATAATTCTAGACTCTCTAAACAAGGTAAATTTTCCAGCAACGTAAACACTCTGCTGCATGTACAATAAAAGACCTTTCTGTCAATGTTCACTGTAGGCCTTTTCGTTAAAATAAACTGTAAATAAAAAAGATCTTCCCGAAAATAAATCCGAGCAACAGAAGTGGGCGCAGTTTAATAAATTCTTTCAGAATTGAAATAAATTGTGAATAAAATGACAGAGTTTTTCAATTTGTTTCCACGTTTTCTCTTTTGCATATCGAATCTACATCCTGTCAAGAATCGATAGGTCTGCAGATAATGCCCCACGACGGGTAATAAATTCTCTGGCCCCCGTCTCTCCCGAAGTCGTCGACTCACAGAAAATATCTCGCACCCTATTTCTGGTCAGATTCACGCTATACAATATCCTTCAGAAGCCATCTTACTCCACCCGTGAAAAGCTTTATTTACGAGCACTCTATCTACGAAATTGCTTTCATTCGTTTGCTCGCATTATATTTGCTCCGTGGCCCACAGAGATACTTACGGAGCAATCTTCCCTTTTATCTCGGACAGATCAGCGGAATATGTAGATAGATGCACCAATAACTCGTGAATTACACCCTGGCTAAATATTTATATGTATAAAATAAATCTACACACGGTTCGATTCAATACGACTCCGTCGAATTCACGGTGGGTATTGCCTATCGTTTTCGAAATCTCTCGAGCAGGTTTGAAATCGTCAATTGCTGACATCACTACTCTCCAGAGTTCTTTTCACAGAGAAATTTTTTGAGTTTCAAAGTGGGGCACTGAGTGGGAAGTATGCTTAGTGACGTAAATGTTGACACTCGTCGATAGATACCGTGCTCCCAGCCGGTACAGCTTCGAATTTCATTGCAACTGCTTCGATAACAAGCATAAAGCTGCGAAGCCGTAGAAAGAGTCTTCACGCTCGTTCTCGCGGAAACATATAAAGATGGCAAAATATTCTTTAAATATATTCTTTAAATGTACTCTTTAAATATATTCATTAAGTATATCCCTACCTTCGAAATCTGCAGTTTCCATAAACATATATGTGCATCCAGTAAAAAAATAAAATTCTGCTCTCGCAGCAATCGGGTGAATATTCTCTCAGCTAATGCGAAGCCTGCATCAGAAATTCACGGAGCTCTCCGTAGGGATCAAAAGAACTATTGCATCAAATTTCCCGAGGAATCCGTAGAAGACGTCTACGATGTTCTCATCCGCAGAAAACCATTCGGCCCGAGTGAACGGGCTAAATTCAAAGAAATGGGCATTGAAAATTTCGCGTTTCTCGGCGGAAGATGGTCACGGGCTTGGATACAATTGGCCATTTCCCCTGGACCTAGAAATCTCTCGATCTTTCTCGGTTCGAGCAGAACGCGGTTTTCCTATCTTCGAATTTCGCCTGCGAATTTCCGCTTTCGAGACGTCCACAGTCGGAGATCGAAAACTCGACGAAGAGGATCTTTGATGCTGTAAAGGAGACGGGTCCCCGAGTGCTCCATGGGATTTCCTGGGACAGGAATCGCTCGATGTTTCCACGATGGTCCGTTGTTCGGACCGAGACGATCTGTCGTATGCATTCGAGCACGGGACAGTAGATTTTCCCATTTCCGCCGTGAAATATCGGCTTGCAACAATCGACCCGTTCCCGAAAATATGCGGACTCGGTCAGGCTTGTGCCAGAGGAAACGTTCTCTGCGAGATATTCGGCGAATAGCTTCTTTGCAGAAGGATCTTGATTCTTACCAGTTTATGTGAATCGAGAGGTTCTCTGGAACAGGATTTTCAAACTGCTTCGGTTAAGGGGCTGCTCCAGATTTATTCGATTTCATTTTAGCAGCAGATACGTGCGGAAGGTGACAAATATTAGGTTGTGCCAAAAGTTTCTTTCTCAATGTTCGTACACAAACAACGTAACGATCTTTTTCCACTTTCTTAGTATTTTGTGTATTTAGACGTAAATACACTGGATTTAGTATGGACAAAATGAAATAGATCATATGTAACAAAAATATTTCGGATGAACCGTCAGAATTCTGAAGTCAAATTAGTTTCAAGTGTCCAGTGTTAAAACTGAAAACGAATATCCAAGTAGCTTGTGCAATCAACTTAAATACAATAACACAATAATACTATACAAAAATATTCGGCCTGTGAACGTAATGCGATTAAGTTATGACTGCACATGCTCCAGAGCTGTAAAATGAATATTTCATCTCTCTCCCGAGCAAATAGTTAAACCGACTAAAATTGTTCAGTCAAGTGCAGAAAGTGCTTGGACCATATATTTCGAGCAGCGATGGATATTTGAATATTCCATGAAAATATCATTTTTATAGGATTGTTGAGTATTGTCAAAAGGTTCAAGGGTGCAGAGACAATGTTTGAACGAGGGCACAGCTGGCCTCGGTGTTGCCACTGAAATAACATATGGCCCCCGCTGTATAATATACGGAGGAGGCTGTGAAACCTGTGGAATGACGTTAGTCCGACGCAGGATAAAGCTGGATTTTCGTGGATCCGGGAAATTCACTGTGATATTCTTCCTTGAGTCTGTCTTACGGCCGGAAGGAAAAAAATTGGATAACAGGAAGTAGCTGCCACTTCTCGAAATATTTCAACCGGAGCCGACTCGGGCTTTGCTTGAGCTTCGTTACGCCCCTGCGAATTTACTTTCCTGCCACAAATGCGAAATTACCGAGAATGGTAATTGCTCTGCGAAAAGGAAGCGAGACGTTCAACATTTAATTCAGTGCGGTGGATAAAGCATGAAAACACTAAATCTCCGATTCTCTAAAGTTTTTCAATATTTCGAGTATGATAATTTCGTTTAAAAAAAAAATAGTACAGTAACAAATTTGAACTCTCTTTAAAGCTCGATACCTTTACTTTCACAGGCAATGATTCATTTTCTTGAGATATTTGTGTATAATATAGCAGGTGAAAAAATGAGGACACTAATAATCTTCTGAAAGGATAAACTCCGTGGCTTGACGTTTTGAATGTCGACAATTTTTCGAGAAATGGGAAATTTAGTGTTCGCATGCTTTTCCGCTCCACTGTAAATCACAAATTGCAACAAAGACTAAAAGTCTCCTGAAAGAGTAAACTCGGTGACATTTTCCCCAAAACTCCACAAATTCTCCTATTGCCGGGTTTGTCGTGTTATAAGCGCTTTTTGCAACAAGCGAGCTCAATTTCTGTCGTAAAGACATTGGGTTTACGGCTTGTGGGAATCCGCGTGCGAATCCCCGGCCGCAGAGGAGTCGGGTAGAAGGCGAGTGAAATGAAAATCGAGGCTCCTGATGGGAAGTGACCTAAGGTGAGCTTCGTCGGGAGGCGGCTAATTCGATTTTCCCGGTAGAACGTGCTCGGTTCTAGCGTTGACACGGTCTCTTTGTCCTTCGTCGTTGGTTGAGTGCTGTCTGTTCCCGATGCAAAGAGATACCGCGATTTTGAGGCACGGTCGACAATAGGTTTAATCGTTACGCATAGAATCGCAGCTGTTCCTCTCCGTGGCTGTCTTCACGAGCGATAATAATGCAATTGAAGTCGAGGCATTGCGTTCCGGTGCTGCGATCCCGTTTAGCAGTAACGCGGGCCGACTGCTTTGCAATTCCCGTTTCATACACCCGAGGCGCATGCTGCTGTGCCTCGAATGGAGCCGCCGTGATTCACGATTCTAATTAAGGACTGTATAAATTACGATTACGATACCGGAGCATCTGCTGGATACGTTCTTCTCCATCATCGATAAGTTTATTGGCAACTCCGATTGCTTGCCACTGTGCGAAACGAGACTATCGATAAAGCCTCAGTAGAAATCTCCATTTCTACGAAAAAATAGTTCAAATAATTTTGATAGAATCATCTGATAAACAAGATATTGGACGTGGGTGTCAATAAATGCACACTGGTATTTCTAAAATAAAACTTGTCTTTATTTCACGACGTGAGAGAAAGCTCTTCACTATACGAAGTCTCAGCTTTGACTGACTTTTAGAAGAAAATTATTGGGACCCGAAAGGGAAACCAGGGTCCTCTAATATCTCCGGATTGTTTAGATTAGGCCCCACAGTCCGGAACTTGAAACAAAGTATCAATTGGGTTACTTTGAAATCTTTGTTTAGAAACGATTCTGAGAATCGTTTCATCGATACTTCTTAACCCTTTGCACTCCGAGCTATTTTAACTGGAAAATTAAACATTTCTTCCGATCTAGAATATTTCCATACCTTATTGTTAGACACATTATGTAATCGTGTGACACGAACGTAACGGTTGATACGGAACTCTCGATGAGCAAGAATTGTTTTGTTTGGTAGACACCTTGTACGTTTGCCGTTAGAGACGTTTTTAAAATGTAAGCAAACGGACACGTTTGGGAGCCGTGCAGGTAACTTGTAAGGTCATCTCGTGATCGACGTATGCTCGTGCGTTACCGCAGAGGACACACTCGATTATCAGACGTAGATCGAATAGCACGCGTTAGGTCGAGCGAGGCATACTCTGGAGCTTCCGATCATTTGCGAATCCGTGCGTTTAGTGTCACATTTTGTTATTTTTTTTGTAATTTGGGTTATTAGTGTATTCGGGTTTTAATTTGTTATCGTGCGAGCGAGAAGTTCGGTGTGTTCATTATATTTGTTTATTGGGAATATAGCTTTACTGTTCGATCAAACATTTTACTCAAGATCTCAGTTTATTATCCTGCTACCGTCCATTCTATCGAATCTCCCACAAAGAGAAGCCATTTTTGAGCAATCCTCAACCACCTTGCAAACTCATTCAATTTCAGTGATTTCCTCTAATTTCTCGCGAGGCTCTAGGTTGAACACTTATGATTTTTGCAATTTTATGGATATGACATTGGTACATTACCTTATACAGTACCTAAATGTTTAGTAATTGATTAAATACCGATATATTTAATAATGTAAACAATATTTTGAAGAATGGCACAGCAATTTTTAGTGGTGCCTCAGAGGGGACAGCCGAGTGCTAAGGGTTAATCTCTGTTTATTAAACCGATACGGAGATCGTTGATTCATTTTTGACAACGAACAATAAGTTCATTGTGCTGGTAATTTATTGACAATCCAACACAAGAGCACTATTCCCGACCCGTGTCAAGTACGTCCTACCGCGAGCACGCCTAAATTGTGAACCTGCATGCAAAAGCATTCACAAGAAGAAATATGTAGAGCACGTGTCTAGTTTGGCACGCACGAGCTTCCTAGGAGTCCGAAGTACGACGTGTGAACGATAAACAAAGGATTACCTAAGAATTGCATCCCGTGAAACTTTCTAGTCCAACAGAAGCGCGCCGAGGTACTGCAGACGTTCATAATCAAATGCAAACAGACATTTCTAATTACCATATTCTCGCATGGTTTCCTACAAAACCCGCACTTTCCACGTTTGTGGCAATTAACCGTCTTATTTGTAAGACAATATTTGCTGTGCGTGGTGCACCTTGCAAATTAACCCATGCGAAGGCCAAGTATTTGGACGAGTTGGACGTATACGGGGTGGCCCGCGCCAAAACTGACGGACTCTCTGCGATATATTTACCACGAGAACTCGGAGCAAAAAGTATTCTACGAGTTAATTCAGCTTCGTTGGCAACAAGTGGACTTCAATATACGTATGGCTCTGAAAGTGATTTTTCAGGATCATACAATTCTATTATAAAAATCACTGGGAAAACTTCCAGACATACCGCAGACGTTTTATATTTAAAAAGTGAACGTAATACATAATCGCATTTTTATAGGCAGAATTTAATAAATTTCTTATGGGTTTGTCATCATTCGTGAACAGTATTGCACTCGTGTTGTGTGCACCGCGAAACGCAGTATACATATATGTAGAACCGTATTGGTTTAGAGATTCGAGGTTGGTATCGTATAATGTTCGTTGTTGAGGTTCCCGGGGCGCCGGCTTCGTCCTTTTGGAAATGTTATCCTAAGGTTTCCCTAACATTGCAGCTCCACTTCATCGGCAGCGTATATCCTCCAGTGGTTCACCATGAAAGCGTACCCAGTTCATGTTTCGGATCAATAATCACCAGCCAGAGATTTTATTTGTTCAGCTGACCAATAGAGGATTAATTCGGGGATTAAAATATCTGGCTTGTGGTTATTGATCCGGAACGTGAACAGGTGAAGGGTGAACCGCCGACGATACACATAACAGCGTCACTGTATTACTCGACAGCCTGATAGAAAACTCACTACCACGTTGGCGAACCGTGATAAGGGTTTGCATCAATCATGGAACGAAATTCAGATTTTTGGTCCGCGAAACAGAGCTTTCTCTATTATTACTTATTTGCAGGTTTTTGGATGATTCTATCAGACACGTTAAATCAGGCGTGAAACTGAAGGAGTGCAGATGTAATCATTTAATCATTTAGTACACCAATACAACTTCCACAAAATATTCATATATTTTGTGATAAATTTTGCTTGACGTGTTTTCAGTCTGTTTCGAATCACAGCTATAGTGAAACGGTTTCCAGAAGGGACACCCGGTGCACGGAGGTTCCGTGTACAGCGAATTCGTGTAATTCCGTCTAGGAACAATGATCCGATTAATTCGTGAACGTGTCCGCCTAATAGCCGCCCGGCAGACGTTTACTTGTATCGCGATTTGCATATTCAAATTCTTCTGGACGTACACGGTGTCCCAGTTATTACGTCGAAGCCCGATCACGATGGTGTTCCATCGGTGGTAGGGTCACATGTTGGCAATTCCGCGTGTTCAGACGCGGCGGTATTGTCCGCGATAGTTCTATTGATATACGCGGCGTGTTTACCAGTTGTATAAGATAATTAACTGCCAGTGTCGAAGTTGACAATGGCGTCTCGTGTTCATTAGGCGAAATTTCATTAGCCGGTACCCGCGATGCGTGAGCGGCGATCGATACGTGATAATGTAATAACGTAATTAAGCGACAACTATGTTAACCTCTCTGTCTCTTCGTTCTGTGAATACATTGGCCTTGTTGATGAGTGTTTTTTTTTTTAACCGTTGTTTGTTGAGTTGATGGTACGGTCTAGACACGTTTTCGACCAAGATTGCCGGAATTTATATTCGACAGGGGCACCCGTCACACGGATATTCTGCAAACTTGGTCCCGGTCGATCAAATGCTATCGAAATCGCTGTCCGGGGATTTGAGGGAAACTTCGTCCCGGCCACTTCGGAGAGAAGTTCGACGTCGGGGAAACTTGACGGCATAATTCCCTTGATTATGCCAATATTACGGCGGTGTTTGTTCCGTCGTAAACTAACGCCTGACAAAGACGTAGAAACGTGCTGGTTCGGTGAAATGGGTCGTAAAAGATCGTTAAAGTACGATCATGCTATTTGTATGACCCGTGCGAAGTGTGCAGTTTCTTGATACACGTGCAAAAGCTTGGTGGATGCGAAGCATTGCAGAATTCAAAGTCAAATTGCTGAGAACATGTTTTCTTTCTTGATACATGCAATATTCTCCTATAAGGATTTCGGAAATTTTCGAAACCAGTACGTATGTTCACTGTCTCAACCCAAATTCGATTTTCGACCTTGAATTTCCAAGTTCAAGGTCAATTTTGCGGCAAGTTTTTGACATATTTTTGTGTAGCATCACATTCTCATGGTCATGATATACCATTTTGGATACTCGGGGTAATTAACCCCTTGCCCTACAATGTCGTGTCAGACTCGCGATGAAGATTCTGAACATAGTCTAATAAATATAATAATGTATGTTATTAATTTCCTTTCAACCGACATGAAATTGATTTTTGGTTTCGTTAATATATGTATAGTCATTGGAGAACACGTAGGTGCACAGTAGATATAGATTTTCTCCTATTTCAGAAAATTACGAACTACAAAAAAAGTTCTAATCACTGAAATCGTAAAATAAATCATAGGGCAAGGGTTTAATGGTGAATTTCTTTTCGATCGAAATTTGAATATATTATGAAATTGATGATTTCGGCGCGAAGTTCGATCAATTATAAAGAAACAACAAGTATGCAATTATTTAAACATGTTTCTCGACGTTTCGATTCCTGTGTGGATCTCTCTCAAAGAGACATTTTTTGCGTTTGCTGTGGCATGTTCAGTTACATATCTGCCACCATGAGATAGAGTTCGGATAGTCGTAACTCACCAATATTTGTTCAATTGTTTTGTTAATTTTTGTCACAGCAAACGCGAAAAATGTCTCTTTGAGAAAGATCCACACAGGGATCGAAAAGTCGAGAAACATATTTAAATAATTGCATACTTGTTGTTTCTTTATAATTGATTGAACCTGGCGTCGAAATCATCAATTTTGTAAGGGTTTAACACTAGATTGCCCAAGGAAGTCATTTTGACTGCTTTTTAATTTCAATTAGAAAAACAATTATGTATATAATGACACAATTTCTTAGAATTTTGTGACTTTTTGTACAACATATAAATGCGTTTATTAATAATTGTAGTTACCTCCCCCCTCCTTCATTTCCGGTATATATATATACAAGTACATGATAAATTGTCGATTTTGGCGTATACTTGATAAGTTGCAGTTGCTCAATAAGCTAAAGTAGTACTTGTTATTCGAATCTTTATGCAGTGATACTTGTTCTAACAAGTTGTTCTAACAAATGTTTTTATTGTTAATATTTACTAATAACTTGTTATATAACTGTAAATAATATGAAAAATATTAAAAATTAATTTTAAACAAATTTCTTTACACATTAGTTATTCTTTCACAATGCAGTCATTTTGACTGCTTTTGGGCAATATAGGTATATACTAAATGTTCGAGATTGGCGCGCTCGGGCGCCATATTGTCAAGTAAACACCGCTCGACTCTCTCGCTGTACCGCCAAAACATCCATCAAACGCATGCCGTCGAGGCTCGCGCGGCATGATCCCGCACGCGGGATTGGCCGAATTTCACTCGCGATCCTTCTGGAAGGTGCTCGAATGCGAAACCGGAATCACCGATGTGTGACAGACTTCCAGTAGGACCGAGATAATAAAAGACAGAGACAACCGCCATCAACTACTCTTTGTCTATCACGAGCTCAGCTGACTACTGTCAAAATCATTGTACTATCTTGCGATCTTTATTTCACTTTTGTTATATATTTCTGTTACATTTCATCATGTGACTATCGTTGTTAACTTCAGTGATAAATATACTTTAATTTATTTCAAATCCACACATTCACTCTTTCTGTATCCAGTCTCACACACCATTCAAATCCAGTCGTTACAATCACTCACTCGATCATCCCATTACTCGTTCTATCCTTACGTTCAAGCATCCTACAAGCATTTCTCGTTTTGGTCGGTCAAGACCTTTACACTAAGTTTCAGTCTTTCTAGTGTTAATGATGCTCAAGACCGATTTATCGATTTATTCAGCAATTCTTAAAAATATTTTTATTTAACCCTGCGCATAACAACGATAAACAAAGCTTAACAACTATTTTCCTGTTTCAGAGAGAGTGTGAAGAGCGGGCACCACTGCTGTCCATGCCAGGTGCCTCCTCCGCCAGTGCTGGTTACAACGTCGCCGAACGCGCGTATAATACGTCAGAGCTCGCAACCGGAAGCGTCGGCGTGCTGTTGTTCCGGATGTTGTTGCCCGCTGCACGCTGGTACAGCTCCAAGCGCCGCCTCGTTGCGGCAGCTGCGAGAACCCGGCGACGGAATCGCTGGCATCGCTGCGGATTCGTTGCGGATCAATGGCGGCATTCGACAATTCCGACAGGTAAACCTCGGCCCAGCTACCGATCAAACAATGGGTTTGCCATGCACCCGAAACCAACCCTGTGTGCACCAACCCCTCACGCATACATCCACCATCACCACCTTCAGTCTCACCTTCACTACCACCACCAAAACCGTTCACACCATCAACAACCCCTTGACTGTTCAATGCCACTCGCCTTTTCTTTGCGTTTGTCTATATGTGTGTGTGTATGTGTGTGTGTGTACCTTCATGCTTTCATCGCGACGCGCGACGAGAAACTGGATGCTACCGCCAAACCTAGCTGCTACCCTTCTTCTTCTTCTTCTTCTTGCCTCGTGAATGCCGTCCCTTGGTCGCCCGGGGACCTTTGTCGAGACAGAATGTAGGGCGACTTTCAAGTTCCTAATGAACGCTGTTAATTTTAGTATTTCTTTTGTCCCTTTCGCTGCGGAAAAGCTTGCTGGTTCAGGCTTCCCGGTCTCAGAGCTGCTCTGGTCCCGATTTTTAGTTCGAACGAAGCTTTGCTGCTGGTTTCGCGGGCAATATTTTGGTACTGGGATCTTTGAAATGCTGGGCTTGTTAGACGCAGCTATACGTAACTTTCGTTTATTTTTTCATTCATTCTTTGGAGTCTGGTGGTTCTTCGTTTCTGTACCGTATGCTGATTCGACTTAATCACTTGATTAAAATAGTTAGGTTTTACCTTTTTAAAATTGCGAATAATTCGATAGCGAGTTAAAGTGAGACCTCGTTGCTTTAGTCGAATCACTTTTGTTAAGAAGACGTGGGAAAATTGAAGGCAATTTAAAGTGCAAACTTAATATAAAATTTTCAGTAGTAAACGCTGCTATAAATCAGACGTGTCGAAATTTACAAAAATTGAATTTCCAGTTAAGTCACTGTGTATCGTTGTATAATTACATTTGATGCTCGAACAAGCATACTAAAGATAGCAGGATAAAATATAGCGGCGTAATCCAGACTATGAACGAGCAGTTAAAGTAATTTTAGTGAAACATTTTGTAACTCCGGTGGATTACAAACAGAGTGCACTGTCCCGTCTTTATAGTCGCGTTTGTCGTCCTCTTTAGAATCGCGTCGTCATCTACGCCATAACAGCAGTCTAACTAGCACTCGGACCTCGTTCCAGTCTTATTGTCAGCGAGAATGAGTGGTATAGTAAACAGAGGACGAAGGGAACCGAAACAATGGTGCATCATGTAAACCGTTAGGAGCTATTTTCCGTAAGAACGATTCGAAACACTAATTTCCTTCTACTGTGCTACATGAAAGGGTTAATTCTACCCTTCGAAAGAATGCGAAATGATACGTCTCTACATTTAATGGTTTCTGGAACAATGGCTGAACAGATTACAGCAAATTATTCTACGGAATTCGAGGCCTGTAGAAAATTCGGATCGATCCATTCGGTGTATTATTAGCTCAATCAATAAATTCTCTGACAAGGAAAGTTTCTGTAGAACAAAACTAATTTCCGATTGGTAACAATGTCGAAAAGTTTCGAAACCGCAAATGTTCTCCACGCAAAGAGAGTACCGTCCTCCGCGCGTGCACGTGGTACTATTCAATGACTGTGTGTAGAATTTTTGAACACGAAAAAACGGAAATCCAAATAATCTGTATAATGTACCGCGCTGGCCAAAAAGTTTGTTGTCCTCTTGAGTTCAGCTCTAGAGAAATTGAAGTTCATTAATATGCCAATTTTCTGTGCACGTAATTCCGTTAACAAGAAGACAGTTCGAGTCTCCTAATTCCACCTGAAATCAGGTAACGGCACGTGACGTACGAACGCGATCCTCCACCTGCAGAATGACATTGCCACAATCCCCGTTCGGCAGAAAGAGCACAGTACTTGGAAGTAGGAAGTCCGGTAGCAAATTACATCACGTATCGGTAAATAAATAATTCTCTAGAGGAGGGATCAGAAACGAGAGCGGAATCGCGATGATCAGCATCCAGTAGATCTTTTCGCGCGATCGCGTCGATCCGGCGCACGTGACTCGAACGAACGTGAGGAGGGGACCGAGAAACGTTTCTGTAACAACGTTCTATCTTTGTCTCTGCTATGTCATTGTTACTTGTATTTGCAACGTTGTTCGGCGTCTCCTTGATCTTCTTCTTTCGACTCTTTTCGCGTTCGTGCGCTCGTCGCTGCACTTTTGTTGGCCCGGGCCGCGCCAGCTCACAACCGTGTCTCCCTTCGTGTTTGGACTACCCTGGTTGTAATCCTGTTAACAACCACCCCTGGGGAGTCTCAATTCCCCGGTTTTCGCACGCGCGACTGCCCGCCCGAGCTTGCCCGCGCGCGGTCTTTCTTGTCGTCCCTTTCTTTACTCTCTTGCGTTCCACGCTCGTTACGCGAAACTGAGCAACCTCTCTTGAGACAGCATCAACGGGCCCGAGAGAATCGCTGAATGCACGGTGACTGCTACGCCAGCCAGACGTGAGAGATGCAATTTGTTCGGGCTCGGATCTCGTTTTTCGAGCGCCCTTCCATTTGCTAGGTTTGCTGGCCGGAGTTGCCAGAGTGTTCATGCAGATTTTTAATTTCACGCATCTGGGCCAGAATGTAATTCAGACGCAACGTTGAAGCAGGCTTCCAGAAACTCAAAGTTTCATACTCCGAAGATTTTGAAATTCCGGGAGACGCCGCGGCGGCGTAGTGATCGCGGTAAACATTAATTACGATCGAAGACATAAAAGAACGTGGTATTACGTGACCGGTCGCAAACTTGTGTAGGTATTAGTGGGTAAGACGTTTACCGTCGGACAATGTTTAACGTTCATTGTGATCAAGCTGGCCTGTATCGAACGAGCTCGTACAGTGTCAATAACGGCGGCGTCTCGACAGCTTTGTCCCCTTCTTCCAGATTCGTGTTGTTTACGATTTCACTGTTGCCGTGGCGTTCCGTTGATGCCACTCGACCTCGATCGCGTTGAACTCTTTCCTCCCTTAATTGAGCCACATTGATGATCCAAGGGTAGGTATTCAATTAAATATCTGAATACCAGCGGAGCAGCAGCTATTCCCGATGAAAGCCAATTCTATCGAACGACGACGCTCTTCTACTGGGAAATATTTCAAGGCTTACCCATCCCACTCCTCAAGACTATGATTTCCATTCACTTGGTAAAGTCCCGGAATTCCTCGGGCTCTTTGCTTTCCTTTGACTTCCGAGTTATTTCAGAATCGTAAACAGAATTGCGCGACGTGAGTCGGGCGTTATTATATTCGCAAAACGAGAATCGAAATTGTTCAGTTCGAAGAGACATTTCTTCTATGTCCATAAAACAGCACGATTCAATATCAATATTTTCAATCAATTAAGACTTGTACAAAAAGGGAGACACTGCAATCCCCAATTCATCTGAAATTTCTCCTCCCATCGAACGCGATTAATTCTACAAAATTCTGTCAGGCTTCTTCTTCGCCAAAGCGGAAGCTACACAATTTAGGAAGATCGTGCGAGTTTTTTGGCACGAGGAAAATATTCGCTTGATTGAGGGTAGTTTTCGAACCGTCCGACATTACCGAGTGAACCGCGAGTGCCGCCACCTACCCAAGGGACGTGATACCAGGATAAAGTCACCCCCGAGCTAGAAAAGCCACTGTACCGACAGGAACCGTCCTAAGGGGATGAAAAAGCCGACTTGCGATAAGAAGCTTATCCTAGTCGGCTGATAAAAAAGCACTGGTACCGTTTCTCATCGTAGATGGCACCCCTCGTGGGCAAAACGAAAACCGCAGAGCCCGCTTCTGATCCGCTGGATAACATCACGTGGAAACGCACCCCCCGTTGATTGCAGAGGCTCCCCACGTGTTCGTACACAGAACTGTACGCGTGATTAATCACCTGGTAACACGTAGTGCTCGGTTCGCAGTCCGTAGAACGATATGGAAAGTTAATTGTGTCTGGATTGCACCCTATCGTTTTGTTTGTATACTAGGATGTTGTACAGCGTGTTCGAATTAGTAGCCGTGCCGATAGATAGATATTTATTGAGAGCTGTTGTGCTTGTGGTAAAATGTATTGACATTTTTTATATATTGACAATAAAAATATAAAATGACGTCAACGACAGACGTCAACACAAATTTCCATTTTCTGAAGTACCTCTTCGGGGAACTGCACGGTCTGGAACCACGAAGGATAATAATTTGCCTCCATACAGAGCCTGACAGAAGGATCAATTTCCTTATTCTGAAGTTCTGACAAGGCCGTAACGAATACGAGCGTCGTCATTAAACTGGAACCAAAAAAAAGCGTGGGAGTGTTCGCGAAAGAAGGAGCGTGACGGGTTTGTTGGGGGTTGGTTGAGGGGCTGGTGAGGGGAGGGCCACACGACATTGTTAGTTTAATTATCTCTCCTTGGCGTGTCGAAACGCCTCGTATCGTATGGATACCTCGAGCGGAAAGGGGGCGGGGGGGGGGGGCGTGCTTTGTACGTGATTTTGGCCGGAAGCCAACGGATTATAAGCATGCTGCTGGTTGTCGTGCATGGAATCAAGGCTCGCGATGTGCAACCGTAACACGAGGGGTAATTGGGCCCCTTTCTCCGACGCGATGGACTGTTTTCCCCATCCCCTTCCCTTCGAACCGACGGCCATTTTGTTTTGCGTTCGAATTAACGGTGCCGAGGTTATATTCCAGTTTTCCCGCGACGAAAAATGGCCTTCGCCGGCGTTACGAGCGAATAAAACTGCACGGAGAATCGCGCGGGATCCACGGGACGCGTTCATGCTCCCGGAAATTATTAATCTCAGGTTAGGCGGGTTTGAATATCGCCGCGTCGAAACGGAAGCTTTACGGGTTGGTGTCTTCCGTTCGTTAGAATTTTTATACCCCCCAGGTCGCGAGTCGACAGGAAATTTTCGGGAATTATATTTTGCTACAAAAATGAAATTTTCGAGATTTCATTACTCCGGCTATATTTTATTATTGTTTTCATGCTTTAGTTTTACGGGCTCGATTTAAATTTCTTCAGGGCGTGTCCGCATTATGACCGACTCGCACTATTTCGCAGATAAGAATGAAATTTTCCATGTTTCACCGCTAGACAGCTTTTATTAGGGGTATTTTCATGTCTTAGTTTTACGAGAGCCAGTTAAATTTTTCGGGTTGTCCGAGTTATGAACGACACATACTACTTGTCGGATAAAGTTGAATTTAGCTGATATCGTGTAAAATTGAGATTTCGAGTCGTACGTACTGGGCCGCTCTTTCGGAAGCATTTTTATTCAGGAAATCAGTTTTCTATTGTTTGTACAAGAAAATGTTCGAATTTGATTTTAACTAAAATTGAACGCCAAGTTTTAAACGTGAGTGTGAATTTCATGGAGAGTTTCATCTGTATGTAATTAAAAAATATGATTCCCCGGATGAGAGAAGAAGATCATTAACAGGACACAGCCGTAAATTACCTGATCTTGCAGTTCTCGTGCCCTGATACCATAATCCGAAGAACCGGGTGGGAGGAATTGTAGAAGATTGCTTTTCTTGACAGACGAAAATATCTTTCCGGTATAGCAACGTGAAATGATACTTCTGCTTCGTTGATACCGCCTATAAATAAGAAAGTTTAATTGTAAAGATGCATGAAGTCGCTAGAGGGCTGTTGATGCATAAGCTAGCAGGACCCCGAAGTCAGGTTCGTGTCGCGTAGCTATAATAATGCGGTTCGTTATAAATCTGAAACGGTATACTTGTTTCCCGTCCGCGCGAGCGCATCCTGGGAAATAAGCCGGATGGGAGACGGGACCTTAAAGGCAAGGACACAAGGGTTTTACCTTTTTATCGCGTGCGCACGATCCTAAGCACGAGCAGCGCCGGGGAATTCCTTTCGTCTCTCGCGGAAAATCTATCGGGCTCACTTCGAAACCATTCATATGCAGCTAGCGTCGCGAATTTTTATCATGTGTGACAATGAAACTGTCACTGAATGCTATATTGTTATTCGACAAATTATACTTTAGTCTGAAGAGGCTGATCTTCGAATTCGGAACACTCGCGGGAACGTGACGCGAAACCAAATTGACAGAATTTCTTCTTGAAACAAAACTACCAGTAAATTCTATGCTATTTCAATTCCGGATACTCGCAAGAAGGCGACACTAGACCAATAAAAATGACGACTGATAAAATATAATTTTACATAACCGGGTTACCATTGTTATATTTACTATCTGTGTACTGGATGTTTTTTAAAAGTCACACTCTTACCTGGAAAACACGACCCTCCCTTTGGTAAATATACATTCCAAACCCCATACAACAAAACACGAACACTTACATACATTCGAGAAAGAAAATTGTATATCCAACATTTAGTTCTGCTACCAAACTGCACAGTATTTTAAATCTCTCAATTTCGATGTTTATATCTAGAAGAATCTTCCTCCACTCCATGTATATACAAATTGAATCGTTGTTTCCAATAGTTGTTCCAATTCGATGTTGAAATTGTTAATAATCAAAGAATACCATTCTAATCTCAATTACTTCGTTTTACGTGCTTCCCGGATACACTGAACACTAACAGCTCCAGTGGGTGATGAACGAAAAGGTAAACACGCTACAATAGTCTTAGCATTTCTACATTTTTACACGACAGAGAAGCGAACGTTTAATAAGAATAAATCAGCTACGAGGTTATCGTCGACGTTTCATATTCCAGCAGAGCAATTATAGTGCGTGGGCTAGCCATCCAGAAGCGGTTGTCATCAATTTTCGGGTCTGTTGAAGCACCAACTCGCCTAGATCCCGACGCCATGACAGATTAAATCAATTGCAGTGTCTGAGTCGCGCGACTTAATCCCTGGATTAGGTGTTCTAGCTATTATGCCAGTGAGGCTTCGCCGAAGACATTGCGGCCGTGTCCGTTCGCTGATTGCACGCGTTGCAATGTGTTTTAAAACCGGTGGTCTGCGAAAAACTTCGTCTCCACTTGTACCTTTTTAATCTTTGATAATCACAGCAGTCCTTTTAGTAATTTCTCCTCCATAGAAAACAATTAGGGGAAATTTTTATGAACAATTGGAAGCATAAAATATGTCCTAAACATTAAATATGTATTTAAAGGAAGGAATTATGTAGGTTGTATAAATATAAAATTTCGTTCATCTAACTTGTACCATTTATTGTGGAACGTCCTCTACAGGGAACACGTTCCCGAGGCGTTTAGGGTAACCTCGTCGACATATTTTACTGATCTAATTGATTATAAAGTACGACGATGGTCTTCAGGGTATCCCAAGCGACCGAGAGAGGTTGAATCCTTGAAATGCACAGGAGGCTAACTTTCAATATATTTCATTAAGTTACGATATGAATAAATGTTCCATAAATCATGTAAACTGTGTCAACTGAATGTTACTTTCAAGGAAAGAGAATGGTAATATCATGTAGAACAAGAATAATTTATAATCGAAATAGAATAATAATTTGTTTTAATTATTAAATGAATACGTCAGATAAGTAGTATCAGTAGTATAAACCAGTCACTGGTCAAACACAGTTCAAGCTTTAGTAATCCAAACTAATTTAGGGTTATCGAAGCCCTAATTAGACACATGAAGACAATGCTGGCTAACCATTCGGTTAATTGGTAGCAACATCATGAATTGGGTTATTCAGGCGCGTGTCTCGTGTATGGAATAATCATGAGTCATTTCAGCCGTCTGCTTTGACAGGTTTGATTCCCAGTCTGCAGCTTTCTGTTCTCCAGAAACGAATCATCCTAATAGAATTAGACTATTTCTACAAACAAAAGTACTAATTTATAACTGAGCAACGCCTGTCACATATAATTATTAAATATTCAAATGTAGTATTTATTGATTGAAACAACCACTGAATCAGACGAATCGATTATATTGAGAATTCCCTGGGTCTTCAGGAACCCAGGCAGCGGCCGACAAGCTCCGATCCAATCGAAACAGTTTAAAGTCTCAGACTGCACAGTCTGTTATCGATTCTCCGGCCGAGTTCCTATTAACAATATCATCAATGGATCCGTATCCCGTTTGCGAGCGGAGAATTAAAAGCTGATCAAAGAGTCCCTCGATCAGCGAAGGTCAATACCAATTTCCCTTTCTATCGATGGCCTCTTTTCATTGAAAAGAGACGGATGAAAATTCCGTTTGCCGTGTCCATTGTCCTTCTTCCATATTTTCTCTACACTAGCCTGTTGCCGTTTCGAACGACACGCGCAAGAGTCGTGTTTAATGCAATGCGTTTAATGCCTGAAGGAATCGGTCGAAAGTTTATCGCTCTGTTGCCTCGGCTTTCATTAATTAGGTAACGATGCGCTATAACAAATTCTTCGTTCCTGGAATGATTCACTGGTTCGCTGAACGAGTTTGAGTTGCATCGATATCGTGTTCCGCCATCATGCCACTTGAATGCCTAATCCGTCCGTTGTTCCACGTGGATCAGGGTATGCTTGTTGGATCAGCTTCGATCGAAACAGGAATTTGTGCTCTTTGTTCGGAATTTTTGTCTTGTTCAATTGTTTTCAGATTTGTGTCATGATTTTCATTGATGCTGTGTACGATAGGTCATGTTGAACCTGTTTGTTGTCTCAATGTCGAACAGTTATTGGTATTAACCGTGTTATCTTAATGTTCAAGTTTGATGTGAATTAATCAGGGATTACAATTGATGTATTTATTGCAGAGGTTGTTCAAGTATTTTTGTTGGCAAATGTAATTTATGAATCAATTCTGCGAATGGCACGTCACCTGCGACTGATAGAATTGTTGGTGTCCCGCTCGCCACGAAGAACGTTTCTCGGCGTTTAATTGCTTCTGCAAACGCTGCTTAGATTATTGGACTCCATTGTCCTGGTGGTCGCCGTGCAGCAATGAGATATACTGTGTTGTTTCATACTGCAATTATATTGTGAGCCTCACGGGTTCTGACGGGAGAAACACAAGACTGGGAATCTCAATGATTCAAAGCATCTGGAGACGCCGAAGTAGAATTACGAAAGGCTTCCAAGAGTCCTCATTCAGAAACTTCTGTTTCATGAACAACCAAACAAATTCAAATTATAATACAAAAATCCCAATGACAAATCTTGACACTAAACCTACCGAGCACTAAAAATGGCTTGTTCATTGCTGGGTCGCTCAAACAACATTCGTTTGAATCCTCTAAAGAATAAATATTGACAAATTCAGAGTCTCAGAAATAGAAGAGTCGCTGAAACGCGTTCTATGGAAGCGTAAACGACGCGAGCTGCAATAAATATTTGCTGGTCTGCGAGGATTTGGAAGAGAGGACTAATTCGCAGCTCGAAACTGACACGTCTTAGTGGCAGGTACTGAAAGTTTCCCTAGCAATTCTTCCGCGGAAATCATTGGCAACCGTCGTCGTCGTTGGGCTACGAAACTTCCGATACTCTCGCGGTGCATCGCACTTTCGGGAACAGACGGCTTTCTCTATCAAATATTTAGAGGCAGGCCTCGTCACCCGACCCGGTTCGGATAGACACATAGTACGCTCAGCCACGTCTCACTGTCTCGGACGAAAAGTTTCGCAAGAATCGTTGCCATGTGTGCTCGACATCCTGAGCATGTTACGATGTTCCCGAGGAAGCAGTTTTCGTTCTCAAAATGATCTGTTTGCTGGGGGACTGTCTCGATTTTATAGACATTCGTCGTGCCGACAATGGAAAAATTCTTCACTGTTTCGTGCATATTCAGATTGCCTTTTCGAAGTCAGTTTCGTTGAGGTAGTGAAGCCCTCAATCAGAAAGAAGAAATCATCTCGGAATAGGTCATCTTCTGACATTACCCTGATGACCCCCGTAGATTACATAGGAGTATAGGCAAAAAGGTTAATTAATCGCGCCAACCGCTATCATTCCAGCACCCTCAATCTACGATCGTCTGACTTTTAATCGTGGGCGGAAAAAAAGTTGGATCGTTCAAAGCTGAAACGATTCCAGCCCTGTATATCTTATGAGTAATTTGTCGACCAGGACCCTCTCGACGAACTCTCGTTGAACCGTCCGATTCTTCATCTTCAA
The DNA here is from genome assembly GCA_916610235.2 of Lasioglossum morio. Taxonomy (NCBI): domain Eukaryota; kingdom Metazoa; phylum Arthropoda; class Insecta; order Hymenoptera; family Halictidae; genus Lasioglossum; species Lasioglossum morio. The sequence goes on along the minus strand of OU744324.1, from coordinate 1,683,910 downwards.
CACTCTGTCACGACGACGCGGGACGATTATGCTTTATCTTCGGACGATTGTTCTCGGGTCGGAGTCGATCCGGTAAATTTTGGGGATTATAGTTGGTGAATTGTTCCCGGAAGTGTATCGTTTGTCTCGGGAGTTTGCGACAGTTCGATCGTCTGGAATCCAGAAGAGTCCGAGCTAGATTGTGGTACTTTCTTCTGACATCAATTCCCGACGAACTGAAACATTTCGGTAATTTTGGAAATTCATTATTGTTAATCTTCTCTTTAAAATGGCTCCTTCCCCTTTCTGATCTCGACATTTTCCGTTCACGGACACAATAAAGGAAGCTCCTATACAACTTTCGAACGAACAATTTTTATTTTATATAAAAATCTGCGACTTACAAGACTCACAAGATCGAAATTAAAACGCTCCCGCTATAAGATTTGAAAGTAAACAAGGAAACCAAGAGACTGCATCCAAGTTGATTATGCATAACGTCCGAACAGGCACATGAACAGTACGATTCAATTACAGTCGCCTAACCAATCTCCGGGGCGTAACAGGGAAAACGATTCGACGCCCCCGCGCGGCTAGAGACGTCCCAGCTTCTAAAGTTAAGTTAACAATGGAAATCCGTAGAAACTTACGGTCGGTATTTGAATGAATTTCTCGTTAGAACCGGGTCGCTCTATAAGGAGAGCCCGCAGTTTTGCAAATTCGCCGGATACAGTACCCGTGCCATTATCGAAATCTCAGATCCCGAGGGCGACTGCGCCTTTGCAATCTCTCGCCGAGGGATCTTCTTCAGCGACGAGTACCTCGCACTGGTCCGTGTTACTACTCTGTCTTTTTTCCGAGCAATGCAACATACAAGATCCGCTTGCCGAACTTTCGCTGCGTCTTCGAACTTTTATTGGGTCTAGCGGAAAGTTCTGGGCACCAATGGCGCGGCACCACTATTTTTAGAAGAATCCCGGTCGCCACGTGCAGGATCTGGAATTTTGTTCAGAGACAGACACCTCTCTTATTAGTCTCGTTACTCTTTCAATCACTGGTCTTCACAATGGAATTAAAGACTTCGAACTTTTAATACGACATTTTTGTTCTGATGCAGGGAGTCGAATTCAAGCACCACCATCAGTAAATAATTTCTCCTGTCCACAACATATGATAAAAAAATTTTTGAAAAAATCTACAGAATGGACCAAACACGTGTCTACAATATCCACTTTATTTCGCTCGAATATCTCCCACAGTAATCTAGAAACACACGTTTAAGGTACACCAATTTTTCGCTCTCGCAGTTTACTTATCACTAGAGGCGCTAGAGGTCTTTCAAGACGGTTTTTCTAAACAAAAACGAATTCGCTGAACACCCACAGCTTCTCTGAAGCCTAACGACAGTGCAGGCAAATAATGAGTAGCCTGACTTTCCGCTAGACTCGGTGGTGTTTGCGAAACGTTGCCGGTAAGATCGGCAAGCATTCCATCGACGTCTCCGGAGGCTTCCCGCAAGCTAGCAAGCGAATCCGCGGCGTGTTTCTTCCGCGGCTGATCGAACAATTGGTGGGAGAGAGCTGGCTGCCGCTAAATCCCGCTAGTAAATAGTGACTGGGTTCCTAGGTCGCGAGGCTGAGCGACGATCATTAAGCTATCTCTGGCTGGCAAGCGGATCGGCTTAACTGCAGATCCGCTTCAGCCGGTACGCTAACAAGCCTGGGCCCCTCCGCCCCTGATAGATTAGGCTGCAGATCCGTTTCCGCTATCGGGACGACGAAATTTCTAAAACGATACAAATCTTCGCGCGAGAAACCGTTCTTTGAGAAATCGTTCTCGAGCTGACTTTGAGCTACACGTGCTAGAGCTGCGATATAGGAGCGTCGATCAGAGTGGCTGCTTAAGAATATTGCTTTGCTGTGGTAGCGAAGCGGTGAGCATTGTGAATTTGATCGTCCGAATGATTTCTGATCGAATGCTAAGAGGCTGTATCTCTCAACATTTTTCGAACGATCAAATTGCAAATTGTTCGTCACATTTCATATTACACGAGCTAATGGTATTTGATCGTCAACGCTTGCATCGCTGCAACATCATTCAACGTTGCTACGCTCGCTGCTTCAATGTAGACAGACTCATTATAAAGTAACCATTCACAAAGAGGTACATTGCCCTGATTTAGATGATGTTGGAATACGATGAAGCTTCGCAATCTATTTCAGAATCATTGGGAATCATGGCGGAGAGTCCCTCTTCGTGAACACATAATGAAAGAGTAGAATATATTTCTACGTTTCGCGCACTCGGCGCACGGTGTCTCGCGGAAAACATGCTAGCTGGACGAAACTCAGACTCTGTGCCTGAATTCTTGATGGGACAGTTTAATCTAAAACTTCATTTTATTCGACAATCCCGGTTTATTTATTCATGTAGAAACCGCCCTTTTCCGATCACGCCACCGACCACCCCGTATAACGAAAATATTTAGAGGCAGAATAACTTGGACCGCAAAGAGTTAGCAAAAAGAAACAAACGAGAAACGAGAAAATACAGAGTATCGTCGAGCAAGCGGCAATCCCTCGAAACAAGGTGCGCACCAATGCAATAGTTTATCGCAGCTCGAGCATAACCGCAGGCCCCAGGCGATCGTCTCTCGGTAGTCCGTGAAAGTCATCTACCCTAGCCCGAGGATCGAAGAGGTTCGCTTATCCTCGGTTCAAAGCCTAGCTAAACACGTCGCGTCGTCGTCGCGTAGTAGATCGCCCGGCGTCCCGCTCTTATCATCCATTAGCGTTCTTTTGCATCGTTAATCCCGCGGCTCGGCCAGGATTCACCTCACCCCGGAAGCAAGGGAGCTTGCCCATTCGATTGTAGAACCACCCCCACTTCACCCTCTGCTACAACCAGCACACACCGCCACCCCCAACCACCCTTCCCCCGTTGGCCCCGCCCTGCATAGTGGAAACTGAACCCCCGAGAAATCTTTAGTTTCGAAGCGTGTCCTTAGTCTAGCGGTAGCGCTGAACTAGTAGTGGTCAGCTTTAGATAATAATAGAGGATCATTGAGTTCCACGCTTGTCGAGCCTTCGTTCACTATTCTCTCTCTCTCTATCTCTCTCTCTCTCTCCCCCTCTCTCTCTATCACTCGCCCCACCCCTGCCGCCAACCACTACCACCGCCAACGTTGCTAACACTGCTCTCACTCTCTCTTTCACTCATCACTCTCTTTGTCCAATCCCGTACGTTCGAAGAGTAAAGAAAGACAGGCCTAGAGAAGGATTGACAAGGGACGAGGCGGAATCGATAGCGAAACGATCACGCGTCCGACTAGCACACACGCCCGCGCCAGCTTTCTCTCTATGAACATTCTCCACCGCTGCTGTCTCTGTCTATCTGTTCGTCCGTCCGTCCGTCCGTCCGTCTGTTCGTCTGTCTATCTGCTCGTACGGCACGGGGTTTCGGATGATCGTACAAGGTGATTCGATGGAAACTGCCGGCCTTGACTTACTCGTCAACTGCTCGTTACGCTGACGGCACGATGATCGAGTGGCCTCTGGGACTTGTAACGTCTGCTAGCGCTTCGACCTTCTTTCTTCTTCGGGTCCTCTTCCGGATGGACACTCCCGCTCCTCGGTACTGTCGCTACTTGCGCTTCCTTTTCTTTTTTACTTTCGTTCCGTTCCTTCACTTCGGAATTGCAGTGTACTCCTTGCAGGGCTTTCCCTTGGAGAGTACTTTGAAGATCACTTTGGCCCAATTATCTCGGAAAGATTTTGCATAATGATGTCTTGCACTTAACGCGTCCGAAAGATTTTGCATAATATTGTCAGTATTTACTACACCTCAGTAATTTTCCATAATGTCCGTACTATATTCGATTTTGCAATTTCTGGAGAATATCGAGAGAATGTATCCCTCGCAACGAACAGTCGCCGAGTAACTCAATGTCGCCACGAATCGTCAAGCGGTGCTCAGACTGTCGATACTGCGGAAGACGATAGTGTTGACACCCGAATGGAACGCGTGTCTAACTGTGAATGGTACTCCGTCGAAGCCACACGAATTCCCTAACACTTAATTACATTTTCTTCCATCATCCGATAGCAAACGATTTCTCTGATCATAGTTATATCTGTCGAAAGAATTCACAGAGGAAACGTTGCATTCTAAGGGATCCATTCATTATAAAACATTAAACGGCTCCATTGATCATGGGGCGAGTTGTAAAGTTTCATTGCAATCGTAAAATTTTCAACAGACTCGGTCCAGGGGCGCGCGCGCGCGCCCGCGCTTTACGAGCGCTGCATTTCTCCCCATTTATTTCGAACAATTAATTTCTTAATAAGAGTAAGTAGCAGTAAGCCCGACAGCAGTTTCTAAAGCGTCGGTATAATAAAACTTATTAACTTGAACGGGAAAGTTGCTGTGTCTCTTGTGAGTGCTGTTTTATGGAACGATTCGTGAATATAGAAACATCTGTGTTCGAGTACCAGTTCCATCGTAGTTTGACGACTCTGATTGGCTATGAACAGTTATGGATATTATGCATTACTAGACCCTTCGATTAGACTAGATCTTCGATTCTTCTTGCTTTAATCGTTTTAATAAGTTTCAAATAACAAACAGATGTTCTTTAGTTTCTTTTAATCCTTTTACCGTTCGAAGTTTCACCCAATTATTTTTGTCATAAGTACATAAAATCTGCAGTTGATACATTACATTTGGAATTGCAATGGCAATGATTTCACTATTGGTGTTACAATACTTGTTCATTTTAACGTTTTCATTATTATCTAACTTGTCGTATGTATTCATGCTCCAATACATTTTTAACAATTGCTTAAAAATTGCATAAAAATCCAGAGATAACTCACCAGAGAGTCTTCTCTGCTCATAGTCGATACAGAGAGGCACCACCTCGCAGATCCTGCTTTCCTCGTCCATTCAGAATTAGACACAGTCGACACGTTCGTATTCGCGAGGTATCGACCAGCTTCGACGGGTCGTGCGACGGATGTACACCCTGTCTCTTCTCATATGTGATCCACAGTTGAGCATATTGTCTTTTGTCACTCGTTTGAGCCACTGCACCTGTAACAACCACAAACCACTAGCCACCACCACTACCACCAAACACCACCGTCACTACCACCACCGTCACTGTTGTGCCTATGAAAAAGAGTCTTTCTGTTGTGCTAACAACGACTAACAACGTGATAAAAACACGTCCAGTTCCCGTGGTGGTGCAAATCGTCGTCGACGACAATGCCGACCACGCCTCCGCCGCCTATGACCATGGTTTCCGGTTCTGGGTCCGGTTCCGGTGCGCAGGGCGTCGTTCTCTGTCCACGTACGCTGTCGCAGGTGCGACGATCAAGGCTGCGAAGGGCCCTCACCGAGGCGACCGCCGAGACCGTCAGCTACGTCAAGACGGTGGGCACTAGATTCAATTCCCATAACATTGCCTGTGTCGAATGTATTATTTGGGTCCCATGGAAATCATCGACAGAAATTTCCCCGACTCCGGTTTTCACCGACTCCAGATTTCACCGACAATAACTTTCGTCGACAACGTCTTTAACCGAAAACGACTTCGATCGATAACGAATTTGAACGACAACGGATTTTAGATTCGTTGTCGATCAAATTCGTTGTTTGTCAAAATCGTTGTCGGTTGAAGGCGTTGTCGGCCAACGTAGTTGTCGGTGAAAACCGTGTCGGGAAAATTTGTGCCGGTGATTTCCATGGCACCCGTATTATTTATAGTATATACTATATGCATACTTACCTTCTTGCCAACACATCCAAACACGGTACTATACTGTGCCTTTGTTTTCTACTGCATCGTATCCACCGACGCACGAGCCGGACCATCCAGTCCGCTCAATGATCTTTTGGAACTTCGAGTTTTGTTCTCTGACTCGTCAAAAGTACGAGACTAGGTTCATTATTAGTTGAGAGGATATTGTATTCAATAAATTTATTGTTAAGTTACAAATGATTTTGTATTCATAGAAAAACCTGGTCTCACACTTTTGGGCGAGCGAAACATTTTTTAATTTTTAATTTATATTTTTATAAACAAGGAAATAAGAAGAGAAGAAGATACTAAATGGTCCAAGCATGAAACAATTGATTAGCGAGTTAAAGATAGTCCCTTAGATTTATTTATTCCTTTCTGTTCTAGTTTGTTTAGTAATACAAAATAGAAACGCTTAGATGTTTTACGTTAAAGATAATTAGAAAATTAGTTCCGTTCGTTTAGTTAGATTTTAATCAATTTATCTTTATATTACAGCTAACCTGATTTCAATCCTAATTTCATTCGAAGTTACATTCCTCATTTTTTCATAAGTACTGAACAAGGTTTGTATAACATTCAATAGATTCAGAGAAACAATAGACTAGCACAGAAATCAATCGACAGGAATTTTTCAATTCATTTAGATTTTAATAATTTATGTCTTAGTTTAACCATTCTGTTACATTACACATACATATAGTTCTAATCTTTGAATCATCGAACATTGTAAGCACATCTGAAAAAGTTCCAAAAGAAAACACTTATGGTAAGTCGGAATCAACGGTGCACCCATTCTCGTTTCTTCCCGAAGACTTTAAAAAAATCGATTCGAAAAACTGTTTAAAATTTGTCTTTTTTTGCTATACTATATCGTGTAGCGTTCAGAATAAAAGTACGAACATGTGTTGCACAATTTATACAATTTTTCCTTACCTTTATTCGAATGTTTTTCCATTTATGTTTCTTCTCGCACATATTATTAAGATCAATTTCTACAGAAATGTATTACCGCTGCCATAAATTCCATGCACCAAATTTTCTCGTCGCGAATATCTGGGTATAACTCGCTGGGTATAAATCACACGCGGCGCTAACGCGTTTCAATAATAAAATTTCAGTTAGCCAGTAGGGGGAACGGGTGACTGAAAAATGAAACAAATTTTTCTCGAGCGAGAACCGGGGGGCTTTGTTCAACAAGTTTTCGAAGCTCGGTTAAGGGTACGTGGGCGTGGGCTAATGAGAAGATTCTCGGAGACTAATAGGCAGACATCGATCTACTTTAAAGTTCTTCGTGGAGGAAGATCGTTTCGAGATGGTATCGCGGTTTCGACCTTACCCTCCGACACTCGTACGTGCAATATTAATGCAGCATGCATTTTATCGTGCGTACGTGCGGTTATGTCCCCGGCAACGTAGTTAGCGTCACTGACCTATAGAGTATGCCTTCCCCATCTCACCCACTGTTCACCAACCATGCTATGAAGTATTGCCGCCAATCCAGCAACTGACTTCTCTCACCCAACCATGACCTGCATTCTCGAACGACCGATATATCGAAAGGAGCGCCGATAAAATTTCGCGTTCACGTTCGTTCTTTATTAAAGTTCCGTGAGAACGAGTCAGCCCGACGCCGAAAGGTAAGACAATTTTGCAAAGCGATTTTTTCCCCCATCGATTGGCTCCTCCCCGCCACTCGATGTAGAACCGATCCTTCGAACCTGCTGGAAACTTTATATGACATGGATTCGACGGCTAATGACGTAAATTATTATACAGATTCCTATTTATTGCACCCTTTTTTTTTTTTTTTTTTCTTTTTTTTTTAATTCCTCTCTGTTTCTTCTCGAGGGGTGCTGGTGAGGACCCATTCTACTATTCACTCACCAACATCACAAACTCGAGTGGGGTTTCCCATGTTCTTGGCTGTAGCTATTTATTGCACCCGGATTCAGGGAAATCGAACGTCTCCGCTTCAATACTTTCACGAATACAAAGCTCAATCCTACCTAACTTCACTGTTTAATGTTTACAATAATTTTCACCTCAAATTGTCAGTATAAGAGTTCGCCACCAGTAATTGCATTACAAACTAATTCCCCGAATTCGTATCTGGGTCGCTCTAATTTCGCTTTTATCGCCTCCGTAAACACCGACATTCCCGAGTGTTAAACAATTGCGAAACGCGAACGATAAAAATGATAGTATTCGCGGGGGAGCTTTTACTCGGGCTGAGAGTTAATGGGTTGGCTAAATTGCGGGGGGAGTCAAGTTTGCGTTAGGTCAGTCAAGGACGGATCATCGTCTTCGGTCATCGTCGAAGTAGCTGAGGGACATGCGAAAAAGTAATCCCTCGTTACGCCTGCTGGAACTTTACGATGTCCCTTTGCCGGCTGGTGGAATAAAAATTCCGGCTCGTAAATCCGCGACACAAAGCGCCCGGAAAACTGCGGGCAACAAAGGGAACGTGTGCGAGCAAGCGCGGCATTAAATCTCGCGCTCGCGAGAAACACAGACAGGTGTGTTACCATTCTCCGTCGGGAGAGCATGCCGGTCTGTCTGCACAACTAATTACGAGCTATAGTCGCGACGAGATCCCCTGGCACGTTCAAGGTCGCTTCCCCTAGACCGATCTTATGCCTGGAGAACCTGAGCTAGATGTACATTAGGGTGGTCCTTATTTTTCGACCATGAAATTTTCGGCAGGCCCCCCCCCCCCCCCCCAATATTGTTCCTTTTCATGAAAAAATGATATATCCATAGTTTTCGAGCAATCGGACATCGGGAAGTCGTGCCTCACCGAGCGCGAAGTTTTGAAATAGAGGTAAGAGCGCGGTAAATGTGAAGCGTATACTGAAAATTCAAGTTAAATATTTTATACCTCCAAAAATATCATAATTTCTTACGTGCATTCAAGTACAAGTGTACTTTGTACGAATTAAGATTATTTCACATTAATTAGCCTGTCTAATTGCTGTCCGCCGCCTTCCCGCTAACAACTCCGTTTTCGCTCAAATCTCGTGTTTCGGGTTAACAGTGTAAAAATTCTATCACAACCCCTCAAGAATTCTGCAGACGGCTAGAGGCCCCGCAGTAATACTAAAAACTTATAAAAAAAATTTTTTCTTTTTTTTCCTATAAAATTTCTTATGTTTTTGTCAACTTCAACGTCAATGAGGCACGCCTTCCCCTTATCCGATCAACTTCAAACTTTGCAGGAATTATTTTCTTACCCAAAGGCACAACTTTAGGGAGGGCCGCGAAAAAGTCTCACAAAAAAAATTTCACCAGGTATAGCTAAGGACCACCCTAATGTACACACATCAGCTTCTAACAGTACGGGCAATTTTTCAGAGATCGTTAATATTTAAATTTATTATCTAAATTAAATTCTCCAGAGTCTGTAAATCTGATTCCTCTGTACCCCATTACTCATGACTAGACTGCGGATTTTTATGCAAAATAAAAATTGTCTGCAGCATTTGCAAGACACTGGAGCCAGATAAACGTTTAATTATCACTTTGACCATTTTAACAAGCTGAAAACATTAGATTGGCATTATTAGATCGCTGTAACTTTTTCACTGTTTTAAATGGCACCTTTTTCCCATAAATGCATAAAATGCGCAGTCTACTCATGACCATTAATATATGCCTTTATTATACATATATATATTATATACTTATACTATTTTGAATTCAGGACCGAGCTCGCCAGAAAATTTATTCATTCATTTTTAAATCCTCTTTCTCACTCAATTATTTTTTCAAATTAAATCCCCTTTCCACAAAAATATTTCTATGTGGGACATTTTTTTATACAAACATTTGTACCATTTATACACTTGAAATTGTAGAATTTGCGTTTCTACGAAATTCTTCCGCAGCAGCTGAAGCAAATTCCATATATAATTCATTACTTTTAAACAACTGCACCGATAATATATTTTCACGCGAATTTTTTCAAAAAAATTTCATAATTCAGACGCTTTCTATTCCACTGTGGAGTTCAGCATTTTCAGATAATGTCAACTCGCGAATCGCTCGTTCCCGAATCAAACGAGCCGGAGATGAGAAACGCAGTCTACAATTTCTCATTTCCAAACATATTATCCCACAAGATAAATGTCAAAGTTAAACGAATTCATTTGGGAATGGGAAGCCGGCTTCACGAGCAACATCTCGTTGCTTCTTCGGAACAGCAATATGAAAATGACCGCGGGTCGCAGATTACAATTTCGTCTCCCGGAAACGAACTAGTCGCGACATTTACGCGTGCAATTCCGACCAAAAACCATAGTACCGAACACCTCGATTTTCGAAAAACAGCTGTGGAGGTAGTTGCATCCGATAAATTACATCTCTCTGCTCGAATGCTCCCAACAGGCTGGACAGTTACGAGCACCGTTTTGCAACTTCGACATCAAATTTATCTTCAGTTCGCGGATTCATCGGTGCTCGGTGCTCGTTCGCGAAATTTCGAAAGCGATTGACCAACTCGAAAAAGTTTACTGTATTCCTTCTAGCAGTTTCCGGTTTCCAAAATTTTATAGCTGTGTGCTCGAGAGGAGGAACGCGGATGGAATTTCGAACACGTCTCAGGTTGTTAGACGCGTTAGGTGCGCGCCGTAAACCGGAAGTCTTCGACGAACTTCGCAGGAATCTTAACATACTTGGAGCCTGCGAAACTTCTTCCAGTTAGGCGATATTTTTCATGCAATGAAAGCGCTAACTTCGTTTCGAGGGAATCCGAGACGAGTTTCAGCGGAACCAGGCAAACCAAGTTCTGTTATGCTCGTTTGTTCTTACAGTATAGTTACTGATTCTAGCTGGAAATTCACAGTCCAATAATTATTAAAGCAAATGAACCGTCCATACTGAATTTTCGTAGAATCCGAAGATTGACACCTTGTTATCAGTCTCTCGCACAGGCAGGGTTTTCTGCCTCGTCGTTGGATCGATAGCTAAACAAGCTTGCGTTAGGGCTCGCGAAGGATCAACCGATGTCGGAGATCGTCGAAATTGATCGATTGTCCGTGTTAATTCGCACGAGTGCCGTGCACCACTTGTAATTAATATTCCACGCAGCTGCGTCGGACTTAAGCTCGCGGATATCGTGCTCGTACATCTTTCCCCACCGCGATACAATCGTGTTTTTATAAAAACAGGGTCATTACGATTTTATGCATTTATGAAAAGAAAATGAGAAACTACAATTATACCACACCTAGTAAAATGACTAAAGTAAGCAGAACGTTCCTCAGTGGCACATGTATCTTATAACTGGACTGCTAAGAATTTATATTCTACATAAAAATCCGCTCGGAGAACATCGTGATCCCGCAATTAACACTCGAATCCGTTCCGTTTGTCTGGATCGTAATGGACGCTGTTCCGCGACTTAATGGCGCAGTTAATTTTGATCGACGATCCGGTCGCGAAACAAAATTTCACGGCCGGCTGACGTCGGCTCGAATGAGCAGCGTAAACGCAGCCGTTTCACCGTGCCGGAGATTTTTCGCCGGGTTTTCGACAAGCTCCACCTGAAAACTGCACATCAGCGTGCGCTTTATGGTCTTTTTAATCGGTCCAATCGAATGTCCTACAATGTTAATAACGTTCGTCGGTCTATCGTTTTTTTTTTGTCCGCGCCGCTTCGATGTTCGAATCTTTTTATCCTACCGTGCAACAAAATTATTAAAACTGTTCGGTCTGCTGGAAAATCGAATTTTTTCGACAACCTGACGGAAACCGGACGTTCGGAAAATTCTCCACTGGTTTCACCGACGATTTTTCAACTTAAACATTTACGGTAGAAATTTGGTAATCGGTTTCGTAGATACACGTGACAGGACAAAACCGTAAATATCGTCCAGCATGCGTAGATGAATAAATTCGTGGGACCGTTAATCTTGTAATTTTCCAGTGAACGTTCACCGCCTCCCCGGCGAACCAATTTATCAAAACGAAATTTTCTCGGGTGTCCCTGGACGCGCTGCTCCTAATTAATTTTCAAAACCGTGGGACAAAGGGCTCCCGTGGCGCTTTGTCCTTGTCGCGTTTGCCCTCGATATACGACAAGCGCAGAGAGCCAGATACTTGGCAAGATAAAACGCGATTAATTCACCGCCAATCACGACTACAGTTCGTTTTCGGCAGCGATCGTTTTTCCCAGTTCTTCCGCGAACAATCGGGAACCATTACGGACTAGTCCAGAGAGTCCATTTATCTGGGGAACGCCTCGAAGAAAAATTTATCGCGACCAGAAGAACCGATAAGATCTTTATATTCGCGATTTCACGGACTGCTGATTTTAAGCGCTATCCTTCGCTGGTTTTAATCGAAGGCTGAAACCCTTTGTCCTCAAAACCTTGTGCGCGGTGGTAGATGTTTTTTAAGATGGTAGGATTACTTTTTAAAGACGTAGTATATTCGATATTTGAATCACTTATAAGCTGGAAAGATTATTCGTAGCGTTGCTAAGAAAAGAAAAAACAAAGTCAATTTTGAGAGGTTCTGCAATAAATTCGTGATTTCTGTATTGCTGAAAATGAAAACTATTGTATAATGAAAGGAAAAGCCGTAAGGACACACGGATAACCATTCGTTTTGGCAGACAAGTTTCTTGAACACGTGTTTCTTGAATAGAAAAGAGTTAGGACCCAGCCATGTTCGTAGTGAAAATCAGTTCCGTGAATCTGGTTTTCTTCATCACCGACGCGTTCATTTCAACGTGAAGCCGTCTTTCCGGAACTTGGGGAGCGTTTATTCGCCGTCTCGTTTCCGCGAAAGTTTTCCCATCCAGTGATTTGGGATGACACAGGAACAATATCCCAGCGTCCCTGAGTCGGCTGGAATTACTTGCCGATAAAATCTGTGCGGAGTCTATTACCGAAACTGCAGGCGAGCCACGGGGCGCATAATAAACAGCGGAGAGCCTGGGTGATGCATTAGACTGGGCCCGGTAATACACCGCGGCTCATTAGAATTTCACGGAAACTAACTCCTGACACTGGTGGCCCCCTCTGATAATGGAGACCGGAGACACTGTCGTATCCTTGAAACCCCTTAGGGGGCCACTTTCAATGTAATTTTTCGGAAACTAGATTGCCAAAGAAAATGAACACGATTCCTTAGACGAATGAAAACCACATAAAGTGCTTCATAGCATTCTGGGAAACCACAACGATTTTCGTGCGGTTCAAGGAGTCAAATGGTGACGACTGAATTTCTGGGTCGAGGTCAATGGAAACTCCTGCTTCTTCAGCAACCCGTAATTAATCCTTCGGAGACGACATCGCTACAACATTCTGACTCGGATGTTCGTTTAAAAGTTTTCATATTTTATCGTTTACATAATGATCATTACTAGGCTGTGGACCTTTATGCATTTATCAAGAAATTGACTGGGTAAAATATGAAACAGTAAATGATTAGAAAAATCTAGAAATATTCTTATGATATTTTCATTGTAAAAAATCTATTAAGAGGTGAATAGATTATTTTAATTTTGTGTAGAGATCGGCAGTCTAATCATTACATTATAATTCTAAACAATTCAGCATTCCCAAATGCCAGTGGGGGCCACTTTGACTTGCGATTTCACGCCGGACAAATTTTCGAGGACGGCTCCGTGCGCAGAAATAGAAAATCTAGAGAAGAAGAAAAGAGAAAAGAAAGCCAAAGCGGTCGAGATGAAGAAGAAAGGCTCGTGGCGATGCTTTCGCTGCAGAGAATGGAGCAGTTTCACGATGGCTGAAAAATCGGGTATTCCAGGTTCTGCGGCGAAATAAAAGAGTTTTCAGACGCACCCGCGGATTCGAGGGGAGCGAAGGGTGACGCGGGGGTTGCTTGATGGGAGTGGGACGCGAAGGCGAGGACTGCACACGCTGTCTGTGAGATGAGCGACAAAGGCTCCCACGGAGAATGGGTTTTTTATTTTTATTGTTTTCCGAATGAACTTTAAAGCTCGTGGATCCGAAGAAAGGGGACAAAAGGATGATTAAGCCCCGCAGTTTCGCTTTAATCGCGATTTTTTTGGAATTACTTCTTGCAGATACTCGAAATCGAGTCTAATTGTTACTCGTGTTCGTTAATTTTAATGAACGACGGTGCTTTGGTTGTTTTTAGCTAAATGATGAATTGTACACGCGGTTCCCCTGAACGGTTTCATACATTCAAAATTCTCATATGAAATCGTACATGTTTTTCAGATTGGAATAATTTTTCACGAACATGTTTTGTAATCCGTGTTTCCAGGGTATAGAAATCCTGTTTTAACGATATTCATCCTCATTATCCACCCTTCATTACTATCAAAAAGATGATCAAATGAACAGATTCCTTCCGAATAATTATTTTTGAAACGTATAATTCCTTTCAAATTATAATCCCCAAATTGTGGATTTTGTGCATTCATGATAAGTAAGATGCTGCAATTTAATGTGTATTATAGTATGATCAATTTATCAAGATGATTAAAGAAAGAGAGTCTCGGAGCAGCAGATTAAATCGTACGCTAATCTAAAACGATAGATGTTATTCCGATAGCAGGTCCCGAGATGGACGAGCAATTCCACTTTCACCTTATTGCCTGCGACTGGTTGGACCATACCGATTCTTCTCTGTATCGGAGTCGAGGTGAAACTTCACTCCGTCGAATGGCGCCAGAGTCTTCTTCTCATCCCACCGTCTCGCTGCTGTAATTCTAGCCATCCACGTGGCTCTCTGACATTCTTAATCTCTTGGCTCGCGGACCATCTTCATTTTTTTTTTTTTTCATCACGCCGCTGCAGTTACTCTGCGATTATTATCTCGGTGAACGACGCCGCGCCGCGACGACAAAAGATCCGTGGAAACGATTTCCAGACGTACCATCGAACTCGAAGATTTTTAACTCGGGACAAAGGGAACGTTTCTGTCGAGAAACTGTACCAGACCCGCCCACGACTCGTTCTGTCGCAAACGGCTTCCAACTTGCCTCCATTTACCCTGCTGATTTTTTTTGGGGGGGATATTCAACGCCTCGGTGTCGTGTCAATTTCATCCGCTAGAAAGCGACGCGATACCGTTGAGAAATGAGCAGCTGTGATGGACAATTAAATTCTTCGTAAAGCCTTTGGAAAAATTATGTTGACTTCTTATGCAAATCATTTCAATATTTTTGGAATAATGACTCCATATTTTTACATTTTTCTGATGTTTCTACTGTTTTAACCCTTTGCACTCGCAGCTATTTTAACTTGAAAATTAAACATTTCTTCCTACCTAGAATAATTCCATTCTATATCATTTTTCTTTTCATTTTATGGATACGAAATTGATGTAGCACCTCCTCCAATACTTAAATGTTCAGCAGCTGATTAGATACCAACATATTTAATAGCGTATACAATGTTTCCAATAATGACACAGCAATTTTTAATGGCGCATCAGAATCGACACTCGAGTGCTAACGATTAAGTTTCACGTATCCATTTATTAAAATCCAATGTTTGTACAGTAGAACAAAGATTTACGCCGTCCATATGCGACCAGCACGGTAATCAACGTGTTGAAAAGACTGATTGTACTTCCTTGCTGCATAAATGAAGGAAATCCGGCGCGCAACAAGGAGCCGGCCGAAAGTTCAACAACAAGTTGCATAGGGTCCAAGAGTGGGGCGTGTTTCGCACGCTCGCGAAATAAGAATTTCAAATGGCCCATTAAAAATGAGCGGTGTAAGCGCGTTCGCCGGGACACGGCAGATTTATTCGATTTATGCGGGCCGTTGCAGCCGGACTACAAGTGTCACGTACGCCTCGGAATGCAGCGTGTAGCTGGCCCAGTATTTCCTGGCGTGCGTGTAATGGAACGTGATGCAGCCGACGTTATGCTCGTGCCCCTGCGCTTTACATGCACGTAGGTGCTCGCATCGCCGGACCGGAGATGTATTGCGAGCACTTTAGACGATCGCGGGACGTTCCTCTTAATTTCTAACGTCGAACGCGCCAGCCGGGATTTTATAACTTGCATTATGCCAGGAATATAACCACGGCCTTTGTATAATTAGGATCCTTGCGCATAGGACTTTTTAAAAAACCGTTGTTCGGATCTTAACTTTTCCATGAAATCAGTTTAAAATTTTTACAGATAAAAAACAAGACATATCTACAACTTGAAATAGAAGCTTTTAATTTCTTTTTATTTATAATAATTGAAAAATACAAAAAGGGGAAAACATAAGTACTAGAGGAAGTCACTTCTTCAGGTTTTTGCAGATTTTTTGCAGATTTATTGCTGTTTCCATAGCATTGTTCATCACAGATATGTCTTGATTTTCTTCTTCGTCCCTTTTTTAACATCGCAGTCATCTTCTGTAGAATAATCTTTATATAATCTTGATCATATCTGTCCGGATAACTTAATAATATCAGGTTTTGTAGCTAATAGAAGAAATTTACTAGAAGACATATAAATATTTGAATTGCATAATTTTCTTTTAAAAACCGGTTTGTTTCGTTAAATGTTAAAGCAACAAAGCTAACTGCGCTTCTATAAAATTTAAAAAACCTAACATAGTCCCTTATTCCGAATAAATAGTTCCAAAATAAAAATATATTTCAATTCAAGAAGGTTTATGATGTCGGAGCATAACCATCCAATTCTACTTATGAATACATCCGAGATGGATTTTCTTGGAAGTCTCTCACGACTATACATTCTCACATGCTTCAGGCTTGTTTCTCAAAGAATCATCCTCCGCACCGTGCAATTTCGATTACAGAATGGCGGAGCCAGTAAACGAAAACGTGCCGGCGCGGCGCTAAGGACGCGCGTCCGCCGGAATTGTTAGTCGTTTCACGTGAGTAATAGGAAGCCGTGCGGGCACGATCGCGGCGCATTATTATTGTTCGGCTGCTCACATCATTGTTTCGGCCGTGATACCGAACCGGGCTGCGTCTGACACGTCCACTGATATACTACTGGCCGACCGGAAAATATACCGCATCTACTGCGCCTGCATTCCGTTGTCGTTCGCCTCACGCATCGATCACGAACCCCCCTTCTTTCACACCGGAATTTCATTTCGAAACAGATGGCAAGTAGATCAGCTCCTGATGAAAGAGAGTGTCCCATTTAATCTAGTTTCATATCGCATTTATTTCCCCGTAGGAAAAACTGAGCTAGTGGATCAGCATGGATCACTGGTCCATTCGGGACTGGTACATTTGTTTTTATTTTTTGTTTTTTGCACAGTGACCGTACCACGATATTTTAACCGTTCTGTATAATGTGTTGGAATTATACAAGAGTTCTGATATATTTCTTAATCAGCGAAGCATACATTTTATGGACACCTGCACAATATGTTTCATACGCGTGCACGTAACGTGAGGGATCTTATAATATGTATATTTGTCGAGCACACATCCCTCGTCACTGTCCGACCAAACGGTGGCGTATCCACTCGCCGTGGCTTTCTTTTGTGTTCTTACATTAAAAATTACAACGCAACGCTGCCAGTAACTCGACACATCCGCGACAACGAGAATTTATGGAATCCCTGTTACGTTCTCCAATCGACTGTGCCGACATCCATCAAATATAACGGGTTATGCATTACGGTCCGACCAGAGATGACACAATTCAGTTCGTTCGTATCCTCTTCGCCTTGGTATCATTCTTCGGACTTACTGAGCATTAATTTTAAACCGCTGGGAACGCTACGTTCTAATTGCACCTGTATATCACACTTGTTACCATAATTCTTTTTTACCGTGTCCTCAACAACCTAGAAAATTGGCGAATTATAACCAGTAATTATTGAACTGGTTCGATTTCAGTGGCCTTATACTATTGCCCACAATTCATGATTCAGCAGACATTGGCCTCTTATATAATAAATCGAATTTATTTATACCCTGACGTTAAGTGGAAAATTATGTTGCGATGCAGAGATATTTTTACGTCAATCGTTAATATTTTCTCTTTCTGCAATTATAAACGAATCGTTTTGCAAGTTCGCCTCGAATAAATTTTATTTTTTTTATAAATGTAATTAATTACAATGGAGAAGTGAGCTCAATGGTATTCACCACTTCTAACAGTGTAATAATTACAAGAGCAGTCTTTCGTTAGATTTTAATTAAATATTTAATCAGAGAAGACAATCCCACCCACATTTTCATCCTCCTAGTATTTACAAAAGCATTCATCCTTTTTGTTTTAATTTAATTATTAATCAGAGAAGATAATCTTGAACGTATGCTATATTTTCGACCCTTCAGAGTCGACAGAACTAATTTTCGTTCCGAGTTTAATTAAGCAAATTGGCAGAGAAGACCGTTTCAAACATATTCTTCATGTTTGAGCCTTTAGCACGCGCAGATGAATTCCTCCTTTGTATTATAATTAGACTCCGGTATTAATGCGTTTATGACACAGCCGGATCGACAAGATACAAAACATTGAAGACGCGAGAAGAATTTCCGAACACCATCGCCCTATTCTCCGCTTATTAAAATTATTAGAAGCAACAGTACATTTTTATTTAATTTCTCATTGTAACGTATAGATGATTATAGTCATCGAGCGCATTCTTCTTTAATTATTGAACAAATACGTGAACAACGGGATCCACATTAGTGTCTACGCCGACGGACGTAGTTGCTGTATAGGAAAGGCCAGTTTACACAGGAGTGTAGTCGGTCTAAGAATAAGCTCAATGTAAAAAACTTCGACACCTCCGATCTTTCCACTGGATTTTATTTTCCTAGCACCGGCTGCGAGCCCGTGGAAACTAGGTATGGATGTGTCGTCCGTCGAAAGGCTGCTTCCCGTTGAATTAGTAACTGGATGTTTCTTAAAGTCCGCGTTTCCTTAAATACCAGCTGGACGGGGCTGATCGATGAGAATTCAACAAAGTGGCCGGTATACTCGCCGTGAAATATTCAACGATAGAATCGATGGAGGAGATCGCTACCTTCCTCCCCCCTACCCCTCTCGGGTTCTTATAATCGAAACGTGACGTACCGTGCCGACGGAAATTATTCAGCAGCTTCGATTCCACGAAAATCTCGACCCACCTGTGTGCGAACGCTAATCTCCAGGTACCGAGCCATTCGACTAATTTCTCCGCTACTCCACCTCTCTGAGAAATATTCTTCAGCAAGTACAAAATGGCAAGCACCTACTACTTCGATATTCTCTAACATAAAATTGGATCAAGTGAAAATGAAATTTTAGTAAATTCATTAGGAAAATTTGGCCGCGGTAATGTTTCTAAAAAGTTTCTTGCTAAGGTGATGATGTGTCGCGTAGATATATTATTGTATTAAAGTTGGTATTATGATTAGGATAAAGATTTAAATCGATTAGAGATGGGAATGCGTCCGTCGATTGTATAACGCGGCAAGTTCAATTAGAAGAAAGACATAGAACGATCGTTGTTATTCAAATAAATGAGTTGTGTTGTCAATGTTCTCGTGATATGCAAAGATGTGATATGTTATTAATGTTTGATTAAAATGTTCATACGATAAATATATATATATATATATATATATATATTATATACATTAAATGCTGTATATTTATTAAACGTTTAACAACGTAGAGCTGAGTATCACAACAAAAGGTCGAAGGTGTACTGTAAAATTAAGCGAAGCAGAAGAATGATGCTGCATCTCTGGGTCGCAGTAAATTTTTTCCGTGACGCTGACCGCGAAATTTGAAGTCTACGAAGCCGAATATAATTCTCCCCCACCCGAGAGCTTTTCTCTGCCACGTGTTGCACCGTTTCTGGACGAGTGTCGGGTCACGGGCTTTCTGTTTTTAATTCCCTTTCGCCGGACTGAGAATGATGAACTACTCTGAATGGGGATGATGAGGTCTTTTCGCGTCACCGGTGAAAGCGCGGAAGCGACCCTCTTTCGTGATTCCCTTTCGGAATGCGGAATGCCACGCTTTGAGATAACGTTGTTGCCCCCGTGCTCGACTGTAATTGTTTTTTCCCCGGCCGTTTTCCCCCGTTGCGCAGCCGCCGTCTAGCCGCACGAAACAAAGGCCGGTCTTTTTAATTTAGCTTGGTTTTAACGGTGCCGGCGAACATCCACTGCGGAACCTGGTTAACGTCTCCTTACCTTTCCGCTCGCATTTGTTCAGTTTTTCTTCACCGGTAACGACAGATCGCTTGGGAATTCCTGCCAGCGCTGCAAAGAAATAATAGCGTGAAATGGAACAGAAGCGTTTTCTTCTCTTTCGAACGTGTTTGAATGATTGAAGAGCTGTTCCCACACTTTTTAAAACCTTTCCGATGTATTGGGTGATCAGAATTTGTTGGATCATTGGGGATTAGTTTACGTGATCGATATTATGAGTAGACTGCGAATGCATTTATTACAAAAATTGATAGATGCAATTTAACCAATAAAAAATGTTTATCTATTAGTTTTGCCTTGTCGAAATTACTAAAGGAACCATTTTATTTGACTTGTGTTTCATACAATCGATAAGAAGAGTTTTTCTTTTGCATAAATATTCGCAGTCTAATTATGATAACTATTAATGCGTTCTAAAACTTCTTCAGCTTATCAACTTATCTTCAAATTATCTCCAGGATCGTTAGTGAAAGTATTCAATAAGAGCATATAATTGAAGTCCGACTATTCGTTGACTCGTACTACTTAGAATTCTCCAAAGATGCAGTGTAGGAAGAATAGGATACAACGTTGTCCGTATTAAATAACTTCGAAGGCGGAACTTCGAAGGCATCTCCACGTGTCGTTATAATCCCCGACAATTTACTTGATCCTGGTTCTGTATGGATGCGAGTCGGTCCCGAAGTTCCTCCATTAAAAAAGTTTCGCCATTGTGCGGTTGACGAAGGCCGCGGTTAGTTCCTCCGGCGGCGGTAGCGGCCCATGGGATCCTGGGGAAACCAATTTCTTTCCGTCGACTAAGTGGTCTTATTGAAACGTGACATCAAAGTTCCACGATGTGGCAAGTTATCGTGACCCCCTGCATCTCGCCGATAACAGCCCACTCCGTTACCCTAATTAATATTTACCGGCCCGCTGAAATGGTCGCTGCCTTCAATCGTGAATTGAACCACTGAAAATTCTCACATTTTAAAGAAACCAATTGTTTGATACTCCTAGTTTTACCAATAAGAGAGTCTTTAATTTTCAAATTTCTCCAAACAAAGAAAATCAATATTTTTTATCTGGTACACTTAATAAGTTCTAACACGATGTTTTAATATATGTATACTAATTTAATATATGTATATATATGTATACTAAAATGCTTAGATTTGAAATTAGGATCTTCTTTATATATAAAACCGCTAAGTGTAAAATTAATTTTCTGACATTATATTTAATGTAAAGCCTTGACCTCCCGTTTATACATTTTCAGAAAGTAAAGGCTATTTTTAGCGGTTGGTTATAACAAGCCGAGACTTCAGATGATGTGCAATAAATGCAAATAGTGGTTGTTAAATCGGCATTCATACAGCGTAAATGTGGTCGCGTATATCACCTCTATCGCGGGAGCCGGTCGCGATAAAAGTTAATACACTCTGAAAAATCTATCCCGAAGCACAACAAGCTGGTTCGATGGAACACATAAAGTCGTTGATGATGTCAGGGAACTTTTCCTTCGCATTCTTCATCCCGCGATTTTCCTTTACGATCGAATGCTCCGGAGTTGCCCGAGAAGTTGCACGTTAGTTGCACCGTCGAGTGCAGTTCAGGAGTAATTCCATCGATACTATTTACACAGAGGTTCCACCAAGTACTACTTTGGAAACTGAGGAGAGAGAGGAAGAGAGGTGAGAGAATCCTTGATCGGGAACCAATGCGATTTAAGAGGGAACGAGAAAGCGACTGATGCCTCCGGAGGATTGACGTGACCGAAATAATGCCAATTTTCCGTGAAACACATCAGTAGAAGGAGACAATTCGATTCTGATGAACAACGTAAACGTAAACGCGAAATATGAGTGTCGACCGTGAGCAATATCAAACGTTTCGCGGGATTAGCGTCGTTCAACTAGCTTCGAAATAACTTGACGCCACGAATTAATGTTCATGTACAGGTAGAAATTGCCTAGCTCACTTGCCAAGGATCACTTTAAAAGCGATAATAAAATTCAAAAATGAACCAAAGCAGAAGAGGTATAAAGATTAAACTAGCATAAAGATTAAAGTAATTCCAGACATGCTAAATGATCGACGCCCTTTTAAAAGCCAAGCAAAAGATGATAGAATAAATTAAGGAAATCTAGACTGAATAAACATTAAAGTAGAATTAAGATAAAAGCAAACGTTGGCGTACAAAATGGCTAACACCTGTTTTAAAAGGAATAGTGCATTATAAACGCGAATACGCCACGCTACAATGAATGAAAATTAGAATAAAACGAAGATAAAGGCAAATGTAGACGCCCAAAATGGAAGTAATCTTTTTGGAATGCAAATGTGGGGTGATAAAAGTAAAATGAGGTGAAATTAAAATGTATATAAATTACAGCAATATACGATAAAAGTACAAGCAGATATATACATATCTAAAACGACAATTACTTTTTTTTTTAAATAAAGGAAAACCGGTAAAAATAAAATTGTACCAAATAAAAGTCAATCGAAGCTAAACTGAAATGCATACAAATGAAAGTGAAGCCAGAAATTGATATATCCGGATGAAACAAATGCTACCTCGTTTTAAGGGAAATATTAAACGATAATAACAAACTAAACGAAAACGACTGGAAGTAAAATAAAAATTAACAGGGACACGCAAAATGGTCGCCCTGTTTTACGAGCTACATTCAACGATAAAAGCGGAGCTCGACCGAAGCGAATAAGAATTAATGCAAAATAAAAAAAGGGATAACCTGCTTTTAAAAAAAGGTAGTATGTGATACAAAATAAAAATGGAGCGAATTGTTAATAAACGACGATTAAAATACGACAAAAATGGCGGAAAAACTTAAAATATTGTAAAAATGTGTACATACAAACTAGCTGTCTCAATGGTGTAAAGCTGAAACCAAGCAAAATGAAGTAGAAATTGATGCGAACCGAGGATAGAAATAAATGTAGACATATCCAAGATGGCAGCCGCACAGAGCCTGTGGAATGATCTTTAATCCCAGGATGGAAATAGTGGATGGAAGTTTGCGGAAGTAGAAGCAAAGGAAACCGATCGCCGGAAGGTTTCACGCTTGTCGAAGGGTCAAATAATTTTCTTGTAGCCTGCCCTGGCAACCATGGTTCATCGGTTCCCGATCGATCGGTGCCGTGAGCACTCGATAGATGGATAGATAGATGCAGCTAGACCGAGGAGGAACGATGATGCATCCTGTGCAATATATCATCACATGTTGCGTGAAAGGCCTCGTCGATGTAACGGTTCCGAGCTGTTACATCTGGTCCACAGATCGCGACGTGTCTCCAACGCTGGGACAGCCGACGAATTAATGGCCGAAACGGCGTTTTCGTTTAAATAGCTGATACGATCTATCGGGTATCATAGTAGATTGCTTTCTGGCCAAAATCGAACCAGCAAGCGTGCAAAAAATTTTTAACGAAAATTCTTCCCATAGAAACACAACCGTATTTTCATCAAATAATATTACACTAGTGTTCCTTACTTTGTTCTAATATTGCTTCCACCTCCTTAACATAAATCTCAGCCGCTATAAAAAAAACTACCTGTCAAATATTTTTTTTTTGAGTTCTATATCATACCAAAATTTCATTAAAATCAGCGTGCTACGATTGGGCAACCTCCCTTGTTAGTTACAGAACGCGAGATCATTAAAAAAAAATTTGAAGCTTCCGAAGTGGAAGGTGTAGACTTTCTCAACGACAGAAATAATCATCAGGATTCAAGGTCGACCGTAGCCATTCTGCCAATTAAGAGGAGTCGGTCGCACTCATTAGGCTGGATCTTAGGACGATACTGAAAAGAATGTCCTTCGCTTGCGAACAGAAAAGTCTCCCCACGGAGAGACGGGCACGCGAAATATCGCATTAATTGGCGGGGTGACCTTGACGAGAGGAGAGAATCGTCCAGCGTGAACTATCCGCGAACAAGAAAGTTTGAAATGAAAGCCTCGGAGTTCCTGGGGAACTCGTTTATTTGTCCTCTTC
The DNA here is from genome assembly GCA_916610235.2 of Lasioglossum morio. Classification (NCBI taxonomy): domain Eukaryota; kingdom Metazoa; phylum Arthropoda; class Insecta; order Hymenoptera; family Halictidae; genus Lasioglossum; species Lasioglossum morio. Next base: position 1,659,991 of record OU744324.1, on the reverse strand, counting down.
ACCAGTTAAGCCGTGAAGAGGATGGTCGTCGAAGGAGCGTCCTTCATCATCGACGAAGAATTTTCACCTTATGATCGATGAGGGAGTTGAAGACAAGTTTCATTAGTGGGGCTAGCTTATGGTGCCTGGAATTGAAAAACCAATAACAACAATAATTTCTTAATGACCACTAAGGCTTTCTTAATCCAAGATGTCGCTTTAATAATGACCCATGGGAGTTTCTTCAGTTTTCGTTTTAGCGAAGTGCTTTCTTCACATCAATAATAATTTTTTGGCAGGATCTTTCAACGTTAAGAGAAATTGAATTAGTACTTTTAATGGATTTTTTAAATGCAACAGCACTTCGCGGCCAATTACTTTCTGCGAAACTGAAACGGAAGTGTGGCTTGTATGAAGTGTCGCTAATCCCGGGGTCAATTATCCCGAGAACAAACTCTAAAAAATGAAACTGCCAGTCCTTACGGAGGCGAAACAGGAGAAAGAGGGCAATATAATGAAGGGCCGGAGCCAGAGGAAGCAAGCAACAGCGCGCAGGAGAACTCGGAGAAAGTAATAAAGCAATAAAGAGAGAGCACAGGGGTTCGTAAGAGCCTGGTCGGCAAGTTTACACGTAGGGTACATGGCCTGGGTTAGGTTTAATAACAGCGCTTACTCGCTGAACCTCGCCCTTGGACGAAACATTACCTTCAGCATTTTATTTCGCCTCGTTCGTCCTCCAGTGAATTTATCTCTTTTTTCCCTTCTTTCTGTGTCTATTACTCCGCGGTGTATATATTTACTGTATTCTCCAAATTTTTTACTCACTGTCGCAAAATGTTTCAAACCTTCTCCAACTTCGTTTTAATTACCGACGTGTGTTCGTAGTTCATTGAAAACAGGAGACACGAAAGTTATTATAATAATCCTGTCGAAATCTGTACCAATATATGGTTAACTACGTTGGAGGCAGAAAACATGATGCAACAGCTCCAAAAACGGCTGGTAAAAATCAAAGAAAATGGAGAACAGAAGAGGAAGCAAACTTCGATAATAAAGTTGGGGAACGGCCAGTAATAAAAAGCGTTGGGAGAGAGCGTAACAGCTGAAGCTGCATGGAGGCTGCAGCTTATGCAAACTGCAACAAGAGCCGTTTTAGCTTGACGAGAGCATAGCCGAACAGTTCCGATGCAATATCCCTCGAATAATTTCGAAGAACGGGCTGGGGCTCGCCGCGGCGCAACATTACAGGATCGTACACTATTAGGAGCACGCGTCTCGTACACGAGCATCGCATTGATCCCCGTTGTAATCCGCTCGAAGCCAGGCTGTATCTGACCAAACTCCCGCAAACATAATAACAGAAACCGAAGCCAACTTACGCTGCATTCATCAAAGCCGAGCGGGGAATAGTTTTCCAGGGAAATTGTTGTTACACTGCTCCCTGTGCCGGCAAAACTGGACGCCGTTTAAACCCAGTTGTAACCCCGAAATTCGATTCTGTCCAATTCCGGACCCCTTGTTGCCACTGTTGTTCGCGCAATTCTGTTAATCGGTTCTTAGCTGCGGGGAGACCGTGCGAATTTATGCTAATCCTCTGCAGTTGCCTTCGTGACCATACTCTCTGGAATTCTTTCTAACATTTTTAATTTTATGAGGATTCGACAAGTTTATCTGTTTGAGTATTATACTATATTATTAACCCTTAACAATCGAGATGAGACTCGGAGTTATTATACATTTAAGTATTGTATGAGGTATTATATATGTATTTTGAGAATCACTAGGAATTAACTTCCCGATTTATAGGGAAGTTATTGTAATTACCCCGAAAATCGAAAATCGAATTTTTTGCAGATCTTCACGTTTCATGGTCATTGGAGTCATTTTAGACTATTTTTATCAAATTGTTAGTATGTGTGTGTGTGTGTGTGTGTGTGTGTGTGCGTATGTCTGTTTCTATGGTATCAAATTTTTCGTAAACGTTTTCTGAAAAAGTAACAACGCGATCAGAACGATGAATGATGCAATCGATGTGCCCCGCTGTAACTTAGAGCTGATTAGATTTTGGTCCATTTTGGTCAAGTAGTTTTTTAGTTTTTTCGTTTTTTTCGAAAGGAGTTGATTCAACATTGCAATTTATACGAAAGGCGTATCCACCGAAGAAGCAAACGTAACTATATATATATTTAGACATACTTAAAAAAAAATTTTTTTAAAAATTTTTTTTAATTAAAAAAAAAATTTTTTTTTTCTTTTTAAATTGCTTTTTTCCAATTATGCAACTAATGCGACGCCATATAGCAAACATTTTGATAAGTAGAAAACTATTGAAATTCCCTGAAAACATATAATCATCTTAAATCGTGCACTAAATAAATAATGATACTAATATACTACAACTAACGAGTCGGGAAGTTCTTTGTGTGGCTCGTGGAGAGTCACACACCAAACAACATCCGTACCACTAACCCTCTCGCGGGGTCGCAATGCGAGCTACAACTCCCCCACCTGCGAAGCTCGCGAAGCGAGCGAGCAACAACCCCCCTCTAGTTTTTTAATTAGATCCTTCAATAAACATATTCGGGTGAAGTTAATTATTAAAATTTATTTATAACTTATAACATTGAACATGTAATATTATTAGAAACAATTTTTGATATCAATTCTATGATGTTACTTCTATCAAGACAATTTATGATTAAACAACCCTTAATTTGTTTTAGATAAAATGATAACGTTATTTTTGAAAACATGTTAAAATCAAACGACAACTTCACACCGGTAAGTGTTGTCACAGTTGCTACATGTACATCAATTTCATATTCATAACATAAAAAAAAATCATACACAATGGAATTGTTCTAAGTGGGAAGAAATGTTTAGTTTTCAAATTAAAATAGCTCCGACTGCAAAGGGTTAACTCGTTGCACTGGTCATATTGCTTGGACTCGTAAAGTAGAACGGTGTTAATTAAACCGAGAACCGTGAACTTAGCCGCAAAAATTCCCGGTGTTTTTCAATTTTACGGGGAAAGTTCTTCAAAAGACAGCGAACTTGGAGATTCTGCGAATGCCTCGGGTCAGATTTACGCTGACTCCTGCGATGAAAAGGACCGACCGACTGGATTAATATACCGGATGGCAGGGAACGACCTACCGCGGCTGTTGCGGAGGAAATTATTAAGTTATGGCCAGGATTTATTAAAATATTGCTTTCTATTCGAATCGCTGAATTCGTGATTTCCTTTTTCACTGGTCGGGGTCAGATATGAATTTTATGTACAACAAGACATTCATTTTTTATCGTACACGTCGTTAATCATACAGACAGAAACCGTATGTGTTATTGTTCTGTTTTTCTGAAAGAGGAACCCGAGAGGCAGCAATGTCCAGGCGGTTCACGTAGCCCACATATTTTGTCTAATGTGGACTGGATAGCTATTGTGAGCATCTGTATGGTGCTCTTCTTTTGAGAAATGGAGCGCAATAAAAATACGGATTTCTTTTTATTTGTCCGTCCAGTTGTATGGACCAGCGCACAGTGAAGTATTTGCCCCGAAAAGTTGGCTGAAACGATTTTAGTATTATTTTAAGGCTTGCATGCATAATTTAGTGGGTCATTGGATTCGCCTTGACGTCAGCTACAACAATATGTAATAAAAAATACATAGTAGCATATAAAATATTATGTTGACCATAATTTTTATCAAACTGAAAAATGTTTTATTATTTTTTGTATCGTGATTTATAGATGATCGAATATCGATTAACTAAAAATTGTGGTTTGGCCAACTTTTCGAGACAAATACCCTGTTGTTGCAACGTGTACCCCATAAAAAGCCGATAGTAAGACGAATTGCATACTTATGTTGACTTGCAGCTCGCCGGTGTCCCGTTAGCAGGTTGAACAACATAGCTCGGAGACTCGAAAAGCGAAGTTGTGCAGGTCGATACATAACAATTATATTTCCCGTGGCCGGAGGGGTAGCAATCCCCGTTCGTCGGGAAGCCAAGAAAGTTTTATGGCTCCTCGAAGACCGATTCCGGAATAGTGTTTCCTCCGATGGGTTCTTTCTTTAGCCTGGTCTTTTTTCGCGTTCGAAAACGACCGTGGCAGGAATAACAGGGGAGTGAACCGGCCTGTCGACGAGCTTTCCATCCCCTGGTTTTTCAACGATCCCAGCAGCCTCTCCCATTTCGCCAGGGCCGCTTGATCGTAACGCCTTTTTGCACGCAGCTCGCAAGAAAACCGTGGAAACTTTATGGAGTAGAGTTCCGCCGTTTCAGCGATCCAGACGTTCTCTCCGCTCCTGCAGCATCTGTCTCTCTTCTCTTTTGTATTCTCTCGCTCTCTCTCTCTCTCTCTGGACAGAGCTCGTTTCCTTCTTAAATCTCGTTTCCACCCCTGCCACGTATCTTGCCTTCGCGAGCAATGCTTTCACTTTGAAGAGTAATTCCGCTGATTATCATAGGGGGCCAACATGGGGATATGGACACTGCTATTGGCACCCTCTGCTCCAACCTAAGGTACTAACAGTTCCGTTAGCTTCCTACATACGAAATTGCCAATTGCGTAATGCTTTTCCTCGGGAGTTACCGGGGAAACACTGAAAGGATCAGCAGAAATGAAGAGTCATGTGATCTTCCGCCTTTGAACACTCTCGAAGCTCTTTGGATTTTAGAATTCTTAGATTCAATAATTTTTTTACCAAGACCTTTTTCCATTTTGATTCCTCTATTAAATCAACAATCAAATTCAGCAATTTTGTGGAAGACTAAGGCATTTATCTGAATTTTGCTGCTGTACGGTTCGTTACCAGTTTGACACCAGCCTCCACCATTCGCCTAACGCGCTGTAGCGATGATAGGGGTTCGGCAACCCTCGTCCCGTCGAAACAAACGTCCCGAAGGATCGTAAAAGATTTCTGGAATTAATTTCTGCCCAATTTCCGGTCGACCTTCCTCGCCTCTCCGTCCGGGATCTGGCAAGTGATATTAAGTGGCATTATTGCAGCCCTTATTAATCTTGGCAGCTCTTTTCCTTCTTTTATTAGTTGGCCCTTATTTCGTTGGTATGACCTGTCATATTAAAACGTACAAAGATGATTTAATTAAATAAATACACATAATTTCTCCTTCATTTATTCGACAAAAATGATCGATGTTCTCTATTAGAGAACAGCGTATCGAGGAATATAGCAACGAGATCATTAAACGAGAAATATTATCTTCGAAAGATAGGATCTTTCTTGCTTTTTTCTCGTTTATTCGACAGAAGCGCGGTGTTCCTCGCCGTTTTCTCAAGGAATCGTTTCCCCGGTGGATCTTGCTCGCGGGAACAAGGAAATCATCAGTTTGGAGGAAAGCCATAGAAAATAGTTTGCGGTCGTTTAAGCGCTAATAAAGCCGGTTGTTTATGGAAATGATGCTGTTTCGTAGTCAGAAGATACCGGGCCGTAATTTACGGTTCTAGGGCCAGTGTATACCTCTTTATTGCGCGCAAATACGGCTGAAACGAGAGCGTGGTATTGTTTTTATTGGGGTTGCGAGTGCTCGCCGGCACGCCTCGTAGATTCCGAAAATTTATCGGCTGCTCTTTTTTCCGTACGGAACGAGAGGTTACTTTCGCGCGAAATTTTTGGCTGTTCCGTATCGTAACGGCGTCGTGGAAAGTTACCATGAGGGATACAAGGAAAACGGGATGTCCGGAAATAGGTATTTACGACCGTCCTGGTGGGAGAAAACCCTTTTGTTCGTAAGGACGGTTTTATTAAGACGATAGGGATGGTACGCCAGAATTTCAAACCAATAAATAACACTTGTAATGTAAACACGTTCTATTTGATAATTGTAAGAATTCTCGGCGCCCAACGCACCTGAAAGAGGATTACAGGTACTCTCTTACTCCATTTTCCTTCTTCTTGGTACACTAAAATGTCGCCGTGTTCACTCCGAAAATAAATCCAGAGCTCTAGCCTTAATTAGAGCCGATGTCGAGGTGGCAGGCGCCCAATTAGCGTGATTCCTAATTAAAAAATAACAATAGCACGACCGGCAAGAACGCACGTGTAAAAGTATTCCGGGCAATGTCAAACGGGTCCGCTAGCGGCCTTGAAAAAAGGCCTCGCCGCTAAAAAGAACTATTCTTTTGAGTTTCATTTGGACGCTGATGAAAAGAGTTGTCCCAGCAAACACTGGACCGGGACAAACTCGAGGCACAATGGGAACCTGCATGCTCGAGGATGATCCTTCACTGGAAAATAAGGTTCTCTCGCAAAAAAAAAAAATAGAGAAAGGGAGACAAAAAAATATATATATATATAAATATATATAGCGTCTGTATAAGGTTTCGTTCTGAGAGGGAATCAAATTTGGATATTCGGATGTCCCCGTGTTGGGAATGCATGTGGGTGTATCGCAAATCAAATCGTGCTAGGAATGTCGGGAATTTCGGAAAGTTTCGCGAAAGCTCGCCGGCGAACTTAGCCGTGCTTTTTAGCTACGTTGCTCCATTGAACTCGATGCGGGTAATGTGAACGGATGTCGCGCTTCATTACAGACCGGAATGCACCATAGTGGTTGTCCTCAGTTCGGTTTTGCTCGGCTCCTCACGCTTAACAAGCTGCCTATAACGTCGTTTTGCTGGTTACAGAATTATCTCCATTCAGACGAACGTATTAAACGAGATTAAGTTTTTTACAACTTTTTTTTTAACTGTGAATATGGCCAATTATAAATTTGTGTACAGTACTCTACGGTTTGTAAATCGAACGCCCTCAGTATAAAGAAACTTCCTTGGAAATGTAGAATCAAGCAGAACGCTTGAACTCTCACCGGATCGAATTTCTAATTAAATCTTCGGACAGCCTCGACACGCAATTCGATTACCATTCCATTTGAATAGAAAACGTTCGGATTCGACCTGGAAATTAAGACTGAAACTTGTATCGCGTCATATTATTTTGTATACACCCTGTATGGTAAAAGTATGCTGGCATTCAATGAAGAATTAACGAAGCGTTTGCCAGAAGTACGTAAGAAACCGCGTAGGGTGGGAAGTTAAGGGAATGTTCTGCCTTCCTGACAAATTAATTTCCATCGAATCCAGTCGGCATTAAATTCTGACCGTTTCCAGCCACGGAACAGGACGCAGATTGCGTTTAAACTGTCCTCAACGGCACGGGACACCGCGAACGAATCCGTCGTCGGCGGACACGGCCATTTTAACGCAATTGCACGTGTAATTCGGTGGCGCGCGATGTTATCGCGGCGTACGCCAGCCGCAGAGCGTAGAAAATTATGTCCTGCCGGAACATCTGCCGCTCGGCGATCGTTAAACGACCCCCCAGGAAGAAATTCGGCTTGGTGCGAGCCCGTGTAGACGCGTTCATCCCTGATCTGGACACCGGGAACGAGTTGCCGAAGGTAAATCGAATGCAAATTTTTCCTGTCGAGTGTTTCACACCGTCGCGCGTTCTCTTATCTGCGTCGCCCTAGGTATCGCGATTTTTCTTCCTGCCGAGCTCCTCGAGGCACTACGATTTTAAATTGGCCCTTCGAGAATTGTTTTCAAATCTGCTATTATGTTTACATAATCTTTTTCACGAATACAGTTGATCGTGTTCGTACCATTTTTGTGGTCGTCCTTTCAAACCACTGAAATTCACACACCAGCTAAAATTCTACTCGCGAGAGTGACGGACGCACAATATTCGTTCCAGCTTCGAAACACATTTTTTTTTTTTGCATTTCATATTCGCGATACGGTTACCCATCACGAAGAGAAATATACATCGAATAAAAGTTCGATAAATTCCGTAATTTCATTCGATAGACTTCTATTTCTCCACATCGTCGAAACGTTTATGGTACCTTCGCACAATCATTTCTGAAACAGTATAGCAATATTTTTATTTTTTATGTCCTCTTTATCTATCCGTTTTATTCGACTCGGACGACACTTTAGCCGTACGGAAAATCGTAAAAATATATGTCCAATCTAGTGCGAGAGCTTGATATTTCAGAGAGATATTAATAGAATGTTTGCCAAGTGTAATATTGCAAGATTGCCGCGAAATAAACTAATATGTAGCAAAGGGCGAGTTAAATCGAGGGGACGATTTCTCCGGGTGATTTTTCCAAATTTTTGGAGAGAGAGAGAGATGCTCAGCTATTAAGCCACGTCGCCGGAGTAAATAGCCAATTATCTTAGCGGCGCGTGGGCGTGCGAAACGTCGGGGCTCGTTCGTTAGAGGGTGAAGGGCCCCAGACACGACACTTTCCAATTTGTTTCGCGAAATTGTAGCTCCGGACCGACGAGACGCGACGTTTAAACGGCTCCTGACCCGAGCTGCCCTGTATTGCGAGTCTGTCTGTGCCCGTTGCAATTCGCCGAAACACCATAGAACGACAAGGCAACCATCCTACGGTCCACGGTCACTTTGTTTGCAAGCCGCACCGTTGTTATTTCAACACTTTGATTGCCGAGTCGTTCGCCCGATGGACACGCTGTCTTTCATTAACTGGCAAAAATCATTCCTTGCTGAAGGAAATTTATTTACGTTTTTATTCGACAGCGAATTGCGCGTGCAAATTGACGGCGCCAAAATTTTTACATTTACATCGATCATTGATATATGGAATAAATAATACTATTTCATGTAATTTCTTGATTCCTTCGTAACACAACTAATTTTTGATGTTTTCCTTGAATTCATACCTCAATTAAATATTGTTCAGCAGCAGTTGTATGAAAAAGGTTAAAAAAAAAAAGCAACGAATCGACGCCGTGATAATTGTTCTACAATTTCAGATTGATAAATCGTTGATCGAGTTCCCGGTTCAGTTAAAAAATATATTCAGAATTTTCGGCGCGCACCGATCTTTCGTTCTCCGTGTTTATCTTTTCAGACACGCTCGTACTCGTGTGTACATTTAATTTCAGTTTAGTGTTAAGTCTCGTCGGGGTCACGTGCGAGGCCATTAATTTTTCGAATCGATTTGTCTACGTTCCTTAATTGCCGGAGATTAAAATTAAACAAAATAAATAAACTCTGAACACGCATTTATAATTGCTTATAATGAGTAGATCTCGGCACGCTAAACATTAATCGTATAAATCCACTTTGACAAAACTGAACAGGAAAATTAATTACAAATATCTCGATAAATGTTAATTTCGTGAGAAAACAGAAGTTATAGGGAATATTATATAATAATATGGAAATTCTAATAGAGCCTTTACTGCTGGCTCATTCATGATCTATTCATGAAACATTCTACAGAGATTAGGTTGAAAACGCAGTCTTGATCCTTCGCACTATAGATCTTGTCAGGGTTAGGGGCTTCTACACGGGCACACTAATTAAACAATCTACCTAATCGCGCGTAACGGCGCAACTTCACGGTTATGTGAATAAATTGCGCAATAAGGCGAGTGTTATTGCTATAACTGGTGCACTCGAACCAAAATGCTTAGCACAACAGTCTCCGATTACGTTAGCGTCGCGGCTCTCGCGATCCCCGGGAGTATGATAGTTATCCGCCGAATCCGCAGTTTAGTTGCGGGACGATAATAGATCCCGTCGATTCGTCCGTTTCCAAACATGGTTCGAGGGGGATGAACAAGTCCCGCAGATTGTCAGAGTTCAAGGATCACACGTGGAGGCCTGGCTGACCTCTTCGCGAGTGTGTGCCGTGTGCATGTGAGCAGAGAGATGAGATGAGATGTCAAAGTTCGAAAGAGTCGCGGACGTAGTCAATTAGTTGCCAGAAGTATCCTTGAGTGTGTAACGAGCCTCCCAGAGAGAAGCAGAGGCTGTGAAAGAGACGCTTGAGAAGCAAGTGGAAATATGGTTTTTTACGAACTCCAATCATTTAATAAAGTTATGAAAATTTTCATTTTGATTAAAGCTCCGCTCTGCAATGCTTCGTACAGACCTAAACAGCGCACCGAACCATTCGTCAAACCATTCGCCGAAATATTTCGCCGCGCCGAACGGCGAACGGGATGGATTTTTGCTATTTCCAGAATTTCTTGCGAACAACTATGGAAGCTGCAGCGGCGTATACTACACAAAGAAATACAGTAAAAGTTGGCAGTTTATTGAGTGAATTAAAGTTTCTAAGTGAAATGTTCAGGTCAGGACGAAGACATCAGATTCGAGACTACATGACTTGAATTTTTGCCGAAACGTTTGCCAAACCATTCGCCAAACCGTTTGCCGAAATGCGCGGATTCGTGTTTGCCGTTGATCCATCAACTCCGGGAACAACAACGAACACGAATCCGCGAATGGTTCGGCGAATGGTTTTGGCAAACATTTCGGCAAAAATTCAAGTCATGTAGTGTCGAATCTGATGTCTTCGTCCTGACCTGAACATTTCACTTATAAACTTTAATTCACTCAATAAACTGCCAACTTTTTCTGTATTTCTTTGTATAGTATACGCCGCTGCAGCTTCCATAGTTGTTCGTAAGAAATTCTGGAAATAGCAAAAATCCATCCTGTTCGCCGTTCGGCGCGGTGAAATATTTCGGCAAACGTTTTGGCGAATAGTTTGGCGAATGGTTCGGCGCGCTGTTTAGGTCTGTACGAAGCATAATAATAACGTTCTCGTAGCTCGTTTGCTAGGTTTAATAATGTTTGATTCATACGAATAATATAGGACCACGATGGTGGTAATAAATCCAAACAACATATTACACCAATGGATTAAACGATAAATTTTCAACAGGATTTCATTTGTTACATATGCAGTTGATTCTACATAAGAAAATATAATCGGAATTTTCAATCGACCCATGCACACGTATTATTAAAACAATGGTGTCTCGCGTGTAATCAACAGGTGATTGTTCAATACACAATGCAAAATGTGTGTGCATATATTTGTCGTTTTACACCATTCCGTTTCCAATCTATTGCTTTCGAATGCGGGCTTACAGAACAAGCAAAAACTGCATTTGAATACAGACGGTTTCATCAAGCAGATATTAGCTTCTTCAAGGAATATAAATAAAATTAGAACTGCTCGCATGAAAATTGTAGAAGCCTTCGTCGTTACACGTGATTGAATGAGCCCGGAGGCGCGCTTATATCTCCATACGTCAATAAATAAAGTAGAGAGCACACAGAGAATTCGAGATGGGTAGAGTAGCAGAGCAGCATCTCCCTATCGTCTCTTCTGATTCCGTGTTCCATATTGTGCTCGTGCGATTCCGAGTTTACGGCGAAGCGTAACACGGTCAACATATGAGTCGGGATGGATTAGAGTACCGTCGTAGATCCTTGGCGCAAGAAAGGGTAGTATAGTGAATAAACGGGAAACTGGAGTTTGTCGCGCGGAAGGCGGACCTCGCGGAGCGTGCACTATGCGAGTACTATAATCCATTGTGTACGAAATTGTGACTGATGCTCGACGATCTTCCGCTTTGAGCACTGCCAGCACCCAATAGAAGAATATCGAACACTTGCCGAACAACGGTCCACGAGGCTATTCATGCTGGAACGTGAATTCCCGTGAGCTATAGCGGGACATCTTCTAGAGTACTTTTTGTCTAACCAAAGCCAAACCCTTTAGCCCTTCTACCCCTTGAAGGGACCTTTATAGTCCAACCTTTTATCAAATGCTGTTATCAATCACAGATACTTGGATCTTTTAAATATTTCCCTTAACAGTTAATCCTGCTCTCGAATAATTCTTCGTTAAGGTTAAATATTTTTTTCTCAGATACAGAAGCTCCCTCGCCTGTAATAGCATTCTCCGAGTAGCAACGAAACTCGCTGTTTAAAGTTTTATGAAGATTGAGAGTTTTAACTTTAGTAATAGTGTTAAGTTCGAATTGGTTTTACGAGAACGAGCTCCCTTTTTTTTTTCTCTGGTCAGCGGAGAAAGTGTGGGCGCCTCGACAAAGATTGGACGGATATAAGAAAACTTGTTAGTGATTTAATTACTTCTTCCTGCTCGAGTGTTTCAACAGGTTTTATTATAGAATTATTACTTTATCAATGATTAATTGCAAGATTTAATGGAAGCAACTAGGGTGAAACAGTGCTGTAACAAATATTAATGGTCTTTTAGCCTGAGATCGGCTTCTGGTGGATTTTAATTAAATTGATTATTGCATTACAGTAGTGATAAGAAATTCGTTGATAATGTTGTGTGTGTGTGTGTGTGTGTATTTTATTATTATAGACGCGACACGGGTATGAATAATGTAGTGAGCGACGCTGTATTGTTCGAATATTCAACACGATGGAAGTTAAATCAATTATCCGAGCCTCAACGATTTATCTTTCCATCTTTCCGAGTCGTGCACCGAACCTGAGCACCCGTCCATCAAGGACGTTTATATTACAGAAATCGCGTGTGCCTCGATCACTTTTTGCACTCGTCCAACTGTCGTCAACGCGTGGCCGCCGGTTTATCGACGCCCATCAAACACTTCATTCGCGAATCGACTCCTAAAACTGTCCGGATTTCACCGTCGATTCGTGGTCACGCGTCGCGCTGACGTTTCCCAAAAATCCCCCAACAACCACTGCGAACCATAATCTGCACCGTGATCAAGAAAAAAAGAATATCACACCTACAATTCCCTGAAAACCCCCTTACCTACAGGAAAATATCTTTAATAAATATCAACATGATGCACTGTATATTTTCCACAATAATTCACTTCAAATTGACGTGTACAACATGATACTGAAATTGTTAAAATTCAACCGTCGCGCCCGGATCAATATTTAATCCATGTAGAAGCATGGAGCAATGGTCAGACACACGACTGGATCATAAAGTGAAATTAATTTTCCAGCAGTTTTAACGGATGCGGTGCGAACCGACGAATTAGTGTAATAAAGCGCAGTCCATGATTTCCAACTTGTGCGTATAATTCGCGGGGGAGACTGTTCATTAAGCGTTCCGTAGATTTTATCGATTCGGGAAGCTAAACGGGAAGAATTTATGGGTGAAAAAGTCACGCGCGCCAAAGTGGAAGAGATTTCCTGGTCGACGCGAAGTTTCCAGTTACCAGGCCTCCCTTCTACGATCGATCTCCTCGATCTCCCCCTCTACGTTCTCGCGGTTCACACGGGAAATGGTAATTCACGGTTAGGGTAACGTCACGCAACCGGGCGGAAAAGATTTTTGCGATCGTCGGTGGAAGCCTCGAATTACTACTTTCACGCCGAGATTGCACTTTTCCTCGGACCTGGAAACGTCGAACGATCGTCAACGAGTTATCAGCAGGCATAAATCTCGCCGCCACTATCTTGAACGTACTCCCCGGGGCTTTATTCGCCAGCTGTAAAACGTTTAGTACAGATGCCCGGCAATTATTCCCCTCGCAAATCGCCGCCGAAGTGCTCCCAATTACGGGCGAATTCAATCCCGGCGAATTTTCCATGGCTGTCCGATCCATGATTGATCTGTGCTACTTACACGGTCAGTCGTGAATTTTTTATTTATATATTACGGCATGCAATCATACTTAAGAATTCGTTAAGTATTGAATTATGGCTGACCTGTACCACTTGTAGATTACTTGATGAACCTTTCGTGCGTACAGTTGATTTATTCAAGTAAACCAGAAAGGGTCTAGCCGTATAAGCATGGGCCAGCGGCCCCCGTTCCGATTTTCCTGATTCCTGTCTTAAAACATCGTTTTATGTGTAAAAAAACATTGTGTAAAATTTTAATGTCTACCCCCACCGATAGGGGTGATATTGGGGTAAATTCCCCTGCACTTAAATGCTATTTGCTCTAAAACGAGAAAAGACCATGTCGATATCTTTTCTCGTTTTAGAGCAAATAGCATTTAAGTGCGGGGGAATTTACCCCAATATCACCCCTATTGGTGGGGGTAGACATTAAAATTTTACACAATGTTTTTTTACACATAAAACGATGTTTTAAGACAGGAATCAGGAAAATCGGAGCGGGGGCCGCTGGCCCATGCTTATCCGGCTAGACCCTTTCATTCGTAGGGAAAATTCACATGTCCGACCAGGCGCCGTCATACTCTACTTTCTGGAGTTGACGCGAAATTCCAGTTCGCCTGTCGAATCTGTGATCCCATGCCACTCGTACGAGGTACTACCATACTCTAGTTGTCCGACTCCTATTCTACTGGCAGTCGCCCTATTCTACTTGTCCGGGCACTCGTCCCAAACCACTTGTCTTTGGCTGACACAGATCTTATTCCCCTTGTGTAACTAGAGACACCAGTCTTCCACTCGTGTGGCTTGGCTCTATTGTTCTTCTACCGTCCGTTACACTTGCCTGAGTGGGGACATGCTATGTTTCACGTGTCCTACTGAATATTTGCACGCTCCACTTGTCCGACCAATTACTGACTTTTCTACTTGTTTGACAACGAAATTGACCTTACAGATGTATTCGTCTTGCTAACAACTCTGCCTATTGTTTCATACAATTAAAATTCCTTCCCATACTATCAAATTAATTTCTCCAATTAAAATTCAAGGAAAATTTAATCAAAATAAAACACTATTGAATGTATAATTACTTTCAAGAGAATCTCGGCAACAACAAAAGCTACTCAAGTTCACTAAAATTTAATCGAGAATGCTGATTCGAAATGAAACCGAGTGGGCACGAGTGGAACACGTAAATCTCGTTGGCGAGTTAACGAAGAGCGACGCGAGCCTAATGCAATTTTGGTAATTCCGGGCGTAGACAAGAAAACGTCAAACTCTAATTATCGACTTCCCTATCCTGAATACGGTATTGTCGCGTCACGAGTCCTTGCGGTCGACAGACGTAATCTACACCGCGCCGGGTCTCCCCGCGGAGAATAATGACTACGTACGATATCAGAATTGGTGTGACGGGGTACACCGAGCCGTTGCAATCCTGTCTTCGTTCCGTGTTAGCCGGTTTCTAATTTCTTTTTGTCGTCGGCTCGCCGGCGGCGACGAGCCACTTATTTCCGGCCGGGAATCGCAAGAAAACGGATTCGTCATCGGGAAAACCGGCGAGCAAACAGCCCCTATCGCCGGGAATATCCTCGCGGAATAGGTGGCCATTATGGCCATTGACGAAGCGCCCGGGAATCTATCTTCGGGAACGGTGGCCCCGGTGAAATATGACTCGGCTGACTGTCACCGCGAATACTTTTATCGCCTCGAACGTTGTTTCCGGAACACGCCGCTATACGCCGGCTGCATACGTTGCAACCCCCGTAGCTGCGCATTCAACAAAGACGCTCGCGGGCAACTTCTGCGAGACAGCTGATGCCAGATTAACGCACGCCCCGATAACGCTTGTCCTGATCCCATTTATTTCCTTCCTTCCTTCCTTCCTGTCTGCCTTCCATAGCCAAATGCATCCGCGCATCCTCAATCCCCCTCCCCCCCCTCCCTACCCGAATCCTCCTTTTCTTCGCGCGGTCCTAGATCCAGATTCTGCTACAGTTCGAACACAATAGTTTCGCAGTCATTATTCACGCGTGGAGAATCCTCTTTTTGGTGGATAAATGACGCTCGACTACGCGCACTGTCTTCTAAATGGCACAATTTGAATCACGAAATTAGATATGAAATGTTTTTGTTCGACGTTCTGATTCTGAGGGTACAGGTATTGAGGATTAAAATGGTGCTTTCAAGTGAAAATGGTGCGTCATAAATAGACAGTGGATTTTATGTATTTATGGGAAACATGAGTAGGTGTAATGGAAAAGTAGAAACAGTGTGCAATGGTCAGACATAGTGGTGAATTTTATTCTCAGTGATTTTCTTAAATCTATAGATGGAAGAGATCGCTGGCGCAATTGTCAATACATTTTCGTTAATTTTCTTAATTGCACTCAGCTAATATGTCTTTAATTTAACTAATTTCCAACAGTTCAGAGATTTTGTAATTCCTCGTAAAATGAGCTTTGTTACCCAAGCAACGATATTGATATTCCGATTCAAAGGAGACCCAGATGCAGTTGCTCAAAGGTTATGTGCATTGTCTTTATTGGTAGAAATAACGAGCAAACGTTAAACTTCAACGCATTCTGCCGGAAACTTTACATAACAAGTAGAAACGAATGAACGTGAAACGTGTCGGTGTCAGTAACAGGCAACCCTGAGCACAACCGGAATTTTCGATTTCTGTCAAAATTAAAAGCGCGTGTATGGGTTTTAATACCTCGAAACCAATTTCCGTTGGAACAGCGGAAATATAAAATCTGACTTTACATAATCCTAATTGATGCGTGCAAAGGATAATTGATTTTCAGGCGAAATTTTTGCATTTCGTTTCATTTGCGTTATTTTTTTCGTTTCGATCAAATCGGAATGAGGATTGGCGAAAAAAATACAAATTTCATTCCTGTACTCGAATGTTTTTTTTGTTTAATATACACGTGTAATAAATTGAGATTTAAAATGAGCAGATACGAACGGGTACGATTACACGAGTGAAACGAGCGATATTTATTTTATAATTTCCAAAAATTGTGAAATGACTACCGATAGAGACATTTATGACTCGCGCGCGTCACGACACACACACACACACAGGCCTGTAAGTAGTTCCGGTGAACCTATAGGGCTTTACGATAAACAAACTGCGAGCTCGGTAGACATCTAATAGACAAACAGGCCGGACGGTTAACCGAAATTGCGTCGGCATCGGGGCATGTTTACGAGCCAGACAGTAGTTCCGATGGTTTTGGGCTGTCGAAGATCAGCCGGACAATGGGTCCGAAAGGGACAAAGGATGATCTTGTCGACGGGGATTGAGAGAAAAGTTTCGAAGGAGGTCGACGAAAACAAAAGATCCCGACTTCCACCAGCCAATACCCGAAATTCTGCCCTTCTAAATATTGAACCTGAAACCGAGTCGTGCTTATTTTAACCCTAAGGGCACAGCGTGGGCGGAGTCTCGACGATAAAGAGCTTTTCATACAACCTGAACCAACATAAACTTTCCTAATCTGCAAGTAGTTGCATAAAGTGTCTGTTCGTAATGTCCTCTTAAAAATTACGATTTCTAGAAATAATTTACAACTAGAATCATTTCATTTACGTACATGTTCGATCTCGAAGACGAACATAATAGTTCCATAAAGTCTGTTCATGATGCCGTTTCAAAAATTACGTTTCCTAGAAATAATTTACGACCAGAAAAATTTAATTTAGGTACATGTTCGATCTTGAAGACCGACATAAACTTCTTTCATCTCATAGACACATAAAGTGTCTGTTCGTGATTGTTCTTTGAAAAATTACATCTTCTAGGAATAATTTACGACATGAATGCACATTTTGTAATCGTTCAATGAAGTTTGACATCTCGTTCGTTAACTGGGCAATAAAATGAAATTGATTTCGTTACGTTAAACATTGGAATGGTCCCATGGTGTCCCCCAGAACGAATTCGACGGTCGTTTAAATTCTCTAAGCTGTTCGTCGACTCCTCCCTCTAACGCGATTAGAAGTGTTTGAATGGACGAAATTCTCTCCCCTATCATCAGACGTTTTGCGATCGATGAAGGAAGTTGGAGCACGTCAGAGTTAACTGCGACGAGTATTAAATGAACAGGATCCTGATCGGAATGTTGATCCTGTCACCGATCGATGTCCCGTTTTTTTTCCTTGTTCTCTATACCCACCACCGAATTTCTCCGTGACTCGACTCGGAATCCGGGCACGAAAAGTTTTCGCTGGTTTGCGAGAGAGCCGACCGCGATGAAGATGGCGTGTGCAAGTTTATATGTTAATTTATGGAGAGAGCGTGGAATAGATTCGGAGACAACCGAGAGAGAGAGCCGAGGACCGTTGAGTACTTAATACCGAGCCTGGATTCGTATCCAATGAAAAATTAATTTTCATTCGGGGGAACTTGAGTGTTCGAGTGGCTTAGGGAAACGATGAGATTTAATTTCATATTTATGATGCCGATGGATATCGAATTCCATTCGACTGTGCACACGCTGTCGGAAATTCTATTCGTCGTAAATTCGATCATTCGACACTGCGGTATAACATTCCGAATTTTTCTACAAGAAACTCATTTCTTTGTTATAGATACTTCACTTGCCATCACTAATTATTACTATACTGCGGATCTTTATGTAGAATAAAAATATTCTACTTCAATTGCGACAAACTAGAGCGAAATGGAAATTTAGTTTCTTCCTTAATAGATTTAATAAGTTGTAAATAATGTAATGGTATTTTTAAAGTCTTATAACTTATTACTAGACTGCGGATCTCTATGCAAAATAAAAATATTCTACTTAAATTGCAATAAACTGGAACGAAATGGAAATTTAGTTTCTTCCTTAATATACAGTGACTCCCACTAATATTCGGTCACTCTTAAAAAGACGATAACTTTTGTAATATTGTACATTTTGTAGATCTGTGTCAGTTAAACATATTCTGAAAATTTCGTCAAAATCGGGACACGTTGCAATGAGCTAGAAACGTTTAAATATGGTAAAAATTGCAGATTTTTACGATTTTATGCCTATATCTGCAGTAAATCTAAGGATCCTTACATCTTTCAATGCTTGTCGTTTTTTTTCGCATCAACTGATTTCGATGAAACTTCCATAGTGCGTATAAGTAATTGAGCTAGCTTCCCAAGAAAAGTTCAAATCGTATAGTACAATATTAAAAAAGTTATCGTCTTTTTAAAAGTGTCCGAATATTAGTGGGAGTCACTGTATTTAATAGGTCGAAAATAGTAAAATTCAAAGTATTTTGAAATTCTTGAAATGACACCTCTCCATTTCTGTGATAAATTCATAAAGTCCACAGTCTACTTATTAGTGTCGCTATTATTGACTTACTACTTCATTCAGGTCTCTTCAATCACGACTCCGGCAATTGCTCCACCATGCAAACCATAGACCCTTCACATCACGGCACAACCACGCTATCTACCACGCGAAGAAACCGTGGGAGCGTGAAAGAAACAGTCGAGGCGTTTATTAGCCCATTAGACCGGCGGTATTCGAGCTTTCACCGGCCACTTAGAGCGATAACCAAAATTAGCCGGCACGCAGATGTGTTTACACGCGGGCACGCCGCTCTGGCAAGGAGACGAGCAACCCTAGGGAAGTGGGGGTAGGAATCACCCCCTGGCTCAGAGGGTGGGCGTAGAGACCGAGGTACACTCCCAGCAAGAAAGATCGATTGACATATTTATGCACTAAAGCAATAATACGACAAATTCATTTTCTGTCATCCCTAATACACAAATCGATTAACCCCTTGCACTTGGTACTGTTTTAACACTAAAACCAGACATTTCTTCTGACCTAGAATATATTCATTCTACATAAACAAATTTAATAATGTAAAAAATATTTCGAATAATGGTATAAGAATTGTTAATAGTGCCTAAGGGTTTACTACCCTTCGAGTTTCTTTACATTTCTCTGCGAAAATACTTGATTGGCGCTTTAATTCGTATATTATTCTGATTCGCTATAGTCGATAGTCAAAGTGTCGAATTTTCAAAGAAGCAGCAGTTCAAACTTGCCTAATTCAGTCCACACGTGCCCAATCATGTTGGCAATAAGTATATCGCGCACCGAGAACCAGGAACCTGTAGAAACCGGGAGAAGAGCGGATAGGGGGTTGCGGAGTATGGTCGTGGGGAAGCGTGGAAACACAAGCGGCGCGAGAAAGAGACTGTGCCTGTCGGGGGGTTGAAAGGGGTTGGTAGCGTGTGCGTGCGGTGTACAGAGGGCAGGAACACAAAGAGGGGTAGCTGAAGAGGAAGGGGCGGGAAGAGGAGGAGGAGGAGGAGGAGGCAGGGGCGAGTCATCTATTGGGGAGGGGGGTGTGCGCGAGGGTGGCTGGTTCGTTCGGCGGTGGTGAGAGAGGGTCGTAGGAGGGGTGGGAGGACTAAATGGGGACCGACGCAGTCCTGTCGGGAGCGTCACAGCGGGCGGACGCTCACCACCGACGCTTCTCTCGCTCGCCTCGCCTCGCCTCGCTCATTCTCTCTCTCCCTCCCTGCCCCCACCCCCAGCACCCCTCCTCGCTATCATAGCCAGCAGCGTACCATCTTTCTCTGTCTCACTCACACACTCGCTCTCAATATCTCTCTCTCTTTCTCTCTCTCTATCTCTCTCTCTCTCTCTCTCTCTCTCTCTCTGTCTCTCTCTCTCTCTCTCTCTCTCTCTCTCTCTCTCTCTCTCTCTCTCTCTCTCTCTCTCTCTCTCTCTCGCCCTCATCTCCATCCAGCAACAGTCGAGTCGCGAGACGGACCATCACAGCCTCACCCTGTCGGTTGCTCGGATACTAGCCAGTCGTCTGAGCCTCCTTTTCGCGTCCTGATTCACAGAGCCTCTCTTTCAGTTGTTCCTTGTTGTGTCCTGACTCCTTGTTTTCGTCCGGGATCATCTCGATCGCGTACGGGTCTGTCTATCTGTCTCTGTCTCTCCAATTCGCTGTCGTTCATCGTCTCGGTTCTACGATTGTTTTCCATAGGGGTTCGACGCGGCGTGTCTTTTTTCTCATCGTCGTGTTCGTCGTGTTACGTCGTCACACTCTGTGTTCTATTCCTCCCTGGTTGTCTATCACGTGTGTCGCGATCGCCGAGCGAAGATGCGCGGTCAAAGCCGCTGCCGGTGGCCCCGTGACTACCGTCGACTACCGTTGCCAGTGAACTTGTGACAACGGACCTGCGACAAAACCCACGGATGAAGATCTCCACCGTACATCGGAGCCCATGCTGCGATTGCTACCGGGACTCTACCGGTTCACTCGAGGTCTAACAGGTCTACAAAGTCCTCTGACAAACAGGCAGCGAGGGAGCACCGTATCAACCACTGCCTTCGCGCGCGAGGTAGAACGATCGCGAATAGAGATCATCGGAAATTAAAATCGTCCGGCTTCGGTAAAAGTGCAGCCATCCTGGTTGCCAGAGAGTGGCGGTTCGAGGGAAAGTTTGCTCCCTTCGTGTGTCCTTCTACCTTCCCATGGGGACAGTGATCGAATTACACACACACGCATACACGTATATAGTGCCTCGGTGGTCGTGTCGCGAAGATCTCCGATGTTGATTGATGAACAAGCGGATCATCGGTTTCCCAGGCGCGTGCTAATTCGACGGACAGATGCTTCTGCACGGAGTTTTCGATGCCACGCGAAATCCGAAATACTGTCGGGGATTGGTGATCTTATCTCATCTCGCAGTCTCCGCGGGATCGTTCTCGTCGCCCGAGAAAAGTATCGGAGAACCACCCCGGTGAATTTGAAGTGCTACGTAACGGTGATCGTTTCGTTCTGTCGGCCATCTCGACATCGTGATCGCGTCGTAGATACTGTACGAGGGAAGATTAGGGGTGCGATATGATGAGGAAGGGTGAGTCAGGGTTGGATCTTGAGGGAAAGAAGCCGTGCGCCCTTCCTGGGTGTCGCACTTCTTCCAGGCCACCTCCGTAAACATCGCGTTTTTCACGTGGAACATGGGGAAACGTGCAGCATTTGCATTTTGGAATTTGGGGATTCTGGGCTGGTGGTGGAATTGTTTAAATTTTAGTATAACTGCAGCAAATGAAAACGTAGAAACATTTTTTTGTTTTTTATGAAAAGAATCAGCTTCCCGCTCGTATATCCGTTTTAGCATTGTTATTGAAAGAGTAAACCAAATTTCTGAATAATTCAGTTCGTCAAAGTATTGTTGAATAGATTGGTCAGCAACTGTGAAAATCGAACACTCGAAAGCGAAAAATTGTGCAACGGGTATTCTGAACGATTTTGTAAAATAAACTTGTTTAAAATGGAGTTGGTACATTTCAATAGAAAACGTAATTATTTAGCCAGGCTGGAACACGAACATACGTCAGAACATAACATTTTATTGGCCTCAGCAAAATGCGACACACTTAAAAGTGTAATAATCACCAAATTGCAGATGCTTATGCATTTATAGGTATTGAAAATCTGTAAAAGTCGATAAAGCATAAAATGTAGTATACTGTAATCCATTTTCGAATACTCTACTGAAAAGCAACAAACATTATGTTCGTGCTTTGAATTTGCCTATAAAAGTGAGAATTTTAGTAAGCATTTATCGTATAATAAATCTCACAATTCTAGTTTCATTCATTTTGCATCACCTCTTAAAATGTGTATGGTATTGTGTTCTTGCGAGGGTTCGGAATGAAAAAATTGTCCAGTTTGGAATTAAAAAAGAATTAAAAATTAGATAAATGTCTATTGTATTGTATTCCGTTCTCGTGAACGTGTAGAAATTAAAAATTGTTCAATTGTACGATCAAATAGGAAAAATAGACAAAAATGTGTTTATCACCAGCTAGGTTTTCCCACGTGTTTCGAGCTGAAAAATCGGTGTGCTAGGCACATTAAATACAGAAAAATGGGAGATATTTAATTTGGACTGGCTGAGAGAGACAGGTATGATTTCCGAGGTGCTGATAGTCGCGTCGAAAAATGCGACTATAAAATTTTCCAATGACGGGAGGATTTATCAGAGATTTCGTTGGATTTCGGGGGGATAAATGGCCGGGGACTCGGCGAAACCCTGAACCGCTTATTAATTCAGGCTCGCGGTGTCCCCGGTGGCGAGTATAAACGGTCCCACGCGACAATTAAAAGTTCAGTCGAAGAAAGTGGTGGTCAGAGCTCGATCAATTATTCGTGGGAACGGATTCGGACTGTTTCGGATCCATCGAAAGTGTCGAAACACACCGCGCACTGAGCGAATGTTTAATCGTGACGCTGGCCATCGAAACCTTGATCTTCTCTGCCCCGGGAATAATTGATAGAGGACCGTTCGAGGAAATTCGTAAATAAGTCGTCGGTTCCGTTAATTAGATTCGAATCAAGGACACGCGGTTGAATGGCGGCTCGGAGGACGTGTCGTTGAATTTTTATCCGGCCGTTCCCGGCGCTCTACCCTCCTGGGAAATTTTAATTAATGACTATCCCCGGGGACCAGACGCCGTTTATTCAATTAGTATTCGATAATTGGCGGTCGTTCTTTCTCCGTTCCCGCTTAAACAGTTAGAATTGCTCCTGCGGCGATGCCGGCAAGACGATTATCCCGGCGCGGCGGCCGGGCCGTACGCGCGCGTTGATTAAATTCCTGAGGATTTCGAGTTCAGCCGTTGTTATTTCGGAAATATGATATGATTAAATTAATCACCCCAGCCCCGGAACGGCTATGGAGAAAATAATTGTTTCGCGTAATTTCTGCAGTAATTAAAATTATACACCCCGCGAGAATGTCTCATTAAACTTATGTTTCCCGCCGAAATGAATAGCCGTCGACTCTGTAATCATTATAATCACGAGCGCCGCGAACTTGAGCACGAATCCAAAAAATTCGTTTATGTCTGAATCATCTGCGGAAAGTGGTTATTTAATAAACGCGAGTGAAAACATCCGGTTATAAAGTTTATTTACATACGTCACAATGATTCTTGTTGTACGGATTTGTTTGCTAACTAATTGCTGATTCAGTAGCAGCAATTCGATAGGAAAATTGAATAAATAATCACTGCATCCGATTTCTCCACTATTTCGCATAGTTGCGGGCTCTTTATTCAAATTTCCCACGCTGGTGTCTTATCTTACTGTCCCTTAATCCGTTTCCGAACGATCGTGATTATAATTATCGTCTCTTTGCTGTTTCAGTCTCGATTAAATTTCAGTTTAAATAAATACCGCTTGGCATTCGTCTCTCTATAAATTCACCTTTTGTGATAGTTTCTGATTCTAAATAATGCTGGAAATACTATAGTTTACGGTGCAAATGACTGCTTTAGTCTTCTATATGAAAAACTTGAAATAAAAATTTTCTCGTGCAGTTGCATGCCATTTCCTGTGCAAAATGAGGTCTAGCATTGCCGGGTAATAGGATCGCACTCTTACGGTTCACTAAAGCTGCTTGCATTTGTCTAGCTCTTCGCACTTTATCTCTATTTGACCACGGTATCGTCAAAAACAATGTTAAAAATTACTATCATAATACAATGCGAGTAACTCAATTATTGAGCGAAACCGTTTCCAAGCATGTGAATCCAAGAAATTTATAAAAAAAATGATGATATTACACATTTGTAACCACGATGTAATTACAGTGTTACACGCCGAAGAAAATCAGATTAAATTGACTGAAATGAATTTGAATATGAATGGAGACTAATGTTTTAATAAAGAAATCAGAAAAGGAATAGTTCCGATTTGATAATTTCAAAGTAGAACGAACTGATCAAACTCGATTTTTCAGAAGAACGGTGAAATAATTCACTCCCACCTACTAAAATTTCCAAAATAAATAAAATCGAATTGATCAAAGTCGTATAAATTCCAGCAGGAGCCAGTTTTTCGACGAACAAATGACAAATGCACGATCCTGCCTCGTATGGTAGTTCTAATATTAGTTTCCAGCGAAGAGTCAGCTAAAATTTATGAAAGTCGAACGAGTTCGGACTGCAACAAAGGACAGTTTCCCGTTTCGTGTCCAGGCAAACGAATATCTAGGTCCGTCGGTCGAAAGAAAGGCGTCGGATCGTAATTCACGTGTAGAATTAAGACGCGTCGCGTCGCGTCGTTTCGTTACGTAAACCGTGTGGCGAGCCGTGCCCTCGGCCTTCGAAGGAATTTCCGTCGTATGTTTATCCGAGGATTTTAGTAAAATTCACCGTGATTGGTAATGGTGCGGGGACCGGAGGGTAGTCGGCTCTAGCTGCCTCTCTCGTGCGGCCGGCCGATATCGATGTATCGAGGATACATTAACTTTAATGAACCACCGGCCGCAAGTAACGATTCGAGCACCCCGTGTCCCTGATCGCGTGACAATTTGTTTCGACATTTTTAAAACGACCGCGAAGATAAGGGGCCCCTGCCTGTCATCTCCGTGTTGCGTCATTCGTTATTGTCCGGCTCAATTTCCGAACTTACATCAACTTATTATCCTAACTCATTTATCACTGAAACTGTTGAAAAAAGTTAGAAATTCCTACGCGACTCCAGTCCCTTGTAACAGGTGCACGTTGTTCTACATAATGAACCGCAGGATCATTGGAATTTTACTAATAAATTACGCTTCACAAAAGCTACGAAACTAGCAAATTTATTCCGCAACTCTGCATTTCCACCGCTAAGAATAAGGTAGAAACTTCGTTTATCCTTGCCGTTAAAGTGCCCCCAATCGATTTAACCGTAAGTCAGAGCAGATCTCGCCACCTTGATGCAGCTAGTGTTGGTAATTTAATATAATAAAAATAGAGCAGGAAGTGTAATAGTTTGAGTTTTCGTTAAATTGCACCAGAGATTCAGGTTCTCTAATTAGGTGCAAGTCACTGATGACGTCCATCGAGCGTCGATATAATTGTCGATTGTTTTAACGGATCTGCATCGATCAGCTTCCCCTAATCTGATAAGTAAAAATCGTTCTCTAACGTTCGTGAGTGTTCCCTGAACTTGGAACGCCGATTAACATCGTCCACGCGAATTTAAAAGCACGTATTCTAATCGGTGACCTAGTTTTCTCAAGACAGAGCCAACATGATCTCGTTAACCCTCCATTAGTCGCAGTGTTTCTATTAGGATAGGAGGAACGGTTTTTCTTTCATTACTTAACTAGATTGCAGAGATACGGCCCTGGCTTCGGGGGTGTATTAAAGGTAGACACTTCCAGCCGGCTTTGAGCCTCCTCTGTAAACCGGGAAACGTAATCGTACTCTGTATTTAGTATTTATAGGCGGAAAGTACTGGTATAATATTAAATATTGGATGGCATAGTCAGCCACAAAAATGGCCCGGGTTCGATTCTCTGAATTCTGTCGTAATCCTCTACGTTCCTCTAGTTGCAGTAGTAACGACGATTATTATCTACGTTTAGAATTGTGTTGCAACTTCGTTCGAAGTTGTTTCTTGAATTCCGACAATAATTGAAATAAAAAGACTATGATTGTATTAATGACAGGAGTAATACTAGTATTTTAAATTCGTAGCAAAGTTGTGAGAGATTGTTTAGAATTTTGTTACAACGTTGTTGAGAGTTGTTTCTGGAATTCCTACAATAATTGAAATAAAAATACTATGATTGTATTAATGACAGGAGTAATACTAGTATTTTAAATTCGTAGCAAAGTTGTGAGAGATTGTTTAGAATTTTGTTACAACGTTGTTGGGAGTTGTTTCTGGAATTCCTACAATAATTGAAATAAAAAGACTATGATTGTATTAATGACAGGAGTAATACTAGTATTTTAAATTCGTAGCAAAGTTTGTGAGAGATTGTTTAAAATTTTGTTACAACGTTGTTGGGAGTTGTTTCTTGAATTCCTACAATGATTGAGATAAAGACTAGTACTTCAATTATTAGCAAAGGATATTGTTAAGAAAAATAAGACAACTACTTTATCTAGCTACCGTCAATGTGAATAGTTAAAAAAATATGTGCTACTGCAAGTTAAAGTAGTTGATAGATTGAACGGAATACAAATAAATTAGCGAGGAACTGCCGTCGTTATCAGAACGGCAAGGAAATTATTGATGGTTCTAGAATCAGAGTTCCACCGACAAGGAATCCCTCTAAAGACTCGATAACAAACGGGCCTCCCCAAGCAATGATCTCAACCTGACAGGGATACTTCGATACGATTTGAGAATAATACCGGGATAGCTAGTGGCACGACACATTGGTTCTTGAGGTTCCTCGGAAGAGTAGTTCAGCCAAGAGGGACAAGAACTTCCCTTGAAATAAAAACGAGTGGTCGTGTCTTGGGAAATTCCGTCGGTATCTTCCTCCTTGGCCCATTCGGATCGTAATCCTGTGAATCGGTTCTTGACAGCATGCTGAAGACGCGATATAGCTGTTCTCCTGTATCGATACTTTATTATTACTTCGCTGCAGAAATTAGGGCAACGTAATAGCTGATCGAGATGTGGAAAGCACAGTTTTTTTGCAGACGTACTCTAATATCTCTCTTTATATTGTCAATGAAAGTTTTGGTAGAAATCAAAATGTTCAAGCATAGATAATTTTATGTTCCGGTCCTTTAATGCTGAATCTTCTGACAATGAGTGAAAATAGAAATAGAATCACTGGGAAACTTGCAGTTAGAAAGTTCATGTTTTCTATCACAACAGTGCAAGTTCTCGTCTCTAAATACCGTCGATGAACTTGAAAAGAAAGAAACTATAATATGGTTATGTTGCCGAGAGTCTATTCAGGGTTGAAAGCTTCTTAAACGGTTCGTTCCGGGAAGGATCGATAGCGACGTTGTTGCTGTTTTCTTTCGGAGGTAGCCGCTGAAATCCGTTGCACCGGAAGCGACACTGTTCGAATGCATCGGGACCCAAAACTCGGGCGAGTTTACGAGCGTTATCGGAAGCGAACTGATTCATCGGCTCGCAGTAAAATTTCTACGATCGGTGTAACAGTCGGGACGTCGATCTACGTTTAAGGGCTGAGTTAACGGTGTTTGCTCGCGACAGTTTCCCCTGAAACGCCTTTAACGCGCGGCACACATTTTTGAATTTGGGTTACACTCGCGCCACCGTCGTAAAGATTTCTATGTTGCCCGTCCGATCAAATCAATTTTTAAGCGCCCGACAAATTTCCATCTCCGTTGTTGCGGGGATATTCGCTCGGAAGTTACGCGAATCTTGATTCCACCGAGATTTATATTCCCCGCTGGAATTGATTAATTGTTCGAGCTCGCCGGAGAAATTTTCGGATTTGGGTTACTCGCGGGACGTGTAACTTGGAGCGGTTTCCAAAGAAGGCTCCTTGGAAATCTTTATGCAAACTGCTTCGAGTAAAAATGTTTAGCTTCAGCTTGTGGCGAAACCAGCGAATGACTGTCGTCACTAATCTTCCTGATCAAAAATTCAGAAAGATGCTTTTTTGCGAGCCCGTCGGCCATCGCCAATACCAGGCGTCGTTTCGGCGACGAACGAATAATTGATCGTCCCCTTACCATCCATTATTCGTCGTCGAGATTTCATCATCACTGCGAAATATTATTGAGGAGTCGAAAGAACGAGAAACCCTGCCGACATTCTAATTCTATCCATCATTCGCTCATTAGCTGCTTTAAAGATTATACATTCCTACGTCCACCCTGTTTGTACTGCAAGTCCTCTGCTTGGAAATCCAAGGCACAACGACCAAATATTTTTGGACGGTGGTGTACAATTTAGGGTGGTCCTTATTTTTCGACCATGAAATTTTGGACACGCCTCCCCCCAATATTGTTCCTTTCCATGAAAAAATGATATATCCAAAGTTTTAAAGCTATCGGACGTTGTGAAGTCGTGCCTCATCGAGCGCGAAGTTTTGTAATAGAATTAACATAAAGAAAATTCAAGTTAAATATTTTATACCTCCAAAAATATCATAATTTCTTACGTGCATTCAAGTACAAGTGTATTTTGTATGAATTAAGATTATTTCACATTAATTAGCCTGTCTAATTGCTATCCGCCACCTTCCCGCTAACAAGTCCGTTTTCGCTCAAATCTCGTGTTTCGGGTTAACAGTGTAAAAATCCTGTCACAATCCCTCATGAATTCTGCAGACGGTTAGAGGACCCTGCAGCAATACTAAAAACTTCTAAAAAAAAAATTTTTTTCTTTTTTTTT
Organism: Lasioglossum morio; assembly: GCA_916610235.2. Classification (NCBI taxonomy): domain Eukaryota; kingdom Metazoa; phylum Arthropoda; class Insecta; order Hymenoptera; family Halictidae; genus Lasioglossum; species Lasioglossum morio. The sequence goes on along the minus strand of OU744324.1, from coordinate 1,631,412 downwards.
CCTATAAAATTTCTCATGTTTTTGTCAACTTCAACGTCAATGAGGCACGCCTTCCCCTTATCCGATCAAATTTATCTTCTGCAGGAATTATTTTCTTACCAAATGGCACAATTTTAGGGGGAGGCGTGAAAATAATCTCGCAAAAAAAATTTCACCAAGTATAACTAAGGACCACCCTAGTGTACATACATTGAAAATTCATTTGGTTTTTTTGTCCCGAAAATTAATTTCATGGCAGCCGATGAAAAGCGAACAATAGAGAGCGCCAGTTGCTTTCCCGTAAATTCCGCGCGCTCGTTCGAACTCGGATTTCATTGTTATTCTCAATACTGTTTTCCGAATGTTGGCGAATAGACAGGCACAAGTATAGACGCACTGGGCCGATCGATTTTTCTCATGTCGGCTCTTTTAATTCCGGGCCACGGTTAATTTTTCACGGGAATTCATTCACATTCGCTATATTACTTATTGCCAATGAAGTCGTTTATTTATCGCCGAGCGAGCGCGACGAATTGTGCTTCGACGGTCGTACACGCCGTAAAACACAGTGAAATTGCGGCCAGTTTGAGTACCGTGGCCTATTATATCCTGCTCTGTGTATAAATAACTTTGGGACGATCCGGACGAACCAAACTGCAATCTGAAATAAATATTTCTCAGTGTTTATTGCAATTGCGTTTTAAAATCAAAAGCAGACGAGAGAAAATTAGTATAAAAATAATAGAGTACAATAACAGAATAAAATGCAATTTCAATCATCTTATGATTTCCTGAAGATATATTCAGGAACAAAATTCTCGTGAATTTCATCTGTAAATATCCACCCGTAACTTATTACGAATAGCAGCACCGATACCGGTGTTTACAATTTCACTTTTCCAATCGCTCCATGACGTAGAATAATGTTGTGAGGCGTATCGACGTACCATGAACAATAACGATTCTCCAGTTTATTTAACTATGAAACATGAATTGAAAATTGCGCGCGAAATATACGCAACAACTTCAAATTCGGAAAACGTATTCCCTAAAAGTGTAGTAATATGATTGGGATTGACTATGATAAAGATTCTCCTCTCTTGGATCCGTCTCTCGTACGACACGCGCTGCCATAAATCACACGTCTGTGTGAATCGCGGAACGCGTTGACAGTCTCGTTCAGATTTGATTGCCTCTGTCGATCTATTGATAAACTCGTCGAGATCGTATAAATTGACTGATCAAACAGTCATGGCTTGTCACAGCAATGGCTCAGAAAAAAAAATCGCTCTCGAATCACTCTCCGACAAAACAAAGAAAAGCCAGTTTTCATCTTGATTCAATTTGTTTGCGGTGAAAACGTAGTGTCTTCGCCCCTCATGCCGTACACGCGATAAAAATATTTAGTTTTCCAACGAGTTCGGACAAAAGAATGTTTCCCTAAAAAATAAACCGACGATACTGTTTTAATTTTTTGATACTATATAAACTATTAATAAACTCAGTAAAATAGACTTCCAGCTTCCAATGGATGTCTCAGTAATGATAGCCAAACCTAATATTAGGGCCTGTCATTACATGTTATCATTTTTTAAAAGATGTGGCCTTAAAGTATAATTTTTTTTTTCCTCTTTTCTCTCTGTTCATATACTGTTCCTTTTAATCATATGTTCGTATTATAATAACTGTATTTCTACAAGAAACCTATTCTGTTTTGTAATCTTCATACTCTGTATTGTATGTAGTGTATTTCTGTTTTGTAATTATGTTGTAATAAATCTCATATGAGATCTTCTATAATAAAAAAAAAAAAGGAGTGATGGCATTTCGGAGAGATTGCTGCTATACCTGGTTCGATGTTATTTTCTCTTTAAAGGAAATGTGCAAGGCAGATGGGGTCCTTTCATGACCTTGACTACCTGGCTTACAAATTGAATTGACAATGAGCTAAGACTTCCAACTTTTTTTTTTACTTTTAATGAACATTTAGTATGGGCGATCCTCCCCTGAGGGGAGGAATACTGCACCTCGGAGTCTATCCATAGCAGCATCGCCGACCGGGTGTTCAGGCCACTCCCTATTAACGCGTTTAGAGCCATTAAGCCAATTAAATAAACCGTGATAAGAGAACCAAATGGGACCAAAGAGGAAACAATAATAGACAACTCAATAGATCAGACAACAGAACAAACAAACAAACAAACTAAATAATCGAACCAAATAACAGATAACTAAACTCCAGGGAACCAAAACCAAAAACTTGTAATGAACAGTCCCTCAATAAATATCATTTACAGATTTTTAACAAAACAGATTACCTTCAGAAATCGAATAAAATGTTGCAGAAAGTAAAACAAACCGTGATCACTGTCTTCAATCCAAGTCCACCCTGAAACTCCAGCGAAAAATTCCCAGAAAAGAATAGGAACCTCGTTCCCCTCGAGCCGCCACTGTATCAACGACACCCCCGCTTTCAGAGACCGGGTTGGGGCCTGGGGAAGGTTCGCAATCTCGCAAAGCCGTCGATCCGCTCGCGGATTCGCGAAGGTCGTTTCTCGTCGCGACGCGAATCGATAGAATCTTGAAACATTAACGAGCCCCACGCGTCGTGTCTGGGGCGAAGGGGTTGGGTCGCAAGGGGGTGTATATAATCGCGTAATCGCAGTGCACATCACCGAGCGGTGTTCTATCCACCGTTGGATACCTGTGCTATCCATCGGGGATCGTCGAGCGGCAGTGCATCTGATCAGCAGGAATCGCGATGCAGAATCCAAAACAGCGATGAGGGTTGGTCGCGGCACGAGCCGAGATCGAATCGTGCCGTCCAGCCGGAAGTTACGCGGATCTCGCGATTGTTAACACCTGTTACAAAACACCTGTCCGGTGGATTGAAATCCACCTGTGGACCCGTCGATCCGCGCCGATGCGTCGGCGTGCAATTATCAATTAGCGCGGAGTGCGACCAACGAGAAGAAGAATTCGCAACTGCAGCTGCTTATTGCTGCTGCCGTTTCGCGCGTTGTTCAGGAAAATCGGTGTAATACCTTGATACAGATCCCCCGCGCGTTCGTTCGAACGATGAACGGTGAGAACGCACCCTTAAACATGAGTGAATCAGTGAACCCTGAGAAACGATTACGCGCCACGATGCAGCTGACGGAACGCGGTACGTTTAGTGAAGTGCATCCCGGCGATAAACAAACAGAGTTGCGAAACAGTGCCACCGACAACCCCGGCTCGGCGGATCTGACTTGAGGAGGGAGCAGAACAGGCGTAAATGTCACTGAGAAGGTTGGTACACCTGGAATCTCTGCGAATCAGCTCGTCCGGCTGACGTTCATGGGGTATTTCACTCGGGAAGGTGGGGAATTATTTCAAGGGTCGATCAATCTAGAATATTTTTAGTCTAGTCGTTCACGGTATGTTGTATTCCTTACTATACAGGATTGAACACGGCAGATTTTGAATAGAGATCAGATTTATGACAAGAACCTTTGACGCCTGAACCCTATGACGGGTTGATAAATTAATTTTCAACGAGGAGGGTTGCTGGAGCAAGATAAAGCGAACGCCTTTGTTGCACAGTAATTGTTCGGGTTATTTGCCTGTCTAATACTCTGAATAACAGGATGATGAGGCGTTTTGAATACATATCAGATTTATGATGAGAATAATTTGAAGGGTTCATCAATTAACTTTGGATAAGGAGGCACTTCGACTAGCAGGTTTGTGACGAGAACAATTGGAAGTAGTTAATGAAGTCGTTCTGAGCGGGGACTATAAATAGTTGCGTTATTACTATATAATTTCGTTAAGCGTGCGGTTCCTGGCGTTCTAGTTACGGTAACGAATGGTAATTGCCCTATCAATGGCTGAAGTTTGTTATCAATCTCCCCCTTATAATGACACTTTTATTCGAAATATTATTTTAAAACGCCTTGTGAAATGATACAGACATTTCCATCTCTAAACCGCGATTCCCTGGATGAAAATGGAAAAGAGAAATCATGGTAGAACCGTGGGCTGCAAATGGTGTACGAAACGTGGGGACGTGACAATGTTGAAAATCATGATAAAATCGCCGGGCCAAATCGACGATTCGCAGGACCGTGCGTGACAAACGCGTTTCGCGAGCGGGAAGAAAAGCGTTTTCTTTGTTCGAGGTATAAACCAGCGGTGCTGTAGCGCCGGGAAAGCGGGTGTGCAAAACTAACCAGGGGAAAGCATTCTTTCTTCCGTGTCGCCCGAAATAGGAATTACTATTCCACGGCATTTTTCCGGGGGGCCGACTTTTTTCCAGTTGAGCTGCCCCGCCGCGGACGTAACACAATCGGCTAAGCCAGGTTCCGACGCGGCCATTGTGCTCCGCCATATTGCGCGGCTCTAATCTGCATACGAATGAAATCCGTTAGCCTGGAAAGCAGCGAAAAAGGTAAATAAGAAGAAGAACCGCGCGTCCTGCTGATTCTCTCTCTCTCTCTCTCTTTCCCGAGCTCTTCTGTCCTTCTCTTTCCCTTGCTTGCTTTCTCTCACTGACTCTCTCTCCATTTGCCAGAGAAGTGGCTCTTGCGGTACCCCTCGTCGAGCCGCTGCTCACTGAACGTTCTCGATTTACTGGAGAACCGTGGAGAGACTGTGGAATGACACTTTTCGGCCATCTTATGCGCAATGTGATTTTATTTTGACGTCGAAATGTCTCAGCAAATCTGGTTCCAGTATTTTTGATGAAGGGGTGGGCTTTGCTTGTTTTTGTGATAGGCTTGTTGTGTGTGGTACATTTTCTGGATGTATAAAAGATTTTTCTGTTGTGTCTTATCTTTTGTAAAAATGACACAAAATGTACGCGAACGTGCAGAGTATACTGGCACAAGCAACGAGGATCCTACAGTACGTTATTCTTTACGCATTAAAGTTTTTACATTTCCCGCAGAAGAAACCACCGTGGTAATCTAACCCTGTAAATTAGAGCAACCAGTGCCATTAAAACTTGATTTGCAGTAAATATGACAAACTGTAATTGGCTTAAGAAATTCCGAGCAGAGCTTTCGAGACTCCTTCATGCTCGCACAGTGAATAAAGTTTCACGCGGTTTTTGTTTCACCTGTAACCCGATAGAATCCACAACCGGGCGAACTAGTTTGTATTTAGTTCATGCTTCTCGAAATGGGATCATAAAGCTTAACTCGTTGTGTTCCGAAGCCAACTTTAACATTTTCATTAAGACCTTCTGAACGTTTAATTCAATCTTCGCAAAAATCTTCATTCACACTTCGCAAAAATATATGAAATGCATAATGTCACTAAAATACACTATCAATCTTCTGTCTACTTAAATTTTACTTGGCCATTTTTGTCAGAACTGCATAAAATCCTCAGTGTTCAGTCGTGCACTTGTCCAATTGTCTGAACCTGTGCAGCGTGTGCAAGGACACTCTTGTGCGTGCCGGTTACACTATCGACTCTAACGGAGTCGATGTAAGAAAAACGTATCTTGTAGATAGTTTGAACCTAGTTGCTTGACTGTGAGTGGGGAGAAAAAATCCCTGTCTCCTAATTGGTCAACGTCTTTACTCGCGAACTCACCCCCTTGAGTATGGGGGAGGTTCGAGGTGACCGCGTGGTCCCTCATTTGGTGGGCCCGATGGGTATTGTAAACCTGGGTCAGGTACGGTTTATTAATTAATTATTAAAACTTGGCCCGACCCGCTACCTTTATTGCTGGTGCAATTAGGAAGATAGCAGACTTAGTATAGACCGAGGTCTGCTATCCAGATGTTTTTTATGTGATAAAACATCTGTTTCATCCTGGGACGAAACACGTAGTCTAGTAATTACGCATTAATTTGAACGATTCGAGACACTTATCACGTCGAATGTTATCTTCAATATCAATAAAAATTAAATGCTGTTCATTGGTAAGCGTATCACTTGAGAACGGCTGGATCGATTTGACTATTTAAAAAAAAAATGTTCGTATTAGTTCGAATAAGGTTTTTAGGGAAGGAAAAATGGGAAAAGTTGCCCGAAAAAATGGAACATTCGAGAAAATATGAAAGTGATTTTTATAGGGAATTTTTGTATGAACTAAACACCATATTTCACGATTAGGACGATTTATTCAAATTTGGACAGGACAATGTCTATCGCGTCAGCTAGTATTACGATAAAGATCAAAGATCCCTTATTCAATTATCCGATTAATATGGCCGCAGTCCGTAAAAATCCGCGGCAAATCCTATTTTTCGGACCGAAAAGCTGACAGGCGACGATCAGCGGAAACCCGAGGAATTTTCCGGGGTTGGGGAAAGAGGAAAATCCCGGAATAAGTATAAGAAGAAGAAGAAGCGTTAACGCGGAACTTCTCTAACTATCGTCAGCGAGATGCCTCGCCGATAAGCGTAACATTGTTTCCGCGACCTCGTTCGCGACTCCTCCGTCCTCGAGCGGGTTGCCGTTGTCGCAGAGACCGAGATGATAAAACGTCCCCGGGTTGGTCTGATTCATAGACGCGCATGAAACTTTCCGTTTTCGCGACTTAGGCGCGCGGAACGTGCTCGGACTGACCGATCCTCCAGGCCCTGGCCGCAGCGACCCAGGCAAATTGCGAAAAAGCTTGGCACGAGACCCGGTTCCCTCTTTAGGCTTGAGTCGAGCGCCAATTCGTATCGCGAGACTATGGACCACGCTACACAACCGCTCTGCATCCTGCTTAGATATAGCACTGAATAATCACCGATAAAATAGCAGTGTCTGAAGGACAGGTTTCTAAACTCATCGATTTTTACGGAATTAAATTTGTCTGTTTTATTGCGAACATTTGTTCTCCAAGAAATTTGTCATGGGAAAAGTAAGGCTTGTTTAGCCAACAACCGTAGTCCCGTTGAAAGCACCGGTTCTCGTTAGATCACCGAAGTTAAACAATGTGGAACGAGAACGGCACTAGGATGGGTGACCGTCTTGTAAAAAACCGGAAAGTGACCCACCCGAGGTGTTCCTCACGTGTTGTTGGCAAAAGGGTGGTTCGGAACCCACCATAAACAGTAGGTCCCGCTGAAAATGCGATGGTGTGAGTGGAAAGAGGGGGAAATGAATTTGAAACCCTGAGGGGACCCTATCATGTTACATACAAGTAAGGCTTGTTTATCTGCCATTTCACATGCAGCACATGTGTAGATCGTCTAACCAATCCAAGATAAAAGGAAGCCAATAGCATACCTATGAAAAATGTCTCTGGACACGACCACGTCAGACAGGAAGTATGCTAATTACCGGCTCCGGAAATTTGGAGGATTGACCCGAGAATTTGCAGAACAGAAACCGCTGATCTTCAATGCATCAGTGGCATCCTGAAAGCCGTGAATTCCTTAACTGGTCACGTGGAAATTGCTTCCTTCGCGGCGTTACAATGTCCACAGCCGGACCAATGAAATTTAATTAACGTCGAAACGACACGCGCCAGTCCTCGGCGCGCTTACAAAGGTGTTGTTGACCAAGATGAATCCTGGGAGGAACCGGGAAATCGCGTCGGACAAAGCAGACACGACTGCAAATAATCAGACGTTCGGCCCGGTCGCCGCCGCGAGATCGCGCTAATTAAATTCTTGTTCGCTTTGTGCCCTGCCGACTTCTTTCCTACTTTTTTTTACGGCGGCATCCTGTTGCGATCCAACTGCTCGTGTTCTCTTCATCTCTTTATTTCGCGTTCTTTCTTTCTTGTCTGCTCTCGCCACTCGCCTTCGTTTCCATTTCCGTTTAATTCCGTCTCGCCGTTTGAGGAGACGCTCCTGCCGTGAGTAATTTCTTCCCTCGACTTCGCGCCAGTTTTTTGAAATTCAATGCGTTCACGACGCTGTCCTCCTTTTGTCTCCCGCTCGTGATCGGAGTTCGAGATTCGAAATGCCATCATTTCCATGCGTGGTAGGTTAGTTATTGGCGAGAAAGCGAAATACGTATTGATGTTTTACTATTTTAATTTGAATGGGATCAAAAAGGATGAAATCGTAACGAGGGGTTTGAAATTCATCCTGCTCAAGCACTTTTGCATATCCTCCCGGATTCCGTGAAATTACTTTTTGATCAAGCCAGACGCACACGCGATTCCCATCTCCCTCGCCGGCGGAAATGTAAATTTTTCCAAACAAAAATTCTCGTTAGCCCGACGTTCGCGTGCCGAGCATAAAATTTCGTGCTACATCAGCCGCAAGTTATCTCCCGCAGAGCGGCGAACGTGTCAAGTCGAGGAAACTGCAAGCTACTAGCTCGCGCAAACATGTTCCCCGCGAGTTCATCAGAACTTTCTCTATCCGCAAAAATTCTCCATGACTCACGTATAAAGGAACGATTCGTCGAACGCGCGATAAAGTGTGTTTCCCGGGGGAACGAGGACTATTATCGTTCCGTAAACAATTTGCAGGGAATCGTCGTTAGCACAGAAAGAAGAACCGAGATCACTTATTTTCGCATGATCCGAACAACAGCTGCCCTCGGAGGGTCTCTTCGGAGTCCGAACTGAAGCGTTCTTCTCGTCCGCGAATAGGAAAGCCATTGTTCCCGTCGATGCCTCTTTTGGATTTTCTTACCTCGAATTTTCGTCTTCTTTCGGCCTTCCAGTCGCCGTTTGAACGCGCAAACATATAGAAAATACAGATCTGACACGGCCGCGCGCGACTGTTTTGGCAGTCGGGAGATTTCGGACCCGGGAAACCAGTCCTGAACGAGTCCCCCGGGCTGTCTGCGGTTTAATTGGCCGCTGCTGGTTATTAAGACGATTTCTCGGTCCGCGGATTAACCCGCCGCCTCGCGAACTTAATTAAACCGACGAGCACCGCCACCTTCTGGCGCAACGGCCGCTCAAAGGGGCCGCCTTGCCGAAAAAACACTCCGTAAAGCTGAAGTTGGCCTGATAAGGCTGAAGGATCGTCTGATAATGAGCATCGCAATCGCCGGAACGAGCTGCGCCAAAAAAACGATTATGAACTGTTGCGCGCGATGCACAGTGCACGGTTATGAATTTTCAAGACATTGATTTTCTCTTTTCGTATTTCCGGTGGGTACAAGTGTTGTATAATATCTGTACAAAAAGGATTTGTTCGAATATGTAAAATTTTAGAAAGTCTGACTGTAGGCAGTTCACACTATTATTCTTGAAACCGTCGAATGCAACGAAAGAATTTTTTTCGCAATTATTTTGTGAAGAGATTGTTGCAATTTAAAATATATCGGTGTTTAATTGAATACAGTGGTTCAGAATTTTTTCTTGTGAAATTGTCTGACCACAGGCGGATAATACTACTTAAACCACTAAAATATTAATTAAATATGTATACCGCCTAAAGAGAATTCGCTCGCCAGGACTCGAGAAGGGAAAGTGGGGAACAGAACGCATCGCGATGATGTTCTAATTAAATTTCGTGGTCAGATAAATCCCCGTATGAAATTGTTTGGTCACTTAATTGAAGCCACTTAATAACATTAATATCGTTTCGAGTCGAGCTTTGTGCATCGAATGGGATTCATAAAAGCCAATTCACTTCCTAAATTAAGATAATATCCATCGGATTACTCTTTAACGAACCCGAAGAAACTTGATCGTAAAGCGCTAATAATACGTAAAACTTTTCGAGTATTATGTGAAAATATTTTTAACTCGGTATACAGGTGGTATCGTTATCTCTTCATGAAATATGAATTGAATTAGATTATCAACTTGGTGTGTAGTAAAGAAGTGGCTCGATAAGACGACGGTGAGCTAATTCGTCAAGTGCAAGATCTCTAGGGATGATGGATCACAGGCCAGTTGCAGTTTAGGGTGCAGCTGACGCTATCGCGAGCAAATTCAATTTTTCTAGACTCGCTTTACAGCTTGACCGATAGTTTTTCCTCGTTACAGAATAATTTCTAGGCGATGTAATTTCATTTGCATAATTTCTGCGACGCTATTCCAGGTAGAGGCTGTTCCATTCGTTACGGGAGAAAGCGACGCCGATTACAGGATAATATGTATTGTAAATTTAGATAACACGAGAATCGCGGGTTTCCCTGTAGAATTTCAACGATTCCGATGCCAAACCCGTAAAAGTGTTCGGGGAAACAGAGAGCAATGAGAGGCAAACGAAATATCGATGGAACAAACGCGATAGACCCTAAAGACTGTCTAGGGATTCCATTCAATTTTCCTTGGTTCCCGTATCCCAGGGAAATAGTGTGCATCATATTTTCGTTTCGTAATCGGACAACCGGTATAAACCATCAAGCTTTCTACTTCCGTATATATGTTCCTGAATTCCCATTAGATGGAATCAAATTTCGATCCTGGCATTATTATACTTTGGAAGAGAATACCAAAGAGTATAACAAACAAAAAATGCAAAAATTAGGGAATGGGGAGGGAAGCAATAGGTATAGAATTAAGCGGGTTAGGGATAATTAGGATACTAAAAGAGTAGAACAGGGTAGAAATGTGTGAGATACAGAAATGAATGAGAAAAGGTATGGAACGAATGTGTGAAATAAGATAGTTGTGTATAAATAGGTTAATGTAAACAGTCCAAGTCCAATTTTTCTTAGCTGTGAGGCTGAAAATAAAGCAATATCTATCTATCTATCTATCTTATTATACTTTGGTCAGTCTTGTTTTCAAACGCTATAAAAAGCAACCAGACCAGGCAAAATAAATTATTTCCTCTCGAGGCGGGAAATTCATATAATCGTTTAACGCAAGATCACGGCACAGTATTCGACAAAAACATCGTGAGTCGCGTAAAACAAGTCGAACAAGAACAACGTCTCTATTTATCGTTCCTCTTCCTCGGGATCAAAAGGATTTTCTCTCGTTCCATCCGAAGTCTGTCTAATATTTTCCTTATTTTACGAACCAAAAATAGCTAAACAACTGGCGAAATATTTACAAAAAGCTCACCGGGACTGAACGTTTATGAAGCGTCATTGTTGAACCATCAAAACATTTTTTCCGTGATGCATTGTTAACAGTTGAGCAAGATTGAACGACCGGTTCCTGTTTTCAAAAATGTGATCAATATTGTGTTACTAAAGCTCGTATGTCGTGTAAATTATTATTTGTTTTAAACAAAACAGTATTCAAAAACTGAAACAAATGTCCGAATGCGTCATCACTGATAATAGCTTGAGAGACAGATTGAACCGATCATAAAGCGTCAGAAAATATTTTCATTTCTCCAAATCACTGTACTGCAATACATGAAATTCTCCAGTGCCATAAAAGAAGAAACATGTTTAGCCATCTTCCTTGAAAAGAATAAAAATTGAAGCAAGTTTTCGAATGAATGCTACGAGCGACTCGCATAAAATCGATTCGATCCTGTTTGACGAAGTTCCCCGAGCAACCGTACTCTTTGTCCAGGTACAATACTCGACATGAGAGTAAACAGGAGAAATTGTCTTAAGACGTCTCGTCTCGTCGCACGATCTCAGCGATCGAAGAAGTGTAACGGACGAAAACTGAAACTTGAAATGCGGCTTGCAGAAGAAGAAAAATCCTGAATAAAACTTCCGAACGGGAAGATTGCATCGCTCGATGTTTGCGAATCCGAATATCCCATTCAGTTATTAACGACTTCAATCTTGGCAGCTACGATTGTGCTTGTCAAGTCTCGGTCGGCCAGGAGCTTCGGGTACGCTCCGAAGTTCTTGAGTTACACGCCCGGCAGAAGCGAGTGCATATTAAACGCATTAGAAACTACTTCGGCCGAGGGAGATCGGATTGGTGTCAAGAGGCAGCTTCGGATTCCGTTGGTTATGAATATATTTAAGCGAAGCCGGCGCGCGAAATGTTGTGAGCCGATTGACAGCGGAAAGTTGTAAACGCGATGTCTCCTGCCATCGGTAAACTTGGCCTGGGATGATTATAATTTTCGGAGTAACGGGAAACCGCAAACAAAAGAGATTTTCCAGAAAATCCGCGAGGTTCGAGACGAAACCGAAGCGGGACGAGATGGTAAGAGCGTAATAGCTGTAGAAGCTGCCGCGATAATTGCATCCACCTAGCAATATTCCTGGACGATCCGCGCCACTGACCTAAATCTCTGTTTCCACACGCCGGCCGCACGGCGAAAGGAACGAGCAACGAAAGACAAACAGAACGAAAGTTTCTGCCCCGGCCCGATAGTTACTCTGCTGTTATTAAATCAGGATCGATCGCGTACCGCCGCGGATATTCAATATCAGCTGTTCCTGTGATTTCACCTGTTCGTTCCGCGGGAAACCGGAAGACAAATGTCGCTTATCCGGAGACCCTGTTGCCCGGGACTCGACGCGGCAAAGGGATACACAATATTGCAACCACTTCAGAAAACTGCTCGCAAAAATGCGAGATTCGTTGCGAGGGCGAGGATTTTTCTATGGGAAATTGCTTCGCTCGGCTTCCTCCGTACTGTATCTTTGTGAAACGCGAAACTAAATTGTTCAGTTGCAATATATACTTTTCTTCAAATAACTAGCTTGAATAATTATATAAAGATTAAACTATTTTGTTTATCGGTTATAACGTGCAATACTACGGAAACGTCTAGTATATACGTCAATAGGTCTGATCATTGCTGACCTATACTACTAGAAATTCTTACGCCGACTTGCGAGGATTATAAGTTGCTCTACAAACTAATGTCGATTAAATTTCCAACTAATTTGAGTTCGAAACACTTCATCGACAGCCACTCTACAGTGTACCACCCATAAAGCTCAATTATGCAGTCTAATAATGGTAGTTTAATTCTCCTCAAGAACTTTCGCGAAGTATTTTCACTTCACGCGATTTAATTATATTTCACGGCGCGGCGTTTCGGGCTGGCTAATTAAATATTTATTAAAGGAATTTCTGCAGCGTCTGTTCGTCGGCGAAACGCTTCGAATTCCACCGAAGCCAGCAGAAATCGTTAGCGAATGATCGACGAACATACGTACTGACGAGTGAATATACACGTTTCCATAAAGATTCATTTAATTAGCAGTTTCATAGGCGCAAGTGATTATTACTAAGTTTAATCGTTTATTCATGAACATTTCACGGTTCGTACGGAATTTTAAGTGGTACGGGCATCATTATGTAAATTGCGTTCCTGACAGCTCTCGATTTGAAACGTTTGCTTGAAATTTTAAACAATCGCGGATTTTTCAGTATATACTTATTGGCAGTCAATTCTTGTTGGAAATGGGGGTTCTCAAATGAACAACAATGTAGAGAATTTTCTCTTTACTAATTTACTTTATTTAAAAGGCGCTGAAGGACGACTAGTCTGTCAGGCTTGCGGACCCGAAGTGAAGATAGAAGAAAAGAAAGAAGTAGGGGCGGAAGAGACGGTCAGTCGCCCCCTTGACTTTTGGGAAAAACCCCAGGCCTGCACAGTTTACAGCATAATCCCTTGAGTATGAAAAATACCAGGCCTATGGGTCCGGTTACATCCGGTCTATTATTCTATGCTACAGACTGCAGCGTTTCCCACACACAACGAAATTCATTTTTGCTCTGACAGCTACATTATCATTTCTAATAATCCAACAATTCTGACAATTTAGCATTCTATTCTATTTAATCTTTTTATTCTATCTAAACTGCTTAGCATTGTGCTTAAACTCTCTGAAATCGATAGACTGGTACAACAATCTAGAAAAATTCTCGAGATTCGATAAGATAGAGCAGCAATGCAATTCTCGATAGTCAGAAGATCTTGAAGGTGGATAAAATGAAGCAATAATCCTTTTCAATTTTCCGAAACGATCAGACCAAACGCTATTGCTATACTAACGACAGCAAAGAGGGTCTCCGGAGCTGTAGCCGGAGGTCTAAGGGAATCCAGGGAAGAGGAACGGCCGCGTTAAAATTCGAAGTGCCGAGTTATAGAATATATACATGAAATTAGACCGCAATCCCTTGATCCCGAACGAGGAATTCGAAACGCGGCACCGCAGCCCGAGTCCTTCCATTTATCGGCGATGGTCGAGGATTCGGATAGAAAGATCCGGCCGCGGAAAACTCCGAAAATAATCCGCGGAAATGAGCCCAACGCGGCTTCTCTGGGACGGATACGGGCCAGATATTAACATTTCATATTGCTATTTGCCGTAACGAGCGGCGATATTAATTTCTCTCCGTGTTATTAGCTGAACCGTCATTTTATATGCTCAATTTTCATCCCTGTGTACGGTTACATCGGTGACCTGAAAATATCCGTTTCTGCCATCGGGTGTAGTGTTATTGAAATTATGATTATTATTAAAGTTAGCCGGGTATCGGTCGACAGAATCATCATCGGCGCACTCCTGGTCCGTGTATACGACACGTTTAGTTAAATATTTTACACGACATTTGATAGATTATTAACTGGTTCGATGATAAACAATGTCCGATCCGAATGTCTGTGATTGAACGATTTATTGCGAGTGTCTTGTTTTATTGAACGATCGTTATAATGTCCCTCGGTTTATTCATCTCGTGTGAAAGCGTGTGGGACATTTTTCTCGATTCAGTGTAGAGCGGCGAAAATATTTTGCAAAATATTTTCTGTACGTTGCTGAAGGATCTGAAAACGTGTTTGATGTTCCGCAAACAGGGGATTCGGTACATGTTTGTTTCCGATGCGAAGGGTTTTGCGGTTCGTAAAGAAAACTAAAATATTTGGATTAATATGTCTGTTAAGTTTTTTCGAGCGGAAACAGTTGGTCCAACATGGAATTCTTTTGCAGTAGATTCAATGTTATATGTTTTAATTCGAGTCAGCGAGCTCGTATGTCTGACAGTTTATAGTCACTACTACTTTCTGAAGTACTTACGACAAAATAGTGTAATACAATAGACCGTGGATTTTACTTGAATAATTTTAATAAGCTCTGAATAATAAATGAATTTAAAGACGCATCAAATCCGCGGTCTACTGATATATCGCTGTGGTCACGCGCATTTTTAAACGTTCCAGCAATGATTCCTGTTTCGAGTGATATTTCCCCTGCGCGAAAGAGTCATATCGACCATGTACCAATCTATATGAATGGTTACGGATTATATACCTCGCCACTCTTCCCAGTCTTCTAGCAGACACCAATGTCTTTCCGGAACGTTGCGTCCAGGTTCCATTAGCGAGATCAGCCCCTCTGCTCAAGTAGCTGATCGTCGAAAAGTAAAGTGAAACCGAGCCGGTCAGCCGAACACGGATCGTCGATAAGTGTTTCCTCACCTCAGATGGACTTGCCGGTCGATGAAACGAATCAATTGGGCGGCTCGAATTCTTCATTTCTGTCGAAAACGTTTATTTCCTCGATATCCCCAATTCCTCCTCACTTCACGCGTTGGTAGAACAGAATTGAAATTTCATGGACATTAATCGAATATTATAGTGACGCTTTCACGAGGGTGTTACGAGTACAGAATAATCCTGTGGGAATCTACATAAATTAGGCTAACTTGTAAATTTCCGTTGAAGTTTACGGCCGCACTCGCGTTTTCACAGAACATTAAAGAATTAGAAAAGTTTTTTGAAGAGCTTTTAGGTGTGAAGAAATAATGGCGCGAGGCGCCTCGTAAATTCGGAGGCTGGCGCGAACTGTCTCAAAGCATTTCCCTGTTCATCTTGATAGTCGAAACTCTCCGACGAATACACGTTAATGCTATAATACTAATCATTATTCATGGCTAGCACAATATGCAACAGTATTTACAAACTAAATGCAATATCGCGTGCTAACAATCATCATGACAAACAGTCGAATTCATTACACGTTATTTGATTATAGTACCGATAGCAATCGTGCATGCTGCATTTGCAAAATTTTAGTTCGATCGGTGCACCAGCTTTTCGGAGATCGGAGCAATTATTTCGAAATGAAACCGTTTGATTCCGTTTATTTGCGTTTATTCGTGAAATCAAAAATAATATATATATATATATATATATATTTATATATATATTTCCCTTAGGGTTACAATTCTAATATTATATAAATCACCATTTTTCCCTGTTTCGCTCTTAACCTCTATCCGAAATCAAAAATAATAGTCCCTTTAGTTACGAAAAATGCCAGATGACAATTTTGAATCTCTGAATCACAATAGACCCCTAATGCCTCTGGAGGTTTGGGGATGAGAATTTGATTTGGTGGTTTCCTCGATAGAAGCTGGAAATTTTCTTTTACCGAAACGAAGCCGGTCGAATTCGAACGGGAGCGGAAACGGCGTCGGGTCGCGTCGAATATTTCACTCGATTAACCAATTTCCGGGCAGGGAGTCCACGGATTCTCCGGCGACGGCATTATGTCAATTTCCGTTTAAATATGCCAGCGTCTATCGACTCTGTGTTCGCGGGTTCCGTCGCTGACCGAAATTCCCGGCCCACTTTCGACCGCCGCAATAAAAGACAAACTCGACGTCGTCTTAAGCTCGTCGTGGCACAATCCAGCATAAACAATTTTTCCATAGGATCATTCCAAAGAGAACTAGAGGGGGGTTGTTGCTCGCTCGCTTCGCGAGCTTCGCGAGTAGGGTTGTTGAAGCTCGCGGGTAGGACTGCTCTTGCGAGAGGGTTAGTGGTACGCATTGCTAGTGGGACCTACAGCTATTAATCCTTTTTTTATTTCGTGTGTAAATCTCCACGAGCCACACAAAGAACTTCCCGATTTTACGTTTTAAGAGGATTATATGTTTTCAGGGAAAGTGATTATAACACTGTATTGGGCATATAGAGTATGCCCAACCACATGACGTATGTAGTCTTTTGAATTTAAAAAAAAAATGTATCTAAATATATATACATATATATAGTTACGTTTGCTTCTTCAGTGGATACGCCTCTCGTATAAATTGCAATGTTGAATCAGCTCCTTTCGAAAAAAAAACTAAAAAACTACTTGACTAAAATGGACCAAAATCTAATCAGCTCTAAGTTACAGCGGGGCACATCCATTGCATCATTCATTATTCTGATCGCGTTGTTACTTTTTCAGAAAACGTTAACGAAAAATTTGATACCATAGAAACCGACATACGCACGCACACACACACACACACACACATACCGACATTTTGATAAAAATAGTCTAAAATGACTCCAATGACCATGAAACGTGAAGATCTGCTAAAAATTCGATTTTCGATTTTCGGAGTAATTACAATAACTTCCCTATAAATCGGGAAGTTGATAATTACAATAACTTCCCTATAAATCGGGAAGTTAATAATTCCTACTTTAACTTCGCAGAATTTTTACAAAGACCCTGTTAAAATACGAACTAGACAACTGAAGGTGTTCTGTTCTAACGATTTGTTCAAGTCTAAAGGACTCTACCAAGTTCAAACAAATTCTTTCTAAGAGGATCTTGTAGACGGAAAATTTCTCTTTACAGCAAACCTTGATAGATCGCAGTGCGATTTTTTCCCGCGAAGTTGCAGCAGTTCAAAGACCCGCAACAAATTTTCTAAATTCAAGCGACTCTACTAATTGTTTCAGGGAGTGGCTAGTCTGACAAATTTTTTCCGGAATTTATTTTTAAATGTTACCTTTAGAGGGAAGTTTCTCGGAAGAATCACTGATGCGAGAATAATTCTGATTACCAGAAGGGAGGCAGAAGATGCAGATTTGACATGCAAGTGGTTGTTAACTCGGTGCCGAAGTTGGTCGGTAGAAAACAAGGTGCAGGGTGACGGGGGAGGTGCATCGAAGGGACGCTTGCATCGGTGCACAAAGGCCGGCTGCTGGTGCAGTGTGTTGGACCTGAAAACGTGGACGTGAACGCAGACGATCCGATCGATTCCCTTTCTGTGTTCCCCGAGCGCAGCAGCTTCCTTTATTCCAGTTCGAGTGGAGGGCATGGTCAAAGATTGACGGGGTTCGATAAAACGGTGAGGCCGATCCGGCGCCGTTCGATAAGCTCGAACTGCTACGAAATACTAATTACCAGGCGTGACTTAGAATCACGCGGCCTGGGGGAGGGGTATACATCCGCTAGGAATTTAATTAAGTGCTTACGCGAAATAATGAGCGGTCGCTCACCGTGTCGTCGGCATCGTCTGCGAAATTATCCCTTCAACTGTTCGGTAGTGAATGGTCTCGTTAAACGACTTTTTAGTGCCCATTAATTAGCACGAGAAGTGTGACAAATTCCAAAAGAGTTAGAGCAAAAAAAAATTCGCTATTAAGCTAATTATACAGATGCCACTTCGCTGAAGTTGCAGCTTCAATTGACGAAAGCTCGCGTATTCGATTACACGTGGAACATGAAGCATCTTGATCATGAAGTTCTTGCAAACAATCGCAAGAAACAGGTTTCCCAGAGCAATCTGGCGCGTGCGATGCTACGCAGGTTGGATTCCCCATTCGAAACTTATGGAAGCTCAATATTTACTGGCGCAACCGGCCGACGAGTGTCATAAAACTTGGCATGAGTGAACGAGGTCGCGGTCTCTTGGTGATCGACTGAAAATTCCCGCGAAATTTCGCTCAGGATCGTTGCATCACCGACCTAACAGTCTCCTCGTTCGCCTTCGATGCTCCTATCGAAATAAAATTCCAATCAAACATGCCCATTCTCTGACGAGTACCATACAGAATCTTCTGAGCACAATATTACCTGACAAAACATAATAATACAGACGATCGCGTGTACACTGCATATTCGTAAACATTACATTCTGTTCAACGAAGTATTAACTTCTACATTAAAGAACTTCTTAATCCAATGTTTCCTCTTCTTTTTCCGCCTGTAAAACAATAAAAAAAAATATCGGCATACTTGAAAATTCACTGTACGAATTGCAAACACAGAAACAACAAATAGCCTCCCGTTTATGCAACGAACGTTAAGCACGCCGACAGAACCAATTACGCGGCGTACTGGTAAACAAGTTACACAATCGAAACTGTCAGCTAAAAGCTGGCAAACTGTACAGCTAAACAATGGCACCGATAACGAGCAGTGCTCATCCGAGGAATCATTCTCGAGCTTAAAGTTACTTATCGTCGAGCAGACCACTTGGACGCTCGGCTGGAATAATAGCCAGGTTGGTAGCCGTCGAAACCGGCAGCGTTAAGGTGAGAACTTTATCGGGAATACAAGTTTAAGATCACCTTAGCCAATCAAGGTTTAGATTAAGGAAGATGTAGTCTCTTGGCTCCGGTTTCCATGACTACGGTCCCCCCATTTCTGTATCCTCCTTTCTGTCCTTTCCCAATAACGCGACCCATCTTATCTCTTCCCACCCCCGCGGCCCCGGTTTGGCTCTGCCCCCTCTCCGTCGCCGCTACCCGTTGCACTACGTCGTTGACTTCGGGCGAGAAAAGGTCACCGGGTCGCCCATTACAAAATCGTTCTTGACTCGCATTCTACGATCGCGAGGCATAATTACCCCGTCGCGATTCCGGGAACCACGTCGTCGCTCTCCTATTCATTTCCGCGAAGAATACTCGCGAGACTCCGCAGATATTCCCCGTGTCGCACCTGCCGCTGCGAGCAGACATCGGAAACAGGTGTACCTACAGGAGTCTATAATACTAACCGGGCTGGGTTATTACTGTTCCGACCGTAGAACGAAATCCCACTGGAATTAACACTAGACGGGTTTTAATACTTCCAACCATTTGCAGTCCCAGCTATTTCGAATCGAAAATTAGACATTTCAATAGCTCCATTGTGTACGATTCCTTTCATCGATACTGAAACGTGTAGTCATTAATTAAATGTATTTTATAGTAGCAACTCTAAGGGTTAATTCACGACTATTCAGATTGTAAAGTTGCATCCATCAGGAATTATTCGACTTTATATCTTTGAGTACATATTATCAGAAAATCACTGAAAAATGGATAAACACGTTCTTGTTATTTTTATACACTATTAGAATCTTTTCCAAAATCCTCGTATAGAAATACTCTCCGCAGCCACTGTAAGTTTTTATCTGGAGTTAGGCGTTTAACTGGGATTACCCATCGAGCAGAGCGGCATTGTGTAGAGCCGGGATCGGAAATCCTGGACTTCCGCTATATTTCCCATTCATTCTGCGCTTCCCGCCGCTAATGGGCCGTGTTTTTAGAAAATTTCGCTGCCGCGACGGTCCGCCGGAAAAAGTTTTACGCGGTCCATCCTCTCCCGTCGTGTATTCATTTCGCGACGATGGTCCATGGTCTACGGCTGCCTGTGTCTTCATCCCCTTGTTCTCGGAAAAATGTTGAGGCACTCGATCTCGATTCTTTCTCTAAGTGTACCGTGAATAATTAATTAATTCCCTGCAGTAGACATTCTTTGAAATTATTTGCAGCCCAACGCGGGGTGGATTGCGCGTTATGCCATGCGTATGGATTATGATACTTGAGACTGTGGATATTTGTGCGAACGTTATATTTTAACTGGAATGAGCGAGAAATTTATTTCGACTGAAATGTTCCCACAGGAAAAATATTTCTAGTGGATTGCTGAGTATTTTGTATAAATAGATTTAGCAATGTTGCTATAAGCGTCGTGACTATTTTACTCGGGATTTATACGAACAAACTGAGTGAACAAGGTTACCAAAAGCAGAAACATTTTTCTCAGCCCACCGTTATTTCCGCGAACAAATAAATGGAACCTGGAACACCGTATCACCAATTCATGATCCATTTACAATTCATGCGGTTGCATTTTGCAATTCTTTATTCGCGGCTCGTTTCCGCACGACCCGATACGTCGCGTCGCGTCGTCCTGCAAACAAAACGTTCCCGCGATTCCCAATCTCGCGTTATCTTCTCAGATTGCATTTCTATTTCCTGGAACGTCTTGCGCCGACCAAATTCTTCCGCCGCGGCGTTCGCGGTGCCTTTGTGTCCTTAGAGGAGGTCGACTTCCGGCGCGTACCGTTCGATATATCAGTGTGAAAACGCTGGTGACTCCGTGTCGCGCCATTTCCACCGGCGAATACCGCTTGGAAATAGTCACAATGCGCTGGGAAATAGTCGGCAACAGAATTCCAGGTACACGCGAACTTGCTATTTTCGTGTCCCTGAAGCGAGGTCCTTTTCGCCGTGTGATTTGCTTCGAAATTCTTTGCACTTAATAATTTCTTGGCAACGTCTACTTACAAAATCCTGTTGAAATGATAGGATTTCTTCCCAGAATCTACCACAGCTATCAACTTGACATTTGTAGAGCATCTAGAGAATCTTGAAATATCCCATTGAAAAAAATTACGCAACCCAACGCTTGCATACCCCATGTGGACTTTTTATCTTTGATCTAGATGATGCTCTGGAAATCCGGATGTAGATCGAATTTCAAAAAAGCCCTCGGCTAAAACGCGTGTCGCCCTTCGTGGTAAAAGCACACTTCCAACTCGATCGGTCAAATGGTTACTGAGAAAAAGGAACATGAGGTTCGTTTATTGTGCACCGAAAAGTTCCCACTGCACTTGAGGGTTTTAAAGGCGCGAAGAAGATTGTTTAAAAATGAAAGATAAACAGGCATGTGCACAGGTGTGTCGCAACTGCTTTCCTGATTTCGACGGAAAATGGCTGGCGATCAGTGGTGCAAATTAACTTGCGCCGCGACCGAAACAAAAGGGTGAAAACTGCACGAAGCCAAGGCACCGCTCGAAAAGTTACCATTGCGCTTCCTCCATCGCGTGACAGCGGCTGCACAAAGGCTCGCTAGCCGAACAATAACGTAGGCCGAATACACGTCGCCCATTCAAGACAACGAAATCGAGCAACAAAGGGCAGCGAACAACCGTAGGGAAACGCCGAATCGCATGGCTCGCCGAGATTGCGTGAGCGAAACAACTGTGCAAACATTAACCCCATACGAGTCCCGTTGAACCCTTTACGCATTGACCCCATAGAAGTCATCGCTAACTGCGCTAAAGAACTACTCGAAGATTGATTGTTGCAACATTAATGTCACTAGTTTGTATTCAAGCGGAGTAAATTCAAGAAATTTTTCCAGTAATGAATAATGGTCACAGTAATTTTAATGTTGAATTAAATGTAGTATGCAGTGTTGACGGTCAGGGTGGTAGAGGTGTGTCGGTGTACTTTATTTTAAATCCTACCTTGTGTTATCTTTCTTCCTTCAGGAAGCTTAGTGTATTTTTAAATATTCTCGGTGTAAGACCATTTTTTATGGCACTTTCATGGTTTATAATCTTCGCGATTAATCGAGGGTAGTAAAATACAGGATAACGCTGGCTTTATGACCACTGGGTGTAGTTCATATAAACTATTCTTCTTCAAGCTGATAAAGTAGAGTAACGCTGTTCGGTACATCCAATTAAATAGGGAGACGTAATTTCTGAAATTATAAGAATTCAGGATCGTAGGGTAACAGGATTTTCAGTAGAAATTATGGAAGTATAATTTAAATAGCTTGTGTACTTTAACATTTCATTAGCTGACAAACGAAATTTAGAAGTTTTTAATTCTTTTTACGACACTCGAAAGTTTTTGGGTTTGCACGACATTCTCGCGAGTATATTAATGTTGATAGTTTAATAAGCGTGCATTTAAGAAAGTTAATGTGCGCTTTGCTTGAATATATAATGGAATTAACTTAGAAGGTAAGCCGGAGAAGGTAAATGGTGATGAATGTGTCTTAGGCGATGCTGTGTCTCGCAATCTCGACCAACTTTTCATCGTTATTCCTGTCAAAAGCTCCATAATTTATACTTTACAGACGACTGGGTAAATTTATACGAATGCCATATTCTGTCACTGATAATATAGTACAATAATAAAGTTTACTCACCTGATTATAGCAGGATTCTTCCTCGAAGCAATTTTATGATCCCCGCAGGAATTTTCAAGCTTCTCAGGATTTAAATCAAAGCTGAGAGATATAAAATTGTGATAGGGGCAATTAAACTGAAAAGTATTCACGATAAATGTCGAAAATTCATGCCAACATTCGTCTTGATTTTGAATGCGTTCTCATATGAATTTTTTAACGTTTAATGGCTTAAATTAAAGCTAAAAGGTCGCTCCTGATAATAGATGATTTTAGGTCTGGAGAAATGGTTACTTCATACGCGAGTCAATTTATTAAATAAACATTCCCTCATCAGTAACATTTCTCTATTTCGTTATCTTCAGCATTCAGTGTTTCGCATTTCTCCACGATTCTGCTGTCTCTCATTTCCCTATTCTACGAAATAGAATGCACCGAGAACCCTGGAGCATTTCCCGAGTATTCCCACCGAAACACACTCGACACTCCCTTTCCTCGGCTTTTACTCGACACAGTTCCTTGAAAAAAGCCATTCTACATCCTCGACTCGACAGCTTTCGTTTCGCATGGGAGGACGCCGTTTACCATTTACCGTGAACCTTAACTACGATCGATCTCGACGAGACTCTGCGAGAGATCGCCTACTCCTTGACCGGGATTTTCGGTCATTTCGAATACGCAGTAGTTCGCATACGTCCTACCATGAATACACAACATGCAAAATATACAATTCCATTCACATATTCACATATTAAAAAGTCCCGAAACATTTTGAACACATTCTTTCTCCTATTCTCAATATTCCAACAATATGCGATGGTCACGCAGACAGATCAGTCAAAACGAAAATTTTCCTAGCATCAACAGCGCCTAACAAATGAGAGTTGCTTTCCAAATAAATACTGGAAACGCGATTAAAAAATCCCGAATCATTTTAAACACGCTGTTTCCTTCCTTCTCGATATTCTAACTATAGGGGATGACCACGTAGCCAGTTACTCACAACGAAAATTTTCCTAACATCAACAGCTCCTAACAAACAAGGGTAGATTTCGAAACCAATGCTGGAAACGCGATTAAAGAATCCCGAATCATTTTAAACACGCTGTTTCCTTCCTTCTCGATATTCTAACAATAAGGGATGGTCACGCAGACAGATCACCCAAAACGAAAATTTTCCTAGCATCAACAGCGCCTAACAAACAAGGGTAGATTTCGAAACCAATGCTGGAAACGCGATTAGAAAATCCCAAAGATAGGAGGCCGCACATCGATTAAATTACATCGGAAGCCGCAGCGCCCGATAGCAATCGCCACCCCGTTGACCAGAATATCCGGCCGATCCCGCTCTCGATTAGAATCGTCCGGACTTTCCATCAGGTTGGACTCGGTCCACGGTCGTTCCATGAAATAACCCATCCTCGTAAACCACCTCTTCGTCATCTTATTCCGGAGCGGAGAAAACAGGGATACGCGACGGGAGCCGTACGCGGAACACGTGCGAAACGTGTGTCAGCGAAGCGACACCAGCGCTCGCTGCGAGATTTCCGCTTCGAACTCTCTCCGTCCCTCCGCAACCCTCTCGCGCAACCCCTCGGTCGGCCGTGTTCGCTGCGTTTCATTCGTATTCCGACACCGTGTCCCGGCCGCTTTTCCATCAACGTTGTTAAGCGCCCGACCGGGACACTCCGCGCCCGCGAATGAAATAAAAACCATCGCGGGGGAAAAAACACCGACACCATTTTTTTTTTTACGGATACTTGATGCTTTACTGGCGACGGACGCGAGGACTACCGGTCCCACGCCATACTGACCGCCCGAATTTAAATCCGAGATATTCGCCACGCTGTAGTTCGAGAAATCGCTGATCCAGTCTGCCGTCGCACAGTGGTCTAGAAGTCAGTTCTAGCGCGAATAAATTAAAAATACCAATTAACGTAAATCTGTTAAAATTTATGCTTGTATGATAGTTTGATATGTATACTACATTAACAAAAGCATAATTAGTAAATCACATCACCGTATTATTGTTAAACAAGACCGTGAACATTCCAGTAAACACATTTCGTTTTTCTGCTTTGGTCAATAGTTACAAATTATAATCTCAAAATATCGAGTTCTTTGTTGAAGTGCGCATAAATTGTATTAGTATCTTGTTATATATGATATTATTAGTATGGCTGTAACTGCAAATGGTAGGTTTACGTTTCCTTACACACTTTATGATATATTTTATGAACTGATACGTTTTAAGAAAAATTATTAAACTGGTCGTAAGTTTTACAAAATTTGCACGCATTTGCACGCGTTGCGAAGTATTTAATTTGAAAGCTTACTTCATCTTATTTTTCCGCGCACAATAATTTTTTCCGCGCACAATAATTTATTCGCGCTAGAACTGACTTCTAGACCACTGTGCGTTGCTCGGAGAGGATTAATTCAGTGATTTTTAGTTGTGGAGACGATCAGGTGAATTAAGACGGACTTGGCGGTGGCGAAAATTGTTTATAGTATACGGAACCCCATTTTATGTTTGCATAATGCGCATTACTTATTCAAGACAATCTGGTTTGCTCTTAAAACTTCTTTAACACTATTGGCAAGCAACAAGGGTGACCCTTCGAACACTAGACACGCATCTCCTCTCGAACTATGTAACAATGTAAGGTCCGAACGACTTCTAGGTTACTATGCATGAACATGAATTTGCTGACACAGTTATTCTGTGTTGAACTTGATGCACGGGATTTGTGAATGCGACCGTACGGAATGAGGCCTCGATTACAATGTATTAAATTTCTTTCTTGTGCAAGAAATTCGAAAATTGTATTTTGTTGGTGCGAAGGTAATGGTTGAATTCTTTGTGTCGTTATTATTTTAACGAGAATTTTCTTCCCGACGAATATTTCCATTTCTTGCATACGGTACCCACTTCGCTGCCATAAGAAGTCTTTTCACCCTGCTTCGAGGGTTTTCTAACAGAGTTGCCGCGCACTAAAGATTTCTCCCGACCCTTTCGCACATTTCTTCCAGGCCGTCGCTACTCTATTCTAGCTCTCTCAGACAAGCTGCAGTGGCATTAACCTAGAAAAGCTTCGGTTTGATCGTGCCGAAGCGGGCGTACCGAACCGACTGTCTGTCACGTTGATCCCTGTTTTCTCCAAAACGCCATTATTTCCGACGTCCGGCGCATCGATTATCCACTCTGAAACGTTTTCGCATCGTCGACAAACCGACCACGAGAACCTACTCGTCGAGAACTCTTTCAAAGAACCTATTGTTCGTTATTTAACCGGGAGTTTCGCTGATTCTCTCGCGATTCCCTACGCTATTTCATAATTCTACTTTTGCAATCTTCTTTCTATGTTTCGTTATTTCATTTCTGTATATCAATTCTACTTCGCTCGTACTTTTAGTCATCCAGATAAATACAACTCTCAGAGATGTTACATTCTCCTGCCAAGGGTTGATTTCTCAAAGAACAAGGAGGGACCAGTTCGCCTCCGCTTCAACGGTATCCTGTAAAGACCTGTAATCGGAGACAATGGCTCTCAATCACGGTACTCTGAACAGACTCGCCACGTAAAGGTTATCCTCATCAGGCTAGTATCTGGACTTGGGGGAGAGTACGAAGGTGGGGGATGAACGAGGGTGCGAAGTAGGCGGAGATTGGATGGTATAGGGAATAATTAGTGAAAGTGGCTTGTAATTTTTGCAGCTCCGGAAGCCAGTGTCGACTCTCTCGATCCCGGGGGCGATGAAGAACAGCGGCGGCGTTGCCGGTGGCGGAGGCATGGGTGGCGCCGGGGGTGTCGGCGGGGGTGCTGGTTGCGGTAGCGGGGGTGCTACCGGGACCGGCGAAGACGCCGGTATCGCCCTCGTTGGCTTCCACTCGGAGTATCCAGGGGGTGGCGGGTCGATCAAGGGCCCGTCCGGAAGCATTGGACCCGGGTCCAAGCACAAACCCAACGTCGGTTACCGGCTGGGCAGACGGAAGGCTCTGTTCGAGAAGCGGAAACGCATCAGCGACTACGCGCTCGTCATGGGCATGTTCGGCATCATCGTGATGGTCATCGAGAACGAACTGTCCAGCGCCGGTGTCTACACCAAGGTGAGTCTCCAACTTACATTTAGCCTGATAAACCCGACGAACCTGACTCTATCTATCTTTGCGTACAGAGCTACGAGTACGGTCAAGCGGTAGTTAACCCTTCGCACTCGAATATTATTATATTTGGAACAGTTTTTCAATTATTAAATTGTTCTGTATTCTAGAAATTGCTAGAAATTCGAATTTCATGGAAAGATTATCTTCTATCTTCTATCTTCTTCTTCTATATAAATAAAAATCAAATGCTGTTCGTTGGTAAGCGCGTCACTTGAGAACGGCTTGGACCGATTTGTCTATTTTTTTTTTAATGTTCTTAATAGTCCGAATAAAGTTTTAGGGAAAGCAAAATTGGAAAGTTGCCCAGAAAATGTAAAATTCGGGAAAAACTAAAAGTGCTTTTTGAATCATATTTCAATAGAACAAAAAGAACGTACGTCGCAGCTTTTAATCAATATTTCAATAGGAATTTACACATTTCAATAGAAATTTACGTTATCGACGTCTGTTCACAAACACAATAGAAATTTGGACAGGACAATGTCTGTCGGCTCAGCTAGTTTATTATAAAAAGCTTCACAATATACGTAACTTTCAACAATGATATATGGCAATTTATTAGTTCTCGTAAGAATATTCCGAAGAAACGACAATCGAATCTGTTAGATAATTCAACCAATATTTTATTTTCTGTAAAAATGTTTGGCAAGGCATTAGCTTGCAAAAAAAAAATAGTATGTAGTCCGTTACTTCTCGCAAAATATTTGACAACGTGTCTTTCAAGAATATTCGAGTATTTTTTTTATCGATCTCAGCCCGTACTGAGGGGATGGAAACGGTCTCCGAAGTTAGGGGTTGCAAATACATACATTCAGATCAACTGGAAACTATCATATCGAGAAAAAATTGATTGGGTAAGGATATTCCAAAAGCTGCATTTATTTAAACAACACGTTTCAATGCTTGTAAATGGACAACGCTGAGTTCCGTGATTTTGACAGGCTCGATCTAGTTCTCCAGGAATGATATTATCCGCGAATCAAAACGACCAACTGCAAGCAAAGAGTTTCGATTAAAGGAACAGTAAATCAGTATATACTTAAAGGAATATTTCCTTTGCAATTATGCAGAGCGGAAGAATAGCGATTTCGCGCGTCGATTACCAGTGTTCTTCGCGACGAGAGGAAGTTCGGATTTCGCGTTTTAGCGAGGGGTAAAAGTTTTAATGTCTTACGTCGAAGAGCAACAAAAGCTAACATCGACTTTTCATCAGCCGGGGCTTAATTGATTCAGCAGCCTGGCAAGAAGCTTCGGGCGTGTTCAGTTTCCATCTCGGTGTTTCTTATGCAAATCGGTAGCCAGGCCGAAACTTTTCAAAGTCGAGCCTCGGCCCGCGGCTATTAATGAGCGTAACAGAGATAGTAATAGACGGATCATCGTTCCACGGGATGCATTAACAAAGGCGTCGCGACGCTTGAATTGCGCGCGGGGACGAACGATGATCGGCGGGATGCACTGATCTCCGCGCTTCGATATTTGCCCCGATGGAACTCGCGCACGATAAAAGTTTGCACACGTGATTCCGATGCAAATGCATTGGGGTCGACGGTGTTCGTTTACGTGCACCGCCGAGCATAATTTCACCATGCAAATCGAAACCGATTCGTTGCAACTGGACCGGCGCGCCAGTCACGATTTTCTGGGAACCGAGATACCGGACGCCGTTATCGTAGTAATTACCTGATAGCCGTAAATTGACTACTATGGAGATGCCATTATAATAAACTTTCGCTGTCTGCAAATGTTTTCGAGGTAGGTACATTGGTCGACAGAATTTGGAAACTAATGGAATAGGGATCATAGCGAGTTTATCTTAAACGGGGCCATTTCATTGTATCAGACGTATTCAGAATTAAAAGAATAGAAAATTTTTAATTTCGACAAAAATAATAGTACTTAACTTGGACAAAATTTTGAATTACTACCACAAAAGCTAAATAGAAAAATTGTTACGAAGCGAAGTAAATAAACGCCTTTTTCACTCCGGACTGTGTCACTGAAAATTGAATACGAAATGCCTAAAACAATGTTTCACCGCGGATTTACAATCTCCGCTGAAATATTCATATAATTCTGCACTATTTGGAAACCGTCGACTCGCTATATCGTAACAAGAGGAATATTTTTCGCAAATATTTTCCCGGTGTAACAAGATGCATGATTCAGAAATGTTCATGTCGAACGACGAATTCGACCGTTCCTGTCCATCAATTCAACACGTTTTTCCGAGGGCTGTGTGCCGGAGAGAGGGGGAGGCTGTATCGAACAACCGTAAGATAAATTGAGAGATTCGCTGCTCGAGATTCGTTTTTTTCCCAGCAATTCTGCGAAATGTGCAACGCTGCGGACCTAACGTGCCCGCTTGAAAAATGACATACTAATCGACCGTTAGATCAATATTCTGAACGTTAAATAGTTCAACAGAAATACTGAATATATAGTTTGAGACCTATTAGACAATACTAGATTGTGGAGCTCAGGAATAAAAATATATTTCGACTCCTAATAATTTTAATAAATCGAGAATACATTTTCTGGTGTTCTTACACTTTGTACTTACGTTTGTTGTTCTTACATTTCTTCCGTCAGCGCAGAAGAATTTTTACAAAAAGTTACAGGAATGTATCTAGTTAAATTTCAAGATGGTTCTTCGATATTAAAAACGAAACGAGACGGGGCCGAAAAATCAGTTCAGAACTTACCGATAAGAATCTGTCGGAAAGCATACAGGAATGTTTGCAGGCCGGCCGACGCGATTTTTTCGCGTCGATTTGGCCCGCAGCTCTCTCTACAAACGAATTTCCGCACGAGGCCGGAGCGAAAACCAAGCGGAAGACGGAGCAATATCTTCGGGGCAAGTCGTCGGAGGGGCGGGGGCAAGGGAAATAAGATCGAACGTCAGCCGCGCGAGTCGAGCCGATACGGTTTCTAAATAGAAGAAGAAAGAAAGGAGGAAAGAGCTCGGCAAACACCGCCTTTGAAGTTGACGCGTGCGATCGGTAGCGACCCCGCCGCCGCGCCGCCATTTCGCTTCTTCCACGGGCTCGTTAATGCGATTTAATTCACTTTTTTTTCACCGAGGATCCAAGATCCGCTTTCCTCCGGAATCCCTTTGAACGTTGGAAAAACTTTCGTTCGGCCGCGTAACCGAATACTCGGGGACCAGGGTTGCTGGAAAAAAACGTTAATGACTATTGTGCTCGTGTGCTTTTTGCCCTTAGAGGGTGAAGAACGGTGGGAGGGGGGCTGTTTGTAAATTAGTCGGCTTCCGTGTCAGAATCGGCGTTTCCTACCAAGAAAAATGATTCTTCTAACGTTCAGACAATTTCGATACGTTTTATCGTCTTCAACATTTATTTGCGACACATTTTTGCAAATTGTTTCTGTAGTTCAGTCTAAGTATTAACCCTTTGCACTCGAAGCTATTTTAACTCGAAAATTAAACGTTTCTTCTGACCTACAATATTTCCATTCTCTATGATGTTTTAAAGTTGATAAATATGAAATTGATATAATACCTCATACAATACTTAAATGTGTAGTAATTGGTTAGATACCGACATATCTGATAGTGTAAACAATTATTTAAATAATAGTACAGCAATTTTTAGTGGCGCCTCATTTTTGTAGAACAATCTTCCGGATTAATCGGAATAACTAGAATTACTTTATTAGATAGGATGAAAATTTGCGAAATATTCTTACCGCAGAGATGTCATTGAATCCTAGAAAGAGAATTTAGAACGCACAGGTTTCATTAAATGTTTAAACGTAAGCGCGAATGTACTTAAATTTTCCAAAATAAACGGAATAAGAGTAGAATAATTATTTTAGTGGATAGATGAAAGTTTGCCATATATTCTTAGTGCGGGAACGTCATTGAATCTCAGAAAGAGAATATGAAAGGCACAGGCAGAGCTGTAAATAATTAAATGTGAAAATGCGCCTCGGAGAATGCGCTGTGTTGTTTTATTGGAAATCTGGTTAGTTAGGTAAGAGGATAGTACAGGATGTAAGTTCCCCTTGTGTAACTGATCCTATACAACAGTACGTGACTTGGGGAGAAACCAGTATGTCTTATATTTCGGTGGCACATCCGAAGCTTCGGTCTCTGCGGCCGATAGAGGCTCTCAGGATACTTGGACTTTTTGTTAGGCCTTCCGGCGATGGCATGGTGCATAGACTTTGCACGTTATGCAAGGATTAGGATCACCGGATGCCGGGCGTCTTCCTTGTAGTAACGTGATAAAAATAGGTCGGGAGTGCTTTTACCCTGGCCCATGATAGAGATTAAAGGATAGAGGTGATGCGCTATCGGCGAACCCAAATTGACTCGCGAAAATCTCCGACAAACAGAAAAAATCCTTATCGAACCAATGTCGAGCATCTCAACTTACCAGACAACGGATCTCTGTCAGCATTCACTGCACGTGCGAATATTTTTCTTTCATTCATAGACAAAAAAAATCTTCAGTGGAAAAACATTTTTACCTTACTTTGATATCTCGTTTCTAATTAAAAGAATCTTTCAACTAATGGAAGAAATGTTTACCTTACTTCGACCTCCATAAAAATGATTAAACATGAAATATAATATTTCAATTTTATTTTTAGCACGAAGAATTTTCTAGCCAATGAGCGAAATGTTTACCTTACGTCGACCTCCATAAAAATGATTAAACATGAAATACAATATTTCAATTTTATTTTTAGTACTAAAGATCTTGATTTTTTTTCTATCATTGTTTCTTTATGAAAGAGGTACCTTTTCGCTAACGCGTAATTACGGTTCCTTTAAATTACGTCGGTGTACGAAACTGTGAGAGGTGATATTAATTGGAGTTGTAGATATGAATTTTACGTGCGTAAATGCGCCACGGCGCAACTGATTAATATTGAAATCGAATCGGTCTCGCAGAACGCATAAACCAGATGAATTCCTCCGCGATCTGAATGCTTGACGTAAATTTCTCATCGGGTTTTCTGAGATGCAATTGCAAGGAACGCGGGCCTGAGCAATGATTTATCAACGATACGTCGGAATCGTGTTCGGAATTCAATTGGTTCGACGCCGCGCCGGTGGCGGTGCAGACCGTCAATTGAGACCTCGTACATGCATATTTTTAATTTTTATACCGTTTTTATTTTTATCGTTCCCCATCGCGGTAGTTATTCAATTCATTTTATCTCATTCTTCTCAGCAATTTATGCTATCGACCTGTAATCTAAATCAACGGATTTATCCGAGCGTTAAACCGCCGCCGGTTGATCAATAACGGGAAACCGACGGTTCGTCTATCGGAGTTATTTTTCCCGATTATTAAACGGCGAATATTTAAAAAGGACTCGAGATCGATTCCCCACGTATCATTTATTATGCACAAAAAGTATTTCCGATTCGGATGAGGCGTTGCTGCGAGCTACATTTATTTCGAGCATAGTACTCTAATATCGTAAAATCCAAAAGGTCCAACATTTTCTCTCTCGAATTTTTTTGCGCTCCTACAAGGATAATTAAGTCCTCCAGTCGATCATCCTGTTTATTTACGAGCGGAGGCCGGAAAGAGAAGAGAACGAGTGACGAGCATGAGTCGGTCCTCGCTACACGAACGCCCTAAATATAATAACGAACTCACTCTTCCATAAAACAGCTGACCTGAAAACTTTGGGTTTGATGGATTTGTCCTTCTCCGACGATATACGAGTCCAGGCTCACGATCCCGACGAACTTTTACAGCGTATTTAATGGGGACGAAGGATAAAAACCGCTTCTTCCACGGGGATTATCATTTTCGCGGGATCCGAGCCGATGAGATCGCGAAGGGCCGGGACGAATTCATCTGCTCGAGATCCTTAATCCCTCGTTACGATCATTCTCCTCAGGATTCTGAGATTTATCAGAGCAAGATTCCAGGACTCCCTCCTTCGTTCTTCGACCTCCTTTGCAACGACGAAGTTGCATTTTCCGCGCAAATATTGGGTTTGTTAAGATCTACACATGGAAGAATAAATAGAAAACGCTGTCTACGGAATAGGCAAACATAAATATTTTAGGCAAACAAACGCGACGATACTCGGTGGGACGTTATCACACAATGTGGACTCTTTATGGCTTTTTAACGCTTTAGCCGATAAAATGGGTATTGTTTTTAAATCACTGAGACGTTGTGAGAAGGCAAAATTAATTCATAGAAATTCTAATGCATTTACGATGATACTGGATACGCCCAATTTAATGCAGTGGTCATATTAAAAAGATCTATAGCGCATCGGTGTATTAGGTTCAGGTTAATAAGATAATTATGTAAGGAGGTTTGACACGTCAATATCCTTTGCTCACTCGTAGGAAACTGTTTATTTAACCAAAACTCATGGTAACATGGATTTGTTAACAAAATGCTAACGCAACGTATAAATCAATAATATTATATGTAACAGTTTAAATCAATAACAGGTAAATATATAAGTAAATACATTTAGTCATCTACATGGTGGTACAAATATTTTTACAATTCGGTCATCCTGGCAAATTAATCGTCCTCGATTAAATGTATAGATACGATAGAGAAAATACTAAACCTTAAAAACTTAACTAAACATAATATTATAAAATTAAAACATTCTTACGTTAGAAAATTTTTTAACAGCATACTATGATGAAGATAAAATGAAAAATAGTATGTAAACAATTTGGCAGAGTAAAGGTTTGTTTCATCTCGGTTTCCGGATGCCTCGAGTTCGAATTGAGGTTAGTATACTCCGCCTCGGATTTTCCGCTGCAATGCAAAGTTCCGCGCGTAAATGACTAGTTCGGTATTTTCTATTTTCACGTTTCCATGCCCCATGATAATCCCTTCGTCAACTTATCCCGGCATCTTAAAGTTGTTTGCGCGCGTCTAACGTAAGCCAGATTCAGAAAGACGCGTCCCGAATTCCGGATCAAAGCTAATGCATTCTGTTACTTTGTGGACCACGTTTTCTGGCCTTGATTGAATTTTACGGAGATACGCCGCGACAGCAACGTCGGGCCCGCCTCTTTGGAATTACCGACTCGGTTTTTGCTCGATATATTATACAATGCATTATGCATTTTTAATTTTTCGTTGCCCCGGCTCGACCCCGTAATCGTCCGATAATTAAACCGCTCGAATAACTCATCCACGATGCGACATTTTCCGGTTTCATTTAAATGCTAAACCTGATTGCCGAACTGGTTTCTTGTTGATAACAAAAACGATTTGGATCTCTTGTGAAAGTCGAGCGATAGCAAAATCAACCCGTAGCAGTCGAGGGGTGACACAGTGTCACCACTAAAAATTGCAGTACTATTATTCACAATATTGTTTACACGATTATATCAATTTCATATTCATAATATGGAGAAAATTATATACAATGGAATTATTCTAGGTCGGAAGCAATGTTTTAACTTTCAAGTTAAAATAAACTCCGACTGGAATCGGTTAATATACCTCTTGTCCAATCGAATAAAAGTTGAACAACAGATTAAAAATGTCCGATAAATTCCTGGAGAATCAGCAAGTGTTTGAAAAAGCGACGCGAAGAACTAACGATGTAAGAAGATTATGATCTCCGCAGAGCCGGGGCGACAAATTAATACTTCCTGCCACGGGGTGGAAAGTTGAGGGAAGGGTGGGGGGGATGGGGGAAAATTAATAGAAAAGCGTCTAGTCGTGTGTGTGTGTGTGTGTGTGCCACTGCACGCGATCCTGGCGCCGGAGTGAGAGAGAAATATAGTGACTAAGATAGAGATAGAGAGGGATCCAAGGGACATACGCCAACGAACATGAACTAGTTACTTAAATCTACCGCTGCCACCCCCTTCGTCATTGGCAGAGGGCCAATGATACGCGCCGCATGTGGCCGCTACCAATCTACCGCAGTTATCTCCGGAATCTGATATAATAGTACGCGATACCGTGAACTTTCCGTCCATAAATGGCATTCCTTCTAATTCAAGGGGTATCTGTTCACTGTCAATTTCGCGGTTCACGCTGATTTCAACATTCGGCGCACGATGCTGTAACGAGTCAAAGGGGCGAGTATACTCTGTTAGATTACGCTTGTTAGCTCACCGAGAACGTTTATGCCCGTACTATCCCTGCCTCTTTTCACCGTCCCAAAGAGACCTACATAATTCGTTGAAGTTACAATTGATTTCGAAAAATTGTAGTTCGCGCGAAAAATAAACGTTATGCATTTATTTATTATTTTATGCAAGAATTGAAAGAAAATAGCTGAAGTAAAAAAATATATTTTCAAGCGTATCGTACCGTGACCATCGTTCCAGCCAGCCCCCGTTTATGTACCAGGGTTGTAATTCATCTGTGAAAAAAAAAACGCCAGAGTAGATCTTTCTGAGGGCTCATAAACCCAAGGACTCATTTTATCGGTATTATTACGTGAAAATGTTTATTACTATGAAAGGGCAAAAAGTTTTATTATTTTTTCCATTATCGGAATTATTACAGAGATGGGTATAAAATGGAGTGCTATCATTAATGTCGTTATATACAAGGGGAAACAATGAAATTTTATTCGATGGTAGTTCGGGTTCGAGTATTAATAAATTCCTTGGCGCTTATGGAAACCTACTTGCAGCCTAATCCAGTCAACTTTTCAAACTCGGAAGCTCTCGAGCCCGTAATTCGTTTAACGCCGTGTCATATTGAGAACAGTAATTATGACAGGTGGCTAATGTTATTAGAAAGTGGGGCTTGTCAGCCGGTTCGTTAGAAGCGAAGCCCTATGGCATCGGGTAGATCAGAAAGTTGGGGTGTTATCGTCAAGTACTGCGACCGAACTGACAGATTGCGCTTGAACTTTCGTACCCGCATTTTAGGAGCGCTAACTCGCTGGTTGGACCACTCACTGTAGAAATTTTTAAAGTAACAAAGCATGTTACAAGTACATTGAACGTATGAATTTTATACAAACAATCGCCATGAAATTCCCTCTTATTTCCAACTTAATAGAATCCTGAATGGTTCGGACTTCCAGTTAATTTCTGTTCGTTCGAGCAGATAATTGAAAGTATGACGTCCCTACAGGAATTCATCACAGAGTTACAAGTAGCATTATTGACTTATCTAAACCACAATCTATTAATCATCGAGTTAATAGACAGGATGAGCAGCAAGATTAACGACGAAGACTTCTTATCCACTCTTCAAACTTCGTTGAAATTCCTCGACAGCCTCAACAAGTTCTTCGTTCACTTGCAGTGTACATTTACACGTTACACGTTACACAAGGTGCACGTGCAGAGTCTCTTCAAACAATTTCTTGATCGTGTCACGCAAAACTATATGAAGCACGTGAAGCGTATTCATCAAGTGAAGCTTTAAGGCCTTTGCACACTAGACCCCCGCACTATGGGAAAAATTGACCTAGCTCGATTCAAAAACAAATAACTTTCGATAGAAACGAGATAGAGCGATGAATTTTTTTAAAATTAAAGCTGAAACAATGTAGAATATGGGAAAAATAGGGAGATTACAGTACGAATGGTTTTTAAACTTGAGAATATTCGTCAAAGTTGCACGATTTCAAGAAAATGTGGTTTTTCCGTTACCACGAGCAGAAAAAAAATTTTAAACATGCTATCTATCATTTACCATAGATTTTTTCACGCTGATTTCAAATCTGGTCTGAAAATTTGTCTACGACCTCTGGTTTTTTCAAAAAATCGAATTATAGTTAAACAGTTAAACTTTTATTTTCTCATGGTTAAAAACATTCGTACCATAATCTCCCTATTTTTCCCATATTCTACAATGTTTCAGCTTTAATTTAAAAAAAAATTCATCGCTCTATCTCGTTTCTATCGAAAGTTATTTGTTTTTGAATCGAGTTAGGTCAATTTTTCCCATAGAGGCCTTTAGAGCGCCGCCTCGCCGAGCTGATGGAGAGAAAGAGAAAACAAATTTTTCTCCAATCTATCTCTCTTTCTCTCCACCAGCGCGGCGAGGCGGCTCTGTGCTGAGGTGGCGGAGCGGCGGTCTAGTGTGCAAAGGCCTTTATAAGACAACCTCGGACAAGCTAAATTATTTATATCGCTAGGTAAAGAGCATTTAACTACATTCACGTATTTATTATCATCGCCAATTTAAAAGAAAACAGTGAATTCACCCAATTTCTGCATGAAGGTCGTCCAACCAAAAAATCTTTCCGAACCGGCGTGCTAGGATCTTCGCGTTTATCGATTCTCGCGCAAAAAACCGCACAAGAAAAACAACAACGGTGTTCTACTCAGCGAAAGCATCAACAATTAAGTACCAAGCAGTCCGTAACAGGAACTCGCTAATTGCTGCAGGCGGCGCCGGTAGCTAGAGGCTCTATCTTGGTGTTTGTACTTTTTCGCGAGTAAGGGGTGAGTGGCAGTGAGGGTTGCCAGCGATAAACGCCTAACTCGCCAATTAACAAAGTCAAACAGCTAAACGTCGCCGGTGAATGGTGGGGGATGAATGTTTGACGGTGTTTGACCCACCGGCGGCCTCGCGTGCATTATTTGCGGCCGCGGCAATGTTAAGTGGGAGTAAGCCACCCGAGCTGCGCGATTTAATAATTCAAGTCACGGGCATCGGGTTCCCGAAGGGTGTAATTCCGCGAAACACGACCACAGATTTCACGGCCGCGACTCGCGAAGTTTGTTCTCGGCCGCGAAAACTTACGCCAAGTGTCCACTCGAGAATTCAAACATCCCCCGGCGGCCGGCTCTCATATCTGCGACCACTCCACACGGAAGACTTCCCGCAGCTGCGTCTTCAACTTACTGTGCAAATGCTAGTGAGTAGCTCTCAGATCTTGCTGGAGTAATCATTTATTCTGGAAAATGTTTGCGTTTTTTTTGTGCCGTGTCGTCGGGATGCTGGTTCTTTTATGTATCTTGCCGGCCAATAAAATTTGTTTCGTGTTTTAGACGGTCTAACGTATCCTGAAAAATGTAAAATTTTGCTTGCACTTCTGCAAATATTTAAATATTCTTCCTCGTCGACGTTTTCAGGTACACAGCCAGTTTTCAGCAAGTGGTAGATTGTTGATTTTTATGGGGTTGTTAACCTTGGCAACCGTCTCAGAGTCTCTAATATATCCTAGAGAATGTAAAAATTTGTTCGTAGAAAAATCAGAGTCAATAAATACTTCTTTTTAAATTGCATAAACATTTGATTGTACTGTTTCGATTATGTTTCTACGCCGCGGTTTAGAGGAATATTTATTTTCTACGATGTATGATATCGCTCGACTTTTAGGGGATTTTTATGGAAATTGTAACTGAACAAAATTTACTCTTTACTCTGTTCGGAGTTCCAATATACATACATATTTCAAACAACATAGATATACATATCATTGAATTTACAAAAATGTTTTTCAATTCACAGTTTTAGGTAAATATTTATTTTCTGCTCAGTGTGTTATTGTCAGAATGTAGGTCTTTGTATGAATAACTTTTATGGGTTAATTTATGGTAATTTCAAGTGAAAAAAAAATCGTACGTGTATAGGTATCGTTGTAAAAAGGAGAGTCTTAGCGAAAGAGCATCGATCGGGGGCTGAAGATTTCGTGGAGAAATTGTGCCTGTAAAAGGGAATCGACCCATTTAATGGGGGATTCGTCTTGGGAACATTTCGACAGCAGAAAAGGGGAACCAGTCCAGCTGTGATATGATCGTCGCATTTGAATATCGACAACCGAGCCGGCGGCACGGTATCATAAGTATCGGCTTATCGAGCACGTCGCAGCGTCCAGGACGATTTTATCGAATTTTTGCATTTAATTACACGAGAGTTCCCCTGGATCGCGGAAACCGTGCCAACATCAAACACTGCGAGAGCAGTCGCGAGCCCGCCGCTGACCCCACATATTGCTTTGTGCGCGCGTTACACCGTAAATTGAAGTTATCCGAGGAAATATTCCGTCCGCAAAATTCTCCCCTCCCAATGGTATACAGAAAGCTCGCGAGCTTTTGGAATTTCGTGAAAAAAATTCGACACCCCCCGCACTTTTCCCGAAATTTCAAACTCCGAGAGGAAATGCCTAACTTACCTAATCCGAAAAACCAACCTTCCACCTGTTTCCCTGTTCACTGCGGGTACAATTAAAACTACACCTCTCCAAAAATTGTTTTTTTTTTTTATATTCCGATAGATTTGGAAGAATTCGAAGTTTCAGCTTTGTGGCTGATGCACCGGATCGTTTCACTGCGGTCGTTTATAGTTATACGATGAACGATATATTCAAAACCTGGACTGCGGATTTTTTGCGAATAGTATATTTGTTGATTGAAAGAACTGAAAAATTTCAAGTTAAAAGATTCTATAAATTTTAACAGTTTTACTTTATTCTGAAACTGTATTCGCGTAGGAAATAGTCATTTCATTTAATGTCTAGTATCACTTTGTCTCTGAAGATGACTGTTTTCAAAATCGTGAAATGTTAGGTATCCGGACATTTATCGAGTTGAAATGATGAAAACAAGAATGCAGTTGAGAAAAAACGAAAAATCTGTTAATTAGCATCGCGTATCCGCATACTTCATGGTAATTAGGAACGAAGAGTAAGAGACCTTAATTTACTCGCGCGAGAGTGCTCCGCTAGTTTCCTGGACCCTGTTCCTAATTCTTTTTTTGCTCTGAATCATGTACTACCGGCCGGAAATTTTGAATCATTCTGTAAATAGGAAACGGATATTGTCGAGCCAAGCTCAAGTAAGTGCAAATAATTGTTTTTTAGCTACGAAAACAATTTGAAAACAATAGTAGAGCGAAAATCGTGAAGCGAAAACGAAAATTCAAAGCTTGACAAATGATACATGGATATTTTTATTTTTGATCGAGCACCGATAACGCTGCCAGTAAAACGTCCTTACAGCGTCACAGAAAAAAAAAGAAGAGTAAACCTACAGTTACACAGAGAAGAACGGTATAAAAATAAATTGATAAAAACTAGGCTTGGTATTACTATATTCTTGTCTAACCCAGATCGATTCGCGAATTGGAACCGGAAAAAAACTTGCGACCAGCGCAGTGGGACGAGCGACGCGAAACAACAACACGTAATCGAACTTCCGGGACACTCGAAGTTGCAACGATACCCCCAGTAAGAAACGAAATGTATCGCGGGACTTCTTATCGCGCTGTGCATCCGGTTTGTAGCGGCGTCATTGAAATTCAAGCGTATTTGCGACTCTCCACTGTTTTCGATTAATTCGAGATTTATTCGGACACTAACTGTTTTCCACTCGTTGGAAATTCTTTGCAAATTTGTAGAAACTGTTTAGAACATGA
The DNA here is from genome assembly GCA_916610235.2 of Lasioglossum morio. Taxonomy (NCBI): domain Eukaryota; kingdom Metazoa; phylum Arthropoda; class Insecta; order Hymenoptera; family Halictidae; genus Lasioglossum; species Lasioglossum morio. Next base: position 1,591,245 of record OU744324.1, on the reverse strand, counting down.
TGTATGAATCGCTCCATCACTTTCTAAAAATTATTCACGAATAAACTTATCCTCGAACGTTTAATGTAAATTTATTTGTTCTCGTTCCCTTTTCATTTATTTTTTATTAAATTAGGGAATTGAATGTCTCAAGAATGGATGATTCTTGTTTCTCAACGCGACCCATGCACGAGCAACCCAGAATTGTTGGCGGAGCAATGCATAAAAAATGAGATACCCATGGCAGATCGTGTTCTCGATTCACGAAATTCCGTTCACGAAAAATTCCTCGGTGTTATCAGTATTTGCAAGTCGATGCGCACGTCGCCCTTACGTAGCTGCACGCCAGTGTAAATTTCCGAATTCTTCCGAGAACTGGGTGTTGGCATCCAGATCCGATAAGTCGAACAAGCATGAATAACTTTACTGTAGGACGTCGCGTGTTGTCATGGCTTACTTAAACAAGAAAGACGTTCGAAAGGAATATTTTTTCAAATAAACTTAATCTTATTGAAATAGATTATGAAGTCGAATATTCAATGAACCGAAAACTATATTTTTAAAATCTACTATCCGATGGGCACCAGAACATTCTGTCTTTAGCCAAATCGAAAGTCAGCCAAAGTGGCGAATTTAGGGGGTAGTTTCTCAAAACGAAAATCGCTGATCCTTCCACAGCCCTTCCAAAAAAATTTCACGGTCCATAAACAACATATTTCCGACATCTACTAACTGATGGGCAACTAGAATATTGTTCCTCAAGTCGACACAAAATTTCTCTGCCAAAATGGCGAATTTAGGGGGTGGTTTCCGAAAATGAAAATCACTGACCCTTCCGCAGCTCTTCCAAAAAATTTCACGGTTCATAAACAAGATAATTCCGACACTTACTAACTGATGGACTCCAGAATCTCCTTCTCCCAACTGAAATAAAATTCGTCTGCCAAGATGGCAAATTAAGGGGGTGGTTTCGCAAGAGCAAAACTCGCTGACCCGTTCGCCAGCCTGTATTTACCATTTCTGAAACGAGTCAAATACCACGTGGCTGTGATTGAAAGGGCCTCTAACGAGTCCGATGTTTTCCCATCCCGCCTGTTATTCACCTAATCACCGTGTATTCGCGGGGCAGTAGGATGAAATCTAGCGTGAGCATAAAGGTTCCGCCGCCGCCGCCGTCTCGAGCGACTGAATTACGCTGTTGACCGTAGCAATCTTTCGTCTGATCCCGTGCCAAGAACGAACGAATAGATTAACAATATTGGTATCGGGACAGAGGGAGAGCCAGAGAGACCGAGAGATGGCGGGAACGGAGACGGAAATATCCCAGGGTCTGTCTGCGCGGCCGCTAGCACGGGAAAGAAGGCCAGAGGGGATGCATTCGATTGCTCCCTTTCTTTCTGCCACGAACGTTCGGGATTCTGGGCCAAATCATACATATCGGCGAAGCCTGCTTTTCTCTCAGCATGCCCCCCCCCCTTTCTCTCTTATAACGTCCTGCTTCTACATTTCTTGAAACGTCCACTAATTACCTGAACACTCATTTGAGTTTAATCATTATTTCAGGGTTTGAAATGCGTAAAACATTTTGTACAATACCGTCACACACGAAGTGTTAGTTCGTAAAAAGGACCTCGCACTAAACCACGTAAAATGGCCAAAGAAAATGGCTGAATTTGAAATATGTTGTACCTTTTGGGTTACTAAACAAATGTATGTCAGGCGAAATGTCAAAAAATGGACAGTTTCGTTTTTTCAACCCTTCAAAAGCCTGAGGTCAGATCAGCAAAGATATCACTTTCGGATCAACGCGGTTACCATTATAAGGGAACAATATGAATTTTTAGTGAACAAAATAGTTAAAGAATAATTGCTTATGACAGTATTGTTTAAACAATTTGAAAATGTCATTATTTGCAAGAACTGATTGATGATTTAAAGTGGGAAAAATCATAACGGATAGCGCTTTCCTAATCTAACGTACTATTTCTTTTTAAAACAAGCAAATAAACAAATAACTGATAGTGAAACCTATTCCAATAGACTGACCCTTAATTATGAAAACACAAGTACTATTAAACAGAAACAATGATATTGAGTGTTTTATAGAGCGCAGCCTATCAATCCAAATAATGCTATAGAATATAGAATTAGGTGAATAAATGAGCGTTAAAGGCAAGGAACTCACGTACAAAAAGCACCCCAAAGGAGTCTAAAATAGCAATGTAACATCCACGTTGTAGACTCCGGTAACTATAATAGGCTAATCGCAAGTGTAATAAAATAAATAATAATTAAGGGTCAGTTTACTGGAATAGGTTTCACTATCAGTTATTTGTTTATTGCTTGTTTAAGAACAAATAATGCGTTAGGAAAGCGTTATCCATTATGATTTTTCCCACTTTAAATCGTAAATCAGTTCTTGCAAATAATGACATTTTCATATTGTTTAAACAACTGTCATGAACAATTATTCTTTAACTATTTTGTTCACTAAAAATTCATATTGTTCCCTTATAATGAGTTGAAACAACGAAACTGTTAATTTTTGACATTTCGCCTGACATACATTTGTTCAGTGACCCAAAAGGTACAACATATTTCAAATTCAGCCATTTTCGCCGAAGAGCCATTTCACGTGGTTTAGTGTGGGGCTCCTTGCCGATTGAAGTTTCAATCTTTCCAGCACTGCAAATAGAATTGTGCAACAAATACTTCCACAAAAAAAAAAGTACAGTCCATTAAGCTGGAATGCTAAAACAAAATTCTTAACATCGTCCAGTCACACAGTAGCGTTCGTGATTGACCGTTCACCGAGTACGTGAGGGGAATCGGTGGTGGCTAGGCTGTTCGGGAAAATTCCGTTCCAACCATTGTAATTATGCTATTTTCGGGTGGCCTGTCACCGATAGTGTCACAAGGGGCATCAGCCACGGGGCCGAGACGAAACGAGACAAATGAGGGACCGAATGAAAACGAGCGTGGAGGCATGTAACACGTAACTGTCGGGGATGGTCTCCTTTTTTTTCGCGGCGAATAATCAGCGCGCGCGCGCGCGCGTCTGCGACACGTAATTACCATTTCAACCGGATACTTACAATTAATTACGGGGAACGGCCGATTTTATATCCGCTCGGCGGAGTGGTGAGAAGGGGTCGGAGGGATGGGGAGGCTTTCAGTGGAGACATTCAGCCGATTGATTCGCCCATTGACGGGCAAAGTGCGAGTTAATTGAACGAGAGCAGCGCAGCGCCGCGCTAACGGGAAAATGTCGATCTCTAGAATTTCGAACGTTTAACGACTTGAATGGCGCACTTCACCTGTTTGATCGATGACCGGCCAGAATGTCTGAAAGACATTACGTGGCTTTCGATCGGCCGATGCGACCGACGGGAACAATGAATTCCGAGTCGTTGATCAGATGTCACGATTTCACGTCTCCACTGGCATCAACGAACTCTGCGAACGTAGAATCAGCTTTACTTTCGAAGCTATTTCCGTGAATAACGAACGGTTGAATCGTACACGTTCACTGGTATCATCACTTATCAGCAACCATTGCAAATTCGAACGACTCGTGGTCATTTCGTGTGTCCGGAAATTGACTAGCAAATTAAATAAGTTGATCTGGCATTTGCCTGCGAGATCTAAAATTCTAAGCCTGAATGAGGAAATGAAAATTTAATATACATAATTACGACCGACGCACGAGCACATATTCAGTCAGCTAATGAATATTATTCGGTAAAGTTTCTCCCCTTGGTGTAAAATGGAAATGCAACGTTCTGGCGTTGTTTATTGTTCATTATTCATGTCATTGCTTTTTCCACGGTGGAAAAGAAGCATTCAGAGTCACAATTGGCGAGCTCGCCTCGCTTTTTTTCAAAGCGCAACAACTATTATCCGAAGTACGCACGGACCGCTGCTGTCTACTAATGGTGTAATGAATAAACAGAGAAACAAGGGTGCCTCTGAACTTCACCCGACAAAAACTGCCACAATGCACTGCGTGGAGGGTGAGAAGAGAGAGAGAGAGAGAGAGAGAGAGAGAGAGAGAGAGAGAGAGAGAGAGAGAGAGAGAGAGAGAGAGAGAGAGCGAGAGTGTGAGAGGAGGGAGGTGGAAAGTTCGCCGAGGAAACTGAGTCTCTTGATTCGTCCTTCGCAAGGAACTTCGCGAAAGTTTGATCTTCTGCCGTCTGCGTCAAGAACAGAGAAGATTAATTTCCTTTCAAACCATTGGTTCGGTTCGTGGACTATTTTTATCTTTTCTTTTTATTGGTTCTCAACGTCTGCGGTTCTGTATATGTTTCTCGTTAAAGGAACAAAGTTTTCTTTCACCGAAAAAGTAAAGCGAGAAAACTATAGGGACGAATACTTGAACAGAGCACTCTCCCGAGCGTAAAAAAAATTTTATAATCCCTGTGTACATCTGCGGGAACTGTGTACTTTTCGTATATTTATTTTACATATTATTCGATCGTGTTTAACAGCACAGTGGATTGAAATATTGATTTTACGGACGGAAAAGGTGCATTTAATCAAGCTTGCCGTTTTCGACGAGGGGCTTCCAGAGCCAGAATAGCCGCCATATTGGATATCTGCTTTGGAAGTCTCGGGCACAAGTGATCTCGAAAACTATTTGAAAAGTTCTGATATTTACACGCTTTACGATACTAATTTAGGTTTGAATTACTTGTTTTAAAGGCTTGAAAATAATTTACTAAACTCCCCATGAATTCACCTTGACAGACTCGATGAAGAAAAATTTTTGACGGTACAATTTCAGTATAACGTAGCAGAGAACGTTGTTTCGATCGCTTCGTCCCCGAATATCGAATGTATCAGCTGATTCGTATGCTACGACTACTTGATCGTCATATTTTCGGTGGTGCGAGGTTTCCAAATTGCAGCAGGTTCAATTCAAAATTACGGGGGAATTCGAAAGCGATCCGTGGGATCGGACTCTGAATTTTTCAAATCAGACTGTATACGTTCACGGTCCGGGACCCCGCCCACTTCTCGTTTTGCCGTCTCAGCTCGGCTCTGAAGCCAGACAGCCACACTCGACATCCAAAATCGTAAATTGTCGACAATCCCCGATGGAGGTTCTTCTGTTGCGGCGTATTCTGCATTGCAAAGCAGAAAGCGAAGTAATCACGCCGATAACAGTAAACACAGCCCTGTTCACGCTACCTTCTCCGAGGGTCTTGCCATTTTGCCATTCACCCTGTCGCGAAGCCCCTTAAAAATCGCGTCGAGCTGCGGTGACCGGTTTGAAACGTCCGCCATTAGTAATTCAGACTCTTACCTCTTCGCGCGTTCGTTCGCGTGAACTACGCGACGACTTTCACACCCTCTGATGGCGAATTATTCAAACTTTCCACGGAGTTTTCGAAAATTGTGTAAAATAGTTTCAGTAAAAATTTTTTAATTATTCACATTTTTAAAACTACAATTAATATTATTGGCGCACTGGTTCGATCAATTGGAGACAATAAGCGCAAGATATTACATGAAATTTAATTCAACGTTTCGGCCTAAGTTTAGACCATTTTCAAGAATGTAAATTTTCAGTATTGCGTCTGTAAGAATTTATCAATTAATTAATATATGATTAGGCAAACGCCTACACGAATAAGCAGAAAACACTAATTTATTAACAATGAGAAACAAATGTATTAACTCACATGCTTAGAAAAATGTACTATTTAAAATTTTTAAGAGTCAAGAAACCACATGTTAGTTCCATGCCGGTGGTATGTGGACTGAGTAAACCGTGAAGATTTGAAACAACAACGAATCGAAGAACACTGATCAATATGCTTTTTATTTTTAAGAAACAACAATTATATTATTTCACATTTTTATGTCATTCATTTGTCCCCACACAAATTATAATCGAAACTTCTCTAAATCTTGGAAACGAGCATGTAAGAAATTTCGAAGAAGCAGTATATTCAAAATGAAAATTTTGACTTAGCTACATTCGCGGTTTGGCTCGAGCTGTTTTTTTTCTGATACAAAATTGCTTGGCGCCGTCACGTCGACACGTCAAAGGGAAACTATGGCCGCGCGATTTCCATTCGATATTATACAGTACAGCAAACAATTCTTGGAGATCAAACGAGAAACAGGAGAGACTTCGGAAAAGGTATATGCAAATAATACTACTCTTTGGAGCGTCTCCGTTCTGAAAAAAGCAGTCTCCCCACCGAGCCAAGCTTATTTTACTTTGACATCGTGCCGTGGGGAGATCGAGAGCCTGCTATTGGCTTATTGGAAATGTTGAAAGAACTCCTGTGCGAAACCTAATTAGATAACACCGACAAACCAGTCTGCAAATTTCGAACATCTGACAATTTGTCTTCACGATTGGCAAACTTAATTTCTTAATTCTAATTTTCGTCAAATATTATTCGATGTACTAAATTTGTATGATTTAATATGAAATTGAATGCATTACGAATATTGATATTTATGGTCGTTGAATGAAGCGGGAAGCAATTAATAAGACACTGCGAAATCTCAAAGAAGGTTAAGGGCTTCGGAACCCTTCACAAATTTAAATACCGTTTGGAGAATCGTAGTTCGACTGACGACCCAGCTCCCTTGAAAATTAATTGTCCCAATATTCCCATTTCCGTGGAACCGTTTGCTTAAAAACCTCGCCTGCGATCGTTCAACTACTGCCAGAAATTACTTCCTACGAGACACACAAACAGACTTCTCAATTGCACAAAGAGCCTCATTAGTTCCTGTAAATGAATTTCGTTAGGGGCGAGAAAATTAAGAAACTGGTTCGACCTACCCCAAAACACGTTAGTTGAACAGGAAAACTGCCATTTTACGATCCCAGACAAATTCATAGACAAATAAATAAACGCAGTGTTTGGAGAGAGAAAATGGAAATATAATTGCAATCAAATAAATCCTTCCCTTCGGATTTCCCGATAATTCGAATTCAGATAAAAAGCTTTATATTGCTCAGGAAATATAATTATCTGCCGGGAGTTTATATTTCATTAAGCGGGGAAGATCGTCGAGGATCTCAAATATGATCAATCATGTCAGGACCACGATTAAAAAGTCGACTGGAAAACGTAGTGACAGTTGGTTATTAATCGGCGATGCTCCTATGCGATTCGAGCGGCAGAGGAGATCTATTTTTAGGTGAATAAGATCAACACGCTCGCGGACGGAGGCGTAAATCCACGCCGGGGCAGCACGAAGATAAAATATGATCTGTCGGTTCGGATTCGAATCGAATCCCCGCGGGAAATTATTTAAATATAGCAGAGGCCGCGTGCTCTTTCCTAATTCGCGGAAAACCTACATTTCCAACCGCCATTTTCTAATCCTTCATGTCGGAGGATCCATCGCCGGGCGATAATCAACGAGCCGTTTCATTTATCTTCCGCGGAGAGCTTCTTCGGGTAATTAATTCCGCTGACAGCTCTCGAACACGCCGGCGTCCATTACGCTTCTATCGCTGCCGTACGATATGAAACATTCCAGTTGAAAGAAATCGAGAGAGCACAATAGATATTTCGCGAACCGCTCCTCTCGATTATATTCTGCTGACTTTATTCCGCTGGCTCTCGCGCGAATTCCAACGGCGCATTCGTCGATACTTGACACGACCTCTGTTGCTTCTGCAGAGAAGATCCTGGGTTAATGTTTCAGCCATTTTTGCTAGTTCATAAGCGAGACGGTATCCGCTGATATAATACTATAATACTAAACGTACAAAGCACTGAACCTGAGAATTTTTCATGAATTTTTGGCAATTTGTGTATGTGTGCTCTAATTTAAAAAATTGTGAGATGGACATTATTAAATCGGTCATTTGACAGTGACAGCGATTTATTTGCATCATGCAATCGTTCAAATAGTTTTTGCGATAATATTCTGTGCATGCAAGTGGATCAAAGTTTGCATCTAATTAACCTTCTGTCTCTCGAGGGATGCTGGCACATAAATACCATTTTATTTAATTTCATCGTAATCGTAACAAATATAATGGAAGTCCTTGCTGATGAATATTCATCGAGAGATTCACCAACGAACGAAATTGACCCCGGTGAACATTAAAAATCCAACACAGTAAATTTCTATCATTGTTTTTAGTATTTTGAAAAAGATTGCAACTAATGTTTCCCAACGACATATTTTGTACAAATCTATACAGCAACGACACGGAACGATATGAAACCGTTCGAAAATATTTCGCGCGAGCTTGTTTATTTACTTTTCGAAGCGACAAATCGGACTTTCGAATTCTCATGTGTTCCGAGCCGCGGCTCTCGTGCTAAGCCAACAATTGAACGTGTAATTTCATTCGAAGCAAGATCGAGGATGGTAAACAATGTCGGCAATATTCTGGTCACGAATGTTTACCTAACTGAACACGTGCCTCCCCAATAATATCGCCGACAATTATTTTTCATTGAGCTCTGCTCGTCTGCGTGAATTCTATTGGCGAGCGTGACGCGTGGAGTCATCTTTTACTAAATTCTATATAACTTTTGATAGAGTTGAGATAGAGCGACGAAGTTTTTTTTATTTATTTATTTTACGTGGCTTTCAACTCTTTGTTAAAGGTAATTTCGCGACGGGACCTACAGTTTATTAAGGTGGGTTCCGAACTACCTTGGGCACCATAGTATTAGATGGCACATGGAATATTTCCAGAGGTACCGGCGCAGCGGCGCACAGTCGTCGGATGGAACTATAGAAATAATGGAAAAAACTCATAACTTCGACATTTCTCAATATTTTTTAACAATACTGTTTTTTTTATATCACTTCTTAATCTTCACACTTCTCATATTATTAAACGAAATGTTAAACAGTGAACTTAATATAATTATTTATACATGATATCGTTTACTACATTACGAACTATTATTTCAGCATACTAAAATTGACAACTTGAAATAGTATTAAGCAAACAAACTAAAAATAGAATTGAACAAAGAAACTTGAAACAGTATTAAACAAAAATCTTCAATATCTGCTTCTACTGTTCTTTCTTGTTCACTAATTTCTTCAATTTCACGCATTAAAAGTTTTCTCCGTGTTCTTTTCAATGTTGTACTTTTAATGTTGCAACACGCATTTGCCACCATGTAAGAGCAGTCTTTTAAATATTACTTACGACATTTCGTATTTCCTGGCTTCAGGTTTGTTTTCATTGAATTTGCATAATTTGCAATACATAGATTTATCATGGCGATTGATCATTTTATTGAATGTATTCCTATGAGAATAACAATTCGGTAGAGGGATCATAATCCTTCGAACCGTCCAGCGAAATGCCTCGCACTTATTCAGAGATCCTACTTCGTTACTGAAACTTCATGCGCTTGTTAGATACAGTAAATCCTGATAAGTTGCGCGGGCTAGAAACCTGGTAAGTTGCATCGGCCTACTCACTCCACTGCCTGTCAACGCTGTCCCGCGCCGCAGGACGGCGACTATTGTCATCGGCTCGGGTATATCGGTGTGACCACCACTACATTGACTCAATGAATCGACTTTTCAAACTTCTTAATAATCATTATTTTTCATGGGACTTTTTGAAAACGTATTTCTGGCATCTTTCTGAGTAAAACAAGACCAAACACGATATAGTTTCAATTGTAATTTAGTGGTGTAATCGAGGAAGAAAGTTTCGGTCGCAATGTGCGTAGCCGTCGCCGACACCGTTGCTCTATTGTAGTCTCGCTCGGCGCGATCGGAGCGGTAGACCCAACCATAAATCAGAAAAGCAAGTCTACCTGGTAAGTTGCTCAGTCAGAGAACAGCGTTTTTGCAACTTATCAGGATTTACTGTATAATGCTAAGGTGTTTCCACTTTGAAAATTCTGGGGTAAGTGCCGTGCGGTTCCTCACAGTCCTCTTACCAAAAGGCATTGCCTTCCCCACTCCGTGGCCAGATCCTTCCGAAACACGTATTATTGTTTGGCAATACAACGTCGGGTCGTTTACCTTTTCCAAAGATCTACCTGAAGAAAACTATGCGGTCCATAGTTTTTGTGTCATGTGGCATTGGGGCTGTTTACTAGCCTCACGGCCACTCGCACCATAAATCCCTGCCATAAATATATCAAGGAACCAAACATTCGTTCAGTCGATCTTCCCGAAACTCCCCTCCAACCGCGCTACCGCTAACACACTCTTGAACTTTAAACGTTAATATCAGCAAAATATGCAAAAACGTGCAGCTGATTATTGCATGATTATTCGTGTGATGGTGTCTTCTTTCAAAAGATACCACTCAGAGAATGTAGGAACGTGTAGCTTTTTTTGTAGAGCTAAAGAAAGTAGCTGCAATATGAAATTACACGTATCCTACTTTCGAGCTTTATATTGTTATTTTGGTTTTGAGTTTTGGAATATTATTTGCATCGGGAATAAGCTGAGACTATATACATTTATAATATATAGCATATATGTTTATATATGTCCCGAAATATGAAAGAATAACGTCGAACGTGTGGTTAGAAATCTATAAGAATCCAACTAGAATCTGAGAGGTCTACTTTAGATCTATTTTTCTCCATTATTAAAGAAAAAAACATAAATCCATTTTCATAGCAAGATACATTGGTTCATGGCCTATCAGGAAATAGTAGTCGATATTTGAAATAACGACTTTCATATTTTTGGGTTTTTCCTTTTTCCGACCACTGTGCGGCGGGGTACGAACCCGCGACCCCACGGAGTCCGCAATCGCATTGTCTAAATTATAGTTTACGAAAAATTCTTTTGATCGTGGAAATATTCATTGAAGTTGACCTTTGATCTTATCAAGAAAAGTTAAATTTGATAAATATGTTCAATGTCACAATTAATTCCTCATGCTTCCACTATTTTTCCACATTTTGCAACTATTCAGCACAAATTTAAAAAGATTTTCGCCGCTCTAAGCGATCACTGTCAAGATCTATACAATTTTGCCAGAAAAGTCTACGAAGCAAAACAGTTCGAAATAAGCAGGGGTGGCTCCGTAAACAGTGGTTTACGAGACCGGGGGCCGAATATAAATCGTCGATCGCAAAATCCGGGATTCGACACCCACGCTGCACGCCTAGCAACCCCCAGCAACCCCAAAGTTTCCGTGGCGTTACATTTCCGCGACAAAGCCATTCACGTTGTTTCTCTACGAATCATATTTTATCCGATTGGCTGTCGCGGCTCGCGCGAAAAAAAAAGACAAAATAAAAAAAATAGCACGCCACCGCACCTGTCATCCTCTGGCAAGCTTATTTCCTGCATACCGTGGGACTGGTTTTAATCGCAGCTACACGAACCACGAGTGTGAAAAATATTCCCTGACATTTCGGCTATCTCAAGGATTTTTGCGAATGTCATTTGAATCTGAAAGCTCCGAACTTCCGGCCGCGAAATCATTTTACCGGCCACCGGACACGCTCACGTAAATGTTGATTTGCATCCGTATATTGTTACGAAAACTCTGACATGGATATCTTCGAAATGTTTTCAAGAATATCGCGTTCTGTCTACCTTGTTTCGCGCGCGCCCATTCGATTTACATATTCGCACACACCGCGGGGGTGATAAAAGTATTCAAATCAGAGGATTCCGCGCCGGTATTTGTATAATTATGCAAATATTTCTGTGGACCAATTTGCGAACGCTACAATTTGATGAGAATTTGTTTGCTGCGCCCACTGGTCCCTGGCCAGCACTGATTAACATTATTTTATAGCTTTTATCGAATTTTCGATTATATCACCGTGTTTATAATGCGGCATGTGTATTATTTCGGGTTTCTATAAATTGATACTAATCCGGATCCAACTCGGGACCAAGTGTAAAACGGTGCATAATTCAATGAACGGTACAATCAATTTTTAATTAATTATAACTGATTTTCTTATTTCATTTCAAACATTAATAATTGCAAATTGTAACTATGCTTTAAGGCAAAAATCATTTTTCTTCGCATATTGTTACCGACACTACAATACATTCAAATATTATAGTTAAATATGATACAAAACAGTTTGATACCATAGCAATTAAAATCTGTGGATTATCATATATGTACAACAAAGAATATATAAAAATCGGACCTTCCTGCTCGCAACATAAAATCTACGATTGCCGTCAATTGTTTGCAAATTAGAGGAAGAATGGAGCGAAGTAGAAGCACGCGAACTGATTTATCATAGTTTAATAATCGTAAAACACGTGGTGAGGTTTGGAAAATGTATCGCAGCCGGGAGTAGCGTAAACAATAAATCACGATATGCAGAACGCATCGTCTGGCTAGCGGATGCAGGATCGTTTATCAAGTCGAATGCAAAAGCCGTTTGTTGGGTCGTTTTCCCAAGGAGCCCGGAACAATCGGGGGCTCCTGATAGCAGTCGGTTCTCGACGCGTCAGACAATCGAAACTCATCTTCATCTCCCGGTCCAACGATATCTCTCTCTCTCTCTCTCTCTCTCTCTCTCTCGTTGAACAAACAATGACCAGATGTATTCCACTAATTTCCAAGGGCGTAACCGAACGCCACGGGTTCCCTCGGTCGAACACGACATGCGCAAAGCAGGACCATACCGTCGCCATAGAAACGTTGTGAGTCTTGAAGCTCGCGGACCCGAATGCATTTATTTATATGTACCAGCTGGCACAGCCTGCTTTGTTGATCTTCAAATAACTGACGCCCGAAGGGAGCTTAATTCTCCCCTACGGTGCAATTCCTAAACATTTATTAGCCGATCGTATTCTCCGATCGAAGTATCTGTGTTATTCATGATCAATGGAGAAACCTACCTCTTGACTACGGCCTCTTTAATAATCATAATTAAAGTTTGCTTTGTCACCCACCTGGACTTGAGGATTCCAATAAGCATGTATTTATAATCATAAGTCGCACTTACGCTTGAAGAGAATGAGATAAATTTGATTTTTGGATCGTTGGAAAGTAGAACACCCCCTTAAATAAACTATAACTATAGAAAAATTAAAATTTCCATAGATTTAATTCTAAGCACTCACGACTCCAAGATCCATTCCACTTCCCATAAAAAGAAATGAATTAAATGACCACCGCAATTTCGGGTTTCAATTACGATCGTGAAAGTTCCCAGGGCACATTAGCACACTGACAGGGCATGGCAGCTTCTACTGAGAGATCATTTAGATCGGAGTCCGGAGCTTCGTCGATTTCTTTGATAACAATGCCGCGAACAATGGCGGTGTCTAGCCGCGGAATCGATATCCGGCCGGGACGAAATGTGTGCGGAACTTTTCTCCGCGTAGCGTGTTAAGGACACTCGAGACTTTAATCAGGAATCCGCTCGGCTGCACTCGACGGTCCCGCTGTAAACAGACCGTGTAACATTGCCCGAGCACCAAGCGACGCGGAATTAGGAAAGTTTTCCCGGTGCACCGACGCGACACGTCGCGACGCCACGGCGCGGCATATTCGAACCTGGACGCCTGGACGTCGACGGGAAATTGGCCACCATCATGCGAGACATCTGCTTAGAATTATCCCCAGATATATTCTGGCTAATTCGGTCACAAATTGCGCGAATCATTCACCGAGAAACGAGACTAGTTTCACTTGTTTCGAATCAACGTTTAATTCCACTTACTGGACACAGAAAGAGTTTAAAACAAAAGTTTTACAATTGGAATTGTTTTTAAACGAGACTTGTTTTCGAGACTGCTCGTTTCGAAAATGTTTCCAGAATTTCAAACATTTTTTTGGTACTTGCCTCTGGGGATTTGAATTTGCGGTATCCATGATGCGAGAGTGCAAGTAATTTAATATTTAATACTCGGGAAATTATTCTCCCTGCCCTTGTTTTAAGCTTTTTTCACCGGTGAATTGTTACAGTTTTTAAAGAGATCGTCGACATTCGTGTCAATTGATTTTTCTAGAAATTAAATAGTACGACATCGATTAAAACAATGAATTTTCTTTTCAAGAACATTCCGAATGCTCGCGAACAGTGGAACAAAAAATAAATTCGCGAGAGAGCCTTTTCTAGAATGTATGGAATAAAAAAATTAGGTTAATCGCCGTTTTTAAAAATCCGGACATTATTTGCTAACGTAAAATATAAAATCCTGTACAGGAATGTCGAATCACCTTTTAAATATTGATTTTTCATGTACGCTTCTGTAAAACACTGTCGGAGATAATGAAGACAGAGCAGAATTAACATTCCATCATTTAAAGGTCTCCGGAAATACTGTCGACACGTTTTCACGGATTACTACAGAATTATTCTATTTAAGCTGGCGTTGATCGTTGGCAATTTTCGGAGCAGCGTTCGCACACGATTACACAGTGCCCCCCCCCTCCCCGCTTCCCTAAAATTGAACAGTGTCCGATATTCAATCTGGTCCCGATTCAACACGGCTACTTATTTTATTTCATCGATGCGCAGAACGGAAATCGAATAATTAGAGGACCAATTTGTAGCGCGAACACCTCGGAATGAATGAATACACGAGCGAGGAGCGTGACGGCTCGTCGATACGCTCAGTATCGTTCATAATTATTCGGACATTGGCGAGAACTAAGCACGTTACTGTTACAATTGACAGTTTTAGAGCGGTACCTCGTTGTCCCGATAATCTGTGCGTCGAATATTGCACTTCTGGAATCTTCGAAACCTTTGCGTGTATTTCAAGCGACAAACTGTAGACAGAATCTTTTCTTTCAATATTTAATCCATTGTTGTTGATTTTGATGGATAAGAAGTTTAGAATTTTGCGCCAGTGGAAGCTCTTATAATTATGACATAACAAAATTAAACCTTTTTACATCTGAGAAACGACTCGTTACTTCTAACACTCATATATAATTAATTGATCCGCTGAGTTGCCACCACGATATGAGAACAGAGAAAACGTTGCCATCTTTACAAAACTTAAAAATTGTCTATTTGTATACGATTATACTAAACCGTACTTGGTAGACTTGGTAGACTTGGTAGACTGCGAATTTTCTGGATTTATGGGAATCTATGAGTGTTTTGTTCGTTATTCAGCACCGTGCTAATCAAACCGAAATATGATCGAAAATATAAAAACAGAAAAATTAATGTATTAAACCTAACAAAGTAGTAACATTTAATTTAATAATGCTTTCGGCGCAACGGTTTCGATCAATTAGTAATTCTATTAGCAATTTTGCAATAAACTTTTTTTCTTTCCTAACGTTTCGGTTCTGGTTTGAACCTTTTTTAAAGGAAAAGAAATATATATATTGAATAAAGTATGTAGTGTAGGTGGATTGAAATTGAAGAAAAGATATTAATACGTACTTGCTATTAATAAATTTACATGTGTAAATTAAACATGGAGAACTGATTTGAATACGATGCTGGTTGAAAACGTACTGTAATCAAAGTGACCGTTAGAACAGATCCAAAAACCGAGAACATAGAAAACTGAATAGAGTAAACCCTTTTTGGGTATTAGGGTAGAACCTAAGTTGTTAAAACGCCGGTCTCTGGCGGGACAACTTACAAGGGAGACTTGCTTTTTTGATTTATGGCTGCGTCCACCACGCCGACCGTGCCGAGCGAGACTTCTATAGAGAGTCGAACACGGATCTTACGACCGAAACTTTCTTCGTCGATTACACCACTAAATTACAATTGAAATTATATCGTGTTTGGTCCTGTTTTACTCAGAAAAATGCCAGAAATACGTTTTTGAAAAGTCTCATGAAAAAATAATGAAAATAAAGAAGTTTTTTTTTCATTCGATTCATTGAGTCAATGTAGTGGTGTTCACACCGAAATACCCGAGCCGATAACAATAATCGCCGCCCTGCGGCGCGGGACAGCGTAGACAGACAGTGGAGTAAGTAGGCAGGGACAACTAACGGAGTTTCGATCCGGGACAACTTACCAGGGTTTACTGTACATAGACACACTAGTCTGGACATAATGCTCGACGGTTCTTAAAATCAATATACGGCGGTAAATTTGTAAATGTACAACCATTTTAAACACGTGCTACTATACCAAAAGTGGTAGATTTAAAAATCGACATGCATAATGTAAGACCAGCAAAACAAATGCATTTTCTATCATATGTGAGAGAACAGGTTGTAGTTTCAATGGGTAAGTAGTAACATGTTGAAACGAAGACCTGTGGCCGATTTCCAGTTTCATTTCGCAAATGATTAGCGTCGAAGCATCTGGAAGCGTAATAGGACTTGGTTATCGCGATAAATCTCCCGACAAAAAGTTGAAAACACCGTTGCAGAAGAACGTGAGTGCAATTGCAACCGGTCCAACGGAATATCCATTATCGGCTGTTATTAAAACTCGCATTTCCCGGGCGCGTGCAGTCAGCAGCTCCGAACAATTAATCGCGCGGCCGGTGATCGCTTCAAAACAACTGAACTAATATCCCGGCAATTTAACTCGGAGCAGGTCGGACCTTCCGAAACGGTGAACGGAACGGACGAACCCAATCATGGGTCGGTTCAGTTCCGTATCGATAACGAACAATCCGGAACAGGACCAAAACAATAACTAATCGCCGCAGCACGCTGCGCCGGCTAGCGCAGAACACGATATACGCCGGAAACGTCGGGCGCAAAAACCCAGTGAGAACAAACGACTCTGCAGAATAGATAAATAAGGCACGAACCTGGCTAGGACCGTGTACCACGTTCCGATCATTTGATCATAGACGAATTATACAATAGGAGTAGATTAATCGCTATATAAGGTATGAAAATCAAAAGAAAAAGATCAATATTGAGAAGAAGTTTTGAAAAGTTCCGAATGAAATCCGAATATTGAGTTTGAAAGAATCGCTAGAATTTGTAAAATTGTAGAAGAGTCGTGAAAGTGTAACAGAGAATTTAATTAATATTCTTTTATAGCCACTATTTTCAATTTTCACCTTCAGTTATATAAGCGAACGATTAATTTTTCCACGCCAAAATATCCCCAAATGGCAAATCTTTCCGCGGAGCGTTTTCATTTCCCAAAAGTGAAAAGCGCGTCGAGGGAAACCCGTTTTCACACTGCGTGGTCAATAAAGGGGAAAATTCTGAATTGCTTGGACAGGAAATCAGCTAAAACACGACTCTAAAGTTTTGTATGTAATGACAGGCAAACGTGACTGTGTACCTATGTCGAAAACAAACATAATCGAATGGTCATATTTTTCGATATACCGCTTTTTATTACATCAGCCATTGAATAACCAGGTTGAACAGATGAAGTGTGGGTGACACAGCGTGTGCGTTCTCGTTCGCCGTAAATAAATCGAGAGTGGAAAATAAAATTTTTTTTTACGTCAGTCTTCGTTTTACAGAAAATCGAGTCAATAAATTCGTCGGACGCGGGTACATCGTCGGCAAAAAGTAATGGAACCAGGTGGCCGTATTAATGGAGTACGAAAATATTACCCCGGCGAAAGATTAATGAGATTTATTTATGAATATGGAGCACAAATGATTCGTGTAAGTAATGGCTCCATAAATTTTAGTGTATCGTTGCAAAATAATATTAATCCCGTTCATTAATCACCCCCCGAGACTGGCCTCGCGCTTTTGGCGGACAGTGTACGCGCTGGACGGAACACTTTTACGAGCTAATTTTGTGCGAGTGGTTTGGGGAAAAGGAAATAAAAAATTCTTTCCCTGTCTCTTGAAATTGTACGCACTTTCGAAATTGTTTGCGCCATAAAAGTTGCGTTATGGTTCCGTAAAGATTGTAAATTCAAAAATAAAAAATGATTAGCCTGTTCAATCAAGCTAAAATAAAACCTAAATCCTCAAACACGCGGACAGCTTCCTCTTATGAACAATAGCTATCCATTGATTTCGTTTCTGCGCCAGGATTATTGAATATCCCTGACGACAGTGTCGGCCACGTGGACCACAAATTTTCGTGTCCGTGTACAATTGCACGGATCTACGGAAAATGGATCCCGGGCCGTCAACAATGCGATACGCCGAAACAAATTATCGAACGACAAAGCTCCGTTCCACCGGTTCCATTTCATTCGTAATCAATAATCCCCTTTCACGGAGCTCGCGAGACCACTCAAGAAAAGTGCAACGTTGCGGATTTGGCCGCGCGTCCACTCGGGATTAAGTCCTACTGGTATTATTGACAAAAGGAGCGAGAGAGAGAGAGGGAGAGTCCGAGCGAGAGAGAGAGAGAGAGAGAGAGAGAGAGAGAGGGAGAGTCCGAGAGAGAGAGAGAGAGAGAGAGAGAGAGAGAGAGAGAGAGAGAGAGAGAGAGAGAGAGAGAGAGAGAGAGAGAGAGAGAGAGAGAGAGAGAGGGAGAGTCCGAGAGAGAGAGAGAGAGAGAGAGAGAGAGAGAGAGAGAGAGAGAGAGGGAGAGACCATCGTTGGTTGCCGTCCAAAATTACGATTCCGCCTCGACGAGTGGTTTTCCGTGCTGTTGTACACGCGAAACGCCGACGCGTTCCGCAAACCTCCCGATGAAACATTCACAACTACAATTCTTCCGATCGAACTGACGAACTCCTCAGTATATCGGACTAATGGAGGATTCAGTGGAATACAATGACGCGAAGGGATTCGATCAACACTTCGGGGGCAGACACCTGGGAAATGCGACGTCTACTTTCTTGGAGATTTTCCAGAATGGAGAGTTTCGATGATTTACGCGAAAATCATTTTTAGAGGGATTGAGGAGGCTAGCTTTGGATCAAGGATTTTCTTGAAGCCAATGTAATTCTTTATCTACGTTCAATAGTGTGCACCTTGCACACGAAAAAGTTTTTTTAGAAATTTTGTATAATTGTTTCAACAATCGAACGTAAATTATAGCTGGCTAAATAGGATTGATAAAACTTGTTCGATAGGCCGTAGATAGAGTTGCGAAGATTTCGAAAAAGTTTGTAACGATAACAAAATGGTTAATACTCTTCTATGGTACTTCAGAGATAATTCTGGTAGGGGACGAACATAAATAAAATATCTTTGTAGGATTCCGCGGCCTTTGAAGCATTCCGGGTCCATTGCGGTTAATGCACGGTAACTGAAACGTCACAGTGAGACGTGCTCCTGTCATTTAACGCAAAGGTCGAGCCCGAACGTTACAAGCCATGTCCCTCTGCGGCTAATTTATATTCCTCTTAGTATAACTAATTAACTGACTGCCTGCTGTTACAGAAACCGCAGGTTCGCCACCGCCAAACCGAAATCTGGCCACGGGACGTAGCATTCGGTCGCGGACTGATTTAATCGGAACAGCACGTACTCTATCTATTCATTAACCCTGCATTCGACGAAGACAAAGAAAATTGCCAGATCGTCTATAATACTTTTCCTTGAAATCAATTTTAATTTGCTCCAGTTTCTTGGTAATTATTAGTTTTGAAGATCCGCGGTCCGATTATACAGAGAGGCTGCGATTTAATTTCCGTGGATTTTTATATAGCCATCCGCGAGAGGCGAAAGAAGCGTCATTTGTAATCGCGGGTGGTGATAAAAATTCAAGGTCGCCGGAAAATTGAAGAAGCCCGAGCACCGTTAGGTCCGCGATGAAGAACCCTCGAATCACTCGAAGTACTCTGCGTTGAGTATTCTCTCTGTAATTAAATCGAGGACGTCAAGTTGGGAGAGAGAAAAAGAGAGAGAGAGAGAGAGAGTACTGACGTGCAAGTGGCCGCCCGAAAGAAGTAGAAAAATGAACAGAATACTCTAACGAGAACCTGGGGAGGGGACGGATATGGTAACGAGTTCCTCGACATATCATACTCGAGATCTCGGACGGAGAAACATTAATTTCGCGTAATCCCTCTTCCTGAACAACTGACGGTTTTTCTTGGATCCCATCACGTCGGACGAAGAGTAAAAATGATTCAACGAATACTTTACAGTTAAGCATTTGCACTCGAAGCATTTCAACACCATCATTTGGACGTTCCATTTTATTTGACCTTTTTACACCATTTTAAATTGCATCTGTTTCTGCATAAATGCGCGATATTAACAAACCTTTCTGTTTTAATTGTATCGAGTGTGCCTCTTGCCATACTCATTTAGCAATTCATTGAACATAAAGAGTTTTAAGGGACGTCTGAGTGCACTATGCTAAAAATTAACTGTGTATCGTCGCTTGGCATGCAAAGTTTTATCCGCGACTCGAATCCGTGTTGTTTACATTTAATTCAAGATAACGAACAGCGAATTCGCATGCACAATACGAATAAATATAACATAATCTGATTATACCGGGATTATCGATCGCGAACGGTTCTTAACTAAACAGACCATCGATTCCGCGTGCTATTCAGCGCCGGACGATGCAAACGGGAAGCCGTAACTTGTTTATTTTCCGAGAGAAGTCATGCTCGATGAGCACCGAATTTGATTACCCATTTTATATCGGCCGTAATCCACGCGGATTACGCTGTTATTAGTCCCGAGCCGCGTAAAGGCTGGATTCGAAGGTATCGAACACCGTGAGCCCATGCCGCGAATCAAACGTATCGATCCACTAAGAATAAAACCGAGTAAATATCCGTAAACGGAATCGACCGTTCAATCTCGCGATTAGTACCATACCGAGAACTGTAGTGATCGCGATCCTCATAATTTTTCAGGAAACGGTTCTTAATATACGACAATAACGTACAATACAGTATACACCATCTGCATATTTCAAGAGAAATATCAGAAGTTCGGTCGCAGTCCGCCCTTTCAAGATATCCCTCGAACATGCCAGGAACAGTTCGCGCGGAACGCGGGAAACACTCGAGTACAATCATCCCCGGTTGCCGAAAAAACAGTATGAAAATTCTTGCCGCTGCTGTGCGGGCCACAAAAAAAAGTTTCCCTCGTAAATCTGAAGGGGTATGCTTCCAAGTTTTCTCTCCAGCAACATTCGTTGCACGTATACGGGGAAGGACGATATGGAACTTTATTCTTCCCTGACAGACTCCCTTTTAGGGGTCGCCCTAGTTTAACAGTTTATAAAAATTGTATTCTTACTATTTATGGTTGGGAATCCACAAAAATTTCCTCTAAGAATTCTACAACTAAGGGTACCCTGTAAATAAATTTTTCTCGATGAAGATTCTACACCTTTTCGCTAACGCCAGTATAGCTTCGAAGAAAATTGTTGTTACAGCTTGGAAAAATTCGGGCACATTCTTTAAATGTTAGTTAACAGGGGTATTCAATTGGAAATTCGAATATTTAATACCTAGCTTACATTCGGCGTATAAAACTAAGGAAAATAGATTTTCTTGAGCCACAACTGATGTTGTTATAGCTTCGGGAAAAATAATTATTGTTCCTTAAAAGAATTGAGTACCTTGTGGAAACGCTGTTTGATAATTGTACCAGGTTTGAAGTTCGAGTACTCGGCACCTTTCTTTCAGAAAAATGGCGAAATTCGTCCTGCAATCAGTGCACCAATGCAGCAAGAATTTACGATCGGCGCCGGTTAACGTCTTCGATAAAGTGGCGCGTTCGACTTTTACGAGCCGACAATAAGTAACTTGACGCGGACGTTTGAATATTTCATTGGATCTAATCTGCGCGCTCGTCGCAGCTAGCAATTAGGCAACGCGCGAGAAAACTGCTTCTCGTCGGGTAGTTGCTCGGTAACTATAACGAATTGACGCGTGGGCGGAAGTTCCCGAAGAAATTTTCACCCCCTCCGTCGCGCTTTGGTCGCCGACACAATTACATTTAACGATAACGCCCGTCGACGAGCATCGGGAACACGAGCTTTAATCGCTTTTGAATTCTTCATCGACAATATCACCGCCCGGCGAATGCTGGCTTCATGCTGAGAGCGGCTTGTAACTTTGGCAATTCAAAAAATTTCGAAACTTCTCGCGAAGGCAGTTCTCGCGATGCTAATAACGGAACGATTTTTTTTCCTGGTGGGAAATCGGTCCCTGGGGTGAGCACATATTCCAAACAAACTTCGATTTTTAATATTGGCGTGAATTTTTTGTAGTGTACGATGCAAAAAATGAATGTTCCAAAAATTATTATTGGAAATATGTTTTAAATATGCAGTATAATTTTTATTTTGTTGTATTTAATTTTTAAATTGTATTACAGGCATTTCATAGAAATTTATATCCCGTACATTTTGGAAAGGAAATAATATAAGCATTCTTTACAATTATTTTTCGTGTGCTTCGTGTGTTTAAAAATTTTGCCAGTTTGAAATGAACTGGTAGAAGGAAGGAAATAATATATGTACGTTTTATTATTATTCTGTTCGGTTGTTTGATGTGGATATAAATTTCTGCAGTTTATCCGAACCGGTTAGAAAGGAACAAAAATAGTATGTCTGCTTGCCTATTGTGGGAGGAC
Source organism: Lasioglossum morio (assembly GCA_916610235.2). NCBI lineage: Eukaryota > Metazoa > Arthropoda > Insecta > Hymenoptera > Halictidae > Lasioglossum > Lasioglossum morio. The sequence continues at coordinate 1,568,936 of OU744324.1, read as the reverse complement.
TATGTAAATTTAAGTGGCGGTAGTATAAGGGCAATATATCATTGCAGAGCCGGGATTTACGGAGGACGATGTTTTATGTTCCAGGCCTCGTTTTACTCGACAGCATTGAAAACCCTGATCTCTGTGTCTACTGTGATACTGCTTGGCCTCATATTTGCTTACCATGCCTTAGAAGTTCAGGTGCGTATAAAAATTCCAATGGACTGCCTACAACAGCGGCCTTGTAATCTGTATGTAAACAATTTACTATAATAATTTCCTAAAAGGAGAACTTTTTTTAACCTCAAACTATCCTGCATAGTTGAAACTCGACAAAATCAGTAAATTCATGGTAAAAATATCCTGACAAATGTTGACTATTTAAAATTAATATATAATACTATTATTACTATAAAAATATAGAAGGACAAAATACATTCCCTTAATATTATTCGAATTATACATAGAACTTAAAAATATTCACTAAAGAACTAACTACCAAATTGAATATTATTTAAATAAATGTTTCAATATTAATCAATTCAATATCGATTCTAATCACCCCGGCTCCTCCAGCTCGGAAATAAAGAAAGCATTAAGAGGCCACCCCCAGATCTCGTCGAAGGCGTAATTATCCTCTGCATCCCCTAAAATATGTCGATTTCAGGGTAGGTAGTTGTTAGGAAAATTTTCTTTCGCTCTTCTTATTCTCAAATTCGATCCCCTGAAACTGTCAGAGGGTTCTCACAGCCGACACCTTTTCATTCTAAACCACCCCTATCTTGGAAGCTCGCGGACGCGTGAAATCGTGACAGTTGTGAACCGCGCGGCCCTTAATAATCATCTAACGATGATTAATCGTGTAATTGATACGAAACTAATTATCCATACGGTTCCAACGGTAACTTGGTCCGTTCCCATCCCCTCCAATATCCTCGGGCCGTGTCTGATTAATGACCGTGAAATTCCGCTGGCACAAAAGTGGTATTAAGCCGCGGAACCGGTGAATAATGAACGATCGCCGAGTGATAATTCGCTCGGACCGTAAGTGAGTGAAGATTTAACGACTCGTTGGAGGATCGATGAAAGGGCCGATTATCGAGGACACTCCCTTCTGTCCAGCTTTCAATTTCAGCGGCGGATAAAGCGGCTTGGTAATGGAATTTGAGGTTCTTCGCTTTCCGTGATTGCGAATCGAGTTTGAGGGATGTTTTAATGCCCTGGAGAGCGATGATGTTATCTTGTAAGTGTCAATTAATTAGCAGAAAATTGTTTCACCACCTCGCTGCGTTCTTCGGGTACTTTCTGATCCACTATTCATTCCTCCACCGTCGGCGTAATTTTATATTATTTTTTGGTCGAAGACGTACGATTCTTCGAAAATTAAAAAATGTTTTATAGTTCGTGTTCGCGTGTGATCGATTCAGGAGCCACGTGTCTATGTATAAATAAATCAGTCTAGCTGAATTAATCAGGCCTGATACATGGTGCTGCTAGCATTTTATAGTGTGTATTAATTGTGTGTATTTCTATTAATGTTCGTCAACACCGACGTACTTTCGTGGCATACAAAATCCACAGTTTAATTGGTAACTGCTACTACGTTAAACGTGAATAAAATCGGTGATGTACGCCAACCTAAACAGACCAATTTGCGAAGTGTTTCAGGGCCCGATAACGTTATGCAAAACGGCGACAATTGCGTTTGTAAAATACGTGTTTCAATTACAGTAGATTCGCTAAATGCGAGGGACCCACTTGATTCGATAACCGCTCTAACAATGCACCTGAATGGCTCGTAAAGTTCTCCTTTCCGCGATCGTTTCGATCAGAACATGAACGCAGACACGCGCGACTTTACTAGAATCCCGTCGCGACATCGAAATTTTACGGGCACCGACGAAAAATGTCGAGCGAAGCTACCGAGATTAATGTTTTAATACCGCCGTTATGAAAAGGTACGAAAAACATTAAAAATTGAAAAGGTGGTAGCACTGCGAACATAAAGTTCCGATTTTTCCGATCTCTGCCTATGTTTAAGGCACTGTAAAAATGAAATAAACATATTTTTCGCATGATTGTACTACTGGCGATAGTTTTCCATGTACAGTGAAGATATTTGCAAAATTTCAGTTCGATTGGACTCGCGTCGATACTCGTTGGAAGCGCAGCGTACAAAAACAGGTGCTTCCAATCGGATGGATATCGCAAAACGTCCGCGAGTCGATTTTCTGAAATATGCAGGCGTATCCCGATGAGCGCACCGTTGAAAACAGGTAGTTTCGCGGGCGATTATTAATTCCTTGTTGCGTTACTCTCGAGCCGCTACACAATGGACTCCATTTCCTTTTGTTTTCGCGGTCCGCGAACCAAACAATTCGGCCGGCATTACTTCGTGCGTTACTTCATTGTCCACGAGTATCGTCTCTTTCCAGCCCTTTGGCCACTATAACTTTACGTTCCGTTCTCCCGATTAAACCGTGCCGAAACGGCCGCGTGTTTCGACTATTCAACGCCACGATATCGGGACCCTGTCTCCAAACGGACGCGCGGCCATAAACGGCCGGCCATTTCGCGAAGCATGCACGCTTCGACTGCATTCCACTGCCATTATCAGCCTCGATTGCTCGGACCTGACTATGTTAATATTAACAGCTCCAGCCTTGCGACAATGCCAAAAATATTTTACGACGTTCCAGAACACTTTACTGGTTCTGTATTAAAATATGAATTATACAAGTATGTACAAAATAGAAGACCATGATGTAGAGAGAATATTCTTGATTCTTTTCTGCCACTGTTCCAGTACCACCAATTTCTCACCGATGTGTAAATTTTTAATGGAACGTGATCGAGGAGTGGTCACTTTAAACATTTACCGAACAGTTCTCGCGGAGTTCGAACGAAGTTCCGATTGTATTTTTAATTAGAGAATTTTCGCGAAGGTTCCAACAGTGCCCGATCACACTCCTCCAATTCCCCGAGAGAAAGCTTTATCAGATTTGAAGCCCACCCGGCCGGTGCATTGTATCACTTTAATCGAGCATTGTCAAGCGAGTCTTTTATTTTATCTATTCCAGCCGAGCGTTTCTATTCAGTATCGTTTAGGGTGCAGAGTGTTATGTAACTTTCATTGCAAGCAATTTGTAAACAAGAATAGCGGCTCGCCGGGAAAAGAATGCTATCTGTGTTCCGGCGTTTATTCGACTCGTGCACGTGTAAAATTCGCATTCTCGAAATTGCGTTTCGCGATTCAAACGTATCGAGTCATTCAACATGCATGTTTCGCTCGATTCCAGCACTCGCGAACCAATGGCCTCTGAAAACGTGCAGTCTTGCGTTGCTTTCACGCTTGACCCGACAACAATTTTCGCAGCTCTTCTTTGTTATTTCAAAAGAAGAAAAAAAGTATTAGAACAATCCTTCTTCGAGGCGTTTTAATAGATTTCGCACGATATTAAATTTTTCTTTGCACCATTTCCGTACATTCTGAAAAATTTCATTCGTCGACGAGAGCTTGTATAGAAGGATATTACTTTGTATTTACACACGAGGAGACTCCTGTTCTATACTGCGTTATATATTTTTTCTTTATTGCGCCCCATGGTTGTAGTTCGCGAAAATTTTACTTATTTATTGTGTCGTCAGATTTTCTTTAAAATATCATTGGTTTTCCATGTATAATATAATAGAATACAAAATGAAACTTTTTATCGTGATACTCGGAATGCACAAAACCGTCGTAAAGTGTATGGGATCGAAAAAGGAGTGTATTCCATCAAGATCGGTAACACGCAAGTGTATCATGATCACGAGAAAGCTCACAGAGAAACCGCGGAACGATGAAACAGCACGCGAGCAGATTCGCAATTTAACCCTCGTCCGCTCCTCGTGACAATTTGATCCATGTTTCTTCTAAACAGCGCACGTTGCGATAACCATAAAACGATAGAACGTCTTATATAATAATAGCAATTCAGTTTTATTGAACACTCGTCACTGATCCTATACGAGGGGGAAAGAATGGGCGAGAATCAATACGTATCTATGGTGCATAATCCACATTTCTGTATGCATTGCTGTCGTTTCTTACTGTTCGAAAAATTCCACTGTTATTCGCGAACAATGCGAACGATTTTATCGTCAGTGTGTCTGATCGTCAAACTGCGGATTTTTACATAAAATAAAAATTGTCTGTATCGATTGCAAAAAATAGAAACTGAATTGAATGTTATTTCTTCCCTTAATGATTTTAACAGAGACGAAATTTGATTGACGTCCTCAATTTTTAAAATTTTTTCAACAATTTCGAATTTTATTTACTCAATTTTGTGCACGAACCAAATGCTATATTTTTATGAAACTTTGCAGACTTGCTTTCACACATTTAGGCTACACGTATTGTTCGTTATGTCTTTAATTTGGTACGTTATTATACAAATTACACTTTATACCGTATATACTTTGTTAGTATTACAAAGGTGTTTCTCTAAATAATGACACACAGTGTTTCCACGTATCCTGTATTTAAACTTTATCTGAATAGTATGGTTCAAGTGAATGCTCGTTTCAAAGTTGCGATCTGCTCAGGCTAGCTGCTTCTACCAGACTGTGGTCTGGACTTTATGCCCCCGCCTGGGCTCTTCTGTCCTTGGGAAAAACCGCTCCTTACGACTAAACCCTTGTACCTAGGACGATACGGTATCGGTGAATTCTAACACGTATGAATTTTTATGGACCGCTATCGCGAGAAGTGTAGGAATTACTCACGATGTAACAGTGGAAAAAAGCAATGTGGCGTTTGAGAAATCGTTGCATCACGGCAGGTACAGTTATTCGACTAGGGGCCCCGATTTCGGGGAGTGTTTCCCAACGATCTCGTTTTCATCGGGGCGCAGTTTCACCGGAAACCACGTCGTTCTGCGGTATTATACCGCGAGCGTGCAGCTGCTAGCGCAGCGTCGCGCGATAACGCAATTAGACCGCGACCGGGCGCGTTCGTCATCGCGAGAACAATTCGCAATTTTCTCGCGACCGAACCGGCAATCGAGTTTACCACCCTCCGGTTGTGCCGCCCCTGTAACTCGATCGGAATTCAGGGCCAGGAATTCGGTGTCGAGTGTCTGGCCATAATCACGGCATCAATAATCTTCGTCGAAAGCTTCGCACAGCTTTTCGAAAACCTTCGCAAAAGCCAGACCGATGCTCGGTCTCTCGAATTTGCCACTCGATTCAACAAACCCGGACGCGTTAACGGCTGCAACCGGTTTCGTGCTTTTTGCTACGATCGCACGCACCGCTTTCGCATCTTTCTTCCGATTTGTCTCGCTGGACGTGGATTTATTCCGCTGTGGATCGATTCTAACAGAAATCGACACTGTTGTAGACCAGTCTGCACGTGTCGCGGACACGGACGTTCGCTCGGTGCACGAATTTCTGCGATTCATGGGAGAATATATGCCATGAATGCCTCGTGATAGTCGACATTTAGTGTCGTGATTGTTTCCACCTGTTCGCGCGGTTGCAGCGAATAACTGCTTTGGAAACCGTCTGTTCGGAACGTTGTTAGACTGCGAATTTCTATGGAAAATAAAAATCGTCTGCATTAACCCCGTCGCGTATCTTTCTCTTTGCAGTAACAATAATTAAAACGTCTTTCTCCCGAAAAATGTCATAGAAGAGAATTTATATTTCTTATATTTAATGCTTAAATATTGATTACATATGTATATTTGTTATATTTATTATTATTGATAACATCCATATTTGTTAGACTTTCTTCAAAATGACGAGTGTGGCTTGTTAAAATACGGCAAAGAATTAATTGTGATATGCAGGAGCTCATCATCTCGAATAATTTCTAAATTATTTCGTTGTACAAGAATTTTATATGAATACGTATGTGTGTATGTACGACTTTATTATTTCCTCTTGAGGATTACAATCCTTTTACAACCTCTCGATTCCGCTTTCCGCCGTTATTAACCTATCTTTATTTCTATCTTACAAGCTAACTTAGATCTAGCTTAACCTAAAAATAGAAATACAAAAAATTAAAATAAAGATAAAGAAAGAGAGAAAAATTGTATATACATAATTCAGCTATAATATTATATAAATATTTTACATTGTTTCTCCTGAAACTACATTGAAGCAAAGTGTCCGCTACTAAAGTATCATTTTATTAATCGGCAGAAAATTATGTCCGGAAGTCGCGCACAGCCCGCGAGCATTGATAGCATCGTTTATCTGCCGGTATGCAAAGCGGAGGCGTTCCCGCCGGAAGAACTTAGCGTGGAAAGGATTAATTACCAAATCATTTGTACCCGTGAGTCAAGACAGAATGCTTCCGTGATCCCGATCTGACTCGTCTTATCGCGCAGTCCGACTGACGAGGTTCCCGTAATTGATGACAAGGCAAACCGGGGACCCTTCGCAGTAGTACGAACCGCCATGAGTCAGACACCGAAACCCGTACGGTCGCGCACCACGGCGATAACGTTTTCTTCGGTTTCCCATCGGGATAATCTCCTCGCTGTATATCAGACAGAATGAACTGTATTATTCTGCGGGCTCGCTCCTCGCGTGCATTATCTCCACCGATAATCGGGGATCAAACAATACGGACAAGGACTGTTACCGAAATCCGCGGTCGATGCTGAAATTTCCCTGTTGGAATTACAACGTTGATCCGCTGGAACGCGAACCACCAAGCTCCTTGTGCTTCGTGTGCGTAACGTTACGCCAATTATGCAACATTTACGGTTACTGCGATTGTTTAAAAATCGGTGGCTGCGAAATCGTAATTGACGAGGTATCCTCGTGTTTTGGTTCTTAGGGTAGACTTTGAAATTTTCTCTGACAAACTGGGTGAATCACTTTTCTGAACATTTTTGAGATCGTTCGGATATGTTTAAACTATGTTTATGAATTTTTGTATGTTGCTGTCACTGGAATTGTAATAGTTATTCACTGGGGAAACGAGTTAAACGATTTCAGAAATTGAATGTTTCATTTTCTCGTTTACTTTTACGATGAATAAGTGCTGCATTTTGTATGATAGTGTGTTATAAAAATTCATACACGTAGCATAAACTGTCTCCCACAAATTCGATAATTCCACTATAGTGTTATCAAAGAGTTTAAAAATTGAATTATATCCTCGATCAAATTCTATTTGATTTCTATCCATCCGTATATTTTAATAGAAATATTTCACTCTGTTACAACAATGAATATTCAAAACAGTGATCAATTATTCGTATAGTAACGACGCGACGTCGAGCACATTCAGGGAAACCTATTGTCGGGATTAGTGGACAATCCGGAAGACGAATAAACGGTTTATCGATAAACAAAAAGGGTGGAGTTTTGCCGAGCGATTCTCCCTTTATCGGGGAACAGGGTTTTACCGTGGAAATAATAAGCAGCGGAATCGCGTTACAGGATAAATCGTTTAACCCGGCCGCGGATTAATAGTGATCAACGGATCGATGTTATTTTCCATGGTGAGCGACAGAACGAATACCGGGGAACGTCGGACAACATTTGCATCCGTTTAATTGAGTTAGTTCCGTAGTTAGCGTCGATTCGCAACAAGTCTGATATTCCCCGTTCGACTGCACCGCGTTCTGTAATAATTAAAATAATTGGAGTACGAACGGGATTATTTTCCATCCGTTAATCGTGATTCACGGCAAAATAATTATTTTCAAACAGCCATTTTTCTATCGTCAAGCCGTTTAAGAAGAATACCATTTGCTTGAATACATTCTATCGAATCTTATAGGATATGTTAGTAAAGAAGTGTAGAATGTAGTTTCTAGTTCGTAATCGTTCAAATTTGATTCTCTAAAGGCTCACTTAAATCTCATTACATTCGATGAATGCCTTTCATTCTAGTAACGCGGCATTTAAGGAAACAACGAAACGGTGTTTGCTATTAAAGAAGAATGGATTTCTAGGAAGCATTGTTCGACTCGCACGGAATCGTTTTCACGGTTAAAATCACACCGAATGTCGCGCAGAGAATCGATAAACTTTATTATATATTTCTCTGTTCGCCCCCTTGAAATACAGCAGATGTAATAACGCGCATGACAGCACTCGACCGATCGGCCATCTTGACGCCTATCCATGCGTCGTATTAAAATCGACAAAAGGTGCATGCGAATGATAACGATGCCCATCTCTGTTTATTATTTCTTACCAAAATATTAACCATTTAAAAAATACCACAAATCACAGTGAACATCCACAACTCTGCTTGCAAGAGGAGCACCAGAAGTGACTGTTATACATTATTTTCACAAATCATTTGTAAGGAATAGCCGTATTTATTATAAGCAATCGTTGACAGACGTGTTTGTCACGGGCGCGTTCGTTTCGATCTGTCTTTTTTTTCTAATTCGTTGGCGATCGTAATTTTACAATTCTATCGTTATTTTCGATTTTCTACTTTTATAAATTTCACTATATAAATTACTATATAAAATACTCTATAAACTATACGGTTAAATATATGTATGTATGCGTATTAGCAGACAACCCTATATATAGTGAAATTTATAAAAGTAGAAAATCGAAAATAACAACAGAATTGTAAAATTACGATCGCCAACGAATTAGAAAAAGAAGACAGATCGAAACGAACGCGCCCGTGACAAACACGTCTGTCAACGATTGCTTATAATAAATACGGCTATTCCTTACACATTTTAACAGAAATCTCGATAGATTAAAAAATTTATACCCCGTCATTTCGAGAAGTCCGACAAGATTTACTGTTGGAAATCAAATGGTAGATAAATATTTGAACAGATCTACCCACTGTTTCTACAAATCCTAGAAATACTCTGCTTTTCAAGGGTGAGAAAGCACGATCTTCCGCATCTCAAGCTCATTCTTCTCGAAAGAACGATCTGCCTCGCGTAAATTTTTAATCGGCCAATTCCAGGTTCGTTAACCACCACCAAGCCGTTCGCGATTTGTTTCCTGCGAACAAAATTGCATTGCCATTCCGTGGAATCTCGGGATAAGTCGGTATTCTGCGGGGTAGCTACTCGTTTCGGGATAGGCCGCATAAATCCAGGCAAAGAAGAAACGTACATAAGCCCCCTCGCCGGGCGAACACAGTTGGATTTACAAAAAGGGCCGGAAATAATGCAGCCTGCGAATCCCTTTCTGGAAAATACACTTTCGTTCGTTTCTGTGTGATACGGGTGCAGAGGGATGAGGGTATTGCGCGCTAACCCCGTGTCTTATTCAACCCCGTACCGGACGTGACGTTGCAGAGAAATTCACGCGTCGGTGGAATGAGTACGTCCGACAAGAACACGAAATATGTTTTTTTGCTCCCGTCCAAACAACTCTTCGGGATGAATTGTTACGTACTCTGGAAAATTAGCTTACGACTCTTGAGCGTTGTTGCCCCTCTGCTGGATGGTTTTGTGATGGATAATTCTCAAATTTTGTACGTCCTTACGGACATTTTTGAAAAGCATATACAGAATGTAAACTTGTAGACATTTTTATAAAGCATTAAAATATAAAATGACTCTATCAACCAGCATGAAGATGTGGGAGACTAGAAAAATATATGGGACGTGTAAAGACACATCGTTTTTGAAAACCATATGAAATGTGAAGTTACGGCGTACATAAAATGTAACATTGTAAACACTATCGAGAAGCACATAAAATGCAAATTTATACGCGTCATCGAGGAGCACATAAAATACAAGGTATTGACATTATCGAGAAGCACATAAATTCTACAGTCCCGAACATTAGCAAAAGGCACATAAAATGTGACACGATTTCCGAAAAGCATGCAAAATGAAATTTTATATGCCTCCGTTTTCACATCATTCTTTCCACGGGACCATTAGCAACGAGTATAATATTTTGTCCCATTTTTTGCCCACCGGAATTTCTCTTTGAAATTGTGAAATGTTTTTAATGATGACGGAGCTGCTTCAAAAACTGAAATGACTATTACGTTTTTTAATGAAATACAACCCATATGGGAGGATACTTTGACTAGAATGTTCTTCAGAAGATAATTGAAGTCGTATTTATGCAACAAGGTAGAAAAATATGTGCAGGCGAGCGTCATCGTCTTTGATTATTATTAGTGAACCGATCGAAATTTCTATCCTGTTTGTTTTCGTGTTATTTATGGTTGAAAGATGCCTTACAGGTGATTACACGTAGTACAGTTTTCTATCAGCGGCTATTTTTTCGAAGTTTTCACGGTCGCCGTTGGCTTTTTATAGACCATACCTTTTTTATGAGAAAAATTGCGACTTTTAGAATTTATCTAATAGTGTCATTCGTATAAAAGAAAATGCATTGGGAATGCAGAAATAAATAGACAATGGACAAGAACAGTGTTTGTCGATAATAACTCCTCAACAAAGTCGCGGAGAACATTTTCGCAAAGGAAAAACTTACTCCAAATGACCTCGAGAATCAGACCTGCAAATGAAGTACATGTTGTAACAGCCTGTAGAACAGAACAGGAGAAAGTCTATGCTGATAGTAGAAAGTTACACGTCCATGCTGGAACTCGTAAGAACAGCTCGGCCCGGAGGGTTAATAAATCCATCACGGTGTAGTGCATGACGATCTCCGGTTAGTCGTCGGACTATTAAGTCCCGTGCAAAAGCCGCGATAAGTGGCCGAACAAAGCCAAATGTCGGGCCTGGGCATTGGATCCGAGATAAACCACGGGGGCCGTGATAGAGCTTGTATTACCGGTTTAGCGGCGCTTTCATTCAATTTGCCCGGGGATTACAAGAAACTTAGCGTGATAAGAACGTCGGACACGAGACCGAGCGCCGACGGAATATTCATGTTCGCCGACGACGACGGCACGACGATTCCGGGGATTCTGTGCCGATGATTTCACGCCGAACAGCCCCGGTGAACTCTTCGAAACCGATCGTTTACACGAGAGACCCGCGATTACCCCGTTTATGAGGTAGGACCGATAACGGAGCGTTCGAACGAGGAGGAAGAACACGGGGGTGACGTTTTACGACGGTACATCGAGTAACGGCCCGGTAATCTGCTTCAGAAATCACTGAACGAGAACATCCCGGCTAATTCCGTCGTTTGTTCGCGGAACTCGTTGTTACACGCCATTTTGAAAAAAAAAACGGGGACAGAAAAAACTATGGATAAACTTCCGAAAAGCCCTCCGATCTTTTTTATATTCTGGATTCTTATATATTTTGACGTGCTGATTACGAAGTGTGATAGTGAAAATAGTGAAACCATGAAAAAACCATAAAAATCATAGTTTTTTCCATTTATTTTCGGAAGTACACTCAAAAATATTTCAGTATTCCACAGGGCTCACACAGTAGGGATCACAGGAGGAATCATCATACTCGTTTTCGGATACAATATTTTGTTCACGAGAAATATTACAGATATTAAATTCAAACTGTACAGATACAATGAAGCATATTTTAGGATTTTTTATCCCACAACATCCGTCACAAGGTGCAATCTTTGCCTAACATTTACTTTACGTAATCGCAAAGCAGGGTGCCATATGGCTATAAATCGTCCGCGCGATCCCAGATAAGAGACCCATCGACGATCTTCGGTCTCGTCAGCGTCACCGGCACGCTCAATATCTCATCGGATTCGAAAAAAAAGTAATCGACGCTTTTTCCGGATGGGTGGCAGGCAGTTTTCACAGCCAAACATTTTTCACGGGGTCTCGGACACCTGTTATCAGTTCGAACATCTCCCGTATCTTTGGATCTCTCTTCCTGACAGAGTAACTTGTCCGCAGCACGCGTCGCGCTGATTTGTTCCGGTCCCGCGATTGAATAATCGTGTTTCTGATTACGTTATCGTGTCGCGTTTGCAAACGGCAGAGGTGTCACGAAAGTTGTACACGGTTCCGCCGGTGCTAACAGCCCTGTTAACTGTTGTCGATACCAATAACCCAGATCCGAATTCGAGGAAATGGCGGCAGCCGATTGTAGACAAGAACGGGCAGACATCAACGATAAGCTACGAGCAGACGACGCTATCGTTATCGCGAACGAGCCTGTCGGGGATCCAGAGGAAGCCCGGGTCGGTGGAGACCCGTCGATCAAGTATCTTACTCCTGGAAGGATTATCTCCTGCAAAGGACCCCGCACTAATCATATGGAAAATCTATCCCGGTTAAATCAGTTGGATTTTTTATATGTTGTAGCTTATGATCTACTGAACAAAAGGTGTAATGGGCACAAAGTTCAATAATGGACAGTGATCGAGTTATAATCAGTGAAATATGAGAAATTCGTGCTGCCGAATACTCAAATCTCGGGAAGTATATTTACTTAACACGCTTGCAGCACCCCCACTCCCGTCACCCCACTCCTTCGATTTTCACACGAATCACGGACAGAGGATTTGAAGTGAAAAAAATACTACGAGAGTGACGAACCGTGGGCTCCTTATCTCTGCTGTGACACGCAAAGATTTTTCTGAAAGATTTCTGTTCACAGACTTTTTCAAGATCATTCAAAATTTAAAAAAAATAATCACACCACCTAACAGATTTTGTGAAACCGTACTACTTATTATGTTTCAAACATTTTTCCAAAAAATAAATACTTCCCGAGATTTGAGTATTCGGCAGCTCGAATTTCTCATGTTTCACTGATTATAACTCGATAACTGTCCATTATTGAATAAGCTACAACATGTAAAAAAATCCAACTGATTTAACCGGGATAGATTTTCCATATGATTTGTTAAGAATTGATTTAGTTTAGTTGAAGCGTTCATGTGTTTTCGTTTAAAGTTGGTTATATGTTGCGTTAAAGTTCATTGAACCGCTTGGGTTTGTGTGTGTGTATTGGACGTTGATAAATGTATGTTACATTGGCATCCAAATGGGAGAATATGCAGAGTAGGGGCTGATTAAACAGCAAGCATCACGATGGAAAGCAGTCAGTCGTGCTAGTAGAAGACAAACGGGACGGTCACGCTCTGTGGATAGTTGCCGATTATACAATATAAACGTATAAAAAAGTTCTAAGAAATCTTGGTTCGGACCGTCACTCAGTGATCACCTTGGGTCATAAAAGGAGTGTACGGTAGACATTTGGGAAACCAAATGTGGGGTAAACGAACCAAGATAAAGAACTATTACCTGAGCTCGAGTAAGCCAAGACACAGGTAACACAACAATCAGTGAGTCGGCCGTCACTCAATGATCACCTTGGATCATGAAAGGAGTACGGTTAACGTATAGGAAACCATATGTGCACCAGGCGACTCACGGTGATTGATGGTTTACCTGAGCTCACAAAAACAAAGCGAGGTACAACGAACGGGCAAAGTAACCTGTCCATGAATTTCGACGGATATTAGCATAGGTTATTATAGTGATTATAAAATGTAAGATATTTTATCGCTTGTAATGTACGAACAAATAATAAAGAGTTCATGTAAACAACATGATTAGTGCGGGTCCTTTCTTGGTTGTACATAGTATTCAATGTGGAAGGATTATCTCCTGCAAATTTCTTGGTTGTATATAGTATTCAATGTTAATATCCAGTCATTTTTTGGATTTAGATAACCTAAAATTTTTTGTTCTACATTCGCTGGTTTAGGTCCTGTAGATTTGTTTGACATAAAAGATCACATGCAGAACAGAGTTTGCGTGTTGTAAGTGCATCCCCAGCTTCGGGTTACAGCAGTCAAGGAAGTTTGCATAGGATCACCAAACTTTTGGAGACACTGTGATAATACGCGCCGCGAGAGAGTTGCTTCTGTTTACATCGAGATAAGCGAGTTGTTTGAGTTTGCAGAGGGGGGTGAAATATTTTTGATATCCTGTTTGCAAAAAGTTCCGTTATCCGGACGCCACCAGAGACGACATTGAGGAGCGTTCCCCTCCCCTTAAGTGACTGACTACTCAAATATTGTTGCCAGTTGAGTGCCATTTGATGCCGACTCCCCTAGAACCTCCAAATATTTTTCTGAATTTCAACTCGAGACGTCGCGGACACGGGAGAGAACTAAATCAATAAATTCTTTTGTAATAAATCAAATAGGTCGCATTTTTTCTCTGGTTTAGCGAAAGAGAATGAAATGTAACTTACTTTTCAATGTTACTGGAATTACTGCATAAACATAGGAAGAAGTTTCTATTTTCCTCCTTGTTTCTTGTAATCGATGCAGAGGTGGCGAAGGGTGGAGTACATAATTTTCACAAAAATAAAATTCCATCGCAGCTTCGATTATACGTATTTATTGAATCTGTCGGGGTCCTTATTTTGTAGTCATGAGCATTCTACAACAGTACGATGCTCGTGAATTATTCAAGCAAATGTGACGTTACAAAGTCTTCTGGTTCGCGAATCTACTGCACGGTCAAGGCGGATTCAGCTAGGCGAGATTCGCATTGACCCGGTTACCTAGAGACTCGCTAATTTATGGCTTTCTATTGAACGAAAATACCTAATATAGTGTCTCGTTAAACTGGCCTGCAAAAACACGCTATTACTCGATTTAATGGGTGCCGCAGTTGAGCCTCACAATACATATATTTTCGCATCGCCTATCAAAACACCACTTAAATTTAAAACATGCCACCCCGTGAAACAGAAAAATATCCTGCGTTACTTTCGAGTATCAACCACCCCGTGAAACAACAATTGTGCGGAAAAATGTATCGCAACAGTTAGCAGAAGTCACACGGGAAAACTTTGTAACAGAATTACTTGTCGCGCGCAGCTGCTTTCGAAATTCTCCGAGCTTCGATTTTGTGCGGTAACGTTTTTATTTGCGGTCCTTGATCGCCGACAGCGTCGAAACGAAATTGTCCACGTCGAGAACATGATTTTGACTCGCATTCTCGCCCGGCGCGAAAACAATACACAATCGCAGCGTTTCCGGTTGCTTGTTGGCCCGTCAATATTTACAGCCTCGCCGAAATTAGCGACGAAATTAACTGGCTGCTGGAAAATCGTCTCACTTCGACCGTGAGTGTTGCCAGGTGCAAACTAACTAGCAGGGCCTCTAATTTCGAAACTCGCGAGAATCGACTGGTATTACCGATTTGGTTCAGAACACTAATTAAAACTGAAACTTTGATGGAGCTTGCCTTTTATCTTGTACACAACGCTGTGTCACGATCGATCCGTTCGAAACAATGACAAAACGAAGAAGGGAATATTATAGTGCGAGGACGTGTTTGGAATTTCGTAGACCAAGTGTGCCGAGAGAGTCCTTGCAACATCAGTGACCGCAGAGTATCCCATCGCCAAGGGAACATTCACAGCATCACGGTTAAACGTTCTCCGCTTAATTAAGCGTAATGCTCCGTGGGCGTTCAGATTTACGATAGTAATCCTCGTCGGAAGACGGTGCACGGAAAGCCGATTTGCTTCTAGTGGTCATACAAACGAGTCGAGACATCTAAAAACGATGTACGTTGTACGGGATTATTCGCGAGAACACCGGGCAGAAGGCGGGTCCGCGAAAATTCAGTCTTCCAGGATTATTCCCGAGGCATCAAATTCCCCAGTCTCTCGAGTGTACGTCCAACTCGATCTGGTTTGCGAGCATCAAAGAAATCGCCGGCGAAAGGCTAACCTTGACTTCCACCGCTTTGGACATTAATTGGCTACCCTGGCTTGGTTCATGTAAACTCGCCGGCAATTTACTTTAGCAGCTTTTCCTCGTTTCACTATTTCACGTACGGTTAGAGACGATTGCCTCGCACCGTTTACAGTTTGTCTGAGACGCTCCAGGTTTTAATGTGTCCCTGACCTTCCTCTTACAGAACACGAACAATTTCGACGATTTACTAAAAATATCTAAGTCGATTCTAACGAACACAAGTTGTACAACAATGTATTTCTTCTTCGAAAAATTTTTACGAGTCTGAAATAATACGACAAGTGTACAGTTTAGAGAGTAAAATTTGTCAGTCGTTAATTGAACATATGGTGTTACAGGTAATACGTTTTAATAAATATATGGTTCGTTTATAAACATAGATAATTCCATCCACTGCCTGAACGTTAATTACCTAGACAGAGTAAGTAGTAGTTAATAAAGCAGTCATTCGTAGTGACCCCTAATGGCGGAAGCGCCACAAGATGGTGGCGTTGAAGATGGCTCGCCGCGCCATCAGACGGACGATATTTCACGAGGAGCTGTTTAACCGTCACAACAAAGGGGATGTTATCGTCATTCGTGAAGAGCATGAAAGCAAAGTGATATCGGCGTTAACGAAACTCCCCGGGCACCCGTTGTCGTGGACGTAACGATCTCGACGTTCAGCGTATTGGAAAAACGATACGCGTAGCCTCACGCTCGCTCGGTTTCATTCCGGCATTTCGCGATATCGGCCCCTGTTTCCCGACATTTTCCCTCGGAATACGAGGTGACACTGACGTGACGGTGTCACGGCGTCTGTCACCGAGGAACATCCATCGGTGACAGTATAATAACTTGACCGAAAGGAGCTTTTTCGGATCCCGAACGCCTCGTGATCATCCCCAACCTAAACCCAGCTTTCCAAGCCCTCGAATGGACTGAGAGATCGATATCCCTTGAACTAATGAGTTCTACGATCCTGCAAGTGAGTGGACATCAGGGTTACATCTCTCGTAGGTGAGCAAAAGAGTAGGAAACAAAATTTCCAACGAAGAAATCTGTTTCTTGACAAATGGTGTATGAATTAATCCCAGTCGATCAAGTATTGATGGATTTTCATACAGTTCGAATTTCCGAGATGGTAAATGGAGAATATGTTGGTACATTTCTCTCCTATCCGGGTTTTATCGGATTTCGGGAAAACCGAGGCACCCTGCAATCAGAATCGAAATTAAATTAACCCCAAAACCGATCGATTATGCTGCCACCTTTGAGATTATAGGTAGATGTCAAGGACTATGATAGACGTATATGTTTAGATGATGCAGAGTAGATTGTACAGAGTGAAGGATGTCGATTGCACCACGATATTGTCATACATAAGTATGATTCGATAAGAGACCCTTCTTTGCATCGCTCCGTGTCAAGGAAAAATATCGAGGCTCACAATTATCCTAATTATGCGCTGGAAGCACTCTGGAAGTAAAAACGTCCTCAGTGCTCCGGAGCATTCTCAATAATCAATACGAGAGCAGTACCAAGGGATTCCAGTGACATTCAAGCTTCAATTACTCGCATAATCGCGAGGCAAAGAACCGCTTTTGACGATTTTCCACGCATGATTTTAGTCGGGATTGTCGAGTGTCTGTAGTGGATCTTTTGAGGGGTTATCCTTTTCGATCTGGTTGCCTGTAAATGTGCGACTCCTTAAATAAGTACTAAAATCACAATTTTAAAAAAAATTATAATAGCTGAACCAGCAAACTGAAGGAAATGAATGTTTGAGAGCTTATAGTGAAAACATAAGAGTAAATACAGAGAAATTTGTAACCAAAGATATCGGTGATTTAAATTATCTGAAGAACTACTAAATTAGTAACAAATGAACAATTTTCAATTTTATTTTAAGACAACGAAATTTAAACAAGTAATTAAAAAATGATTACAAAAAATATATTTACTATGATAGTAAGTAGGAATAACTTTTTAATAAGATATCTTTTGTGGTAAGAAGAGTTACAGTAAAATGTTCCGATTCAGCCCACTGTGTTCTTCGGCCGTCCGAGATTGTACATCGCTGTGCAGCGTTCACTTCAAATAATTTCTATTTCGTCAATTTTCAAATGTCCATCTTTTTGAAAAGAAGTCCGTAAAGGGGACACTTGAGGTTATATCCCCCTTTTTTTCAATTTTTTGTAAGTGGCCCACTACAAAAATACGGTATTTCTTTAAAACAATTGTAAAATAAATGGTGAAAAAACATTTTATCAAATAACAACATTTTGAGTGGATACTCTTATGTTTTCACTATAACCTCCTAAAAACTCATTTCCATCGGTTTGTCAGTTCTAGTCTTACAATTTAATGGACAAAGGTTGACACGTTTTTTTACACCTCTGTAAAATCAACAACTTTTAAGATATCGAAATATCCTTTGAGATTCGTTCATAGGCCATTAAAGACTATATTTAAATTTCAACAAAATCCGAAATTGTGCTGCAAGAAGTGTCCGTTTTCGCGTGGAATAATCCTATTGTAAGGGATTTGCGTCACCCGGTACACGCTTGCTTGAATGCGGTTACGCATGTGTCGGTAAATTGCAACTTTGGGAAATCACGATTTTCAAGAATATTCGACAATATTCCTCGAATGGATAATGCCATATTATTTCTTGGCGTAGACGCAGTTCTGATGAAGTATGACGAATGGAATATAAAAGGCGCTAGCATAACGAAACGCTGTGTCCAGACGTTCAAAGGAGATCGCACGTTTAAACCGGAAACACGAACTACTAAATTCCAAAGTGTATCAAGCAAAGCAAAGCGAGTGTCCCTTTCGGAATCACCTGCAAGAACCAATTAGCAGGTTGCATTTGTACCGAGTATCCCAAGGCCAGGTGTATCTCGACAAGGTTCGTGGTCTCAAAGCAGAAACGCTGACAAGTTCCTTGGAGGGCTCGTCCGGCTCGGTTCAATTTGCTAATAACGAGGAGAGGTGCACCGTCGCGTCGAGATGGAAACGTGTTCCTCCGAATCGAAAATCAATAAATCTGCCACGGCTGTTGGGACAACGGGCGAGAGAGATGTATCACGGGTCCCGGGGTATTTGCTACGTCGATCAACAACAGAGCGAACAGAGAGCTCGTTGCACCCTCGAGGACGCAACCCTTTCGTTTCGCGCAGACCAGGTGATCCCAGCGAATCTGCGCATGCAAATCGTTGATAAACGACAATCAACAGGTGCCGAAAGGTCAACGGGCCATTAGGCTCGAATCCAAGCGTCGGTATTGCGAACTACTCTCTCGCCTCGGTCTCGCTGCTGCGGGACCACCACCTGAAACCCGTTAACGAGGGATCCGGACACTTTTCGCTGGTTAAACACGGATACCGACGTCGGAGAACGTTCCCGGATACTTCCTAACCGAATTGTCGAGGATCCAGCCTCCGAGACGTCCGTTTAGAGTGATCTGATAACTTCTGCTCCCTGGTTCCAACACCTGGTCCTGTGATTTTAGCCGGAAAGCTCTCAAACCCCTATTAGCATGTTTTCTGGAATTTTATGCATCGATCTGAGTTGGCCAATATTTTTGAACTTACTACTAAGGTAAAACGATGGTTTGAAGTATTTATAGAAAAAGTTTGAGGCGGGGAGAATAATTTGTTCGAAAGTTACTGATGTCTTTCTAAACTAAACAAGTTAAACCGAGTGAACAAGTTCATCCCTTGAGACAGAAATTTTTCTTATATTCTAAATAAAATGTATCCAAGTCTACCACGAATCAGGACACTTTCTGTAGGCACTGTAATCGCTATAAAACTGATGGTAGGATCCGACACTGCGAGGGTGGTATCTCCAACGAAAAAAGCCGATGAAATACGAACTGAACTCCCGTCGGACAGCCGTTGTAACTCCTCCGCGATTCCCCGTTGTAATTCGTTTTATCGATACGGTGCAGCCGGCTATCTCGGCGCTCTTCAACGATCCTCTCTGTTGTCCTCCGAACGAATTATCCCTCGTAAAACGCACGAGTCGATGCACCGCAAACGATACTACGCGGAGTTTTACGATGTATCGTTCCGCGAGCCTGGTGCCTCGCTACCTCATGCTACATACTACCAGCGGTGGATTTAGGTGGCGAGCTCTCTTTTTCTCTTTGTCAACGCGTTTCGCTATCGGTGTTCCGGCCGAGGGTGAACGTTTTAGAGACTTTTTGGCCGGCGGCCACGATTCACTGTCTACCGTACGCTCTTTATAATGCAATTCTCTTTGATTTTACCGAGGCTCTACGAAAATTCTATTACCTTGCAAATGAAGCGAAGATTTATTCGCCGGGAACTGCTGATTCTGGAAACTAGAGCGAACCACTAGACTGCCCGATTTTGCCTCTTTATTAAGAAATTTATTTGGATTTTTGTGTACTCTTATTTTCAGCGAATTTTTTACTGAAATAATATATTTATGCGGCAGCCTTCTCGATATTCTACACGAGAGGAGTGACACATTTATTATTCAACTATTATATAGGAATTCTCTTTCTAGATCATACTTTGTGGACACGTCCAAAAACTAGGTTTTTCAGAAACAGCAAAAAACTATTTCTAGCATAACACTTTTTACGATAACACTTTATATTAATAACACTTCTTACGAATTCATTAATGGTAATAACTGAAACAGCAGGTTTCTTGAATTGTGTCACTTTTGTCGCAAGGGTGAGACACATTCTGCAACTAACGGTCTCCAATAAATCCATTCTTCCCCAAACAACATCTTTAAAGTCGCCGTCTGAGACTTAATGTAATTACAAGTTGACATATCGCTGTGCCGGAGCGAACTCTCTCGATATCGAATCAAAGTCGATCCACGATGACACGTGTGTTTTATCTGCTCCCAAGGATGATTTGTTGAAGCACGTCCCGGAGCCGTAGACAAGTTTGTAGCAAAGTTTGTTACGTACACCGAGAGCCCGAGTTACAATTATCTTGGAAAAGAGTTTCTCTGTCGATACAGCAGGCAACCATGAAACCGATTCTTCTTCTTCTTCTGCGCGAGAAACGAAATTGTTTACTTCATCCGTAGAACGGATGTTGCCGATACCGTCGGGGTTGCTACAGAAAGAGACGATGCAATATCGATAGGTGGAGAGGAGCGAGAGCTTGAGAAACGACGGCCGTTGCGACAGAGTATAAATAATGAAACTTATCTTAGCTCGACACGCATTTTCGTTGGAGCCGGCCGTATTATGATAATCCCATTCAAAGCTGTCGGATCGCATTCTTGCCGGCACAGCCAATCTTTTTCTTTTGCGACAGACAGCCGACAAATGAGGTTGATCAAATTGAAACGGGGACGTTGAAGAACGGTAATACACCAACGAAATAAATCATACTTGCTATACACAGTTGTGGGATATGAAAAAAACTGACGACACGCGAGAACGAATAAAAACGGTGTATATTTTAAAAAATAAGTAAAAACACAAGATAGTCGGGCACAACGCGATTGACCGCACCTCGCAGGTCAAAACTCAGCGCGATTCTCTATACTCCTGACTCTGACCGCAACTCGCAGGCCGAAGTTCTCTCACGTGCGCTTTTCTCTCGACTACGTCGTCTTCGTTAAAAGAAAGCGCATCGAGCTCGCACTCTACACACACACACACACAAACATACGCACACAGTTCCTTAAAGCTAAACAGTCCAATGCTGTATCTTAACCTAAATAGTCGAAGAATGTCGGTTCTCGACGGCGCCGCACAGTGGGAAAATTTGACCTAACTCGATTCAAAAAGAAATAACTTTTGATAGAAATGAGATAGAGCGATGAATTTTTTTTAATGAAAGCTGAAACATTTTAGAATATGGGAAAAATAGAGAGATTATGGTACGAATGTTTTTAACCTTGAAAAAATAAAAGTTTAACTGTTTAACTATAATTCGATTTTTTGAAAAAACCAGAGGTCGCAGAAAAATTTTGAGGCCAGATTTGAAATCAGCGTGAAAAAATCTAGGGGAAATGATACATGGTATGTTAAAAAAAAAATTTCTGCTCGTGGTAACGTAGAAACGACTTTTTCTTGAAATTGTGCAAGTTTGACGGATTTTCTCAAGGTTAAAAACATTCGTACCATAATCTCCCTATTTTTCCCATATTCTGCAAAGTTTCAGCTTTCATTTAAAAAAAAATTCATCGCTCTACCTCATTTCTATCGAAAGTTATTTCTTTTTGAATCGAGTTAGGTCAAGTTTTCCCACTGTGCGGCGCGCGGCGCCGGGATCACTCAACGGGGTGTCGTTTTCGTCTCGACGTTTCGACACGGCCCCCTTTGCCCGAATTCGACACCACACAGTTTCTCGATAAACCTAAGAAAAATAATAACATATTCGAACGAGAATATTTCGGATGTTTTTCTACAAATTTGTATATGAATTGTGATTCTTTCTGTCGATAGTTGTTCATGATCGATAACTGCGCGGACGATTGGCGGATCGCGATGACCTGGCAGAGGATCGCGCAGATCACTCTCGAGTTGGTGATCTGCGCGATCCACCCGATCCCCGGGGAATACTACTTCCTGTGGACGACCAAGCTGGTGAACAAGAACGGTGACTTCGGCTCGAAATGGGTACCGTACGACGTCACCCTCTCGCTGCCGATGTTCTTCAGACTCTACCTCATCTTTCGCGTTATGCTGCTGCACTCGAAGCTGTTCACCGACGCCTCGTCGCGCAGCATAGGGGCCTTGAATCGTATTAACTTCAACACCAGGTTCGTCCTGAAAACCCTGATGACCATCTGCCCGGGCACCGTCTTGGTAGTCTTCATGGTCTCGTTGTGGATCATCGCCTCTTGGACCTTGCGACAGTGCGAGAGGTAAAAACGAACTTCCCTCATCTTCTTAAAATTTTATTTTTAAATTCAAACTATGCGGCGCCACTAAAAATTGCTGTACTGTTATTTAAATAATTGTTTACACTATCTGATATGTCAGTATCTAACCAATTACTACACATTTAAGTATTGTATGAGGTATTATATCAATTTCATATTTATCAAATTTAAAAAATCATAGAGAATGGAAATATTGTAGGTCAGAAGAAACGTTTAATTTTCGAGTTAAAATAGCTCCGACCGCAAAGGGTTAAATTCGAAGAATTCATTGCTGTTGCGATCAATTGAAAAAAAAATATCCCCATTCCAGATGGGAATCATGGTATGTAATCGATCAATATTTTTATTTCTCAAATGTAAATGAATCTGTGACCATCCAAGAACATTAAAATCTGCAATAATTTTACTATTTTTATAAATATTAGAATAAGAGACACTTCTCTTTAAATTCTGTTCGGTATTCTGTTTGCTGGCTGTGAAACGGGGGTAAGACGGGGATGCAGTTTTCAAGAAAATCGGAGGGTGGGACCGGGCTCCGAATATCGACGGTGTTAACAGCCTCGGGAGGCAAATCTTTGCCGGAACAAAGGTATAAATCACGCCGGTGAATATCGGACAGGAGGAGGCTGCGCCGTTGAAGCGGCAATAGAGGATTTAGTGCGGGGTGGAGGAGAGAGCCAATGGGTCGAGATTGCTGGCCCCCGCGTATAATTAAATTCTCCCGCAAATAGCACGGCCGATTTAGGGAAACGGCAGAGGGCGCATGGCCGATCAATCTTGCAGGCCGATGGGAGATTCTTCTCGCCGGGATCTCGCGGTCCCCTTCTTTGCTTTTCTTTCATTCTTTTTTATCGCTCTTTTTCCTCTTGAAACCGGCCCTGAAGGAATCCGTTTTTCCGGGGTATCTTTACGTTAAAGTTGCGATAAGTCAGTGCTACGCTGGGAACAAAGAGGCGAAACACATTCTATTGTTTTATAAGTGTTTATTTTATAATGGCAACAATAAGCAAAGAATTATGACTGAGCACGAAATTCTAGTGTTCTGGAGATGAAAATCTTTGCTGGAAATAGATTTCTCTGCTCTCTCATTGTCAGTACATCCCAAGAGATCCCCCGGTAACGGCCCTAAATGACGATGAATTGGCACTGAATTCGCTGCTCCTCTACCGTAGTATCTCAGACTTAAAATTCAACGGAGATACTTGCCCCGCAGAGATTTCCACTTTCCTAGAAATGTTGCGATAACAAAACCAGCGTAGGCGTTTTCTTCACATTCTTGTTAAAATGTCGACAGGCATATTGCTGCACCTACATTTAGCTTTTGTTTCTAGTTTGTCAATTATGAATTTGTTCTTTTCATTTGTTTAATTTTGAATTTCATAATTTGTTGGCATAAAATTGGTTTAAAATTGTTATCTCTGACACTCCCGTTACCCGTGGCGTCTCCAGTCAGCAAAGTAGAATAGACACGATCTATGACCAACTAAGTGGAATAGGGATGACATATGGCCAGACAAATAATGACCAAACAAGAGAAATGGGGGAGATTCATGATCACACGAGCGAAAGAGGAATGTTCAATGTCCAGACAAGTGGAATGAGGACTGCCTGTGGCCTGGCAAGTGGAATAGGGAGTACGTATAGTTGTGCAAGTAGAATAAGGTCAACCTATGGGCCGACAAGCAGAACAAAAACGATTAAAGTACAAACAAGTGGAATTACGGACAGTTTATGAACGGGATTGTAAACTAAAGACGAACTGTGGTTAAACAAGTAGAATATGTCTGTGATCAAGTAAGTAAAACAACGGCGGAACAATCGTTGAACAAGTTGAGAAGTATCAATTCGAAAACTGAGATGCAAATTTTTAAAAGAACGTGGTTAGATAAGTAGAACGGAGAGTGTATGATCAGACAAGTGGAATAGGGCAGTGTATGGTCAGAGGAGTGAAATGTGGCCTAATTTACGGCCTGTAAAATAGAATAGAATTTGACAGTGTCCAATTAATTCGATTTGTAGTTCTCGTAATTCTTGGCTGCGTATTCCCGACGATCGTGAAAAGTTTCTCTGCAGGTTTTTATATTGTGCAATCTCGTCACACAGACGTTCTCCGCAGACTCCCACGGAATTAGAATTTTAGACACGCCAGATAGAAAAGCCGATACATGCTCTCGAAAAGAAGCATCCGGGGAAACGGCTGGTCTCCCGAGATTCGTAGATCCACAGACCCGAAAAGCTTCCCGGCGCGGCGTCGTTTCTTGCTCGCACTCGTGCGAAACGATGGAACCGTCTCCATTTTATCTGCAGCCCTTCCGACGTGGCAGTAAAGTTCGAAGGACACTGTAAATTCTGTGCTGAAATAACAGATGGAGACGATCCACCTTGCCCCCGAATTCATGAGAAACTCCTGGCCAAGATGAATGTCCTCTTCATCCACTTACTTATTTTTTCATTATTCAGTCCCTATCATCTTGTGTACCTTCTTTGAGTATATTCCGCCCGGATGGAGGCATTTTATCGTCTACTCTAGACGATAAATTTGTTTCTCGAGTAAATTTTTAACAATTTTAGCTTTTCGGTTTCGTTGAAAATTATGATGACAAAATTGTAGAACAGGAGAGCTTTGGATTGCGATTAGAGTAAGTATTGAAATTAGAGCAGAATTAGTAAAACGAGCTAACAAAAGCCGACAGAGATAAAATAATTATTTAAACGAACGCAGTATTTTTTTCTCGTCACGTATAAAATTACCGACCTCTTTAGGCCAACAAAAGGCTTCGACGCGTTGAACAAACGAACGGGAAGATAACTCGCTAGCGAAATTTTTCGTCTACAATGTACGAAGCTTTGTTATTCCAACGTAGAGGCTAGAGAATTTTTTCCTGGCCCTGATTTTATTTCCCGCTGCCTAAAATAGCAATCCGAAGCACAGCATCAAAACTTCTTTTTTCGGATAACGAACGAGTCCCCCGAAGTTTGACAAATTTCACGAGTTAAGAAACCGATGAAACAACGTTTCGTTGAGTTTACAGTAACTAAGTTCTCGATAACGACTCGGAGGGACCGTGGACGGACCGACGTGAACGTCGATTTTCGCTCTCGATGCTCTCGATGGCCGGAAAATATAATTTGTCCGACATGGAGGACGCGATCCGGCAAAAACAATCCATCCCCGCCGAACTTTTATAACTGTTCGGCGAGCTCTGCTCGGCCATTTTAAAAACCTAACGACCGCCGACCCGCTTCCATCCTGCAATTTATTCACCGCCACGGGGGAGAGACCCGTTTCTTGCTCATTTTCGAAAAAATCTCGTCGTTTACTACTCCGGCCTCCCGTTACCGTTACCGCGGCTTCAATTATTTTGAGAGCCGCCGCTTTTAGTGCGCTATCTGACCATGCAATCCAACTGCTCACTTTAATGCCGACGCGTAATTAAAATAAGTCGGAGATCGATCGGACGTAAGAAACTTACAGCTTACTTAAATTATTGTCTGCCGTTCGGTCGCACTTCTTGGCAACAATTAATTTTGTGCATCGTAGAACCACAATTATAGTACATTGTAAATGGTGTACAGGCGTTATCAAAATTTCTTATCGGCGCACAGGTTCGATCATATGCTACAACAAACTATATAATTTTTATAATATATGCTTATTCCTCAGTGATATATATCGGAGGTTTTCACTAAAATGTGAACCAATTTGATGCTAGTATCCTGTTGCAAACAGTTAGCGGGTTATTTCTAACTAATGTGATGTCACCCATAAAAGGAAAGGAACGTTTCGTCCTAGACCCGCTAGAGGACTCTTCAGTAAGGCTATCTAGCGGGTCCTGCCTT
This sequence comes from Lasioglossum morio, assembly GCA_916610235.2. Taxonomy (NCBI): domain Eukaryota; kingdom Metazoa; phylum Arthropoda; class Insecta; order Hymenoptera; family Halictidae; genus Lasioglossum; species Lasioglossum morio. The sequence continues at coordinate 1,542,599 of OU744324.1, read as the reverse complement.
AGACGTTGGGATGTTGGATACATGTGTATACATATACGTTCCGCTAACGCCTTTAGTTTGCAACAGGATACTAGCATCAAATTGGTTCAAATTTAGTGAACCTCCGATGTATATCACTGAGGAATAAGCATTTAATATAAAAATTATATAGTTTGTCGTAGCATATGATCGAACCTGTGCTCCGATAAGAAATTACCTAGTTATCAAAACATGGCGATCGATAATTGAATACCTCTACCTTTATCAAAATTGTAAATATTATAGAACAAAAAGTTTTAAATTATTCTGTCTGCCGTTCGGTCGCACTTCATGGCAACAATTGATTTGATACATCGTAGAACCACAATTATAGTACATTGTAAATGGTGTACAGGTGTTATAAAAATTGTGAAAATTGCAGAAAAAAAAGTTTTACAGAAAGTGGTGTACAATTGATTATAGTAACGAAGTTTCTCGAGGATCTTCGTCCGGAAGTTGTCCGTTCTTTCAATTGACAAATTCAATTTCCGTAGGCTCGGGTTTCCGACGGGCCGTTAAAGAGATCTCGCCTGAATGAAATCTGTTGTAATGCTATCCGTCCCATTAGAACGTCCGCCGCTTAACGATTAATCCCTGCCTGTTATTTTCACGTTCGATTTCCGATAATGAATTTCGTGGGCGCAGCCGAGAATACGATACGTCGTTACGCGCATTCTAACGAACGAGCCGCGCAATCAAGAGATTAATGCAATGGAATTATAGTAACTGAACTCGTGAAATTAAGACCGATGGAATCGTTTTCAGCATCCGTATATCAATACCGAAAGCGTTTTAATTATATCTCTCCGTGATCGGAACTGTAAAAACCCAGTATCAGAAATACGAGTATCTGTCCCAGTATACTGTATCTATTACAGGTCTAGAGAACCTGCCAATTAAAAAAAAAAAACGTCGAGAGAAGAATAAAACGAAGTAATGAAGAAATGTGTACAGAATTAAATGTCGGACGTGTAACGATCGAATAATTTTCCCGGGAACACTTTATTCCGGGGATTAATTAGACGAAAGTAGTCGTCGCGTTGCCGTCAGTGGCACGTCGGCTAATCCGTTAAACCTCTTAGAATGTTGCACGAGGCCGGGCTCGTCACCGGTAATTTTCGCAATAAAGATGGCGGCGAAGATTGCGCCGTTTCCGCCGACGACGGTCGCATAATCGTTTCGCTGGGGGGGAACTATGATTATTCGCCACCGGCTCTTAAGACCGTACACACTAATGTGTATATACATATTTCAGGGCCTGTTTTCTGTTGTGTGCCGGCAGGTTCCACGACGAGGAGCACGCGAATCTCCTTAATGCGATGTGGCTCATCGCAATCACGTTTCTGAGCGTCGGTTTCGGTGACATCGTACCCAACACGTACTGCGGTCGAGGTATAGCCGTTTCCACTGGAATAATGGTAAGGCCAGACTCGCGAAGTTTAATACCGGATGTTGCCGCGAGATTTGCGACCGGCCACGTGCTCCCACCGAGCTATTAAGACGATTCGTTAACAGGGCACGTACCGACGATCGACCGAGGCGAGAACACATCGGGCGCGTACAGTTTTCTGTTTCTCGCTTTCTACGGGACGTTTGCCTACCTCGAATCTCTCGCTTAGAATAGACTAGAGTGCATAGAAACCGTGGTAGCTTGTTAGGTGAGCGCAAAAGTTCTCCTTTCCGCAACGACCATGCCCTTTCTCCAGGGAATTCTCGTGTAACCGATGTCAAAGTATCTAAGGCATTTTTATCATTCATTTTCGAGGATGGTATTTGAAATGTCGGAATCAAATTTTTTTTCGGGTGTGTAGCTGCATCCTTATGCTATATGAAGATATTGTTTTTTTATTTGCATTCGTTCGATTATTTACTGTCAAACGAAACGCGAGATAAATTTTTATTCATTGTTTTCGAAAGATAAAATCGATTTTGTTGAACCCGTTACACGAGAACACTGTAAGAATCATAGTGGACGTTGAAATGGTGCTAGGTTTGTGTAATATTGAATTGGTCGCTAAGTTTTCTGATATTTTTATTAATGGTTGTATCCAGCTCATTATGTGCGATAATTTTCACTCATTTTTTGCTGCATTCATTTACCCACAGGATTTATTTGAACGTCACAAAAAATATTAAGAAAACTTTTTGATCAATTCTATTATTACACATAACCTGAAAATGCAGAAAGGCGGTTTGTTGTTTATATCCTTGCAAACATTGTAGATGCAAAATAGGTGAAAATAGTCTGCTAATAGTGTTTATATACACGCTCCTTTGTCTCATGATGTTAAAAAAGAAAAACATTGCAGTTCACAAAATAATTCATTCGCTTTCATTCTTCAGATACACGATAGCATCAAACCGCAGCATGAATAATAGCGACCATTAAACTGCGTATCTTTACATAAAAACCTGATCACTCAACGATTTCATTCTCTAAAGTCACTGTTCCAACAAAAATCAATTAGAAATATTTTCAACATTCCGCAATGAAGTTCTTGTATCTTGCAAATAATTGCATGCTACAAGTTTCCATGCACTTTAAAGATATCATGAATGTTACCAAACGATTTGAATAATTTTAGTACATTATTTATGTCTCGCTAAAATTGTTTATCTAACGATCAATGCACGAGATTGTTGCATAAAGATCCGCAGTGAAATTGAATGTGAAGATGCGCAGTCACCACGAACGCATCGCTGAATATCTCCACCCGAAAACCGTCAGAACTTTTGCAGTCACCTAAATCAGTCACCTGTCGTCACTAATCATTCCAGGAATCTCGCTGTCATCGAAGGGTTGTCAAATAAAAATCGTCGAACCCCCAATCTCGACGCATTTAGACATTTCCTCGACGAGATTATCGACGTGTCGCTATCGTTCGGAATCGCATTCGGTTGCATCGTTGCATTCGAACCGTCGGCAATTGCAAGTTCCAGCCGACTTCTATGCAGCGAGTGTTGCCATGCTAAGGGGTTATCGACCACAGCGGCGCATGCAAGTGGCAGTTACGATGCACTTGGACCGACACTTCGTCATGATAAACGCTACACACCGGGTCTAATCTCACCATTGGGAGCCCTCTCCTCGGTTCCTTATTGTTATTGTACTCTCGGCTCGATGCTAATTCGCCGATTTAGGACTCGCAGCCGTGAATCGTTAACCAATTTGGCCAACGGTCCTGGTCAATTCCCCGTGAAATTCTGCTTTTGATGGCCCGCGGGAACCACGGAATCTCAACGATGCGTCCGGTTCTCTCGGCGTTTATCGCTTTTATCTCCTTGTAGAACTCGGTGATTCCTCTAACGCGGTCCGGATAATCAGCATGCAAATGGAACCATAATCGGGACTCTCGTGTGGCCTGTTAGACGCGTCACCTGGCGCACGCTCTTCGTCATTTCGAGTGCCGCAAACTGATTATACTGCTGCGTAATTTCATACGTCACCGGAAATTGCAACTTCATTTTCAATGTGCCGGAATTATTCTAGAATGCCCTGTTTCTAAATCATGGTAATTGCCATTGTTCAGAATTTTCGAGTGTACGCTTGAAACACTGCTGATTGCGTGTATACGATCGGTTAGAAATGTTAACATTCATCCTTCTACTTGATTTGCTTGATATCTGTATAGCTACCTTATTGTCAGTAATGACCAGATGTCCGTAATAATTAAACATTTAAATCGTTGCTTTGATTTCTTTCACAGCTACATGAAAAAAATTTATGAATAAAACAGGGGTGTTCCAAGCATCGTGAATTACATGATTGTAGAAAATCTCAGTGTGAATTACCGTTTTCAACAAACTGAAAAATGTCCGTAAATATTCACCCAGCAGTAAATAACACATTCGCGTCACTCGAGTCAACCATGGTGCAGAGCGTTGACTTAATAAACCGTAGAGCGAGCCGAGGTGTCGGCGAAATCGAAGAGCACGAAATTGGACAGGGCGACGGAATATTATACAACCGGGAGGCGTCGGTCTTCTAAGAATGACTTTATGCAGACGTCTGGGCCAATCCCTCTTCAAAATTCGCCGCGATATTGCCTGCTGGTGGTCCGGATCTTGCTGACGAAGCCGCGTTTGCGTTTCCTCGACACAACGCGGACAGCATCTCCGTTCTGTGGCTGGAAGGAAGGAACCTGCGAAATCTGTCCACAATTAAGAGCGCGCTATTAAAGGGGTCTCGCCTCGTTGTCTTTGACGGTGGCAAATTCGACGGAGGGCGACGCGACGGGGAACGACGGGCAGAGAAAAAAGGTCCTTTCAACGGACCGGCAGGATTTCCTTAAGAGGATTGCTAAACTGGCCAGTGATGGAAGCGAAAATAAATCCTCCTCCGGCGACTTTCGATGCTCTGCTGTGCAGTTTGTTGGCTACTTCCTGATTAAGAGCGTTTTAAATGGAGAGCTAGTCTGTCGAACATTCTGTTCTATTTTCCGAGGACCTTCGTACAGACACTCATAGCTCGGAACCGGACGACTCTCGATAGGTTCTCGATAGCTCTCGGAGCTATTAAAACTAGTCGAGATAAAATTGTAATTTTTCGAGGAGTTGCATACAAACATTCATTTAGGTAAAAATCTAGAAGCTAGGCTTCAGGCGTCATCTAGAGTGATCATGTTAGTTCTGGTCGATTCTTTAGACTTCTGCTGAATAGCGATCGATAGAGGTAGAGCTGAGGATCATAGCATGTTTTATCAAATTCACTTTCTATGTCGATCAGTAGTGTCATCTTTGAGAGTACTGTTTCTAGAAGAGATTCTGCTCTCTTTATCTTTAGATTAGCTAGCGTCATCAAGTAATTAGAGCGAAGGATCCGGTGGTACTTTAATTTTGCTTAACGACCGTTCTCGTGTCTATTGTTTCGGGGGAAAGTGAAAATGTCGGTGATAATCGAGACATAACAGAGCCGTCGCGCAGATGCGGTTCTGTTTCTTGTTCACAGGCGTAGTGGCAGGGACTTCCGAAGGGTTTCGATGAAATTAGTTCGTAATTAGAGACGCGGCTGCCGCTAGTCTCGTAATTAAGTGTACAACGGATAGTCTGCGAGTTCACAGGTACGTTTCACGGTGTTTTTAGGGCGCCGGATGCACGGCCTTGCTGGTGGCGGTTGTTTCCAGGAAGCTCGAGCTCACAAGGGCGGAGAAGCACGTTCATAACTTTATGATGGATACGCAATTAACGAAAAGGGTAAGAGACGCCAAAAACCGCTCGTTACGTCCTTGCGAGGATTGCTAAACAATACGTACGTGTTACGCTGCCGCTCCTGTGACCGTGGTGTTGCCATAACAGAATGTATTCGTGGCCTGCCCGCCAACGCAATCGTCCTGTCGAAGCGGAACGGCCCGAGGTCCTGCGACAGAATGCGTTGTCCTGTTCCTCGATCTTTCCTTCATGGTGCGTGCTGTGCGACACAATCCTGGCCCTTTCACAGGAAACAAGTTAGTTCTTTACTAATGGCCTCCACAATTTTAATGAAATTTAGAAGTCGAATAGAATTCCAGGAAATTTTTAACGTTTTAAATGGCATGTTATTTTGATTCAGGAGTAAAAATAATTATCTTCTAACCAGCTTTTAAACACATTTTTGAAGGTTGCTTCTCTGAACTGATTTCCGAGAACTCTTTTCTCAAGAACTTTGATCAAAAATTGTTTTTGTGCGTTTAAACAAATGAATTCTGTATTGTGCGTAGATTTCATTAAACACAAAAGTGGCCATTTCTAAATAACGCTGCTTAGAAATATTCTCGCGAAACAAAAGGAAATACCCTATAAAGTACATATCTATAGTAGTTCAGAATTAACAAACTATTGAAGCAATTTTAATGAATGACGAAGTGGAACAATTTTGTTTGTGCGAACAATGTCATATCCTGTGTATGTTGCAAAATGTTTGTTTGTATTATTATGTATAGCAATGTGGATGTACTAGAGGAAACATTCAAATACATATCTGTAGTAGTTCTTGTTGCACATATTTGTGGAATTTATTTAATTATTTTATATTATTTACTAAATTTCTTTTGATAAAAATATAACGTCTGTTTTGTTATACAATGTTGAAAGTTATTCAGTGCATATTTTATTCATGGAATGGTCGAACACATCTGCGGAAATTCGAACAACGTCAAAATGTAAATTTAATTAATAAAATCGAGACGAGAAAGTTGATCATATGAAGATTTCAGGTTAAAAATCAATTTCCAAATCGGATCAAAGGAAAATGAAAATTTTATCCGTCGGAGATGGATTGGGGTTCATGAAAATTGCGAACTTCGATTGGTTGATTCTGTTTTACATAATCCACGGTCCTGACAGATTTTAGCGAAGTACACACACATTGGGGAGGAAGGTTCGTTGAACATGATAGCATTTCTGCCCTGGACCATCAGTGTTACTTCGTCTCCACGTGGGCACCGGTTGACGGGCAGCCTCACGAATCTCAAACTTTTACGTGACCAGCACAATGTACTTTGGAAATCGTTCCGTCTGAACCTGTTTGTCAGAATTTTGTTGTAATTGTTAAGAATCCTTTGTGCTGAGTGTAAGGGCTTCGTCGAAGTTTGTCGTCAAGAAAACCGTCTGCTGTGGCAGAACATAGAACAACGATGGGAATTGAGTTTCTGGCACGATTTCTTCGTGATGTGATTCGTTGGTTACCTACTCGTGACTCTGTAGTTTCGTTCTGCTAGTTTGCGAAAAGTCCCCCGAGTCCTTATTTCGGTTCTGTTACACGTAACAATCGACTTTTCGAGGAACGCAACAAGGACTCGACTGGAACAAAAGAAACCGTGAAAAACAATCGAAGGAAATATTTTGCCAACGTTCACAGTTTCATTCTCGTTACGTTCCAGGCGTAAATCGGTGTAACAACATCCGAGTTTTCCGCTTTTTACCAATCTTTCAGCGGTGCTATTCGAACTGTACATTGAGAAATCCGTGTAATTCATCGTGCCTATCGGTATCGCCAAAGCTCGTGAAAGAAAGAACCTTCGTAAATCATTTCAAGCAGAGCTGAATTAAGTTCGAACTCTATAAATCGTTCCAAGCTGGGCTGAATTAAGTTCTACCCCGGTTGAATCGCCCGTCACGTTTTTGCTAAGTCGCGGAAACGAGTGCATTAATATCGCCGGGGACCGAAAAGCGAGCTTTCGTTTCGTCGTGTCCATTAATCGGGAACACTTTACGACAAATTTTTGATCTCACGGAACGGCAAAGCAAAATTCTCTGGCGAATCGCAAACTGAACGTTAAACAGGTATTCTGGTTTCGCGCTAAGGACATTGCTCGTGTGTTATGCCTAGTAGTTTTGGTATTGTTTTAAGAAAATTGAATCGTTGAGAGTGCCACAATAGCTCCTATCACGATAATAAATTTAGAAAACTTGTAACAATGAGTTATTAAAATGACTCGGAGCACAAGATGTATTTTCTTGTCACCATTTTCAATATTTACGAGTTTGAGGTGCATTTCCCGAGAAAGCGAGGCGACAGCGTTCAAAAACTTTTGTTTTAACGCAAACGCGTTTAAAGTTTCAAGCACACTTCGAACGCTCGCATTAATACGGTATCGAAAAATCGTTTAGCAGGCATATTGTTGAAACGACAAGGATTGGAGAGTCGATTATGTGGACTCTATAAGCCAGAATGCCGCTTTAATCCTCGGTTACGATGAATCGCAAAAGCGTCAGAACGATATCTTTCTGTAGAGACTGAACCCCTCGTAATTTTTACCGTGTTCCGCACGCAGCGACGGGTACAATGGGACGTTTCTGTTCCATTTTCAAGAGACTTTCCACAAATTACCATAGCGAACCGGATTAACGTTAAAAGAACCAGTGAGAGCGAGGAGAACGAGCGAAAGAGAAAAACAAAGAGGGAGAAAGAGAGAGAGAGAGAGAGAGAGAGAGAGAAAGTCTTATATTAATAAAAAAGAACGAGCGGCTCGCTCGAGTGAACGGAGCTCCCCGGGAAAAGGAAACCGACTGTCTTCGAGTTCATTGTGTCGTCCGGGGCGGGTCTAATGTGTCATTGTCATTTTTATCCGTTCCTGATGGTCCGAGTGTCGGCGATCGATCCGCCGCGGGGTCAGCCGCTGGTCCTCGAACAAGGGAATCGCATCTAACGAGAGAAAAGCGGCATCGACCCTCGTCCCGTCCAGCGAAAAACTTGAAAAATGAGGGGAAGAAGCTGCGACGACAAGGGACCGGGATCGTTCGATCCTCCCTGAAACTCGTTTTCGAAAACCCTGCGCGTCCTAGATACTCGAAATCCGATTGATCCGGCTCCGGCAGGAAAAACTTTCTTTGCGCGGCTGATGCTTCGGAGCTGAATTATCCAACTATTGCGAGTTCCAGGAAAGTTCCACGACAATTAGGGAGGACGATCATTCGAAACAGGCTGCTGATTACCTATCTATGCTCGTCTGAAGTCGACAAATTGCATGCGAATGACAGGATCATTCGATTCTCCCTGAAACTCGTTCTCGTTGCGTAGCAGCCGTACAAGTTTCTCGAAGACTGAATTTCGGACTATTGCGAGTTCCACGACAATTAGCGAGGTCGATCATGCGGAACACTTCATAAAATAATCAGTAACAATTTTCGAAAAGCCTGTGCTCTAGGAGAAAGATTTTGTTGCGGTTCATTTCGGATTTTTGCGAGTTCCAAGTAATGTAGGTCCCACGGTAATTAGCGAGGATGATCAGTCGAAACGGAGCGTTCACAATTTATTTACGCACGTCTGAAGTTGACAAATGGCATGCGAACGACAGCCGTCTTTGTTCTCCGCTGCGATCGAAGACTCCGGCCGCGGTCACTGAATTAACAAACAGCCCGCGATATTTGTAAACCTCGGAAATATCAAAGTGTTACGGCTATAAGACCGGAACTTCCCGGTATCCGTTTGCACCATCTAAAATTAGACACTTCAAACGGTGTACGGTATTTTTCGAGACTGATTTTTAGCGTTGGAATTAGCGAGCATTGGCAACACCATTTCACTCTAATAAAATGTCCCATTAGTCGGACACTTAAAGCTGTTTTATTACGAACAATTTCCTATCATCAAAATGAATTATAGATCAATCATGAATGTACACGACACTTACCTGTTCGCAAGCAGAAAGCACCATTTCACATCGCTGCTAAAGAACAATTACTTGTCAATAAACTCATTAAATTCAATTTGTACGTGTCGTCGCGGTCGGACTCGGTAAGCCAAGGAGGGAACAACAAACGATAAATAATGAACGGTATTTTAGTAATGTTCCCCGAAAACAATATGGCTGTCGGACGCATTTCGTGATTCGTATTGTCCGTAGAACGCACGCAATTTGACGAGCAGATCTTCAGAACAAAGAGCGAATAATGAAATTTCAAATGAAGCTAAATTATTCATGGGTTAACACGCAGGATTCCCCCAGCGAATCGAATTTTTCCTCGACTCGTAAATAAATCAGGGTTGTCGGAAGAATCCGTTGTCTCTCTGTTTTCCGAACGTGTATAGTTGTTTTCGAAGTTGAATGTTTCACTATTTCATTTTCGTGATGCCGCGCGGGTGGCGATGCTCTTATCGCAGTAAGCAGACCTTGAATATGCTTGTTTTCCATTAAGCGTTCTCGGATCAGCTTCCGGTGAAGATTATCGGACGTTTCGGAAATTGAAGTTTTCCGGGGGCTGTTTTATCGCGATAGAGCCACCAAATTCTCTTTCTGTCGATATTTCTGAAACTCGCAATAAGCATGATCGAAAAAGGACATCGTAAAGTTCGCTTCTCTTCCGAGTGTATTGATTCGCCGGTTCTAGAATGGATCAGGTAATCCCTTGGAGTTTCGGTAATCTGTTTCGATCATTCTCAGTTTTTCTGTAAATACATTTCAGGAGCTGGGTGTGCACACGGTGAGTAAAAAAGCCCATCAAACTATTTCAGTTCGGATTCCAATCGGATTATGTTCATATTGTTACATCGTTTTCGTTTTATTTCAGCATTCGATCGACTGTATATACCTTTCTGATGTGTATAACGATTTTGTTTAACCCTTTGTGGACGAGCATTCACGAAAATGGCGACACGTTTGCTGCCAGCATTTATTTTCTTCCTCGTCATCACTGTTAAAATGTTTTACCAAATTAGAACTATTATTTAAACACGTTACTTGTTCGTTAAATATTTTTCCTCAAAGGGTTAATTTTTTCTCCCCATCGGATTATCGAAACTCCTCTGTAACTATTACTCCCATTTACCAATGAAACTGTGGATTTATAATACAATGAAATCTTTTGTTTGTTTCTCAAGCAAGGATTATTGAAGTAAGTAAGGCCTGTTTAAATATAGAAGAAAGCATCAGGTAAGAGCAATTAGTCCACTAGTGCTAGCTGTGAACAATCATAAAACCACCAAAAAAAAAAATAAGACAAAGTTCCTCACAAAAGGGGAATTGCACGCTTGTCGAACAAATCACCGAGGCCACGATCATTTTTCAATGTACACCGCAATACTGTCAGTCCCCGTACACAATTACCCTAAACCCGATGAAACATGCGTCGAGTATTCACAAAAAAAAAAATATCAGTTTGGACAACGATTCACGAGAAAGAAACTAAACCGAAAACGATAATCGAAACACAGAGCCTACAAAAAAAAAAAAGAAATGGGTGCGAACATGAACGGAGCCAACGTTAATAATTCAAAACGAACCACAACACGAAGGGATACCCGATCGATAGCCAACGTTGTTTTTGTAGATGCGGAGGAATTTACTTAACGTTCCTCCCCCGGAAAAGTTTAATCGCGTTGCGAATCTGATCTGTTCCAGCTGAAAAACGCCGCGGCGAACGTGTTGCGCGAGACGTGGCTAATTTACAAGTACACACGGATGGTGAAACGTGTCAATCCGGGACGTGTTCGAACGCACCAGCGGAAATTTCTGTTGGCTATATACGCGTAAGTCGATAAATGACTTCTGATTGACAACCGTAGCCGACCCCCCGTAAGCGGCACGATTAATATCCGCATCCGTAATGCAAACTTTCAGACTCAGGAAAGTGAAAATGGATCAGCGAAAATTAATGGACAACGCCAACACCATCACGGATATGGCCAAGGTACTCTAACCATGCGAAACGATTCTGTGCTTCGTGGCTCCGCGAAAGCGATTCTCAAGAGCCACACGCTCAACTCTTTTATCGCACGGTTTTTAAGGAACATATCCAACCGTGTAAAAAAAGAGCTGAACGTATTTGTGGTATTTTAGAGTACGAGGTCAATTAATCAAGGTTTCTATTCACAGAATCAATTTTATTTTTGAAAATCTTTTTGATAAATCATCGTACGACAATTATACAACGGATACTGTAGAATTCACGCGGATTATTATTCATAGGACAGGTCGTCCGAAAGTTCGTGTCAATGATTGTACTCGTGTCGCGTTACCAAATAATTTCATCATCGCTGTTACATTAACTGTATATTATTCTTCCCCCGATGAAGCACTGTAATTTTCTTCTGAAATACACTTTGTACTCACATGCACACTCTGTCACTTGTACAAAAAAAATGAGACGATAGCACTTGACTCAAGGAGACTGCATGTCCACTAAAACATCCATGTAAATTATAGTTTGTAGAATGAAGGACATAGAAAAACACTGCACATTGAGTGACACTAATTTTCTGGACGACGACGTACCGCCCCTGACTGAAAATATTCGATCATAATCGCACATGTGGAGTACGACGTTGTTGGACGAATATGTTTCGTATTAGACTTACAAAAAGACACGAGACGACCTTACTATGACGTTGACATTCCAAACAATTCTGATAAAAATCCAGAGTTGGGCAATAATCGATTAAAATTTTAATCATGATTGATTGATTAATGTGTACGATTAAAAAACGAAATCGTCGAAAAATCGGCGACTGATTCAATCGATTGATGAAGTTAATCGTCAATCGTTGATTAAACGAAGAATTCGTCGAAAAATCGGCGTTTGATTCAATCGATTGATGAAGTTAATCGTCAATCGTTTATCAAACAAAGAAATCGTCGAAAAATCGGCGTTTGATTCAATCGATTGATGAAGTTTATCGTTGATTGTTAATTAAACGAAGAAATCATCGAAAATTCAGAGACTGCTTTAATCAATTGTTGAAGTTAATCACCATACGGTCGATCCATAAATTGTAATATGTAGGAGGAGGAAGACAGAATGATTGAGCAGAGAGCGGATGGAGAATTGACAGTTAATCATTAATCAATTATCCGATTGACGATTAATAATCATCGTTAATCGCAATTAACGACTAAAGTAGAAAAATCGTTAATCGCAATTAAAGACTAAACTAGGAGATTAATTGTTAATTGCAACTAACGATTGAAGTAGAAATTTAGTCGTCAATCGACGATTAATTTTTTGCCCAGCTCTGTAAAAATCTTCCTACAATGTAACCCCAATCACGAGCTCCATCAAACGAGACTCGCTACAGGGCAACTGGTAAACGAACAGCAACAATGACGAACAAATAATTCCTCTGATCGAATAGTTTCACCCAGGTGTGCCTTAGACATTCCCCACGCGACTGCAGCCTCTAACTTGACGTTCTCTGTCCGCAGACGCAGAACACAGTCTACGAGATAGTCTCGGACATGAGTACGCGTCAGGACAGTCTGGAGGAGCGTCTGGTGGGACTGGAGGAGCGGCTGATCGGCCTAGAAGAGAAACTGTCCGGCCTGCAGGGTCAGCTGGAGCTGCTGCCAGAGGAGCTGACCAGGTGCCTAGCTCAGCACGCGGAGCGTATGGAGCAGAGGCGTAACTTCCTTCATCCAAACGCTGCCGTCGCGATGGCGTCGTCCGGCTGTGTTGGCAGTGGTGGTAGCGGTGGCGGTGTCTCACCCGGAAATAGCCTAACGATGGGCATCTCCGGTAGCAACGTGTCCGCGCATCATCCGCTTGCCAGCCAATCGAACTCACCTCTGCTGCCATACTCGAGGAGCGTGCCGAGCGCGCCCAGCACCATATCCCTACACCCTTGGCCAGTCAGCCCGGTCCTGCCCCCGGTGTCGAGTCGCACGCCACACCTGGTCCCAGAAACCGGTAAACACCAGGGCCTGGCACATTCCACGGTGGCGGCGACCGCGACCGCGACCTCGCAGTCTGCCACCAGGCTCACCTCGCAGTCCAGAATGGGAGGGCTGGGCAACAGTCAGGGGTCCGACAAGTCTCCACACAGCTGAGTCTCGTCTTTGCAGCCGCAGCACTCTTACTAAGCGTAGCCGACACCTCAGAGTGTCGGCCACGCTGTAGACGCTGCCGTACCTTCGAGTCCCTCTCTCAACATCGCTAGATCCTATTCTCTTTCTCTGCTCGGGAATAATGGGCGCTATGGACGCCAAGCCTGCACTCTCTGTATAGTCTTTCTTACGAGACGAGGCAGTAAACCAACGTGCGTCCTTCGCTAATTATCTCAGAAGGATAAATCTGTTTACTGCCTCACCTCGTCGGACAGACGTCCATCGGGACGAGTCAGGACAGTTAAGCAGAGGTAAACAGAGTGGCTACCACAGTGTTAGGTTGTTAATGTCCGATTTTCGAATGCAAACGAAGCGTGTCTCGATCAATATCTACTTTACAGTCTTCAAGTTTTGTATAGTAACTTTTGTCTTGATAATTATTACATTTACTCTGTTACGTATACGGTGATAAATATGTCATAAGCAAAACAATTCATTCTAGTGGCGTAGGGCATATGCCAGCTGCGTAGCTTGAACGGCAAGTAATCGATAATTGGTCCGGCACGGAACATGTTAAATAAATTATATTCCAACATCAATCAATACGGTTATCGTGCATTCTTTTTGCATGAGTGTAACAATTACGCATTGGCGATAGTGTTATGTGTTGTTTGCTAGAAATAAAGTGATTAATCAACCCACAATATGGATGGTGAAACCACAAAGTGAAGATAATAATTTTATAATATGTTGCTTGTAAGATTATTTTAAATCGGACATTTCATACGCGACAACCTAATACATTCGTTTACCTTTGCTGACTCTCATTTCTTCGAATTGATGAAAGAGGATCCAGATGAAAAAAAGATTGATCCTCCAACCCCCTTTCGCAACCGGAATAAGTTTTGCAGTAGCGTAAACAACGGGTCCAATCCTCTTCCCGATTCGACTGTCTGTCTTCTAACCAAAAGTAAAAACAAATGAACGAACAAATTCAGACACGAGGGTCTCCGGTGAAATCGTGAAATTTTGCGTCAAGTTCGAATCCGAATTGAAACCTACGCGAAACAGAGGGACTCCGAGATACGAGCGTACTCTTCCACTCGCTGCGAGCTGCTCCCCTGCCCAACTTGCGTGCCTGAAAACTTTTTTCTTAATATTTAAATATATACTCGACAACACACGAACTCCATCTTTATCTCTCTGTATACCTCGTGAAACGGGAAATGGACGCGGACGAGGCGCAACGTGTGCAGAACATTTGCATCAAGAGGAACAAGAGGAAACGAAAGTCTCCCCTCGATGAAGACAACCAACAACAACAACAACAACAAGGTGGCTCTTGAGATGGACGCTATAGCGAAGATCGGATTTTGGCAACTTTGCTGTAACACACACACACACACACACACACACACACACACCTCTCATTTCGCCCGCGATAACGGACAGAGAAAAATGTACCGCGGAATATTTTATGAACAATTTTGCACGTGAACGAGGGAAACGGATCACGGGGACGCGATGATGCGGGCCGGAGGCGCATCCCCAATTAGCAATTCTGGGTTATTAGTTCGAAGAGATTCCTGGTCACGTATGACCCCTGAAATTGTCTCTGATCAGCGTCTTGCTGTCTTGCTTACCGCGACCTAATCCTTGCTGCTCGATTAGAAGAGTCTGAGACTGGCGAGAATTCTGCTCTGGCTCACGGCAAATGTCAGTGCAGTCGTGTCAGTTTTAAATTGTGTGCTTCAATTCGTGATTGATACTTTGATCCTCACGTTACTTGTGTATAGATCATCAACGTGTCTCAGCTTCATCCGAGTTCAGACAAACAGTTCCAGAAAAAAACACAACTTTTGCATCCTGAAGCCTTCATAATCAAAACTGTACGGTTCTAAGCCCTGGAATGTTAAAATCCCTGATTACCAGTGTGGCCCTGAATTAGTTCTTGCGTCAAGTATTGATTTCGTTGAAAATTGTTGAGCAGAAGGTGACTGCGCCGGCAAAGAATTATTATCAGTTGATCTTGGATTTCCGTGTCGTGAGTAGCCACAGTTCCAAAAGCTAATTATTATGAAAAAATGATTTGATTTAGCTTCCTTCGTCGGGTCAATTCGAAGCTTAAGAGCCACCACGAGACAGGGACTGATGAAGGGAGATTGCAAAGTTATCTTATCCGATTTAATGTTCGTAGGTTACGTCGGATATTATATTGTTACCGTATACAAATTGTGTTGTTCGTGGCAGACGGGAACAAAGACTACGTTTTTTTTTTTTTATGCAAAATGCGTGCGCAGAGTAGGCCAGTCGCTTAACAGTGTCAACTATAATTATATCAGAAGTTGTTGACAGAAGCCCGTAATTTTGTCAACGCAGTATCGGCCAAAGGATAAATATTCATTTAAAAAAAAATCATAGACATAAAAATAGTGAGGAAAAAGTGATTTTTCAGTTAGATGACTAGAAGCAACATTGCAAGGTTATTCGAGCAGAAATATATAAACAGTCGAATTTATTTGAACGTCCTTGGTCCGTTTTCTTGGATCCAATAATACTCTTGTGCAGCATGTTCGATAAGTTTTGACTAGAGGTGCGACAGGGCGTTACGGAGAGGTAAATTTTTACAGTCGATAGATATTGGCGCGGGGATTATTTTGGAATTTCAAAATGTAGGTCGGGTCCAGGTCACTCGAGCATCATAGTCGTTGACGTATTGTCCGCGTTTCTTATTGTGGCAGCGAGTTCGACTTGCGTAGATCTTTCTGAAGCACTCAGGCATGAAGGGATAAGATATCTGTCGGTGGTTTGTATGAAAAATTATTTAGAATCGATTATAATAAAAATAAGCCGCAAAATAGCCGTTTTTTGAAAAATTCTGAATATCCGATAAACCTTTTTGAGGACAGATCTACCATTCTTATTTAGTTCCATCAGCCATCTTTCCCGACCCTGAGACGCCAGACGCTGCTCGCATCAGGACTTGAAAACTGTTGTAATATCGATCTCGGTTCTCGAAACGGTTACGAAGAATGTCCAATTCTTAGCAATCTCGGTTGCGAGTTTTACTTCCGTTCTCGTATCGATTACGCAAACTTTATTTCTTCGGTTTTATCGTGATTCCGAAATGGTGCCGGTATCACTTCTTATATCAATTGTTACCGTAGTGTACCGTATATGTGCATATTTTCTCAAAATATCTTCTCCTTCATGCATATTCAAACAAAATCAGTAGAACATAATTTACAACATCTGAGTTCATTGACACTTAGTCAAAGTCCAGAAGAAAATATATAAAATAAACAAGAATCGATCGTAGCGGAACCATTTCAGAAGCAGCGCGCATAGAATCGGATGATCAACGATTATAGCATCGACATGGAAATCAAGGAGTAGCCATAACCGAAGATAACCGAGCGAATAGCTGCAAATCTCGATTCGTCGTAACAGTTATATTCCGAGCGAAGGTTTGCCGTAACAGTTTTTTTTCAAAATAAAAGTTTCTCGTAACCGTATCGAATCAGGAGCTTTATATAACAGTTTTAAATAGTTATTTTCGGAACCGTATCAAGCCCCTGGCTCGCATGATCGTATCGTTCGCGGCTGCCGAATCCGCATGTGGGTGGCCGGAAGTCGATACGGCCAAGACTTGACTATGAATCGTAATAAATACTTGTCGAGGGGACTCGAGTTCTTCCGGTCACGTGACGCTTCAAGCCAGCCCCCGGTGCAACGACGAGTGCAGCCCCTGACTGCACCGACCTACACGGGAAGCGTAACCGTTGACGCGACGGAAAGTTAATTACGTTAATTGATGCTAAACGTTGACGTTCGCTATGCGATCGGGGCGAAATCGAGTACGTTGAAGAGCAACGACGACGGAATTGATCGCGTCACGCTATGCTGCGATTAATCCCATCGACGTCGCCAGGTATACATAATACATATATAGATATATAACACAACACATATACACACACACACACACACCACATAAAAGGACACGCATGTACATACCGGGCCGGACGAAACGATAGGACGTTTTATATACTCAAATCATTTGTGCTGTTCGGAGAAGAAAACGCGCGCGTTTTCTACAACCTCTACAAGATCTTTGCTAAAACTGATGCTGTGATTTTCTTTGTAAATTAAAGAAAATTTCCTGAAAAAAAATCGTTTCGGTCAGTATGAAATCAAGATCACATTGAATTTTTTCGTATATCGTATATTTTTGACCGAGTATTGTTACAGTCGATATTTAGACGTATTAAACGGAATCATGATCTTGCGGAGACCTTTAGCGTAAAAATACAATATCATTGTGATGTTTAAATTCTTCCCTTACAACGTATAAAACGGTCATTTTCTTTCTCGAATCATAAGAAATAATTATACACGTGAAACGTCCTATCGTTTAATCCGTCACCAACAGAAACAGAGACGAAACATATGCGTACAACGGCGACACAGAAAGGAAACCACACACGTATATATAAAAAATATATATACACATATATAGGTATATATATATATTGATAATATATTATGATATTCCAAGACACACCGTTTCGTAATATATTATTAATTTCGAGCGTAAAAAGAAATAACAGGACGCAATTACGTTGTCCGACGATGAATAATCCGACGTGCATAATTCGTTCTTTCCGACGTGATCGAATCCCGAAGATGTTCAGCCCTCTGAGATAAGAAACGAAACAAAAAAGAAATAATAAGAAACTCTACCGGCGAAAACTTACCGGAAGCGAACGAAGCCCGAAACAAAAGCCCCACAAACTCCCCCCTCCCGAGAGCAGATAACAAGGAAGCGAAAAACAAATACAAAAAACAAACACATAGAAACAGATCAAAACCGCAGGATCGATACGCAAAACCACATACGAGATCGCTATTTTTGGGGGCGGAAGGCCGGAAGATTATGTGTTCCCGAGTCTCGTGCACGCAGTAGAGGAAATACTATAGTCAGAGTGATGTCACGAAGCTATAGTCTGTACCAGATAGTGACGTCGCGAATTATGTTGAGGGTGGGGAAGGAGAGTATCGGTACGTTGTGTACGTGGCCAAGCGATACTATTAGCTAGGTCATCTGGCCTAGCCTAACCTTACGGTACGGTCCTTCTCTTGTTTGATCGTGACGTCGCTAGGTACCCCACTATTCATTGGGATAATTCTCGAAACGTGACGTCACTTGATCCCTTTGAGGGGCTTTTTGCGGCAAAGCTGCGTGAACGGTTCTTCGGAAAAGGAAATAGACACGCATAACCGGACAAGCATAACAAAGACGGTCCTTTCGGAAAAATCGGAGTATCGACGAGAGAGAGAGAGAGACCTGTCTGCCCTCAAAAATGCTCGAGCGTTCGTTTCCACGAGAAACGTTTGGGACCTGGTTCGTCTTGTCCGTCATTGTTTCATTTTCGAAAGCGTTGTTTCGCGGCCACTCCGAAACGCGAAACGGGACCAAAAAGAAAAAAAGACACAAGTGTCACAAAATGTCCACACTTCCCGCCTCTTTCTTCTGTCCTCTCCTCTCTGGCTGACACCCCCCCAAAAAAACCCTCGCCTATTCCCATTCTAAAAAACGCTCTAAAACCCGTTCACAATAACAAAGAGACAAATTTCCATTTCCATTCCTTTTTCCAGGAGCCTCTTTCTATTTCTCTATTTCTGTGTGTCTTGACACTATATATATATATATACAGTTATATATATAAATCATTCTCTTTCTCTCCATCTATTTCTCTATCTATCTATCTATCTATCTATCTATCTATCTATCTATCTATCTATCTATCTATCTTTCTCTGTCGCGGCTCAACATACTGGACACAACTCCACACGATATTTTTATATAGATTTCTTAAAAGTGCATTATAGTGCCAGGAAGACCACGCCAAGTTTAACAAAAGTAAAAAAATGAATAAAACGAGAAAAAGAAAAAACAGTCTGAATATCGGAGCATTAGACGATTAGAGACCGATTCTATAAGTATTATAATGTATAAAAAATACGAGAGCTGTAGGTAAATCATCGACGATCATCGACGGAACGAGATTGTGAGAATTCGTGACGGGTCTGACGATTTACAGTTTGCTTCGTGGATGAGCTATGGTCCTGGGAGTAGAACTATGGGGCTCTCCGCATTTCGTTTTTAATAGAAAATCAGAAACGATATTGTTTCAGAAGACTATCAACAATTTACTGTTTCATCGTGACAAACATACAAATCCACATTTCTTCACTCCCCTGATATTATTTCAAGATCACCCTTGAAGTCATTTGGAGAGAAGGATTCTAGTAGCAAGTAGGAGTGCTGGAGACCCTCTCAGTTAGTCTCCCGATTGGATCGGGTATCCGAGGACACCGATGGGTAATGTTACTTGTTCCAATTAAGAATCGAAAGGTAACTAGACCCCATCGGGTCTCCGGTACCATCGAATTCATGCGGAACAGCGTAATACCAGTCGCGGAGGATAGTTAGGATCGGAAAACGTCGTCTCGCAAAACGTCGTTTCGCAATCGTCGTTGTCCGTTAACGGCTCCCGACGGTGTTCGTTTTACGTATCCGCGATCCTATAGTTCGCGAGAGGAAGTCGGTGCGCGCGCCATTTATTCGCAAGCGATTCGGAAACTGCGTTCCATCGACACTGTTGTTGCTTCGGATCACGGTTTCTAGTCGCCTCTGTGTATAATCATCGAGAGAACAGCTAGGATCGATTTTAAACGGGTCGGTGAGTCGATATCGATGACGGAACAATTAGCCGATCGGCAGAGAAAATCGTTAACGAAACAGTATTCATAGAAGAGTCTCGAGGAAACATAAGCTTCGGGAGCGAACGGTGTTCTTGTATCCGATAGAAGATTACGTAGATCGCGAATATTTGCAGCGTGCCCGAGAGACTGCAAAGAGACTGTTTGGCGAGGGGCAAAGGTCACCGGATGGATTTCTTGGTCCAGACCTTGAGCTGATTATTGGCTCGTCACGGCGTTTCCTCGATTTCAGACTCGTTGGAAAGTATCGCTTCGTTGAAATTGAACATTTCTATTCAATGTTATTTTTGTCGCGTTTAAAATCGTTTCGCCGTGCAATTTGCATCGGAGGTAGCACATCTTATTGCAAAAATGATACTGGAAGGAACTTTAAAAATCTTGAACTAAAAATTGTATAATCATTGTCAACCTTCCTTTGTCAATTTTCTTTACCCAGAAACAGTGGGAAAAATTAGAAGTGAATTTTCTCTGAATATTGGTGGAAATAAAAATGTTCAATATCGAGAGAGCTACATTTTTCTAAGACGTCTTAAAATCAAGAAAACATTGAAGTTTGAAAGAGAAGTTCGAAGAATAGGCGATTGTCGATTAAACCTTGGTTACTTCGTTTTAACGAGAAGCTTCGAGAGGCCCTAAGGCGACCATAAGGTGGGAAACGGTCGTGACCGGCAATTTTGCGAGAAGAGACCGAAGAGAGTAGGGACACAGGAACGGAGAAAGTCGCTTTTCGCCGCACACTTGAACAATAGATATACCATTAGACGCGCGGAAAGGGATAGAACGGATAATTATAAGAAGAGGACCTTAATTGGCGATCTATACATTGCCCGAGAGATAATTGCTTCATTGACGATTCTCCTCCATGTATTCATAAACAAAAGGAACTGTATCACGTGTCGGCATACAGTGAGCGGAGCGTTTCGTTCGTCGAAAGTGTTATCGATTTCAACAATATTCGAAAATTAAACAGAAGTACGCAGGTTGTCTCTGACAATAGAAAAACAGTATAAACAATCTAACCCTGCTGCGGTCCTTGATAGAGCCATACACTACTGCTCAGAATTATATAATAGAATCACACATAAATTAGTAACGATTCTTTTACACTTTTTCCAAAGGATGTATCTTTACGAAAATGAGAACTTGCTTGGGTGAAAAAAATTGCAAATTCCTGTTCCGTCGATGCAGAGTTACAACAATAGTTAAATAAATAATTTGTTCAACTTGTTCGAAATGAAAAAAAAAACACTTTCGATTGGTGGAACGGTGCCCAACTACCTATGCAGTGGTTTATTTGTATGTTTATACCTGTACATATGTGTATACTATATTATGTAATATACACGACATTATAGTATATAGTGTATGTATATATCGAGAAAATCGTGTATTATGGCCTTTGTTTCGAACACGGTTTATACGAAAAGAAGAGAAGAGAACAGGAGGACGCTGTCGCGGTTTCGGCGGCGGGTCCGGCTGACACCTTCCGGCGCCATGTTTTCACATTCATCGGATGTTTAATTGATGTTTAAATGTTGTACTTTATATGTGTACATATGAATTTTCTACGTCCGACGGGTTTGAAAATGCTGGAGCGGGACGAGCGTGGCTGGGTTCACCCCGGGCTTAGAAAACGAGGGTGTTCAACCCTGTTGTGTTCACCCCTCGCGTATATTAAGCAACATTATTTCAGAGATTCATGTAATCAAGGTAGCTGAATCTTCACCCGTTTCTAGACTGCGGATTTTATGCGTTCGTGACAGCAATCGGTACACGAAATAGAGTATAGTCAAAGTACTAGAAGAATTTCAGCGTATGTATTAATTGCGATTTATTGAAATTATTCAGAGACGAAATAAATTTGTAATCTAGTCCCGGTTTGGTGCGATCGATACCGAACATTCTTACTTTGCATAAAAAACATCCGCAATCGGTTCGTTTCACACACGGAAACAGAAGAATTAACGCTGAACCTATCATCAAACTGTTTGAGATACCAATTACGTTTTCTTGATATTGCTTCAGTATAAATATATTGTATTCATATAAATTTCGTAGAATTCAATATAGATACATTCAATATAAATATGTTTTATTCAACAGGGATCGAATGAATAGCGATCGGACGAATTGAATTTTCATTTTCGTACACGTTCATTTTCGGTGGGTTCAGTGTTGAATAGGAAATCGATTCTTTCCCCAATCGCAACCCTGAACAAGAGATTAATTCGTAGAAGGCTATTAAATTTTCACTAATTTCGTTAAACTCGTTGCTCGTCTCGCAAACCGAGAGAGGATAGTCTTTCGACCGGAAAGTTCCTCGTCTATTATTCAATTCCGTGGCTAGAGTTCTTTTCTAAAAAGTAGCGACCTCTTTCCCCACACTATACGGTTACATTACCCGCAACACTGCATTCGTCTCGCGATTTTGTCTGCGGGAAAATAAAAAACTGAGAGAACAGTTCAGCAGCGGCAGCACAGCAGCGTAGCAAAAGTGCGCGATTACAATGAACGCACGAGTACGGCCTTCATTTTCACGAAATCGTTCGTGCCATCAGTCGTCAGCACCGTCAGTCATGAGAATGCGTGACTATAGGATAAAACGGGACAAGAGAAGACAAAAAGAGGAGAACAGACGTGACGCACACACTGCAGGGAAAATCCTGAAACACGGGGCGTGGTGCGAGCGAGATAAACAGAGGAACAGAAAACAGTACCTTAAATCGGTCTTGAGTCCTTTGTACATGAACGAGCAGTGAACAGAGACGGGTTTACCCTTCGATTCTCCTTTACTTCTTCCTGATACGATCTACCATGGTCAGGGGGATATTAACTGACGTTGCAAGTGGTAAATTTGATTACGCGTTTATGGCACGATGGTTGAAGAGATTATTGGTAAAACATTTCATTAACCCTCATCCGTCCCTCATTTCACGAACTGACAGTGATTAAAAAAATTGATAAAATAACAAGTCAAACAGTTACTTATCGATGTTTTTTTCATTCAAGTTGATGAGTTAACATTCACATTTTACGTTTTTGCGGTTATACGT
Source organism: Lasioglossum morio (assembly GCA_916610235.2). Lineage (NCBI taxonomy): Eukaryota > Metazoa > Arthropoda > Insecta > Hymenoptera > Halictidae > Lasioglossum > Lasioglossum morio. Next base: position 1,519,507 of record OU744324.1, on the reverse strand, counting down.
TTCGCATTAAAAAAATGAAAGTCACCAAGTTTCAGACAAATTTACTTACAAATAACAGAACAGTATAACTTATTTCGGGAAAACTGTGTCAAATTGACACGAGGGACGGATGAGGGTTAACCATGAAAATTTAAGTCGTACGATTTCAAATAAAATGATTTACTATTATTGCAAATGAAATTCAATTTGTAAAGATTTTTTACAAGCCCCATTCAAATTTGTGAAAATCACCTGTTCGATTAAGAGTTGAGTAAGTTACAGTAGAATTGAATAATTATCTTTTTTAGAAAAAAAGAGGCTGATATTGTGTCAGCGACGAAAGAGGATCAGAATTCGGTTTTCCTCCGACTATAGTAGATAAACTTTCAGGTTCAGAAACGTGCCCCGCGATTCTCGAGGCAGAGAAAAGCGTGGCGATTGAGACAGAAAAGAAGAAAGGAAGTTGGTAAGGGACTATCTGGGGGGTAAACAGGATGGAGGGTGGAGGGTAGGGAAGAAGGTAAACGGCGCTCGGAGTGCCACTCGAAAATCGCAAACGGTCGGATCGTCTTTGAACGGACGGTTCATTGTCGGTAATTCGAACGGGACAATTAGTGTAGTAGTGAAACAGCCTGGGGAATGAATAAAGAAGACAAAGAAAACACGTAAAAATTGCGACGACGAGAGGAACCGTCGGATGAATAATAAATAAAACGTTGATAACGCGCGGGGAGTTCTCCGCGACGATTTATACGAGCATTACCACGTTACTACCACGTATAATCATTTACTATTGTTGTTATTATTACCAGTTATTATTATTACGGAGGATTGATTATTATTACTAATAAACGGTAGCGTTCGAACGGTTTTAAAAGCTCTCAGACACACTTTATTAAAGTCTTTACCAAATATTACCTAGCGGGCTGTCGCCGTCTAACTGTTACGTAAACTGACCAACAAATTACTAAAGTAATGTAAACTCTCCCTATTAATCTATAGGGTGATCTAGCGACTACGAGTTTTATGGGGAAGTAGTCTTTTTTAAACGAGCTCTTTGTCTCTTCCCCTCTATCACTATCTTTCTCTCTATCTCTCTCTCTACCACTCTATCCTTCTATTATTTCATACTGAACCGGGACGCGAAAAGTGCAGCGAAACGTGTCGATGTTATATAGCCATCAAAACGATTTCTTAATCAATTAATCTCACCTACGGGCAAGTAATTGGTACTGTCAAAATTGATAAAAATTTTCAGGAATCTCGCACGAATCTTTCAATTGAGATGGACTAAATTTCATTTGAAGAGCTCACAATAAAAATTAATTTTGTACGACACGCCTACAGTGTCTCTTACTTTCTCTTCTTATCAGAACGATTTATTTCTTCAATGCATCCTATTAAAAATTGTGTTTTGCCGTCGACGTTCGGTGATTGTTTCGCCGTTTTAATCACTCCTTACCTGGCGAGCTTCTTTCCGTTCGCGTTTGTTCGTGTGAATCGAACGCGACTGTCGTTGACGTTGCAATTGCACGGCGGATTATATAAGTTTATGGAGTTTCGCTTGTCGTCCCTGTCCGCAATGCACCGAGGAAAACAAAGCTACGAAAGGATTTGTCACGAGCGTTCTAAAAACAACTCTGTGACAGTTGTAAATTTGAAACGGCGAGAGCACACGCGCGCGCGCGCTCACACTACTTGCGATGCAATTTGTAGCGTAATGGAACCCCGGATTTCACCTGAGGTGCATTCATTCCAACGGAAACCCGTGTGGACGAAACATTTTTGACAGAATACGAGATCCCATGCACTTGCAAATTGCTCCGCAAAAATGGATATTAAAGTCACGTTTATTCTTCCATTAGACACGGAGTCACGAAATGAGATATTCGCATTTACCTAATTTTGCAATTTTTTATAATAATAATCTCACCTGGATGTTCACACTAGCAAATATATTGTTCTATATTTTTCTTGATTTTGTTATACCGAGCATTAAATTGAATTAGAATTCCCTGTTTACTTTTTGTAGGCATTGTTTTTTCCATAAATGTTTTAAGCTTGAGCGAAAGAATGTCCAAATAAATTTCCACTGGAGTGAAAGAGGCTCCCCAGACTCTCGCTGACGTTTTATCGGCGACTCAAGGATGCTCTCTTTTTTTCGAGAAGAAAATAGACTTAAAAAAGCTTAATAATGCAAGCCGGTCCTGACAGCCGATCGATCTTCCGGTGATCTTTTTAGATTCAAAGAAAAGGGAGGTCCCGAGCAATCCGGAGCCACTTTAAAATGCATCGATCCGATGAAAAATATCTCTTGAGAGACTAAGTTAAGAACCGGGCGCATTCGAGGCAAAAGTGGTACCAATTACGAATTGATCCCCATGAAAAATTCCCTTGGAACCATCGAGTTCGAGCGATTTGCGGTTGACGATGCTTGTGTTGAAATTTTAAATCGCTAATTCTATGTTTGATGGAAATTAATTGAGCTGTACTTTCCTGTTCAGTTTCGTCGGTCTCGAGGCTAATAGTCGATAATGAAGATTGATGGCGATTAACTCGGGACAGGCTGCACTTTTTGCGTGGCCCCGCAGTGTATTAACCCATCTGAAGAGGTCTAGATTGCGATGATTAAACCCACAGGGTGACGCGTTAGTTCTTTTACACTATCGGGCGATGGCTGACACACGAAGCATATAATGCTTGCTCAATAGAAATCGTACTTTTTGGGTCGTTCATTTCCCAAAAATACTCGGTGTGTTCGTCAATGTTCAAACGATCTCACTGAGATCACGATTCTTCCCGTTTCTTGTTCGATTGTCGTAGACTAAGCGATAACAGACGAAAATGTTCTTTTTGCGATGAGAAACTGTACACACATAACCGTGCGAACTATCTGCGAATTGTATCGCGAACCTGTTTGTAGTGTTGCATGTAAACGATGTGTTGATAACAGAACTGATTTTGTGAGCAGCTTGTTTCATGCGAACCACTTTCGTTCGTTCATTTACGAGGAGTGAAGTTTGTTTTCTATTATATCCTTGGACCCTCTCGATGGCTGAGTCGCAGCAAGTTTGCTGCTGGAAAATGAACGATTCACTCTTAGAATGTACACGAAGACGAATGAGAAGAAATCGAAACGGAAGGGTGCTTCTGTATCCTATGGGCGTGCAGCATGCGATCATGCAGAATCATTTCGTGTAAAGTTGCATTGGTGTTCCTGGGAACTATCTCGTTAAAACTAGCTCTTTTGCAAACATTAAACACAGAAATTTAATTTATCTCTATGTGTCTACGATTAGCTGAATAATTTTATCCGATTCTATTTTCGGTTTGATAAATATTTGATACTGCAATCGATTTCTGCAGTAGAGTCCAATTTTTAGGCAAACAGAAAATTATGTTAAATAGGAAAGTTGAGTTTTTTGAAAAATTGAAGTGATGCTAATTGAGATGAAACGATCCCTCGATTACCGATGCAATTATCGCGAACGACGGCCGTTCTTCCGTGGAAAATGCACGACGCCCGTCAAGCAAGACTAAAAAACGAGGGGAACATTTATAACGCGATCCCCAAATCCCGTGCCAATGCACACCCAAGCAAATTCGCGATGTAATTGCGAATTAAATGGGAACGATCCGCGTCGTGCGAGAAAACGGAAGGGTGCTCGTCGTCCGGCGACGAACAAGATCTGCCTAGCGAAATAAAAAGAGGAGAACAATTCCCACGCAACGAATCTTGAAAGTAGTCAATATCTAATCAATTCCAAAGATACCGTAGCGGTAGACGATTTAAGGAACAAAAAATAAATAAACGCAGAAGAGGCGGAGGTGGAAGAAGTAATGAGAAAAACCATGTACACGTAAGAGACGAGTATAATGCCAATAAGAACGTTGAACACAAAAGAAAAATTTCGAAAAAATAAAAATAAATAAAAAGAACCTCTTGTGAATCGAACGATGTTCGAGAATGATAAAAATCTTCCATTTAGATTGAATATCATTGTGGAGCATTAACTTATAACAAAAACCGAGTTGTTATTCTGAAACATACGCGTGGTGCGGTTAACGATGCGAAGTGTATATATACGTATTATTATATAATTAATATAGCGATGAGAAAAGAAACCACAAAAAAATGTAGCACATATTTTTAAAGTGAAAAAAAACCAACCGTGTTTTGAGAAGAGTAAATGAAAAATACAAGATGAAAATGTCGGGCGGATACGCGCGCGCGGTGCTGATATCACACGGCACTAATCGGTTTCAAAAAATATGCGAAAAGAATGAACCGAATGAATTTCAATCCTGTTAATCATAGGCGAACTAATATCAAGCGAGCACCAGTCGATAAAACTAATCGTAGCGTGTTACCTCCGAGAAACGCTGCTAAGAAATCGATCTTCGATCTACGAAGGGATAGGGGTATATAAGAATTACAATGTTTATGAACCAATGCATTTTCATGCCGAGAACAAATAAAATTTGCAAGTCGACTACGAACGTGTTTTTCCTATTTCCTTAATTTGATAAGTTCATCTTGTGTTCCAATAAAATTAACTTCATCTAGGTGAAAAGGAAAGTTGTCTATCAGACAAAAGAATAGCCGTCCACTTGATCAGTACCGCGTTTATTCTGATGCCGACTTAAAAATGCAGTACTTGCTTGATCATTTCATACGTTTCTTTCCTGTATAGAATTACACTGTTCTTAACATATATACAATTGTTTCATAGATGTTTACACAATATACGTTGAAAATGACAACACCCACAGGACTCCTTCGATTGCCAGACCGTTTAAGCTTAGGAAGAGCTAGCACGTGAACAAAAATATATATTCCATCCCCGAAAGAACGTTACAGGCGTGTGTGTAGAAAAGTTGTACAATATTGCGTTTTTGTACACGGTGTAACACAGTATCGATCATTTCCCCCACGTGACAGGGTCGAAGACGCGAAACCAGAAGAATAATCTTCTCCGTTACTGTCAGTCGGAAGTAATGTTCTCCAATTGGGAACTTTGTGGTGCCTCTTTGTTGGTGGAGCTTTGCTCTTGGAGAGACACCGATTTGTCCGAGTTGGTTTTATCGTTGACAGTGTCGGCGTTTTTCGACCATGAGCAGCTTCTTCTGCCAGGAGACTTGGGCATGGACCAGGTGCTGCTACGAGATCTTCTCTTGGTTGACGTGGAACGAGATTTAGCCCTGGTAACCTTGACCTTCGACGCCGATCGGTCCCGTCTCCGCCTATACCAGTTTCTGCTGTTAGTCCTTGACTTCGAGCGAGTTCGCGATCGAGACTTCGTTCTCGATCTCGAGCGACGAGACCTTGACTTCATCGCGGGCGACTTCGTCCTTGACTTCGATCTTCCACGCCTTCTTCTCGATCGCGACCTACTTCTACTTCTACTCTGCTTCCGACTCCGTGACCTAGAACCCGTCCTTGATTTCGATTTCGATCTCGACCGCGACCTTGACCGTGATCTCGATCTTCCGCGAGATCTGGATCTCGACCTGGAACCCCGCTTTGCCCGCGACCTAGATCTCGATCTGGATTTGGACCTCGACTTGCTCACAGATCTGTTGCGGCTGCGGGATCGCGAGCTTCTGTAGTCAAATGAATGATAATCCTGGCCGACCAAGTGGGCGAAGTACTTGTAGTATTGCTCGTTGTACAAGTGCGGGTTGAAGCTCTGCAACGAGCGGTGGTTACCGGCGTTTCTCCACAAAAATCCTCGACCGCCCCTACCGCGAGAAAATCGACCCCCTCTCGGTATATTTCGTGACAATGCGGGGTAAATCAGTGGCAATGCTGCATCGTAGTACCACGGCTGTGGGAATCGAGGGTACAGGGCTGGGTACGGAAGAGGTTCCAACTGGGCAGGCGCTGGAAAAGAGTAAATTCAATATAGTGTGCGACCATTTTTAATTCATAACACGTGATCTACCGTGATGATTACTAATAACCAGCGCATTACTATTTGCAACAATATTTAATAATGTGTTAAATTTACCTGCTGACGACGATGGGTATGTGACATTTTGCGTAAGGACACTCTTCAACTTCTTCGTCTGTCCTTCTGGTTCCGATTCTTCGCTCGCACTCGCAGAATTCGCAGAGTCTTTCTCCTTTTTATGTTTCTTCTATAAATATTTTATTTTTAAGACCACCTCGCTACGAGGATTCCAAAATTAACATGTATTACTTACCTTTTTTTTCTTCTCCTTCTTTGATTTCTTTTCTTTCTTTTTTGATTTTTTATTTTTCTTGTCCTTTTTCCCATCTTTATCATTCTCTTCGGAACTTAACGCTTGGACGGTACCATCTTGTTTATTTTTCTTATCGTCTTTCTTTCCATCTGTACTCACGTCATCTATTTTAATTTCATTATTTTCCACTTTTATCTTGAAATACAAAATGTATTTGAAATAATTTTATAAACCAAGGGCATATTTTAGCGTTACTATAAAACTAGAACATCCTGAAATGAATACCTTTATTCTATCAAACAACTCATCTAACAAACGTATGCTTTCGAGTTGCCTTTGTGCTTTTATTAACTTTTGACCCTCCCTAGCTATTTTCATCGAAACTTTGTCCTCTTCCTTTTTACGGAATATTGTTATAGCTTTACATTTTCGTTTCTCTTCCCTTTTTTGCCGCCTGCCGTGTTTAGCTACTGAATCAGCTTCCTCTTTTTTCCTATAGATAAAATTGTGTGAGTAACCTGAGATATTTTATTGTCTACAGTATACAATGTTTGTGCTGTTTACTTGAGCTCCTCGCGTCGTTTCTCTTCAGCCTCTTCTTTCTTCCGGAGTCTTTCCGCCGCTAATGTATCCTGCGCTATCAGTCGTTTCCTTTCGAATTCTCTGTGTGCAACAGAGCTGTCGCTCATGTGCTTCGTTTTATCAAAAGTGATCTGCATTGAACAGTCAAAACATAAGCAATATATTTCTTACCACGCCAAAATCATGCAACGCACGCATAGAGAATTGATACTCTGAAACAGACCTTAATGGCAGCAGTGTAAGCATTGTCTCCCTCTTTTTTAAGTATTTTCATACCACGCAATGCGTCCATTGCTCTGACGAAATCCATATATTCAACGTACTGAATATAAGCATCGAAAAATATTCCATCTTCGTAGCTAAATTTGTTTATATTTGTGCCTAAACGCATTCTACACCTATACGAATCAGCAGCAGGTACATCAATTCTCCTCAGTGTTCCCCACTTTTTGAAAATTTTGCTGATCAACGATTCGCTAGGCATGGTTGAGCCATCTTCCATGAACCACTTGACTGGCAAGCCTGTTATATGAAGCGTGTCAGGCCTTTCACCTGCCTTCAGTTCATTCATATTCTTTGTATCTCTAAAGTATGAATCCCAGCTATGCCTTGTGGGAAAGTCATCCTTTGCCTCTGCTGCACGGACTTTTAAAACGTTGGGGAATCCAGACAGATTCAGGCGTTGGGAATCCAGCCTTGCAAGCACACGCTGGAGCCTGCATCTGTCTTGCAGATCTCCCTCCAATCTGATAAATTCCAGCGTGCTTTTGGCTACCTTCAGAGATGCAAACTCGTCCGGTAGTATAAGGGCACGTATCTTCTCCATTACTTCCCATGTTGATATAGTTTTTCCTGTTTATATCGCAGTTAATTTTCTGTAAAAACCTATTGCGCTAAACATAATGTATATAAGTATAAATTATCACGAAATGTAAAGGGTCTATGCAAGTTTCCTGTTAGAAAAATCAATGTTATTAAGCGACACAACAAATAAGAAAATCAATAAACCTAAAATATTGATAGATCTTCTCATTTCCCATTATATAGAACAGAAATGATCGAAGGGTATAGAGTTAGCAGAGTGGTGGACATTTTACCTGGAACTTTCAGTTGGGGAAGATTAACGGACACGTTTATTTTTGCAACTGGTTTCAAATAAAGCGCGCGTGGCGTATACAGGGGCACGATATCGCTGAGATCCCTACAGCTCCGAAATTGGTTAACAACCTCACTACTGGAATTTTCACCTGCCTTCTTACCATCGCTCATTATTAATCAAATATATGTGTAAGGTCAAGAAAATACGCAATGCTCGCGGACAAGACAACATGTACATTGAAATATCTATCTTACGACAAAAGCAAACCAAGCGAGATGAAAATTGTTCAGTAGAGAGGTTGTATATCCATTCGAAACGATGATCTTCCAGACGCCGATTCTTCTCTTCCACTTCACACGAAATATCGTTTTCCTCGTCGCGAATTGGTTCACTCTCACCGATCTACATCCCGTTAATTCACCAACTTCGTTTAGAGCGGAACCATTTCGCGTTCTGTCAGTGTAAATACCAACAGCTACTCCGAAAGAAACAATACACCTTCATCAATGGCACCTCACGGCCGAGTCCAAAATATCGGGGAAGAAACGAGAGTGCATAGTGCATGGAGTGTCGCTGCACCTAACTTTTGCACCACCGATCGTGCTGCACCAAGCGGTCCAAAATCTAATTCATATTATTAGAAATTGTTCTCGTTCCCATCACGTAATGACTAAGTTCGTGCTTATCAATGGCCGCCTGCAGTGTTGGCACATGGTTAATTTTGGTGTAGTGAATTGTTAATAGTTTAGATATAATCGTTTTATTTTTTTAAGTATTTTTGTATATAGTGTTGACAAGTGCTCGCAAAGTTGTTAATTATACATAGATCGTATACATGGTAATAGATTAGTTGACAAGGTAAGGTTATGTACGTTGAATCTCTGTGGAATAAAATGTTTGACGCCTACGAATCGCAAAACGATTCTATTATTTTAATAACATGTAAGCACGACGATGACACGTGTGAAGTTTGAAATGTCTCCGATGCACAACTTTCAGGTATCAAACATTTTGTTTCAGAGTGTTCTAATATTTTTATAGCTGACCGTATACATTTACTGTGTTAGATTTGTATCTTTCTTCTTTTCAATTTTGTCGTCATTCTATTTCAGGTCCAAAATGGCTACATCTCTTGCGCAACAATTGAAGAAACTTAGAACACCTCAGACTGATATACTACTACCAGACAGGAAGCGTCTTAGCTTGCTCTTTAGCCCTAAAGAAGCTGCCCACTTAGACAGAGAAACAGTCTTGAATATAGGTAATGAATCGAATTTACTTGTGAATAATTTAATGTTGCAATTACCTCTCTAATGCTAATAATATTTGCACAGGTCAAAATGGACTACAGGAATTAGCAAAGCTGTCAGACTTGTTTTTGCAGTTTGAGAAGACACTCTTTGCACAGAGTTCGTTGAACCTCGAGCGTGCTGTGCATGATATCAAAGTTAATAAGAAGCTGGATGGAGAGATTGAAAGGTTTCTCATTCTCTTATCTCCATATTTTCTACTCAATAATGCTCACAAAGTACTCGAATGGTTGATATACAGATTTCGTATACACCAATTCAATAGAGATCAATTTCTCTTACTAATATTACCTTACCATGAGACTAGAATGTTTGTGAGAGTATTGCAGCTGCTAGATTTGTCAGATGATGCTGATAAGTGGCATTGGTTAGAACCTCTTCAAAAGCCTGGTGTTCCTTTAGCTTCTGTAACACTGATCAATCATCTTAGCACTGATAATGCTCTTTTAAAGCTGATTTGCAGTCACGTTGTTAATGCCACTAGAATATATTCAGAGAAAGCAACATGTCTTAGCACTTTGTACGCATTTTATACTACATCCATTTTGGGGATTATCAATCGGTTGCCCACGATGTCCGAGGTTCAGATGGGTCATATGTTACCGACCATTTTAAAGGGTTTAGAAACCTCTGTAGGCGATTTCGCAGCTAGCACATACATGATCCTATCGATGTTGATGAGTAAAATGCAATTGAAAAACGAGACGACCGAGAAGTTGCTTTTGAAGATATTCAAGAAACCACATCTGAAGGAAGAGGCGTTGATTTTGTTATTTTTCATGTACAACACGCCTGCTCATCCACTCGCCACAGTATCGAAAGACCTCGCAGTTCGATTATCAGAGCTCTCCTGGTTCATTCCGTTAGCGATAAAGCTTCAGTCATCCAACACGAATACGCTAAAATTCATCGTGCCTCTTGTGCAAACTTGTTGTAGCGTGATCATGGAGGAATCTTCAGCAGAGGCTACATCAACAACGTCGAAAGTTCAGAAAATGGTGAGCGAGATTCTGATGCGAATCAAACTGGACGATAACGGCGTGGATAGTATACTGTGGAACGTTTTGGAGAAAGAATTTCTCACGGAAAAAACCTCCACCGCGGCGAAGAACTTCTTGATGAGTTTGTGTCAATGTCTCGAGAGGACCTATCCCGAAAGATTCGACGACTACTTAAAGCGACTTATGAGACGCAGCGAGAACGACAAAGACTCCAAGCTAGCACTGCAGTTCCTTACATCATGGCATTTTGGAGCTAAAGACACGCAGGATTCCATGGGGATTCTGGACAGATTAATTCACATCAGCCCGGAGCAACGGATCATGGCTTTGGAGTCTCTAGCTAAACAAAATTTGAGCTTCCCAGAAAGTGTTCAGCAGATGCTGACTAATACGTTGTTAGCTAGGTTTGCTGATAGCGAGGTAAAAGTGATCCAGGCTTTGCTATCTGTGCCCACGGAACGTTTAACGAGTCTCATTCCCGTGGATATGTTGATGGATGAGTTGAAAGTATTGCTTTCGACGTGTCATAGCAGTTATAGGAAACCATTAGCGAAGCCAGCGCTAAAAATCCTTCTAGCACTCTGCAAAGGGGGAGACGACACCAGCGTTTTCATCACAGCGTTACCGTACATGTTTCCAAACGACGACACTGATGTGTCGGTTGCTATGGAAGTACTGAAGTCGAACTTCGCTAAGAAAAATGCTTACATGCAGTGTGTCCAGAAGGACTTAGGCCAATCGCCTAACGCAGAGGCAGTATCGTCGGCAGCCTTCCATAATATACTAAACTGGGAGCTGTTGCCCCAGCCGGAAAGCATACTGAGCGCCATGAAGCAACAAATTAGTCATGGTGATGCAGGCTCCATGTTCTTCAAGTTGATCTTGTTAGGATCCGTGTGTAGAGTACCAGTCGGTTCTCTGAAGGACGAGATCGCGTCGGAAGTGATCGAGATGGCCGCAGACATGATTAAGAAGTTCCCCCAGGTTAAGATGATCAAGAACTGCAACAACATAACTGGTAACAATATAAAGAGCGCTATTGAATTGACCTCGCAGGGTATCCTGCCACTCCAAGTGGGCACATACGTATTTGAAATGGTCCACAGGCGGTTGGATCTGAAGCAGAACTCCAAGTTCGACTTCGAGAACAATCCTCACAGGAGCAACTTGATTCTAAGACTCCTAGAAATATTCTTTGAGGGAATAACCGAAACACGCTGGCGCAGGCATTACTACAGATGCTTGCAGATATTCTTCCAGAGACACTTCCCTACAGTGAAAGACCTACTCCGATTTCTGTCTCAATTGTACATCAAACCAGTCAAGGTACAGACGTCGTATCACTGTCTAAAAATATCTTTGGTGCTACTAGACCAGTGCAAGTCGAGGCAGTGGGTGTTCCAGGACAAAGTCTTCGTGACCAACTTGATGCTCTCCCTCGCCAGGGAGAACAACGATTGCCGAGCAGCCGCGATAGACATACTGAAGAAGCTCATGCAGACCTTCACCTTCACGAAGGAACCATTCTTGGCGCTGCTCCAGGAACTGGACACATGGAGTTCGGAAATATCCATCGACCCCGATCAGTTGTCTCTGTCTCTTTACGTTCTGCTTTCTCCAGACCCAGATGTGTGCGCGCAAGTGAAGTCCGACTTGCGGAAGAGGCTGCAGCAGGCACAGCAGTCGTTGTTCAATCTGATCATGGATGCCGAAACACCGATCCACATTATATCACAATTGCTAGACATCTTGGTCCACGTGGACGGGCCAACGATACTCCAACAACTAGCACCCCTAGGACTTCAGCTTCTGCGGACCCTGTCCACCGAGTCCAAAAACAAATTCGCCGGAAACGCGCTGAAGAACATTCTCCAACGGTTCAACAGTGCAACAGCAAAGGCTCTCACTGAGCGCCAGGTGTGGCAACTGTTCGAGGCTAGCATAATAGAGCATAAGGTCGAGGTGGTCGCAGAACGCGGGGTGCAGCAGTCGCCGAGCGTCATCCTCCTGAAGCAAATACAGAAGACATTCTTCGAGAGCATTGGAAAAATATCACCCGATCTTCAAAACAAGATCCTGACGAAGTTAGTGGATGTGCTCTCCGACTGTGACATGAGCAACGTCATATCCTCGGCTAATAGGGCTATCAGGAGGATAGAGGTGAACGCGCAGCTGATCGTCAACGAGCTGCAGAAGATGAGGGACCTCAAAGACGTGCAGGTAAATGATGCCGCGGCGAAGAGGAAAAAGCGATTGAGTTATGTGCACAACATACCCGATCCGACCATAATCAACCGGAAGGAATGGAAGCACGGAGTCACGCTGTTGGAGTTCGTGCAGAGTGCAGACAACATCGAGCAAGAGGAACTGCTGTATCCAATTTTATTCGACTTGTTAAAGACGTGTCTCAGCTTCGAGGAACAGAGTCCTATAGAGTACACTAATCAGCTGTTGCTATCCACGATCCACAGACTTGCTGTGAAAAATTTGCCTATAAGGGACGCTCATCTCCAAGTGGATCTGATCACCCAGTGTATCAGGACATCGAGAAACCCACAGACCCATCACCATGCTCTGCTAGTTTTGGTGGAATTGTTGAAGATAGTCGATGTCCGATGCGCTCTGTACACTATCATGCCTATATTCACTTTCATGGGCAGTTCTGTGGTTCGTCAGGACGACGCTTACTCGATACAGATAATCTCCAAGACCATCGAGACGGTGTTCCCTATCATTAATGCGGCGGAAAACGAGACCCACGCTTGTGAGATCCTGAGGACATTCATCGTCTCTCTTCCCGACATTCCTGAACACAGAAGGACGCCTTTGTTCGTGAAGCTGCTGCAGCTGCTGGACAATCACTTCCACCTCTATTACCTCCTCACCTTCGAAAGTCACGTTGTCGCCAGAACAATGCGTATCACCAATCAGAAGACAGCCGGCCAGAGGCTTGAGTTCGCCCTCCAAGTATCCCAGGAGTTTCCACCTGCCAGGCTCATTCAAGTCTGCGTGAAGCTCGCGCAGTTCATGAAAGAACTACCGATAGACATAGAAGGGGTGGAAGACAGGAAGGCAGCCATGTCTTTCAAGTACAAGCACATCTTTGACGTGGCGAACACCAGCCCCAAACACCTGAGACACTACAAGTATATCCTGGTCCAGTTCCTCAGTAACTTGTTATCATCTCCTGACTTTATTAACCGAGTTGCAGAGCTAGACTCCAGCGAGGCGGACAATATGAAAGATTACTACGATCAGTTGATGGTGGAGTTGATTTTATTGATTCAAAGCACCTCGAAGAACGCTGACAATCACCAGGGCAAGCCTTTGGCGAAGTACTGGAAGGTGCTTCTGCATCATTTGTACGATGTGCTGGATCTGGTCAACAATTTGTTACCAAATGGTACCTTCTTGTTCAGCGTGAAGCATTTGATAGAACACGAACTACTGACAGTGAACAGAAAGGCTTTGGAGCTTCTGAACGCTCGTCTACAGCAACGCAAGTTCGGAGAAGAGGACTATGCTGATCTTATGAGTTTGATCGAGCCGCTGCTGGACATCATTCAGACTAAGATGAAGTCCGAGACTCAGGAACAGGAGATTGTCCAGCAGACTGTTCTTATTACGCTGAAGCTGCTAGCTAAACTGTTAGCTACAGATAATCCTACAGTATTCAAACCAATCCTCGAGATGACCACCGAGCTTCTGAAGACGAGAGAGGGTCCAGTACTAGGCAGCGCAGCCCTCTGTGTAGCTGAACTTTGCAGCTCCATGCGTATTCATGCTATTCACAGCTTGAACAAGTTCGTCCCAGCCATTTTGCAGCTGTTGGAGAACCATTGTCATCAAGACGTGCCTGATGTAATAGTGATCAGCATAGTCAGCGCATTGCAAAAGATCGTCGACTCTGTTGGCAACTTCCTGTCTCTCTACTTGGACCAATTGTTATTCGAACTAGCGCGATTGAATTCTTTATACACTGACACCGAACACCCGAAGATTGGTGTGGTAGTGTCAAGGTTGAGAGCTACCACGCAGAAATTATCCAGTTGCATATCACTTAGAGTACTTCTACCAGCAGTGAACAGAACGTACGATACATTGCTCAGTAAAAAGTCCTATCAGTGTGTTCCTGCGCTGATGACTGTCCTGGCAGAATCATTCAGCAGTGTTCAATCGAATGAGCTTAGTGCGGCTATACCTGATTTAGGTACCTTCTTCTTGAAGGTCCTGCAGTTGCGAGAGGATTTGAATAGTCCCGAGGATGACATGGAAGTAGACGGTGCTGAACTGACCTTGGAAGATGTGGTGGTCGTTGAAGAAAGCGCGAGTAAGGCGCTAGTCGCGTTGGTCTTGAAACTGAGCGAGGCCACGTTCAGACCTCTATATTACAAGCTGTATGACTGGGCTGCCAGGAATCCACAGCACAAGCAGCGAAGCATCACTTTCTACAGGTTCGTATCGTCTTACAGTAACTTAGTATCGCTTTTCAAATGTGTGTTTATGAGATTGTCAAGATCAGTAGCATGGTCAAGGTGTCTTACCTAACTTGGATATTTTATTTTGCCACAAAAATATAAAGTACCGATTTAATTTTATCGCTACATATTAAATAAATAAATGACGTTTTTGATTCAAACATTTTACACTTGTTCTTTGCAGACTCTCGGCCAACATAGCAGAGTCGCTAAAATCATTGTTCGTATTATTCGCTGGTCATTTCCTCAAGCATGCAGCAGTATTGCTGAGCAGCAACAATCCAGCAATCATGGAGGAACCTCAAGAAATGACTCTACCAGATGAGACCAACAAAATCGAGCTGGTTGAAGCTATTTTGTTGACGCTTTATCGAGTCTTCAGCTACGACGCCCAGAATTTCGTGAATCAGGAGAGAGTTGAGACCTTGGCACAGCCAATTGTAGATCAACTGGAGAACACTATGGGAGGCAGAAATCTGTATGAGAAGAGGGCTAGCGAATTAGTGGTTCCGTGTATTGCGGCGTTTGCTAACGCCATTGCTGACGACTCTTTGCACAAGCAGCTGGTTTACCAAACGTTGTTGAAAACTCGACACGCGAAACCTCATGTCAGGAGCGCTGCGTTGAGCGCGTTGGTGAGTGAAAATTTATTCATACATACTTGGTTTTTACAGCTGTTATTGAACCTCGAAAACTGAATTCAAGTGAATTCTTGGATGTCTATCTGTTAAAAATTTATGTCGAATGTTTTTGACGCGAGCATTTCAAAATTATAGAAGCTCGAAGGCAGTTTTAGTGAAACCTGAATGAGAAGCTAGCATTTTAGAGGCGTTAACATTTATTGGGTAGTAAAGCGTTAATGCATAGTGCATTAACTGAACTGGACCATAAATTTGTTTTAACACAGGTGGAGATCGTAAGGAAACTAGGAGAAGATTTTATGCCGCTGTTACCGGAGACTATACCTTTCTTAGCGGAGTTATTAGAGGATGAGGATGAGGCTACAGAAAAGTGTGCACAAAACGCAATACGCACATTGGAGGAGATTTTAGGGGAACCGTTACAGAAGTACTTTTAAAATAGTTTTAGTATTTTCAAGTATCTACTTGAAAGAATGTACAAGTAAATTTATATATAATATTACGAGTCCGTTTTTACTCTACTTCCATAATCTCTTAATTGAATGTAATGAAAAATGATAATTATGGACTATATCATTGGAAGAAAATGTGTGAGACTATGGTTGAATGACAAAAAATATTTCTGAGCTAGGTAAGCTTAATATTTACAATTATTGAAAATGTACAAAGCAATTTATGCATAATAATTTAATAAAAACAGTCAATTGTAACTCCATTATCTACTTGAACATAATGGGAAGGCAAGTGAAACAAGGGGTGAAAGACAGAGACATTAAGAAAACATCTGTTTATTCTTAACTTAGTCACAATTTGGACGAAATATAGAATATATTATTTCCTTATATTATAATACATTACAGTAAATGTGTGTTGTGTGAGTGAGTGAGTGTGTATACGTCGAATTGTGGCAGCACTAAATAGGCGCCTGAGTTCTAACATTGACAGCGAATTTATGCAATTACGAGAGCGCATTTTGTTATAGTCTTTGTGAGTGTCCCCGAATAATTTCTCGTTACGTCACGAGAATGCTTATTGTTTCTACGAAGAACGTTTGAGTGTGACGACAAACACGAATTTCGAAAATTCCTCGACTCCTCGACGACCATTTTCCTGTCACTTAAAAACGGCTTTCTAAGCTGCTGGAGAATGATCGAGGCCTCGAGATCAATTCTTGGAGATCATCCTCGTAGAAAAATGCAACGTAGGCCTCCTCGCTGACGTTTCTGCTGGCACCGTGAACTTAATTGTCAATTTCTCAGCGGATCACACCTGCGGCACTTCCGGCGAGTTCTGCAAGGCCATCTCCTCGCCTTGCTCCAATGGTGGAACTTTCCTGAAAATCAATTGTTCACAATTAATAAAAATACAAAAACTTCACTCTCCAAATATTCTTTGAATTTCTGTAGATTCATTTTGACTATTAATTGAAATTCGGAGCTTCATTTTTGAGATCCATCAAAATTCATAAGAAAGACAGTCGTGTGTGAGAAGAGTTAGTAGTTTAATTGACACAATTGGACCATGAGTTTCACCCACCTTTTTCTGTACTGGAAGATAATGTAGACGATGATGGCATTGCCAACAAACAGCAGTGCAATTAGGACGGTCGGCAGTACGACATCTGTAACGTTAAAACAGACAGATACGATTAGTGAGTATCTTGGACGACGTGCAGTTTTTCATGCAGCCTCGCTTAAGTTAGTGCACCGGCCATCTTGGTGCACGCTTTCGAGCGTGGCACAGTGTACTTTGAACGGTCAGTGACTAATCGGTCGAAGTTTGCCGTTAACGTGATCATTTCCGTGCCGAGTTCCCCTCAATCGAGTATATCAATTGCAATTGATAGAGAAACCGTGTTTTTCGTTGTGCCGAGTCATCGGTGCAGCGTCATTGAAAGCTTGAACTTCGAGTGCACCCATGGTGCACTCTTTAATCATTTAATTTCTCCTTCAATTATAGAGACGTAACGTTCTGGATAATGAATTTACATTACAATTAAGATAAAAATTGAATGGAGTAGCTAGGAGAAAAGAGAAATCAGTTTCAAGGGTAACAAGAATGCAGGCGAGCTTGAACTTGACCCATTTGTATCTTTTATGGATGCTTATAAATGTAAATTGAAAGTGATCCCTATCTTCGATGAAACTGATAATTGCCGATCAATTGGCGGAGAATTCGATCGGTAAACACAGTGTCGATTCTCTATAATTTCAGAAACGTAAACGTGTTGATTTTTCCGTCTGATTGGCCCACGAAAAATGAGGAAATGATAAGGAATCGGGAAGTTTATGGAATCTCTTTAGTATGCACTATCTCGGTGCTCGTTGCGTTGATTCCAACAAAGCAAGGCCAATGGACTGTAATATCATCGATGATTGTTCCGTAATATAGGGATGCAAGTGCAGGCTTCTAATCATGAAGATTCCTGGACTTTCTCCGCTCGGATAGAGCAACAATTCGATTAGTGATAATTAAGCAGCAAATGCCAACAAATTGCAGTCACCTTATCGCTCTAATTCGCCAGATGTATTTAATTTCAACGATCTCTATTGCAGAGATCAAATAAATTTCCACATTAAAAAACAATTATATAACAATCTTCAAATATTGCCATCTCCGACGATCACAAAAAAATACATATGTAGATGAAATAAGTGGATGACATTTGAGCGAAGCTATCAATCAATAATGCTCAAGCCACGTTAAAAAAATATATAATAAGTGCAATGATACGTTCTCGGGACGAGCAATTACATCTTACATAAGGTCGAATTGCATCGTTAGAACTGCAATCGTAATTTCGAACGTCATCCGCAATTACATAACAATTATGTTGGCAACGAATTTTCTACTGTCGGAAGTTTCAGAGTGGTCGAAAATTCCACACGAGTGTAATTGCTTCGTGCACGTGCGTTATCTTATCGAGGAGGCAGCAAGGTGCCCGGCGAAATCTGACCTTTGCCTCCAACATTTTTCATTACTCACCTCCTCGGAGATATATGCAATTACTAAGCTTTCATTCTCAATGGAAATGATATCGAAGACTGTCACATCATCCTCGCATGAGCCAATTTACTCAGGAATTAAACATTCAAAGATTTTTTACCCCCAGACAAATAATTCCACACGCGATTAACACAATAGTCTACCAATTATATAAATAACGATGACGATCGATCTCTCACTACTTTCGAGTGCTCCATTTCTAGAAATTCACGAATACAGCAAGGTATTTATGGAACATTCGATGGACATTTGTTTTCCTGGTGTTGTTTTGCGGCACTTTGGGTGAAGAGCATCAAAAACAGATACACCGGGTGCACCGCGAGCTTGCCGACGACAACACAATCCTGTATGTTGATGCAATCACAGCGCACAGAGGACAACACGATTTTCGGGGAACAGTGGACGCGGAAAACGATCCAGCTTGACCGAAAAACAGGAATTCGACTGGCGACTTTGTTGTTGGAGAATTTTCAGTGAGTTTAGGTTCACTGACCTACGACGTAGTCCGATTGCTTCATCATGGCTGATTGCGACGAATCCATAATCTCCCTGGTGCCGGCTGCGGCTGCGTCCTCGCCTCGCCCGATTCTAACCCCCGTGCCGAGGATATTGTCTCCAGACAGAGATGACAGCTGGTGGTGCTCGTGTTCTGTCTTCAGGATAACCGCTGACGTCGCTGGAAAATGAAAAAAGAAATAGTTAAGCCGCGAACCAGTAAAAATGATTCTCGAGCGACTACCCGTCGCAATACATATATTATTTGAGCCGCGCGCTGGCCAGAGGAAAACCGAACCACCTTTTATCGAATTTTATCTTCAATTTTTGCCATTTCAAATAGATCGTAGCATTATACTGATGAACGACCAAATTGTATGCATATAATTACTGAACTATTCAAGAATTGAAATGAAATGAGAGTATTTTCTTGAACAACGAAGTCCATTTTACTGGGAAAATTCAAACGTTAAGGGCGCATAAATACGCAAAATGGTCCGCGAGAAGAATGCAAAACATTCCAAACTGCACATGTACCAAAAACAGGGTTGAAGCCGACAATTAACAGAGCGTGAATAATTTTCGCAAGTTCCGGCGCTGCCACGACGCAATCCTTCAACAGTGCGCAAAAAAGTCACGTTTTTGAACAGCACCAGGACATCCGAACAAAAAGGGGCATAAATTCATTCGCAGGGTTAGGGAGCCCGAATTTTTCACATTTCTTTCTCGCTTTCTCCAATAATAGTTGGTTAACGAGCTGCGGTTTATTTCTGCACTGCCGTGCCGCAATTACGGCGGAGCTGCATTTTTTTTTACACGTTTTATGCACAACTCGACCGTGCACCGTGGGAACAGTTGGCCATTTTTCGGACGAAATTGTAAAACTTTTGATGGAGTTCAAATAGGACAGTGAAACGTTTTTTTCGATTGAAGCCGAAGCGTTGCAGCATCATGGAAAAATACAAAGAAAATGTGGCGGATTGAACGTGCACTTTCTCGAAAAGAAATTGTTCTTTACGAGGTTCATTGGTTGATATTTTTGTGACCATTTGTAAGCAATGAAGAATGCGACTACCCACTTTGAACAGCAATAATGTACGATCGCGATTCCGTCGATCGGCGTTCCACCTTCCCCCGAAGCAAACACGCGACTAGTAATAGGTCTTCTCGCGTTTTAGCTTCGAACTCTGCGGGAAGTTCGAATGGCTTGAAACTGGAGACTGTTCGAGCAGACGGGAGCCAGAGCTGCTCGAGGTCTGAATCAATTCAATGTTTGAATTGCCCTGACTGGTACCTCCGACCCCCTTCTTTCCCACAGTCACCGAGCCCTTAAATTGCTAGCCCTGACTCCTGCTTGCTGCGGCGAATGCTCTATTCACTTTAATTAACACCCCACTCGCGTCTTATTTAATATATTCATTGAATCTACCGGACCACCAAAAATATTCAATCTAAAGAAGAAGTTGAACGAACAAGTCTATCAAATGGGAAGACGCAACTAGTTTGAAACCGAAGTTATAACCAGCGATACAATGAAACGAAGATTACAAACGAGACTGTGTTGGATTTTAATCGCTTAATCCTCAACCACGTGTTGCAATTTGCAAAATGTTTGCGAGAGATAGGTCGCGTACTCGAAAACATACATGTTGAACATTCAGGATTTATGGCAGGTTTGAATACTATCTAGAGCTTCCAATAGCCATATCCTCGATCCCGGAGGATTAACGTCCCCGAGATTTACGCGACCACTCGAATATTGAAATGTCTCCACCCGAATTTCCAGACGAGACGAGAACCTGGTCATTTCCTTTCATCGATTTGACAACACGCGTGACAATCATGCGAAAAAAGTCTACAGTCACCGATGCTAACGACTCGGATAATGTATTCGATGATTTATACAAACAGGTAGTCGGTGGCTCTATTAATATTGATCGTCAGGCGACGAGAATGCTAATTATGTATGTACAATCGGCTAACTACTGTATCAAACTTGATCTATAATTGATCTATAATGTATTCGAAAAACCGAAGATTTCAAACTGCTTGTTATTTACAAATTCTCGTTTACATACTGTTCGCGATCTGTTACATTTTCATGTCCGGTCACGTAACACGCTGGCCGATAAAAATAAATACATGGCAACGTAAAAAGAACAACTTTTCGTTGTCGAACAAATAAATGTCTATACAGACAATTTTGTAATTTGCATAATAATCCGCAATCTACCGATCACCGTTTCCAGGTGAGCCTGTCACGTGCTCACTCACAATAATAATCTGCGGTCTTGAACGTTGACAGTGTTTTTTTTTTTTTAAATCGAGCACAGGCTTGGGAAGATGCCAGTGTACACAGTGCCGACGGAACCGTACGAAAACCACGTCGCCGATGTGTTTATTCGTGTGTGTGTGTGCTGAAACCTCTGATGTAATGGAGAGTATATAAGCGATTGCGATGCGAAATATTTTCTATTAATGTCTCTGACACTGGTTTATTGTTTGCCTTTCGAGTTTAGTCCTCACTTGGTTGGATATATATTTGCTTCACGATGAAACATTTGATCCACGGGTTAAATTTTCGAGACTGTTGGGATGTTTATCGGTTAGTAATTAGTTCGAATGAACACCGTATATGTATATGATTTTAAGGAACACTTTCCCGATCACTGAACGACGTTATAATGATTTCGCGTGGGCCGCGAGACCAAATTCGGCGCAGACTGTAAACACGATCTCTCAGATGTTTCCACGAGAACACACTGTTCTTATCGAACTCGAGGCAGGAACGGAAACAGAGCAATTTACGAGCCCGTGACACGTCGATAAGCCATGAATTTATTACACGGCTATCACTAACTTGCACACGTCAAATCGCCATTTCGAAATGGTAATTTGTACGGAGCTGTGACGCATCGCGCTTGAAATAATTGCAGCATCGGATACATACACGGCGTAGATAATGTTCAAGCAATGTTCGCTCGCTAAACAATTTCGAGAGCTCACAGAAGTTAGAAAAGCACAATATCGAGCCACAATAATGGTCGATTATATTTCACACTATACAATAATTACGTATTTGTTTGAAGAAACGAATATGTCCGATTTGTACGAAACTTATGAGCTATGAAATCGGAAAAACGATCTTCGAGCAAAAAGTTGTCAATGAATTCTGTCTTGGAAAACCAATAAAGCAATGCATTATCATTTACATAGATGCATCTATTGGATAATTTAACGATTTATAGGTGGGGAGTATTTAAATCGATGAGAATATTTATCTGAAAGAGCTGAACAAGTAGCTTTTCTTATTTAAATATTTATATGATCTGTTTACAAATTCAGAGACTGGATAGACGAGGCTTCCAGAATTCCCAATACGGCAGCATGTCTCACAAGAATTCATGAAATCTTGAGAACAATGTTGCATCATTCAGAATCTGTTAAGATTATTAAAAAACGAAATACAATCTAATTAGCCTCCAAAACAAAGGGAAAGAAACCGCGTTAGCATATTCGAGGTTTATTGATCCAATGAACCAAGCGATCACGTGCGTTTTCCGGGGTTTTATGATTGCACAATTCATGGAATTGTACGTGAAGTTATATAGCAAGGGTACGAAGTCGACGGTGATGACTCGATGGTTATAATTGAAGAGAAGAAACAATTAAACAGGAAGGGTAATCTTCGCGAAGAGCAGTCTTCCGCGAACATGTCACAGCCTTCCTAGCTCGCATGTTTTTGAACGAGAACACGTTGCAAACAATTTACTGCGATATTTACCATTTCTTTTTTCCCAGTGCAGTTGCACGCGTTCTCCAAAACGCACACGAATGAAATATGAGTTTGTGCAGTTGTTGAAACTCAGTTTCATAAAAGTAAAGTAAATTGAGATTGTTTCGAACGAGACCTTTTGCAAATTCCGATGGAAGTATTGATCGCTCCAGAAAATTCTGATTTAAATAATTAATACTTGTACACAAATAAAAGAGGATAGGGTTATCATTATATTTATATGTAATAGTCAATTCATATCGGAGAAAATGAATAAACATTTTTTTCGAGTTCCCTAGCTGCGATTCTATTACCCTTAATTAGTAGATATCGATTCGTCCTTATCCCGAGCAATTTGTCGATAATCAAACATTTCCGTCCTATCGAATAGCAGTTGACCCAATTGTATATTTTTCCGTTGCACCTTTATCGATCGTGCTATTTCCGTCGTTATTTATCTACAGCTAATTGAAACGCTGTATTATGTGTTACTAATTTCGCGATTTATGCAAATCGACGTATACATGTGCGCTCGTGACACTTGTAGTAGTTTATCGTGTGTGCATGGTGGAACGGACTTTAAACGTATTTTGGATCGTGCCGCGAAATATCAATGATTCACATCTTGACAGATCGCTGTTGATACACTGACTTGCAAAACCCTGGCAATATTCCATTGTGTATTTTGTTCCTGTCGCTTGTTTTATCCCACATCACCTCAAAACTGCAATCCTACATTTTTTCTCATGTTTTATTGTCGCACAGTGCCATAAAAAAATGTCTAGTTTGTTCCTGTCGTTTATTTTCCCCCACATGATCTCAAAACTGCAATCCTACATTTTTTGATGTTTTATTGTCGCACATTGCCATAAAGAAAACGTGTATTTTGTTGCTGTCGCTTATTTTTCCTCACATCAGTTTAAAACTGCAATCCTATATTTTCCTGTCTATAAAAATTTTAGAGGTTTATATAGAAGTAATAGCTTGCTTTCTAAAGTGGGCCGTAACGAATAATTAAAATGTCCAGAAAAATTATAATGTACCTCTTAAAATTAATGAAATATTATGTATGAATGTCTTGAAGTCCAAAGAATTCCATTTAATAATCAGAAGTTCGTTTAATAATCACAATGAAAACAAAGAAACAATACAATGTATTTCTGCGCTATTTTACGAATTCCTCCTATTTCGGTCTCAACTGATAATTCGTCGAGCATAAACATACCCTTACGAAACCGGTCGTTATCAGCTGAATAACATCCTACCCAGCAATTCGATATCGATACGCGCGAGGCTAAAAAGAATGAAATTCGATTGCGTGAGAATCGAACGATCCGTTATCATCGCTGAATGTGGGAAGATTTTGATGAGGCATGCTGATCTGTCACGGGTCACCGGTTATCGCTGCTCCATTCTACAATTATCGTTCTCCGATTCACGATGGCTGCACGCGCCGTTCACGTTTTACAATTCCTCTGCACCGAGATGGCCCCAATGGAAAAGGAAAGCTTCTTCTTGCTCGAACTCGCGAAAAATCGTTCAATGGAACGATTCCTACAATGTTTTCGCTTCAACGATCGCGCTCACCCTCCGGAGGCTGACGAAATGGGTCTCGGGGACGATTTATGCAATAGACTTTTACTCGCTCGAAAATATCACTATTTATCCGTAAATAATTCTTTTCGATTCGATGTTACACCTTCCGGTAATTCTCTGATCGGTTGTTCACGCTTCTTCGCCAAGACGTTTCGCGATAGAATGTTGTTTTCAAAGAAGAAGAGTTGTAATTTCAGACGAGCTTGTAGTGCTCCGTTATCGGAAATTATTTTGGTGGAACCAGAATGAAAACACAGACCTCGCACGGTTGAATGGAATCTTATCTTAACACTACTCTGACCGGATTACGACACACGTTCTTGTTTGCGATTGTTCTTGACCCAGCGAACTCTTGTTCTATCGAGGCGAAATCGTGAGAATTTTCTTTCGTACAATTATTGTAAACAACAAAAATTACTAATAATGTTTTATGTATACAGCAATCTTAACTCTGTACCCGATTGAATACTAATGAAGATGATATAAACGTATAGTAGGATTTCGTTACCTCGAAGAAGCAGAGGTATCCAAGCTGTTGCGACTTGTAATTAGGTTCTTATTGTCACAAAAGCTAATTACCGAGTCCGTTCGAGATATCTTAACGAATTCGAGGATCACTCGATGCAGTGTGGAAGGTGTGCGCCTCGACTGGCGACACTTTGGCCTTTTGGTCATCGTTCAATCAGCCACAATTGTCGGTAACCCTCTAATTCAGTTTAATCCTTGAGCGATCGCACGGTCGAGATGCCACTTGCAGGGTCGAGTGACTTCTCGAGTGCGACGCAGAACTGTTTCGAAGAATGGCTAACGATTCAACTAGAATTTGGCCAAAGGAACACACAAAACACCTACTTCATTGCCACCCGATCTTCTAATAGAATTTTAAACCACTTTCCGATGAACTGGAGACTTGAAACTTTAAACATAGCTCACAGCTGGATGACAATGCAATATTAAAAATTTTTTTTTTTAAATCTATGCGTTTAGGAGATAAAAAAGATCTCAGCAGAGTATCTCAGCGGGAATCGAACCCGGGCCTTACTAAATACGCTCGGTAGTAAAGACTAAAAACGTAGAAAATGAAAAAATATATAAAAAAGACTTTCTAAGGAAAAAAGGAGAAAATAATTTTTTTAGATATTAGTGACTATAAATAAAAGCGTGGAGCGTCCACGAGGATGACGTTAATATAGTTTAGTGCTTCACGATTTTATTTATAGCCACTAATATCTAAAAAAATTATTTTCTCCTGTTTAGTGCATTTTAATATAAGTGTGGTTTTCATAAAGTCTTTTTTTATATATTCTTATAATTGAAAACTAACTCGTTGCGTATCTTGAAATCAGATGACTCGACAGAATCTCTATTCATTTGACCAATTTTCAGAAAAAATACCGAGAAGGAAAAGACATTATGATGCGTAATTAGTCTGTAGTATAAATTAGAAACGCAAACAGCAAAGGTTCTCCTCGCACATTTCTTTGCTTGAAAATGCAATTGTTTTTTTTGGATGCACATTATCGTCCATTAGCATATGCGTGGAAGTTGTC
This sequence comes from Lasioglossum morio, assembly GCA_916610235.2. NCBI lineage: Eukaryota > Metazoa > Arthropoda > Insecta > Hymenoptera > Halictidae > Lasioglossum > Lasioglossum morio. The sequence goes on along the minus strand of OU744324.1, from coordinate 1,493,788 downwards.
GACAACACGTTCATCAAACTTTTGTGTGCGTGTTTTGCTGTAACCAATCGAAATGTCACAGACATTTGTGATCAAACGACAAATACTTAAATAGTTTGATAAAAACGGAAACTACAGCTTCTTTAGATCCTAACAAAATTTTTTCATCTAAATGTTCTCACGCAGTGTGCAAGGATTGCATTTTCGTACAATTTCTTTTCGAGGTATAAAAGCTGTAGCTAGTTTTATCGAAAGCTTTTATGAAAAGTTCTCGGAACATTATCGTACGGTCACGATGCATAATTCGTCATACTTTTCCGTGTTGAATATTCAAAACACGTCTTCTTCAAGAACCTCGTTGTACCTCGAGCGAAGAGCCCGAGGATGCTCGGCATTTGAATTTCAAAAAACAATGGATTTTCGACGCGCGCGAAGTGAGAGCAACAGTAGCTGGTAATGCTGAGACTGTGAACAGGCTCCTCAACCTAGTTTCGCACTTTCTAGCACTAGAAAACGAGAAGTAATTGCAGAATATCAATCGGTTTGAACACCGGAGTTCTCCGCGAGCCTGTTTCGGCGATTCCCAAGCGACTTCCGGTCGCTCTTATCGCTGAGAATCCGAACACGAAGCGAAAATCGCGATCTCGTAACTTGCATTGTGTTCGGCTCACGATCAACAATAGCCTTGATGATTAGAGTTACCATGGATTGCCATAGTAATGATTGATGTCTGGTGTGCGGCCACTCAATGACTCTATTTGTTATGTGGGAGCCACGATTTTATTCGTGGAAATGATTCTGTTCGCACAATTCGCTCGAATGCCTACTATCAACATATTCACAAGCTTTACAAACAATTATTTCGTTGAGAACTGCTGGCAGATACATTTGAATAGGATGAAACAGTAAACAAATTCTGAGAAAGAAAGAGCAGCAATTATTTCGTAAAAATTTGATTCGGAGACAATGATTTCGTCTACAGCTTTTCGTGAAAAATATTTGAGAATAAATTGAAACCGTTTGGTTAAGCATGGATAACTTACACGTGCAAATACTTTCAAAGTACTATTTTTTTTTTTGTAGCAGTTTATATCTGCCAATTATGGCTACCGATAAACGTAATTGGCACGTTATCAACAAGACTATTAATAGTTTTCTCAATGACTGTTTCGTATCTGAAAGAAGTTAAATAATTTTCTTCGAATTAACAATTCCAAAAGGAACATTTCGACCATGTCATTCTAGATAATTTGTTGGTTTATTTGGTATGTTTGCTGTTTCAATAACAATGTTTTTCAAGCTCAATTGAAATGCTCTCTTTTGACAGTGGTCTCTTATCAACACGAGGTACTTCTCTGATAAAAGTTCGACGATACAGGCCTTCATATTTCATTCGTCCATTCCGCGTCATCCACTGGGCGCGGCAGTAAACATCGATTTCCCAAAAAATTATCGACTACGATAACGACACTCTCGAGAATACTTTAGATTATGCCATCAGGATTCATGATAACAAAACTCGTTTCCTAAGCGAAGCATCAGATGTTCGTGCACAAAATGGCGGAATGCTAAGTACTATCGACGTCCTAAGCAATATGACTCACATTTTACATCATCAACGAGTGTGTAAACTACAATATAAATCCACTATTATTCTGAAATTCATCAAATTTTAAAATTGACCAAATTCTATCGACAAAAAGAAGGCGCAATTCGTTCAAGAGTCGCAGAAAGGCTGCACGCGCCATCGTCATGTCCGACATAGTAAATCGGCATGAGCCGCGCGAATCGAGATTCCGTTCATAAGAATAGATTTATGACCGGCAAAAAAGGAACCGAAATTGCGTCAGTCAAGCAGCCGTAGAACCTAATTTTAGCAGGCCGCAGATTGGGGCCGACACCGATACAAACTGTTCTGCAGCGAAAAGGATAAGAGAAGCAGGAGAAAAGAATCAGAAGCATGATCGCGCAGAACTCATGTGCGTTGCATCAGTCACGTATACCACGTGCGGAGAGAAAGACTCCTTGGCGGAGGAAATTGCAAGGTCGACGACGCGCGCGCGCGAGATCGCTGAAAATCAACGATACAAGACGAATGAGCAAAGTATGCACGCGGAAAATGGAAACGAGATGGTACTATCTTCCAGATGAACAGCTGATTTTTCGGATATCTTCACGATAAACTTCCTTCTATTTGCTTTCCGTCAAATTAGTGACAGCTTTATCGCTTAGGGACACTGACATTCGTGTTAGCGTGCTCTGAAATCCGTTCCAGAGACGATCTCCGAAGTCGCTATTCACTTTATGGATTTCGATTTTCATTGAATATGTTCGTTTTATAAATAAGGGCTAGAAATCTTTGAAAGTTTATTTCTTGAGCCGAGTAAAATTTATTCGAAAATTTAGACAGAGTCAAATACAATCTTTAGAAGCTGATTATCCGAACTATCATTTTTCTAATAGCGTCTCGGTGCCAATTCTCAGCGAAGTAAATTGGCCACTATTCCGGAAACTAATTTCCTATAATTTTCCATTATCGAGCAACAAAGTTTCTCATTTCGAAGCTGCGGAATCACTGGCCGCCGCGCCGTGGAGAAGTCGATCCAGAGACACGATTTTCCAATTCATTTATCAAAGCAAACTCCCGGCCGAGGAAATGAAATTCCGCGCGGCGTGGAGAGTGCAACCGTAAATGATGAACTCCATTGTCCAGAGTAGCCGGGCTCCTCGGGTTTCGCGTGGAAATAGTATAATGGCCGAGTAAACAATATTTCTATCAACGGACGATGCAATTAATGGAGACGTTCGAATGGAATTCCTGTGCACGTGCTGCGTCAGCTGAACACGAGTCCGATCGATGGCAAAGACTGGCCTTTCTGCGTTGTCCGACGAAGCGGTGCGCGAAATTCGGGACGAACAATCATATCTTTGTAAGTACAGAGCATGTGGATCGTGACGCAACCGGCTCGTCATCTCGCGAACGAACATTTTCGACCGTTTCAGGTTTAGACGCCACGTGATTCTGAGCAACGACGTTGATTGCACGCGTCGTGCCAAGTCTAAATAATTTGATTAATTCGACCGCTGTGGATCACAACAGGAACGCAAACGCGTCGTTAACGAACAATTATTTTGTCCCCACACATATCGGAAGCATGCTATTTCAAAAATATGCTCTAAAAATTAGATAATCGTACTGCAGAAAACAACAAAATTATGTACGCAACAATTTCACGAAAAAATTCAGAAATTTTAGCTAACGACTTTAAAACTATAAGAAATGCAAGAAGTTACATAAAGCAGTCGCGCTTATTGATCAACGGGTGGAAAAATAGTCATAGACCAGAAACGAATCGATCGAGAAAAATATTCATAATATTCAGCAGACTTTCACACGACTTTTAACTGCATTTACAAATACAGAAGCACGACGATAATGCAGCCACATTATTCAATAATCAAGAATAGGTTTACGATTAAGGAATAATTTACGTATTTGCCAGTGGAAAGATACGTCTTTGCCAGTCAATAGGTACTGAATCGTTGACAAGGAAATTTGCAATTGCCGGCGTTTAGAATAAATCGTGCAAGATAACGAAAGCTTCAGATCGTCCCAAAAGTTCTCTTCGTTTTGCATACCTATCATATACAGAAATAAGTACAATCATTTTCCTGTCAATGTTCTGTTACTACGTAAGCATTCATTTATTTAACTGTGTCATTGGCCTGAAAACATACTTCGAATTCGCACTGTGCTCTACATATAATTGAGAACGAAACGAGCTTTTGGGATAGGCTAATTCAATGCAACGGTGACAATGATTTCAGCAGATAGAAAAGAACGTTGTCCTTGATCTGAATGATTGATGAGAAAATCATTGCAATTGGCGGTACTTGAAATAAATTGCTGGGGCAAAAAACAATAGCGAAATCGTTTCGATACTATCAGCGAATAGAAAGCAATTGCATCAAGCTGTCCCAAAAATTCGCAATGTGGCATACACGGACAGAACACGTTCATTTTTCTGTCGATGTTTTATTATATTTAACCCTTCGCTGCATAGTGTATCATATATGATACAGTTAACAAATTTTTTCTTACTACGTTTATTTATGTTCATTGTACTGAAAATGTTGTTTGAATTTCTTTTAATATTTTTCCCTTAAATAAAATACAAAAACTGACCTTCTCTCAATGTTTTCATCCCAATTAAAAAAATCATGCAGTGGAGGGTTAAAACAATTTAATATACAAAAAGTGAAACGAGCTTTTGGGACAGTCAGATTGATCGATAAAAGTGGCAGGGATTTCAGCAAACGGGAACTAAGATTGTCGCGTGGTTGCAGTGTCTAAGTGAACTGAGGCTTGAGAATCAACCGTGACACTCACATATCAGGTTCTTGAAGGTGTCGGTGAATATTCGTATCATGGTGGATAATCGGCGAGAAGCTCCCTGACGGTCCTCCTGCCCTTACAAACGAATTCGTCGTGTGTTTCCGCGCTGTGTCAGCTGCCGCACGTCACCATAACGCGTTCCTGCACGACACTTTCGTTAAAATCGCACAGCTCCCACTGCTCCTCGAACTATACTACTATAGCATCAGTGGGCCCGCGTTCGAACGACTCGCGGAGTCTCTCCCCGAAAGCCTCTCCTCTCTCTCTCTCTCTCTCTCTCTCTCTCTCTCTCTCTCTCTCTCTCTCTCTCTCTCTCTCTCTCTCTCTCTCTCCCTCTCTCCCTCTTTCCGTCTCTGTCTCTCGTTCTCTACAGTCTCTCCTTCCTGCGGTTCCCTCGTTTCGCACGATCTATATATCTCTTTCCTCGATTCGCAAGAGTCGCGTTGCCCTTACGCGCCAACGATCGGAAACAATTTTCCGTCGAATTTCCCTAATCCTTAAGCTCACTGATCCTTTCGCTGAACCCTTCAACTGAATCCTTCAGCTGGATCTTTCGTCTCTCGCGAATTCGCGGGATCTGGGAACTGATAGCTACCAGGCTAATCCGACGAAGACGGAAATCCTCTGCGATCAATCACTCGAGACAGCTAGATTTCCAGACCTTGACGCGCCAGGCTGATACTCCCTTTTGCTTTAATGAGAATGCTCTTGGAAGAACTGAGGCGATTCGACCAGGAAATTGGATATTGGGATCTTTGTTTAATGAAGAAGCTAGATGGAAGAAATTATCGATCTTCTTTTTAGTTCATTCATTTAGTGATAAAGCCATGTTCTAGCTGTTGATGCAAGTACTACAAGATTATCTTGGGACGATTCGAAAGAAAGGATCTTTTTAATGAGGAAGCTGATTGCAGGAGTTGCGCTGAGAGCTTGGAATATTCCTGTAACCGTATTGACTCGGTAATAAACTTCTGTCCAAACACTTGATCTATGGTCTCTCACTCTTGACAATTTCTTGGAACGATTCACAGTCAAGGAGGCTTTTTATAAAGAAGATGGACAAGTTTGTACAGCGAGCGTTGAATCACCTCAGTCAGAAGCGAAGAATGATATTAATTAAGTATCCAACAAAGGGAATTTCAAAACTTTGACTTTAACGAGAAATATTCAGAATAAATCCTCAGAAACGAAGAGTAAAAGGTCCCACCATAAAATTGTCCTTTTAGCATCCTCCTTCGGCGAAGTAACTCCCATAAAACGTCACTAGCAGACTTCCTGTTGCACTTTGGCAAGCCATCAAGCACTTCTTAAAATCTTCAATAAACAAGAATATGTGAAAACGTCTTCCTAAAAGCACGACTCCTTCATCCTTCCCAATACCCTTCTTCTCCAAGTTTGTATCGACCACAGCGAAAATTCCTCAAAAAGAGTATTGATATACTGAAGAGTGTCTCATCAATCAGTCAACACGTAACTGCCAATGATCGACTAACATCGGTAGACGACTGAAGTGAAAATCGGGATCGGGTTTGAAAGACGTTCCAGCGGAAGTGCAGCGGCAGGTGACGTAGAAAGAGGAAGCCCGCGTCTGAAACTGTTCACCAACAGTTTCGAACGGTTTCACCAGTGACAGGGTCCTAGAAGACTCGCGGATAAACTGAGCCGGATCGCCGCGATTTCATCGGCTTTATTATCGACGGGAAACGCGTGTCATGGCGGGTCTACGCCTCCGTTCGTTTGCGGCGAGCCGACGACGACGCCCTTTGACCCCAGCGAACACCGCGAGCGAAAAGAAACGAGAGAGAAAAACGAGTCCGTTATCTGTTATCGGGTGTATTCGCGCTGTGCATCGAACGGTGCATCGAGCGGTACATCGTGCGATCCGTCGAGCCCCCTCCTTCGAGCCTTTGTGCAGTTGTCGATTGAATCTTCAGGGACCTTTGCTATCCCAGAAATTGTTATCTGACGCGGAAAACTCTAGAGTTGCGAGCCGAACTCGACTTGATGGTGGAGTCGATAGCAGTTGCTAAATAATTGCGATCGTCTGCGAAAGTTCAGATTTCACTTTCTTCCTCGAGTTTTCGAGGATTTTTTTGAAGGATCAGTCCACTTTTGTTTCGGTTGAAATTTGGTTTGTTGTGTCGAGACTGTCTCGTGCGTAGAAGTTCGTTTACGTTGCGATCCGTTCAAATAAAACTGAAATTGGATGCAGTCGATTAATATTTTCAAAATTCCGTATTTGAAGCAATTGAATATTTATTGAACACCCAATTAAACATTTAAATTTCGATTCCGATACATCAGTAAACCCATATCGAGCTGTATCCATAATAAATAATAGTTATTTGTTTACTGTGCTGTGCTCTGTACTACTTTGATCGTTAACCGCACAAAACGAGGCTAAACAAAACAATAAATCAACAGAGCTCGCAGTAGCAAGGTTAATGAATTTCCTGAGGTATCTACATTTTCTTTTTCGCCATCGTAAATCCTAATGCAAAACATCTAGCATGATTCTGTAGAAGGTTTCCTTTATTGCTCGGAGGCATGCTAGGTTCGCCTTTATATGGTAACAGTCAAGAATCTCGGAACATTAAAGAAGAATTTACTCTCCATCTTTAATGGCTTCTGAGGAAACAGTTTGTGCCACTTTGTGTGGTATCGTGTATAATTTCGTGAAATTGCATTGGGCGTCCCGAGCTCGGTGGACTGTCGTGTTCTTGAAGTGCTGTTACTCTAGTTGAACGGAAACGATGTTTCTAGTAAAACGGCAACATCTAATACAACCTAACTGTCTTCGAGTCTTTCGCGATTTCATCTCTTTCTTGGAACCTGGAGCATTAGTAGTACTGTTATCATTAGTATGCGAAAGGAAACAATGACTTATTTCTGGTAAGTGAAGCTTTAGAAGAAGAGTAATCGCGAGGTTTCCGAGAAAACAGCTGGCAACGAGCGCAGAAGCCATCCTGTGTAATTAAAATTAACAGCACCATACCAGAGTGCAAGCCTTCTGGCGGCATTGCGTTGTCACAACCGGTTTCTATTGCTCCAAAATTGTACTGTTAATGAAATCCAGTTGACTGAGCTACTTCTGACGAGCTGGAGACCCGGAGAATTGAGTATAAATTAAATTAAAAATCGTTGTAGCTCTCAATCTTTCGAAATTTGATTAGGAGTGCTTGAAATAGGGTTCTTGATGAAGTTCAAGATTCTTTAACCTATGAATAGTTTAGAAGATCACTCTGAGATTTAAATCAATGTCTGAGAATGTTTCTGGAATAATTTCATAGGTCCCGAACCCATTGGTGGTCGAAATTGACAAGAATGTGACAGCACTGGCATTATGATGAATAATCGTGCGGGGCATCTCGAATGACGACGACGACCCTGAGCTAACGACGCCACATGGCCTATCCTTATCCCCTCTATCTTGGGTTTACACATTCGACGCTCTTTATGCTGGCAGTGCTTCCAAGAACACCTCTCACTGCTGAAAAATGTACTCCGATCGATCCGGTTATGAATCTCCCGCCTCGTTCCATCAAATCTGTCGAAATAACACCGAGCCAACCCCTATGTATCCTACAGTCATACACCAACCCCCTATCGACACTCTCCTATCACTTTCCGGTGAGAACGGATTGCATTGCGCCAATGCTATCACTCAACTGATTTTTGATCATGTCCTTTTCCATCTTCATTTCCAAATCGTCGTTTAAACGCGGTGGTGATCAACCCCTATGAAGCTTTCAGTCAAATACGAATTCTCTGTCCATAGTTTTCAAGCAGAACAGATTTTATTTCGTTGATTTTATTGACGTTAATCGTTACAACAGAATTTTGTATTCCCCATTTTCAACCCCCATCGCTCAATTCATGAACGATTCAGTCGAATAGAAATTTTTTATTCGTATACAAAGACATTTTATTCGGACAATTTTACCAACCAACAGAATTTACTACCTTCTATTTTAATCTCTCTCGGTAAATCCGTATTTAAATCCAAGATCCATAAAAAAGTCCGCGGAACCAACCGGTTAGAAACCTTCAATCAAAAATAAATCCTCTACGTCCGAACTTTTCAATTATTTCCATTTGAAATGGGTCAACATTTTCATCAAAAAGATTCTTTATCTTCCATTTTTAATCTCCCTGACCCAACTGGCATTTGAATACGACGATCGATAACAAAGATAACGTGAAACCAACCCCTTTCACACTTTCTACCGAACATAAATCTTCTATCGACATTTTTCAACCATTCCCGCTGCGAAAAGATGTTATTTTATCAATTTTACGATCAAACAGAATTGTTTAGCCTTTTCGATAAAACAGTAAAGCAATAAATTAATTACAGAATGAATCATTAAACAAGAAAAAATGACTATTCGTCTCCTATTCGTTACAAATGATGCAGAAAACTTTTATTTTGCAAAAATCGAATTCCGGAGGCCAGGATGCTTCGAGTGCAAAGGGTTATTCCTTTAGCTAGCAAAATTTTTCGGTTCTCATTTTTTACCCTCGCCGCAAGAAGACCATTTATATACGATGATCATTAAACAAGAATATTTCCTGCGACCATATGTTCGAGACTCGACCTTGTTGCACTCGTCGCGCGTTGCGTCAATCAACAAGGCTCCTCAGTTCGGAGTATTTAAAGAGAAAGACCCGAGAACAAAGCGTGCGACAAAGAAAGAGAAATAGGCAGCGAGAGGGAGAGACAAACAGAAACAGAGAGATTGATAGAGAGAGAGAGAGAGAGAGAACGTCTTCGACCGTGTCATTCCGAGCGCGCTTTTACACGCCCACTGTGCATCTGAGTCTTGTTTCGGACCAACCGATGGTTCCTGAATGTCATAACAAATTTTCCGATACCTGATGTTGTTCCTGTTGGTCCGCCCGGGGCTGTCCTATTCTACTTTGCCTGCGAGGTGTGTTCCCTAGCGTTGTTGCAGTCCCGTGGATTTCTCACATCTGATCCTCCTTTTCACGGAACAAAGGGCTCTAATGTTTTCCTTTGTTCGGTTGGATCATGGGTCTCGGTCACGGTTACTTCTCTCACACGCGCTCTCTCCTCGCGTGTGTACGTTTCGTGCTTTTCGACGACTCTCTGCTTCTATTCTAGTCCGGCAAATTCAAGGACCAATACCCGATCGAAGTTTATTTTACTCCTGACAGACTCTTTGGCTCCGCTCCGCGATCATCATCATCGAAAATAACACCTCCTCCCGGTTCCGTTCTACAATTTCTCTCTTTTCAATTCTTACAACGGAATCAAGCCACGAAATTGCATGAAACATCCAGTCCCCTGCGGCTATACACGTCGCATACGTCCTCTCTCAATTATTCATCGAATCGAGCCAATGCCGAGACAGCTGACCGAGTGTCAACGTCCTCACACAGCTGGGGGAACTTTTTCGGGACCGAGCAGGTCGGATCGGATCAGATTCCTGCCCTCAAGCTGACTTTTAGCAGTCTGGCCAACTCCATCGAGCCTCAAGAGCTCTCTACTATGATTACAGTAGCCATTTAACTCTCTCTCTCTCTCTCTCTCTCTCTTCAAGACAGAGAACAAAGGATCAGACCTGGTCCCGACGCATTATCCTCGCACGCGAACCAGTTGTCCTCGTGTCGTGTCTGGAGGCAGTTCGATACCTCGCAGGCTACCAACCGAGAGACACACTGGTCTAGCCAGTTAGTTTGAACAGAAGCTAGATAGCTAGTCTATTCACTTTCGGCTGGTCAGAAATTGATCGTCCTGGCAAAGATCACGTTGCTGATTATTATTGATGCTGAAGCGGCAGTTCGATGCTTCGCAGGCTGCCAACCGAGAGATACACTGTCTCTTTATCCAGCTAGATTGTAGTACCGTCTAGCTACTGCTAGATACCTAGGTCTATTCCATAGGGTTCGCTCGGACACTTTCCGCTGTCCAGGAGCGGATCGGCCTGGCAAGGATCACGCTGGTGTTAACGTTGACGCCGAAGCTGCTGTCGCTGAAGTTTGACGGTTCCCGGAGGAGCTGGTGCTCTTTGTTCCTCTTCTCCTCACGATACCGCGCGTGCGTCGTGGAGCGTAATCGCGAGGCGTGCGTGCGTGAACGTGAAAGACGGTGACGCGAGCTCTCCATTGATAAAAACGCTGTGATAGATAAGACGGCAAGAGTCGCGTGGTCCCACTATCAGAAACGCCGACGACGACTGGAGGAACGGCGTTCCCTACCTCTCGCCAGCACGGCGACCGAGACCAACGGATCGGGGAACCTCTCTGTGGTGAGGGCAGACCGACAGAGACGGAGAGATAGAACGCGGACAGGTGGGGGAATAAACAGGGGCAGCCCCACCCCGAAGAGAACGAGTTGGCTCACCCCTACTCCCACGCGGGCGCGCACACGGTCAGAACCATGCTCCGTCCTCCTTCCACCCGACCAATCCGCTTTGGATGGGAATTACTTTTTTTCCAGGAGGATATTTTACTGATTTTTTTTTCGCCACAATGTGGTCTGGCTGATGCTAATCGACTGATTTGGGACTGTCTTGCAGCGCGTTACTCTCGAGCAGCTTTGTCTGAAGTGACTCGTTTTGGAAGATGTTGAAAGATAGGTTTATCATTGAGGACTGGATTCATTTATTTTGTGACGTCGTGTCGGATTGATCCCACTTGGAGTATCTTGGTAGAATGATTTTTTTTTTTTTTTTTTGGAGAATTTCATCGAATTCAGTTGGTTTGGAGCTTCTCGAGAGATGGATTTATTTTGGAGCACCTTCCTAGAATCATTTATTGTGGAGATTCCTGGACCAATTTATTCTGAAACGTCTCGGTGGACTAATTTATCTTGGAGCACCTTGCTGGAATAGTTTATTGGGGGACATCCCACTGGAGTCATTTATTTTCGAGAATTCTATTAGGCTGATTTATATCGGGTTGTCTTATCGAATTAATTTTCTTATATTTCATTTTTAGACTCGCAAGAGTATGTTACTAAAAGCTTCTTCGGGAATATCATACGGTGATAGATAAATATTAATTTTCCTTTTTAACAGTTTTTAAATAGCGATATGCATATCCTGAAATGGCCACACCAGAGCCTCGGAAGTTCGGAGGAATAATTTATGCCGTCGGTGTTGTCGCATCATCCGTTCGACGCCTGATTAATATTGATGACGATAATTCTTGTTTAGCCTTCCGACCACGAGTTTCACCACGATCAATGACACTACGCGTCTTATTTCGCGAAATGTTTAACATTCTACAGTTTATCGTGATTGTATGCAAAGAATGCAACAAGGTAGCCTGGAAAATAGATTTTAAACAAGGATGCATACGATACTTTTCATTACCTTGTGCAGTATCTTTTCAGTTTAAAAAGTGAACACTACTTTACGATAAGGAAATTGTTGACAGCATGTAGATTACAATATATTATGGAAAAATATGTTCGAGGTCACTGTCGACGGCACGTAGTATGCAAAAGGACGTGTGCCTGAAACGTAGTTTAGCAGGTACATTTTTATGTTACTAAAAAAAATTCGTCCTGAAAGGACGTAAACATTGGAAAAATTATTTTCACCTTTCCATTTTCCTCAAAAATATTTTCAACTTTTCTCAGAGGTCGGAATCGTGAAGTTTCCAAATTAGAAATTCTATATGGAAGATTTAAAAACACGGGAGCCGCGTTCCCATCGTTCGCCAATGCGTTTGCAGAGTTCAGAGTGGCTGCCAGCAGCTGTTCGAACATGTGCAACCGTAACGTTGTTTTATTTTCTCGGCTCTAAAATTACCTCGTCGCGAATGCATAGTGGGAGCACGATAGGGGAACGTGTTCCACCTCTATCGTGTATTCCTCGTCCTCCTTCCACGAACGATACCCCCACCATGGTGTAGATCGGTTCAACTCGTTTCGTTCTCCCACGTTTCTTGTCCGCAAACGCAAAACCGCGAGCTCTACCCCGAAACTGCACCTCCTCTGAATTATGCATTCGTCCGGGATGTATGCAGATGTAATGTGTGTCAGAGCCGTCGTCCCCAAGCTTGTTCGCCTATTTTGCAGGATACTTAGAAAGTTTGCGTCGCGAAACCGCCCGGAAAATTGAAGCGACGCACAATTCGCGCGTGCCGCTCGCTTGCAGATTTTCGAGCTTCCGAGGCTTTTGAAGTTCATGGGACTTTTGAACGGTCTGGTCTCTGGACCCGTTTATACTGCGACTCCGAGCGGAATAATTTTCTCCGCGTATTTTCATTTGCTGGGAGAATAATATCCTAAACTCTCGAAATCTCGTAATTATTGAAATATCAAAGATGAAGATTAGACATGATTCGATAAATTTCTTCATTTGAGCACATATTGTTATGAAAACTGGCAGAAATCTAAATAAACTTATGTTGGACATGTGTTTAGATTTTCAACGAAGCTCTGAAAACGTTCGGAACTTTTAAGTGATTCAGCCTAGCCTCTATGTTCTTTCAAGATAAAAATAGCATGATCTAAAGCGAGATATTCTCTTAGAATACTTTTCTGGTATCACAGAGGAGGTATTCTAACAAATGCTGGCCTGAAGCCTGCACGCTTTTGAAATACAGTTATGCTGCTTAGTTGAAGTACCGTCGCGACGGGCAGCGAACGTGCAATATAGCCGTCTTTACTTACCTTATACATTGCTGACAAGGCTAATTGTTTGAATATTTTACACTGGTATTAAATATAAGTATAGTGCACGCGATGATGCTTATCCATATTTGATATTGCAGCTATATCGAATTCACTAAAGAATCAATTAGTTAATTTAATATCGACTATATAATTGCTTAAAATATTCTAAAACCGTCTGGACATTTTTCATCTTTAAAACATAATATTTTCAGAAATACTACTTTTAATATTTTCGTAGGAAATTGTACAGGATGAAGTACTTCTGGATTTATAAATTCTAGTACAGACTCCACACACCTCCTTTGCATTTGAAAAGAATATTTCCAGCATAATATAGCAGCAACATCAAAAGGTTCGAATGAAAGTATACACACAGATATCTCCGCCCTCAACATCACACTCATCCGGTTTCTACAGAAGCCATTTCCCACAGGCGTATCTACCATTTCTTACCATCCCGATAATTTATCATGGTCCCGTTACAAACGTCTAAAAATGAACACGTCGAACGGAAACGTCGCATAAAATCTCGCGAAACACACCGAAATTATCATCCGACCCGACCTGAATGCATCCGTACTTCTTAATATGATTAATTAACAGGATTCTCTCAGAAAAAAATAGTAATAACGATCAATATTGAACGATAAGCAGATACAAGATACCAGTAAAATATGTTTGAACTTCTTTTAATCATTCTACTATTTTAGATTTCGCCTAGCAATTCTTCTCATTAACCGTAAACTACCGGATGAGTAAAAATTTCTTGCTGCCGATTTGTTCTTTTAGAAATATGTTTTTCTGAGAAATTTTTTCAGCGAACTTGTCTATCGAAGTACGTATTTCAACAAAACTGGTACGAAATCTAAATAAATGTAATTTTGTCATTATTACAAAGCAATGTACGCCAATTGCGTTTAGTGTTCGGTAGTCAGTCTATCGATCAGATTTATGAGACGAGCGACTTCGTGGAGTATGAAACAGCAAAAATTTGAGAACACTGTTACACTTTCCCGAACCTAACAAAATCAATAGAAGAAGAAATTATTTTCCAATTTTTTAGTCCGCATAAAAACCCGCGGATCACAACCAGTAATTGAAATTGTGCTCGTTCTATATACAGAATTCGATCCAAGCCTACTTGCAAACATGTTTGATCCCGTCTCTAATCACGAGCGAGCGGCGGTCCGGCTTTTCTTGCCGGTCGGTGAAAGCGGCCCGAGAAAAACGTTCCCGATATTCTCGCGGCAGAAATTCCTGCCGGATCCCGGCAAATTATTAGCGGGTTGAATAGAGGATCCCACAAAGGCTGGAGGAGAGACACATTCGCCACGATCTCCTTTGTTCGGGGCGTGAAAAGCCGCGGAGAACGTTCGTCGAGGGATGAGGCTTGTCATTTTTCCTGACCGCGAACGTTTCATTTCGGACCTGGCTTTTCTTTCCCTCGCGAGACGCCGAACAAACGAACGAAATTCGAGGAGATTGCGTTGCGAAACTTGCGAATCGATGATCCGAGGTCGATCGCGTTGCCGCCGCGGAAAAAGTTCGCGAAAAACTTTCTCGGATTGGCTCAGCCGCGACGCGATCGATGTTTCCGATCGGAAAACTAATTGAAACCGTGTACCAAACTTTTTCTATTAAAAATATGAAGCGAGCGCAGTAAACTTTGCTGGCCGACGGTATTTTCGGTGAAATATTACAGCTTCATTCCGGTGGTAATTATTAGACCGTGGACGTTAATGCGAAATTGAAATTTAATCCGTTAATTTTAGGAGCTGTATAAATATTTATTACCTTACCGATTTTAATGCACTGCGTAAAATATAATTCGCGTTTAATCTCATCAATGCATTATTGGAAACATACAATTAGTTTATCAGAGGGAAACACATGATAGAAAATGTTTAATTGCATTCGCTTTTGACGAGTGAACTATCATTATGAAATGTTATGCGACATACAGGAATAATTGTATTAATTTGTAAACATCAATCACTATCAATTGCATGGATGATTATGCACTGTATTATTCGCGAATATTTCATATTCAATATATTAATTCCATGCAAAGTGGATAAAATTATTGCATTATATATATTGTTCAAGATGATTTGCTAGATAAATCCACTAAATTTGGATGATCAATTTCGTAGTTGCAGAGGCAGCCTATTCGATGGCATTGTCAATAATCTTTCCGAAAATCGCGAACGAGGCGATGGCAAGTATAGAAGAGTGAAGAAGCTTCAGAAGGAGGCTCGGCGAGCCTAGTCAGCCGTGCTGAACGAGGCAATTAATAATTCGCATTAAGGTATGTATCACGGTATGCTTGCCGGAAGTTGGTTTCTAAGTGGCATTGATTAATTCAGAATTCGTTAGAATTTTGCTCGATAAGAGATCACTATACTGACCCCGGACGTCGATTACACGAGTTATGCAAGAATGATATGCACTTCTTATCAATGCACAAGAAAAGAAATTCTGATAAGCTTCAAACGAATTCACCGAATTATTCCATTGCATGTTCCGCTATCGATGGAACAAACATTCAGATTAACCAATCCTTATCAACGTCCTTGTGAAAGCGTTGAAAACAAAGTATTAAAAAGAACTGATGGGAAATTCACGGTGATTCTAGCGTTAGTATGGTTTTTATAAAAATTACCTGATAATTGTGCGACGAGCGTAGCGAAGGCGTGGATCTTCTTTGACGAAAGCACGCGAATGTTAATGTTCGAGATGATAAAGCACGACTATCTTATCAAGGAGCTGAATTTTGTGAGATAGAGCGGCTCGAAGCGCGATCGTTCGATACCGTTGGACCAGGTGCGCGAAAAATTAATTTTCCAACGATTTTTTCGCGCAGACACGTGGCGTCGAGACGGCTGGCGTCGTTGCGTGCGCGACGCTCCCGTTCTATGGTGCTTCCACGAATACTTCTCCGCCCCAAGATTCTTTCCCTCCGTCTTTTTCTTTCATCCTTCCCCCTCCCCTCCACTCGGCATCTCCCTCCACTCGTCCCGCATTCCCCCACCATCGGGTTCCCCTTACCAAAGTGATGGTCAGCCATGGGTTCCTGGGTGGCCCGTAAGGGACGTAGCTATTCGCTCGAGCGCCTATTACCAGCGCTGGGTAAATTGTATTTGAAATCAAAATTATTTTCTGGATTTCCTAACTTTTGTAAAAGCAGGTTATATGGATTTTAATTCTGGATCTCTTGGTATATACATTAAATTGTTAGTCGAGGTAAATATTTGTATCGTTGTTTGAGTAGGGAAATTTTTACGGATTATCTTTGTAGGTCAGTGAAATCCTCTTTGGAGGAGTTATTACCCCTAAAGTGGTTACCATCCCTAAAGTAGTTCAGAGTACTAATAGCTCTAAAGTAGTTACGGCTATGGCTTAACGTTTATAGTTATTTTTATGCATCGTAGAGCGGGCTCACGAGCATAAAATACTAGCTAAAATAATTTTTTCTTGTACGTACATTCTAAGCAAAATATTGTTAAAATTCATTAGTAGTATTTAGAATAGGTATTCTCAATTTTACTGTCTGCCAATTTTACTCGAATGGTAAGATTTGGTTCTGATATTGGTGTCTTAATGGGAATACTTATTGGTTAATTTTTCTTCACTTAGCTAACGATAAGAAGAGGTTCGAGTATTTTTTAGAAATGATTTTAATTGGGGACTAACCATGATCTCCGTTAAGGGTTAAATTACGTAACATGAGTCGCACTTTAACAAATTTCTTTGCATGAATTTCACAATTTATATTATTAAAATCTAACACTGTGTGGATTATTTTAATAAAAATGCAATTGCTTTTAAAATGTACGTGACTGTGCTATTGTTCGGATTATTATTTGTTTCGTGTTTACGAAGTCTTCTAAATTCCACTTCATTTAAAATTTGGATGAGTTTGTCGAGAGCACGTCTTACAATAAATATTTTCTTACCTTCGCAGCTCGGTATGGCGATGACACTCTCATTCCACTTGCCGTTCTTGCACTCCAGTGTCCGTATAGTTTCCTTACTGTCCGGAAACACGGTACCGAATTTGCACAGAAACGTCCTCGACGTCAGGGTGCCATTCAATATGTAGCTCCCATTTGGTGTTGATACATCCGGGCATCCCAGCACTGAAATATTAAACCATTTGTCACGTGAGTTTCATCCACGTTCACTGCATGAAGGCTCTATTTTTCTACTGGGAGCGCGAACACACATAATTTGCAAAAATATTACCTCGCGTCCTAGAAAATTTATACCGGCGGAGCTACCCTCCTGACCCTTAAAATTAGAATACCTATCAGGCAATATTTCATACAGCGTACTGGCACGTAAATCATCATAACATTTTATACAATTCTTGAAAATATAAACATTTTCTTAGAGAACATTTATGCTAGTTGATGTTGATAGAGTCATTTGACTCTTTAAATATTAATACTACATGACAATTTTAAAAGTTATTCTGTTACTTAATTAATTTTTACATCATTCTTGGAAATGCTGTAGTTTTCTAATACTTGTATAACATTTTATATTCCTAATGGACATATTTTCGATATTTCCAAAAAATTTCGTTCACGAAGAGTTAAATCATTGTGATGCCACTTAATTAAAATGATCGTATAATAATTAAAATAACTTTCCTATAAATCGGGAAGTTAATAAATATCACCGTGAGAAATCGTTCGGTCGGGCCACAAAAATATCTGGAAGCGCAAAAATAGATCAAACAGCTCGACGAATCAATTTCATCCGACAATGGCGTTATGACACAGCCAAGTATCCATTCTACGTTGAAACACGATATCGATTCCGGTGATACCCGTCCTGAATCATGCACCGCGATGACCGGACACGCGTATGTCACGCTCCTGCATCGAAAATGATCCGCGCGACTTTATTTCTGGATGAAAGGGAGATTCATTGCACAAGCATCGACGCTTCCGTCTGTCTCGAGTTCCACTGTCTCGATCGTGTTTCCTCGGCTCTCGAAAAGAATCCATGATCGCCACCCTCCTCGCAGAACTGACCTTGATAATGCAAGAAGAATCCCCGGGCCGTGTAGAACCATTTCGAGGCGACAAGGTCGAGCGTGATTATGTTCGAATTCGAGATGACCCTGACACCAGCTGCGGTGCCGCAGTGTTCCAGAAGCGTTCTTCCTCTGTCGCGCACCCTGACGACGTCCACGCAACTACCGTCCACTTCCGGTCCTGAAAAACAACTAATTTTAATCGTCTGTTCAAACAACGGTCAAAATAGTCCCGGAAATGGGCTGTACAAATTCATTATGTGGGTCAATTTGGCAAAATACAAAATAATTATGATAGTGGTCAGTTATTTCACATCATGTTTCGTTTCAAACTAAATTAGTTCAACGTAATTTTTACGATATTGTCAAAAATGAGCTATTAGATTTTAAATATCTTTAAATATCTAACATCTAAATAGACTTTAAATATCTCGAAATAAGAAATATATGACTCAGGCCGCTTTTATAATTATGAGCACATTTTCATGTTTCCATGTTTAACGCTCCAGTACACAGGGTGAATGTATGTATTAATTTCTTCTGAGGACTCGGAGCTTTTCTTACATAACGCTATTGTTGTTATATTGTTACACGTTTTCCAGATCTCACCTGGTGTAATAAATATAATAGCGTAAGAATTCAATTTTAAATGCATAAATGATTTGATAACCCACGTGTGTAACAGCAGTCAACGTGTTAAATACCAGTACGGATCTATTAAATTTTTGTTAAATAACGATACGGAACAATTTCGTGGGATCACGCGCGAAGCAGGAATATTGCTGGGGTCGTATGAATTGTTCAATGCACCTGAAAATTTCACGTTCCCCGCGGGCGTAAGAGGATCGCCGGTCGACCGGAGCAATTCATCTTCTTTAGTGGGGCCTCTCTAGTCTCATGATTTTTAAATCGATCCCCCAACCTCGGGATCCACTCGGCTTAATTACCGGAGGTTACGAAGGGCAGTGGCGTGCTACGGATCGATACTCACCCCGTATATCTAGGTCGTGGAAAGTGAGGACGATCCTTTGGCCAGGAGCGGACCTGAACGTCCATCCGCACGTATTCTCGCCGAGATAATAAAGCGGATAACCGGGCGAGTTCACAAAACCACCCTCGCCCTGCACCACCTTCAGATTCTCGTTGCAATATTTCCTGACGGAGTTCTCTGCGACAGAAGAACGATACGTGAATCATAAGTCGAAATGGAAAAAGATAAGGGACCGAGCGTCCCCTGGCAATACGAGGAATAGATTGGTGGAGGATCGTGGATACACTGTTCCATAAAATTAACATTACATCTTAGCAATTTCATACATGTTTTCTTCATTTTGAACAAATATGTTCTACGATATGTTTGCGAATGTCACGAGGACACTTCCGTTCGAAAGATCACGTAGAAAATAATGTGGGACATAATTGTTTAAATTTGTAAAAAGTTTGTAAAACCTCGATAGAAAAAAAAGCCATAATTCTGTGTTCTTTTAATTTCATGGGGGTTTCATCTTCTCGGTTTTACGTTACGATCCAGTTACGGCGCTCGAGAGGAGCAAATTAAATTTCCAGCCCGTCCGAGGGATGAATTATCGGTGCGGGCAAGGGAAAAAGAGTATAAATTATCTCTGAGCACGGGAAAATCCTATTTTCTACGCTTCGATTCGGCTCGATTGAATCGCCACCCCCGTGTGCGCACGCTGTATTCCCCAGGGGTGCAAGGACACCGTCGGTGAGCAGAAGGACGCGGACCGAACATCTGCATCCGTTTCGGTCCATTTGTCGATTCCAAGTGTGACTCCGGGTACCATTATGTGGTATCAGTAGTCGGCGAGGGTGTCCTTGCTCCAGTTTCCATTCGGCGAGCGAAAACGGGGTGTGGATACACCTGGAGGGGGGTTGACACCGCTTGTATACCGTCAGAGGGGTGGTCTCACCCCTTGCGACGAGATACCCGCTGTTTCTCGATTTTCGTTTAGTAATGGTGTCTCCCCTGGGGTCGAATTTTATTTCAGGTGAATTCAAAGACTCTACGAAAAACCTGCATTTGAGCTATTTTTTTCACGTTGAACTATTTGTTGCTTGTTTTAATCAATTTCGAATTGACAATTCAGTCTTTTATTCTGAAAACGTCACTGCTTCCAATTTCAGCATTTCTACAATATGAAAGTCTAACATGTACGAGTATGAGGACTATTTAAAATTTGTTATACTATATGATGAAGATATATTAAAGGAACTTTAATTTATTGAATATACGAGTTCATGGAAGTCTTTAATATTAATGAGATTTTATAATGGTCACTCGGATTCCATCAAATATGATTAAGATTTAATCCCATCACTTGGAAATGGATCTTACTATTTATTTCTGTATTAATATATTCAGGATGTTTAGATTATATCTACCTTTCAGCTTCGTCAATTTCACTGTATTATTTATATAAATGTCCACGAACATTATTTCACAGTGTTCGATACGTAAGATTTGTGTTTCATTGTTTTATTGGTTCGAAATACCGAGTGTGTCTCGAATACTATTTTCAATTCACATGTTTTGTATAAATTGGCTTCAGTTCAGAAATCGGAATTGTTTGAAGATTGTATGTCGGAAATATACATATAGAAGTTATACAAGACGCGCAAGAGCGCTCTTTTCGCCCACTTTATATTCAAATCGTCGCAACCTTTTCGCGTCTGTTACTCGGGTACACGCCATTGCATAGAAATAAGGGATTAGCGTGTCCTTTAAGGATTTTTTCCCTCTGTTGCAGGCGGCACCGGTCGTTACGAAACACGTTGTCGCTTTCCGGAAGAACTTGCCGCCATTGTAGGGCTTTAGCAGGAATACATAATCCCTGGGAATTTCAGACGGTTCGTGTCCAACCTCCAGATCTTGAAAAAAACCATTTCAGGAAGTATTTTCATTTATGACAATAATTTTCTAATCTTTGTGACGGTAGAGGAATTAAAAGAATTTATAAATCAAATCTTTATTCGCATTATGTACTGCATCTCAACTTGCAATTGATGCAACGACAACTGCAGAAAACTTTTATTTTCCGGAAAGACTCACAAGTCTCACGTACTCAAACAGTACGTGATTGTTTAGTGAAGCCAAAAGTTGACTCTAGCAACACGTTGTCAAGCGGCGACTGTATATTTTAGAAGATAGAAATCGCAGAACGTGTCACACGTGTCGCCACGTGCATTTCTTCTCGTTCGATTGAGAAGAACTGACATTTATTTCCGATTATCTAGATCGCAGATTATCGATTGCGCACGGCTGAAAATCGACTCCCTTCTATTCTGAGCGGAGGAAGTGTTTCGTGCACGCGTGTAGAGTAATCAAATCGCGTGTACTTCCTGTTTCTCACGCCAGTTCCTGTCCCTTAACAATTGTGCCTTCTTCTCCGACCATTTTTAAACATACAAAAATGAATAAAACTACATATTTTAAAGCTGTATTATTTAAATTTTTCGCTTGTCACCATCTCTGATGAACTAGTTTCTTCTACGTGTATAAAAACAGAAGATAAGCAAGACTTTATTTAAATATCGTTGGGTCATGTACAAGCTCCGTGGAAATAGGATCCGAGAAAATTCTGAGCACAATTTACCTGGAACGCAGGCGTATTTTATTCGCAAAGCAGCCGGACTCCAGTAAACTGCGCCTGGATGATCGGTAATGAAGCTGTACGGACAATGCTTTTTCCCGGAACATCTGCGAAACAGAGAATCATTGTTGTAGGTATTAATCATTTGAAAAATTAGCCCAATTTTTGCTCCGAGTATAACGAAACAGGGGAATTAATTTTTCCTTGAATAAATATTTGCCCTCCCGTGCACATTTTTAGCTCAAATGCTGCATTACTCGACTCTTGCATATTTCATTAAACGACATAGGAAGAAAACAATCAACAAGTCGGAACAATCGACGGCACATTAAAGAGACGCGGCGCGCATACGTCCGTCAGTATACATTCGCATATCGCAGACGGCCAAAGCTGAATCGGAGATTGTATCGACTAGCGAGTCCTAGGGGTCGTCAATTAAATACGCGACACCGGCCATTAGCGCGTATACCGGGTGTCGAATGCGCAAACTATCCCCTCTCGCGCATGGCAAAAGAGAAATCGTGATTGTTTTCAGATCGAGATGATTGTTGCGCGGGGGATCGAAAGTGGACTCGGCCCGAGGGGCATAATAGCCGGAGGGACGGTTTTCACCCCTTTCACGCGACCAGGACGCAGCCAGTGGCTAGCCTCTTTCTTTCTCTCTTTCTCTTGGCAATATTATCGGCTCCCGTGCACCCCATGCCGGAAATAAAGGGGAAATAACGTTTCGGGCACCACCCACACGGAGAGGAATCCCTTTGAATTTTTCGACGCAGCTGGCTACCTCCGCCATTCTTTCATCGAAATCATTTTTCCTTGATGCCACGAACATGCTGAGGGGAACGCTATCTGGAGCTGATAGCTAGGTAGCTTTACTCGGAAACACTGTTCTTTTCTAATTTTCAATAGCGTGTCTTGTGAAATTGTTCTAATGAAAAATTATTTACATCGCAAATTAAAAATTGCAGTGAGTGAATCAATGTAATTAGTAATTCACCAGTCTATTTATTACTTGAATTTATTGCTTGCAGATTAGAATGACAATTTATTACGACAATTTTGTGCTTGAAGATCCGAATGTCTATTTTATACGAGGATTGACTGCACCAGAAAATATACCGCAGATCAAAGTGACGACATATGAAACATTTTCTAAGCAATCACGTGCATTCACGATTTGAAAGTGCCTCGAAGCAGACGAGCGTCTGCGATTGAGGAGAGATAGAGTGGAATATATGAATTCGTCGATTCGAAGACACTCGTGGAGTCCTAAAAGGGCGAGAAGGTAGAGAGGGAAGGTCGCTCCCTTCGGGATCGCGGGTGCAACCCCTTATTTGCAAAGTTCATCGAGCTGTGCTCCTCGCGCGCGATGCACTCTCCCGGAAACGATTTCTCCTTCGGCGGGCATCGAACGTCGCTCAAAAGGCAATTAAAACTTCGCGCACGCTTTGCTGGCGCACATCAAACGACGATTTTGCGTGTTCGAGATTTCGCTCCGCCCTGCGAAGATACGTCACGGCCATGTACGTATATCGGCACACACAAAGGCCTCGAGAAGCGTGGGTGATCGGCTAGGTCGTTTCAGAAAAAAAGTAAAAGAGCAGAGGGAGAGAAAGAGAGAAAGAGAGAAAGAGAGAGAGAGAGAGAGAGAGAGAGAGAGAGAGAGAGAGACAGCCGATTTCTCGCGAGAGCCGGGAAAGGCTCAGGGGCTAATTCCAACCGAATTGCATTCGACTGCAGGCTCCATTCACGCGATTGTTCGACGTTCATCCCCTTTCAAACCCTCGTCGCACTTTTCTGCCGACGACATTTGTTGCCAACAATGCCGAGGACCCAATATGGCGTCTCAAGATTCAGGAGCTTCGCTAAATACCTCTTTACAAGAACTTAATCATTGTCATTTGTTTTTGCTGTGCTTTAAAATTACGATTTTATAACTTTTTAATTTATTTTGATTTTCAAGGGAAATTTATCTCACGAACAAGACGTAGCTCAACAATATATATTCGAAGAGAATCCGAAGAGACAAGTTTCTTGCAATGAAACGATTCTGGAATTTCCAAATATATTCATTGGATGTCTAATAAATTCAAATATGCACATCCTTATAAAGTTCTACGTGATAATTTTATCGCAAACCATTTTGCAAGTATGACTTGTCAGTAAATTATTAAAGCGAGCTGGGAAAATCGATGGAGGGTGAAATGAATTTGTAGAGAAATTTAAGTACCGTTGATCGCTCCTATGGTTCTGTAGACGATGGAAAATAAGTCAGATGGAAAAGTTCATTTTTATATTTCGAATACGTGCATTGGCACGGACGGAGCGGTTTTCTAGTCCTGTGGTCTGCGCACCGGTAACCGTATATGCATTACGTACTCCTTTCTTTGTGGATATTTAGTGGGAGACTCGTATTACCTCTGGGCGGCTGTAATTGTGTCGAAATGCGACGAAAACCGAGCCAAGCGTGCCCATGGGAACCCGCGAAACTTCGGAAAACACTATGTCGAGCATTAAACTAGCATGCTTTCCGGTCTGAACACAATGGCCCCCGAGGGGCGCCAAAAATCCGACACATGCCTAGAGTGGGCACACTTTTCCTAGAAACTGCCCCCCCCCCCAAACTAATTTACAACTTCCCTGGGTTTCAAAAAATGCATAGTTCAAAACCAGTGGAGAGTAGGTAAAACTCAATTGCACTATTGAATATTAAGTTACTATTTTAGATTACGGTGGAACAGTTCTTAAAAAGGAACCTAAAATTTCTTCCTTGCCTAAACGAGAAGGACATGTTCCTCAAAAGCTAATTTCCAACTTTCCTCAAACTTTTAACGACCTATCAAACTTCTAGAGGATCCATCACAAAATTCGCAAATTTCGAAGCGCATATAACAAAAAGACTCACCTCTTGTTCACTGATTGTCTAATATCCACCGCTCCCAGTCTCTCCTCTTGAAGATCATCCACATAATTGCCCTTCAACTTCTTGCTCCTAACTTCCAAGCTACCTTTGCTCCACGGCTTCTTCGTCATTGTCTGAGGCTCGTGTCTGCACGCGTGAGTCATATTCGCCAGGTACTCCGCTTCGATGATGAACATGGAGGCCTTCAGGGACCTGCAGGTCAGTCTGACGGTGTTGCGAGAGCAATGCTCCTCTCGTATCACCTCCATATAACCACCAGGCAGTTTGACACCCTTCAGAACCTTGGAGGACGGCGTTCGGGTGCTCGCGAAGTCGCTCGAGCACCTCGCGATCGTTACCAGCAACAGGAGACTCGTCAGGGTCGTTGCTCCTGGCGCCATGGTCGTTGATCATCACAGAGATCGAAGGAGTCCTCTCGAGATCGTCTTAAAATTAGCTTTCTCGATGAGCCGGTCGGAGCTCGAGGCTTCTCAAGTGCATCGATACGGTGCACCAAGTTCACTATGGGGAGCTGGATAGTGTATGGTGGCTCTGTTGGTTCTCCACGGGCTTCTTGGGCTCTCGAGCACCACTTTATGGGGCCTGGTACACGTTCCTCGGCTCTTCCGCTTCTTCTCCGACCGCGGGAACGAAAATCCGACTGCAATCGTTTGAGAATCGTATTGATTTTTTGGAAGAATTGAACGTAATAACGAATAAATAATAAACCTATAAACACAAAGATTTGAGAAATACCAACTGCACTTGGAACATTAAATACAAGATTTTAAATCAACAGAAAATAGTAAGGATTACACACTTTTAACTACAAACGATTAACTAGACCGTTATATCAACACATCAACAATTTCAACGACGCCATCTCGAAGCAGTTACGATAAAAAACGAACATAAATCACAGACGTCCAGTTTCGAACAATTTGTACAAGCACTTTGTCGTCGCGACCCTAATTGATGACACAAAATACACGAAACCCTAGATGATCCGTGTTAGAGCCGACCCACCTTGTTTTTATAGCGACTCCAGAAGATTCATTCGGTCATGGTCGAAGGGGTAGAAGCGTCCGCGGCCAGCAGGTCGGCTAATCCTCGGAAGACTGAAGAGAGACGGTTATTTGTCGATGAAAATCGGTGCTCTCTTTATTTTCGGCCTGTAGCTGTCGGTTCCCGGCATCCTCAGGTTCCCTCGGTGGTTTGTTGGTACAGTGAAGAGACCCTGCTGCGCGTTCAATCGGCTACGGCCAACTTCCAGGCTTCTAGACAACGCTAACCCGCTCCTCAAGGTTGCGGATTAGAATAGTATCCGGAGCGCGTTCGACTCTGCCACCCGCGCAAATTTTTCTTCACTGATTTTTATTCCTGTGCGTGGTTCTGTAGTTATCTCTGTTGTTAGTCCGATTCTCGAATTGATCAGACTGATAAATGTTTCGAAGTTTAATCAGGTTTGTGAGAGTTTGATTTCGAAATGATCTTGAAAATCGTCAGACGCATGGATGAAGAATGGAGAACTTTTATGCTGAAGGTTTGAACAAGTTTCGAAGCGTTTAAATATTTTTGCTTGACCTGATTGTTTATTGCAAAATACAATTGTGCAGATTTTAAAATATATTGCGAACGAGGCTGACGTAAAATAATTTAGTCTGCGTCGCTCTCGGTTCTCGAATTAATCAGGATTTTCGAAATCCCAGAGGATCGAAGCAGTCTCCGACACACTTCCGGCGATTTTTCTCCGTCGATGACCCAGTTAGAAGTACTCCAATTTTTCTTTTATTTTCGGAGCGAACGCGCTTTTCTAAAATAGATCATCGGAGTACTGACGGTCGAAAGAAATGAAGCGGACGATCATACTCTTGCTAAACACTGTCTTCTTTTTATACTTTCACAAGCCTCCTCTCCGAAAATTCCTACAGAAATTCGATCCTCTTCTACAGTAATTTACAAAAATACTCTGTGTTCGGATGCACGATAAATATATAATTATTCCTCCGAAAATATATGAATAAATTCCGATAAATTTCTCTCCGAAAATATACACGAACAGATCGAAACTTGGGGATTAAAAGGATCGCGAACAGCTTCGATATAGAAACGGGAAGCTCGGTAATACCTTCTTCTCTTATTAGCTTCGAAAGGCACAGATCGATTAACTGGCCGCAATCACGTTTCTGTAATCCAATTCCTCGCTATCAGCCGCTGTCGACCAACATTCGCCGATGTTTCTCCACGATCCCGTATAATGTCATTCTAACCGCGAGCATTCCGTGTTCATCACCTCCTGGTCATCCAATCCTCGGCCAGCGACATCGCAAACAGATCCTCCTCCGAGTCCTCCGTTCATCCGCAAATCCCTGTAAATTTCAGAACGGACACGAACCCGCCAGAATCAACCAAAGTCTGTGAAAACCTGGATACGTTTCTCCGCGATAAATCACCGGAAAGAAGCCGTTCATCGCTGTGCTCGCTTCCTTTCGAAGTTTCTCTTCTTCAACGTCGAAAACGCTTTTATTTGCACTGTTTGCGAACCTTTCGAACGGTATCGCTTCTCGAAGACTTCATTATTCAGTGTCAGTTGATCTAGATACCTAGACAAAGCCAGTTGCTCGTTCAATAATCCAAAGCTTCCACTATCGGTTGATTGTCCTGTTGATTAGTCGAAGCTAATTGCAACGCTTGCAAAAATAATTCCACAAAGACACGAAGATCACTTCCAAGATCTTTCGAACGCTCTCACTCCGAGAAGATTCAAGCTGTCGCTGACCACCAGTTGATCTAGAAAATTAGAAGAAGCTGCCCCGCAACGCTTGCAAATATAATTCCACAAAGACACGAAGTTCGAAGTTTCTCTTCCTGAACGTCGAAGTCGCTCTTCTTTAAAACTTGCGTAAAGCTTCCACCGAGTAGCAACGCGTTCCAACGCTCGCACAAATATTTCGATCAGGACACGACCCTTACCGATAAAAGCTGCAGTTTCACTTCCGGGGCTCGCAGAAATGGCACACAACGGGTCGGATTCGCGGAGGACAAACTCCGGATATTCATTTCACAGAGTGGCCGCACTTCACTGGGACTTCAATATCGGGGATGAAATATACACCGGTCGTCCCGATTCCCACGGCAGATAGAAAGCTAGTATAAATTCCCGATATTCGTTTCGGCTCCACAATTTCGCGGACGGTATTCGCGGGAAACTGGAACGAAGGTTTTGTTGTTCGCGAATTGTCGCCGGTGGTTTAATGCGAAAACTGATTCCCGCCCTTTTGATGCGACGGGGACACACGGTGACGAACCAGAGAGTGCTCTGGTTGGCTGCGTGCCCGATACTGAAGACAACACGCACCGTTACCACCGCTCCTGTCGGCCATTCGTCGACGTGTGCCGACAACCAGCCTGCTGTCAGTCCCGGTCCCTAACATTGACAGTCTAAACGGCGAGAGCCTAGCCGTACGCGTCACCGCTACCCCCGGAAATCGGCATCCCCTAAGCGAGCGTAGGGGGTGGACCTCGAACGGCACGCGTTAGGCGATTAAGAATGGCCTTGGGGCCGAGCTACTCGATTGTGGCCGTGAATGGCGAGCCGTTGTAACGAGCACCTTTGTTTTTTTTTTGTTTTTTTTTTTGCTATGGGACTACGATGCTGATCGAGGAAAATTGCTTTGTCCGAGAGGAAACTTTCTCTTTGAACGATTTTTTAATTTCGGTTATTGGCTGTTGTTGTTTGCGCTAGAATTCATCAACCCCTCGCCGTATTTCAACGAGTCAGACTCGTAGCGAACATTTTCAATAAAGTCTACCCAATATAAATGTTGCGCCTTTCTTTTTAGAGGAAATAAAATTGTATTCGTTTGTAGTCAATATTCCATGGAGGATCCAGTGTTAATATTTTCGTGGAAATTCATGTATCAGCGACGTAACAAGCCGTCGAAAGCACAGAACAGATCCAATTATCGCGTTCGATGCATATGGAGGATTCGGGGACAAATGTTTCCGGAAAGATTCGATAGGAAATCGACAGCCATCGTAGGACAATGGGTACAGCTGTCGGGATCGCCAGCCGATCTGTTCGATGGCTCAAGAATCAGAGAGCAGGGATTAAATGTGGGAAACGGAACAGAGAAAGCGTGGAAATTGTGATTTTCGGATAAGCTTGCCACATTGTTGCCAGCCCCCAACATCGACTATGGTCGACCGAAAATGTCGACATAAACATAATAGCTCTAGAAGAGGAGAAATGTATTCTGTACACGTTCGGATAAATCGACCAGATAAAATTACATGGTCGAAACAAGAAATGTTACCTACACGAAACTCGTTGGGAACAATAATCAGCGACAATTACACTGCGGCTAAAAATATACAATGAATATTCTGTGCATTAATTGTAGGACCCAGGTGCCACATAGACTTTTATCTCTTTTTATTTAACTAATTGCAGTTAGCCGAAAATAATAGCACATTAGTTTTAAATTATTTAAATGTTTTTCCTGTTTTATATTTGACCTATTCAATTTTAACGAGGATGTGGAAGTAATTCTTGCACTTACAACTTATCAAATTAGTGGATTTTTGTAATGAATATTATTTCCGTAGTTTCTCTGAATTTTATTCAATATTTGGAATGCAACAGTCTCGAAAACAAACAAGTTTATCCTGCGTCGATAAAAGGCACCCTCCAACCGAATTCAGGAAATCAACCATGGAAATCAAAGAAAATCCAGTGTCGCAGTCCGAAAGGAGCAGCTGTCGAAATCACTATAGAAGAAACCCAGCCAAAGATTAAAGGGGAGGACACACTGAAGGGAAAACCGCCCCGTCTCCCTGCAACCCCCTTCTGCAACACGAAAAAAATGCTGTGCACGTGCTGTTTTAGGGTGGTCCAGGGATCTCCAGCCATTCGATCCACGCGAGGAACTTTGAAATTAATTTGCTACCCTAATCAAGCAATCTCGAGTACAAACTTAATAATAGACTGCTTCGGGTTCTTCGTCTTCCCTTACTGTATATTCACGTTGTGTACACAGCAAAAGCTGCGCTCGAGCAGTAAAATACATACGTAAAGGTAGGTATACAAGTACAGGAAAGTAATACTGTTTTCTAATATCAAATTGAGTACATCGATGAATTTTGAGGATAAAGCAATACAATTTTGTATCAAGAATTAGTTTGAGTGAAAAATAAATTGAAAAATGTTACATACATCTTGAATTAAATTGAAATAAACTTTCAGACAGGATAAAATGATCTTAAGATCGAGTAAAATCAATTTTCAACCGGATAAAATGATTCAATAATTATTAGATTGAATAATTTTTGCAGAAAATTATCAGCCTGTTGTTATGTTTCAATATTCGAATGTCTTCTGTCAAAACCTGCAGTAACGTGCCCCAAAATTTCCAAATTAATCACAAGTAGTCTCCCATCGTTTTAAGTCGTTGTCCCATAAAAAGCACCATAAAACCGTCAAACTCGAGCCGAGCAATGATAAGTCGGGTTGATCCTCGAACCGACAAAAGTGACAAATGGCGTGCATTAGGGGCCGAGCAAGGATTTCGAGTGATTTGTGAGAGAGAGGAAGCGAAAACAGCTCGACTTCACGCGCTTCTTCCTGAAGATGCATCCTCAGGAGGACACGTGTGCAGCAGAGAGGCAGATGCAACGGTCTCTTCCTGGACGAACGTGGCCCTATTTCAGCGAGTGTCCAGAGTCTCCTCCTTGATTTGCGAACAACGGGAGATCGATGACAACCGGTGTACATCCGTGGAAAAAGGAGCCTTCCTGGCGCAGATGCACGTGCCCCGTACAATGGGCCAATGGCGTGCAGAAGAGACCGTCCTGGCCACTTCTGGAACCTCTCCTTGAACAATGAAGTAGAAGAGGTTCTTCTTAAGGTCTGGAAGAGGGGCAAGACGCTGGGAGAGCCGTCTGACGATATCCTAATAACGGATGTTCGACAGACGTTCGGATTTCTTGGTAACTATGGGCGGTTGGAATGCAAAGCAATCCTCGTACGTTCATAGATACACAAAATATTCTACAAATTTCATTCATCTATTATTTACTAATCTTTCATATCGTTCGTCTTTCTTGGTACGGGGGGCTAGAATGCAAATCAACCCTTGTCTGTTCTTCCTAAATAGGTGTACAAAACGTTCGATCCATCTTTTATTTACAGTTTACTTCTGCCAGCTGTGTTTTACTCACAATAAATCCATACGAATACATCACGAATAAAATTCCACACGAGAGATCGTTCATCGAGCATTAATCTTCCCCGAGTACCATCATTTTTGATCCCACGACTACAGAGTTAACAAAAGCATCGGTGCATCTGTGTCTATCGATTTTCGATCGCCGGGTGCGCACCTCTTTCTATCCTCGGGATCCAAATTTGACTCTTCATTTGTGATCCGCCGCGGGTCCAAAGGCATTTCGACGGACCGTGACCCGACTTCTGCTGAATATTTCCCGTTGAACAATGCCCAAAGAGGAACCGTAGCGAGGCGAGTTCTACGTACGGTCTCGTAGGCAATTCCCTAGCGAAACGAAAAAAATCGCATCCGGTCCGGTGTTCAGTCACGAGTAACCCTGCGGTCTTTTTTCCACCCCTATCCACCTCTAAACCACCCTTAGAAATAGGAAGGCACAGGGAGCCCTCGGGCACGCGTCGTTAAAATTATAGCGACATGTGCGAGCAGTTACGGCTCGTTTGATACGCAAATTCTGCTGAAGTTTAGTAAAATTGGATCTTTAATTCGTTTTCTTTCCCTTGGCACGATCGACCCGTTTCCTGCGCCGTCACGCTGTTAAAGAGGGATGATGCTCACCGGGAAATGCGTTGTCTATCGTCGCGTTGCTATTGTAGTTGTTATTTCAGGTGATTGATCGTTCCGTGGAAAACCAGCTGTGTTATTAATCGGTTCCTGCAGGAAATTAACGTGGAAGGCTGTCTATTCATTTTTAGGTTCTGTGTGGTCTTCGCTATACGAATTTTACCGTCGCATGGTTCTCAACAGGAAATATTCTGAAATAATACTTTGACACATTCTGATAAAACGAAGAAATCAGAATAACATTTACAGACAAAGTTAAGCGGGTTAAACACAATAAAACAATAGGGTTAAACAGGGAGTGATTGATCGTAGTTCCTTGCAGCAGTGGAAATATTTAAAAGGTCGCCAAAGGGGATGAAAATTCCGGGAGACAGGGGTTGCAGGTCGGATTAAGCCCTGTCGCGAAGTTGGGACGGAAAATGTATGTAACAAGGATTTGCATGGTTAATCAACTTATGGAAATGCGGGTCTGATTTCATTCGGCTTAAGTGTTCCTTAAATTTAAATCGATTCGGCTGAATTCGTTTTGATTGTGGTTCGCGAACCTGCTGATAATGCCTCTTTGTATAAAATTTGTGAAAACTTGAGTGGAATAGAAAAGACCGTAGAAACTAAGTTGTAGGATCGATATCGTGGCGCCGTCCTCGAATATTTTCTTGTACGTTATGCGTCGCGTTAACAGTAAAATACTTCCTTTGGAACGTCTTATGTTTTAGTATGTGCTCCAGCGATCTAACTGAGGTTTACGACTGGCACTACCTCGAAGAATATTCTTAACAAGATTACGTATTACGTGTGCCCTCCAGCTTGCACGATAGCGTTACGTAAGCCACCCCTGCGATCGACCGTCTGCGAACAATCTATAGTTTTCGCAAAAAAATGTGGTTCGTTCTCTTCGATATTTCTTTCATCGCGTAAGAGATTCAGTCGTTTATAAGTAAAATGATTTGCACACTTCCCTGGTGAATTTTGTACAGTGATCGCGAAGTTGTTTGTAGACCATGACCGAATAAATCGGAAAGAAAAATTCGGGTAGGCGTTACGGTATTTTGAAACATGGCCAGCTGCTGCGTGTCTTCTCGCCTCTGTTTTGCAATGGCGGACTCTTATTCCTCGCATAGCATGCGTGTACGAACAGGAATTATGTGGTGGGCGCCACCTTTCGCTGTAAATCAGTCCGGTTCGAAGGAATTTCCGGTTCAGAGAATTTTTGTAGTCAATCGGAGCATCTGTTCTTCTGCTACATATTTTTCGCAACATGCATTCATCACGTTCTAACGGAATGAGTTATACTCATTCGATACATTTAATTGCGAATTCGACGACGCGAGAGGTCCCCGTGACTCGAACAAAAGCGTTTTGTTTAGTTTGCGATAGATTCAACTGGTTTCTACTGTGGCTCCGTTGATTCTGGAGAGAGGATTGTTTGCGGTTTTAAGCTCGTTTGTTTGTGGCTCGAAACGGCGGCCTTTGTTTTAACACAAACAAACGATATTTAACGAGGTTTGATGTTTGCACGCGCGGCTCGAAATGACGCGCGTTACTTCTGCGAATTTCCCTTTACGCTCTTTTACTCATTCTATGTGTTTGTGTTGGATGTTTCGCACAACAACATTTATCGCATGGAGAGAATGCTTGGGTAAACGCGAATTATGATTTTGCAATATTCTTGCTGCCAATTCAACGTCTTATGCAACGAACGTCGTTTTCGGGTTGCAAATCTGACCAAACGAGAAAAGTGTTTTCATCTCCTGCCGGTACGATATCTTAACACGTTGACTTTTACAACAGTGTTCATGAAACCCGTTTAAAACCAGGACAATATGTTTCGTAATATAAATATGGAAAGAACAAGATTTATTCTTATCTTTTAGAAAGCATGAAGAATTTTTCAAGTCCACCAATCTTTTGTTAAACTGATTCGTCCAGCTTCTAAGAAAATTTCGGGTCGACTGATGCGATTTCAAAAATGTTATTCTTCTTTGAACCAAAGTCCGAGTATTAATGGGAATCGCCGTTCGTGAAACTGAAGATTATTTTTACCCCCGGTTTCTATTTTAAGTTCGCAACGTTAAAAACTCGCACATGATAAATTTTAGTGTACACCGACGAAGTATACATTGCGTTTCCAGTTAATCCAGAAGCTTGTCGGTGTTTGAAATATTCCTTACGATAAAACCACGACAACTATTAATAAAAATCCGAGTTACGTAATTATTACAGTACAGCTAGAATTACGTCACCTTATAAATTGTTCGTCGCTGTTTGCCATTCAAGCCGTGTGATTGATCGACTAATTCATGCTTTATTCATCGGATGTGGATGTTTTTCATTTGAATAAGTAATTTTTTATCGTGCAAGTTGAGGTAGACACTCGAAACAGGTTTCTGAGTTAACTGCAACTGGCAACACGTGTCTGTACTCCTATAGAGCTATCCTGATCTACCTTGCCTACCTTGGGTATGACCAGAAATACGTTCACTGTCTTGTCGATCATGTGATTGTTGTATACTGATAAATTAGGGATCTGTCAATTTCAAGTCTGCGAATGTTCATAAGAAGATAATAATGTTGCTAATTTCGAAAAACTGCTAGTACATATTAAAAGACGAAGGCCGCGTATGTAAAGAAACACATTGATAAATGGTTTCCTTATAAATGTTACGATGTTCAAGGGCTGTACGGGTGTTTCTGCGATGTTAAGAAATTCAGTAATGTCGTAATGAACGTTTTATTCAATTACAATAATAATCGCCATCGTCGTAGTGATGGTAATAATCATAATAACGATCCGCAATAAACAGAAACGCAACTGCAGTGACAATAATTACACTGATCACTTCCGATGATAATAATAATGACGATAACAAGAATGAACAACAATAATCGAACGGACAATTAAAGCATACGCGATTAACAGTAATTCAAACAACACGATCGTACGATTTGCACGTTGAATTCGATGAATCTTGTCTTACGTATAATACATGCGAAGTTTTGAATGTCGTGTATGTGTGCACAGGGTGTAAAGAAACTGACCATTACAAATTTCCCCAAACTATCCAACAGAAGCAAATCGATTACCATACATTAATATAAATACTGTCCTTTACACTCTACGTAAACAATAGTTTATCGTTCCGTAACTTCGAGCCAATTCCTCGGTCATAAATACTAGAACTGAAGCTTAGATGGACCATCACATGAAATAGAAACTAATCGTCGAATTAAAAAATAACGCACTCCACAGCAAATCAATTTTCTAATTACAATTAAATCGTCTACCGTCACCTCATTCTAGCTACTAATTCTTCCTCAACACTGTTCTCACAGAAAACGTCGCAAAATCCGTGGAAAATTCAAACAAAAAAACAAAATTAATTACGACGCTCGATCGAACAAAAAAACCGTCTCGAGGGAGTCCTACTCAAAAACGTTGGAGAAAAACCGTGGGAAAACCCTTCTTTGCACCCTGCGTTTCAGTACCGTGTACAAAGTGTGCCGTTCATGTAACCATTTCATCCTCGCTATCATAATCGTGTTCGTCCCATAAAATGATGAGCGTACGAGTCGTTAATTAACGCGAGACGACTCGTCGTTTCCATCGCGCGGATCATAATTGTATCCGCTCGCACATTCACACACGCTCAATTTAAATTACGTGTCTGTGTATGCGTGTGTAAGAGAGAGAGAGAGAGAGAGGGGGGAGGTGTATGCTTGTGGTGGTGTGTCTGGTACTGATCATGTGTGTGTCTGCGTATTTGTGGTCGTGTATACGTGTTCACTAAGTATACGAAATCGGCTGCAAAAGGATCTATGAAATGCGTATGAACGAGCGTAAGTTTTTTGCTTATGTACAGTGTCCTTTTTGAAACGTTACGAGTACAGTCACATCTCCTTCAGAATTCGGTCAGCGGTTCACTGAACATAGTAGTCGGGATCGGTTCCGCGTTTATGCTCCGATGATCGCCGTCTCGCGATGATCGTCCCCTGCCTTCATCGCGTTCCGTCATTATGCGATCATTCTCTCATTCGCGCGACTTTTCCTCGGTTCGGCTGCGGGGATGTGAACGAAGCTTAAGCCAAAGATTCGCGAGCTTTCCCCACCGATCGGCCTCGTTCT
The DNA here is from genome assembly GCA_916610235.2 of Lasioglossum morio. NCBI lineage: Eukaryota > Metazoa > Arthropoda > Insecta > Hymenoptera > Halictidae > Lasioglossum > Lasioglossum morio. The sequence continues at coordinate 1,458,235 of OU744324.1, read as the reverse complement.
GCAACGATTTTTTTTTTATTTTTCGATTCGTTCCATTCGTCGCCTGTTAACCGGGGAAGACGAGTCAACTCGTCGTTCCTGATCGCTATTAACAGATTCTAGCAGTGCTTCGCTGTCCTCCATTTTCTTTTTCGTTCGATCGATAATTATTTTACTTCGTCGTTTCGTAGCACCCGTATCAGTGTAAATTGTGCTATATATTTATGTCGACAGTGACAACATTTTGTCTTTGTAAATTTTTACAAAATTAACTCTGTGTATGATCATTTTCCATAGCGCCTCAGAGAAGATATTTTATCGATAGAAAGGCTGTAGAAGTTCATATAAATTGGCATTTCGAAAGAAATATTTATGAGAGTAATATGGAGAAAAAATGAGTAAGTTCAATTTCTCTCGCGTTTTCCTTCGTGGTGCCTCTACTGAGAAATATTCAACCATTTAATCGCTTGCACTTCGAAAAAGAAAATGAGAGACCGAGTTTACCGTCTGTTAATCACTGCTTTTGCATTTCTCTCGAGAACCAGCTACTTAAAATGCAAAAAGGCGTCGAATCGAATCGTTCTACTAAACACAAGGCCTACGATCGTTCTCCACGACCATTAATCACGCCGTTAATCGCAGAGTCACCGTCAAAATCGTACAATTCTATCATCTGTGCGTTCAATAATTCATGCATTTAACTGCATATTAATATCTCTCTCAGCATTGTAGAAACATCAATCGCGTGTTCTCGCAACAAAACGATCGTCGGAACGATTCGACGCGTCTCGGGATAAGCGTTCACGGTATCGAAAATTAATCCGGTTAACAGGACGACGCCTACACGGACGCCTATAAATCCCAGGGTTTCACTTTTAATTATAGTGCGGGATATACGGCGAGCAGAAGAAAAGACAGTGAGAGACCAGGATTCCTGGCGAACAGCTGGTTCAGCCAGCAGAAAATCCGCCGGTGTCCTTTCATCAGCGTTGATCTGAATCGCTTTCGATCGCTGTCACAGTCTAATGGCAGCGGTCGGTGAGCACCCACGGGCCGATCCGGTGAAAAAGCAAGTTTGCGGAATGGTGGAACGTGCGAAAGCTGATCTGGTTTATGGTACGAGTCTGTGTCTCGGTTTTGTCTCTTTCTCTCGTTTGAAAAAATAAATCACTTTGTTACGTTTACTTTCTTTCTCGCGCGCGCTGCTCCTTTCAGCCACTTGCACACATTCAAACACGTCACTGTGCATGCATCAGCAGTATCTGCAAGTCACATATTAATATATAGATTTATACGAAATAAAAATTGTCTCTATCATTTGAAACACATCAGGACCAAATCAGAAATCTTCTTCTTTGTCCAACAATTTTAAGAAAATTACATATCCATCAATTGTTTCTAAGCTTTCGACTGTTTCAAATCTCTGCTATTCATTTTTATATAAATACATCAAATTCGCAGTCTACAATTTCTTTCTTAAACTGTGAATTCAATGTTAATTCGTATCTAAAGATTTGCTGTGTTCGAGTTACATCAAACTTTTTACACTTGTGATAAAAATTCGGTCTTAGGGTTAAGGTTCGTATACGCTGGACCTAATGAAGAACTCAGATTCCTGCGTCGATGCATTGGAATGTGTTCCAACGTGTACAGAGGGCTTTAAGGTGGGATCTCCTTTGCGCGTCTGGACGCAGCGTTTTGTTATCCATACTCCATTCGTCGTAGCTCCCTGCTGTGCCTCTGGACGCACAAGTTTGTGCTCCTATCATGCGATTTGGTATGTCTTTCCTTGTATTTCCCTTGCGTAGAAAACCATCGCCCAATCTCAAACACGTGCGTCGATCGATTTACGATGTGTTCGACGCACACGTTTGCGTTTACATTTTCACTTCGAGACCTCTGTATGTTGCGCCAGACGCAAACGCAAGCGATTTTTGACCCACTGCTTGCGAGGCTTCAGAATACTGTTCGGGACTACTGTTTCGGATCTTGTTCAATTTTGGATATGTTGTGATCTGTAATGATATATAAACGCATTCGAAAGAATTTTTCGAAATCTTAAAAATTATTGGTTTAAGCCCACTGTGTTCTCCGGCTGTCCGAGATTGTAATCGCGGTGTAGCGCTCACTTCAAATAATTTTAATTTCGACGGTTTTTAAATATTGATCTTTTTAAAAAGTGGTCCGTAAAGCGGACACTTGGGGCTGTATGCCCATTTTTTAAATTCTTTAAAAAGTGACCCACTATGAAAACAAAACAAAATCCGAAATTTTACTCCAAAAAGTGTCCGTTTTCGCGTGGAATGACTCTATTGTAAGGGTTTTGCGTCACCCGGTACACGCTTGCTTGAAAGCGGATACGCATGTGTTGGTAAATTGCAACATTTGGGAAGCCACGATTGACAAGAATATTCTATAATATTCCTCGATAGAGGATAATCGATATTGTTTCTTGGTGTAGACACAGTTGTGACGAAGTATGACGAATGGAGTATAAAAGGCGCTGGGATGACAAAACGCTGCGTCCAGACGCGCAAAGGAGATCGCACTTTTAGACAGTGTTCTTTTTCTCTCGTCGTCATCTGCGGTCGCTAAACTATGGACACCACACTACGACGCCCGGGTTCTCGCGTTACACTCGCCGGCCTTGTCTAATAATCTCTACCGGAACCACCTACAGATCTATCGCGACTGTTAATCGGTTGGTTTTCTGGTTCCTCGTCGAAGTATCGCTGGTTCTCTACTACTCGAGAATTCTTCTTGATCGACTGTCACGTTTGCACCTACGAACTCGATGAAATGCTTTTCGTCCACCCTGATCTGACCTCGATTCGTTCTCCTTGGCATTACACAGTCTTCTTCGTGAGAAACAAATTGAGTTAACTGTAAAGTGTCTTGATGACGTTTCAAGGCATCAAGACAGGACAACAAATTTGCTCTTGTCGAATTAAGATTTGGAGATCTTAACGTTTGGATAAAACAATTCCTATACATGATCGTCGCATTAAAAATTCAATTGAACGCGTAACTTTTCGCCTTAACATTTTTCAAGGGGCGAGCGAAATCAGATTAGGATGGACGAGTCGATGATCGAATTCGTGGTAAAAGAAGCGTCGGCTTCACTATCTCGCGGTCTACGATTACAGGATCGGTGAAGCAGCAAAAGCCGCTGAAGCGGCGCACAGCGGAAGCGTTTAGTCATTTTTCTGACAAAATGGCAGAGCGTTTGATAAAACCGAAGATCGTGCCATGAACAATGTTTCTTTAACTGACACATGCCACAGAACTTGTTCCTCCCTATTTTTCCCCAATATCGTACAATATCTCAGCTCCATTTTAAAACAAGATTCACTGCTTCATCTCAATCCTGTCAATAGTTCCGCAATTTCGTCCGAAAACGCATCCACCACGCGTCGCGGAGACACGAACGCTCGGTCACGCGCGGTCGCGCTCGAGGAAAACCTGCAAACCGATTTTCCCCGCGTGCTCGGGAAAAGGCAAACGCGTCGCATTCGTCGGAGAAAGGTGGCGACCGATCGTACACATGATTCGCGCATAGAAATCGGCATCGTTCTCCACCTGGTTCGCCGTGTTTTATTCGGATCGGTTTAATTTGCGCGATGTGCGCACGGACGCGAGACGCTTTCATCTTTCCGAGGCGAATCCCATTATCCGCGGATCATTTTCGCTTTTCGCGCCAGGGTAATTCAAGGAGGTTTTTGCTAATTGGTGCACACTGTATCAATCGTTTGTATTTTTTTCTTATTTTTCGAGACAGAGGGAGAGAGAGAGATAGAGAGAGAGAGAGAGTGAGAGAGAGAAAGAGAGAGAGAGAGAATTGGAAAGCGACCGATCGAGAGCGAACGCTTTTACGCTTCTGGTCGATAACGTCCGCTGGGCAGGGATTAACTTTGTGTGGAAAAATATCTACCGGCGAATTATCTACTTTTTTACTATTCACCTTATCTTCGATAGGATTACTCGGGCCAGCGACCGTGCGAACTATCTACGAAACCTTTCTGATATTCCGGGTAATGGTTTATGTTTGGCAGTTTTTTCGAGTCCCTCTGCTGTCTTCTTTGCGAACCGAGTCGGTGCAACAGTAGCCGAAAAATTCACTGTTCCTCGCATTTCACGTATTTGTTATACAACATGTAGATCTGTATTCATCTCTCATTCTTCGTACGCTCTTTTAAAACGATTATACAACAGACTTTCTGCCGAAGTTTCACTCGTTTTCACTTTAAATCAACGAACGGTGTTTTCTTCATAATTCAATATCTTAAACGTCCGAAATTATAATTTCAAATGGCTCGTTGTGTATAGCGCGTGAATGTCAATATATCATTTCGTAGAATGCTTTGATGCCGATTTAATGGTAACTATACATCTTTATAGTGTTCCGACTAATTTTGGAAAGTTTAGTTTATCTTAATAAACTACTGTTTAACTCCAGATACTAGAAAATTAATTCATATTCGTGTCTTTATAAAGATCTTTAGTTCAATCACAAACGGTAATACAAATTTCGTGATAAATCGATCAAGATACAGGAAAGTGTCGGAATGTAAGATCATTCGAACGGACCTTGAACTTTGCCAATGGCTGGATCAATTTCTTAGTAATCAGCACTTAAATTTTGAACAATTAATTTCGTCCGGGATTGGTCGACCAACTCGATTCGCAGAACAAGTAAATTTGCGTCCAAAGAGCGTGTCTCGCGTTCCACGTTCGCTGACCGATCGGAAATTCGGATGAACCATTCCACTACAGAACCCTCGATCAATCGCGGCGCTTTTCCAAGGATTAATTTCTCGTTGAAAGCGGTAAGGCATTGTCGGATATGTCAGCTGAGATCTTCGAATCGCTCCATTGATTGCGGTACATCGAATGCTTTACAAAAATATCATCTCGCTTTTCTTTTCTCGCGCCCCGGCAGCTCTTTCGTTCCTTTGTCGCTCGTTTCCGGGGCTGCGAGCTCGGTCCTGGATGCTTCGTTTTATTATTTCTCGTTTTTCTTATTTTAGAAAAATTCGCTTCGAAAACAGGAGGAAATACTATAGCACGAGGTATATTTTTTCAGCCGGAAAGCAGCTAAACGTTGATTCTTCGCTTCACTCGACTTCGCTCGCTTTTCGATCCGTTTTTTTTTTGTTTCATTTCTATTCGAGTGCCGCGACGTTGTTTCGTAGAAAACAATCGCGACATCGAAACGCTTTTCGTGTCTTTCCGGATAGCTTGTGGTTCTCTTTTCTGCGTCTTCTTCGGGTCAGTTCGTCTCGTTCTCTTCCCCTCGAGCGTTGAAATCTGTTTGCTCTTCGAATTTGCACGCCGCTTTCGCGACTCGCTCCTCGTTTTGTCGAAATGCCAGGCTACTGCGTTTCTTCTAGTTTGCACTGCTGGTTCTCGGTTTTTTTTTTTTTTTTTGGCACATTTACCAGAACGTGTTCTCGCGATGGCACACACCAACGACCAGAAAATTCGGTTCTTGTCGGGATGAGCTTTCGATTGAGTTGCGACAAGCACGACCACGAAGAACGTACTCAAATTTTCGAAACAGAGATTCTTAGAAAACCTGCGAATTTTGATTTCTGATTTTTACTGATTGTTCTGGTGGTTGCAAGGATTGTTTTCGATACCGTCGTCCTTGCCGCAAGCTGATGGAACGGAAAATTATCTCGTCGAGTCTCGATTGATGATCGTTTATTGAGAATTATGTGTCTAGATTGTGAAGTGTAAAATGTTAATATCGGTAGAGAATATATCACAAATTTAACGTGAGTGGAATCTTAACAAAATAACACGTTCTTCTCGAGTCACGTGATTTTGCCTCGCTCGATTAAGTACCGTTCGCTACTCTATTGATTCGTGTGTCGCATTGCAAACCGAGTCAACAGATTTCACTCTCGATAATTCTCAAATTTAATTCTTTCTGAGCGCAATGGAAACGCGTTTCCAACGATTTAATACTGCGAAAAGAAATTGATTCCTCCATTACCAAGGTGTTGTTAAAAGTATCAATCTTACACTACACTGTGGATTTCAAGTATTTTCAGTAAATATGTGGGGTCAACCTTTGAGTAAACCAAATTCTTACAAAATGTATCGATTTCTTCCTTAATCAGGATGTTTCACCTAAAACGACTAGCTTTAGGCAGCGATTCTACTGAAAGAGGAATTTTTCAATAATCATCGTTTTTTACAGTTCTTCTCAAAGATTCATCTATGATTTTTTATTTACAGATATACATATTATTTCGTCTCCTGTATACTATAGCTATTATTATAGTGCTTTCATCCAAGTATTATTGTTTAATAGCACGACCTTCGAATGACCATGGGGTCCATGATCTATAATATAATTTTGAATTCGTATGGAACTTGTTTGAACGAAATGTTAGGTTCCAAAAAACATTTCTTCTACTGGTACACACCCCCTAAGTAAACACCCCCGTTTGAAGCGAAACATCTTCAACAAAATGATTATCAGAAGAAATCGGTTTTTATCTGATTTGATTTTTGTTGTTCGTTTTGGTTTTGCAGTTGTTAACTCGGTTTCCACTGTGCAAGCACAATATCCGGTATAATTATCATCCGACGTAGCTCAAGTAAATCGCAGATAGAATCGATCGAAGGTGACAATGGCTAGAATTTTTGAATCGCTGGTGCCTCTCATCCGATCGTTCCTTGTTTCCTAACTCCAATCGACTCGCCATCATCCGATTCGGCTGGTTTTTCCCATTTTTTCGTTTTACACATACGCGACAATTCTACTGAAGCTTTGCACGGTTTGTTTATGTTTTTAAAATTTTTTTCGTATATTTTTAAAAGCGAGACGATCACGGACGATCGGTGTTCGAAAAGATGGCGCGGGGATCGCGTTATTTTTTTTTTTGGTTGGACTTAGTCGCGTGAAAAATTACATAGAAACTGGTATAACAGGTAGATAGATAGATAGATAGAGAGAGAGATAGAGAGAGAGAGAGAGAGAGAGAGATACATTAAACAAGACAAGTGTGTCAATCGTGACTATCACAACAACGATTCTACGTTTACTCACCAATAAACCACTACTGCTCGTGTAAATTACAATTATCCGCGAGAACGATTACGTTTACGAACGTCTTCTAATAAGCCGGCACTTCGGGAAAACGATCATCTACGCTCTAAAACAAAGATAACAACGAATCTGCGACTTCGAAACTCTAAATTCAAATGAAACCACGCAATTTACTCGATCACTACCACATTGAACTTCTCGATCTCAATGAGAACTTATCCTAGGAGCTGAAACGTGGCTCGCGTGAAATCAAAATCGTGCGCGTTCCAAACTTTTAAACCGAGTCGTTCGATCATGCTACGGTCGCGAAATTCGAGGCCCGAAATCATACTAATTAGAGATCTATAATTCATGTGAATGCACGTATAAGAAAATTAGTTGAAACATCATTTTTGATAATAAAAATTTATTCGAGACACTGCCTGTCATGATGCAAAAGGAATAATACATTCACTGTGCGTGGTAAAAATCGACTTGTTCAAAATGTGAGTACTGTAGTCCTTTTGTATTGATACAGACAATTCATCGAGTAAATTTTATCAATAACAGACGTTTTCATTTATTCTCGTACGAACAACCTCGAATGGAACCATGCTAAAGTTTATACGAATTAAAAAGTACACGCGTATTCAGATACTTTTTTCAAATTATACGTGTACGTGAAACACACGCGGGTTTTTTTTAAACACATTAAAAACGAAGATTTCTAACAAATAATTCTTGTATAGAATCTCGTTTGATTTACGTAGATTTCGAGCTTCGCTTCCGTGGATCACGATCACGTGACGTCTCTCTTCAAAAAATGAATCGCCGCGACTCACGGTTGATCCACTTTTCTGCAAACAAACGATTATCCAAGACCATGAACAAGGTTTCACACTTTCTCGAGCGGTTCCCACGGAATCCTCTCGTTTTTCAACCGCCCACGCTCCCGCGATCGTCCGCGATCCCTCGAGGGCTTGAACACCGAATGATCAGGCCCGACACTAAGTACGCGATCTCTATGTTTAGGTAACATTTTGAAAATATTCGCACATTTATAGAATTTTTTTTCCGTTTTTCTTTTCGCCAGGCTGCCGGCCACGCACCGGTTGAACTCGCCAAACTCCTCCTCGGCGAACCGGAAGCGCCGGAATTCTGCGTGCCCGACCGCCATCCGGTAGGTACAAGTTGCAATTCCACTACGATAGTCAATAATATAATCATATAATATATATGTATGTATAATATACTTTGTTAAGCCTCAACAATTCCCATAATAAGTCTGTATTAGTCGCGGGCTCGGATCGGGCTCGGGACTTTCGTCGATCGCGCTGTCGATCTTCTTGATATTGTGCTGACATTCTTGGACTATTCATAGTGAAACTCATAGTCGGAACATTTTAAAAAATCTTCGGGAATGACGTAGATAAATATTCGAACCCTTACTACATTCAATTGAACTTGTACTGAATATAGGAAAACACATTGCTGCTATATTATTTATAACGAAACGAGAAATTTTTTATGAATAGAACGTAATATCTCGATGTTACATTGCATGACAATTGCTATCGTAATGTCTATAAATTGATATAATTTCCTTATTTCCTTCTCCATTCGCTTAAGTCTCTTAGATATTGAATTATCTGAATTATCCATATCAATATCGTCTAATAATATTAAGAAGACGACAAATAATATTCCGCAAAGAAAAGAAAATACGTGCGTGACTTTTGGCACAAAATAAAAGAATGATGGATTTGAACATAGCGCCACGGACCATGGTTTCCTTTCTTTTTTTCCATCTGTAAACACTGTGGCGATACTGGCGTAAAGTAGAGGTACTACGAGTTGATCAAAGGAGGAGGCGCTTCATACAATTACGATAGAACTTCGCTTAGGTAAGTTCGTTTAATCGTTCAATTGATATTGACATATTCATTCGATTTCTTTAATAATTTTGACGAACACAGTACATCGTTTCCTTTATCAATTCTCCTTCTTCCCTAATCAATCTCTTCAACAACTCTAATTAAATTGAGCAGAATATTTTTAACTTCTAAGTTTTTCCTGAAATTCAATGTACCCATACCGCGGTAAACACACAAACCAAAGTAAAAGACCCGCTCAATCAGGCAATCGACATCCCCCAGCGAGCAATCGACGAAAGTCCGTGCCAGCATCATTGGCCAGTGTCTTCGATAACGCATTAGTCAACAGTGAATTATCCGTGTTTCGTGCAGCCTCGGCATGATCGACGCTCGATCACGCCGACAGCCGCCTTTGAACTTAGGTGTTCGTTTCTGTTCGTGTCCGTGTTAGCTTCGAGCTGAGAGTGTCCTGTGGGACTCGTCGCATCTGTAAACGCCTCTTATCAATCATCCGAATAAAATCTCACGAGTCCCACATCGGTTATCTGGACTGCTAGAATCCATCCTGGATCGAGGATCTCCCTTACGATTAGTAGTATATCATAATTACTATACAGAAAACAATCCCTAATATTTTGGCACAGTCAACTTCCATCCGCCTGCGAGTCAAGCTCCTCACACGTTAAAGTGTCTATCAACTTGAGTCCCTCATGGAGACCAATCCCCTCTAACATCCTCGCTTCTACATCGTCTCTGAAACTCATCCGCGTCGCGTCCTCGAAGATCGGCTAGCACGGTAGTCTTGTTCGAACCGTTAGCCTACTCTCTAGCAAACGAGGACAGCAACGATCCTACAATGATCGTCCTACCAGCCTCCATCACCGCTAATGTCCTCCACTTCTCGTCTTCTTGTTCGATGGTTCCCACCATCCAGGGCCAGGTTCGATTAGCACCTAACCGAGAGCTCGAACGTCATTTACAGCACAAGGGGAGAAGATGAAGAGCAGGCACGTCGAACCTCTTTCCTTTTCTTGCTCCTTGAAGTTCCCGAACGTGCCCGAGACCTGTTCACTACGGTGTCTTCACGTTTTTCCGAGATGGTGTCCTCGCGTTTAATCCTCGCGATCTCTTCGCATTTCTTCCGAGTCTCTTCAGCTTCGCCAGCTTGATCGCGATGCTTCAACGTCTGGGACGATCAGCACGCGTTAACGTTCGAACTCTGGAGGCGTTGGGCTACGGTGGCTCCGGCTCGGAGGTGGGAGATTCCTGCTACGCTTCCAAAAAGATCAGAGCCGTCGGCTTCGGCTCCAGGTTGCTCTTCTTCGCCTCTACCACCAGGAACTCGATCTCGTTACGGTCCCGTCGAGCGAACGATTCCGCGATCAGCCTCGCCACCTCCTGGTGATGCAGACCTGAAACAAATACTCCGTCAAGGCTTCTGCAATTTTTGCTTCGTCGTCAGCGGCTCTCTCGAGCTGCTGGCACGCCTAAGACAACTGGGTTAGGACTCGGTGACTTTCCATCGAGGCTGCGTGGGCCTCCGATGGCCCATTGTTCCTGGTATGACTTGCGGTTTGAATGGGGATCTCTATGAATTTATGGTATGTGTTCCTTAATATGTGAGCCTTCATTATGAGTTTTAGTTAGACTTTATTAATTTTTTATATGAAATGTTGAATTACACTGTCCAACAAGAAAAATATAATGTATTGCTATAGCACATCGCTAGATTCGGGAAAGTCTAGAGAATCTTTCGCTGTAATGAACAATACAATATCTTATATAATAACATCACCATATTTGTTCAAACTCGAAAAATATGTATTTTTTTTCAAACTCAAGTTTCTCAAAAACCGTGCGTGTAGGAGAAAAATTAAGACCAGATTCGGAATCAGCGCGAAAAACTCTATAAGATCCGCCCAACAGTTATATGGAAACATGAAAAAAAAAATTGAAATTTGTTGGACAGTGTTATTTGTTGTTGTTTAAACGGGATTGGTGAGGAAACAAGCCCGATAGAGTTGACGATGGTGTTTCATTTTTGCTGATAACACGGCGAAATTCTCCTTTTTCAAGCATCGAACTTCTAACGACACAGTTCCGAAGTAACAACGTAAAAATTCCAATATTAGTTCTGAAATTACCTTCGACTTTGTGGCCGTCAACTTCTAGAATCAATTGACCGACTTCCAGCCCGCCAGCCTCGTAAGCCGCTCCATTATCCTGTGAACACAACGACTTATCAGCACTCTGCGACTATCAACACGGCCACGTCGACATGGCTTGTAGCAGCTATTAATATTAGTAAACATGACGATGTAACGAACTTCTTCAGCGCAATCTATGCCCAGCTTTTCGATCTTTACTCACATGTATGTTGATGATCCTGGGCAGTGGATGTTTGGTGTTAGCACCGCCCTCGATGGCAATGCCCAGAGTGGACTTGGTCTTCTTGACGGTGATCCTCAGGTTCCCTTGATGATCGGGCACCACCAGGGCGCCGTCTTCCTCTCTTCTCTCGGACATCTCGCTCCTGGTCAGCCTTTGAGCGCTATGGTGTCTTCTTGGTGGTCCACCAGCACCACCGGCCCCGGCGGACCCGCCACCGGAGCCACCTTCCTCGAGGAGCTGAGCTTCCTGCATGTCGAAGCTCCGCGAGAGCTTGTGCGCGAGTTCCTGAAACGGGCAAAGCTACGATTCACCGGCAGGAATTGACCGCCTGGTCCGGCTTCCGGTTGACCCTGCAGTCTCGTGACAGCCAACTTCATTCTCAACATTCGTAAACGTCTTTCTCGTCAACAGCATCAAACAGGAAATTTCTCTTGCATCGGTACCAAATTTTTCTATCCCTCTTCAACTTCAGAAGAGTGTACACTAGTGGTGCCGATCATTTTAGAACAATGCAAATTTTCAAGCTCGTGCATAGCTTTCAGATAGATGAATCTTTGAGATCCTGAGAAAATCAAGTCACATTTTCTAGACTCTCTCTCGCAATTTTGAAAGATGTGCGATAAAACGGTATGCAGCAGTGCTATCAGCTTTAGAATAATGCACATTATTCTTCTGATACGAAAATTGCGAAACATTGTTTACTTCATGCATAACTCTTACGGATAGTTGTATCAGTTTTTGATCTTGTACAGAACTTACTCGTTTCTTCTAGCTTTCGTCAATTCGAGAAGATTATATTAATGCAATCAATTGAATAGTGTAAGTGATATGCTTGAAAAAGGTATTAGAAATTCATTCAATACGTGCATAATTATTAGAGTTTATTTAATTAATTTTAGATATTCGCGTAATCGGAAGTTACTGACTTCTTTATACCTTTTCTCGATTTAAAAAATATCGAAGAATCGTGGAAATTATTTCGCTGATGAAAATAAAAGTCAATTGTTAAGTTCATGCAGAGCATTATAGACTTTCAAGTTCAACTTCTTCTTCAAGACTTTGAAAATGTGCAGTAGCGACATGAAAAGAATAAAATTGGATATAACATAAGATACATGCTTTAATTTAAAGAAAAGCATTGGGAAGTTAAAATCATCGAGTTCTATTTGAAAGATTTCTTAATATCGTTTATATTTCTGACTGAAGGATTCCATAAGTGACATTCCTCTTTCTGGTACGGAATTGAGATCTCTAAAGTATTCGAATAGATTTTAAGTAATTTCGGAGTCTCGATGGCTGTCACGCAGCCTGTCAAAGTCACATCCGGCACGCTCGCGAACGATGGCAGCACACAAGAGCTAAAAAGGCTGATGCTGACGAGTTCGTGTGCACGCTGTAGTCGAAGAGAGTCCTAGTAGTCTGCAAAGTTGCTTGCGAGATGAGTTTCAAGCTTGTGTCACAGTATAAACGAGAGAATACTACCTACAATTATCAAAACATCTCAGCATATATCAATCCCTTGAATTTATTGAAAAACCAAATCAATCAAAGTACTCTCGCATTTCTCAATTAGAAAAATAAGTGCATTAAGTTATTTTACAAAATGTAGGATGATTCGAAATTAATTGTTTCCGAAGTGCAACTTGAACCATTTCATTTTAAAGTGCGCAATGCACTGACCGATGAAGTGGCATTAATGTAGAATCATCCTGTGCAATTCTGACCAGAAAATTGAATTCTCAATGACAATTTTGTTTTTCGTTCCAGTAATTCACAAGGTTAATAGGTGAAATTAATAATGTCCAACTTGGTTCGTCTACCGGCTTCACTTCTCCACAACGGTGCACATCACCCGGAACCTATATGCAATCGTACATAACATCGTGTTGAAACGTAAGTCATGACAGTACATATCGATATAGGTCACAAGAGTAAGATTAAAAAATTAAGTCATGCTTGCTGATAGGCTGGTAGCAGTTGGGTGTTGGTGGTGCTCGGACAGAGTGGTGGTGGTGGTGGTGGTGGTGGTGGTGGTGGTGGTGGTGGTGGTGGTAGTGGCAGTGGTAGTGGTGTTTTTGTCGCGCAATTATTCGGTTAGCCTAACATTTTAACTGACCTGTAACTGCACGATTGATTTTAACAATGCATATAGACGACCGGCATGGCAAATGTCATTCGTGTGTGGAACAGAAAGTCATGAGATGATGGGAAGAAAGTGTTGAACGAAGACAATCTCCAAAAATTACTAAAACATTCTTCTGTAAAAAATGAAATTCGGAATTTATTTTCACAAAATTGCTCAAGTTCTGCTTCGAAGCTCTTTGGAGTGTTATGCACCATAAACGTGACCAATATAAATTACAAAGTGACATAGTATTTAGCACACGTACACATTTCCGATTTATCGAGGAATTTATCGACTCGGTCTTTTAAAAATTTATTTAGAAAAGGGGAGCTCGTCTGAAGTCCGCGGTGCTCGTTAAGAAAATTCTTAAATCGAATACCTCCACGCACAGACCAAGCATTAATTTTCTTCCGCAAGTAAAACAGCCGAACTTTTACCACAACTTTAAGCAGTTCGTTAGAACGAACGCCTCTGTGCATATCAAATTTCCACCGGTCTCTTCTTTTTCTCTTCCCCTTGCATCTCCGTGCAAGAATTCATTTTAATAATTCCGATAAAAATAAAATTTCTCAAAGTTGAGTCGGGTCTTCGTTGAACATCTCCGCCGAATATTAAATAACCTCGAACTAGTCTTCGCGAAAATTCGGTATAAATTCACTCGCTGTTCTAGAAGAATTACATAGATGCTCGTCGAATTGGTTTCGATCATCGGAATCATAGCTCACGGTCGGCGAACATGAAAATCGAGTCGCTCCTCGCGGAGAAACGTGAACCACGAATGGAGAAAGTGTTTCGCGTACGCGAGACACGCAAATCCACGCAGAATTTCTCTTCCTACAATTCTGCCTTCCTGTAGTCGCCGAAATCATTTCCGAATCGCCTCGATCCGCGAAACGAAGCGCGGAAATGACGGACGAAATGATCGACACAAAGAAATTTTTCATATTTCGTTGCTTGATCCTCAAAATTATTTTATAATATTAGTCTTTAAATATTTCTGAAATTAATTTCTGAGCCTGAAAGGAAGACTCTACTTCATTTGGACGAGATTCATTAATTTATAATGATGCTTTTTGAAGTGTTCAAAAAGAAAATCGTAAATTAAGAGAGTTGCAAATAAAATGTCTACTTTAAAGACTGTTGTCTTGAACAAATTGTATTAAATGTTGTCTTAAACTGTAGTGTCGAAGTCTTAATTATTGTAAAGTAAAATGATTCGTCTCCAGAGATTTTAAGTATCGAATTTAATCAAGTCTCTTTCTAAAAAAAAAAAAACAAATGAACTTTAGATTCGCAGTTCGATTGAAACAAACAGTACAAAACAGGCTCTCGCGAACAAGGATCGGAAACATTTCCTGCGTACTCACCGGCCGATTGAATCCGGATAATTTCTCCGTTTCGTTTTATAAAAGAGTGTGTGTACCGCGAAAAAACAGGTTCCCCGGTTAACGAATAAATTATTATCCTCGGCTGTGTTTACTGCGAATCGTTCGAACAAGCTTTCCCATCTCCACTAAAAGGAAAAGAGAAAGAGAGAGAGAGAGAGAGCAGAACGGGAACAGTTTGAATTCCCAGCTCTGCCCGAATGCGATGAGAAACAAAAGGGAACCGGGCGCGTCGCGTCGCGTCGGTAAAGGAAAAAGAAATTAATTCGAGCGATGCGATGATCGATCGGAATCGCGGCGATTAATTGCGCCTCGATGCAAAACGCGGGGCCGCTCAATTACCGAGGCCCATCAGGAAATCGTTGCTTTACAGATTTTCCGGGTGTCCCCTCCCGCCAGGGTTTCCTTGTTCGGTGAAAACCACTGTGTCTCGGACTTTCTCTGCTGATTTACCGTCATCGATAGCGCGATTCCATTAGTCTAGCGACTTTCTTCGCTTGTTCCTTCTTCGGGGCACACTACTACGATTGGTCACTACGCGGGAAGATCTACGGACTCGGAAGATCGGATTCTTGCTTCTCTAATGTGGATCTAAGGCCTGGTACGCACGAACTTCCGCCTGTGCACCGGTAACCCTTTAATGAAGAATTTTCGCTTGGATGAAATTATAAATTGTACTTTAATTGAGAGTCCGGAAAAGTTCTATGAAAATTGTAGTTTAATTTTTGGAAAATAGTTCAACGAAAATTGTACTTTAGTTGAGTGTACTGAAAGTATATTCCGAAAATAAAATTGAATGATTAAAGGTGCATACTAAAAAATATTGTGTGCGATTGGAAATCATCAGATAATATTTTCATTTCCCCTGAGTGAGTTTGTTAACTGTTTTGGAAGTTCGTGCGATCAACATGGCGTCGTTGACAAGCTACGTCTACCGACTATGTCAACTGTGATGTCGGCCTAATGTCTCTCTACTCGTTTAGGCGAGCCAAGTTTTACTTTCGACAGCATCTACGCGGATCCTGTATCTTTTCTCGCTACACTCCTTCCCCCTACCCCCCCCCCCAATTCTATTTCCCCTTCATTTTCAATGTGAGTAAAGTGATCGTGCATGCCAAGACATCTATGTAAATATACTTTGATATATGGACACGTGTGTACATATAATTATACGGCAGCTTGCGAGAAGCGTCCCGCTATAATTATACATATCGTGTACAGTAGTCGTGCTTGAATATAATAAGGACAAATCGAAAGTAGCATGTGCAAGACATCTAAGAAAAAACACGTACACACCTATCGCTATTTCGACTAAGTTCGCTAGCTCTAAGAGCAAAAAGGAAAATTGATCTTGGTGGAGACAGATAAAATAGACAGAGAAAATGTGAGTGAACAAAGTGAGATAGGGAGACAGATTGAGAGATAGAGAGAGAGAGAGAAAGAGAGGAAAAGAAAGACAGAGATCTAATTGGGAGAACTTCATGCCGAAGGGGATGATCTTATCCGATGGCTTGAATCGTGACTGGATAATGGTTTGATAATTGTTGACCTTCAAACAGGCCTGAAGATCTGTTTATTGGTTACCCATCACGCACTCTGGCAGGGAGTTTCCTTATTTGTTTAACGAGACTGTGCAAAAATTCCATTAGAAATTAAGGGATAATTGCCAATCGAAGGTACAAAAAGATACGAGGATCAAATTGCAGACTCTGAAAATTTTACAAGATTTTGAATATTGCTTTCTTTTGGGGAGAACTTTCGTTTTGCCAGGGTGAACGTGAATACAAGGAAGATTGAGATTGTTGAGTCGCGCAACTCTGCAGGAAGCGTCCCTTTCATCTGCCAGAAACTAAAATCATCATTAGAGACATTTATCATCTAACTATCTGTACTACTCTCTAGTTAACGAACCTTCTGATAGGGAATGTCTAGATTCTATATGTTGTCTATCTAAGTTTGCTATTTACTATTGTTCAGGCTATCGTTGGATCTAGGGGATGAGACTAACGATGAGTAAAGGTAAGTCTAGACTGTCGACATCCCTTGAACACCCCTTTATTCCAGTCTGTATTAATAAAATTATTTAGTCGCGATTTAAAATGATCGAGAATACTCGAGAGGATATTTAAAAAATATTAGAGTTAATGCAATTCTTTATATTGTACCAAGGAAATATAGTAGAATAAACAGCAACCTAATTTTTGTAGAAAAAATATATATATAAAGTATAAGCAAAACAAAATTATTTGCAAACTTTCCCCCGCGCGAAACATCCTTATCGAAAACTACCCTCGCTGTCTTCTTCCCTCCCTATCCTCAAGCCAAAAAACAGTGATGGAAAGTAATTGTCTCTCTTGCGAGGGTTTCGACGCTTCAATTGTTTGCTTCGAGTCGTGAAAAAGACTCGAGGATCAAGGAAAAAAATGATTGAGAGTCCTGAAAACAAAATATCGAACCTTTCACACGGTTCGTTTTAAAATTTCAATATAATTTCTATTTGAGTCCTATCAAAATGTATACTGTAAACTAGCTCGTAAAACAAAATTCCGAATCGATGTATATAATTTTTCATTATCCATGAAAAGAACCAAAAAAATATGTAAAATTGACGAATTGAAAAATTCTAAAAAAAAAATTATTCAATTCTCAAGCTCGAAAATCGTTTCTATCAGTCCGAGGAAGAAACGAAAACCCTTCTAATTGGTGAAAATAAATTTTCAAGAATCCTCGAGCAGATGTTCACGCTGAAATCAGTTGAAAGCGTCGCGACGCCGTCAAGGGAGTACCGGAGCGACGTGGAACAGCTTGACAAAAGAAAAGATGAGAGGAAGTCGAGACAGAAGAACGAAAGAAAAAAAGAAAACGAAAAAAGAAGAAGAAGAAGAAGTAGAAGAAGAAGAAGAAATATCTGTGCGTGGGTAGATCTGTGTGTTGTGGTTCGTTTGATTAGAAAACTTACGAGGGGCCTGGCGCCCCAGTACCAGGATTTGACACGTTGCGTCAGCCCACCGAGCAAATGGGACCTCCAACCACCGAAACCTCCACCACCTCCACCTTCCGAGCTCCTTTCCTCCCTTCCTTCGTCCTCATCCTCCTCCATATCGCGATCCCTTTCCGTTCCGCCTCCGCGTCTCCCGTTACCGATCATCTCGGCGTCGCTACCATCGCAACCACCGTCGCTCTCCTGCGTCGCGACGCCGGGAGAAAAAATTCGTAAGCCTCGTGTGTTAGCCGACAAAGCTCTCGTGCAATGCTACGCTTTCACCCGCCATTCAAATTCTATTCTTTTTTTTTTTGCAACGGAAAAAATTGTTTCTCGCGAGAGTGCTCTTTCAACCCCCAAGGTTCAACGATTTGGTCTTTTTCTTTCAATGGGTGCTTTGGAGATGCTCTTGAGGATATTTTTTAATATCAAGGAATTTGCAAGGTTGGAGGGGTGATACATAGAAGGAACGTGATGGATAGGTTTGATTCACTTGTTTATATGTACTCTTGATATTGAATTCCCTCTTATTGGTTTCCCTACAACATGGTAATCGATAGTTTGTATGTTGTATAATTTTTCTGATTTAATTGTGTACTTTTCATTGCAATTTCAATGTTATAGTGTAGTAGGTTCTCTTCATAATCGTACCGCCATTTGTGGAATACTTGTCGAATTTATTGAAGAACTCTAAAATATTCGAGGATCGCGCAGTCCAAAGCTGAAGGGTTAAAAAATAGGGAAACGTTAATTCGCATAAAGACCTACAGTGTTGCGATGCGTATGATTACAATAAAACATCGCCGGGTAATAATATACAAATACTCTACAATAATTCCCCAGGCCCAAGACAGCCGAGATAGAAGGAACAGATTGCGGCGGGCAATTCCGCGCGAAAAGAATCCGCAGGAATCGCGATTTTTGGCGAAAGTACAATCTTCCCACATCTCCGTTATCCGAGTATACTCGCCGCTATTAATTCCCCGAGCGTGGACGATTGATTTATATCGTAATTGCGGCGGGATAGAGTTTCACGAGGTGGCGAGAAAAGTGTCCGTAGTCCCGGGACAACCGTGACGTGGTAATCATCATTATCGCGTCACCATCGCGTAACTCGAACAAGCCTTTCCCATCGGATATATACCTTCTCTGGACAAACCACCAGCACGTCCGTGAAACAAACCAAAGCAAAAATCCAGTTACAACACGAAGAATCAACGAGATTACAGGGAAATCCGTGCGCGATCGTAATCATAAATGATTTTTCAATCGATCGACGGTTCGCCGTTGATTGCATACAATCGACGCATTGTCGATTCTTTCCCGTGCTTTCTTTCCATTTCTTCTCGCCGAACGGATTGTCAGCGTAAATCGAAGCGCCGAGTAAAAAGCGCCCGAGGCGGCCTCGAGGTTTCCTCGAAACGGTTTGCAGGATAATTGAAGGGAGAGATGATCACAGTCGACAGAGAAAATGATTCCTGATTGATATTCATCATCCAGGTACCTGGTTACTTCCCCTGGGTTGTGTACTTTGCCAGTTCTCGTTCCGAGTAGTCGATTTTCCTCGTTTCTTGCGGAATCGTATCAAGGCTGAACGGTTTTAAGTTACTTCAATTGCCAGTGGTCTGGTAATTATTTGTGTGGGTAATGTGGGCCACACAGGTTGTACAAAATAACAGAAGTAAAATATTTAATCCTCTCCTTGGTTTGGTATCGATTTTGAAGCTTCCATGCCGACGGTGCTGCTAGACCACGCGTTCAAATCACCGGGTCCAATTAATATTCATCTCACATAAATAAAATTTAGACGAATTCAAAATTTCTGGGATATTATCTACAATTTTTTAGCCGAGGGATATCAAATTTTCAGACCTTTTAGTTCAGTGGATTTTGCAGGAGAAATCATTATCTGAGGAGTTTAACCCTTTGCGGTCGGAGCTATTTTAACTCGAAAATAAAACGTTTCTTCCTCGCTACAATATTTCCATTCTCTATGATTTTTTAAATTTGATAAATATGAAATTGATATAATACCTCATACAATACTTAAATGTGTAGTAATTGGTTAGATACTGACATATCTGATAGTGTAAACAATTATTTAAATAATAGTACAGCAATTTTTAGTGGCGCCGCGCCGCAGAGGCGCCAGTCGACCGCTAAGGGTTAAGACATCGCTCCTTCCTCACGCGTTGAAAACACCAAGCGTAAATATTTATTGTCCACACATACAACTTCCGAATTTTGCAAATTATACAATTACCGCAGAAGAAATCGTTTCCCGAAAGCAACTAGTTAAACACTACCGCAGCGTTGAAACAAGTTTAATTGCGATACTGTCGGAGCAAAATCACTTTAGTTCGATTGATTCGGATTCCTTTCGCCTCGAGTACGTTTCAATCGTCAATTAACCGATCCAAGGAGAAAACTCGTATTGTCGATTGAACGTCGTCGTCGTTGTCGTCGGCGACGGGCGTCGAGCCAGCTATTGCTGCTCTAACGTCTAACGGGACGCGATTTTATTCGGTCGCGATTGTCTCGAGTAATTGGGGCACGTGCTGGTAATGAACGATCTCTTGTGAGATCTAGCCACACCACTCCACGGACGTTTTGCACGCGGTCAATGGAAAACCAAACACGCGCGTTTCACTTTGCGGGGCCCGTTCGCCTTGCGATACTTTGTTTTCTCTCTTCGCGCTCGATTTCTATCGCATTTAGAATTTGCTTCTTCGATCCTCCACGCTCGGCCGTATCGTCTTTCGTTCTATCTTGGTCACACAAATGTTTCCGAGAACTTGTTTCGACGAAAAAGACAATGTTCGGAACAAAAAACTCATTTCAAAAGGATCCCCGAATATTTAAACCCGGCTATTAATATTCCGACGCTGTCTAGCCTTGAACGATTCGAAACCTGATCTGGTAGCCATTGGACTGCGAATGTTTGGCCATTTGTGGTCTGCGAATATTATTAATGATTGGTATGAATGTTTAGACTGCAGATCGTTATGCAAAATGAAGTAGAGAATATCATTTTATTGAACTCCAGGCTGTCGTAATTAATGTGGAATATAAAGAATCTAGTTAATGCAGCAGCCTATTAGATTATTAATTAAAATAAAATCCCTACGACAGTCGTTATGCGGATAATCTCTTCCACTAACAATAAAGGAAGATTGCGTGTGTCCCCAGTTGCCGTAAGCAAGAATGCTGAAAATTTCCGTGGTTTTCGAGCAGTATGGATATCGAGGGGCCAATTAGCGGGCCTGTGCTCCCGCGGAATCGTAACAGGTGTCCGTAATTAGCCTTCGCGAGAAGAGCGCGTGAACTGCGACGGGTTTCGCGGAAAATCTTCGCGCGGACAGAGGGCAATTAGTGGATGGCGATTAATCGCAATTAACAAAGAGAGAAAGAAAGAGAGAGAGAGAGAGAGAGAGAGAGAGAAAGAGGGGAGAACCGGTGTGGATCGGTGACCGTTTCTCTGGATCGTTACGCGGAACGGACTGGGACCGTTCGACCGATCACTGAGCTAACGGGACGTAGGAAGCGTAATCCGTCGTGTGAGATCGCGTGAAGCGTAATTCGTGGCCTATACTGTTAGAGAACCCGCGTCGCAATAGGCTTAATTAACGTGGATAATAAATATCGGGCCCGGGTTCCGCGTAATGGCGCGCAGGCGCGTTAATCAATGCTCGCTCCGTGAGTCAGGCGTTTGCGTACGAACGTGAGTCACCGGTTTGTTTATACAGAGAGGTGAAAAGGAACTGTGTGATTTGCACACGAACTGGAAATTGTGATAAAAATATGCAAGAATATAGTACACAGAATTAGATAGGGGCTACTTGAAGAAAATATGACTATGATAATATCCGTAACATCGTATAACGCGGATCGCACAGAAACCAATCTGACGTTGTCCTCGAGGGGTTCACGCGAATGGGAAATGCACCTAGGATCACTCGAGAACAATCTGAAACACCCCGAACGAGCGTTGCGTCTCGAAAACGAGAGAACCAGAAGCAAAATGAAGGAAATCAACGGGAGCCAGGCAGAAGAGGACGACGACGACGACGACGACGACGACGACGATGAAGAAGAAGATCCTCGCCTCGTGTTTATGACTTAAGTGGCGGAGAATTTATTACGTCGGCCCGTGATTGTCGGCGATCAAGCCCGCGCGAGTATGGCAAAAGAAAGAATGCTTCTCGCAGAACCCCGGCCGGCAAGAAAATTGGAACGAGCCTCTCAGTCTGTTGATCGATTTCTTGAACGGCGGCCAGGTTATCTCTTATCTCCGAACCGGTTCGATCCGCGGATCATCCTTCTATCTAGCGGCTACCTTTAGAGGGTATACCGATGTACCTTTATACGTTCTCTCCTCTCGGCTAACTTCTCCTTCTTTCATTCCGCCGTCCCTTTCGAGATGACTCACTGTGTATGCACAGCCGCAATTAATATCGAAGGACTACGGGGGTCAGCGTCCAAGCCCGCCGCGAGACGGAAAAGGAAAAAATTCACCGGGTAATCTCTCATCGGCTAAAAGCTCGCCCCGTGAATCGATTTAATTGCAGAATCAGTTACCTTTGTCAGCCGATTATGGTTTGATGTTGCCGCTCCCGACCGCGAGAGAACCGCGCCGCGGAATTTATTCCGGCTGGACGTGTTTAATTGAGCATCCGCGGAATGGGAAAAACGCGTTCGATTATCATTCGGCTGCTTACCGTGCGCCCCACCGGGTATCGGCTCCGAAAATAAATATTTCAATCTCATCGTACATTAACACTTACCAGTCGAGGGGTGACTCAGAAATTCGCCATTAAAAAATTGCTGTACCATTGTTCACAATATTGTTTTCATTATTAAATACGCTGGTATCTAATCAATTACTAGGTCACAAGGAATGTTTAATTTTCAAGTTACAATATCTCCGACTGCAAAGGGTTAAAATTGCAACGAAGAACAGGCTCCCAATCTACTTAGAGACAAATTTAATTCAAAACAGAATGGTTTCGGGCCAATTTTCTCCTGAGCAAATATCTGTCTTCGCATCGTCATCAGGCAAGACGCGCGCCTCGAGACTTTCTAGCGGGAAGATCAAAGTATTATTCGAGTTCAGGATGTGTTTGCAGAGGAAATTACCAGTTTCCATCGTGGTTGCGTCAAAAGAGTGTCGTTCCAGTCTGAAAAACGTGACCCTCGTTCAAGGCATCGCTTCGCCCGGCTCGTAATTCAGCAGCAGTCCCAGGTAGATGGTAGAGGCATCAACGGCGATACACAGAGCAGCGGCGGTTACCCACTAACCTTAACCGACTGCGCGAAACAGCGATAATAATGGCGAGCCGATAATAGGTCAGCCGCCGGAGAAAGTTTTCGGCTTGTCCGTCTGTTCCGTTATATACCAGGAAGACCAAAGAAGCGGCCCGAAAAGCGGCACGACGCGACGCCGATGATGCTTTGGCCGACGCCCATCTTCTCACGATGTTTCGAGGATCTGGGTCGATCTAAGTTCCCACGTCCCGAGGGAATTAACGCGGGCAATCTGCTCGCTCTTTTTGCAACGCCTGGAAATGATGGCCACCAGGGTCACCAGTTCTGCTTCGCTTCTGGCCGAATTCGGCCGGGCCACGTAGTGCGAATTCTATCGTAATCCGATCCGTGAAATTTCGTTACCATACTCCGAGGAATTCTTCTCGTTATTCCGAGGAAATTCCTGGGATTATGCAGGGCGAATTCAAATTCATGGGGATTAGTCTCGATGGATAATTATTTAAGATTGTTAGAGGCAACTCTTCTACTTACATCGAGCCACGTCTGGCAAATAACCTGGTCAATTTTTCTAAGTATGTAGAATTTTTTTTTTTTAATTTAATCGACGAGAATTTTGCTAGTCATGCATTTTTGCGCAACTATTTAGGAGAGATCTTCCTCTTTTAATCTAAACGACTTCTTCCTAATAATATTTCCGGCAATTTCCAGACCTGGGTAAAACATATTTCAACTAAGAAATACAAATATTTGCAAATACCATTTCCACACAACTGTTACATATGTTTCATTTGAAGCTAACACTAAATTACTGTTTCAAATGAAACATATGTAACACAGGATATTTGTATTTCTTAGTTGAAATATTTTTTACCCAGGTCTCGCACTTTCATCAAAATGTACGACATGAATTCTTTAAATTATAAAAGTGACATTTTCCTATTTAAATTTTTCAATTAAGTCTTCTAAATATACAGGCTTATGTTCCTCAATTATACAGGATTATGTCCCTCAATCATACAGATCGACGAAGACCGAGTTCTTTCACTTAAATTGAATTTTTCCAATACGTTCCTATAAATCATTCTTGTATGTAATTCATTCTTATGTCATTCGCTTAGGTCAGTCTCCCTTACGCTGACTCTTTAAACTATGCAGAATCGGTGCTTGATTTAGATCAAATTCTTGCAACCATATTGCGAGAATTCTCTGATCGATAAAACAATCGTGTTATAGAGCGGTAGAGCTCGTTTCCCAGCGTAATTTTTTCCAAAATCATTTGGAATGGAGCTACAGATCAGCCCAGTTGCTATAACCTCTGCATACAGGGTGGTCCTTATAAAGTGATCGTAAAATCGTCGGGGTTCGTTGAACCGTTGTGTTGTTGCGTCAAGGTTCGCGCGCAACACACCTACGTGCAAAATATCTCGTAATCCTCGAGTGGACTCGCATTCATGGAATTGATACCTTGATCTAGGCGAGGTTGATATCGATTCCTAATATATCGTTATCGTTCTTTCAACATCGTCGTGGTTGCGTACTTGCTGTGTTGCGATCGCAAAATTCCTTGGACGGCTTTGGTCCAAACGAGTCCGAGACGTTTCCACAGAAATTCCTACACTTGGCATTCAACCATCGCAAACACAAGAAATATACCTAGTTCGTCTAAAAATACAAATTCGGAGTTCAGTAATGATAATAAACGTCAGTTGATGAAGATTCACAATTTATTTCAGCTCTATAAAGCTCCTAATAGAAGCATCAAAGCTCCAATTCGATTCCAACGTTCTGGAAATTGCGGTATAAAAATTAGTATTTACAAGAAGATCGCAGACTGCCGATAACAACCTCGGGAATTCTTCTTTACGACTCATTACTGTTATTATCATCCTCGTTACCACTGATTCACTGAGCATCGTTCCATAATTTACAAACGCTAAACACGTCTCCGCCCAAGCAGAATAAACTCGCTCGGAATCGCTGCTAGAACGATTTCTTTTTCTGCCAAACCGCCCGGATAATTTCCATCCGAATTGCTTCTCGATGGGAATTAAAATAAATTTCGAAGCAGAACCAGAGAGAGAGAGAGAGAGAGAGAGAGAGAGAGAGAAAG
This sequence comes from Lasioglossum morio, assembly GCA_916610235.2. NCBI lineage: Eukaryota > Metazoa > Arthropoda > Insecta > Hymenoptera > Halictidae > Lasioglossum > Lasioglossum morio. The sequence continues at coordinate 1,433,084 of OU744324.1, read as the reverse complement.
AAAGAAAGAAGAGAACCGACCGGCCAATTAACGGGAATATCCTGTCGATCAGAGGACGTAGGAAAATGACTCGGTTCCCCGAAAAACGAGCGGAAAATAGTCGATTCTGTGGAATCGTTCCGTGACTCATCGAGCACGCTTGGGGGAGAGCGACCAACAAGCAAAAAGAATCATAGTTTCTCCCGGTGAGAATCGCGGTGGGTCGACGTCTCCGTGTTTCGCTCATTAACATTCGCGACGACGCAGTATGCGGCGAATCGAGAAGACACACACTCGAAAATCAAATTTCAACTTTCCAGAATTCACTATGACAGATTAAAGCTATGAAATATGAAGAGACATTCGAATTTGAGGTGCGTCACTTGAGATCGAATTAATGGTTTTTGCGAATTTTTTCTTCAGGAAACTATTTCGAAATTTTCTCACTGAAAAATATTCGACAGAAATGTATATAAATAAACATTTATGGTAGCAAAATCTAGACTTCCTCCATTTCATACTTTATCAGCTGATGTTTGACGTCTACTACAGTCTACCGATGACCCAGAGCTCGACAACACCCTGAAGGAACTTGCACAGCGCAGTTCGCAGTCCATCAGCATCAAGCAATGATAATAAAATCACGAGGACGTAATAATTCAGCCCCAATAACTCGGCGACGTCTTCGTGAACAGTTCCCAGCCCTAATTAACCTACTTAAGAAATTCGAGCTTGCTAAAAGCAAACTCCGAAGACCCTGTAAAACGAAACAGCCGTAGCGGCGAAGTTGCCGGAGCGAGAAACCGACGACCATCGGAGTCGAGTCTCCCCTACTGTTAGGTAACTTATGTCCCCGGTTACCTAACGTACCTTGCGCGCACTGCAACAAGGAAAAAAGGCAGCCGGTCGTCTTAACAGTAAACACCGATTTGAATAACGACTCCCCGACGCGACGCGACGCGACGCCGCGTGGCGTCCCCTGCCGGATATTTATTCTGCTAAACATTCATAACCGGGCTGTATTAACGACGCCATCAATCAACACGCCGACAGTCGCAGATTGAAGATCCCGTGCTTTCCGCAAACAGATCGATCCGCGAGTAACGAGCAGCTCGTCGCGCGTTCCACGGGGACAATTCAATTCCGTTCTTTCGAGCTGAATCCTGCCCACAGCTCCCATTCCTTGCGAAAACACTACTGTCCATTGTTCGCGTAAGGGAAATGCAAAGTTCCTTATCGGTCCTTGGAAAATTTGCAAATTTTTCTGGAAATTTATTGACTACTTGCATCAGGTCTAAATAAAATGATTCAGAAAGGATAGAAATGTTTCCATAGTTCCTTATTTTACAATAGTATACAAATGACACAAAAGTGAATAGCTACAGGACCAACCAGGTTTCTAGATACCCTAGGGTCTCATTAGTTCAATCAATGTCTACGAGTTCCAGTTCAAAAACAGCTCTTTACAGAATTAGGTCAATTTACAACGGTTCCACCCCAACAATCTCAAAACTCTAAACCTGATTCCTAAGTTACATTTTAGCTCCTGGATGCTCAGAGGTCCTACCGAGCCGATCAATAGCGTGCAATGATTCCACATGTCTCAAAAACCACTCTTCACAGAACCAGGTTAATTTAAGAAGATCCCACCTCAACGATTTCAAAAGTCCAGGTCGAAATCTGGTACCTAAGTCACTCTCTAGCTCCTAGATGTTTCCTAGTTGAGCTTCGAGAAGCTCCTAGAAGAGCTCTATCGTCTCCATGAATAGTATAGAATGATAACAGCAAGATGACAGGTGAACGCACTCGAAAATGCACTCTCCGTAGAACGAGGTCAATCCGAAAGCCTCTATACCGATTTCAAAGTCAAAACCCGCTAGCCAAGTGATCTCCAGCTTGCATCCGCGCAGGGGTTCCGCCAGCTCAATCAGTGTCTTCGAAATCCATCGAGCGTTGATCACCGGATTCTTCATGCTCGTCTAAGGGCCATCGGTCTCCGTAGCAGGTAACAGTGGTGTCCTCGTAGGAACCGGGCGTAATGTGTACACAGCGCGTCAGACGTCCCGGGTGGCAGCCAGCCACCTCATCATCCCCTTTGTCCGGCGCCGCTCCTGTTATCATCGTTCTCTCGGTGTTCTCCCGCGGAGATCGACGCTTCCACTCGTCGTTTCGCTTACCTACCCGTACACGTAACCCGTACACACATCCCGAGGATCGCTGGACAACCTGGCAACGTTGTAAGACCCATTCTTCCACCTTCTGCCCCTCTCACCTGTTACCTGTCCGCCCCACCAGGTACAACTTGCTACCTTTCTCTCTTTCTCTCTCTCTCTCTCTCTCGCTAGCTTATTCTTTCTCGCTTCGGCATGCTCGTTTCTATCTCTCTTCAGCTCGTCCTCCTGGCCGCGGTTGCACACAGACGATCAGGTAAACGTAAACCGGAGACCTCGCCGCACCGTCACTTCACGCTCGGTTCTTGAATCAGTCGAGGCGACGCCGTCGAGCTGCGTGCCGCTTCCTACTTCGACGCTCGATCGCGACACCACGGTACCGATCCCATAGATCGCTGGATTGCTATCGACTGGATCAACCAGATCGACCCGGGGAACACGGTGCTCGACGCCTTGGCAACCTAACAGGTGAGTCTCCGGGATTTAGGGGACGCTTGCCAGCCTTTTGAGAGCTAGAGGATTTTTTTATGGAGGTCTTTGGGGATTTTGTGAGAGGACTCAGGGATTTTGATGTTAGATTCGTGCTTTCGAGATCTACAGGTTCATGGAGATAGATTTGTTTTCCTCGGAGCTTTTGGTTGATAGAGGATAGACTTGTGTCTTTGTGAGCTAGCATTTGGCAGCGACAGCTTTGTGTTTCCGAGAGCTGGCGTTTAATAGAGTCTGCTATTAGTTATGCAGTTGAGTGCTATCGAATTTTCCTTCCCCCAAGATTATTGTCGAGGGGTGTCACTGATTTAAAATAGTCTGTTTCTGATTTGAAAGTTCGCAGATGAAGCTTCAAAGCTTCGTTGAAGGTCTGTTGAATAAGAGATTGTTGTGGAACAACTGAGAATAGAAAAACAGGAGAGAAAAATTAAATGACAGCTCTGAGAATCTTTTTGCTTGAGAATGTCTCAACAAAGTTGATGTACACATTGTAGGAATTGAATTAGACGCTTTTGTTTGCAATGTATTTTTCCATGTTTTTGACATCTTTTCGCGAGTGAAACTGGAGCAAGGTTAGGAGGTAGTAGACGCTTCTACTTGAGAATCTCTCGAAGTTAAGAGATTTTTATGGAACAACAACATTGGGGACAGTTGTCCACCTTTGTTAGAAGTTGAAGTTATTTTAATATTCTCTTTTATCTTTCACTGTTGTCTTGCATCAGTGCTGGTTGTTGTTAAACATTCCCCAAACCTGTAACTTTCGAATATTATTGATCCTCGATCCATAAACTCTTTAAAAACCGCTGTTTCGAGGATACTCTCAGAAATTTACTATCGCTGGAAACGTAATTGTCAACAGGAAAAGACGAGTCGACTCGTCATACGTGTTTGTTATCGCCATTCAACAGCTTCTCCTTTCCTCCTTTATTTAACCAATCATTTTTTACTCGATCGTTCCATACCGTACACGTTAATACCAGCTATATTATATTTGCGTCAATAGCGATATAACAACTATTACGTCAATCCTGTTTGTCCGGTATAAAACCTTTGATAGTGTTCAGGTTGTATAAAGTCACTCAGGCAACAGGTTCATAAATAGATCTATTAGAGCTTCGTACAAATATACACTATTCAAAACACATTATAAATTACACAATAAATATCATTTTATATTTTGATATTTTGATTGATTTTAATTCACGATTGTATAATACATTGACTAACTAGCTCGTGTAACTGAAAAGATAGAAATTAAACAACACAGAATAAAATATTTCTTTCATCAGCCACAAGTCCACCATTAATTATCAAGATACAAGAAATAGATGGAGAGATCGTTGTGATAAAATTAAACGTCGCAGAATAAAATATTTCTGAATGAAATGTATGAAAGTAAACTCGCGAACATCTATTAACTTGTTGCATCAGTGTCGAGTCCTATTTTATTCCTAACTAGCTGACCCAACAGACGTTGTCCTGTCAAAATTTTAATAAATTTGTTTGTGTTCGTTTTAATTACGCATATCCATCGTTCGAATTGTGAGTTATGGTCTTGAGTTAATACAAAAATCCGATAGAAAAAAGCACTTTCATTTTTTCCAATTTTTCTTTCCCTAAAAACCTTATTCGGACTATTACGAACATTTTCTTTAAAAAAATTAGCCAAACCGGTCCAGCCGTTCTCAAGTGATGCGCTTCACCAACGAACAGCATTTCAATTTTATTTATATAGATATTGGCACACTGCTATTAATCATCTAGAAATGGATTAAGATATCGTCGCGATAAAAATGAAGAATCGCAGAATAAAATATTCCCGGATGAATATGTCGTCAGTCTCGAAAACCAGTTTTGCTTCTTTCGCTGATAAACTATTATCTACTGACAGGCTAAAAAGAAAATAGATAGATCTAGAAGATACGTGCGCGTTAAACGTCGCGGAAATAAAATATTTCTGAATGAAACGCACGAAAGTAAGGCCGCGCTCACATCGATTAGATCGTTGTGTCAGTCTCGAGACCAGTTTTGTTTGCGCTGTTCTGCGAGCAGATAACGCGTCTCGCGATTATCGTTCGTTTTCCCCGTGGCTTGTCGCTCGGCCCGATCGATTTCATAACACCGGTCGATTATTATCGACTCGGAATGGAATTCCCGGCGATATTCGACCGGGCTCGCAGCCGAGAGTACTGATCAGTGTGCTTTGAAACATTTTTTTGCTTGCCACGTGAACGCGGTTCTGTGTTTCTTTCACCGTTCGGCACGGTTCTGCTCGATCATTCTTGCGCAGCCAGCGACGCTGTTTTTCCCGCAAGCTGTCCGTGTTAATTGCGGACTCATTACCGCGAAAACTATTCCATACGTTTCAATTCGAACTGAAACTCGAACCGTGCTTGCAACGTAGCGAACTGCGAGAGAAAAAAAAAGAACACGAACGAATTTGCTTGTCGCAAACGTGTCCGAGGGACTGGCCGGGGCAGAAATGTGTAATTGGAATTTTATGGGACTGTTGCCTTTAGGTTCGTATACTTATGCAACACGGAACTCGCCGGAGGAAAATCTTTCGAAAGTCGACGATTACATATGTCAATGCGTCTTTCTTCGAATTGTTGAAGATCTGCCAAGTTGAGTTGTGTAATTGTAATATCGAGTCGTTGGATAAGGCATCCTGTTCTTGTTAATTGGAGAATAAACGCTGGCGATCGTTACCATTTATTATCGAAACTCGCGGCTGCAGGAAATAGTGATCTACTGATACTGGATGTGGATACACGAATTTTTATCATTTCGTAAGACCTTGGAAGTATTCTTTGCGTAATTATTAAACCGCAGATTTTATGCGTTTACGATAGAATGAGTACGTACAATCTAAAGTAGTGGAAATATTAAAAAGATTTAAGGACATCAGTCAATTGGTTTCAGCCTAATAAGATAATTAAAAGAAGAAAGAAATTTTTATTTCGTTTCTGTGTCTTCCAATCAATACAAACATTTTTTATTTTGCATAAAGTAGCTCGTATGCTAGAAAATAGTGATCTGCTAAGACATTCGGTGAACATAGGTCTTCACTCTTATTCTTATCGCTTCAGCAACACGAAGGTCTAAAGTAGCTTTGATACGCTCGAAAATCCAATTCCATGTTCGACGACTGTATTTATTGCAATAAGATATTCGGTCCGCAAAAATTCTACGAGACGACGATAGCTTGGTGTGCTTGAACAGAGTGCTATATTACTCGGAATATATTAAACTCGTTCTATTCTGACAAGAGCCGAATTTGCTCAGGTTTTACTACCGTCTTAAAAATGCTTGAGCGAAATTTTACGAGCAAATTCGCAGAAATATCGGCGTTACGGGTAGACCTCGAGGTTTTACGCATTTATATTTTAAAGTTTAGTGCACCCTATATTTTACATTTGACTTAATAGAGTTCTTAATGGAGGGAATAAAATTCGTAGGGTATGTGCTCCATGCTTTAGATTTTAGAAAAATATTTTTCTTCGGCGGATCAGCGACTCTACGAGCGGTTTAAACTTGTAAATTCGTGCATCTTCGGGTTCACGAAAATTCGAGAAAAAACGTCGAATTCCATGAACCGATTTAATTGCAGGGAAAGTGGTTTCACTCTTGCAGACGTGTAAATCAATTTTTAATTACAGTTTATCGGGTGAAAAGAATCGTTTAATTAACAATCTAATATTGCTACACCGCGGCAGAAAAATAAGTAGAGATAATAGAATAAGAAAAATAATAGAATAAGAAAAATAATCTGTCAAGAGATGAAGAAGATTAGTTTGAAATAGAGGCTCGTCTTAATTTTACAAATTTGTTATTCTCCATAATGATTGGAAGAGTTATTTTTTGATAAAATGGTTGAACGTTGTCGCACATATTCACGCTACAATTTAACACACATAATTAAAGTTCAGATTAATAGATTTAGTTCATGCCAACAGTTTCCTGTGACTCTATCTTATCGTTCTGAAAGCAATCTAATTTTTAATTAAGGACTAACGAGAAATAATCTTATCGTTCCAAGAGCGATTATTAGAGACCAATGTTACATCCTACAAATTCAATTTTGATTAAAACTGCGCACATGTGACTATAATCACGAAAGTGGTCTAATTAAAGTGGTCAAATAAAATCCACGAAACGTCTTCACTGGTTCCTCTCATCACTGGCAGGCTCATAGTTAACTTTACCATCGAAACGCCGATAACGTTCGGACATTGTCACACCTCCACAGCAGAGAATCGATCCGCGAAACGTAACGAGAAACGCAAAAAGGGAAAGATAGAGGGAACGGTCCCAGGTGCACGTGCATCCACGCGCACGCACCTGGAACGGTTGCAAGCGGCTTAATGATTTCTCCACTGCTGCGCGGAGATTTCATCAGGCGGGCAACGGCGCGGCGTTTCCTAATCGAAGCGCCGCTCTGTACGAGCGGCTATCGCCCCTTTTTTTCTCTATTCTCGTGGAAGAAAAAGTGGAAAAAGCTGCAGTCAACCAGACCCGCGATAATTCGATGAAGTATAACTTTCGGACCGGACGCGACCAGCCTTCCGCCGGAACTATGGAGATAGATGAAAGTGTTCGCGCGACGCTCTCTCCTGCTTCGACGCTGTTTTTTACGTGCTGGCTGCCATTTGTTTACAATAGGCTATGAAATTTTTTTTTTTAAATCCATTAGAAATCGTAAAAGTTGTTTAGAGTCCATTGAAAAACATCGTTTTAATGTCTGTAGCCATGGTTGTTTGTGAAATTAGATTTTAGAATGTTTTTCCCGAAGTGACAATAAATTAGTTTAAAACATACAATCATGGTATTTTTTAAGGGCATCCGAAGTCGTAGAACTTTTTACAAACGCGTTTGGTAAAAATTTATATTTCCTCTTAATAATTATGTTATTACAAAATTACATACATCCTATTCTTCCATTTCGATGTTTTTGTCGTATGCGTTCTATCTGGTCACGTTTTTGTAAAATCGAATTCGCAGTCTATCGATAATTGGTAGTCACGCCTCCAGTCTTCCACCCGATTTGTCGTCGGAGAAACTGTCGGACGAAGTTGAAGCGGTTAGGGGTTCGCATGAAGCTTCAAAAGTGTCTGCGGCCGAGCGTCGAAGCCCTGATGGCTGCGTTTCGATAATTGTTCGCGTGTTCCCAGTCTGGATGGGGTCAGGTAATCCATTACCATTGGAAAAAAATGCCCGAGAGAATCGATATTTCATTTAATCAGCCGAGTCATTGAATTATTTTATCGTCTATGTTGATTTATACCGTCGTAAAGTTCTTTCGCTACGTAGCCCAATCTCTTAGGGATTCGCTACGTTTAATTTATCCTTTGTAACAAAACTCATCGATTAGAACGTCGTGGTTAGAACCTAACTAAGAGTTGTAAAAAGGATTTTCTGTACGCGCTTCCTGTAAAACAAACCAAAATTCGTCCAATTTAACCATAACACTCTCACAAATGAATGCTGTTTATTCACGCACTATTTGATTTGGCTCCCTCATGAATCAATGCATCGGCGAATACGTTCTCTTGATTTGCGGACGATGAAGTTCTACATAAACAAACTGCCCGTATTTACTCATTGACCGCTTATACAAATTTATAACATGCGAGCTAGCACGTCGGATAACAAAAATTGACAATATCGTGACTGTACTTTCGTAATAATATCCATCGCATGCCGACAATGTTGTTGTCGTATGTTTAACCAGCGAAATTAAAAATTTTCCTTTGCTCTATCGGTTATAAAATAATTTCTAAAATTATTGTAATAATTTAGGCAACATCTCGGTGCAAACAAAAGACGATTAAGAAAGACACATTCCTTTGACAGTCTGATCCGAAGTCGTCGAAAGAATTGCCATTGAGATTCCGCCGTGATTATCCGTGGCTCGAGTTTTTAATTACGATGCGGCAATTTCGAGGGTCTGAGAGACAGCAATGCCCCGATCCAAATGCAACATCTCAGCATTCCCAAGAACAAGGGGAACGGGAGCCGGATATCGAGACGTCGCTCGAGCCGTTTAATCTCAGCCATCGACAAAGGCGCAGATAATCAACGTTATCGCGGCACCTCGTCGCGGTTTCTGCGCGTTTCGTTATTGTTTCAGCGAGCAGCTGCTATAGCAATCGCGCGGCCTCGCCGATTTCGCAACGGCTCGTTTTTCTTGTCGCGTTTCTCCCGGGACTCTCGCGTCACCTTGGGCAAACGCGATATTAAATAAACCTGTGTCAAATTGTGCCAACGACCAGCCATACGGATCAATTATCCTTCGTGAATAATCAATTACCCTATCATCGACCAGTTAACTGTAGATTCTCAACATAGCCTCGTAGTTGAAACGCATTTCCGGCTTTTCATTCGATTTAAACGTTATATTATTTCAGTTGATGTTTATATATTGCTTTCGTGCCGAGCAATTCTCCTAATTGTTCGCGTAAATTGCGGGGGGTACAGTTTTACTAATTTCACAGTCCTGCGGCTCTGGAACCGCTCAGCATTAAATGCGAATGATTCATTTCGCTGTCTAACGGTGATTTGTCCCGATTTTGTGTTCGAAAATACATTTTCAAGTGAAAGAAGCAATTAGGAACAATTTTCTTTTCTGACTCGTTTGGTGGGTCCAGTGTCAAGTATCTATTATTCGTAAAAAATTCCAGTAATATTAAAAATGCATGAATTGCTTTCGTCTACTATAAATAAAGCATTGTTTGAACATTGTTTTAAAACTAAGCCAACCACTGCCGATCTAACGACTGGTTTTACATTTTTATCTTACAATTACCAACATTACGAAGTTACTAAAATGGATATTGATTCGATAAATTTGCACAAAATCGAAATAAATAGAGCCTTGTCATTTTCTTGTTGAGGTAAAACATTTTAATCGCTTTTAGTGTTCGATAGGTTTAGTGTTAAACGAAGAACTCTGACCAGAATGAAATAAAAAAATTTGCAAATGACCGAGCACGTGGGAAAATATTTGTTCGACAGTGTCCATTAACAAGTAAGCAGTAGCTCGTTACCTGGGTCGGGGTTCGCGGAATTTTAAGGAAGAGTAATGGACAAATTGGACAAGCCTGGATAATCGGGCAATTATCGAAAAAGTTGCGTGTCCGTTGGCAACGTTTCTGGACGGTTCTACCGTGTGGCCGGCCCCGTCGACTAACGTCTAACTGTTTATTCTGTACGGTATCCGAGCGGCGAGTGTGGGAATCCATATTTTTAACCGGTTCGATCGTTTCTTATCGTCCCGCGAACTGCTCCTTTCACCGTTTAACCAAACTGCCACCGTGAAATTCGAGGCGGTCGTATTGATATCGCATCGAAACTGCGTTACATTGCGTGCCGGCTTCGCGAGCGTTAGCAACGCTCTGTGTTTTGATCTGCGATTCCAGACTCGGACAACAGCGAAACCATTTTAATTGCGGAGGTTAGCGGCCAAGACCGCGAGATGTTTTCACGCGTTGCGAACCGTCTGCGGTAATTACCTTTATTCGTTTATGCTAATGTTGCGCTAACATCGAAATTCATCGTTGCTTCAATCATTCTTGACAGCTACCGTTCGATTTTATGCAAATTGCCAGATACTGCTATGGCAAACATTGAAACGCTGTTTATGGTATTTCATTATTACACAGCGGATCTTATGCGCTTATGACAAAAATCAATAGGTGAAACTTAAAACAGTAAAAAGATTTAGCATTAAGCCTACCGTAAAAATCTAGAATCAGTCATTCGAACGGTGATGGTAGGTTTCAATCAATTAAAATTATTTACACAAAAGATAAGTCTTTATTCAGCTTCATTTTCATGCAGATCATGTATAAACATTTTCTTTTGCACGAAGATGCGCTGTCTACTTAGTATCTTGTGCTGTGCTGCTTTTTGTTAGCGACGAAGCAAGGGATGATGCATTCGAATATATTGTTTTCATTCATTGTTTTATGGAGATTAGTTAAACTTGCGAGGAGTCTTAGTGAATTATGTAGCAGACTTTGCATAGCTGTCGGTCACTCCTCGAAAGGGGAAAATTAAGTCGGCCCTTCTCGCCTTCGAACCGTAGATACTGTTTAAATAGCGTTTCGTGTTTGACTATCGTTAAGTCTGCATCACGTCGTCCGTTTACCCCGATTTTCCAGCGTCGCGCGAAGGGAGCGTGATTCCAGGAGAATAATATAACGCGCCGGTTGCGAGAGTGGCGTCATTTCCGCCGGAGCAGATCCAGATCCAGAAATCCAGAGCTTTGCTAAGCCCGGCACCGCGAGATACCGCCATCGCCGTGTCATTTCGCGTTTTCTTACCGTCGTGGCTGCGGTCCCTGGGAACGCCGGACGTAAACAAGATCGTAAAACCCTCCGGGCAGATCGAGTCATTCCTGGAACCCGAATACGACTCCTCTCGATCCTCTAGATCCTCCGAAGACCGTTTAATTGCAGCCGGGTGTCGCTGTCGTTTCCGCTCTCGCGATTTTAATACAATTGCAATCCGGATCTTAATGCATTCGTGACAAAAATGAGTAAATGCAATTTGAAACAGTAAAAATATCAGCAGAGTTTCAAAGTACCGTCATATCATTTATATGAAACAGATTACGAGAGAAAATGAATTTTTATTTTACTCCAGTTTGCTGCGATCTCTACGCGAAATAACAATGTTCTGCATCGATTCTGGAGAGTTGAATAAAACAAGACGATTTTTAAATCAAACAGGTCTATAAATTCATATCGATATATACATTCCTTTATATTCATTTTTATCAAAAAATATCTCGAAGGAGGTAATTGTCGCCGTTAAGCAAACCACTCTAGAGAAGTTCTAAATCTTCGAAAAAGCCCGGACATAAAGAGCCGTTCTAAAAATTGCGTTTTCACATTCCTCGCGTTTAATCTCCTGCGACTAGGACGATCCGCAAAGATAAAGCGGGATAGAAACTCGGGCACTTTAATCTCGCTTAAGCTCTCGGAGTTCACCGACGTTGTAGATTTTGCTGACCGGCAAAGAATTCGTAAAGATTCGCCAGCCAGTCTCGTGGTCGATGAGGAAGTGCCTAACGACATTCGAGACGTCGAAATTGGTACAATCGAACCGCGCGCGACTCGGAATTTCGTGAAGACAATTTCGGCTCGCTTTTCGGTTCGTGTTCACGTTGGACGTCGAACGCTTTGCGGAATTCTCAAGTGCATAGGGAAATTTAACGAAGTTGACCCAGTGAAGGTTCAGGTGTAACGCACAGTGTCTGATTTTCCGAGGCTGATTAAGATTCGGATCATGCGAGCTGGAATGTCCAGTCGGCTTGGCCCAGTGACATTCTCCGGGTTTTTTTTTTTTTTGTCACGTAACTTGCATGACCCATTGCCCTCGACTGGCAATGACCACCGCTCGTTCCCGTTTGTTCTTCTTCGTGCTGTACGAAACCCGTATGGCAGAGACGTGACGCGTCACTCTTCACGGTCGTAAAAATTCACACACCGACTGTCCCGACTCGAATATAAAAATAATTCTACATTTTTTTGCAGAAAATATATTTCTCCACATTTGAGAAGAGGTCGAAGTACGTCGGGATATTTTTTAAATAATTATCCTTCCATTGGTTACGTTTTTAAAAATAGTTAAAATTGCCGGTATTAGAGAATCTCAAAGGAAGACTATCTAACTCCATGATTTTTTATGATAATTGTGCTCTATGTACGGAACCTAAAAATAAATATTTAACAGTTACTCAACGGTTCACCTGACGCCATAAAAACTAATACGAGCTCCGTGTAGCTCGTACAGAATTAAATGTGATTCAATTTAAGTTGCGCTAACGGCGATACCGTGCAGCAATTAACTGTGTGAAACCTTTAGAAAAAAAAAAGCGAGAAGTTATGCTAATAAACAGCAGTGTACGAACAGATTAGCTCACCACTCAATATTAATAAGTAAAGATTATCATTTAGAAGCAACGAGCAACAAAGTGTGAAGAATGGTAATACGAAAGTGATTAGATCGTTCCACTTAGCGCGTGTTTAGAAAATTTCTCCGCGTGGCAATATTGTTGAGAGGCTATTTGTCGAACGGAAAGTTGATTTAATGGAGTGCGAAAATTAATCAAGATACATACACACTCGTTGAAAAAGAAACTGTAATTTAAGCGACACTTTCACCGAAGAAGTCCTAAGATAAATATTAATACTTCTTCGAATCACATCGATTCATTGGCCAGGTTTCTTTATCGATAAGCTTGGCGTATAGATCGGCCAGAAAATTGATTTTGAAACTTTCTCTTTGCTCGGTAGTGAGTTACGGGCGTGTAATACCAAGCAGTCGGCGTGCTACTCTGTTTCGTTCGAAGAAACGTATTTATTTTCAACAAAATGTGATATACGAGTCTCGCGACGATAAAATATTGCGAAGTGCAAATGAGAAAATATAGAATCGCGAATTTTAGAAATTAAAGTCGTTCGCATGCTAAATTTTGTTTATTTAAATATTCTACGAGGGGTATTAAATATTTGAAACAACGAAACTGTGGAACTGCAATTAGAAGACACGTCTTTTCCATTCTCTACATTTTAATTGAATAATGGCAACGAGTCGAGGAGAACTAGGTTAACCAATCAATCAAAATGTACCTATCATTTTTATCCCTCTGAACCTCCAGCCTCCACTTTACGAAGCACCAATTAAATCGCAGTAATCAATTTCAATCAAGCGGTCCGATTTACACAATTCTTCAGAGATCCTTTAACGATCTCCGCTATTTTATTCTAGAATCGAACGTGTCCTTAATAGACTGCGGACTTATAATGTTTACAGAAGCAGATTTCATTCACACGATTCAAGACCTGAACATTAATCTTCAAGCTGATACACTGAGCCATTCATTCATAGTCTGTTAGAATTATATGATGAAAATTTTACGGTTGTAAAATGTTGATAAAAGATGAGTCTGAGATATCGATAATCCCCCATAATACTGAGCAAACAGGGTCCTGCCCCATGGCCGATTCGCGGTCACGTCCTAACGGAGGTTGATTAAGAAGGATCGCCGGTCCGGTTTCTGTTTCAGCGCGTCGAAAAACGAGCAACATGGAGTCCTGGCTGAGCGACGTGCAACGCGTGAGAATTCCACGGCCGAAATTCGGCAGCGGGAACTCCATCAGACGATCGAACTCGACGGTGCAGCACGCCAGATCAGAGATCCACCTGCGACAAAGCCAGGACGTGGTCAAAGCGACGGAGGAGCTTCGTCAAGCCCTTCAGGACAAGCTCTGACCGGCAGATCAGAGCCAGGGGGCCCCGTAATTCATCGAACCGAGCAATCACTCCTCGAGGATCCGAGTCCTGGGATCCCACGTCATCGTTCTCGCCGTCAACATCGTCATTAACTCTAATCTTCTTCGCGAGCTACCTACTGACCCTCGGCTAAAGGACATTTGGGCTGCTATGAGGTTCTATGAACCCAACCTAACCACTTGCTGGATGGATTTTGAGAAGCCTATCAGTGGACGTGGACTTTGAGAAGCCTGTCAGTTGGATAGACTTCGTTTTTGAGAATCGACAACGGGGTTTCTGAGCGATGAAGTTTTCGTGCGACGAGAGGATGGGATTGGTTGAACCTCGATTGGCAGCATTGAGCGAGTTTTTTTGTCGTGTACAGTAGAATTTTTATTGTCAAATGTTAGAAGAAGGAAATTCTAAAACTCCAAATGCAATTCGATTAAGATAAATGTATCAGAGGTTTCCAAAAAAAGTTTTTCCACTATTTTTCAAAGGATCAATGATTGACAATAATTACGAAATTGATTATGTTTTACTATGTAATGTGTCGCGATAATGAGAGTTCTACTGTTCTCAAAACTGTCTGCACTCTGTTCTCGTTTTATTAGTCAGTATTAGCAGTTACAGATTCTATCTGGGGAAACTTGCTCAACACACGCATTTGTACAGATTATCATGACTATGTCTATCTATGCATTAAGAGTTTTGTAATTAAAGATTGTAATTGTAATTATAGAGTATATTCGTTCATAAATACACTACAATTATTACAAACGACGTTTACACTTCTTGTGTGAATAAGAAATATTCCTAAAGGTATCCCCTTGTATTGATTTTCTTTGTACTATACACCTTCATTTGTTCGATATATAATACAATTAATAACTAGCGAGTATTAAGTCAAATGCTTACATATGTATTTCGAGTCAGACTAGTTGAACGGGACTAGCAAGTCCCAGACAATAATCACGAATGTTCAGACCACAGCTTTCCTAGCTGAAAAGACTAAATTACCTTTTTTGACTGTAATGAAGATCACGCAGCAGCGAAAAGCAATCGAGGCCAGAAAAATCTCGTTTCTCGGCCGGAAGAAAAATCGGGGAACCGTACGTTGCGAGGGATACCATTTGAAAAAGCTTCGCTCGCATGATCGTTACCTCCGGGCGAATCATCGCGAGATCCTTAAGCGTTCGTGCGTCTGTTATCCGCGGGAAAAAAGGAGAATAAAGGGTCAGCTTCCCTCAATCTCGGGTTCCTCCTCAAGGATATCAAGAAGAGGAGTTCGCGCACGGTCGACGATCTCCACACATCCCCAAGGACAGAGAAGGCAAACTCGAGAGAAGTCCGTCGAACGCCTAACCAGCTAACCACCGGTGCCGGTGCCGGTGCCGCTGCCGGTGCCGGATAGAGACATTTCGCGGCTCGATCCACCCGTCCACCATGATCGATCGCGTCGCGATAATTAATTCAGGCCCCTGGAACACCTTCTTCAGCTGGTTCCAGGATACAGCCGCGCGTGTACGAGTGATATACGCGTCGGTCCAGAGATCGACCTGGCGTGATCAGCCTCCATAAATCGAGGCCGTTCGAGATGGACCCGTGAGAAGATCCGAGCCGATCGGTCTGGATCATCGGCCGAATGGGAACGAGTTCCGACGAGACCTCGTTAAGCCGGGGTCCAGTCGAACAAGTAGCTTTCCTACGGTTTTCTTTGGAAACATAGATCCGAGGATCGTGTACCTGCTTTTTCCAATTCCCCGACCAATTTCCTCTGTTCAACCCTGGTTAGCAAAATCATCATTTGACTACCCACATTTGCTGATCAATTCTAATTGATAGCTGCTTCGCTAGGAGCAATAAAAATATTATGAATCTATTTTAAAGAATCCTTCCTGGCTCTTCAACCCTCATCCACACGGGTAATATTTTGTACTATTCTAAATGAATTTGAAATAGGTACCCGGGTACCACGTCGTGTGGATGAGGGTTAAATGAAAAGATCAAGCTTCGTATTACTTAATGTGATTCTCTATCTACAACTATCTCTACGATTGTTTCGCAACGAGGCCTACTGTTCAACAAACTGCCCCCTCCTACATGAAGAATGGCGTTACGATTATGAAGAGTGTAATAAAGTAACTATACTATCAATATATAGAAGTGAAACGTGTGAAAGTAACAATAAAGAATTGTAAAATAACAGTCGAATGTATCGAACAGTGTGACTCACACAAGAATTACGGCATATTTCTCAATTATCGACTGCATGTCAGCACTTTCCAAAGTTTTCTTCGTGTACTCTAGCAACGGTCTAAATTCATTGAAATTGCACTTGTTTCTACATGTGTGTTGCAGCGATACAATGCGCCAGAGTTGCAACAAAAGAGAAAGTGATAGAGACACAGTTCCTGCGCCGTAGGATAAGGAAGTTATTCTTTTAATTATATATCTGTTGTAGACAGTGCTGCCAGATGAGGGGGATCGAGGTGATAAAATGCACCACCTCTCTGATGGCCAGAGTAATGTGTGCACGTAGGATACCTCCACGAATAGGATAGTGGAAGGGGAAAAGGAGGAGAGTATTTTCGAGGAATTGAGTACCGTTTGGTACCCATCTGGCAGCACTGGTTGTAGACAATATATCAGAGCATCCTGAAATACTTGCAAGCGTTCTCATACGATCACGTATTAATCATGCAACTTTTTTTTTCTTTTCGTTTTCCCCGTGTACCCTTTGTCTCGTCGTTGCGCCCCGCCGCGCCGCGCCGCTGCTCGAAATGCATTAATTGCCGCTTTCCGCGCGACGCTACGTAATTAAACAGCTTTCCGGAAGCGCATCTCCCGTTGCGCGCTTGTTTATCGTATTGCGATGCATTATCTGAATAAAAAGGACGAATAAGCCGCGCTCGTTCGAGACCCTTCGAAGTTACACCATTTCCTCCCCGTAAACTCGAGAATTCCCCTCTTTTTGAAAAGCCGTAAATAACGGTATACACAGGGTGTCTCAAAATTCCTTCAACATCCGGAAATTGGAGGTTCTTGAGTTCATTTGAAGCAACATTTTACTTTGAAAAAATGACGTTCGCTGCTTTGTTAAGGAGTTATTAATGAAAAACACAGACCAATCACCAGCTGGCGCGCCAACTGTCAATTGGTCGACTATGCCAACGCGCGTCTAGGTCGCGCTCTGATTGGACCGTATTTTTCATTAGTAACTTCTTAACAAAGCCGCGGACAATTTCCGAATGTCGAAGGAATTTTGAGACACCCTGTATATTTGGCCGAGCTGCGGCAAAATTAGGAAGAATGTAAAATTCCAGAAATTAGATCAAGAGGCCTAATTCGTATACAATTACGTTCTCGCACATTTAATTCACAGGCGCGAACAACGAACCCGATACTGTTCGTTCCATCAAAAAATTTGATAAAGAACACTGCTATTTGTTGACAGCATAGTTCACGGTTGAAGTCCCCACTTCGATTCCCATCCATAATCTTCGGCCTATGAGTAACAGGTTAAAGCAATCCGGTCGCGTAGCGGGGTTCGCAAAAGAAACAGGCAATTATCGTGACGCAGTGTCCCCGGGGGTGAGCGAAAGGTATAAAAAGATGATGATCGGACTCACCAGATTGTCCGGGTGTAGCCGATGATGTCCGTAATCCCGGGGGTTGCCACGGGATCCGCTCGGCGAGCTGTGCCTGCGCCCGCGGCCGTTCTCCAGGTCGTCTTCGTAGTCCTGCAAAAGAAATTGATAAAGACCGCTTTGACGGTGTTCCACCGTTGTTTCCCGGGGACAATCGTCTCTGTTCTCTCATTCTGTCCCTGTCTCTCCCTCTCTCTCTCTCTCTCTCTTTCTCTCTCTCTCTCTCTCTCGCTCCCGAGGAGAGAGAATTCCGGGGCGAGTAGGTCTGTTCGCCTGAAAAGCGGCGAAACACGTCGGTCGCCGATCGGCACTTTCGCGGGCTCGAACGATTTCTCTGTACCTGGTTGTCGCACTCGTCGTCGTTGGAGAGGGCGAGGTCGGAGGTCGTCACTTGGTGCTGCTGTGCCCTCCTGCAGCCCGCTCTGGAATTGCCAAAATTGCGATTTGAGACCACCCACCACCCCCTCTATCTCTCTCTCTCTCTCTCTTTTTGCTAGCGCGGCGGACCCTCCCCCGCACGATCCTCCCTTGCACTCTCCGATAAACCGGCGGATTATTGCTCGAGATCGTTTCGCAATTGCTTTCCGGATCTCCCGAGTTTCGAACCTTTTTTTCGTGAATTTTTACAACATCCAGTTGATCCTTCCTTGCACTTTCTGATAAAACGGAAGATTACTGGTTGAGATCGTTCAGCCCCCGAATTTTAAGAACGTCGTACCGAGTCGCGTCGAGCCGTATCGAGTCGAATTGAGTCGAATCTATCTTGGAATTGACACCTCTGAACCGTCCGGGATCGTTTAGCAAATGCTTCCGGTGCGATCTCTCGAATTTCTAGAACTAGAGGAATCAAGTCGAGCATTCGACCACCTGTGTCTCGACTTGTGCGCCGCCGGCTAATTGCTCGTTACCTGAATATTTTAGCCGGCAGATCGATCCCGCCAGCTCGCCGAAATAGAATGGCTTCTCGAATGTGAGACCCGGGGAGGGAAACGCGAAGGGACAACCGTTCAATGTTTCACCGCGTCATTTTTAGGATGGGATGCTGCACAGCCGCGTCCGGCCTCCTTGACCGTAGAAAATTATTTTGATGGCAGCGTTGCGCGATTTATTCCAAGTTAAATCTTCGTTACCTAGTTTTTAATTTCCAAAATTGAATTATTGGGATGGCAGTTTTCGAGACTGCTGATATTTTTTGCTTTTCTTTATTAGGTGAATTTTGGAAAGTTCGATTAAGAGTTGGTAGAGAATTGTGCTTGTGTCTGATCGTGTTCGACTGTGTATGATGTTGATACTTTGGTTGTACTACGGAATTGTTCTCTTTCATTTTTCTTTGATCAAGAATATTGTCCGAAGAAGAAAATTTCTTTTAATTCGGACTCCTTTACAAGTTTCTCTGGAAAAAAAATGCAAATTCGCGCGACCCGTAGCGTACCGCGAGCCATTAAATATGAAAGAGTATCGATTGCGTTTCAGTTTAGAAGCACAAGAGACCGAACTGGGTCTCGGGTGCCGGTTCTAAAACACAGAAATCGTGTGCTTATAAAAATTCTATTAGACAGGACCGTGGTTGATCAATCGATAATGAGGAAACCGACGGACGGGCAGTTTCCAGCCTTACCCGGCGAAGTTGGAAAGAAGTATGGAGCACATGCGAGCCCGGGTCACGGTAAATGGACACTGACGCGGTTATTTATATGTTTCCCATCGATTATTTAATGAGCGCAGCATACGTCAGGCATCGATAAGCTTGCACCGTTGCAGATGCTCATAAGTCGCGCGAGCCGAATCTATTTCCGTTCGCTCGTTCGTCCTTCGTCGAAGTTTAAGAGTCGTGGCACAGCATCGATCGATCGATATATCGACTCCGCCAGGACACGTAAATTCGAACACGCTCTCGCGAACGAGAGGAAACTTCTCCGAAATCCGTCGACGACGCCCGATTCCGCGAAGGATCGACGATAAATCGAACCTTTGAACGACTTCGGGCAATTTTCCTCCGAATGAAATTCCAATTTTGAACTTCCTTAAACTCTCCGAGAGCGTCGATCTTCGATCTTTCACTTCGTTCGACGATTTCATATTCACCCTTCCTATCTATACACCGATCAACCACTTTGATTGGATCTCATTGTGAAGTAAATGCAGGCGTTCGCAAATATCCTGCGTGATTGTAAAAGAGATGGAGCGAAATGAAACCAGTGCAATGCATTAAACATCATCTGCATCTTAACCGGAATAAATTGATGATTATCGTGAAAATAAAAAAATGTTAAACCGGTTTAAGTTCGGAGATATTGCACAGTGCATTCTGGTGTCATGGGAACGACAACATGGAATCTCTGTTGTTCCGACTACCACGGAATGTCTCATTGTTGTGAGGAAAATGGTGGTGGTTCTGTAACAACGTAGCTGGCGGTGCATTATGGAATTTGCAGAGACAAACGACGTTGCAACTGTGCTGTGTACGTTCAGTAGTGACCGTACCGAGCTTAGATAACCTCGGAACTCAATGATATTATCCCGAACAATCTCCTTGTTGACAAAGCAAACTGTCCTGTTGTTCTAATTCTTTTTTGAAGTCAAGAGAAACCGGAATTCTCGTTCAAAAAATTGCAAATCTACAAAGGCACTTCTTTTTAATAAAGCATTTAAAATTAACAAGTTAAAAACATTGTGCAAAAAAAAGAGCCAAAAATGTGCAATCGAAAACAGTGCTTCATACCTGTTCTTAATCAGCAAGGAAATTTGCGAACACCTGGTACGACGTTGTAAGTAATAATTTATTTAAAGATCGAAGATGTCCGCTGCACCGGAAGTTTCCCGTTCGCCAGAAACACACCGGACGATTTTTACGGCGAACGTACCGACCACGGAACGATTACCGCACTGCTAGCTCTCTCGAAGCTCATTTGTTTCATTCTGTTACCCGGGATACGACCTGGTGTTAGAACTTCCGCGGAGGATAGTACGAAATTTTCAAGGGCTGGTTCCTATAGGTTCGCGAACTGCCGCATAAAACCTGCGAGCAGACTGCAGTAGAATTTGCACCCCTCGTGATTTCTGGTCTGCTTTATCTTGATCAAATAACCCAAGTTAACAAGACGTTTGTTTAAAGAAATAAATACAAGTGGCTCGGTCCAATCCAACTCATAACCTGACATAAATTAATGCAAATGTTACGTTATAATTTTCATCGTAAATAATATACGATTATGAAAGTTTCAAATTCGTCGGAAAAATACAAAAGACAGAATACATTAATTTTTGATGAACCATAACGTGCATAGTACAATAACATAAATGTTATTAGTGCTTAAGGGGTGTTCAGATATTTTTGCAAATAATTGAATTCGATTTTTATGTTACAATTTTTGTTGTTGGATTATCAATAAATTACCAGCAGAATGAACTTACTGTTCGTAGTCAAAAATGAATGAAAAGTCTCAGTATCGTATTCATAAACAGAGATCACAAGGTATCGATGAAACGATCTCAGAATCGTTTCTAAACAGAGATTTTGAGGTATGCCTTTTGATACTTTGTTTCAAGAATTGGACTGTGGGAGTCTAACCTAAACAGTCTGGAGACACGAGGCGACCTGGTTCCTTTTGGGGTTGCAACGGTTTTCCTCTTAGAGTCAGTTGAAGTTAAGACTTCGTTTGGTAAAGAGCTTCCTACCGCGTCGTGAAATAAAGAGTTGTTTTATTTGTATCCAATATTTGTCATTATAAATATGATTGGTAACCTTTCAAAATCGTCAGAAACATAGAAGAGACAGAGTAATAATGAATTTTCAATGAACCATAACGTGCATAATACATTATAAAAATGTTATTAGTGTTTATACGGGGTGTTCAGATATGATTGGAGGCAACTGCAGTTACTCGTGATGGCTGTAGCTATTCAAAATCTGCAGCAGGGCGATAAGGGTCGTGGCCAGGGGGTGTTCGAGGAGTTATGATCGTCGTGTCCATATTAGTTGCCCGCGCACTATTCCAAAATCGTGACACGTGTCGATGGAACCAACGTGTAGTACAAGCCAGGACTCGTATATAATTGGACGAAGAGTGATGGACGGGTTCTGGATGTTCCGTGTGTGTACGTGTCTCTCGACGGAGACCGGCCGTAAGTAAATTCCGTCGAATCGAATCGATATCCTGACGACGAGAGGCGAGACGAGACGAAGTGCGGCGAGGAAAGTGTAGAAACCGTTCCGTGCCCACGCGAATCGAAAACACTCGCGCAAAATGGAATTCGCTGATCCCGCCGGACGATTATTGGCCGTCGCCGGTTGCCCGATTATTGAGCGAGGGATTAGGCGACAATGAACGTTGTAACTCCTGCAAAACTGTTCCCCCACCGGATTTGAATAACCTGACAATTATCAATTTACAATCCGATCCTCTTTTTCCCTTCGCTTTCATTGTTCCAGGCATAATACATCCCTTCCCTTTCCATACGCCAAATGGCTTTCATTTATTGTTTCAGAATTATTGAAATTATAACAATGCTTTGACGAGAAATCCTTGTCTAAGATATTACCTAAATAAAATGAATGGTCTCTAGCCGCCAATAATTTTGATCGAATAAAATATTGCCTAAAAAAAAATTGAAATCATTGAAAAAAAATTTTCTACATAAAACCAACAGTGCGTGTCGACCACAAATATCGACTAAATAAAATCTCGAAATAAAACCAGCTCTTCATAACAGTTAAAAATAGCAACATCAACAAAATCTCTAATTAAAATCGCAGACCCAACATCTCAAAATAAAATCTGAAACCTCCCTCAGGGAAAAAGCAAAGACCTCCGATATTTCTAAGAAAAATTCCCGACCTTTGCGAGCTAGAGTAAGAAGGAGATGAAATCTAAGTAAAATCTCTGATATCAGTGTCGGTATCCGTTTAATTCTGATCATGCTGGTAGAGATCACGGACGCCGCAGCCGTGCGAACGAAGCAACAAGAAAATCCCCGTGTCTCGCAAATTAATCGACGGATCCATGAGAACTGACCACCGATACACCCGGAACACGCCCACACACGGATCGACCTCCGCCCACACGCGGCCGCGATGCAAGGGCACACGTGTTTCACACGCACGAGCCTCTATTTACCTTGCTGGCCCCCCTTTGCTCTACCCCTTCCTTTGCCCCCATGGTTTTCCTGAACGGGTATCTGCTTGTGTGTGTACATACCTGCTACCAGCAGAGGGTGTTCGAAGGGGGTTGGCTCGGTGAATGCGGGGATAGATACTAAAGCCAGATCTGGCCTGCCAGGAAATGAAATATCGATGTACCCGGGTATATCCGACACAGAAACGCCATTACGCTGATCCCCGGCTACCTTCGAATCGCGCGTTCCTTTATCTTCACTCTTTTCCAACCCCCTCTTATTTCCTTCCTTTTCTTTATTTGTATCTCAACCCCCTCCCATTGACTCTCCCTCCCCCTCTTCTCTCTCTCTCTCTCTCTCTCTCTCTCTCTCTCTCTCTCTCTCTCTCTCTCTTTCTCTCTCGTCTTGAATTCGGCCGATCAATTAAGGACGAAACAACGGAAATCGAGGAATTCGGGGATCGGAAATGGATTACCTAGTCGACGATGCTCTCTATTATGGCAGCGTTGTATGGCAGCAGCCGCGAACATGGTGTCGGTTTGCTTGGGGATCGCTCGAAGGGCTGTCGCCAGTGTTTTGACAGCGCGAGGGCGTTGTATGATAATAATTGAATGCACCGTGGGTGATGTTTGTGTCGTGTGCCGGTTTTTCGAGTGGCGTGTCGTGTTTCTGAAAGGCTCCTGCTTTTGTTACCTTTGTAAATTGATCATTGTGCAAGGTATTTTGTGACCAATGATTACCGACGCTGAATTTCTGTGCTCTGTTCTGTGCTCTCGTAATGTTGCAAATATGTGGCCAACGTGTCATCCAGTGGTGTGTGACAATTAATTTGCAGCGAATCTTTCTTGTGATAAATTGTTAAGTCGTTTTGTGCACTGTGATTTCGTGATGTTCTGTTCTTGGATGTTGGTTTTCGGTGTATTTCTATTAATGAATAAGTGTGTGTGTGTCGAATTTTGTGTACTTTCGATAGCCTACCTAAAATTATATCTAAAAAATTGACAATTAATTTTAGCGTCTTACAGAATTTCCGTTGACAATTGTGAATGTATTTTGCACACGGTAGTTCAATATAACATAGAATTTACTAACAAGTGACTAACACACTAAGCATTTTAATCTGTAGTGTACGCAGATGATGGAAATCGAAAGAGTCTCAAGTGACAGTGCATCTAATGTAGACTAATATTAACATCGTGTAGGTAGACTGATATTCTAGTAATTATCATAGACTAAATTAATCTAACAATTGATAGAAATTAACGTGGGTGGCAGACCTACGAAAGCATATTCGAAAAGAAAAAAGATGAACGGTGTCTCACATTCGAGAAATCGATGCGACTAGTTTTGACCGTTCGCTTAAACAACTTTAACCAGTCGTTGTTTACGTATTCGATGGAATCGCTCGGCAAAATCGAATTACTTCGAGGGTGTCTGCAAACTCGATCCACTTCGGGGAGAAACGATCGACTTCGGATTTTCTTTGGGGTTCGATTCTCGCGCGGGCCAATGGGATAACACTAATTAACCGAGGAACAGGGAACACTTTACCCCTTCACGTTATCGATATAACAACAAAATCTTCGAGAACTACTGGCTCGTACAATATTTCACATTTCGTCGTTGTGATCGATTAAAAATAATAATTCTCTTATTATAGAATCAAACAAGACTACTAGTTTCAATTGCGAGCTATAATTAATGCGAAAAAAAGTTAAAAAAAATGATAAAATTTGATCAACAGTGTACAGGACGCTGACCAAATATTATTGGTACAAGGATGTAATATTTCACGAAAAAATAATTTGAGTCTGGAATAAAATTCAACCCATTCAAATTCTATTGCAGACTTGGTAATTATTTTTTTCTAGTGACATACTGCTGTGCACTTTTACCATGAATATTGTAAATTATGTCTAGAAGATTTTGTTGTTACAATCAATGAGCCAGGAGGAAATTTGAACGTTCGCGACGGATTAGAAGAGCAAGGGAAGCGTCGAGGGTGTCGCGGAGATTCGGCAAAGGGCGATCGAGATTCATCGATCGTGATCTTCTCGACCTGGTCCTGGGCATGTCGGCCCCGAGACCGCTGTCCTCGCTGGGCGATCTATATTCCTGGTTCTCCCTGGGCAGGAGGGGTCCTGTCACTCCTAGAGGATCTCCCTCGACGTCCACCAGTCGTCCTGGACGGCAACAACCACCGTGCACACCCCTCTGCGAGAAATCACCAGATCCCGTCATGCCTTGTGCCACATCCATTGCCACTTTTGCACCCGGTTTCGACGGCCAACGAGCACTTCTTGTTCTTTTTTTTTTTTTTTGTTTATTCGATCGATAATTTTCTTTCCGGGGGCCTCGAAGCGTTCTTCTCCAGCGATTTCTCGATTGCTCGGAGGGTGTCGAGTTTTGACAGGTGGTATGAGGACTATGGGGATGATAGACTATGTACAGGGTGTCTCAGAAGTTGGGGAATCGGTATCCTTCCCAAACGATCAATAAAATTCAAAAGAATAATACATTTAGAAGATTTATTGGTAGAGGTATCATTGAAAGGCAAAGAATTGTGTAACAAAAAGACAGGTGAATTTCCAACAAATCCTGAAGGCAGTTTATATATATATATATATATATATATATACGGAACACAGATCATACAGCAAAAGAACCGAAGAAACTGTGTCTCGATCACAGAGTAATCCATCAAGTCATAACATCGAATTTTAACGAAAACGTCAACAGCTCTTTCACGTAAGAAACAAGGAGAAAATCCTACAATTCCAAAGAACACTACGATAATTCTTTCGTCGAAACCGTAACAGATTTCATTGAACGATCCATGGATCGTTCGACACGTGCCAATTTATCGTCCCCTTATTGATTGAACTCTCCCCGACTAATTAGCCACGAAGGTACCGATCAATATGCCAATTTAACAGCGATCTATCATCGATCACGTCGCAGTGGCGACGTTTATCGGCTCGCGCGCGGATGACACTTGATTTACGATCACTTCCGGCGACGCTCTTCCGTTCAAAGATCACGAAACCCGACGTCGCGGGACCGTGAACCGTGAAAGCGCGGCCAGATAGCCGGCAGTCATCAATCAGGCGTCATCGAATCGTAATTTCGAACGATTCCTGGCCAAAAACTTTCCGCAGCATGAAGCTCATTGATTCCTGCTCCGCCAGTGAATGATTAATGCAGCTTCGGTGGTCCGTAATTTTCGCGTTATCGTGCCAATTTTACCTCGGCTCACATTTGTTGAACATCCAAACATGGGTATTCGAATACGAACATCCAAATGTGGACATTCAAATATGAACATCCAAACACGGATATCCAAATATGAACATCCACATGAATATTGAAACTGAACATTTAACCCTTTCGCGCCGAGCGCCGCATATATGCGGCATCCACTCGACGACCTGTGGGTACGGGGGCCGCATATACGCGGCATCTAAATTATGTGTACAATTGCCATCTATAGTCGATGGCAACAGTTTTCGTTTATTATTATTATATTTACACATTGTATTTTAATAATTTTCGTGTCGCTATGAATTATATTAAACATTTAATCGTTAAGTAGTAATTATATAAATACCTATGTTACCTATAATTTTGTATATTGTATTTTAATAATTTTATAAGTCCTTTCATATTAAAAATGTAAATATACTTATTAAATTAGAGCAATGATTGTTTTATTCAGCACAGTTCCTATTTAAGACTTAGAACAACATATATACAGAAACCACGCGCACTGTGCATATTTCCGGCGCGAGTTTCCGTTCAGTGACGGTACTTCGGCGGACGGGGCTACCGTAGCAAAAGGGTTAAATACGAACTTTTAAATGTAAGTCTTTGAAAATGCTTTTAAAAACGACTTCAATAGAAATGTCGAAGTATCAGAACACGTTTTCATACTTTTTCAAACGTCTTTATATGTATTTGAATGTCTTGAAACGCGTTGTGACGCACACCAGGGGACGGCAAACTTTTTTTGGAAAGGGCCAGATCGTAAAGGTTTTTGGCCTGGTGAGCCATAGAGCAACGAAAAACCAGGGATTTCAAATATTTTTTAACAGAAAGTGATATTTTTACGTAAGTTTTTTGTTTCACGTAATTTGATTCATATTTGATTTTTTCATGTAAAGAATAATATTGATCTCACGAATCGTATTCAAAATGGGTGCGGACCGTAGTTTGCCGACCTCTGACGTACACCAGTAAACATGGACCGATTTCTTTAAAAAAAAAATAGAGCAGTGACTTAGGCACCAGAGTGTACAGATTATCCTTAGCCAATGCATTAACCAAACAGTCAGGCTAGGAACTATTGCAACGCGTCTAGTTTCCAGCCGAATCCGAACAGTCTCGCAAGGGTTAAATATTTGCCATCCTATTTCCCTGGTTCCTGAACGAGATCAATCGGCTCTGTTGGTCTTCAAACAACTTCCCGTCGCGTTCCCTATCACAGGAAACACGGATCTTCGCGGCAACGAATGCACAAACACCGTCGAGGCTGACAACGACAACAACAACAACGAAAAAAAAAAGAAGTAAAGAACCAGAGGAAAGACAAAGAAGACAGCGGACGGAGTCCAAGAAGGAATGGATGAACGGTTGTTTTCGTTTATACAAAGCGGGACACAACCACCGTTGCGCGGATTTCTTGAACAATTTCTCTGTTTGCAAAATGATTTTTGCGGGGATAAGATCGAACGTTGAGGCTCGTTTCAACTCGTTTCAACTCGTTGGCCACGAAACCGGCCGTCGCTGAGCTTGCCCGAGCTTTGGATAAGGCGGGCCGGATCCATCTGGATCGAGATTTATTTCTGTTCACTCGTCGATCCCGTTTCGACGAAACCCCGGCTGCCGAGAGCCTGATAAAACTCCCATAGAAAGTTCGATCCCAGCCCCATGGGATCGAGACGCGCGAGATGCGATCAAGCCGATCTTCGGTGAACTACTCTCAGCATCCTGCGATCGAGTGCGTGATCATGCTTGGAGAAAGAAGCTTACGAATTGTTACAGTTCGTGAGGGAAATCTTGCTCGACTGTTTCAACACTTTCTGAATGTTCCTTTCAATTTCGTTTTGAAAAACTAGAGTTTCAAGTGTCTTGTTGAAAACGGACTTCGACAGGCTCTACTGGTGCTAATTTTATTTAACAATGAACTTAATTCAATAATTGGTAGGTGAAAGGATATTTTATTTGAATGGACCAGTACGTTTGTTAATTTAACCATATACTATAATTAGACTGTAAAATAGCAGAAAAATATGAATATTTAAAAAATGTCAGTATACTATTTTCAACTCTGCCTGGCTCCTGTCTCTTGTAAAGGATGCAGACAATTGTTATTATATAGAAATACCAGCAGTCTAGTTATAATAAAAACGGCGAAACCTCTGGATAAATTCAATCTTGATTAAGTAAAAGAGAAATTATTCCATTAATAGTGGTGCATATTTTCGAAGAAGGAAGATAAGAATGGTGTGACATATTTTTTTTCGGAGGTGCAGAGTACGACTGTTGTACCGAGTTCTTTCTTCAAGATTCGACTGACCTATATGATCAAGCACTCGGCCGACGTAAGAACGAAACAGAAATCCAGCAAAGCTCAGGCGAACTCGTTCGAGAAGGTCGCATTATGTACCGTCACCCCCGCTGTAGTCAGCGTGAAAGGAAACCGAGTAGGCAGAGAGACAGCTCTAACAGCGGCATTCTGTGCTTCCTAATCGCAAGCAACTACCTCCTATCGCATCCAGATAGACATGAGTATTATGAATGCTCGAAGCCAGGAGAAATAATCTCCGAATCGATTCTTACATCATCATGCAAACCGTTTGGAACAGGCTTCGAACATCCTCGATCAGCAGAGTGAGCCAAGCGCTACGCATGTTCCAATCGAAACGCTACTCGAATCGAGCACACCGATACTGGTAGACGATGCGACAACGGCTGCCTGAAAGCGTACTAATACTAAGCGAAATCATACGTGGAACACAAACAGAGACAGAGAAAGACAGAAAGAGATAGAGTAATTAGTCAAGAAGAAGAAGAAGAAGAAGAAGAAGAAGTAGAAGAAGAAGAAGCGATAGATCACGGAGATGCTTCTACGAGAGACAGAAAAGATAGAAGAAGAAGGGGTTGCAGGAAGATATCCGAGTCATGCGTCACGGGTCACCGCGATAGCCGAGAACAATTAAGCAAAAACAAAAGTTCATCTCTCGGATCGACGTTTCCCCTTAATAGACGCGAGACGTGTCTGGTAATTCGATGATTCCCTTGGACGTTCTCCAGATCACTGTCCGATTCTCTGCGTTTCTCTTCGTCATCCGTCTTCGTCGATATACCTCCTCGCACCTCTCCAACCGACGAGACGAGTGTTCCTTTTTCATTCTTCCCAACGTCTGTTCTCTCTATCTGTGTATCAATTGTTCGTTGCGTATCTCTTTCTGTTTCTTGTTCCATCGGTTTTTGTCCGTCTAGTTGAACCGATCAACGACGCCCCGCGGTTGCGATT
Source organism: Lasioglossum morio (assembly GCA_916610235.2). Lineage (NCBI taxonomy): Eukaryota > Metazoa > Arthropoda > Insecta > Hymenoptera > Halictidae > Lasioglossum > Lasioglossum morio. Next base: position 1,403,865 of record OU744324.1, on the reverse strand, counting down.
TATATGTACGTAGATATACATATATGTAAACGTTCTCTCTCGGCCGCTATCGTAGGAATATCGTTTTTGCGTTTCTAATTGGATACATTCAAGTGAGAGGGGTTACGAGCATACCAGAATTGTCCGTTCAGCCACGAGGAACCCGGGCCGAGGCACCCGTCCGAACAGCCAAGCGTTTCTTTTGTGTTTGTTCTTTCTTTTCTTTTTCTTTTTTGTTCGTATCTTTTTTCCAAGAAACAGGGACGGATCTCCTCTGCACGGTTGCTCGCGACGCTCGGCGACAGAAAAGGTAGAGAAAACAGTTATACGTATCAACTAACAGTTACAGTGGACAACGCAGAACAGAGAGTGAGAAAAGACAAAGACAGAGTTTTCTATACATGTCCCGGAGAAAATGGATAGATGAATAGAGAGAGAATACCGTGGTGGCAAGTGAGATTTTGTGTGACTGTCACTCGTATATAGATCTCTTGTGTGTATATAGATTCTGTGTTCGGTGTGGTATATATATATATCATCATCATGTTCGATGTGTATGGTAGAACTGGCTCACTTACCGGAAGATCGTGGAGGGAGGGCGTCACTATCAGATCGGAGTGAGCACGGTCACCTTTTCTCTGGAACAGACATGCAAATGATCCGTATTTCGATTTAGAACGCGACTGGTACTGTAATTCATGCTAGAAATTAATTTTCGGGGCCGTAAACAACGCCCACTGGGCGGGGTGATTTATCAAAGTCACGCCCCCAACGTGAATCACGCCTTGAAGGTGGAGTAATCAGTTCATTGCTTAGGAAAAGCAAACGTGAACCTTGAATATTGAAGTCTCTGAAAGAAATTCAATTAGGATATAGTATACATGCTTTGAACGAACAGGATAGGGTTGTTTTCGAGACGTTGTTCTTGTCAATTATCGGTGGAACAAGTTTAGGGAAGGACGATGGTGTCTCCTACTATAAATCGTACGGTGCAGGTCTTAATTATGATTACTGGGCGGAGAGGTACGCCTATTTCATTGTAAGCCACGCCCACAGAGCGAGACAAAGAGCTGGCGGAGCTGGCAATGTATAGGAACTAACAGACTTTGAACTTGATACTGGGAAGAAAAATCCTTATTATAACTAGGACGCTTCGTAAATAAAAGCAACGCCCATTTCCATGAGTTACGCCCAGTGGGCGGGCCACAGACGTACAAGAGTAGTTTGGAAATGATTGAAATGATGCGGGAAGCATACCCTGGACACGCGAGGCCTATAAACGAGATCGTCGAAAGCGGGCCTGTCTTTGCTGTCGACGAGTTCTCTGAGCTCCGTCAGCAAAGTGAGCTTCTCGTGAGTGTTTAACAGGTCGGCCAGGCTGGCGACCAGCTCCTCGATTGTCAAACGACGGGTTCTGTAATCGGCGAGAAGCTGCGAAAGAGCCGCCCTTTCGCTTCTCGCGAGAACCACCCTCGCCTTTTCTTCCACCATGGCTGCGGTTGCAGCGGACACCGTGTGCACTCCGCCTCGATGTCTCCAGTCGCTTGCGATGCTGTGCAGAAAATATCTGAGTGCGTTTTTGAGCTAATTATATAATCGGAGCAATTAATTGAATGTTAGACCGAGCTTGCGAGGTCTGAGAATTCAATTGAATTTTTCTTAATCGTGGTTCCGTCTAGCGAGTTCGCAAGAAACATGCGAACCGATTGCTTCTTATTAGCATTGTACATTCCGGGCACACGTGCGAGTAACATCTGCTCTTGGTTCCGGTTGAATATTAAGGCGATAAACTTCCCTAACTTCTGTTTAATCGCTCGGATGCTAGTTACGCCTACGAAGCTCGTAAAAAGAACTATTTCTTACGAGGGACTCGGCGGACGATGGTTGCCAGGGCTCTCCAGCAGCAAGGGATCGTGGTCCGAATACCTGGACGTTGGCATCACGATCGGCTGGCTGGTGGTGCACGAATGGGGCACTTTCCCGACGTCACGGATCAACAGGGTCATCCTCTTGTTCGTCTTCAGGATCTGCACCGCCTCGTCGTGAGTCGCCTCCTCGAAGCTCTGATTATTCACCTCGATGATCTGGTCGCCCACCTGTGAACGAAAAATTTCAAACAATTTCAAAAACGATCTACCACCAACGAACGTCAATTCTCTTCCAAAAATTTCGTTCGTAGAAAACGTAATTAAGAAGACTGTATAACAAGAGCGAAAGGCCGAGTAAATTGCACTCTCATGTTTCATGTTCATTTTCAGTCTGGGTTCTCATGGTTAAAAAATGAAATTCATCATTTTTACCCAACGAAAAGTACTATTACTATTATCATTTCATATTTACAAAAAAAAAAGAACTGAATAGGAAGGAGAAATGAGATTTAACGTTCTATAATACGGCCCAGAGGACGGATAGAATGATGTCCGTAATATTAAGTTCATGAATAAGGAGTGAATTAATTAATTGGATAACCCAATGTCGGGAAGAATTAATTAGCCTACGACGATCGACCGGGCGCGCGTACTTTGTCTACGAAAGTGGATCGAAATGGCACTTGATTGCTCCGACGCTAACGATCGCGAAGATTTGATAGACAAGCACTTACTGTAGATTCGCCTGCGGCTTTCGTTCTCATTAGACTGGCTCCGCAGTGATTGAGCGAATCTCTGGAACCTCTGGTAATCAGTTTTTTGACACTTCATTCGCTTTTGTCGTCCGCGTAGATTCGGACAAAAACGACGCTCGGTTATCTCCGGAAAGGGAACGATGGTACGGACATGTACGTAATAATATGACTAATATATTTAATACTAAACCTATCGAGCCTTAAAAGTAAGTGGTACACGTTCCCTTGTAAACATTACAGGATTGATTTTATTTGGACTTTGTACAGCTCCTATTGCAATATATACTCCACTAAAGATATCCATGCAATCATTTCTTATGACATTATTTTTATTATATCAATAATCGTAAAGTAAAAATCTGGAACAGATTATTTTGACCACCTAACCTAACCCAGGATTTAATCTTGGGGGGGGGTACGAGTTGAACAAAATGACCTTTCTTTTATATATATATATATATATATAAATATTTAATATAAATATTTATTTAATATAAATTAATATATTAATATAAATTTGTTAATATAAATAAAAATATAAATATATAATAATATATATAGGGGAAAGTAGTTCAAAATATTTAGATTTACATATAACATATCCAAAAATCATCGAAATCGGAGAGGAAGCAACTATTCTACGGTTTAACTAATTTTCCAGTGTTTTGTCTTTTTCTTGGGGGGGGGGGAGGATTTAGCTCCCTGGCTCCCCCTCCCCTGAGTGCGCCACTGTTTACAAATGATAATAGGTTTAGTGTCAATAAAAATTGTCGAGTCAATTGTAAAAAACAGCAGTTACATGAAAGTGCATTTTCTCCCCTAATAATTTGAATAAATCGATTCTTCTGATATTTCTACAGGCTTATTAAAAAATTGATTGGTGTGGCTGGATAAAAATTAATTGGGCGATTCTCACCAAGAGACCAGCTCGGTCGGCCACGCTGTCCTTATCAACCCCGGTGACGTAAATTCCAAGGCCGTACTCAAGGCCACCTCTGATCATCAAACCGAGCGATTGGCCGGGTTCGATGCAGAGCTCGACCTTCCTTGTCCTTGGACAATACCTTGAGTCTCTGGGTGGGTACACGGGCGGTGGTGATGCAGGGCGACCTTGACGATCCATCCAGCTGCAGGATTGTTGGCGACCGGAAGTGGACCACACCGGATGACCGACTCTGCAACGGGGATCCAACGCTGGGCCTCGAACCGTCATGCTGAGAGTCCTGCAGGACTTCAGCATCTGAGATGAGGATCAGAAATGCTACTAAAAATATCTGCTCATCGATTTGACAACATTAAAAATTGAATAAATTTAGTACACTGCTTGGGATTGATAAGATAAGGATGGCTAGGGTGAGGCTCGAAGGGAATACATGTGCATAATTAATTGAAATCGTCGTTTTAAGAGGATCGTATCGTCATTTGAATATGGGACAAGGTTTGTGGGCCTGTTAATACCTACGATATTGTGCGGCTTCACCTTTAGGCAAGACAGAAAGATAGGGGAAGTAATGTTCAGAATTAATGTTGCATACGGGAAAGAATAGTAGAATTTTATTTATTAATTTTTCAGTCCTGTGATTTTAATATATCATTGAAAGAACGTTGTCTGCGTTCCAAGCAGAAGCTTTCAGATTCCTAATTCCCTGGATTACTGTAATGAAACTATGAATAATTAACCCTGTTGTATTCCACTGAATCTCTGATTCATTAGCGGATGCTGTTTGTATGTATCCAATGGACTTTGTAGTTCAAATGGAGGCAGACAGGTAGACAATGCCGACGTGTTTACAAGGTCTATTTGTTATACACTGAGAAATTGTTGTTGAACATTGTACGTGACTGTTAATTGAAGGGAGTGTTGAAAAAATTGAACAAGTGTCACGTTAAACAGGAATTAAAAGCAGTTCATAATTTATTGAATGAAGTAATTATTTAGTAATTTTTAATTTATTGTGTGTTATTAATTCAATATAATAAGAACAAGAAATTAAAGAAAAAACGAGAAAACATTTACGAACGAGGATTTGACGGTTACGCTTGCCAAAAATCAGTCGAATTAAGAAGGGAATCAAGTTGTCCATATTTATTGAATAAGTAATTATTTAGTAATTTTTAATTTATTGTGTGTTATTAATTCAATATAATAAGAACAAGAGATTGAAGAAAAAACGAGAAAACATTTACGTACGAGGATTTGACGGTTACGCTTGCCAAAAATCAGTCGAATTAAGAAGGGAATCAAGTTGTGCATCGACGATATCGTGTGGATGCAGTCGAACGTTCAACCGTGCCAACGCAAAACGGGGAAAAAGCGTATTATGAGAGTGTCAAGTCGATAAGGCTGTCTCGTTGTACGTCATTCAAGATTTAGAACGGTCCTCTTATGCAAAAGAATCCATGATATGTATCACTGGGGGAACGATTTCTCGTGGTCGACCTCAGCATAGATCGCTTATACATGTCGTGCCTCAGCAAACTGAAAGAAATCATTGTCCGTGAAGGGTTTCCTTCGAGGCAGCCTTGGCAAGTGACACAAGGGACAATCGGCGCGTGTCAGGTCAACGAGGAACAAAACGATTTCTGTATTATTCCTCGAACGAGCCAGCGAACACGCCGGTGGATTATCCTTCACGAAATTAGCCGAAATCTCTACACTAACCGCCACAAAATCTAACTAGTAGAACCATTCGCAATAGTTCGACGATATTGGCAATTTCAAATGGGTCTGAAACCACTAGACCAAATCGAAGGATTGTTCAAGAAATTAGCCAAAATCTCAAGACCAACTACTACTACATTTAACTATTATAACCACTCGTAACAGTTCAACGATACCAGCAAAGAAGCTGCAAATTAAAGGCGCTTCAAAGGGACCAGTTGACTTGATCGAAATAATATGAAATAATCGGTCTCCAAATAAATAAATAAATAAAATCCTCAAATAAAATACAAACAGAAGATCCAGTTATCTAACCCAGACTTGCAATTGTCGTCCATTAATTTCATGATACATGATGCGGCCAAATTGGTGGTGTCTCTGAGAGGAGAGTCGAGGTCAAAGGGTCACATTAATAATTGAGACTTGTTCGAAATAATACAACAGTATTTCTAAATTCTTTCTTCGATGTACTCATTTCGGCCATGAATGTATAAAATCCACAAATAAAATACAAACAGAAGATTCAGTTTAATTCAATTTGAGCATGGTTAGTAGAATATTCATTTCAACTCGAGCATCACAAACATGGTAGAAATCTCTATTCGGACTTGGCGATCAAAAAATGTCAACAAGAACAGCGGCGCGAAGGCGCGAGATCTAATTGCGACAACACGGTACGTCGAAAGATCAACATGTAGATCGTAGAACACCTGTTCCCTGGCCAAGGAATAGATTGCCGGGCGTGTATAAACTGTAGCAGCGCACGCTCGACGAAAATTGGCACGTGCAAAGTCAACAAGGAGCAGACAGTGCGTTTTGCGGTGACGCCGCCACGGTAGCTAGGATATCGATCTCCTGGCGGGCCGTGACGTCACATCCTGCCTATCCTTGACCCAGCCCGGATCCACGTCCTTAGGATGCTACGGTTCTGGCCGGACGAAGATGCAATTTTTGTCATATCTATGCGAGCTATGCACCGGCGTCTCCCTACGTCGCGTCGGTGAGAGGAGATCCTTCACGATCCAGTAGGAATTTTTTGTCCAGATGAAACTGCGGGAATTCATTGTGTCTAGGAACCTGGCCACTCTCCGGCGACCTCGCGAAAGAGGATCGAGTCAATCTTCTGCTCCCGGAGTGCACTCGAACCGAGTATGCGAGCACTCGGAGAATCGCGGCTAATAAATTGAATCTTGCCCCTGGAGAACCGTTAAAAAAATTTCTAATCGACTGGAATTAGCTCTTGGTTTGACGGGGATAATTGGATCCGACGTCGGAGAGAGTTGAGCTAATCGCTGAATGGTTCTTTTGATCACTTTAAGAATATCTTCTAAGGTATACATATAACTGCTATATGTATATGATTTTAATTTTCCTTCGCGTTTTGGGTTAACCATTCTTGTGTTTTAAGGGTGTAAATCAATGTCTGTGTACCTTCCTTTTCTGGCGACTGCAAGGCTATTTTTATTTTACATCAAAATCCGCAGAATTACAATCGAAGGGATGAAGAGAAATCGCCCGATCGCCTGGGAACAGTGTACACTTCGCAGGGAGGTAATTGGCTGGGAAACGTACGGTTTCGGATGAACTTGCGCCGGGTTTATTACGGATAAGCATCTGGGCGAGTTTTTAATCGTCGGCGAGCACGCGAGACGCTCCCGTTTTGCATCCGCATCGCTGCACAAGGAGAACGACCGCGATAATAACGCGGTCCTGCGCGAGATGTCCTGGACAATATTCCTTGTGAAACAGATTCTCTCCTTCCTTCCTCTCCCTCTCTCTCTCTCTCTCTCTCTCTCTCTCTCTCTCTCTCTCTCTCTCTCTCTCTCTCTCTCTCTCTCTCTCTGCCTGTTCCCGTAGTTAAGCAATCGTTTGTGCTCCCCCTTTCCGCAGATGGGAATCTGTCACGGATTACGGTCGAAACTGCAGAATAAAGCAGCATCCCTCCAGCGCCTCTGGATTCATAACTGTCTCTCTCCCTTGACAATTGCTTCCACCGTTCGAAGTCTCTTGTCGGCAGAAAATTAACAAGTCAGCATTCCCCGCTGAATCGGAGAATTTTTCAACATCGGTACTCTCCTCCGTTACGCAATTATAGCTTCGTTTAAACTGTTGCGGAGAGCCCTCTTTCTGCTGGAAACACTCCACCGGATCTGTTTATTACAGCCCAGGCTTGAAGTCGGAATCTTCTCAATTACATTTACAAAGAAGTTATTATTTTTTAAAATTATATTCTGTCTTTTTATGGAAACAAAATTTGGTATTTTTATTATTAGAATTATCTTTATCTATCTGAAATCTATATAGGTATAATACATCTAAATGAAAATTAAATGCTGTTCGTTGGTAAGCGCATCGGTTGAGAACAGCTGAACCGATGTGGCTAATTTAAAAAAATATATTCGTAATAGTTCGAATAAGGTCTTTCGGGAAAGAAAAATTGGCAAAGTTGAACAAATGAAAGTACTTTTTTCTATGGAATGTTTCTCGTTTTTACTCTGTTTACACAATTCCAATAACGTTTCACAAAAAGATCACAAACGAATTTATTGAAATTTGGACGGGACAACGTCTGCCGGGTCAGCTAGTGCAAAGAAAAATTGTTCGCATTACTTTGAAGCTACGGGAGCTACATGGACTTTTACTACTTTTCTTAATAATTGTAATAAGCTGGAAATAATGCAGCAGAATATTCGAATTCTTGAAATCTTTTAGAGCGCTTCAATTTGCCATAAATCACGGGTATCCGTAGTCCACTTAATATAACTGAAGATGAAGTGAAAAGGTGAGGTACCTGAAAACTTTACGGTGGTATTAAAGCGGTCTATAAAACTCTTTCAAGCTAGTAGTAAATTCTTTATGCCGCGTACATGGTGTCTTAACACTTGTAATACTTCAAGATTCTAAATGATCGATAGAAGACACGTACATTAACAAAGAGTAATAGCGTTTCTACTTTATGCGCTGGCAAGTATCCGATCAACGAAAGAAATCTCTCCGATCTTCCTCGATACGAGGTCCCTTCTACATTTCTAAAGATCAAGTATCAAAGAAAAATCATTACACTCATTTTCTACAATTTATAGAATGATCTTTATGCATTTATGGTATGCACAACGTTATGAAATTGAAGACGACATCTGTAATATTAACGACCGCTCGTGGTACATTTATTTCATGTTCACCACAAGAAAAACATTTCCTTTCTGCACAAATAAATTATTTCTTTATATATTCCTCTGTAAAAGTTCCTCGATAAAATGATTATTAAAAGAAATAAATGTCTACGTAGCTGCTGCATCTTGCTATTAATACAAACATTTTTATGAAACATGGAGATTCATACAGGAATCCACCATGTTGCCACTAGCACAATCAAACAATTCATCGAAAGTCAAATGAAACAAATCAAACTCTCCCGAAGACACACCCTGCAAATACATCACCCAGTGAGACCATTCCCTCTTCACCGGAGTGTTCAAGGTCGCAGTAAGGGTTACAGGGTGGAGGACACGGACCTACCCCAAAGCAGCAGTGTAAATTACGATACGCTGGAGACCATTGAGAAACGGTCGACTTTCTACGTCCTGTGTGTCGTATGGTCGGCGAATTCTTGTCCGCCGTTTGTCTTCCGGTTGGGGGCCAATTAAATAAATAATTCATGAGGTCGAAGGGCGCGTGAAGCCGCGAGCCAACTCGGTCGAAACTCGTTATCGTGTCCTGGCCAGGACTATTTCCGTTCGGCGACGTCACACGCCGCTCCCACGGGGCTGTCCTATCGTGCATGTATTTTCGGACCAGTCCCGAGGACAGCTTCGATTCGATTCGATTCCTCGAGAACCACCCGCGAACACGGTACACGTTCTGGACATCAGCAGATAACCGGTGACTATCAGTCTTCCCGTGATTCACTACGCTACCACCCCTAATTAATAGTATAAAGCTAAGAATGACGTACGTTGGTTAATATTGTTAATAGTTGGATTTAATTAATATTTTACTTATATATATCTGTAACTTGACATATAAATTTTGATATTTTTACGAACCTCCCCAAAATCGTGTATATCACCAGGAAATTAAAAAAAACAGTATAGAAATAACATATTGATTCCGATGTTTATTCCAACGGTTCAGAAAAATCGTGTACGCTATCGGGAAACGGATATGCGCGACGCAGGAAACATTTCCAGCACTGTGATAGAACTATTTTTGGAAAATTCGAAGCACAAGCAAACGAAGGATGGATAAAGAAGAACGGTCGTGCAATCGAGATACTGGCATGAATTTCCCGGCTGGTTCATAGAAAAGTGAGTTTAGCGATGAAATTGACTTTTTCACATCACCCCGGGAAGCTCGTAAGTCCGTGTTCTGATGGAATCGAGTTAGCCGCGCCATTGGGATCGGAAAGTGTTACTTTATCGCTCCATTAAAGCTCACGGATCGGGGAGATCTTTTCATTCGCGGGTCAGGAATCCCAACGAATGAATATATGAACGGGAAACACGCTTGTGAGAAAAGCCTGTCCCTCAGAATTCGATGAAACTACGTGAAAACTGCCGGGACCACGTGTGAAACAAAACCTGGAGTCAACACATCCGTCACCGTAAAAAATTTTGTTGCTTGAAAATTTTTTATAATTTTTAGTCATGTCTTTCATTTTAAAATGAATTGTTTCAATGCAAAATCTGAGACAGTGATCAAATAATTAGAATCGATGTACATTGAAGACTAATTGCAAGTAGCTTTTGGTGCAGATCTAAAAATGTGTGAATATTGCTTTTCGTTTAGAGCACGATCTTTCGTATCGAAACAAGCTTCAACCATTTCATGAATTCGTAATTTGTAGACCGAGGTAGATTTACTTTGTGGAGTACACGATGGTGAAAATTTCAACGTTGCCAGGGGAAAAGGCGCAGTGATCAAGTGCTTTTCACCGACGTACGTTCTCCATGACACCGGTTAACGAGCAGTAACATAGTTTTGTTGATTAAGGTCGCTTGATTTTACGGACCATCGCGACGGGACCAAAATGTCCCACTTCTCTTGAAAAACACCGGGACAACTAACTTTTGTTGCTCTCTTTCTGTATCTCTCTCTCTCTCTCTCTCTCTCTCTCTCTCTCTCTCTCTCTCTCTCTCTCTCTCTCTCTCTCTCTCTCTCTCTCTCTCTCTTTCTTTCTCGTGGGGCTTCTATACACATACCTAAGTCAACGACGCGCTAAAGAATAGCTTAACCTTGTCAAAACGTCAAACAGAAATTTACTTTTGCTCCAGGCAATTTTGATTACATATTTTGATGAATGATTTTTATGCAAAATGAAAATTCTTTTACTATCTTTCACAGGCTGAATATGATAGTGCAACAAAATTTTTTAATTGTTCTACGAAATGAATATTTTTATATAAAGTGAAAAAATAATAAAAGAGACCCATACTACTTCTTCAAACTCTTTTAAAACAATTCTAAGATGGATCTTCATCTTTGTCCCGTACTTCCTTGTGCTTCTGCTGCATTAGAAACAAGAGTTATGTTGCCAAATGGCTTAATGTACCGAAGGATTGGAAAACCATGGCTTGACCCAGATACCGAAGCCGCCCCGTGTAGATATGGGGATATTTCGTGATCGTAACCGATATCTGGACGCGGCCATTTCGCGATTTCGTATCGTGTTTCTGGGTTAAGTGCCCCCTAAACATCGGAGATAATAAAACGCAGCAATACATTTCTTCCGTTCACGAGTGTTCCGCGAATGCCAATCGACGAGAGGAAAAGGGTAACAGAGAAAGGATCGGGACTGGAAATCCAAGCGCAATAATGTCCACCCCTTCGTAAAGGACGTTCGAAATTTGTGTAATCACCCAATCACAAATGAAACATTTCATTCTATTACTATCCCTTACTAAAAAATTTTCAAAAAATTGTGGTTTCATAGAACGACGATTTCTATTTCTTCTCTACAATTGAGTCATCTAAAAAATGCGGCATCAAAGTATAAAACGATATAGGAGCGTTCAATTTGCATTCGCTAGTTTGGGGTGGTATTGCACTTGCAGCACACCCCGTATAGTTCGCAAACGTCCCAGGGGTCGATGCGAAAGGGTGAACGCATTTCCATGACAATCGGTATTTAGTTCGCGGATAAGGGTTCGATCACGAATTCGCGAATTCTCGCGGCGACTTTTCTGGGTCAAGTATTCCCTGCAACAGGGGATGAACGGCGGGAATTTATGGCCGTGAGGTGGTTCCGCCACCCTCGGAGAAAATTCTGGTTCGTTGAATCGTTTCGGCAATTTAAGGGGACAGTCTACCAGTCGAGTTACTCATAACTTCATGGCTATTAAAGCAGTTCCGAGAGCCTGTACAACGGCGCGAGATTCCGTAGCTACCATGTTGCGAGGCTGGAGACACACAACCCCTCGTGTCTTAGTTATGATTCCCAATGCCATTCCCGGGGCTAGAGTAGCTCTGTCGGAAGTACATGGGTAACAAGGAATTATCGTTATTAAGGGATCCGAGGCAACATAGCCGCGGGCCAGACAGTTGGATATAATGCATTTGTTGCATTAACCCTGCCGAGTTTACCCTAAATAACTGAGCTATCCTCCAGGATAGTTCACTGACAAGAGAAATTATTCTGTAAAAATACTTCGTAAAGAAACAGAACGCTTCAAATGACAGTTACATTTGATATTTAATTTATCAGTTGAAACATTCGAGGGTTTGATGCGGATTTTTGTGTACAATGAAATATCAAATTTTTCTTGTTTATTCAAACTTGTTGAAATTTTTGGACATTTCACCGCGTTTTAACACGACGATTGTTATAACTGAAATAGTTCGCAGTGCATTGATCAGAGACCTCATTTTCTGCAGAAAGCGATTCCACATGGAGAGCTGTCAATCATTTCGTTGATTGACGGCCTGCCCTAATTACGGCGAGCCTAAGAGTGAAAAGTATTCAGAGCGATTGACAGGATTCGAGTGCACGAGCCACGAATATGATCACGTCGTCCGTATCAATTATATGAAGCATGATTTCTGTGATTTTTCCCTTCAAATCGAGTACCCCACGGAATTCTAAAAATCTGTACCAAATTATTTTTAATTACGAATTCGTAATCTACACAAATTTATAATGAACATTATAAGTTTTATATTGATCATAACGTCACACAATTATTTTATGTCTGCCGTAAGAAATCTTGTACTCAGAATGGAAAGTCATCACATCAATTTGTGTTGAAAGACGTACGAAGAAGAGAATTTGCTTAAAGATCCAAGGGGTTGAAATCCCCACGAACATTGAACAAAAGTAGAATGAGCGACCAAGAGATCGACGGATCTCAGAAGAAATCGGTTAGCAGAGAAAATAGAAAAGTTCGCCGATACACTAACGAAGGCAAACAGTCTTTTTCTCGAAGCAAGGCAGACGGGATGCAAGGAAAGCAATTTCGAATCGATCTATCGTCCCCTACGTGTGTGTATTTTCACGTACGGGCGCGCACTCGGCACAGCTTGCTGTAGTGTTCGTAATAATGCTCTAGCTGAAGTTCGAAATGGTTCGAAGTTCGAACAGTTCGAGTTCTCCCACTAGTTCGAATATTCTCGCTAGTGAGAACTAATGAAACAGTTCGAACTGATAGAACTGTTTGGAGTTCGAACAGCTGAAACTTTGAAATGCATGCATCAGCCATTGATTTCTGACCTGTCCGTTCGCGATTTACGCTTGGACTTTTTATTCGAATTTTCTGCATTTTTGCTGCTCATTACACGTAATTGCAATTTTGTTCGTGAACGAAGGTATCTCAAGTAACGTAGTCTAATCATTTCTTTCGGGTTTGTTTCTTGGGTGAAAATTCTCAGCTTCTTTAAAATGCAGCACGGTCGTTGAAGAACCTATTAAAAGATTTTCAGTAAATAAGGAGCTTTTAAATTCTTTTTAAATTTTACCGAATTTTTTTTAGCTTCCTTACGGATATCATTAAATGGAGCACCATTAAACGCTGGATGCAGCAAAAATCTGTTGATAATATTGAATCGTGCTTAAATAATCATCAGTATATGGGAGAAAGTAGTAGTACGAGTTGAAACATTGAATTTTGGAGAAACTTTTACCAGTGTCTGACTAATGGTTGATGTTTCTCCTGTTTCTGCTTCGAACGCATCAAACAAAGTAATGAGTTAATAATCTTCCTAGGGGTCTCTACAATCTTCATATTCCACCCATTAATTTATGTCATAGGTGGATAATCAAGCCTAAACACACTAGAAAGATATCTATCGCTTCAGACAACGATGAAACAAAGATGGCACATTTTTCGTCCGATATAATGGAAAGGTACCTCTAAAAATTCATGTGGCTCACAATTAATTATGTCGCGGTCAATTTAATGTTGTTACTGTACAGTTGCTGCAATGTTAACATGGAATAACAAGTCCGAATGCATGCAGTGACAGCAAAAAAGAGTTTGAATTCTCACAGCTTCGCAAAGCGCGTTTCCGGGGCTGTGAAGCAGCATCCGCGGCGGCTTCGTGCATTATGTAGAGAAAATAAATGACGGGGGACTGGTCGGAGGACGCCGGGATGCCTGGCGCCGCGACGCCGAGGCGAAACAGAGACGCCCGCGCCCGAGGGAGGAAAAAAATCGAACGGTGGGAGGACGAGGGGCTAATGGCGACGTGCGGGGAACACGAAAACTTTGTTCAGCTTCCGAGCGTACCCAGTTGTCGCTCGCATTCTTGTTTCACTATCGCGTGACGCTCGAATGGAACGAGCGTCCTATTCCCGGTGAAAGGAATTATGGGGGTGCGTGGGTGTCTGGAATAGTATTTCAGATGGGGGTGCTGAAATTCAAGATTCGCCCCTATACAAATGGAAATTTGCAAATGCCTGGAGAATGGAGGCTATTTATCTGTTCCGGGAGAAATCTGCTGATTTCTCTGTCTGGTGGGAAATTAAGTGCCTTGTTTTCTGCGGAAAATCAGTTGTTATAGTCGTTCGATGGCGTGAGTACATGTTAAAATATTTCATTTTTCAGGGTCTTGTACAAATGTCTGAGCAGTGGCCGAGTTCTCTACTGCCTCTCGGGCTACTTTATCAGCATGTTGAATAATTAAATACTGAAATTCAAGTATTAGACCTGGTCTAATAATTCTTCTAATTATCGTAGCTTCTCAATGCTTCTCTCGGAGTTAATTGAATTTCGTAGAATTTTTCTGTGGGCTAATTCACGGTCCTAAAATTCGCGTGCATCGTCGTGAATGTAGGTTTGTGCTACTTTATGGCTCGAGGGGTGGAAACGTGCCGAGCCAATTGTATTTATTTGAACAGTGCAGCGTTCGATAACGGGCGCTTAAGCAATTCTCGAGAAAAGTCGCGGGTTATCTGAACGTGGCATACCGAGTCTTCTTCCTCTTCTTTCTTCCCTCACTAAAACGCGGTTTCCCAGAGACTCCGACATCCGGCACGAGTCCGCGTCTCGTCTGACATCGATCGGGCATAAACGTTTGGACGAACTGGCAGATTAAATTGCACGGCTGTCGTAAAGTGTAACAGTGCCGGCAGCTCGTTATTTCGTAATGGCTCGTAGACGTGCAAGCAAGTGCCCCTGTGTGCAAACCAAACATACACACACACACACACACGTTCGAAGCAAACGAACATACGTACACACGTAGAAATAGGGATCGGGAGGGTCGCGCGAAAAGTTCGTCTGATTTATGGCACGTTGTTCTACTGAATTCATTAGCGCAATGGTAAATTTAAGGAACGCTACGTTCTACGGTAACTTTTTCGTGTGTCGTTCGTCGCGGTTGGTTACTCGATCGTGGAAAACTAGTTAGTTGATTTATTTAAAGAAATAAAACCTAACACAGTTCGTGTTCACTTTAATTCCCCTCTAAATCGTTCATTTTCACAGAATTAAAATCCAAAGCTCTGTACACTCGATACGTCGACAGAAAAATTCATTTGCGTCGCCCGTGTATAATCAACGCGTTAAACAGAACGAAATGCAAGTGCAAACATTTATTCCCGAGTTTAATTGCAGTGGAATTTAACAGAGTAAGAGTTTCATGTAAACGCCCTTAAACGTTCCCATCATTGTGTACTGAAACGCCGTTTAAAACACAAAAATTAACTCGGATTCAAAATTGAATGAAAAAAAGTGACGGAAATTTAAAATCGAGAACATCGAATTTAAATTGAGATTTCGATTAAGCGATCGAACTCGTAAATTCGATCTTGTTTAAACATTCAGCGATCTTAAATTTTAATCCCAGCCTGCAATTTAACCAATCGTGTTCAGCTTGGGCGCGAAATAAATTTTGGTCTTCGAGGTTAGAGTTCAAACCAAGCAGATTCATATTCAAATTCCGGCTAATTCAGTTTCGCTGTACTTCGTCAAATCGAACAAATTTTCATGCCCGTCGTGTTTATTCGCCTCGGCGGAATTCGCGGCGACGTAGAAGTTAGGCGACTCAGCGCCCGGCCGAAAACCGGAGCTTAATAATAAAAAGACCTTGAATCAACAGAACTTCGTTTCGATCATGGTAACGAGTAGGTGACAGTGTTATCCTGTGGCACAGCCAGGGCAGAACCGGAAACTTAATCCGTGGATCGTCGAACTGGGTCAACCATTTGACTCATCGCGATCGTTCAAAGAACGAAACGCCGCGGCTCCTCCAATTTCCGGGGGACATTCAGGTCAAGGCTGATCCACTCGTTAATTAACAAATCTCCGCTGGTTGTACATTTCTCTTCATATTTCTCCTTTCATCGCGATTTTCCGTATCGATTGCGCCGATAATAAAAAAAAAAGAACAAAAAGGAAACACACTTTCAATCTCCGCGGCGTCAGAATCGGGATGGTCTGAATCGCGCGGCCATTTTATACTCCAATAATTCTTAATGAAGAAATTGAATCAGTTGAAACGATTCAACCGGTTCTACGCGACAACCATGTACAATGATTCGCGAGTCTTCAGAGTTTTCCAACAGCCGAGTTCTATTCAGATCGCAGCCATTTTGGGGGGAAGGTCGTTGTCAGAACGTGCAATTCTGCACTAGGATGATTGTGGATGGTGGATGAGTGAAATGTAACTTACTGAAAACTCTATTGTGTTATTGTTAGCGACATCTGTCGGTGTGCAGTCCGGTGGTTCGTTTTCGTACGTGTTCCATGCAAAAACGTGTTCGCGCAATATTATCTATTATTATATTAATATAACCAAATATATACTTATTCAGTGTGTTCAAGTGGACGTATAACTAATTTAGATCCTGACCAAACAATAATCTGACAGTTATTATAAAAGAATTTACTTTCTCTTGAAACAAGTGCATAAACAATACAATAGGTTAATTCAATGGTGAGTAACCAACAATCTGTACACACCTCACCACTGGACAATCGTATTAATACAAAAATAGAAAAAATACTATCTAGAAATGAACATAAATTATTTTAAAAGTTTTACTACATTTTTACTACAATGTATTAAAAAGGTTCTACTAATTTACCATTGAAGTATCTCTGAAATGATCCAAGAATTGACGTAAGAAATGCACGGAAGGATGAATGGCGACGCGACGGGGCTAACACGTTAGCAAAAGGTGCCATTTTTCTTTGTCCGAGGATCCTGGAGAGACGAAGCACTTGAAGGTTTCACTTTTTCATTTTTCCGCGTCGCCAATCTTGTTTATCCTGCTCGACTGGCTCCCTTACGTGTCCACTTCGGCGAAACGTGGAACAACTTTCAAGGCCGTGAGGATTCTTCGAACGCAATCTCTCGAGATTGAATTTCTCCGAGTTTCTCAGAGATACGGTAACTTCCGAGACGGCGGGAAAAGGGACGGCCGATGTGTTCGAGTGAATTCGCACAGACAACTGGGAGCAATATCAATCGGAGGCACAACAAACATCGGGCTCGACTTGCTTCTAGAGATATTGCGTCGACGATGCTTCACGATTTCAACGGCACTCCGCGCTCTTATCGCGTTAGACCTCCGGAGGAACTCGACGGCAAATAATATTTAACTGCTAATGTCGCTCGCTACGTTTCTGGAATACGGAACGAAGCTCACGATACAATAAAACTGTTCGGAACTTGTTCCAACAGCTATACTCTCCAAAAATTAAGCTAAAATAGCAGTCCAATACTGTCCGCATAAAACTCGGCTCCTCTGAATTTACCCGAATAACGTTTCACCTCGGAGCGTGACGGATCAGACCTGTTCACTGGCCAGCAAAAGTTTTTCACTTAAAAAATCGAACAGCATATCCGAACAGAATCGAAAGCAACGATGAAAGCGTTCTCGAGCGTTCAATAAACGTAGAACCATTTCCAATATTCTAGAATTGTACGGTGAAATATTTTTAATTCGTTGAAAGTGCCGAAACCGTCGCGTCGCCGAAGTGGGTCCCACCAATAAAAAAAGCCGTCGGAACATGCGAAGTTTCCGAGGTAGTTTTCGCGCAGCTAGGTGCCTCTTCACCGAGACAGCCCGATACTCTGATGGCCCATTGTCGACGGGCTTTTGTCTAGAAGCTGCCGAGCTACCGTGAGAGTATGACGAGCCACCGGATCCAGAGATACCCATCAGAAGCGTTTACACCAGAGATTACTTGTGGCGTGGCTCCGAGCGACGCTCCTTTCCATCTCGGCCAGTCAATAGTCCCCCCTAGCTGTTCTCCAAATTTTTCCCTCTCGCATATCTCTCTCCGTTGCCCGACATCGCGAACATTTTTCGCAACCCTCCATCAACTCGGACCAACAGTTCCGCCACGTTTTCTTAGCCGCGGCGAGGCAATTTTGCATGAAACTTTTACTCTCGGCAAACTCGATATCGGGAACGGGAATTTCAGCTTTCCGAACCCCGGAGGGTTGATGCGCGAAATATGGAAGAAGTTGTCAATTTTTTGGACTTTACGGAATGCTTGAGGCGAAAGAAAATTGTTGGGCTCGCGCAGGAATTCGAAAGTTCGAGGCAAGAATTTTCGACTGTCGAATGGCGTCGGAAAGTTATCGAAGAAGTGTGAAAAATGGATTACAGACGTTGCGAGTCTATAACCCGTGGATAAAAATTCCTTTTTCTCAGAGGGATTAAATGCATCGAAATTATTAGGAGTACCAAAAGAACGTGAAAGAATTGCCAAGTTTTTGTTGGAGATATACTCAATGTATAACTTCATTGTCCGGAAAAATGGCAAGGTTTATTCGCATCAATTTCTTTGGAGCGAAACATCCAGCACAATTGCTGTCGTCGAGTTTTCTTCGTTTCCTCAGACGTTTGTTTCCCCCAAGAGGGCTACGTGTCTCCAACAGAGATTCCAAGAAAATTGGCGAGACAAACTGCCCCCGCGAACAACGATAACGTCGTTGAAACTTTCACTATAAGCGAGTTCTGTACCCCTCCAATTTTCCATAATCTCTACGAGCTGCTTAGAAGTTAAATTAAATACGGGGGCGAATCCTGCCAAATGCTTCCTCAGCTGGGATCTCGACAAACGGATGATCTCAGCGAAAACGGAGATATACACAAACCTCCGAACCGAGGGGAAAGAATTCGCTTCCAGAGAATTAATATACCGGAAAATACGGGATTCGTTCTGTCTCCTGATACTATTTGAAATCCTCCAATCATTTTCATCCTTAATGTCGTTTTAATCCTCGACCCTACCAAATCACGAATTTTTTATTTGTAGTTCGGACTGGAGTTGCAAATTTCACGTTTCAGTACTTTTAAAAAATAGCCTAGTGACACAGAAATGAATCCGAAGGACGGCCGACAGAGTGTCTACCGAATAATTCTGAAAAGAGATCAAAGGGTCGCGGAAAGCGTCCTGTGACATCAATGGAAATCGATGTTAAACGACGTAAACTGCCAGAGAGCCTCAAAGCGCCATTTTTTTCTTTCACTAACCATCCAGAAATATATAGCTCTCGTTCGGCCCCTTTAATTAAAGACAGCTGAAATGTAAGCAACTAGTCAGTCAAAGCATGAAAATTCCTTAATCTTCTTCAACCCTGTAACGAACATTCTACAAACAGAATCTATGCTAATAATAAATGCCGTCCACAATTTTCTAATCGAAATAAAATGTATCACGAAGTAATTGTTTTTGCGACGATGACGCTTTGTGGACAGACGTCAATTATTTAACATTGGTCGCAGCACTGAATCGTACAGCAATCGATATTTTGTCGCGTATGCGTCTATGACGCGACGCACCGTGGACGGAGGGCCTTAGTCAACAAAAATTCTGAAACTGCACCTCGGAAGAGGGTCAAGAAAGGGGAGCACCAACCCCTACAGTCATTGAAACTTCTTGCAGCGACTATAGAAAGTCTGCCAAGCAGTTCATATTTATTGCACTTTTGCGTACATTATAACCACCGAATAAGAGTAAGAAGATGATGGAGTATTGTCAGAATTAAAGAATATGAAAATATGAGTTGTCTTCAAGATGTGTCGGTGTTTGAGGGGTAAGCTTACTTGAGAGCTACTTGAGGAATAGAAAATATTATTTTCGATAGTAAGGATAGGAGCGAAAGGCAAGGAGCAACCACTTGACTCAATGAGTGACCCGATACGCTCGCCAGATAACGGGAATCGAGGGGAATCGTGTACCCCACCCCCTGTAATTTACTTGAGAGCCTCGGCCGAGTCGGCATCCGCAATCGATGGGGTTTCTCTAACTTCTAAGGTCACTCATAAATACGGGACGACTCGGATCGATTGGACGGCAATTGCCATCCCGGCCAGGATAATTTAAACGGCGATTTTTAATTGCGATTAGGCACGTAGCCAGGCTCCCGTGTTTGGGGAAACGTTCCAAAATCGAACGGCTCGATAGGACGCGCTTGGGGCCGAGTTTCGACATGACAAATGCGATACAAGGAATGCTTTGGTACCTTCGTTCCACTGATTAATAACCTCTGCTTACCCTTCTGTTAGAGACACGCTCGAATACAATTGTCCAATTACTTCGATCGTGTATTGACATCTATATAAATAAAAATTAAATGCTGTTCGTTGGTAATCGCATCCCTTGAGAACGGCTGGACCGATTTGGCTAATTTAAGAAAAACAAAATGTTCGTAATAGTCCGAATAAGGTTTTCAGGGAAAGAATGAAAGTGCTTTTTTCTATGGGATTTTTGTATGAACTCATAAGACCATAACTCCCGATTCGAACGATGGATATGCGTAATTAAAACGATCACAAATTACGATAAACAGAATTAGATCTGGTCATTATAGTCTTAACTTTTCTCTAGCGAAAATCAACGTGATAGATAACCCTGGTTGCTCATGTGGACATGAGACCCAGGATATTGATCATGTCCTATGGCAATGTCCTACCCATGACACTCACAGAACTAAATTTATACATAACCTGAGATCACGGGCTTTTTTTCTTCGTATGTCGTGTAATGTTTTGCTTCACAGACCTACATACACTATATGTAAGATCATTTGTTACTTTCCAAAAGATTGTGAGCTGTATATATAGCGTCACGTATAGTAAATGTAAGATTCTGGCAGTGTAGCCTCTTTGATTTGCGGCGATCCAAGTTAACTCATCAACTGTGTAAAATTAAATTGCAGCTACCCTTATGCTTAAAAATGTTAGATGCCCGACCCAACATTAAAGCTTGTCTTCTTATATCACATTTCCTAAAGAATTCTAAAGTACGAATTTAATTTGATATAATATTGTCTATGTATGTATGAATATGTATTTACTGTAATTTACATTTGTACAGCAGATATAGATCTCAGTTGAGATCTGAAATACTTAATAACAAAAAAATCACAAACAAATTTATTCAAATTTGGACAGGACAAGGTCTGTCGGGTCAGCTAGTATGATATAAATTTTATTTATGCATCTCAATGTACAAAAAGTGCGCTGAATCGACAACGAATGTGAACGGAGACTTGTTAGTGTTTACCAGCGTCAGTATGGTTATTTTTAGGCAAACCCTCCACTTCGTTCGATTGTTTTTACATGTCGGAGATTCAAGTGGTTGTTGGAAGAATGTAGGGACGAACCCGAGATCAGCAGGGTCGATTATCTGTGATCTTGAGATTGCAGGAGTTTATAGCAACGACCTTGAGTTACGCGACTCAATATTAGCTACTCCAACTAGAAGAGAATCCTCCAAGCCGACTTCTGGTTCAAGGTCACTGCCATTGGTCCTCCCAACTCGGCCGCGAAAATTGCTAGCCTTCCGAAGATCTACGATGCAACGACGCTACTACATAGTCTGATAGTATACGTTACTTTTAGCACTATACTACTTTCGATTGATCAAATTATTATTGCGGCTTGTTGTGGTAACCAACAATTTTCTTAGAGTACCAATACTCTTACATTTGAAGGTCGCCATCGATCATTTCAACGATGTGTGTTTTTCAGAACAATTGAGGATTGTAAACCTTTTTATCTACACCATTAATGATAGTTATTCAAAGTGATTGTTCAAGGTCACTCAAGGTCACGGGTATAAAAATTTTGCAAAATGAAAATCGATAGTGAATGTCTGTATTACGAATCTACCAGAGTTTTTGCAGCTGAATTAATATGTTGAAAACCTTTTTAATTCAGACCAAGCTATAAACATGTCCTCCAAAGGAGTGCATTGTACGATTATTAACAGACGTCGTGAAAGATGAATTATTTTTACGAGGAACATCCACGAATTTATAGTCAGGACGACGTAGGAGACAGGAAGACATAGTGGTAGTTTGACGTTGGTCCAAATAAGAGGGAAATAAGTAAACAGAGTGGCGGAATTTTTGGGCATTATCGTCGATCTTAGCGGGTGCGGTTGCCAGAAATATGGACGGGAACGGGAGAATGATTTACGGTTTGCGAACTGTGTCTGCAGGTTGTTCTTCGGAAAATGAAAGTTAAAACTCACTGTGAGGGCCTCCTCGTGGGTTACCGACCGGAAGGGTGTGCCGTTCACCTCCAAGATGGTGTCTCCTGGCCTGAGTCCAGCCCGCTCGGCCACCGAACCCTCCTCCACCCTCGAAATGTAGACACCCACCCCTGAGAACAATTCACAGACTTTCCATCAGGCCGGAAGCTGCCTGGTGACTGGTCCGCGACCAGTGCTGACTAAAACCTTCTATCCAGGGCGCCACTCCTCGATGTCTCTGTCACTGATAGCCGGTTTCTTAAATGCCTTTCCAATTTCTTCCATTGCTTCCGCTTACGCGAACACCCGAGCGCGCGACGTTCAAATCGGGACCTCTTAAGACATTCTGCTCAATCAAAAGTCCAAACTAAAATAATTTATCGGCTACTTTTTACTCAAAGTGATTCTTTTCCTTATTTAGAAGGTTATCGAATGTTATCTTAAATAGAAAGATCCTTGTCGAATACAGTTTCCGAAGAAAAACATTCCGGGAAAACACTTTTTCAGCCTTCTGACTGAGCATAATACCTTAATTCGTCGAACCTGCTGCTTCAACCGAATTTATTCTAATCAAAACATTTGAAACTGACGACTTTAACTCTAAACTCACTACCGTTGGTTGAACCTTTTATTTTACAGTTTGTGGAATTAAAAACGCGTTCATAGAAGCTTTAACCGATTTGTAACTGAAGAGAAGAGTATCAGAGATCAGTATCGCAAGAATAAAATGACAAAGTAAATATGAATAAATTATCGAAGACTGTTTCTGGTAATAGAAATGTGTTTCAAACTCCTCGAACAGTTCGGTAATTATTTTCCAGCGGTTTCGCAGCAGTGATTCGAGAAGTCAAATTCACGGCACGAGGCGCCTTCGGGATTCCATAAATCTGAGCTCGACGGCGATTGGAATGCACGAAGGTGGCTTGGTCGTGAAACGTGACAACGACAGGAGCTCCCATTTTCATTGGGCGCCACTCGGGCGTCATCGTTCGACATGTCGGGCGCCATGGACAGAAAATCATCGTGTGTTCCGAAACGGAGAAAACAAAATCGTATAATAGGAGAACGAACGAAGAGAGACAAATGAAAAGAAAACGAGAGAGAAAATCGTGAACAGAAAAAAGTAACGAAGAAGAAGAACGGATTGAAAAAAGAATGCGGATGCATACAAGTGAAAATATTGTTCGAACAGAGATTGGGATCCTGTGCCGGTGCGTGTTTTTCGTGTGTCTCGCGGGATGCATGCAACGGACCTCTGACTTTCTTTCTACCACCCCTTTCTCTCTCTCTCTCTCTCTCTCACACACACACACACACGCACACGCTCTCTCTCTCTCTCTCTCGCACACGCGCTCTCTCTCGTTCTCTTTCTTTCTATTTTTTTTTCCTGCGGAAACACAGCCGATAAAATTGCTAAATTTGCATCGCGCTCCCGAGTGACCCGGTCACAGCTTAATCGGCCCGGGGAAAACCCGCGAACTTGGAGCTTGAACTTTTTTATCGTTCGAACACGCTCGATTTCCTTCAAATCGCTCGGAAAATCGCCATTTTTTCACCAGATACACAATTTTCCGCTTCTGCGAATTTTTGAAGACCTACACCCATGTACAAGCGTTCATAATCAATTTTAACACACAGAAATTCAACTCGCAGAAACAGAGCAAAGCAACTTCTATACAAATTTTGTTTTTTTTTCTTTATTTACGTTATTGTCAAGGATCTATACAATTAATTTAGCTATGAATTGGAGTAAAATTGTTAGCTTTGAATGTCAGAAAACATTATTTAAAAATAACGCCTGAATTACTGGCAATTATCGATCGATTTTCGTGTGACGCTGCCGCTGCGTCATCGGCCGCGATGGTGTCAGCGGTTTCGGACTTCTAAAAATAATTATAGAAAAAATTACTTTCAGCTTCTTTGTCATATCGATCTTCGTTTTGCTACGTCCACTACGAATTCTAACAATCATACATATTTTTAATGCATATTGAAAGTCATTCCGTAAGAAAGGAAATTGATCTCGAAGTTGATTTGATTCCTTTCATGGTTACAAAATAGTGTTTATACAAAATAGGAGAATTTGGAATAACAATTTCCGCAGAAAAAAAGGATGCAGACTGAAGCGGAATGTTCGCCGCAGTGTTTGACGTTTATCGCGCGTCGATAAATGGATTTGTCTACGACTGAACATCCGGGCGACATTAATTAGGTGAACACCGAGTCGAATTAATTTCCAGGTGGGAACAATTACATCGAAACTCTTCCGGATCTCGTTCGAAGTTCGAAGAACCACGGGCGTCCACCTGGTCCGAGTGTATCGGATAATTCATTCGCCGACGTGATAAATTGCCCCGTCGCGAAACATTTCCTTCGTCCCTTGGAGACTCGTATTTAACGTCAAATCACGGAAAAGCATAAAACTACTCATGTACCTGTTTTTTTTTTAAATACCGTCAAATATCGTTTCTATCTAGTGACATATTTCCTATTTAGGTTTCCACGAGGTTTAAAATCCTTCGATACGCTCAATTTCGGATATATAATATTGGAATCGCTCGAAATAAATCGAAAATACGGATTCCATATACGTGAATCACGTTTTCAATGGCCGTCGAATTCCCACGCGTATTATGCGCCATCAATCGTTCGTGATCCGATTTATGCTTCGCGTCTCGTGCTGGGATATGCAAATTATTTGCCGCAGGCAAAAATACACGCCATAAGACCGTCCGTAATAAAATTTCGCCAATTTGACGTTGTGAAGACTGAATTTCCGCGGCGGGAAGGAAGAGCACGACGGAATAGTAGCGAGCCGGAGAAACGGTGGATGGCGACTCAACTTCGAAATACGATAATTGTAAGAACTTGAATCCGTACGAAAATCTTCTCGAAACAAATGCACTCCTGGTTTTCCAGCTACCGATTCGGTCTTGTCAGATAGAAATGCGATCAAGTACATAGCGAAATCTCGAGACAAAAGAGGAGAACAGATTTTTCTCGATTCGCGTGATTCCTCAACGCGAGCTGACCAAATCGCATCCGCCGTCGAAGCCACCCCCGAACGCGACTCCCGTGGGATAAAATATCGCGAGAGACAGGGGGGAAAAGAACACGGGGTATTATACTTGCAAAGCACGGGCCACCATGAATACTTAATCCGGCAGATATTTGTCCCCGGCACGGAATGCCGCGTACAGGCGCATTTACACGAGCCGCGCGCCGAATGCAATCAATAAACCGTTCGGGCGCAACAAGAACAGAAAGAATTTCACGCTCGGACAAGGTGGACGAGGAGGAACGAACCGAGCGAGCAGGAGGGAGGGGGATCGTCTGTTCGACCCCCGGGAGTCTGTAATTGATCTCCCTCCCCCGGCGAAAGGCCCGATTGCGAAGCACGGATTAATCCGGCTGATAAAAGAGATAAGGTGAACAATCGGCTCGTTACGCGGGGTCTTGTCGCCAAACTTGTGTCATCGCCACGGGGTTAATAAAAGTCCTCCGTGCACCGAGCCCATTTAAGAACTGATTTCTACCCCCCCCCCACCCCCTCCCCGGGGGTAGAGGAGCGAACTCGATTCCCTCCACGATTTTACCCCTCGATTTTCGATCTCCCGGCCTCCTCACGCGCGACTAATCTATTTGGATTGTCTTCCCATTAATCGTTCCTTTCTTTCTCGTTACAGGCTTCTTTTAAACCTATTTCGAAGAACAGTATCCGACCAGAGCTTTATTTTTAATTTAATTAATAATCATATTGATTGTTCCTCTCTACTTGCGCAAATCAATTTTTATGTACCGGAACGTGAACTGAGAACAAGAGCGGCTTTTCAAACACTTCAAGCGAAATCTACTTATGGATTAATTAATCCAATGAATCGCATTATTGCAACAATCATGCACTATTTATAATCGTATTGATTTTTTCATTGAATCTTTGCAAAATTTTAAAATGCAACTACGCAGGATTATATGATAATACTTATTAATGTCCCTTCTTTCTTATTAGACGAGTAGTCTTGTATCTTTCTCTTTTTTTTTTTGTAAACACTTATGTAAAAGGGCTTCAGTCCGTCTATAATGAATAATAATAATAATAATTTCTTTTCTATGCTCTTATTATACAATAAGATTTTGCAAGTGCAAAATTAAAATATTTGAAAAATGTAAAGTAATGTGGAATGTTTGACGAATGTGGAAGAAATTCCAAAAATGTTGCACTATGAATTCTGCGGGTATGCATCGCTGTAATACTTTCTGCGGGATTGAAACTTTTTAATTTCGGGTGTCCCGCGCCGTGCCGATAGATTTTTCGATCGATTTCAATATGGCCGCCTTAAACGGGCTCGGTTGAACGCGTTTGTACTTCACGACCTGCCTCCAGCTCGCGATGTAATGCAAATTACGTCTACACATACATAGAGAGGCGTTGTGTTCGTGTGTGTAATTCTTCTATAAATTCATAAACTATGCGCATATGCATCATACATTGTCATGCAACGAAATGCCGGCGTGCTAAGCCTAGAGGAATTCTCGGTTCCATAATTGCGAGATCCTGACGATAAATCGTCGGCAGAGCGAAACTCCCAGAGAAAGGATTCTTTTTGATTTTCATTTTTGTTTTGTATTAACATTCCCGTGGATTCCTCGCGATTTTTCCATTTTCAAAGGCATCTCCGAGGAGATATTGCCACCGCGGAGACCCTTTGAAACAAAACCAATATTAGAAAAGGAAACCTTCGACGGAAGGATACACGTACCATGTAATCCTTCGGAGGATATTAGAATCCTTACAACCTGGTACAGTAATGGGTTGGAACGAAAATTAAAAAGAGAACATTCTGTTGGAACTGTTATTCTTTTTTAAATAACCACGGTAATATTGCAGAGTAATAAACGGGGCATCATTTAATCAAAAGATAATATTTACACTGATCGCAGCGGAAGGAAAATAATTACCGAAGGGAACTTTTGTTGACCATTCCAATCACGCGAAGTCGCGAAAGAATGTTGCAACTTTTATTTCCTAATGGATTCCTTTGTATGTACATTTTCCTCGTAGTATCTTCCCCGTTCAGTTATAATTACTGGATACGATCCGAGACTTAATAATTAAGAACGGTGACTAAGTATTTTATACAAATTTATAGAACTTTTATTGTTTTTTTTTCATGTCCATCGTCAACAAGCAGATAAATAATTGGATAATGTTCGTCTCTTCAATTTTCTCGAGACAGTTTCCTTTTTCCCGGTTCGGTGTTCGATGAAATTTGCATTCTGGGTAAATTGCGAGACGATTGTCCCGTATCTGAAGATCAAGCGGCTTCGATGGCCGCGGAGAGCATCGAGTCAGGGAGAATTCCGGCGACGTTTCGAGGCTAATCTGTCCTTATCACGCGCACTCGTCCCGGGCAAAAGAACTCGGCGATACCAAAAAAGAGCAGAGAAACACGGCCGCGGCTGGTTTCGTTCGCCGGAGAAATCGTCGACTCGTTTCGCAGGGAACGAGCGAATTGAACGTATCGAAACCGGGACGACAATCGAGCCAGCATTCTGATCTCCGAGGGGAATCAGCCGCGAGGTCAGCCCGGCCACCTGTTCCTACTTTTAACGAGCAGTCGAATGCAGTTCCAAGCGACTCGATTTATCGTTCCCCGGGAAACGCCGTCGGGAAAAAAGAATTTCCGATTAACCCCCTCCCCTCCTCCTCCCTATCTACCAGGGAAAAATGTTTAAAAGCTCGGGAAAAACTCGTGCGCGAGAATGTTGCTCGCCGATCGATGGAAATATTTTTCAAACTCCATGAATACTCGAGACTACATCGACTACTGCGATATTGCAACTTAAATGGGAGCAAATGAAGCTGAAGTAACTTTTGTTCCGAACGAGAGACTCCGCGAGCTGATGCATTCGCGTCGCAGTTCATTTTTACCGATTTTCATGCTTTCGTGCGATCAGTTTTAGACTTCTTGGAAACTGCAACATTGCGAGGTAAGCCGAAATCATTTACAGAGTCTTTGAGAATTGTAACATTGCGAGTGACATCAACAGAGAAACCACTGAAGTTAATTTTCTTTGAAGAGCTCGAATGAAAATTACAGCGACTTCGGTGAAGTCGGGACGAAATAAAACGAGTTTTCTTCGAGACGAGAGACTCTCAAGATTCGCACAATTATTTCACTGATAAAAATGATCTTGAGATACTGAGAGAATTGTCTCAAGTCGATGCAGAAGGAACCGAAGTGAATTTACTTTGACCATTATTTTCGAGGAAAATGATTTTCCTGCATTGTGAAACTTGCAAAAAAATTAATTCTGATTTCTGTTAGCAGTGACAGAAAAATTTGCCCAGTTTCGACACATTTCCTTTCTCTCGAGCTATTCGCTGCCCCTTAGGCCCAAGCCCCGCCGATCTGCGCATAACACTTTCATGCGACATCGATCGTAACTCAGTGTGCGTGTGTGTATATACGTGTACGCGTGTATGTACGTATATGAGAATATTCGAAAACCACGACGAGATTGGAACGACCAGGAAATTCAAACGATATGGAAAACTGTGGCTAGAACGGTCCTCGTAAAATCCGCCAATTTTTCCTCGATCTCCATCTTGAATCTCCTGCGGCCCCGACAGTAGTCTCGTGGCCAAATATATAGACGTTGTTGCTATGTTTCTCAACAATTTATATGACCCAAAGATAAACTAAAATTCTTTATGAAAACAATATTTTTCCTGAAATGAATCTTTTGAGTAACTAGTTTAATCAATTTACATTAATCGCATTCATCGTGACTCATGGTAGCGTGTTCCCCATTTTCTGGGATCAATCGGTCAAGGTGTATGTTTACCGTAACTGCAGTGAAAGAGTTATACCATAAGTTCAGCCGATCGCGCTCTATTTCGTACCGAGTTCCGAGCTTCATTGAAATTATAATGAGGGCTTTCAACCTTTCCAATCATTACATACCGAAGCAATACATTACTCCGTGTATGAGCGTAACTGCAGCCTTCCTAAGTCACGAATATTTACTGAAATCAACCTTTTAATAATTCATTTTAATAATTAAAGTTGTTCTAAATTTGCCTAGCCGGTTTTTTAAAAATTCTATTTACCAGTATGTAGACCGCAGAAGATTCTAAAATGTTTACATCATATAATTTTAATGCTTACTAGTGCCTGAATAATTTAGATTTCCTTGTTCAGTCACGTATAGAACAGGATGATTATATTTTGTCGAAAATTTCGGGTCGTCCAAGAAATCCGTCGTTTGTTCTGTACTGTGTGCTGATTCCTCTCTCCCCTCTCTCCCACACTCTTTCTCTCTCTCTCTCTCTCTCTCTCTCTCTCTCTCTCTCTCTCTCTCTCTCTCTCTCTCTCTCTCACTCTCTCACGTTATGTTTCTTACATTCTCTCTGCCTTTCTGTTCGTACGGTTGATGAGTTACCTGACTGTGCTTCTGGTACAGCGAAACAGAAAACAAGAAAGACACACCGCCAGTTGACTTATTTCGACATCGGCCTGCTGTCCGAAACGACACCAAGCTTTCGGGAAACGTTTCCTCGAAGACAACCGATCGATCATCCGTGCGTGACGATCGCTCGTCCTACTTCCGGAACACGTTCGAACGCCTCTTCGAACGAAAACGCGTCCCTCTATCGACTACACGCTTTGTTCCACGGCTCTCTACAGCCCCCGAGACCTCTATTACCTTTAAATATTCTTCCACCAGTCTTCCTCTCAATTTTATAAACTTATAAATACACCCATTTATTATTAGAAAATCAATTCATTATAATTAGTCCAAACAGTTCATACTCCAAAGGGCGGTACTCTAAGCGAAGACATTCGAATTAACTGGAGGTTTAAAATTCATTTAAAAAATTCAGGATAAGTTGAGTGACATCTTGCACGATGATCTTATTGGTTTCTAGATTTAATGTAATTGTTATTTTGAAGATTCGGTGTGTTCGAGGAAACAACAGCTTAGAGGACGTCGTTTCACGCAGACTTCCGGTTAGGTGAATGGGTCCGCCGCGCAGGATCCACGGGGACATCAGGAGCAAAACAGTTCTGAACGTGTTCCCATGTCCTTTAGGGCCGCGGGTTTCACGCTCGAGATCTCGACGAGGACGAAGCATGATTGCGAGAGAGATCGTTACCGTGCGTGTGATGCTAGAACGCCGTGATCAAGCGTGAAGTTTACGAGGCTCGGAACCGTGAAACCGGACCTCGAGGACGTAGCACATGGTGTTAGGGATGCTCTCCTGGCATCCGTGGAACGTGGATCCTGGACGGAGACATTTCTATCTATCTTTGAAACCACGCGCAGAACTTCTCTGGGGAACGGATCAAACTTCGCGAACCCATCTTATGTGCGCTTACGTACGCTTTGTTGCACACAAATTGGAAATTCCTTCTTCCGAGGAATGTATTTATACGAGAACACATCCTCTCATTGGAGAATACAATTTATGCACGTCGGTATCTCTTTTAATAAATTTTATAATGCGATCCTTTACGGGCCATTTTCGTTTTATGTTTTATTTCGTCGTGGTTTTATGTTTAAGATATGTTTATGTTGATAGACATTTTTTTTAAATGTCTCACTTATTTTGGCGAAACTTATTTGTTAAGATACTTTGTATACATCAAATAGTCGAATAGACACAGTTATATTACATTCGTCAAACCTCGTGTGTTAACTGCGATCATTTTAATTAAAAGGTGATAAAGCACACATAAGTTATTATACCCAGTTCCACCAGTACGATAAACCCAGCAGCCATTTTGCAGCTGGTCGCACGAAACTGTGCAGCTCTTAATACTTTACCTACCATAATGGCTCATTAATAGACTTCTGAATGATTATGTAATATCAAAATGGAACTTAACGTCTTTTTAACTCTTTATGTTCTGTATGGGTGTGTGAACCTACTTTAGAGGACAGTTTCCATTAAAATGATCCTTCAAACAGTCGTAAACTATCTCGTATAAAAATATCTGTATAAGAATGAATGTATAAGAAAATATGTTACTTTTATATTTGATTTGAAACAAAATAACAAACCAGAGTATGAAAATAACCGTTCTCGTGTGCATAAATGAGGGATACAAAAGTAAAAAGGGTCATCAGTGGGTCATATTTATCTTGAACCGACCTCGCGGCTTTCCCACGGAGAAGATCGCGATTGGAATGATTTTTTCAAGCGAGATGCAACCCTCTGGAACGAAACGATACGATTCTCGGAACAGATTACACCTGGGCGCAAGACACACGACGCCATTACGTGTCCGCTTAATCCGTTTCGCCGGCCGCGGAATAAAAATACGCGCGCGACGGCTGCAGGCAATTAGAAGCGCGTCATTAAACGCGAGCGAGCGCGCGCGCGGCGTCCTATCGCCGGTCAATTAGCCGGTATCGCTAATTACCTGCGCAAACGCCTCCCTCCCCGAACTCCTCATTGTAAATACACGGGGGCGAATGGGTTCGAATGCTTCTACATCCCCACCGCCCTCAACTGGAACACGCTTTTTGCTAATCAGCTACAGGATCGGTCCCCTTCGGCCCAGCCGGGATTTAATTGTGACCCTTGAAATACAATTTGCCAGTGATTCGGTGCAATTTGCGGCTCGAAATTGGCCCGCCCTAATCCCACCGATGGGTCGCTGTGTTTTTGCACGCGGCAGCTGGATGACCCTTGCTGAAGGATTTAAATGATTCCCGCGTACCCGATCACCGCTCTTTGGTGTCACGTCGATTGGCTAATACTCTGGCTTGTTGTGTGATTATGGCGTTAACCGTTTACTTGTTCCTACCTTTCCTACCATTTATTTTTGCATTTTTCTACGTGCAGTGCGTGTACAAAGTATTCCTATACCTTTTGAAATGGAATAACTTAGCAAAATTGGACCCTACAGCTCGACCTTTTCTGCGACGTTAGAAGAAATAGTTTAAGAAGTAATGGATTTGAATAATGGTTGAAAGGAATTCTATTTTTTCGATATGAACACACAGTCTGCATTTTTAATTTTAATGTGTTCGGTGTATTTTTAAAAGCAGAATGTTTTTTTTATGATGGATTGTTTATGAAGCGAATCCTGCTTTTACAGTTTGCTTCCATTAATACGTCGAGTGAATTTAAAACACAGTATTTTCTCAATGATGAAATATCTATCAAACAGATTTTATTTTTCAGCATTAACACGGTGCATGTTTAAATCCATGTTTTTCTTGGCTGTCAAATATGTATTTATGACACGGACTTTATATTTTAGCAGAGCTTGTAGACATTCGTTTACTCGGTGTACTTTAGTATTGAAAATATTATTTATATCTGATGTACGGTTTGTGAAGTGAACTTCATTATTGCAATTCACTGCGATTAATACTAATAATTTTCTGCAGTTTTCGATACTGAATCTTGTTTTCCAGATCATAAAATATTTGTAAAGCCTACGCCCTTTAGTATATCGAGCGTGTTTTTGCATTCAGAATATTCCTCGTTTTTTTAATAACATTTTGTGCTTTCAACGATGTGTTGCACGAATATGAACATAACCAGAATTGATGTGTACATATTTAATGCATGGTCGAAAATGATTGTAAATTTACAACCCCTAGAGAATTACTTATTCACTGCAATATTTCAACCGGGATCAATATCAGAATATTTAAAGTTCACATTAAGAATTATAATTGAATGCAGAAAATGGTGTGAGCCATTTAAATTAATTTTTAAATCGTGTGAAGCTGTAGCAATTACAATTTAATGTAGAAAATGGCTCATCGTTTAACTTCTTTTGTTAAATCACAATTTAATTCTATTTTTAACAGTGCGAAGCTGTCGCAATTAGCGGAGGCTTTTAATTCAGTTTAAAAATAATTTCTCAGACGTTTCAAGAACTGTTGAAACAGAAATTTCTCGTTCGAAATGAACTGACAATATTTTGTTAGGTGGTCATAGTTCTTGCTGTTAAGTTATATTCTCGATCCCGGAATCCACGTTTTCCCAGAGAAATTCAACGCGGTCCAATCAACGTCGACAAGTGAAAAAAAAAAATGCCGAGCAAAGGAATCTCGCGGGTTTTAATTATTTCCCTTTCATCATCGTTCCGGCCATAGATGAACGCGAAACAAACTGTGAATTCCTTTCGCGCAGAGAACACAACAAGAGGGGAGAAATTCGAGCCGAAACGCGATCGGAATGATCGAATCATTCTTCCGGTCGGGGCGATATCGTATAGCTGGAATGGAAATGATGCTTAATGATTCAAAATAGACATGTTTTTCTCCCGCCTTTCCCTGAGTTCCCGGTCTCGTCCTCATCGATTCGAGGCTTTTCTTGTCCAATTCCATTTCTTTGGCAAACCACTGTAATTTTATGTTCGATACTGAAGAAAATATAAAAAGAAAATTCCAAAAAATTGCAATGTTCCCTTAGGATTATCTCTGATCTCTGTTGAGTAAAATTTAATTTGTGATTTTTCATGAGATGGGTTTTGAATTGTGTTTTTTGTGGGATCAGAGAAACTTTTTAATTAATTCAGACTAAATTCGACTAAATTGAAAAATTTGTACTTTACGGAAGGAAATTTCGTTGCGAGAACGAGAATACCGGAAAACAGGGACACGTGGCAGCTGTGCTGAAGCACAGAAAGCACAGGGTGTCGGTGACACGATTTTTGCCAACGAAAAAAGTGAGCCTGATAGAACTACCAGAGAAAAGATCGCAGTGAACGTCGTCGCGGTGTTGTGCTGTCGATTGCGTTTGTTAGAATCAGCAAAACGTTCAATACAATTAAATCATTACCAAAGATCTACAAAGCGAGAACTTCAACGGAATGGTTAAAATAAGTCTGGAGACTTACCAATCAATTTCTCACTACAATAATGATATCAATGGTCTAAGCAAGGCTTCAAGACATCTTAATAAAATATTCACTGAATTGCCTTCAACCATAAAGTATTTGTCAAAACTCTACAGGAATTAATTCGCCTAAAATATTCGACCAAATGTTCTACTCTGATTTTATTAGTCGTGAAGCATGCAATCAATTTGCTTTTACCGTTAGCAGACAAATGGCTTGGAAATCTGTATAGTACTTCATTATTTGTCACAATTACTTCAAGACTAAATAATAAGAAAGTATACAACTTAAAAACATCAACAATAAATCAATTCTCTAATTAAAAGAAGAGGCTGAAACATTAACACATTATGCTAAATTCTACCGAAGGAACGAAATCAAGCTCGAAGAACGCAAGAAATAAAATACGTATAGGTACAATCGAAAACATAAGACTATTTACACGATACGATACAGGATCAATGCGTTAACCACCAACAGACGAAAAATAAAATAAAGTTTACCATTGCTCGCAACTTCAATTGGAAAACTTCTACACTTCGACGGAGATCCCGGAAGCAGCTTGGTTCGGGACGAATAATTCGAATGGAAATTATGAAAGAAAGATGGTAATCTTGCTACAGAAAATCTTTGGCTAACGATCGCAATCGACAGTCGAGAAGCACGGCGACAGGTGAACGGCGAGAAACGGCAATGAAAGTCACAGCTGTCGGAAGATACCTCGTTCTTGAGGCGCGAAGTACGGCGACGGAGGAAGCCTGAAGGTACTTCGGATCTCACCTGCGTCCTTGCCACCCTTCACGCAGATCCCAAAGCCATGGTGAGAGTCCGGTGGATCTCTCGTCATGGTCACTGTCCTTACGGTGAGCTCCTGAAGGCTGAGCGGCTGAGAGCTCGGTGACGTTGGAGGATTCGCGGCATTCGACTGCGATTGCTGCGACTGTTGTTGCTGTTGTTGCTGCTGCTGGGACGACGAGGACGACGAAGTCCTGACCGCCGCGACGCTTGCTGGAGACGATGCCGGTGTCCTCCTGTCGCCCTGGCGACGCTCCGAGACGCCGTTGCCGAACAGTCTGCAACAATATTCTCCATTTTTAACGATCCTAAATTTTGTATATGCACTATATGATATCTCGGCGCTACAGGTTCGATCACAAATACTGCAAAATTACTAATTTTGCAGTATTATAATTTGAACGTTTCGGTTCAGTTTTGAACCATTATCAAGAAAAGTCCGCGTCTGTGAAAATACTAAAATAATCAAATTTGTTATTCATTCAACTGACTATTTAATAGTTGTGAAAATTAGGTATTTATACATACTTGCTAATTGTGAAAAAAACAGAATGAATTCTAAATAAGTGAAATGGTACTAGTCAATAAGACGGTTAGAACTGTACTAAACTGTAACTGTTGTGGCAAAGTCAAGACGGAAAACAGAAGAATACCGTAAATCTAACTAGCCAATCATATGTCAAAGATCAAGAACCTAAGAATCAATATTTGGCGCGAATTTCAAATTTTAAAGTATTCATCATCACATCTCCAGCGTTGTATTGCCAAAAATTGGTAGAATTGTATTTGTGATCGAACCTGTAGCGCCGATATCATAGTCTGCAACACTGTTCCAGAAAAAGTGATCTTAATCTTAACACATTACCGACCGGTGATTATTGCATAATTTCGAAATATCTATGGTACATGGCTAAATACTTTTTAATTCACCCTTCAATAGCAACAGCAATTTTCAGTGACAACTAACAAGTCACCCTCAATAACGTCATCAAATACGTTCATTTCAGATTATAATGTAAAAAAAAATTTCTATGCTTTCTTTTGGTACAGCACAATTATTGAACATCCTATTAACAGGTTTTCGATAGGTGAAGTGTTAAGCAACGCATTGTCAACGTGGATTTTGCTATGAAAAACGTTTGTGCTGACACTTATGCGCTTTCTAAAGACAGGTATGGAAGATGTCTTTTTTAGTCATCCCTAATTTTTGAGAAGAGCTTATGGGAATAATTCTTACATGGAATTTTCTAGTTGATATATGGAACTTGTTCGTGGTTTTCATAAAATAAGCCATACTTTAAACCACACCAGTGCTTGAACCCCTTGCCGTATTGTACCAAGTCGCACTCGCGATGAGGATTTTAAACGAATTGTAACAAGTACGAATGTTACGTCTTTCTTTCTGAATGAAATAGAATTTGATTCGTTTGTAATGAATATTTAAGCATTAACATAAGTTTATTCCTCCTCTAGGACATTTTCGGGAACGTTTTAATCGCTGTTAAACTATAAAGAACATGATACGGCAAGGGGTTAAAGCGTCGGCAAAGTGCGCGCTTTCCAAACCGGACACTGGCCTCTTTGAAAGGTATGATTCTCGCAGAAGCAATTTCGAAAGAGAAATGACGGGGTGTCAGTGCGAGTGGATGGAGGGTTAGGTGAACGTACCTAAGCACCTGTTCCGGAGAAATGGCCCCGGTGCCCCCGGTAGTGTGTCCCCTGTGCCTGTACGGTGTGGTGTGCGACGAATGGTAATGCTGGGCACTCGGCGGTCTCTCGACGATCGTGTAACTCGTACCCGGGGGACTGTAATATCCCCTGTGCTGACCGCCATGGTGCCTGCTGGTCGGCTCTAAATCCTCGGCCTCGTAGCAAACACCGGTGCCGCTCCTCAGGAAGTGGGAACCGCTGCGCAGGAAGTGAGACCCGGTCCCGCCGCCCCACTGCAGCTCCTGCAATTCCGAGCCGTAATCCTCCGTGCTGCTGGCCATACCTCTGGGATCCGTTTTGTCAGACCTGCGAAACGAACGAGCCGGATTGTTACGAGGAATGCCGTCTTCGGGGCCCGAGATGGCCTCGAATAAACGTCAACCGCGCGGGACGTCTTCATCCGCGGATAAAAGGCGTTCCACACCGTCTCAAAATATTTCTGCAATGCAATTTTAGGGACGAGGTTGGAATCTCATCCACCATTTTTATTTTTAACATATGTAATTGGTAGCCGACAACCGTAGTCCCGTTTAAAGCACCGGTTCTCATTAAATCATCGAAGTTAAACAGTGTGGAACGTGAATGGCACTTGGATGGGTGACTGTCTGGTAAAAAAACCGGAAAGTGACCCATCCGGGTGTTTTTCACGTGTTATTGGCAAAAGGTGGTTCGGAACCCAGCATAAACAGTAGGTGCCGCTGAAAAGACGATAGTGAGAATGGAAAGAGGGGGAAGAAAATTGGTAAATGAATTTAAAACCCTGATGGGACCAATTCATCATGTTACATACATATGTAATTGTTATCTAGGCTCTCTATTTCAGCAAAATAGCGAAAGGTGCTGAGAAACAAGGGGCCAGAGTGTCATCGAGGCAACACGGACGTCCGGTTTCCTTTAAAATAAATATTGAATTCAATATAAAATCGTAGACTACGTATTGACATACATACTAGTTTAAATTTAGTACACCGTTCCACTAGGACGATCGATAAAAATGCCGTGCGATATTCGAGACCGATAGCAAATATTATTAAACCAACGTACACCTGTATTCCTGATTTCCTGAAACAAATATTAATCTTCGAACGCTAGTAAAATATATGTATATTGAACAACCGCTTGTCTATTGATCTTGTAATAGTTCAATACACTATGTGGAAATGTCCACAATGTATGATAGCATTTATTTTGCTGGAATCAGTTATTCCACTAGGACTATGTAGAAGAATATTATTTCCCAGGGAAAAAAGTATGATCGGAAGGGACGCTTGATGAGACCGAAGGATCAGAGAAGCGGTTCCTTTGTCACTTAAAAATGCATGCAGTTTAAGATTCCGCACGCAAGAAGTTTGCCGTCGACGAGACGGTTCGTTAGCGACCCCGTCAAAGAGAGCAGCACTCGAGATTATGAAAATACAATTAACGGGGCGTCGGCGTCGGGGATGAATGGCTAATAATCAAAGCGTCCCGGCGCGTCGGAAGATGAAGAGGCGCCCCGCAGAGGACACGACCTGGATTTTCGAGACAGCGACGCCATCGATCTAGGATCTCATAAATTAGTCGTCCGCCAGGGGCTCTCAGGAAATCACGGAGAGCCTCCGTAGACGTTACACGCATCCGATATTCACCCCGTGTGACATTCAAATGTCTCCGGACCCCTTCTGGATTGATCAATCTGCGCAAAGTATCGGATTAGTTGCACGCGTACCGGGAATGCGCACACTCCGATCGAAATCCCGGAGTTCGACCATGTTTTCCTAATGGGAGGAATCCCTGTCGACTATCGCCTTTCCGCGAATTCAATTTCCATTGCTGTAGTTACGAGGCAAATCGACAAAAAGTTTGCTCTACTTCGATTGTTTAAGATGGTCGAATAAACCGTTCCCGGTGAAATTGCAGTATTGATTCCTTCGAAACAACTCTGGGACTCCAACGTATTTATTATTAGCCGGGATTAAAGTTGATTTTTCTTAAGAATTCTATTCTACACTTTGAATATGTTGGATTACCAATAATAAGTTACCAGCACAATGAACTTATCGTTCGTAGTCAAGAATGAATCAACCGTCTCAGTATCCTATTCACCCAGCCAGACATTACGATAATCAGACATTACGAAGATCGTATGCCTTTTAATACTTTGTTTCAAGAATCGGACTGTGGGGGTTTAACCTAAACAGTCCGAAGACACGAGGCGACCTGGTTCCTTTTGGGGTTCCAACGGTTTTCTTCGTAGAATCAGACGAAGTTAAAGAGTTGTTCCATTTAAAACCTACCAGTGTGCATTTTTTTAACACCCATATCCAATAGGATAATACCTTTTAGTTTAAGAATACTAAAAATTGTTCATTTCAGACGTTTCAATTGTTTAATATTTTGTTTTGACAAAAATTTGGTGCAAAGAAATTGTTCACTTATCGATTATTGTTGTCGAGAACATAATCAAGATGGTCTACCTTCTTATAGTTTGATTTTCTGGGAGTTTTCTGATCGAAATTCGAAGTGTCGACGGAGCATGTTGACGCGTATGATCTCTCGGTGGGATCAAAGTCGGCGTTATCGCCTCGAAATCCCCGATCCCGCAGCCCTCGGCATGTAAACGTCGCCAAGAAGGATCACTTGCGTGGTAGGAGGAGAATTCCGCCCCCGGAGGCCGAGTAAATCGGCGGCCCGTGGTGGGCGGGTTTGCATGCGGCCCGATACCACGGGAGCAAGGGAACTTTCAAATTTCTTCCGGCGATAATGGCCGGTTTCCGGCTGGGATTATGACATCGCCACGCCACACCACGCCAGACCTAGAGAAAATCGTTCTACACCGGCGGCGGGGTATCACGTGAAGATCTTATCAGGGACAGCCCGACCGTGTCCGCGATAAGAAAATTTCCCGCTCGACGAATTTCATTATTCCGCCGTTCACGCGCGTTATTGCGAATCGATTTAGATAAACGGCACGCGCCCTGGCCCTTCGACGTCCCTTCGACCTATCCTATGGAAACACTGCGAGGATCCCTTGATCGATCGCCCAGAGATCACCGTAATTCCTCGTAAACGAGAATTCATCAATTTTCCGCTTTTATACACTGTACAATATTTGACTTATTTTTCTGCGTTTTGTGAAACATTATATTGCCTTCTGTTTATTTTATAAAATGTTTGGCTTGTTTCAGTTTGCTTTATGAAACATATTTGTTCAGAAAATTGTATTTCGTTTATGATTTCATGTATTATCGATGCGAAGGATAGGATAAACATTTTAAAAACTGCACACTATTGGTCTACCTTCTAACACGATAATTCAACATTCGCAAAGTATATAATTTTATCTGTGACAGATGTTTGTTGAAAAATATTTATGTGCGCAGCTTCGTAGCGTGCACAAAATTAATCTTGCCTCATGATTTATTTCGTGACCAAGCTGGCAAGAGTTTGTTTTAATAGTAATCTCCCAACAGAGGCAGGAATGATATCATTTTAATATAACTATGTATATTTATATTTGGAGTACCATATTCCTTTAACCCAGTGAATTGTTGCTAAAATTTACGGTGTGTATCGTTGCACTTTATGTGAATAGACGGTTGCACGATTTAAATGAGAATATTGTTATTAATAACAATATTAATAACAATATAAAATTAATTAACTGCCACTTTCGTTTCCACGCTGAATGTAGCTTGTTACTAGCGAAAAACCAATTACCGCATGAATTACCGATGTTTTCGTCGGTTTTACAAGAGTTCCTAATTATTTCCTAGATCACGTGTACCGCGTATTTAGCAAGCGAGAATGTTAACGCGACAACAAGCATCATTCGGATGCTTATCTGATGTAAACTAATGCACGTCGTCCCGTGAAATTGATTTCGGTATTTCAATATTCTCCGGTCGGTATGGCTTCATACATTATGAAATACTGTCGTATTTTCATTGCATTTCATGTTTCACGACGGAAATCGTTATGGAGGAAACAGAATAACATCTCGAACGTCGTGAGATCATTACGTCACGTATAACATTCGTACTATCAGTGCATTATTACACAGACCGTGAAGACACAAGTAGTGTTCCCGATTTCTCAACATTTTTCATTTCTCTTTTTGTATTCGGTTCTTCCTCTATATATTTCTGCAGAATATCATGCATTACCTCACAACGACACGCATTCCCAACAATTATTATAAATTATCACATTGCAAACATGCATAAACGTAGGCATCGATACGCTAGTTGGAGATATGTTTATACGTACGCGATTGATTAATAATATGCAATTTGAGTTAATTAAAAATTCATTTCCGAGAATATGTTATAAAATAAATGAGATTCATAAGAATTTTCTTAGATTTAAATTTCTCGAGAAATGAGAAATAATCAATTATAAAATTTCTCGAGAAGGAACACTAGACACAAGATGAAAAAAATCACATCATCTTGTTCACTACCCAGCATTTTGTACGCGGTGCGGATAAAGCAGTTTTCACTTGAACAATAATGTTGAAACATAATAAAAACGTGGTTTTGTTGTTGAGGTAAGATTGGACGGACTGGAGCTGTAAGCAAAATCGAGTTGCAGTATCGAGTTTCGCGCAGGGAGCAGGTTGTTCAATTATTTAGGAGCGATTTACGTAAGAACGAGAGCAGATGGGTATCGGAATCACATTAGGCTGACTAAAATAATAGTCGAGCGAGCAAGGAGCCGTAGTTCACGAGTAAACGGCTTAATAACGTGTTAGTGTTGTCTATTATGACTGGTGTCCGTTACGAAACGAATAAGGTTGAGAGGAGCTTAGCTTGTCCCTGCCAATGAAGATGAGCTAGGGGAAAAGGTACGAGGTGAGACCGCGTTCTCGCTGCTTAAGAGGTCAAACCAAATAAGTTCACGGTGTTAACAACTTGCACGCGCTATAAGAACCCTGTGCGACCGTTTCTGTGGGTGCACGTGTGTTCGAGCCCCCCTCGAAATGCCACCATGAATTATTAACACGGCCCTAGTACAATGTTGTTCGCCGAGTATAGGAGCGATTCAGTATTCAAGAGGAACGTTTCTGGTCGATTCCGCGGAAACTGAGCCACGGGGCCGACGCTCAAACTGTAAAATGCAACGCGAACCTTTCCTCGCAGGAAAAGCGACGGACGAAACCCGATTCCACCTTGTATCGCTAAAACGTGAATATGTGAGAATAGACAAACTCTTTATTTCTTTCCGAGCAGTTTTGTTCGCGTTTATTTCACTAGGCTGTGTAGCCGAATGCAAAACAGGAATGGATATTCGATGAATTTGCAAACAAGAATACTTCTTAAGAAATTTTATCCATACATTTCCCGAGGAACCTACTCAAGACGCTTCCATGTTAAAATGTCTGCCATACGTTGAAATATTACAGGATGTTTCCGTAAAAGTGGGTCAAGACGGACCCTGGCACGGATCCCCAAGGGTTCAGTTTCCAGGCTGATCCATGACGAAAACTATCAATTTCATTCATAAATAAATTGCCTTATATTCTCTTCCAAGTTTCCTAAAAAAAAACCGTATCACCCCATGCCACTTATTAGTTAATAAAAACTGAAGTAATTCATTTCGATGTGTTTTAAATGAATTGTTTTTTTTTCGCTGAAATGTGATATCGAATTTCTGAAGAATAGTTAAAGGATTTTTGGTTGGACTAGTCTCTGTAGAATGATCTGCGAAGATAGTTGGACCACGGAAAGATTTTCTCCAGAAGATCGTAAGGGGCGCATTTTCCAGAAAATTTCGCCCAATCGTCGGTCGAGTGCACGCGCACTGAAACGACGATACGAAATGCTTTTACGAGATTGGAGTGCAGCTGCACTCGGTCGATGTTCGAATTCAACTTTACGAACAACGAAGCGCATAATGAAAAAACTTTCGACTTGCACGGAACTAAGTACACATACTCCAAACAGCATGACAATTTACAGGACATCGTATGTGTTAAAATGCACGCGAACATTCGTACAACTTCAAAATCCATACCTAATGAATGGTAGACAATTACTTTTTTCCATTCTCAAATTGCGGAACTTCGGAGAGCGCAATTAGAGTTCTCATACGAAAGGATAAGGGAACAGAATGTACGAATCACTGTTAAAAATCTTTACGACCCTACGTACGCGTGTAAACAGTCACTGGGAACTGGCTGCTAACAAACCTAATTTCCGTTAAACAGTAACGGCTTCGTTATCCGAAACTACTTTATCGAAAGGTGGCCGAAACAGGGCAGCAGTACGATTCCGTTTTTCGCAACAATTTCCATTACCGTGGCTCCGATATTAAATACTTCTATTATTAAACGCGCGAGAGGATGACGGTCCGCGCAGCGGAAAACGCGATCGTCGAGGGAATTTTATCGCGTCGACTGGTAAATAGCGGCTGACGTTCGCATGGTAATCTCAAAAATCGAGTTTCTCTGTCCGCAAGTTAATTTGCCAACCTGAATATTGCTGAAACTACCTTTTTCAACGACGAGGTATAGAAGTAGACCAACCACCATAAATGTGTTTTTTTTTTTATTCCGTTTTAATTGCAGATTATTTTGCAGGATATTCCATATATGTGCTTTTTTAAACGTCTTAGAAATTTTCGGGTTCCACTTTCTCAAGGGTTAAGGTTTTATAAAGGTCTTACAAAGAGAACTGCGTTTAACAAAATTCCGTAAAATGAACCGTCAAATAAATATCAGAAAAATCATGGTCTGAATCGGCTAGGCGAGGCAAGCAATGCGATAACGCGTTGTTTGCCGCGGTCCAGCGAGACAACGCGTATTGTTTGCCTCGCCCACGCCCGAGAAATTGTCTCGGCCAGCTCAGGCGTTTTTTGGGGTAGAAACCCCGCCCCCGTCCCCTGGTAAGTTTCGACCGCTCCAGGAGGGGACGCTAAGTAAGGGGAGTGCAGTTTTCCAATTTACTTGAAATGTAGAAAAAAACGTGAAAAGGTCGCGAAACATTGGTATATTTGTATATGTATAGCGAAATCAGCCGAAATTTACTCGCGACGGAACATTTCGACCGGTGAGCGAAGAGCCGTCGCGTGCCTCGTACCTGTTTTTATTTGCCTCGGCCGAAGCGAGAGGGTGAGTACCCTCAACCTGGCATTTTCCTATAACTTTTGAACCATAAAAGATATCGTGATGAAATTTCCACTAAAATTCGTCAAAAAAATTATTACCTACTCTTGATCACCATAGTAAATATATATTTTTTGTAATCATTTTATAATTTATTGTTTAGATATTATATTGTCTATATTTCCCTTGGATTTTTCACGCGCACTTTTACGAGTTTGTCTTCACATTTCTTGTCACATTTGCCTTCTAAAATCTGACATTTCATACGGAACAACCAAATATTAAACTTGAAAAAGTAGCTTTCGGCTACAGAGAGTGGTACTATGCGTCGTGCGAAATCGAGAAGAATCGAGTGGAATCGAGCGGAATCGAGCATAGAGCGCTCGCGGAGCCTGTCACGGGCGGAATATTAATCTTCGGGACGCGTCGAGTGGAAAGATTGGACGCGTCGCGACGGCTGCGACTCGATTTTCTAGAACAAGCCCAGCATTACCGGCACGGTCAGGTTCTAATAGCGTTAGGAAGCCTCCTGTTACCGCCGGAAGAAATTTCGGAGTCATCCGGTTCGCGGTAAATGCACAGTATGCAAAGCCGAACGCGGTGCTTCATTCCGTTTCCATCGATCGCTGACCGGACCGCCGAATCGACCGGCTCCTCACATTTCTGTCCTCTCTCTCTCTCTCTCTCTCTCTCTCTCTCTCTCTCTGTCACTCTTTCTCTCTCTATTTAATTCATATGGAAGGTAACGATCGACGGTTGCGAGTCGGGTGTGCTCCTCGAATAAAACGGCGCCTTGCCCCCGTCGTCGCCCGTCGGGTCACAGGAAATTGGTCTGTGAGAGAAACTGTGCGTTTTCCGGGACGAAACGGTCCCGGTAAAGTGGGTTTACACGCTCGGAATGCCACGC
The DNA here is from genome assembly GCA_916610235.2 of Lasioglossum morio. Lineage (NCBI taxonomy): Eukaryota > Metazoa > Arthropoda > Insecta > Hymenoptera > Halictidae > Lasioglossum > Lasioglossum morio. Next base: position 1,359,304 of record OU744324.1, on the reverse strand, counting down.
TACGGGAATCATTCCCCCGGCGTTCGAGAAATTGTTCTGATAGCGCCGTATTCGCATAGTGCTCGCCTGACCTGAGGTGTTCCGATCGAGTTTTCGTGGCGCTCTTGCGACTCGTACTGGTGTGGAGCTTTACGGAGCTTACGTGACCTTCTCAGTGGTTCCCATAGTGCTCGTGTTACTCCTATAGTGCTCGTCTGAGTGATTCCCATACTGTTCGAGTCACTTCCACAGTTCTCGCCTGACCTGTGCTGCTCCACAACAAGAACCTTTTTAGTACTCTTGTGGTTCATGTTGGTTCCTTTGGCTTTACGCTGCTTTCATTACGTTCTTCGTTCTTCTCATAATGTTCGTGTTACTTTTTTTTATATGTATAACATGAACATCCAACCAAAAATTTTCAAGCTTCTTTATCGCTCGCGCACAATTCCCACACGGCTTTCTAGATTTTCATATTCTTTCCACGGCTTCGATATTGCTTCCGCGCCTCTCGTTTTTCCTTGACAATTCCCGGATTCGTATCACGGTTATCGAGTAGTACGAGAAATATGGAGAACGCGGAACGAAAAATAGAGCAGGAGAAACCGAGACACCGTCGAACAAAACAGAATGGCGATCGTCGACGAAGCAGAAAAATTGGCCGGGAATTGTACACACCGCGGCCTGTAATTCGCATATTGTTCCCAGTATCCCCAGGTGTTTCAGATTATTCGGCATTGTTCTTTCGGTTTGTCGAACAGTTGCCGCGGCACGAACATCCGTGTCTGACTCGCGGCGCGCGGCCCGTGTTAATTTATTCACTCGACAGGCAACAATCGGTCGATGAACAACGGCCGGATCAGATATTAGGGAATCAACAATACTCCGATGGAAACGCGGCCGAACGCGATTAAACTCGGATTAGTGTCGTCCCCGTTTAGCGGGACACCATCCCCCGAAACCGGAAGAACCGTTCGCTTCGTTGTCGGACATTTCATTCAACTCTTTAAGACCAAATAATATAATGATTGTTTTAAATAATAATATGGCAATTATCAGTGGCGCCTCGGAGTCGTGATTCGGGTGCTAACGGTTGAGAAGAGAAATTACTTTTATCATTTAACTTCTGTTTTTCACAGTCAATGTAGAAAATATTGATTTCGAATTAAGATGAAATTGCCTAGGCGAATATCTTGTCATCCTGGTAATTCTATTCAATGTAAGCTATCACGTTACATTCGAGGCTACGCGTCAAGGTCACGATCAGCAGAAACAAGGAATCCCGGTCAGACCGCGTCGGTGAAGCAAAGCGAAGCGTTTTACCCCCGGTGAATCCTTTCATCCTTTTAACACGATTAAATCGAAAAGCGCGATTATCTCGAAACAATCGTGGCGGTTGCCCCTTGCGCTCTTAGCGTGGCACTATAGTCGGCTATAGTAGCGCCGTTAGAGTGGTCGGCGGCACGAGGAACCGGTGGAAAGGGAGCTGCTGAATGAAGCCGGCTTTAGGGGGTGTTTCCTGCAGTATTGATCGCCCCACCCTCTCACGGAACACAGCATGCCTTCCTTTCCTTCTCCACCCACCCCCCTAACTCTCTCCTACCCTCTCTATCCCTCTCTATGCCCCCTTCGCTCCGCGACATCACCCCTACAAGCTAAACTCCATCTCTTTCTGAACCACTCTCAACCCTTCTTCATCTCCTTCGCTCTAACGCCTTCTGTCCACGATACACGCTTTCCCACTTCGTCCGTTACCTGCTTTCCATCATCATCCCTTCCCCTCCAACCCCTTTGCTCCTCCTACCGACACCTTCATTCTTCCTCTTCTTCTTCATTCTGTCCTGCGAGCCACCCCTCTCTCGAATACCCTTCGTTATCCTAATCGCCGCTTCCTCTGTTTCGGTTTAGCTACGTTTCTTCGCATTTCTTTAAATATCTCACAAACCAAAAGGAGTAGGATACTCAAAACTTTTTTTCGACAATCTAGACAAGTAAAAAGAAATCATTTGTTTAAACAATGCCCAAACACTGTTGTACCAGATGTCGCTAATGGATTGTTCAGTAGTTAACAAGGGTTGTTAGACCTTTATTCTCCCTTTCTCTTTCTTTCCCTCATTCTCCGGCCACCTGCAGACCCAGGGTACGTCCAACTTCCACGCCGGCCAACCACCCCCCTCTCGCATGCTCCCCGGCCACCCCCGCGCGGCAAACAAACCACCCCTTTCGCCACTCAGTGTCAAGGTTGGGTCAAGCCCTGTCCCGCGGATGAGGAAACCGATTTGATTGCTGTCTCGGCACGAATAACCCACCGTCGACAACTATTTAGGAAATTGCTCGGTTTCCGGTGAACAGGGAGGGTGCAAAGGGGGCAAGGGGAAACGCTCTGCGGCCTCGGTAGGTGACACAGGTGCGCAACCCCGTAAATTCGGCCTCCCGTTGCTACCCAACGAACGGTGTTGCGGTTCGTCGCAAGCGGTAGTCAACGATTGTCGGTTTCCACAGGGACCGGATGATTTTACGATGGCAACGATGGCCGCCGACAGTCATTACAGCGAGCCGCCGAATGAAAAATCAACCGGGAAAATTGATGGAGAATTGCTGCGATCCATGGCGAACCGCGTGGTCGTTCAAACATCGTTCAAAGTGGAATTACTTTTTCACTGGGAACTGGTAAACGTTGCCTTCTAAACAGCCCGAGGAATTCTCGAATATTGATTAATCAAATAATTATCGTTCTTGAAATTAGACAATTGTCGGTAGCTGAAATATTAATTGGCAATGATTGTTTTAAAAGTACATAAATGGTAAACGTTCCCTTATAAATATATTGAACCTTTCTCGAATATTGATTATCGGATAATTATCATATTAATTGGCAATAAATCTGAGAGACTGCAATTGTCGAATTTCTTGAAGACGCAGCAATTAGAAAGTCTTCGAAAATTTTCCACGCTGACGCAGATGGAGGATGATTGCGACACCAGACGAGGGAAGTGAAAACTTTCGAGGCAAGCGTAAATGATCTTAGGGGATTAAGCGGCATGCCACACGTCGAATATGAAACCGAGCTTTGGAAATCGAGAAGGCCAATCGTGCAATTTCACGGGGAAGATTGAACGAGTGTGTCGGCGTCGGTGAATTTTTCACGTCAATTAACGATTACTCTGTCGGCATGGTGACTCTATTGAACGCGGACTGCCGTTCTAAATATAATCCTCGGTTCACAGGCACGAGTTCGACGGATAAAGAGAGGAACAGAGAAGGAGAGAGAGAGAGAGAGAGGGGGGGGAGAGAGCCAGATAGAGCTGCGGTCATCTTCTCGCGGCCTCCACCGGTTACAAACAAGGGTTGCTTATTAACGAGCTGCGTTAATGAATGAGCGTTGTTATTTTATTCCTTGCCTCCGTTGGAGAAGTCTGTAATATGTTCACGTGAAAAGGAAATTATTCTTGTCGACATGGTCAATACCGTTTTTCAATTTTTAATTCGGTATTCATTCATTGAACTTGATAAATATTATTAATACTTAAAGTATAGAATTATATTCAGTCAACTATAACTCCTGACTGCAAAAGTTTCGACATGTCGTGTTCAATTGCATTATCTTGTAAGATATATAATTTTCTTGTCTATTTTATGTAAATTTGTTTCTAATCATTGTACCAAATACAATCATATTTATGTTATATAGGGTTTGTTTGAAATCGTTTCCATTCGTTTCTAATTCCGCCTCGATGTTAAACAGGTAAAACGATCCCACAATTGAATATTGCATTTAGTATTTATAGAATTCTACGAGACGGTGGAATGCATCCGACAAAAATGCAGATTCAACGATAGCAAAAGTCTCCATTATATCGATCGAACTTGCCAGTTGGCGGACATCTTGTGTATACACACGTGTCGAAAACAAAGGCTCCGATTCAACAAACGACGCTTGTATATCGTAACGACTCATATACTATGTATACGTAATGTACATATGTATGTACATTCCTGTGTAAATCCGTGACAAATGAAGCACACCCACGCAGAGTAGAATCTGTAGAAATATTCGTGTGTTTACGGGATTGAAGGTGTTAACTTGTTTCTTACGTGTTTATCAAACGCATCCTACGGAAACTGTGATCGAATCTCCTTTGTTATTTCCGAGCGATGTAAACAATCGTGACAATGCTTAAAATACAGCACTGCAGTTGCAGCAGTTTACACGACTTGAGCTTGTTCATCAAAACGAAGACGAAAAATCCGTTCCTTTAAAAATACTAACTTTGGAGAATGTTATACTCCTTCTGACGATTCACTAAATAGTATATACCCAAACCAATAAAGTGAAGTACTTCGTCATAAATGCATCTTTACAATCTCAATGCTCATAAATTAACACGAAATCTACGAAGCCTCAAAAGTAAGTGGTACATGTTCCCTTAAAAAAATTATCTTATCAACAATGGCGCGTTTTAACCAGTTGGGGCCTTGGACAAAGTAGAATTTCGGGGCCACTAAACCCAATTAAGTAACTTTCACGTAAGAAAAAGTAAAACAAAAGTAAAAACATCTACATATTTATCATTGCATAAAAAGTTATATAAAGTCTCCTTCATTCATGAAAACTTATTACATAATAATACAAAATATTTTGTAGACAATTGCACATATTGATATATAAAGAGCATTATAAATCTAATGCATACGTGATTGCAATATTTATTTAAATATTTATTTCTCGGGCTTTTTTGCTGAAAGTTATTAATTAGTTCGTTCAAATCAACACAATTGGTTACATCACGTTCAATAGATAATATCGAGAAATTTGACAGTTCATCATGCCCCAAAGTATTTCTTAAATAGTTCTTAATTCTTTTAAGGACATTTAAAGAACGTTCTACCGATGCATTGGAAGCTGGAATTCTTAGAGATATTATTAAAATTACCTCAACAGTTGGAAATGTTGAAGTAAGTCCTCTTTGTATGGTTTCGTACATTTCTAATGGAGAATTTAGATGTTCATTTCTGGTAAATTCGAAAAAGTGGGCTAGTTCTTTATTAAAAACTTTCTCATCAATGTCACTTGAATATGTGTCCATTAAGTTTTTAAGACATTCGTCATCTTGGTTCGATGTAGTTTCTTTCAAGTTAACATTTAGTAAAACAATAAAATAATTTCAAATATTTTGATAAGCTACAATACGTCTTTGAATTTCCGATACCAATTGGTCGGAAATTACATTTAAACAATTTACAATAAAACCTTGCTTGCACGTTTTCAGCATCATCTCTGCTTTCGTCATAGTGTAATTTTCTTTTAACTTTTCTTCTCTTCTGCGAGTCATAGTTCATATTGTTTGTCAAAGAAAAGCATTCGATTTCAACATTATTAAAGACACCCGTATTTCGAATATCTTCGGATGTATAAAGCGATAGACAATCTAAGATATACATATTTGGATCTTGGTTCTTGATTTCATCCAAGTTGCCCGTAGGGCAACGCGCCACTGCTTATCAATAATTTCTCACGAAATCATTATTATTATTTCAGGAATTCGATCGGTGGTGGTAGGTTTAGTGTTAAAACTATTAAAACCCGACAATCTTCCCTTAACCAACGTGTTAGTGTTGAATAGAAAATGAACTTGTTCAGGTTTCCCGAGGACCCAGCAAACGGGTCCAACGAATCGTGGCCCACTGAATTTCCCAAGACTCGACGCAGGTGCGAGTGCTCGGCGCGAGAGCATAAATCCGTCGCGCGGTTCGCAAAAATGATTTGATTGGTGGGATTAAAAAGTTCCAGGGGATCTCGAGGACCTTATCTTGTGGGTGTTGCATCCCACGAGGTACGCCGTGAGAGCGTGGTAGCGGGTGTTCGGTGTGTAGTTAGGTCTGGCACGTTCAATATTTACAAACGCCGGCTTCATACGTCTCGGAACGGGAGGCTTACAAGACACCTGAGCCACGTACGCCTCCGCGTATGCTCCAGTCGGTGCACCTGGGTGCGCTGAGGTCAGGTATGCCCCTTTCCGTGGAGCCCGTGAAATATTGTTACTGCAGTCGCCGCAGTGTTGTGTGTTCGAAGGGCTGCTCGCCACTCAGACCCCTGTCCCCGGTCCAACACCAAGGAAAACCCGTGTATAGCTATTGCGCGGGTTGGATGCTTGACCATCGGCCCGAATGCTTTCCACGTTTTACGAGCCTATTTATGCGCTTTACTGCGTGCCCTTTCGATCGGACCCCTTCCTACCTATTTTCTCACCACTCTCTCTCTCTCTCTCTCTCTCCCTCGCTCCCTCGCTCCCTTTCTCTCTCTTTCTCTTTCTCTTTCCCCCCACCCTCTGTACCCGACCGTGCATTCTTTTTTCGATCGCTGTTACTTGCACGCTTCCTCCTTTTTTCTTCGCGCAGTTGGCTAGCCTGCTGGCTGCCTCCACCGATCCTCTCTTTATTATGCCACGGATTTTTATCGCCCAGGAAATTACCGTAATTTAGATCGGACTGCTTTTATTAGCACCGACCCGGCGACGACTAACCGCGTTTCATTCGTTTACGCCATTCCGAAGCCTGACCGCCACGTTTGTTGGCGTTTCAGAGACTCCGCGGGAGATCGTGTCACCGAGCTTTCTTTTATCACGGAAAAGAATTTCTCCCCTACGGAGAATGGTGAAATGGTCTACGATTTCAACACCAGATTCACGAGTCACTAAGAGGGACTGCTTTACACTAGCTGACCGATGTTGTACTATCCAAATTTTAATAAATTTCTTTGTGATCGTTTTGCGAATTTTTGGAAAGCTATTGGAAATGTGTAAACAAAGTAAATATGAGAAGAAACGTATATCTGAGTCATCACTGTATCTATTAACGATTGTGGTCATAGATATTTAATTTAAGGAAGAGTACATTCAGAAGTACGCCAATGGGAAATGTTAATTTATCATCGGAGTTGAATCTGAAATGTGTCTTGGAACCATGCGATTATGTTGCAAAATTTACGTCACAATTGAATTAAGTCAGAATTTTATGTCAACCAAATGATTCAATTTTCTTCAATTAAATTTGAAATCACTATGAATCTCAAAGTGTTTTGCGACGAACTCATTGGGAACCAATAATGCGCAGTCAAACATGTCAACCTGCGACTTGTACCGTTTTAAAAACTATGATTTTTGCAGTCCGAATATTTTTCCTGAAATCTTTTCCAGGACCATAACGAACAACACAAAAAAAGAATTACGCATATCTATCGTTCGAATCGTGAGTTATGGTCTTCAGTTCATACAAAAATCCCATAGCGAAAAAGCACTTTCATTTTTCCCGCATTTTCCATTTTTCCAGGCAACTTTTCCAATTTTTCTTTCCCTAAAAACCTTATTCGCACTATTACGAACATTTAAAAAAAAATTAGCCAAATCGGTCCAGCCGTTCTGAAGTGATGCGCTTATCAACGAATAGCATTTAATTTTTATTTACATAGATTACTCTCGATTCTGTCCATTCATTTTGTATAGCATTTTTTTAAGAAGAATTTTTGAACATAGCGGAGCAACTTGTTTAATCTGGGAAATCTCACAGCTTCTGGCAGAAAGTCTGTCACTCAGACATTTTGAAAAATTACTCACCAAAACAGTTAATAAATTACTATATTGCATTACTTTCGAATCTTCTTTCCAATCTTTTTGTATTGCATTTTCTTGAAGTAGAATTTATGAACATTGCGGAATAAAACAGATAAAGAGAAAATGATTTCGGCGCAACGGTTCGATTAGATAAACAATTAAAGCAATTTTACAAATAAATTTACACTGGTTGCGCCGAAATCATTTTCTCTTTATCTGTTTTAACAATCTTACGATCGATAACTTTAACAATATTGCGGAGTAACTTGTTTGAACTGAGAAAACTCACAGCTTCCGGAAAGAAGGTTTGTCACCCAGCCATTTCTAAAAATTCATCTACAAAAATATTACAACAACTAGTCCGACACACGTGCTTTCAAATATCGTGCTCATTTAAAAGGGCACTTGCCCTTCCGCAAATGGACTTCCATTGCGTTTCCCAGAAAAAATTCTAAAGTTCTCAGTTTTCCGAGATCGTAAAATCCTCACGCGAAAGAAGGCGTCGCGAAATTTCCGCCAGGCGGAAAAACAGCGATTCGATCGAGGAGGAACGCTTCCGTAGCAGCCGCGCTCTCGCTCCAACGTTCTCCACACACGAAAAGCGTAACCGGAAACGTGGTAGGACGAGCGCGCGCGTTTTGCCCGGAGGCGAAGTCGGCCTAGATGCACATCGTGCCGAGGCTCCCGGTGAAAAAGGCACGCAAAACTGCCGAGAGAGCACAACCGATGGAAATTTTCTGCACACGATTTCTCTCCCCCGTTTCCACGAGCAACGTTTTCGACGCTGCCGTTTGGTTTATTGACGGGACGAAATGGATAACGGAGGAGGCCCGTGCTCGACCCGATAGAACTGCGTCCGCGGAAAATATTCATAACCCCGGCCGCGGGAAAATTCATTTCGTTCCGGCGAAACTTTCCCTCTAAATGCAACGTTAAATTAATACGCCGGAGAGGAAACGTGAGCTTAGCAGATCCACGCGAAATTAAGACCGCCTACCGCTCGATCGACGATTATGTTTTCACACAAAGGCGTCTCGTTCCGCTCGTTCGTTCTTAAGAAAAGTGACACAATTCAAAATACATTTCTAACAACAGTATACTAATAAATATTGTATAATTTGAGGTGTACTTAACAACTAATGTACATAACAATTAACTAATTATTTTATATTTCTAAGTTGGTAATATACAATTTACAAAATTGGTAATATTCTTTATAAATAAAAATTAAATGATGTTCGTTGGTAAGCGCATCAGTTTAGAACGGCCATACCCGATTTGGCTAATTTAAAAAGAAAAATGTTCGTAATAGTCCGAATAAGGTTTTTAGGGAAAGAAAAATTGGAAAAGTTGCCCGGAAGAATGGAAGATTTAGGAAAAAATGAAAGTGCTTTTTTTTATGGAATTTTTGAATGTACTTCTCCTTAAATTGAATATCCATGGCCGAAATCGTTAATAGATACAATAATCACTCACAAAAAAGGTTTTTTTCTCATTTATACTTTGTTTACACATTTCCAATAGCTTTTCACAAATTCAAAAAACGATCACAAACAAATTGATTGAAATTTGGAGTCAGCTAGTTTTAGATAATTTTCTGTTTGCCATTATTTTTCCAATCCGACCGCGCAAATGAAGGTGGAACGGTTGATTACATTCATTATTCTACAGCTTCCCACGCAACAAATTATGCTGGAATATCGATAGAAATTAATTCGGGAAGAGGGAAGAGGTACAACACGAAGATGGTTAGTAAAATCAGTTGGCCAGAATCGAAATAATAATTCACATGACAGCAGTAAGTTCTTTTTCACTAGACTTTCACCCTCCCTCTTCCCCCTAATTAGGAATAATTAGTTCCGTTCTCTGATTTCGTTAAGTTCATTCATTCTGTTCATTCAGTTCTCGAGGGTATTTCAGTTCGTAAATCAAAGCAAAATAACGACTGAACACGAAACAGGAGAAAGGAAGTTTTTCATACGGCATATTATGTTTATGTAATTTTGTTATCAATATCTCGCGCCGCGAAGATCGTTCGCGACACGGCTTGCTATGACATAACATATTAGGTTAGTTCTGGCCGAACGGAACCGTAACTTTTCAGTGCAGTCGCTCTGGCAATTAAACACCAATTTCCGGAATCACGTTTGCTGATTTAATGGCGAGGCTTAATTTGATAAGGAACCTCTGGGTGCGCTTGTAACGCTTACTTCTCGTTGCGCACCGTTCGTCTGATGCTATCTGTAGTCACGGTTTCCGTTGTAAAATGTTTGCGAGGAAACGTCTGCTTTTATTAATTAAGTACTGCATCAAATTGGAATAATTTAGCGCCATCGAGGGCCTCGCGTTAATGGCGGAACTTCCGTTAACGCGGTGCATCCATATTCAGAAAACGCTGGAAAACATTTCCCGGACGAAGGAAATTCCCGTCAGCTGTCACGATCCAGTAAATGCATGCAACAAACACACTCGACGGAGCCTGGATTAAACAATGTTTAAACAGAGGAATTGTTCACTGCGATTGTTCACTGTCAAATATATTCGATTTCAACATGGTATAATTTTAAAAGACTATAAACACAAAATACAAGTAACATTAATAAAATTAGAAGAACCGATCAGTTCAAGCAAGTTCGTCAAGGGGATGAAAACCAAAGGTCTGGTCTATTCCATTATTAAATAGATTCAATTTCAGTATAATTTTAATTTTTTATATTAAATATTTTTATAATTTTAAAAGATCAACAAAATACGAGAATAATGGAATTACAAGAACAGATCGTTTGGAGAATATAAAAAATTATTTTATACCAGCCTCTAGAACTCTGAAACAATACCAGAGCACAAAGAACCAACAAACAAGCTACGCAAACCAAAGCTCCCCAGAGGCTGCTAAGACTCCGAAGACGCAGGTAAGTAGAAGGCAAGCAAACGGAGTATAATTTCCATAAAACATCCCCTGCAACGACACGGGACAATGACGCAGAAAATAATAACGGTGCCGGGTCTATCAGCGATTAGCTTATCGAAGTGTTTCCAGCCGAGTGGACCGAGAAACGTGGCAGGAGCACGAGTGCGAGGTACGTCCCGTAAAAATGGCGTCCACAAATCAGCAGGGTCTGGAAGTCGGCCCCGAACGCTTCTGAATATTTCAAGCGCGCGCTCGCGAACGTTTCCGTCGCATTAAGGAGTAATTTTCACCGAGTTGGGCTCGCTCGTCGGAATTAATTCCACGCGAGAAAGCTGCGCGCGGCTGCAACTGAAACCCGGCTCGAAGAACGCCTCAAGAGGAACCATAGCCCCCCTCCCCCCCCCCCCCGTCTAGTAAAATTCACTGCGGCCCGTTTTCCTTGCCCTTTTTCCCTGCTTCGACTTTTACTCTGGCTCTTCAACCCCCCTTTTCTCCACCCTTCGAAACGACGGTTTTTCTTTCATTTTACATTCGGAATTTTTTCTCCTTCGGTGTTTCTTTTTCACCACCCCCGCTCGAGAGAATTCGTGCACGGCCGCCATTTAGGAGTCACGCTGACGTGACCAACAACCAGTCGCCACTGCATTGCGTGGCGAGCTACGTCGCAACGTTACATATGCACCCGGGACAACTACACCACGTGCAGCGAACGCGTGAACCACCACCGCACCGACTATACTCCGGGACAGGCCTATTCGCGCGCGCATGTAATGCGCAGAATGTGTACAGGCAAACACAAATCACGGTGGCGCGCTGATTGCTTGGCGCACGTGGAGACGATAGAGAATTCGGGCGATGATTTAGGGGTACGAAGATTCAGACCGAGGGCTTGAGGTGAGTGCTCCAAGGTCGTGACTCTTCGGTGCAGACTGACGGTGACCTAAATTTTTACGAGGGTTTTAGAATTTGTAGAGGCAGAGAGACGATTAAGATTTAATGGTACGATTTTATAAGCGAGATCGAGGTGATGGATTTCAGTAATTTGGGTCTAACGCTATAGTATGGTTTATATTAAAAACAATGTCTAGTTGTTTATTTCTTCTGATTGTTACTTCTGATATTTGTTCATTAATTCTGATGATTTTCAAACTTCCTTAACCTTTATCAATAGGCTTTCAAAAGATCTGAAAATATTCTGGACTGCGTATCGAAGTCCTCATTTATTGGGAAAAAATAAATATTGAAAAGCAATTCGAACCAGGTTGCCTACGGAGGTTGAAAATAAACCGGATGTTTCGAAAAATCGTTAGACTTCTCTCAATTGTCTTCTTTTATTATTCTGATGATTTTCAAACATCCTTAATCTCTATGAATAGACTTTCAAAAGTTTTGAAAAATTCTAGAATACGTATCAAAGTCTACATATTAACATATAAAAGTATAAATACTGATCAGAAAGAAATTCAAGAGTGTAATTTCGATCTGGACATCAGAGCCAGCTTCCTACGGGGGTTGAAAATGTACCGGATGTGTCTGAAAATCGATCCACTTCTCCCATCCTTAAATCCGATAATAAGAGTTGTGGCAAACGCTGGGACCCTCGGAAAAAAGATCTGTTCCAAACAGTGTCCGGCGCAGAGTTAGAGGAACGAGGGGAAAAAATCCTGTCGGATCCAGCGGCGACGTCGAGCGTCGAGAGGGAGGTTTAAACGGAACAGAAGGATCGAATCCAATTTCCCGTGCCGGTTAGCGTGACAGCATCACGTGTATTCAGGGGGTTAGCGTGTGCGCGGATCAATGGGACAGTTCCGATCTGTCGCAGTAGCGTTTACCTCATCTCTCACCCCTCGGTGATATCCGTAAACAAACATGGGGCCGACACCGCCGAGATATCGAATTAAGAAACGGTAAGAAACCGTCTAACAATAAGCGAAGCTAGATTACCGGCCCAGTGAAATATTGAAGGGAAACAGGCCGGGGACTGGTAAAATCGCGAGCTGCTGCTACATGCTCCGTGGACTGCTGATCGAAGAGACCGATAGGACGGTCGTAGGAAATCACGCGACATTATCGTACATTAAGGCTAATCGTGTTGCGAAAAGGACCTTGGTCATTTTTTTTCTGCACACGAGCACTCTTTTTCCAGGTAAACAATTCGCTCATTGCGAGATCGACGGGCGCGTTGTTCGCCGCCTGTTGCACGGACGCTGATGCCAGATAGGGCTAATTTTGCGTTCGACGGCTAACCTCCTTTCGTCCACTCTGGCTCACCGAGACGCCTGAACATGGCTGGAGAATCCTGAGGACTCTGTTGCCATTCCTGTTTCGAGAGCAAGAAGTTGGAAACGAACAAAGTGTTCTTCTTATTAAGCCTTGTACCATTTTCTGGATCTGGCTTTCGATTCGTATCCATCTTTCCACAGAATGTGATCAATCAAGTTTGGATATAATCTATTTTCCACTCAATGTCGAATTGCAAAAAAAAACGTAGGCCTTCGTGCCATTTTTTTAAAATTTAACCCTCGTCGTAATACTGGAAACACAGGAGCGATGTAATCAGTCTATGCGAGCATAAATTATTTTTCAAGACCTGAACTTTTCTCGATGAATTCCATGATTAGTTCTAAAAGAGCAGAATGTTTTACCGTCTTGAGCCATTGTGGTTGCTTTTTAACCGTTCTGCCATTGTTTGAATCTGTGTTTTAATTCGTATCCATCTTTCCGCAGGATGCGATCAATTCAGTCCGGATATGATCTGTTTTCCTAGTTATGCATTCCTTTCGATTAACTCGATGTTGAACTGCAAAGGAGTAGAATATTACAGATATTGATCCTGTATACGTAGTGTTTCGTGGGCTTCGTGCCATTTTTTAATTGAACCCTTGTCGTAATGTTAGGATCACAGGAGCGACGTAATCAGTCTGTGTAAGCATGAATTATTTTCGTGGTCAGTTTCTAACCATTGTGCCATTTTGTAAAATTTTGTGAAACATGTGGTGTTCGTCACGAGCTGTAGAATTTGATTTGATCGTCTCTCGCAAATTCCTTCGATGGGACACAGACATTCCGATATCGCTATTGCAGAAGCATGATGTAAATTCGCAGCCGCGCGAAAGACACCATTCCGTGAGGTGTAAAAATACTGGTGGAGCTTTTCCCACTTTCTGACCGACTTCCGGTAACCTTTCGCTCGGAGATTGACACATTTAGTGCAAACATTGAGCAGCCGATCCGAGGTTTAGGTTGTGAATATAGAATGGTTAATGTATTCGGCGCAAGGTTCGATCGTTTGTTACTTTATTCTATAAACGAATTTCTCGATCTTCGTTTAGATCATTTTCAAGATTAATTAGAATTCCGCCTGTAAAATATTATACAATTTTCAAAACACTTGATGAAATTAATTATAACATATCTTATTCAGAAAAGTTACCCACTTGCTTCGTGATGAAGTTAACCCTTATAATGACGGTAAACGATCGAACCTTGCGCCGAAAACATTAACCATTCTATATTAACAACAAATACGATCGATAGGAGAATATATTTAGGTTGAGAGATTGTCAGTGAATACATATGTAGATTAATCTTCGAGCGGCCTGTGTGGAAGCATAAATGGGTAGAAAAGTTTCCGCGTTTCTAGAAAGAATAGAGCTTAAATTTTTATCTTAAACGGTAAGCTATTAAGATGGGCACAGAGAGGAGCTCAAGGGAGTGCATTATTAAACTATGAAAGTTGTGTAGCTCCCGGTGGGACAAGGCCGGGGATCAACTTGTTTCCAGGTAGAGCGGTTTTCGAGGGAAAAGCGCAACAACGACGTTCATAACGCATTAAAAACAGTCGATGCGAACAATAGTTTCGTCGCGGTTCGCTTGCCAAGTCTCGGCGAATCGGTTGTTATTCACGTGACACGTGTACGACGCGAACAGCTCGTCATATTGCAGCCAGAAAACCGAATAACGAACGCCCGAGTGCGTTTCTATAGATGTTATGCACCTGCACGTGCGAGTGAACCCGCTACAGGGTTAATCAACGGCGATGCACACCGATTTCATTATGCACTCGAACCTGCCCAACCTAAACCACCGTGAACATCGTAATTATTAATTATCATCAGCTTACACAACTGCCAACTAATTTTTCAATCATCATTTATGCAACCACGTTCTGCATTTATTCGCGCATTCTATGATACGTCGACGCATTTGCAATAAACTTGCACAGCTAATAAAAATCGTCGCTGTCGATGGAAATTATTTTCAAACAATTTTGTGATGTGAACAACTTTGAACGAAACGAATTTTTGATTACCGCTTTAATGTGTTCGTAACAAGTTTAATGCAGTAGATGATAAAGTTATATTTTTACGTGAAACATAAATTTAATACAATCTCAAACAGCGAAAATAACTGTTCTGGTGGCATGTACTTATTTATCCGGGAAAACCGAGAGCACGTAAAATCCGTAATGGCGCTTCGATGTCCGCGATAAACCTAATGCAGCGATAAAGTTACATTTCTGTAACAGGACTGATAAACTCGATAAAATTCTGAAGAATGAAGACAGCAGGCTAAAGGTGAAGATTCATGGTATCGCGAAGCAAGGCGAGGCACCACAAGCATCTATAAGGGTGGCGCGAGTGGCAGTGATCGCACACTATCATAAAGTTCGAGTAACTGTCCCGGAAGCTTGCTTCGGTCGCATTACTTCTCATCGTGCAAGCACTAAATTCACCGACGAACACCGGGAAAACGTTGCTTATCGCGCACAGTTAGCCACAGAATGTGAGCCACGTAAGCCACGTTATAACGAAACAACTTTTGTTAGGGGGACGCTCGAACTTCAGCTCGCTGACACTGGGGAATGTGTGCGAATTCGGTGAAGCTAAATATACACAATCCTTTTGTATGTACAATTATTTTGAAATAGATCGAATAGAAATTTCCGTCTATAGTTTTCAGAATTTGATGTACTCTGGACTGATATTAAATTACGAATGTAAGAAAATGATAGATAAACCAATTCAGAAGGGACATGCGGAGACATCGAAAAAAATCAACCCCAATCGGGGTGGCAAGAGGGTGGAACATCCATCATGACCGCCACGAAACCAATAAATCCATTAAGGGAGAGCTGATAACCTTCAAACAACCTCTACGCGGCTCTACACCCCTCAATCTCATTGTCAGTCTTCAACCCCCCCCCCCGGAAGCAACCCTTATCTCTCAAAGTCAGCCCCAGAAAGGGGGAGGACAGACTTCATCTTCGGCAGAGGGGGTGCACGTTTTAAGAATCGCCTGGTAATTTCACGGAACGTCGTCTTCGACTGTTCCAGCCATAAATCAGGGGAGTGATAAGGGGTCGATGGGGGTGGTTTCGCGACAGACGGACGCCAAATACGCATGCTACAGTTGTACTACGATTTGTTCGAGAGTTATAGCATTTACGGGGCACTCCACTTTCAAATTGAACTCATACGTACTGCCCTCTTTTAACGTTACCGTATATATATCAGGTATAATTTAAATAAAATTGGATTGCAATAAGGAGTGGCTTGATTTCTTTACTCTTTTGTCAAGGCTTGTAAATGCCTCCTGATTATATTCCAACTGTGTTTACCTTACTGTAGATTTGGCTCCGAACATACTGTCGATGAAACAAATATGGCGCCTCCCCCACAAACAGTCAAACAGAAGCGCTCCTGGGTTTCGTAAGGTCACGATTTTGGGACGACCTAGGGCTATCGTTCTTTGAGGGACCTAGTCCTTACATAAAGACACCACTTGGCTAAATAAATTCGACGACAATGCAAATATTTGGTTGACAGGAAAGTTCTGTCGTGCTTTTTACAGAAAACATTTGAGTGAATTTATAAAAATAGTTGTTTAATATTATTCAATAATATAATTTCCATTATATTTCCAAAGCCTGTTTCCGAATGATTCACTAGCAACATGTGTTTTTGATTTACAAGCAAAATGATCTGATTATTTCAAATACGACAGAACTTTCCCTCGAACCTAATAGTCACAGCAGAACTACAAGTAGAATCATATTCGAAAAGATAAGCCTTTGAGGTGTCACAGTTAAATTAACTAAACTCCAACATGAAATGTGTTTCACGAACATTCACTTATCAGAATTATTCGAACGAAAAGTCACAGCTACCGACGAGAATTAGGTGGACTTCCATGAACGACTCACACGCTATGTGAACTACTTTTCAGTCCGCTGCTGTCAGTTACACGAACTGCTCTCGTCCCTGGGGTTCATAAAAATGGAGCCCTACTGTATGCATATATGTATACTACACGTTCACAATGTACTCTCTGGCAAAATCTCATGTTCTGACATCTGAAGTAAATTTACTTTAAATCCACCTCTCAGGAACCCCACGTCATCGTGTCGGTTTTGATGCAGCTGCACGTCGCATTCTGTAAATCAATTTAAATAATTCCTCTGTCGATAGGAGCTGCAGACAAATCTATCGGACATCAGAGAAAATCATTTCTCTTACTTCCGTCATGGTTGACGAACAAATTGCCACGAGACCTACAATTATTAATTCATTTGATTCAATACGATGGTAGATCGAGTCAAAGATCATTTGCTTCTGTAACGATACCATTTATCATGCTAATCGCTTATTATACTCGAGCTGCCTGACAAATGTCAAGAGGTCATGCCAAATAACGGCGAACGTGTAGGGCGTTCGACTGTGCGTGTCGGATATTCTCAAACCAATTTCTACGAATCAGTTAAAAAATAATGATTAAACTCGATGATATCCATTTTAATGTGATGAAGTTGTTTCAAGGTTATTCGGGATTAACAACGACAAAATTGTACATGTAAACTTTCTACATTGTTGACAAATAGAACTGAAACAGAAATTCTTGAAAAATCAACCCAACCGTTTAATTCGAAATCCACACACACTATTTCCCTTAGGAACCCATTCACTGCCCTCCGACGATAAAATGAAATAAAAACGTAAGTGTGTAAGTGCGTCCCCGCAGGAGACAGGGCAGTTTCCGCCAACGAAACGCAATTTCGCAGGTGTTTCAACCGACGGAAAGTATCGCCTGCACTCTAGCAAGCCCGAGGAAAGTTGTTCTGCGAGGATCGTAGCGAGTAAGGGGTTAACGTTTCGACCGTAACACTTGCCCCGACCTGTACACATGGGACAGACGAGCATTTCTATTAGTTATTAACGTGTTCGCTAGCCTGTCTCCCTCCTCGCCCGTTAGCACCGCGAGAACCAACCCCACTTCGTTTTTTCCACGAAGGCATGCTCACGCACTACGTCACAGGGATCGATCCTCGGCCACGAGGTCGAGGGCTGGAAAGTGTTACGAGAGGAGAAAGGAGAGAGATAGAGAGAGAAGCAGCCTAGTATTCTGCCTACCGGAGGAAACGAGCCGATTCAACGCCAGAGGCACGGCTTTCCGCGTCGCTTATTAGCCCCCTCCCCCTCCCCCTCCCCGCAACTTCAGCAACTAGAAGAGGGGGTTTCTTAGAGAAATTCAGCCCTACAAGCATCTTTCGGGACGAGGGGGTGAAAATGTCACCGGGACACCGATTAGAACACCAGCAGAGACACGGTTCTGGCCTGCCATTGTTCCAGCACCGAAATTGTGGGCTAACGAGACCCCAAATCGAACATCGATTTTTCGATTCCACGGCACGCGTCGAGTCGAATGAAATGGAAAATAGTGGATTTTGCTCTTGAATCTTTTAAGCTGACTTCAAAATCCATTACACTGGTTAATAATTATTAATACAATTTTTATTTTGTGATCCACAGCACGCGTTGTCTCGAATGAAATAGCAAATGGTGGATTTTACTATTGAATCTTCTAGGCTGACTACAAAATTGATTACATTGGCTAACAATTATTAATACAATTTTTATTTTGCACGCAGATTAGTGGCATCATCGATCGCCATGGGATCCACTGCACGCGTTATTTCGAATGAAATAGCAAATGGTGGATTTTACTCTTGAATCTTTTAGGCTGACTTCAAAATACATAACACTGGTTAATAATTACGAATACAATTTTTATTTTGTACGTAGATTAGTGGTTTCATCGATCGCCATGTGATCCACAGCACGCGTTGTCTCGAATGAAATAGCAAATGGTGGATTTTACTCTTGAATCTTCTACGCTGACTGCAAAATTAATTACACTGGTTATTAATTATTAATACAATTTTTATTTTGTACACAGCTTTATGTCGTCATCGATCGCGAGTTTGTTATATTTCTGGCCTGATTTCGTTTATAAATATGTAAAACTGTGTAAATGCGGCTAGGTCGGAATTTGGTTTTTTCTACACGCAATGTACCGCGAGTTTCATGGAAATATTTTCCATAACATCGCGTTGATTGGAATCTCCGTTATGTTAAAATATTTAGCAATTAATTCTCGGGCGAACATACACTTTGCGAGGCAGTCTTGGTGGTAGTAAAATATTTTCCAATGAATTGCAAATGATTGTTGCATAGGTAATGCGTTCGAACTTATTATGCCATTCTGACGTGTACAAGTTCACAAAATCGCAAGTAAAAAATGTTTGATCATCAAGCTGCAGACATTTAGTCTCTATTCACCTTCTTCGCAACACGATAGAACTTTTAATAAAGCAGAAAAGCTATTCTGCATTTCAATTTCGAGAAATTAATTCATGAAAATCTACACTCCCACGAAGAATTTTTCAATGAATAAAATTAAGAATTCTCTACGCGACGGTTTTTACAAAGCTTCGAATGGAATCTACTGTTACTGCTAGAACTTCTAGTAGAGACAAAAAGCTTTTTCCTATTTCAATTTTGATAGATTAACTCGGTAAAAATGCACACTCCCACAAAAAGTCTTGTAACAAATAAAATCAAGTTTCCTCTACGCGATAATTTTAAATTCGATTAAAACCCGCAATCTGTTTACGTCTACTGCACGATAGTTCCAAGTCCAGTTTTATTAAGCCATATCTAACCAGTTCGTCCCAGAAGAAAGGAAGCCCATTCGAACCACATATACCCTAACGACGAAAACGCATGATTACGGCTACTTTGTCCGAGTCGGTACAAGTTCCCATCGCAAAAACACGATAACCCGAACAAAGATAGCTGTCGAAGCCAGGCTCGCGAAATTCAACGCAGCCTGGATGCCTGCCATTAGCAATTAAAAGAGGAAGGCAGGATCGAATTAATTTTAAACAGGATCGTTACGGTTCCCTTGCCGTGGAACCAGTTCCCCGGTCGTAATTAGTCCGCCGCTAACAGCAAATCAACTTTAAAGGATTAAATCCTTGTCTTGGCCACGATGTACACTTACTTAGCTAATTTGAGATAACACGCGGAGGGGAAAAAAAAGAGCAGAATTGGTTCAATTAGACAACGAGGGAGCGTAATAATGAATGTTTCCTGGCGACAATCATCAAAGAGAACCACGCCGAAGCAAAACCGCACTGGACTCTTCTCTAGAACGTCTCCGGCGATAGTGTTTGCCTGGCGTTTTCCAACCATTCTCAAAGCCTCGAATAATCAAGCAGTCAGCCGAGAACAGCTACAGCACACAGAGAAAAGGAGAATCTTCCATAGCGGGCAACTCGCGAGCCGTGACACCGATCGGCCATCTTTAACGATCGCGAATTACGAAAATGCGTTGCAATTTTCGCCCGTAGTTGGAGAACTGAAAAAAAAAACACTCGATTCGGGAAATCGCGCGTGCAAATTCTAGCATGGACAGCCCAGCTGATGCAATGTTTATTTTATTAACGCTAAACCTACCGAGCCTTAAAAGTAAATAGTACATGTTCTCCTTGTAAAAATTACAATTGAAAGTAACACGTGGATTTCTTAAAGATATCTGTACAATCGTCGCTTATGAAATCATTTATCTTATCTCAATAATTGTAAAATAAAAACATCCGGAACCGGTCATTTTAACACCATGCCACACTGATTCCACACACAATTCTAGAAAAATCAATATTATGCATATCGTTAAATAATATTCGGAGAAAGTACGAAAATATTCGGAAAATTTATAGCTGGACTAAGGATCATTATTCGATACGAAAAGTTCTGCAGCAATTCCAAGATACAGGAGCTAAGTGATTATTTTTCATTGTTAATTTTGGTATATTCAAAATGACGTATTCACCGCGGCACAATCGAACAGACAAGTTGTCATCTGTTAAAGAAAACCGAACGATTACAGAGGCGGTGGTCACTCGCCTACCGTGACACCAATTAAGCCTTGAATTATTGTGCACACGCGGTTACACGAGCATGCAAACACATTTAACCCAATTTACCCGGCACAAAGATTTCGTAAGCGATAACGTTTCGGATCGAGGGGCCTCTTAATTTCTGAGCAATGTTTTTTCAGTTAACGGGCTGCCAACGTGCCAATTTTTTCTAATTAATCTCAACCGAACGTATTATTCCACTGTTTCTTTCTAACCATGCTCCCTCCGTCAACTTCCAGCTGTGTACTAACTTCCTCATCGGCCCGTAGATCGTTTTTATTTAAAGTTTGTTCTCTTTTCCAATAACAGGCATTAACTGGTCATTAGTGTTTCCACGGAGGATTTTACTCAGCTTATCGATAAGAATATTTATAAAATATTGTCAAGGCTTTGCCCGGTTATATCTGCATTTTAACAGTATCATTACCACTCTCGTCAAAATGATCGCAGCTTTTTCATTATACTGTTATTAAGATCGTGACGATTAGACTACGGGTTTTATTAAGTCGGTACAACATCTATGACGTTCATTTGCCGGCATTAACCCATTTCCAAACCACGAGAGCGAACCGTAAGACGGTTCCCGTCTACCATCCACAGTGTTACAGTTAAACTAATTCAACACCGTGCTCCGAAGGCAATTATTGGTCTGCCGAGCGAGCCAGCAGCAGTTATGTATTTCAACAAAATCAACGAGCACGTTTACCAACACCTCGTTCTGCGTGCACACCGCCGCCCGCTATTATTCCAAAACTTTCTCGACCGGCCGGAGGAAGCTCGTTTTAAAAAATATTTGCCTCGGTACGAAAAACGGCAAGTGTTGAAAAATCACTGTCGACGCGGCTCCCCGGATAGAATAAACTTTTTTTCGAAGAACTTCGCCGACCACCATCAGAAACAAAACGAGAACAATGGCGCACAGATCCCGGGGGATGGAGCCCGGCACACAAACTAATCAACGAGCCTGGCAGCGGGGACGCGAGCGAGAGGAGGGAAACTTTCTAGCAATCGGCACGAGGGAAAGAATTTTCGAAATAAAAAAATCGGTGCCACCTTTTCCCGAGAACGAACGCGAACGGACTGAGGGAACAAAGCCACCTGAAAATCCCTGAATGTCGAACGGCTCAGCGCTTCCGACAAGCAGATCTCCAGCCAATCGACACTTTTGTCCCGTCTTTCTCCCCGTTTTTCTGAATAAAAACACCCCCGGATTGGCTGCCACCCCTCCGCCACCAATTGCGGACCTCGCAACAATGTTGCCTGTCTCCCTGCCCCCCTCGATCGCATTCTGATCGAGTTAAAGCGGCCCGATTTGTCGAAGAATGGAGTGTCCTCTCTGACAGAACGATTTTTGGACGTGATCGAAATGACAGACCCGGGAAATGAGCCGAGCCACTGCTCTGCAAGCGATTTAAAAGAGACTGCAGGTTCGCAGGACGATGACTATAACGTCTGTCACGCGATACGTCTTATTGCACAATCGTCGATCAAATTGATCCTCCAATAGGGGATGAGACAGTGTCAATCCAGATCCGCTGTCTAGTAATTACGTGTTAACAGAAAATCGAGCTCTAATAAGGGTTGGCATGTGTTGCACTATAAAAATTACTTTATGGCATGTTCAAATAAGATTAATGGGGGAAATGATCAGGCTCGAGGATGTAGTGAGCGGGAAAAAAGATAGAAAGGTTGAAGAGTGGTTGGAGAAGTTGAGGAAAGAAAGAGAAAAGAGAGCATAAATAAACCAAAAAGAATACCGAACAAAATAATGGAAAAATTAGGGAATGGGGAGGGAAGCAATAAGTATAGAATTAAGCGGGTTAGTGATAATTAGGATACTAAAAGAGTAGAACAGGGTAGGAATGTGTGAGATATAGAAATGAATGAGAGAAGGTATGGAACGAATGTGTGAAATAAGATAGTTTTGTATAAATAGGTTAATGTAAACCAAGTCACATTTTCTTAGCTGTACGGCTGAAAATAAAGCTATCTATAAAAATTACTTTACAGAATTTATATGGATTTTCTGTGATTTTTATTTGAACCCTCTGCAGTTAATTTAACTGGAACATTAAACGTTTCTTCTCACCTAGAATAATTTCACTCAATATGATTTTGTTCATTTTATGGATATGAAATACCCCGTGCAATACTTGAACGTTTACTAATTGATCAAGTGCCAACATTTTTAATAATCTGACCACTCAAGTGCTAAGGGACAATACGTGCTTGGATAGAAAAACGTGTATAATCATTTCCAGGGATGGCATATCGTTGTAATTCCAGTAATTGTAAAATAGAAACCGGAAACCGTTCATTTGATCGGCGGTGGTATATTTAGTGTTAAATAACATATAAAAATTTTCAGAATATGCTGGAGCATCAAATTATTATTTGGTACCACTGTCTTCAAAGTCTACAAAAATTGAAAATTGCATGAACCTCCGCAGCCCAATTGCAACAATATAATAAATAGTGACATTTATAAAATTTGTACGACTGACACCATTGATTTCTCCAATTCAACGCACAGTAATATTCCAAAAAAGAATATGCCCGATCCTAGGGCAACTGTGAAAATGGCAAACGCTGAGGTAACACGCGCGAAACAAGATGGCCCCCGGAGAAATTGGCGTCAGAACGCGATATCGCTGAACAAAACCGTAAATTGCCATGATCTCGTCCCGAAGACGTCGTAAGATCGTATCTGGCGGCTTATTACAAGCCGGTAAGATTATAAAAATGCGTTATTAATACATTGGCGGCGATCTCGGCGGATTTACGACAGGAAAGTAGTGATTCGCGGATCCGTAGGCGTCCGCGACGACGAAATCCGTAATATTTTATACCGGGGATCATGAATACGTAATAGCGACGCGATCAACGTCGAAAGCAATTTCAGGTAACTTTTATTAGGCTGTGAGGGATCAAGACAGCAGGACGAGGTAGAGAACGTTGTGTCTCCGGGGGGTTTGGGGATTCATAGCCGCCGCCGCCGCCGCCGCCGCCGCCGCGGCCCCAAACAAAGTCCGAAAATCCGCTTTGACCGCCTAAGCTGGTTTGCAATTTAAATTGGCCCCGTACTCGTCTCGTTTATATGTTCATCAGGCCGAATAATCTGAAATTACCTTCACATTTTAACCAGAAAAAGAGTCGCTGACAAATCGGTATTTAGCAGTTCAGAATCAGCATAAGGAATTGTTATTTACAAGAGTTACCGCGAAATTAATTCGGCCAATGAAATATAAATGGCCAGCTCCGTGTTTGTACCGTGTTTGTCGTGGATTATATCCGATTTTTTTATTGTATCTGACAGCGATTTCGCGTGTCGGTATGTTTGAACACGAACCCGCGGATTCGCAGATTAAAAGCGATCACTATTTTTGCGTTACACTAAAACCGGACCGGTTGCTTGTAGCAGCTGTTTGCTTGTTTCAACAGTGAAATTGCTCCGTGATTGCTCGAGATTAATTAAAACAGATAACTGGCAGGAATATGGCTGACATTTTGCGCTGCATTCTTTTTCTGTCCTCCGTTGGTGCGCATAATTTTTTGCGGCGTAAACCGACTCGGATGTCGCACAGTGGTCCCTTTCAGCGATTTAGCTGGCCAAAAGTCGATTTCAAAAATTTTAGCTAAAGTGTGAAATTTTTAGTACTTGCTATAGTTTAATATATGAGGGACAATGTACTAATATTTTTTTTATCATTCAGACACCCATGAAGTGCTGTACTTCATCGAAAGTTAAAGATTTGTCGTAGTACGTGTCTTGCTGCTAAAATTCGATGAGACAGTTTTTATATGTTTCAAGTAAGTTGTACATATTTCTTTACAGTATAAAAGTTTTGCAAGTAAGTATGGACTATACTTTCAACAATTTTGTATCTTTTGGTAATTATTTACATTTCAACACGATTAGTATGTAAATAAGATTTCTTACGATTGTAACACTTCATGAGTGATTATGTTGTACTTCCGGGTGCGTCCGGGCAGTTTTTTAAACGTGGTTGTAATTGTCAATGGTTTGGCTTTACACTAAAACAAAAATTGGTTGCCCGAATTTGCCCCCCTTCTTTTTACAGCATTTTGTTTATCGCGCCAAGTGGCCCGTAAACACTGCTTCACGACAAAGATAAAATGAAACGATCTTCTTATGTTTTATTGTTTTTATTAAATTTTTTTTATTATTATAAATATTATTATAAGAATAAATAAAATTATTAAAAAATGTTTTTAAAATACTTAAACAAATAAAAAATTATATTATATGTGATTTGAAAACGTTGTGGGATCATTAAACATTATAAATAATTTTGGCCAGCTAAATCGCTGAAAGGGACCACTGTGCGTCGTTGCAATTCAAAAATCTTCTATCTTCTATCTTCTATATAAATAAAAATGAAATGCTGTTCGTTGGTAAGCGCATCACTTGTGAACGGCTGGACCGATTTGACTATTTTTTTTTTTTTAGTAAACGTACGTAATAGTCCGCATAAGGTTTTTGGGGAAAGAAAAATGGGAAAAGTTGCTCGGAAAAGTGGAAAATTCGGGAAAAAATGAAAGTGCTTTTTTTCTATGTGATTTTTGTATGAACTGAAGACCATAACTCACGATTCCAACGATGGATATGCGTAATTCTTTTTTTGTTTTGTTCGGTATGGTCCTGGAAATGTTTTCAGGAAAAAAATTCGAGACAATTAAAAGTCGGAAAATTCGGACAAACTGAAAAAATCATAATTTTTGAAACGGTACAAGTAGCACAAACAAACAAATTTATTTAGCTAATGTAAAATAAAATATAAAAGCAATTTTAGTCGTATTATAAAAACACTCTTATATTATGTAACTTTCATGATTCGGTGCAACTGAAAAATTCATTTCGAGTATGAAGAGGAGGTGGGTGAAACAATTTTGATATTTTCAAAGCATACTTCAGCAATTCCGATTTTAGACGTAGCATAAAATCTCTCTTACATTTTGATGAAACACGAACGATTATATACCGACAAGTAAACATTGTTTAAACTTTCAGAAAGAATGAAATTGAAATAAAAAATGCAACGTTCGGCGCAGGATGATTCAGTGCAACTGGAAAATTCGTTTCGAGAATAGAGAGGAGGAGGGTGGAACAATTTTGATCGGTCGGATTGTATTCCATATTTTATGGTATGCTACATCTATACGCGATGTTTGACTGATTCGTCGCACGAAACAAGGTTTAAGTGCACTAGCGGCATGGAACATGTGTTGAATTAATATTAACGATAATACAACACTATAACTGTAACTCTCAACAAACAACTGCGAATGAGTGGTGACCAACTAACTTGAAACTACGGTGGTATCGTATTGTAAAACCGCATGCATTACTGGAGCGCGTTGGAACTTTCAGTGTTAAGTGTAACTTTATTGCAAAACACGTCATGCGACCATTAATTGTTGCATAATTATAATAATGATCGTGCTGGCTACAATGCAGATCTCGATGTCGCTTAGATTTCAATTCAATGAAGCGGCCCTTATAAATAAACATATTTTTTTAGTAGTTTTCAGCACCCTCTCATTGAGACAGACCTAATCTTGCCTCTGATAAGATTTTTGTTATTTAACCTTTCGCTGCATAGTGTATCATATCTGACACAGTTAACAAATCTGATAAATAGTAAACTAAGAATGTGTTTTCTTACCATGTATATTTATTTTTCTGAAAATGTTTTAATTTTTTAAAAACATTTTGCTCTTAAATAAAACACAAAACTGACCTTCTTGAAATTTATTCATCCCAATTAAAAAACTCATGAAGTGAAGGGTTAATAATTGAATTGCGGATTTTATTATTTACACTTGACTTTCAATTCTTACCATGTATAAAACTCTATTAATTATTTTATGAGAGCTTCAACTGTTGATTAAAAATGAATACAGAAAAAGGAAATTTTACAGGAGAGCCATTTAAAAATTCCCTAAAATTGCCAATTTTTTAAAATTGTATATAACCAATTTAGAAATGTAAAATAATTTATCGTTACTTGGATACTGTGGATGTTTATGCAGTTTTCAGTTTTTATAATCACATTTTAAGAAAGTGGAATCAAACAAAATCCTATCTATAATTTGAACAGTCTATATGGATTCAAAATAAATAAGAAATGTAATAATTTCTATCGACTTCTATATTGCAGCATTTTTAGAAAATGTTCGTATGCTTTAAATGTAAAGTATATCTAGTTATAAAGTATACCACAATTTATATATTTACGATTATACTTGTTTTAGAAATATATTTTGAGTTGTATCGCATTTCTTACGAATGAACGACATATATCTTGGCAATAATTATTGCCAATTTCATGATTCTAAATCATCCCGAAAATGCGCCGTTTGGGATAGCCCGTACAGTCGCCCCGTTCTCAGGAAATTCTGCCAAGAATATTTAACAACGTGTCAAATTTCGGTTCCAGCCTAAAACAAGCTTGTCCAAGCTTTTCACATCCAGTGACGTATCTGCCAGCCGAGGTGCCCGTTTTCGCACACGACACTGTCAGCCAATAATTAGCAGGCGGACGAGCCAGCTTCGCCGAGAAAATCGCCGGTGGAAAATTCATTAAAACGGAATTCGTTGGACCGAACGTAGCCTCGTCGTCCTGTAAGGTCGACTCGATAGATCGATCGAGTGCTGCACCGTATCGAGAGAGAATACGCGATACGGGATACGAGTACGTGGTCAGAAGGGCGTTGTGTGAACGGGTGGCTTGGGGGTGGAGGCTAATAATAAGAGCGAAGGAATATTTCCTGTACAGCCGGGAAAACCAGCGCTGTCAGCATGACGGGAACAAAATGATCGACGCATGGGAAACAAGGTGACGAACGCCAATGAAAACGGCCCCCGGACCTACAAATTGATGGGAACAAACTGGCCGAGCCGCAACCCTTACTCACCCCGCACGGTTTTTATGAACCATTGTTCAACCGCTTCGGGGGATGAACTGTTAAAAATGGAAAACCATGATTTCATTCAAATTGTATACTTGTATACTTTCGGTCAGAAAACTCGGATAAAAAGATCTGAAGAATAAGGCTTCAATATTGTTTCTTTTTTATTTATACACAACCCTTCTACTTCGTCAAAAGTCAAGAGATTTTACAGCAGGCTTTTCGTTCTTAACCTCATCCGTCCCTTGTGCCAATTTGACATGTCTCGAACATTAGTTGAACAGAATTTAAACATCTACAAACTTCTATATATAAATGCATTTTTGATTTCACATTGTGAATAATGTTGATGTTAAGATGAATTCGTGCGGCGAGTTTGTTTGCTTTTACTATTGAATCTGTATTGTCGAGTCAGCAGCGAACAGTGGTTGACAAAATCAAAACTGATTCAGGAGAAAAGACCCGGACGAGAAGAAAATCGGGGGAGGAAATGAATGATTGATCCGCGATCGCGATTGGTTAAAGGAAGTGTACAATCAGGAAGGGTTGATCAATCACAATAAGAAACAGCTTTGCAAGAAAATGAACAGGGAAACGCCGACGGAATATCCGGCGAGAGTGGGTGTACGGGAAAAAGTGGGTAAGCTAAATGGACGAATGAAAGGGATAGCGGAAACAATGGGCGAGTCTCACGTAAAAATGAAACAAGCTCGAGGCTTGATCGAGGGAAAAAAAAATAGCGGCGGCGCGGAGGGGGAAGGGGTGAAAAGATGTAGGAAAAGTGCCAAAGTAAAACGAATAAAAAGTCGGTAGGAAAGTGGAGTGGAGTGTGGGCGTAACATTAAGAGAAAATAATGGGGGGCGAGAGAGAGAGAGCGTGGTGCTCGGGGGTAGAAAAAGAAGCGCGAGCTGTGCAAGTAGAAACAATATGTACAAATAAAAATGAAACCGAGTCCGAGCAGGGAGACGAAGGAGCGAAAAAAAAAGATTCCACCGAGACAAAAGAGCCCAGGGATGCTCGAAAGAAGGATGGACAAAACGCGAGGGAAGACAAAATGATGGGTACAAATGGATGGTAACGGAATATAAGAAAATAAAGTTGGAATTTCTCGTCGTAGAAAACGGATCCTAGAAGATGTCAAAGTACGGGACAAAAGAAAACGAAGCTCTCCGACGAAGTACGGTCGAAGTGCAACAGACCGAGCCGAAGGCAATGGAAATTGCGACAAACAAGAAATTAGCGGAGTATCCGGTTGGAAAAATGGCTGAACTTGTGCTGCGTCTACCTGCGTTGCCTACTGACACGATTTATTCAGTTTCACCCTCTTTATTGCGTACATTTATGCCTCGGAAAAATATTTGCACGAGACAATGACAATTAAAACAATGAGAACTTTTTCAAGACTACTGGCATTGATAACATTTCAGCCCGAGACAGTCTGTACGAGAACGAGATTATATATTGTCTTCGAGTTAATTAAGAAGTGGATGGAAATGAGGAGGTGAATTATAAAATGAAGACGGATTACGAGGGATGGTGAAAGAGAGGGTTGAAAAGGAGAAAGTGTGGAAGAAGACCGGATAAAAAGCAGATGTGGGTGCAGAGGCTGGTACGTGATGAACGCGTGGAATATAAAAAACCGGCCGGGGGTGGAACGAGAGGGGTGAAGGTTGATATCCACTTGACTTTGGGCCGAGTAACTCGTGGCCAGGCAAGTGGCCTAGACGAAGACAAAGACCGGGGATGGAAACGAACGAGAAAATTCCAAGGAAGCAGCCCGACGGGGGTGGGAATGCGGCGAGGGGGTGGTTTTCTCCAGGAACTGGAAGGAACTTGCAACGGTATAGAATTAAGCAGATGGCAGAGCGGAAGCTGTGATAATCGAACCCAGCTGATCATTCCCACCGGTTTTACGCCGATTAAAAGTTTAACCAGCGGGATTAAAATTTAATACGTTGGAGTAATTAGCCGGTCTTTTTTTTTGGTACGTCGATACAGAAACGCTACTATCAAATAGCTCATCAACACTATTTATTTAAACGTTAATAAAGTCGTATAATATTTCTAACCACTTCTCACGTTGTACACGTTTTCCTCAGACTTGAAAGAACTGGGTTAGGGGGTGAATGTTTAAGTGAAAGGTTTTCGATGTCAGGTCACTGTAATGGTACTGGGCCACGTATCGAATGGCCAGTGATCCTGAAGAAATGCTATGAAATTGCTGAAGGTCGGGAGTGGATATTGTTCAGCGAATTTCGAAACTCAATTGATCGAGGATGTCCTGCGATGGAACGATAAAAATGTTGCGGAATAAGTGGCCATCGTGGTTACATTTTCTTTAAAAACAAATATCTGTTTTGCAGATAACCGTGTACGTTTCAAGCGGAATAATGAGCAAATATTTCGACGTTAAGATCATTCCAATATTCTCAGCACGTCTTGTAAACTACACATTCAGCCTGGCAAACAAAATAAGAATTGCGATGATGGCCCAAAGATCCTCTCGAACAACAATTCCAACAGATTGCGAGATTTGTAAGTCACACTGTACGCTGTAACGTATACAGGACACTTGTAGCGTGCACCAACACTCTTCTGGAAGCAGCGACTCTTTCATAAATATTTTTAAACCGTTCACGAGGTTATTGATTTCACAGCGACGACGACGACGACAGTATGCATAATTCCATATGATCGGCGGACAATGGTTCGACACGATCGTTTTGCGAATACATCGACGAAACGGATACCCGTTGCAATCATTCGGCAAAGGTCCCGAGGAGATGAAGTAGCGGTTTCGAGAGCGAACGGCGCGGAATTGAATGGCACTTGCGTCCAACAGTTTGACTCAACTTATCGTCCGAACGAATCAACAAACACTGGCCGAGCCTTAACACTCGAGACGTTGCTGAAACTCTGACGAGTATCTAGTTAATTAGAGCGGAGCTGAACCCTGGAAAACACTTGCAATTTCGTGGACAGTGGTTCAAAGGAATGATGGAATCGTGAAGGAGCGCTTCAAAGGAGCGCTGAACGATTCTTGATGAAAGGACGCGGACAAAGCGATACAATAATCATTCCTGAAGCGGCGGAAGACTCTCGATTACGATGAAATGTGTGAAACAGGTTCGGAAATCGGTCAAAGTCTTTAGGCAGCGGTCTAAGTCTAAATTAAAAGTTGAAAGTCGAAGTCCAAGTAAAAAATCGAGGGCTGAGTTTCGAGTGAGAGGATGGCTGAAGATCATTATAAGCAAGATCTTCTCGCTTTCAAGTCAAGAGTGACTCTAAGAAAAAAGTAAGAGAACGATTCTCAAGGTAGGGGATAGTTGAAGATCAATCTAAGCAGGATCTTCACTTTCATGCCGAGGACCAAGTCTAAATAAAAGGTCAAAGTCTAATTTTAAATGTGGGAGGTAGTTGAAGTTCACTATAGGCAGCTTCTTCACTGTCAAGGCTACCATTCTTCACAACGAACTCCTGATAATCAAGTTCCCAATTATTTCAAAGAAAACATAACACCTCGCTTCACAGACACTGGTGAATCTTAACACCTGAGAGTCGCTGTTAGATGACTGATGATCATCTATTTCATTAGAGTGGAATGAAATCCTGAGAAACACTTGCGATTTCGTAGACCCAGATGAAATTGGAAAGCACAGAAAAGTGCTTCGAAGGATCGTTAAACGGCTTGATGATAGGAGGCAGACAAATAGAGGCAATAACCACTTTTAAAATCGTTCAGGTTCTTAGATTGCAATAATATACATGGCTCAGATTTAGTTCACTCACGGAACACTTGATTGATAGCCGAATAGTTGAAGATCGTTAGAAAGGGGCAAGTTCACCTTCAAGAATAAAAATCGTGTACGTCCACCGTAATTCCAAACGATCTGAATTAATCCTGAACAAATTCCAACGAACTTAAATCTCATGCACAAGCCGCCGAAAACTCGGGTCATCGATAAGCCCTCAGCGATCAAGGCCGCAACCCCAGGAACCCGTGCACTGAACGATCCGTGCTCCTCCAAGGACTCGGGACTGTACATCATCAACAGCATCGATCAAGGACAGAGGAGTCGTCCCGTTTGGCGATTCCCGGAAACTTTGCATCAACAATCCTTGAAGGAGTGTGCACCGAGGGGGGCAGGCAGGGTTCAGTTTGGCAGGGATCAAGGCCTCTAGAGCAAGAGCTCGAGAGAGAGAGAGAGAGAGAGAGAGAGAGAGGGGTGGCGGGGGTGAGAGACGGAGAAGAAGAACGGGGGAGAGAGAAAGATAGGAAATCCGGGGAGGGTGAAAGAGGAACGAGTCGACCGCAGTCGGGTAGTCCTTGATCCGCCGGCAAACCGAAACCCGACAACGCGGCCTCGCCACGTCGAAAGCCTAGAAACCTCAGCCGGGTCGAGAGGGGCTTGTTCGCGGGTCACTGCTGGTTTCGTTTCGAATTTCGAGAGGGTTGGCGAACGTCTGCCATCTCGCGCCATCCGCGAATCCGCGCGCGGCCTCTTTCGCTCGGTGCGAGCGTCCTTGCCAGAGAGACTCGGTCCTCGCAGACTCTCGCGAACTTTCAGAGGTGAGGGTGTGAGATGGACTCACGTTTCTCATCTCGCAGCGGATCGCAGGTGCTCACGTGCGGCCGTCCGATCGTCGCACGGTCGTTGCACCGACGGAGCCCGTTCTGCCAGCGTCCGGTGCGTCGACGACGACCACAACCACGACCACGACGACGAAGACGAGAGTGCGACCAAAGGGGATGAACGCGGCCACAAACGCGGAGGCGATCGAACGCGATGCTCTCCTCGCAATGGGTAGAACAACGACACGCGAAACAACACGGAATGGCGAGCACTCGGCGCGATCGCGAAGCACACGCGAGCCACGAGCATCGCCCCAGCTCGGCACCAAGCTCACGACTGCCTCTCTCTTCTAGACCGAGGCCCTAGCTGGGGGTTGCTTCGACGAGAGTTCACCGGTTCAATCGGTGGCTAGGGGCGGCTCGACTCGGGAGGGGGATGCGCTGCCGAAGCTACCACAGCGCTGTCTACCGAGGAATAAGGGAGTGAGCGGAGCCAGCGAGGGCGCAAGCTCGCGGATTTCTGCGAGGGTGAGAGTCAGCTTGGAGCGAGTTTTCGGTTCTGTTTCCCTTTGCTGATTTATTCTTTCCTGCTCTGATCACTGGAATCGGCTGCTGAAGGTAGTTAGTCCTCTGGGGGTTGATCGGGGCTCGATGGGGGTGGGTTTTTCAGGATTTCAAATTCGAGATCGAACGATTTTGTAGAATTTTGTATTGTTGTTTAATATTTTGTATTCAGAGTGCAGTGTTATTGCCTTCGTGCGGCTCAACAAGGGTTGTTTGGGTTGAACAGTCGTGTAAGATGTAGACCACGATGTGAGCTTTTTCTTTGCAGATTATTATTCCTGCTTTGATCACTGTAATGGGGAGCCTTGGGTATTTAATCCTTCGGGGGTTGGCTAAGAGTTGGCGGTGATGCGAGGGTTCTTGTAGGAACAGACAATGTATCGAGGATAACATTCTATTTAGAATTGTATGATATACTACAATCTACCTTTTGGATATTTTTTACGATGGCAGTAAAATATTCATGTCTATTTGCAGAAATGTAAGAAAACCAGTGCGACGAACGCGGAAGAATGTATTTGCTTTATAGACTTCACGATGCGGCAACCATATCCATCTACCTGCAGTGACGTTTAATTCTGCGTTGCAGTAGGAACTGTCGATCATGGTCGGGCACGCGATGGCGTCATATCTCCAAATTAAAACCGTGACGCGATAGCTGATGCGCGACCGACAGTCGTGGTATCATGTCCGCGTATATCTTCGCGATCATGACTCTGGTTTCAGACGATAGATATTCTTCTGGAAATGAGTGTTGTCAAAGTATCTTAAAAAAAAACTACTAGACAAGTATAACACTGTCAGAAGACTAAAAAATTCTCGAACAAAATCGTGAGAAGTGTAGCAGGTCGCCCACGCAAGGGTGAACTCGAGTCTCCTCGGGCTCGTCTTCAGGAATTCGAGTCGGTCTTCTGGAAATACGCGAATCCGAAGATAATTCCAAGCATCCCTAATGAAAACACCTTAGCACAGTATGTCGCGGTTAGGAGGGTGGATTTCGAGGGTGCACTCGTTCCGCCCCAACTGCTCCAGGCCGAGGATAAATCAAGCACCCGGGACCTATGTCGCATCATTCCAGAGATATTCGGGATCGCCGGGTCTCGGATGACGGTGGCAAGGAATCGCTACTCAGGTTCAATTAAGCCTCTACAGGCATGCACGTACGAATTCCTCGAGTTCGCCGTTTCTGACGTAAACGGGCGACCTTGAGCCAGTTTAACAGGATACCAGGATGGCGTGGCTAGCCCCCGCGGTTACCCTCAAGGAAGCTTCACCCTAATCGCGTGATCGATCGTCAGCCGAAGGAGTTGGCTCGCTCTCTCTCTCTTCAACTGAATGATCGTCAACTGGAGGAGTGTTAGAACACTGTCTCTCTCTTTCCCTCCAACTGAATGATCACCGGTCGAAACTGACCCAAGCCCTCGGTCATCAGAAACCGAGAAGGTCTGCTACACCTACCTGGCTGACCGTCGCTCTGAACTCTCTCCGGGGGTGTTTGCACCCTCTTTGAACTGGATCAACAGGTTCGCGTGCCGGATCTGCTGGCATACCGGAAGTCATCAACGGGGGCCACGCGGCGGCGGTTTTCACCTTGCGCGAGAACGATCTGATCATCCCCTTCGCTCGAGATAACGCAGCCGGCAAGGTTAGCTCTGATAGACGGGATTAGCAGTGTTAGTTGATAAGCTAAGGGTGGTGCTTATAGAAGGGAAGAATTTTAGAGCGATTTTATGGGGCTGCATACCAGTGAAAAGTTAGGGGATGATTCTAGACCCTTCTTTCATACGGTCGTCTTGCGTGAAAGTATTCCTTGTCCAGTGAAAGAATGGGGTCTAGATTTTTGAGACTTGCCAAGGGTGGTTTACTGGTGACAAGACAGCGGATCTTTATGCAAAATAAAAATTTTCTAGCTAAATTGCAACAAACTGGAGTCGAACAGAAATTCTACTTCCATCTTAATTTATTTGATAGGTGGAGAATAATTTAATAGTATTTTTAAATTCTTCTAATGTTTTTACTGTTTTAAAGTACACCTAATCGGTTTTTTTTCATAAATGCATAAAATCCGGTGTCTCTGTTGGGGGGGGGGGGGGTGCTATTTGACAATTGCGAGTAAGCGGATGATCCTTACACAAAGAATGATCGCTGCAATGTTTAAAGCTCATTGTTGAGGATCAAGGGTCAGGTTGGAATGCAAAGCAATTCCACGTGCATACGCAATCAGAACACAAGATTGTTCCGACACTTAAATAGTACTGTTATTTTCCGAAAATATAAAAGGTTAACAAAGATGCAAGAACAAAAAAAGTTCATAAATACGTCGTCGCTAACCTTAAATGTTAAAGGTATCGAAGGTATAGGACCGTTTTCACTTTTCACGCATCTTTCGAAATAAATTACAGGAAGGATCATTCCCAGAGAAACTCCGTATAAAATTGTAGGCCATCTATTGTCACCCTGATCGACTCGTATTACACACAACTTTGCACGAACTTCGGTAAAGAATTGACGTGTACACGAACAGATACATCTAGTTAGACGATTGGGGATAGAGGAAATCGGGGAAATCGGTAGGTAGAGGTAAGTACAAAATTGCCTAAGCTAATGCATTGAGGCATCCAAACCCTGCGATGCGAAAAGGGAACCGGTTACCTCGGGTTTGGATCCTGCCGCAATCGAATTCTGTGTGCTTCCCTTTTTTTTCTCCTACATTACGAATGCATGCGGGTCCTTTGTAAAAATATATCAACGCACGTTCATACGCGTTCTAACGCGTGCTAGCTTCGATATCAGAACGAGTATTCGAGATTCTTTCTTATTTTTTTTCTTTCGTCACTTGTCCATCCTTGTTTTCTTATTCCAGCTGGAAACGAGTGCTCGATTTCGGGTTTTCCGGTTATATTCTGCCAAAGCCGAAATGAGAAGTATGTCCAATATTATATCACAGAACGGAATTTCTCCGCGCCGCGCGCGTCTCTGGTCGCGCGGCTAGAAAAATGAATCACGGAATGGACGAATATGTGTGCACAGTCGCTTTGAACGATTCTTTCCCCCGACCGGTTTTCCATGTTTGCTTTCCTCGCACTTGTATTTTTTTCCGCGACGTCAGAGAAACTTGAATAATTGACAATTTTCGTTCGGGTCCACTTGTGGTCCGGCCGATCGATCGAACGGTCGCGTCCTCGAAGCCGCGCTACGGAACTAAACTTATGTACAAAAATCACAATAGACTCTGGCGCCCGCGGATCGCAGCCAGTTCCTTCGTGTCTCTTCGAACCTCTCACGTCGGGTCCGCGGGCCACGATCTCCACCGTATATATGTATACATATATATATAAATGTAACGTGACTACACACGGAACTAAAGCTAAACAGCTACCTTATCGTCGCTTATCTTTGTTCGTTTCGCGCGTCGACGACGGACCTATGACTCACGCTAACACATATGTATCTAAGTTCGCTAGCCCGCGACAATCGTAATAATAAACATGTCGAATATCGAGTAGTACCGTGTGTGGGCGGGTAACGTTGCGTAGACGCGAGCGTGTGCAACCGGTGAGTAGAAAAAGAACGAGGAAAAGAACAGACAGAAGATGTATAGATTTAGGGCTCTTACTTACGCGACTGAGGATCTTACGCATTTATGAAATGAATAAGTATTTAAGCATGTTATTACACTAGTCTCGACTCATTGAAATTATCGATAGAAATAGTACATCTTCAATTAACTTCTGTTCCATACAATTCACTTGGAAAGTTTTTATTTTGCATAGATCCACAGTCTACTCGGTATATTTCGACATCCGGAATGAGAAGTGGGATATCTAGATATCCGGACAGTTAAAAGCCCTAATACATCGATCGACGATCCTCCTCGCTGAGCCTGAAGAGAGTCGATATACGCCGACGTTTTTATCGCTAAAGAAACAACGAAAAGAAAAGAACGAGACGTCCGTACTGTCATGGTTATGAAAAAGAACACGCCATATGGTGAAACGCACCACGCTGTGACGCGTCGAGATTCTCTGTCCTTAACCCTGAAGAGCTGGTCTAGCACTACCGCTTGTGGCTGTGGCTGGTCTTGCTCTTGGGGCTGTCCGTGGCGATGTCGTTAGGCTCTCTTCTAGGTCTCAAAATGAAATTCAAGTTGTGCGCGGTGTTCACGGCATAGTAAACGTTTGCGGAATTAGGCAAGACCATCTCCCTGTCCGGCAGCACCTGGGCGAGGGTGTACTGGTCCGGACTGCCCTCGATTCCCAACTTGAGCATCGCGTTACGGATTACTTGAGGCGTCCTCTCGTTGTTCGACAACATGATGGACTTGTACAGTATCACACCGTCCGTCTCCACGTTGTCGCTCTCCATCGTCACCTTGATGATGTAGAAGTCCGGCGAGCTCTTATGCGAGTGGCTTGGGCTGGACAGACCAACTAAGTTAGGTGTGTTCCCGTTCGCAGTGATCACCGGGGCTAGGCGATTATGCTGGTTGCCCACAGCACCGTTACCACCCCCAGAGCTCAGAGACACGTCCAAAGAGGGTAATGACGAGCTCGAAGACGAGCTGGACATCTGGGACGGCGACGTGCGACGATCGAGAGAGTTGTGCGGCGAGCTGGGTAGAGAATCCAGGTCGCAGTAGAATTGGGAGCTACTCGAGCTGGATGTTGAGGCGATCGAGTCGTTTTTACGGTGTCCCTGGTGGGCCTGCAAGACGAGATACAGATTAGAGAACGAGTCCAAACGAGTGGGACCAGTGGGACTGGTGGGATATCATTTTCCGTTTTCTTCCAAATGAAATAAGCCCGGAAGACACCTGACTGACCTGCTTCTTCTTGCCTCGGTTGCTCAAAGTGTTGCCCGGAGGAGGCGGTTCTATCTGGCAGCTGAGCTTGTAGGCTTCCCGATCGTCCAGCACCACTACAGAATGGAACCAACGATCGAAGAGAGTATCCCTGCTGAAGTTGTACGCGTTCGCCGCACCCTGGAGCAATCTTATCCTAGCCAGAACTTCGAACTCCTTCCGTCTCTTGTCGAAGTTGATCAGACCGTCGGCTATCGTGTCCGATATCGCAGTGTCTATCATCGTGAGATCCGTCAGGAAGGTTCCCAGATACGGTATCGTTCCGTAGCTGATGTTCTAAACAGCAGAAAGTTTCGTTGGTTAGGTAAATTCCAGTTTGTTACGAAATTAGAAGAGGAAGATCGCGCGAGATGGGGAAACGAGCTACCAGGAATTTTAATGGGTTGCTACCAGTTGTGTCTGGGTAATGTACGACTTTGACGCCTCGCCAACATTGCAGCTAGCTGCTGCTGTTGCTACTCGTTTTCCAAGAGCATACAATTTATAGTCGGCAAGCTGAAGTATGAGCAGAATGGCGCGAAGTTTACTGGATAGAAATAAGCTGCTACAGGAAAGCTATTCTATTTTTAACGAGACAGGTCGGCATAAATAAACGAAGAATCGTTCAGCTTTTTTCATTAACGGTTACATTTTTTTCTGAAACATACGGTGTCAATCTGACCTATTCAAGTGACAACCAACAATTGCTTGGAGATATTGACTCAACTCGTTGACCATCAAATTGACCTGATCTTACAGAGGAATTATTAACGTAACACGAAGTTCTAGAAGACTATTGAAAGCGTCCACTCACGCCTGCGTGGGTGTTCTGCTTCTGGAAGAGCTTCTGGAGGTGTCTGTCGCTTCTTCCAGCGGTATCGGCAAATTTAGCGGTGCCCTCTTTGATCAGCAGCTCTCTCTGCGTCCACGCGTTGTTCTCCTCCGAGAAGATCCTCTCCAGCTCCCTAAACAATTCATGTTTCTCCCTGGGCATGCACTGCCAGCACTTCTCCAGCCTATAGACAGGATTACTCTGCAGGCCGGACACTATAGCCTTCAGACTGCTAAAGTTCTTCAACACT
Source organism: Lasioglossum morio (assembly GCA_916610235.2). Taxonomy (NCBI): domain Eukaryota; kingdom Metazoa; phylum Arthropoda; class Insecta; order Hymenoptera; family Halictidae; genus Lasioglossum; species Lasioglossum morio. Next base: position 1,320,553 of record OU744324.1, on the reverse strand, counting down.
CGCAGCTCTTGAGCAATATCGATCCACGTCTCCAGGATCCTGGCTCGCTCCTGAGACTTCATTGCCGGCTCCATCAGGATCGTCGAGATGACTCTCAGCGAGACAGCATTGAACTGGTTCACAGTTGCTAGAACAGTGGCAGCATCGTGGCTCCTTGAACGATCTCTTCTGGACCAAACAGCACCGAGACACTGATGAGCAACCAGTTTCTTGAACACTTCAGCGTCCATCCGGGTCAGCTGCTCGGCGAAATGCCGGTGAGGCACTTCGGGAAAGCTGTAGCTTGTCCAGTGGTCCATGATCGGCTCTGGAGATCCTCGTGGAAGGCGACCATTATCGTACACCATGCAGGAATCTACGGAAAAAAGGTATAATCAGCGAACGAGTCATTGATGCGTGAATCAGAGCGAGGAGTCATCGCGAGGAACACGAAATTGTGATAACGGCTTGGTAAACATCCGCGGGAATTGCGCTGGAGTGACAAGTGCTACTGCATTTCCTAAGACTGATATATGAAACTTTAGAGGATCGCAGCCTATTGATAAATAATAATTGGTTCTCTGAGCTGAAGGATTCCGCTTCAATCTCACGAAATAGGATAGCAAGGAATGTCAGGTAAATTGGTGAGGGATTCAGGCTGGTTTTCGCGAATCTCGGGAATGATGCTCGAACGATATTGACCCGCTTACCTATTTGATCCTCTCGCTGGAACCTGTGCAGCCGATGCCTTGCCTTGAGCTCGAGCTCAGAGCCAGGAAGCCGTTGATGCGTGAACTCCAAGAGTCTGGCGAGCAGAGGATGATTCGGCGGCGATTTCCAGTCACCAGGATACGCGTCCAACCAAACGTGAAGTGCCTGCACGAGGGTCTTTCGGTGCTGTTCACCTGTCAGGGCGCCGGATCCCTCGTCGAGGGCGTCGTACCTCGCTAACAATAGCTCGAGAACTTCTCGGGGCGTTGTGAACGCGCGATACGTCGCCAAGAAGACATTGATGTACGTCGACTCGAGTTCCCCGTCGTCGTTTGCCAAACTCTCGACCAAACGCTGCACGGTGCCAGCTTTCAGGAAACGGACCCTCACCGTCTCCCATTCTAGGTGCGAAATCTCGTCGTCCGAGTCCTGCGACAAGATCCCAGAAATTAACATTACACACGTTCAACGATCGGAGGCTTGTACCTTCTTACGAAAGTTACGAATTTAAATCGATGGTAGAAATTCATTTAATCGGTTTCGTGAAAGCACCTTTGTGGTTTCGTTAACGATCAAATTGGAAGATTTAGTAGCTTATCGCAGAAACATCTTTATGATTCTAATTAACATGGAAGAATTTTTATGATTTTAATAAGCAAGCTAGAATTCTTCTGATTTTAGCTTCATTTTGTGCTTCATTCTACAACTAACAACGAGGTAAATTAACTTCTTCGTGGAGAAAAATAATCTACAATAGACATTGTCTACGCATATCTAGGTTTTTGACACTTGCCCGCGTGTTTGAGAATTTATGGGGAAATTTACATTTCATTAAATTTATTCTAATAAATATTTTGATTGGCCTGAATCTGGTGAAAATGGGAAAATAGAATGGCTGGGATTTTAATGACTTTCTCCGGTGTTTATGCAGCCGGTTTTTCAGAGTTTTTAGCTAGAGGTATTATTGCATAGTAATATGTTTATTTAACACAAACTTTCGAATGCGCCAAGGCTAGCTAGCACAAGTAAGGCGTTCACTTTGTACAACAAGATATCTCGGTTTCCTTTATTTAACTGGGTTAGGTTTGAATTAGCGTCTACGCAAATAGTTCGACACGAACCGAACCTCTTTGTTAGATTAGATAGGGTCGGTTGATGTCTCTTTAGTTAGGATTGTCCTTGCGCGAATGACTCAAACGAACGTACGCAAGAAACACTACTTAACAAATTGAATGGTTTACAGTTTATATAGTATCATTGACATTTATGGATCACACACAAATAAATTTCTCGAAAAGTGCAACTCTTTAATTAACCTATAGCGTAAAAAATATAATACGAAAATTTGAATTTTATTTAATTCGGAAATATTAACGACACTGTGGATCATCCAGTACCGCATAGAAAGTTCAACAATTAACATTCTTAGCAGAAAAATGAAAAATTCAGCAAAACTTCACGGAGCTTCATCTAATTTGCCGAGGAGAAAACTTCCTCCAATTTCAGTTTCTTCTGGGAGTGCAAGTTTGCATAAATCTCCATAATCCAGTTGTTAGCCTGGCATGATTTAAATTAGCTATTACCACCGCATCATTCTCGGTCTCTTCTTTCGAAAAACTAGTTTACGATCAACGTGATTTAATAAGGTTGAACTCACCGATGCAGAGAGGCTCCTGGTCGGTCTGTGGTACCGGACCTTCTTCAGGTACACCGTGTATATGACGCCATCGCCCCTTTCTTCGCCCCATAAGCGCCACGTGGGCTGCAAATTAGAAAAAAGAAACGACAATGTTACCATCGAGTTGGACAACGAAAGGTTTTTCGAGTGGATCGGTGGGCGTCGACGACGATCACCGACGCTTAATGACCGACGAAAACATCGCGAACGCTGGGGGATGATTTACGTTGATAATTTCACGGGCTATCCCCTATCACGAGCAGCCGTCTCTTTAATAGGGGACGAGCTAATCAATGGACGCCGTGCACTCGACAGATTTATTGAAATAATTGACTCCCGGCTCGGAATTGACCTCGGCCGTCCATTTCACGGCTTGAATCGCGATTAGCCGGATGGAACGCTTTATCTTCCCGCATAGGCCTCCTAGAAACTTCGCTCGAGCTATCGTCCCGATCGTTCTCTGATCGTTCGGTGTCTCTTTCTCATTCGCCACGTTGCACGCTCGATCATCGACGCGAGGTACTCATCCTTCGGCAATATCATTTTCTCACTAATCAATTTCATACTGCTTTGAAAAGTCTGAAAATACGCCGAGGCACTTGTGGCACTTGAATAAACGATTAAATAGTCGTGTAACAAAAATTCCACTGATTCGGATAATCAGAAATATGTCACAAATATTTTACTGAACATTTTATAACAATCACGAATAAGTAGACTCTCATTAATCAATTTCATACAGCTTTGAAAAGTCTGAAAATACGCCGAGGTACTTCTGGCACTTGGACAAATGATTAAATAGTCGTGCAACAAAAATTCCACTGATTCGGATAATCAGAAATACGTCAAAAATATTTCGCTGAACATTTTATAGCAATCACGAATCAGAAGACTCTCACTAATTAATTTCATACTGCTTTGAAAAGTCTGAAAATACTCCGAGGCACTTGTGGCACTTGAATAAATGATTAAATAGTCGTGTAACAAAAATTCCACTGATTCGGATAATCAGAAATACGTCACAAATATTTCGCTGAACATTTTACAGCAATCACGAATCAGAAGAGTCTCACTAATTAATTTCATACTGCTTTAAAAAGTCTGAAAATACTCCGAGACACTTGTTGTGGTTCCTAATCAAATCTACATGCGGTACTTTAAACAAATCGATAAATAGTCGTGCAACAAAAATTCCACTGATTCGGATAATTAGAAATATGTCACAAATATTTCGCTGAACATTTTATAACAATCACGAATCAGAAGACTCTCACTAATTAATTTCATACTGCTTTAAAAAGTCTGTAAATACTCCGAGACACTTGTTGTGGTTCCTAATCAAATCTACAGGCGGTACTTTAAACAAATCAATAAATAGTCGTGCAACAAAAATGCCACACGTTCCACTGATTCGGGTGATCAGAAAAATATCAGAAATATCTTGGAAAAAGTTTCATAAAAATCAAGAACGAGAAGACTTTTCCGCTGAGTTTGTATCATCTCACTGATGTTTCGTTTACTTCCTATCGTGTTTTACCTTCTAGCAAGACACGAAGAAACAGTATCTGTACACAAGCGACAATTCTGTCCCGAAGTGTGCACGTATATCGAGGCATTACTGTACGTAACAAAGAACGTGTGCGTGTTTCAGCAAATCCAGAAAATCCTAAGGATTGCGGCGCGCGACGTGTACACTGTCACGTCGTCAGATAAAGCGTCCGTCCCGTAACTATACGACACTCGAACCGTTTCGGAAAGTGCACTCACAGTTTCAAGCAGGGCGCGCGTGGCTTCCTCGAACATTTTCAAGCGTTTCTAAGCGCGCGCGTTCGACGTCTCCCTTTTCAACGCTCCGCGAAAACGAGAAAACTCGGCGCCGATCTTCGTTTCCACAGGCACGGAGAAAAGGGGGCGAGAGAGAGAGAGAGAGAGAGAGAGAGGGAGAGAGAGAGTACGGAGAGGGTACAAAAGGAGATGCACAAAAGCGTCTAGAAGCCCTGGTTCGCGCGCACGCGAATAGATTTCACGACAAATAAACACGGCCGGCTTGCATCTCGCACGGCTCGTTTCCGGCGCCCGGTAATATCACTCTGGAACGATAAACACTCTTGCGGGAGCAACAGGGAGGATAGATCCTTATCCCCGTATGCGAACCAGATACCCGTGCCTGATCTTAGATCCTTAATTGACGATCGAGCTTCTTTAATTACGAACCCGTGACCGCTCCCGATCCGTTAAAATTCCTTCTGCGAGAAGCCTCGCAAAGTACGAGGGTGTGTAAAACGGTGCAGCAGTGCATGAAATAATATTTTCCCATGTCTGGAAACCTTCTCATAAACAATTCTTGTGTTTCCATTGCGCTGGAAAGTCTTCGAGGGTAAGTAAAGATTTTAATTGAATTTTATTTCTGTTTAGTGTAGTTAGTTTGTTTCATGGCTGTGCAAGGAATATTCGTGTTTTTACTGCAGACTTTTTACTGCGATTCATGTTTTTACTGCAGACTTCCTTGAGGAAGTTTCTGAGTTATGATAGTCGTGCGTTTAACCCTTAAGCGGGCTGTAAGGTCTCGGTTAGGGCTGTTTAAGTCTAGATTGACGAGACGATCATTGTGTTTAAAAGGATTTCTCCGATTCCTTCTTCGACAATTAAATATTCAGAAACACCCGAGGGAATCGCTAATAGTTCACGCTCCAGATACCACACTTGCAACAAGAAAACGCACAAACATCTAATAACATGTGCGCAAGCAACTTAACGAGCGAATACAGGCTTGTCTGCAAAAACTATTTTCTTACAATTAACTGTATGTTGTTTCCGAGCGTATGGAAACGAGAGTGTGAACTTGTTGCTGCTCCTCGTACAATGAGGCTCATAAATTATCTACTTTCATCTTGTTTGGAGAATTTTAATGAATTGCATTTTTTTTTTTTGCAACATGGAAGAAATTCGTCTTATTGATCTAACGTAGAAGAAATTCATTATATTCGATTCACTCGTAGGCGAAACGAAGAAATGAATTTACATTGTTAACAAGCCAACGAGTAAAATTACAATAGCAGAGGGTCGAGCTAGATTTGTATGAAATCGACCCAGTGCACGAAAATGCAGGTAAAGGGGTTAATTCGTCGCCGAGAAGTTCGCGTCTAACAAGTTTGCCGTCCGGTTGCCAGCACGCGAATTGTCGGCTGGTGTAGCGGGTTCGCAACAATGTTGGTGCACGCGCGGAGGCGCACAATGTAAATTCGTGGGCCGGATTGGTGGTTCGCGACGATGATGATTATCCTCGCACAAAAGTCCTCGGTTTCTCGCGGTCCCATCGATCGCGGATAGGAGCTCGGTGCATTGTGCGCAGCTGTTGCACTGTCGTTGCACTCTGACAAATGTTGCATGCCGGGGACAATAGCCGTCGACAATTACGCGAGGCGTTTCTTCGCTCTCGCGCCGTCTTTTCTTTTTCTGCGTCCGCGTCGATTTTAGAACGGGACCGGGTCGCCTGGAATCCGACGATGGTACTCAGGGGAACATTATGATCCTCGTTGGCAGCGTTGCTGCAGCTACGTCCACACCGAAACAGCATCGAGCAAGTTTTAGTTGAGCTGTATCTTGAAAGAAGACAATAAGAGGCTGCATCTTGCTTCACTGTGGACGTAGCTTAACAGCGCAGGTAACTTATCCGGAGATAAGTCCGCGACGGCGTTTTTAGCGGTCGAAATAAAAGCAGATAGAAGTGTGTCCAAGTGGGAACACTATTTTTAGCGGTACCCCGTTCCCTCGGGCAGGCCATTCCAATTTATTCCCATGGACCGCGATTTTTGAGGACATAATCGGCGCTGCCAGCGTTTCTAATTTTACCCCAGACTCGTCTCGGTCTATATGCTCGCTGAGACGATGATAGTATGCTAATCTCGCCGCGATACTCCGAGCTGCCCGATAAATGTCCTGTCCTGGTAAATGGCACGTACCGATCTGCGATGATAGCGATGCTGCACGCAGCAGATTTCCAATCCTTCTTTCAAACAGTTCCATGGTTTCAAAAGTCATCGTTAGACTGCGGATTTGATGCGTTTATGACAAAAATGGGCACGTACAATTTCCAACGGTAGACACGTCAAAAATATTTGAAGGGATCAAGGTATTGATTTCAGCTTAATAGGAAATTAAAAGAAGAATACAAGTTTCATTTGGCTCCTTTTTTTCTTTTTCCTTTTTTTTTTTTTGTTTAAGGGCGGTGGGGGAATCCTATTGCGGACACCCTCCCCTACGATGTTGTTCGGGGAGGGTAGTGTGGGACTCGGCTCCCCCCTCGGATGATATTGGGGGGATTATCATTAGCTAATACTAAGTCTACCGCCATACCCACTAAACCCCCACCGCCCAGGTCCTTTTGACCTTCTCCTCAACCTTCTTTGACGCATATAACATCGGCACCGTATCACTATTCGCATTTCATAATGCCGATGTTTTATGCGTCCCCAAACCACACCTGTTCTTGGCTCATAAGTTTCATTTGGCTCCTGTGTCCCGCAATCAATGCGACTATTTTTTTATTTTGTATAAAGATCCGCAGTCTACTCAAAGCACTAGGATATTTTTAAAATTCTGTAACACTTTCCTTGGATACCATTAAGTACACGATTTCAGACTAAATAATCCAAATGTTCTAATCGAGTCAACGAAAATTGATGTTTGCAATTATCTGTACGATAACAATACAGTAGCGGAAGTGTACGGAAATTCGAACCGGATAAAAACCGCTGGAAATGAGACATTGCGTCGAATCGATGGAGCCCCGAAATCTTCGAAGTGTAAGGGGTCTCTGAAGGCTTCGGTCCGGCACTGGCCAAGCCTGTAACCATCCTACGGCACTCTCTCTTTCGTTTTTTCGGAGCGCAGGCGTTCGGATAGCGGCGAGAGAAGGTATCCGCGGCGCGAGAGCCAGGTGCAATTCGACGGGCAGAATGCACGGTCGTTACGAATGTTTATAAGGATCGTAACAGAAACCTGAAACAACATTCGCCGCGGAAAACTAGCCGCGTTTTTCAACGATCGCGGGTGCGCGCGGCTCGCGGATGGAGGCTCGAGAGACTGTACAAGCGGGTAAACTCCGCTCTCTGTGGAAAAAGGCGGCTTACGCTCCGGAACGAACCGGCAATTAGAGGCTCGCAGAGAGAACCCGAGCGTGACTTAAGGTCCTCGTACTCCCTCGTCCTTGGAGACGGCTCCGAGGAACACGTCAACTCGCCATTGTTCCCCTGAGGCCTCTCTAGGTGAATAAAAATCCAGCGAATCCCTCGACATTCGCAAATTTTCCATTCACCGGCGCGATTCCGTAAATCAGAATTAACACTAGAACTACCGGACAACCTTAAAAATGTTAGATGCCCGACCCAACATTAAAGCTTGTCTTCTTATAGTTAATTTCCTAAAGAATTGTAAAGCACGAATTTAATTAGATTTAATATTGTCTATGTATGTATGAATATGTATTTACTGTAACTTACATTTGTACAGCAGATATAGATCTCAGTTGAGATCTGAAATGCTTAATAAAAAAAAAAAAACTACCGGACAAGTCAAAATGACTGATGCGAATTTTTTGTCGATCAGAAATATTAAAAGTATAAATATGTTTTTTTGAGAAATTTTTGTTAGTAAACTTCTCTATTGAAGTACATATTTAAATATCCCGTGTACGAAATCTAAATGAATGCCATATTGTCATTATTAGGAGGCAATGTATACCAACTGCGTTTAGTGCTCGGTAGTTAAATCGACAATTTTAGGTGATTGCGCAGGATCAACCATAGCGAGGACCTGTTGGTTGGTTCAGAAAATTATTTAACGAATCATTTAACATTTCAAGCGGTCCATTGAATAGAACTTGTTTTAATTTCTTTCCAATTTTTAATGTGAAATTATTTTCTATGTAAAATTACCAACGCTTCGCGATACTCAGTGACGTCACCGATGACTTGTGAACTTCGTAAGAGCTGCTCGCTGCACGAATATGACAATGGGTTCGCGGTAATAAAGTTCGATAATGTCAGAAGCTTATAACTACCCTTACGGAGCTCAAGGGTATTAAACGCGAAGCGATGTGAACATGTACGACAAACGTAATGTTACAATAATTGTAATTTTCTTTTATATGCGAGACTAGGAACACTTCAAGGTAACCCATTTGCGTAAAGAAGGTCAATGGTAACTATAACTTCCCGACAAACAACCAGTGATCATGCATATCGAGCAGAGAACGAATGCGCACAGAGAATGGATTTATTATCTGCATTAATTATTATTCTGGATCTAATTTCAAGTACAGAGAGGAATGATACGGTTGAAGATGAGAAGATCGAATAAGCGGCTGTTTGATTAAAAAAGCAGAAAAAGAAACAATTCGATTAACACCAATCCGGGAAAAAAACAGCTGTGCTAATCCGTAGCGAAGCCAATTTATTTATCCTGGCTAAATAAGCACAAATCCATTTACAAAGAGAAAGAAAAACATGGATAATCCCATTCTTCAACACTTCTATGTTGTAAAAATATCTGGGAATGTCGTTTCACAATTTCTCTGTAATTGGAAACGCAAATATGAATCAATCATGGATTTAATCAGTCACAGAAAAATAACCGACGACTTTATGTACATGTTTTCCTTGTATTTCCGCTGGAGTATATTAGCAAACTTTGGTCTAACTTCGGAACAGCTTTGCTAACTTGCTTCTACATATAGTGGCTCGCATAACTGGCTCACCTCAACTCACCCTAACTGATTCCGTAAATTAGACAGAATTATGAGATCCGCTCAATTCAAGTCCATTTAGATTTCTTGATTGGAAAACGTCGATTATAAACGCAGATCAAGATTTCACATGAGACTGTGACCTACAAAAGCTGCTGATAGATCTTTAACGTGTGTGTCATATTTTCCTCATATCGATCTTCCATATAAAAAAAAAATGCTGTTCTGAGAACGAATCACGACTCTCAACTTTGAAACTATGACTCACCGACCTACAGATAATGGTAATTCAGCTTATGTCTTATATTTTCCCAATATTCGACGTCACGCTTTTATTAACTCCTACACACTCCTCGAGTGAATATTCATACGTTTTTCATTTCACGTAACTATAAAATCTTTCATTTCGAATTAACACATTCTCTGCTACCACATGTGGCAGCGTAAATTCATTTTATATGCTTCCCTATACAAAGTCATACTCGCGCGTCAAATGTTTAACTGATCAATGGGGAAAAAATAAGTTTTGGAGTAAAATTTCTCTCCGGACATACACGCCCCTGGTTGTCCACGGAGGGTTAATGCGCGTGTGCTATCCATCAATTATGAGACCGTCTGTACATCTGAGGAGCGTACGTGGCTTGTAAAATGCGATGCAAGGCTTGCAAGGCTTGCAAGCTCGCAGAGCTACGGATTTATTAGGTTACCGTTGCGTCGGCCGTGTATTACGTTTGTTGATCCAGCGACTATCCTTCGATTTCACGAAACCTATCCGAGGAAATCCTCGTTTAGCCCCGTTTAGCCTCGTCGCGAAGGCGTAGTGATCCGTCGATACTAAGAAGGGTACCGAAACCGACGTGTGTACAAACTAGCATCGCCTCTATCACTCCGCGTCAGCCTATAAAAAGCTTAACACCGGATTACAGGGGAGCCTCGGTCGATCGATAGACATGGAAATACATCCGACTATGAACCAACGCGACCGATGCACTTGCTCGTGAACATCGACTCGTAAACCTAACTCTCGAACCGCCATTCGATCCGGGAGAAACCCCCGTTGGAATATTCCAACCGTGAACCCAGACACACGACGAACTGGCTTGTGCATCGCGACGCCGACCATCGATTTCTCGAATTAGATTCCGGGAACGTGGTTCCGCCAGCAATCGTGACTCTGATTGCGGCTGAAATTTGTATGCTGGTCCTGGGCTCTTTCCTCCAATTGCACGCGAAAGAAAGAAAGTCCGATTTTCTGCCGGCTCTTTCGCATAATCAATTTATTGTACTCGCGCGGCTATGTTCAAATATCGTCACCGACAGCTCACTCCTCGCCTCGTTTAACAATTTAATGTTAGAGTTGGGTTCATACATTGAATAATTCACATTAAATGCAACGGATAAAGAGTCTAGAAATGTGTCTACACATTTCCTCGTTCCTCGATCGAATTGTTTCACAGACGATTCTGCAGAAACACAAGCTATAGGGAAGTGAATCACGATCAGCCTCGAGGCAACGTTTACTATGAAAATTAGATCTGTAATTATTGGCTGGAGGTATCGGAAAACCTGCGTGCAGCAAAGAGGAACGATAGAGAGCCTCGTCGACGACCAGATAGCAGCCATTCCGTTAAATAGTTTCGCAACGCTCGGGGCAACAATTTTCCCAAGCCTGTTAGATAAATCCGCGCAGTGATCTAATCGTCAGCACTTTCTTGACCGTACAAGTTTAGATAGCATTATACGGTACAAACCGAGGGCTACGAAATTACATTTTTTTCATCTGAAGATCGTTCGTTTCTGTCGGTTATTTGTGCGTACCAGACAATATTTTTATGGCCTCGAGACGGTTTCGACGGAGTTTCGCAGATAATGCAACTTTTAACGCGGATTTTAATCAATATGTACATTGAATGTACTCTTTGATGTTTTTGTTGGAATCTGCGATGATGTTTATCTGAGTGTGCAGTGCGTGATGCGGTTTCTTCGAAGTCGTTATTTTTTAATTGCTGTGGATGCAGTGTATCAAAGTTATGTATGCTGCTACTGTTTATTTAGAGCTACAAGGTTGCCGTTCGAGAACCGTTCTTGTTCTCGTTTGATTATCCTGTATTTACGAGATATTTCATTCTGGAAAATAGAAAGATATTTGATACTCGTCCTGTAGATTAACCCCTTGCCTTACAATATCGCGTCTGACTCGTGGTGAAGATTCTAAACAGATTCTGATAAAAACGTATGTTAACAATTTCCTTTGACCCTCATCCGTCCCTCGTGTCAATTTGACACAGTTTTCCCGATATAAGTTATACTGTTCTGTTATTTGTAGATTTTGCCTGAAACTTTTATTTTTTTTTTTAATGCGAAACACAATCGGAAAACCTAACAGATGTAACTGTCAACTCATCAATTTGAATGAAAAAACATCGAAAAATAACTGTTTACCTTGTTGTGTCACCGATCTTTTACTACTGTCAATTTGTTATCGAGGGACAGTTCGTGAAATGAGGAACGGATGAGAGTTAAACCGAAACAAAATTACGGTTTTGTTAATATACAGCTATTCGAGAACATGTAAGCATGAACTTTGTATCAATTTTCTCCTTTTTTAAGGAATTACGATCTGCAAGATAGTTCTAATCACCGAAACCGTAAAATAAATCGTAAGGCAAAGGTTTAAAGAACATTAAAATTGAAGGAACAGTGTATAATCGACCTGTACATTAAATTGAATCGTCAAAAATTTGAGAAACGGTATATGTAAATCTGTCTTTGAAACCGCCTGAACAGCAATCGTCATCGAACAAACTATGAATAGGGCCGTCCACGTTGATATGCTGTTGCTGTCTTTCCATTCAACGACAGAACAAGCTACTCGAAGACAAGTGATTCACACTCGACCGCAAGGAGAGGTTCAAAGGAACTTTCGGTCTCGGTGTAATACGTACCAGCAATCATCGAATCGGATTGAATCGAGTCTAGAAGGTGGGGGTCGGAGGCTGTGACAAGCGTGAAAGCGTCGCGTGGTCACCAAGAGAAGACGACAGAGAGAGAGAGAGAGAGAGAGATAGAGAGAGAGAGAGAGAGAGAGACACGCCGGAAGTTCAAAGAACGAAGGGTGACAAAACGGAGCTTTGTTGATGCCGAGGACAAAAGCTACTCACGTAGAGACCCGGCCCGCTCACAGACACGCCGAAAGGGAAAGGGCACAATACTCCAAACGTGTTAACGCTGCCGAAACTCTCCGAAGCCAAGTCAGGGTCAACGATTCAGGGCCCTCAACCTATTCTCTCAGCGAGCCCGGGAGGACGCATTGTAAGTCGCCTGACTGGCAAGAATAATTATTAACTTTCACAGGGGTGTCTCAAGTCGCACGTGAATTTTAATATAAAGACAATCATTACAGAATAAATACTCCGAAATACAATCATTACAGAATAAATCATTGTACGTTATAAAAAGAAGTATACTAGACGCTTGATACGCAAGAGCACACTCGGCTAACGCCGGTTAAGCCGTTTTCCTGCGACTGAGTCCTGATGGAGTGTCATTAAAGCTAACAACCAGAACTCAGACGTTTCGGTAATCCTGAACGTCTCATCACAGTCTTAAGAGATAATTGCGATCACCGAAGTAAGAAGGAGCTCTGGTAGAAAAGTTCCTGTAATTACGAATAAATTAATTGCCGCGCGCTGAAACTCAAATTGCACGGATGCATGCGCCCGCGCGATCCTCCCGTGGAGTTGGGAAACGAATCTTGTCCGAGGAAACTTTCGATAAACGATTTACAACGTTGTTTTGTAAACAACGCCGACCGGGTATATATGTGTCTCGCGGTCGGCTTGTCCGACTGCCGAGAACAAAGGAATTTTCTTCGGCTGCACGACCTATACAGGCAGCCTATTAGACGCGACTTCCGGTCAGGCAACGCATAATTACACGGGCCCGTAAGCCGAGTACGCAAAGTACGATCCACAAGATAAGCAATTAAACGAACTGCTACTACAACGGTTACCATTCTGACTCATGTGCCGGTAAACAAGGTGTCGAATGCACGTTCGCCCACCCGCGAACCCACCACGATGCTTTTAATTGACCGAAAAAAACGACCTGTTTCTCAGTACAGCAGTTAGTATAGCACTCGATTCATTTCAGCAACGCGAATCGCATGGGACTCGAAAGCAATTAACTATCTGTTCAATTGATTATCATGTCGGCTCACCCCCCGGGGAAAATGATCCATTAAAAATTCAAGGTACTCTAATTGTAGCTCGGGTTTTTGGTTAATTGACTGACGAGGTTTGACCTTTTGCTCTTCCACAGAAAATTGCCAGCTCGTAGTAATAAAATTTCTAGTTGATTAAACCTTTCACAGCCAGAATCGAGGCAGAACATAAAAGTAATACCATTTTGGAAAAATTCAGTGAACTTTTTAATGGTATTGCATAATATTGCGTTTTTCAAAGGACATGCTTGCGTCGAAAGGTCAGATATTGAAATTTAACCTTTCATTATTTTCCCCGGTGATTCTCAAGCATGTAAATCTGCGAGGATAAAAGATAAAAGTTGGTATATTGAGTTTGACCTTTCCTTGTTTTCTTTAGGAAGTAATATAGCAATTAAAAAAATATCTAACTTTTTATCAGTAAGAGGTACAGAAGTTAGTATGGTTTCGCGAACGTGTTTTGCAAACCAGAGTTCGAGTTAATGAATAGCATAAGAATGGAAAAATGGTCGATCAAGCGAGGAGCATAGGAGTTGATGGGTTAATCTAATTCAGCCTGTTACGGTTCAAATCAGGTAGTTACCTAATTTAAATACTCGAGTATTATAAGCCCGTGTTTAAACAGAGATAATCATTTTGTCAATCGTGGTTCAATGGAACGTTTCTTTTGACCTGTCAAAGTTGAATGCACCGGCAAACACCTCTTTCTTCTCAAATTGCTAACACAACGACGATCACGCTGTTACAAAGAATTCAACATCATCCTCAATCAGAGAAACCCTTCATATTTGACGAGAATACTCCAATTGTAGAACAGCGTAACTCAATGAACAATTACTACAAGATGAAGGGGAACCAATTAGGTCACCGTAACCATATTTCAATTTTTCATTTACCCATTCCCGGCGCTTTAATGACAAAGCCACAGTCCCGATGACACTCTGACCCTGATTACCCGATTAAACGACTTCCACGTGGCCGACCACGATCGCAACCAAGCCTCGACACGGTTACATCGCATCGTCGCGAAAATGTGAGTCACTCCGTAAAAATTGGATTCCCCGGAGGCTCGAGCTATTTTTTACGTGTTTGTTGTGACTCTGAAGGCCTTCGAGAATTTAATTCTGCTTCAATTTAACCTAACATTGGAATAGCGCAGAGGAAGCGAAAACAATACAGTGAAACAGTGCAGAGCGTCTGATAGTTGACGTCGTTGGACAAACAAAAAGCTAATAGAAAATATTGATTTAACCGAGGGAGATTGCGTTGTGGGATGGGAACGTCATCGAGTGTTTTATCGTCCGACGCAAACAGATGTTCGAACATCATGACGACCATAAATAAAATATTTTTAAACTCGTGATTTTATTATGTGAATTTAAGAAAAATGTCTTTCCCTATCCTTGCAAGGAACTTCATTCTGAAGAAAAGAATCCGAGTTACAACAACGAATTTTCTACTTGTTTTTTAGACTCTGTGCATTTTTTCACGATTTTAATTTGTTAAAGACCTGTACAATGCACATGACAAAATTTCTATAATTAAATGCATTTTTATAATTACCACCCGCGTATTTCAAACGTATATTTTTACAAAAATATTGAGATTAACTATTAAAAAGACGAATGAAGAGCGAGCATCAACTGACAAAGAGCTGCAATCGACCGGAAAGAACATCGGCGCAATAGGAAGCGTCAGAATATTGGCTAGATGAAAAATCGAATCATGCCGTTCAAAAGCGGAAACAAATCTCCGATCTACTGGGTCCCGCCGGTAAACACGGGATCGAAGGATCTGCTCGTCACGCCGAAACACCAGCGACACTTTCGTCTCATGCAGTGCGAAAGTACATATTACGATCGCCGAAGCATGCACAGGGACGGGAATGACACACTTACCGTTCGTAGAAGCGAGTTAAACGAATTCTGCGTGCGAAAGCGGCTCGCCTTGCGACTGATAGCTTATCGAGGCATCGTAATCTCGTTTCATCGACGCATTTATCGAACGGGCTCGTCATGTGTGCCGTAATTCACGGATCGTGGATAATAACGTGTCTGTCCTCGAGAGCTGGGGTCTTATCTTCGAGTATTCCTTACATAATAGATCCCTTTAGTTGAAGTTGCATTCTTCAGAAGCAATTATAAATAAATTAGAAATAGAAATGTTTTGAATTCAATTGCTACTACCCCTTTCAACAGTTTGTTTCATTAACACTAAACCTACCGAGTCTTAAAAGTAACTGGTAAATACGTTCCCTCATAAAAATGGCAATATTGATTTTATTTAAACATGTCTGTACAATCATTTCTTATTAAATCATTTTTATTATATATAGTAAAATAAGAAATCTGGAACCTCATCTGGAAGATCATTACCGTGAGACTATAAAACAAAATTGTTGCCGTCACATAATTTCTGAAACACGGCACGAATGTCCCCAATAAATTTCAAAGTCCATGAATGATTGAGAAGCGATGTCAGATTGTTGGAGTCTTGGCGAAATGTACGAAGTTGAAGTTAAAGAATGCGAAGGCCCGCTGCGAACAGGATTCCGAGGCCTCGGAACGGAGCCTGAAAGATTCCCCAACTCTTTTAAAGGAAAGTATCGCGGGGATTTATCGTGCGGAATCGAAACCGCACCGAAACAATTACCGAGGAGCACGGACAGACTGCACAGTTGCGACACTTTCTAACCAAAACGGAATCGGATTTCCAGTTAGGGATTCGACGCGATGGTGCTCCAGGTTTCTGACGTCTGATTCGGTTTCATCGACTCATCAGACCGCAGAAACAGATTAAGCGGATCGCTTTTGAGACACCGGTATTAAACGAGTGGCGTGATATTAGCTGCGGATCACTGAAAAAAAAACAAGATTTCATGCAACGTGTCAAACACCAATGTCGAACCAATACACATCCACAATACTCACTAAGGCTACAACATACTCGTACATCGAGTGCAATGCTAAAAACAAAGCACCACAGCAGGCAAATAACACAAAGAAACGAACGGCGAAAACCGAACAAAGTAAAAAAGAATAAACGTGCAAAGTGGAATATGAACTCGAATGACTGAACCCGATTTCCGAGAGCCAAACACGTTTCGAATACTGAAATCAGGACAGCATTTTAAAAGTTCAAATATTAACGTCTTAACACTTGAACCTACCACGAGGGATCAAATGACCCGTTTCAGATTTTTTATTTGACAATTATTGAGATTGTAAAGGTATTTTCATGGGAATTTATTGAATATACTTTCTGACTCGAGTATATATTGTAATAAGAATCGCAGAAAATATAAATAAATTTAATCTTGTTATTTCTTTTCATAATACGAATCAGTCGCTTTTGATGGTCGGTAGGCTTAGTGTTAATTCGAACTTGTGTGGATCAAAACAATGCGAGAAGAATTTTAAGTTGAACGAAATTTGGCGTCTCGGAATCCGCGGTGCAGCCAGTCGAGTCGCCATCGATCCGTCGAAAACAGAGGGTCGAGTCCTGGAAAAATTCGTCGCAGCCGTCAGCGGAAACGAGAAAACGGTGAGAACGAGGAAAAAGGCGAAAACAAACGTATAGAAGAGCACTCCAACGTGGCAACAAAACTGGATGATGATGAATCTCTTTCGAGAATCTGTTGTTTACCTGCTGCACGTACCACTGCGTGGAATTCTGGTTCTTCCTTTGGCTGGTGGGCTTGCAGGGGCCGCAGAGAAGCAGGGGCGCCAGTTTGTTAACCCCCTTGACGCTGGCCGACGCCGGGGGCGACGCTGGGCTCAGCCCGTCATCCCCCAACACGGGCCACAGCATCCACGTCTGAATGTCCGCGGAACTTCCCCTTCGTCCGTCACTTCGATTCTGCCTGTGCAATCGATCTCGTGATTTTTCGCCCGACGACACTATCTCTAACCTACCGGATAGAGAGCTCCTGGATCAAGCGATCCGCATCTACCCATCTACACAGGTACTTCAAGTGTATGCCCTGTTCTAGTGGAATCATTTTCCCAACGTTCAATCGTCTAATCAAGCTGGGGCAATGTTGCGAAACGTTGGGGAAATAATTCCATTAGGGTACGGCTTACACCCGAAAACCTCAACAGTCATAACCGCATCTATTTCTTAGAAATGTTTCGATACCCGCTCAGCATTCGACGTACAAGACGCAATTTTCTTTCTGTACGGTTCATATGTATACAGGATGTTCCTGCATTGATATGCCATCAATACTGGGACACCCTGTATACTTGTAGCACTCTTTCGATGATAGGAAAGATAAGATTTTTTAGCACGACAAGGCACTGCATTTTTGGAATTCATTTGTATCAGTCTTCAAGCGAGTATCAGTAGTATCTTGTTAATTTTTTTTAATGGTAGATGGGAAAGTTGTATTTTTGTCTTAAGGGACTGCATTTTTTTTAGAAATGTTTTCGATCGGTACTCAAGTGAGCATCGTGAGAATAAAAATTGTAAATGTTTTGTAAAATATATTTTTGTGACCAGTACTACAAGAACGCCTCTTATGCTTCGTGAGAGAAAGATATAAAAATAAAAGAATTCACTGACAAGAGCGACGACACCCAACAATGGTACAAAAATCGCAGATTCATCGTCATCCTTCAAACTTCGATTGACGCAAATCGTTTCTCCTCTTTTCTATTGTTTCCTCAACGCTCCCACGTGTTCAAGGACTCAACGACGAACATAACCGATGCGACTATAAAAGAAAAGTAACAAAAGTTCCAGCACTGTTCACAAACGTCGATCGAACGGCAGTATATTCCGCGTTTACGTTGCTCCGTCTGTTTATCGCGCTGTCACTTGAAAACTGATCGATAATCGTGGATCGAGTCGGATCGCGATTCCATTGCCGACGAGGAACTGAGTTATCGTCGACATTCGAAGCTGAAACGTTCGATAGCCAGCTGTCGGCGAGTGTATTGATATCTGGAAACGGTATCTAGAAAAGTGCGTCTTGAGATTCTGCAGCTAAATAACTTTCTCATGATAACTCTCTGCACCTTTTTAGTTACTTTCGTGTTAGTGCGACTCGTTTTCGATGAGCTGCCCCGTTTTCGCAATGACTGTGTGTATCTCCGGCGATGTTCAGTTGTGTAATTTGTATTGAAATATTGTGTAATCAGCACGATCGGGTGATTACACCGAACTAAAATTGTCAGCGAATATTACCGACTGAAAGTATGTATGGTAATCTATGAGTCATGCTTTGAATCTCATTCATTGCGCTCGAGTACGCTTTAAAATTCAAATATTGGTGACCGAGTTCATATTTAAAGAATCACCGGCGTGTTTGCATTCAAATGTTGACGGGTAATTTGACATTTAAATGTAAATGGTCAATTCCAATTCAAACATTAGGAATTAAATTCAAATTCAAAATATAGCGATAGAATTCAAATTTACAGTTCGACGATTAAATTCGAGTTCGAACATGTACGGACAAATTAATATCCAAACTTCAGCGATAAAGTTGTCTGATTCTGACATTAAGGGGCCAATAGCGGCCAGATACGAATTCCAGTTCCGTTAAAATTCCAATATTTCGTTTTAAAACGTATCGTCTAGAGCGACACTCCAATTAAAATCTACTCCGATAAACTCCACTTGGAGCGCGATACGCGTGCATATCATGGCGCCGACGCGACGACGTCATTAACACAGTCATTCCACGATCGCAGAAACAATCATTCAGCCCACACGTTCCCACATAGATAGCGACGAAAGGATCAAAGGAAGACGAGTCCGGGTTCGTAGACACGATCGATTCTCCCATAGGTCAGACGTGGAACGTTCGAAAGGTCGAAGGAACAACCGCCGGAAAACGGTTTCGCTAAAGAGGATGCGACAGGTCTGTAGGCGGAATTGCACTTCCGATGATTAGACGACGTCCACGCTCAAAATGCACGTTTAGTCGAAATGTCAGGTGGACTTGCGAGACTTTTAACGTTTCGACCAATCAACCGTGTAATTCCACCTAACAGCCACACCAATAAACCAAAAATTACAGTAATCGAATAAATGAATAGATAAACAGAACATTAGAAAACTGATTGCCTACAATACGTCGTGGATATAATGATTCTGATAAAACATTTCAATGAATTAAAGTGACTCCAGATATTTGATGCCTGACAATATTGTAACGAATTGTAAATTTTCAAATGATTGTTTTTAGAACAGATTTTAATATTGCTTATTTGAAATGGTAAAATTATAAGAAATTTCTGTACCATATTTTACAATGGAATTTTTTTTAGCAAGATGATAGAGTACCTTTTCGATTTTGTCCGACTTTCTACGTGTTCTGGCGTTGACAAACGTGATCATAGAATGCAGAAACATTCCGAGTGGTTTTTCTCGAGTGTACATGCGAGACGAGGAATCCTGAAACGTGGAAACAGCTGAACGAAATCCCCACGACTCGATAAAAGTGTCGATGCCCGTCGACGCCTCGTTTCGATAAAACAAACGCCCCGTCACCGCTTGCCACGAGGATCGCACGGTCGTATGTCACAACCTTAACCCTTCCCGATACTACGATTCTACCACATTGCGACCATGATTCCATATTCCATTGTACACATAAAAACTGACTTTTTATCGGTCTACTACGTGACGGCGCAAGTACCGAAATTTACAAAAATTTGCCCGAGGCAAATATCGCATCGGATACACACGGTATAGTTTCTGTCCAAAATCCACTTTCGTTACCTAAAATTCTATATCGAGGAAACTTTCGATCTAGCATGATCATACATGAATCATTTATTGTATAATGGACCAATTAACGGGTTTAGCTTTTAATCTGGATTACCTAGGAACGAATCATTTATTGTATAAATGACCAATTTAATAGGCACGTAATTGTCATACAGCATTGTCATGCTAGGTTGACATTTTCCTCTAAATAAAATTTTATTATAATATTTTTACACCACTGATTAAATTGATTTAATTTCTGTTTGTTACTGTTTATTAATTTTAGATTCTTGTTCCTTTTACTGTGTTACTGTTGTGTGAATTTGTATGAATTTTTTAAGAATTATTACCCAACGAATGGAAATAACTGTTCACTATTTGTCACTTGAATTTCGGACGATGGAGTTCTGGAGGTATGACGAGCATGATCGAAAGAAAGTGTGCAGAACGACGGTGGATTCGAAGCGGGTTCGCTCGCTAATTAGCAGAGAGTCTGTTCGATTGTCTGTAAATCGCAAATACAATGGGATCTCGGATCTCGTCGCGATATCTGCTCGAGACCTGGCGGGCAAACCGAATGCATTATGCAACGTAGCGATTGTCCATAAAGGGATCTAGTGGACCAGACTGTAGCAGGAAGTATGGTTTAAGCTGGCTGCGCGTTTCAAGCGAGCATGAATCATTTCGAGGCTCAAATGACTCGGCTGTTACGTTATTTTCTTATTTAACGCGTTGCATGGCCTGCGAACCGCGAGAACCTTGATGAAGTTCCGTTCTGTCGTTACCACAGTGTCTGAACACGTTTCATGCGAGATACTTCGATATTCAACGTCGAACACAAAAATCACGAACTCGCATTCCACCGAATTTCAATGCGGAACAGAGAATTTCGAATTTTAATTGATAAATTACCTCGCGAATTAAAGTTCAAAGGTGAATATGCAAATTTCAACTTCCCCGGGTGCATACTTTAAATGTCAAATGCGCGAACCGAAATCGTATCAATCGAATTCTGATTTCAGTATCAAATTAATTCTGCGGGCAATAATAATTGGGAACGTATAATTACAGTGAAACGAAAAATAGATTGGTGGGATTAAGAGGAAAATTCAGTATCGAGTCCCTGTGTCTCGGCAAAAATTATCGATCAATTGCGCTCGCTATCTGGAACAAATAACTCTCCGACAGTGCAACTGCGCTCATCGGCGACTCCCTACGAAGAGTGGCAGCAGCCAGACACGATAAATGCGTAATATGAGGTCACGGTGTTAACACGTCACGTTATTCACCACAGGACGTAAGCATTAACAGGATTGTTTGTACACAGCATCGACTGGCACACGCGAGAGGCAACAGGTTCGCGGATCTAACCGACCGGTCTTGTTCATCTAGAAAATCACTTCCCATCCTCGAGAAATCCAATGATCGAATCCTGATTCTCATTACCCATTGAAATGCTCGGTTAACCTCATCGCAACATCGAAATCAACCGCAATCACGATTCTAGATTCTCCAGTTAGGAGATCTACGCGACTTGGAGACATGGAAAACTCCAGAAAATTATTTTTATTTTCGAAGCAAGAATTCGAGCCAATTTAGATATTACATCGAAGTAAACAGTTGAGTTTGTTTCGCGATAGATACAGTCCAATTAACCTTGGCTCGAGAAATTCCATGGAGTCCGCGAGACCACCTCACAGATGAGGGTTAAGTATCTATAATTATTCGAACGATTTCATCCGTTCGAGATGTTGTTGCTCTTCGAGATTCAAATCTGTTCAGTGGATTGAGCAACAATACATTAAGACAAAGTTAAAGATTCTTTACTGAATTTTTATGAAAAATTGCTATTTTCGTAATGGCCAGGTAAATGCCACGAAACTCGAGCGTATAAATAAATCCATGGATGACAAAGGGGTGAGGGAGGTGGTCGGGAAGGGGAGCGTGACGGTAAACGATTTGCATACTCGATCTGGTCTCGAAAATATACGGCAACCTTGGCCCGTCGTTGCTCCTTTCCCGTCGAAAACGTAAAAGACCGACGAACGGAGGGGCGAGGAGGGAATCGAGCGATTATCCGCGATTTGGACCGTGGCCCGAACGCGACACGAGACCGGCAACTTTAATCCCGGAATCGAAAAAGTGGGCCCGGATATTCGTGTGCCAACCCGACGGAGAGAACCCGAGGAAAATTGCACCGGTGCAACCGTTGGTCAACGCGCCAGAACACCAGCGTTCGCACGTGTAGCAAACTGCAACGAGCACCAGCCGATATGGAATTCGCTCGAGCGCGACCGAGACTCGCGTTCAACCAGCCCGCCTATTTGTTCCAATTTATTTTATCTCGTCGATTCGGCCAAGGGAAACTATTCCCGTCGTGCATTTTCCGCCGCCCAATTTCCACCGATCGAATCGCCAGCGAACTGTTTGAACGCGTTCGATTGCCAGTTGAGTCTCGTTTGCGATCCCTCGCGAACGCCTCTTTTAATGAATGGTTGCGATGACTTCATTTGTTTTGCTTTTTTTTTCTCTGTTCGAAATTTTTTGGATGTAACAAAACGTTTGTCTCGATGAATTTTTATGCCATCTCCGATTTATTTCCATAGCAAGGGATGTTTGAATCAATACCGAACATTTTTTTATAAGACAGTGTATTACAAAGAAATTTTAATAGAAACCCCTGGCGTACGTGTTACAAATAGTCCCACAGTGGATATTTATGTTAATTATTGATCTCTCTCTCTCTCTCTCTCTCTCTCTCTCTCTCTCTCTCTCTCTCTCTCTCTCTCTCTCTCTCTCTCTCTCTCTCTCTCTCTCTCTGTCTCTTCCAACTGTATCACGAAGTACCCGAGTCCTACGCCTGAACCTTCATCTATATGCTAGGGGTGAAACATCTCTAATCTTATCGTTTGATTAAATTACATCAACCCCTTTCAATCGATTCGTTCGACTACGAATATACTTAGGAACTGCTTAATCTTATTCAATTACAAAGGAAATACGAACGTGTTTAAAAGACAATAGATTTCTCATCATCACGCTTGAAAAATGGGACCAAGGTGGCAGCTTATTGCTCCTGACAATAGTTCAGAAAGTTCAATGCCAAGCAGACAAGTGAAACGCCAATTATCGAGCTTCTACAGTTACATTCGAAGGTACAATCCACGGAATTGTTGTTCTAGTCAGACTCGCGCGATGAAGATAAATTACTCGTTATTACTTTATCGTTAGCCTACATAGGTGTTACAAAAATTTGTTCCTCGAGTAATCAATTTCACGATTCATCCCCGCGATCATTAATTCATCGTTTGACCGACGCGTGTCCAGCTGACGGGTAGACCGGTCAACAATCGATTTTTGATGAGACGAATCGCAGGGCCAATTAAGAGAAGAGGAACGAGCGCTGGCGGATTATAAGAGAAGAAGGCATGACACACGGTTAGTCATAGCACGCTAATGCATACGTGCACGTTCGTGCACGTGCAAAGTGCTACCAAGGTGCACACAGCATGTGTGACGAACTGATAGACTGTTCTCTGTGCTATTCTAGGAACCCGGTTGCTCGATAGACACGTGCGTCCTTACGCACCGTATCCCGTTTCTCTGATTGAACCGTGATCCTGTGGAAACGACACTCTGTGATAATGATTTGCTAACTTGTAAGTAGAAAACCAGTGCGCACGTGGCAATATCTACTTTTGCTCAATTTCGAATCAGCATGTGTCTTGCGGGATGTGCCACGTTTCTGTTCCTCTCGTTGAAGAAAAATAGAAATTTTTGGAAATTTGTTCGGTCGTCAAATACACTGTGACGCGTTTCGAGTTCGATCAATAAAGCATTTGATAAACAGTACTCCAAAACGTCTGCCAGCATGAATTCAATGAAACGGACGTCACAAGCACGTCACGAAGCGGGGAATATCGGCATACATTTGTTCGCAACATCATCTGTCAATTAGCTATGCTAAAAACAATGTGCTCCGAAACAAATTGATTTTGCATTCGTAAGTCCGTCTCTCGAATATTCGATTGGAGTATTGATTTGAACGGGTAAAAGTTTCCATCGTCGATCGAATTGATTGTCGGCTTCACAGGGGTGGCTTGTTTTGATCCCCATCAAACACTCCGACAGCGAAAATAGATACAGCAGATAGAACTGAATGAAAACGATGCGGAAGATAATTGCAAAACGCCAATTCGCGTGGGAATACATTCAACCTTTCAATTGAGCGGGTCGAATTAACTGATCTATCTTGATAAACACTTCCCAGATAAACCGCGCGCCACTGACATAACGGAGCAAACTAATCGCCGGGGATCTGTAACAAAAGCATCGAACACATGCACAGTTTCGATCGAAATTAAACCTGACTCAAACACCCACCTTTTGTACCAAGAATTGACGCAGGAATTACAACTGTACACAAGCTGCGTTCATGCCGAACACAAAAACCAACTATTCCATCCACATTCTTCCACCGTGAGTAAGAAAATCTGTGTCAAGACTGTCGAACAATCGGCTGGCAGTCAGCAGAAACTATCAAACGCTTCGTCACTCGTTTGATCGTTACACCCGAGAGATTAAGCTCATTCAAGTAATTTATGTAGATAGGGTACAAAACGGAGCAGCTCGATGTAAAAATCTCTGGCCACTGAACCTCGGATTTTATGCAGCTATATGAAATTCCAATAAAATACCAGGCGTACAAATTAATTCACAATCAATAGTCAAGATCCAAATCTTTTATTCACCAAATCGAAATAGTCAACGAGTTCAACGTGAACGAGCTACGAATTATTTTGCACGCCCGATACAAACGTTGATAGGAAAATTGTAAGCTTGTATAATTTTTGGGAGAGGTGTAGTGATCAATGATTATCGTGATTTTATCGGCGGAACGGTAATACACATAATCACGTACAGATACTTGACCACTCCTTAAGTAAACAATTTTCGAAACATCAGTCGGTAAACGATCTTCGTTTTCTTACTAACTGTATTGTTGACTGTCATCCGAGAGATCGTGGAGGCCATTAAAAAAGATTGATCTTTCGATCTTCTTGTATTTTGTAGGCGGTAAGCAATTTCGGTGTAGTGATTCCGTCAGCAGAAAAGTTCACATTCAAGGACCGTCGCGCATAATTCCGTCAGCCAAATACGAGTGACACAACAGTCAACAAAAATTCTGCTGAAATGCTTAAAATGAATACCTCAATTTTTGTAAATAGATTCTCAGTGAAAAAACTTGCTCGAGTGATCAAACATCTCGGTTTTCCAAACCACGTTCCCTTTAACATCGCGTCCCTGTAAAAATCACAGCAACGCTAGCTCGAAATGTTCTCCACCAATAACCAAACGTAGCATACAAGTGATTACAATGAACCAGAAAAATAATTTTCTATCAAACCGGGAAATTTGCACAAAGATCCACGGTCCAGAGTCCCTACGCTATCTAAAAACGAGATCGAATAAGGTAAAAACCTTCGGAGAAAACGAAGCTTGTTTCTTAAGAGGTGTCCTGGAGGAGAAACGCGATCCTGGGCAGGTCTGGAGCATCAACACCTGCTCTTCGGGTTCGTTTAATCACGCTGGTCGACGCACACGCGGCGGTAAACAATGTCGTTCGAAGACTCGTAGCACAGGTCCAGAGGATCGCGGCAGGTACAGGTATGTGAGGAACTTCGTGGAGCCTCGTGGAACCGGAGACAGGAGAAAGGATAAGAAAGAGAGAAAGAGAGAGAGAGAAAGAGAGAGAGTGAAAGGAGAAGAGGAGAGACACACGCGAGTCCTGAGCGAAAACTGCTCACTGTGTCACCGAACCGCGCGGCTCGCCGTCCCGACAACGACTGGCTCAGCGGCGAACACGCAATTCCGCCGAGCCGGCTGAATGCAATCGAACTGACCACGCTCTTACGTCCGACCGTCTCCACTCGTCTCCATTATCAGCCACACACTGACGTAAATCAACGTTCCCGTACGCCAACCACCCGGCACCGGGTGCTCAGCTGTTCCTTACTCATGGGAGAACACGCCGGGATTTTATTTCGCTTTTTTCCAGCATGATCGAGCTGCCTTCTTGCACCTTTCCAACCCTTGTCTCCTGCAACTGGCTTCGCCACTAATCTTTTAACTAACCCTCATCCGTCCCTCGTGTTAATTTGACACAGTTTTCCCCGAAATAAGTTATACTGTTTTGTTATTTGTAGGTAAATTTTCTCGAAACTTTGTGTGGCGTGTAGGTATTTGTTTTAATGCGGAATACAACCGAAAAACCTATCATGTAAATATTAACTCATCAATTTGCCTAAAAAAACATTGAAATTTTTTTTATTTTGTGTCACTGTCAGTTTGACACCGAGGGACAGATTCAGTTCGTGAAATGAGGGACGGATTGTTAGGAAAATTTTCGGGTTTTATTCTATCTTTTTTTACTGTTCGATCTGATTTAACTCTTAGCACTCGTGGTGCCTCAGAGTCGCCACTACAAATTGCTCTACTAATCAAGTACTAAAAATTTCAGTATTGTATTGTATGTACAGTTCTTGTTGTTGAGGCTTTTGGATGTATTGTATGTATTCACTATTGTATCGAGGCATTGTACGAAGTGAAATGTTTAATTTTCGAGGTAAAATAGCTCCGAGTGTAAAAGTTTAAGTGTTTATACTCATTCATCCATTGTAATTCTAGTTTCTTCCGATTTTCTTTTTTATCAAGCTTGTGATATGGTGTTGAGCAGGAGTGAACGTTATATTACATTCTGAGGTGTACTTACTATAATAATAATAGAGTGATATTCAAAATTGTAATGATAATTAATATGCTCTGTATTAATTCGCCAGGTAGTCTGCCATTAATGGTCGCTAATTTGGTAATCAAAATGTTATAGGTCACGGTGCAATTTATGCACTTCCACTCACTCAGTGGTGGTATGCGCGATACTCATTTAATGAATGGAAATACCATATTAAAATGCATGCTCTTTATTATATTATAAACTCGTCATGCTTTGAAATATTCAACCTTCATCTCATTTTCATCGGATTTCCTCCTTTTAAACGAATTTCCAAAGATCAACGGAGAATAGAAAATGATATTTTGATATAATTCTATTGTGCCATACGTTCTATTGTGCATCGCAGTACAATGTACACGTTGCACAGCATACTATTAAGAATTACAACAACGTAGCAATTCAATGGAAAGTCTGATAATGGAGTTGGAAATAATGAAATTCATAGTGCGTTTTCAATAATGTGATCTTTGTGAACTCTAAACATGAATGTTGTTTATAAATTTTTATAAATCGCGCACTACGGCACAGACAATTTTCAAAATGATTTTGTCAGATCTCAGGCTACCTTAATTGATTCAACATCAATTTCAATATTAAAGAATCTATAAATTCGAATTTTTGACTTTCGGAAACGAGTACCATTTCGAAGAATAAAATTGTCCCGTTCTCTCATGGACCAGCGGCCGCCTTCTGTCACACACGACGGATAAAGTCAATCTATGACATTACCATCGGAAGGAGAAGCGGACTTACGCGATCGATAAACTCGATTTCTCTCTCTCTCTCGGAGCGTCGGGTTCCATAATTCACCGGTTCTCGCGGACGTAACTCGATTACTCGTATCTTCGTTTCGTTTACTTCGATCACCGACATTGCTGTGAGTTTTCCCAAAGAGATCTACTCTGATTATTTCCTTAATTGAAACGCGCGAGGAATCGGCCATTCCAGACTATTGATCAAGAGGAACAATTCGCATTCTATTTCGAGTACTCACGAACGACACGTGCTAGCGCATGCATGCACGCGAAATGTTTATTCACCAGGTCCATATTCAATGGGAAAAATTCGAGCGCGTCACTGACGACGATACGATCGTATGTATGACGTAGACGGTTTCATGTAACAGCTATAAAACCTGTGTGCGTCAATGTTTAAAACAGAGTAAATCTTGTTACGCACAGAAGTGAGAACGAGAGGAACCAGAAGCGCGGTTATTTTCGAGTCACATGAAATTTTAATCTTTTCATATTTTTATTGAGTCCTCTCGCTGCTTCTATGGGAAACAGATGGTGTGTCTGTATTTTTACACAACGATTACTGCAACAGCTAAAATGTATTCAATTTTACTTGGATTCCTCCGTTCTTTTTAAATTAATATTCTGCAATCTGTAGCCTCTTACAAAATTCTACAATTCTTAATGAATCGCTATTGCAGCTACGTACTGTGCAATCTTCGAACAATTTACCTAACTAGAAGTCTCATCAGTAAATTAATAGCTCAGAGGAACAACTACCGTCATCAAGATGGAAATTATCATAACCAGCTAGCGAATACACTTGCATAATTCACACGTTCGCTAATTTACGATATCAAGAGTCTAATAGAAATTTATTGCACGCAGTTTTATTCTCGATCAAGATTTTATAAATCTTCGAGAGTCTTACACTTTTACCGTTCGCGAGCGATGCACAATGCCCAGTAACTTTCTACTTTTTTTTTTTGCAAAGGTTTTATTCTGCGTTCGCGAGTTATGATTTTCCAATTGTTCAAGGAATTTGATCAAAATTTGTTCCTCGAATCGCGTGCCGATAATGCCATAATGATCGTGACCATTGCCGTGAGCGCAGAAGTTATGCGAGTCTTGTACACTGTGGTGTGGTGCACGATGCGCGCGGTCGCCATTGAATCGCTGGATTTCGTTTCGGTCACGCTTTCTACACGAATCCTGGAAACCCTGTCTCCCACGATTACACGTAATCGGGATATTATCCAGATACGGTCAAAAATGCGCGGAATTACTATGGCTGTGCATCGCTATAGTTGTTCGTTTCCGTAGGCTGTTGCAACATTGAGAAGTTCAATTTGGACTAATTCATTTTCCCAGAAAATTATCATTTTTATGTCGACTAATATTTTATAACAGACAGTTTCAACATTATTTTAAACGCTCGCGCACATTTCGCGAATTTATCGATTGAATAGCAGCGCGCTCGGGGAACGTTTTCATTAGAGTCCGAGCGAGATAGAATCTACACTAAAGCAACCCTGTTACAATCCCTCTGCAACCATGCTTCAAACACAGTGCTGATGTGCGAGAATCACGCGAATTAGCAGCAGAATATTCTACATGTACCCCGAGCCTGAACTTATGTTATTACTGAAATGAGATACCAATTAGGTCGAGGCAAATTGAAGAGTCTCGACAGGGTTGAAAAGAGTCCCTCGTAAATAACAACTAAAAATTAGCACCTCCGTTCTGGAAATAAAATTGCTATTAACTCAACAACCAGTGCAAAATATGCGGCTATTCAAATATTAAAACAACATTAATACATTTGACTTTTCTCTGTACTTGAAAGAAACCTTAAGAGAAAGAGCACAGCAGAAAGCTATTGATTCGCGCAAAATAACGAAGCTTCGTTAATGCACGCTTCTCGAGACTGGAGCAATTAGTATCGCAGACGACAGGCATTAAAAAGCGAAGAACCGCGACGAACCCGAGGGAGA
Organism: Lasioglossum morio; assembly: GCA_916610235.2. Classification (NCBI taxonomy): domain Eukaryota; kingdom Metazoa; phylum Arthropoda; class Insecta; order Hymenoptera; family Halictidae; genus Lasioglossum; species Lasioglossum morio. The sequence continues at coordinate 1,290,980 of OU744324.1, read as the reverse complement.
ACTATGTTGAAAACGCGTCTATTTTACGGAAGCTTCCCTTTAGCGAGCCTCGCCACTACATCGTGAAGATGTTTGCTCGTCTCCTCTGCACAATGGTCCCGGTGGAGAGATGGGGCGTAATTTCATTCCCCATAAAGCGTCCTGAGTCATCAAATTCACCCTGCACACCGTGCTCGAGGGTGACAGTCCCGCGGTAGGGTGGCTCGAGTACAACATTCCGCTTCTACTCGTCAAAGACCAGACCGTGAAATCACGTCCACGGAGATTTTTACAAGGGCATATTACCACGGACACCGTCGTATCAAGCAAACATATTTTACGATATCACTTCTGCTGTATATGACGTAGGCTAGACGACGAATGGACTCGGTCCCATGAAGGATCGGCTCCTGGGATCATTGCGTTTGTACACGAGACGATCCTGATTTAACGAGACATTCAGTTATGAAGATGAAGTACAATGAATTTGCATTTTGTATTTGCTTCGTGCGATGAACATTTTGAGATACAAAAGAGTAGAATGTCTTGAATATTAGCTGGAATATCAACCACGTTTTATTTAGAATTTTATCATCCCTCTTACAAGAAATCTTTTCTACTCTCTTGATGCAATGTATTTTTAAAGAACGACTGACATTTTCTGGAATATCAACGATGTTTTATTTCGAATTTTATCACCCCTCTTACAAGAAATCTTTTCTACCCAGACTCTTTTATTCGATTTTGATTTGATGCAATGTATTTTTAAAGAACGACTGACATTTTCCAATTGCTTTCTGTGATGAATATTTCGAGGTGTGAAAGAGAAGAATGGCTCGAATATTGGCTGGAATATCAACGATGTTTCCCGAGCATTTCGAAATTCGTAGCACGAACCTACTAGGACGCGGATCGATAAACAATTGCAACCGCTACTCGTACTCGGCTAGCTATATTTCACTCGTTATCAAGCCTCGGTTACCGGAATCACGCCGCTCGACGTGATAAACGCAACCGTGACGTCGCGAATGTGACGCAATCGGCCGGCTACGTCATCGTGTCGCAACTCGATTGTATCTGTGAAAACTACGAGCACGTTCGCTGCACTACCGACCGAGCATTGTCAATTGATTCATGGGACGGAGAATCGGGAGAATACATGAATGAAGATATACCTGAGACTTTTGATTCAAGAACTCGGACTTATCTTATCCTAGAGTAAATTCCCTTCGCAGTTTAACGAACGTTATAACTCGAGCGTGATTAGAGTGTGTGGACGAACAGACTGTGTACGTTTGTGACAAAAAACGAGTTGATGATGTAGGAAACTGTACAGTAAATAGTTGGCATCACAGTGATTAAACAAACGAAAAGTTTCCAGACACAATTCACCTTCTAAATCGTCGAAATTCCAGCATGGGCGCCAAAGTTATTGCAGATTTGTCTAACTCGGAAAGTTTTAAGTACTTTTCTTAAATGGAGAACCATATTCCCGCAGAACTTCCTCCAATATCCATTTAACTTTGATGACTAACACATGTTCGTGAATTTATAGGATAGATTCCTCGGAGCACAATGAAACCACCGGCGATTTCATACGGTGCTGCGGAAATACAGAAATTGTTCGCAAAGAATATCGCGTATAAGACAAAATTGCTGGAGTATCGCTAACATGGTCGTAGCGATAAGAAAGTCAAGAATCTCGATCCGATAGCCAATAGAGGCTAGCAAAGAGCCCGATATATATCCCGAGATAGAGAATAATCGGGTCAGGTCCCCTTTACACGAGATGGAACCATCATGGAGTCTTTTCTGGGCCAAAATCCCACACTGCCACACCCTCAATGGTCAAGGGTGCCTCAGAGATTCCCACGGAAAAATGGGATCAGGTCAGGATCTCAAACGTACCTCGCTACAAAGGAAGTGGGCCATTCGAAATGAAGTATAATTAGTTGATTTCAAACACGAAATAAAAGTAGGTGAAATACTGTGTACTTGAATCTTTTATACTAGTTCTGAAGAGCCTACGGAGGTGTTAGGCGAAGTGTTAAAACAACCGGATAAACATCGAGAGAATTCAGAGCGGAGCCCAGAATCTCGATAGTCTCGTCGTTTACTAGACTATCTCACGGACATCCGGATATCCGAGTAATCTACATCCATGTATGTATCTGGCAGATACTCGAGAAGCGAGGTCGATCGATACACCACCGGTTAATACGGTACACAATGCTCTCTGAGAGCTTCCCAACTGAATTCGACGTCGTTTTGCGAGCAAAGTAGAGGCGGAGGGTGAGAAAGGTGTTTGAACCCGAATTCACCGGCGATATTTTCAGGCCCGTTTCGACAACTGAGAGCTCGTTTTTCGCGAATCCCGGGGGATGGGGTAGCGCGTATCGATTTTACGTCGGGCAGCGTGCTCTCGTGCACATGGACTAGGAGTGTGCGAGAACTCGAAAATGTCGGGTACCCGGTGGGTCGGGACGAGTCGGAAATTTTTGGGAATCCCTAATTTTCGGGAGTCCCCAAATTTTCTAGAATTCCCACATATCCGAGAACCCCCTAATTTTCGGAAAGCCCAAATTTTGCGAGAATCCGCTTCTAAAGAACCCTTAGTTTTGTTAAATCCCCAATATTTTCGAGAACCCGACCCGATACCACAGTGTACTCGACACTGAGGGATTCTCGCGCGTCTTTAAGTGATACACACGTATGGTCCAGCGAGCAAAGCGGAGCAGAACCAAGCGGAGTGGAGCGGAATGGAGCGGAATGGAGCTGAGCAGAGCAGTGCACGGGCTAACAAGATTTACTGTTCGGTGAATTGTACGGCGAGAAACGGAAACGAAACGTGCCGTTGCGCGATGCATAAAGTCACGTACAAGGATCGAGCGGCTTGCTAACACGTCGCCGAGTACGCAAAACAACCATGTCGAGGAGCAACCAACCATTCGAGAAACCTATATTTCGTCTGGCGAGATCCAGACATCCTAAACAACATAGGAAAACGAGGAAAATATTTTTTTATTGCGCGGAAACGCCGGCACTCAAGTAGGAACAAGACGGCTCATTATTTTCCTGTAATCTCTAAGCGTTTGTGTAGCGTTGAAGTTCGTTCCCCTTGGACGCAATATTTTCCCACATAAATAATTAAAGTTATACAGAGAACTAGATAGAAATGAATATAATTATTAATTAATTCAGATATAGAATCGAAGCCAAAATGATGAAATTGTTCCCCGGCTAGCCCGATTAATTAATACAGTTATACGCAAGTATTATGAAACACCGTGTACACAACTATTACTGTACTTATAATGGATCGTTTTACGTTTGCTCTGTCGGCCTTCGCGTGTAACTTTCACCGGAATACCGATACATTTTATTGCTCATTTTACGTGCAACCTTCCCGGTGGTTATCATTCTTATAAATCATTTTACAAATGGCCACGAAGATAGTAAAGATTGATCGAGAGAGCCGGGGAACAGTAATGACTGCCATACTGTACACGGCTACTTCCATTCCCATAGTGTTTATCTCGATCTCCATCTTGGGATAGCAATTTCTCTATTCTTTTTCCTTTCTGGTTCTCTATGAGCATTTTTATCGCCTGCAGCGACTTTTCCATAACAATCGTTGTTTCTACAGATCCTCTCAGAAATCGAAAATCGTTCGACCCAGATCTTATTTAGCTTACAGCGACATTCCAGCTTCGTTTAGGTATCAACAATCCGACGATGCATGGCCTCGTTGGCAAAGGATTCATTTTACTTTTTTCAATGGCAATCACAACAGGAAACGATTTCCCGTCTGTTCCCTTTCAAACAGCAAACTGAAAGGAATACTTTGTCGGAACGGGTGAAAACTGACCTTTTATTGGCTGCGAGCATTGTGCGGGTCCGCCTTTCGAGGCTTAAAAACTTTCCGTCAATAGAGACAAGTATAATGGCGGCACTGTTGCTTCCTCGGACCACCTTTGATAAAGCCATGTTCCTCGTACGAGCACGAATCTGTTCGTACAAAAGGAACCATGGATTCGAAATCGAAGAATTGAGAAATTGTTCGATACCTTCGTTTTCTAGCTTCGTGGATATACATAAACGGGGGGAGGACGTCACGTGTGTCATCGAGGCCGGGATTGGAGCAACAACCTCGTTATTCATAGCTTGGGCTTTTGGGCCTGGAGACTGTCGGGAGTAATTACGATCCAGCTTGTGCTTGTCAGTTCTAAGGTCGTTTACTTTCGTGGTAGCTGGCCAGCACGCGCGTGCGTGTAAGTACGTGTACGTGTTATAAATGTGTGATAGAGATATGTATATGTATGAGACGCGGGCTAGAAAGCCGAACAGCCGTGTGGCTGCGATAAAATTTTACCCCTAGGCGAGACGACGGGTGTTCATTAACCTCTCGGGTCGTCGCACGCGGATTTATCCGCGCATACCGATTTCCTTCCGAACCGGCAATTCTCAAAAGCTCGCGGATTGCTACACTCGCGAGAGAACTTCCTCGGCTCCTCCGTAATCGTGGAGTACTTTTTGAACGATGCTCTCTCATTTTATCTCGAGCCCCGGATATTATAATCGACGGCCTGGGAAATTTTTTTCGGATCCAGATGCGCACAACGCCGCTCGCAATTACGAATACATTGAAAGAACCACGGAAAATACTGCGATGAAATTGTATTATAATCCGACGGTTTTAAGGACTGCTGGTAATAAAGTGAATTTCAGTTCGCGTATCTTTAGCTTCATTCTTTTTCAAATTTACGGAAACTGTACTTTATTGGAAAGAAGCTTGGAAGTGCGAACAAAATGGCAAGGAGAAAAAAAAATATTGTCTAATTTCAATGTACCGTTGAATGCGACGCAGCTGGAGACTAAAATAAACCGGCAAAAAGAAAAAAGAAAGAAAAAACAAAGAAAAATTGATCGAATTAATTAATTGGAGTAAAATAGAACGGCAAGGGTCGACAGAAGGGGCTCAGCAAATTGCTCCAGAAGATCAGAGCATCCGGTAAAAAGGGACAGCCATAAGCGCAGCCAGTATCCAGACTCGATTAGATCCTTGTCGGCCGTGTCGTCAGTCGCGAAAGGTTTTCTCCACTTTCACACGAGAACGAGCGTCTACGAGACACGTGTTCGGCCAGTGGTAGTCAACGTTATCGTTCCCAGTGGGTTTACCCGAGACGGAAACGTTTCTTTGCGCAGTCAGCAATTAGGAGTCCAATTAAAGGAGGCTGTTTCACTCCGATCAAATTATCCACGATGAACTATACACAGCGAGCAGTTATTATTGTTCTATTATTCTTTTGATTACGTGAGCGGTGAACTTTACATTTCTAGGATTGGCAGAACGTAGTCGATTCTCGCTTTCGGTCGCGGAACACGCGAATTTGTCTGGCCGAGGAATTGCAGCATACAGGAAACCTTGACGAGTTTCTGGCGTCGCGTGGGTGTCGTGAGTCATAGAGACGCGTGGGTCCCACGCGTGACCCAGAACCCGCCATTTTCGCGGGACACGAAAAACGATTCGACTCGAAATAACCCGATCGCGAAATGTAATGATATAACCGATTTGGTAAGATTAGACGAACGCCTAAAACGCCTGTGATCAATGTCTAATGTCTGTGAAGTTGCGCAAAAAATATCGCAGCCGAAATGACTCAACTGAAACAAGTGGTGATACACTCATCAATTTGTTAAATTCAGAGTAACGCTGTCAGAGCGTACATAAAATTAGAATTTAAATGAAGCTAGTAAAAAATGTTAGAAAAATTCTGATCAAGCAGTAAATCTTACCAATTGCAAATTATGCCGAAGTTTATGATGGCATCACTGCAATGCCCATAACAGTAAAACGAAAAAATTATTCACCGACATGCCCAGTATTAAATTAAAAATCCAATTTGTGGAATGTTTAACGAAACGCTTGAAAAATCTCGGAAATATCACGACCAAGTGCTGACGTATTAACGAAGGTACTATTTATATAATTGATTGACATGCCTTCGAAAACGTTTCCCCGGGTTAATTGGTCTACCTGTGCACCATTCCTGTCCGCCGGGGCCAGGTGTTCCGTGACTACGAACGAACAAGGGAGGAGAAGAAAATGAAGGATGATTTTTACGACGATCGTAAAAAAGCAGTTCGGCAGCCAGATCCTCGCGGAAGCGATATTGCAATCAAGGCCGAATCAGTCGAAACAGTTAGGCCGGTTCAAGTCGGTCAAGTCCCAAGCGGTAAAGTCGGATACCGATTCGCAGTTGAGGAGAGACACTGTGCTACAAATTTTATTTCCCGTTGTCACGTCTCGTATCGAGACCGTTCACTCCTCCGATAAACAAATATTTTCCTCCACAAAAGGTATTGCGGCATTGACTTCATTCTTAGCTGACTCATAAATAATGTTCATTTCTCAAACGAGGTTGATAAGGAAAAAATTGCTCGCCGCTCGTGACTCAACCTGTTAATTGTTTGAACCGAAAAACTGTGTACTCCGAATCCAGATAATTGCGCGAAAGAACATTAATGGGCAACCGTGCTGTAATAGCTTCACTTGTCGTCGCACTCGATCGTAATTGCTTTGTTCTACTTAAATGGCAACTTAATATTGATTCAAGATGGAAAGTACTCATTGACACTGCGAACCGTGGTCACGTTCATTTTAACGAATGCAATCATGTCGCGTCATTTGTATAAATGTTTGCCGTACGCAGCGGATTATTCGACGATAATGAACGCCTGCAGGTATCCATCTGTATTCTTACTGAATGCTTTGTATGTGCGCCAGGTAAATGTTTTATTTTTCCTTGTAACTTCGATATGCGTTATTTATTATACGATAACGATTCGGAAAATATTAGAGATAAAGGAGATGATTAATTACCTCGTTTCAATTTCGCATTTTTATTAATCATCCTGTTCAACGTTCCTCGTAGGAGTCCTACAGTCGTCTACCATTCGATTCAACGACCAGACCGTATAATGCGCGGCTTAAATACTGCAACCTTCGTCGCGTCGACAAACTCGAATGTCCTTCGGCGGGACTGAAAATCGCGTTAAACGCTTTAAGTGGATCTAATATCTCAATCCCGGCCGCGAACTGAAATCCTCCTCTGGACACGCGATTATAAAATAATTGTCATGCATTCCCATTAAATGGATGCTCATCGTTTCCCATGTAGAAGAGGATTGAACACCATGATCTTACCAATCAAATCGATTCAGAATCTGCAATTTAATCTAATTTACCATATATAGGAGGTTTATTTAAATGATTGTTTTTTCTTTAACGGTTAGTTACATTCTGAAATTCCCTAAAGACTGTTATTTTACAGTCGAATATCGGTTGTTAATAGCAAATCGATCGTAGGCTCGTAATGACGACCAGCAGCAGACGATCAGCTGGTCGTCGACGATCGATCGGCACCAGCACATTAAAATATTTAAATAAATACCTACACACACATATATATATATATATATATATATATATATATATATATATATATATATATTCTTTAAGATTCGTATTCATGTTTAACATAATTCTGTAGAAATTGTAAAATTGCGTGCCCAGCACCAAAGTCAATTTGAAGCATTAAATATTTACAATTCCGTCCTACTACCCAAGACCCCACTCAACTTTCCTCCAAGTTCCCGATTTAATAATGAAAGAAAAGCAAAGAAGCAAAACAAAATAGCGTAGAAGGAGTCGACCTTATAGGTTACAATTTCATAGGAATCACTTTCTAAAGTAAAAGCCCGTTTCACTAAACCCAATCGCAGATTGATGCGCGTACCTCTTCCTCCCAGGCGTTGAAGTCTCCGAGCGGGCAATTAACGTATAGCGCGTTAAGCGTGTCTTCGCGTCCACAATAAATTCATAAAAGTATAAATTAAATCGAATTTTTTACACTCTCCTGCCTCCAGAAAGTTCACAAATCAATATCAGATCAAAGACCGATAAATCGAAGTCGCATAGCCGGCGATATTCTACGACCAACTGAAAGGGCGACTCAAGTACGCAAATAGTACGGGTGTTTATAATTCCTAATGTGTTTGTCCCGCAAGCGAAAGTGCCTTTACCGCCGTTATACCGACGTCTGATTCGCAGGCACACGTTCTTCCGCTGTGACCAAACGTTTCTACAGTCTGTTTCAATATTGACATTGTCAACGAGCGCCGGCAAAGGAAGAAAACGACGCGTTGCTCCAGTTACACCTTGCGCTTCGCACGAATTGATCTTCTCACGAGTCGGTTCGATCGTGAGAAAGGCGGATGTCCATTCAGAACGCAGTACGAAACGAGAGGAATCTCTCTTTCTCTCCTCCCCCTCTCTTTTTCTACGTTTCTGTTTCCCGCGACTCTTCTTGTTACGACGCGAGGCGAGAAAGTATATGGACATTCCTTCGTTTCATATTTTCTAGTTGCCGGAATTTTGTTTATTTTATTTCTATTATTTTTCCAGACTTCGGATACGACTTGCGAAACGCAAGAATGCAGAAACGCATTGCAGAAATTTGTCAAGAAGCTGAACTAGCCGATTCGTCACAACTGAACATCAATAAAAATGTATCGATCCAATTTTAGGACACCGTCTGACCAACCTAATGCGATTGTCTATTGAAACTGAACATTTCAGTTCGATTTTGTTGGGGAAAATTGGTCAACGTGAACTGAAGGTTTGAATGGTCCGCGAAGAAACTCGAAGCGAGAGGTTCTTCGAGAATTCTCAAATAAAATTGAAACTTCCGGCAGCTTCCACGACGTATGCTAGATTTTCTTCACCTTGGGTCGCGTAACTAGAAGTAACAGTACCCGTGGCATTGGCACGGCTAGCATCTATCGAATGCAGCGGATCGACTCGTTTATCGTTCGAGTTTCTTGCGGCAAGTCCTTCTTTGTTCTCTCGGGCGGCTGAACTTTTCAAGAGACGCTGGTGGAATGCGTTTTCTTTGTCCAGGTAGTTGGTAACCGAGGCAGAGAGTCTCGAAAAAGGAAATTGCTATGGATCAGTTTTGTTCGTAGCAGTCTAGCGCAGCATCTGCGCACGGTCAATTTTGAGGGCGGATCTCGAACGGTTTAGGAGTTTCAGGTACTTGGAATTGTTCTGGAAACTTCAGAATATTCAGCAACTCGTAAATCATTGGGATTTAAGCCTGGCAAAAGTTAGGGTACACGATATTATATCCAGATGATCTTTACTGGTTCAGGCCTCGTAGATTGAACCAGTTCAAGTACATTCTGGGTTTTTAGGGTGTTCGAACTGTTCCAATTTCGGGGCTCTAGAAAGGAGAGCCCGCTCGTTCCTGCGCTCGCGTTCACGAAGCTCGCACTTCTTTCGCGCCTCCTGCATTCCGCGACGCGCCTCGTTAGACTTGACACGTATTACTTTGCATTCTCATAAGCGTTATACGCCGGCGTCCTGCCTTTCTCGTAACGCTGCTAACGCGCGAGATATCGCCGTGGAATCGGGATCTCGGTACGGTCAACGCGATCGAGGAGTTTCCAATCGAGGAAAAAACTTTCCAGACAGACCGAGAACGCGCGTGGCCAAGAGGAAACCAAAGAGAAAGATAAACTTCGTACGAGTCGCCTCGGGGCGTTCCGCGAAAATAACGCTGCCGTAATGTGGCCTAAGCGTGATCTTTCACCGACCATAATCGCAATCGATTTTATACGATCCCTTCGGGCGGGAAAATTAAAAAGATTTGAATTACCAACACGGTGGGGATTATCTTTTCCAACAGGTATACTTTGGACTCGGACCTAGTTACAGTCTGTTATAAAATGGCGGACGGATACGACGAGCATGCGTGATTAGTATTTCTTTTTTACTTGCTGAATGCGTATAAGTAAATCTCGATTTTCCACTTCGCAAGGATAAATATAGACACCGTTCAAAGAACTTTCGAGTGACCTTCAGACGTCCCTGAACGCTTTCACTTTAGGCTAACAATAATAAGTATACCCACAAGGACCAGCGAAACAGTGTTAATCCTATATGTTCCTAGAAAGAGTGTTCGTGATATTCGCTAATGAGTGCGACCTACGAAAATGATTTGCTCGAGCGATTGATCGCAGATACAAACAGAGTCCCCTAATAGTGGCATACCTTCGCGTGCGCGAGTTTCATTGACTCACGACTTATTGAACGTGTTCCATCGAACTACTGGGCTAACCGGCTGCGATGCCATTGGTTCTGCAGCCTCGCAACAAAGGTCAAGACGTGCTTCGAACAGCAAATCGTCATTTTCAAGAAACATTATTTCCTTTCGTAGCTTTCGCACCTAAGATCTTCGTGTACGAAATACCCAAATGATTTTCACTGTTAGATCTGTACGTACGGTGTTACAGTAAAAGCGGTAAAGAATTACTGGAGCATCAGGCACATTGTCTCCGAGAGTTCAGAACGATTTCAAGCACGTAGGTTAGTTCGCGGTCGTTCTAGCCGAAAATTGCATATTCCAATCTCGTCTTATTTCGTCCTGCCTCGAACCCGTGGTTCTCTTGCGAAACGGAGTTTCACAACCGCAGCAATCGAGCAAGAAATATCATCAGACCGAGAAATTACTTTTACTCCGTACAGATGAGTAGGTGCAGGGGTCACGTTGACCACGTGACCAGGACCAAGATGCCAATTAACACCCGCAGATCGTGATCAATAAATACACCCTTGGAAAATGAGCAGCCGCTGTGGAGAACGATTCGACGAACTGCATTTATTTATCAATAGAATTAACGGTGCTACACAGAACGCTGAATTAACTCCAATAACGGCAAGCCAGAATTTTCTAAACAGTTCTTTACGTTCATTCTTCGTTCAATCAACAATTGTAAAATTATTTCAAGAGTCAATTGAACTATCCGGTTTATATTTAGAAACCTGTTGAAATCAAGAATTACCGACTACTGGTTAAAAGCGGCGAATTTAAGCACAACGTTCGTACTTGGAATACCACACGGATCGATTAGTCATCGTTGTTACCGATTGTCAAAAGGTCGTAGCTTGTTATGTACAAGGTGAATCGAAATCGATTTATTCCGATACCTCGACAATGAGATCCGTTCACAAATTTGCCTATTTCGCTTCCTTTGTACGTTCTAGCCATTGAAACGAAAATAAATGTTTCGCCGTATATAATATTCAAGACTTGTTCGTAAGTAACTGTTGAACGGTGACACATTGCCAATAATATAACAAAAAAAAAGACGACATTTGAAATTAGGAGGAAAACGGTGTACCTTATGAATAAATGAAAACCGGTCTTGGAACACGTAACATGCAACACCGGAGTTGCACCAAGTGGCCAGAAACGTTTAGGATGTGAGATTTCAACTATCTCTATTTTATTTGAAATTGCAGCTAAACTATTCGAAGAAATACGAACATCGACTGCAAAACTTTTTTTTAACATCTTATGCAATCGTTATCTCGTTTTACTATTCAGTCTAATCTGATACAGAATAATTGCTTCTTTCGTATTGATAGGAAAAACCAGTTGGGGAGATTCTAATCTGAATCACAGTTTGATTACATTTTCATACTGGTGGCACTAACCACTGAAAGATTATATGTTTCTATTCAATGCACTAATCTGAAGCAGAATGATTAGTTCTTCATGCTGGTGGTACTAATCACGAGATTATACCATGAAACGTAGTAATTGTAACGATATTAGAAATTTTCATTATATCCTTGTGCAAACGAAAATAAGGACACAGAAAAATTGAATAAATATCAGTACAACTAAATAAACTGTAAGAAAAGGAATGGAAATGAAAACTAAAACCGCGATGAGAAAGCAAAGAACTGCGAATCCCTATGTTTCTATAGAACAATAAAAGTTAACATTTAAAGTTGTATAAACCAGCATAATTACTAGAGCCTCGGACTCATTCATACATGTCAGTCGGTTCCACTTTCTTTTCACCATAACGATTCTATAGATCTCTCCTTTATCCTGTTGTTCGAACATTCTACAAAAAGCGCAAGTTTCCACATAAAGACCCGCAGTCGACAAACAAAATCTACTCGACGGAGGTAACCCGAATTCCTTCCAGAGGTATTAATTCCTGCGTGACGGCGTTGCATCAGAGAAAGAGCTTTCAAATCCACGGTAATTTCCGCACGGCGCCGCTGTCAACCTGCGAGAGCCTCGTTGCCCGTAATAAAAACGGACGCGATTCTGTATGTGTGCGCCGTAGAAATAGAAAGAGAACGAACAGGAGAGAGAAAGAGAGACGAAGAGTAACGAAGGAAGAGAGAAAGAGAGAGCAATAAAAAAGAGAAAGGTATGATAATTACCAAGGAGTCGTCCCCATTGTCAGCGCTCATAGCCCACCGCTAGCGCGAGGGAATTCGAGATCGTCGTCGCGGTGGTCGTCGTCCTCGGTCCTCTTGGCCGCCCTTCCGGTAGTGGGACCTTGATCTCATCATTCTGCGGCGTATCCTAAATCCGCAGGGCACTCGAAGGACTCATTAACAGACACCGGTGGCACCGCTTCGCACCTGTCATCTGGCATTGCAGCGACGACGCGGCTCGGTGGGTATCGCAACGCGAGCATCGAACGTGAACAGGAGTAGACAAGGATGGAGTCACCGTTAGAAAGGACGAGGAAGATAGAGCGAGAGAGAAAGAGGCAAGGGCTCCAGGAACGAACAAACAGAGAGGACAGGACACTGACACACGAAACGTCAACGACACTGGCACGCCGTCGTGCACCGTTCTCACGAAACTCTACAGGATGCAGACGTTTCGAATCACGCCGTGAACACGCGCCCTCCACTGTGCACGTCACTCGAGCCCGTTACCTTGCTCTTTTTCTCTCACTGGCCGATCGGACGAGCACGGGATAACCATAAATTCGTCTGACAAACAAAACTAACCTCCGCACGGGCTCACGGACAGCCGCTAACTTCCAGCGACGCGCCACTCGACGGCTCGCTAATGCCGTTCCCTTCCTTCCATCCGTTCGTTCGACCCCCACTACCTTCAATAAACGGACGAACGGTGACGACAACCGATATGTTTACGCACGAATTATCTTACCCGTACGCAATGCCGACAGCGTTATCGGCTACCACGTTTCGAAGGCTGCTCCTCCGAACGACTCACGTTCGACTACCACCACAAGAACACCGGGAAATAAGGAAATATCCGCTCCGTTGTTACGCGTACCGCGTTCCCGCTACGGCCGCCATCTTGACGCTGCCAGCTGCGCGCGCACCTCCACCGAAGCGCGACCGATTCGACCGGCTTCAACGGGGTACTCCGATTTTCCGTTTTCTTCCAGTACAAACGATTAAATATCTTCAAAATTCCACGCTACATTTTTGATAATGCCTTCTAGTTTGGGAATAAACGAAATTGTTCATTTTGAACGTTTCAAGCTTTGGCATCATGCTTGGCCATCCATTCATGTACCGATAAAAAGCCGTTTCGAAAACAGCGAACAACTATTGTCATTTTTTAATAATGTGTCTTGTGAAAAATGGAGTTAAGATCACTGGAACAACCGGAGTTTTTCACTTATTAATTATCCTTGAAAAATATCTCGATAACAACATTTTTAGATAGTCAAGGTCTAGCCTCGTATACTACAAAGTTATGCGTTGCTGTCGTCGAACGCGCACGACATGAATTCCCGTGATATTTATGGTAGGTAGAGTACCCCGTTTTGTCGTCGGTAGTACAGAGATCGGGAATATTAACGCGGACTAATTGTACGGTACTCTAATTATAAGGGACTTTGAATAATGACGAGCGCCGCAGTAATTGGCGCGAGGGATACATTTCTGCGGAAGTCGCTTCCGGTAGGGGACGTACAAGCAACTACAGACAAGACGATTAGCGACGATAGGATCATATTACGGGTTTCGGAATACATACTACCAGGTCATTTTCCTTACTATTGTCGTTCGAGATTCACTTCAAGAAGATTGACGGGTTTACGCTGCTTCTTTCCCATCTTCCAATTATGTTTACATCCTTTCTTTGGTTTGTTAACATTACTTTTAGAATGACCTGGTCGTAGAACATTCAACACGATTCATGTTTTTACAAATTGTTTCAGTCGCAATGGGAAAGTGACGGAAACAGAGGATCCGCGTAGTGTGAGTGGAAGAAGAGGGTTGAAATAATAAAACGTGAACGAGAGACGCACACACAATGAGACAACACGTTACACGACAGACAAAGAGACTTTTTCACAACATTTAATAAAACGCTATCAACTATGTATGCCTTTTTTTACTCAAATACTCTAAAAGTTACTTACATACGGTGTAGGTTTATATGTATACTTTTAATGTCGGTTACGGATGTGTCACATCCCTTGCAACGCGATCAACGGGGATCATCCGTTGAATTTTAATTATAATATCTACGCATGTTCCTCCTTTACCCCCTTCGTTTCTTCTATTTTCGAACGTGAGATAGTCTCGTTAGCATTGTACACTGACAACAAACGTAACGATTTAGGCACCAATCAGCGACGATGAACACAGTGTAGAACCACGGAAATAGAAGAGCGACAAAGGTGCTCGGGAGCTGACACGTCCAGCAAATTATGTATAAAGTTTTCTTCTTTTTTTTTTTGTTGATTCATTTAATACTATCGTCGTTTATCATTGTATTTTTTCCCTTAACGTGTAATATTTCAATTAATCGTGGGTATTTAGCGATCAACGTCCCGGGATGCTAAACAGGTCTGTGTCTGAAAATCTACGAGGGTGGATAACAAATGGGAAGAGGGGGGTGTTGGTGCAAAAAGAACGTCCGCGTTAAGGCAACTTCAGTGCCTTCCTCAGACTTCGTTTCGGCGGTTTGTCTAACTCTTTCTCTCTCTTTCTCGAAATAAAAAAAGTTTCGCGCGGATTCATCTCCTCTCTTCTTTTTTTCTTTTGTTATTCCGCTTCTCGGTTTAAATACATTGTATAATTAGTTCGTTCCACGAGCGAGGTATCAACGATTTGATACGTCGCACGCGTTCCCATTTCCGGGAGCGAAAACGATCGACGCCACGTGGTCAAAAACGGCTGACTTCGGTTTTGTTTAATAGAGTTTGCGACTCTTGACATGTCCACTGGTGAACGTATCAATTAGTTCTACATATATATTCTCTGTATAAAAGTGTATACAATTGAAAACAATAAATAGTTTATACAATTGAACTGCAAAATTGTTCGCGGGGGATCGCCGACACGCGGAGTTGGTGTTACAGGGCTGGACGAAATTATAATTCGGTGACGAGATTGTGTTCGTGAGCGCCCGATATATCAGTGGTTCGATTAAAAACACATGTGTCGTAAGAAGAACAACAGAAAGCGACGATTAAAACAAGACAAGAACAAGAACCGTGGTACACAGAACCGTGACGACAAACAAAATCGTTCGCCCAAAAGGACAATAATTCGTAAATGTATGCAACCCCAAATATGGTTATATAACATCTTGAAAAATATCTCGATAATCTTCGGACGTCAAGAAATTAAAACGTGCACTGAAGGAGCACCGTGAAAACAAATTAAAAACTCGAACTTTATTTGTTTTGTAGACAGCGTGCGCTTGCTCATGCTACCCAACCATCCTCTAATATTGCAAAGGGGTGTGTGCGTGTGTGTGTGCATGTATGTATGTTTGTCTGTATGTATGTTTGTGTACGTTGTATGTATTCGTGTATCGGCAACGTGTATTCAGTGTGTCCTTAATTACAACATGAGGAAAAATCTATTCTCTATCGTCCGCCATCAGCCGTTGATTGAAAAATCACTCGAACTCGAATCCCTACACACTGGCATAAAAAAGTCCCGTAACTTATTTCCTTAACCTATTTTTTCGTCTGGCAAAACTGCATTTTGTTTCATACTTATTTTTTTCGTTTCATATGCACAAGTATCACAATCGCTCACAGATATCTCGTGTTACAAATGTGTTTCCGTGTGTACATGATCGTGTACCACTTTCCTCTCGTGTACATCAGCAAAGCGAACACGCTATCGGATACGTGTTCCCGCCATGTTGAAACCTGTTTCGCGTATTTCTCGGCGTTATTTTTTCCGCGTATTTTGTGAAATCTCCCGTTGTTAAAAATGGTGAGCTCGCGCGCGTGACCCGCGATCCTACTATTAAAGTATTAAAGTTAAGGTTTCTTATAAACTGCAATCTAAGCTGATCCCATGTTGTTTCTTGGTCACAACCTCGTTGAATTCGCGTCTGTAAACACCGGTGTCGTGACAGGGTCCTTGCCGGTTTCCGTCAAGGAGACTGTATCGAACGGTGATTTTTGACGAAGACCTTTTCCCCCGAAAATTCTTCGACGAGAGTGCTCGCGGCCCTGAATTCTCTTTCGCAGTTTTCTTACATTTTTGTAATTCGGGCCCGATCGCCGCCTTGCCCGTGAAAACATGAAGTCGGTTCAACCAACCGGCAAATTCTCTAGAACGGGACAAAGACACGACACGGTGCCTCAACTATACATATATTTCCATCCCGGGCGGACGCACACGTAGCCGCATTTTGTAATTTCTCTAACGACAAGAACTTGTCGTGCGATCAACCGCGGCGGTGATTCCCGAAGAGAACTGTTTTCTTCAAGTTTACTCCGGCAACCACCGTAAACAATTTCATACTCGGATTTATCTAACGCACGGAACGACAGAACCGGTTGCACCGGAATGTCCGGGACCTTGGTTTCTCGCTCCTGCCATTTTCTGATTATTCTCTCATCCCCGAACGTATCCGCGAGACGTTTCAACGAGATACAAGCTCGCCGACGTTCGTTCCTCTACACCTCTACATCCTTGTCATACTAGTCATCGCTGAGCAACGTGTTTTTCAATATGCAACACCGACAATCGTGAGTTCGTATTTCGTATCCACAGTTCAACCATTCTTTAAGCGGACACGGTCTCGACCATCGACTTTTTAATGATCTCCCCGAAGTTCTCGTCGCACTCCTCCGTGACCTCGGACTGTTGCTCGTTACCTTGACCCTTCTCTACCTCAACCTTCGTTCCGTTTCCGTGGTAAGTACCGTGCGCCTGCGGTTCCATTTCACCGTAGTACGAGTATCTGCCGGACAACAGCTCGGAGAACGGTTCCAGTTTGCCTATTTGTTGTACAGCTGCATGCGGCTGGACCGAGTTCAGGTTTGTATACTGCGATCCGGTCGTCTCGTCCTGGGCGAATGTAGTCTCGTAAGCGGCGGCATGCTGGCCTGGATGGACTTGACAATTCCCTTGTAGCGTGGCTGCCGCGTCCTGTCCGTAGGTCCCATAATGCGAGAACCCGGGTGTTCCTGGTACCGCTTGAAACTGCGGCTGGAATTGCACCCTAGATGTAGAAGGAAGGTTAGCGTAAGGTTGGTAGTCCTGATAAGCGGGCTGCTGGAAGTTGACACCGGGACCGGTTTGCCCCGAGAACGTTTGAAATGCTTGACTAAACTCAGGATGTAGTTTCCTTTGAGGTCCCTGCGTTCCATCGACAGTGTCCTCACTAGGATAACAATCATCTCTAATCGCGTACAGATCAAGACTATCGTCTCTGGCGCCAGGTACGTCTGGCTGACAATTTGGCCCACCGTCTCCGGCATCGTGGTTCTCGTAATGTAACGTCGTGAAACCGCCACCGTTCAAACACGACTCTGTATTTCTATTCTCCATCACGGACCCCAAATTGATCTCCCTCAAGGGACTTCTACCATTCTGATTGTCGGAAGCATCATGATCCGTACCGTCCTCTTCCTCCCGCTGCTTCTTCTCCAGCTCTAGCCGCATCAGCGTGTGAATGAAATGCGTCCGCACGCGTACTGGATTAAATTCGATCCGGCCCGAGCTGTTCGCGCAGCCATCGCGAGTGCACCCGCACGGGAACCCGGCTCGATCAACCTGTACAATCCCACCAGAAACCTTCATGTTAATTCTCATTTTCCTTTGTGTCGTAACAAACAAATATTCTCTAAATATCTAAAAGTTTGAGAACAGTTGGCTGAACGGATTCGCCAGCAAGTCCTCAAAATAGCTCGATCATGGGCCGACCGCCGATACTATTTGATCATCAAATAGAGCTTATTACTAGCTAGTTGTGATAACTCGCGATTTATCAGAACCGTTCATCGGGTTAAACGGGTTCGGTCCCAGCCTACTGACCTGGCACTTTACGTTCGCGCGACTGCAAGGACAGCTCTCAGGATCGCAGTACCCTTTGCACCCACAGCCGCAGTGTTCCCTGCTAGCTCTGATGTCTCGACACTCGTCCTTCTCGATGCCGTCTATTCTTCGCACCCCGGCAGCCCTGAGCAGGGCTCGTCTTTGCCACGTGGGGACCGGTTGCAAGAAGTAGTAGCTGTCTATGTCGAGCTCCTCGTTGTCGCTCTGCTCCTCGTCGGTGTCGTCGCTGGGGTCCTCGGAGCTGGATGCCGCTTCAGCAACACAATTCGCAGCTCGCTCGGAGCGCAGCTGGGCCAACCTGGCACGATGAATTCGCCTTTGCTCAGCAGCGTGCTCAGACAACGAGAACCTCTCAGCGTGAGTGTGCGTCGCGCTCATACCAAGCGTGCTGCCGCCCTGTGTGTAATGCACCAATTTCTATTAATACGTACTTTCGCGTGTTATTATCGTTACGACCTCCTACGTCTGTTATCATTTTCCTGGGACGCGCTGCTTAGGAATTCTACGCGCAATGCTAGAGTTGAGAAAGAATCGATGCTTTTCGAATAGATGTTTTGGGGTTCGTCTCACCTGAGAAGGCACGCAGGTGAATCCCTGTGCTCTGGGAAAGTAGTAGACTGTCACCGCGTCGAACTGAATATTGCGTTTCTTTTTCATGGACTCATCGGTGTTGCTTCTCTTCGGGTTGGGAGCTCCTTCCATGCAATCCGTCAATCTTCTTTTTAGGTTGCTCTTCGGTGGACTGGGGAACGTCGTCAACGGCGCCTGCGGCGTCCCTGGCACAGCTACGTTGGGGACAAAACCGTCCAGTTGATTCACGGCTGAAAGATAATACCTGTTGTGATTATCATATTCTAACAATACCTTTCGTTCGTGCGTACGCTCGGCGCACTGAAAATTATTCAGCCCGAACGAAGAAATACAATATTGAACTTGACATTCTGCCGGTGGTATCAATCGCCGAGCTCCGATACCACTAGTATTTTTAAACTACTCGTCCCAACTAAAATTACACCGCAACGCAAATTCAATTTTCACTTGTAATTCATTGACGGAATATGTTAAATATAACGGTGTCTATCTAGATCGATAAGGTTCACTTACTCTAATGATTTTAATCAGATCAAACGATTGATATCTTTAACTTCTGTTAATGTAACCGCTGCTAAATTGCGCTTACTCATTTTCATCATAAATGCGTAAAATCCACAGTCTGGTTATCAGGATCTCTAAAACATCTACGAATACGGAAACTATCAATGTGATTAAGTATGCTCACCTTTCTCCTTATCGGACAGAATATCGTCAGGTATCCTATCCAAGAACGACGTCTCGGAATCGCTTTCAGGTGCCGGCGCAGGTCCAGGATCCCCTGGAATTTCGCTCCCCAGTCCGGAATCGCTGCCATCGGACCTAACTTCGTCCCTAGTACCTGTGGCAAGCGCCAGACTCTCGGCGGAGTCCTCGGTGAATGCGTCTGGTCTCTCCGCCTCGAGCCTGGTGATGATTTCAGGGTTGATATCGACGCAGCACATGGACTCGCTCTCGGGGCAAGACACTTGGTCGGAAACGGCGTCGTCGTCGCATGCACGAAGACGCACGTTCGTCATGGAGGGCATTTCGGAGCTGTCGGAGCCGGTTTCAGTCTCTGTCTCGGTATCGACAGCTTCCGTTGCATCGGTTGAGGCTTCCAGAGGTTCTTCAGGCGAGTGGGGTCTCGCATCGGACGAATTTCGGTTGCTCAATGCTTGCAGACGCTCCGCGGAGGTTATCGACGAGGGTGACGCGACTTCCTCGGCCTGCTTCACGTTCTCCTTCGCGCATCCGAGCGTCGGATCACCATTGGTCGATTTTTCCGACATTGGCACATTGAGCGACGAGCCCATCCTTTCCAAAAGCACTGTGCACAGCTTGATGTCGCCCGAAGTCAGCGTTTGTGGGTCAATGGGAGGCGTTTTCGACCTGGTCATCATGGGCGAACCTAGCTGCTTATTCGCCAATTCCTGCTTAGTCTTCTGGACGATCTTCTTCTCGGGAGTGCACCTCTGGAGGTAACTCGATTTCTGCGACGCATCTTCCGACTCCGTTTCCACGTTCTGCACAGCGTCTTCGTCGCTCACCTCCGTCTTTTTGTTCAACCTCTTCTTGTTGGACTTGTCCGGCAACATGATAATCGAGGAGTCGATCCGCTCTAGCATAACCACCAGATAGGGTTGCTCCCCTTTCATCTCATTCGCGCAGCTGGGAGCATCTTCAGCACCGTTGGTCTTGCCGTGACACATCTCGATCGGCTTCTCGCACTGTTTCTCCGGACACGGGCGGTAATCCTCCTCGAGACTCTCGCTGGGTAGCGAACAACAAGAGTCCTC
This sequence comes from Lasioglossum morio, assembly GCA_916610235.2. Classification (NCBI taxonomy): domain Eukaryota; kingdom Metazoa; phylum Arthropoda; class Insecta; order Hymenoptera; family Halictidae; genus Lasioglossum; species Lasioglossum morio. Next base: position 1,270,460 of record OU744324.1, on the reverse strand, counting down.
GTCGATGAACGCGTCGGAGAACTCTAGTTTTCGGCAACAGTCCACCTCGTCCTCGTTGTTCACGCGTTCCTGAACCGGCGTGGACACTCCGTAGGGCCTCGGCTCCGAGCCGATGATCCGGGCCTCCTGTTCAACGGAGTTGTTCAAACTCAATCTACAACTGGTGGACAGCGAATTGTCTAGCAACCTGCCGTTCCGCGAGAGACGCCGAGCGTTCGCGTCGTCGTCGAACAGACAGGAGTCCGAGGAGAGGGATATCTCCCCCAGGGTGCGCTCCCGCAGGCTCACCAGCACCGGCGAGATCCTTCTCACGTCGCTCCTCACTTGGTTGTTCCCCTCGGCTTCCGGGATTTCCACGCCAATCCGCTTGATCTCGGCGTTGATCGGCAGGAAGTCGCTGGCCGGCCTCTTTCTGGACACTGGCGAGCCTATCAGCACGCCACCCCCACTGCTGATCACGCGATCCTCTTCTTGGTTCGGGTACTTCAACGGCGTGTTCGCGTCGACACAACTCTGCAACTCGATCGGCTCGTTCATCGTCGTTGTTTCGACCCCATTGTCCTCGACCTTTGCCGTCGAGTCGCACTTGCCCAACTTCAAACCCATGGTCTCAGAGTTCACCTGGACGTTCGTAGTAAAGTTCTCGGACGCGGGACATAGCACAGCACTGTCGACATCATCGTCGCCGCTGGACGATTCTTGAGGACGGTCCTTGGGATCGGTCGTCGGGCCGGCGTCATCAACGGGCTCCGTGGACACGGCGACCGGTCCCGGTGACCTTATCGGGCTGGAATCCTCTTGAGCCTCGACAGGACGCTCCTGGACCGAAGGCGATTCCATCTAGACGACCTGATCTGCGATCACACAACAGAGAATGTCCGTTAGACACCGATCGACCGGTAAACCTTGTGATCGCGTCCAGGGGATATGGGTATCGAGGAATAGCAAAGATTCGCGACGAAAACGCGCGCGTCCCCCGGGACAATAGCGTATCTCTTTTTCACCTCTATGTCTCTTGGTGATCGCGTGGCCCGCATCACCTCGTTTTCTCGAAATATCATAACCAAAGCACGATGAAAAGGATGGAGGGATCAATAATCCGCGCGCTGATACCGCGCGCCGGCTAGCGTCGAGAGACACCGTCGAACACCGTCAACTCGGGGGATCGGTTTGCGTGTCCCACGAGAGGGTCTCTAGCCTCTCATCTCAGGTCCGTGACCAGGTGGCTAGAAACGTATGAATCGGTTGCTTTCTCTGCTTGTATATCGGTTGCTATCTTTCGTATCGCGTCGACCGAAATAAAAAGGGGTCCGCATATAATCCTGGCCGGAGATTATTGATTCAAAGCTGGCGGAGAGGCGAGGAGGGTGTGCGGGGGAGAGGATACAAGCAGCGGGGTGGAAGGGGAGGGGGAGAGAGGGAGAGAGAGAGAGAGAGAGAGAGAGAGAGAGAGGTTCTGTCTGCCTTCGGTTACCATGCGCACCTTGTACCCTTTATATACCCCAGAGAACTCAGCGACAAACCAGGTGTAAAAGGGTTCGCGTCTTCATATCTCCTCCGTGTCCTCTATCCCTTCCGTGCCCTATCTCGCGCTCTACTCTCACGCGCGTCTCTCCCTCTGCGATTCCTCCTACTTTCCGTTTGAGTTTCTTTCCAGCATCCGAGTAGCGTGTGCCCCCACGATTTCTCCCCCCTTGCCGCACCACTACTCCCACGAACACGAGGTGGCCCGACCTCGACCAGGATCTCCCGATATCCTCGAACCGTTTAGGTCGTCTCGCAACTCCAGCTGCCTCCATTCTGGCCGCGGACGCGTCCGTCCCTGAGAGAGCCGCGTCGATCGTCGGCCTCCATCGGTCGCGAGCGAACGGGCCCCGCGTCGCACAGCATGCAACAATGCCCGGGGCCAGATGGGGCCCGGTTCGCGGAACCGACGTATCCCGAAACCGATCGGCGTGAACAAGAAGATTCGAGGTGGTCGGTAGGAGCGGTGGTGGTCGCTCGAGCGGAGAGCGGTCACGACGTAGCCGAGGAGGATAGCCGCGTTGCCCCCCTCAAGAAGAGCGTGCTACAGTAGCTATCGTACGAGGTAGCTGAAGAACAAGAAGAAGAAGAAGAAGAAGAGCGATCGCTGGAACTGCTGCTCCGCGGCACAGAAGAGGAGCGATTAAGTGCGGAACGCGGCAGCGAGGAAAGCACGGCTTAGAGAGCGTGTAGAAGCGGAAGAAGCCAGAAGCGAACTAGTGTGGAGAGAGGACGGCGTGTCGTCGTTTCGGGGGCAAGCTTTGCGTGGACGTGCACGAGGTGAACTGATCAGCCCGGCGATCCGAGACCCGTTCGACGACGAGAAAGCGAGGGTTCAAAAAGAAAAGAAGAAGTTGATGAACGATAGAAGCTCCCTTCCGAGCGGAGAGAGCAGCAGCGTACAATACTCGCTGAGAGAAAGAGAAACGAAGCGAATCGAATCGAATCGGATCGAATCCGGAGAGGCGCGTGCGTCGCGTTCGACAGCTCGGAGCAGAGTGAGCGGTGCTGCTTGTACGCCGCGTCGATGACGATTCCGCTCGGTCCGCATCGGCTACCCTCGGCTCGCTCTCCTCCGCGCTAGTGAAGGGTACACTGTACCCTCTATCTATACTCTCTATACCGGCGCACTTCTACGGCGCGGCAGTGTGCGTCGTTCCCCCCCACCAACGGGACGCTCGTGAATGTGTAATACAGTGTACGGGGGGCTACGAAACGTAGGCACACACCGTGGTTCTCATCTGGCCGATCGAAACCGAGCTTCGACGATGACGCCGACGACGACAACGACGACGACGACGCGCCGCGGCGATCGATCCCGAACCATGTTTTCGAGCTTTTTTGGAAACGGCCGTCCCGCGACCGAGCGCGACGATCCGCGAGCATTTAGCGAGGCACAAAGGGCCAAGCGATCGGAGCAGACCGGCAACCGCCGGTTGGAACATCGATTACGCGTCCGGTGAAATTCTGCGGCCTTTCTACGGTAATTCTATTTCACCCGCACACAACGGAGCTACTTGCCAATCCATCGTCCACCAGGCTACGCCTACGCAATCGGCGGAGTGGAGAATCAACGGAAGGTGTTCTTAACTTTCCAGCAGGACGCGATTTTTATCGATACTCGACTCGATGAGCACCGAGCGAGTGTAGGCAGCAAGTGGATCCAGAGGAACGATCAAAATTTTCAGAGTGTTCGTCTTGGAAGGGTTAATCAGAATATGCTGTGTATGTCTGAGTATGATGGAAATGTCTAAGCTGATTATGGATAGCTTTCTTTCACGTTTCCTGGGGATCAGAGGCTGGTGGCCCTCGGAGGTCCTCGAAGCCATAAAACTTTCCCCACTTACTCGACCCTCCTCACCATCACCATCCTCGAGAATCTCTAGCTGGCAGACCGATAACGGTCTTTGTAAAACAGTAGAGAAAAGTGGAGTCGCAAGTAGCGATGGCTAAAACAATGTCCAAAATATTCAAATGGCTTTTCAAGGCACACCGCGTTTCGTAGACTTATGACTCTTTGTGCAACACGATAACTCGGAGCAAGGGAAACCGTAAAGAGTATCCGAAACAAATCAATACTCCCGCCGCACGATCGGACGCGACTCAAACCCGTCGCTGTTCGTATGCCGCAACATTGACTGAAGATAAAAAGAGAAACTCCCTGTTGCAACGCGGAGAGGCTCGAGCAGCCCAGACACGATATCAGTTCTTCTCGTAGCATAATTAATATCGATCCCGTACAAAGTTGCCGAAAATCTTGGAGCTCCTCGGGGTCGCTAAATATTTCCGTCGGGATACGTCGGCAACTTTGATTACTACAATCAAAATACTTCTGGCGCAACATCGAACCCCAAAACACGACGATCCCTTTCATTCCAAATAGAAAGCATCTTGAGTGCGAAACAGTTTGATTAACGGACTTGCGAATCGCAAACTCACAGTTTCGAGGATTACCTGATGCAAACAGAAACGAAGTAGAAGCTTATCTTGGAGTCAAGTCTGTAGAATTTACTGCAAACTTACGATCCGCTGTTCAGTGATTAGAAACGCGCTTGCCACTCGACTCGACCAGCCGTTCGATTATTTAAATTAACCTCGTTACACTTGTCGACGATTATCGGAGCAACATCGGTCGACAGGCGAGTGTCAGCGATCGTTGTAGTAGCGTCGCGTTGAATTTCTAGGATCCTGGGCCTGGCGCAAAGCCTCCGAAGCTCCCTACATCCAGACCGGAAACGGAAGATCGTTGGTAAACGCGGAGAATCGTGTACATTATCGATCCGAGCGATTGACCGGCCTCGGAGGAGGAAGAGGATAAACTCGACCGACGTGCTCCACGATAATAACGTAGCCATGATAACAACGACGTCTCCGACGCCCGGAAAATATGGGAATAAACAATGACGCCGGTCCCGAATGGCTCGCGACCACCACTGCGATACCAACGATACGTTCGCGGTGTGTTCCAAACAGGTTTCCGTCGTTATGTAAGCGACTACGCACCGATCGACAGTATCACTCTTATCATTACCCTTGCATGCGACATTCGCGGCGAATTTGCATCGGCGATCGCGATCATCCCAATTTCTTCTCATTTGCCGTAACCAATTTTTTAAACGGGTAATCTAATACTTGAATACGGTTGCTAGCGATCTACTTAGCAATAGAAGAACACCGGAAAATAAACGATACGTAGTAACGATCACTCTTTCATCCCCTAACAGATCACAATCAACCGGTGGTGTTAAAATACCGTAAAAATTTACTACGTTTTTAAGCATGCAATTTAAGACGGAATAAGTAAAATGATCGGAGAGTTTGCACAGCAATGTGTAAACTTCCTTGCCTTGGGAATTTATTTAACAGCTTACATAGTACAGATGAACATCCCTTACGAGGTCGCCCCGATAACACTACGGGGATGAAGATCAATTCTTAACGCGCAAACAAATGCGAAGCATTGTACACGAACGTGAGCGGCGAGCACGATAGCTTCTACGCAGAAAATAATCGAAGAAAGTGCCGCTCGGTGGCTCGATCCAACATGGCGGCGATCTAGGAAAACAGGTCGTTCGAATCATGTCCAACCTATTTTTCCATGGACACCTTCGTCATTTTACGTAACGCGCGCAGTAGATTCTAATCGGTCCGGACGTAAAAATCGAATGGATTTAGCGCAGAAGACCGAGACGGCCATGTTGCTTTCAATCTTCCATAATTCCAAAACTATAGTAACTAAAGTCAGTCTCCGAACACCGTTTGTCTTCATTCTACTCGTTCGAGTGCGGTACAAGGTAGAATCCAAGTTCCCGAACTGCTTTCCCGACTATTAGGGTTAATTGATCATGGAGTGGTCGAAGAATTACGATCGAGTGGTTTTTCGAATGTGATTTTCCGTGTTCTTAGTCGGACGCAATACATTCGAAAATTGGAAAGTCCCGCACCGGTGGCGGCGCTCGTAGAATTGGCGCGGTATTGTCTACGAGTCTTCTCTCCCGCCAGTCCCTCTTTCTCTCTCTCTCTCTCTCTCTCTCTCCTCGTTTCTCCCATTTATATTTTTCTTTCTCTTTGTCACACGCACACACGCGTCTCTCTCACGAACGGTTCAACGAACGAGAGAGCGCGGCGCTTGCGCCTTGCTGCGCGACCGCCGTAATTGTCGCTACGCTGCGAAAGTAGAAGGCGTACGGAGAGCACACCAGCATCCCTGCTCGTCTTCCTTCACCGTTCCACGGTCTTTTCTTTCTTTCCTTCCTTCCTTCCCTCGCTTTTTTTCCGCGTTTCATTTCGCGAAAGCAATTCCACCGTTCGCGACAGCAGCGTATCAAAACGCCGCACACTGGGCCAGAGATCGCGAAAAGCTCGGCGGAACTCGTGTCTCCGTTAATTATATTAAGTTGTTCGAAAAGTAATTATTTCTCACGGACAGAACACGTAAACTAAAAGTTCTTCCGCGCGCCGCCTCGCTTTCGAGGAAATCAGGCTCGAGAATGTTTATCGAGCGCACGTGCGTCCGGCTAACTCCTGATTAAACACAGGTGGTATCATCGACGTTTGCAGCGCGCGAAAATAACCGTGGAACTTTGTTGTCTGGAGGCCGATTCACGAAAAAGTCCGGCTCGAACAGGCTCCGTCGGGATTTCTCCGACTGCAAGTGTACTTGACACTTTTTAATTGGATTCCCGCGGTATCCTGAATAAGAAAGTTTTGTTCTACATTTTTTCACAGGCTTTCCGGGTAGAATCATCTCCTTGTGATGGTATCATGGTCTCTTCTACATTGCAGGCTGGATTTTAATGGGGCGTCATGATCTCAGTAATATCTATGTTTATTTTAGATCCTCATTTATAAAGAAAAACATTGTGAGTCTATTTTAAGAAACGGAAGTTTCTTCTGATTAATAGTTAAAAAGTGATGCTGAAGCGGGGAGCATTCGTTCGACATCGGAAGAAAAATATTTCCCTGTCTCGAGTCGCGAGACAATGATCATTAACAATAGCAAGAATATTAGAGGCGAGATACGAACAATCCGGGGCGGGCATGTCAAATTGTAGAATATCGATTGGCCATCAATTTAGTATTTAATTGAAGAACATTGTACGATGTTTCAGAGGCATGAAGGAGAGTTTCCATCTGCAAAGCCCTCTTCACTAGCCACGTCCTCCATTCGAACTCCTCTTTATAAAACGAGAACGATACTCATGAATTAATCTATCAATTTATCCAAAATCAAATCTACGTATCTTTTTCTCGAATAAAAATCAAGTCTGTTCGCGTGGTTGCCGTGAACAGAATTAATTGAAGGAACATCGTAGACGATGCTCGATGCTGCACGCTCGCAGCCATCGATCCAAGAAGGAACACGCGCGAGATAGCGGCGTTTTGCTCCGATCGGGTTTAAAATATTGAAATGTATTCCAGGTAAGAAGTCGAAAACTCGGTTGCGTAATTGCACATGCATAATCGGACGGCGTCGTCGTCGTGTCGAAGTTGGCCCGCGTTCGATTTCTTCCCGCGTGTCGACGTTTCGATTGGGTATCAAGGTCGCGTTCTTGAGCTACATCGTGAAATTTTGCGATGTTTACCCGGCTCGTACGTAGAAGCACACGTCACTTCTCGCAACCAGCCGTAGCTCTTGTACGAACAGGTGTGTCTGCACGCTATAGCGCAGGAGAACCCGACGACGGTGATTGTACCGCTTTCCAGCGAAGACCCAATTTACATTTGCCCCCCGTTACCGTCGCGCGTCGGTTTCGTTGCGATTTACTCTCCGACGATTAAATAATTCCACGTACAGATGCCGTTAACTTTCGCGAGCACCGAACCTCGAAATTCCAGCGAAGTTCTAACGACTTCAGGATCTGTCAATCGTCTTCAATCTGTCAGCCGAAGAAAAAATATACATTGTTTGTGATGATTAAACACCCGCTATATCGTAGGTAATTTTAATAAGATCGATAATGTCGACTAACATTTTTTGGAAAAAAAGATGGAAGAGTTTATCTCGTCGGTCTGTCCACTGCTAGCCGAATCTACTGTAACGATTTAAATTAACTGCAAATCTTCGCGCGCGCATTTGCATTTTTATGGATTATTTATGACTCGATGCCGCTAGCTGTGCAAACAAAAAAACCAGCCGAGTTTTATGCAAATCGACGGCCACAACATTTGTAATATTGTGCTGAAGTAATTAGAACCTCCGGAAGACTAGAGTTTCACGTCTCTCTTCAACTGGAAGTTTCCTCTTCAAAACAAAACGAAAGTCCACTTAATCATTGCAAACACACTCGCCGTGCACGTTTGCAATAAACGAATTAAATCCCGTGATCCAGTAATAACGATTGCGAGAGCCTACATTGTTGTGGCATTGTTTGTTTTCGCTCAGATAAGAGTGAAATCGATGAGGGATGGTGTGCGACAGCGCGTTGTTAGGAATGCTCCTTGCAAGTAGAAACGGCCAGTCATGCACAGACGCGCGACCCAGCCACGTTTCCGAAGCAAACGCGTTTACCTCGGAGCTCTCTCGTTCGATTTTCTCGAAAAAGCGAGACCGCGAATCGCGTTCGCTAACGGGGAAACGCAAACTCCGGGATTACCATGGACAATTTTAATTTTCCTCGAAAAAGAAAAGATTCGACGATGCGCGCGCGCGCGTCCGTCGCCGTTCGCGTAAAATCGCCGAGGCGGGCGATTCGAGCGAAGATATTCAAAAGAGACAGTTTGATCGGGCCTTGATACGAATTTTCATGAAAAAGAAGCGGAACGCGTGGCTTGGCCCCGGGTACCGGCTTTTCTAAACTCTCGGCCGAGTTGGTGCGAGCGAGAGGACGCTATGGAGGGGTCGCAAGAGCGAGCGAATGACGAGATCAAAGCAGTTTTACAACACCGGCAGACGCTGCGATATTGCTCCGTCGTGCTTTCTGCTTTCTGGGAAAGGTCCGATGCGCTCTCTCTCTCTCTCTCTCTCTCTCTCTTTCTCCCTCGGTTTCTCTTCTAGCTCTTTCACCCACACAACCAGACGGTAACTTTGAACGTTGCACGAGCACACGCCCTCTCCGTCCGGCGCGCGTCGTGCCCTATCCTGCGTCTCTCTCTCTCTCTCTCTCTCTCTCTCTCTCTCTCTCTCTCTCTCTCTCTCTCTCTCTCTCTCTGCGCCGAGCTAGCCCATTCTCATCAGAAGTATTTCTCGTTCCCTCTCTGTCGGACCGGTCCCCCCGTGTTCTGTACATGCGCCTCTCTCGCCCACTACTTACACAAATTCTCCTACCCCGTGTCTCTCACTCAATCTTCCAGTTAGTGCCGTATCGCCGTCTCCCTTCCACCCACGCTCGCCTCCCTGTTTCTATCCTACTCTTCGCTCTACAGTTCGCTCTATCCACACCGACTGTTCTTCTCGTCCACACACAGCTTTCCTGGCACCGCTTTCTCATATCCTCTCTGCGCAGCCCACCATGGCGCATCACTATAGTGAGCGCGGCCCACTATAGCGCGACTAGACCCGGGCTATAGTGGTCTACTGCGACGCCAGGACAAGGCCGAGAATGGAGGATACTGACTAACTGGAGATACAAACTGCGTTAATCCATTATTGTAAACAATCTGCTAGATAGTGCTTTACACATTATTATTATAAACGATCTAGTAAACGGAGGTAACTGCTTAGCCCACTCGACCCTGTGGTAACGTATGATTCCCGACACATGGCTCGTTTGAAAATTTTTCTTCTGAAATTTCTTCGAGTGAAAATAACCTTATGTCCTAAAATTTAAAGTGAAACGTCTATTAAGAGAAGAAAAATCTTTTAATTGTACCCAAAAATGATATAAAGCACACCTGGTACAAATAATCTATCAGATGGAGCTAGCAGCTGCTTCCCTCGCCCCTGTTCAGTTGCACATTCTCAGCAACTTCTGATCTCTGTACAACACCGAAGGTTTGCCGATTTCCCGTGGAAATCACCCGCCAAATCCGTCCAAATATTGTCGCTCGCCTATTCGTCCATCGGCTTCGATCACGTCAGATTTTTCGCGGGATCAATGTTGGTGCAGGCATCCACGCGCCAACCTATTTATCGTGTTGTACTACTGAAACGCGACAAGCGACACGCTCCACGAACGTTTGGCCTTCCTGCCCGACGACCAATCGCTAATTGGTGCCCGCTCGTTACCAATCAAACCCTCCGACCGTGTTTCCGAACCCCTCTGAACCTATGAACAGATTCGCGAACCGCGGTCTGACTTTGAACGGTTATACTACTTCCTTGGAAATGACGGGAAACAGAGTACGTGGACCGATTCTGAGCGGATTCTTTGGGTTTCAGAGATTAGTGGTATTGGAAAGACTGCTTGCTTATTTCTAGGACGCCTCGAGTACTCGTTTCCCCCCACTACTCGCGACGACCCAATATATGGCGTGGAAGCTTTCCTGTTCCAATGGTGAGAGCTCTAGTCTCGGTACGTCTTAAGGGCTTATTACGGTTTGCGAGAAAGGGAAATTTACTTCCTTTTTTTTTGGTAAGTCCTACTGGTCTGGGGAATGTATGTGACGAGTGATTGATTGAAATTGTTCGAGGTTATTTGGTAAGTTACGAGGTCGACTATGTTGAGCCTGCTGGCAGGATGTTTGGATTCCTCGAGCCTTGGCTTGTTGCTCTGGAGTTCGTATTTTGAACGTTTTTAAAATGATTTTATATAGCTCATCCAATGTACGTATTTCGTGTACATAAATGTTATACAGTGCGAATTAAACACGCTGTTTTATCTACAACGATATTACTGGATTGTGGCCCATTTTTTAAGAAAAAAGAGGTCTACCGTGCATCGTCCGCCATAAAAGTTGTCTGCCCCCCTCCAGTAACTCCAGGCTTATAACACGTAAGTAACGAGAGTGATGCGGACAGTTATTGTAACCGCCACTGTACCTCAGGCCTCTCCTTCCAACAATACGAAGCGAACCATAAAAGTACTGACAGAAGAAATAAATTTCTTCCAGCCTTCCAAGTTACCAAGAGAATCCTATTCTTGATAAAGATGAGCGGTCTACTTGATCCCTGAGAGGTGGAACAACTACTTCCATTTACTATGAATAAAATTTTACTTTAACGACACGATCGGCACACTTTCTACTGAATAATAATATCTCCTACAATTTTCAGAAAAATATTTCACAAAAATGTGTGCTTCAAACATTCATAGGTATATGTAGAAAATTTCAGCTGCCTAGTTTCATTAGTTTCCTCAGAACAAATTCCCAAGCATTGAAAATCCGAGGGAACGCGTCGAAAGCGACTGTTAGGGGTTGAAATGAAAAAGGTTCTCTGGATTTAATGGCAGCGTCCGCAGGTTTTTGGGACACCCTATATATCGCGAAGCAGCAGTATAGCAAAGCGTATCCGTACAAGTAAACGCGTGTTCACAGGGACGCAGGGCCGTCGGTGTCGTGTCGCGTGCGATTCTCGTGCGTGAACAGGGTTGTTACCTGTGTGCGAGGTCCCAACACAGTTCGGGGACGGTGGTGTAGGTCGTTCCGGCATAATAAGACCGAGGGAGCGGAATATAATGCAGCCTCCTGCGCTCAGTGGCCTCCCTGGAAGCTGTGGAATGTACCACCCACACCCTCCCGTCCTATACGGAGTCGCGCGCGCGCGCCGTTCGTCGTCGTAAACACTTCCCCGGAACCATTAATACGAAAAAATCTCGAATCAGTGCGGTGCGGCGCGGCCCGCATTCATACACCGGCGAAATTAACCGGATTTTTATAGGCCATTACGGAACGAAATAGCTCGACACCTCGTAACAATTATTTTCAGAACCGCTATTTTTAATGATCCTGAGGCCACGCTTCTTTCGCTGTTACGGTTCGTTCGTTCCAGTTAACCGCGAAACGTACTGTAGATCTTCAAACGGCACAAAGAAACGCTTACGCTTCGCTGCAGACACTGCACGCCGAAGAACGTGCGCGAAGTTCGAAACGGTGTCTGAATTCCCCTTTGACTCGGCATCGAAACGTTGTGCTAGCAGGCGCGGTTGATAAATTGTGTTAAAATATTCCCAGGCCCCCTTTGAATCGACGACGGAAAGCTGTTCGGTTAGTACGTTGTTGATAACGGACTAAAAAATATTTATTCTTGAGTCCCTTAGCTGTGCGAGAAAAACTACTGGGACCAATGGCGCGGCGCCGTGACTCCCTAGGTCACGTGACTCGCCGGGGGCGTGCCCCAGACAGTTGCCGCCTTCGCGATTATATTTCTAATTGCTTAAATTACAACCATACAGAAAGTACACCAGATAAAAGTGCTTCGATTTTGCAGGTTCGAGTGGATGTAGGATGTACGCAGGCAGGACAGATTATAGATTTCCCTTATGAATATTGGTGTACCGAGTACAATCGGCTGAAAACCAAGCATATCAATCAACGCGGCGATCTGTCGTGATTAAGCCGCGCGCCAGGTAACTGAATTACCCGATCGATTTTCTAATTTCTCTGTTCGACTCTATCGACACCCCGGTTCGATGCCAATTCCGCCAATTACTCGCGCGAGCAGCTAACCAATAGCGAACGCGTGTCGCGCGACGGGTCCGAGCCATTCATTAGCCGCTTTGTATAATAATACACCGTGTAGTAGAATTCTGATTTAGCGTCCACAACGCCGGACACACTGTACACCGTAACCGAGGCTTGTGTAAACTGGTTTCGTTCGGCATTGTCACCGCGACCTGTTCCTGCGCGTCAAAAGGCTACGGTTGCAAATCCTGTCGCGAACCTTCCACCGTATCAAATTCATCGTTCTACGAAGGCCCAGAAGCAACATAATTTTTATTTCGAGTTCAAAATCACCTGGAGTTCGTACCGTCGCGGTAACAACAATTTTCTGTGGTGTATTTACGGTCTGATTAACCGCAATCGTAGCTGGTGGGTGGAGTCAGTGGGATTGACACCCACGATTGGTTGCACGAAGGGGAGGATGATCCGCCCCGATCGATCACGTGACCTCTGGCTCATGCGCATCGTGTCGTTACGGTTTAAATAGATTCCAATCCTCGAGTGACGTTCTCTTGACTTGAAATTGATTAAGGTATTTGATCGAAGATAATGTGTATCTCCTTTTTCTGTACTCCGCGCATGTGTTATTGACAATTTTATAGTAAGCAGATATTTCAGGACGCATGCCAACAACCGTAGTCCCGTTGAAAGCACCGGTTCTTGTTAGATCACCAAAGTTAAACAATGTGGAACGTGAACGGCACTAGGATAGGTGACCGTCTGGTAAAAAACCGGAAAGTGACCCACCCGGGGTGTTTTTCACGTGTTGTTGGCAAAAAGATGGTTCGGAACCCACCATAAACAGTAGGTCCCGCTGAAAAGGCGATGGTGAGAGTGGAAAGAGGGGGAAGAAAATTGGTAAATGAATTTTAAACCCTGAGGGGACCAAATATCATGTTACATATTTCAGGACGCATTTGAGAAAGATAATGATCCAATATTTTATGGAAAGATTTTCGCGAGAGCAGCATTACTTCCGCGGTGGCTTAAGCAAGTTTACAGGAATGGCAACATAGGAGAGGCAAACGCGTCCTCCGTTTCAGCTCTCTTGTTATACATTATTTTCATCGGCAAAGCGTATCGATCGACGCCATACCTAAGGAACAAGTAATATATCCGCGGCAGAGAGTACATAGGATGGCGAATGACAAAAGAACTCGGCGCCCGGCAGCCGTCACTATAATCATCGTGCGGCGTTTACATCCACCGCAGGACTTAGGCAGCCCTCCGGACCTATTTTCCCATTCCAATACAATATTTACCAGCCCCCGAAACTGAACCCTTTTGCACAAAACGGAAACAAACTTATTGTGTTTATATTTGATAGTTTCGTGTCAACTATGAGATTGAGGACGCAGCGAATCGGTGACAGTGGTGCTAAGAAACTGCACTTGAAATCTAGTCATTGAATGGTTAACGAAATAGCACCCTAACCTGCAATTCGAGGGACACGCGAGGAAAATTCGTTGGAAGTACACAGCCAGAAAATATTCCCGATAATGAAACCAATGCGTCACGTCATCGTTGCCACGCGGAGCATTCATCCCCCGCGTTCCTGAAAAATTTCTCGTTGCAGGGGCGGAGGGTGGTAGGGAGAACAGGTAGGTAGAAAATCTAACAAGAAGCAACACGACCACGAGGATGCTAAAGGACAAGGGGAGAAAAAGAGGAGGAAGCTGGGAGTCGGATAGACGGAACGAACCCACGGATATTTTCCGGGGGTGCGAAAGAGACGGAGACCGAGCTGCGGGGGTGTATATTGGGGCTTGTAAATGGGGGTGGGGGCTGTTCCACCTCCGGCCGAATCGATCCCACCGCAGTGTAGCACTATAGCAGTCCATGTGCATACATACCATAGACTTTCCTCTCTCTCTCTCTTTCTATCGTATTTCCTCTCGCGCTCTCTACATCCATGGCACTACACCGTAACAAACCAGCGCAGCTGCGCTGGAGCTCGAGCGAGTGTCGACGTCGGTTCCGGATTCTGAATGAAATTTTTTAATGATCGTGATTAATGCGTTGACACTCGTCCGCGAACTTTTACCGGCTCGAATCGGCTGCTTGTCTTGCGATGTGGGGCGAGCAGGGGTGAACAGAAGTTGATGGTGAATCCGCTCGGTGTCAAAGGGTGTCTATATTATTCGTGGAGAGCCTCCCCGGTCTAGGATCGTTGTAGAACCAACCCTGATGAGTGGTTCGCACCCCTCGTCACCTCGGGATTATTGTTTTCCTCGGAGGGAATTCGAAATTGTAGGCCACCGAGTCGAAACTCCCTGTTGCCAACCGTGTCTCTGGGCTCTTCAGTGCTCGGTTAAATCTCTTCCGTAAATCTTATCTCTGTAAACCTTCAAATTCTCACTTGTATTCGCACGATGTGAAATCAATAATTACAGCCTCTGCCCGCAAGAATTTAATTACTGGTTCCTAAACCAACGCGAATGCAACCCATCACTACTATACTCTTTTTTTCTACTGCAACCAATGGGTTCGCAATTTTCATAATCGCGGAACAAGAACGACAAACCGTTCAACCCCTAAGTGTTCCGTTCTTGCTGCGATACTTTATGGACTCTAAAGAGGTTGGGGGAGGGGGGTTAAGCGACAACACGATAAAGCCAGTCGGAAATCGGAGCGAAATGGCTGCAATAATCCCAACCTGGCTGTAACCCGTGTACGTTTTCAATCTTTACAGCTTCTAGAGGGGGCAGAACGGATCGTCAGATTGCCGGGAACTTCGGGGAAAATCGGTAGCCAGAAAGCGAAAAGATGTTATTACAAATCGATACACGTAACGCCGTTCGTGCCGTATCCTCGTGCGCTGATTGGATATCCTGTACGAGGATTACTGACGCGTTCATTCAATTCGTAGTATCTACGTACAACTCTTGCGCTGAACCGATGCGATGGCTGGCAGTCACAGAGCAGCACAGCTATATCGTCCGCTCTCTGCGAATCGAACGAGACTGATGGGGATGGAGCTACGGGGGTGAGGAGAGGTGTGGGCAGATAACGGGCACCGTACATTATTACGTGCGTCGTGGTACACACACAATCGGCGCACGCATTCCGCAACAGAACCGCCTCGTGGCCCACAATTTGCCGAGCTGGTGACTTGAGGAAATTAAAAATGGAAAACGACACGAGAGAGAGTTCTGAACACGGGGCATTGGTTGCCCCGTAGGGCTGTTCTGGCCCCGGCCGAGAAGCCACGCCTACTCGGGATCTTTTCTAAGAAAAACGAAATGTATCTTTTCATCGGGAACAACGAGATCCTCCTTCTCTGACATCATTGGCCCCGGGGACCAGGCTAGGCGCCCTAGGGCAAAGAGCACATGTCTCGTAACGAATGCAAACAATTTTCTTTGGTTTTGTATGAAATATAGACGCCACCGGTTTCAATAGACAAAATGCATGCCACAATCAATCACCACGTCGAAAGACTAGTGTTACAAGACCGTGTTATCTGAGAGTGGCGTAAATAACGAGTTAATGGCCAGTCGCGAGTCAAGTTCCCGAGCGAAAGTGTTTTCTAATTATTCACCCGCGTCCATGTTTCCCTGTAAAGCCACGCTCCTACGGATTATGTGGAACGTTAGCACGGGCATAAATACGAAGCTCGCACGACGACGCTGCTGGCCTGGTATAGCGACCATAGCAGTCGCTCATTGTACTCGGTTCAATAGATGAGAGAGACTATAGGTTTCTCGAGGCAGCACTGTGTGCGAGAGCGCACACCGCACCAGCCCTCTGCGAGAGCGTTCGGAGTACTGCACGTTGCATTGGAACCTCCTCTCATTCAGATTTAACCGCGATGCAATTCGCAGATTCAGCATATGTTTTCAATTTTCTAATCCACACCTGATCTACATCCCTTGATACCTAGAAATAATAGAAACTTTCCTGGTGCACTGAAAATTACTAGAATATAAATGCCGGAAAGTTTTAATCCTGCTGTCTATGGAATAACTCGTTATTGGAAGCATGTAAAATATGAAAGCCATATATTCGAAATACACGGACAATTCGAAGTTTCGATAGCAAACACAATAATAAACCAATCGAAATAACAAATTAAAAAGCTCAAACCAAAAGCGGCTACAACGAGCTGGCTAAATCACCAATTGATCCACCTCCAATGCACCCTATCAGCTCGGGTGCGTGGGTGCGAACTCGGCGAGAGAAAGAGAGAAAGAGTGGCCGGGTACAGTCCTACACGCGTGAGTGCACGCGCGTGCAGGACGATTGTGGGCGTCCGGGCCAAGGGCTGGAGATGCCATGACCAACCGGAAGAAGCGGTAGAAAAGACCTTACGCGTATTTATTCATAACCTGTTGGTCGAGGCGAGTCCGATCTACCTGTTACATTGAATGAATTTAAATTAATTATTAGACTGTATCGCGGTCCCGCGAGGGAACCCTCTGATTATTATTCGACCCGTGAACGAACGGATAAAGGGGCAATACGAAAAACATCCGAACCACTCCTGTTCACTTATTGCGAATTTTATATCATTCTGTTTGAATTATATCGAGAAAGATTTTTATCAATTTCTAATTAGAAATAAAAATTGTTTTAAATCATAGCGTGGTAATTTTTAGTGGCCGGCCAGAGTCGTTATTCGAGTATAAAGAGTTAATACTTCTTTGTCCTTAGAAGTTTTCCGGTAGGAAAAGAAAATCGATACTTATCGTATGCCTACATTCACTTCAACGTATATGCAGACAGACCGATGGAAGAAGGTATTGATAACAGACGATTTCAATGTAATTGCAATTTAGAACAGAGGAATAACAACGGAATTTATTTCGCAAGTTCAGAAGGAACGAGACCGGGAAAGAAGACGGAACAACATCCCCTTGCGAGTTGAGCCACGCCAGGAAATGAACTCCTGGTTAACGGGACTGTACCGGCGAGGTCAGGCGCATCTCTTTGCCTCCTCGATTGCTGGCGTCCCTCGCCTTCCTCTTTTTCTTCGCAAACAGAGTCTGCACCTCGTACTTGTTCGTTGCACCGTGATCGCTGCGAATTATTCAGAATGCTCGATGCAGCGTTCAAACGTTGCCGATCATCTTGCGAACGCCGTGGACAAATGTATAAAAACGTAGACAGTCCAAAATGATCACGTACCATTTGTCAGAAATCGTGTCACGCATATGTGACACGTTCAGAACCTCGAAAGTTACTTAAAGGTAGTGAAACGAATTGTATACATTTCGCTAGTTAACACTTCGAGAGCCACGGCTAGCAAAAATGTATGACGGAATTATATGTTCAGATTTGTAAATGAATTGTTACGTCAATATATTGAGGTCGACCATTGATTAACGATATTGCAATGGGACCTCGCTGCTCCAGGAGAAATCGGTAACATTTGTGTTTGCCGTGCACTCGGAAACGAATCGACGTGAAACCGAATTTATGCGGGGACTGAATATTTCATCCGGGTCTACGAATTCCAGCAGCCGGGGTCTAATATTCCGGGCGACATGTTGCTCTCCCGCGATTTATTCGTTCCGCGAGCACGCACCGGGACGAAGCGGAATTGAGGCGTTTCGTCGCGGAAGTATTGCCATTTCGACGGGAACATGCGATGCACCGTTCCGTTTCTTGCCAGAGCGAGTAACCATCTTGCGAGGCTGCTCGATCGTCACCGAGTTTGTCTACGTCGATCGTCCCTCGAGGGTCTTCTTCAGGGTTGAAGCCGCTCGCGAGATTCCCGATGTCTGCCAGGCTTACATTAAATCGAACAAAAGCGAGAGAGAAGAAAAGAGAAAGAGAACCGCACGAAACCCGAGCGAGCCAGGTTTTATTATTCAATAAAAACACGGCCTCCCCTCCTCTGATATTAGATTGTTATTTAAATCAGGCTATTACTGACCCGGCCACTGACGATACTCCAGCAAAAGGGACTCGACAATTCTTTCCTCGTTACCCCGCATTCTTGACTTCTCTTATTCATGGATAACGACACAATAATCCCGGAATCTTATGAAATTCTTGCGAGACGCGGTAAATATCCTAGACCCACGCTCACGACCCTCGGCGACCGACTTGTTTGTTACCATATCTCCTTCGCTGCAAGGATTTTCATCCGCCGTTCTTGTTTACAATAACACCAAACGCGTTGTTATCAGATAAGTTCGTCAAGTTGTTTGAGTGAACGAGGAAAGAGACAAATTACTTTGGCCGGACTGCTTGTTTTTCGTGGCAGCAGCCGTGATAGAATAACCTGGCTAGAGGATCATTTTGCGGGCCACCCGATAGAATCCGGCCAAAAATACAGCGCGGCTCGGATTCCGTCTAGAGCCAGCTGAAGGTATCCGATCGATCGATCCGGGTTCGCCGAGCGATCGCGACGATTCTCGCGGATACGATGGAAGCCGCGGAGAGCCGAACAACGCCAGCCCGGTAGGATCGTTCTCTGGTGGACCGAAATAGCGTCTCGTCTGACGTCACTCGGACGTAGGATCACGGCGTACGGATGACGACCGTCGAAAATATCGTGGTGGCTCGTCAGAGCTCGCTATACGAGCGGGTTGCATGTGCAACTTTTCTCGTACGACACGCGAGCAGCCACTACTGCGCATACACACGCACCCGTCCACCCACAATTTGCGCGAGCGTGTTGCAACCGTAAAACGTACGTGCCAGGATGCGTCAAGAATCCGAGGCGGGGGTTGTGTTCACCCAGTCGTCACGTTTCGTCGGAATTACGTAATTCCCGAGCGGGACACACGCGTTTTGGGGCAAAAACCCCGCGGACTCCCGCCGCCAAAACAAACGGGAGGAACCGTCGCGCGGTTAACCGGTGCATTGTTCTCGTCACACCGGTTAATCCACCCGCATGTATTCTTGGAGCGGGAATGGAAGATACCGACCGGACGAGCCACAGGTTTTCCGTGGATATCGTCTTCTCTACACGCTACTCGGATTGGAACCGAACCAAATGCGATTCTTTAACACGCTCTATTACATATCTAATGTATCGGATAAGGCGGATTCCACGGGCCGCGATCTTCTGGGTTACCGAGTATCTGCGTCGGACATCTCTTGTGTTCCTTGCTTTTGATCGCCATTTTCTACACTTCTCGGATACGTCTTCATGTATATTCTAATTTTCCGTCAGTCAGGTTTTCTTGCTTTTATCTACCAGTTTGTACATCGTTGAGATACTTGGGGTACATCGTTTCTGACCTAGGGTTGCAACCTGTGTAAACTTGAATTTTCTGCATTTCAGGAAATTCTCTCGGAACGCGTGTCCATCTGAAGTCGACCTTGCGAAATCTGTTTACGAGATCCGGAATTCGCATAAACCTTTACAGTTTACAGTGAACACTTGCGGCCCATGGTGCAGTGTACAACTACCGTGGGCGTTGGTGCACGGTTCTCTTGTTCCGAGGAATCGAGGCAGGGTAATCCCAGTTCCGCGAGTCATCGAATCGAATGACTACGGACTTGGAATTCGGTTTCTCAGCGGCGCGGCGGGTTCCCATGAAACGCGATTTCCCCTCGACAAGTTCAGCGCCGGGACGTCTGGGATGCCGGCGAATTTACTGCAGATAGAGTTGGGAAAGAAATTTCCTTGCAATAAAACGCTACAAGTGGATTCGCCGGTAAGTTTGTCGTCTCGGCGGGACAACATCTGGCCGATGGACGATTCGTGTCGAAAGAAAAACCCAATTAAACTTCTCGGTGCCGCGTTGCGTGTCGCGTTGTCATCGGCTGGACCGGGGTGGATAAAAGAGAAAGAAGAAGAGCAAAAAGGGGGGAGGGGGGAAGGAGGTAAACGTCGAACAGTGGTGGCTCGCCGATCAAAGAGAGAACAGGCCTCTGTGACCCACTTTCGGCGGTTGAGGTTAGCACCGCGCGAAAGAACTTGCAATAACTTGTCCTTCACGCGTCTCCCGCGAACTTAAGTCCCTCCACTTTCCCATGCTCCCCCCCCCCCCCCCACCCGGAATCACTTTTTTTCTGCATTCCCTCGCAAAAACGGGCAAGGTCTTGTTTCCACGAGTCGACAGAGACGGCTGAACATGACTCAGGCGCGAGGAAGATTAATGATCTTCAATTAACGACGACACCGGCCGGATGAAAAGAGTTATTGAATCGCGTGGATATCTCTCCGAGGTCCTGCTAAGGGATGATGCGGAGAGTCCTTCGCGCGAAAAAGAACTGGGAGTTTTATCAGCGACCAATCCGAACGTGAAAGTCTACCGCGACGACTAGACCGGTAAGGTAGAGCGCAAGTAGAACGAACGCACAAGCCACGGTTGCAAAACCATCCTGAGATTACTCGGGCCGACCGGCTGGCTGGCTCTGGCTGGCTAGCTGACTGGCCGAGCATTGCGAGCGTTTCACAACGGCCATTGTTAGATGGAACGGTGTCGAAACCGCATCAATTTTAGAGGCGACGGGGACGAAATGGAAGACTGTTCCTCCTAGTGAACGTGGCGAGCTTGTCGCATCGATTTTCGATGCGTCCTGCAATGATTTCGAGAAACCCTCGGATGCGTTCTAATGCTTCAGAAGTGTTCACTCTCGGGAATTGGGAATCTTATTTATTTTCATGTTGCAGCAAACCAGTTTACACTGATTTTAAAGCGATGCAAAATATTTTCGATCGATAGATATTTAGAGGGTTGAATCGAGTACGTTTCAATCCGAAACGTTGCAATGAAGTTGTAAGGTGAAGGGTCAAGTTTCACGGTAAATTAAGGTACAGTGTGAGTATCCCAGAAGTGAAGACCAGTTTTTGCGGGAGCATTATGATTTTCGAGCCACATTCCGTCGATGCAAACGCATAGATTCATCCCCGCTATCTACCCTTCGCCTCGCCGGCGTCCTTCGCGCGGCACAATGCTCGCACTCGACGCCAGTCTATATGGAAATCCGTTATCGCGTTTCACTTCATGAATTCGAATGTTATGAGACGCAATGAATTTAACGCGGAGGACACTTACCAGCGTAGCAACGAGAAGTGGAGGAGGGAAACGGGCAGGGACGTCTTCGGTTTAAGTCCGCCTCTTGCAACGTCGTTTGTTTTGGCTCTTGTTTCTGCTTACGAGCGACTATGCTTCATTGTACCCCTCCAATCATTTCTATCCTCGCTTTACCCCGGTCGAATTCGCGAAGACTTTTCCGTACACGAATTCCTAAATGTGTACTTAGGCGGGACGTGCACAGCATTCCGGGAACGTAATCTCGTCGATAAGATAGCGAATACTGAGTCATGCACGGCCGAATGGGTTGTGAAGTATTCGCAAACTAGTGAATACTAGATTGTCGGATCGATCATGATCGATTAATTTAATTGACAGAACTGACGATCGAAGATTTCCATTGTTTCATTGGATCGGCAGATTTGTTGCTTACGTTATTTATGACGTAGATACATATGTTCTGTAACTATTGCCGAATGACGCGTCTTAAACATTCAAGAATCAAAATCGCAGAAAGATGTCAAAGTTCGCAGTTTAATTAAGGGATGATTCATTGTCTGTGATTGTACTGTACGAGTCGAGAAGGAACGAAGTCAAAGGAGAAATTACAGGCGAACGGTTCAGCAACACGCGGAATGGCATTTAAAAGGTCCCGAGAATGGCCAGTGCCGTTCTCCGGAAGAGTTCCATCAAATTCGCTGAAAGTGACTACACTCGAGATGGTATCGCGCCGAAGAAAACAACTTTAATCGTGTCCCTTTCACTTGGAAAGATTGAGGGCTTATCAGCTCCTTTAACCAGTGTTTATATCAGAGTAACTGAAAACCGAAGATCGAGCCTCCGGTGGAAGGGTGCCAGGAAGACAAGATGGACCAGGTTGGGGTCGAGTGCTCACTGAGTCAATAGACGTCCCAATGGCATAGTGCAGAGACAGTAACTTGCCGAGCACCTGCACTGTGTCACAGTGTAACCTCGTTTATCCGAACACGTCGGGGTGGTTACGATAATAGAGGAATCGGAATATTATAAATAATCTAGTGGATGGAGATGTCTAGAGAAGATTAGATAGATCTATCTGCCTAATCCTCTCGCCCCTGTTCAATTTGTAGATCCTTGTTGACGGTCGCCACGTGTGCAGTGCAAGCAGCCTCGGAAAGTGCGAGGGTGTGGGTGGATTCTCCCTATGTACCTGACCATTTCTAATTCCCAACTTTTACCGTGGATCGCGGTTAATCTCCGCCGAGACTTCGCTTCTCCCCCTCTTCCGATTTCCACGCTCCACTTCGATAGACCTACGAGCGCTGTTAAATCCGATCGATTTAAAGAACAAACGATTGATCTCCACTTGTGGAATGCGCTAATGACCGTTCAATTTAAACTCCACCGGACGTACGCGCGTGCACAGCAGGAAAAAAGAGCGAACGGTGACTCGGAATTCTCGACTCTCCGTTCACTTTATCCTTCGTTACTCCGCCGGTCATAAATTTAATTGCGTCGAACGGGGTGAGACGCGATACAGAGGGTGCAGTGAAATTCATAGCTACTCATTGAACTACGAATTTTACTGCTGAACCGTAGAAAGTGATTTGAGATTTCGGGAAAATCAATGATCAAAGCACGTAACTGGTCCATCGACTCGGAGACATGACCAATATTTTCAGATTCATTTTAACAAGTCACCCTGTATATTTTCATCCCTTCAATTTTTCAATTCTAGTTGAGAAATTGAAGCGATGAAAATATACAGGGTGATCCACGCAACTTGCACACTTATAATAACTTCCAAAGTATGCGTTGCACGAAAAGGTTTTGTATAAAGAAGTTGCATGGTCTGAAGGGGTACATTGTGGAGTGTATTTTTTTTATAGGTAGAAGCGTTTCGGAGATTTTAAGGTCGACATTGTTTTTTAAAATGAAATACTACATTTTTTAAACCAAAATATGACAGAAGCTCGAATTCTGAGTAAAAAAGTATTGACCTTCATTAGCCCTGAACCTAATGATTAACGAATAATTGCACTTTGTTACCTGAAAATGTTACGTTGTTACGTGAACATTCCGCTGTCCTGCGGAAATCTGTGATAAGGTTGAATTTCTAACTTGATATTACGCGAAGAAAATTTTCAGAAATAATTAGGCTTACGTCTAATGAAGGTCAATACTTTTTTACTCAGAATTCGACAATCTTCCATATTTTGGTATAAAAAACATTCCATTTAAAAAACAAAGTCGCCCTACAAATCTCCGAGACGCTTCCACCTATAAGAACAATAAATACACTACATCATAACGTACCACTTCAGACCATGCAACTTCTATATACAAAACTTTTTTGTGCAACGCATACTTTGGAAGTTATTATAGGTGTGCAAGTTGCGTAGACCACCCTGTATATAAAAAGTAGACCTTCTTCATTGCCGCAAGTGAATTTTAGTCGCTGCAGAGATTTTTAAAATTTTCCCGCTAACGAGTAGTTCGCGGAGCAGTGAAACGAGTTTGTTTGTCGTCGTTTGTTCGCAGGTTCCCTTCGGGGTGTAAACGGTCGACGACCAGTGCTGACCCCGCGGTCAGGGGTTAACCTCCTCGCGGTTGGGGCAGATTAGGATAGGTTAGGGTCATGGACCACGGGATTACCATGGGCAAGAAGGGCGGCACGAGTCCTCCTCCCGGTCCATCTGCGATTCCGGGAAGGTTGTTCGCGGGATGGGAGGGCGCGGACTTGCGAAACGACGGGTTCAGTTTTATTGCGCACGCGGGCTGCCTTTAATCGTCGCTCTTCTCGGTTCAAGGTTGGCTCGTAAAACGGTACTTTATTTTCCAATGACCTGCCGAGATGCATCGCGCGATCCATTTTCTTTCTGTTCGATTGCACTTTCTATTCCATTTACCGGCCCGTTCGCGGAACCTCGCTATAGTCGTTGCAGTAGTACCATAGTCAACCATCGAAGCGTTGTCAAGTCGAAATGGTATACAGTGATGTCTGGATATATGGCCACATTCAGAGATTGTTAAAGAAGAAAACAAAGATCTATACGGACACTGTTTCTCGCAATTGTTGCCAACAATTTTAATCTTGCATGAAGGTGCGCAGTCTAGACTTAAGTCATCCCACCTCCCCCAAATTGTTGCAAGCGTTCACTTGAGACCCGCTTTCCATCTTCGATTTCACGGTGTGTCCCTCGACAGCCACCTTCCTCTAAATGCCACGGCTCTTTCTAAGACCTTTGCGCGATTCCTCCGTCTCTCTCGCCATCCCACGCCATTGCATCCCCCGGAATCCTTTCATCGTGACTCGGAATCGGATGACAAGTCTCCAACACTGGATTCGATCTGTCCGAACGCAAGGCTCTCCGAAAATCGGTGCAGAAGAGGTTCAGGAGAGGATACGCAAGAACACCGAGGAAACATTGTTACAGTCTATTGGTGTATCTTGCTGATCTGCCGCTGTATCCATGTTCGCAATTCGCAGCTGTGTGCTCTCGCTGACAGAAACAGAGAGAGAGAGTGAGAGAGAGAGAGAGAGAGAGAGAGAGAAACCAATAATGTGTGGTGGAGGAGAGACGCAACGGACGGTAGAACAAGAGGGGAGGGATCAATGCCGGTTGCCCTGGCAACCACGGCACCTGATCTTCATCCATCCTGGACCATACTTCTCAGTCCTGCCTCGTGCACGGGAACGAATCGGGACAAGGAGTCCTCCAGGAAACAACCTGCCGCGCATTGAATCGCAAGGAATCGCGAAATCGGCTCGGGAGCGGCGCCGATCGCCCTAGATCCGATCCTCTCTGTCTATCGATTCCGAAGGCCAGGGAAAAAAATACTCGATTACCCTGCGAAGGTTGTCCCTGGACGAAGCAAACTCCCGGTAAAAGTTGATCCTGTACGAAGGATGCGCCGTGAATCAATCGATTCCTTCGGCTCCGCAGAGTCGCTCGGTTCCTTTCTCCTCCCGATTTGGCTCGATGTTGCAGGACCTCTCGCAGGCCGATGATAGTCGAATTATTTTTACCCTCGATTACACTGGCAGAAAAAGTCCTCCGCGTGGGTGGATCGTAATAAAAGCAAATCATAAAATCGCGAGACGACAGACTCCGCATTGACTTCTTGCGCGCTGCATTAGTCATGATAGCGCGTCATACTCCGCAGGCCTCGCCACAGCTTCGTCGAAATAACTGCTCTGGAGGGAGCACGATGCTACTTTCTTTCCTCTTTCCGTGGTAAAAATGGCAGCACTCGCATTTTTAAGTGTGCATTCGCAGCCTGGCTGATTTCCTGGAAGTATTTACCCTCCTTTCTACTCCGATCTAGTAATCCTGCTAACAGTAGGATCGTTATAGGATACTGTTACAACACCACGTCAAATGGTGGACATACTTTCCATCTTTTCTTCCCCGGTGGTTTCGATTCAGCAGTGAAAAATCGCAGATCAATTATAATTGTAGATTTTCAATTTCAATGAGCGGAATCAATTATCCAGTATTTTTTTAGTTTGAAAGTAGCAAAGCTGAAAAGGAACTACCACGTTAGTCAAGAGTCGGTCGTTCCCAGAGGCTGCATTGCGCATGCCTTTGCGCATGAAGCGAGTAGACGCCATTTTTTCCCTTTTCAATCGACTCTAGAGCGAAGAGTATTCATGGAATGAAGTCGATCTATCTGGATCTAACTTCTTTAGCGGGGAATCATTTATGTTGATAAAATAACCGTCGAAGTGGCAGAGGGCGGAAATGGTTGGAATATTTCTCGAGAGCAGAGGAGAGTGTAAGCTCCGGTTTCTGCGCATCGGCGCGAGTTTTGGCGGGTCGATGCGCCATTGTTGTCCCGGCGGCTGTGACCGCTTTGTTTTTCTCTCTTTGTTCTCTTGCTCCTCTCTTCTTCATTTCCTATCCCGTACTCCGACGTTCGTTCTCCCCATTCCTCCTCCCTCTCTCTCATTTCACCATTTTTCACTCGACGCACACTCTCACCCGCCCGCCCCGCGTGGTTCGTTAATGAAAAATAATAAATCCAAAACTATCGAGAGAAACAGCTCGAAACGGCGTTGCTAAACCAACGAATTCCGGTTTACCCTGTGTTAACGATCCAATATCATCCTGTCCATGGCGAAAAAAAAATATTGGAGTGCCTGCGCGCGATCAATCGCTATCTAACTGCCAGACAGGAATTCAATTTAAAGAAGAGGGAAATCTGATGCTCCCAATTAAACCGCACAAAAGGTGACCGTAGGGGTCATCATTTTTTCCGTGCAATTCTCTTGTCGGGCAGATCCCCGGGTTTAACAGCATTACACTTTGCTGTTATCTTCAACCCAACTGTCCCACCATCCAATGCAGCTGACCTCAATCGGTCTTTCGATTCCATTCTTAGTCTAATTTATTTTTCCAGATGACGAATAGCGTGGTGCTCAAGGTGCTGCGTGATTCACCTTGCACTGCGCACTATTACAAAATAGTTATTAATATTTTTCAATTGCTAAGAGTCATATTCTGAGGTGAGATGGTTTCCAGCATTGTATGGTTCAATTGAAAACGTGGGTATTAGAAAGTTTTCCACGGGGCGGCCGTATTTGCCGGTTTGTAGCGAAAGAATGTTCGCATACGATATCTGCGTCTGATAACAAGATATCTGCCGGCTAATGTTGAGTATCGCTCACCCTCCTGCTGTTCTGGCTTCTTCTCGTTCCATCTCGTAACGGGATGTAAAATCAGTATCCATTCGAATCCTCGCGGAAACACGCATTCTTGCATCAATCTTGCTCCGAATATAACAAACAGACCCTTCTGTACATTCTGTGTGCAATATTTTTTGGATATCGTATTGACATTACCAGATTACAGCCCCTCGATTCGTACACTATTCCCGGACTCATTTTCTTCACTACTGGTGTAGACTGTGCAAAAGTTTGCGTTTTCATTTGTAGCGAAACAAAATTATTCGAAATCTGACCGAGAACTATTTTTTTTTTTTATTGAAGGTCATGTACTGACAAACAGAATATGAATATGGAGGCTGACGAGAGTCACGTGCGCAAACAGTGCCGTGTGTCGCCGCGATATCGATAACGGCGTGACTCGTCATCGGGCAGACATTAATTTTGGTTGCGTGGTTGATAAGCCAACATTGTTGCAACCCATGTAACGACATGGGTTACACGTATTTTTATCGCCATCACATTGTAGAGAGCTGACCAGTGATTTCATGAATCGCACCGTTCGATTTTATTCCCAGGTCGAAAGCTCTGAAGATTCTGTACAGAAATTTCTTCCGTCCGCCATGTTCGTTTCAGTCAACAGAGTTATCCGGAAAAGTGACATAATCAATTTCCCTGGAAATTATTCGTTAAGATCATGCTATCAGACGCGAATTTTATTGCTCGCAGAAATGTCTTAATAATAACATAATTCCTCGAGACGGACGTTACCTACGTCAAAAAAAAACAATGATCACGTGCCTCCTTGCGATTATTTCAACATTCATTAGTACACGCAATCGCAAACGAAATAGTTTTCATCATTCGATGTACGTCACACGAATCGTATTTCCTTTAGACACCTGTGATAAGATAACCGGAAACGCGTCATCCGCGGTTTATTTTTCACGAACTTTACTCCGAACCCAGCAGATATGAAAATTCTTTTCCTGGGTTATCGAACCTACATTCGTTCCTATGAAACGGGTTTTTCAATTGTTATGAAAACACCTGATCGTGCTCTGTTATTTCCCTTTAAAAAGCACATGGAAGCTGCGAAATTGCTGTAATCGTAAACTACTTATTGGACGTGGAGCTTCTTCAGCGGATTCGATTATTCTGTGTGCAAACTCGCACCGTAGACGGTACAATTGCTAATGTTAAACTGCCGTTTGGGTTCCCAATCTGAAATATTATTTCTCCAAAATCAGAGTGAAACAAAATACTATTTCATTGATAGGAATAAACTTCTATGCATATTTCGTAATTGTAAAAATATGCACTCAAACTAGGTAAGTTGAGATTTTGAAAGTTGCCTGATCTTTGCTCTAAGCAATCGACATGTGGAGTAACCGTGCTAGTAGTCAGCCATTTAAGATCAGTAGTCAGCCATCTTGAGTGCTGTTATTATTAATATATATGTACTATCTTTTAAACGTTTTAAATGGGGCCATGAAGCTACACATTGCGAGCGAACAATAAATAGATCATTAAAATGTACAAGTTTAATCCACAATTACCCCATACAACCTCGCCAAGCACCATTCCATTAAAAAGTGAATTTACCCATCGTGTATACGTCCGATGTTACTGTGTGAAGACATTAAAAAGATTAAACATTAAAAAAGAATATGAAAAATGGCGCGCGAACCTGGTAAACCGGAAGTCAGGCTCGGAAGATAGTATGTCACGACGCCAGGTTCATGTGCATGCACAGATACGGTGAAAGAGTTTGTTGTTATTTACCTTGCCGGGTGAAAAGCACGATACCGTTTCCTATGCAGTTAGTACGCGTGTCCTATATACTGGCCGCAGTGAATCCTTCGGCGTGCATCACGGGACAATGAATCGAACGTTGTCTCAAGGTGTTTTCTTATACGAAATCGTGGTAAAAATGTTCGCGCAGGCTGGCCAATGGTTTGTCGTGCTAGCATCGACTGGCGATATTTGCACTGGTCGCTCGTGACCGCGGATGCTCGTCTGATCTCGGCGACATATCGTTCGGCGGCTAACAGGAAACGACTCGAGTCGACATCGAGAATCGTCGTTTCGCTTGGGTTTTCATCGGTTCGCGAAAATCGTCCTTCCCGGCAGTCACCGCATCGATATTTTCGGCGACGAGAGGTTACAGCGTGGGCGCATGCCTTTTCGCGCATCAAGTTCAAAACTCCGCGAACAGATTCCTGGAGAATGCAGCGAGAAAAATATAAAGAAAGATGGAATATTCTTGGAGGCACGGACCCACCGAGAATGCAGGTATCTTTCGCGTGCCAGGTACGTAGAAAGGACTACCAATAGCGACCCCGTCGTGTCTTTCGCCCAATCGGGAAGGTAAGGTTAGTTCTCCCACTCGCGACAGAAAATATATTACGCTACGAACTCATTGCGTACTCGAAACTAAACTGCACCAAAGACTCGCTAGAACTCTCTTGCTACGCTACAGCAAGGAATCCAACGTTTCCCCTGTACTATCCCCTCGTAGAATATTTTAACTTGATCTCCAAAACACGAGGAATTCCGAGAGGTAAAACGATATAGCACGGTGGCGAGGACAAAGAGACTCGTTTGGGGACGATTATGACATCATAACCTATCAACGTCGTGAAAAACAATCGTGGGTGAACGGTACGGTCTCGTCGTGCCGTCTCGCTCTCTCTCCCTCTCGTCAAGGAGAAAAGAAACGACTTACGTGGAACGGCTGTCTCTGTCACCAACGATTATTTCTATAATCTGTCTTCCGTTTGGTAGATTCGTGACCGTCCATCCGAAGAAAAACGACTACGTCACCCGGACAGAAACGGTCGTCGTCAGTTGGAAACGCGACCGGCGGGTTCAGCTGTCTGTGGATATGAGTTTCGTGGGTGCTTACCGGTTCACAGACGATCGTCACATTTCCAGGTTGCCAACGGGTTGCCAGCCGGTCCGGGTACGTCGTGGTCCTGGCACTGACCAACTCTTTCACGAAACGGTTATCGTGGGACACAAGCACCGAGCCATCAAACGATCACACCATGGCGCGCAGCAGCACCAGCAACAGCAGCCTACAGGCCAGCTTCGAGCCACCGACAAGGCACGCACACAATAAACCCCGTCGAAGCGAGCACACACGGCATAAGGTCCTCCCAGAAGGACGGAAGACGATCGAGTGAATGCTTCGCAAACCAGCGGCCATGATGGCGCCACTCGTCGATCGTAGACGAACCAAACTCCATTTTCTCCAAGAGACCACCAGCAAATTAATATCAGCGTAGCAAAGCTCGTGTCCACGGTTCTCCTCGTTTATTGTACACAACCTCGTAGCGTACAATTTCTAATACACGAAGCAATTGAAAATTTTTCGACAATGAAAGCGCGAGGACAATCGAATTGCCAGTTCCTCGCGCCGTAGCTAAGATGGCGCCACCCAATGGTCGCTTAGACCGTGATTTAGATAACGTTATTTTTTTTCAATTTATACTTGGTCTCCCATAACCGCAAATAAATGTTCTCTCCGATTTAATTACACGAGAAGAATCGCTGTCGATATTCGTACAAAATTCGCTCAATTTCGTTTGAATAGAGTAACCACATTTTTTTTCGATCGCCCCCTTCACCAATCATGGCGGCAATACAAAGTCCGTTGCATTCGGCGTTGAAAAAGTTACTACAAAAATCACAACCAGTGCATCATTAACTTTCCGATAACTTCATCAAAGATTAAACGAAGAGTCGCGAATTTAGCGATGAACTCCTTTTGAAATAAACAGCTGGGTAATCTTTGGAGGGGAGCGGAAATTTTACGTAATGAGAGCGACGTTATTGAAATATGAGTTGTAAGATTTTTTACGAAAGTTTTCCGGTTTCTCTAGTTTTAATACGTTCACTGTCCATGTATTCATACCCAAATCGTGGGAGGATTAAAAGATTTGCAGTCTAGCCAATACGTGTTTATTGTATCAGTTCTATTTTTCGTGTGTTTTAAATAAACGTTATCCAGCACTGACAGTAACTGTGAATCACATATGACGTACGGGACAATGAACGTGTTAATCCTTTTAAAAAATGAAGCTTGTATAGAACGAGTGCTTTGAAAGATTACAATGTTTCTCGAGTCACTTCGTCTTTCGTTGAATATTTGCATTACGAGATAACATTTTTGTTTGTAGTATTATTACGTGTAATTACTGTTCCAGAGCACTCGCTTGATCAGTAACCTTCTTAAATAGATTTTATTCGAGCACTAAACAGTGATGTCTACACTCTACAACAAACATGTTCGTCTGTTCTCTTCGTTAGTAATATCCGCACGCGTTACTTGTTATTGGTGCGTCGTCATTAGAAATCCCCATACAAATAATGGTAGTAATTATTGCTTGCCATTCAACGGCTTTCGTTATGTAATTTCTCATTACTCGTGTCGGGCCCTGTCGAAGGACTGACGATCCTACAGTCAAAGATCAATAAATTATACCGACACTCGTCCTTTTTCTCTAAACTCCATAGATCCTCGCGATCAAAGGAAACGATTAAATCCTCGGCACGTCGTAGTAAACTCTTAATAAACGTATTATGTATATAAATAAGTTATACAATCGATAGCTCAATTCGAATTATTAAATATATATATATCTATATATATTATGTATATGAATATTTAAGATCTGTATGATTAGAATATATCATATATATATATATATAATATCTCGACATATATCACATGCTATATTTACTATCGCGTTGCTCGGACGGGATTCGGAAATTGTATTCCTAATCCTTTACACATCATTTCTCTCTCTGGCAGTTCGCGTTTGCTTGATAAAAAGGGAATCAATCGTATTAAACTCGATCACTTGGTGGATTTCGATAGGAATCACGTCCCGTTTTACCAGAGACAGAAATATGCTGTCGCTTATTGCTGTTTTAGTAATGGTAGACCGTTCGTTACTGTCTTGGCCGCTAATTACTTAATCGCTAATACTTTCATCGAAATTTTTTGCCTTAGTATCTAGTATTGACTTCATGTTTATCGAACTCGGAACGTTCGGCGCCCGGGGACGCCGACGTCGAAATAATTCCCCTCTAATACTTTCAAGTCCCGCATCAGGATTCTTACGAAACTAACATTCTAGACTAGATCCTTAAAATCGATCGTCGGATCCCGGAGGATCGAACATTCTCCGCTATACCCGAATACTCTCGAAACATTCTACCATTTCTCGTTACTCTATTACAGTATTATAGTATGAAATTTTTGGATACTCTTGATGCTACAGTCAGTACGAAAATTGGCCGCTCAAGGTCACTGTCCCTGCTACATGTCTTCGACGTAAGAGTGTACAAAAAGACAAAACTGTTCTCGTTATACAAATAGTTTTGATTACTTGAAAGATTGTTCATTCTAGGTATTTTCTATTGTAGACAGGAATCTAGCCTCTCTATCTCTCTCTCTCTCTCTCTCCGTTAAAACAGGCAGACATAATGGGAGGAAGTGGTCTTGAGCATCCATTACGTTCCATCTAGCTACCGCCACCAGGTCTCATCCCTTACAACTAAACGAAGAAAAGGAAGGCCCGAATCCCTAGTTTGATTCTCCGCTGGTCACAGCCCCGTCGATCGGAGGTCCGCCGGCTGTGACGCTTTGAGGATCGCTCGTAGGAAGTCCCGGCATGTCCTGCACACCTTGGAACAGCTTGCCCGGGAAACCATGCAAGAGGTCGTAGGAGACAGGTGTGGGCGGCAGCGCGGTTGTGTGAGCGTGCGGCGATTGCAAGACAGCTATCACTCTCCTCAGCTCCTCCAGAGCATTACCTGCAGAGGATCCAATCTGTGAGACACCAGCCCTCCGGCAGAAAATCTTCAGATTCGACTTAATCAAACTTCTTCTGACAGAAAATATTCTGTCAAGTTTCTGACGACGATTGTTAGAAGAATTATTATTGCACATATGTTGAGGAGATGTAAGAGAAGTCCTTGCTCATCCTGTTTTTTTTTCAGAAAGGACCCTAAACAGCGCCATAACGGCTGTCCACTCCACTACCGGCAACCATAGATTATGAAACTGCGGTGGGGCGAACAGCTATTGTGTGACGATCGGTGGCTTTAAAGTTCCTTCTTTTGAACAACAATCCACAATGGTGCTACGACCGATGGGACTAAGGTATCCAAGAAACCAAGATAAAATGTTGATGCTGATTTTACCTTGCATGAGGATGTAGTTTTTCGCCAGGAGGAGGGTGGCAATTTTCGATAGCTTTCTCACGGACGGACTATGAGCGTACGGGATAACAGATCGCAGCTCATCAAGCGCATCATTCAGATCGTGCATCCTCTTGCGCTCCCTCGCATTAATATTCAAACGCATGCTTTTCCCCTGTCTGGTGGTCTTCGATTTCGGCGGGCAGTTTAATCTGGACGCGCCGGGTCTGCGAGAAGTAGTATTTGAAAAATGAGCCGGTAATATTATAGTATTGTAGCGAGTAATTGCGAAAGGCAATTGTTGAAATGGGGTCCTCGTTAGAGGATCGAGTACCTCTCGTGGTCAGGCCTGTTTTCATCAGACAGAGCGCTGGAAGAAGCATGTGGTTGCGGTTGCTGCTGAAAATAGAAGCCACCGAGGCCGACGGCACCCAGGGGAGTCCTCCTTCCAGGTGCACTTTGAGGGTGTTCCGACGAGTAGCCAGCTGGAGGGGCGGATACACTTGGATGAGACGCTCCTGGCACCGAGTACATAGACTCTAGTGCCGCTGTGGATTGTGGAGGTAGAGGATGCTGCAAAGGTTCACATTTAATTAGCAAATTTGCATTATAATGTGTTAAATTGATATCTATACTTTATGAAATAATAACACGGCAAGTATATAAGACAGTTAAGGTAACACACACTAAATTGCCATATTATTATCGCTGACGCACGCACACACTCATTCTCGCGGGGTCAACGTACTCAAGAGAGCCCGCGAACATCTGTCAGCTGTTATTATTGTGAGTTTACTTTTTTCGCGTTCTGCTCCAATTCTGACGCATTCGCGGATTCTCTTGTCACATTATGATTATTAACTATTTTCAGTCGAAGCTATAATGACTAGACTGCGGATCTCTATGTAAAATAAAAGTTGTCGATGTCAATTAGAAAGAGTTCCATAGAAATTCATTTGTTCTCTATTAAATGCAAAGACACTTGGGACTGCAGGAATTGTATTGAATAATGGTCTAGCAATTTTTAGTATTAATAAAAATATTGATACCCACAGTGCTACGGTGCTCCCAAGCCCATGTGGGATGAGAAGCCGACCTCTGCCAAGATCCTTGCTGCAAGTGCGCCTCGGGAAGACCCTCCCTCCTGTCGTCGTCCTCCGTCGAGCTGCTCTCGCCGTCATACGACCTCATGTCGTCAGGGATTCAGGTGTGTCGATTCCGACCTTAATTCCCTTCTCCGCGAGTAGTTCTACCAGCCAACCCCTTCGGACGCGCGACAGCTCCCGTTAGCATGAAAACGCCGCCTATTCGATGATCATCGTCGAAGCGTGAGTAACGCGTACCCACCGAACGGTATCATCGACAAGCATAACATAATCAATAGTAACCGCAACACTTACCGACGAATTTCTTTCCGCCGCCGGTCATGCACGGCGCAGGATCCCCCCGAACGCAGCCAGGATCAGCAATATTTTTTGCGCACCACCGCGTAACAGGTCATCCCTCCAATAGAATCATTACTACCCTTTGCAAGCTCCTGGGAACCGGATCAACAACATCCAGTTCAGATACTATACTTATTTCTTTAAACGATCGCCGTCTTACACTGATCCTCATAAATAAATCACTGTTTACGAGCGACGCTGATCACAGCCATGTTACATCCCAGCGATTTGACAAGGGTTTCATGTGCTACTGATTGGTTGATGCTGCTTGATGCTCTGCTATTCGATCCTCCTGGTACCTTGATTTATGTTGTTGCGGTTCTTTTTTGTTGCTGTTTATTTGTCTCACTTTTTGTTTATCACTTGCGCCGATGCATTTGTACCTAATGAAATTAACACCCACGGACAGGACACCGTCGCGCGAAACACGCACGCGTCTATTGTTTGCAGATGCCCTGCGCAGAGGGTGCACCGCCTCCAACCCCCAATGTAGTTCCAGTGTCCGCCGATAGGACGAGGCAGCGTCGATTAAGGGATGCTGGACTGGACCAACGGCTGGCGAACCCTGGCGATCGAAGGAACAAGTTCCACGAGATGGTACGATCGGTTCTTACCATCCGGATAGGTCGATGCCACCTGAATGGAGAAGGACTAGGCCTTCAGGGGGTGCAACAGAGCTCCTGCACCCTCGTGACTCCTGTTCACTCTTTTTTCTCCAGGACTTTCATTCTAAAAGCCCCGATGCATCTTTCTTTGTTGTAACCGGTTCACTGGCATGACGATAAAGTTAGTTAATTAATTCGCGGTGGATCATCTAAAAATTTAACTGCGGATCTTTATGGAAAATAAAAATGATCTTCATGAATTGTAAAACTTCAAAGCCAAATAGAAATATCGTTATTCTTCTAATGATTAGAGAATAAGTCGTATGAAGATTAGATTGTAGTGTAGATTAATTATCTATGTGACTATCCAAAATTAAATTATTAGATTACGTTAATGGAGCAGAGTTGTTGGTTCTCAATTTAAATTGGAACCTCTGAAAGAATCCGTAGTAATGGACCGTAGACTTTCAAAAACGATGAAATAATTACCGGTGAATAATGTGTTAAAATAGTTCGAGTACGTTCCCGAAATCTGAAAGCTCTGTTCCCTGTCTAACGTGCATCTTTCAGTGCAAAGTCACCCCCGGAGCCATCATCCGGCACAATCTCAGTCATCTCCCAATTACTCCATACCCGACAGCATATCGCCATTCAGAGGAGGCCCGCTTTTAACGAAATCCGGAACAACCAATTCACGGACACGGGGACACGGCAGAGCCATTATCCTCAATTTACCACTTCAAGGACCTCCGCGAATTCTTCGCAGGCATCATCCGCTAACAAGCGTTCCTCTTCAACAATGCAGCCCCTCCGAGCCCAGAAACCCGGAAACGCGTCTCGCGATTTCTTCGGAAGTTATCTCTCCCTCTCTCTCTCTCTCTCTCTCTTGTTGGCCAGAGAAATTCGGACGTTGTATCGGATGGGTGGAGAAAAAAATAGAGAGGGAATGAAGAAGAACGGCGGTGCGGGGAACGACGAACACGGGGACAAAAGGGGGTGCAGAAAATTGGACGGGCGAAATTGAAAATGCGAAGCGGCGGAAACGCGTGGCGCGTCGTCGAGTCATCGGTCGCGTGTAACATTGCGGATCAATTTTGCAAACGGCGAGCACAACACGCCCGGCAATGGAGTACGAAATAATGACGGATCGACGGCTGACACGTTCCTCGGTACGTTATACCTGACCGTGGGCATAATAATGCCGAAATCAAAACCGACTCAGCGCACACATCGAGCCATATTGTTCGCTGCATCTGTCGTGTGCACGACACAGGGGGTTGTCATTCGCAACGAACACGTTCAAACGAAGACTCTGTATCGTCCGCTCTGTTCCCGGAGCCGCCTTTTGGTGGGGTGGGGGAGAGGCGCGACGACAATGGGGGAGGTGGGCCGATTTTTTCGTTTTTGTTGTTTTTCTCGTTACTCTCCCCTCCCCACCACCCCCCCCCCCCCCCCCGCACCGCGTAACGAAAATATTTTTCCCCCGGCGTATTTTTTTTGTTGTTCGCCGGCGTTTTTCAAGATTAATTAATGCCCCGGGATACGAGCGCGCGCCCGACCCACCCGCGCTCGCGGCCCCAGATTTTCGACGGGTCTCTCTCCCCGTGTTACGCATGTTGAACTTTCGCGTCGAGTATAACATCGGAAATCGATGGACACGAGTATCTTCCGCGCTTCCTTTTGTCTCTTTTGTGCCCGAGGAAAAAAAAAATGGTGATATCTGTTCGCGGGAATATATCCGCGCGCGCGAATAATTTTTATCGGTGTGGTTAACGCGTCGAACGAACCGGCCGATCGATTATTTAGTTTGAACATTCGGACTGCCCCCAGGGCACATATAATTTCCGGCCGTGGATATTGACGACTATAATTTCGTTTGGTTTATTAATGCTCGGCGGAGCGCGTTAGATTATTTGCTAATTGCGAGCCGTGTTCGGCTACATTTAAAATGTATAGGAAAATGCGACTCGTTCGTTCGGTTTATTTCATTTGCGAAAGGTGTTCTGGTTGTTCGTGTGCTCGTCTCCCGCGGCATGCCTTTTTCGAAAATTAATAATTGATTTACGTGTCGGAGGTTGTTAGGTAATGCGGGAGAAAAATATGTGTGTGTCCTTGTTACCGCGAAGGAGAACAGTGGAGGAACGCATTAGGAATTGTCAACCGTCGAGACAATTCGACGACGTCACACTTGGCTCCCGACCATATGTAAAACAGATCCGTGAAGCCGCGGAAACTTTTTGCGTGAATGAAACCCGCATAATTCTACAAATGCAGTGTAACAGGGAATTTGTTGCCGTATTTCACCGAGTGTACCCTCATCTGTTTTGCTACCCTCTTCGACGATATTTGGAACTGCCAACTTTGAAGCTTTGAAACTAACCTGAATATACATTTTATTATTCGATCTTCAACTTCTCTTAAAATACACGAAAACAACGTCAATTTTAATCACTCTTTAACTCAGCCAAAACGAAAGACAGTTAGGTTATCGAACTACCCTACACTTAAATCGTGTAATATTTTAGAGGCACTTACTCCTTTTTTTCTGAACAAATTTTTATTTTCATGATATAAATTGATACGATAGTATCAAAAGAATATTTCAGAGCGGCATGTGTTATTGTCAGAACAAAATGAAAAATTGTGGAAGAGAGCTGTTCAATAAAATTATCTGCTCGGTTCCCGAAGTAGAATTCGTTTATCGAGTATCGAGGTGTTCCGATGTGATACGTCTGAATCATACGGCGCATCCGTCCCTCCTAATAGAAATAGCAGCTCCAGAAGAGGGGTTAGTTTTATTTCTGCCCCGAAGTGTTTACTATACGCAATCCGGCATAATGTTGCAGTCCCTCGTCTCCCGCTGCTCTCGAGGTGGCCAAATCTTTGGCACAGAAATAAGGGCTGTAATACACAGGAGGAAGAGAGAGAGAGAGGAAGAGGGAGTCTGGGATCGTTTGAGGCGGGTCTGCGCCCGCAATCGAATTACTTTAAGAATTTCATTGTTCCTTAGCCCGACACGATCGGCTCATAAATAACCCTTGTCCTCTTTACCTCTGCCTATTAAATAAACAATATCATGAAGAGCACGGTTCTACGGTGAAAAGAAACGATAAGTGGAATGACTGTACATTTGATCGATTTCACCCGATAAACTTAATGCGCCGGGCATTCTATTTGCGGCAAAATAAATACAGAATCTTTCTGGGTCGAGAACCCTCCTCCGTCGTCAACGACTCGTTCGATGCCGGAGTCTCTCTCTCGAATTTCGGCCAGTCAGAAAGTGGCAGCCGACATTTATCTTGCCACGACTTCCAATCGAATTGCATTTTCACGTGGTAAAACGCTCCCCCCTTTGTCGATCGCAACAAATTAATTCGTACAACTGCGTTGTGACCCCATCCAAACCCTCTATACATTTGTTCTATTGATCAGCGTGTGCAAACTAATTCTTTAGAAAAAACAATTCCACCCTCGATCACACGTGAAAATTCTTCATACTGCTGAACAGGTTCTCTGTACGTTTGTTCTATTTACTAGCGTGTCCATGCTAATTCTTTATTAAAAAGACTGTTTCGATTGTACAGTTGTAGAATTCGACTCTTGATCAGCGTAAATTGAACCCAGAATCTTGAGGGTAAGGAGCGAACGTGTTCAATGTAACATCGTTAGGAGTGCTATTTTTCTTTGTACGAGAAAAGCAGTACAAGTTTTATTATCTACGAAAATTGTCTAGCAGGGGGTTAACCATTAATGACAAAGCAGGAATACGATCAACATAAAGTTTGTCTTCTAAGAAATTTTAAACTGAAAGTTCTACCATCATTGTAGATGGTGCATACATTTATGCAACAGCAGAATGATTACCGAGGAACAATGAAGTTTCTCTAAGTAAACAATTAGTTTGATCTCTTTCGGATGAAATGGAAGACACAAACGGGTGGAACACGAGAGTCGCGGGTTGAATTTCCCGAAATCGTACGCCAATCACGTATACGGCCAACAACCGATTCTGAACGTAACATAACGATCCCGGCATTGCAGCCTGGATCGGGTTCCACAGAGAGAGAGAGAGAGAGAGAGAGAGAGAGAGAGAGAGAGAGAGAGAGAGAAAGAGAGAGAACGGCTCGTGGGAGCAACACAGAGAGCATGGAGCTCGTAGTATCCCGTGGCGAGAGCAGGATCGGCAGACGAGATTATTCGCCGAGGCTGAAAAGGAAAAACCGCGTGTCGTAGCCCCCGGAAGGAGCGATTCTACGTGCGCGCGACTGGAAAAAGGATCTTTCGCGTACGCCCACGTAGAACGTATACGCGAGAGGAGCCGCTCTCTCTCCACCCACATCGAAAATCCAGCGTGTGCACGAGAGGACTCACCACGAGAGAGAGAGAGAGAGAGAGAGAGAGAGAGAGAGAGAGAGAGAGAAACCGGGCGTTCGTTTAACACCTATAGATCGACCTGGTGAGGACAGAGGGCCAGAAGAGAGAGAATCAGAAGAGAGAGAGAGAATCAGAAGAGAGAGGACCAGAAGAGAGAGAATCAGAAGAGGGGGGACTAGAAGAGAGAGGACCGGGAGAGGCTGAGGAGGGCCGATTTCGACGTGGTAGTGACTCTGACGGTGGTGGTGGTGGTGATGGTGGCGGCGGTGGTGGTGGTGGTTCAAGGGACGAAAGAGAAAAATAGAGGGAGCGCGAGCAAGAGGCGCAGAAACGGTTCTCTCGTTCGGGGGTGGTTTTCGGTGTGCGAGGGGTTGGTCCGACCGGTGGAAAGTCCTGAGGGATGAGGGAGGAGGTTGCCAAGGCAACGCTCTGCCAGCCTCGGCTTACTTTAGCTCCGCTCGTGCACTCGGATCAATACAGCATCACCGTGAGTTCCCGGACCAAACACACCCCCTCGACACCCGGCCACCCCCACCGGCAACCCCTTTCCCCGGCTTGCATTGTCCCTCTCTTTCTCTCCAGTTGCTCCCTCACCTCTCTTCACCCCGACCATTCTTCTCTTTCTCTCTCGCCTCGTTTCTCGATTACCCTCCGGCTCTTTTCCTCTTTGTTTCGCCGTCTACGTTCTCCTCATCCCACCAACTCTGTCTCTCTCACACTATCCCCTGGCTATCCACCTCGCTTTCTAGTTCATGCTCTCGCTCTCTCTCCCTCTCCCTCTCTCTCTCTCTCTCTCTCTCTCTCTCTCTCTCTCTCTCTCCCTTATTTGCTGAATGTATACGCGCCTCTCCCTTCAGGGGTTGTGACTCGCCCTTTCTCGCTCCGTCCTCCTCCAACCAACCGACCTCTGTCCGGCGCGGGTTCCTGGTACAGTGATCGCAAAAATTATCGCGCCGTTTTCGGTGGGTCATCCCCGAAAACAATCGCGGACTCGACCAGACGCGGTTAATTAGGGTTTTAATGAGAGAGCAAAAAAAACTGTGAGAGAGAAAGAGAGAGAGCCAACTCCCTTCAAGCCCCAGGTGGCTTCGTAATAGCAAACTGCGTATTATACACGTTTCAAGTAGATGCCGGAGATTGTTAGCCTCTTCGCTGTCTTTCGACAGACTCTTTTTTAAGTTTTTAAACACCTTGACCTTACCTGTTTGTTACACTTTCCTCTCGAATGCCGTGTATATTTCGCTCGCCAGTTCGTCGT
Source organism: Lasioglossum morio (assembly GCA_916610235.2). Classification (NCBI taxonomy): domain Eukaryota; kingdom Metazoa; phylum Arthropoda; class Insecta; order Hymenoptera; family Halictidae; genus Lasioglossum; species Lasioglossum morio. Next base: position 1,229,913 of record OU744324.1, on the reverse strand, counting down.
AGACGGAAATCGATTTTTCCCGTTGCAGCCGAGTGCGTGAACGCTACCCGCAGCTTCCATTTACAGAATTTGTAGAATATTAGTACAGCGTGGCCAGTATTCTTCTCGCGCAGCTGGCACGGGGCGGGTCGATGCGGTTACACCAGGAACTCCAGCCGAATTTCGACAGATACCATCGACAACCAACGGTCATCCATCCCACTACGGTCGTCGACAGTTTTTCCAATCGTCTCCGGGAATATTTTCCCCGATGCGCACGGAACACCGACACATGTAAATCGCTGTTACAATAGGCACCCGGCCAAATTAACCAATTTACAGAGATCAATCCTACGCCACGCGTTCTCGAAACGGCTCGTACCTTGAACAATTTCATTTCTCGCGGAACTACGCTCGCCGTTTTCATTTTGCACAAACCTTTCTAGCTGCAACGCTGCTGTGTCACCGACTTGTTTTTTTTACGGAAAAAAATCGGAACTACGGAACGGTTTTTAATACAATTTTGTTGCGTGGACGTAGCTGTACCAACACGAACTAAAAAAAGAATAGTACAACGTAAATAATATGTTTTGTGAATTTTTTATGTAAAAGAAAAAAGATCCGAATAATCATGTACGTGTAGAATCGATGCTTGATTCGCAACATTAAACGAATTAACAAAGTTGTTTACCTTTTATTGTTGAATTTGGAGATTTGATATGTTCACCTAAGGGTTGAACTGGACGGAAAGAGTAAGAATCGATTTCTGAATTGTGTCGTCGCAAGAATCGGCCGTGCGGCGTGCATCGGGGGCGGCGCAATTAATATTTGCAAGTCTGCAGATCGATGGAGGATATCCGAGAACGGTAACCGTTTCGGAGGCGTACTTAGGTGTAGTGGTTTATTGAAATTCGCCTCGACGAGACCCGCCTCCGTCTCGAAAAAATCGTATTCGTTTCGGTGTCCTGGGGACGTCGAGCCGCACGAATCGCAGCTCGCTGTCCGTTTTCGTCTCGACGATTTGTAACGCGATTCTCCAACGACGCGAGGAGGGTCGATGACAGCGGCCACCGAATGAACAAATTCAATCGGACCTATCATTTCGATATTATACGGTGAACATCGCCGCGAGAAGGAGGGGATGTAAATCACTCGGGGAGCAGACGTTCCGCGGTCCAATTTTCTCCATTTTTCTCTGAGTCACCGCGTACCACCTTGTCGCGAGCCAACGAATTAAAAAGGAACAAGCGAGTCGAGAGGGTGGGGAGACATCCTCAAGATTTTTATTATCTTCCACTTTTCCTTTTCTTTTATATTCGTAGGACCGGTGTGGCTGACGGAATCGGGCTCGCGGAGTTTCGAACTTAATTAAAGTGACATCACGCGGAGTGAAAACAAGGAGCTGGAGGGGCGGTAATGAGACAGGCTCAGACAGCCGGAAGAGGGTCGATTTTCACTTTCTTCCTAGCATAATTTTCACCGATGATAGCCCCGTTTCAACCTGTTTCTCAAATCCGCCGAGCTGCCCAACTTATTGATCAACCCTTCAGGTGCCAGTCGATTTCCCTCTGCACGATTCACGTATGTAATTATCTTCATGTTCTGATACGGAAACAATAAGGGGTGAGATCTTTAGTGTGGACCTAGCTTGACGCGTGGATCGTTCCCGAATTTCATGATAGACGATTGAACGCGTCGAGTAATTAACACGTGGAAATGGCTGGGGAAAAAGGAAGGAGCAGGGTGACGGGCATCGGTTGCCAAGGAGAAAAGATCATCGCGAACGTCAAGCGGCTTAATTGATGATTCTTGCCGGAGACTGGCCCTCACCCACGCCGCGATGCGCAGCCCCCAGCTTTCCCACGGAAACTTAGACGAGATCATAACTCCGTGAAATCGGACCGCTAAGCTACGCCAACGCCCGAAAACTTAGAATACACGGAACTTAGATTAATTTGTATTTTGACGGGGACCAATTTGCCGACGGAATTACATTTACTCTGGCTACCGGGGACTTCATGCATGTATTATCGGGAAGTTGAACGTCAGGCATGCAGTGGCAAATTGGACATCAAATTTCGCCCCACACAATCGTAGCCGGCCGAATAGTTCGCTGAAGTATTCGAGAGCCGTGTAATTTAACGTCGAAAACGGTTAATTATAAAGCAACCATCGCACCGTTTCCGGAACGTTTAACGACGGTTTATTGCTACTACGCGCATTCCGAAGTTTCTGCAATGTGGTTGCGGTTGTAATAAAAATTTGGATGACCCTATGCGATTTAACGCTGAATCCACCGTGAATCAAACGGTCGAGTTTTTGATACGAAAATTGTTGAAATTACTAAATTTCATTAATCGAAACTCGCACAGTGGATATCGACTAAATTTTATTATTCACGAGCGAATTCGATTCTGTCATTTGTAGGACTCACGGAAACTTGAGATCGATTTTCAAAGAGTTCGTTCCCGTGTGGAAATCGTCGAAACGACTAAGTGATTCGATTAGAGTCCCCAGTGATCGAACGCACTCGATGAAGTCCTATGAAATAATTAATTCCACCCTGTTTTCCGGTTCCATTCACTTTAAACAACCCTCGTTAATTATGCGATCACAAAGAACAAGTTGCGGCCCGATAGGCCGGAGTGCGTAATCGTTAGCATAACACGCGACGATCAACCTTTGCTGCGAATTTTCATTCGGCTGGTCAAATACGTCAACCCCTAATGTTATAAAAGGTTCAGCGTCCCAGAAGGTAAACTCACGATGCGCGCTGGTCGATCTTTTCTCGAGAACAATCCAACAAATGCGAAGGAAAACAATTCTCCGAGTCGGAAATTCTTCCACAATTTCACCTGTAACTACTTCTTACTAGATTTTTCAACAAGTTACACTCGGCAATAACATTAATGGGGTGTTCTCGTTTCCAACGATCCAAACATCAATTTTATTTCGTTCGCTTCAAGTATAAGCGTTCTCAGCGAGGAGAAAAAATTCAGCCTGTGAACACTTGCACTTGAAAAGGAATGAAATAAAATGTATTATTGGATCGTCATTATTATTCGTATTGGAACGAAACGAGGACACCCCCTGAACCATTAGCACTTAAGTGGTAACTCTGAAGCGCAGTTAAAAATTTCTGTAATAAATATTTGAAATATTGTTTACATGTATGAGGTATTACATCAATTTCGTATCCACCAAATTTCGAAGACCATTGAGAACAGAACTATTCTAGGTCGGAAGATGTGTTTCGTTTTCGAGTTAAAACAGCTACGGGTGCAAAGGGTTGAACCTTGATCAGTATATTCAACATAATCTAGACGATTCTGTTGATAAAAGTGGCTTGTTTGCAAGACTTGAAGAGGGCCGTTCGAGTAAATACGGGAGGCCGCGATTGTTTCGAAGTTCAGGTACAAGAAGTTTGATAGTCGATCGGAACGAAAACCGGTGTAGTTCGGTTGATTATGATCAACGAGCGTGGGACACAGACCCGGAGGGATGGAAAAGGATAAACTTGCCAGCGGCGAGGCAACCGGCGGAACTTCTCCGCCAGTTTGCCATGGAAAACACAAGGAGACACCCTCTCCATCATTTCGCTCGTAAATTCAACGGTATAAGGGGTGAAAGAGGACTCGGCTCCCGGTGCCAAAAAAAAAAACTTCTCTCGCTCGGCTCGAAGATTAACGAAGAGGAGGAAGGTTAACTGACGCTTTCTCCGAGCTTTTCCTCCTTTGCGTCCTTTTCTTACGTCGCGCTGCGAGCCTCGAGGAGCGTGTCATCGGGAGAAATAATGGCGGCCAAGAGCGACCGGATCAAAAGCTAATCGGAATCCCTTGTATCGTTCCGAGCCTTCGCGAGAGGAGCACGCGAAGAGCATGTGGTCCGAAGAAAGCACGAACCAATTGCGAGAAAGAACCTCGGCCTCGTAATTGCGCCTCGACTTGCGGATATTTTCCGTTTCTCCTCGTTCTCACACGTTTTACAAAAATTATGGTGCACTCTCTAAAATAAACCACTTCTAACACAAAAATAATTTTCTTTTAAGACCTCACAGTTTTCAAAATAATTCTCAAATATCGTTTCCACCCCTTGAATCTCCTAAATACCTTAATCTTCGCAGGGTCTACAGAAAACAAATTGTTATGAGAATTTTAGTTTATGCAGTACCATGCGTAACCGTGGAGTATTATAACCCTTCATAATTAAAGCGCGTGCATCAAAATGCTGTCCCCTCCAATTCATTTTAATTCTACAAAGTCTAACCCTTGTCGATGGTTGGACATCAAAGGCTGAGTATCCTTCAATCTTTAGATGAACGAAATTGGTCCCTGCACACATGCTCGCGTGATTAAAAATATTCTGTATCAAAGAAAACTGCTACTCGAACGAACGAATATTAAATACATTTTGCATTCTAGATGATATTCACAAAGAAATACGTGGAAAACAGGAACCTCGTGGAATAAGATTGGCACCCAACTATCCAGGGTGGTTCAAGCCCCTCGGCTCTCAGAATCAAGCTCCGAATTCCTGCTTGGTGTCCCGTCGGTCGTCTCTGGTCCGTCGCGGCGTTTCTGCAGCCGGTTTTTACAAGCCGAGCGTCGTTTTTCCTCGGACCGCGTAAAAGCGGCGAGAAGTGTCGAAAATAAAACGGAGAGAGGTGCAGTAGCGAAGGGCTGGCCGGTGGTAGTCGTTCGAGGATGGAACGGTGACAAAAGCGACCGTCGGAAAGGGACAAGAAGACGCGGGAGAGCAAGTAAGAGAGAAGGGTCGAGAGCGAGTTAACCAAAGAGAGAGAGAGAGAGAGAGAGAGAGAGAGAGAGAAAGAGAGAGATTGAGAGGGAGAGAGAGAGAGAGAGAGAGAGAGACAAAGAGAGAAAGAGAGAGAAAGAGAGAGAGAGAGAGGGGGGGGGTGGAGGCACAAATGAAATTTAATAAAATTTCAAGCCCGCTGGTCGGACCGTACACAGAGAGCTGCCGGGTCCGTTGGCGGTCACCATGGAGACGCAGCTTCCCGCTCCCCGTGACGTCACTGCTCCATCGATCTGCAACCCCTCTATGGTTATCGCCACCACTGTGTAGTCGCTACCTACCACCACCACTACTACCATCGGCACTAGCAGCAGCAGCAGCAGCACCGGGGCACACACACCACCACCACCATCATCCCCGATACGATCACCAACACAGAGGAAAACGCCGGCGGATCTGGCTCTGTGCACCTCGACGTCCGTGTGCACCTCGTTACATCCACAAACCCCCCTTGGCTCTCGTGGCCGCACGTGGATGAGGGGTGGCTACGCACAGCCACACGGACACGCCTGGCAAGCGGATACTCACGCAGCCAGCCACTGTAGTACGCATGGGGAAAGTGAGTAACCTTGCCGGGTGGCTGGTGTACACCTTTCGTCTACCTTCGTTCCGGCGAGCAGGTGAGGGCGGAGTCGCGAAGATGAACACTGTACCCGAGACCACAGTGAGCGACAGAGATGAAAACAGCATCGGAGAGGGTGAGACAGAGAGGAAGATTGAGAGAGAGAGAGAGAGAGAGAGAGAAAGAGAAAGGCAGCAGCACCAGCAGCCCTTATTTCTGCGATTCGTCCGGTGCACCCTTCGCCGGATCGCATTATCGATCGATGGATGGGCGCGAAAGGGGCAAAGGGCTTCGACATCCCCCCTCTATGGACCCCTCGCCTTTTCACTTCCTCTTTTTCTCCGCTTTATATCATCGATGATTCCTCCTCTTTTTCTCCGTCTTCTTCTTCCTACCTTCCTCCCTGCTTCGTATACTGTTCTTCTTCTTTTTCCCTCGTCTTCGGCTTCCCGTTTCTTTTATCCGGCGAAAGCTCTGTCGCTTTTACCCGTGCGATGTTTAATTGCGATGAACGGCCCCAGCCTGATTGGTACCCGGCTCCTTTCTTGCGTAGACCGGTCGAATTACGGGACGGTGTAACTTTGTTTTTTCCAACGTCGAAAGAAATCCCCGACGAGTCATTATTCTTGCGGGGGCTGTATCGGGAAACGCTGTCGCGACTTTACTGCTTTCTTTTCGATTATTCTTCCGCTTTATTGGTCCGGCCGGATCGTGACGCAAGATGGAGTACGTTTCGCGCGATTGTAAAGCGTTTCTGCTTGATTTTATGGACTGCCGTCCGCGAATCCTCGCTTGTGCGTTAAGAAACAGCGTGACGACTTTAATTGAACCATTGGTTGTGCTGATACACGAGTCTACAACGTGAGATAAATTCTCTCGGTTTGCTGTTCGAAATTTTCATATATTAGCATTGACTTACATTATATGTAAAATGTTCTGTTTCAACCGGTTCGTGTTTCAAAAATGTATTTCTTCAACCTGCAACATTATAAACGAGTTTTTAAAACGAAACAACGAGCAATTTTTCTAAGAAATAATTGTACACTATTTGAAGAGGCACAGATGGTCGGTAAGGAATGTTCAAGTGGATTCTACGACAGCATAAACAATCCTGGTCATTCTCCACCCCACCCCGACAACACCGCGAACAACAATCAAGAGGGACAAAAGAGTTTTTCCTCTAAACCCGATAGATGTCCCGGCTCTCCTTTAGTAGCATTGTTCCTTTTATTCGCGTTTTCGGATTCAGGGCGTTTAATTAAATCTGAGTCTCGCAGTGAAAAGAGACTGGACCAACACGGTGGCTGTAGGTGGGGTGCTCGCCCTTAGACGTCGACTAGCGGTGCTCGCGTAAAAGAGGACCCGCGGAACACTCGGAGGATGTTTTCTAGGAGCGAATTAAATTACAGAACCCCGGGCTACTCGAGTAATAAAAACTGCCATTCAGTATTATGTGCTGAACGCAGAGTAATTCATAATTCCTTTGCCGAGAATAGATTTTCTTTCTAACAGATGAAAATTAAGAAATTAAACATTTAGAATTACTCTGTCCGTCGCGAATAAATCAGCGAATATTGTCACAACGAATGCAAACATTAAACAACAACTTGTAAGTGTTTATAAAAAGGTAAATGTTCGCGCAAGGGATAAAATTCAATTATAAAAAAAAGAAATCGCAAACGGTCGAAAGAGAAGAAGACGGGTGCAGTGAACCGAGTCGAAAGTTTTCTGGCACGAGTAATAAAAAGGAAAATTAGCTCTCGAAGAACGATCGACAAATCGAAAAACGGTTCCGATCAGTCTGTACGGTCTTCTCGGTCACAGTCGGTAGTCGCGAGCCGCGGTAGTGAAGAGAGCAGAGGGTGGCCGAGCACAGAGAGTCCGCGGAAGAAGAACGCTGAGGGAGACGAACTGAGAGAGAAACAGCTAGAGTAGAGAGTAAGAAAAAGAAGGAGAGTGCGGCAAGGGTGAGAGAGAAAGAGAGGGAAGAAGGTTCCGCGCAGTCGAGCTCGTTCCGAGGGTGAAAATCCGTCGGGACTGCTGGCGTCACACTGTCTAGCTCGATCGTGTGCGGGACACCGACCTCCTGATTGGTCACGGGGGGTGATAAAATTTGGGATCAGCTGTACGTCCTTTGGCTTTGGCCCCTCGCAGGATCGGACCAGGAACCGTCCCCGCGTATCGTTGCGGTCTGTGTGGTAAAGGAAAACACTCGAGAAAATGACGTTTCGTGGTGTTTCCTTTTCTCCCTGGACGCGCGTAAACGTCGCCAGAGACGGCGTCCCCAGCGTCCGCTCAGCAAACTCTTCCCTTTCGATTTTTCCCCGGGACAGGTGTACACAGAGCCCGGTCACTGGAACCCCTTTTTATCCCTGTTTCCCAGAGGCTGGCTCGGCCCGCCGTTCTCGGACACCAGTTAGCAAAAATGGTCCATCGAGCCGTTAGCTGCCAACGAAACAATCGCCTCTTTCGCTGTTGCCTCTCACAATTTTTCTTACCGCTTCTCGAACGTTACAATAATTATCTTGTTCAGATGTTTTATTAACCCTTTTCACTACGATTTATTTTATATTGAGCAAAACTTTTGCATTGTCATAAGTAGACAATGATTGCAAGGAATAGAAACCAAATTGAATGGTATTTCTTCCCTTAACGATTTTAGTACAGAAGAAATCGTATATTGGCATTTTCAGTTTGTAAAAGTTGCCAACAATTTTGAATTTCATCTACTCGGTTTGGCTGTGAACGCATAAACTTCCGCAGTCTAGTCATCAGTGTTTTGAAGGAAAAGCAAATTTATGTTTATCATGTGCCTGTATATTCTCCGAAGGCTATATATCGACAAGAGCTTCTTATTAAATATTTCTTGTTTTTAAACGATTCATTTGGAGGAACTTTGCCAAAACTCGTCTCGAAGAAGCAGTCTCACCATTGGCGTGGATGTCTGCAAACCATTTAATTTGTCAGGAGGTAAATTAGAAGATAGAAGTAACACCTGATAATTATGAATAATAAACAATGCCACCGAATTTTAAGGCTCGGTCACTACGTGGCCGTAGGTGTAACAGCGTTTTAATGATTCCATTCTGAACGGAAATAGTCCGGATAAAAATAGTGTTCGCCACAATGGCGACTGTCGAGCCAACGAACTCCGATAATTAGCGTCTACTTTCCATCTTCCTCGAACTGAAAGGAAAATTATAGATACGAACTCGTCACGATAGTTCAACGCCGCTGTACCAAAGAACACAATTTTGTCAAAGTTTCCGTGCCACAGTTTACGAGTTTCAGGATCCCGTAACGATCCGCGACAAATAAAATATAATATTATCAGTTGCCAATGTAATTACGCGGGGACCTCCCGAGACATTTATTCGAGCACGAGCGTCTCTTCATGAAAGAAGACAAATGAACGACTTTTTATTCGCCCCGCGATAATAACCCCGGCGCGGAGTACGGCGGCCGGGGGCAGGGGGTTGGTTGTACGATGTAAATAGTATCTTCTTGCAGAGTAGAAAAAAAAATTGCCAGGAAGGGGCGGTGGCAGAGATATTTATTGCGTGTTTCGCCATCGGGTCCCTTAGGAGAACGACATAAGAGGAGAGGCGAGGAAAAAATGGAATGGCGGAGAGGAAGGTACGCCGTGCTCGGTCCATATAAATTGCGCGCTTAACCGAGGATTCGATTAACGGGCCATAAGCGGCGCAAACGACGAATAAAGACCCGAAGAATGTTTAAAGCGATTAAAGGGAACCAACAATCTCGGCCGGAAACCGAACTGATTACAATTACCGCGACGATGTCCGATGCTGCAATTTTTTTGTAATATAGGGTAATCGTTCCAGTAGTCAGCCATTTAATCCAGTGCCTTATCATTTTTTACACGGCTTCAATCACTTGCACTTCTTTGTCCTGCACAGCATTTTTGTGCAGAATAAATATTGTCTGCATTTGTTGCGAGTCGCAAAAGCGACGCGCACAATAATTTCTGTTCATAATAATTATGATAACGAGATACATCAACAAATTTTACAAAGCTAAAATGACTGGAACTTCTTCGTCCAGAACAGCAGTTTTATGCAAAATAAACATTGTCTGCATTCGTTGCGAGTCGCAAAAGCTACGCGCACAATAATTTCTTTTCGTAATAATTATAATAATGGGATGCATCAATCAGTCTTTTTCGTAATAATTATGATAACGTGATACATCAACAAATTTTGCAAAGCTAAAATGACTGGAACTTCTTCGCCCAGAACAGCAGTTTTATGCAAAATAAACATTGTCTGCATTCGTTGCGAGTCGCAAAAGCTACGGGCACAATAATTTCTTTTCGTACTAATTATAATAATGAGATGCATCAACAAATTCGCGAACAAGTGCATCAAGTGCATCAAGTGCATCGACCTTCCGCGGGAGAGGTCACCGTTGCAAGAACACAGAATCGAGATTACGGATCGCAGTGCACTATCAGCGGTAAAGCGGAAGCGTCGGTTCACCGGGACGAATTTGTTATCAGCCCGGCGTAGGACAATCGCCGTCCTCATCGAAGCGTGTAGGTGTCCGCGCTTCTCTCAGCTGCGTTCGATCGTAAAAATCGGCTGGGTAGAGGAGGAGAGGCTGACGGCTAGTCGTGGTATAGTAGAGAGAGAGAGATAGAGAGAGAGAGAGAGAGATAGAGAGAGAGAGAGAGAGAGAGAGAGAGAGGCGAGAGAGTACTATTCACGGGAGCATGATCGGGCAGTAGCGTTAGCGCGCATCGCACGGCTCAGCACGGGGCGGCAAAAACAAAAACACGTGCCGGTCTTCTGTGTGCGTACGCAATCTCTTAACCGGATCTTTTGGGCGGGTGAATGAAGCTGAAGGCTGTTGATAGTAGGTACACACCGTGGGTCGATAGAATTCGGGCCACGGCCTCCTTGCTAGAGCAGCAGGGCTAGTTTCCTCTGGGCGAGGGAGTTCAGGGGAATCCCTCTCTCCCACGCATCGTACCCCGTGGAACCGAGTAAGAAGCTGGAGAGAGACAGGGAGAGAGTTCGCGCGCGCGCGCGCGAAACGGTTTAAGGAGTGAGCAAGATGTTGACAGGAGCTAGAAGAGGACGGAGAATCTATTCCCGGTTCCACCGCGGAGTGAAAAGACACGGGAAACCGACGAGGAAGCTGGTACTCGTCGGAAGGAAGGGGAACGAGGCAGAAAAAGGAAAAGAAAGGAAAATGGTCTCGGGAGTTGTGGATCGAGGAAAGGGGTGGTGTTGGACGATCCTCGGCGAATGAAGGAAACAGAGAAGGACGATGAGCCTACGGAAGAGTACTACGGAGAGGCGAATGGAAAAGAGATCAGGGAGAAAAAGAAACAACGTAGAGAGAGAGGGAGAGAGGAGAAAAGGGGTATACGCGGTAACGGTGGTAGTAGAGGGTGGAAAACAGGGTAGAGGAGGTAACTGCAGGAAGAAGAAGGAGAATTGCATCGGTATTTCGAGAGACGGACACGCGAACGAGAAGGAGCCAGGGGAAAGAAGACGGATGAAGGATCCCGACCGGGATCTCTTCTGCCTTTGGTGAGAGAAGGATGTCCCGGAGTTACGAGGGTAGAAGAGGAAGAGAGAGAGAGAGAGAGAGAGAGAGAGGGGTGGTTGCTGAGGGGGTGGGCAGCACGAGCCAGTAAATAGGGGGATTGGTAGGGAAAGAGAGGCACGAGCTGCCGAACAGAAGAAAGAGACCGGGATGCTGGGGTCGCTAGGCAACCCCCATGAGCCGTTCGAGGTGCACCCTCGGTACACCCTTATTGCCTTTCCAATTTTGGTGGTTCCCATGCACCTATTTCCCCCCCGCGAGCGTGGACAACCGATACCGACTGTCAAGGCTGCATTCGGGCCCCTCCGTCCTTTTTCACAGTGGGGGAATCGATAAAGTTCTCTTCTCCTCGGAAAATCCTCGGCGGCGCGGCGCGACCGGTCTCCCAACGATCCACCATGAGAACGCGAGAGAATCTCTCTCGGGCTCTCTCGCGGGCATGGTTAATGGCCCCGAAGAATCGAGTGACGCGAGCCCTCTCGGATCCGCCGATATTTATCGTCCGCCTGTGCTTTTCCTCGCTCAACTATTGATTCCGCCGGTGATAATTCATGGTAATTTGCCCGGGGATCTTTAATCTTCCCGAGTGAGCGCGCGGGGCGGACTTGCGCCGCGCCGCGCGCTACCGGCGAAACTTTCGAATTGTTGGCCAACCGCCTTTGTTAAAACCTTGTATCGCGCCACATATATTCTCTGCAATTAAAAGTTTTGGTAATCATTATCGAGCTCGCTAATGGATATGCTCGTCTACCGCGGGTCTGCTCGTTTAACGAGGGGATCGCGCTCGAGTTCGAGAGGATGACTACGAAGTTTGCGCTTCGGAAATGTACTTTGAGGGCGCGATGATTTCCGAGTTTAACCGTGGTAAATCTTCCGTGTCGTGAACGAGGGTGGTCAAGAAATCTTGACGTCTTGCAATTAAACTATTACCAGTATCAAATGAAAACGGGCTCGCTTGATCATCTGCCGATTCGTCGACTGCACCGGTTTCGCGTAACTGGTGCAAAAAATTCGCCGTAGAGCCGCCGTTTCCCTAGAGCAATCCGTCCAATCCGAGCCGGGCAAGATGGCTCTGAATTATCGATAGATTCCATTGGAATATGTGTACGGGTCCCATTGGAGCTTGTGTTCTTGTCGCGATCGAGCTGGTCGTACGCGGCCGATCGGGGAAACAAATTTTTGCGGAGGTTTTTAGCAAACGGAGATTGGTCACCGACCTGGGCTCGCTCCGTGACCGCTGGCTACGCTCCAGCCAGCCTCCGCCTATCATCAAAGGGATTATTTTTTATGTTTGAATTAAATTGCCCGAAGCGACGAGCGTTATCGACGTTGGCAGAGGTGATGATTGCCATTCTAAAAAGGGAATTGGCCGACGTTTCGGGCCAATTTCGAAGTTCGATGGGCTTCTGTCGGACCGCTGTTTTGTTTGATACTCTATCCCCTCCTCTCCCCCACTACACCGCTCCTTTTATCTTCTATTTCATTTTTTATGTGCACGTATTATATATATATATATGTATATTATTATATATATATATATATATATATTATTACACACACAGTATATATATATATTACACACACACACAGACAGACACGTCAATTTGCCGGGAGAGTTCCTGATGTTCTCGCGTCTCGAATAGAGACGCAACGCTCTGGAATTACCGCTCGATGAAACGGCTATTACCGGCTAATATTGGATGTCGCTATTCATTATTAAAAGGGCCCGTACATCAGGTATGCACGGTTGAATAAAATTACGCTCGCGCCGATGAGATATGGATTGAATCCGCTTTAGCGGTTTCCGTGATTTTCAATCGGCGCCGACACGTTTTTTCTCTCCGCTCTGACAGTTTTGTCGAGTCCGCCATTTTGACAATGCTCGTTCGTGGTTCGAGTAAATGCTTAACAGAAATACTATTTGATACTATTTGATTGGAATTTATAATGTGTAAATTATGAATAGCAATTTTGACAATGCTCGGTCGTGGTTCGAGTAAATGCTTAACAAAAATACTATTTGATACTATTTGATTGCAATTTATAATGAGTAAATTATGAATAGCAATTTTGACTATGCTCGTTCGTCGTTCGAGTAAATGCTTAACAAAAATACTATTTGATTGCAATTTATAATGAGTAAATTATGAATAGCAATTTTGACAATGCTTCGTTCGTGGTTCGAGTAAATGCTTAACAAAAATACTATTTGATACTATTTGAATGCAATTTATAATGTGTAAATTATGAATAGCAATTTTGACAATGCTCGTTCGTGTTTCGAGTAAATGCATAACAAAAATACTATTTGATACTATTTGATTGCAATTTATAATGTGTAAATTATGAATAGCAATTTTGACAATGCTCATTCGTGGTCCGAGTTGGATGCCTCTTCTTTCTGTTAGAAGAAATAAAGAATGACTCTTGTATTTCAATCATGCTGAAACTATTTAATTGCAATTTATAACGTGTAAAGCGTGGATAGCAAAGGTTCTGATCACAAGGAAAATTTAAAGAATTGACTGTGTTGTGGCACGGTGTGTTGAGATTTTAACGGATGAATTCAGGATGGTAACAAGAGTATAGCCGACTTAATCGTTGACCTTTCACATGAATTCAGAGAGGTTGACGTTTGTTGACCCATCCCCAACGCGTTCGTCAACCTGGGGACACAAGAATCCCGTCGGCTCTCCGCAGGAGTCTCAGGGATTCCGCACTTTTAACAGCAGGCGGCTATTAGACACCAGCTCCAGCTACGCTGCTCGTCCAACGGCGACCTTTGCTGGCAATTTTATAGTCCCCTGGGTTCTCCTTTTCCACGATTCGATTTTCTCCGATCGACGCCACCAATCGAGCGAGATTGAGACAATCTCGACGATCGTGACCCGGCGCAGGGTTTAAGCGAGTTGTTTATTAGATCGCGGCTCGACCTTCATCCGTAGACTGTGAACCTTTATGATAAAAATGTTCGATCAAAGTTTACTTCATCTCTGAACCACTTGACGTACAAATTAAATTCGACGGGATCAGAAATACCATTTATTTCTTTAATCTATCTATCTCTTTTTTTCTGGGAAGCGCAATAGACTTGCCCTTTTAAATGAGCACGTTATTTGAAAGCACATGTGTCAGACTATTGTTGTCGCGGAATTTTTAAAAATGGCTGAGTGACAAAACTTCTTCCGGAAGCTGTGAGTTTTCTCAGATTAAACAAGTTACTCTGCCATGTTCAAAGATTCTGCTTAAAAATGCTGTACAAAAAGAATGGAGAGAATCGAGAGTAATCTATATAAATAAAAATTAAATGCTATTCGTTGGTAAGCGCATCACTTCAGAACGGTGAACTGATTTAACTAATTTTTTTTTTAAATTTGTAATAGTCCGAACAAGGTTTTTAGGGAAAGAAGAAATAGGAAAGTTGTCCAGAAAAATGGAAAATTCGGGAGAAAATGAAACTCACATATTCGAACGACGGATATGCGTAAATTCTTTTTTTTATCTTGTTCGTTATGGTCTTGGAAAAGTTTTCAGGAAAAAATTCGAGACAATTACCAAGGAAAGTCGGAAAATTCGGACAACCTGCAAAAATTATAATAACTGACGTACGAGTTTAATCGAAGAATTTCGAAGATTTTGCAATACAAGAACAATCTACCAAAGTGGACAGGCGAGAAGGAGAGGGAAAGGGAAGACCTCTATAATGTAAATATTAACAAAAAATAAAAAAATAAATCATTTGGTTAACACGAAGTTCTAACTTAATTCAATTGTGATTTAAATTTTGGAACAAAACCGCATGGTTCCTTAAATCGAATATCCATGGCCACAATCGTTAACAGATACAATGATCACTCAGAAATACGTTTTTTTATTTCATTTTTACTTTGTTTACACATTTCCAATAGCTTTTCACAAATTTACAAAACGATCACAAACAAATTTATTGAAATTTGGACAGGACAACGACTGTCGGGTCGGCTAGTTTTTCTATAAATTGAAAACAGTTTTGTGCAGTGAGCTTATTTATCTAAATGATTTTCAGTATAAAATTATTCAGACAATTGTTTCGCGTCGATACGATGCTCCGCATGTTCGGTTCGCATTTTAATTGATGTCTATCCGTTCAGTTAATTATAACATGTAATGGGACCGGCCCTGTGTTATTCGGAACGGGAATAATTCGCGTGAAATTAGAAATAACAGCGCATTAATATAATGATTTTCTTCGTTACCGGTAATGCACAAAGAGTTATTCAATGGATGGAAGAATGGATATGAAAATGAATGGGGAAATTGTCGGACAACAAAGCAAGCGAACGCTCAATTGTATCCATTCACCTGTGTGTCTGGCCAACAAGTGTCTAATACTACTCGTCGCAATTGTTGGCCTCTGGTAATTGCGAACGTACTATAAATTGCAAATTATGAATAAATTCCAGACAACTCAATAAAGATCGACGAAAATTATTAACTCCGACAAACGAGCAATGCGTCAAAATTTACTGGTTTCAATCTCCATTCATCTCTTTATTAAACAAGGACAATCCGTCAATTTCCTAAATGAAGAATGCAATTTTGTTTCGTAAAATACAGAGAAATATTAGAGATGCTCTGGTACAGATGCAATTACAAAATGGTCGAGAATCCGGTGCTTGTATCGCGTAGACAAAATAAAGTGGCGTGGATTTACGCAACATTGCGAAACCGGGAGGGTGGTTGTTACACTTTTAACGAAACCGTGTGGGGATTAATATTCACTTTCGATGCTGTTGCAGTCTTTGACCCTGCGAATGTACCGATTCAACCATTTCATTAAAAGTAATTAATGATGCTGACGTTCGACCTTTCTGCGACTTTATTACGTTAATATAAAATAATTCGCTGAAATATCGTCGAGCGCATAAACCGCGCATTATTATAAACGGTTTAAGTTAACGCCGACGAAATTTTCGCCGTTGTGCAACGGATCGAGGAATCACATTATCGCAACGCGATATCTTAGGTCTCTTTACGCACGTGTCGAAGTGGACACGTGCCTCAGGTTTACTCATTGGCCATGTCAACTGCGTGTTAGCTGTCCACTGTAGTGCTCGACCAATATGCCCAGGTATTCGTGAACCCGGGCGTCGATATACATAGATGGCATAATTGTGTGTTTCTAAGCGTGCGTGTGTGCGGAATGCAGTTTTCTACGCGTCGATGATTAACAAACCATTAGGGGCTCCGGCCGCGGTGTTTACCAAAAATATATTTACATGCCCGTTATACGCTGTAATTGCTAACAAAGCCCGAAATTCGATGCATCCCTGAAATCAACTGAAAATATACAATCACTCAAAAACCATTAAAGTTCGTTATATCATTTATAAAACAATCATTTTAAAATAATCAAACATACGTATATCACACAATCATAATCACACGTGTGCAAACTCTCAGTCACAATGAAAGAAATAAAAGGATGCAGATGTAAAACTGAACGAAACGCCAAACGTGTGTGAACTCTTTTCTAGCATTGAAAAAATAAAAAGATGTGAAGTAACACACGCGCAAGAAAATAAGTCTCTATCGCAATTAAGAAATAAAAGGATGCAGATGTAAAACTGAAGGAAACGCCAAACGTGCGTAAACTCTCTTCTCTAATCCTGAAAAAATAAAAAGATGTTAAGAAGCACACGCGCAAGAGAATAACTCTCTATCGCAATTAAAAAATAAACGATGGAATTGTGAAGAAATCGCTAAAAAATAAAAGGACGTGAAGAAGCAAGAGACCAACAAAAAGCAGCATTCTTTATGTTTAAGTAAAAAGCGCATTTCTCCGGCAGTGGATTAATTTATCTGAACCGTAACGGCGAGCGGGTAGAATCGCACGCCGGAGAATTCGCGAAAACAGCAGAGCCCCGGTTCCTTGTCCCCATTCATCGGGGTCTCTGCTCGTCGCACGTCGTCGGTAATCAGCAAAACTCGCGACAGACACGGGTGGCGCAGAATTAATTTCATTACACCGTGTTCGAACGGCTTGGTCCCGCAGGCAATCGCGTCGTTCCGCTAATTGCCGATCAATTCTCCAATTTCCGCGGCGTTTTCGCGCGCGGGCTGCGCAGAGAAAGAAGCCTGGGGAGAGAGGCAAACGCGACAGACGGTATCACGGTGAAACAAAAGTTCGCGTGCTTACGCGGGGGTTGGAAACGATCGGAGAACGAACGAACGAAGAAGAAGAAGAAGAAGAAGAAGAAGAAGGCAGCAGCAGCAGCTGGGGATGGGCTAGAGGGTGGAAACGAGTCGCGTACCCCCGACAACTTCATCTCCAACAGGAAAAGAACTTTTCGAACTCGAAAGATGGCGGGTGAAGGGGTTGGGGAGGTTGGAGAGATGATTATTAGAGGAGGAGTAATCGACGATACCGTCCGAAGGTGGAAGCGGAGCCGACCGACGCGGATGAAACTTAGATTTTCCGTCGACGTGCGCGAGCTTAATTGATATTAGGAAGCCGGGAAAGAGGAAGTAGGGCGGAACGGCCCCGTTAAAAATGTAGTGGATGGTAAACTTCTGCCGGCCAACCACCTCTCTCTCTCTCTCTCTCTCTCTCTCTCTCTCTTTCTCTCGCTCTATCCCGCTTTGTTTCCGATGAATGCCGTCCATGGTTCCCTAATTGCTTCCGAATTTCGTGCTCCCATTCTATTTGGCGAATTTTCTGGGGCCACGCCGCACCCCGCGAAGCGACGCGATCGAATTTTAAACTCGATTCTTTTGCGGATTGACAATCGAGTCACCCAGACTACTCGACGGTCTACTTTGCGTGTAATTAAACGCATTGTTTCACGGCCGTCCCCCGAAATTAGGATTCGACGGATACTCCGGGAGAAATCTGGCTGGATTCACTGTAAGGGAAGCGTTTAACTGTTACGTCGGTGTCGAAAATTTTCTGTGATTTAACATTGTATTCTGTAGTTTCCATGCAACATTTTCTGACTCGAATATAATGCAATTTTTAACTGTCCAAGAATGTAGAAATCTACAGTCAATCTTACGAGTTGGAACTTGGGAAAATATGAAACCTTTGAGTCTTAGGAAGAGTGTAATCATTCAGAGAATCAATGGTAAATTTTCTGAACTCCCACAAGTCTCCAACTCGGAAAATTAAATAATTAAGTAACCGCTAAGCAATTTTAATTTCACCAACTGATACGTCTAATCCAAGCGTTAACCAGCATCGAGCACGTCCTTTTGTCGCAAAAAGAAAGCTAATTTCTAACCAATGATTACACTCCATTCAAGCGTAACAGGTAAAGAAACGGATTTTAATTTTCCCTCGTTTCCGTTCGTTCCACGCTCGAGTTTCACGGAGAACAAAAAAAAGAAGAAGAGAGAGAGAGAGAGGAGAGAGACTCGCCGAGGCCGCTAATAATGCGCCCGCGCGAGGACGCTGAGAGCAAGAAACGGAAATGGCACGACGTAAACGAGTCGTTTCGCTTTTCCATGGGCAAAAGCGACGCAGAAGGAGATCAAAGTTAATTCTTTCTTCCTTTTTTTTTTCTACGCCCGCAGCCCAATGGAGAAATAATCCGGTAAAAGGCCTCCTCTCCTCTGATACTTTTCCGGAAAGGACTCCGAGACGCGCGCGGAGCCTAGCCGCGTTAAGCAGAAACTTTGGACAAAGGCCTTTTCTTCGGGAGCGACTTTCCTTCGGGATTGACAAAAAGGAAAGTACCCTTCCGTGCGTTGCTATCAAATTTGTTCGAACGGGAAATTTCACTACTGTCGCTCTTGTGTATTGTATTTCAATAATGACCAAAACAGATAGACCGTCGCTAGAATGCAACAAGTACACAAATAAAAATATTTAGTAAAAAGAGTATCACCAGCAATCAATTCAATTCAATGAAAAAGAATTCAGAGAAAGATTTGTAACAATCGTGACGACAAACGCGAGCGGTTACCGAAAAATCAGTGGGTTGCACCTTGCACAGAGACCGTGAAATTTTGGAGTGAGTCGTGGGGTGTGCGAGAAAAATGAAAACAGCGATCGTTCGTTCGCCGGGGAAAGCCATTCGCGTCAACCTGTATGTTTACAGCGTCGCACAACAGGACTCAGATCTATCCCCAAGGAGAGTATCCTCGCGAGGCATAGGGTAGGCAGGCAGGCAGGCAGGCAGGCAGGCAAACATGCATGCGAAAAGGACAAGCAATATAGCGCGGTGGTGAAGAAGCAGAAGTAGAAGAAGAAGAGGAGACCTTGCACCCGAAATTCACCCCTTACGCGGCCAGAATCCGAAGTCCGCGAAGGGGGCCGAGGAAAACACCGGCCGTAGGATCTCGTTTTCTGGGTGACTCGTGGCTGAAAGAAGAATGACGGGCGGAATCGCGAGACAAAGCGAGAGGGACGCGCGGAAACGCAGGAACAGAAACACATTACGGAGCCGGCGGATGCCTGCCCGGGTGGTTTCGGGGTCGGAGGATGGTCTGGATAGAGAGGATGAGGTCGGGTAGGAGGAGGGTGGTTAAGGGTGTCAAAGAGAGACAAAGAATCCGGGGGGAGGGCAGGGGTAAAGGAAAAGAAAAGCGGAGCACGGGACGAGAGCCGTACGAGGAAAAAGATAGTCGGGGTCTCTCCCCCCGAAGCTTGCCTCTCTCCCGGTTAGAAAGAGGTTTCACGCCCTTGAACGAAGACGGGCAACAGGACCGTGTGCGACTTGCATCCCTTTCGAGCGAGGAGAGAGGAACGGACGCATCTACTCGCCGGGTAGGCTAGCTTCGAGAGCGCGAGGCTGCAGGAGAGAGACAGAGGGAGAGAGGGAGAGAGGGAGGGAGAGAGAAAGACGGTTGGATAAAGAAGAAAGGTTCCTGTAGGTAGGTGTACGAGGCTCGATTTTCTGGGTGACGCTTGCGCGATGTCAGCTGAACGGCGCTCGCGCTATCCAGCCAACCACCACCACCAGCATCGTGGACTACGACGACGACGACGACGACGACGTCGACCACCACCTCCGGCGAGGGTGGTGGGCAACGAAACCACCGGCAGAGAAACGGCACCACCATCAGTGCGATCACGAGCATCGCTAACCCTGCGTCTCTCCCTCGCTCGCTCGCTCTCTTCTCTCCGTCTTTTTCTCTCACACTCTGTTCCTCTACACCCGATCTCTCGCTCTCGCATACGTCCCGTCTCTGTTCCTCATTTTTCCCGTCTCTTTCCATCTCGCGAGCCGACTGGTCGCGGAAAATGCGCGGCAGGGGTGGAAAAGAGCCGACTACGAGGGTGTACAGAACAACCCTGCCGGTTTTCGGCAAGAGACACGGCAGCCTGTTCGCGGCGAGCCCCAGAATGCCTCTGGAGGGGGTTGACTGGATGGGGTGGAGGAGGGGGGAGGCTCCAGAGCCGGCATCCTCGTTCCTAGGGTGGAAACCGCCGGCACACACCAGCCCCAGAACCCCGTTGGTGGGGGATCCGGAGAGGGCTAAAACGAGAGGCGGCTTGGTGGGAGGGCGAACAGTCGATCCCTGGGGCACTACCAGGGGGATTGGGGGTTGATATCGAGGGGCAGGGCTAGGTGGGCGAAAACGGAGAGGGCGCAGTGGTCCCGCGACCATCAAACCAACAACACCGTCCCGACACAAAACGGCGCATCCTGCTGCGCCCCCTTCTTCTTCTTCTCTGCCGCCCGCTCGCTCGCTTCTGCTTCTTCTTCTTCGTCGACACGTCCTGGCGACGCCGTAGTCGGCCGCGACGCCGCCGTCCAACCACGGCCACGCACGTCTCCTTCACGTCTTTCTCCTGCCGGGACCGAAAACTCCGGTACATACACGTTACCCGCCGATGTGATTCCTCAGGTTTGCTACGGGTATCCGTCAGATCTCGTCAAGTCCCGGGAGAACGGGAGAAACGGGTACCCCGAACCGGTGACCGCGGGTGAGAACGGAGAGAAAGCGAGAGAGAGAGAGAGAGAGAGAGAGAGAGAGAGAGAGAGAGAGATAGAGAGAGAGAGAGAGACAGACAGAAAGATCGTGAGAAATACACATACCGCCGACGGTGGATCCTCCGTTTCCAACGGGTTCATTCACTCAGGTAATATACATACTTCAAGATATTTCTAGCCGACGGTTTCAAGGTCAGACTTTTTGCACTGTCTAGCCCGCGAGCGAGATGATTTCGAGTGACGGGAGTTCGGGATCAGTCGACAGATCGGTCAGATCTCGAAGTTCTTTTTTCTTTTTGGTTCTCGGGGTGCACGCTAGTTCAAGGTTAACCGGGGAGTGACGTTTATGCTGTTTCAGGGTCAAGGATGACGCGCCGCAATATTTCGAGATCGTTGGAAACGTAGATTGCACCCCCGTGAATCTGTCGATCGATCCGGTTTTTCGAGTTCAAGTTGAGACGTTGATCCCTGGTTCGTGACAGTTTATTGTTTTAGATTGTTCTTGTTCCGACTGGAAATTTCGAGTTTGTTGTTCGGACGATCGCGTTTACGGTTTCAGTGTTAAAATTGATCGACTCGATCGTTGTGAGAATGACTCGGAAGTTTGTGGACTCTGTCGGGCCCTCGAACGATCGTCCCTCGATCATCGTCTTGCGCCGAGTTACATCATCCGGAGCGACCAATACAATAGCATATGGTCAACTGTAAATTTCGTCGGGAGAAAAAGGTCCATGTTATATACGGCGACCATATGCTACCATATGTCTCTAATGCTTTCTAACAGCGTGAAATTGCTCGAAAAAAAACGTCCCTCTCCAAAGAATCGATCGCTCTGTTAGATATCGCTATTATACTATCCTTCGCATTCAATTGTCACAGTCCGATGCTACCTTGACTTCGAGCCTCATTAACCGTTCATTGTATCGCAGAAATTTATGTAAAAATTATACATCAAATCTCTACACAGTAAATTTTTATATAAATTAATACAAGCCGGTGTACACTATACACGAATAATCAAAAATAAATTTCTCTAGCAAATTTTTGCAAGTTTTTAAACGGAACTCGAGAGTCGATTAACTTAGCCACATATAGTGTTAACGTAAAGATTGAAATTGTTGCTAATAAATCGAGACAGTTAGAGTTCACACGGACGGAGAGCAGTCAATGAAGTTCTTAAGAGTCCCATTAACATTCCTCGATCGCGAAACGGTCCGATTTCCATGACACCCGGTAGACAAGGTGTTCCCCTATTCCGCGTAAGTACATTATGGTGTGTACTGTTGTTTTATCAGTAGTGGAGGATCGCCATGGCTACGAAGTATGAATAAGCCGTTGCCGGTACGTCGCCGCTAGCTGCCTAATTACCATTTTCGTAATTTTCTGTCACGAAACTGACTTCCAGCCGCCATCCGAAGGCCTTCGATCGCGCCGGAAGTCCGCGAATCGGTATCCGGAAAAGACTGACTCCTTTTGGTCCTGACCGCTACCGGTCGGTGATCATCTTCGATCTATCGATCTATATCGTGGGTCCATTTAATTTGCTTCAAGCCGAAGCATAAAATTGGTATTTCGTCTGGCTTCATCTTCAATACACCGTTGTAATTGCATTCAAGATATTTCTAAAAAGCGAATGTTTCAAATCGAATTGTTTTCGTCAAGTTATTTCAATGTGATCCGCATAGACGCGATCGATCATTCCTGATAGACACCCCGCCTCGGCAAGTTCGTATCGATACACACCGCTAACAATCTCGCGGTCATCCGACTAATTGTCCGAGTGGCAGTTTCGAGGTTTGAACGACGCTGTCGGGGCAACTTATCGAACTGTCAATATGTGATCAGCTGACGAACCCTGCCCGGGGTTCCACAGCGGTCTTCTATTTATAACCGGTGACCGGTCGAGTGTGGTCGGTCGGTTCGATCCTGCTAGAAAAACTCGATTACTAATTTTACAAGCTGCTCGACACTATCCTCCAACACTGCAATCTCATCAATGTTCGTCGATCGTCCTTCAGCATCGTATTGTGCCAGTGGAATCCCAGAAACTCATCGAGCATTCTGAAAACTGTGTCGCCGCAGTAATTTCGCGGTCTGACCGGTCCGGCTGGAGTTTAGGAGAGTTGGAGTTCGAGGGTACAATGAATAGTAGCTGTTGCTGACCTACCACCACACAGCTGCTTAGGGCTGAGACACCTCTCTTCGCCTCCTGTCGCGATCGCTTCCTCATCATCCTCCCTAACTTCTCCGTGTCCTCCCTCCACCACGGGACGGCCCTGCTACGCTCATGAAAACTGTTCATTTGTTCCAGATACCAGGTAGAACCATGCGGTTCGTCGGCCCGGTACCAGGCCTCTCTCATGAATGGAGGAGGGTTCGCCAGGATCGATGAAGAGGGCGTGCCTTCAGGGGAGAGGATTGGTATCCGTGACGTTTTCCACCCCACCTGAGAAGGCCGCAAACCGGAGTGCACGTGCTCGATTACGTCACGAGGACACCCGGACCGGTGAGAGTAGAGCCATTCAGTGATCCTGGGCCTACGATCCTCCGGGTCGTCCTGTGACCCTGAACGACCGAGTCAACGTGGTAAGAGTTGCTCGTTCCATTTTCTGTCCTCGCGTTCCCGCAAACTTCTACTTGCTAAAGTGGATCAACTTGTTTGAAACTCGTGGTCCTTTTCTATCGTCTTTCCCGTGTGCGCGCGTGTGCCTGTGTGTGTGCGTGCGTGTTTGTTACAGATTCGCGGTATCATTTCGTAGACTGTTTCTCGTGGTGTTCCGTCTGTGGAGCGGAGTAACAGTAGAACGTATCTTCATAGACAGATTCGCTCCGACGAGAGAATCGATTTCAGGGGATCTAACGCCCTCGAGCTCTCATTCTCGCAACGCTATAAATACCGCGCCGGTGTCCTTGAGATTTTACTAGTCGTATAATTAATCTCGAGCCGCCACGCCCGATTGCACACCCCTGTTCTTCGCACTCCGGTGACCTTCTTGCTGAATCGCTACATTCACACTCCTCGGCCGTCCACGAATATGCACAACTTCGCGTCCACCAATTCCAACTTCTAGACATTCCAATCCCTTCGCCCGAAGATTCATCTAAACTTTCGATCGCTTCGACTCGCCGAAGAAAACTTGGAGTCCAACCCGACCGAGATCATTGTACCCTGCTTCGCTTTCGACGGAAAGCGAATTAACGACAGGACGTCGATCGCTTCGTCATCGTCATCGTTTAAATGACACCGACACCGTATTAAATTCCTGGTCTCGGAGGGTGTTCTTAGCGGGGGTTAATAGGCTGAGATCGGGAGAGGGTGGTCGTCTGCAGCGAATGAAGCAGGGTTTAAATCGATGGATGAGGAGACCCCCTCTCGGGGGTAACCCTGACCCACAGTTCTGGCAGACGAGGTCCTAACCCTTCGAGGGAATGCCCCATTGTACCATCGAAACCCTCGGCGCTCTTCCTCGCTCGCCGGATGTGAATTGGCCTTTAGGGCGATTGTAGCTTTCGAGCACGCGCTCCCTGGACCCTCTCTCTTCCTCTCCCCCGTGGCGCCCTTCCACCAGACACGCGCCCTTTAAAACGAGTAACACCCTTTTCGCCGAGGTTTTCGGCCTTGTCCGGATGGACCCCTTCGCCGCCCTTTTCTGGGACACTCGGCCAAAGACACGCTCGGCCAGTCACCTCCGACGAAAATTATGGGCTTCCGGCGCAACCGACGCACGCTCCACCATTATCCTCGGCCTCTATCGCTCGATAATCTGATTCGCGCTCTTAACCAGACGCTTTCGCTCGTCCTGTCACGCCAACAGTTTTTATTTTGGAACTCTTTCTGAGGTCAGTATCGAGCTGAATTGATTCAAATAGTTCGAAACTGTTGGGGTACTATAAAAATGAAAAGTTAGTAAAAATCACAGTTTCTGTTGCTCAACGCTAAAAATCCATAAAGTAAAAGTAATTGATTTGACGAAATAAAAATTAGAAAATTCAGATGTGTGACACTGAAAGTACCCTCTTAACCCTTAACGATCCTGCATCCCGCGATAATGCAAAAATTCCCATTTCATTCTCAAAGTGTTAATATTCATATGCCCCGCGTATGAAAATTCACCCATTTTCTGTCTAAGATCCTGTAAAACCGCTCGTTCCTCTAAAATTGCGTCGTAATTCGACGTATATGCTGAAAGTACGAGACCATGCATGAAAGTTACTCGAATCACACGAGTTCGTCGAGCAAAAACGTACAATCAGAGAGACGGGTGAAAACGGCGAAAAAATCTGTCCGACAGCCGTGTTTGAGCTCGATAGAGGGTGCGAAAAAGTTTCATGTAAAAAAAAAACTGTGTCTCTCCACACGCAGTAGGCGAAAAAATCCATCTGAAACAACCAAACACGGGGCCGGCAGATCGTCGAACTGCATTGTTGCTCGTTCCAATCAGCCTGCACCTTGAAAATTGGAAAACCGTTTCCCCGGAGCCCGCGCGACCTCAATGAACCCCGAAAATCGATTGCCCAAGCTGTTGAAAGAGCTCAGTACCTCTATCTCTCTCTCTCTCTTTTCCTCTTTCTCTCACTCGACGATCTATCTGTCGTCACATTACTCATCTGGGCGTAGAAAAAGGTAAATTCCACGGACCATGAACCGCAAAACCTCGATCGAATTCGAAACGGGGGCTTAAGACACACGCGCGCGCCGGCCCCGTGAGCCACCGTCGAGCATCCATCAAGATCGACGTCGATATTAGTCAGGGCATCCCATATGTCCCTTTCCACGCCACGAAAACTACGGAATGGGGTGGCTTTCTTGATTATGCGAATATCTACAGACAATGGAACCCCAACGTCAGCTGCTCCCCGGCCCTGGATATCACGGGGTCGTACACCCTCCGCGAAATAAGCAATAAGTTATGGTGGGACTGACGAGCATCAGCTACCCCTCCCCCTTCTCTCTCTCTCTCTCTCTCTCTCTCTCTCTCTCTCTCTCTCTCTCTCTCTCTCTCCCCGCAGACCCCTTACCAAGACGCCTCACACCCCTGGCCACCCCTGATCATGGGTCCATAGGACGAGTGGTATCGTTCCATAGTACAGTTTCGACGCTCATCAAGCTCAGTTCGCATTGCGACGTGCATCGCGGCGTGTCCTCGCGCTCTTTTTCACCCCCCGCCCTCTACCCATATTTCTCTCTCTCTCTCTCTCTCCCTTCCTCACCCTCTCTCTCTCTCTCTCTCTCTCTCTCGCTCTCGCTCTCTCTCCCTCGATTATCGAACGTTGAACCGACCGGGTGGATCGTAACCGAACGAGACGTGTCTCGAATGCAATCGGATCGCATCGCGCGGTGATACCACACGTTGTTCGGGATTCTGGACTCCTGTCCCTGGTATTTCATCTTTTTGTCGGCCGTGCACCGGAAGCTGTGACGCAACCTCGAGCGTTCCGAATTTATCGAATTCTTTCCGTTCTTTCATTTCTTTTTTTTTGTTTATTTGTTTGTTTTTTTGTTTTTTATTTGTTGCGAACCGAACCGTCGGGCATCCGATGGATTGTGAACGTTCGACGCAGGATTTCGTGAGGACTCGTTCGGATTATAACGAAGAATTACCGAGAGGACCATTTCGGGCATGACAGTGTACCGATTTTCCGTGGATTACGAGGAGACCGGAAGTGCGACGTGAAGAACGAAGATGCGTGAGTCTGTGCTCCTTGCGTTCACTGCTGGCTTACATGTACCAACTTTTCAAAATTCATAAGGCACGCGGTGAATGCCAAGAGCGGACCAAAGTCAACGTTATCCCATCGCGATATTTGGAGTCGACGTTACGCACGATCCTCTCGTTACCACGACGACAGGTTAGTTCGAATTTTATTTCTGGAGTACCCCCGTTTTGTACCCTCGAGAACAGTAGTTCGTTTTGAATCGTTGCAACTAGTACCTTGACCATAGTCTCCGTAGTAACTTGACCATAGAAACCATTGTATCTTGTGCGTGAACATTGTAAAACAATTGTAGTGTTCAACGTCCCTCCCCGTAGCCGACTCTAGTCGAGGACCATGTATAGCTAACAGCCCCCTCGAACACTGTGTACATAAATATTTTTTTTAATAAAGTGATCGTTAGCCCCCGTACATATTGTGCCTGCGTTTATCAATCATCCCTCCAACCACTGTTCCATCAGGTAAGGACCCGGCACAACGGATCATCCCCTAAACTCCTGACAGGCTAGAAAAATATTAACTTCTCGATACAAAGATCCGTCAAAACCCATCTACCACTGTATCATCCTATCGATCAAGAAAATCATCCCCTGTTTCCTCTGCCGCGAAGATCATCCCCTCGAGCTCTCGTTTTCCAAGACGACCGGTCGGAGTGGCGATCTGCGAAACGGGCGGTAGGGTTAGCAATCGTTTCAAGTGTCCCAGCGCGGCACCGCGAGCAGCAGGGGGGGGGGGCGGGTGGGCCTCTTTGGGGGTGACAGCTTAAAGTCGGAACCCCCGTAATGGAAATTGGGGAATTCCCGGGCGTACGACGAAAACGGCTGGTTGTATCGACCGAGTCCTCATCCGCGGAACGGGCAAACACGGAGTTGGGATGATGGAGGGGCGGTTGGTAGAGGGTGGTCGGGGGTTTAAGGGTGGACGTACGTTGCCTGGCAACCCATCCCTACTCGCAGCATCCCCCTGGACCACTCGCATCCAACGACCGACGACGACGACGACGACGACGCGTTACCAACACCACCTCCGCTTACTCTGCCTCCTCTTCTACCCCTAGCGCCCGGCGGGCCTTGTGTTCTACCCCGTTCTACCCCAATCTCGGAAGCGTGTAGTTTCTCTTTCTCTCGTTCGTTCCTGTCTTTCTCTAGCTGCCTCTTTCCAGAGCGTCCAACACTCCACGCAGCTTCCTCCATTATTCAGGACCGATGCTCAACCACTGTCCCTTTTCGCCCGCTTCCGTCTCTTGGCCTCTGGGGTACGCGTTTTTTCTTTCCAGCTTTCATCGGCGCGGCAACGGGGCGGCGGAGAGAACTCTCGGGATAATGGAAGTCTGAGAACGCGAATTAGACGGTTGCCGGGGATCGTAGATTATTGACGATCGCCGTGGAGAACGCGGCCGGAATTGTCTAGACGGACGGTTACGAGCGAGGGACCGATTCTGCCGGAAACTTTGCAATTGCCCTCGGTCGGGGATAGAACGTGCGACGATGAAAGAGTTAGTAGATTCGCTGGAATATCCGCGGAACGCGGCACCGACGCCATCTTTCGCGAGCGTTCATCTTAAAAGATGTAGATTCAGAACTGTTATAACGATGACAGCGAAACGTGTTAGAGTTACCAAGAAATATTCTGAAAAGATATAAAAAAAATTGTATAGCTACCGTATTATAACTTTCGCCGAGTTACCATTTTGTATAGTCTGTAGTCAAAGCAGCATAAAGAATCTTTTTCTTGACGCACGCTGTGGATCGTTCGACGTCCCGTTAATAATTCGAAAAATCATGACGTCTCCACGTTCGCCGATCAATCGATACTACTTTAAATAAACGTAGATGCATACAGAAGTAGTCCTCATACAAATAGATCGTGTTCCACTTACTCGTTATAAATGTTAGGTCAAAAAACAAATGGCCGTTCGAGTAATGCGATGTGTCGATTTTGTTTTTTCAATGTTCTTTGTTCTCGCAAGCAAGATTAAATCCATTTTCACTCAGGGTCATAAACGTTTCGTCTGTAATGACGTCCGTCAGTTCTGTAATGTACACCATTTTCGTAAGCAGCGTGAAAGAGATAACGAAACAGATAATGTTCGACAACGTGATGTAACTATTATATGAATAAAAGAACGTTCGTAACAGTGCATTGCGTTTTTCTGTGATTCAGAGGCGCACCGGAAGCGACCGAACCTTCTCCCCCGATTGCGCAGCTGTTTTTCTCTCCGCTTTTAAATAGAATCATCCTCCAGTGTCACGACGCGATTAGTTCAGTAACGATTCCCTCGATTTCATCCCTCTCCGCCTTTCCACCCTTGTCTACGTTCTCTCCGATCGTATTAAACGGTCCACGGATTGATCGCGCAATAAAAGATAATCCTGAGCGAACTCTTGCTAACTCCATTCCTTCCCCAAAGACTTTTTGCTTCTTCGAGTACGCTTCGATCGAGCCTTCTCCCTCCTGATCATTTAAAAGTTTTCTCGACCGATTATCCCATCGTGAAACCTCAGTATCGAATTTAACTTCTTCAATCATTCAATTTCCAATTTAAACGGAGGAACAATGTGGCAATCGATCAGCTCCACTTCAATTTCTCATTGAAATAAAGGAACGGTGCCGACCGATCTGACAGTTCGAATTTAATCTGACCGCGTGCATTGCAAACTTATGTAAATCCCGAGGAGAGAGAGAGAGAGAGAGAGAAAACTATTTCAAGGCCGCTGAACGTCAACGCGCGTGCTAAAACGAACTCGCGTGAATCGACGAGCGCTAATTTCACCCTCAACTGGGCAATCGATCACGGTGATATATCTCGTCGCGCATTACATAAATCACCCAGCAACCAGCTTATAATAAACGAGGCCAGCGGACCGTGAGACGAAATCGGACACGACGAACTTTATTATAATTCCCATAGAAATATAGTTCAGAGTTCAGCGAGTCTTAACGAGATCCGAAGTTCCGAATTCCGGATTAGCCAGCCGAACAAAAGCTCGTCGTTCCCCCTATCGATCAAATCACGTCGAATCCTCGCCCTCTCGAGGTCATTATCTCGTGAAATCGTGGTCATTATCTCGCGCGGAAGCCACCGGCACCATCATCGCGTCTAGTCGAGCGTGAAAGCACCCCATGGTAACGTATCCACAACCGTCGCGCGTCGTCGACAACCAGAGACAAGGTAAAAGCGCACAGCACGCCGTTTTCGAACTACACCCTCGGCCCACCCCCGAAAATTCTCACCGGCCCACCGGCCGACAAAGAAATTCAGATGAAGGTCACTTTACCAATAGGAAGAGCCACGCACGGCGAAACGGGGGAGAAACGGGCGAAAGAGGACATTGAAACAAGGGAAAAGGGGTTCTCATCCCTCCGGGCCGACGAATAAATTTCATTCCGGTGATACGTTGCTACGCGGCCATTGTAAATTAGTCGCTTTCACGATAGAGAGTCGGATTGGACTGCGTTCTGGTTCAATGTCGCATCTGCACGTATCGCACTCACGAATTTATTTGTTTATTGCTGGGGATGTGGGTTTTAGCTCTCGGTAGAAAAACAGCAATTTGCTCAATGCTTAACTTCAGCACAATGTCTTTGTTCTTTCAATCTTTTAGTTACAACCTACTAGAATAGTTTTTTAAAATTGTATTATACATAGAGATACATATGTAAAATTTAGATGTCGCTTTCTTCAGCTTCCCTCGACCGATGCATATTTTATTATGCCATATTTACAGTACCACTAATATTACATCGTATAAGATGGACTGAATAAGTGATATTTATTTCATAATTTTTTAAAAACAGGTCTAATATGAAACCTGAACAACATTCACATTGACAATCCTTTTGGACTGGTTTTCTATGTTCGAGTCTTTTTGTGGACTCTGAGGAACATGTGTAAAATTTGTTGATTTTTACTGGAGCAACATGCAACGCTGTTAGGGGTTGTTTTCTTCAGCTTCCCTCGACCGATGCATATTTTATTCTGCCATATTTACAATACCACTAATATTACATCGTATAAGTTGGACTGAATAAGTGGAATTTATTTTATAATTTATTAAAAAGAGGTCTAATATGAAATCTGAACAACATACACTTCGGACTTCATTTTGAACTGATTTTCTATGTCAGAGTCTTTTTGTGGACTCTGAGGAACATATGTAAAATTTGTTGATTTTTATTATCCATATTTTATTATGCTATATTTATATCACCTCTAATATTGCACCGTATAAGATGAATTGAATAAGTGGTATTTATTTTATAATTTGTAAGAAGAGGTCTAATATGAAATCTGAACAACATTCACATTGGACTTTATTTTGAACTGGTTATCTATGTCCGAATCTTTTTGTGGAGTCCGAGGAAGATTTTAAGCGACGTAGAAGAATACAGGTAATGCGATCCAGCCAGCGGCACGGACATCGAGCCGAGGAGTGTAAAGATGTTCGATCGAAGCAACGTGGCGGAAGAGATACGGATGCAACTACCGCGTTTGCTCTTCCTCAGCAACGTTACTCGGGAAATTTCACGGGGCTCGCACGCGGCAGCAAACGACGCGTTGCTTCGAAATTGTCTGACTTCGAGACAGTTCTTCACGAAACGCCACACCTGAGAAAAGAGTTCTCACCCCTTCGAATATCTCTTTAACAGAATCTTACACCTGCGACTCAATTTTTATTCGTACCGGAATAAATCTTATGGCTCGAGAATGGCCATTAAATTTGAAATTCCAAAATACAACGTTTGGATTAAGGAGTGCCAATTTGTATTCGGTTTGAGGGAAAGTTAGATAAACAGTTAATTTTCCTTGTAAATCAGAAACAGATGTTGCTAGTGAGTCATTGGGAAACGGGTATTGACAGGTTATCTAAAAGATGGCAACAAGTTGTTGCAAATAATGGAAATTATATCATTGAATAATATCAAGCATATATTTTCATAAATTCATTCAAATGTTTTCCAACATAACAACTAGCCGAAGTATCATTTGAAAATTTCATGTAGTTTTATTCAATAGATTCTGATTATTCAAACAGGTCAGACGTCCATTAGTGATCGTTCCATTATAGTACATACTAATTAGAAAGTTTTGTCAGCAGTTATCAGTTTCTGTTCTTCTTTTCTGTCGTTGAATAAAAATTTCATAGTCACGAATGATTAAAGACAGTAATAAATTGCAAGGACTTTTTATAATTTACAGTAGAATAAGCTGTTTAAAAGTAGATCCATCATTTCGCAACACAGGATCGACCACGCTGTATTTAAATATTTCCTTAATAGTAATTAATGGACTCCGTATTTTATGCATTTATCACAAAAAATGAGCGAACGCAATTTAAAACAGTGAAAATATTAAAAGACTCTTAACGTATTAATATATAATTTTCACCACATTAAAATGATTAATTAAGAATGTACATTTACATTAAGCTCCTGCGTTTTGCAATTGACGCCCAAACTTTTTATTTTGACCAAATAGTTGTCTGCAATAGGAAGAGCAATGCATCTGGATGAAGTACCATAAAGAAACCATTTTAAGAAATTGTTGAACAGTATCGTAAAACTGTAGCTCAACATTTCAGCATTAAATTTGATATTTCCACTGGAAAATCTGGAGAAAGAGAGGTAGAACAAGGTGGTGAGGAAGGACGCCTGAGCGATACAGTGTTCGCAAAGTGTCCTGTTCATTTGGAATGCCGTCGGCGGGAAATTGAACGAAAGTGGAAGTATCGGATTATACGAAACGTTAGTTTAAAGGGGGCCGCGGCGGTGACTTCAATATCCCGGTGTATCGAGGCCTGGGTGTGCAGGCTTTAATTACATCCTTTCGAGGCTCTCCAAGGTAACATCAGCCGCGCGCGCGCGCGCTTGCCATCGGGATAAATGAATATTTATCATCCGCTTCCCTTAAACACATTCGAAATCTAATACCGCCCCATCATCCGGCGCGTGGGCTCGGGCGTGTGCTCGATGGGGCTCTGGGCTCTGGGTTCTGGGTTCTGGGTTCTGGGTTCTGGGTTCTGGGTCTCGTAGCTCGAGAGACTGGTGTTTACCAACCTCCTCCCGGGTCCTTCAACTTTCTTCGATCGCGTCCTTTCCACGGTACCGCGAATTACGCAAATTATCGGCGTAACCGCGTTTCCCCGCCTTGCGGCCGACTATTTCAGTCTCTTCCGGTCGTGGAGAGACGCGCGTGCAGCGTCGGCGTCGGCGCACGGAATCATAAACCGAACCCGTCCTCTATAATTCAGCGGATTATTCCGTCGCGGCGCTTTTATTTTCCCTTCGACGCTCAAAAATCGAAGCGACCTCACGAGCCCGGCAAACAGGAACACCCGCCGGATAACGAAAAATATTCGGCTAACGCGGAGAGTGGTTGATCGGAACACCGTTGGACAAAGGTATTCAACTTCTCGGAGGAAAGAGGATCCACCTCGATCGAAGGAACAGCCGAGGATTTCCATCGGGAAGAGGAAAAAGAGGAGGAGGGAGAAAAAAAGGAAAATCATCTGATCCTAATCCCGTCACCTTGCCCCCGCGAAACGACACCATTTTTCTCTCTCGAGCGGAGAGCACTCGAAACGCGCAAACAGAAAGAAACCTAATAGAAGAAGGAACCTGGAGGCCTGCGGGAGAAGCGTCGGATCGGGTCCGAACGAGAACGAAAGACGAAAAAAGCGGGGCGAGAGAGGAACTGAACGAAGACGAGGAATGGGATGAAGGGGATAGAAGGGGCAAGGGGATGGAAGTTAGAGGGGGGCACCAGGGGGTTGAGAATCACGTGGGAGAAGGGGGAAAAGCCGAGATACGGGGAGAGATCAATACGAGGTCGCTAGGCAACGAGCCTCCGGCGATCTCGGTCCGGGTAGACAGGGTGCCGCCACCAACCCCTGAAGCCACCCACCAGCCACCCCCCGAACCGACCTGCCTCTGAATATACCGAGGCTCACCTCTCCTACCGTTCCTCTCTCTCTCTCTCTCTCTCTCTCTCTCTCTCTCTCTCTCTCTCTCTCTCTCTCTCTCTCCTCATCCTACTGTTTTTCATCCCGCTGTTTCACCCTGTTCCGCCCCACCCCCTCGCACCCTCTTCCAACGCCGAGACCCCCATCAACCCCCGTTCCACCGTCAGCGAACCGGTCCTCTCGCTGGCCTATCGCGCTATCTCCTGCGGACGCACGCTGCCTTCGAAATCTCTCCTGCACCTGGCCTGCCTGCCGAGCTCTTGATACTGCTTGCAATATTTACGATAACCGTTTACATAGGAATCTCGATTCTGCGGCGGATACTCGGGCGTCGCCTTCCGGAAATCGGCAGATACTCGCGTCGCGGTTTTAAATGGTCGCGAGAACAAGCCGATCGACGCCTTTCGGGTGTCTCTAGGTAACAGTGATTCTTCTTGATACTTTTTCGAATATTTATAGTAGCTGTTGACGTGGGATTCTCGATTTCATGGCCTATTCTTGCATCCCGGTTTTAATTGTCGCGGGATCAAGCTGATCGAGGTCTTGCGAATATCTACAATCGGGAATGCATTTCCTTGATACTACTTGTTATCATTTCAGACGCAGTTTTTCTTCTTTCTTGAAAATGATCCACATAAGGATCGAAACGTTGAAAGTTTAAATTAATTTGTAAAATTGATCGAACCGTTGCGCCGAAATCATTAATACTTTAACTATTTGCAATATTTGTGATAACTGCTGACATAGGAATCTCGATTTCTATCTACAGTCTCTAGATAGCAGTGATATTTCTTGATACGTCTTGCAATGTTTATAATGTTTATTGAATTACGATAGCTATTGACATGAAATTCGCGATTTCGAGGATGTCCACTTGTCAACAGCCGCGGTTGTAAATAGTCTCGAGAACGCGGCCAACCACGAAGACCTTTGGGGGTGGCTGTATTCAGCGATGCTTTTGAGGTCAGCATCGAGATGATGTCGAGACGGGAGCTAAGTTTAGAACAGTTATCGATGATTAAGCCTCGGCTTTGTAGAGCAATTTTCTTTTTTTTTCGCGTGGATCTTGCTCTCGATTGGATCCGAGCATTAAAACTCAGGACTCCGTTGAATTGCTATTAAATTGTGGGAGGCAGTTCTTTGATGTCGCCGCCTCGAATTTGAATTTAAATGCCGTTCTCCGAGCAGTAGTTAGCTCCCGACAAAGACGCGTTTCAGTCCTTTGAAGAATGCGATGCAGTTTTAATGGTTCCAAGGGAAGTTGGTGTATTTATTCTAGGAACCACGCTCCAGGGGGTTTTCTTAGGTAACCGGACAGGTCGATCACGCTCTCGGCTATGATCGTTTGGAAATTTTTAGAGCGTGTTGCATGCTCGATTGGTTTTCGGAGACCTCTGACCCCGATCTGCCGCCACCTGTTGTAGGGAGGGCTGCAGACACCTCTGATGTTGCTTTGAAAGATTGACGAAGTTCCGTGGAGGCTGCGGCAGATTTCAGAATCTAAAGGGACCAGATTAGAAAATCGTTCTGGAAAATGAAAGTTCAAGGATGGGGCTCAGGCCTCGGGCTCGGAGTCGAACGATTTCGAGGACGGTGTCTGATGGAACGAGCCGCCGTTTTATATCCTAGGGTTAATTGAATGTCCCTGCGAGTCCAAGATTAAAACTAAATCGGCCTTGTCGAGCGATTTTCGATGGAGCTTTGACGAGCTCTTTCTCAAATGAACAAATCAATGGATATTTTAATGGTCGAAGGTCGGTGAAAAGGTTGCTTCACATGCAGAATTCGACTTTTCGATTGAACGGGTCAGGCCGTCACTCGAGTGCGTTAGATTCGTAGCAATCTTTCGCAATTTCTCTTGATAACATTTTTTTTTTCTTACATACAATCACCGAAATGTAACCACCGTAATATCTCCTTTATTTGCGATGACATAAAAAAATAGTTTTAATGCAATGTAATTGGTATCACAAGGTGAAAGCTTCGCAAATTTTATTTTTTTTCTCAGTCATTTCTTCCGGAGATTTCTTTACGTTCCTTTTTTTAATTAGCATACTGTAGAGTAAGATGCGGAAATTGAGAAAATTGGAACAGATACTGGCTGGAGGAAGAGGCAAGAGGATGCGACCTATGTGGGGACAAGTATGGAAACCTAAAGCATTTGACAAGGGATTGCAGGATAATGGGGGAAATGATCAGGCTCGAGGATGTAGTGAGCGGGAAAAAAGATAGAAAGTTTGAAAAGTGGTTGGAGAAGTTGAGGAAAAGTAGAGAAAAAGAGAAAAGAGAGCATAAATAAACCAAAGAGAATACCAAACAAAACATGCAAAAATTAGGAGCTGGGGAGGGAAGCAATAAGTATAGAATTAAGCGGGTTAGTGATAATTAGGATACTAAAAGAGTAGAACAGGGTAGGAATGTGTGAGATATAGAAATGAATGAGAGAAGGTATGGAACGAATGTGTGAAATAAGATAGTTTTGTATAAATAAGTTAATGTAAACCAAGTCCAATTTTCTTAGCTGTAAGGCTGAAAATAAAGCAATTATTATTATTATTGTTAACATACTCTAGTTGACGTCAAAACGTATTCAGAGAAAAAAAATCATTCACCTTATGATACCATTGCATTAAAAAATAAAGGAGATATCCTGGTGAGCCACTCTGCATTTCTTTGAATAATGAAAAAGAAAGGAAGTGAATCAGATGAAAATAGTGAAAGACGCTTACGCCAGCAGGTTTGAAAATCGTATTTTTCCTCGAAAACAGGCTCGAAAATCTTAGTTTGACACTGTTCGTCATCTGTAACGAGAATCGTTTAAACTTTCCTCTATCCACGCGTGTTCTTTTTTTATTCGTACAGAAGATAATCGTGTTCGTTTGCAAATGAACGTCAGGACAGTCGCGCCAGATTAATCGTTCTCGAAATAGCTGGACAATAACGTTCAAGGGTGAAATGAATCTTTGCGACGGTGACGGGACAAATTGCGAGGACACGATGCAAGAGGGCCGAGATTGAAATAAATGTAAATCGTGGGATCGGTAGTAATTGGTTTAATCGGACAATTGGCAGAGCATGGCTACGCCTCGCAGGATCCAGTGTTCAGGCGGAAGCTCCGTCGGGAGCCACATGGCGATTACGAAGTTCGTCGAGTGGCCGGTCGTCGACAGAACGCCCTTCCTCTCGGTAGTTTTGTACACGGGACAGGTGTACGTGTGCCTCTCCGGTACATCATCCTTTTTCGCCGGTACCATCCAGATCTAGATACAAAAGCGACCGTTCAGCGCGAGCTAAATTGCACGACGAATTCGGGGCTGCGCCAGATGAAAGTCGTCGGCGGTACCGAAACACAAAAGATTTTACGGAAGCTTTAATACCATATTAAATTGGCAGCCGTAGAACAATGAAATATTTTCGTTCGCTGTCCGTGGAACTATACTGTTCCATAGGTAAAAGGATTGTTAATGTCGACAGATATTAACATGTTAAGTTTGCTGAATTTAATTGTTTTCGGGATGTTCAACGAGTTTGATGAAACCTGCGAGATACTCACGTAGGGAACAGTGTCGTACAAAATCTTCGGCAACGACTCGTCGAGTTTCATGGTCTCCATGTTGAACCGAGCTCCGTCGAGGAACAGTCCGTAAACGTAAATACCGTCGGCCGGTGGTTCAGCGAAAGTAGTCGTTTTCAACGGGATAAAATCGTAGATCAGAAGATCTATGGGTATCGAGTACTTCCTTGCGTAATTCTGACGGGCGCCGGTGAGGAACGCCTGAGTGAAATAGAAGCCGGAGAGCCAGAAGGTCGTTGGTATGCCGTGGTCGTACCATGACTTGAAAAAGATCGTGATAATCGAAATAAACTCACTATCAATTCGTATAAGATATTTCTTGAACCTTGAAAATTACTGTGCAATATGTACAATGTACAATGTAACATGATATTTGGTCCCCTTAGGGTTTCAAATTCATTTACCAGTCTCCTTCCCTCTCTTTCCATTCTCACTATCGCCTTTTCAGCGGGACCTACTGTTTATGCTGGGTTCCGAACCACCTTTTGCCAACAACACGCGAAAAACACCCCGGGTGGGTCACTTTCCGGTTTTTTACCAGACGGTCACCCATCCTAGTGCCGTTCACGTTCCACATTGTTTAACTTCGGTGATCTAACGAGAACCGGTGCTTTCAACGGGACTACGGTTGTTGGCACTCAATTACTGTACAATAATAATTCTAATTATAAATTCCTCTATTAACCCGTTGTAGTAACACATTTTCTTTACAGTTACAGTGATTGAAACGTCTTTATCCCGAAAGATGTCGATGAAGAGAAAAATCGGATTTCATTCAATAAGAAACGCATAACATTCGTATTAGTTAGACTTTGTTAAAATCGTGATCGGCTGACTCATAAAAATAGGGCAACGGGGTTAAGAATGTCCGAAGTACCTGAAGAAAGCCGAGTCTCTTCAAAAAGTCCTGGACGTAGCTGCCCAACGGTTTCAGGGACGGATAGGAGGTTTTCATCCACATGGCCGGAATCTTTCCAGTGATTACCGACGAGTATACCTCCTCTAGATCCGGGCTCATGATCACCAGACCTTAGATCATGTTCACAGGTCTGTGAGAAGATTGATCGCGCGCGGCGCATGGCACTCGGTCGCTTAGTCGTTTACCTTTGATCGCTCTCTGAACATTTATGAGGCTATTCCTGATCGTTTGCAGAAGCTTGTTGAATCTTCCCATTTCCTGTACCAGCACCGTGTTCATGCTTTGATTATATAACGTCGGATACTTGTGGAGCGCGTTGACGAGATCGAAGTTCCCCGGCAACTTTGACAGAATATCAGACGCCACCCCGTAGACGGTCTCGTCGGGCGACATCCCTGTGTCTGTTTCCGTTTCCCCGGTGTCCTAATTGGAGGACGGCCGGAGCAACACGGTGCCTCGTTAGTAGTCCGCGCGATTCGTCACGCGGAATACATTTAAGGAACGCTATTATATTTGTGAAACACGGGCCCGCCGCGCCGCCCGGCCCGTGTGCGCGCTCGCTCGCCCGCCCGCCTTAATTGTCACGGAATTAATGAACGGAAGATAATGGCAACGCGCGCGGGAGCCACCGCCGCGGGAATTCGCGTTCAACAGATTCTAACGATATCTTCGCCGAGATTGGCCCCTCGTCAACCTGTTAACCGCGTGATTTTGCGGATCGATGCCGGCCACGGAGAAGAACAATGCTGATCCGTGGTTAACCAGTTAGTGTACTGAATATTCAGGGATTGGTATCTTAAGGAAATGTTCGACGGGAATATAATCGCTTTGTGGCTGAATACATGGAACGGGCAGTGACTGTGGTCAGGCGAATGCCGTAGGTACTCCGTTGCATCAGGTAAATGGGATGTGTCCCTTTAAACGGTCACACAATCAGAAATTGTAATTGTTTATATGGCACGATAAGAGGAACGGGGAGGAGTGTATAGTCAGACAAGCGGAATCGGCCTTTATCCAAGGTCAGACAAGGGGAATACTCTCCTTAATACAATGACCGCTATAAATTACCATAGAAACAGCTTCGACGATACAAACAAAAAGCAAACACAGTATCAGAAATATCTCCGTTACCTGTTTAAAGGACACTTCCAGATTAAGCTAAAAACACAAACACACACACAAGCATGAAACACGCAGTGCTACTTGTTGCACGTGAATTACAGTTTGAATTGAAAAGACTTACGTTGAGTCCCTGGACCGTCTGCGCAACGAGAGCAGGATCAAATTCATTGTACAACTGTACCATGTTTTATCTCTTGCGAACTTTTACCTGAGTCGCCAGAACGGAGGATAGCATCAGCGTGGTTTCCTGTTGGTCTTTGATGATGTCAGCGTTTTCGTTCATCCCGAAGACGCTCGGCGCGGTGGTCATCGGGAACGATTTAACGTATTCGAGGAAATCCTCGCGACCGTCGACCCGGGGAACGTAATACAAGCCGCTCGGATCGAACAGGTATTTCTCGTTGGCGAGCAGCTCCGGGGAATAGAATTTCGCGAGGATGGTGTTCAAAGTTCGCCGGTCCCATTCGTCTGTCACGCGTCCGCCGTAATTGCATTCGCCTGGGAGACAAATTCAATACGAATTGTATCATAGAGTGGCTCAAACTTCCTTCCGTGATCGCCCGGGGCGTTGCATCGAATCGGTACATTACTGGACCTCCAAGTGCGGAGTAACTAACCGGAACACGTTGACGGAAACCGCTGAAATCCTGGCCCAAATTAATATTCGATTAAATGTCCTCGAGACGATGAGAAATGTTCGTGTTCTGGATTTCGTCATCCAGCGTACTATGAATTAACAGGACGCGCGAAGTATCGGATGATTGCGTAAGTTCGTGTCCGATGCGAAAATAACATTCTTCAATGGTTAAATATTAAAGAATACAGCTTCGTTGGAACGATCATATAATCGCCATTCATTTCTACAATTAGAAAAGAATGGTAATTATATAATTTTTTACAGTTCGCCCTGCAGTCGTGCAATCATCTAATACATAGAACATTTTAGCGTCAGGCCAGGATTGCACCGTACTACTTTACAAATATGAAAATCAGCTAAAACATTGAACAACAGTGCAATACTTGAGTGTACCCGTTAAATACTTGAGAGCAGTGAACTGCACGTCGTCGTACTGATCCAGGAAGATCTTCAGCTGCAAAGCACTGATCCTGAGATCAGTCTCATTAAACTCGTACTGATTATTCCAGCCAATGGGGCCGAACTTTCTGCGTT
Source organism: Lasioglossum morio (assembly GCA_916610235.2). NCBI lineage: Eukaryota > Metazoa > Arthropoda > Insecta > Hymenoptera > Halictidae > Lasioglossum > Lasioglossum morio. Next base: position 1,189,603 of record OU744324.1, on the reverse strand, counting down.
CTTGTACGATCGCGTGGAAGAAGCACAGGGAGAAGAGCAGCTCCTTAAAGATTCTTTTCTGCTTGCACGTCTCGAAGAAGTCGTCGTCGGATATTGGATCCTACGTAACCTTCTTGTTACCGAACACCGTCGCAGGATAACAATAATCGTATTTTTTTTCTGATTATCACCTGGAGAAAGGATCTGTTTATATTCGCTCGGAGTCCCTTGGGCGGCTCGTTCGTCATCTTGACGCCGTTCTGCAGAATGCTGACGGGAAAGTGGTCGACCGGATAACTGGTCAGCCATAGCCGGAAGTCGGGGTGCACGGTTTCGGGAGTGAAGCTCTCGCAAACCTGCGCCGAGAATGAAAGAAACTGAACGTCTCTGACGGAGGAGATACCTTGAGAATCTTGAAAGTAAGATCCACTCCGTCTCGTTCCAGTTTAATTCCTTTCCTTTTTCCCGGCGATGGGACGGCTCGGATTCCATTACGAAGGCGTCGGAAATGAGACAGTTAAAAATTCATTTTCCTACCTTCTCCAATTGGGGCATGAAGCTCTTGGCAAGATGACAATTCTGCAGTACGACCCAGGTGCCGTTCTTCAACCCGTCGTCGATCAGTTGGGTGGCGATCACGCCCTGCCCTTGACCCAAAGACAGCGAGAACAGTCGGCTAGTGCCGAACCCTTGGTCGTCCGCGAATTTTAACAGAACCGCCATGGGGTCCGCGCCAGGTGTCAGCACGAATATCAGGGGGATGCAGGAATACGAGTCCGCGAACGATGACAGCAGGTCAAAGGGCGGTGGCTCGATGTACTGGCGTCCCAGTTGTTCTATCAGGACCAAGGAACAAAGGATGTTCACGGTAAAATGATTTTCTTGAATTATTTTCAACGCGCATATGGATGCCCTCGTCGAAACATCGAATTCAGATTTTTACTCTTACAATTTCTGTACTTCGGGCAGATGGGATTAAACTTTGCCTTTGAAACAGCACGTGTTTCAGTTACGTATCTGCCACCATGGACTAAAGTTGTTTTTCGTGTAACTCCTCAATATTTGTTTAAATGTTTGTCCACTTTTCATACAACATGTATGTGTACTATTTTCTGTTTTCTTTTTCCGTTGGAATTACACGGTTTTTCAAAAATATTGATCATATTATATTTTTCTATATATTTTGCAGACGCAAAAATATCTCTTTGCAAAAAGATCCACATCGGGATCGAAACGTTAGAAACATGATTTAATAATTGCACATTTGTTGTTTTTTGTTTCTATAAATGATCGAACCTGGCGCCGATATCATGAAATTTATTATAGATGGAATTAAAGTATTGTTCGCGTAACGTCTTAAGAGTCGCGTACCTTCGACGAATCTCTGCACGGCGGACACGAGTTTGTCAGAACGGATGCATCTTAGCACGAGCATTCTCTGGAAAGGGTTGAGCTGGTTGTAAGGCTCGGGGAAATGTAAAGTGTGAGGCTCCATGTGATCAAAGACGACCTTCCAAGCGTCCAGGTTCTCCGTGAAGGAATCTTTGAAGCCCTAAACACAAAAACACCGGCAAACATTGTACGCGGGGCGGCTACGAGATCTCTAGTGATGAACCCTAGAAGGGGCGAGTCTTCCCCTTGAGGAAGTAGAATGGAAAGCTTTTGACGCGCGTCGAAAATTCAAACAATTTTATTCGTCTACGGACAGCGTGACTATGGAGGATTTTGCTTTGTTACTTGGAATCCGGAAACGTTGTCCAATCGACACAGCTCGTCCCAGGATTTTGATGGCAGCCATGGCGCGGGATTCGCGAAAGGATTATCGAGGCCTACGCCGCCAGTCAACAGAAACATCCATTGAGGTATCGAGATCTCTCCCCGCTTGTTCAGCAGATTCACCGAGAGCAGCAGCGAGAACAGAAGCTTGTCCTTCTCGAACAACGAACGACATATGTTCACGTACAACGAGTAGGTGAACTCCCTCGTCAGATCCCGCAGCCGCTGCTGTATATCCTCGACCGGGTCCGTGTTGTCGATTGTGTTCTTGAAGAGATTCACGAACCAGACTAACGAGTACTGATACATCGGATCGATGTTCGCCAGAACCGCTGTGGAACATGAATATTCTGTTTACACATCAATATTTAAAATACGCTGTTCCCGTTGTTCCACTGCACATTTTAAAACGGACAAAAATAACCGAACCAGGGGGTACGATATCTGCGCAAAAACGAATCCGACAGATTTTATTCAAGTGGAAGAATTAAAGCGATTGGAACTTTTCAACGAGCTTCATGGCGTGAAACAACTTACTCGGCTATGGGCATCTTCCGGAATTTTTTACAATTCTTGACGTTACAAACGGATGCTTTTCTAAATGAATTCTGAGTACTTTTAACTCGGCAGGTTTAGCGTTAAACAAGAGATAAGAGTTAACTGGAAGAACGAATCTAAGTGAAGGGGCGAGGATGTTCGCAACGGTTTTGTAATGGCACGATCGATTTGTTGATAAAGACGAACTACCTATCGTGAAGAAAAGGACGGCGCTGTAAACAGCTATCGGCGTGTACTCTAATCTCGCCTCGTCGATGGACTTCTCGGTTATCTCCGCCGCCGCTTGCTTCGTGACTATGTCGTTCGAGAGATGTTTCGAGGAGCTCAGGATACTGATCGCTCTCTCGTCCTCGAGAATGTTCGCCTCGGACGTCGAGAGCACCTCCAAAATCTTGTCCTCGATTTCCTTCAGCATTCTGCGAATAAAAAAGCCGAATAAACAGATCCGTCTCAGAAACCAATTAACAACCTCCACATACTTCTTGTTAGCAGCTCCTTGGACGATCAGCTGATTCTTCTCGGCCTCCAGATCCGGCCTTTCTTTTGCTACCACGATACCGAGAAGCTGATCCTCTAACCCAGTTGGAGTGATCATGAAATTCATCAGGGTCACCTTGACTACCACTTCCGGCAGATAATGAGGATTCCTTAACTTGGTCGTCACGTAGAATCTGGTAATAAGAAGCAGAGCTATCATTTTCAACTCTTCTCACTCGACTGTAACACTGTCCAACAAATTTCAACTATTTTCATGTTTCCAAATAACTGTTGGCTAGATCTTACAGAGTTTTTTGGGCTGATACCGAGTCTGGCCTTAATTTTTCTCCTACACGCACGGTTTTTGAGAAACATGACTTTGAAAAAAAAAAACGTATTCTTCAACTTTAAACAAATAATGTGCTGTTACTATAAAAGATATTGAATTGTTCTTCGCAGCGAAAGATTCTGTAGACTTTTGATCTCTATAAAATCCACCCAACAGTTATATGGAAACATTTTTGTTGTTGGACAGTGTAATTAAAAACAATTTCTATATTGCTACACGTCCAACTTCTCGAGGTAAAGTAGCTTCTAGTGCAGAGGGTTAATAGCAAAAAAGGAAGATGGACCCTAACCGGAAGTCATCCGAGTACTCGATAATCGAATCTCCGATCTTGATGCATATAGTGCCGCCAGACCTGAAGGTCTGTTTCATCAGCAGCGGTTCCAGAGCGGCGTCCAGCTCTTCGCCAACGTTTTCCAATAAAACCGGCTGACCGAACTGGACAGCGTTCTCCAGGACCCTCATGTAATCGCTCTGGTTTAACCTGATCACGTTAATATTCGCGTCCTTCTCCATGTTCTTCACCCATTTGTTGGCCTGGCCCTGGGGATCGATCATCAACGGCCAGCGTCGAGAGTTCGCGACGATGATCGCGTTATCGACGGAGAAGAGATCGCTGGGCAGACCAAAGATGTTCCAGGATCGGATCAACACGGGATCGCCGAGGATCTGTGTGAGCTGGAAGTCGGGCGTACAATAGACGTTCAAATCGGTGCAGATCTTAATCCAATTTTCAATCTGCCGTTGTCTGTACTGTGTGGTGAAGACACCTAGGTAAGCCACGATGCCAGACCCGATCAGTATGTCGCCTGTCAGCTTGTAATAACGTTGGCCGAGTGTTTCAGCCGTTTCCGACCACCTGGTGTATTCTCCGCCCAATCCGCCGATCAGCTCCTTGGCCCTCCTTAATTTCTCCTCGCACTCGGTCACCTCATCCATCATTTCCTGATAGTCCGCTTTCCTCTGCGAGAGAAGCGCCTCCAGCTCCTCCAGCCTCTTCCGGACCTCTTTCAGCTGGTTCCTCTTCAGTTCCAGCTGCGTCATCGCCGCGGTATAAACGGATTCCGCAGCGGCCAAAGCTTGCTTCTTCGGTGCCACGATTTTCGCCACCTTGTCGTACTCGGACAAAGCGAACACCCAACGACAAAGACCCTCGCAGGCTGTCGACACCTGTCTGATCCTCTCCGGGTCGAAGTTCGGGTTCGTTAAAATCGTCGTGCGGATCTTCGTCATGATCCTCTCCGCGATGTTGTCTTTATCGAACAACAACAAGTTCTCCAGAAACTTCATGTCGCTCAGCATTCGCAGAGAAGCCTTCCAGTAGTCCTCCACTGTTCCTTCTGGAGTTTGAACCTTGTCCGGCTTCACGTCCTGATCAAGTTCAATTTTTTAGTTAGATTTGATAATTCTCTAGTTTTCAGGGTTGTATATATATAATAAAAATTATATTTCTATATATTATATGTTCTATATATAATATATATATAATAATATGATAATCAGGGTTAAAAGTGTACTTTGAGAATGCAAACTGCTTCCATGACTAGTCGAACACCTGCTGGAGGGCGTTTCATGGATCTGACTATCTGAATGTCCTGCGGGGTTAGTGTGTTCAAGGCTGCGTTCGCTGCGTTCAGGATCGGCATGACTTCCTGCAAATCGGCGTCGCATTCCTCTCGTATGCCGTCCGCCTCGCTTGCGACGACCTTGAAATGTAAAATTCTCCTAGCAGATTTACAAGAAATCTTTCAGAGCGTCTCTGGAAATTTAGGGAGAACAAGAGGACAAAGGAGATCAGGGACGAAGAAAGGATGAGGACTGTTCTGAAAAAATTAACTTATCGTCTTATCAAACGCGACGAGTCGGTACTTGAAAGGAGAAGTCGAGGGGGTGGAAAGCGCGAAGTAAATATCCTCGGAGTAGTTTCTACAAATTCCTGAAATAACGTGGGTTAATGAAGTTTCGGTGACAGGCCCCGCTAAATCTCGTTAACGTTAATATGCCGCAAAGCGTAAGCGAACAATGAGGAGAAAGCATCGAGTGACAAAGAAGCCGGGCTGCGAAATAAAATCGACTTTGATCTGGAAACTCGTACCAGAGCGGCCTCCTCATCCAGTTTGACGACTTGCTCGATGGCGACGGCCTCGTCGTTCTGTCTTTGAACGTCCAAGAACATGGCCTCGACGTCTTTGGCGGCGACGAGTAGCTTCGGCTGTAACGCGACTAGCATCTCTTGCATCTTCTCCACCTGTTTGTGAGTGCTGTCCAACCTTTCCAAGCCGGCTTCGTACCGCTTCTTTCCCTCGAGCGCCTCCTTCCTTTTCCTCGCTAGAAGTTCCTTGAAGGTCTTGATGAGCTCCAGGTAGGAGGTCGGAGTTACGTAGTTGTAGCGTTTCGCTTTCCTCATGAATTCTTGCGTCAGGTCCTGCGTGGACGTGTGGAAGAACTGGCACATCTCGATGCAAGCATCGCGTTCCTTCACGGTGAGGTCGATCTCTCCAAGAAATTTCGTAGCTACGGCTAGCAGAGCATCCTCGGGCCAGGGTTGCAGCCAGTCTATGGTGCAGCAATTCACCAAGGCCGGGAACTTCCTGATTCTGACACGGAAATTCTCACCGATTGGAGACATAGTGACAACCACGTGCAGATGCTCCCGTACTGTCTGCACGAAGAAGTTGAACAACGCCACCGGACTTCCATCAGTCTGCACCGACCTGTCCCTCTGACGGTCGATCACTCTCATCTTCTCGCAGATGTCCGTCATCTCGTCCGATGCGAATATGTTCGGCACCTCCCCCGAGTTCAGCAGATTGCTAATGTCCTCGAGGAACGTTTCCTCTCTCACCTGTGTGTCCATGAACAGAAACACAGTGTGCAGGTCGCTGGCCGCGCTCTTCCTCAGGATGTCCTTCAAGTCCTCGTGCCATTCGTGCATCCCGTACTGCTGAGACATTTCTACGCCGAACAGCTCGTAGTCAGAGATATGCGCCGCCAGCTTTGTCAAGGACTGACGACCCGAACCACCCACGCCGATTAATAGGGCGTGGCTGCGAGGCTGCATCATCACTCGACAGATCTTCGATAGATGCTCCACGGCGAATCTGTTTGATGCACAAAATCGTTCTGGTTCTTTGACTCTGGAATGGCTGGATTTTAACTAGCAAAGATTCAACTTTACTAGCAAAGATTAAATAATCTTTTTTTTTTCATCTACGACTGACAGCTGAGAATTATTTAACGTCCTAGCTTAATTGGTATGGACTTCAAATTTTTATTTATTGCTTTAACACTAGAACTACCGGACAAGTCAAAATGACTCATACGAATTTTTTGTCGATTAGAAATATTAAAAGTATAAATATGTTTTTTTGAGAAATTTTTGTTAGTAAACTTCTCTATTGAAGTACATATTTAAATATCCCGTGTACGAAATCTAAATAATTAAATACCATATTGTCATTATTAGAAGGCAATGTATACCAACTGCGTTTAGTGCCCGCTAGTTCGAGTGTTAAGATTATAATAAAATTAAGGATGAGCTGATTTTTATAAGAAAATAAGCAAGTCTCGATGAGAGATGTAAGAGATGAACCTGAAGAGGACGAGATTCATCGGTGTCCTCGAAATGGAATTGTATTCTGCCAGATACTCTTCGACTACCACGGTAAGAGTGTCCAAATTAGCGACTTCTAGGTACAATTTCTTATCAGCCAGAGGGTCGTGGTAGTCACAGTAGATTAGGTTTCGAAGTTCTGTCTCTGTTACCTATGAATAAATGAAAATAGAGAGAGAATTAATACCATCGTTCATCACGACTTGATATTATGGTGCAAGGGGTTAAGAACACTTTGCTCTGGGAGGCTGACGAAAACTTACCACTACCTCTGCATCACCAAGCAAGTTCTGAAACAAATGATTCAGGTCGTCGTCTAAATGAGCAGACACGGTGACTCGTATTTGCTCGACGAGCCATTTAACGTCCGTGTCGTCCACCAATCGATCCCCATAAACGCGGAGAACTTCGTGAACCCATAGCTTCTTCATGCCGACCTTAAAAAGGTAAAGGGACCCTCGATGAATCAAACTCCAATGAAGAAAACAATATTCAATCGTCGAAGCTGAAATTATCGATCTATAAAATTAAAAAAATAATGTTTTAAAAATACGATATGGAGAGTATTCAATATGGAGATCAGTGGCGTGCCTCTATAGGGGTTCACACGTGTTATGCCAGAGACATAATTACTTAATTACTTTGATTGTCAACTTACAGGTTCGCTAATAGTCTCAGGCGTGGACAGCAGCACGCCCTGTATCACCCTCGAGAAATCTCTCAAGTTAAACAGATAATGACACTTGGCCGGAGTCGGCAGAAGATACTTTCTAGTTTGCTTATAAATGTCCAACGTCCCATCGACAACGTAATCGACACAGGTTTGGAAAAAGGTTGGGAACTCTCTTCTGTTCAAGTGCCACGTCATTATGGTGCTGAATATAGTGGTCAGAACATCATCAGAAAACTCCGATATGCCGAGAGTGAAGAAATGCCTCTTGAACCTCGGTGTGACATCCAAACCACCGGATGGAGGACCCATGGCGCACACCAACTGCACATCTACAAGTTCTATGGGAGCTACTTCCTTCAGATCGTACCAAGTCCGATGATCTAGCCACTGTCTCAACAGTTCTATAGGCGGCTGAGCTCCGTACGTTTCTTTCTGTGGCATGGACAAATCATCTACAAACACTACCCAATGTTTCCCAGGTGGTGCCCCATAGAGACCCTTTCTCCTCCTATCTAGCTTGTTCATGATGATCTCCTGAGCCTGGTTAGCAGTAGTTTGTGCAGAGAATATCACAAACAGAGGCTTATACGTTTCCGGGTCGTTCTTCTTCAAGAGAAAATCCATGATGTACACGGACTTGCCAGTCCCAGTTGGTCCAACCACGAGAATAGGTTTGTGGTGGCAAATGAGGAGCTTGAACAGGTGAATATAACGAACAGTTTCGATCGTTGGAACGATCACCTGGTTGACTGGCATGTCTTTCGGAATAGGTGGAACGTCTTGCAGATCCTCCAGCCAGGGCCTCCACTTCCCTTTGCCTTCCTTGACGAACTTGTAATCGAAAACCAGACCAGTCGTGGGTATGTTCACCACGTAAGGCTTTGCCGGGTCTTTGGTGTCCTCGGAGAAGCTAAAACGTTCCCTGACGTCCTCGGGAAATTCCCTTTGTGTCAAAGCTCGGAAGAGATCGCTGAACAACTCTCGTGAATCCGCATTCAGGGTGCCTCCCATTGCCCAAATGCAGGCGAAGAAGAAGCAGCCCTGCCATAGAAACGTGATTCCTAAGTTAAATCCCGAAAATTTTCGAGAACCCTAATGTGCTTGGGAGTCCCGAATATATCCTCGAGAACCCTTGGAACGGAAAGGAACGATTACCTCCACTTGCGCTCGTACATCTAGATCGGATAACGTCAGGAGATACTTCTCGTCGTAGAAGTCGTCGAGGAAACAGTCGAACAGGTACGTCACCGATCTTATTAGATTCGCATCAGGCATTGTAATCAACTCCTACGGGAAGAACGATGAAAACGCTCGAGTGACAGTCGTTTTATCTAAATCGATCGGTCGAAATCGTTCGAACCTTGACTCCGCCTCTGTGCAGCAGATGAAGGAGGGGCGGACAGAATCGCATGTACATGTCGCTCAAATGATTCTTGAGGAATTCCGTGAGCGTCGACGGCAGCGTGTTCAACCAGGAGATCAAAAGCGGTTTCCAGCCGAGGCTGACCGGCTCCATGTAGATCATGCCGCATCTGGACACCGTGGCGGGCGAGGCCACCTGTCATTCAATTAATAATTATGATTAGACAACACTTTATAAAAGAAATAAGTCTATCAAATGCGAAACATGATAATATTTCGAAGATTTCAAAGTATTGCTGCACATTGTTTTCAACAGTTCTGTCATCCGCATATGATCGACATGTAAAACAGGAAGAGATATGCCTGTCAGACAGTTCTGAAGCACTCTCACCTCCAAATCCATGGGCTCGAAGATCAAGTTGGTGGTGGGCGCGAGCTGGATGATTTCGCCGGAGGTCAAGCACAGCTTTTTATTGTCGTCGAGGACGGTGTTCATGTTCTCGATCCAGAGGGCATCGACGGGTCCATCGAACACCAGCCATTTCCTATTCTCGTTGGTAGAGCTCGCGAACGCTCTGTAACTGACAGCTAGGACACCGTCGCTCCACTCGTGTGAGGCCGGGTCGAACTGGCCGTAGAGTTGGCCCATCGTGATCGCCTTCGGATTAATAACCGTTATCTCCACCTGGTGTTCGTCCATCAATTGCCGCTCCTCCAGCAGGGCCAAGCACTTCGCCAGCATCCTATACGCAGATGTTTTCCCACCGAACGGTAGCCCGACGATCATGAATCCGTGCCTGACGATCATCATCTCGTAGATCTGCTGGATCTTCTCGAGGAAGAAGTCCGTGCACTGGATGTTCCCGTCGACGCAGGCTTCCATGGTGCAGGCATTTAGATGAGTGTAATCCGGAGTTGGAAGGACAACGCCAGGGAACAAGTCCGAAGCGATCCCTTCGAATAGAGGGAGATCGTGAACGAGAAACTTGGGTAGGTTGACATCGAGGATGCTCCTCAGCATCAGAATGTCCTCGGATTCGTCCGGGTACCTGAGCTTCAGATTACCAGCAGCGACCAAGACGGACTTTACCGCCCTCATACCGTAATCATAATGACTCTGACTGCTCAGTTGTTCCGAGCAGAGCTTGTAGGCAGTGACAATCTTCACTGCCAACGGTCTGCCATTATAGAAACCGTAAGAGTACAGAGTATTCTCAGCAATCAACGCGTAATCCGGCACCATCATGGCTACCGGCCGGAATAGAGCCTTCAGATTGTCCGGTAATTCCGATCTACCAGCATAGCCGGGATTCATCGTGATGAAAATCGCGCAAGATGGATCCAGAAAGATGTCCGTTCCCTCGAACACCATCCTCTCCGCGCCGCTGTTGATCGCTCGTTGGATAGTCAAGATCTGTTGCGCCACTACCGATAGCACTTCCAGATCGATTCGATTGAACTCGTCGAAGCAGGACCAAGCTCCGCAAGAAGCTAATCCCTTGAAGAACTTCCCTAGGGCGAGGTAGTCCAGTCCCTCGGAGCAATTGAAAACGACGCACTGTTTGGCCACAGCTTTCGCAAGATCCTTCGTCGTCTCTGTTTTGCCAGTTCCCGCTGGACCTTCCGGTGCACCACCTAAGTGAAGACTTAGGGCTCCGAATAGAGTACGGTAACATCGATCCGTCAGAGGTGTGATCACTAGCCTGGAGGAGTTGCCGAGGTACTCGTATCCGTATCTTAGGCGCGAGTTGATCATGTAGGACCACATGTTGTCTTCCTACAAAAGACAATATTTCAAATAGTACATCTCGGAGATCTAATCCTTCAATTATAGAATTGTGAAAGTTATTCAAACCAGCCAGTAATAGCGTAGCTGGCAAAGCCATCTGAAATCAGTGTTCTTGGTCACTTCTTCCTTGCAGAGACCCGCCAGCACGTCTTTCCCATGGACATCGAGGGTGACCAGAGCCTCTAAAATGATTAACTTAATCTTCAGATTGATCTGTCTAATTTCTATAATTAGATCGGATTTTATGCATTTATAACACCAACGAAAGAAAGCTGTTTCTAGTTGAATCTTGTCTGGTGGAATTTTCTGAGAGGTAATTTTTATTTTTTTGCATAAAGATCCGCATTCTGCTAACTATATTTATTGCCTAGCATCGAAGGTAAAGAATGACCAGGGTGATCACCTAAGGTAATACGGTTCTGCTTTGACAATTTCCCCCTGATCAGCAAAATCACCTCGTTCAGCTCCGTCTGGCACTGATCGAAGTACCTATTCAAACCCACAGCCCCGTATTGCAACATGGACTCCTCGATACGCAAAGTCCAATACATCTTGCCAACGCAAAGAATCGTTTGACCCGGCCAATCGAGCACCCAGTCCCTCCTCGGCTTCCGAGGATACGCCTGTATTGCCTCCTCCACCACACGCCGAATGCTCCGTCTCATAATTGTTTCCAGTTCGACAAGCCACTTCTCCACTTGTCCTCTGGCTGCAGAAGTGGATATTATATCCACCAGGTCCACCACTTCGTCCTCCGTCGACCTCATCGCCAGCACGTCCTGATCCTCGTTGAACTTCAGCCTGTGGATACCCTCGAAACACTTCTTCAGGTGCGGCTGGACACTGAAGAAACACAATCTCCTGTACCGAAGCCTTCGTTCATTATTTAAATAAAAACGCGTGTGTTATATCAGGATTTAATAACTGTTCAGACAGTGAGAACGTTGACGAGATAGTGTAATTTTAACGACTCTGGTAATTAGCCTGATAAAATCCTGCTTCGTTAAACAGCACGACAGATCTGGTCGCTTTATCTAAATGCGGTCTTGCGACTCGGCATTTTCATGAAAAATATATAGAATAAAGAATCGATGGCTGCATTACCGAGTTGGATCCTTGGTCTCCGACAAAATTTCCAGCAGCTCGTCGTTAGAGAGGAAGAAGAACCGTGGGAAGAATAGCCTCTTCTTCTCGAGGTAATCGTTCAGCCCCTTCTGAATGTCCTCCAGCAAGCCGAAACTCTTCTTCAACTTCTCGAGCATCTTATCGATCTCGATCACGGAAAGAACACGAGGATTCGCCTGGACGGCCTTCATGATGTCTCGCCAGGTCTTGTCTACGGCAGAGAACTTGCGTCCTTCGTCTGGCATTTGTTGTTGAATATCTGGAGACGTGAATATCGGCTCCAGGTACATCCAGATTGACTGGACACGCAGCCACTGGTCCAGGATGTCTTGCAGCAGGTACATCTTGCGCTCCCATGACCTATTTTGTCATCAAAGCTCACCATCAGACTATTCCGGGTCTGTTTCACGTACTCTACGTGCCTCACAAGAACTCTCCTGGCAAGCAGTCGAAAGGAATTCCACTGATACTTTCGGTTCTAGCCGAATTAAGGCCTTTGCACACTAGACCGCCGCTCCGCCAGCTAAGAACAGCGCCGCCTCGCCGCGCTGGTGGAGAGAAAAAGAGAAAGAGTGGAGAAAAATTTGTTTTCTCTTTCTCTCCACCAGCTCGGCGAGGGGACGCTGTGTTTACGCTGGCGGAGCGATGGTCTAGTGTGCAAAGGCCTTTATTGGTTAAAATGTGTGACGTGACGGCCTAACCATTGACTGCGAGCGAGGGAATTTCTGTGAGGCGCGGAGAGTAGCTTCTACAATTTGACTAATTTGCTAACAGAATTCTACTCTCGAACGGCTTGATATTCGGCGAGTTCTTAATAGTGACCGTCCTGATGATATGATCATCCAGCAACAGCTGAATGTCATCGACGCCAGCGATGACATAGGTCCCAGTCTCCTTGAAAGGATTGACAGTGAACGCCAGATCAGTCCAGTCCTTCTCCATCTTCTCCATAGCCCTCTCCAAGGTGGCCTCTTTCGAAGCATTATCCGAAATCGCCTCGAACATGCTGGCCATCGAGTCCAAGCCCATCTCCAAGACCTTAGCCAACGTCAGGTCAGCGTCCACCTTGATAGGAACTCCGATTATCTGCGATATCTGCTCCCAGTGGCGATCCTTCAACCCTGGATTGCCCAACGTGAAGATGATCGGCATGCGTTTCCTGAAATCTTCGATATTCTCACGGACGGTGCCTGCTAGATCCCTCAGGTGCGGTTCTTGGAAGGTCTTCTCCAATTTGTAGACAGTTCTAATCGATTCAACAAGTTTAGATATTGTCCATTAGTCCATTAGTTCATTATTTTGTTTAACCCCTGCAGATATTCACCTGTACGCGTATCCGACGTCATTGTCGATATCCTCGGGGCTGTAGCTGCCGATCATCGAGTTCAACCATAAGTCATGCTTGGTCATGAAGTCACAGATAGCATCAAACAACTGCTTGAATGGCTTCAACTGGTCCGCAATCTGTTTCCTACGCGGATATTGCGTCACCTCCCAACCGAACGAAGCTTCCTCTTCATTAAACTTGTCGATCTTCTCCATAGCAGCTATCAGCCTGTTCTCCAAGGTCTCGGTTCTCCTCTGGTACTTGTAGACGTCCGTTATGTCGCCCCAGTATTGAATGTCGTCCACTTGTTTGGCGTAGGAGTCCAGTTCCTCCTCGAATTTGATGTACCTGACTGTTGAACGAGGAACGTAGAGTCAATCGATAGAACCATTTCGGTGTGCATGCAGATTCTCCACTGATAGTTGGAGGAATTTTTAAAAGGAATATAACAGAGAGGCAAGGTGATAAATAATAATGATAAAATAATTAAGCGATAATACTTCGCAGAGCCTCTTGGAATTCCACTGTCTTGGTAGCCACCATAATCTCGTTCTCAGCCAAGATATCAGGTATCTTGTGGTACCATTGAAACGCCGTGTTGTTGGTGTAGATCTCGGTGGCCGAGAGGACATGATAATCCGACAGAAGGAGAACGTGCTGAATTATATCGTAGAGGTCAGCCTCCAACTGTTTCAGCGTTCCGTCCACGGATCTTTTAATGAACGCGATGAGGTCCATCAGGGCTGCCGTATCCGCAGGCGTGCTCAAAGCCCGTCCTGCTATATCTTCGTATTCCTCTGCGACTCTACACCAGAGTTGGGCAATAATCGATTAAAATTTTAATCGTGATTGATTGATTAATGTGTACGATTAAAAAAGAAATCGTCGAAAAATCGGCGATTGATTCAATCGATTGATGAAGTTAATCGTTAATCGTTGATTAAACGAAGAAATCATCGAAAAATCGGAGACTGATTTAATCAATTGTTGAAGTTAATTACCATACAGTTTATCCAGAAATTTTAATATGGAGGGAGAGGGAGACAGAGAGAGGGAGCAGAGAGCGGATGGAGAATTGACTGAATAATCATTAATCAATTATCCGATTGAGGATTAATAATTGTTAATCGCAATTAACGACTAAAGTAGGAGATTAATTGTTAATTGCGATTAACGATTGACGTAGAGATTTAGTCGTCAATCGTCGATTAATTTTTTGCCCAACTTTGCTCTACATCAACAATTACTGTTTCCTTTTGTCTAATCGTAATTTTTCTAGCGTCCTTGAAGGATTAAGCAAAATAGAATACTCGCCTGACTGCAGCGAGCTGATACTTGTCGACAAGGGTAGTGATAAGAAGATTCTGTAACTGACTGACTTCATCCACGATTGTCTCGACAAAGATTTTTCGGGACACTTTGAAGAGTCCGGCGAATGCTGTCCTCTCAACTTCCACCGGAATATTCGCCATAAGCGAGCGGTAACGCTCCATCATCCCCTCGTATTCCTCCAGCGTTTTGTACTCGTCGCTCGTGAACCTCTTCACCAATCTGTACTCGTCGTTATTGTACAAATGTTCGTACCTGTAACGAACAAACACGATTCCACCGATCGTCGGAGATAAATGTGCGAACATAACGATTGATAATTACACTTCCAACGCGGTCAGTATTTTCTGCGGAATGATCTTCTCGCGATCGATCAGATCGATGATCTCCTGCTTCTGTGCCTCTACGATCGAATAGTCTATCTTTGCCTGTAGCACGAGGATTTTCAAACTATTCATTACCCGTTCATAAAGAACATATAATAACAATTAATTTCGATTTACTTCTAGGATGTCTAAGGTGCCCGACCAATCCAGATAAAGCTGCGTCTCCAACGTGTTGAATTGCTTAACAGCCGCGCATATGTGATCCAAAATGCCAGAAAGTCCGTTTTTAAATGCATCGAACGACGGACGAAAGCTCAGAGACTCAGATGTGACAACTATATCCACTTGAAATTCGCATTTACTAGGCTAAAAGTAATAAACAATTATACATTTCTTCCGGAATGATTTTTACAGAACTGACACCGATTCACCTGGCCCCGGACGATGAAATTCATGAAATCTTTCAGACTATTTTGACACAGGGAAAGAAGCTGAGCCTCCATTATCTTAGCTACGCAGCCGAAGAATCGTTTGAACTTTCTCGTCTGTAAAGGACTTGGTACTAAACCTTTTCTGTTTCTCTGAAAAAATTAATGGATTGTAAATTAAAACGAGATCTTCATTTCGTTGAAACACTATAGATACTGTACCACGAGGAATATATCCTGAATTCCACTGTACCAAGAGCTCTTCAACACGATCCTCCCCTTTTCGATTTGACGAGAAAGTACGGTTTCAAACTCCCCCAGGTCCCAGCTGCCCTCGTGTTCCATGATTTTTCCGATATCGACGAGCCGGAAATCTCTGGAATGTAGTTGATCTATCGAACACGAGTGCCGCGCTGGAAATGAACAGTTTCGTACCGAAATTTTTGTATCCATTGATCCAGAGTCATCTTCATGCATGGATTTATCAGGTACAGCGTGTTCTGCAGGACTGCAACTCGCTCGCGAACCTGACCCACTAAACTGGACAGCAGATGAACATCTTGTTCCTATCGAAATTCCTATTGTTAGCTCGTATTCCGAAATCAATTAATTTTATTGTATTTATCGGTCGAAATGTACTCGAAAAGAACGTTCTATATAGAATATCGATCATGCATCCACCTCCTGCAACTGTTCCTTAAGAGGATCCCGCAGCGCAAACTCCAATATAGCTTTCTTAATATTCCTAGTGTATGTGTCTCTGATCTCGTGTAGTAGATCCTCCGTACAATGGTAGAATCGATCGCGCAAACCGAACGGAACCGAATGTAATATGTTCTCAAGAACGTCATTGTGTATTTGGGCCGTATGAAATGTGTCCACCCCGTTGGTAATATAATTATAATAACGATTTATGTCCGCATCCGAGCTTAAGTCTACGTCCAACTTCGGCAATTCAGGTTTCACCACCAGACCCACCATGAATCTACAAGGAAATTTCTCTTTAATTAAACCGAGCCAGGTAATCGCGTAACCGGTGTGCAAATTTTTTCAAGATAAAATTTATAGTCTTGAAATTTATGCGGAATTCTTCAAAAGACTGGTCATCAATAACAAAATTCTGTTTTCAATATATTTGCAATGTAGAACGATGCAGATTGTGTTGATAAAAAAGAAAGGTTGTCAAGTGCATCATGCTGTATGAGAAATTAATGATCGTTGACCTGCGGAAGTTCTCCGTTTTCAATCGTTTGTCGGTGTAAGTCTCCTGCGATCTCAATAATTTTCGTTCGTCATCCCTCCTTCTGCATCTACGGCAATTTTTAAAAAATTCCTCGGGCAGAGAATACAATGGTTCAATCTTCGAATCGACCAGTTTGCTTATTTTCGCGCTAGTTTTCGCGCGCTTTCTTTTGATCGACCGGCCCGGAAGCCCTTCGCAAGATGAGACTTCCTCGCAATCGCATTTCATGTTGAATCCGGGATCCGTGGAAGGCCCTCGTAAAAATGGAATTTCTTTTACATCTAAAAGAAGATCCACAAGCGATGTAATCGTACGTTGACAGATGAAAATTTCCTTGAAATGTTCGACTTAAAATCGATTACGAGTCATGAATCAATGACTAAACAACTTACGAGTTTCAATCGAAAGTTATCCATCTCCTCTACTACTTTGCGATCGAATTTTATACCGTCACAGAAGGCGCCACTTTCGGAATAGGTTTTGGTTTATCAATTGTTACAAGGATTGGTTTTTAAACTATATTCACGGTAAGTATTGAGATAAAGAATCGTTTCTGCGGTGTAATCAACGTTTCGAGTGAAAAACGATCGTGCAGTATATTTGCTAGTCGTCGACAAAAGAATCTTAGCCACATGCGTTTGCCATCGTTAAATCGCAAATACATTGACACTAGCCACAATTGACTGCAGTTTCTAGGCAACGAAATTAATCGATTCGCAGAAAATGTGTGGCATTTCTTAATCCAATGCTCTTTCCGTGGAACTGACATTTTACTATCGGTTAGATTTAAAATACTGTTCAAAGTGGTGATCGAACATTTTTAGGTTAGGTCTCCCCAAGATTATTGAACAAACCAGTCAGTATTTATTTCTATATAAAATGACAGAACCTGTGACATGTTTCAGATGATTCCACGTCAGCTGTTTCGTTCGATACACGCAAATTATCTGCTCTGCTATTCTTCCAAGAAAACATTATTATCAAAGTTGCGTAAGAAAACTGGCTACACGTTTGTGAACTGTAAGAAAGCATTAGAGCTACATGATAATGACTTGGAAAAAGTAAGAAGCTTCAATGAATGCTGTTAATGATTATTTGCATCATACATTAACGATTATTAAATGTTATAGGCTGAGGAATGGCTGAAGGAACAAGCGCAGACCCAAGGTTGGTCGCAAGCAGTCAAATTACAATCTAGAGCAACTACTCAAGGATTAATAGCAGTGGTTACCAACAATAATTATGGAGCACTCGTGGAGATCAATTGCGAGACGGACTTTGTTGCGAGGAATAAAAAATTCCTTGAGCTAGCAGAGATCACGTTGTCTACTGTATTAAAGCATGGAATGGCAATGGAATCGCCTCTGCCTGTAGCGAAAACTGTACTCTACACAGATTGTATTAATTCTTTGCCAGTTGGTGATGGCAAAAACCTTGGTGATCATTCTGCTCTAACCATTGGAAGCGTTGGAGAGAACATTAATATAAGAAGGGCATTATGCATAAATGTCCAACCAGGTGTGCATCTCTATGGCTGCACTCATCCCACACCCGTCAATCCAGTGCCAACATCGTTTGGACGATACGGTGCCCTAGTGGCTTTAAAATCCAAACAAAAATGTGCCACTCTGGGCTTGCAGCTTTGTCAGCATATTATTGGTAATTATACTCGCTCAATGTCTATAAAACTGTTTTATATATTTTATATAATATGTTCCCTGATATTAGGAATGAACCCATCCAAAATTGGAGATCCACACGTCGATGAACCACACTGCGATGTGGAAGAAGAGTCAGTCATGCTGTACCAAGAATTTCTGCTCGACTCCACTGTGTCTGTGCAACAGCTATTGCAAAGTAAAGAGGCAGAGATTGTAGACTTCACACGATTCGAAGTGGGTGAAGAGGTCGAATCAGAAACACAGAAACAACCGTTGGACTCCCTAGAAACATGTGGTTGAAATAGAGAATAATTCCGATCAGATGGGAAAACACCGATTATAAATTTTATTATTGTATCAACTTTCTTCGTACCTTGACAAAAACGTATCGTTATTTTGTCCAGATAAAAGTAAAACATGCAAGCACGTTAATATTTCATTGTTTATTTTTGTTACAGATAGATAACTCTATAAGTGTTGCGATTCGTTATTAGCCGTAACTCGAAATAATAAATTGGAAAAGTGATCGAAAGAAAACGGATCTGATATATATTGTCAATAGTAGATTTTTAATTATTGTCTAATGCAGAGTACATACGTAGAAAAATAGATTCGATTTAAAATAACAATGCGAGATCAGTAAATACAACGGTCTAAATGCAAACAACTTTGCATCCAAAATTCTAGGATCAACAATTAGATTATTCTTTCTCTTCAGTTTTGATGTTCGTTCCACACGTGGTAGCGGCTACAAGCTCGTTTCTTTTTCGCATGAGTCTGATCGATTTCCAAAGCCACATTCGCGAATCCTTTTTCCAGAAAGTAGCGATATCTTCTGGTGGATATCTAACGCCCTGAAAATTTGACAACAACTTAGCGCAATGTATATCTGAATAGTTGGATATCGTACTTGGAAGTATAATATATCAGGATGATGAAGAACTTGTCGACAGGGAAGCACGTCTCTGGCATTCACGCTGTACAATTCTTGTTCGACGTCGTCAGAAGGCTCCGTCTGAGCATCGCTTGTTCGCCTAAGCGGTATCTCATTCCTGGCTTCGAGTTCCGCGTCTAATTCCAAACGATCCAGGACCGATGTGAAGCTCTTTGATTCCTTACATTTGCCGAGATTCGTCTGTTTGCAGAATAATTCAGGGTGAGTCACCTAACTCTGTCACCTTCGATTATTTTCATTAAAATATAGAAGTCGCCTCGATACATACATAATATTTAAACCAACTTTATCACCTTGAATTACTTGCAAACTGTATGTTAATGAACAAATGTTACAAACAACAAGAAATGTCGGATCTGTTACCAGAAAGATTTGCCAGAAACTTAGTTCAAGCTATGACTGAACACCTCACTTACGAATAAATCCAGATTAATTATGGTAATGAACTGACACCTGTCCTGGACCAGATAATAGAATCCTACAACATCTGAAAGTAATCTGCCCATTTCACTTACCAATAATATATGCAACATACTGGAAAAATGGCAACCATGGACTCCAATGAACATTAAAAGACAATAACATAATATACCTACTGCAAAGTGGATGTATAAAATACTACCATGGACTCTATACCATATAATGGGGTTTCTCGAGGCAGTTAAGAATATTCTATATGAAATACACCCTTACCAATCAAAACCTACCTGTTCACAGACGACTTAACAATTCTATAGAGGGTTAAATACCAAATCCTTCACACATACGCTCTAACGCACACTCGACATATAACAGAAATGGTCAATTAAAAAATAACATTAAATTCTTCCAAAGACAAATGAAATAATCTTCTCTTGAATACACACCTCATCATTATTCAAACTCGGAAACTCAGAATTTGGAGGTGTAACCTCAACGAAATATCTAGGCGCGACATTCGCCAATAAATTATATCGACACGTCCACGTTGCAAACCTTAAAAATGATCTCAATAATCGTCTACATATCTTGAAAACGTTGTTAGCTAGTACTTGGGGACCAGATATAAACGTATTAAGTATGCGCTGATAATCCATCGCGTGATCCACGTGCGGCTATGGCTGAATTATTTCCGTCGCAGAAATCAAATTTATCCTTTGAAAAAAACCTGGATTCCATACATAATGTCGGAGTGAGAATAGCAACTGGAGCTTTTAAAATTTGTCGCATCTTCGGTACCTTTCGGTGTTGCATACTTTTCACGAACGGATCACGCGTGCGCTGTATAGTGTACTTGTTTATAGCACATCTTGACACTGAATATTTTCAAATGCGTGTAAACTAGTAAACACGTCCGCAGCGCTCGTAGGAACCAATTTCTGAGATGTGTGCACACGTCTATAGCTCTCGCAGAAACCTATTCCTGACACGTGTATACGCGTCTATGGCACCGAAAGGGTGAAAACCCTCAAAAGTATTTGGTAAAAAATTTTCTAAGCAGAACATGCAAAGTTTGATTTTGCCGGAGATCAAATAATATAAAAATAATTAGTTATTTTTGTGTAAACAATTTAGAGGAGGCTGAATTAGGTGACTCGCCTTAAGGGATGAAGCAGTGCACCGCTGAAATGCTGGAAAAGCACTTTCATTTTTTCCCGAATTTTCAATTTTTCCGAGCAACTTTTCCAATTTTTCTTTCCCTAAAAACCTTATTCGGATTATTAGGAACATTCTTTTTTTTTAAATTAGCCAAATCGATCCAGCCGTTCTCAAGTGATGCGCTTACCAACGAACAGCATTTAATTTTTATTTATTTATATATATATTATAATATATATTATAATATATATAATAATATATTAATAAATAATATAAATAATAATAATAGAGAGAGTGAGAGAAATTCGTGGGAGGATTAAGTTAAGGTTAAAAATGATTGAAACCTGCACTCCTTGGGAACACACGTTGCATCCTATAGCCCCGGACAGGCTCATGTCGCTCTTGTTCTTGGACAAAACATTTTTCTCATCCCACGTAAAATTTTCAACTGTTCGTGAAACGAAACGTGCAATTTCAACGTCGATTGATACGATAATGAATGTTAGTACACGGGAAACAGCCACTAACCACTCGAATTGTCGGATTCATCGTTTCTCCAGTCCATCGGCTTTTTCCTAGACCATGTAAAACTATCATAAAAAATACAAGTTTCTTGTATCTGTCAGAGTCAGCTGACAGACACTGATCCTGTTCCTCTTCGTGTAGAGAAACAACGTCCTCGAGCTATGTTCGAATAAATGAACGGCTTTCGTGGAACTGTTCACGTATCTTCATATACCAGGTGGCATCGAAACATGCACCTTAATTTATTCTATAATTTTCGGAAGTCTGTATTTCCGTATTTTTTTTAATAATAAAGTAGAGTACAAGTTAAAACGTTTCCTTGTAGAGTGGAAACGCTCAATCACTTGTTATCTGCTCCAATTCGCTGTGTTCCCTGGTGCAGGACTAACAACTGTATTAATTTGGCAGAGTCCAGCTAATTAACTATCACAGGAAGCAGCAAAGCATTTAGGTCTTAGAATAGAATTTAAATATCCTGCTATGTTGCCGAACAGGCATAAGCACGAATGTGTATTATAGCTGTTTGCCCTGCACTCCTCGGGGCAAATAACATTAAGGAGAGAAAAACTTTGAATCTTCAGGTGGCAGAAGACTATTCATCTTCCTGTCTCACTGTAAATTACCCTAAGAATGCATGTTGCTCTTTTCGGAGTAAAGATAATGTCCCACAGGGCAATCAGTATTTATGCTTAAATATCGTCGCGAGTTTTCGGCTGATTTCGCTATTGCCAAATATACCGATATTTCGCGACTTTTTCACGTTTTTTCTACACAGGAAAACTGCACGCCCCTTACTTAGAAACTTACCAGGGGACGGGGACTGGGTTTTTACCCACAAAAAACGCCTGAGCTGGCCGAGAAAATTTTCCGGTCTCGGGCGAGGCAAATAATACACGTTGCCTCGCCTGGCCGATTCAGACTATGGATTTGCTCATATTAATTTAACGGTTCATTTTACAGGATTTTTTAAAACGCAGTTCTCTTTATAAGATCCTAGCTCTTGTGAAACAGGAACCCGAAAATTTTGAAGACTTGGAAAAACCACATATATGGAATATCCTGCAAAATACTCTACAATTAAAAAGAAATAGGTTGCGCAAGTAAAAAAACTGCGTCCAGACGCGCAAAGGAGATCCCAACTTAACCCAGAAAAAAAGAATTCCAGCCAACAGAAGCTCGCAGTAATTCATTCCGGTAGTTACAGACCGACTTGGCCGATGAATCAAATAAAACCGGCCGCGTCGTGAAACGTTTAGTGCTCGGAACCAGGGCGAATTGTTTTCCTCTGGGATCAGGAAGAGTAGTTGATTCGCGAAATACCTCGTGCTCGCATATTACACGCCGAAAGGCGCCAGAAGCGAGTCTCTCCGAAGGCAACGCACTTAATCTTCCTTACGCGGTGCCTAGGAGACCGTAATCTCGATCGTTACATCGGCATCCGTTATTCGAGCGAAGACAACCGACGGCGACGACGAGGAACAGCTGTAGAGATGGAGAAAGAGGAGAGTAAAAGGGGGGGAAAAAAAGGAACAGGAGCACGGAGTGGATAGGGAAGCGTCGTTGGATAATGTTAGAAAGGTAGAGGAACAGAACGGAACAGGTGCGCTCGAGCGAGATGCGTGTACAACACCATAGAACCGATGCCCGCATGGCTCTCGCCGCTCGTATTCACGAGGTACCCGTTGGTCACGGGTGGCCGGCCCGGGTTCCGGGCCCACTTCCGGACGAGTCCGCACCGGTACGGTTTCTTTTTAGTCAGGAACGCATCGTATCAGTTGTGTTCGCGTACAGTTAGACGGTGTTGCTTCGTGCCGAACGCCTTCTCCTGCTCCTTCGCGCATATCGCCCACGGAATCGTTCCCGCGCCGCTTCTAAATGACGTGAAGGGATCACCGGGGGATAAACACCATGGATTTCTCGAGACGGGTGAGTTCCACTGCGAGAAACCCCTGGGAAAGGTCCAGGATTCGCTACGAGATCGATCAATCCTGTTGGCGTCCTGATGTCCTGAACCCTTCGTCGCTCTTTCATCGAGAGTTAACTTTATTATTTTATTCTGTATGTATGAAATTAACCAGACCTGCGATAAAGGTCCAGAGACGAGGAAACGATTCATCGATCCATTATCGTCCTGATATCCTGAATCCTTCGTTGTTCTTTCATTAAGAGCATGTATGCAATTCGTGTCACGGGCACTCGGTACTTTCGTTTTGATTTTTTAAGTTTCTTCTGTAGATTTAGTCTTTCACCGGTTCCTCAGTTTTTGTTTGTCGCCAAGTTGTTGGATACAATCGCGTTGAGGTGTTTTTATCAGTCGGAATTGGTTGTTAAGTGGTCGACAGAGTTGGTAATTGTATTAAATTTCGTTACGCAGCACTTTCGAGACCTTGTCCACCCCCGTCGTCGAGATTTCGTGTTTGTATTCGAGGGGATGATATTGATTTGCATTTACATGGTGATCGTTTTGTCGGAGAGTCTTGCAACGCCGTGTCTCTCCTCCTTCTGATTCATGGTGCCTACAAAGTCACTCTCTGGAAACGAATAATTAGATGTTACTTGTTTTCCTATGATAAAGAGACACCGAAACGCATACGCGTCTGCAATTCACCTTGACTTACTATGCCGGTCTATCAAACGCGAAATAGGACGAAGGCTACCATCTACACTTCCAGATAAACCGTGTGTGCGTGCGTGTGCGTGCGTGTTTGTGCTATAAATGCATAAAATCCACCGTCTGGTAACAGGAAAGCTATAAAGCGTGTGATGTTATTCAGCGTACGGTATTCAATGATTCCGCTACCGTGCAGTTCGTTAATTTTACATTTCTCAATATCGTCGATGCAGTATTCTTAACCAGTGACCCCCTCGACAACAGACAAAATTATTGAATATTACAAGCAGACTTTCTAAAGTTAGCAAATCGACGCGACCAGCGGCTCGTCCGGTTGTCTTAGGGGTTTCCACGATTCGACCACATTTTCGTGTCATCAACACTAAATCGACCGAGCTTTAATTTGCGCGGTTCATGATATAATATGTCTGCTCTACAAAACATCTCTATGTTTCAATTATTGTGAAATAAACAATCTGGAACCTGACATTTGACCGGATGCTGTAGGTTTAGTGATAATCGATTGCAAGATATAGAAACTAAATTAAACGTTATTTCATCCCTTAACGATTTTAATAGGGGGAAATCATATATTGACGTCTTAATTTTTTAAATTTTACAACAATTTTGAATTAATTAATATTAATATATTAATTATAAATGCATAATGATCCGCATAAAAGCTTTATCATTTTCAAAGATAAAGTACAATTTCAGGACCCCTAACCACAACTAAATAAGTTTCACGTTAGAAAAGATAAAACAATTGTAAAACCAGCTACATACTTATTATTGCATAAAAAGTGAAACGAATTCTTCTTCATCCACGAAAACCTTTCACAATACAAAATACAAAATATTTGGTAAACAATTACACGTATCGATATGTAAAGAGCAGTATAAATCTATGATTGCAATATTTATTTGAATATTTACTTTTCGGGTTTTTTTCGACGCAAAATTATTGATTAGTTCGTTAAAATCATCAGAATTAATTACATCACTTTCAATAGATAATATGGATAAAGACAGTTTATCCTGACCCCAAAGTATTTTATAAATAGTTCTTGATTCTTTTAAGGACATTGAAAGAACGTTATGCCGATGCATTGGAAGTTGGAATTGTTAGAAACATTGTTAAAATTACCTCAACATTTCGAAATGTTGAAGTAAATCCTCTTTGTATGATTTCATACGATGACTGTCCGTGCAGAACACAGGCTGTTTGACAAGAATCGCGATTTTACTGTATTATGAATTTTCCCAAAGAGTTTGAGTTTGAAATATTTTTATGAGAAAAACAAAGAATTCGTATCTCGGATCTTGGTTTGTGTTCGAGGCCCCCTTATGCTTGGGGCCCCGGGCATTTGCCCAACTTGCACATAGGGTAACGCGCCACTGCTCAGATGTTTGTACAAATAGTCCAGGATCCACCGACCATTTTTACAATTGATTACTATCAAGCTAATTTTCCGTGAGTAGCTTCATTTTGATGAGAGGCCCAACTTTTTCTCTTGTGGTAGCTCGATTGTGGTAGCTAACAGGGGTAGCAGGGATAAAATATGTCGATTTGACAATTCTCAAAAATTTATTACAAAATATTTTTTTGAATAATTATTGAATTTGAATTTAGATAATTATCTTGAGATTTAACAACAACAAAAAAACCCAGTTAGTAATAAATTTTTGAGAATCGTTAAATCGACTGTTAGCTACCACAATCGAGCTATCAAAAGAGAAAAAGTTGGGCGTCTCATAAAAATGAAGCTGCTCACGGAATATTAGCTTGATAGTAATGAATTGTAAAAAATGGTCGGTGGATCCTGGACTAAAACGCATGTTGACGTTAATATTTTTCTAAAGGCTTCTTTATAATTTTCAAAGACTCCACAGATGTTTGTACGCAAACGCATGTGAATCTGCAACCTAGGGCAAGTGCTCGAGACCAAACGGGGAACGTATCGCGTGCGTAGAACTCCCCGAGGTCGAACGGTCGCAAATTTTCACCTCCCCGTGAAACGGTTCGCGGAAGATCGGCGTGGACGAGCAAGTGGGCGTGCAGCAAGTGCAGTCACCGCTTCCTGCCGCAAATGATCGTCGCGGACCACGCTCGAGCAGCACGTGTACACTGTACACGCGTATCGTTCGCGACACGCATACAATTTCGCGAGAGCCTGTTCGAACGCTGGGCGTGGGCATGAACGGGCGCGTGTGATACCCGTCCGCGAAAACAATGAGGATCGCGAGCCCCGCCGCGCTTTACTGCACTTTGCTGCACCCACACGGCCCGCGACTAAGCCGAAGTTAATACCCTGTTGCGTCACCGACGCTGAAATATTTCTACACGAGACAACGGGCAACGGAGCAACCGGCAAACTGGGAAAGCGTGGAGCAATTAGCGAGTCATTCGTCAAGTGGAAACCTCAGGTCGGAACGAGACAGTCACGCGAGCAGAAAAACTAGGGAAGAAACGAGTCGAGTCACTCGCGGAGAATGCTAATGCCATTTTGTAGCATCGTTGCAAACGTCTCGCAGTCCAACACACCGATCGATCTTTTCGATATTTATCGATCGTTTCGTCTTTTTTATTTCAGAACTAGTTACATTTATTCAATTTGTATTCCCATACGTAGCTTCACTAGCCTATGTAGAACAGCCGAGAAATGCTACAATCGTTGTTACGTACCGTGAAATTGCAGCAATACCGACGGCCGTAATGTAATTCAGTAAAATAAGCAACTATTAGTGCGGAAGTTAATATCAGTTATAAAGAACTTCCACGATGTATGAACAAATTCTTACATATTCGTTTACACCGTCGCAGCTAACGCGACCATTTTATAGCGTCGTTACGAAGACCTTGCACAGCCTACGGCCCCAATCGATCGGTTTTTCTTTTTCTAGCGGTAAAAGTAGGAGTGCTAAATCAGATTTCTGAACTGAAATGGTCGGAACGTTATTCAAAGAATTATCGCATCGTGTCGCGAATAACTTCTCCGACAGACAGTGAACAAATTCAAAAAGGATATGATTCAGCCCAATTAAAAATTAGTTAGAGAATACTATAAGACATTTCCAGGCCGAAAGATTTAGCATCCGGGAATTTGTAATTCAATGTGTCGTTAATGAGAGCATTTCGGAGATCGTTTGACGAACCCAATTACATATACATGTAGAAACTCGAGCGCGAATTCATTCAAACCGTGCCACCGTGCCGACGCGCGTACACGGTTGCACATTTTTACGGATACGAAAACAATATATGCCCGTTTCTCCGTAACACTTACTCCGACATCCTGTTACAAGGAAACATCGTCAGCCGTGAAGCTAACACGGCAATTAATTTCTGATAAGACGGTGATTCTTTCCAGAATTGTGTTCTCACACGTACGTTCGTGGCTCAAGTTAGAAAGGAATGTAGGTGCATGCTACGTGGGTGTGTTTTAGAGTGTGATACGCACAGAACAATGGGACTTTTCCAACGAAATCGTCGTATGTCGCACGCACTGTACAAAAGCTTATCTCGCTTTTATATCCTCTGATCTCACAATAAAAAAACGATCTGTTCGGAAAAATGAAACTTTCATGTGCTTGCATCTCGTTCAGCACGATAAATAAAACTTTCCGACGACATTGAATACGATCATACACATTATTGAACGTAGCGAAAGAAAATGTGATCCACTTCCACGTTCTCTTTAGTGGACAGAATAGCATAATTCAATATTACAAGTTACAGTCGATTGCCCCGGAATGAAATCTATGCGAAAGCAAAGTTTGATTCAGTTTCGAAGCGACGAACCAATTGGCAAGTAGTGGTATATTTAAAATATTCTTCGTATGGAAATTTAAATTCGAAACGCGATGATTCAGCAACTATCGTCAACAGTATCTATTTAGGAATAAAAATTTGCATAGGCGTTAAACAATCAGTCGAGTGTCGTGGAGGGACAAGACCAGACGAACCCCGGCGAGAGCTCTGAATCGTAGGATCGTGGATCACCTGTGATTAAGTCCTCCGGAGGACCTCGCTCTCGCGAGTTCCCATACCCTAGTTTTCTGCGAGCGAGCGCGGTGTGCGAGCACTGATCGCGTTTCTCCGTTGCGAAATTCATGCGCGCGCGATCGCGCCGCGAGGCTAGGCACGATCAGAAAGGATCGAACCGGTGTTCGTTCAATTGAAAACGTAAAATCGATCGAGACCCGCTAGCTGCAGTGTTCCTACCGAAAAGCATCCCGAATAAAGGCGAGGATCGAGAGGACCTTACAGCTCCGGACGACAAATGTCGGAATTATCGTCGAGGATCGAGGAGTCGGTGCGTAATTTCTAACAAACTGTGGGGAGAAAACGGATAAACGCAAGAGGGAAAGCGTGAGAAGAAGGACGATTTCCGGTGATCCTGGCAACGGTATCGCACTCGACACTTTTCAAAATCGAGAAGAACCGTTCTTTGCTGGTCCTCCTCTCGCTCGCGTCGCGTCGATTGAAATGTACCGTTCCACGCCGAGAATAATCGGCCATGTAATTTCGTTAATTGATCTTTCCCCGGCCGCCGATTGTTCCGGATGTTTGCCCGATATCGCGCCTCTTAATTGGAGTTTTACGTCGGAAACTGGCAAATTGATCTACGTATTAAAGCCCCGGAATTAAAGTTCCTGATAATAACGATACGGTTCGGCTTTTATGAGTGCATAAAGGGAGGAGAGTGGTATATAAAGCCCGCGGAAGTTCGCGGGAAGCTTAATTGAAATAAGGAAAGCACTCAACGCGGCGTCGAACAACAAGCATCAAGGATCTCGATGATTTTCTTAGAGGATTCTCTTGATTTCACGCAGGACGACAGGAGCTGCCGTTCCGACGACTCCAATGGCGATATCTTCAAGAACGTCCCGAAGAACAGCACCACGTTCCGAGTTTGGAAAATCGAGGTAATCTATTCAACTTTTCTACTTTGCCGTTGGAAGATCAAAAATATTCACCGAGAACGGAATACAAAATTACATAGACTCGAGGAGAACAGCAGAGTTTAGTATATTATACAGGACGATTCGTTATTAATGGTGCGTTCAACAACACGACCGTTCCTGGTCTAATTATAAAGTGAAACTGTGGGACTTTTTACAGTAATTTTCTCAGGGAATTTTTCACCTTATTTCTTCATTAGAAAAAAAGAACGTTGTCTCATCCTCATCCCCTTGCCGGTCGTTCCAAGAATAGCGAACCATCCTGTATACGGGAATCGCGTGAGTTTAATACACTGCATCGGCTACTCGAGAGATTAAGAAACACAACGAGTGAAAGTGTGAAATACGAAATTACATTTTAATGCCGGTGCAACAGGGATTACGGGTCGCAGCCGTCACCGGAAGTAATATGGGATATTTCCTCTCGGAGCTGGCATACATTATCTATGCGGTGTCGCCGAAGGACGGTCCGCTCCCTTATCCTGGCATGCCGGTAATTAGTCTTTATTATCGATGCTTCTATTGTTACCGCTTCCTTTATTTCACAATCTACACTGTTATTCTTGAAAAGAAAAATGAGCGAAACCTGTTGATTCTTCACAATACAAAACAGGATGTTGCGCATTTTTTCGATCATTATGAACTAATTTATCCGCCATTTACTTTCATCTTTTGGCCTAATACATTATTAAGTAATATAAGGCTTTCTCTTATTACTAGAAAACGGATCTTTATGCAAAATAAAAATTTTCTACCTGAATTGCAACAAACTAGAGTGATACAGAAATTCATTTTCTTTCTTAATATGTCTTGAAAATGATATAATAGTATGTTTAAAAATTCTTCGAATATTTTTGCAGACTCAATTTGCACCTATTCATTTTCGTCATGAATGCATAAAATCCGCTGTCTACTTATTACTTTAGCAGGTGCATGTAAAATGATTGACGGACGAGTAACAGTGTCCTACATTCTCTCACTTTTTGCTTATACTTGGCTACCGTACTTTAGAACACCGGATACAGTATTCGTACGAGTCAATCCTCATCATGAAAATTATTCAAACAGGTTAAGGACCTGAAATCGGGCCCGGTAGTCCGTGTCATTCATTTCTGGATTGGATCCGCGTGCGACTCGACGATTTCCGGTGCAGCCGCCCTCCGAGCTGCAGAACTCGACTCTCAGATATCCGCCACGATTCTTCTGAGAGAAGCGCAAGGCCGTGAAAGCCCGAGGTTTTTGGCGTACTTCCGGCAGAGTCTCGTCGTCGAGAAGTTCCATTTCGAGACACCATCTTGCAGTCTTCACAGAGTCACCGGAGTAGCGAATCCTCTTTTAACGGAGCTCGAAAAGGTCCACTGGGACCAGTTCAGCTCACGCGACGTGATTCTGGTGGACGTTCTATTCAAGTACGTTCGATTCAATAATCACTCTTCCTCAACTGATACTGTAGGATCTCAGGAAAAATGAGGGGAACCGCTGCCGCGGGAATCGAACCCGGGTCCTCACTCACTGGTGGTAGCCGATCGACTAACGCGCTCACCTACGGAACCCTCCCATTCTTCCTAATCTCCTACGATATACTTGATTTGGGGGTCCTGATCCCACAATACTATACCGCGAATCTTCATGCGAAATAAACGTCTTCCTTTAGCACATTAAAAAATGACTAAAAATACAGAAATGCTCGTTATTTTTATAAAATAATGTAAGTAGTGTTAATATGGTATCTTTTTTAAATCAGGAGCGTCATCTTCCTCTGGCTAGGATCATTAGCCGATCCCTTGCACAAACGACACGCGGTGACCATCCTGGAGACGAAGAAGGAGAACAACAACGGCAGAGTCGTCATTGTTGAAGATGGTTACGAGCAAACTCTAGTCGACGATGACAGACACTTGTTTGCGAGCATTTTGGACCCGTCTACCAGGGTGGTTCGTCCAGATCGTCCTCACAGAGTGAACACCCCAGCTCCAGTCAAGCTGTACAGGTGCAGCGAACAGTCTGGCAAATACAAAGTGGCGGAGCTGAAGTCTGGGCCCATTCTACGGTCTGATCTAACGTCTGAATCGGTTTACCTGATTGATCGTGGCGAGGCCGGTGTGTGGGCATGGGTCGGACACAACGTTAACGCTAGAGAAAAGCTGGAAGCTGTCCGCAACGCGCGTGGATTCGTCAAGAAAAAGAACTACAGCAACGGCGTGTCCGTTGGGAGAACAATCGAGACTTACGAGCCGACAGAGATGAAGGCTCTTGTCAGAGGTTGGGGACCCTCGAAGGCTAGACCACTTTCCCTACCGCCCAGCTTTGAACCTGACTACATGAACGAAAGACCCAGGATGGCTGCCGAATGTCAATTGGTTGATGATGGATCTGGCGAAAAGACTCTTTGGAGAGTGACCCAAAAAGAAGGAACGGTCCTGATCGAGGACAAAGGCATTTACTATGCAGAAGCCTGCTACGTGATGTGCTACAAGTACGGGCAGGGCCGCAGAAGCAAATGCATAGTACGTAATCGATGTTTCATACATCATTTAATTTTATAATACCAGAATTTAACTGGCAACGTTGTAGGTTTACTGCTGGGAAGGAGTTCATTCTGTAAAGGTAGACCGAGAAGCTGCTTTGGAAGCTGCTTGTCGTTTATCAGAGGATAACTCTGCTCAGCTGGTGAAAGCCTGTCAGGGCAGAGAGCCACCTCATCTGCTTCAGATATACGATGGAAAATTAAAGATACTAGCTGGAAAACACCGGGACTCTCGTTAGTAACGTTTCTGAACTTTATACTTTTGCTACTCTCCTGTTTCGCTAATGCAACCTTGCTATTTAATCGTTTTGCTTGCAGCGCCGGAGAAATATCTTGTCAGGGTATTCGGGTCTACACCTTACTCGTCGAAAGCGGTTGAACGTCCTTTGAGATCTAGCAGCCTTGATTCAAGCGGAGTTTTTATCCTGTTCTCGGATATGCCTGTAGTATGGTGCGGTGGCAAGAGTACGGGCGACGCTCGACAAGCGTCCCGACGCCTAGCGCCTAGAAATGCGCTCCTGATGATTGAAAATAAAGAAGACAATGATTTCTGGGAAGAACTCGGAGGTAAAACGATAACTAGAATTATGGGATAATCATCAAATTTGTATGTGCGAATGTTGAAAGAGAACGATACCTTTCAGGAAAAGGTACTTATGGCACAGAGACCGTCGATGTCGGAGAGGAACTTGGGAAACACTTATATCAGTGCGTGACGGAAGGAGACACATTCGTCGGTGAAGAGGTTCTTGGATTTGGACAAAGCTGCTTGCTTCCGGAAGCGATTTGGCTACTGGATGCTGGAAATGTAATATGGATCTGCATTGGAAAGTATTCGACGCCAAAGTCGTTAAGAGAATGTGTGCAGGATGCTATGGTGTTTTTGTACACTCATCCAACTAGTCGAGATAGAAACACTACAATTTCTGTGATCAAACAAGGTACGATAATTCGCTCTTTCACGAAGGATATTCGTGAATTTCTATTAATTGTTCGTCCTGTTTGTTTCAGGTGCGGAGCCTTCAACGTTCATCGGACTGTTTGACAATTGGAATTACAATTTATTACGGGACTACAAATCATTTGAAACGTTCTATACGCTTTCGCAAGATAAAGAACCATTGACGAAGATACAGACGTCTTCGAAATCGTCGAGCGAGTTCGATAATTACGTGAAATATCCGTTTTCTGTTCTGAAAAGTGATCCAGAAAATTTACCATCCGGTGTTGACGTAGCTCGCAAAGAGATGCACCTTACTTTCGATAATTTTATCGCCGTTTTCAAAATGGAACCGAACGAGTTCGTGAAACTACCACCCTGGAAGAGGCAAAGACTGAAGCAATCCGCAGGTCTCTTTTAACTCGTAGATCTGCCGCCGTTATTATAATAAAGTTTGTACGATAGTCATTATAAAATAATCAAAATATAAACATATGTATACACCTTGTATTTTATTGTTTGGAAACTAAATTTATTAATGAAAAGAACATAAGACCAAAGGCTGTGGCTGTTTAAAAAATTTGCATACCATCTCAGCTTATACTTAGAAGTACCTAATGCACATTTCAAGATGAAGTATCCATTGTTTCCACGGGAAGTCTACGAATAATTTCTTCCTCGATAATTATAGGATGTATTGTTTTGTTGAGTATAGCAGTGGTGCCCCGTTTGTATCGATAGGATATTGAACGTTCTCCCTTTACATTGGCGACATCATAGGGCCGCAAATAGTCGACAGAACCTTTCCGTATGACGCACAGATCGACGTTGGAACCAGAAGCCAAATCGTTGAACACACCAGCGCGAATTGCATCTGCTACAAGTTCTTTAGCCTCCTCTTCCTAAATTCAACATTCAATGCGAATACATTATTTAATAATCAAATATAAGTTGTAATCACGCGAGAATATTGTTTGTCCTTACTTCCATATTAGGTTTCCATCGACTTTCAAATACAGACATCGCAGCTAATGACCCACTGCCCATAGTGGTATACATATGCTTGTCCGTTGACCCATGAGGATAAATGCAGTATAAGTGTGGACCATCTAAATCGCAACCTCCTAATACCAAAGCTGCTCCAATGTGGCCTTGATAACGAAACAGTAACTGTTTGATCAATGTATTAGCAGTGCAAACAGGCACCAAACGACCTGTATTCAAACGATGCAATTCCAACTGGCTAGATATCATCTGAGTTGTCATCTCAGTGTCTGCAGCAGTTCCTGCACCACAGCAACTGCAAAGGAACAATTAATGAATCAGTTGTTGTATAAAATTTTAATTGTTTTATGTGAAACTTACTATATATTTTCGGCAAGATAATGAATCTTGGAGCAATTTTTATCAGCTACTATGGTGTCGTCTGTTGCTCTCGTATCACCACCAAGGATCACTCCATCCTTGTAAATCACTCCTGCAATTGTTGTTCCTGTTTTAACAGCCTTAGGTGGTTTGAATCCTTTCTTGATCAGAAAATTATTTCTGTAACAATATAAGACTAGATTAAACATGTAATTCTTGTAATTTTCATTGTATTATAATTTTTCTCGTTGAATTTGCTACTGTAGTTTATTTGGGGAAATAATTATTATTTAAAAAATGACACAGCACTATTAATCTATGATAGGTTATGTATACCGGAACATTACTTTCCATCTTTATGATGATACGCATTATTAATATAATTTTTATTTTAGGATAGACTGTGCAACGATAAATTACCTTTGACCAAGTTCAAATGAAAATCCTGGAGCAGGAATTTCTGGAGCAAGTAACGAAGACATTGTTGAATCTTTACAATCTAGACACAATCAACAAGAGCACCGTCATGAGAAACGGTTTCGTAAATGTTAACGCTCGCCAGAAGATGGCAGTGGTAACTATTATACAGGGTAACTCAATTTTTTTTCTTTCTTTTTTTTATTTTACGTCACTCTCAACTCTTTGCTAGTAACTCAAAGTTATACGCAGATTTCTGTAATATTCAGTCTTATATTTCCAATCTTATATATAACAATTATCTAAAATAACTTATTTTCCATTAGTTGTATCCTGAAAAGTTTAAAATGAATTATATGTTGCATTTAACACTATTTTTGAATAAATACGGTACGATACAGAAAATAATTCTGTCTACAAATGTGATACATTTATTAAGATAGCATGCTTTGTTTAGATACAAAAATGATATTAAAAGATAGCATGCTTTGTTTAGATACAAAAATGATATAAATATTAAAACGGTGCGATAAAACCTTGAATAGTGCATTCATATTACACAAATTGTTGCTCATATTTCTAAATCGAAGACATTGTAACCAAGTAATAAATTTAGAGGAAGTATTATAACATGCCGGTCTCTATGTATGTATGTACATTATTATAAAAATCGATGTATCGTTTAGCTAAAAAAATATGTAGCGCCTTCTGACGCTCGATAAAGTTTAAAAACATTAACAGTCAATCTAATAAATGACATATATGAATTTCATGTGAACACATTTATAAGCAAGAGACATCGCTAATGATCTCTGCCATCATATTTCTGTCTTGCAAAGCTGCGTCCAATTCTTCTTGATCCCATTCCAAATTGACTTTCGATAAACGGGGTTCCTTTTTCGTCGTCAATTTCAAAATGCCTCTCGTTTCTATCAACGAACACAAACTTACAAATTCGGAACTGTCGACAGCGTGAATATTTCGTTTCTTGCAGACCCTTTTATACACTTCATGCAACTACAACAAAATTACAATTATGTAAATTATACTACAATATTTGCTCAGAAATGTGTTAACTTCGCGTTATTACAACATACCCGTCCCACGGTTACATCCTTATTCCGTCCCTTATTTAAAATAAGCATAAGAGAACACAATAGCAACTTTTGTTGCAAGGGAAACGTGCTTTCTTCCTTTTCTATATTTTGAGATCCTCCGTAAACTCCATTTAAGACTGTAACAACTTCCCTCAAGTCGACTGGTTTGTCTATGGCAGGCTGCTGTTTTTTCGGGCTGCCTGTATTTATTTCTGTAACAAAAATATATCGTTTTAGTCGCTTTTCTAATACAATTCCCTTTTAGAATAATCTGAAGAACATACCATTGTTGTTTGAGGGTTGTAAAACTTGTACTAATTTCTGTGATTCCGCAAGCTCTATTACTCTTCTACTTATATCTAGAGCTCTCCTAATATCTCCAGAAACGGCAGCAACTTTTCCAGCTAACATTTGTACTGCATTTCCAGTAAAGAGATCCGATACTTTGGCTTCGTTTAACCTTTCGGTTATTATGTTAGATATTTGTTGTTTGGTGTACGGTGGAAAATGCATTAACTTAGGTTTTAGCTCGCATCTAGCCTGTAATCTCGGCAATATCCTATCCGTCAAGTCTAGAGCATTAGCAATACCGACAAGAAGTAACTTTGAATTCTTGATCAATGGCCATTCAAAAATAGAATATAAAACAGATTGATTCCTGCTCTCTAGTTGGTCCAATTCGTCCAAGATCAACAGCAACATTTTATGCTTGGAGATTAAGTATTTCTCAATAGCTGTTTTACTACTTTTCCCAGACTTTCCACCAGATAGGCCCAACTCCTGTACAATTTTTCCATAAATTGTCACAGCAGACTTCATGGTTGTACAATTTACGTAAACCACTTTAAAGTTTGATTTAAACTCAGGCCTCAGCATAAGTTTCGATAAACATGCAGTCTTTCCAGTTCCCGGAGGCCCTGAGATGTATAACGACGTAGACGTTTCATTTTTTAAATGCTTCTCCATAAATTCTTGCAACTGAGTCAATTGAGATTCTCTGCCAGGTAATGTTTCAGGTACTGAGCTGTGCAAAGCTTTACGAGCGCTGCGATACTTTTCCGAACCGAATAATTTTTTAGGAACTAACTTGTCCTCTTTATCCGGTGAGGAAATTAAATGCAATTTATCTAAAAGTGTAGAGGGTGTAGAGGGTGTTGAGGGACATGTAACTTGTTCTGTTTTCTCTACCCTTTTTTGTTTCGGTGGCGAGGAGCCATGATCTCCTGAAATAAGAAAGAAAATTTTTGTCACATATTTTACTATATAATAGAAAATTCGTATTAATTAATAATAAATCCGAGTTACATACTGTCAGACTCGCTAGATTTTCGGACGCGTCGGGGATTACTGACGGCTGTGCATTTCCCACCGACTTTCACGTTATTTTTCACCAACAAATTCTCCAGGTCTGAATCCGAATCCGATTCACTGCTGCTGAAGGTAATCACCTTTTTCACTGTTGGCGTGTATTTGTACGAAGTTTCTCTAGCAGTCGCGTTGGTAAAATCTTGTTTTATCGCGTCATTTTTCGTCCCATAAAACGAACACTTCTTTCGTATATTGAATGGAATCGTTGTTTGGATGCTTTTCATTTTAAGAAGATTTGTCTTCGTGCCAATAAAATTCTTAATTCCCTATCTTTTAAAATAAACACTTTGACATCTCTTTCACAGTAGTCCGATGCCCGAGGTTAATAACAACGACGAATTTTGCGTAAAATTTAACGATTTAATAATTACACTCGAATACACCGACGATATCACAGTTGTCAATGTTACTTCTTCGAATTGAGCTGTAAATATTACAACTTATGTGTTCAATACAGCTGAGGAAATACGTTTGTACACGCGCAACAAATGCAGTGCGATGGTAGTTTTCGCGGGAAGGTGCTTTAAACGCGGGAAATGGAAAATACGTGAACACGAATCAGCAAGCGTTTACTTTCGCGCGTAAAACGTCGCATTTCAAAAATTTCAAGGTTTATATAAAAGTGACTACAACGAAAGAAGTAATGTACGAGTATTATTCACTATTATAAGGAGACTGATTTTACGTTGCTTTACTTTGCCGTAGGTACCTAAAATTTATTAAATTAGTATATAAAGTTCAAGCCTGTACACACAACTCCTGGCGCCCCCTGAAAGCGAACATAGAAACTACAGTGAACGACGTTCAACGACGTTTCCGGAGTTGCAACGAAACCAGCGGTCCTCTTCCACATTGGTATTAGAAGCCGAAGGAGACGGCGGAATCGCAGTCTGCAAAAATCGAGATAATCTAGAGTGATCTAGAAATCTCGTTAATTTAGAATGAGAGCGAAGGTAAGATTACATTAATATTTTCTTGTTTATTCTAATATTTTTCTCAGTAAATCAGTAATTATCTATTTTTCGGGAAGTTGAACTTATGTTGTTTTCGGCTACGATGTGCGTGGTTGCTTGACACAATGTTGTAGCCGCAATGTTTCCTGTTGTAACGATCTTATTTTCTTAGCATTTTTAAGACTATTCAAAGCGTTTAATTTGTTTACTAGTTATACAATTCTTTTGCTTTGTCTTTTACTATAAAAAGTACTTCAATATCGCGAATGGTGTCTCTTGATGAAGTGAGGTTAAGTGAAATCTCTTGTTAATTTTCAGTGGCGTAAAAAGAGGATGCGCAGGCTAAAGCGTAAAAGGAGGAAGATGCGTGCGAGGTCCAAGTAAATTTTATACACACGTTCTCTGTAAGTATACATTTATATTTTTTACATATTTAATTATGTACCATGCTAATCCTTCTACAGTTTGGCTAATTCAAAATGTATGTGGCAACATGCCTCAAAGATATTTTGCATTAGACACAAAAATTCCTGTGCTATTAGTTATTAAGTTTACCGATTATTTGTTTCAGCTGTACAATTCCAACACCAGTTCCGACACAACCAAGTTTGATCAACCTGAATGGGGATACATCAGCAGTTTGACACACAAATTTATTGTACCAACGCAGAGAGTTCTGTTTTATTATGTACGCGTCTTGTACGGCTAAATAAACTTCATGAAATACATAAAAACTCTCCTCTTACTACCTTATCATTCGCTAGAATTTAATGCTACAATTCAGAGAAATTTTCGAGATTCCGTACACGTTTCGCACATGTTCGAGCTGCTTAAAATTAATATTTACGTGCAAATAACAATCACTAAAGTATAAGTACAGCGTTAGCGAAGATCTACATACACGTGATAGTAAACATAACCTTGTTTATAACGCGTACAAGATGCGGGGACGGTTACAGTCGAGTCTATTACAAACAAAGAAATTGTTTTATGAATATTTTAAACCTCGTGTAAATAATTTAATTACATATTCTCAGTTGAAACAGGTTCGACAGTTTTCAGTAAAAAATGACGAAGAATTGGAAAACATAGAGAATTTGAAATGTAATTCAGGTAACCTATCTGGCTCATTCAGTAACACTCACAAAATTTTCGATGACAAAGATGCAGAAATTATACTCGACGCTAACGAGAAAGAGGAAACTATTCAATTGGAAGATTTACAAGCTGAAGAGGAATTTCATGATCCTTACGTGGGAATCAATTTGGAACGTAAGTTAAAATAGAGTGGAGAATAAAATATTTTAATGGAAAGCGTAAATGAAATATTTATTAGGTGGAGTCACTGGAGTATTTGAAATAGAAGATTTAGTATCTCTGTTACGAAGGGAAAATGCAAAAAACGTCTTTGTGGCAACGGTTCCTCCTGAACTGTCGTATGTTAATTACATGGTGATAGTCACAGGGAAATCGTACAAACATATGATAGCCCTGGCTACTTTTGTACGTAAAGTATACAAATTAAAAAGGTACGAAACAGATACAATACCGAAAATTGAAGGAGAAAAGTCGAAGGATTGGATAGCCTTAGATCTAGGTATATATACTTTCTTGTAATACCTTATATTTACATTCATGAAGTAATTTAAAAGGTAATATTTACATTGCTTATCTTACAGGCAATATTGCATTACACATTTTCTCCAGGCCTACAAGAGAATTATACGACTTGGAAACATTATGGACTGTTGGTCGTGAATATGATAACAAGAGTAGAGAAACTGGTAAAGATGATATTATGGAACAATTTAATAAATTTTTGGCTGATATGGATCCCATCGATGAAGATGATACCATAAAGAATAAGAAGAAATAAAATTATGTTAATACATCATTGTGTCATTTTAAATACATTTAGTATATAAAATAATTTGATGAATTTTTATTTCTGTTGTCTAATATACACAATCTATTCGTAACTGTATTGTACCTGCTTACACTATGAATTAACTATGAGAAAGAAAAAGTCAGGACAATTGTAGGACATTTTTAATTAAAAAGAACTTTCCATTTTAAATACTATTTTTGACATGTATGTGTACATTTGTTGTGTACGAAATGCACGAGATCGAGGTTCACACCAGTTCACACGCGCACGTATACGTGTATATATGTATATACTCCCATAAAGAGAAGGGGTCCTCCCACTCCTCTCCTCACACTAGTTTAATGATTCTCTGTGATTCTCCTTTCAATAATTCGCTCAGGGAGCGTCCATATCTGAAGACGCTTTATCACGCATCGAAAAAAATGAAATCTTATCGAACTATCTATTTTGCTTCACACGCTGACTAATCATCCATTATATTCGATACGTGTTGAAACATTTACCTTCATTTCTGTGTGTCAATCCGAGCGTGGTTATTGTAATCTTTAATACTGTACCACTTTTTGAGAACTACATCAACACATCTGAAGTTTACTTAAAACTTGTAATATAACAAATACATCTCGTACTAATAAACTTATAATAAAATATATACTTTCACTAATACATCTATGTAATTGATGTTATAAAAACAACGTTGTCTTCCCTCGTGAATAAACAATGAAAGAACTTTCAACATTGTTTGGGTAATGTATATTAATTTTTCAAAGCGCCTGCTTTTTAGATGAAAATGCGACATTCTGCTATATCTCGTTATCTTTTATTTTAGCGCATTCCATGATTGTTAGATATACTTAAATGGACATTTAAATACTGCAAAGAATACCTAGAGCAAAGAGGAATGAAATGGTGAAAATAATTCACCCGATCTCAAAAAATGGCAAACACTACTACAAAGTCAGTTTGTAAAAAGAAGTCTACTCACTTCTTCCAAGTCCCTTTAAAATCGACGGAACAGATCTATCTTGTCTTCTTGATACCAACATTGATCGCTTGTTTTGTATATATAATCCATTTCTCTGCCGACTTGGTAGTCGCTGTGCAACATTTTAGAGAAGATAATCCAATATGGGGATATTGTACTATCGGTTTCATGTATGCACCAGCAGCCACATACTTTATGCTTACTGTTTCAAGGCCAGATTGGTGGATGACGGATGACGATAAATTGGCAAAAGGTGTCTTTCTTTGGTTCTGTCTTCAACTGTGTCAGTTGATTGGATTTGTCTTTTTTTCACTATATAGGTATTATTGTTTTCTTTTCTATTCAGCTTTCACGTTGACTGCCATGTGAATTTTGTGTATTTTGTACAAGTCTTGTGAACAAATGAATTGATATTGAGTGCCACTAATTTTATCACTAATATCCACCATGGCAGTCAATGTGTTAATCACTTTTCTTAGAGTAATCAATAATTGTTTGTACAGGTATGCAAGCCTCATTGTGCTATCTGTGGATGCTATTATATTATCTGGCAAGGAGAGAACTAAGACTCTAGATATAGCAGCTGCACCAGCAGCTATAGAACTATACCTTTTTTTACAAGCTTGGTTTCAGGCAGCTCCTCAAGCAATCTTCCAAACACATTTACTCTTTCGTGAATCGCCATACCATCAAAGTCATCAGTCTGGTATTTTCATTTATTTTCTTGTGTATAGTACATATAACAACAATTATTTTACAAATGTCAGAGTAATAAATACTTCTCTTTTTACAGTTGTTATTAAAGTGCTCTCCATTCTTATGTCCATTGTGATAGTAGCTATTCAAACTACCTCCTTTCAAAGGTTCGAAAGCCAACGTGTTAATGGTAGAAAATTACCATGGGCAATGTGGTTGAAAAAATACCGTGTTCAGGTATATTAATATATTTTACATAGTAGAACTTCTACATCTAGGCTCAACAGATTGAATTATTTTCTGAAAATACATACCTTGTTTGTATAATTAGGAACTCTGTGATCTTGAAGAAAAGACTCCCTTAAAATTATCTGATGTAAAAGAGGAAGACAATGTTCATGCGAATAATGTAACGGAGGAATCAAAGGAATGTGACGAATCTACGAAAGAAGATGAGGACAAGAAACCAATTGATTCTCACATTACATTGGACCGTCAAATATCTTTAACACCGCCGTTACCGCCAAAAAACGTGCAGATTAAACCACCTCCTACGCCATTACGGGGTATTACCACAGTCACACCTTTACCTGTTCCGGATGCACCAGCTCCACCAAGACCAGATTCGATTTGCACAATAACAGAAACAGAGCCTGAAAATGTACTTACTAAATCTGATGGAGAATCAAACAAAGGATCAGATACATTGCACAGTTTAAACGTCCCGCAACGAAGGTATACAAAGAAAGGTTTAGAAGAGGACGACCCTGTGGGGAAATTTTTATGTTTTTTATGGTGGTTTTGCTTTATACTAGCACGTATACTTGCTATTACCGTGTTCTACGAATTTTATCCAGTTCATTTAGCTATTGTAATTACTATACACTATGGTATTATGTTGTTGTACCTTTTCTATTATACGAACTATTACGATGCCATCACTTTTTTTGTTAACTTATGGCTGGGATTAATTTATATAGTCTGTTTAATCGAGTACAGAATCAAATTTAAATACGCAGACAAGTGGCTGTTACCGTACTATGTCTTTGTAATAGTACAAAATACACTTATAACATTAGCATGGTACTTTTATGCAGACTTTGATGGATTTTGGTATTCATACGTGTTTTATGTAATATTTGCAAGTATGGCGCTTTGTATTTCATCGACGGTGATTTATTGCGTTCTACTTAAGCCAAAGAAACGTAGAATATATACCAGTTGACAAACAATTAATGTTATTTCTTGGTAGATGTTTTACACATAACGGTCCCGAATTCGAGACCGCGAGAAAAAGGTGACTTGCCCAGCTGTATATTCGACGGCGAAACTCTGAGCATAAAAACGCTCGTGTTCAGCGTTTTTCGGTGATCAGCTGTACGGCCTCGAATACAGGTGAAACGCATCTGTAAATGTAAACGTCACGCCAATCGCGTGAGTACGAAACACGCATCACCCGAGTTGCCCGTTCCCGACTTTTTTTCCACGACAGCACCACCGGTAAATCCAAACTAGAATTTCGAATTCCCCACTTCGTTCTCGTTCCGAACCGACAGCCCACGGATCTAAATATGCTCGCAAATTCGCGTGAGACACCTTTAGAATCCGAAGAGTGGATAAAAACTATATAGTTTTCTGTTAAACTCACCGAGAATCTTGTGTGCGAACCTGTAAGGCATCAAAAGCCCCACGAATAACTTTGTGTAAAAATTCTGTACAATTAATTTTAAATTAAAATTGTTACGGATACAGTCGTGATTCCTTTCATGGTAGATACGACTATTCATGCAAATAAGACGCCGACACACCTCAGCTAAGGTTCGGTGCAACAGTAGAAATTTCATTAAAATGTGATTTTAAGAATGCTTTAATCTTTTCTTCGATTGCATTAACATTATCGGTTTTTGTATTTACGTGAGGCTCACAGTTTCATTTTTGATGCAAAGGATCGTAAAACGTGATCGTAAAATAGTTAATGTAATTACAATTACTAAAGAGTTTTTGTAACGTAATATTAGATACATTAAGGACTGATAACAACTACTATTAGATAATATGTTGAAAATGTGTTTATCATACATTATTATAAATTACAGGTAGCTATATCTATTTAATATTTATAGAAAAGTGATTCTTTGAAAAATGTTTTAC
This sequence comes from Lasioglossum morio, assembly GCA_916610235.2. NCBI lineage: Eukaryota > Metazoa > Arthropoda > Insecta > Hymenoptera > Halictidae > Lasioglossum > Lasioglossum morio. The sequence goes on along the minus strand of OU744324.1, from coordinate 1,146,570 downwards.
AAATAGTATATTCGGCAGCATTCGATCTAATCTGCTATGCATTTATATATATACAAAGATAATTCTAGATACCTATATGAATACTTATAAGTATTAAAATATAAACAATATTTGTTATATATGTATTTATATGTCTTTCAATTTGTGTTTTTAGTTTTGAAGACTTTATAGACATTCAATTGAAATACTTATTGTTCGACTGAAGCACTATACTTGTGAAGCAAACTAAAGCATAAGTACGTCACATCGTTTATATCTCGCTGCTCAAACTTGGCAGAAAAATAACTTTAAAATTATTACCATTAAAGAGGTATAACGATACAATTAATAAAGAAATATTACTAAATCTGATTTGATATAAAATATATGTTTCCTTACATTTCCTTATTCAATCTAGTTTGCATAATTCATTTACACCTAAGTATTCTTTGGACAGGAGAATTATATATCTCATACATGTATATTCGAATCTCTGTGAAGATTTCCCAATTGTGCTTCGAACAGAATATCATTTAATAATTTCTCAGCTATAATTCTTTGGTCTAATCTCATATTCCTAAGTTTTGCTGCTACATTTCGTCCAATTGCATCAAACTCGTCTTCCACTACAAATGAATTGTTATGCGATATTTTCAAGAGATCAGTAGATTCAGCTTCGTCCGACTTTTGTCTACGAATTAATGGAGATTCACTCCATTCATTGGATTGATCATATGTCTCTTCGTGTCCTGGTTGGTGTTCCTAAAATAAATACAGTCTTTAATTTTATTCGATTTCTATGTTATGACAGTTTCACAAATTATTAACTTACGGATTTATAATATTTTCTGTACCCTCGTTTCGTTCGAACCAGTTCAGGACACTTGTCACCTGACAAGTCAATATATATCATCGCAGGTTTCCTTTGATTCGATTTACATTTGATTTTATCAACCATAAATGGATGTACCCTCTGTAGAACACTTAAATTAATGAACATAAAATCACTAAATCGAAACTCGAACATTCTAAATATTAAAATGTCATACTTTAATGTGACTTAAAAAATTTCCTGTGGACTTTAAATTTCCATTCAAGTGTTTCTGGCACTGTAAACATCGCACCGTAACATTGGTATCTTCTACTCTAATTACAGTAAAGAATTCTCCATCGAGAATAGCTGGCAATCGAATCGGAGTAAGAGTCATATTTTGTTGAGCGTTCGACTGAATCGGTGAAATCTGATTGGTTTGATCTTGATGTTGTTGCGGTGACTCTTGTTGTTGTTGATGCATAGTATCATGATTCTCTACCTCGATACTTTGAGATGAACCTTGTTCGCTTGTCTGCGATATCTCTTGCTGTTGATTCGTACTATCGATCATACATGTGTCAAAAGTTTCAATCTTGGTCTCGTACCTTTGCGCAGGGAATGTATCCATGATCGTGTGATAGATGTAAAATTGACTATATCAAGCGAGCAAATTCTGCAAGGAGTTTTAATAGCTCGATGAATAAATTTTATGCATACAATGCTTCAAATTTCTGTAAAAAAATGATCAACCATGATTTTGCCTGACAACAAAGTAAAATACTATTATTTATCTTGGCTTCTTATTGAATTTTAGATAAGCTGTTAGATAAGGATGTCATATACATAACAAATCTAGATCAGATAATAGATGAGACTGTGTAGTGGAAGTAAAAGAAATTGTCGTGTTTACATACCAACTTCGTAAAAATAGGCTAAATCAACGTAGCATATCAATTTTCTGTTGCACAGCGTACTGTATTCTCGCAATGATCAAATTTTCGATGCATCTCTTCTAATATCGTGGATTCACCATTGAAGACTCCAAAGCATGGGGTAAAAGATACCGTGAGATACGTGTGCGTAAAACCAAATACTTGGTAACACTGAAGTAAATAAACATATGAAATAAATTATCAATATTCGGGCACATTTTTATATGTCGCCGAAAAAACTTTGTTTCATTAAAATGATTACCTTGTAAAGTGTATGTTTTTTCTCGGAAGAATTTCTATAATAAACGTATAACGTTTGTACACTTGTGCCTCAATCTTTCCATAATTTCTGTATCACAGCGATAATTTCACGTAGAACAAAATTCCACACGAATATCACGGATATATTTTCTACGTAAATTAAAGGAGCTCGATTCCGATATATTCATATATTATGAGAATATTTCGTTAATCTTTGTTGCAGGGTAATTTTATAAAACATACATTACGTTGCCAGCATTGATAATACCGGTCCGTTGCATTAGAAATAAAGCGAGGTTGAGTTGAGGTTGAGGTTGAAGCTTAGTGTAGGCGCTGCAATCATCGTGTTACAACGTGTTCCGAGCGTATTATTACAAACATCATTTGTTTTTGTTTAAACTTGGAATATTGTAATGTTCCATGCAAGAGAGTGTTTACAGTACAACATTTTTCAGCGTACATGAACTTTCATTAAGATAATATAGAAATTCTACTGTAAAATTGACCCGGAATTGTTTTCCACACCAAAATGTTTGCCTCTTGTACTGAAACAACAAAGGAGGCCAAAGAAAAACAAGATGATGTATCAACAGAGCAAGAATCTGCAAAGCCATCGATCGAACCTAGTTCACAGTCGTCTTGTTTGAAAAGGAAACTAGAAACAGATTCACAAAAGGTAATAAAGTGTGACCATGGATGAAATCCTATATAAAAATGTAAAAATATACAAAAATTTGGCAACAGGTGGTAAAAAATGCGAGAGACGATTTCTCACAAATGTTAGACGTAAATAAAAGAAGAAGAGTAAATACTCTTTTCAACGAAATCAAAATGTACAAAAACGATATTGTTAATTGCTAATAATTAGACTGTGGATCTTTATGCAAAATAAAGATTGTTCGCATACATTGCAAGACACAGCAGCCAAATAGACACAGCAACAAATATCTTATTAAACTGAAATTAATACACTGCTGTCCTTAAATTTTTTTTATATGTCTACATGCCCATTTTTGTCATAAATGCATAAAATCCATAGTCTACTAATAATAAAAGAGATAATCATCTCTTCAAATTTTCTCTCATCAATAGTCTAATACCCAGTCCCTGTTTGCATAGCATTTTATTCATACGCTAAACCCTTACCATTTCACCAAAAACAACTTTTAAATTACAGCAAAACAACACTCCTTCAGACTTGTCGAGTGGCAGCAGTAGAGACCATGCGAAATTAGTTGCGAAGCATTATAACTCTATAGAAGATAAGGGCCTGTCGTCCAGAAATCAGAGTCGTATTTTATACATGAGGAATTTTAACAATTGGATTAAGGGCATGCTTATATGTAAGATTCTGATTCTTATGTGTTTAGAAGGAAGAACTTTGTTCTTCTCAATCTATAATAAAAGTAATTTAAATTGCAGCTGAATATTTTAACAAGCAGGATAAAGTGCACGGATCTTCTTTGAGAGTATTAGACATATGTTGCGGGAAGGGAGGAGATTTAATTAAATGGATGAAAGCAAACGTGAGGCATGTGATTTGCGCCGATTTAGCTGAAACTTCTATCGAGCAATGCCAAACTCGATATAATGAAATATTGAACAGAAGTTCAAACAACAGAGGATTCGATCCTATATTTACTGCTGAATTTATAGCAGCTGACTGCACAAAGGTATATCTTCTTACATAGAAAAATGTACATTTTTCGTTTTACATCTTACCTATGGAAGTTCTCAATAAAGAAGAGTTTCAGGTTCGTTTAAGGGAAAAATACAAGGATCCTAGTATACAGTTCGATCTGGTCAGCTGCCAGTTTGCATTACACTACAGTTTCGAGTCTTTGCAACAAGCAGAATGTATGTTGAGAAATGTTAGCGAATGTCTCAAAACAGGAGGCTATTTCATTGGAACTATTCCAGATACGTATGATCTAGTGTATGTTTATCTTCGATGTGTACTAACAGTTGCATAGTAATGCAAAGCAAGTATAATCATTATTCTCTTTCCTTTATCAGTTCCAGGTGGCAGAAAACCGATGGTAATAAATTTGGAAATGAGGTTTATAGCATAGAATTTTTATGTGATAAAGAAAAGCCACCATTGTTTGGCGCTAAGTACAACTTTCAGTTGGAAGGTGTTGTCAATTGTCCAGAGTTTCTTGTTTATATGCCTCTACTTTGCAAATTAGCTGAAAAGTTTGGTTTAGAATTAGTGAAATTTGAAAGGTAAATGTAGACACTAGCGTGACGAAGAATTTAAGATTACACGAATTAAACGCCAAATATTAATTTACAGATTTGATAGCTATTACGAACGTATGAAAGTCGAAGGTAAATCGTTGCTTGGTTTAATGCACGCTTTAGAAACGTATCCACCATATCACGGTGTGCCACTTCTTGGTCAGCCTACACAGGACTATCAGCATGCAGTGCAGTATATGCAAAATTTGCCAGGTCATCGTAAAATCGGCACTTTGTCAAAAACAGAGTGGGAAGTTATTTGTTAGTATACAAGAAATCATTTTTTTTTCAACGTACAAAAATAAATGTTTTTAACGCTGTTCTAATGTAAATTGTATTAATTTCAGCACTGTATGCCGTGTTTGCTTTTAAAAAGACGAAAATGGTAATGAATAACGAGGGAAAACTAGAATGCGTAAAATCATAAGAATTAAGAACTAATTAGAACTAAAAGTACTAGGGATAGTTTGAAAATGGAAGTTTAAACAACGTATTATAATTGATTTTGTATTGTACAAACTAGTCTGTTGCTATATAGTTACACGCACTCGTGTAACTGTAGTATACAGTTAGTGAGATATTTTATATGATAATTTTTAATGAATTTCGGTCGTACGTATAATATGTACTATACATTTTCATCTGTATGACTATAAAATATAATTTATACAAACTGTTTATATAATGGTGAAATTAAATGAATTTATGAATTTACTTACATAACAACATGATTGTATAAAGCATTAATCACGCATTAATATCTACGAAATAATTTTGAAATATACCCATGTAAGACCTACAGAATCTCGTTTAGCAGCTAAGGTTAATAACCATTAACTTTATAAGAAATAAATGTTACAGTTCTCCTGTATTTAATTTTCTATCAAGGACAAAAAAAATGTATCTGATCTACTGTATCAGAAAGCTTTCTTAGACGCAATAAAATTCGAAGGAAATATATATTATGATAATTAGACTTCGGATGTTTATGCAATTTTGAATATTTGTAGACGAATTTTAAGAACATGGAATATAAAATAAAATCTTATTTTTTCCAGTGGCAGTAGCATTTGCAGATCTGAAATAAATAAAGATTCTACTAAAATTCTGTCGAATTTCATACTCTACCCGTTTTTGAAAATTTTCAGAAGCCAGAAATGCATAAAGATCCGCAGTCTGATGATAATAAATAGACCATCGTTATTGCGCTATCGCAGAATTAATATTTCATTTATCGTACTGGTACAAAACATCTTAGCCGTGTACATACGACGAGCTTCGATACTGTTCGATTTCAAGTTACGGCTGTGTCGTCTGGCAGCAATCGAAGCTCGTGACGCACGAACAAAATTTCTACTCTATTTTTACAAAATTAATACGATATTTGACCGATGTTGGGACACGTTCGGCCCGTATCTCGATAAGTATTCATTTGGAACGTTTACCATCGAAATTGTACGTATTACGTTCATACCCAACGTTACTGAGACGGAATATGAACGAATAAACAGTTAGAATTTGCGGGGCGAAGGGTTATATCGGGAATCGAAGAGGCGGAGCCAGTGCAACGCATGCGCAGTTAAACATTTTCGATACTTAGACCTGGGTCTCCTATACGCTCTAAGCGTTGGCTCCGTGCTGCGTTTCTGCAGTCTCGCGCGGAGTGTATAGTCGAGTAGCGACTAGCGACAGACTGTTGTGTGTGTTCCCAGTTCTCTTTACTTCCCTCGCTTCTGTTAGACCTCGCGTTACCAGAGTCTATCAGTTGCGTTTGCACGAGAAATGGAGCTCGAGCAGCAAACAACGCAGCCGAATTCCGAGCCAGTAAGTAACGATTCCGTGTCTATTCGTTTCGATGCGTTCACCCACGTGCATAGTTTTTCGATATTTCGCTTTGAAACGCCGCTTTCCTCTTGGGCGCAAGGCATAGCCGTGGACGCGAAATTTTTCTAAGTCCCAAAATGGCGTCTGCGACTAAGTCCTACCTGGCTCGCTTCGCATCGCGAAACGTTAAGTCCGATAGCTCCACGAGCCTTTATGCACGATGCGTCGCTTTCATTAAGATAGCATTCTGATACGAATTTCATTGTTCTCAGGATAGGAAAACTAAGGAAATCAACAATGCGACTGGAAATCACAGCGGTAAGCCGTTTTATACGTGCGGTTTAACATACGTGTTCTGATATAGATGAGATTGGAAGTTTGCTGCATAAAAGCTAAGTTCGACGCGACGATCAAAGAACTCGGGCTGCCAACAACTGGACCGGTCTGACACGTGTTTAGATTCGGCCGTAGAGACCGAACAATTTACGGCTTCCTGCGATTTCAATTTTATTATTATTGTTTTTTTTTTTTTAAATTGACACTTGTTTGCATTCTGTACTTTGAAAATTTGTTCAAGGTTTTTCTTACACGCAGGAATCGCATGAAATTTCTTTACTAAGAAATAATAAAATTTGTCTTGAAATTAGAGTAATTGAAGTCGAGATTTTTTGAAGAAATGTATGGAAATGAATTTGAAAAACTTGTTCATATAATATCTGTAATAAATCAATTTATGAGTTTAATTGCTTACGAACAAAAAAATTTTAATGAAAAATTGTAAAATATCAATATTTTTGTATATTTATTCAATTTAATTTATATTTAATTTTTATTAATATTATCAATTTTCAATTAACTTGTATATGATTATTTTAATGATTGAAATATTATATTTTATACAAATTTCTAGATACTCATATAAATGGCATGTCTAATGGATTTGATAAGAAAAGGGAACACAAATCAGAGCATAAGGACAAAGACAGAGAACGATCTCATAAGTCGGATCATAGAGACAAAGAGAGGAGTAAGGATAAGGATAAAAGTCATAAAAGTGAGCACAGAGATAAAGACAAGGACAAGCACAAACACAGTTCCAGTTCCGTTAAAGACAAGGATAAACACGATGGCAGTAACAGTAGCAAAGACAAGGATAAGGATAGAAAGAGTAGCTCGTCCTCAAGCAAGGATAAAGAGCATAAGAACAGTAGCTCTTCGAGTAGGGACAAAGAGAAGGATAAGAGCAAAGACAAGGAACATCATCACAAATCTAGTTCTAGCTCCAGTTCCAAGGATAAAGACAGGTGAACAAACTTTACTGATTTGTTCTTTAACAAAAAACAATTCTTTTGATTATCTTCTGTCGTTTCATTTTTACTAAGAAAAATATTAACATAATTGCAGGCATCACAGTAGTTCCAAGGATAAGGATAGTTCCAGCAAAGACAAAGACAAGAACAAAGATCGGGACAAGGATAAACACAAGGATAAGCATAGCGTAAGTTCAAGTTCGCGGGATAAGGATAAAGATAAAAGCATATCCAAAGACAAGGAAAAAGAAAAGAAACATTCATCGGATAGAGATAAAGATAGACATTCAACGTCTCATACAAATGACAAGGAAAAGCATCGTTCTGCTGAGAAAGATAAAGACAAGTATAGTTTATCCAGTAAAGATAAACATCGTCATGATAAAGACAAAGACCGTCATCGACACGATAAAGAGAAATGTAAGCTATAGCATTATGAAGTTCGTAGTTATGTTCAACTGTGATTGTATGTCAATATTTCCTGATTTGCAGCTAAGCATAAGGAGGAGAAGGATAGAAAAGAGAAAGAAAAGGAGGACATTAAAGTGAAAGAAGAGCCAATAGAAGAGAAACCTAATCATATACAAATGAGTGGAGAATTCCAATATGTGAATGTAGGCTCAATTCTGAAACAAGATATGATGAAAGAGGTATACCTTGTAGATACAGGTTCTGTTTTAAATAATTATAACAAATTTTGAGCTAAATAATATGTTATAGGAACCAGTTTCTCAAATTGAACCGGAAGATGATGATGATAGTAGTGGAGAACAACCGTTGTACATTAAAGAAGAAGACGATGAAGATGAGCCTATTAACGAGCAGGAAGGTAGTATGGATTCAACCGATGGAAACGATACAAGACTCTCTGAGCTCCATAACACGACTCTTAAAACTGAAGACGATTCGGATGAAGATGTGCCTTTGGTAGGTAAAATGTATACATTGACTGACGACAATACTTTGCACAACAATTATCTAATACGATCAAAAATTATATAGAGTGCAAGATCTGCTGTGACCTCCGCAAGTGTTAAAAGAAGTTTTGAATCCGATGAGGAGGAGGATGACCTTCCTCTTTCTGCGCGCAAGAAGCCTAAGAAAAGTGAAGCAAAAACGAAAAAGAAGAAACGAAAGCACGAGGACGACGAAGATGAAGTTGAACAGGTAGCGTATTCATTTGTGTGTTTCAATGAAATAATTTTACATCATGATTTTAATATATTCAATGAATGTTCCGTTAGAAGCCAAAAAAGAAAGGTGCAAGAGCCTCGAAAGGGGAAAACCCAAGTCCTCGGAAGAAAAAACAAGAGGAGGAACTGGAAGTTTGGAAATGGTAAATTTATTATTATCGTTTAAAAGTCCCGCGTCCATGTGGTGCTCGAGGTTATGTTACTTAACCTCGTTTCGTTGTATAGGTAAAGTTAGGAGCTCGATGCATTTGCCTGTATAGCAAGATAGTAAAACAATTAGAAAATGAGTAATTCTCATATTAATATAGGATAAGTTCAGCAATGTTTAATATTATTTCTAAATTAACGATACTCGTTTCTGGAACCTTAATCCGTAATTTTTGTCAGAAACCAAACATTCGCTGTGCAATTCATGAATGTATACGACCTTTCAGGTTAAGTGTGCTAAGGTCTTTATGATTTTCTTTCTTTTCCTTCTGTTGTATTAATGTCGCCCCAATGAATGTTGAAACAGTTCGAGTAATTTAAAGAAGAAAATAATTTGTCTAGGTGGGAAGAAGAGAAGAAAAACGATGGAACAAAATGGACTTTCTTGGAGCACAAAGGGCCAGTATTCGCACCTGCGTATGATCCTCTCCCTCCGGACGTTAAGTTTTATTACAGTGGTAAAGAGATGAAATTGAGTCAAGATGCAGAGGAAGTTGCCACTTTCTATGCACGCATGTTGGATCATGATTATACTACAAAGTCTGCATTCAATAATAATTTCTTCCACGATTGGAGAGAAGTAATGACGGACTCTGAGAGAGCGAAAATAGTTGACTTAAGTAAGTGTGATTTCAAGCAGATGCATGCGTATTTTCTTCAGAAAAGCGAAGAACGAAAAGCAATGACAAAAGAAGAAAAGCTGAAAATAAAGGAGGACAACGAGAGGACTCAGAAAGAATATGGTTTTTGTACTATCGATGGGCATAAAGAAAAGATAGGTAATTTCAAGATCGAACCTCCTGGCTTGTTCAGAGGCCGTGGCGAACATCCGAAAATGGGTAAACTGAAAAAGAGAGTCATGCCTGAAGATATTCTTATTAACTGTTCCAAAGACTCCAATGTACCAAAGCCACCGCCAGGCCACAAATGGAAAGAAATTCGACATGATCCTAACGTCACATGGCTTGCTTCTTGGACCGAAAATATTCAAGGGCAAGTGAAATATGTCATGCTTAATCCATCGAGTAAACTGAAGGGTGAAAAAGATTGGCAGAAGTATGAGACTGCTAGAAAATTGGCACAATCGATAGATAAAATTCGTGCCGAATATAAGGAAGACTGGAAGAGTAAAGAAATGCGTATAAGGCAGAGAGCCGTTGCCTTGTACTTTATAGATAAATTAGCTTTGAGAGCTGGTAACGAAAAGGATGAGGATCAAGCGGACACTGTAGGTTGTTGTTCTTTGCGAGTAGAACACATTTCGTTGCATGAAAAAAAGGATGAAAAGGAATATGTAGTTGTATTTGATTTCTTAGGTACGTTCATTTCCTCTTTAGTGAAATTATATAGATACATTCGTTCGGTTTAATATGTATGTACATTCTCACACTGATATGTTTATAGGTAAGGATTCAATAAGGTACTACAATGAAGTGCCAGTAGAAAAACGGGTATTTAAGAATTTACAACTGTTTATGGAGAACAAATCACCGGCCGATGATTTATTCGATCGTCTCAATACAACCGTCATGAACAAGCACTTGAACGAACTGATGGAAGGTCTTACTGCTAAAGTATTCAGAACATACAACGCGTCATGGACGCTACAGCAACAATTAGATAAATTGACAAATCCTGAAGATACAGAAGCGGAAAAGATTTTGTCATATAATAGAGCAAATAGAGCAGTTGCAATCCTATGTAACCATCAGCGTTCAGTGCCAAAGACACATGCAAAATCTATGGAAAATCTTAAAGCAAAGATAGAAGGCAAGAAGGAAGCTATAGCTGACGCAGAACTTGCAGTGAAGGATGCTAAACGTGATGCTAAGAATGGCTCTGTTAAAGAAAAAGTGTAAGATACGAGTAGTTATTTTATTCATTTGATATTCGATAATGAGAATAATGAGAATTATAATATTTTGTTGTGTATTATGTTACAGTGTATATGAGAAGAAGAAGAAAACTCTGGATAGATTAAAAGAACAACTAACGAAATTGGAGGTGCAGGCGACAGACAAAGAGGAAAATAAAGAAATTGCATTGGGTACCTCCAAGTTGAATTATCTTGACCCTAGGATTACTGTTGCCTGGTAAATTTCTTTATCTTATACTGTTTTCACAGAGTACGTGTTTTTTCATAGTAAAACATGTGATTTTTCATATTTCTAGGTGCAAGAAAAATAAAGTCCCAATCGAGAAAATTTACAACAAAACGCAAAGGGATAAATTCAGATGGGCAATAGATATGGCAGGACCGGATTATGTCTTTTAACCCTGTGAAGAATCGGTTATTTTACAAGAAACTAATTCCCACTGATTGTATTTAGTGAATTTTTTGTTCTAATAATCAGGAGAAAAACAATTATATAATTTTCTATATTTACAAAATGATAAAAAAAAGCAAAAGTGAGGGGCATATTTTATATAGGACAGTGCGTTAAAAATTTCGATGAAGATATAATCGGTGTGTAATAACAACAACACATACTCTTAGCTCTAGAATAAATTGTTTAGCATTGATTGCGTTAAAAAAAATTTTTAGCGGTCGCATTCGCATGTAGGCGTTGTTTCAATTGACCTTATAACTATCAACCACGGAAATTTAATAGTTTGACAGTACTTTAAATCCATTAGATAGAAATTTCTGGTGTGTGTGAATTCTAAAAGAAAAAGGGAAATATGAAAACAAGATTTCATGCAAAGTGGTTTAAGTTTAGAGGACATATATGTATATGTATGGATTATTTCAATAGTACAAGAATTTCATGACCTCTAAATTTAAGAAAGGTACCCAAGTGCATGGGCTGTTGCATTGTAAATACAATTTATTCGTGAAAACTTTGCCAGCCCACAAGGTAGAAGAGAATTGTGTACGGTTATTAGATCGATAAAAAGGAACTTAACGCGTCTGCCAAACGAGTAGATAATTTTATATTCGTTTAATCTGACTTTTCTTGTAAATGTATAATATCATCAGTGGAAAGTCATTTACATCGTGCATTACAACATTCTAGAAAGTTTAGAATGTTTAGATGATTAGAGACCTGTGCTCTATGTGAATTTTTTTAGTATCAAGTTTATCGAAAACGAAATTTTGGTTAGTAAACTGAATTGGAATATATAATGTCCCAGGAAATAATTATGATATAGTGATGTATTTAAAAAGTAGATCATCGCTTCTAGCGATTTATGTTTTATAAAACAATGTTTAGACTATAATAAATGTGAACACAGTGTATCTGTAACTTTTTTTTAATATTTGTACACATACGAACCTTGTAATCGCCATGATAAGCTTCTTGAAAGAAAGCTGTTGGTTTTAAATATTTTAAAACCTCACTTATCACGCTCACTTAGCAATAAGAAATTCTCAAGCGAAATTAGTTTTGTTTGAAAATTGTATTCGACGATCGATCGATGCGACCATTGGTAGCAACACTGATATGTTTTTAGTAGGAAAATATGTAAATCAGTTGCAATAGTTTCCGTAATTCTTACTATTAAGGGGGGGAAATGAATATCTTTGTTTATGTAAGTAATGGGACTCAAGTTACACATGAATGTTTAAGAATATGAAGTATCTCAGATTAATTTGTTACAAGCATAAGTAAATCATACTTAGAATAAATCGTGCTACTGTCTATTTATCTTGGAATGTGAAACAGGGACGAGTAATTTTTTCAATTAAAGTAACTTAAAATACTACTAATTTAAAAGATATCCTAGATATCGATAATATTTACTTAGATTTATAATGTCTTGTATTTGTTTGTATTATCGGTTGCTCGTCACTGACAAAACTATTCCTATGACTATGTTGTATACATATAAATATACTCGATTATTTACATCCATAATTATATATAGGTATATATATGAATATATATACATATATATAAGTATATTTAAGGAAATTACAACAACAAAATTATACGAAGGTATAATTAGAATGGTGGTTTTTTCAAAATCCCTGTGTTGATTGAGAGTTGGCTTACTTGAGAGAATTCGACATGAATTTACGCATTTCGCTGTTATTATTATATTCATCATCATCATCCATCATTACGATTATCACTTTCACCAATATTACTAAAGACCACTATTCTCCCGAAACTGCCAATCATTGTACTATTAATTGTATAATTTAATAGTCTGACATGTTACAGAACCAGTTTCTCAGATTAGATATAAGTTTTGTACTACCTTTGAAAGTTCCAGCTAAACTTCATAGCAGCTAAGGAAATTTCATTTACATGAAATACACTATACACTACTGCTTCGAAATTTGAAGATATTTAATTATATCTGTTAATTCATATATTTAATGTACTATCACTAACTTTATATTTCTTTTTTATTTTATTAACAGCAAACAGAAACTTTTTGTGGGCAAAACTGGTACTGTGTGATAGACTGAATGTTAATTTATATAATGACATAAGTAGACTGAATTTAAGATACACATATATGCATACATATATATGTATATCGCATTCTTAACTTGCATATTGAAATTATTTGCAATATAGGGGTTAGCAATTACTTAATCTTATAGATTATTAAAACGAAACATGCAATCAGAGAGTAGGCCTTTGATATCGAATGTTTTATGCACGTAACATCAGATGATATAACATTTTTAACTTTTACAAACTGTGAATGGCAAGGAAACGCAATCGATATATCTAGTACAATGTGATCTGTGCACAAATTGAACGTATATGTATATTTCGGACATTACCATTTCTATACGATGCTAGAATAATAAAACTAATGATGTCGACAGATTGGTTTGTCTTTTTTTTTTTAAATATGTTGCACGTTCTCTTACTAACTACGACCGAACTCTGAGTTATCAGTATATAGTATATATATATATATATATATTTCATATCATATTGTGTACGGAATTGAAAATAAACTTAATGTTTGTAGTACCTTAAGGTGCAAGAAACATAATAAAAAGACATTCTGATTTTTATTGATTTATTACTAAAGAGCAAAGTACAATAATATAATTTATTACTGTAGTTAGTGGTAATAGAAATAAATTACTAATAATTTAATTCAAATAATCGTGAAAATTTGTAATAAATATTAAACGATGTAAAAACTTACAAACATAACGTCCTATGTGCGTGCAGTACGATTCCATTTCATATTAAATAAATAGATGAAAATTTTCCCTTTTATTGATATTTCAAGCCAGAAAACCCACTATAAATAATCATGTGAAACGCAGAGAAAACAACAAAAAGTCGTTTAAAAAGTACGAACAATAAATAAGTGATTTAAATAGGGCGAGAAGAATGACATCATTGTAGAACAATTTCAAAAATGTAGAAATACATTTTCAAGTTACTGTATTCTGGCTAGTGAAATATTTTCAATAAATATTATAAGCTTAATTAAAAAGAGGGGACATCGCAGTACATAAAAATATTCATTATAGAAATAACATTTTATGCTTGATAAAAGAGCGGTAAAGTCACAACGGTGGATCAATTGCAGTGTTAATCAATTTCTTAAAAAAAAGACCAGCACACTAAAAACATGTGATCCACACAATTGTCAAATAGAAATTTCTAAAGTTGGAAAATATTATTGTTTTCATCTTTTCGCAGTATCAATGCATCATACTGCACATAGTATTACCGTTTTAGTATATAAAATATAAAATCTTGAGATTGAATAAAATCTTTTTTTTGGTTGTTACGTCACAGCAGAATAATTACCAAATTTGGTAGTTCCTACTTTTAAATAGGTAGACTAGATTAGGCTAAATCACTGTTTGTTTCAGTATTTGTTATTTTTGTTACAGTGCAACAAGAGTGTTACACCCAAAAAATTTTCTTGAATGTTTACGTAAATTACATTCTAACATGGTCAACTTTAATTCCACTAGAGGACCAGTGTCCACTTTTTTTTGTTGTTAGTGTAATTCTTGTTATCTTTTCCTTCTTTCGTTTTTCTTCTCTTATTCAAAATTTATATCTAACACATTTAATTTACAATATTATTTGTCAATAAAAATGCTGTTACAATATTTCTGAACATATACTAAACGTATTTCGTTTTCACAGGTTTTATGAATCCATTGATTCGATCTATTATGCTAACATCGTACAAAGTGCTTATTGTCTTTCATAAGTATTTCAATAACTCTTCAAAATATCTGAGTAGCGATGTTGTTAACGAGACGCAAAGCGATACGTATATATTTGGTATGCCGGATACCGAGTTATACGGTAAAAATAATTACTGCAGCTCACGTGTTCAATAGAAATAAATTAACAATGAAATATCCTGAATTTGAAAGCGTACAAATGTAATAATACAAAAGCATAAATGCTTAGAAAGTGTGATCTGATCGTTAAAAGAAAATTTAGATATAAACACGCATAGATTTGCAAACATCTATAGCAATATATATCTGCTAGTTATTTTATATTGCTCTATTTGAATGGAGCAATACCGATTGTCTCGCTCATATTCATTATAAATGTTTGATAGCGTTTGCATATTTGTTCACCGACGAACAAATATTATACTGAACTTCTTTTTTTCAATTTATCACAATACATCGAGAGAAAAATCGATGTAAAGATTATCATTAATACATACGATTTCACGAAGATGAAAAGTGTGAATTTTTCAATCTCATTCCGGATCCGTTTCCCCTTCTCCAATTGGCAATACCGTAACAAGACCAGCAGCTGCTACCTTAGCTTTGTATGCTTCCGGTTCGAACCAGCGAATCGGTGGCTGTCAAATAAAAAATTATATATATATATATATAATATATTTGTACAATAATTGACAAACAATATCAAAAAACGTATCAGTAGATTTACTTTACCTTGACGTGGTGTTACAAGCAGCATGCTTTTGATTTACAAAGCAAGTGTTAAATGATTTACAGTAACGTGCATGCCTTCTTAACATACTGTCATAAAGCTTTTTACACATCGGTTCGTTTTAAAGTAAGAGAGGAATTCGCCGCGGTTTCGTTTAGACACTGGTGCTACACGATATATTTCAAAATACAACACATAAAAATGCTTTATTATCTTTGAAATCTCAAGATGTTTTACAATATTTTCCTTACATCGTGTACAAAATTTAATACTTTTCTTGTAATAATTAAGAAGTAAAAAAAAGAAACATAAGAATAGGAATAGTTGTTTAACGTCCTTTAATAAGAAACTATGTAACGATTAAAACAATTAATACATACGAACAATAAAGAAAAAACGGAGTATATAATCTAATTGTAAGAACATAAACAGTCGAACAGTCTCGTAGCGTAATACATCTTCTTCTCTTTAAATTTTTTCAGTCTATATAATCAGCCATATTTTTATTTAGTTAAAAAAAAAAGAAAAAGTTGAGATCTTTGCTATTTTAACGTAAAAATGAAAATATGTACTCAAGGATAGCTTTTCGTATGTGAATAGAATCATGCAATACGAAATTACTAGGAGTGTTCGAGTACTCGATATATTCGAGTATTCGAATTTAGAGTCGAGCGTTTGAATTTTCCGAGCTACTTGAAATCGACGAACTGTTTGAAAAAAGTGCGAGCTATTTGAAAAAAATCAAACGGCTCGAATATTCAAGCCCTTGTAAAACAGTTCGTTAATTTGAAGTAGCTTGGAAAAATCAAACGCTCGACTTGGCTCGAGCAATCGAATCGAGTTAAGCACAGCTTGTAAGTTACGGGTACTCGCATACGCCTAGAAATTACGGCATAGTACACAGAAAAACGAACGGACTATTTTAATACAATGTACCGATATATATTAATATACATCTTGTATTAATATAAATATTGACATCTATTGGTACGAGTCCAAGGTATTTTACTTTAGAATATAAAATTATGAAATAACGTAATCAGGAGTGTATATCTTAGAAATATGTAACAGATTTATCGCATAATACTGATAACACAAAGACCTTTTTGGTAAATGTAAGTATATAAAGTAAACTATAATAGTAACGTGTAATCTTTGGTTTAAGTACTATATATCTTGCGCACAAATCCATTAGCGTATGCTTTTATGAATTTGTCATATAAAAAAGTCGACTTTGTAGTTTAATGTTAACTGAGAAAGATAATATAGCTCATTTCCATATCTTTATCACAACCTTCCCATACTAACGTAAGAGATTCGTTTCTGCCAAATCTTATCTTATCGTCTTATTCTTTGTCTTCAATCCTATAGGCATAAATATTGCAATGTGTGTATTAAAACGACTATAGTAGAAATATAACAGTTACTTTGGAATTAGCACATTTCAGTGTCAAGAACAAATTGTAACTTGAAAACATAGTTAACTTTTGGACGAGTATTATTAATTTCTAGTCATTTAGAAAGAGAGAGAGAGTAACCCTGTGTAACAAATCGAAAATACTTTAGTTCGATAACATTACATATCTTTAAACTACATACCCCGAACATTTCATTTGAATACTTATAAAATTGACTACGCGCCTCCAATAAACACCGATACCCGCAGTACTTGTATCAGATTTAAAAATTTAAAACGCGTAAATACTTCTCTTATAAATTGAATCTTTTTGGTAACGCTATTTAATCACGCGATTTAAATTGTATAATAAAGTATAGAATTAAACACATTATATATATATATATATATATATATATATATATATATATATAAAATAATATCCGTTATCATGCTAACAATGTCCAGCAAATATGATTTTTCTTTCGAAAGTGAATACTTTGTTTCTCAAAATTTCGAAAGATCGCCCAACTTTTTCAGTATGTTACACAAAGCTTTCTCTTTAAAGAGTATCAACGTAAAAAAAATATTAGTAAGTTATACTGTTGCACATCAGTTGTTTAGCATTCGTATCACGTCGATGTACCTTGCGAACAATGTTGGGACACTCCTTTTGAATGCGATTCCAGTCCGCAGGCGGTCGTTTAGCATAAGGACCAGTTGAACACAGTAACAAAAACTCGTACGTGAGTTCCCTGATTTCTGGAACTGAATAAATGTTCGATTAAATGTCAGGCCTCATAGAAAGTAAGTCAAGTATTCGGTTGTACTCGTTTACCTTCATGAGTCAAAGGATTTGCTTCAGAAATGATATGTGGCTTATATGTTTCTTCGCTTTCCGAGGTGGCTGAACTGTCCACAATCAATTCTCGGCTCATCTCATTGTTAGTACTCGATGTCAACAGTGTTTTTTGAGAGGTGGAAGACGAATAAGCGGACTCTTCTTCGAAATTAAAGTATTCTATACCGCTCGTGAAGTTCTCCGAATCTCCTAAGAAATATTCATCCAAGACCAGCTTTGCAGTCTGACACATACACAGTAATTTCCATTAAAATATATTCCATAATGCGTTATTGAGCGAAATAAATTGTTGCGATCATAGACTTGTACGTAGAAGTGAAAAATTTAAAAATATGATTACCCTAACAAGATCCAGATTGCATCCTGTGATCTTCAAGGATTGGTTACCAACCGTAACCGTGTATTTGTATTCGCCTATACTGGCGTCGTTGGTGGAAAAGCTGTGGAGAAGCGAACGTGCGCGGGAGTTTTGTTGCTGTTGCAATCGGTTGCTTTCATCCGATGCACTGCTATTTAACGAAGAACTAGAACCTCCCATTGCTCCTTTTTCTCCTCCACCTTGCTCCAATCTCACCGGTGATGCATTTCGTTGAATCGTATCTTTTATCAAGTCCTTCGCGTAACTGTAGCAATAATATAACAGGTGTGAACATTGCAAAGTTTAACACTAAACCTACCACCACTGGTCAAAATGACCAGTTCCAGATCTTTTATTTTACACTGATTGAAATACAGTAGAACTTCGATTACCCGTGCTAATTAATGCAACATGATTGTTCGGATAATACAACAATTACATAGTTTCAGTGCTGAACTTAATCCTTATCGAAATATGCAGTAAATCGTGTAGCGTATGCGTTAAATAATCAAGGTTTTACTGTAATAAGTCTTTAATAGAGCACGTATTATAATAGGAACCACACAAACTCTAAATTAAATTAATCTTGTCATTTTTATAAGAGAGCATGTTCCAGTTACTTTTGAAACTCGGTAGGTTTAGTGCCGAATATCAACATTAAAAGAAATTAAACTCACTGTATCTTGTCCTCGGAAGTACCCGTGATTTGGACAAGTCGTTCTTTGGCTCCAGGGTTTACTAAAAAAAAAAAAAAAGAGGAACATATTAGACCGATGTTTGTTTTGATATAGCACGTGAAACTTTGTTATTACCAAAGTTCGTTTCGTAAAAGCGATCTGTATTATGGTTAATGTATCATGTATAAATATAGACACTTTCCAAACATGTCAAGACAAATTATTGGTGGATTAAAACATTAATGAGATCGGTATTAATTGTAGACGAGATATTCTGTGAAAGAAGAACAATTTAATATTCATGTGCATTGGGAACCGTAAGCGATTGTAAGCAATAACATTATTTGTATTAAGAATGTAAAATGGTGCTCATAACAATTTATTCGTATCTGAACATTTTTTTTTTAATAAGCTGCAAACACAATGCATGATATATTTGATGATAATCACATGATAATAATTAAAAATTGCACAATAAAAAAATGATGTGAGCGATTAAACTTCCGAAGCTCAAGCAGGACAGTTTTTCAATCACTTTTGTCTATGAACGTTTTTTTTACAAAAATGAAGAACATATGTTTCATGCATATAAAAGTAAAAATACATGTTAAAACACAAATTAAATATAAGATATTATATGTGTGTACTGTTTAACGAAGTACATCTTCACTCTGTTTATTGAATTCTATGTGATTCAACTATAGAAACAAACGATTTTGCATCTTATTATTTTTAAAATGTAATTTTGGTTGTAATGAGAATATTAGGATATGTAACAGACATTGAAAAAGTAAACAATTAGTTATTTCCGAAATGCATGAGCATAATGCTATCAAGCCATCTGCAAATTATTTGTTTACCTCGCTGGAAGGAGATGATTGTCTGGCTGAGCTCTTCGATCATGTGAACTCGCCGCCCTTTTATTCCCATCACTATATTTTTGTGCAAATAATTTAGAAGTGGAAAATAATACTTACTATATACTTATAATAGATACGAAAAAAAAAAACGTGTAACATAGAAATATTGGCGCTAACGATATATAGTGCGTGATAACTTGAAATTAAATTAAATGATTAAGACACCAAGAAAATATGCCACGTACTACAATTTACAAATATTTATATGTACGTACTTTCTACTACATTAATAGAAGTATTTGTATCCTATTCGAAACATTAAATTTTCTTTACCTTTGCCGGAATCACTGTTACGTATAACAACTTCATCTTTGCAGTAGTTTTTCCCTGGAATACGTGTCGGTTTAACAAATTTTCCACTATTCTTTATAACTTCACCAGGACCCAAGATAGGTGCTGCAGTGGGCGAAGACATCGCCAGAGGTGATGATAGCACGTTTGTAGGTGTGTCGGGAATTGCTTCTGCCTGTTAACGTTATACGAATACTTTTAAGACACAATCATTTTACATATAAAAAGAAAAATAAAAATAAGATACATACATTATCCAGATGTGATAGTTTCTGAGTATAATACTCGTCCATGGAATCAGTGTGACGCCACTGCTTAGCTCTTAACTCTATAAGTTCCAGCAGGTGAACCCTAGTCGTCAGATCTAATTTTTCGTCCTGGCTTCCATTTCTAATTGCCACAAAAGCTCTGTCCAGTTGATCTGTGTATCAACACAGCATTGTTAAAAAAAATTAGGAGTGGGCGGGTGCCCGGAAATTCGGGTTCGGGTCGGGACTCGAAAATTTGTAATACCCGAAGTCAAAATCGTGTTGGGAACCCGAAAATTTTTATTGTTTGGAAATCCGAACGTCATAGATTTTCGGGTACCGACCCGAGGACCCTAGCGAAAATATTGAAGTATCAATAATTCGATTAACACGTTGACTCCCGTAGCAGTCATTACTGACCAGCTCAACCGAGCTCAATAAATTTCGAGGACAAGAAAATTCAAGATTTTGTAACTTTAATTAATATTAGAACCAGGGATTTAATACCAGTAAAATATGTAATGGATATTTGGTCCCCTCAGGGTTTCAAATCCTGTTCCACACTTCTCACCACCTTTTACCAACACTCTCCCCTCCCTATCGCCTATTTCAGCGGGACCTACATTTTATTACGGTGGGTTCCGAACCACCACTGGTATTATGCCAAGAAGCTGTACCGAAACTGAAATAATACCGAAATGGATGAAAACTGAAGTCATTAAAATACCGGTTTTGGGATAAGCGTTTTTTTGCTGAAAATATTCTGCCGAAACCGATAAAAGGAACTGCGTACCAGTTAGTCTATAATCGTTAAGAAGCACCTAAAACCGATAAAAGAAACTGTGTACCAGTTACTCTAAAACCGTTAAAAAGCACATAAATCAGTGAAGGTCAATTTACCTTAGCCCGCCACGGCCACTCCGGCAGCATTTTTTACTACCCTGGTTTTCCCAACCGCGCCCCAACCCTGCTGGGAAATGCTAGATAAAAAAGGCAGGGTAGTAAAATACTGTCGGAGTGACCATGGCAGGCTAAGGTAAATCGACCATTAAAAAGTATACAATATACACAATACGATCCGTCGTAAAACCCTTCGTGCGAAGGGACATGCGCGAGTCCGAATTCAGGCAAACTATCCACCGACGACGTACCTACCGTGGGCCGTCATAAAACATTAAGCCAAAGACCTTCCAGATGTACCTCCCAATAAAGTGATTTTTAAACATATTTAATAACATTGGGTTGGCAAGAAAGTAATTTCGGTATTTTCAGATGAAATAAAACCGAATTTCTTTATTCAAGTTATGAATTTTAATCAACAAAATATTTTCTTATTTATTCTTTTCGGCATAAGATGATCGCACAAAAGGGAAATTATCTTATTCATTAAAGTTCATTGCTTGAATAAAAAAATTGGGCTCTGTTTATTATAATACCGAAATACTTTCTTGCCAACCCAATATATTATATTTGACAAATACATTTTATAATTAGTAATAATATTTACTAAGATTTGTACCAATTGAAATTATTACTGGTAAATATATGCAAAATGTATAAATCCGGTATAAGTTCCTGCTTCAAACTGATAAGCAGATCGCGGATCTTTATGCATTTATAGGAGAATTGAGTAGATGAAATTCCAAATTGTAGGAAAATTTTGAAAATTGAAGGTATCATAATTTCTCCTCTATTCAAATTATTAAGGGAAGAAAGAATATTCTATTCAGTTTCTATTTCTTGCAATCGATGCAGACAATTCTTATTTTGCATGAAGCTCCGCAGTCTACCGATAACTGTACATGCGAACATATCAATGCTTTATTTCTGGTATTGACAGTCAACGTGTTAACTTGCACTTCTATTATAAAGTTTAATACCTTTGTAAATGGCTTCTAATTGATGGGCGTAAAGTTTCAGGTGATTACACATTCTAACCACACTCATTTGCAGCGTTTGGTCATGGAAGACATTGGTTAGTCGCATTGCTACGTTGTCGATTAAGGACACTATGTCCTCCACTGTTAAATAGAATTGTTCAATTTAATAGAATCACTATAAATGTACATTAGAAATATATAAATTAAAACTTACTATTCAGACAGACGGTCGAGTGGCGTTGATTGAGCTTAAGCGGCCGAGGTTTTTCAATTTTTTTTATGGTTCTCGCCCTATTTACCTGAGTATTGGCCATTATGTATAATCTTGAAAAAAAAAACATTCATAAATTATTATGATTAACTCCATAAAAATTGAACGCGACACTATCAAAGTTTGCACTACATTTGAGAATCGTAAATGTAAAATGAATCTACTTTCACGCGGTTAGAAAGTCCACGATCTAAACGTGCCGTTTGCGGATGCATTACAAGCAATAAAATGATAAATAAGCGTTTTTCTAACCGATTTCTCTTTGAACGTTGAGAAAACTTTATGCTACATTCCAATATTCAACAACAAAGCAGACGTGTTGCTGTTCGCTGAACTAATATTCACAGAGACACTGTTTACGTTTTCGACAATCTAATTTATATTCTTCCGAAGCACACATTGGTACGCATAATTTTTTCATTCACTCGAGTTTTTCGAAAAAATTGAGATACTTTACGGTACGTTCGCCGCCGATAGTTATTCCAAGAACGCGCGGATTTGTTATTACACAAATTTGTTTTACCGGTGTAGATTGAAATTGGAATAATCCGCAGGTTCGTTTGCTTGATCAAACAAGTTTCTTCCCATTCAATTCAAAATGTTTCGACCACTTTGAAAAGAGCAATCTACGAAAGTTTCGATGTTCTGCGCCGCGGGTGATTTAAAAATAACTACAGAAAAGAGGGTGGTTTGCGAAGGAAATAATAACCCACGACCAACGAAGACGGGAATACCCAAGAATTTCGTGTAAAACTGCGTGATTCGAACGATGTTCGGTATACCTGGCTGTGATTGTGCGAACAATAACGTCTTAACAATGGCAGATCATTTTACCGTAGTCTCAAAGCGATAAAAATAATTTATGCGGTACCCATGTGAGCGCCCCTGGCACTTTCGACATCTTGTACGGGAACGTTAGAAGAGGAGGGAAAACACGCGAGGGACAAAGACAGGTAACAAGCAAAAGAAAGGAGAAAACTGAAGTGGGGGAGGAGGAAGAAGGGCGGAAGACCGAAAAGTGTGAATTGATATGAACGAAAAGAATGTTAAAGGATAATTACGACGACGAATCCCGCGAATTTGGATGATTTACAGGACGTTAGGAGAATGACACGGACGAACTGTCGTAAGCGTGAATTGAGCGAGTTTAAACAATTAGCACGTCTATGTAGCATTGACATAAAATCCAGATCGTGGGAGTTAAACGATATATGTCATACCAATCAAACACTTGACACCTGATATTTCACACGTTAACCTTACGCGACGTCGGTTGTTGACACTCGGATTTTTACCGTTGAAAAATAACTTACCAGCACGTCGGCCGTGCCACGGATCAACAACAGGCAGACCGTCCGAACGAAATCGGTATGAGCAGAGAGTAAATGAGAGTGCTCACGCCTGGGTTTTGGCCGTGCCCAGTATGGTGCTGCCCCCTACTCTAGTGCTTAGCCTCAGGGTAGTTTCACTCTAATAGGAGAACTGTCAGAGAACTGTTAACACGAATTTAGTACTGTAACACAAAATAAAGATGTCACTACTTTGCAAGAGTAATTCTCAAAGTGTCCGCCAGATGGAATTGATGACAGCATTTTGGTGCATATTTGTGAAAATTACGAAACCAAGATCTTGGTCCTCGTAGTCCTCGAGGACATCGATATTCTACAAACAATAAACTAATGAGTTTGTCATTATACAAAACATCCGGAGCAACGTATCGTATTCTAGCCCAATGGTTCTACTTGCCATCGAAGTCAACAATTTTACGGCTGCTGAGTAAAATCCCCATAGGGGAAGGGTTCAATGACAGCATTATAAATAATATTCATAGCAGTTTACTATTATTTGTTTACTCAGGCTTGTAGATAGATTATGTGTTATAGTTTTTGACGAAATTGTTTTGTCCACAGGTATCTATTACAGTTCCACTCGGGATGTCATGGTTGGTGTATCAAACGGATAAATTGTCCACTATGCGTTGGTCTTCCTATTGAGAGGAATTACAAGGAAATGGGAGCAGACTGTGTGTTATTCATTCAGTAAGGGACCCGCAAATGCAGACAGAATTAAAGACCAACTGGTTACTTTAATAACAGAGTTGAACGGAGTTAATGGTAAATAAAAATATTATTTCACGTTAGTTTTTACTATTTTTAAATAAATCAAACATGCTTTTGGTCCCTCATAGTATATTTAAGGATTAAGACTATTTTTTAACTCACTATCATTTCAGGTTTACGGATAGTTGCTACCGTTTGCAATCAAGTTTCCGCAGGTATTAGCATTATGATTACAGTCCACTGTTTATTATAATTAAAAATTGAATTGGAAGTAAAGAATGTATTTCTTTTCAGATGAAACTGATGTTACAGGAGAATTCTTCATGGACAGCAAAAGCAGTGGGACTGCAATTATTATTAAGGAATTCAACAACATTTTTGACAGCCTGAATGGAGAAGGAGGGAAACATGAACCATTGAAGCCACTGGCAGGACCTGTAACGAGGACATCATCTCACGCCCAGTACTGGAAATCAGCCATAAACAAATTAAAATGTATGTGTTTTAAGAGAGATGTGTGATCGATGTGAGATCGTATAATACACATCGAATATCTCATACACACATAGACATCGTGTAACACACATCGTATATCTCGTAACACACATCGAGGTCGTATAATACACATCGTATATCCCGTAACACACAACGCATTGTGTGTTACGAGATATGCGACGTGTGTTACGAGAAATACGATGTGTGTTACGAGATATGCTTTGTGTGTTACGAGATATACGATGTGTGTTACACTATGTCGATGTGCGTATGAGATATACGATGTAAAATTATACGATCTCGATGTGAGATCGTATAATACACATCGAATATCTCGTAACACACATCGACATAGTGTAACACACATCGTATATCTCGTAACACACAACGAATTGTGTGTTCTGCGATATGCGATGTGTGTTACGAGAGATACGATGTGTGTTACGAGATATACGATCTGTGTTACGAGATATGCGACGTGTGTTACGAGAAATACGATGTGTGTTACGAGATATGCTATGTTTGTTACACGATGTCAATTGGTGTAATATGCATTTGATGTATTGTTAGTATGAAAAAGTTTGTAAATAATGTATAACTTGCAATATTTGTAATGAACCAGTGTGATCGCGCCTGATATTATGTTTTAAATTTATTAATATGTAGAAAGTTGTACATATACTGTTACAAATATGTAAAATATTGAATATACTGTTTTTAAAATGTATTGAAATGTTTTAATTTATTTATTTTTAAATAAAAATTATAAATTAGCCTGGAATGGATAGTATAGATTTCAAATTCCCGCGTTTTGACCGTTAGTTGTGTAACACAACTATCAGATGGCGTTGGATTTGGTACTAACAAAAAAATACATTGAGTGACCAAGTGAAACTACCCTGAGGTAGATCTCTTTACTCTTACTTCATGGTAGTGAAATTTTGTTTTAGTGGTTACGTCTAGATTGCAGGCTATAGTCTATGCCTACATCTATATGTCTCATCTATCACAAATTATTATATAATAATGCAATATAAAGGCAAAGTGTTAATGAACTTTGTGTTAATGGACTTCTCTTGATAATGGTTCAAAACCGAACCGAAACGTTGAAATTATATACTGCAAAATTGCTAATTTTTGTATCTTTGATCGTACCTGTAGTGCCGATATCATATAGTGCATATTCAAAATTTACGGTCATTAAAAATGGAGAATAATGTTAATGAACTTTTTAGAAAAATATCTGTTATTGACAGATATAATTATAAGATACTACTTTTTCTTTAGGTTGTGATTAAAACTTTATTCCCATGAGTGCAATACATAAGTATGGTTATTTAATAATTGTATAATATTTCTAGTATAATAATTGTTATTTATGCTACACACATGCTTATTGAAAGAATTATTCGATATCGCTAATGAACGAATGTATTTGATAGTAAATCTTATAAAATCTATTCAAAACTCCCACTCGTTGAAATTCAACCAATAGCGCGGTCTGAATTTAGTCGATAGTTCAAAAAATCAGTCGACTGAATATAGTCGTTGACTACTATCGATTTAGTCGATAGTTTCAGTCGATGGTGCCCATCACTACTTCATGGTTATAACTTTTACGTGCAATATGCATTTGCAGCAGTGTACCATGTTGTTTGCAATTGTTGGATAAACTTGGATAAACTCGAGGAGAAGAGACTGTGTACGGAGTGTCATCGGATGAATAAATCATGGTCAGTGTTTCAAATGGTAGGGATTCATTCAACCAATCAGCCGCAAAGTGATAACGACCCGACTGTGAATAGAATTGCTCGGGTGTTTACTGTAACGTATTTACTATTAGTTGAAATCGTGCTGTAACGGAAGTCGCAAGCTCGAGCTTATGCGAATTGTGAGACGAGTATTCTGCCGTGGACGCAACAGCCCGCAATTTCGTGGAGTCTCCATGTCACGAACGTTGCGAGAGTTACCTCGCGACTAACCTCTGACAGGGAGTAGACAGTTCTCAAAAATGGACAAAAGGTAAGAGTTTCTTCTTCGAGAAAGTCAAATCAGTTAATCATCGATCATTTTTCATGATAATAACAGCGTACTCCAAATAATTCTCTCCGGGAATGTAACATTTGTGCGTTCCGTTATTTTCGAGTCAATACACGTTTAACTCTGTGGAGGTCGCGGCTGTTCTGACAGATACATACGAAATTTGAATCTACATGTTTTTCAATTAGTTTCAAACAACTTGGTTCTCTGTAAGGTTGGACACGTCCAGGTCAAGTTACCAAGAGGATGCAGGCACACACTCGAAGAAAAACAAGAAAAGGTCGAGCAAGAAGAGTAGTGTGTTGGGCCCTTGGATGAACAGTATCCCAAGCAACCAGAACAGCGACATGGCGCCTAGCATGGAGTATCAGCAAGTGATGTGGCAGTCGAATATACAGCAGAACATTCAGAGTAACGGACAACGTTTGTTTACTGCAGCCTCCGACCCAAGCATGTGCGGCTACACGCAAATGCCAATGACTTACACCATGGAACCAGTTTCCTTGCCAGCAATGTATAGATTGTATCAGCCAGTACCGTTCTCCGGTGTCAGAGCTGTTCATAACAGACCCAGACGACACTATAATCAAAACCATCCATTGAATCTAGGTATAAACAGTATGGCAAACGGGTACACCAGTCTGCAGGAGAATGGAATGGAATCTCCTATGCCTGTTAATTACCAGAACGGAGATTACACGAGTTTACCACCTACCGCGAATAAAACCAATGAGATTAACGGAGAGGAGCTGAATTCTGAGCATCGGAGATATTCCGATCCTGGTCTGGGGTCTGCAGAAGCTCCTGTTCATATGCAAAGCGAAGATTCTGACAGTGTAGATAGTGGAAGCTCTATCACAACCATCGGACGCAGCAATAAACTCGTTCTGTCTCTGATCGAGCAGGTTGGTATTTCGCAATGAATCATTTGGAGCTGGAATATCGTAGATTCTTAAAGGTTGTATTTACTCGACTTTCAGATGACAGAATTGAAGAAGAGCAATAGCCAGTTATTCAAAGAGCTAAATGAGACAAAGTCTGAGTTGGGCAGCATGAAGACAAAGTTCGCACAGTGTAAATATAATACCTCTTCAGATTATCAGCCGGGAATGTTATCAGGTAAATATTTATTGAGCCAGTTGCATTAGTTTTCTAGTTCGGATATCCGATAAGTGATTACGAACTCGTTAATTGTTTCAGATCTTATCAGAGAGATCAGGCAAGCCAATAAGACGTGCGAGGAAGGATTGGCTGTTAAAGTGAAATCTATGGTGGAGGAGAAACTGAACGAAAGGTCGTCGGAAGTGACCAGTTTAAGCGTAAGTAGTTTTTCAATGTGCACGATTTAATTCGTTTTTGATAGAGCGAAAGATTCGTTAGAAGGCTGATCGACTCTCGAAGCAGTAAATTTAAAACATGGACGAACAAGGAAACATTTTACATTCGTAATATGTAATTTAAAACATACAGTCACTTTTAGTGCTCCGTGAGTCAATTGACGAGGGGCAATAAATCTTAAGTATTTGGGATCCTCGAACCATTGTCGCGAGGAGTTCGAGGACAATGACTCACACTGTCCGTTTACAATGCTCAGTCGTGATTCATTGTTGTGCAGTTATTTCTTTTCTTTGTCGAAGAAATTACTAATATACTCCTACGAATTTTCGAAATTTCTGCGCCGCGCCGTGTTGGCACAAGGAAGAGGAAGTCTCCAAGAAGAATAGAGTTTGGACTGGAAAGATAGATAACGTGGGAACGGAAAACAAAGCTAGGGGACCTCTCTCACCCTACCTTTCTCTTTCTCTGGACTTTGCAGTTAGAGTACAGTGAAACGTGCCGCCTTGGCCAACGCTTTCGGCATTTCCACGGCGCGCGCATGGGCATATTGTTTGCGTAGCATTCGTACGCTCTATTTGATTAGGACCGCCAGGTGATCTTCGGCTCGTCTCCCCTCGCCTTCATCTTTTTTTTTTTTACAATCTCTCTCTCCCTCTCTTCCTCGATTATCGTCTGCACGCGAATTTTCATCGATCCTATGGTCTGTCGAACATTCATTTTCTGACGCATTGTCCACGCGAGGTCTTATCCAACGCGCGATTAAAAAGATCGATGTTACATCGACGAGTATTACGCAAGAATGATTCACGAAGGAATGCGAATCCTCGACGCACGCCTCGGGGAAAAAAATGTACGTCGCATTCGTCTGTGTTTCTGGAAGAATGTTGCGCTGTTACTCGTAATTAAGAATCATTCCGTTAGAAGAATTCCGTACTAATTACCGTTACACGGCGTTTCTACCTGTTCACTGTTACCGAACTACGAAGATTCTATTTTATTCCACTTTAAAAATTCGTCTACAAAAATTGCGAACTGCATAATCATCCGCAGTCTACCAATTAGTAAGGAACCATATTACATAATGATGAAATAGGTAGTCACTTAATTCTGTTTCTTCCGCGATTGTAAATGATACGAATCTATTGTAAACAACGATGATCATGTTGGTCGTAGCGTATTCTCTAAAATGGTCAGAAAATCGCACGGAATAGTAATCGTTCGACCGCACGGGTAATCTACAGTATAGCCAACTACACGAGTCAGCCAATCGACCCCGAAGAATTGACTTCATCCCATAATTGGGAGAGCAGGAGGCTCCTCCCATATCGGAGCCGGGCTCCGTTAATAAAAACCGGTTGATACCGGAGAACCTAATGTAGACGTAATACGAAATATCCGTGACGCGGGTAAAAATGATTAGGTTTCACATGAGGGTGGTACCTTGCCCATGGGGTGGCCGAGAGGGTGGGGCGGTGTGGGGGGGCTTGGCCGAGGGAAGGGCAAAAGTGTACCCCAACGGTAGAGGGTGAAGAGGGACGGTGAAGGGTGAAGGATGAGGCACTTAGCGGCTGTCACGGCCTCTCCCTTGGCCTCTTTCCTTTCCCTCTTTCCACGGTCTTCTCGGGTTTCAACCATCCATTAGCCTCATCAGCCGAAGCGATGGCCGTCCGCGCGCTCTGCTCTGCTATGCCGTTGCGTTGCTCTGCCATCTCCGTCGCGTTGCCAATCTCGTAATTGAACCTCCGGGACCTTCCACTTTCGTGCATGTAAATTGCCCTCCTCGTCGGCGACGCCCAACGGAGGCCACTCGATGCGTCGCGACGACGCGAAATTCGTGTTATTCGCGCGATCCCGATCCGTTCGATAGTTCTCTTTTTCTCTCTCTTCCAGTTCGCCAACTGGCAATCGTTATACACTCTTTTCACACCGTTTTGAAATAACACAAATATCGTGAAAAACCTTCTATAACAAATGCGTGGAATTGTAAAGGTGAATGGGGGTGCTTCAGTCTTTGAAATCTGTGGAAGATTCGTTCACGAATTTTTGAATGTTTTCGCAGTAATTGGTAAAAATTTGACGAGCCAAGTGGAAAGTTCGCGAAGGCGTGCCGCGAGGCATCACACAGCCGTAAACCGTTATCTGTAAAAAATTGCAGGATGCTATGTAAATTGTTTGATTTCTTTCGAAACGAGGCGTCTTATCTGTACCGCGTATTATTGTCTCCCTTATCTTTTATCTTTATCCTCGTTTTTCTCCGATGGGAGCAGACTCGGAGCTTGCCGAGCGAAATTTCTTCAACGTCTTTGGTTAACCACATTGTTCACTGTACAATTCATTATTTCTTCGCATTAGCTAGGTCACTGAATTGTGGAGACATCGAAATTACCATGACTCCATGCGCGCGAGTAACTGGAAGTTAACGGTACATAAAAATGGAAAAGTTCTCAAAGAAGTTTATCAGAACGATTAAAATAACTTATTGGAACGGTTAAAAATCATGGAATAAAAAAGAGACACAAGGTGTTTAATAATGGAATAATTGTTTTTCCTTGTTCCAGAACCAAATTCTGAAGTTAACCGATGAGAAGGAGGAGAGCGAGAGGCGAATCGCGAAATTGGAGGAGGAGGTGGCCGCGTTAAAGCTGCAAGCAAAGTGAGTACGCATTTACGGATTGGTTTGGTTGTAGGAAGTTTGTACAATGAACTTAGGCTACCTTTCCTCTTGAGAACTGTGTAAACGTTGTTGGTTGTGATCTCGCGACGCACAGATTTCGCACCGGAGACAGAAGAGGACGCAAGAGGTACTAGAATATTGGTCGGTCGATATAAATTAGATGAATTTCTTTCGTTCAGTGTTTCCGCAATTCCTCGTGCATTTTCTCGTAGAATTCGGATACTGTACGGGGTGTAACGTAAACATTTTCGTGAATTTTCCAAGTATTCGTTTGGCACAGCACATATTTTCCAAATCATTTTCCCGTTTGAATCGCGCACCTGTATAAATATGTTAATATCTCTAATCGATGCGTCGTACTTCTTCACAGTTTCTCTACTTTCTCCCACTGTTCTCCTGACTTTAACTTCCCACTGTAGACCTCACTATTTTTGGCAACACGAAGCACAGCGACGCCTTGATCCAAAGAAAACCCTCGGATCTTTGTTGTTTCTTAGATCCCGTAACTCTACTGTTGCGTTCAGATGTGATTTCAATCAGAAAAATGCGAAAAATAAGTTGGCGAAAGTCCCGTGAAACAATAATGAAAAATAAAGAAGCTTTGTAACTGGATAGGCAATTTTCTTAGATCCTACGGTTTTCGTTTTCTTAGATCAAGGCTTTGCTGTGCCTTCATCTCGTTTTACAAGTTGCAAAGGTATACATTGAGCAGACTCCGGATTTTTATTTGATTAAAATCATCAGTGAAAAATATGAATTGATATTTTTTCATGAAGCATTTCGTTCTGCGTAAAGATCCGGAGTCCAGTAATGAGTGACACGTTTGAAGGAAAGTTGCTGGTATCACGATACATTCCCGTAGCATTTGTAAAATTACATGGTCCATAAAATCTACGATCCACACGCAGTGTTTAATGAAAGAAGCCGACTCTCGTATTCCCGTAGCGCAATATTTCAAGCCTAACTGGAGACCTAATCCGCTTCTATTCTTCCACACACCTAAAACTTTTATTCTATCTTCTGTTTTCTGACTCCTAAAGAGCCGGGGCACACGATTTTTCCCCCTGTTCTCAGTCTAGTTCTCTCAAGAAACAATTCCCCCGCTCTGGAAATAAAGTGATGGGGTTGCGCCGAAGAGTATGAGACCAGAGAATTAATGGTGGGGGGAAAAGTTCCCCGGTTCTGTGCTAAACCAACCCCAAGACGCCTGTATCTTCCGAAATATGTACAGCACATTTTGTGTTTCAGTGAACAAGTTGAGTGTTTTATAAAAAAAAAAAATTCAAAGTGGAAGATCCTTTTTACAAACAGATTTCCGAATTTTCATTTAACGTTCGCGGAGGTACGCTTAATGCTATCAAACAAGTAACGAGTCTACACGTCGGGCACGTTGGCTCGACGTGTAGAGGCAGCATAAGAAACACGAAAACTGTTGGACAGCGTAAAGCTACGTGCACACTGAAGCAAGAAGGTCGAGCAACTTTGATTTTAACAAAAGAAAAGTAGGAGGGCAACGAGAAGCTCCAGCGTGGACGTAGCTAAAGAATCCCGACCTGATCCGCATGCTGGAACCGCAGACAGCTTCCTCCCGCACACAGAGACCCCGCGTTCGCGCCGTTGACGTTCTCCAAAAAAAAAAAAAAAAAAACCACCTGCCTAATTCCCGCGTCTGAACCCGGTGTAGAAATGTTGTATAAACGGTGGACTTGTGTTGGCACTTAGCAACGAAGGCCGCGAGATCGCAGCCTTCGAGGAAGAAACGCTGGCGCTGCGACGAGAGCTGCAGGAGGCGCGGGCGTCGAAGACCCTGGCCGAGACCCATGTGGCAAAGTGCGTAAACGCAAGATCCGTCACGCCTGTATCGTTCGAAACTCCCTACGTAACCAGCACCCCCGTGCGTACCGCTCTATCCGACACCTGTAGCCTGGTCCCATCGGTAGTCACACCCTCTATCCCGCACTTCTTCCCGTTCCTGCGGAACCGAGCCTCAACGGACCTGGCGCACCAACAGGTCCCGGACAAGTCGAGTCATTACCGAATCGCTGATTGTAGTCCTGTCTTGGATGCCTGGACCGTCGAAGACACCCGGACAACCATCTCCAGCACCCAACCAGCTCTGGCAATCAGCAACCGAGAGGACAACACCTTGGAAGACGTCGCGAGCCTAACGTCCACAGACAACGCGTCGTCAAAGAAAGGGGATTCCGGGCAGGAGGTTGAACCTGCCGAAGCTAGAAACGCCGAAGACAAAGAGGACGCGTCGATAGAGGATGCGGTTGCACCGGTGAAAGACGAAGAGGTAGACTCGACGAGTATCGTAGAGGCCGATGATGGGACCGCGTCTAGCCTAACGGAGATGAAGGTTAAGAAGGACGATGGACTTCAGAGGAGCCAGAGGGGCAGCTCGAAGAAGAGGAAGAAGAAGGGCATGAGTAAGAGGTCGTTCAGCGAAGCGGACGGAGCATGCTACACTATCAGAGACCGGAGAACGGTGAGCGAGGACGAGCATCGTCGTCTCGATGACGATGCGAGCAGAGCCATCACCGAGATCCCGGAAGTGACCGTAGTCGGTGGTGGCTCCTTCGTGCCGAAAGATCTCTGCTCGACGGGAATCCTGACCTCCAGAGTCCTGACAGCACCTTCACGCGCTACCTACACCACCGCCTACATTTAGGCTACGTACGGGCGGCTCCCTATAAAGCATAAAAAGCGAACAAAAAAAATAATAAACCACCACCATCCTCGCGTGTACCACTTCGTCTCGCCACGTGTCGCAAAAATCCAGGGGGCTTCGAGGGCTTGCTAGAGGCTACTACTATGTATCATGTCGTTATAGCACGTAGGTTCTGTCGTTCCGATACTACAAATCCTCGTGTGTGTATACGCTTCCCTCTCCGGCCGACATCCTGGCACGCTTGGTCCTCAGCTTGCTCGTTCACGTTCGCTTTAGCTTGCGATTAGTCGACTGTGTGATGTTGCGCGATTTACGAGAAAAATTACGAGATGCCCTTCAGTTGGCGCACCTTTACGTTTCCCAATAAACGAGTGGGTGGTCTTGTTAGGATTGTTACAATTGTTAAGAGGGGAAGTACCGATCGTTTATCGGCCGGTAGAGTTTTTAAACATCAGATTTGACGCCTTCGGTCGTAGGATAGGAGCTAAAGACGATGAGTCGCGACGATGACTCAGAGATATTACAACAACCTCGTTAGTTATCGATAGTGTCTATGTTTCTTTCTTTTCTTGGTTTGTTAGACGAATCCCAGCGTCGATCAAGCTCTGGACCAGTCCCAGAACCATTCTCCTATCCTGAAGCGCTTCTATCGAGTCTGGAGAGTAGACGAAGAGCCTCTTGGCCTCGCGGAATCTCCGTCCAAGAATGTTTAAAGCACTTGCACCGACTTCGCTCTTCACGATCGACTCTTCGAGGCTCTTCTTCTGCTTAATGGTTGGACAGGGTGTAGAAATGTTTTCATGGTTTTTACAGATGATTCTACGCTTTCCGATCAACGGAGGTCTCTTGTAAATAAATATCCCGAGAAATTGATCTTGTCCGTGGAACTTAAGGTCAATTTTTCGTTTCTTCCGTGCATCGCGCTGTACTTGTCTAATAATTAATATCGGTTGACTAGCAAACGACGTAGACGTGTTTCGTTAAGCCTGATCATATTTTATAGAGTGTTTGTTCGTTGTTATTTAAAAATTTGTTGTCCGACCGATAACTACGTGTCAACTTGCTAGAGCTATTAACTATTAAATCGGTACATCGTCACGTAAATAATGAAAATGTCAGACCTCGAATCTCCAAGTGAAAAAGTCATTCTACAGAGTACTGTCTCGTTGTTGTTTACTCCACCAAAGATTAGAATCATTTTGCAAAACATTTTTTCACAATCGTGTTCAGTTCGATAGTCTCGTGCTGGATCGCGAGAAGCTGTAGATCACGATCGAATAAAACTATTTTTACCGTGTACAAGGTATGTATCTAATAATTAACCTTCGTCGCTGATTCGATGGATATTGTAATTTTTTGATTTTGCAGCTTCTCGCATCTCGATACCCTGTGTCCTCCTGTAATTATACATATGTAATTGTAGCGGTGTGTTCTCGAGTGTGTGTACATTTCTGTAATGTAAATCGTGTCTTCGTTCTATCGTTTAGCATGGTTTCGCTTGTCCGGCATGCGTTCGGCAGTTCGGCTCCCTTTTAGCATCGCAGCTCGTTTGTTAGCGGCAATATCGCGTAACCGTGTGTGCTGTCTTTCGTTTTAAGTTAACCTTCTCGACTGGCTCGATCGTTTCAATCACATTCCGTCGTGAATCACAATTCGTAATGCATAGTAGTCTCGTGGGGTTTCTCGAATCGTGTTCGTAGGAGTAGAATCTCTCATCTCCGTAGCATAAGTGTCGATCGATCGATCGATCGAACAAAACGAAACGACTGATGATTTTATTATTCTTCTTTCACGAGTGTACAGTAATCGGAGATCGGAAAAAAATACGCTTTTCGTAGGTGTAAGATGAGAACGATGAGAACGACCACCGATCGGTGGCGCAGCGTTTCGCTGGGCAATATTTTTGTAACGGTCCAGAGGATACGCCGATTCAAGAGTTTCATCGACGATAGACTGTTCGCCTGTTTTAACCGTTGGACACGTTTTTTCAACGTCACTGTATGCTCCTCTTTTTTAAATCGCGTTCACCCGGAGAGCGACGTGTGTGTTTTTCTTGCGGAGATCGACGAGGGTGGAAACCTTTAATTGCGAATCATCGCCGCCCGCCCGGTTGATTCTTTTCTTTTCTCTCGAGTGCGGCAGAGAAAGAACGACACGATACATTTGTACATGAATCTTTTAAGGGCTCCGTGCTCCATTCTGTTTCCCGCGCGGATCGACGAGAGCTTATCGACGGAGCAGTTTTAATAAACGATCAAACGTTGTATTATTAATTTCGTGTTCTGTGGTCAAGCGTAGGACCAGTTACTGTCCCGGATCCGTACCGTCTCCATGCTCTCCAAATGATCAGCAAACGAATCCGTCGACTAACGATAAACACAAACCCCTCAGTCGCGATAATAGTGTTCAAGCTCTAACAGTCGTGTGTCGCTGTCTTGTTCTCGAGCTATCGATCGACGAAAACTCCACGCACACCCACCCCATCCACCCCATCCACCCCACCGTCCACACCAAATCCAGCCAGCACCCACGCACAACAACAAAAAATGGGTCCACACGCTATTGGGGCAGGGAAAAAGCCGAAACCGCCTGGTGTTCTTTCTGTTCTTCTAGCCGGCAGCATGGCTTTCAGCTGAAACTGTTGCTTTAGCCGCTTCTAAAAGACCGCATTACAGAGACTTGCGTTGGGCCGGTTAGCGGCAGACGATGCCAGCTGAACGATCCGTGAACGAACACGCATGTAACGTGAATCGAACCGTGATTTGTCAGACGGGAGAAGCTGCTGGACATACTGCGTAGTAAGGTGATCGGTGAGAAGGACGAGGAAACGATCGATCAGGGCTCGATCAAGGCCAAGCGGGCACGAAGCGTTTCCTCCGACGAGGAGGACGAGCTGGATCAACTGGATGGACCTGGCAGGCAGCAGGAGGACGAAGAGGAGGACGGGGACGTGGACGGAGGCAAGGGTACCACGTTCACGGAAAAGATCGACCGATTCGCGGTGGAGAACGGGGGGAAACTTTCGGGACCCGTCACCGATCTTTAGGAGGTTCCTTTAGACTGCAGTCCCGGAATCCATTAGAGCACAGGGTTTTCATTGATCGCGATATCTATACATAGACTAAACGGGGCGCCTTCTGGACCACTGACTGATCTATGAGTGGTCCGAAGATTGCACCCTGTTCTCCAAGTTAGAGCACAGGACTTTTTCGGGTCCACGATTCATTGCAATCTTTAGACTACAGGGTCGCCTCCTGGACCACTAACTGACTGATCTTTCGGGGTCAGGAGGCTGCACTCTGTTCAACTACAGCCTGTTCTCCAAAAAAGATCAAAGGATTTTAGAGGATTCACGATTCGTTGCAATCTTTAGACTAAAGGGGCGCCTTCTGGACATTGATCTTTGGGTGGTCTAGACTGCAGTCTATGAAAGTCATTGCAAGATTCTTTTCTGTCAGAAAAATTCGCAGTCTAATAATTATTTTGATGAATCTTGTGGTGGAGATTATACATATATATTCTTATGGATATCGTCGACACCCAGTCCCGCAGCATCAGCGTTTATCGTTCAAATATTTGGCACCGTAATCGGGATAATTTGCAAGCTCACCTGTATTCGTTCAACTCGTTGATGTTTTGAACACGTGCCTCTCCAGCTCACCAGATTTTTTAAATAAATATACAATTTGCCTGCCGTCTTAGAGTTAGTTACGATTCGAACTGAGAGCTTTACAACAATTCTGTGTAGGTTAAACGCGTCGCAGATCATCTTCGACAGATGCTAAGCGATACAGGACGATCCAAAATCGAAGCCATCTTCTGAAGATCAAACTACTTTAATGACCTTTCATAATCTTGACGATATTCATTGTTACTAGACTGCGGATCTTTGCGCAAATTAAAAATGTTCTCCGTCGATTACGACGAGAAAAGTTCTTTTCTAATAATTTCGAAAAGTTGAAAATATGTAAAGATCCGCGGTTCGTTTACTATTAACGAATATATTTATATTTTTCATTGGGTTATTTGTTTCGAGTTTTACATCGGTTCACGAAATTCTACTGTTAAGGGTTTTGCACTCCAAATTCAGTTTAAAGCAATTATATGATCACCGTTCGGTGAACAATTTCGAGTGCAAGGCTCGACTGATTCAGAGTTGTCAGATTACGATCCGGCGACTCCGGATCGATTCGTTAGGATAGATCCTTAGAATATTCGTGTAGCATCACTTGAACCGTTTTATAACAATTCATGTATTTGTCACAACTATGGAATTCCAATAGGATACAATTCGTGTTTCGCACCATCTACAATATTTCGACAAAATCGTGTTGCTTCGCGCAGCTATCGGGAATCCGTAGTTTTTTTAATAGCAAAAGATATATTTTTTTATGAACAAACTAGACTATACGCCGACACAATGTACATAGAGAACACGTTCAACAATCTTTTTGTCACGGTGAAAAATGCGTTGACATTTCGAAATCTTTTTAAATCTTTCTACTTTTTGAATCACCGATTTTTGTCATTAATAAACAGAATGCACGAAATCCGCTGTCCAAGAACAAATTCATTTTGTTGGACAAAAGGATTGATAAAACTGCACCTAGTAGTTCATCGTACGCACAGGGTGTTCCAAAAATGTAGTATACTTAAAAGGGATCGTCCCTTTCAAGTACAACGTTTTTAGAACACTCTGTTTACATAGAATTTTTACTATCTCGTTCAATTTTCGTCGATCAAAACACTAGAATAGCTCAGAAAAACCGAAATAATATTTTCAGCGAGTTTTTCCTTAGAATTAACTAAGATGGTATTTTCGTAACAACTAAATAATGTTCCTTTCTAGCATCGTTCGAGGATATTCCATCAAATTTTCTTTATATTTTTTATACCCCATTAACCAGAGTTACAGGGTTCGATAGTTGTAAAGAGCATAATCGCAAAAACCGACGAATTTTTTCGTTGCTATTTTAGTTCTTAAAATAGATGGAGAATGATACTTCGCTTTTCTACTAACAGTAACTGCGATAGAAAACGTTCCGGAGGTTGGGAATTTTTTGATTCTCTAATTATTTCGATTTTTTCAATCCACTATTTAAAGCCACGGAGAACATTTTTCCAAAGGAGAACGTTGCTTCGAATAACGTCAGGAATCACCCTAGTCAAGGATGTATATCAAACTCAAATATTCAAATTCTTCCAGTCTTTTCAAGAATTTTCACAAAACGACTAGAAAGAAATGACAAAATTTCACAGAATCTGTAAAAAAGTGAAATAATTCTTATTTCGCGGAGCGTATAAGAAATAGTGGATTTTTTAAGTCGGTAGTTCGTTAATTAAGATCTGTTCTACGTTGGTAAAGGTAGATCGACCGGCCTATCAGCGTCGCAATAAATTAGTCTGCTAAGTGTACCAGTTGAACCGCTGCTGATAAGAATTACCGTTTATCCAACGAAAAATAAACGAATAATAACGTGGCCGAGCTATTCGAACGAGAAAATCAGGAATCGATTTGACCGTATTAACCGTTGATATCCGATTGATTCGGTCGGTATTAAGGTGGTCGCAATTAATTCACACGCGGGGAATGTTTAACCGTTTAATATTTGCGGAAAGATCGTTAAAAAATGGTTGACGTCGAAGGGGAAATGAACGGGTTTACGCGCGTCGGCGTTCTTTGATCAAGCATTCCCTGTATTTAATTTCCGTTTGCAAAAATTAACGGGGCCGGCCCCGTTTAATTTGCGCGGCGCCGTCGGACGCGATTGTTTATTTGAGTTTTCATAATTGACTTTTTATTCAAATTTTATCGGTCGTGCAACGCGGCGCGGCGCACCGGTGGGGGTAGAGATTTTTCGCTCAATTTACTGATCAGGATTGCGTATGTAATTCCCCCTACCCCGGCACGCATAAAATCATTTTCTACGCCGCCCCCACCTCCTACGTACACACGCATTATTATTTTCCTTTATTTTAGTATTTTATACAGTCCAAATACTTGGCGATGAATAAATATCCATTGATCCCTGTCAATAAACGCTTAACATCGCGCCGGCAAATCCCGTACCGTAACGCGAGAGTTCATCGATTCGCGAAAAAGGAG
The DNA here is from genome assembly GCA_916610235.2 of Lasioglossum morio. NCBI lineage: Eukaryota > Metazoa > Arthropoda > Insecta > Hymenoptera > Halictidae > Lasioglossum > Lasioglossum morio. The sequence goes on along the minus strand of OU744324.1, from coordinate 1,106,659 downwards.
GGACGGACGGATATACTTATTTGCCAAAAGCTTATTATAGTAATCGATCGGATTAATTACTCACCTCGAATTTCTAGCGATACTTGCTGCATCAGTTTCGTAAGCTAAGGACGACTCTACGGCTCGACTACTTAACATGGTACTTAAATAATAACGATTCGGGGTGTTTCGTTAGTCGATGACGATATCACACGCAAAATTGACAGTCTACTTGTCAGATAATCTCCAAGTGCCATTTAACCGCGTGACGCTTAGGTCTTCGTTAAACATTTCCTACGACATCAAAGCGATGCAATAGAATTGGTAGCGATATCTCAATAAAAGTGTCCTTCTTACCGCGAACATTTATTGTCGTGTATTGGTCCGGGGTTATAACTGATAAGCAACTGTGTATTCTTGCAACTTTAATAAAAATACATGGACTCGTCTTCTAAACGTTTGATACTGCTCTCTCTCTCTCTCTCTCTCTCTCTATTACAGGAAGATTATTCGAAACTTTGAATTTCTGTCATGGCTGGGTAAATTTTTTTAAAATATCAGTATGAATAAATCCTTGGAATAAAACGTTGGAAAAATTATTTTATTATTTGACATATTTTATTCAGCTCTGACTTCACGCTACCGTCTTAACACTAACCGTACCGACCACAATTGTTTTGTAAATGTTACAAAACTGAATTCATTTAGTTTATCTAATAATTCCCAACGGAAACATCTTTGCAATTTCACTAATTATACAATAGAAAAATAGGAAACCTGTCGTGGAATGGTTAGTGTCAATATATTTATAAATAATTCTTTCTCGAATTACATTCTCGCTTGTCCACTGCAGGTAAGAAAAGTAGAAGAATTAAAATAATGATGCAGCAGAAAAATGGAGAGGTCGCTAACGTGGAAGCATCCTTCGAGAAAGTGAGTACATACACACATCAAATAATTATAATATGTATAGGGACTGGACTCTGAGAGGGGTTCGGTGTTCCAATATTTCTCGTTATCCGCTGTACAAAATTTCTGGAAACACTTCTTAAAATACAGTAGAACTTCAATTACCCGCGCTAATCAGCGGAACACGATTCTTCGGATAATCAGAATTTGGCACTTTTATTTCGATAAAATTTTTGCCCAACTCTGGCTCACACGAAGGTCGGGAGACACCGAGTAAAACTGTTGAAACGTAATTTTCGGGGACGAGCCACTTCATTAACTTCACGAAGTTCTGTCCTGTGCGGAGACTTGAACGAGCGGGGCGCGATGTTTTTCTACTGTCTCTCCGAGTGTTGTGATTAGCGGAGCGCGGAAGATGTTATTCTTGTGTATGGGTGTTTGCGTTCGCTGTACAGCCTCCCACGAAGATCGTCTGAAACAGTAAAAGACTCGATATACGAATAACGGAGGCGATGATAGCAAAACATTGCCATGATCCTGGCTGAAACGAGAGCATAGGTTGGCCCGGTACTCTGCGACCTAGAAAAGGGAGTCTCAACCACACGAGCAATCCGTGTTTCTTTTAGAAAAGGAATACAGTACTGTCTCGACATACAGGGTGTCTAAAAAATCTAGCAAAGATTCAATAGTCATTTCAAGTAACCTTCCCCATTACGCAAAATTTTCTCCGAAAGGAAGCTTACAAAAATCTTCTCCTACACAATAAACCCGAAGCAAACGATTGGATTTTTTTTTTATTCAGGGTGAGCTGTTGGTTAGGTTCATGGTTCTATAAAATCCTCGTTCAATAACCACAATTGACTTTCAACAATTATGGAACAATCACCGGAAGGTGATGCGTTAAAAAACCTTGGCGCCTCTTCTGTCAATAGCCTCCCTCTTCCAGGTTGGAAACCGCTGCTTTACGTCCAAGAGTCCTAAAAAAAAAATATAGAAAAACCCTCCTCACGATCGCGGTAAGCGCAGGTTATTATCTGTGCAGGAAAAATCCCGAGAAAGATGCAACTCGTCGAGACGAGTAATAAAACAGGAACAGGGGTAGGTAAGTTCCGAAAAGGTCCCCGATCCTTCTTATCGTCCAGCTGGGCGTGCCGTTAGCGCGTGACGTAGCCCGAGGGAGCGTATTATCGATCAAATCCTCGTTTATGCCAGTTTTAAGACGGGCCGAGTAGAAAATGACCGAGAAAGAGAGGTCTAATACCGTGGCCGAGGATTCCTGGCACACGTGGCCGCCGCGCCGCACAGGCCCCCCGCCATATTGGCAGAGATAATCGCGGTATTACGAGGAACCGGCACGGGAGGGTTAGGTTCGCGCCACACGGGTGCAATAAAAGTCCAGCATGTAAGTACCTGCATCAGGTAAAAGGGCGGCTCGGTAGTTTAAACACGTTGAAGGGGGAAGCGGCGACGTGCGAACCGGAACCTGAAATCCGCTCGTAAAACGATAATCGATTTACGATGGCGGCGCTTTACCGAGGACCCCGTGGATCTTTCCCTTCGCGGCGGTCACCGTAAAAGGGAAGGAAATCTCGACAGGATATTATTTCCGCTATTTTTCTGGGGAACAATAGACGCATCGTAACTGTGACGCAACCGCGACCACCGTAACAAAGATCCTCCGGATCCTCCGCTTTTACCGGACGCCGCGCCGACACGAAATCCGCAATCTATCTAACTGCCAAACGATCATCCCCCTGTAGGAAAGGGGTTGATTATTTCTTGTTCGTTTTTCTGTAACGTAATTCCCGCGGTTCCACCCACTTCCGGCTGCTCGCACGGTGTCCAGAGGGATCGATAATTCGCGGGGAAGGGCCGCACGTCGCTCGTGGGAGTGCGGATAATTGAAACCCGTCGGAAAATCGTCCGAGTCATCGTGCGCGTAGCGTTATTATTAAAATTGACTACTCGTCGGAGGGACGCGAGTCGAGAAATCGCTGCCAATTCGAGGCGTTTGATCGGACGCCACTCGTCCACCACCTGCCATATTTTTTAACGTGTTCATACTGTTCATCGATCGCCGCTCCGGAACGGAGAAAGGTTCGAATGTTTCAACAGTTCGCACGGCCGTTTCTTCTTCCCTGGTGGACGGGGACTGTTCGAACATTGGGAAGTGTTTCAAGTAAGTTTAATAATAATTTCGTCCACCGTGAATGTTTCTGTGACTTGTAATAATTTTAATAAAAAAAAGATTCTATCGGTACATTAACAGATTCACGGCAACAGATTTTAGGCTGTAGTTTCGTTCAGGAGGATCTTTCTATTCAAATGAAATATAATCGCAATAAAACGGTTTTACGGTTTTACGGTTTTACGGTTGACCCAATGGCCTGTTCGCTACCTTTCGCGAACCTAACGAAATACAATGAAAGATCGGCAGAACAGGAACGAGGGTGGTCACCGGTCTTGTTGTTTGTACAATCGATTCCTCGCCGCGTACTGCTTTTACACGCACGACGCGACGCTTCTATCAGAGAGGGTAGAAAATCTCGAAAGTCTCCACCGTTCATTTTTGCAATAATCTCTCTGCAATTCGACGTGTAAATAATTATAATCTCATAACCAAATATACGGATACCGTACGGATCTTCGTGGACACATTTTCATTTTCACACATCATTTTCTAAATATCAAAACGGGATAATAATTTATTCACCGAATAAATCCACACTCGTACGCGAACTTTATGGATTTATCAGAAAAATTAATAGATGGACAAATATAAGAAATGTTTGTCTTGTTGCAATTATTTAGAAAATTGATCATTTTATTCGACTTCTGTTTCTTTTCATTGAATCTTGCTGACTATTTTTATAGTGCATAAAAATCTAATTATTATATATCTCGCTCCTTAAATCGATCATAATATTGCGAATTAATTTTCATATTTACTAATTAGACTGCAGAACTTTACAACGGTTACTTTAAAATGGTAAAAACGATTTAAGAACGTCCATACTTAGAAATTAATTAAAACTGTTAAGAATAGAAAGCATTTGTAGGACTGTTTGTCTTATGATTTACATGTAACAGAGAAGTAGATTACTTTCTAAAAAAGTGGTGAGCGTCAGCAGAAGCGGAAGAAAGTGATGAAATAAACAGCTTCCGAAACAAACAGCTGAAGGCGTAAGTAAAGCTCGTCGATCGGGCTCGGGCACGGCCCGTTTATTTGTCGGCGCGGCAAATCGACAAATATTTGCAAATAATAATCGACTTGCTTGCAGGATCAATAAAGCACAATTGCTCGCGACGACGTCTGCCAGGCTACGAATCCTTCCGAATCGTTTGTACAAACTTTTTAACCGGTAAACGCCGGCTTCGAGAACCCGCACGCGCGGCCAACAATTGTTCTCCTGTTTCGCAGACAATCACCTTCTTTGTCTCTCTGCGAAATGGCTCCCTTCAGGTCGAAAAAGTAAAGATGAAAACAATTCAACGAAAATGTTTGGCACTTCAGGTAATTAAGTAGGCGTAAGGTAATAGTAGTAGTAATTAGGTATTAAGACGTTCAGAAGTCTTCCCTTTTACAATTCTTTCAAATACACCTCAAGCATTCTTATTTGTTGCTGTGCTGTAAAATTTTCCATTATGAATTACTAAAGAAAGAATGTAGAAACTGCGGAAAGAAAAATCTGAAAGAATACATTTCAGAAGGAATTGTTGATCTTTGAAATGGGAAAGTGACTGGTGGTTCATCCATAGCAGAACCTCTGTTGTTGCTTATCGAAGAGTGCGTTAGAATAATAGAGCAATGCTAAATGACTAAAGGAGAAAAATTCGAAAACTGTGGAAGAAATTGTTTTAAACGGGAGAGTGAGTTCTGGGTGGTATCCAGGGTGTACAGGGTGGTACGCCTTTATGAAATTAGCCAGAGTGGAGGCAACGGAGTCTGCGGAGGTCGTAGAAAATTCCCAAGATGGCGGCGCGACGGTATACATAAGTGGATGCAGGATGAGGTCGAAATTGAGTCACTTAAAAAACGATAGACCGCATGTGCTTTATCGTGCTCGACGGGCTGCAGACGGGACCCTCGAAGGAGTCACGTGCTGTGCGTGCCTCGCCGGTCTTCTGCCAGATTTGCAGCGCCCCGAATCGTCCGCTGGCCTATCTCGAGCCCGACGGACTTCACCCTCGGATCCAATCCGCATCAAAAATAATAGACTCGTCTCGCGCACGTTCTCGAAGATCAATGGATCCGTGGGATCCACGATACACTGAAAAAGAACTGGGAAGCTTTATCTCTTCGAACCTTTGCGCCGGTTCCCCCTCGAGAAGAAATATTTTGGCCGCCGCTTCGCAACATTTTTCTAGCCTAGACGAACCAACGAACTGCTGGAAATGCCATAGCGAGGACTTCGAGCTCGAAATCTTTTCGCAATTATTCGTTCCGTTAGATATTATTATTATTATTATATACGGACCGAGGTCCTTTTATACAAATGTATACAGTTTTTACAGTATAACTGATAAAAACAAAAAGAAGACATAGCAAAAAAAAAGAAAGTCTTAACCTAAGTCTTAACTAAAATTTACAAAAGAATGGACCGCGCGAAACTAAACGAATACATTCTTCATTTTTAACGATCGTAAATTTTGTATATGCACTATATGATATCGACGCTACAGGTTCGATCAAAGATACATCTTTTGTACAAATTGACATCTGATTGGCTAGTTAGATCTACGATATTCTTTTGTTTTCCGTCTTGACTTTGCCACAACAATTACAGTTTAGTACAGTTCAAACTGTCTTATTGACAAGTACCATTTCACTTACTTTGATTTCATTCTGTTTTCTCATAATTAGCAAGTATGTATAAATACCTGATTTTCATAACTATTAAATAGTCAGTTTAATGAATAACAAATTTTATTACATTAATTTTCACAGACGCGGACTTTTCTTGTTAATGGTTCAAAACCGAACCGAAACGTTGAAATTATAATACTGCAAAATTGCTAATTTTTGTATTTTTGATCGAACCTGTAGCGCCGATATCATATAGTGCATAAACGAATACAGGTATGATTAACAAATAGTATTGCGCAATTTTGTTTTGAATGCCAGTAACGTGCCATTAAAAAAAATCGATATTATTGTAAAATATGTTCGAGCTAGCAATAACGCGATTTAATGGATTTATTACTCCATATGAGGATTTGGATTTGATTGTTTGAAATCCTGCTCTCGTTCTGAAAACACGTTCAGGTACGTCGAAGTTGATTTGGCTGAGGAGTGCGGGACAATCTATATTATTATTAATCAAATTGAAGATAAAGCTCTGGTCGGAAACTGTTCTTCGATCGGATAATGTTTCAAGGTTGACTGTGTTTAATATTATAGAGCAATTATGATCGAAGAATGACATTGGGTTGTTTGTCTTATATGCAGAAAACCTGAGGAATTTATGCTGCACTCTCTCTAGCATGATATCATATTTAACGATTTTCGGAGATCATATAGTTGAAGCATATTCTAACTGGGGACGGACAAGGGTAATATATGTATAGCAACCTAAGTGTATTGATTGAATGAAAATCTATGGAAAAACGAAGTATGAAACCGAGCATTCTTGAAGCGGAGTTTACAATTGAAGAATTGATATTGAAGATTGTTGGAAAAGTTGCACTCGAGAATATCCCCTTGAAACGCGTTCTGTAAAGAAAAGCTCGCGTAATTTTTATTATTTTCACTTGAAACAAAATGATGTACGCGGCTCGGTCGCCCATAAATGTGTACGCAAAATCCTGTTGCGGAAAGTTAAATAGTTAATCCGGGAAAAATTGGTAAATATCGTCGAAAAATAGCACTCGAACCGAGAGAACGACTCCCTCGCGTGGAATTTCTGCCATGTTCTCGGTGGACGGACTTTCTTCCGCGTTTAATAACAGTCGGAGCAACCTCGAGGGGAAAGCAGGAACCCAGATAGCCCACGAGGAGGACCTTGTTCGATTTCTCCCGAAGAAAGCGCGGTGACGAACTCGAGGGAGAAAAAATTCCGGTGCTGACTAACGCGCTGCGGACAGTACTCTGACATTAAACAAGATAACTCCTCTTGTTTGTGCAACAATTGGATTCTGGCTCCCAGTGCAGGACGAATGCGGCCGACTAATGGATCAGCCGGTAAACAAGGTCGTAAAAGATCGCAAGGCACAGCAGGTTACCAGAAAACCCAAAGGCCCATTGACTCACTCGCGATTTACGATCTAGAACATTGTCCTGCGAGGTACGAACTGTTCGTTAACGAGCTGAAATGTTTTCCACATTTATTTAGCACAAGCTGACTCACGAGGATGCACGTGACCCAACGAAGATTAAAGACAAACAATGGCTCTAAGAAAGAGCAGCTTGGAATTTGACTCTGTTTATTGTCGATACCCGAATTGTTATCGAGCGTGTTATCGAAGCACAGTGACTGGTACGTTTGCATGGACGTTGCACTGCCGCCAGCGCGCTGCCATTTTCGACGAAACTATCTTTATATCTCTACGAGTTAACAGTGATAACTAGACAACGAACTTTATGCATCTATGAGAGACACGAGTAGATGTAATTTAAAACATCAGACGAATTTCAAAGTATGTACTTCCATATTACTTTCAACCTATTGAACACATTAACCCTCGTACGTTCCTCAGGGTGAAACTTCATCCGTTCAATAATTTCACATACTGTAAAGTGATTTAATAAACTTCGTTTACAATATGGAAGAAGAAACTTGATTAATTTTTGCATTAAAACACGAAGAAACTTCGTCCCCAAGGCAATATTAGTGCTGCGGTAAACCGAGTGTTAACCCAGATTAGTCGCTAGAGGAACTAGCGAATCCGAGGTTCGAAGATTCCCAACGAAGAGGTCCCATTGTTTCCCCATATGGGGCCTCCGAGGCTCGCCAAAATCTAGAATTGTAACAGAGGAAACACGGGAATTGGCCAGCCTGAAACGATCGAGAGAGTTCACTCGGGGAATCCCCGGGTGAGAAAATTGGTTTTGCCCCGATTATGCCGGTATTTAATGCGGTTCGCGCGTCCCGTGACCGTTCTTCTCTCGCGCGACTGTTGTGACAACGATTTACGAAGTCAAAGGGTAAGATTTGCCACCGTACACGGACACACGTTCGCTCACGGATTTGCCAATGACGGCGACGCGCCGACAAATAGGATCTAAGGTGGTTTCCCTTCCACAGGTATCTCCTTTATTTTTCCAGGTTGATTTATTGTCACAGGAACGGGCTGTTTGGATATTCCCAACGTGATCTTTCCGAACTGATGGAAAAAGATCGAGCGAAATTCAATTAAAGAATAAACACTGTCAAATTAATTTCTGCGCGCCCTCATACAAAATTCGAAATAGATTGAAAACTTTTATTGGTTTTGTGCATTCGCGATAGAAAGTGCCCTAACCTAACACCCTAACGCATTACCGACCGGTGATTATTGCATATTTTTGAAAAATGTATGGTACATGGGTAAATTTTCATTTAGCATTTAGTATGAACTAACTAAGTCACCCTCAATAACGTCGTCTAATAGTTTTATTTAAGATTGCAATGTCAAAGAAAATTTCTATGCTTTTTTTGGTACAGCAAAATTATTGAAAATCCTATTAATAGGCTTTTGGTCAGTAAAGTGTTAACACGAACAACATACAAGGGAAATGAAAATCGGCCAATTGCTTTCGAAAAGTTTCGCCCGTGGAGGGGTTCGGCTCAGAGGGCTGAAGAAAAAGTAGAAAAATATTCGGAAATCTCGGCGTCTCTGATTTTGGGGCCAGGGTCCCGGTCTCCGGGAATCCTTGTTAAGTGTCTCGGAAGTCGGAGGCCGGCCTAGAAAAATATCTGTCCGAGGCACACGGCAACCTAAATACCTGTCACGCGATTACCTCCGACGGCTCGTCTTCTGACGAGAACGCGTCGGGTGCCAAGGGGTTTGTTGTTTCAAGGCTTTACGAACAACAAACCGCCCCGTCGAGAAGTCAATGTTTCGTGAGTGGCTGCCACGCTGGAAAATCAGGTGCATCCGCGGTCGGGTCACGTCCGAAAAACAACCCTCCACCCCGATCCGGCTACGCGACCGGACTCCCTGAAAAAAAATCCAGCGAACAAGACCAGAGCTACCCGTGACGCGGCATAAATCTTCAAAATTCTACTATTCGGAAATTTCACAGCTTCCGACTCTGGGGAGTCGGAGGGGGTTGGCTGCATTCGGTGGGAGGATAATTGCATCGGTATTATTAACTCTCGTACGCTCCCGAAAACTAGCTGCATAAAAGAGACTGGGATAACGATTCGTCCATTCGAACAACGTGTTTGAACAACGAAAAACCATACTCGTCGGAGTTCGCCAAGGAAAGAGAGTGTTTGAGTTTGTTCGAAGCACCGAAAGAAGGCGCGGAGGTGAAGAGGCCCGGCTCGATAAAAGTGTTTTGTCATTTTTATAAGGAGACGAGCGAACAGGCGACACGGAGGACAGCGAGCGGACGCTGAGGGCTCGAAAGGGCGTCTACCTGATCGAGCTGGGTGGTCCCCGCTAATGCTTCGCCTACTATTAATACCGCTGATAAGTCCTCGGCATTCTTCTCGCCGAGATATCCATTTGAAAAAATGTTTTAAACCTTTCGAGAATTGCGAAGAGAGGAATCTTTTCAACCCCTTGCCGTATTTTACCGAAGCCACGCTAGAAGATTAGCATCTTCCGTCGGAGATAAGCGTTGGGAGCAACGTCGAAACTAGAAGACGACAACGAGGCAGAGATTCGGTGTAGGATCGATCGCGGCCGCGATACGCGTAATCTAGGTCAAATAGCAAATCGTTGTTTAATCGTAGATTAAGGATCAGGTACTAATCGAAACAAACACCGCTCGATTGCGCACTTGTGCTCAAACCGGATCGAGGAGGAGGGGAGGGAGCGTAGAGTGATTTGTTGTAACGAAGAACGGTGGCGCGTGCGAGTGAGCGAGCGAGCGAGCGAGCGAGCGAACAAGCGGAGCGAGTGCTGCAGCGGTCGCGGCCGCGATCGCTTGGCACAATGTAGCCACTTGTTTACAGGGACAATATTTTCATTCCGCAAACAATTGGTGGCTCGATAAAGACCCGGGCGTACAGGTGGCTGCTCTCGGGATCTAACGTTGTAACGCGCCGCCGCCGACGCCGATGACGCCGTCGACGCCGACGCTGAATGCCTCCCTCTCTCTCTCTCTCTCTCCCTTTCTCTCTATGTGTCCGTGTCCGTGTGTGTTTACGAATCTCTCGAGTAAAGTATTAGCCGACTCTAAACGCTCGAATCATCGAGAGAGTTGTATACCTTCGATTCGTCGACTCGTCACGCTCGCGTTACTCCAGACTCTTTTCACTGTGATCCTAACCTTACCCCCATCCCTCGAGCGGGTCACGTTTTCATTCAGCTTCATAATTTTCGCCGACTCTACCGAGATTTCGGTGTCCACGCGAGTCTATTCGTCTAGAAGCGTGTGTAGAGTGGAAGGGTTTCTCGGGAGAGATGGAAACGCGTAACGTAGAAATGCTTTGTTCGACTGTTCTTTCCCAAAACGGATTATTCGAACGAAGGCCTTGCTGGTCCGCGTTTTATTTATACATTTGGCCTTAGAACGCTAGTCGTCGTCGATCAGCTGTTTGCCCTAAGACGAAATATGGGACAACGACCGCGTGTCATAATATTGTTCGAGCAACGACACTTTTTCCTCGCGTAACGGACATATATAGTTGGTTACATAATAGCGCAAGCTGTTTCTTTTACACGTATCGCTGCGCAACGGCTTTTTATCGGTCCGAGAGTTCCATTTCGTACCGAGTGTATAAAAATTATGCCATAGCTAGGATATTCGGGGTTCTTTGTCTCCGGTTTCTTGAAGATCAGTTTAAGAAATTCGCCGACGATTGTCGACCCCCTTTTGTCCAACGATCGTACATAGTTTTATTGCACCGTAGTACTCGTCTCGCGAGCAATAAGTCTCGAGAAACTTATCCAAAATCTTACTAGAGCAGGTTTTCAATTGCCATTGGACATAGGTTGCTTAATAGCTGAACCTAATATTAGTGCTTGCGTATATATGATAGCCTTTTAAATACATTTAACCTACGTGCCTCAGGATTTTCAATTTTTATATTGTAACTAATATTTTTGTTATACCATACAATTGTAGGTATCTATTTACATATTTTAATGTGTTGGTGTGAATCGATCGTCGGTGACCAGCTGATCGTCTGCTGCTGGTTGTCATTACGAACCGACGATCGATTTGCTATTAACAACCGATATTCGATTGTAAAACAACAGTCTTTAACGAATTGCATTATGTAATGAACCGTCATTGAATAAACAAGCATTTAAATAAACCTCCTACAAAATATACCCTGTAATACTCTTTACTAAGCATTATGCTGTAATAAATCTCATATGAGATTTCCTAATTAAAAAAAAAATAAGTCTAGAGGAATTCACGTGTCTCGAGTGAGCCGTTTAGACGCCACAGGATGTCCCAAGGTGGACACAGGATACAGGAGAAGAAAATTCGAAAATACACATGCAATTTGTTTCATCGGACAAGCCCTAAGGAAGGGCTGCGGTGTAACGCAAGAGGGAATCCCGAGAGGCTCGTGTTTAACGGGCAGGTCAATGAGGAAAGAAACAATGCCGGACAGCGTGTCCCGCAGAGATAATCCGACGCGTTTACGATCGAGCAAACCGCAAGAACGAAAACAAACGACGCTGGTCTCATCGTGGCTTGGTGGAGTCCACTCGTACGGGCCGTTGCGGATAATAAGCGGTGCTAAAGTGACTGTAAACCAAGATCCGCTCGTTACCCCCCCCCCCTCTCTCTCTCTCTCTCTCTCTCTCTTTCTCTGTCAGTGTGTAATTATTATTTATTGTTAGACCGATTGCCAAAGATAGCAGTTGAAACATCAGCAATTTAGTTAGACGTATTCTCGGCTTCCATAGACGGTCGGACGAATTTCGTAGAAGAAAACGATGGGCCCCTCTGGCCCCTCGGAACTCGGCGCCACTGCAACTGATAAGTGTCGTTCCATGATAACAGGCATGTGCATCGATCGGAAACGGAACATTTTCCATCGTTTTCGAGTGCGTTTCAACGGCCACAAAATAATTCGAATTTTAACGGTTTCGCGGTGACTGTCGGTTTTATATATTTACGAGAAAAACGAGTAGATACAATTTAAAATAATAGAGAACGCGTCAGGATATCGAAATGTAGACCAATGTATTGCTTTCGACTTAGGTACGAAAATGATTAATAGGAAAAAGAACGTTTTTAATGGTCCCCCTGATCGTTACAATCGAATTAGATGTTTAACAATTATATACAGCAAATTTTTCGATTAGATACTTGAAAAAAAAAGACTAATTTCCTTTCCGCGAATATCTTTCGAATATTGGAGGCGGAGCGGCGCGGCGCGGCGTGCGCGCGGAAAACGGCGTGCGATCAACAAACGTGATTTTTTACTATTCGCCGGGCGAATTAAAAATAATTTCGAGCGGCTCGCTGCTGGTCGGCTTTTAATTAAAGGAACGAGGAATCCCGCGGATCGTTCAGCAATTTAGAGGTGGTACGCGAGTTCCGAGATTACCCGCTCTTAATCCAACAGCAGAAGTGTTTCGCGGGTGTGTTTGCGAAGCGTATTAGCCGCGGGTCGGCCGGATTAATAAAGTTAAAAATGCACTTTGCGGCGGACGTGCGATAATGATAATTTCAGCGAGCCTAGCTCCGGCAAAAAGATGGAGCGAACACCAGTCGGTCGATTTTTTATCGGCAGGCGAATTTAATTGCTTCGACCCCGTTGACCGACTCCCACATACGTCGACGCTTTTTTACAGGACGAGGAACAAGCGTACGGTCCACAGAATTATCCAGGAATTTTGTAATTATTGCACACGCGTTAACGTAACAGGCCTTGGAACGGCCGAGAAACGTTGGCTCTTGTCGCAAGAATTAACAAACGAAATCGAAAATTATAACATTTCAACGGAACTGCTCGAATCGCCTTTTTCAAACATTACTAATTAAACTTTATTTTAAATCCAGTTCTTCTACCTGGAAAACTGAAGATTAATCAATTGTTTATAAAATGTTCACTTGTCGAAACTATTTATCGAGAATAGAAGTTTCGTTATTTCTAACGATTAATTAATTCCCACAACCTAGTAAAACACTGATTAACAAATGCGAGACAAGAAGGACGATCAATACATATTATGTTTTATTCTTCGTCACGAATTATCGGGACGTGATTGCCCGCATTATGTGGCCGATTTTAAAGTGTAAACTACGATTATCGGGGAACTGAATTCGCCGTTCCATAAACATTCGCGCGATCGATAATTCATGGAGAACTAGCAACGATGAATCGGGAACTAGCGACGATATTTAATTCATCGTTAAATAAAGGGCATCGCGGCAACTCCGACACTCCGCAAAATTATTAACGCACGCGCGTGTCCCGTTGTTTATCATAAACAGCGTCCGATACGAGCTTGTTAGTGTCGCATCACCGTTTTCAACGCGTCCTGTATTTGCTTTGCGATCGACGATTAACTATTTTGCGAAACTTGAAAGGAATTAATGTATTCTAACATTGTAACATTGTTTATTAGACTGCGGATTTTATGAATTCGCAATAAACATGCATATTTTACAATTCATTAAAACGATTAAACGACCTTCTAATTTTATAATGTAATTATACAATCATTTTTGCGAAGCGTATAATAATTATCATTAGAAAAAGACATTGATAAACGATGTTATTAATGTTTTACATATTTAAAAAAGAATTTCCTCAGATAATTATGCGCGTTGAGGGGGTTTCTCCACTTATTGGTAGCCCTGGCTGTAGCCTATAAGCTCTAAATCCGGCGCTGGGCCTAATCGCGAGACTTAGGCCTCGGTTTCTGCGCGTACAAGTATTAAAACGCCTAAACTCCGTATGCTTTTTCTTACTGTTTAGCGTGGACACTGTGAACAGTTCGGCACGGTGTTAGAAGAACCAATTTGGAGGGCACTAAATCGTTGAAAAGAGACGCGTTCCCCTTCGGCGCGGAATAAAATGGGTCATCGTAACGATTAACACGCGTCAGTGTTAAATGTTTCAACAAATCCGATGTGCGTTCAATGGATCCCTTTCCTCGGCTCACGGTCCCCCAGTTCGTAGTTAAACCGACCAAGCAATTTGCCGCGTTAGACCTTACTTCGCACTTCCTTCGAGAACAACTATAGTTACCGCGAATCACTAATTTTTCCGCGGACCGGGACCCTCACGACCATAATTCACACGCGACCGCCTAACTCCTTCAGAGACTCTTCTCTTCTGTCTTCTCTCTCGCATTTTTTCCCCAGGAATTTCAACCTCGCCGTTTTGCGACAGTGCTGCGAGACAGTAGAGTTTGATAGGCGACACGTATCATTTTAAATAATTTTATTCATATTAATATTCTTTTCAGTGTACAATTTGTTGGAATGTAAAGTAAGCTTTTCACACTACGCGCCACGACAATGGCCAACGAGGAGAGCGTCCGTCGATCTTTATTTCAAATTGTGGAATTTATGCGACCAGAACAAGAACGAGTAAGTGCAATTTTATTATTATTATTATACTTTATTGCATGGTAATATTCTCAACTCGTTAAGCTCATCATTTTATTCTACCTATTTTTGTCTTACATGTACATATTTCCATTGATTTGTTTCATTCGATTCGTATCGAATAATTCTTACAAATATATTCTGGCTGAGAAGTACAGATCCAATTTTTACATTCATCAAGGTGTGTATGTTTTAATCCTTTTTCTTTAGAATTTACCATTTTTTACACGAATACGAATATGTCCTCGACTCCTGTATCTTCCGATTGACAACAAATGTTTCAAGAGTCGTGTTATTTTAATAGTACACACCTAAACACCATGTGTTAACGATCGTAATAATTGTCGAGAGCCGAAGAAAATGTTTCGGAAAAGTATTGCGAGTTCGCGGGAATTACATTGGGGCGGCCGGCAATCGAATCATCTAATTAATCCGCACTTTTCGTCCGATTTCGTTCGAATTAACCGTTCATCGTGTCGAATAATTAACCGTCGGTAGCCCTCCCCCGATGAATATTAAACGAGAGTAATAAAAAGAGATCGGATTTTCATGGGGATAATTAGGTTAGATTGATTCGATCAAGCGCCCCTCATCCCTGTTTCTTCGCCGACGCTCCGCGGCGTCGCCGAGTTTTCTTCGTTTCGCAATGGCGGATCCGATAACTGGCGGAGGTTTATCGCTTGACTTTTATCGTGCATTTGAATAGCATAAATTTAACTCGCATACATTTCTCACGGCGTGTCTCGTGGCCCAGATATACATTCTTTATCTGCCGCGCGCTGGTTTCGCTCGAACCTTGCTCCAAAATTCTTCGACCGGAAAACCGAAAAGCAACATGGCCGATTTCTGTTGGATTTATCGAATAAATTCAGTCTACGAACTACAGCTTCCCGAACAACGTGTTAACAATACGGAGCAAACAACTGGCAAACTTTGTTACTTCTTCGAATATCTATTTGTGTTCTTCTGCGTCGCTTTAATTTTGTGTATGTTTAATCTGCCTGACTTTTATTTGAACAAACTGCTTGTGTCTTGAAAATTGGAAAATTGGGAATAGGTGAACAATAATATTGAGAATAGAGGAACAATCGTTTCAAAGCGCACTTTCGTACATTCCAATGTTGAAGAGCATTCTGTCTCTGCCGTCGGACCGATGGAAAAATTTGAATCAATCAAGATCGGACTGATTGTTAATTAATGAGGCAGTTTCAGTGTTAGACGTTGACCAAGGATCACGACGAAAAATAATTTTATACATTAGAAATAATTAGGATTGCACATGTCACACGTGGACGACGATGTCCTGTTTCTGCCGACGGTACGCAACAAGCGTCGTTAGAACCTTGAAAAGTCGGTATAACAAAATCGATACACCATCAATTATCATTTGTTTACTCTATAACAAAGGTACGGGCAGCATTACAATTATTTGAGAAAAATAATAGCGTTTATCAAGAGCCCGTCACCACTAAAATAACATTGCTCCATTTTGATCAACCCCTTGCACTACGATTTAGTTTATGGATCCATCGATTTATCAAATTTTCATCGTACAAAATCTTCTACAAGAAAGACAAGAGTACCGTGTGTCTATATTTTCTGTAATGGTTGAACATCGACGACAAAAAATATTGAAAATTTCCTGAATTCAATGGAAGCTGCATCTACGTTTAATCAACGTTTTTCGAATGTTTCGTCACGAGCGTAACTGCAAAATAAAAGTATTTTTCATCGATTGTAAGCAATACGAGCCGAGCGGAAGCACCATTTATCTTGCAACCCTTAGCAGTCGAGGAATGGCTCGAAGTCGCTACTAAAAATCGCTGTAGCATTATTCAAAATATTGTTTACATCAATGTACGAGCCATTATATCAATCTCATTCCCATAAAATGAAACAGATCGTATTACAATGAAATGATTGTATAAAGGTGAAATTCTTTTCGATCGAATTTTAAATATATTATGAAATTGATGATTTCGGCGCCAGGTTCGATCATTTATATAATTGATCGGACCTGTTTTCAACAATTTTTCCTCTTTTAGTTGAGTGACTAAAAAAAGATGAAAAATTTGGAATATCCTTTCTTTGATGATATTCGATACTAAAGAGATAGGGAGGCTATTACATTTCAGCACTTTTTTAATAAGAGATAAATTATCTGCTCTGAATTCAGGGTTTGCGAGCAAGATGGCACGATCTACTAGGCCTTTTGTGAGACTTACTTTGTATTTTAATGGGTGGGCTGAATGAAATGATTGTATATCCGAAGAAACGTTCAATCTTCGCGTTAAAATTTCTGCGACTGCGAAGGATTAAAAACGGCATCTCGTGCCCATAGAATGAAGAAGATCGTACACAATGGAATGATTTTATATCGAAAAGAATGTTTCATTTTGCCGTTGGAACAGCTCCGACAGGGAAGGGTGAAAAATTGTACACAGTAGAAAGAATACTTGTCTACAAATTCGAAAAATTGGAGGAACAATCTTGTTTCACATCGTCTCTCGAACGACAGAGGTGAGCCTAGTCTCAGGAACAAAGGAGAAATCATAGAACAATGAAGGAAGAACGTACCTCGGTAGTCCAGATCGCGCACCACGGATGCTCCATCTTCCGGGGGTCGGCGAGAGGCGGCGTCGGCACGGTGCTGATCATCGCGGGAGCGTCAAAATCGTGGCGAAAACGCGTCGTCGACCGAACTCGTACTGTAGGATCCGCGAAAAAGCTGTCCGCGAGGGAGAGGGGAGGTGAGGAGGACGCAGAGAGACGAAGGGGGTTACGTTAGAGGGTGGTAGGAGGACGGGTAGAGGATGTAGGTGGTTGGGGGTGGCTATGTAAGACAGAGAGAGAGAGAGAGAGAGAGAGAGAGCGACGATGTCGAAGAAACAAGGGGGCGTAGGAGGTGTATGGTGGCGAAAGTGGTGCGGACCGGTTAAAGAAAGCGTCGCGACGCGATGCGTCGGGGTCGCGTGACGCGGGATAGGTGTGAAACGCGTGGCGGACAGACAGTTGACATGACATTGTAGAGAGCGCGACGCTGCCGTCGGTACACGGTGTTCGGCGTCGAGCGTCGGGCGTCGTCGTCGTCGTCGTCGTCGTCGTCGTCGTCGTTGCGGGAATTGCGCAAGCGGCGTCGGGACGCGTCCCGCAGCTGCGCGCGAGGAGAGCCCGAGCCGGTCGAGGCATTATCGCGCCACCGATTCACGCGACACGAAGGGAACGTTTACGCGAACCCCGTACCTAGTCCGTGGCCACGCGAGAACGATTGGACGGCGTTAGTCAGCGGTGGGTATCGCCGAACGTGGATTGGTCCGGGCAACGAAAAGGCGTGGCGTGGGGCGAGCGGAGTGGGGTGTGTTTGAACAAGATCGGGAGACTCAAGAGTAGCGGAGTACACTCGCTAACCGGCCTCCATCCACACGGCACACAGAGAGACAGACTGGTGAATGAGGGAGAGTGGAGGTGAGGTGGCTCAAACAGGCCCCGCTCAAACAACTGCTCTTGTGTGTTCAGCAAGAGACCCGCGCCACGATCAGCGTACTCGCGTACACCACTGCCTTCTCTCGTAGTCTAGCCGCGCCGCGTTGTTCGACCAACGGAGAGGATCACCTTGCGTCGATCCCTGTCCGATCGAGTGGTGAGTTTTCGGCTTGACGTTCGGACCGTACACAGTGAAATTCTCGTCGTCGAGTTCCGAGAAAAGGTGAACGCCGGAAGAATCCAAGTGTGCTCGAAGGGATAATTCAGTGTAGAATTTTGTGGTTCGCGTCGCGGCGCCTCGCGCGAGAAACGAACAAGTGTGTACTGTTTTATTCGATGACTGTGAAGTTTTTCGTGGTGTAGAGGACTGGCATTGTTTTTTCTCCGGACATAGAAAGTGAGATCGAGTCAGTGATAGAAGCAGTCGAAGCGAGAAAGAAGAGAGCAAGAGAGCTAGAGAGAGAGAGAGAAAAAGAGAAGACAGATTCGAGGAACCAGCGCCGGGTCCGGTGATAGGATTGCGCCGTCGGTGGAGAAGATTAAGGGAGCGTCGCATTATCAGCAGTCGTGGTACCGAGGTTTTCATGATTCCCGTTTGACGAGCAGACAACAGTCTGCCATCCCGGCGCCGGTTAGCTCTATGACCATGCTCCAGTCACAGAAGCTGTACGGCGACGCTGCTGGTAGCCTCGGAGGCGCGATGACCAGCGCCGCGATGTCCCATATGGGCAGTATTGCGCCATCGTACACCTCGATCAATTCGATGGGTTGCGTATCGATGGGGATGTCGATGGGCGTCGGTGTCGGGCCTAGCTGCAGCCCTCAAGGTGCCGGCGGATTCAACATGAGCTCGGTCAACTCTGCTATGGGGATGGCGACGATGGGAAGCGGCGGTATGAGCAGCTACGGTGGCACGTCGATGGCGAACGGTGGCGCGTGCATGGGCGCCGTCGGATACGGTCCGTTGACGCCAGCCGGCGGCACAGGGATCGCGAGAGACCCTTTATCTCTGACCGAGCCGGATTCGCCAAATTCCGCTCTGCAACGCGTTCGCGCGGACAAGTCCTATCGTCGTAGTTACACGGCCGCGAAACCCCCGTACTCGTACATCAGCCTGATCACCATGGCGATCCAAAACGCGCCGTCCAAGATGCTCACGCTGTCCGAGATCTACCAGTTCATCATGGACTTGTTCCCCTACTACAGACAGAACCAGCAACGCTGGCAGAACTCGATCAGGCACTCGCTCAGCTTCAACGACTGTTTCGTCAAGGTCCCGCGCACGCCCGACAAGCCCGGGAAAGGTTCGTTCTGGACGTTACACCCGGAGAGCGGGAACATGTTCGAGAACGGGTGTTACCTGCGTCGACAGAAGAGATTCAAAGACGAGAAGAAGGAGTTGACCAGGCAGTCGAACAAGCACCAGCAACACCAGCAACATCACACCAGCATCACCGGCACCGGGACAACCGTGGAGCACAGTAGCCCGACGCATCGTATCGCTCCGGCGGCTGGCAGGACCCCGTCGTCTCTGCACCACGGCACCCAACAGCAAGACGACAAGGATCAACACTCGTTGGTGTCGTCCCATCATCATCATCACGCCGCGAGTCTTCATCAGCATCACGCCGGATTGAAAAGCGACGCGACGGACATAGGCGGTCTTCTCGGGCCGGACTTGGGCGCGGCGCACGACGAGTTGACCGCGATGGTCAGCCGAAGTCTTCATCCCCATCTGATCCCCGACTCGTCCGCGTTGCACCACGGTATGGCGGGTAGCCTGAAGCAGGAACCTCCGTACACCGCTGCCAGCCACCCGTTCAGTATCACCAGGTTATTACCGGGTGCCACGGCAGGCACCTCGCCCGGTGCTCAGGACACTAAACCGCCGGAAATGAAGATGTACGAGCAGCTCCATCAGAGCTACGCGAACTTCGGCTCGTCGCATCATCCTCACGCGCATTCCGCGCCGCCCAGCCATCATCATCACAACGGGATGCACACGAGCCCGAACGCTGCCGGGCCCATGCACAACATGACCAATCATCATCATCAGGAATATTATCAGAGCCCGCTCTATCATCACGCGACCAGCGTCGCCAGCAGTAGTGCTCCACCACCGCCCACAGTTGTTAGCGCAGCACCAGGATTGTGACATCACGCTACACACCCCTACGCCTTAGCCTGAGCCGCTGCTGCGGCGGCGTACGCCGCCAACAATGCACCCTCCACCGTGGCAGACCTCGCTTACCAACATCATCGACATCACCACCACCAACATCCGTCGTCCTCTTTTTCCTCTTCTTCGTCTTCGTCGTCCTCGCCGTCGTCGTCCTCCGTCTCCTGCCAACCGAACTCGCAGCCGTCCGTCGCAAACGACGCCGACACGTTCGACGCAACAACCGTCAACGTTGCCAGTCAACGACGGCGACGTCGATGCGACGACAACAACACGGAATCTTCTGTTACTCGTGTTGTCGAGGATGACTACGACGACGAAGAAGAGGACGAGGACAAGGAGAATATCGTCTGAGGATCGACGATACACCGTTTTCTTGGGTGAGAGGACATCGGTCTCTCGCGAGTGTCGAGTTCGGTTTTTGCCAAAGGTCTACCTTGGCTGCTCGGGGCGTCGCGACGCTTGGCTGGCGTACGCGCGAGGTATTTACGGTTTTTCGTAGTAGGGGTGTCAACGGGGATGGTCGCGCGAGTTCGCGACGAATTTCGGCGGCGCGGCGCGGCGCGGTTTCCAGGATGTGTGTTTGAAAAGGATCCGCTGGCGTACCACACGGTCTTCGAGGTATCTTCGCACGGTATCGTCTCTCGAGTTCCCGATTGAGTACCGCGTGACGCAGCCGTGAGTCGGTAACACGTTCTCGATTTCAACGCAACGCTCGAACAGACGTTCTGTTTTTTTTCTTTTTGTTCTTTCTTTTTCAAATTTGTAGTAGTCTGAATCTCGTGTATCCGTGCCATGGCATATTTAAATAGAGAAAAGTCAAACACGAGCTCACCTCTCATTCAACATTTTGAATCTCAAAGATTTCATTGGAAAACAATTTCGAGAGAGGGAAAGAAAAAGATAGAACTGTAGGGAATCCAAAGAAAATATTGTTTACAGCTCGGTAAACCGAGAAACAAATTATTTTCAATCTATCGAACGTGTTAGGAGAGAAGATAAATTTCTATGTAACTCCGTCTCGTTGCAATTCAGCTGGACAATTTTTACTTTGCATAAAAGATCCGCTGTCTACTCATAATTAATTAGATTTAATGCATCTCTTAATGTATGCGTTACAAGAATCGAAAGATATTTGTAATGACGAGGTTTAATAAGAAATCAATTTGCAAACAATATCGATTTTGCATAGAAAATACGCAGTTCGCGTTTAAATGCATAATTAGATTTGGTGCGCTATAAGAATTTCGAAATATATCATGGGATCTAGCGAGCAATCGATTCGCAAACAATTTTCATATGTTCTGTATATGAAATTTGAAGAATTATTCACTTTCAAATTCAAATTTTGCCATTTTTGAAGAGTTAAAGTGTTGATGGAGGTCCCTGCCCTCGGAAGACTAATATCGTTCGCTAACTAAAATATTTTTTAACGCCGGAGATGCTTGACAGTCGATTTCGCTTGAGAGGCGCGGTTCTGTAGAGAAACGTAAAAAAATCGCCAAGTGTCTGACTCACGGTCGCGATACCAGCGCAAATCTAGAGGCAGAGATTAAGAAATGTCGACGACGACGACGACGACGACGACGTTCTCCAGGTTTCTCGGACTCTTTCGTCGCGACGGTTTCCCCGACGCGCGTCGGTTTTCTGTGATACGCGACAACGATGCACGAGGCGATTCTGAGTAGCCTGCGGACTCCGGAGTCCGTTTCCGTTTCCTTTCGTTCCGACGCGGACGATCCCGTTTCGAGGAACCACGAAAAGTCGCGATCCCATCCGACGGGGATGGAAATTTGCTGAAGGTGCGTGAGAGCATGAAAATATCGGGCTTGAACGAAAATGTCTCTCGGAATCGTATGAGCTAGACGGCGGATCTTCGTGCGTTTACGAAGAAATTGGTTCGGGGAAATATGAAACAGTAAAAGATTTAAAAAAGAATGTTCTAACGTAGCAAAGTCGTTAAGGGATGAAATCAATTGTTCTGTTATTCCTGATCCCCACAATTAATGCAAAACATTATTATTTCGCGCGAAGATCTGCAGTCTAGCCGGGCCAGTATTTCTTTTGGAATCGTATGAGCGGTTGCAAGTTTAAAAATTCTCAAATTAACCAGAATTTCCGGGTCTGGGTGAGAAGTTCTCTCAGATCAGAACTGATTCACGCAAATTTCGAAACCCTTCAGGATCTCGTGAGTGATTAGGTCGCCTGGAGACATTTTCGGATTCTGGTAGATCGTTGAAGCCAGTGGATCTAGGGCGGAAAGCTCCTCGCAGCTTCGAGACGCGAACATCCTCCCATTCTCTTTTTCCGAGTCCCCGAGACCGAGGATCCTCTTTCTTTCAGCGGGCGGGACGCGCGGGCGGGTTCATTAGGGGAGAATTGTGTCGGAAGTTGGATATTTCAGCAGCTGATGGAGTTTGAATAGGATTGACCTGGATCGAGAGCGTCGATTCCTTTTTAGCTGAGATCTTTCTCTTCTTTTTTATCCGTTGCCGAGGATCGTTAACGCTCGGAGATACCCGGAGCCATTTGCTAAGTCAGAGTCGTTCAGGATTTCGGATGTCCTCGACGAGGAAAAAAGGAAGCGGTGTGTACACTGAATAGGTCGTAGATCGAGGTAATTATCGGGATTGGGAGGACGTTGTTTAATCGGTTCTCTGGAATGATAGTAATTCAGTTGTGCGATGGGTATCCTGATGGATAGACAGATGGTCATGCAATTCTTGAATTTCAAACATTTTCTGACATTTTATGACATTTTCTGAAAATTGTCAGGACCCGTAAACGCATAAAGACCCCCAGTCTACCCATTGAGTTAGACTCTAAGAAATGATTTGCTAGGAGAAATATTCGGTTTTAGGGAAAGATTTTTATTAATCGGACTCTAGTCAACGAAGACTGTCTTTGACGATCTATACCTTTTTATAAATGTTTGAAAAGTGCATCTGCCGAGACGTTAGATTAACTTTTTATACTTGTTTTATCGAATTGATTTTTAGTGCAGTGTATGTAGAACAATATCAATTCGGACAACTGTCGAAATATAATTGTATCCTTTTTATACGTTCAAATCTGCTTCCTTAAATTAACAATTATAATCTCGTAACATTTAGAAAGAATCAATGGTGCTACTTATGTTAGAAACGTACGCTGAGCTTCTTTAGTAAACAAATAAATAGCTTCACAACGACTGCGTATTTTTATGTAAAATTTAAATTATTTAACAAGCTGGATTTGGCGCATCGACGTTCTTAAATTCTTTCAAGGAATGTGCAAGTCGTTATTCGATCACTCGGTTAAACGAACAGCTGCTGTTAACTTTATCTGTAAAAATTCTCTCCGATTCCATGATTTCTAATTTATGAAAATTATTTCAAGTATTCTCACCTGCTCCTTCTAGAATCCACTTAGAGAATTTGTGTGTGGGTACAGATTCAAACTGGTTCGACCAGTTCATCTAATTCGACTAGTTCATCTAATGAAAGTTATTAAAAAGAAAGAAACAAGTTTTTAGTTGACAAGTTTTCACTGTCCACAACTGGTGGAACTTTTATTCCGCATAAATATTCGCAGTCGCTAATTGGTACATCGAAGAGAGATCTAGGGGCGAGCTGGCGAGACAACGATCGCGATGCCGATCTAATAATTGTCGATCGTTTGATTCATCCGCCGACAATTGTCGGTGTCCCTCTGACTCACGATTGTTGTCCCAAGGAAAAAAAAAGCGTCCACAATCGTCTAACAAGTATGTTTATCGACGCGTTAGATTGATACTGGAAGCCGATAGCATAGGTCTTTTTAGGATTATCTGTGTTCCTGACACATACCTCTTTCACCGGTCGTTGATCTCGATCGGTATGTATGTGTCTCCTTCCTCGCTTTCTCTCTCTCTCTCTCTCTCTCTCTCTCTCTCTCTCTCTCTCTCTCTCTCTCTCTCTCTTCTCGGCTCGTTATCGCCGAGCGTGCAATTGTTCGCGCGGTTTACATCGAATGATTTGTCGGTGCTGTTACAATTAGGCTTTATCTGGATCGTGATCTCGTCGATAAGCCGAAATCGGGGCTCGATCCTCCTCCTTGTCTCGGGGATGCAACTCCGATCGATGATTAATCGTTCACTTCTTCATGGAAAATTCAGATATCCAAGATTTGCGTAATCAAGGCTCCACTGCATCCCCAGATGAATTTTGACGATCTCAGTCCATGAAACACAATTTTTATGGATCATTCATCCTAGTTCTCCATATCTGAAACTCCCCTGATTTCAATTTTCACTTCTCCGTCTGATCTTCTAGACTGCGGATCTTTATGAATTTATGTTATATTTACGCTAAATTCGATAATCATAAATAAAAATATTAAAAAATTGCTGGAATATTAAATTCAACAGAATTTTGTTCTCTGCTCGAGTTTTTTCTAACTAGAAGGTCTATGTGGGAAAAATGAGTAGATGAAACACAAAACAGGAGAAAGATGAATTTAATATTATTAGTACATTTTCTTTATAGCCCGGTAAAATGATTAGAGAAGAATTTTCGAGTTTCTTCTTACTAGACGCGGCTCTTATGTGTATAAATGAGTAGGTGGAAGTCAAAACAGCAAAAAGATGAATTGAATTGGAACATTGTGGAAGAAATTAGTGGATAAATACACACAATAGAACACTATACCGAAATAAACAAACTTAATCAGTCGCGAGAATAGTATTTAAATTTCACCTACTCGTTTCCGACATGAAAGTCGCTGGATACAATCACAGTTTTTCGTGTAACAGGTGGATAAACAAAGTTATACCCACTCGACATTTTCTGTCAACAAACAACAAGATCTACCGTGTCGACTTTTACGTTGTATCGAAGATAGGTTATCAGCGGATCACGGATTTCATATATTTACAACAAATCTAATGAAACGCAAACCAGTAGGAACAATAGAGCTATTCGAATAATTGGAAACGTACATTTTTATTCAGCTTGAGAATTTTCATAAACGAACCCGCCAATGCAAATTTTCTCGGTTATTCTCTCGTACGCATTGACGTTTATCGTGTGGTCTCGTTGAACAAGATAGAGAAAGCGATTAGAAAGAGGTGTTCAAGGTCACGTTTCGGACAAGAGGAGGACTGAGGATGGCGGTTCGCGTTCGTGAATCCGTCGATAGATCTCGATCGAGGAAAAGAGGCTCGTTCGCCGGCCGTCTCGGGATATCGCGGAAGCGTCGGCGGAGAGCGTAAAATGTGATAACCCGTGAGAATAAGTCTAAATTAATGAACGTAGGCTTGCAAGGACGCCTGTGTAATATCCTGTGTAGTGGTGCGCGCATTCGTACATACCTTGTACTCGACACACACACACATACAATCACAACTAGACTGCGGATCTTTATGCAAAAATAAAAGAATCTTCTGATTAATTGCAGGACACAGGAGCCAAATGAAAGTTCTATTTTTCTTTGAATCGTTCTATTAATCAGAAAATAATACATCGATGTTCTTGGATACTTCTTGTAACGTGTTCACTGCTTCAAATTGTACACGATCGTTTAAATCCGCAGTCTAATCGTAACACGTACACACATACACAATCTCGAGAGACAGGACAGAGAGATACAGGACAGAGACACGTCTATGAATCATAAATTTTGTTGAAAGCGTCGCGCAGGACACGTCCAGTGTTTTTGTATGATACGTGTAGATAGCCGCACAACGTAAACGCGTATGATTGTGTACAATATTATTATATGTTACAGAGAGTATATATATATATATATATATAAATATGAATATAAATATGAATATAAATAAAAAAGTATAAATATAAATATATAAATAAATGGAGTCTTTAACGATACATTATGTTAGGTATATATAATATATATATACACATATATTATATATATTATATATATATAGAGAGAGAGAAAGAGAGAGAGAGAGAGAGAGAGAGAGAGAGAGGGAGAGAGTGTGGAGAACACAAGTATGACTGAGAGACAGAGAAAACATTATACCGCATGTTTCAAAATCGTTTAACTTGGCAGCTGACGTCCGAAAGTCGTGCTCGAATGATGTATTCGAGGATCGCTTTTGAAACATGTTACTACACGGAAAGAAAGCCCTGTAAATAGAGGATGCATGAGAAAGAGAGCAAACTAGTTTGTGAGAGAGTGTGTCTGTGTGTGTGTGAGAGAGAGAGAGCACATCGCCGAAGATCACCGATCATTGTAAAGCTCGTCGGACCCGAAGCTCTCGGTTTTCGTTTTCCGCGTTCGCTCCGTTCGATTTTGCGTTTCTACTTTTGTTTCCCCTCCACCGATTGCACCGAAGAGAGTCTCGCCAAATCAGGGGAAACACCTCCTCTTCTAAAGGGTTAAGTCACGAATATTTGAAAAGAGATCCCGTAACGATACTTGATTCCTTTTCCCATTTGGTTTTCTTCTCCCTCTTCTTCGTTTTTCGTACTCGTTCGAAAGCGCGAAGCTGATTTTGTTGACTCGGAAACGCGGAATCGACGGACAGTGTTCTCGAATCATGCCCGTTCTCGAAGCGATCGGTCGTCCGATGATGGCTGATTGTACATATATACACATAACTTAGGCAAGGACACGCCGTTTGTGTGCGAATGCGGCGGATCTCCGTCCCCAGTGACGGAGACCGATGAGACGCGAGCTAACGAGGATGTAAATGTTTCAATAAATCCACGTATTTCTACGAAATCTGTGTCCATGTTTCTCGCCGCAACTTTCTTCAATCCATCGTATTCCTCCCAATTGTACCATGTCAATATATCATGTACAATTTATTCAAATCTATTTTAACACATTACCGACCGGTGATTATTGCATATTTTTGAAAAATGTATGATACATGGGTAAATTTTCATTTAGCATTTAGTATGAACTAACTAAGTCACCTTCAATAACGTCATCTAATAGTTTCATTTAAGATTGCAATGTCAAAGAAAATTTCTATGCTTTTTTTTGGTACAGCAGAATTATTGAAAATCCTATTAATAGGCTTCCGGTCGGTAAAGTGTTAATATGCATATCAGTATATCATGTTGAATTTGAAAATATCAATGTATCATTTCCAATGTACATATGAAGATCATTAAGGGAAGAGGGGGTATTCTATTTGGTGTCTATTTCTTCCAACTAACGCAGACTATGATTATTTTGCGTACAGATCTACCGTTTAATAATGCTACTAAATGCTTCGAATAATTAAAGAAAAATTCTCTGATGCGAACACGGTTTCTCCGAATAACTTGATACAAGGAATATAATAGTACAATGGAGGTTCTGCTGTATGTTTTCTCGGAACTGTTTTTCCACTATTTGGCCTATTTCCCATAATCTCGTATCGCCGGTATGCTTGATACAATGTAAAATCCTATTTCGAGCCGTACGGCGAACCTAATCAGAAGATTTTGTGTTCGATAAAGTTCGAGACACGCGTGTACAACCCTAACAATAAGATAGCGCGGCACGAATCCGCGAGTTTCTTCTCCGGATTTTGTCCGTCATCTCCGTCGACGGGGAACAAACAAAAAAAAAAAATAAAACTGCGCGGGAGGGATGTATCGAAGCAAGTGGAGCGAATCGATATCGCTATCGTGCAGGCATGTCAAACACTCGATATTTTGTAATTCGTGCAACACGATCCGAGCAAAGGTGAATGACCCTGAGCGTATCGCGTGCGAAACTGCGGGACGGTTTCGGAGTAGCGTCGAGAGCTCTCGAAATGGGACGAAAATTTGATCTAATTAGCGAAACATTCGTATGAAAAATAGATCTGGGCTTTATGTGCCGCAAAATGTCATTAGAAAACCCAAGGAAAAGTAAATGTAGGATTGGTAATAACTTGATTCGTTACTAGCAAACAATATGATAAATTGTAGAAAAAATTTTGATACTTCGATTGCTTTGGGTTAATTGTGTAGGCTCCGTACAGGGCCCCGAAATCGACGGTCGGCCGCTGAGTATTGAACACGGTAATGCCTCGATACTTGTGGGAACCTCTGAAATGTCACTGGTGTTGAGAAAATATTTGCTGATTTCACGTTGCTGGAACGTGGCAAATGATCGAGAATATTGAAAAATTGCTATCCAATTCGGAATTCGATAGAAAATTCAGGATAATTGCCTAATGGAAAAATAGAATGCACTCGAATGATCACGTCTAAATGAACAAACGATCTGCTCGTTAACAAATTACTATCGGTGTACGCGTGTACTTGCAGAATTTTTGGTGCGAGGTAAAAGCGGAGAATGAACGAAATCGTGTAATAATATTTGCGTATTCCGATTCGGTGGAATTTGCACGGGCACTCTGGCTCATTGACTGGCCATTTTTATTCACCGATCCCTGTGTCGCCTAATCTCTGTGTGCAATACGCAGCTCATTAATTACGTGATTCGCTTGGCGACCGACGGAGAACTGCCGCCGTAACATTCTTTTCCTCGGCTCGAGGAGCACGTTTCGATGAAATACAAGGCCGATAACGATTCCGCGATACAATCGACTCGATCGACACGTAATAAGGGATTATCGAGGCAGATCAACGTTGCGTGGCGATCGACCGAATCAGCTGGCGCCTTCGCTGACACAGTATTATTAAAACTAAAGCTACGTAACGTTAAAAGTCACTATTAATATGAAAATAAGAGAAACGTACTGCAATTTAATTTTCTTTCAATTTCTATTATCATTAGACTATTTTTATGCAAAATAAAAATTGCTTGCATTCGCTTATACAGGAGCCACATATTTATTTCTTTTCCTAACAATTTTATTCAGTTGGAAATAATACAACAACGGTATCGAATCGTTTAAATGTTTCTACTATTTGGAATTGATCTACCTATTTTCGTTATAGGTGCATAAAAACCGCAGGTTAGTTGAAACGCATGTGTCAAAATCTTAGGTAATTATTTGATATCGAGTCGCAGCAGTATTGATGTTTGGTTTATTCATGAAAACTGTGGACCGGAAAAAATATTTGAACCGTTCCGTTATTGAGACAACTGTCCGGAGTTGTATGGTTTGTAACGCGTCATGGGATCGATAGCGAAACAATATTTTTTCTCTAATTAAAATATTTATCGAAATAAATTGTAGTAAACAACGGAGGAGTGATATAGTTCTGCCCGAACATGTGAATAAATGAACTGCGCATAAATAGTACGTATACATGCATCAAATACTTTGGAGAATGAGCACTAAATCTATCTAAATGATTCTGCATTTTTCGTTTTCACGTAATCATTATTATTAAAACGAACGGTGGTATCTTTTTCTACGCGAAATATTGGTGCAGTATGCGTGCCGAGAAATTAAGCTCCGGTTACAGAAAAGTGTCTGGGCTGGGTTCACAGAGAGACAGAAAAACAGTGTGTAATAATTACACTGCAACGATCGACGGGATCAGAGTAATCTGGCGAACGTGTTCCCGAAGGTATATTGATTTTCCTTTAGCAGATACCACCGCGCCGGCCGAATTTACGGCCGTGGCGATTTTACTATCTTATCTACCCCTTTTACGTCACGCATTAAAAGTTCTTATTACAGCTATCTAGCTTTTATTGGTCTTAAATCGACCCCTAAATCGAGTGTCAGCTACGTGGTCACGTGGCCGTGGTGGGAGAGGCAACGTCAAGATTAATTTTCAATTATACATTATACTTCCTCCGATTATTTCCATTCTATCAATGTACTCGTCGTGTGTTCTCATAAAAATTTTAATTTCATTCCTGTTTCTACAACATACTCAGCATAAAAATCTTTGTTTTTCCAATTTTATTTTATATTTTGAGTCGACAAAACTGGATTTGAAAAAGGGATGATTACAAAGAAACAGGGGTTTACGTGAACAGGTGTAAAAGTAATACCTGCAAAATACATGTTTAATACTGTGTCCTTCCAATTTGTCAAAGTATCAAGATGCGTTGCATCACGCAATGTTTCATTTACAATTTGCGCGACGGAGGATAATTCACAATCAACATGGGAGCAGCGGCTACTTTCGCGAGCATCGCCCGAGCAAAAGCAACATCAGCCGAATTAACGACTGGGTTCATTCTGTCCCGAGGCCGGCGACGATAAAACCAGCCGATGAAGCGTTAAATTCCATCCGAGGGGGTTCCTACCCCTTCGTGTCTTCGTTCTCGAGCAGCGCGACGCCGCGCTCGGAGAGACTACAAGAGAGAGGAGAGAGAGAGAGAGAGAGAGAGAGAGAGACTGTTCGTACAGGGCCTCTCCTGTCCGTCGATATCGGCACCCCCACTCTTTCACTCCTCGTGACAGCCCTCCAACCACCACCCCTCGTCCCACTCCCACTCCCAACCGTCTCCCCTCTGCTCGATTGTCGCTCTCCCTCTCCAACCAAGCCGTTCCCTCGCTCGCGCACCCCTTTCTCGTTTTTTCCACTTCTTTTTACGTCTCCCCTCTGCATCCTCCCTCCTTCGTCCTGCACTCCGCCTCATCCCCCACAACTCGACGTTCGACTCGAACTTTCAACGTTCTCCAGAACGTCGAGACTCTTTTTCTCTTTCACCCTTGCCTTCGCTTACTTCTTCCACGGTTCCCATCTCTCTCTCTCTCTCTCTCCCCCTCTCCCTCTTACTTTCTTGTAGCGATGGGAACAATTCTTTCCCCGGTGCATCCCAATCCCGCGGAATATTGTTTATTTGTTTGCCTGTGTGTTTAACGCATTCCCCGGTCGATCATGAGACAGCTCGTAGGCGACGAACTGTTTGCTCGACGCGACCAAATCACCCAGTATGTATACAATTTCTTTGTAGAGTTGCGATTCTTTCCTTTTTCTTTTGGAAAAAGAATGTTCTTTTCCGAGATTCGGAATAGGGCTGGCGTGATTTCCTCGGCGAAAGCTCGAGCGACCGGTCTCGTAGTTTCTATTTCTTCGATAGTTATAAATTGATTGACCGATCATGTCACCCCAGACGTTAGTAGTCAACCAGAGTAGAGAAGAGAACCTATCGCGTTAACATTTGTTTTGTATAAACATTCGCTGTCCCCTCACAACTATAAAAATCGTTTGGTGTTAGAGTCTATCTCTCGCACGGTAGAGCGTCGATGCAAACTGACGAAAAATTAGTCACGATCAACCCCTACAGGCGGGAAACAAATGTTCTTTACAGCGGAACAGCTGTTTAAAACGACAAAAAAAAAACACGTGGTAGAATAGAATCGTTTCGCGACAGGGAGGTGGTCTAGTTGCCCCGACATTCTCCCGTTGAAGAGTGGATACCCAACAGCGAATCATTGCTCCCAACGCTACTTTCTCGCGTCTATTTTTCCACCTCATTCCCTTTCCCGTCTTATCTCTCCCTTTCTTGCGAACGTGCGACAGCTCCATCCTCCTCCCACCGAGTCATCCCTTCTCTCTCTCTCTCTCTCTCTCTCCCTCTTTTGCCTAGGTTCTTCGGCCTCTCCCCTCCATAACTCGTTATACGTATATCTCTGCCCCACTCTTCCCCTCGCCAACCCTCACCAAAGCACCGGTTCTTTCCCTCTTCACCGCTGAAATGGAGGAGAGAGCCTATATCGAACGCGGAGCTCTCGTGCACGCTCCTCCACCCACACGCGCACACAGGCTGGCGCAAGAGTATCCTCGCGCGATGCGAGCGAGTGTGCGCGAGAGAACTAGCGCTCGTATACGAACGTCCACGCGCGCGCTCGCTCTCACAGCCCTGTGTACAATCAAACATTGTTCATGATTTAGTCAAATATTGGCGAGATACACAGGTTTGTAGTACCTCTCAATGTATATCTGGCTGTGTATCATGCCGAATAATCCGCGGGAGATTGCACCTCGATTGTCCACCCGTTAACTAAGACTCGTTACGCCGCCGCCGCTCCCGTCTTTTCGGCGGTGAGGCTTGTTTAACTGTTGTACCGAGGGCACCCGACCAGCCACCTACGCTCCTGGATCGCCGATCCTGCCCACCGAGATATCTCCAGACTGGCCAAGAATTTTATTCAAATGAAAATTTCGAATAAAGTGGATTCACAAGCGAGTTGAAAGATTTTCATGTAACAGAGATATTCGTACGTATGTTATTTTCCAAAGAAATTTCGGAAAAAATTGTCAAATCAAAAAGACGACCAGTTTATGATGGATATGGGAGGGATGGGTTGATTTAACCGTTGAAAATTGTAATTTCGGAAAGTTAGTTCGTGACGTACATGATCGCGGTTATGCTTCTCTGGTCAGACATCTTGTCACTGATTCCCCAGGAAACCTTGACTCCTCGCCTTTGCTGGCGACGCGAAATTCACGCTTGCGCAACCATAAATTAACGAAGCTGCAAATTAGCCTGACTAACACCGCGTGCACATGTACGCCCCGTGCAAATATCTGCATACAGGCGACGCAATGCAGCCACGCATTCCCTGCGACCCACGGAAACAGGCTATCGATATCAAAGGGATAAAACTAGCATATCACGTGACCACAATTACCGTAGCAGCACAGCCAACGGGAATATCGATAACACCACTATATCCGTTCTGTAACTTTTCGAGTGTGCTCTCGGGCCTTTAATTATTCCAGTAAATACCAGCTAGTACCCTGTTCCGCGGAAAAATTGCTACGGCAAATAGAATCTAACCGCAACCGACTCGCTTGTGGTACATAGTAAATGAACGGTCACACAATAACTATTACAGAAATGTCTGCTCGCTATTTCCTATTCCACTCAGCGAACTCTTAGTTCCACGGTGAAACTGATCAACCGTTTTATTATACAAATATCCGTGTTCTTCCGAATAAATCAGATTCATTTCAGAAAATTATTTGGTTGAACCAAGATTATAACTTATCGTTTTCTACGAGTGCTAGATCGTGAAATCGAGCGAACGTTGTTTCTAGTAAATATTTCATTCTTGTCAGACCTGGTACTTTAATTCAAGTAACCAACGGAATTGACTTGTCTTCGTACATATGACCAATTGACGTAATTCTGCAGAGTGAATGGACACTCAAGCTGCGTGCTGTGGAAATTTATGTAATACAATATCATAAAATGTCGTACAGTATCCTACGGTATCATAAAATATCATTACAATATCGTACGATATCATACGGTATGTAATATCATAAAATATGTATAATACAATATAATGCAATGTCATTAGAATATCAGATAGTGTAATGCACTATCGTGTACAATATCGTCTACATTGCTCCAGTGTGGAGGCAGCGTTCGATCCTCGATCCCACGACGAAATTTTACGCAGAAAATGTCTGCCCGTTCGAGTAGCGCGAATTATCGGGATTATCGTGGGCAAATCGTCGATTGAATAATACCAGATAAGTGTTATCGCCTTAACGCCGCCGACACTTAAGTGCGACATACTCATCCCGATTTTTCCGACCAACTAGACTCTCCCTGATTTCCGCGCCGACGTTGTGCATGCACACTCCTAGACAAACGATAGCCCGCTATATTTAGTTCAAAGAATTTCTGATAGCCAGGGTGTATCAGAGCTAGTACGACGCAAAAGCAATACAATTCAGTATGGAAATTGATTGAGAGTGAATCAAAGAAACTTTTTATTACCAGGTGAAATAACGTGCATTAGTTGTGCAAGTCTATTTTTAGTATTTCTTTTGCAAATGTTAAAGAGTGGGTGTAATTCCGATTTTGATATTATAATTCCTGATAGCGTCGTCGGTTCCGGTGGATATTAAAATTCAAACAAACACACAGTGAAATCATTATTAATAATTCCCGGGTTATTTATTTTTAAACAATCACCGCGCGGCCGATCTTCGGACGATAAATAACGAGAATTGCTTTTAGGGTCGGCAACGATTAAAAATAGAAATATTATTCCCCGTACTCCGGCCCGGTAATAATAACAAAAAGTTTTGTACCGAGAGAGCGACGTGCGTGTGCGCGCGCGAGAGATCGATTAGCGTCGCGCAGCGAATTTCATTTTAATGGAGTGTAATGGTTTTATGGAAATACGATATAATTCGCGGCACGACAAACATGATAAAAACTGCAAACAATTTTGATACATTTCACGCATTGCGCGGAGCCAACCGGGCCCGTATAATTTTTAATTTCATTTCATCAACGAGCTCTTTCTCTCCCTCTCTCTCTCTGTCTCTCTTTGTACATCATTGGGGAAAATAATGCAACGTGGAAAACATCGCGAGGATAATTATGCGAATGACGTTTCACATTAATTAATCGCACGTTCCCGATTTCATCGTTTTTCGGAATCGAAGATTTTTTTCGCGGGTGTTTATGCAAAATAAAAATATTCTTCTTGAATTTCAACTAACCGAAGCGACATAGAAATTTATATTCTTCGTTAATACGTTTAGTAGATTGAAAATAATGTAACAGTATTTGAAATTCTTCTAATCTCTTTGCGTGCAACATGATTCTTTAATAACAAATGCTAGTTTGAATCCTTTTCAAGATGTATTTGCATTGCCGAGAAGTTTAGTTTTATGAAGAATATTTACAAACAATTTGTGTTATTACATTCAAGCAGTTTAATAGTATATTTTGAAAATTGTACAATAAATATATATTTTTACAGACGCAATGCAAATACATCTTGAAAAGGATTCAAACTAGAATCGAAACGTCGTTGATTATTTGATAATCTGCAAAATTGTTCTTTGATTTCTCAGTAGTAATTGATCGAACCGTAGCGCCGAGAACATTAAACATTTGTTATTAACAATAATACGATCGATATAAGAGACGTACGATTCTTTAATGTTTGAGAAAAACTGACGGAGGACAGGGACGAACGGATTTGTACGGGCGAATGTTATTCCACTTCTGTGTTCCATGCGTGACATAATACTAGCGGCGCCCCTTTTAATTAACGCTACTACAATTAACCAACGCTCGCGCAGATGGGACAAATATTTGAGGCACGGTTACTTATCTCTATTGGCCATCCTCTTCATTGCAAATTTCCCTGTATCTACTCGAAATCCACCGTTTAGTTTCTTTTCGTTTCCTACAGTCTCCTTGGCCGGCCACGAATCACGTGTAACCATTAACAGTGTTAACCCTTTGCTGCATAGTCTATCATATCTGATACAATTAACAAATCTGGTATATAGTCAACTAATAATGTGTTTTCTTATTATGTTCATTTATGTTTATTTCTCTGAATACGTTGTTTTAATTCTTTCCAATATTTTTCCCTTGATCCTCGTACGTTCCTCAGGGTGCAAAATTCACCCGTTTACATTCACCTTTTTCACATATTGTAAAACGATTGATTTCTCCCTGTCTGTGCTGCAAAATCTATTTTTTTGAAATGTCACGTTTCAATTGAAGCACAATTCGTAGATTTGAAACGTGAAGTAAGAAAGGTGAAATATTATTCTAGGATCTGTTATGCGACTATGTCTGAGGAGCGTACGAGGGTTAAATAAAACACCAAATCAGAGCTTCTTTTAAATGTTTTCATCCGAATTAAAAAAAATCCTACAGCAAAGTGTTAACGTTTGTTGGGAAAAGCGAATAATTAGATCGGAAGAGAGTACAGAAGAAGACAACCCTCTTCGAGAACCGCTTTTCCTCCGTGAATTACGTTCCCGTTCGTGCTCCGGTAATTCCTTCGGCCGGGTAAGGATTAACCCGGCCGCGATTCCTCGATACGGTATATGTATTTCGAAAAGGCAAAGTCTGCGGGAGGGGTGTGTGGGGGTGTGGGGGGTGGTATCTGCAGCTCGGTTTGCAGTCCGCGCGTGTCCGGCGAATCCATGGCGGCTTAAGCTGGCACCACCGGGGTTTACTTAGGTGCGGCCGAGAAATTGAAATTTTCGTAAACGGATTAAGGGGTCCGGCCGCACGACAAACTCCTTGTTAATTAGAATGTAATCCTGGTCTTAATGGGACATTCGCTAATAAAATCAGTTGGACGTTGCCATTGCTCCACGCCCGGGTACTACCGGCTTGCCTCGGCCCGATACGGGAGGCGCGCGGCTCTCGTCTCAGACATCGGGGGCCAATTTCGTCCCATGGAAATTGAAACTGTCTGGAGGATCGGTCGATCCCGAGCGTGCTAAGGTATGATTGTACGGGGAGGATTAAATCAAACTGCATTGTAGATTGCTGGGGGGAGGCGTGATGGGAGGGGGATAGTAGATTCTTCAAACATAAATAATACAGAAACGGTAAAATTCATTTCATTCCTCAATAGTTTATTTACACCTGAAAACAACGTAACATTATTTTCCTAGTTTCTTTCTTGATTTCTACCTAGCCAATTTCTTCGTAAATGCATAAAAATCTGTGGTCCAGTTCCGAACACGTATACAACCAACCCATGGTTCTTGGCCGAGCCGGTCGAGACGGGCCTAAGATGGCTGAAAGTATCCAGGACCCTGGATCCCCTTCGGAATGTTGCTGATTTCTCCCATTGGATAACGCGAGAGCCCGAAGGAACGGGAATCGATTCCGCCTCTATTTGGTTATCGGGAGTGTTACGTAACACGAGGCTCTGTAATCTCGTGTCGTAAGTCCCGTTGTAATTTTCCCATACGTCTCGGCCGCGCATCACCATCACGCATCACCATCACGCATCACGTCACGTCCAAGCGAGCGATCCGTGCGCGTTCTCTCGAGTGTGCTTCAGAATCTTCGACGAAAGTTTCTCAAGGATCGAGGGGGTTTCGGGGGCGGGAAGGGGGTCGCGTTACTTTCCTGGAAAATGTTGCGCAGGTGAAACGGAGTTGCAGAGACCGTCGAAGAGGAAACGTTGTTGGCTGCTCCGGCTTTTCTGGACAGATGAGGGGGAAGTTGGCGTGGGTGGAGATGCCGAGACAAAGGAGGATCAACCAGGGCGAAGAGGAAACGTGCCGAGAGTCGAGCGGGAACTCGGTGCAAGCAATTATACATAGATTGGGAAATGGTTTAACGGCGCTGGAGAACGGCTGGGACCGAGGGGGACGGAGAACACGAAGAGGATACATTGGTGAACGAAATTCGTCGAATAATCGTCCATGAAGTTGAATTAGGGCTTCTTGGTGGGTCGGAGTTTTATGGCGAAGCTGTCTTTCATGGTTTGTAGGGTGGCGTCGCGCGGCTCGCGTAATCTGGGTCCCTTCGTACAATTCTGTTTATTTATTCCGAGATAACAAACAACTCGACCCGCTTGCACACCGAGGGCACTGTAAATTAAGCGCGCCGGAGATATTTCGCTGGCTGTTAAAAGATTCAATTAACCGGCTGAGATGCACCGGTGTGAATCACCCGAAGTGGTTAAGAATGTTCAAGGAATTTCTTGTGGAACGAGCCAATCCGTTGAAAACATTTCATTCTGTTTTTCGCTATTTTCTAACTAGTAATAATTATGTTGTAAATACGAATTGTTCTCGAATATCGTTTAATCCATCCTTTTTCTACCATCGTCGAGCCCCACTTTGATCACGACGAGTCTTCTTCAACTACGCGCGAAACTCCTTTTCTTTTTAGGTCTTTCTCGTTTTCTCTCCTCATTCGATCCGCCGGTTTCATCCACGTAGTTTCCTCCTTTGATCTTAATGAATCTTCTTCTTGAGTTGCGTCGAATTCCCCGTTTGAACGGTGAAACCCTTTTGAAGTGATTCCGTGGAACAGCGATCCCCTAAACATAGTATGTAGCAGGCCAGAGAAGAGAGAAGAGTAGGAGGATGACGAATAAGAGAAGAGGACTATGGCACAGAGAACGGAGAAGAAGATGAAAATGTCTGTAAAAATGAAGGAAGAGTTCAGGGAACATAGAATTACAGTGGACAGAAAGAAAAAGTGACTCCCTGGAAGAGCGATCCTCTCTAACCGTGGCCAGGCCAGAGAGAAGAGAAGGGGCCCGGAGGATCGCAACACCGAGAGCTTGAGAAAATGTCTGCAGGAAAGTGATGACGAAGATTGCGGAGAAAGTGGAGGCTACGGTGAAAACGGTCGAAAAAAGAAGCGATCCCCTAAACAGAGTAGCGGAGTAGAGGCGAAGGGAAGAGGACGACGAGTAGGGAGGCAGCTGGGAGAATGACACAGAGAACAGCGAACAAGAAGAAAATGTCGGCGAAAAAACGAAGTGGAGGAAGCGGAAGAGGGGAGAAGAAACGCTGAGAAGTTTCGGACTGGATAGAGGAGAGGTGGAGGAAGAGGGGCGAAAGACAGAGAAAAACCGAAGAGGACGAGGGGTTTTGTGAGGAAGGGAGTGGGGGGGGGGTGGGGGGCGGCGGCGGGAGGTGAAGACGCGGCTGCTGACGCGTGTGGGAGCGGCTATCAGTGAATATGAGCGCGTTTATCAGCGTGGGGGTACCGCGTCGGCCATGTTGAGCCTGCGTTCTGGCTCTCTCTCCCACTCTCCTCAGGCTATCTTGGTTGCTCCGGCACTCTCTTCAACGTCCTTTCTCTGTTCGCTAGCCAGGGCTTTCCCCCTTTCGACAGGTTCTCCGCGTCTCGTTCCCGCGTGGTCTGCTCGTGTTTCGTTGTCCCGTTCCCACGTTCGCAGCCGCCTCCGAACGGCGGCGTTTTCTCTCTTTCCTCCGGGCTGCGACTGGCCTACTCTGGCTTACGGTTGGCTGCTCGGTCCTCTCTTTCCAACGAAGGCGCGTCAATACCTCGGCCAAGCGTGCTTTGCACCCCGCGAAGTCTCGTGGGCCGCGTTCGCTCGGGCCAACCAGAAGGCAAGCTGATACCCAGGCGTAGCGATGGCAACGCTTTCCTCGCTCGACCAACGCCGCCGCCGCCGCCGCCGCCGCCGCCGCCGCCGGGTAACAGAGAGACTCGTCCTCTCTCTCTCTCTCTCTGTTTTTCGCTCTCTCTCTCTCTCTCGTTGCTCTGCTACTTTCCCCTCTCATCCCTCCCCTTAGAAAATCATGGGAAACGAAGGAGACCCGCGTGCAGAGGAGACCAACCCTCCAGGACGCGATTAGAACGTTCACTGGGCTACCGGGAAAACTTGCCCGATCGAAAGCGACCGGGCGAGATACGTCCCGATAACTCCGCTTCAGGTGTTCGCTGGATGTACAGCAACAGCTCCAGAAGTTTTTGCCCAGGTTCGGCCCGAGATGTAGATCATTGCTGGGATCGTTGGACACCAGGTTTTATTTGATGTGGCTCCAATGCTGCACAGACGATTCTGAAAGTATACGGTTTCGATAAACGGAGGAATTCACCGGGGGAGGGTTCGGAGATTACAATTTGTAAGGGGATTGGGTGATTAGGGTTGTGCCGGGAACAAGGTTAACACGATTTCAATATAATACTAATGTAATCAATGTAATATTTATTATTTACTAGCTTTTCCCCGCCACGCGTTGCTGTGGCACAGTATACATATTTTAAAATGCATATACGTGTGAACGTGTTCATGGTAATCTATTTCGTTCAATTCCATTTCGCTTTCTGTGTTGCTCCGTAGGTCTCTCTCTCCCTGTCTCTCACCCTCCCACTCTCAAATTGAACATAGGTGCTACCAGTCTAAAGTTATAAGCAGAAACGTGTACAAAATGGGGCGAAGAACTTGTCTTCGTTCACTAATGACATCACAACTTTTGAACGAATGAACTTTTTCGAATGCGGTTTGCTCTTCAACCTTCCCGAAGAATCGCCGCGTCTAACGGTTCAAATCCCAGCTTTCTACGTTGAGCCGTTCACAATTGATGCCGTTACAAACATACAGACACGATTTCATTATATGTATACTCGCTGTACCCGCGAGTTTGTCCACGTGCAATAACAAATCCTGGTTGATCATTAACGTAATTAAATTTTCATTCGCCGAAGTGGTCTCAGATAGAGATAGAGATATTATTTTTCGACAAGGAAATTTCACGAAATTAATTAAAAAATTATTAGAAAAAGTAATAAAATCTCCAAATTAAATTAACCGCAACATTTCCCCCACCTAAATCCTACCCTTAACCATTCACGAAAAACCAAGGTGACAACGACAACGGCAGTACT
This sequence comes from Lasioglossum morio, assembly GCA_916610235.2. Taxonomy (NCBI): domain Eukaryota; kingdom Metazoa; phylum Arthropoda; class Insecta; order Hymenoptera; family Halictidae; genus Lasioglossum; species Lasioglossum morio. The sequence continues at coordinate 1,066,484 of OU744324.1, read as the reverse complement.
ATTTTGACCGTGGTCCGAGTAACATCGTCCCGTTTGTTGTCACAGTTTTGGATTATGTGTTTTGTGCTTCACACTTATTAACACGCGCAAATTGCAGTCTTCTTTGATTTGCAGTCTCCGTTGATCCGACGGAGGAACATAAGATTCGAATACAATTGTAAGCACCTATATTTGACATTAGTATTTTATAAGCCAGAATTAATATTCTTATGTATAAAAATGGACATAAGATATTCATAAAACAACGTAAAAAGCTGGACTCTGAGTGATTAGACGCTGTGTATCTTCGGGAAGGTTTTAAAACAAACCACATTCGAAAAAATCCATTCGTTGAAAAGTTTTAAGCAGAAACCTGGACAAATAGGGCGAAAAAGTGGTATTTGGTCTGTTTGTGACGGCATCAATTGCGAACGGCAGAACGTAGAAAGCAGCGGTTTGAAACGTTAGACCGGGTGTTTCTTCGGTAAGGTTTTAGAACAAACCGCATTCCAAAATGTCCAATCGTTCAAAAGTTATAAGCAGAAACGTGCCCGAAGGACGGGGAAAAAGTCGTATTTAATCACTAACGACGTTACAATTTTTGAACGAATTGACTTTTTCGTATGCGGTTTACTTTTAAACCTTCCCGAAGAAACGCCGCGTCTAATGATTTAAGGCGCAGCTTTCTACATTGAGACGTTCTCAATTGATGCCGTTATAAACATACATACAGACAGTCGAACACGATTTTATTATATGTATAGATAGAGATAGAGATTTATTTATTTCGGCTTCGCAGCATAGAAATTGACTTGGTTTTATACATTACTATCACACATTCACTCATTTCCATACCGCACACATACATACGCTTGACATACTTTACTTTTTGCCCCATATACATATGTATTTCTGTATTCCTATAGCCCTATTTTGTTTTACCTATCCAACATTACACATATCCTCCTGTGAATATCTTTGGTAATCAATGTAATATCTTCACTGTTTTAACATCGGAGCTGTAATAATTACTGTCACACAAAATGTAGATAGATTTGATATCGTTATTTTCATAAGGTAACGCTTGCTTGCCGATCTTCAGACGTTTCCAGGTTTCTTATTCGAGGAAATTGTGAAAGTGGCTGCCTGAATCAGCGTCGCGAAGACGACACGACGACACGACGACGACGACGACGTTTCGGCGTCGCGGCGAGAGGCACCGGCCTATGAAATATTAAAACACCCCGTGAGACAGGGGTTACTCTCGAGCCTCTCGCTCAAATGAATTCCAGTCCGAAGCCGCCTTGACGGATTGTCTATCGCGACGAATATTTCCGCTCGCGTTTTTTTCACGTTATTCTTGTGCACTGCTAAATTAATAATATTTCTCTTTAGAAATAATTCTGTGACATTTGCACAAAGGTTCTCAATCTATTTAACACTCCGTACGTTATCACTGAAAGTTACATCGTTGTATTTATTTGAAAACATTTTACGTAGTTATTAAATAAAGACTTACGACTACGTATTCATTAAAAAAAAAATCATAATTTAATTCAAAGAGCTGCTAAGCAAAGCCACGATTCTTTTTCCAGGAATAAATAATTGGTAACTGAAAGGGTTAATTCTTTTTTATATCTACATCTGATTAAAACATTTTTGTTTTCAAAGAGAACAACTCGTGTGTGTACAGGTCGGAAGGTAAAATTTTTAGTATATTTCTTGTGTTGGGGGCTCGTTTTTTGAATTTTCTGGGTCCGGGAAAGCTGTTGCTATTGTTCGACCGTTGAAACGGGTGTATTTCAATCGGTGCAACGTTCGGTGCTTTATTTTTGAAAAATTTCATGGGAATGCGTATGCAGTCGCGTAATTTCCTCTATTGGAACGACAATCGGGTTCCGGGCCTGGGGACACAAAATTGAAAACGTGGTTTCGAGTCTCGGTCGATTGATCACGGCCGCATTATGCGTGAAAAGGATTCCCTTGTATTGATAAAAGTAGGATCATTGTGGGCTGCATGTAATCAAGCCGTCGCGTCCCGTCGCGCGTCGCGCGGAACTATTTAATTCGCTGACGATCGATGGAAATTGAACGACGCGAGTCACTAGCGATTTCGCCGATTATTTGCGGATACATCGACGCCAGGATTTTATGCCAGTCGGCCATTGTTGATCGAACTGACGCTTTTTCGAGATAATAAGAAATTGGCTTAAATCGTTCAATCCTAAATTTGATTGTTGTTCAGCTGTTTTTCACAAATCGAATCAAAATCATCTTGTAAATGACTCGAAAGCGATGCAACGTCATTTTTTCGCTTATCGAAAAAGAATCTTCACAGAATGTAATCGAATCTCGTGCGATCTGCTTTACGCATTATTTGAGAATTCAACCGAGCAATAATTTGTTAGTACACCGCGAATTTTTAGCAAACTAATTGTTGTTCAAATCGTATAGTAAAATTACAATTAATATTATTGGCACACTGGTTCGATCATGCCTACATTTCAAAAGAAATAATTTACGGTTACTTATCTTAATAATCGTTGACTTTGTGCGAGTCCTTATCTTAAGGATTTTCATATTTTCAAGGCCAAATATCTCTGTCACCGACGCATAAAAACTATTGTTTGTTGTGGTTTTTTCGTCTTCCATTGATCGAACCAGTGCGCCAATAACATTAATTGTAGTTTTGAACAATTGTCGATCGAGATACAGAGAACTCGTATAGTAGAATATTAAACAAGTTATCTTCTTTTTAAGAGAGTATTTATCATAAAAATGTGTACGTAAATTGGGGCCTCGAAACTACAGTGCGGGGTCAGAGTTGACCGAACCGCAGCGAAACAACCGATTGATTAAAACAAACGCTTCTAAACGGGTCGCTTCTAATTTCTCTGAAACGATCCGCGCAGTGACGATTTGCATAAAGCTCCGCAGAAGAGCGTGCAACGATGCGAGCTCAAAGCTACTGTTATCCATCTAACTCGCCGACAACGTTATACAACGGGTCTGCCCTTTCGAAACAGCAGCGGTTCCAAAAACAAGAGAGAATACGGAAAGAGTGGTGCAAAAAACCGTAAAAGAGCCGACCGGTTCCGAATGTGTCTCGGTCCAATATTTGCCCGCGATGCAGAACGTTACAAGTCTAACGCGAAATCAGCAGCCCCGGCCGATTTACAAAACCGGCCGCAACGGGATCCGATCGAAAATCACAGGGGGGTTTGGAGGGTGGAGGGGGCTGTATTCCGCTGAAAGCTGGCAAACGATCATCGCTCGGGGACGGCTGTTTAGATTTACCAATAACAAACAGCCGGGAATCATCGGACACCGTCCTCGCATTACAGAGCTTGTATGTAACAAACCGTGAACGCGGGGGATGGGGTTGGGGGTTGGAGGGGAGGGGAACCATGAGCGAGAGACCGCTCGTGTTTTCCACCCCCGTGTCCTCCCGTTCCACTCCCCCTCCCGCCGCCCCCCGTTTTGATCGCTTTGAACGATCCGGGCTCGGTGTCCAGACTCTGTAACAAAAGGATTTGTACCACGGGAGGAGGCGAGCGGGGGTTTAAAACAATCGACAAATTGTCGCCCCAGGGGTTAATCGCATTATGGATAATAGCGTATAATTAAGCGGCTCCGGCAAGCTAGCCATGGCCGCGAGAACGAACATGTGCGGTCGCCTTTAGCCCCGTCACACCTGATTTCTCACCCCTCGCGATTTTTAACGTGGGGCGATAGCTGCCCGATCGACCTGCCGATGGAAAAATGGCGAGAAAGTGGATTAAGGATTACGTCCGTCACGGCTGTCGGAGATTTCACGGGCCCTGTGGTGGGGGAAACTGGTTGTCCGGGTCTGGGCTCCTCCGAGCGAACAATTTTCCTCCCGAGTCTAATGTAATTAGCCAAATAAAGCAACAGAGCCAAACAATTTGATGTTCTTAAATATTTTCAACGTGTCCACTGCTTGAAATTGTACGTGCACATTTTTGTCATTCAGTCTACTAATAATGATGGAACCGGAGTTGACAACAGGGCAATTCGAACCTCTTCGAAAAAAGAAACGAGGGTGGCTACACCGAGTCTTGCACCCCCGGCATCCCCGTCAACGGAAAACAAATAACGAGATCATTGCTCACGCGGAAAACTGTTCCCGTATGTATATGCAAGTTGGCCAAACAGGGGCGATCGCTGCGATTCGGTGGATTCTGAATGCTCGGCTCCACTAAATGCTGCTATATTCCTGCTAATTCCCTGGGCCAATCCCCCTCGCACCCCTTCTTTTCCCTGGACTCATCCGCGATCAACCCTGACCCACCGTATGTGCGAGCACCGCGTTCCGTCTTCGACACGCTCGATTTCACCGGACCCGCTGCCGATCGGGAAATAAAACCGTTTGTTGTGATTGTTGGTGGCGCGAGGGGTGGACGCGCCGACACCCTTTGCTGCGGACTGGGAAATCTGTGGATGAGTAACTGAACTGTGACGAAGCTATGCTCTGCCAGACAGCCCTTAACCTATCTGTATATTTACAACCCCTTGCATCGTTCTATACTTTTTATTGCCAGATTGCCGATATTGTGCATCGAAAGTAATATTATGTCTAATTCTTGGTTAGTCGAATACATAATTTTAAAGACATCAGAAGAATAAAAATCTTATTTCTAGACAGTGAGTTTGACCAGTGCAATAGTGTAAGATAATGTTACTCATAAAATTGTGAATTATAAATTTCTATTTTGCTTCAGTTTGGTGGGATCTAGGTAGAAAATTTTTATTTTACACAAGTATCCCCTGTATCGTTATCAAAGATTGTCAAGATTGATTATGAAACGATGAAAGTTCTAACTGACAAATCCCGGTCATGAACGTCAGGAAACTGTATCTTCCGACAGAGCTATTCATTCGATCCTGAAGCGGAGGTTCGTGCAAGGGTTGTGATACGTTTCGGTGATGGTCGAGGCGCCGAAAAGGGCAAGGATCGACAACAATGATCGAAAAGGCCGCGATTAATAGACCTGTTCGCCGCGTCACAGAGAAATCTTCGTAAACAGGCTGCGACGAATTTCGGGGGGCTGGCGACTGCGGCGAGGGTGTTCAATGGGGATCCGGCTTAAGATCGCACCGTTTAACACCAGAGCGCCGGAGAGCCACCCCTGCGGCGCGACACCCGTCAATAAAACACCCCATGAAATGCTAACTATACGCGTTGCGGCCTGCACCCCTTCGGGCCACGCACTTACACCCCCCATAGACGGGGTCTGTCGTCTGTTCTGCGTGAACGGCTGATCGATATGCACGGAACATCCTGATCGATAATAAATAATGTATTCGATCAACCGACGGATTTGTCAGAAAAATTCGTGGGGATAATTTTAAATATTTACTGTGAGTATAGAAAGTATTCGTACATCCTTTAAAGTAGAATAACTTTCTTCTGATCGTACCAAATCACTTGATTCTTTATAATCAATTAGAAGTATCAAAAATTACAATTTACAAGGACAATTTTTATTTTGCATCAAGATCCTCGGTAACGAACACCTTTCGGTCTCTTATTGGAGTATTATTTTTAGCCTATTAAACTTTACAATTCAGGTGGACAATTTTTATTCTGTATCTTTATGCCAAAATTGTCTAGCTGAATTGCAATCTTTTACATGGCCGGCGAAGGACGAGACGGGGGACAAGTTTTAATCTGGCAATACTCTGTTAGAGCCAGTGACCGAACACTTTGCGCAACTAACGTGAACATCTCTGTCGCACACGTCGAGGCATTACCGCGCTCGTTACGTCCGACGGACGAGCATGTTTTCTCTGGCATAAAATTCGGGCCACAGTCGCGCGTCGCGTCGGTGCCGTGTCGCCGGGCGACGAATTAAAACGGGCCGCGTGCTATTGATTAGGAATAATTACCGTTAACGAGCGCGATTAAAAGCCCGGGAATACGGTCGCGTCGTTATTAAATGTAAACACAACGATGTTTTTAACGATCGTTCCCCGCTGATTTCGAGTTCCGAATCCCCGGCCCCCGGTACGCTCTCGCTCTAAATAATCACCGGAACTTCCCGCGTCCGGATTATTTTAACCGGCCGAAATGCGCCAGGTCTGTTTGCCTCGCGCGCATAAATTACCGAATGAAGTAAAATCGAGCGATTCCGGCCCCACGGAGCCGCACAATTTCGTGTCGCATCGGTCCGGCGTAATGTCGCCCGCGACAATTACTAAACGCCGCTTTCATTAACACTAGGCCACTCACTCCGGAAATGCGTTTTTAGATCTCTCGTCTCGCCGTCGCACAGTGGGGCCTTTTGCCCAAATCCTGGACAAAATCAAAGAACTTTCGATAAAAACTGAGATGGAGGGCTGACATTTTTTTTACATACAGCTGAAACTTCACAGAATATCGGAAAAATAGGGAGATTATGGTACGAATGTTTTTAATCTTGAAAAAATAAAAGTTTAACTGTTTAACTATAATTCGATTTTTTGAAAAAACCAGAAGTCGTAGAAAAATTTTGAGGCCATATTTGAATTCAGTAGGAAAAAATCTACAGAAAATGATGTATAGCATGTTAAAAAAAATTTGTTCTGTGTGTGCTATTGAAAAAACCACAAATTTCTCGAAATTAAAAAACATTCGTACCATAATCTCCCTATTTTTCCCATATTCTGTGAAGTTTGTAACAAATACAAAAAGCTGTATGTAACAAAAATTTCAGCCCTCTATCTCATTTTTATCGAAAGTTCTTTAATTTTGTCCACGATTTGGGCAAAAGGTCCCACTATGCGCCGTTCGTCCAGAATTATCAACACGGTGTCACGGTTCTCAGAATTTTGTTTTATCGAGAAATTTCATCCCCTATTTTTCTGTTTTCCTCCTCCTGGAAGAGTTGCTAGTTCCAGATTTTTCTTTTTATTCCGAAATATCATCCCCCCAATATTTGTTCTTGTTGTAAAATTGCTTCCCCAGACTTTCAGTTTCATTGCAGCATTTCTCCCTCCAGATTTTTACTTTCACTGCGAAGATTCTTCTTCCAGATTTCTATCTTTAACAATAGTCTCGACGATTCCGTTACCACGTACTGAAATGATAATTTTGAAATTTGATAGTGTCGGATCGCAGCATAATGGAAAATTGGCGTGCGAGTGAACGCGTTAAACAGATATTACGCGTGATGAAATACAAATATAACAGTCAACAGCATCGGCATTAGCCACGTGAGATTTCTATTTAATCTTTTACTTAACAAATTAGTTTAGCGAATGACAAATTTGCATAAACATCCGCTAACAATTTAGAGTACACCCACGCGTATTGGTGAAACGGGTTGCAGCTGCATTGATACCTTTGTCACCAAATATTTAAATGGCCGCCGATGTCGAACACACAGTTCGTTAATAGGATACGCTTTAATTTGTCATTAATAAGCGATTCGAAGATTCTCATAAATTAATCCAGCGAATAATTCACAGGTCACCGATTGAATGCAGCGTTTAGCTCTATTCATCTATAATGAAGTACAAAGGGTAAGCCGAACAATAACCGTGTCGTAGGGGCGTATCCATGGGGTGGCTCGGCTCGAGAAGCCCGACAGAGTCCCATTAGAATCATTTAGCGTCGTAACGCGTGCGATCGTTTATGGTTCCATGGACAACCGACTTCTAATAGTTACTTTGCTAACAGAGTCAGGCAAAAATTTTAAATACAAGAAATTCTGCCTGAAATCGCAAGGGGCCGTTCACGATTCGCAGCTTCGTTCACGATTCAGAGGAGGAACGTTGCAATGAAAATTCTTCGGAAAAATTTCCTCAGGCATTGGGAATTTTCTTATCTGGTTATTACACTGATCGAAGCGCGTTTCAGAAATGCGCAACGGGATTGCGCAAACAGTTGAGCTGCGCCCGCGCATTCGGTCGGTGTTCGCGCGACGTGCCGGACAGTGGAGAGTGTGGATTTACGAGACAATGATCAAGAGATGATCGTGGTCCACTACAATTACGGAAATGGTTACTCGTGGCAATCAAGTTAACTGGCAAATTGCGATCGATCGTCGTTTAGTTAAATTTCTTTTTGACAAATTGATCCACGGGAAAACGTCGATCCTGAAGCACCGAGTAGTTCTGGCTCTTTAGAAAAAAAAAAAGAAAAGAAAATGGTAAGTTGTGCGCGCATAAACGATCATTTTGGTCGAGATCAATGATTGCTGATGTCCGCGAAGCAGAGAACAGTCTCTAGTCTCTACGAATGACAATGCAGCGGCGGAACGTGCCTCGCGGAATAACGCGTGGATTTATACGAGGATAACCAGGGGATGACCACGGTCAGCAATCATTACGCCGATGGTCACTCGGACGGATTACGATCGGCAGCAGCCAAACGCGATCGATTCGGCTCGGGGAAGGACCCACGGGCACGACAGCTTTAGATTAGCTTCTATTCACATGATTGGAACCGTCGCGCGTCGCGTCCGTTTATTTATTTCGCGAACGAAGATACGAACAATTCGATCGTTCGCTTCACGTATGCAGGGTACAAACACATTTAATAAAGTAAACGACACAGAGAGCAATTTTTAAGACTTCCCCCATTCTCTCTCATTTGGAGAGAAACTTGTTCCTTTGCGAAAATATTCTCTGTGGCCTGGTTACGGAGTTATTAACGAACAACGCAAACGAATCAGAGCACGGCTACGTGGACCAGCTCCCGGGGCCTTTTTTTTTTTTTCCTTCCCCATTGAGGGGTATCGCTTCCTCTCTGTTTCTTCTCGAGGGGTGTTGATGAGGGCCCATTCTGCGATTCACTCACCAACATCACGAACTCGAGTGGGGTTTCTCATGTTCTTGGCTGTAAGCTCCCGGGGCCTGTTGTCGAGGCGATTAGGTATTGGGCCGTGTTTCTTCTTAATAACTCCGTAAAGAGTTACTTGAGACGACCTCGTGCATCATCCCCTAACGAAAGAAACGGTAAAACAGGTAAAATTGGTAGATTAATTGACCATTCTTCAGGTTCCAAAGATGAATTCGAGACACAGCAGGCAACGCGCAATTTCTGTTACGGAAAATTAAGTATAAACGTGTGGGCTTCGACCATTGAAATCATGCAGCGTCGGGCAGAAAGCGTTATCGGAGCATGGCCACGTCCATCCGAGCGTTTCCTCGTTGCGGCACGGAATCTATCATCGAAGAAGTGACCGCAACGTCAGGGATGCTTGATGGATGAGCGGTGATTAATTATATAATGTCCACCCCCCATCTCTCCTCGCCGCAACAGCTCCTCCGTTCGGTTCTCCTGATAGTAAACACCGGAGACGATTCTCCGCCTCCGTTGCGCGTTGTCTCCGCTCGTCCAAGAACCGCACTCGTGGAATTGACGTATTAATTTTCTAAAGTGGATACACGACGCACCGTGTATCATCGATACGACGTCGGATCCCCGGGATCCTTGTTAATTCCGATAATGGAGGCTTTTTTGCCCTGGCCAGGAGGATTTTTGCGCTGCGCTCGCTCGATTCAGTACCCTACGATCTATCTTTAAACGAAGAACGTAACAGTTTGTTCCACAAATTTATCCGATCGAAATCGACAACGAAAACGTATTTATTATAGAACTCGGATAGAGATAGAGATATCGTTTTTCGACAAGAAAATTTCACGAAATTAATTAAAAAGTGATTAGAAAGAATATATTTATTACGATAAGCGGGTAGAAATAATGTTTTAATGAATTTTAGTGTAATAGAGTAAGAGATATTAGTAATAGCATCTCCAAATTAAATTAACTGCAACATTTCCCCCACCTAAATCCTACCCTAAACCATTCACGAAAAACCGAGATGACAATGGCAGTATTATTTTGACCGTGGTCGGAGTAACGTTGTCCCGTTCGTTGTCACGATTTTGGATTATGTGTTTTATGCTTCACACTTATTAACACGCGCAAATGGCAGTCTTCTGTTGATTTGACCGAGGAACATAAGATTCAAAAAAAATTGTAAGTACCTATATTTGACATTAGAATTTTATAAGACAGAATTAATATTCTTATGTATAAAAATGTATATAAGATATTGATAAAACAACGCTGTGCAACAAAAGAGGATGAAAAAGTTGTCTTTGCTCACTGATCACGTCACAACTTTTAAACAATTGACTTTTTGGAATGCGATTTGTTCTGAAACCTTCCCGAAGAAACGCCGCGTCTAACGTTTCAAACCCCAGCTTTCATACAGACATACATACAGACGTACAGACAGACAGACAGACAGACACGATTGTATTACATAGAGAGATTTAAATGAAATGTTTCAATTAAGAAATCCATGAATATTGTTGCGTTGTTCTCAACGTGAAAAAGAGTATCAAGGGATGAAACAAATATTCGTTTAACAAATGGTTCCCACAATCGGTCCACAATATTTTTATTTTTCACAAAGGTGTCTAATCGTCGTCAAGCTATTGAAATTAAAGAAGAAGCGCGAATTTGACTTTAGTGCATTGCTATGTTACTTTCCCATAAAAATTCACGGTCTACTTATCGTTTACGGTGGAACGAATGCTGTTGAACGAATATCTTATAGCAGTTTTTCGAGGTACGGAATGGAGCTGTAGCATCGTCGGTTATTGACGTCGGCATGGCTTCCGGTCCAGCGTGGATCGCAGCGGCCATTAAACGGGAATAACCGGAACCGTTCGACGCTCCGTTTTGTTTGTCAATGTATTTCGGTAAATAAATAATACCTTTGTGTAACGAACATCGATACGAGCGCTTGTTTGAGCCGGAAAACGCGGCACTCCCGCGGTTTCGATTAGAAAAGGGTGGTTTCGGTGACGTCGTTCCACGTCTTCCGGTACGTTTCGTCCGTACCAAATTACCAAAAACAAAAAATAACATAACGTGAACCAACAATACATTTTTCCCATCCTGCCGATACCTTTTTTTTCAATCGAGAAGACAATTCACCGAAATTCTTCGCGTTGTTTTTCGATCGCTGTATTCCATAAATTTGTGCATCGAGGGATTCGCGAGCAAGAAATCGGAGAAGAGTGGAATTCGAAGGAACACGCTTCATTTCGCTGGTTAAATTGGAAATAATGTGTCCGAGTCTTATCGGGATCACGACACTGTCGGCAAGACGAGCAATAAATCTCGGGTTTAACGTCGTCTCGACTGCTTTAATTCTGCTTCGCTAGATTCCGCGGAATTGATGTTCGTCACGGAAACTCTGACTCAACTATTCTCCCCAAAAAATAGCATCTACGCGTTCGCTGTAGAACGATTTACACGTTGTTTTTTTTTCGTTCGGAAACGTGAAAGATCGAGCGATGGGAAAGACTGCAAGAAGCAGTGCTAATACTGTGAATTTTTCGCAGGGGGAATTCGCGAGGATTTCTGAGAAGCGATACGACGAAGAAGTATGCGGTCGACGATAAGAAATCACCGGCTACGTCATGTGCGAAACGATTGCGGACTGAGAGAAGAATATGGCGGCCATCGGTCGCCGACAAACGAATTTCATAAATAGCCTTTAATAAATTTGGGATAAAGTAAAAACAGACAGGATAAAAAGTAAACAAACAGATTTGATTTTATTCGTATAAAAATTCTCTTGAACAATCTAGAGTCTCTGAGAGCCCGCATTACCTTGCGGAGGTTAAAAATACTTGATTTGTAAAAGGTTGAGAAAACGTGAAAATCTGTAAGAAAATTGTGAAGGTAGACCGAGGATAATTGAAGTGATCTAAGTCCATATTGTAAGTTGTAGATGTGATGTGAGCAATTTGAAGAAAGTGGAGTATCTTTTTCGGAGCAGTGGGTCCGGGGTCGAGGGTCCACGCGCACGGATTCCGCGTCTCTGCCGAATCTGGCTACCCGGCTAATTAAACAGAAGATTGCGTCAGCAAATACGGTGGAAAAGCGTAGGGGTGAAGGGGAGGAGGAAAAATTTTTCGATGAGTGCAAGCAAGTATCCGGGGGGCGAGGTTCAAGGCGATAAGGCTTGCAACGGTGACGCATGGGGGGTTACCGTGGGGACGACAAAGGATGTGTCGCGCAACGTTTCCAGAGAAAGCCGGAATCTTTTCTGGTTTTTCCAGGTAAACGGCAAACGCACGGATGGATGCGCGTTGGCCAGTCTGTCAGGTACCGTCGGGCACCGAATCACGAAACGAGCACGATCCAATGTTTGAGCCTCGTCGCTCGGCAAACAGCGGCACGCTCAGGGTTCCGACGAAAGGGCCCCGATAGAAGCTCTCGAGAGTGAGGCCCCCCGGTCCCCTGGGCCAGCGAACTTCCGCCATCGCTCTACCCGACGGTCCTTTTCTACGAACCGGCCGTAAAAGCGCGTCGAGTGCCGCCGTTTTTTGGCTTTCGAGCCGCGACCACCTTCCTCGTGTTTTCTCTTCGCCGGACCCACCTTTTCGGCGGATCAAGTTTCGTGGACCTCGCGGTAAACGGTGTGCCTTTCTACTTTCCGGAATGCTGGCACTTCCACTCTCGAGAAGCACGATCGATTATTTTCGACCTCCGCTTCGCTCTGAAGATATTTCTCTGATCTGCCGAAGGGACTTGCTCGAACACTCGATTCTCTTCGAACTCTCACGACCAGAGTTTGCAACTGAAAAATCGGGAAAAATTTCTCGAACCTGTGCGTCGATGTGTGCTGAATGTCTCAGATTTTATGTCTCGGAATTTTCAACGGGGGTCAGGACTGAAACTTGGTGGAAACTTGGTTCTAGGGATTATCTGTAATTTTTAAAGAAACAAAATTGTATTTCGGTTGAAAAGGAAATTAATAATGCTGCAACATTGAAGTTCCAGGGTCCCTGTTGACGAGGACGAATTTGTTTAACGGACTACTGGATAACAAGAACTATTTGTCTTCTATCGTTATAGAGGAACGATTCTGCCCCACCTCTTCGCACCTTCCAACGACACCGTGTTCTAGCTGTCCTCTAACGATCCCGGGAAACAATGAACGCATTATTTCTGGCACAGACTGCCGGACCAATACGACGGGACGGCTAAGGAAACGGGCGCCAGGTACAAGTCAATTTATCGCTGTACAAACACACGCTATCGTCACGCGAACTCCGGCTGGTATCTTCGCGCCGACTATTTCGCTAAAAGTCCTCGCAGATGAACTCGCGGTCTACCCGATCGTTGGCCTTGCTATCTTCGAACACGCCGCGCCAGCCACTCCGTTGCTTACCCAGAGACATAGTACGACGTGCGAAGTCGTTAATAGTCTACGGGTTTTATGCAATTACCGCTAGATTTTACGTAAATAATTCTGCAGGAACGCTATTCAAGGATTAAATGAATTTTCAAACGAATGTATCCGCAGTCGAATTTCAACAAAAATTCTTCGACTCGTTCAAACTACTGCGACGAAAGAAATCTATATTTATGGGAGGGGCCTGTAGCTCAAAATTAATCCAGAGAATTTTTATTCGAGCAGCCTCGTGAACAAATAACAATTTTGAAATTATCCAGCTTGGTTTTTGGGTTAGCAAATAATTCTTAAACATTTATTTCTACGACTCGCAGTGTATTCCGGTGGTTGGAAATTTTTTAAGTGGTACGAGTCAATGTTTCGATGATTTAAACAAAGTGTTCGAAAACGAATGCGAGAAAAGTGGCGGCACATGCTTGAGGAAAGCGACAGTAACGGAATCACACGGGAGAAGCGTGTCGAATCGATTAATTCTGTCCGCTTCTATGCGCAAGCGAGTTTAATGATGTTCCCGAAGATCCGATGATGTTGCACACGGATCAATATTTATCGGAGGCAATTTAACCGCGGCTGATCCCTGGCGCGGGGACTTTCTCCGGCACGGGGGAGGGGGGGAGAAGATCGATTGGCCGATTTGTCGGGAGACACAGAGTTCCGGCACGCTTCCTTTGTTTTACGTAATTTCCGCGCCAATATTAGCACGCTGCGTTCCGTCGGCGTGTTCCGTTTTCGAGTCGACTTCGTGTATTGGTTTGTGTGTTCTTCGCAAACAAACCAATCAATACCCGATGCCTTAACCCTCTTCCCGGTCTCCGCAAGATCTTTCTCGTTTTAAAGCGGCCGCCAAGAAACCCGTTTCTCCACGAACACCCACCGCTATAATTGCTCGATGCTTCGTGATTATTTATTATGTTCTTTATTCAACGACAAGTACATTTTTTGGTTTCGCGAGGTGAGCTTCGGAGACACAGAAACTGCGGAACAATAGTTATTTAATAACGCAAATGTTTTATTTTTATTCGTTTCTGCATGAACATTTTGTCAACGTGTTCCGGACATTTTCCTGATTTCAACGAGTCGAAACACGATGCAATTCGAATCGTGATTACTCGTTTAATCCACGATTTACTGGAACTTCGATTATCCGAACTGGAGCACTATTGTACTTAGCTTCCCGAGGAGGGTATTTCGAGTGCTCTGAAAATTCCTCGTCCACAAACTGTTCATTCAAGTATAAACGCAGAAGAGTTCAACGATTCGCATAGTTGAGGTTCCAGTAAATCGTGGATCAAACAATTAAATACGATCAGAATCGCATCGTGTTTGGACTCATTTTACTCGGGAAAATGTGACCAACGCGACGATTTAGAATTCATACATCTCCATTCGAATAATTTCATCGTAGGACTAATACTGTCTCGCGCATCGATTGATACCACGAGTATTAAAATTTTGGAGGAATTGACTGGTGTGAAAATTCCGAATACACTAGTCAGTAAATTGAACATTGTCTGCTAGGGGTAGAAACCACCCTCGGATATTCTCTCGCGGCAGTTCGCGATGGATACGCTGGTTGAAAATGATTGCAGTCCGCGGTGGTCACGTAAGAGCGTTATTATCGTAATGTAATGTAGGTCGGGCGCAAACAGAGCACGTTCTTTTTTTCTTTCATCGATTAATTATCGCTGAACACTATTCCCCGCGGTATCGCGATGATTGCCCTGGCGGCGGTCCTCGATCGTCGTAAGGTGGCGGCGTCGTTTTTATCTGAAGGGGGTCGAGGACCCATTATCGGACACCGCGGGAAACACGAGCAAATACGGCAGCGTATCGGCCGGTTTTTTCCAATTCGCGCATATCGAACGATCGATGGTTCCGGCGGTCCGAAACAGCGTGAAAATTATTGCCATTGTTCCACAAACGAACGAGTACCGAAACGAAAGGGGTGCGCGAGACATAAACGTGTTCCGACACCATTTCGTCGCTGCAATTTTCGGAAAGTCGTTCCTCCTCGGTGTCCTATAATGCTTGTGGACGGGGGTGTAAGTAAAAGAACCTCCTCCATACGGAGTAAGTTTCCTCTGATCGGAGGAATATAGAAATATTGGGAGAAAGAAAGAGGAGCGATCGAAATAAAAGCTGAAGGAGGTTCCTCTCGGAGAGCTAGACGCAGAAACGAACGCGAGCCGAGCGGGTGCGCGTGCAAATCCACCCTCCGCGGACAAAGGGAGGCGCGGCGATATGTACAAACCAACGGAAGCGTGTTGAATCCAGGAAGCGAGGCGAGAATTTCCGGGGAAACATTCGGAAATCGTCGAACGCGTCTATCCGCCGTTCCGGAAACGTGATTTCGCCCAGCAGAACCTCAACCCCCGGGAACCCCCGCGGGGCGCATTCGCCGACGAAGGCGTTGAAATTCTTGCAGCCGCCCTTTCGACGCTGAATTTACGCCCGCGAGTCAATTTTCCATTCCTCGGCAAATACTCGATGCCTGTTTATAAATGGGCAAACGCGCGGAGGGTGAAGGGCGCGGCGCGCGCCGCGCCGGTTCACGTCCCTGGGACACGGTTCGCGAGAATTTTTCACGGATCGATGGTAGTTCCTCCACGTAACTGCCTTGCTAATAGCTATATTTAACCCTGCCGGCTTCATCGTTCGTTTATTCGTATTTTTATTTCTATTGTTAAATTGTTAAATTTTCCTGAAGCTGGTTTATGCTCGCGACTGATATTTCTACTGTGTTCGACATTGAAATAACTCTGAAACAGATCCGGTAGTATCTGAGAATTTTGTTCGGATTTGTGCAGCTTGGAATAAGAAACAAGTAATGAAAGTTTTATCAACGTAGTCGGGAGATTCTTCGGACGAGAATGAGTCGAAACACGATGCAATTTCGAAAAGGCTTAAACAATTGTTCGTATCGTTTCGTCCCTGCCTAGCTGATCGCAGTGACCTCAGGATTGTCAGGTTCGAAGTTGAGACAGGTGCACGGGGACACATAGAAGGCAGGGAAACGAGTCGGTGCGACGACAGAAAAGAGCCTGCCGAGGAACGGAGAACGTTAAAAGCCGGCTTCGTGGGCGTCTATTTGCGTAGATCCAAGAGATCGGACAAGTGGCGAAGCCCCTTTGTCGGACTCTCTACGCTTCGTGGGTGGGTTCTCTCCGTTTGCCCCCCATCGCCCTTCAGACCCCCTCGTTGTCCCTCTTTCGCTAACCCCCAACCACTCGACAACCACCCACCCCCTGACGAGTTAACGTCACCGTTGCGACGGTCGCCACCCTCCTATCGCTTTCCTGGACATCGTTATCGTCGTCTTTAACCCCCGCCCCCGCCCCCGCCCCCGCCCCGGCCTCCTTCATCCCTCGTCCAGCGCGATTCTAATCAAGGGCACGCCGCCATTTTAAAGTCCCGACGTACGAAAAAGCGAACCGTACTCCTTCTTCGGATCCACCGATCAACCCTTCGCATCGTTACGCCATCGTTGACTCAGTGAAATTGTTAAAAAAAAATCTTTCTCATTTTTCTCTCTATCGATCTCTATTGATTCAGACCATTTCACGTAAAGATCAGAATCATTATTATATCCAGAAGAAACATTTGCGGACAGGGAGTTGTACATTGGATTTGAGGGGGTAGGTAGAGTATCGCAAACATTAAAATATACTAACAAGTTAATGTATCTAGGAAGACTATAGTCAGTGTAAGGGTTGAAACAACATCGGCGGTGGAATTCGTTTCGATCGATCGAGTTTATTTTCGTTGGTTCGCGAAACGAGCGAATTTTCTTTATGAGGCGGCGGTTTCGAAAGGTGGTTCGAACCCGCTAATGTTTTCCTGTTGACCGAGGGTAGGGGGATGGAATGATAGGACGATCCTGGGGGATGTTTTTCAAGCCAACAAATAAAACCGATGCCTCTCTAAATATGCTCTGGAATCAGGAGATCGCCGCGAATTGAGCAACCCTTATCCACACAATCCGGCATCGAAGGGATGGGTGGGGGTGAGTTTGCAGCGAACGACTTAACTGGGAAAACAAATCTAAACGATCACGCGACGACGTTTTCGCGTTTGTTCCAGTCACACGAAAATGTTACGAACATCGTGGTAAAACTTTCATGAAATAAACATTGGCAAACAAAATAATCATTGTTTTTATAAATGTGTGTTATCTTACGATATCTATGCGCCGCGCGGTTCTTCCACTCCGAGAAACGGTGGAATCGCGGCGTTTTGGAACAGCAATTAATAATTGGAGATATCGATAAAGATTTCTAAACAATCGAGGAACAAACGAAAGTGTACGATATCGTATAGAAAGTATTGAAATGTGTTAGTATTTTGTAGATAGCTGGTTCCGATTGAACGAAACACTTATCGATCGGAGCGTCAATGTCGCGTCACCCGGAACACTACGCCGAAAAGCATGTTCATGCTAACGACAAGCAAACAAACCGTGCGTGTTCGATTCTCGCCAGGTAGTTGGGTAATCCACCTATCTAACCGTATATCTGCGTTCCTCTTCTTTTTTTTTTTATTTTATTTTTCATTCTCGGAATAACGGAACAGCTGCGAAGATAGTTCGAGCTGTTTCTTGTGCCTCTCATTTAGCCTAACGCGATACGTCAAAGACCGATACGCCTTTCAAATAAAATACCGTTTAAATTTGGCTGTTTCGATACGAAAAATTCTAGAAGAGGGCTACATTATTTTTCACTTTTCAAGTAGATCTTCCGAACAGGATTGATGGTGGAAGGGGCGACTGGTTTTTAGGGTTAGCAGCGAGCTGTAGTGGGGAGGCGGGGCGTCGCTAATTAGTCGTGCGGAGTGGCTGGCGCAAAATTTGCGAGAGAAATCTGAATGAACGTGCCTTGAATCGTGCTACGCGGTTAATACAAATGTGTATTACCCAGCAAATAAATAAATATTTGGTCATGAGCGGAGCAACTCAAATATGTTCAAGCAATGTCAGCAGCATCTCTGTTTGTCCCTCTCTCTCTCTCTTTCTCTCTCTCTCTCTCTCGCTCTTTCTCTCTCTCTCTCTCTCTCTCTCTCTCCCCTTTTTCACCCTGCTCTCCTCCTCTTCTCCTTCTCCATTCACACACGTATGCACGCACGTACAACACGTACACATACCGGAGAGAGGATTATTCGTAGAAGCAGGTGGAAAATCCACACACGCACACGAAAGCGAAAAGGAAACGCAGCCGCCACCGTGGAAACAGTGTTCATTGGCTTCAGGTTTGATTCTCCTTTTTCCTCCTTGTCGTTTTTCCGATATTTCTGTCCCGCCTAGTTCCCCGGCTTTGCCTCTGTGTGTCAATGTGTACGTAATTCATCCGTTTCACTGTCGTCGTTGTCGTCGCGGTGTTGCTCTGTTTTATTCTGGCCTTTTCGTATCGCACGCGACTCAATGTTTCTATGGCCCCCACTCTACATTTCGGTACAAGTTTCCCTTGATCCTGCCGTTGATTCCCTCTCGTTTTATGCAAGACTATTCCCATTACACCACTGCATTTCGTGGTATTTTCAGTTTTCACGATCAGAGTTTGCGACTGAAAAATCCGAGAAAAATTCTCGAACATGTGTTTCGATACGGTGAACACTCAGGTTATTTTTTTTTTTTTTGAATTTTTGGACGGGATTAAATGTGGAAAATGGGATAGGAACTGGTTGGTTTTTTCATCGTAGCTACCCTCGCGTGGGAGGGGTGGGGCTGAAACTTGAATTTCAACCCTGTCCACGACCTTCTCTTTCCGTTAATGTATTTGTGTGCGCGTGTTTGCATGGTGCGTGAGTTTCTACCATTATAACAGCGTTATACGCACGAGAATACACAGAGATCCGTATCCACGTAGGACGGCAGGCGATAGCGTTCGGGTACAATATGTACTCAGTCTACCCCACGGTTGACTCTTGGTATTTGATTCTTGAATCATTTTGTGTACGAGAGGAGCGGTTAATCGTAGGTTAAATATTTTGGCCAATCGAAGCTTGACGCGCCAGCGCGGACCCGACGACGACGACGACGACGACGACAGCAGCAGCGAGGACACCCGACATCGACCCCCTCGATTGATCGAATGTTGGACCGTGAACCACCATTCGAAGCAACACACCGCTCCGCGAAACCATAGGAACACTGCACCGCAATCAAACAATTAAAAACAAAACGAATATTCCAGAATTAGAATACAATAAATTTAATGATATCGGCGCCAGGTTCGATCATTTATAGAAAAAAACAACAAATGTGCATATATGAAATGATGCTTTTAACGTTTCGATCCCCATGTGGATCTTTTTCAAAGAGACATTTTTGCGTCTGAAAAATATATATAACAAAATTAAAATATCGTCAATATTTTTGAAGACCATGTAACGGAAAAAGAAAAGAGAAATAGTCCACGTACATGTTGTATCAAAAGTGGACAAAAACATTTAAAACAAATATTGAGAGTTACACGAAAACCAACTTTAAACCATGGTGGCAGATATGTAACTGAAACACGTGCTGTTAGAAACGAAACGTTAGAAACATGATTTAATATTTGCACATTTGTTGTTTTTTTTCTATAAATGATCGAACCTGGCGCCGATATCATTAAATTTATTATATTCGTTGGTAGACTTTGGATCGTATATACGCATTCGACCATTTCAACAATTTTCATTTGTAGCTTTCGTCTCTTTCTATCATTATGTGTACAAATTAATTCGTGGCTTTGTCTTCGTGTATTTGGTGTTCACTTTGAAACAACCAGAATATGCACAGTTTTACAGGCGATCGATGATTCCAGTAAAAGATTTGGAAATAAAACGAAATAGCAAATAACAATTGTGAGGGTCACGAATTGATTCGTACAGTTAATAATTTGATTTTCATCTACTCGACGTTTGTGATAAATGCATTTCCACAAAGATGAAAAATGATATGAAGAACTGTTCGGTTGTTTGCGAATAAATAATTTAGTTGCTCCCGCGAACTGTGTCTTTTCACGTATTTATTCGCATTTACAATTCATCAATATTATTTCTAGTCACCGTATGTTCTTCGCCGACTGGAATTGTTGAGGTACGGGAATGTCATTGTTCGAAATTCCTGTCCGCTATTCGATCCTCAAACAGATACACGGAGCATACAATAAACGTACGAAAGACGTTTATCTCGTTCGGCAAAGAATGATTATGCAGAGGCTTCTTCTATCTAATCGCAGCTGTTTGCTGGCGACGGAAGGTCGTGCTTTAAATAAAATTGTATTTGTCGTTTCTCTTTCGCCTCGTTGTGTTTCCCAGAATGTTGCTAACAATCGCCGATCTTCCAACAGATCTATCTCGTGTCGATCTTCTTCGGATCATCTCGGTCAACATTTATCATTTCTGTGGATCTGTCGAAAGTTGAACAACAGGTTCCACAGGTTCAAGTAATAGAAGTCTCATTATTTTCAAAAATTCTTTAACCCTAATCAATCTCCCTGGTTTACTCAAGGTGTCTTTTTTAAAAGGAGCTTTATTTCCACTGTAAATCGTATAAGGGCCAATCATTATAACTTAGCTGCCTCTCTGCATCGTGTAAATATTATCGATGATCCTAGCTGTAAGTGTAACTCAGTCTCCGAGGACTTGGATCATGTGTTATGGCAGTGCTGTTTCTATGACTACCAAAGAATTAAATTTGTAAATAAATTACGTAAAATTAAATTTTTTTTACCACTAAAACCGGACCTCTTCTTTGCAGAACCAAATGTCAAAGCCTGTGATTTATCTTTCAGTTTTTAAACGACTGTGATCTGCATCTCTAGTGGTTAGTCATATTGTAAATCTACTCAAACTGTAAAACTAGTGTATCTTTGTTAAAGCCGAAATAAACCTACAATAGGTTTCAGTGGCTCAATAAAAAAAAAGAAAGTAATAGAAGTTTAACAATTCTTCGAAAATTAATATAGTCTTGACAGCATACCTCGAAACATAATTTAAAATTAAATCATTAGAAGAACATTTTTGATCGAATTTCTAAATTTCTCATTGCTAAATATCTTTCAAGCATTGTGGAATTTTATTAGGTCGTCAATATAGAATATTTACTAATACTTTTGGTTTGTTAAATTGAACAATTTCAACGGAGCCTCGGGGAAGATTTTAGCAAAGGGAAAACTTCACTTGCAACATTTTTTATACTAATTATCTTTTTACATTGTCACGTGGAAGATATCAGGTCGTTACGTGTGAAGGTTGACAAATGTGTTTGAAATTTGTGTTTCAACAACTGCTAGAAAAATTGGCCTGATACAAATATATTTTCGGTATTATTCCAACGAGGTTCGACTTGTGCGTGCGTCCCCACGTGAAGGAAATTAATAAACGAGGCGGAGATAGAGGCGAGACAAATAATTTTCGTTCTTAGTGGGCCAAGAAATTTCTGTAATGTTCGTCGAAATGACGAAACGACAGTTCTTGAGCTCGTTTCGAGGACACGGAGGAGGACCTATTAATGGGGCATCGAACACTTGTGCAAACCCGACGAACCTGTCGCTGTTGACACGCGATTCTGACACGCGGAGTCATGAACGTCGACGAATTCGATCCCGAGGCATATCCGATTGTTTAAATAGACCTGCCAGACTAAGCTGCCACTTTTCTTTTAATTGATCGGATGATTGCAAAAGTTCGTCCCCGATTTTCGGAGGCCTTTCTACAAAAAGTTACGCAATCTTTCCATAAATCGAAAACCCACAGCTTGAAGAACATTCAAATATTTGATTGTTCGCTTTAGATCGCCGAAAGGAAAGTATTTTATTCGAAGAATTTTCAAACGAGTGATTTGACCGGTCGTGGTAGGTTTACTGTTAAAAATGAGAAAAGAAGGAGAAGAATGTAAAAGCATTCTGTAGTAGCAGCGTAACGGGATGCGAATCGCGTGAACGTCTAACGTCCGTAAAGGTGTTCGCGTTTAATAGACGCTTAATAAAATCAGTCGGTGTAAAAGCGAGCGCGTCGTCGTCGCGGCGAAGCCGTAATAAAAATCTACTTGTCCCTGGATTCCACGTACAAACACGCGCACGCAACCAGGAGGTACGTGCACTCGTTCCTAAATGTACCAGCGCGGCGCGACGCGGCGCGGCGATATCTATCCAATCTCTAGGTTCATATCCCACCCCATAAATACATTGGCTGATAACAGCAGACTACGTTCCGCCGACGCGACGATAAGATAGACGCTGGAGGAGCGTTCTACGTGCTGGCAAAAACCGAAAAACTCCGAACGACCGTGTCGCCATTTGTAACTTCGTTTAACAAAAACCTATCAGGATATTTCTTAGCGCGTTTCAAGCCGTGCAGTCTCCTCTTAATTCACATCTTCTGAAAAAGATTTTCCTCCAAAATCTGGACAGAGAAGTAAATAAAATGAAAATGCTCTAAATTCAGACCGAAACGTTGAATGAAATTTCATGATATTTTTCAAAATTGCTTATTGTCTAAAATTGATCGAACCAGTGCGCCAATAACATTAGTTCTAGAGAAATAAATAAATCATTTCGAATTCTGGATAATTTCATTAGTCGTTCGATACAATTTTTCCCTTTACGAAAATCTTCTCCGAGGAGTTCCGCTTCGTTTAGGAGTTGTCAACGATTATTGGTTTGCTTGAAACGATCCAGGGGATCATCCTGGGCCGTGGAAACCCATTTTTCGGACAGTGCAGTCTCGAACTTTTTGCGGAGCTTCGGAAGCTGAAGCAAAGTGTTAGAAACGAAGATTGCGAACAGGTTTCCGCACACACGATCGTTATTCATTTCACCGGAGACGAGATGAAATATTACACAGCCACGATCAATATTTAACCGTCGGTGGTAAACGTGTGCGCGGTGAACACAACGGTTGTTTCTCTTGGCGCGTTATTAACGATAAGAAGTAAGTCAATTAAGAATGTACGAAAGCGTACAAGTCGCGAATTTTATTGGTTAGAGCAACGATCGACACGGGTTCAAGCGAAACGTACGACACCCGGTACGTGATTTATCGGCGAGATATTCTCGAAGGAGAGGCCATAATCGGATCCCATGGAATATTCAGTATTAAACGAGCAATTTCGCGAACGGGACGAGGGCGTTCTTTTTTGCTTTTCCACCTTTTTTCCTTTTCCCCTTTCGTGCTCGTTTTTTAACCGGCTACCGACGAGAGATCTTAGAGAACAATGACGAGGCAGCGCGTGACTGTAATTAAGTTCCTCGTGATTAATGGCGGGCATCCCGGGCTCGTTCCCCGTCGGCTGCATTAATTTACAACTCTGTTTAAGGCCCGCCCGTAAGAACCGGTACTACCGTCCGCCATAATTTTCTGTTGAGGAACGTTCTGTTTACATACCTGATAAAGCATACGCTCTCTCCCTCCACCTAACTCTCCACCTGCCCCCGCTTTTCCCTCTTTTTAGTTCGGTTCCGTCGGTGTACATCTCGGTGCGTCTCGGCGAGCTTTCCGACGCGAACTATTGGCTTTTGCGACGCAAAAACTTCCGATACGATTTTCATTTAAAATAAAAAAAAAAGAAACGAGCTGTTCAAGATCGACACCTGGAGATATTCCGAGAGAATTTTCTCGACTCTGCGTTCTGTCAGGAAATTAAACAATTCGGACAAAGTTAATAGTTAACAAAAGATGGATTTGATTCGGATCGAACGGGGACGCAAGTCTCGCGGAATAATCGAGAGACGGCAAAAGAACGAACCCCGTGAGTTTCCAGATAAACGGACGGCTAACAGGAAGAACAAAGGGGGCGGGGGGCGGGGGAGGTTCTTCGTTAATTTAAGAATTTGCCTCGTTAGTCACATCATGTCCACCTCGTTGGCCGTGCAGCAGTTGATACAATTAATTAAGCAGTCCGCCAGTGTTGCCGGATTCGCGGGATTTGATTAGAAGCGACCTGGGGTGGACGTTTCTTTTACCGACGGGCCTCGTTTTTTCCGGATATCGATGCCCATTAACGTCGCGATTAGCCCGCGGACTCCCTGCCGTTTTTAATCCCGTGATTGCCACGGGAAAATTCGCATCGTTCGTCCTACAATTTTTCTGTTTTATCAAAGTCTGAACGTTGTTTCATTATACATACATACTTCCTGTAAACTGAATACTTTGTTTGAAGCATAATTTATTAATGGTACAGCTTGGCCTTGTATATTCAACTATGGGTTGGTATATTGTACTGTGTTTTAGTATATTATAGTATACATATTCTAGTCTATCGTACTACATACATACAATACATTCTGGGGTATTCTAGTACATCGTACCAAATGTTCTAGTATATTCTAGTACATCATACTATACATTCTAGTTATTCTAATACACCATACTATACATTCTAGTTATTCTAATACACCATACTATACATTCTAGTATATTCAAACACACCATACGTATGTATATTTTAGTATATTCAAGTACACCATACTATACATACTAGTATATTCTAGTACATCATACTATACATTCTAGTTATTTTAGTACATGTCCATGACACTCTAGTGACATTCTAGTACACATATTCTAATAAAGCATACTATACATTCTAGTATATCCAAACACACCATACTATACATATATTCTAGTATATTCAAGTACACGATACTATACATACTAGTATACATATTCTAGTACATCATACTATACATCCTAGTTATTCTAGTACATGACCATGACACTATACATTCTAGTACACATATTCTAGTACATCATACTATACATTCTAGTATATCCAAACACACCATACTATATATTTTAGTATATTCAAGTACACCATACTATACATACTAGTATATTCTAATAAATCATACTATACATTCTAGTTATTCTAGTACATGTCCATGACACTATACATTCTAGTACACATATTCTAGTACATCATACTATACATTCTAGTATATCCAAACACACCATACTATACATACTAGTATATTCTAGTATATTGGATTCACCGGATCCCCGATACTTTTTGAGCCACTCTGTATAAT
The DNA here is from genome assembly GCA_916610235.2 of Lasioglossum morio. Taxonomy (NCBI): domain Eukaryota; kingdom Metazoa; phylum Arthropoda; class Insecta; order Hymenoptera; family Halictidae; genus Lasioglossum; species Lasioglossum morio. The sequence continues at coordinate 1,041,268 of OU744324.1, read as the reverse complement.
AGACAGTCGAAGATCCCGGTCGATCATCCCCCGATCTCTTCTCGATCGGCGATCGCGAATTTGAAGCCGGCGCGGCGCGGCGCGGCGCGCGGCGAGGCGAAGCGAGGAGAACTTAGCGCGATCCAAATGGCAGGCAATTACACGGGACGATCGATTCCTCGGCCGAGTAATGAATTTTTTACGACGTACCGTTGAAGAAGATCGTTCGGATCCGCGGCGCGGTCCGTCGAGGCCCGTGTCCGATCAACCGAGGCGTCAGCGTCGAGCCGAATTGAAACGAGCACCTCTCGACACGCTGCCAGCACGCGATTCGCTCCTATTCGCTGACAGAAGAATGCGTATCGCGATCCATTGGCCCAGCTCTTCTTCCTTTTCTCAAACTCTCTCTCTCTCTCTCGTCGTTTATAATTTATTAATTTAACGCGGCCGACCTCGCCGATCTCCACCGATTCCATGCCGAGTTCTCCCCACCCCCAGCTGGGTACATCGATCAGCACTTTAATTAAAACTTTCCCACCCCATCCGTGCGTTATTATCCTGTTAACGCTGGAACCCACTGGACCGGCTAAAATCATTCGTTCCGGACCATTCTTTGTTCGACGTGACTCCGCGAGCTGGCTCACTTTTCTTTTTTTTTTATCGGAAATCTTAGAGAAGATTTATTACAACATTGAATATAAATGTACAGACATACAGGAAGAGAAAAGAAAAAAGAAAAGCAGTATACAATACATAACGAGAGGTGTTATCACAAAAAAACATAAACGTAAAGATCTGTGAAATAACATTGTTACAATTGGATAACACCTAGACTCGCATATTACATTTGTTTAAGCTGGGTCATTTACCTGCCTACTTTCGGAGCTTCCATCGATTTCTTCCAGCTATTCAATAAATTCGTTTGTTCGAGCACGTATTATGTATTATAAAAATTGTGAACAACCTAAATAAGTTCAGTCCTGTACGTTTTTTATAATTTAACGCTAACCGTACCGCGACTGGTCAAACGATCGCTTGAATTATTGAAATTTCTAAAGTTGCTTCTAAAATTAAAATAAGTATTATTATAAAAATCCTGACGGATCTAAATTAGGTTCAGTCTTGTCATTTTTATAAAACAGTAGTGTATCCGATAGATTTTGTACCCGTTAATGTTGGGAGACGTTTCAACGATAACTTTTCTCTTGTAGTTTTCAACAAGTTTATCATTAACAAACTACAAATTTCTTGTAGTGCACGTTCTTCCTGCCGGGTTAATTTTGCAGAGTAGTTTGTAATTCTATAAATTCGGGAAAATGGCGGAGCGTATACAAGACGTGGGTTAACGTCCACCATTTATAATAATTTCATTTAATAATTGTAAGCTGTAATTTATGTTACATGTATATGATATTGTATATTTATGTTACATCCATATGTATAATATGATGTGTGCTATATAAACCAAACAAGGCTTACGGCATTAAAATTAAATAAATAAAATAAATAAACAAGACGTGGATTTGATTAGATTCAGATTAGAATTTGTTTTATTGTGATTGCGATATCTGGTTTGGCCACGCTATAAATGGAAAGCCACCTGTTTCGTTCGATCCATCGCGAGCCTAGCTTCACGAACCAAAAGTTTGCTTATTGTTTGTCGCGCAAGGGTAGACTGGAAATCGTGAACACTGACCAGAGCGAACATATGGCCGAGTGTGTCGTGTCGGTGTTACGCGCGTAGGCGTAGCGTGTTAAGCGTTTTTACGAGTCGAGGAACAGCACGGAAAGCTCGTCACGTCGACGTATATCCGACGGCGGATTATTTAACCCCGTGGAGAGCATATGTCGCGCTACCCCCGTCGCCTAAATACGGGTTATCGCAATTAACCCTAGCGTCGAAATCAAGCCCGACGATAGCCATCGCGTATAAAAAGCCGTTTTATTCGACGAGGCGCAGCACGCTATTGTACGTGGCGACAGGTGCCCGTTTCCGGTCTCGCTCGCTTTGATTCACTGCGCCTCTTAAATCTGCGAAACCGACAGGGTTAAAATGGCTCTGTGAAAAAAAAAACGTATATAACTCGTGTAACGTTGATTATCTTCAACTTGAAAAAAATCACACGTATCTTTCAAACACCAGCAAATCTATGTAAAAAAATTCCAATGTGACAGGTTCGGTAGTTCTCTCGCAAAAAAATTCCAAAACATTGGTTTTCCCTTGGCATTCGAAACTGAGTTACCCCCTTCAAGTATATTCTATACAAAAATAGAACTCCTGTAATTTTGATAATTTTTACTTGAAAAAAATCAAAGGTGTACTTCAAATACCAGTGAATGTCTGTGCAAAATCGCAATGCAGGAGGTTGAGCAGTTCTTCTGAAAAAAATTACAAAAAATTTCGTTTTTCTTGGTAATCGAGTGGAGGGTTCCCTTAAAACGTATTCGATAAGAAAATGTATAACTCCTGTAATTTTGATAATTTTTACTTGAAAAAAATCAAAGGTATACTTCAAATACCAGTGAATGTCTGTGAAAAATCGCAATGCAGGAGGTTAAGCAGTTCTTCTGAAAAAATTCGTAACGTTTTACTTGGTAATCGAGTAGAGTGTTCCCTTAAAACGTATTCGATAAGAAAATGTATAACTCTTGTAATTTTGATAATTTTTATTCGAGAATAATCACAGATCTGCTTGAAATAGCAGTAAACGCGTGTGAAAAATCCTAGTTGGGGAGGTCGAATAGTTTTGTTCGCAGGATTTTCTAAATGTAGGAGAAACACAGGTGTCTGGAGAGCAGCGGAAGAGCGTGTGACTCGATCGACAGTGTGTACAACGGGAGCGTGGCAAGGTGAAACAACCGGGAGGGTTGACACTGGGACTGAAAAAGTCAGATTCGCACTAGTGACCTACCCTTTTGCACTCGCCTCTCGCACTTAACCACCTCCGCAGGACATTGCAGCTGGAAAAGGAGGACACACCCCTTGAACGTCACTCGTTTCTTACCAGCACGCTCGCCTTCCTGTCAGAATAAATAGATTGTCTTCTGCTGTGGGCTACGGGATAAAATTAAACGCGTTTCAAGCGTTCACGTAAAACTTTTTCCTGGAATTTTTCGAACTTATCAATATTCCAAACACGTCTCGCTAATTAATAACCACTGGACAGCGGACTTTTATGCATTTATAGGGTAAACATGGGGTGTCATTCGTAAAATCAACTTTTCCCTGTACATAGCTACCCTTGTGGTAAGAGTACAGTTTCAGGGCTGTATCGAACGGTACGAAATCGTTCCCGAAAAATTTCGAAGATGAAATACAGCGGTAGGGGAGTATGCAATCGTTGAGAAGGCCAGGACGGAATGTTGCTGATATTTAACACTAGAACTACCGAGCACTAAACGCAGTTGGTATACATTGCCTTCTAATAATGACAATATGGCATTTATTTCGATTTCGTACACGGGATATTTAAATATGTACTTCGATAGAGAAGTTTACTAACAAAAATTTCTCAACAAAACATGTTTATACTTTTAATATTTCAAATCGAAAAAAAATTCGCATGAGTCATTTTGACTTGTCCGGTAGTTGTAGTGTTAAGACACACTGAATCTTCGGCCAGCTATAAGTCGATCCCCGTCGATAAGGGGACGCGTGTTTCATCCAGCTAAACGCACCGCTTTTGTAAACGTACGAAGGGGGGCAGAAAATCCCGTGTGGCACGGTTGGCCTGCACGCAAGTTTCGCTGCTTTCGAGCAGTTATGGAGGGCGCATGCCTGCATATTTCATGAGCAAACAGACTTCAACCTCCCGTGGCATGCGCTGCAACCACCCTTCCCGATCCCCGCCGCCTCCCTTCCTCGTCGAGACCAGCCTTCGACGAGACCGGGCCCCGCTTCAAAAAGACTTTGCCGCGAGGAAAGTTGCGCGGGGGCCGAATTATTAACGAATTTCCGCCTGGTCAACGAATAAGTCTCTCCCTACCTCTTTCCCGCGTCGACCTACCGTCCGGAGTTTCTCACTGTACCGTTTGATCGAGCCATTAATTACGCTGGCCCGTCTCGATAGACGCTGCTTCGTCGAGGTTCCGCGACGCAATTTTTAATGACCCCCCGGCTTGATTAAAGGCGCCCATCGAATATTTTTCATCGTAGAACTCGGGAAACCTCGATCGACGGTGTTCACACCCACTACAAGTACTAGTCCAGGATCCATGGTCTATTTTTTTACAATTGATTACTATCAAGCTGAATCTTTGTGAATAGCTTCGTTTCGATGAGACGCCCAACAATTTCCTGTACGAATAATTCTCGATTGTGGTATCTAACAGGGGTAGTAGGGATCAAATATGCAATTTGTAGGACAATGTGGCTATTAAATTATATAAATATTAATTAAGCAAGAGTAAAAAAATCAGCTGGTTAGTAATCATTTTTGATGACCTCGTTATCGATACATGTTGGAAGGGGGTGACTCGTTGAGCAAATCATACATTTTGTAGGACAAATATTTTTTCGAATAATTATCTTGAGATTTGTAGAAAATATAGGAATTCTCCTATAAGAATATGTAATCGCGACATCTGTTGTTTACTATACATATTGTAATGAGCATGCCACTCTTGTGTGTATGCTATTGCGTGTTTGTATTGTATCGCAGCGTTCCTTCTTCTCTGTTAGACCTTCGAGTAGAACAGACGTGTACGTTCAGCCAGTATAAATTACATTGTACAATCCAGTGTTTATTACGCTAATATATAATATATATATTTCCACTCGTGTACCAACAAGATTTAACAAAAGAAACCCAGTTAGTAATAAATTTTTGAGAATCGTCAAATCGACATATTTGATCCCTGCTACCCCTGTTAGCTACCACAATCGAGAATTTTCGTACAGGAAATTGTTGAGCTAATTGGTCTCACCGAAACGAAGCTATTCACAAAGATTCAGCTGGATAGTAATCAATTGTAAAAATAGACCATGGATCCTGGACTATACCTAAAACAATACAGTTCTCGAAAAGCAATGGTCGAACTGTATTTTTGACAGATTCCATATAGCTATAAAAATCGTCCGTTGTCAAACTTAATTTTTGATTGATATTGAATATGACGGCGTATTGGTTCGATGTGGTTCGAACTGGAAACATCAGATTTCCCGGAGAAAGGGGCAAGGAACTTTCCGCTGTGGAGTCAGACGCAAAAATCGTTTGTTTGCGCTCGAGGACTGTTTTTCATCGGTAGCGTAATCATCGAGCGATCGGATCGGTGGACGTCCGATAACATCGGCGACTGTGTATTTGCCGGTGCCTTGTTTCAGTACACGCACCGCTCAGACAGCGTGTGCGCAATCCGCGTACGCGCCGGTGTACGTGTGTTTGCACTTTTTCCTGGAAAAATAAGATGTTTTTGCGTCACGTGCACACGGGAGCAAAGATTTGCAAGGGGGCGGAGGGAGTTTGGCAAATAGGATATCGGACATCGGAGCAATACGCGTAGCTGGATTTAGAAAAATCCAATAAACGGTGAAATTTTATTTGCCCCCTCCACCTTCTCCGCTATCGCTACGGAGCGATATGTACATATTATGCAACCGTCCATTAACAATGTTTGCCTCTCGATTTTTCAGCGGAAGGTGGAACCATGTTGATATTATCCTGATCCAGAAAGTGACCAAGCGAGATGGAGAGATGGAGAGATGGAGCTTCCGTTTTCTTCACCATAACAGTCTCTATTTTTTTAAAGGTGAATTTCTTTTCGATCGAAATTTGAATATATTATGAAGTTGATGATTTCGGCACAAGGTTCGATCATTTATATTTTTTTAAAAATATAATATTTTAAAAGTAAAAGTTTTTTGTTACTTATCTTAGTCAGCGACAAATTTGTGCACGACCAGTTCCTGAGGATATTAGCAGTATGTAAGTATGTTTGGTATGGAAACTGCTAATATAAGTAACAAAAAACTTTTTCTTTTAAAATGTAGAAAAGAAATCATCAACTTCATAATATAGTCTCTATTTTGTCTGATATCGACAGACAGACCCCTCCGAGGAAAATAAATTTGTTTCGAAATTAATAATAAATTAGGATAGCTGTATACTACGATACAGGCTACCTAAAGGTGCGATCTCGTTTGCGCGTCTGGACAATAAGAACAACAAGAAGATAAGAAATAACTTGTCATTTAAATCTTTCATCAAAATAATTTAATAAAAATGAACGTCTCTCACGAGAATTTATTGTAACTATCAACCGATGTAGGGCCGATCATTATAGTCTTAATGCGTCCCTATTTCGTGTAAGAATTATTAATGACCCGAAAGGCGATACGAATTAATACAACAGTTGCACAAAATTAAGCTTCGGTTGCCCTTAAGTTTGGAAATGTTGGTTGCCCGACCAAATATTGGGGCTTGTCTTCTTATTTTTAAATTCTTAAAAAAATGTAAACTGCCAAATTGATTTGGTGTAGTACGGACTGGATAGGTGCGAATGTGTAAAATATATGCTGTGTTTTGTTATTATATTTTCATTATAATGTTTTTTGTACTTGCAATATTCTGCTGCGTAAAAATATTCATATTGTACTCTCCACCATGTTGAAATAAATCTCGTGTGAGATTTCCTATAATAAAAAAAAAAAATGGCTGCGACCAACAGTGGTTGCAGCGGACAGGAACGAAACACACGAGTTTGCAGAAGGAAGCGCGCGTTGAAGTGCAGGCTCCTCGAGTGCGAGAAAAAAATAAAATTGAAATCTGTCACGTGCTCGTCCGATTTCTCGAGAGGAAATCGGGTCGCTCCTTGTGATCGGGTCCGTGTGTAATTGGGGCGGGCGCAGTTTCCCACGAGCGGGCAAGCAAGCAAGCAAGCAGGCGTCTATTTAAAAAGCAATCGCCTTTGAACGTCGGAGGAGTTAATCGCGGCCGCGGTACTAGCCGATGTAAACTACCTTTCGATGATACTTCTAGGTCCATCGACGTTGGACCAATTCCCCGGAGCGATGCAGCAGCATCCCCTATCACGGCCCGTAACGATTCCCCATAATTTCCCATGCTCGGATCGCACGCATTGCTCCGAGGGCACGTCTTCTCTCCCTCTCTGCCCCTCTTCAGCGTGTTGCCGGCCTCTGTTGCCGCCGCTGAGAAATATGTCCCGAGATTAATCGTGATTCATTCGGTGTTTCCCCGAGGGCGGTTTATCGATACACTCCAGATCCTCTCGTGCCGAATAAAAAATTGCCCGAGTCAATCGTAAGCATTCGCCAGCTGAATAAATACGCGACTCCTCGTTTCATAATTTCACCAAGTCGAAAACAACAGTGACAACACTGTCCAACAACAAAAATGTTTCCATATAACTGTTGGCTGGATCTTATAGAGTTTTTCGCGGTGATTCCGAATATGATTTTACTTTTTCTCCTACACGCACAGTTTTTTAAAAGTTTGAGTTTGAACAAAAGACATATTTTTCGACTTTGAACAAATATTGTGATATTATTATAGAAGATTATTTGCACCATTTTTTGATGATATTTTTCTATTTATCTGAAAAATTAAGGGTCCAGCGAAAAATCGAATTGCTCCATGTGATAGAGCAGACTTCTATCTTGAGAAACTACCCTTGCAACCTTAATTTTTCAGATAAATTAAAAAATATCACTTGCTATTTACTTGTTATTCGAATCGTTTATGCAGTGATACTTGTTCAAACAAGTTGTTCTAACAAATTTCTTTTATTCTTAATATTTACTAATAACTTGTTATATAACTGTAAATAATATAAAAAATTAATTTAAATTAAAAGATTAATTATTCTTTCACAATGCAGTCATTTTCACTGCTTTTGGGCAATACATATAGGTATATATGTACTAAGTTTCAGTTTTTCTAGTGTTAAGCACATCGATACACATCGGTTTCAGTTGAACAGATCGTTATAAGAAGAAATTGATTTAATTTTATCCTTTAACCAAATTAAAAGAGACGTTACAACATTCGTACATTACACCTGTTGAAGAGAGTCGAGCAATCGTTCCCAGAGACGCTTAATCGAATCCCGGCGTTCGCAGGATCTTTTCTCCAGGGGTATCGTTTCAAAGCGACGAGTTAACTCGTCCTCGTTCAAAGGATTTCACCAACGATCTCCCCACGGAAAATTCGTGCGGTCCACGTGTAGGTGGGCACGTTTCAGCGTGAATCCAGGGAGCAATATGGGGGACAGGTTAGGCTTGGCCCGTCACACCCCTTCTTTGGAACGGGGCACCGTGCGTTCCGAATGTTTTGACAGGGGGTGGGCGCACGTGGCGGATAGCTGTTTGTAAAACATCGGCCAGGCTCCTTTATCACGGCGATATTAACCAGCAGCCGCCACGCCACGCGACCTTCCATTGTTCGCATTGTTGCGGCTCGAGAGAGCAGCGATGCCTCATTGTTGCCCGGGCGAGACGCGACGCCGTGATTTCCTTCCACCCGTCGTCGATAATCTAATTGAAATTAATTCGACGAGCCTGATCGATTGCTCGGGAAGAACTACCCCCACCTGAACGTTCTCCGGATTTTCCTCAGCCTTTTCTTTTTAACCCTGCAGCCGCCCCTTGCTGGACACTTTATCGCATATTATCGACAGCGGATTTGGTGCATTCACGACAAAAATTAGTAGGGGTATTTTAAAACATTAATTTACAAATATTTTTACATTATTTTTGTTAAATTTGGTATTTAGGATTTAGCTAAAAATTAAGTTTCCTCTGCATCGCTATCCCTTATATGTACCTGGCTTCTCCTACCCCTCGGCCATCAATAAAAAGGACCGTCTTGTAGGTACATACGCTGAACACGTTTTTCTACCATAAAGTTAGTCGAACCGAAGCACTTGAGCGAGAAGCTTCAACTGTACTCTTGTTCTTTTTCTAATAAACTCTCTATACCGAGTTTTCATATTTTCTCTACTACGAATCCTTGGCATTACTTTATTTCATAAGCTTGTAGAATAATCAACAATTTTCAACATATTCAACGTAACGTATTAACCCATGTACTACCAACCTTGTACACCCATTTACTTGATTTCTTTCAACAATTTGTTATCGTCCCTCTGAAAACGTTCAAAGAATTTCTCTGTACTATGTCCATTCGTGTGTTCAATACAAAAGATTTTAAATAATCGAAACGTTTTGGCTGACTGTATAAGGGTTGAGAGGGAATATCAATTTTTGTGTCGCTCGAATTTGTTGCGATTCAGGTGGAACAATTTTTATTTTGAAAATCTCTATCCCCCTACCCCGAAGTTTTCGGGTAGCCACCCTTCCATTCCAGCAGGGGTGTGTTTATGTTAAGCGACAACGTTTATAGAGCGGAATCATGTCCATCATTCTTATCATAATGGCGGGCAGATGACGTGTCCGGTGGCCCTGTCGACGTGATTGCGGAACGAGCTCGCAAATTTGAAGCGAAGCTGCCGCTGATAACGAATCCGACCGGGGCTGAACGCGTGTTAATCGTATTAGCGCGACATCGCCGATAAATCAGACAATTAGCGGCCATAAGCGCATCGTAAATCGGCATTATCAGAATCGGCTAATGCATTTTGATGCCGGCTATTTGCATGGTAACGCGTTGCGGCCGACCAGCATATATGTTTACCAGTCTTACGATTGCCAGGACCGTCACCTGTTTGTCCTGTCAACGGCCACCGACCAGATACTGTCGAAGACTACCAGCCTTATGGTAGATCGTGTCACTCGAATAATCCGGTGTTTTCTTCCGCCCTCTAGGATGTATTCTGACTGGAGTAAAAAACAGAAGTCCATCGACGTGATCTCGTCGGTACAGAGACAGGGTACAGAGTACAGAAGGCCACTGTGAGAAGGCAAATTGCCACCACCAACCATCTTGACACCTACGAGAGACTGTTAGTATTTCCTCGGTGAAATCGATTATCATGAATTGTTATATTCTGCACCGAACGGTATTCCAAGTTAAGCAGATATTTCACACGATGTTTTAGTGTTGCTTATTTAAGATTTACAATATTAAATGCAAAACTCAAGGACAAAAGATTCCTAGAAATATTAAGAAAGCATTGAAGCATAATTTTTAAAAAATCAACGATTCCGACTTGAAATTTTCTATGACATATTTCAGTGTGTACTTTCAAAGTATTTCATGAACGAGAATTATTACCACACACTCTTTCATACATAAAGAGAGTTTATTGTAAACAAATAGAATGGCAAAATGATTATTGTAAACATTGAACGGACAGAATTAATAAATTTATTGTAGTATTTATTAGCCAACAACCGTAGTCCCGTTGAAAGCACCGGTTCTCGTTAGATCACCGAAGTTAAACAATGTGGAACGTGAACGGCACCAGGATGGGTGACCGTCTGGTAAAAAACTGGAAAGTGACCCACCCGAGGTGTTTGTCACGTGTTGTTGGCAAAAGGTGGTTCGGAACCCACCATACACAGTAGGTCCCGCTGAAAAGGCGATGGTGTGAGTGGAAAAGAGGGGGATTGGTAAATGAATTTGAAACTCTGAGGGGACCAAATATCATGTTACATTGTAGTATTTATTATTCGAGTTTTATTGCATATTTTTAGAAAAAAATTAGGTGGTCAGATGGTGAAGGGAGTGGTCGAGGGATCGTTGGCGAAAGGAATTGTTATAAACATTGAACAGCGAGAAATATCACATATATTAATAATTAACTCGACGATTGAATCGGTTGATGGTAGAGGAGTGGGGAGAGACGGCTAAGCGAGAGCGAGAGCGCTCAGTCAGTCAGTTGGGCCCAGTCGGGCCGGCCGAGTTGACAGGGAAAGACTGGTTGTTGTATTGTGTGTGATAGCGATAGGGTGTGTGCTAGGGGTGGGTGACCAGGGGGTGGATCAGGAGTTCCCTAGTCAGTTCCCTAGTGAGTTTTAATTCAAATATTCTCGAATGCTTGTTGCTTTCTTCACTCTTGGTTCACTTTTAATTCTTTTCACTGAACAATCATTTTCAATGTTTATCCGCAATATCATCATTGCAATTTCCACCGGTGAAGAAACTTTGACAGTTCAGTTTTCGAAATATTTGTACATTTCTGATGTTGGACTTGTGTTTTTCCTCCTGCTTCTATTTGTCAAATAGAGACCTGGCCAATCGGTATTATCCTCTATTCGTAAGAACTTCCAGTATCTTACGAATAAAGGATAATACCGAGCTAATAGCTGCACCCTTTGAATTTTCGTTAGTATCGCATACTAGAATGTAAATTAATATCCCCGATTATTTTAAATCTATTACTTTCCATAACACTTTGCAATCTCATGTTCTCTCAGAACAAAATTTATTCAATACAAGCTTGTACATTTGATTTTTCTATCAACGCGAATAATATTGCTTCGAGCCTCGAGCTACTATCGTTCTATCACTTTCCCCAATCTCTATGTAACCATCGTGTACTAATTGCGTTTCTTTCTGTTCCTAGCAATTCGGTACGCAGTAAGTTACACTTGTCTCTCGAGAGCAGTCATCCACATTCGTATTAGCATGGACATTCGTACCTACGTCACCACACCCTGCCAGACACCTTCGTCTCATCTCGTCGCGATACACGTTCCATATAATAGTAATAATAATAATAATAATATTGTATCCTTGTGGTGAAAAATAAAAAATATTATTTACAACAATCAATGTGTTCTTTCTTCCCTACCCTGTACATGAATGCATGATAGTAGCATTAAAAATAAAAGCTTATAAGTTTCAACAAATTTTCGGCTGTCTGACTTGTCGTTGAGTTGTACTACTGAATTTCCGAAAATTTTCGTCCGTCTGATTTATGGTTGACTTGTACTACTTGTCAGTTTTCGAAAATTTTCGAAATTTTTCGCAAATTGAGAAGTAGTACAAGTCAACCATAAGTCAGACGGCCGAAAATTTTCGAGAGTCTGACTTATGGTTGATTATACTACTTGCCAGTTTTCGAAAATTTTCGAAATTTTTCGCAAATTGAAAAGTAGTACAAGTCAATCATAAGTCGGACGCCGAAAATTTTCGAGCGTCTGACTTATGGTTGATTATACTACTTGCCAGTTTTCGAAAATTTTCGAAATTTTTCGCGAATTGAGAAGTAGTACAAATCAACCATAAATCAGACGGCTGAAAATTTTCGAGCGTCTGACTTATGGTTGATTATACTACTTGCCAGTTTTCGAAATTTTTCGAAATTTTTCGCGAATTGAGAAGTAGTACAAGTCAACCATAAATCAGACGGCCGAAAATTTTCGAAAATTCAGTAGTACGAGTCAACGACAAGTCAGACGGTCGAAAAATTTCGGAGATTCTTACGAAGGTCTTGAAAATTGAACTTGGTATTAGGAGAAGATGATGTCGAAGGAGGTATCCGGAATGCAGTAGTACAAGTCAACGGCAAGTCCGAAGTTCGAAAAATTTCGAAAATTTAGTAGTGCAACTAAATGGAGTCGAACATTGAGGAAGAATAGGTGGCGAAATAAATACAGGGGGTTCTTTATGACATTCTCTTTATTTATTCATTGTATTTGCATACATAAAATGTTGATATTGTACATGTACATATCTTATATTCTAACGCATATACATAACTTATATACTAAGCGCGACGGACCGCTTGGTCCCCGTCGATGAGGTGCGCCTCCTCAGAAAATACTGCCCACGTTTTATTTTTCACTTCGACCTAAATCCCTATTTTCCGATCAAAGTAAATATACATATAGATGAAGTAAAGAACAACACGAAGATATTTCACCAGTCAATCACGAGTCAACAGGTGGAAAGAATAATTTCCGAAGGACATGAAGGACATATCTTGGACGGGCGGATCCAGACGGAAGGGGTAGTCCTAGCAGGGCTAGTCTAGAGCTAATCGTCAGACATTTGTATCCGTGAAAGCGTTTAGACCGTCGTCGCGTCGGCATTTGTACATTCCGGCCGCGTGTATATGTATATGTATGTATTTGGTACATATTTACACTCCGGCCGGAGTATTTGCACGAAACGGTTGTACCGGAGGATCTTTAAATATTAAAAGAATATTTGTCGGGCAAATCAGTCGTGAGGCAGGGGCGGGAGGGGAGTGTCGAGAACGGTGTAAACGTACGCTACACGGGGATCTTTATTATTTCTAATCGGCTGGTCGATGATTACCGAATAAATGGCCGCGCGATATTTTGAATCAACAGGGAATGACTAAAGCTGGATGGGAAGCACGTGTAAATATATACACTGTATACAACGATAAATGTCGCTACGATTTCCCCGTGTGTACGTACGCGCGAACGATGGTGACGTTTGAGTGTGTGGCCTCGGTACACACAACCGGGATTCTAGGTTCGTTGCCATTATTGTCATTCAACACGACTATGTTTTTATTTTGAATTCGAGAATGGAAACTTATCTCTCCCTCTCTCTTTCCGTTCCTCTCCCTATCTGTCTCGCACGGTAGTTCGTTGATTCACGATCCACGCTAAAGATCGCCGCGGTTTTTCTATCCCGAGCTTTTATGGAGTGTCATTAACCTGCCGTCGACTACGAGCGCAAACTGACTGCACTCTTCTTTCACGTGGTTCTATGCTTTTTATTTTTTGTTTTATCCAGTCGTTACGTTGCCTACACTTACGATACAGCAAACAATAAAATATTTAAATTGATAGTGTGCTCTACGGTACTTATGCAGCACGACAAGTTTTGTAGTTTTCATTGTTTAGAAAATAGAGAACGAGAAAAATAGTTGTTAAGGATTTAACATAATTTAAAAGGTTAGAAGAATTTAATAATCGACTCGTATCGATTCGTCAACGATTCATTTTTATTGTGCCTTCGATGTTTCATATTTCACTGATATTAGATATTTTGTAATATGGTTGCCACGCAGATTTTCTGTGTTCCTGAGAGAAATGGTACCAATTAGACAAAATTGACTGATCGAAGAGTATCGATTTCTTTCAATAAAAAATGAATAAATTTTTATTACCTACTTGTCCGACATAATATTGAAAGAAATGTAAAAAGAATTGTTAGAGGGACTTCCATTCTGAAGTGTTATCTTGTATTAAAAAAGACGCTGTTCTTTTAACAATTAACAAGTTTTCACATTTTACCAGCCACGCGTCGAAGAGTGTGACTCGTCTGATCTTCAGAAAATAAAAATTACAAATGGACCGTTTAGAAGGTGTGACGGATAAAGAGGAGGATGTCCAACGGCGAAATTAGGTTCGCAGGTTGTCACCGGTATCGTAGTCGAGTTTCCCGTGTCGTAAAAGGATTAAACGAAGAACCGAATGTCGACTATCGATCGTGTACATTACGGTTTACTGTTAAGCAAAGAGCAAACTGCTGCCTCGGCATAATTCGATACGAACCGTAGAATATCGGAACAACTTTGTATCGATATTCCCCGGCGAGGCATATCGAATTAATAGTTTGTACATACGCTGTAAATCGACGGCCCGTGCTCCAGGGGACGCCTATTGAAACCCGATAAAACGGCGTCGTATACGGCCAATATGGCGGAACGATTCAATCCTTGCAATTTTGTCCGATCCGTGCATGGATTAGCCGTAAAAAAAACTATTTCACTCCGACCTCCATCTTTCTCGCGAACTCCTTTCTCGAAATAAAATAAATTCTATACTAGATGATACATTTAATAGTTTTCATTTTAAATATTTGCAATTAACCCTTAGCACTCGGCTGTCCCCTCTGAGGCACCACTAAAAATTGCTGTACCATTCTTCAAAATATTGTTTACATTATTAAATATATCGGTATCTAATCAATTACTAAACATTTAGGTACTGTATAAGGTAATGTACCAATTTCATATCCATAAAATTGCAAAAATCATAAGCTATGGAAATATTCTAGATCGAAAGAAATGTTTAATTTTCCAGTTAAAATAGCTCGGAGTGCAAAGGGTTAATAGTTTTACAATATTGATTGTTTAATTCGTGCGAATTTTTATGCGAAAATAAATATAAACATTAAAAAATGCCATATTATGCGGTCCTCCCGTCGTCGTTCTGTACCTCTTATATGTATGTATATCCTTACCGTCTTAATGACTGTATTCTCTCCTCAATAACTGAAGTTAACGACTTAGGAATTCACTTCTCCTCTACCTTAGACTTTTCCAACCATTTTTATCACACTGTAATCTCCGCTTCAAGAATGCTCGGTTTCATACTTCGTTTTTCCACAGATTTTCATTCTATCCATACACAGAATGAAATCAAAGTTAGTGAAATGGTACTTGTCAATAAGACAGTTTACACTGTACTAAACTGTAACTGTTGTGGCAGTCAATTTATACAAAAGATGTATCTTTGATCGAACCTGTAGTGCCGATATCATATAGTGCATATACAAAATTTACGATCGTTAAAAATGGAGAATGTATTCGTTTAGTTTCGCGCGGTCCATTCTTTTGTAAATTTTAGTTAAGTCTCCGATTAAGATTTTAGGTTGACTTTCTTTTTTTTTTATTGTTATGTCTTCTTTTTG
Source organism: Lasioglossum morio (assembly GCA_916610235.2). Lineage (NCBI taxonomy): Eukaryota > Metazoa > Arthropoda > Insecta > Hymenoptera > Halictidae > Lasioglossum > Lasioglossum morio. Next base: position 1,025,750 of record OU744324.1, on the reverse strand, counting down.
TTTTTATCAGTTATACTGTAAAAATTGTATACATTTGTATAAAAGGACCTCGGTCCGTATATAATAATAATAATAAAAATCTCTTCATTGGTTGCAGGACGGCAACGTTTACTTTTTTTGAAATTCTTTAAACGGATTATTGTTTGACACATTTGGTACGTTCAGTTAACCGGCAGAAAAGAATTACAGAGCTATAATTAACCACTTTAGCCAATCAGTTCCGTTTTATCGCGGTATCTCGGTCGCAGGGCAATCAAACGAGTGGGCAAATCCCCTTTCCGGGACTCGCTGATAGAAAGAACAGGTGGTAAGCGCGCAGCATGGGGTAGGCGCACGTCGAACCAGCCCCCGTGGTAAACCCCATACGCAACACCAGACACCATGGGGCCACAGCTGGGCGCCGTGTAGTTGCTTAGCCCCCGACAACCCCTGGCTCCACCACTTCATGCTCCTTCGACCACCTCGAAAGAGAACGCGCGCCCCGTTGCGCGGCCAAACTTTAAGGGTTGGATCGTTTATCCCCGTTCTACTATGTGCTTTCAAGATTTCCACGCGAACAAAATTATTCCGTTCGTGACAATACCTTATTATGAAATTAATTTCCAGAAAGTGCTCGGACATTTCAAGTCCGTAGTTTTTCAAAGTTTCTAATCTTTACAACCGGAGGTTGGAACTGAAAAATCCGAAAAATATGCTCGGCTATGTGTCGGAATATGTTATTAAACCTGTCAGATATTTTTTACAAATTTTCGATGCGAATAAATGGGAGAAATTGGGTCAGAACTGGTGTTCAGAATTTCACCGTAACTACCCTTGCATGCGTGCTACAGGGTTGAACGAGCCATTTCAGTGGTGGTCGCAGCGTGGTCTAATAGAATCCAACAGAATCATTCTTCGGATCTTGTAGGGTCGTGCGTGTGGTTTCTATGGTTTGTGGTTGATCCTGCTGCTCCTGTTATCTTAGTTATTTTCGGTACTTCTTAGGGTGGATGAAACGTATGGTGTTGCGGTGGTGATACGGGTCGGAGAATATGCTCTCGAGAATTTCAGATCAACTGTGTAATTAATAATCCAATTTTGTAGCGTTTTAAGGGTGCACAGCGGTTTCGTGGTTCATCCTTTTGGCCACCTTATCTTTGCAACCGCCTCGGATTGGGTTAACACCCAATTTTCAAGATAATTTTTCGATCCTTCTTAGGGGTGGGTCTACGGCCTTGCGGTGGTCCTGTCGGTTGGATAATATTCTCAATTGCGAATAAACTGTATCCATGGAGGTTCGGTGAATTTCTCATGGATCCTTCCAACCCTATTTTGCACGATTCCGTCTGTAATTTTGAAAAAGAAAATGGCAATTAGCTCGAGTTTATACTAACAAGTTAAACGTACCGACCATTAAAAGCGACTAACGCGTATGGTATTATAAAAATAAGAAGCTTCAATTTATGTATACTTGGTGCGATTTTTACTATAATAGGTACATATTATATTTACATATTTATTTAATGTTGGATACGTCTCTTTAATTTGACAGGTTATTTCATATACTGCACTTTATTTCGTATACATATACCCTATTAGTATTGTAAAGGTTTCTATATAAATAACGATACAGTGTTTCCGCGTATCCTGTATTTCTACTCTACGTAAATAGTATAGTTTAAACGAATGCTCTTTACAAGGTTGCGATCTGCTCACAATATGTAGCTGTTTTTCTCCGACTGACTGGCAGACCAGGCATTTGACTTTATGGTACCGCCTGGGCCCCTCTGTCCCTGAAAGAAACCGTCCCTTACGCCCAAACCCTTATATCTAAGAGGCTATGTTATCGGTGTATTTCAACATTTAACATTTATAATCGATACAACATAATTTATGTTGGAGTGTACACCGAGGCGCACAGAGCAGACGAAGAAGTAGGGGTTCCTTTTTTACCTGTGAGTTTGTTGCAGGTCCGCAGGTCAACGTCACGGAACCTAGGGTACAGGGTCAGTCCGAGTTAGCCTGTCGTATCAGCCACTTGAACCGTTTTTTGTCTATTTCTATCTCACAAATAACAAATAATAAACAATAATTATCTGGTTATATTTGATTCTTCATATCTCGGTTTCCCAATAATTTATGTAATATAGTATACTGGAGTGAAAAGATGTATTCAATCAATTTGACCCCTCGTGGTAGGTTCAGCGTTAAATAGGAGGTTGTTGAATAAATTGTTCAAAAATTCTGAGAAACGTAGGTAAATTCAGTCTCGGAATTTAGAAACAAAAAAATCCAAGTGGCGGTGCCATTAACGCCGCCGCGAAAGAACGATATTATTACAGCATTAATATGTTATTCGTTAGAATGGGCTAAGTGTCCGGGTACACTCGTACCCGTTGATGCAAATAGGTCCTGATATATTCCGAGAAGTAAACGTTTTAATGAAAACAGGATGGATGCCGGAGACATTATACGAAGGTATGGGAGCATGGACGAGAGCTAGCCACGGTCGAACAGCCGCGAATTGTCGCCGCGTATGCAGCCGCGTATGCAGCCGCGTGTTCGCATATGGCCGCGGAAGGTCGAGTGTGACGTGGTCTCCACTCCCGGCTGCGCAAATATTGATCGAGGTGTCGCCGTGACGAAAAATTCCACCAAACGGGAATACAATGTCCACGGCGCGTCGCGTCCTGGAGTATGGCCGAACCGGAGGCTGAACCTTCGCCCTTCGCAGGCTGGTCGACCCGTCGAGGAAACACGATCTTGCTTTCGCCGTTTGCAAAAATCCACTTCGACTTATCCAAAACTATTTCTCTCGCAAAACTTGAAGCCTCTGTTCTTTTCGAGTCTATGGAAAAACGTTTCCGAGAATTCTACAGGAAATTTTGCAAAACTGAAGCCTCTGTTCTTTTTTTTAAGAATATGGAAAGACGTTCTAGAGAATTGTACAGGAAATTTTGCAATCCTGAAGCTTCTGTTCTTTCCGAGTTCTGTGGAAAGACGTTCTAGAGAATTGTACAGGAAATTTTGCAAAACTGAAGCCTCTGTTCTTTTTTTTTTGAGAATATGGAAAGACGTTCTAGAGAATTGTACAGGAAATTTTGCAAACCTGAAGCCCCTCTTCTTTTCGAGTTTTATGGAAAGACGTTCTTTAGAATTGTACAGGAAATTTTGCAATCCTGAAGCCCCTCTTGTTTTCGAGTTCTATGGAAAGACGTTCTCGAGAATTGTACAGGAAATTTTGCAAACCTGAAGCCCCTCTTCTTTTCGAGTTTTATGGAAAGACGTTCTTTAGAATTGTACAGGAAATTTTGCAATCCTGAAGCCCCTCTTGTTTTCGAGTTCTATGGAAAGACGTTCTCGAGAATTGTACAGGAAATTTTGCAAAACTGAAGCCTCTGTTCTTTTTTTGAGAATATGGAAAGACGTTCTAGAGAATTGTACAGGAAATTTTGCAATCCTGAAGCTTCTGTTCTTTTCGAGTTCTATGGAAAGACGTTCTAGAGAATTGTACAGGAAATTTTGCAATCCTGAAGCCCCTCTTGTTTTCGAGTTCTATGGAAAGACGTTCTCGAGAATTGTACAGGAAATTTTGCAAACCCGAAGCCCCTCTTGTTTTCGAGTTCTATGGAAAGACGTTCTCGAGAATTGTACAGGAAATTTTTCAGAGGTGATTGTTCAGGGTAACGGCGGTGGTGACCCGCGAGAAAATGTCAGAGGAGATGTCGCGCGGGAAACGTTGACCCAGGGTTGCAGAAGAACGGATTCACGGGATCCGTTGAACCGTTAGATTCGTGTTCGGTGTACACGCAATTGCGTAAGTGCGAGGTGTCCGCGGCCGGGCACGTGTCGCGACGAGCAAATAACACGGTGCACACTCGCCGCTACCTTGGCACCGCGTGTTAACCAGGCTAACCAAGATAATCACTCATTACGAGCGTTTAGCGTGGACGAGGACCGGAGCCGTAAGCATCGTCGCCTCCCCATTGGCCGTCGCTAACGTACGAATAACACGAGCCGCAAACAACCGAGCCTTCGTTCTGATTAGACGCCGATCTATACGCCTTGTTTTGCTACGCGGGAATCGCGGAAACGATTCGTAGAACCGGATATCTCTCTGCTCGCGGGAATCTAGTCCTTTTTCTCTACAGCCGATCTGCCGTTTATGGAACATTTCTTTACAAGATGTAGCTTGGTCGTGTCAACAGCGGACACACGATTTTTTAAAACGAAGTTACAATAGTTTAAGTTATGAAAAACTGTATGCTATCGGCGCACAGGTTCGATCATAATGAAGTTCTCTGTTAACACATTACTGACCAGTGATTAATGCATATTTTTGAAAAATGTATGGTACATGGGTAAATTTTCATTTAGCATTTAGTATGAACTAACTAAGTCACCCTTAATAACGTCGTCTAATAGTTTCATTAAAGATTGCAATGTCAAAGAAAATTTCTATGCTTTTTTTTGGTACAGCAGAATTATTGAAAATCCTATTAATAGGCTTCCGATCGGTAAAGTGTTAACTGTCGTTTGGTTCAGTTGCTGTCTGAGTCAACATGAAACTCAATTTTAAGTTTACACGTTTTTAAACATTTTTACACATAGCAAACGCAAAATTCTCTCGAAGATGATAGTTTCGATCCCAGGATCGAAACGTTGGGAATAATTTAATTTTTGCAAAATTCCTTTGTTTTTCATTGTGATCGAACCTGTGCGCCGATAGCATACAGTTTTCTATTAATTCGTTACGATCGATAAAATGGAATAGCTTAAGTTATGGTCGAGGATCGAATATGTTCCTCGCAGCGTGGCCACGTTCGATTAAATTGCCTCAGCACTCGAGACAATCTAGCCCATAATTTTCAGGATCGCGGAGCGGCAGCAATTACCGTCGGCGTTACATTATTTAGCGTGTCGTGTCTTAACGACGATTCGGAACATTGTTCAAATGGTTGCTTTGATGTGAACAGAGCTGCAGTCGCAATAACGCCGTAGCAACACAACGGGGCTGTTTGCGTAACCGGTCGAGAGGGGACGAGGGAAGGTAGTGAGAGAGAAAGAGAAAGAGAAAGAGAGAGAGAGAGAGAGAGAGAGAGAGAGAGAGAGCGAAGAAGGGGTGAGGGGGTTGCTGTTAACTGTTACGACGACGGTGTTTAACGTTCTGACGTGTTCGTGACAATTTAACAAGTCGCATGCACCAAGAAACTGCGCCTACGGTACGCGAACGCCGGCGCAGCAAACGCTCGCGGTAACGATCGGCGTATGCGGTGCGAGATTATTGAAATCTGTAATAGCGAACTGGTATCGCGTCGGCTTATCTCGGATACTATCGGGAACTCGACAATACATGTACACGCAAATTGATTAACCGATCTCTCCTGACTCTCTCTCTCTCTCTCTCTCCGTCGATTACGCTTATTTATAGTCGCGTCAACATTTATCGAGCGCAACGGAACATTTTACATTATTCAAATACAATAACTAGGATCTTAAGGCAAAGTAAACTTTCGACAATCTTTTCGTGTTCACAATCATTTACATACATTCAAAGTAATGTATTGTCTTGCGATATTCCCAAGAGTTTTAATTTCATCTACTCAATTATTTGACAAATAAATCAATCATTCTGATTTATTCACATCATTTCGTTCACAATGAAAATTGCTGTTGCCATCGAAGGTTTCGTTAAAAAGTGTTTAGCCATGGACATGGACCATAGACTTTTCAAAAATTATGCAATAATCACCGGTCACTAGTGTGTTGATTAGGGTGGTCCTTAGTTATACTTCCCCCTAAAATTGTGCCATTTGGTAAGAAAAAAATTCCTGCAAAAGATAAAGTTGATCAGATAAGGGAATGGCTTTACCTCATTGACGTTGAAGTTGCCAAAAACATGAGAAATTTTATAGGAAAAAAAGAAAAAAAATGTTTTTTTATAAGTTTTTAGTATTGCTGCAGAGGCCTCTAACTGTCTGCAGAATTCATGGGGGGTTGTGATAGGATTTTTACACTGTTAACCCGAAACACGAGATTTTAGCGAAAACTGACTTGTTAGCGGGAAGGTGGCGGACAGCAATTAGACAGGCTAATTAATGTGAAATAATCTTAATTCGTACAAAGTACACTTGTACTTAAATGCACGTAAGAAATTATGATATTTATCGAGGTATAAAATATTTAACTTGAATTTTTCGTATACTCTTCACATTTAACAAGCAGTTACTTCTATTTCAAAACTTCGCGCTCGATGAGGCACGATTTCCCGACGTCCGATAGCTTTAACCCTTTGCACTCGGAGCTATTTTAACTCGAAAATTAAACGTTTCTTCTAACCTACAATATTTTCATTCTCTATGATTTTTTAAATTTGATAAATGTGAAATTGATATCATACCTCATACAATACTTAAATGTGTAGTAATTGGTTAGATACCGACATATCTGATAGTGTAAACAATTATTTAAATAATAGTACAGCAATTTTTAGTGGCGCTTCAGAGGCGCAGTCGTAAAAATTACTTAAAATAAAAACACTTAAAGCGAAATCTACTTATGGATTAATTAATTAATCCAATGAATCGCATTATCTCAAAATCATGCATTATTTATAATCGTATTAATTTTGTCAGTGATTCATATGAGTGATTCAGTGATTTATATGATAATACCATATCGATTGTACCATTATTAAATTTTTCGCTTAGCCGCCACTCGAGTGCTAAGGGTTAAAACTTTGGATATATCATTTTTGCATGAAAAGCAACAATATTGGGGGGAGGCGTGTCCAAATTTTCATTGTCGAAAAATAAGGACCACCCTAGTGTTGATATACATATTAGCGAGGAAAGGAAGGAATTTTCGAGGAACATTAACAAATTGTTGACAGAGAAACAGTAAACGGGTACACGAGGGAGTGGGAGAATGGTGTTGACGATAAAATATGTGTTTTATAAAATTGTTAAAAAACATAGTTTCTACTGTGAAGAAAAATTCCATAGCTCTTTCGAGCCCCGGAGGTGTGTCGAGGGCCTGGGCAACTTGGAGCGTATCGGTCGAAGAAAATGGCGATTGAGAGAGGTCAGGGCAGGGCCGGAGTGCGTAGGTCGAAGAAAAGTCGGCTGATTTGATCGAAGGAGGAGATCCGACGCGACGCGACGCGACGCGACGCGACGCGACGCGACGGTAGACTCCGGGATCGCGGCGCGGAATGCGTAACGTGGGGGACCTCCAGGTCCTGGTACGGTGTTTGAACGACAAATATTTTGTCATCAAACTTCTGTCGCGGGGAATCAGCGTGTCTATATGTGCAGGGCTAATACAAAGCGTTTCGCGGCCGTTTGCTAAAATCGGGTTACACGCCGGCCAACCCCTCGGTCGCGCGCGCGGTCCAAGAGGAGGACGCGTTTCCGGTCGAAGACGCGGCAACTCGTTTGCCTCGCCCCTCCCACCCCGGAGAGGGGTGACCCCTCTCGCTCCTCGGAGGATATCGCGCGATAATGAATTATCCAAACGCCCGGTGAAAGCGCGATGAGTTGTTTGGAGAGCGACGACGGTCGTTTCGGCTGTTTGGACGGGAAAGCTTCGAATAATCGGCCCGGCGCGGCGCGCGGCGCGACGATATAATGGTGTCGCCGGGTTGCACTCTGGCCTGACGATTGCCACGTCTTGACGGAAAATAAAAATCGTTGCCAATACGAACCTAACTGAACGTTACGGTAACTCCTGTTTTCAACGTTTGAATTTTTTGCAGCATCCCTTGGGATGTGCACTATATGATATCGGCGCTACATGTTCGATCAACGATATAGAAATTAGCAATTTTGCAGTATTATCATTTCAACGTTTCGGTTCGGTTTTGAACCATCATCAAGAAAAGTCCGCGTCCGTGAACAATTAATGTAATAGATAATATGAATTTTTATTTGCGGCGCCAAGTTCGTAATTATATTATAAGTTCGTAATTATAATTATAAAGGCGCCAAGTAATGTAATAGAATTTGTGATTCATTAAACTGACTATTTAATAGTTATGACAATTAGGTAGTTATAGATACTTGCTAATTGTGAGAAAACAGAATGAAAATCAAAGTAAATGAAATGGTACTTGTCGATAAGAAGGTTTCAACTGTACTAAAATGTAACTGTTGTGGCAAAGTCAAGACGAAAAACATAAGAATATCGTAGATCTAACTAGCCAATCAGATGTCAAGGATCAAGAACCTCCAAATCAATGTTAGGCATGAATTTCAAATTTTCAAGCATTCGTCATCACACTTCAACCAATGTATTGCCAGAAATTGGTAGAAAATTAGCAATCATTTTGTGTGTGAAATTAACATAACAATGTTACTATGTGTATGGTTCAAACCATTATTATATTCAACTGGATATACAAAATTTACGATCGTTAAAACTGGAGATTATTATCCCTTAGGATTACTAGAATAAATAAAAAAAAATATCTGTGCGAAGCTTGGACAGAGGGTTGACTTGGGCAGGTTTTCTTAGATCCTGGTGCGAGGGGGCTTCCTGAAACAAAACTTTTCTTCGAAATGAAACGCGCTTTACGCGGATAACGGAACGTTCGGATACGGGAGACTCCGGTGTAGAAACACGATCGTTGACAGTCGTTGACCGACGCGACGAACGAAAGGGCGGAGCGCGTGGGGGTGAAAAGAGGCGAATTAAAATTCATGAACGCCCGGAGCGGCGTCGAATTAAAATTCATGGCGGAATTATCGCTGGCTCTTCGAAAACAAAGGAACGGAACGAGTTAGGAGCCCACTCAGCCTGTCGCGCGCGTCGGAAATCATCCCCGAGAAGAGTTGCCCGCGCGCGCGAGCCACGCTAATGCTGTCGACTTTTCGAGCGAGAGACAAGCCACCCCTGTTAATCTCTTCCGCTGGTGGAACCCCGTCGATTAATTAGAATTAACACGATCATAACACCGAGGGGGTCTGATTCCTTGGAAACATTGCTATTCGCGATTACGAGGGAGGAGATTCGATTTCCATTGGCACGAAGATCCTCAGCTTGCTAACCATCTAATCGGCAAAAGATAATTGTATGTGCTACCTGAATCTGTTTCTGCGGTGTATCACGTGGTAGGTTGTTGCATACAAAATGTTGCTCATAATTTATTCATAAAGATAGGAAACATTATAATCAACGTATTCTGCAAATGAATTTTAAGTTTCTTGATTGTGTCACGGTAGAAAACTGAACTTAGTGGTCGTTCACGTTCTTCGCTTCCAAGATTGTTATTCTTCTATTGGAAAGATGATTTCGGCGCACAGGTTCGATCAAAAATAAACTATCTAGTCCTTGTTTTATAACAAATTTGCAATTTTAAATCTCGACGTTTCGATCCTGATTGGGATCATTTTCAAAAGACATTTGCGTCTGAAACACAAAATATAAATTTACCAAAAACTAAACTTTTGTTCTCAAAAGAAAGAACAACCAATAATTAGAACAGTGAACTTATTTATCTCACTTATTATGCAAGGAAGAAATTTAAACTTTGTTATTCTTCAGTTTATTTTACTATCAACGAATGATAGTTAATCAATTACCTAATCACCAAATTGTTACTAAACTCACAGAATCGTCGGTATGTTGTTTCTTTTTTCTGCGGCCACGCATAGGAAATAAATGATAATCGCATTGACGGACGTTCAAATAAAATTGATTGACAAGATTAATTATATATTGATATTGAGTGAAAGAAATTGAAAACGTTTGGGTTCCACTGAGCAGTGTCATTTTCAAATTCGCGCAGATATCGAGTTGTCGCTGTTCGACACGTGGTTGGTGAGACTGTTAAAAATTGTAAAGAATTTAGAAAAAGAAGTTGTATATTATGAAGAAAAAAAATAGCGTCATCGTCGGTCGAGACTGGCAGAGATTCGCTGAATGACGATGAGAGCGCGCGTTCGTCGGCGCGAGAAGACCTGTCGATCTTTGCCCATTGGGTCATCATGTTTTCGCGTGTGCGGTTACGAAAGTCGCCGGCGACATTAATATTTCATTAATATTCGCCGAGTAATTCCTGGAAAACCGAGGAGTGAGGCGCGCGCTTCATTAATGCGCGCCGTGTATACGGCCACTTTTACGGAGGCGTCGGTGTTTTTCAACGGGAATAGAACGGAACGACGCGACGGGTTCGTCGAAGACGACGAAGAGAGACGGCCGAAACGAAAAAAAAAGAGAGAGAGAGAGAGAGAGAGAGAGAGGCTCGGGTTAAGTCTCGCGGGTTCGATGGGTCCGAGGAAGAAGGAATTTCTCGTCTCGTCGTCGGCGACTGGTCGAGCCGGTGATGGTTAATTAAGTGCTAACAAGTAGAGAACCAGCTCGCGTAGCGAGCCATCTCGTCCGAGTAAAATCGTACGACGTGTTCGCCGCGGAAATAAAACCGAGCGGAGACGACGAAGAACCGGCCGAAGAAACGGAGGCGATGCTTTTACCCGGCTACAACTTTATTATTTTATTCCGCGCCGATGTACCGACTCGACCGAGAATTTTTCTCGTGAGCCGTTACCGCGTGTGACACCGGCTCGTAAATCCATTCGGATACAAAGTTGTCCTCGTTTCGAGGAAAACGTGAAAAAATTGGATTTTATGTTGTTTTCATTGCGACACCCACTAGCCAAACGTATAAAGAAACTATGGTAATTGTATACAACAGGTCCACGTACTCCGATCTTGATGAAATTTTAATATGTTATAGATTTCGACATTTTTAACAACTTTTTCCTTTTCCAATATAGGGGGGTCGCTTTTAGTTTTTGAGATATTTCAATTTTTCTGTATTGAATTTTTCGTATTTCGGCGTTTGTTTACATTTTGACGCTGTAGAGATGAGAGACAAACCTAACCTAACCGAATCTAACCTATTCGTAATCAGCACGTCAAAATACGTAAAAATCTAGAGTATAATTTAGAAACACTGGGTGCCAACAAACGCCGCACCGGGACAGGCTTACGTTGCCGCAGAGCGTGCTAGAATACGAAAAATTCAATACAGAAAAATTGAAATATCTCAAAAACTAAAAGCGACCCCCCTATATTGGAAAAGGAAAAAGTTGTTCAGAATGTGTTGCTGCGTAACATATTAAAATTTCATCAAAATCGGAGTACGTGGACCTGTTGTATAGTATAATTACCGAAACTATCGAGGACGGTGTTGACAACGCCACCTGATTGCTAAATTATTATTATTATTATTATATACGGACCGAGGTCCTTTTATACAAATGTATACAGTTTTTACAGTATAACTGATAAAAACAAAAAGAAGACATAACAAAAAAACAGAAAGTCTTAACCTAAGTGTTAACTAAAATTTACAAAAGAATGGACCGCGCGAAACTAAATTAATTCTCTAATGGAGTGTCACTTACGAAGAACGCAATTATTCGAATGTTTCCGCAACTTTTACAACCAAAGTTTGAAACTGAAAAATCGGAAAAAATTTTCCACCGTGTTTCCCATTATGCTAAGCGTACCGGATTTGTTCCGAGAATTTTCAGATTCGATTCAATGCGGGAAATGGGGTCGGAACTGAGTTTTCGTTTTTTCATCGTAGCTACCCTTGCGGGTAAGCTACAGGGTTGAAACTTGGCAGGAAGGTTTCTGTCTTGGTAATGCATCGTGCGCGTCTGCCCGGTCCTCGAGTCGCGAAGCTGACGTGGTCGGCCAGCAGCGTAATCATCTCACGAAATGTTGATTTTGCTGCAAAGTTACGAAGTACGACTTTCTACGCTGAATAGATATACAGAATCCACGGCCTTCGGGTTCCCGTTAATGCATCGGTGTGCGTTACGTAAGTGGAGTTGACAGCAAGCAGATTTTGCCGTCTGTACGTTGAGCAAGAGTTGCCATACTGCGCGAAGAGAAAGGAGAAGAAGGGAAACGAAGAAGGAGGATCAGAGGAGCCTCGAACGGTACATTTTTCACGAGTCCTCGATTTCGTGAAACGGGACCGGGATCGTCGAGGTTGATTCTCGCGTTGGTTGAACAGAGAGAGAGGGAGAGAGAGCACCGACGACCGATTTATTACCGTGTAAATAATTGTACACCGATTATCTGCAAATTACGTGGCTGGTGGTACGCGTGTCAAAACTGTGTGCTCTGTCAGCAGAGGCTCGGAGTCTATACACAGTTGCTCGTGGAAGTATTGTACGCCGCGCCGAGTAATTTGAACGTACTCGATGAAAGTTTGTGCGGAGTACTCGGCCGGAGATTAATGGGGCAAATACTTATCGATGCGCCCCGCGTGTTCCCGCAGCCTCGTTCCCCTTGAATCGCAGATCCATATCAAAATATATTTTCTCTTCCACCTGGCAGATCTACGACAATGTCATTCCCTCGGAGATTTTATTTATTCGCAATCCTTTCGACGACCAATGCGTCGATTCTTTCGAAGTTTCAGTCAAAGTTTTGTTGGAAGAAAGAACCGATCCGTGCACCTAATATATCCATGACGCGATTTACGGAGAGTATCTCAGATTTTCGACTGGACGCTCAATTAGCAGGTTCGCCTGCGAATCGTTTGCGAACTGTCGAAATTCGCGTTTCCGCTTCGGTGGGCGACGCGCAAAAGTTTCCTCGATAACAAACGTTTCCGACAAATGTTTTCAACGTTCGGTCTCCCTCCTTTTATTTCTGAGGATGAACACGAAAAGTTCCTGCAAATATTTTTTTAACCGCGACACACGTACGAAGCGGTTGACTAAAATGATTTTCGAAAATTCATACTCATCACTGTCGCCGAAAGATTTTTATCGATAATTTTATCAATTTATCTGCTATAAAGGACCCCGCACTAATCATATAGAAAATCTATCTCGGTTAAATCAGTTGGATTTTTTCTATGTTGTAGCTTATGATCTACTGATGAAAAAATGAAGAGAAATTCGAGCTGCCGAATACTCAAATCTCGGGAAGTATTTGTTTTTTGGAAAAATGTTTGAAACAAAAATAGTACGGTTTCACAAAATCTGTTAGGTGGTGTAATTATTTTTTTTTTAATTTTGAATGATCTTGAAAAAGTCTGTGAACAGAAATCTTTGAGAAAAATCTTTGCGTGTCACAGCAGAGATAAGGAGCCGACGGTTCGTCACTCCCGTAGTATTTTTTCACTCGAAACCCTCTGTCCGTGGTCCGTGTGAAAATAAAAGGAGTGGGGTGGCGGCAAGCGTGTTAAGTAAATATACTTCCCGAGATTTGAGTATTCGGCACCACGAATTTCTCATATTTCACTGATTATAACTCGATAACTGTCCATTATTGAACTGTGTGCCCATTACATCTTTTCTTCAGTAGATCATAAGCTACAACATAGAAAACGATCCAACTGATTTAACCGGGATAGTTTTTCCATATGATTAGTGCGGGGTCGTTTAACCGTGCACTATTCTATCAGTCGGTATTAGACTGCAAATCGGTATGCAGCGTAATCGTCATCGATCCCCTTGGATGTTCGCGCCGAAGACACCAACGAACCACCCTAAAAATTCAATAAAAACTCTCCGAATCACACCCCCGGGGGCAAAACGATAAAAAGCCCGACAAGGCCGCAACAAAGGCGAGTTAGCTGGTCATAAATCGCTGGTCGTGGATCTTATCTATCGCGGGGTGGTAGTCCCAATAAAACTTGTGGAGGCTGGAAACCACCCCCGGGGTGCGTCCACTGCGATTCGAGTGAAAAGAGAGCCGGATGAAAACGGTGGTGGTCGCCCTCGTCGAAAACAATCCTGTCGATTGTTTCGGGTGGGGTTGATCTCGACGAGTCCCGGGTCCGAAGTGGCCCCAGGGGGTGGTTGTCCTGGTCCGGGACGCGAACAAGACCGAGAGACACGCCGCCGCGATATATTCGACGAGCGAATCAGAGTCTCGGTAATCCTGAGCGACAGGGAGGCTTAGGCGCCCCTCCTGGAAATGGTAGCGAGGGTGGCTACGGTCCCCAGTCACGGGCCAAGGAAGGGAGGTTTAAATGCTGCAACCCCGTAGCACAGAGAGAGAGAGAGAGAGAGAGAGAGAGAGAGAGAGAGAGAGAGAGAGAGAGATCTTGTGCATTGTGCATTGGCAAAGCGGTCCGCGATTATAGTGTACGCGGACACACGTCTCGTCCCGTTGCACCCCTCAGGCTACGATCCTTGGCATCGGTAACCCCGTTGCGATCAAGGGTCACGAATAATGCCGGTTAAACGCTACATATTGCTCGGTTCGCCCGGAATTTACTCGGGGATTTGAATAACGATTTGTCGCCCGGCTCCTTCGATCTACTTCTCTCTCTCCCTCCGATACCACCCCCTATTCCACCCCCATTCTCTTCTCTCGCATGCCGTCGATCACGGGGGGAACGGACGCGCATAATAATCGAGATATTCGGCCTGTTTATCGAACGCTTATTTCCCAGCGATTTACGGGAATCGGGAAGGGGGTGCGGATCTCGAGGGTAGATCAATTTGGAAGACGGTTCTGTCGGAAATCTCATGCATATCGAACGTTAACGTGCTCTTTGATCTCGCGATGGTAGGGCCGAATGTGGAACAGGAGAACGCACGATACAAAAAAATTGGCAATTATTTAAATAATCTTGTTGCTATTGATTTTGTTTTTTAGAAATGTTTCACCGATATATTCGTGACGTTCTTCCGAGTGAAATGATTCTAAACACGACGCAGTTTGGAGCGTATTCGCTTGTTTAATCCCACGATACTGTGCAGCGTTCGGATAATCGAGATTTTAGTGAATATGCTTTGAAACGTGTCGTGTTTGGGTTCATGTTAATCAGAGAAATGCCACGAATACGTCCGCACCAGTTTCATTAGAAATTAACCGAACCAATTTCTTGTGTTTAGGAATAATAATTTCTGTGTTTCCGTCACTGTCGTCGCCATGTTTTCTTCCCGCTCGTTTTTCAGGGTTTATCGATTTCGACTTCTTGAAAATTTAGCCACGATCGAGAGCGACGCGATTAATTGGGTCGTGACGGATCGCGATAATGGCCGGTTAAAAAGCGGCGGTCGATGTTTCGCATGCTTATAACTTGTTCCCGGCCGATAAACATTTTCCAGAACAAACAGAGCGGAGTCGAAACGCGGCGAATTATTGCGGTCGCCGGGGATAAAATTGGTTAATTAACGGGCACCGGCCTTTTTCGCGTTTTCACGCGCACGTACGGAAGATTTGCACGGGAATCGGGGGATTATCGATGGAAATTCGGCGACTCGGAACGAAATCGCCTTTCGCTCGCATATATTAGATGCGTGACAGACCGATATACCGTTTACAGTGCATTAGTTCAATAAACATCGCTACGCAAAACAAACGAGTGTGTTCCACCGTTTCCCGTAAGGGCAACACGTGTCGCGTAAACAAGCATTTGCTGTATTAAATCATTTATTTCGCGCGAGTGTCGCATAATGCGAAATAACATTTTTCCGAAAAACCGATTCGCTTTGAACAAGTTTGATTACAGAATTTTGATTTTGCGTACGCGGTTCATCCACGGTATTAAAAACGATGGAAATACTCGAATAACTGTGTGGCCTGCGAGCCTACAAATTTTTAGTACTTTCGTCGGGCAGTTATGCATTGTTGAACAATATTGTGATATTGAAAAATTCCCCAATCGAGCGGACTATTTTTCAAAACAATTTCCAAGTATCCAGAGCACGAAGAAAAAGGGGATGGTCAACCCCCGGGATAACCTTTTCCCGGGATACAATAACGCGAGAGGCCGGAAGCAGCCGCGCCGGAAGCGTCGAGGAAGCGACATTAAAGAAAATTAAACGTGAAACGGTTCCACGGACCGACCCAGAAATTGAGTTTCTTCGCCTCTGGCGGCCCCAGGGTCCGCGGGGATCTAATTATCAGTTTCGGAACTTTCGAAATTAATAAAACTTCGTCCCTCCAACCCCTCTTTTTCCCCTCCTCTTACCTAACCCTCCTGCCACGGTCCCTCTTGTTATATTGCTCTTCGAAGTCTCGAAGAATCTCTTTGAGGCCGTCGCTAGAAGATAAGGGAGAGCTTGCGAGATAAGGGGGTGGGGGAGAGACGTCGTCGCGCGAATTCGTGGCAGGGGTGTTCTGTTCCGCGGACGGGGGGTGCCTTTCAGAATTTACCAGTCTAATGCGACTTGAAACTCTACCCTCGAGACTCCACGGAAAAGTTTCCGGGGCTGTGCTCGTCGCGTCAGACGTTCCGTGGTCTTGTCCTAGCGTTTCCTACCACCCCCTCGTTCTCCTCTTTCGCTTATTTCTCTCGTTCGCTTGCTTTCTCCCTTTCCTCTCCACCCCCCCTCTCTCTCTCTCTCTCTTTCGTGTTCCTCTGTGTTCCTGTCGCTGGATTGTCACCGGTGGTTTTCCAATAATTCCGAGACCCCTTTGGCTTTGATACCCGCGATGGGAATCTTATCTCATAGGGAAGGGGAGGCAGTGAGGTCTCCTCTTGAATGGACCACGCCCACCACCAACCTCCCAGCTACTTTTCTATTCATACAGTTCATCGTTCGAGTGTAATTATTAGATTCCGAATAGCTGTCTGCAGGATAATCATTACGAACACGAGGTACAATTTTTGAACTTGAAATATGTTCACAATTTCTTTCTAATCTCATTTTTTCCCCTTTCAACTTTTCCAATGTTTCTTTCCCTGAGAACCTTGTACGATCTGTTAACACTTTACCGACCGGAAGCCTATTAATAGGATTTTCAATAATTCTGCTGTACCAAAGAAAAGCATAGAAATTTTCTTTGACATTGCAATCTTAACTGAAACTATTAGACAACGTTATCGAGGGTGACTTAGTTAGTTCATGTTAAATGCTAAATGAAAATTTACCCATGTACCATACATTTTTCAAAAATATGCAATAATCACCGGTCGGTAATGTGTTAAGAATATTTCTTAAAAAAAAAATTCACCAAATCGCTCCAGCCTTCCTCAAGCGATGCGCTTGCAGCATTTAATTTTTATTTATATAGATGAAAATCGTGATGGCAATAAAGCGAAACTTTTCTATCGAAACCCTGTCGATCGGACACTAACGAATTCGAGTTCACGGTCCGAAAAAATGGTGAGAAGCGGGGCGGGGGATGGTGGCCGAGGCAATTAAATAGAGTGGACATTTTTGTAAATGGATCGAGGGGGTGGAGGGAGCGATTTTTTTCAGGCCACGTCCCGAAATAAAAGGAACGTGAATCCCGGCGGTGGTTCGTGTCGCAGCCCGGACACTCGAGAGAACCACGACCGGATGCTGCGTGTCTCGGGAACGAAACCATCCGATCGAGAGAGAGAGAGAGAGAGAGAGAGAGAGAAAGAGAGACGAAAAGTAACGTTTCTGTAGCGATGACATCGAGGGCCCTTAACCGGCCACGCGGGGGTTGCGGACCCTGGCTCCTACGGCCCTTTCGGTCTTCAGGGCTTCGGCGAACACGCGAGTAATTCGGTGTCATGGCAAGCTGTGGTTTTACATCACGACTCGAGTGGACCATTGATACACTTCCCACCCGTGTCCCGAGATGCTATTTTGCTTTCGGTTTCTAGTGTCCAGCCCCTGTCACTTCAGCGTACGAATTTTCACATTTTCTCGATCACACGCTATGTATTTCAAATCTCCGTTCTCGCGATCACAATAAATATAAAAAATCGGGAACAATTTTCGATTCACGCAATCTAGAAAATGTTTTAAACATTCGAAACTGCTGTTGCTCCAAGTTCTAAAGGAACATGTCAGTGTCACGATTTCCAACTTTTTTATGCTGTTTATAAATTTGTTATTCTCTAAATTTTGATTAGTTTATATCAATTCTGGTCGTTTTTAATTATTTGTGGCTCGCTATTGACAGTTTTCGAAATATTTGTCTATCTACCTATTGAAAATATTTCTAACAAAATCTTTTAACATTTCACTTTTTCATTTGAAACTCTACTTATATAAAGGTGACTTTATTTTCGATTGAAATTTGAATATATTATGCGCCAGGTTCGATCATTTATTGTAGAGAACAACAAGTATGCAATTATTTAAACATGTTTCTCGACGTTTCGATCCTTGTGTGGATCTTTCTCCAAGAGACATTTTTTGCGTCTGAAAATAGTATATGTATAATATATGTATATTTTTTTTGAAAAACCATATTGTGACACAGCCGTATGAAATAATAAAAGAAAAGAAAATTAATATACGTACTTGCTGTGGCAAAAAGTAACAAAACATTTGAACAAATATTGCTGAGTTACGACTATTAGAACTCTACCTCATGGTGGCAGATATGTAACTAAAGCATGTGCTAGCAAACGCGAAAAAGAAAGTACAACGTGTGAAGACGATCTACGGTGCTTGGTTAGTCGATATCGATCGAATATGATTCGCAATATATTAGGCGGCAAGTTTGAACGGTGTGACTGAGTAAACATTATGAAAACAAATCCAACCAACACTGTTTAAAATTACCAAAACAAAACAAACCAAAAACAACAATTCTTCAAATCGAGCGAACGAAAAATAAAAATCTATTTATACATATAACTCTGTCCCATCTTTTCTCGAAATTTGTGTAATTAATTATCTTTATCGAAATGATTGTATTTAATGAAAAAGTGCTCGTACATGTTTATTACTTATCGTACAGAGAAATATCAAGAGTTGACAAGTTATGTGCAATCTTTTCCATTGTTGCGCGTAAAAGATTGTTAAAACTGTGTGGATAAATATTTACTCGTCCGTAGATAATGATAACATTTGTCCGACATGTTCCAGTCCGTGAAACGCCGCTTATAGCGGAAAGGAATGTCGCATGTTTTTACAATTTAAATCTCGCCGAATGTTTGCTCGTTTAATCCGAGTTGTTCCGAATAATTTTATTTATTCTCATCGAAATAATCTACGGTCTGCCGTGTGCACGGTGAAAATTTATGGAGATCGGTCTGACCCGGTTATTTGTTAATTAGATAACCGGCTACGAGAAATATCGAACGATCTAGGTAAACAAGGTCTTTGTTGTATTACCGAACAAGTGTCATATAAATGAATCGAGACGGTAATGACACTCGGATCTATTTGACTAACAACGCGAACCGTCGACTGAAGTTGACTCAACTCCGTTCTGTTGGGAGAGCCTTAAGTACACCGAGTCGCTCTATTGATTTATTTGTAATAAAAGTATAGTATATAATATATATGTATATGTATATACATGTGTGTATATAGAGCTAATATTCATTAGATTTTAGCACACACTCGGAGAGCGTAAAATGTCGTTTGAAAACCGCTTGACGAACGATAATTGTTCAACAGGAAAGATAATTATCGTCGAGTGTTATCGAACAAAGCCATTTGTTAATGTGCGATTCGTATCTTCGATTTACATAAGATAATATATATTCCCCTCTGCGACGCGGTTCAGTTTCTCTACATTAACTAATTGCAGATACGCACAACGAATCCGATTGACAAAATTGTTGGTCACACAAGAAAAATCTATATGCAGTTGGCGAACTTCAAATATTTATAAAACAGGAAAAAATTTCGCACACTATGGAAATCAATCGATAATTGCAAATCTAAATATTTTTAAATACTGTGCGTTGTTTATCTGGACACGTGAACGAAGAAGATGGCGAACATATGTAGTTACAAAATAGTTTTGTCTCTTAACTGTAATAACGAGGTTTACTCATCTTTACTGCATTCTTGAAAATTGTTTATCTTGTATAAATTTCTGTTCCGAGTACGTATCTACACAGTCTCTCTTCGACAAATGAGTCGATGTCTAATTTAAAAATACGACGTCACTTCAGTATTAATATTGATGACCTTCGAATGACCTTCACCGTAATATCAAGTATAAATGATGTTTACATCGTCCACTGTGGATTTTATGCACACAGAGAATCCAATTCTATCGTGTATTTTCAACTCAATAAAATAGCCCCTATGTCTTGCAATCCCTTGAAAAAAATCTCACATATATTTCAGGTATCTGTTAATACGTGTACCAAATCTTACTACAAAAAGTTCAATACTTCCTCTAAAAAATATTCCTCAAGATTGATGAATCGACACTCAAAACCGGAACAACCCCTAAGCACACTCTACATAAAGATATATAACTCACGTAACTTTTATTATTTCTGCTTGAAAAAAATCACACGTGTGCTTCAAATACCAGTACATACGTGTGAAAAATCCCAATGCGTTAGGTTCGTTGCTTCTCCTGTAAATAATTACTAAACATTGGTTTTCATAAAATTGCTACTCCAAACTGGAGTACTCCCTTCAAACATACATCCTGTGAAAAAACATATAACTCCTGTAATTTTTGTTAATTTTACTTGAAAAAAATCTGCTGTGCACCTCAGATATCACCACATACGTGTGCGAAATCCTAACCCGGAAGGTTGAATATTTCCTGCTGGAGAAATTGCTGAAAATTGCTGAAAAAAAAACAGCTGTGAAGATCAGAGTAGCCCTCAAGACGATGAAGAGGTGGTATCAGGCTAGCCAGGGATACCAACCGGCTCGGAGATGGGGTGGATCAATCGAGCGAACGACGATGCAATCATTCATTAAATCATAGGGACGCGACAGCGTCGGTTGCGCTCTGTTCCGCTCGTTTCGTCGGCGCCGGCAATATACGAGTGCACGTTGGCCAATGAATAGGCCGTGTTTGCATAGGTCCCGAGGTGCAGCATGAGCGCTCGCGCGCGCGAGACCGTTCGGGGTTGCAAAAGGAAAGAGAGAGAGAGAAAGAGAGAGAAAGAGAGAACGGGTACCCCGACGATGGGGTAGAATTCGAAACGACGAATGAAAGAGAGAAAGAAAGAAGAAAGACGGCGGCGGCACGGTCTCCTATGTACACTCAGCTGTCAGCCTGTTTTTACGGCCCGTTCTTTCTAACCCTCCGCGCTGACATCGCAGCGCACTGTCGATTTGCGTTCGCGAAAGAAAAGCTCCCTCCCCACCCCTCGACAAGGCACACGTATCGTGAGCAAATTGTTGTAAAATTTAAAGGACATTTAAAAATGTCCGATCTACATATTTGTCTCGTTTCTAACCTTGGATGAGCTTGGATAACCTTAGAAGTCATTGTTCGAGAAACTGTCCAACAACAAAAATGTTTCCATATAACTGTTGGGTGGATCTTATAGAGTTTTTCGCGCTGATTCCGAATATGGTCTTAATTTTTCTCCTACAGGCACAGTTTTTGAAAAATTTGAGTTTGAACAAAAGACATATTTTTAGACTTTGAACAAATATTGTGATGTTATTATATAAGATATTGTATTGTTCTTTACAGCGAAAGATTCTCTAGACTTTCCCGAATCCAGCGATGTGCTATAGTAATACATTATGAACATAAACATTATAAACATGTTTGAACAATCGTTAAAGACGGAGAGGCACCACTTTTGAACCATTTTTTGATGATATTTTTTAATTTATCTGAAAAATTAAGGGTCAATTCACGTGATAGAGCAGACTTTTATCTTGAGAAACTACCCTTTCAACTTTCCAAAAGATCCACCCAACAGTTATATGGAAACATGAAAAAGTGAAATTTGTTGGACAGTGTAATTAAATTGGAGTGTCCCCCTAACACGAAATTGAAAATAAAAATGATTATTAAACTTTTTCTATATTGAAAATTTAGTCAACCAAACCAGTTTCACACGGCCCTCCCTTCCTAGGAAAAGCAAACGTGAATTTACATCGTGAGTATCGAGTCAGCCCTTAATGAGGGAGGTCCTGGAGCAAATTAGACAAATTCATGCGAATTTCAGGAATGTTTTACCGAGAAAGTATTTGATATTTAGTGTCGAAACTTCAAGGCTGTTTCGTCGGCTAAGTGAACAGTGTAAAAATATTGTTTTTCGTTAATAAAAAAATAGTATGATAACGTTACGAGTACGTTTAAGTGTCGAATGGGTAAAATTTCTCGGAGATTTCGAATAAAACTCACACGTTCCTCGGGCGCTGGTCTTTCGAGGTGGGAAGAGGACTCGAGAGCAATATCTGGGTATCGGCGTTCACGCCATGTTCCGATCCCCTGTCGTGAATCAACCGGTAGACACTTATTACAAGGTAGCGCGCGATTCACCGACGACGAGCGTGTACGTATCTACTTAAACGGCAGGATGTAACACACATAGTCGCCGGGATCACGATGATGAAAGGCGGGGCCAGCCGCAGCCAACCAGCGGCCTCGGATCTCCGTTTTAGCTGGTCTCGCAGGACCTAACCCGGAGCGCCTGCTGCTCGTAAAAGTCCTGTAGCTACCATAAATCCATCAGGCCGCGCGACTCGCGCATTATGCCAGCCGCTTCTCCGAATTGGCCCGTGAATTTCATCGTGTCGCCGACGCTTCAAACTACCCCTCTCCCTCTCACACACCCCCTCACCCTGATCGATCTGAAAAATTCCGGAACAATACTTTTTCTACATATTACACACATCATTAATGCCTTAATCGAAGCAAAAAATAACTATAAAGAAATCATTTTCTCATGGATACCCTCCCACGTAGGGATATTGGACAATGAAATGGCGGACGATGCGACTAAAGAGGCCTTCAGAGAAATACCTACAAACAGCTCCTCTTCAACGATTTAAATAAACAAATTAAAAGAGATATCAGGGATAAATGGAACAATAAATGGTCTAATTCCCTTCCCTCTAAACTATCCTTGGTAAGACAAGACCTCCGTAAGAACGACTGCCCCCCGATTAGGTATCAACAGAAAAGACCAGATAGTTATCACCCGACTTCGCATTGGGCCACACTAACTTGACCCACATATACATATAAAATTCTAAAAGACCCCATTCCTGTATGTATCCGATGTAATACACCACTATCAGTTCAGCATTTAATCCTGGAATGTCCTCTTTTTTCTTTCCAAAGAAGACGCTTGGCTATCCCTAACAATTTGAGTGATTGCTTCAATAATAGTTCAAACATAGTCCAAGTTTTAAAATTCCTAAAATCTACAAAAATTTTCCACACGCATACATATAAGTACAGCATACTCATAAATGATTATTATGTTAAGAAAAAAGACACAATATTGTGATATAATATCTGTGTGGTCGCTAATGACCAAGTTGTTGATGCGACCTGTATCAATAAATAAATAAAAAAGAAAAAATAAAAATATACTTTGTCTAAGATCCTTACGCAAAATCAAAAATTCTCGACAATTCTTTTCAGGATTCATTACCCGTGTCGTCGTTCTTAAAATCTGCGATTATATCCGATTTTCTCGAGATTCTCGGTTTTTCCCAACCAGGATTTCCCAACGTGAAACTCTGAATTCATTTGAAGATATGTACTCGAATATTTAACATCTGTTCGATTTTCCGCAGAATTTTCGCACACAGTTGGATAGGGAAAATAGGGCAGAAATTGAGTTTTTCATTTTACCATGTAGCTACCCTTCCGGTCGAGATACGCGGTTGAAATTTTCATATGTTTCTTCGCGATGATGTGTAGTGTAATCTTTGCGCAAGTATTTCCATTATCGCGTGGCAATTATTTTGTTGCAACCCTAAATTTGTTTTACAGATTATTGAGAACGTACCAGAGACATCGAACGATAAGTAATAAATATTTAATGGAAACTTAAATGTTGAACTGATCATTTTTACGAAGTTCCTAAGCTTTCGAGGAAATTTTAATCGTGGGGAGAGAAATGTTTGGTAAGAGCAAAGCAAACGAATTTATTGCAAAAGTTGAAGTGACTAGAAATTTTATATCCGCAGTGCATTATTTCGGAGTTGTTTGCAAAATCGGCATACGTGAAAAACGGGGATGAAATATGTTAAGAGAGTAATCATTGTGCTCAACTAAATTTCACTTAATAGTAGGAATTACAGGTTGTTTAATCAACGTCGTTACCGTATCGTTCCGTCGGGTATAAATAAATTCATTACATCCGAAATTTAAATAATTTAACTGGACTCCCCAGTTGCGTCGACGCGAATGTAAACAACGGGATGCATAAAAACGCGGCACTGTATCAAAATTAAATGATATAATCTGCGAAAAATGATATAAACCCTCTGCGAATTTAAATAATACGGGACAGAGTTTATCGTGCAATATTTGAACGAAATAATTTTCCACGAAGAATATATATACGAGCCGTTCCGTGTGTGTACAATAATATCAGGTTACCGTACAATTTTATTACAAATTGCATAATAAAAATTTACCTTCACAACGATCATTCGTACCTAATTCATTATACGCGTTTCATCGCGAATTAAACTGATGTTTCGCTCTCTATTGTAAACAATCCGTTTGTCAGAAAAAAATATTCTTTCTTCAAGGTTTGTATAATTAATTGTACAAATTAATTCGTTGCTCGCACGACTACGTTGTTTTTTAAACACGAAAATCATTTCTACACGCTTTCATACATCCAATGCTAATTCATTCAAAGTGTTTATCGAATACTTTCTGCCAGGGGTAGTAAATTGATTGTAAAGAATGGAGGGTAAATTCTATGGATAATTTGAATAAATTGAAAATATTACAACAACAACATTCTTAATGCCTCCAATCTTCCAGTTTTCTGTTCTACTTATTCATCGTGATATTTTGAAGTAACTCATTTCGAACGAAACTATACCGTTAGGACTCGTCGATATTTGCAGTGTTAATAATTTACATTGTAACATGATATTTGGTCCCCTTAGGGTTTCAAATTCATTTACCAATCCCCCTCTTTTCCACTCTCACCATCGCCTTTTCAGCGAGACCTACTGTTTATGGTGGGTTCCGAACCACCTTTTGCCAACAACACGTGAAAAACACCTCGGGTGGGTCACTTTGCGGTTTTTTACCAGACGGTCACCCATCCTAGTGCCGTTCACGTTCCACATTGTTTAACTTCGGTGATCTAACGAGAACCGGTGCTTTCAACGGGACTACGGTTGTTGGCTGTGTTAATAATTTACATAAAAATTGTAATTTCAGCGCACAGGTTCGATCCTATGTTACTAATTTCCTAAGCAGTTTTACAAATTAATAATTCGACGTTTCGGTCTAGGTTAAGACCATCTTCAAGAATACTATAATTGCGTGTGTAAAAATGAATATGTGTTAATAATTTACGTTACCACCACCCGGTGTGACGTGCGAGAAATTTCTTCGGTGGACAAGGGGATGGAAAAGACCCTATAGCGATTGATATCCCCGGACGAACGAAGCATCAATCCGGCAGAATTGCAATTCGCAAACCCCTACACCCCCGGCCTACCCCCGCCTCACGCCCGTTCATCGCGATTTTCGATCCCCGTGAAAGCCATCCTCCGTCCACCTTTTTCGTGTTCCGCGACGCTGGAATAATGCGTCTATGATCGTCACGGCGCTGAATGAACCGGCACAATATTTGAGCCAGGACGCCACCCCCGTCGACTATCACCACCACCACCACCACCACCACCACCACCACCATCGCCAACCGGTGCTCCTCCATTGCTGGACAAATATACTCCGAGTCAACATTCGCAATACCGAATACAGCTACGCCTCGCGTCTAATTGTGTTCGCTAGCGAACTGGCTACCGCGAAAAGAAAGGGGATGAAAGCTCGTTGATAAAACCGAGAGGGATGACACTGTGTGCGAACACGTTCGGTGATTCTTGTTCAACGGGCCACATCCTTTCCATGGGAATTCCCTGTCGACAAGTCAACGGGAAACACATTTCACAACTTTGTTACAATCAACGATTTCTTGCATTTAACAATTTTTCAAGGAAACAAAAAAAACACATTTACAAATTACTCGTAGCCTTCGCGAGTTCCATCTTGTAAAACACATCATTTTTATTTACTTTGAATATCTTTTATTCGTTAAAATATTGATAGCGCGGGCCACCAGTTAATTTGTCATTTGTTGAAACAGTTTTCCGAACGTTTATATCAACAATCCTGTTCCAATATTTATCAGATTTATTTCATCTCGTAAACAGATCGTTTTCATTTATTTTAAATATTTTTCATTCATTAAAATAATCGTGGCGAGGACCACCAGTTAATTCGTAAAGTGTTTGAACAATTTTCCAAATGGTTATTTATTCTTATCAGTAAAATCATGAAAATTCTTATTTATTTCTATTGTTTTCCATTCGTTCAAATAACGATCCCGAGTGATCCGAATTCTTCGAGTCCGGAGAAACGAAGAGAATTGATCATAATTGTCGTGATTATTAGTCCTTTGTCCGGCGTTTAGCTCGGTGAAAGTGATCGCTACTTCATATTTGGACACGGGGAATATGTTGCGTCCGGCAAGCGAAAACTGCCAAGTTGACACTCGCCGCGACTTTCCCTTCCTAGATTTAAGTACACAGAACCTCGTCTCGTCAAACACAAGGTCCGGCTCGAGTCAAGTAATAAGCAACTGTATTCTTAACCAATTCGCGCCGGTTGTCGGAAATTATACGAGTCGCTCGAATCAGATTTTGTATTCCGCGAGATCGATCGATTACTGCGTTTCGACGGTGCACGAAATTCTTCCGCGTAACTCCATTTTATAGAACAATTAATTGGAATATCATTTTTATTCTCGTGCTCGTCGACTATCAGTCATCAATGAAATCCGAACTTGACAAATAATTAAACTGATTAAGAATCAAACTTCGCGCGTTACTGAAAGCTCTAAATATCTTCATCAAAAGTATTTCAGAGAACAAAGTTCTTTGAAAAATTACCGAAAAAAGTATTTCAGAGAACAAAGTTATTTGAAAAATTACCGTGTAACGAGAAGCTAAGAAATGTGAAGAACGTAGACAAACGGGTAGAGCGAGTTGAAAATTCTTTGCATAATTTCGAAGCATCCTTTGTGGTCTCGTAGCGAGAGAGGAGAGAGAGCAACGTAATTTCCGGACGCGTGTCCCGTCACAAAACGTCACAGCGTACCGTTGCGTTGCATGGAAACAACGAAGGGTTGTTATTATATTTACATCGTAACGCACATTGTCCCTATCGACGTGTCGTCGACGAACGAGATTGCCTGTGCATAATTTAATGGAAGCCAGTGTGGTTCGATCAATCGACTCTGACAAGCAAAGTTTAAGGTAGACCTGTTGTCCGTACAAAATTGCTGTGACTGCAAACCACCCCCTAAACGGGCAACGCACACGCACGCGGTTACCATTTCGTAAAAACAATTACCGCCAGAGGAAATGTAAACAAACTTTGCAATTATTAACACTGCCGATGTGAAACGAAAATTGTCAGGAACCAAATAGGTGTGCAAACTAATTCGTTAAATTTATTCTACATTTACCGTCAATAAAATGTATATAATCTTTCATTTGTCACAACTGTTTTTCTCTATAATATTTTTCGATTGGCACGTTGCGTTGTCTTGTAATCGTTCCAGCGCAGCGGTAAAATAAATCCGGAGGGGTTGAACAAATTTTTTCGGAGGAGATGGTGGGGATGAAAGCCATCGAACAGAAAAATAAAAACAGCAGAAAGGTATTGAGTAGCGAGAGGGGTGAAAAAGAACGAAGGAAGAGGATGAAGAAACGGAGGAAGAAAGTGGAGAGAAGTTTCTCGACAGAGCAGAGAAAAAAGAGAGACGTCGAGGGAGCTTCCGTCGAAAGCTGAACGATAATACTCTGCGGTGCTCCCCTCTGAACGCTTCGAGCGGGATAAAGCCTCGCTTTTCGGACCAACGAGAAACGAATCGAGGGGGCGGAAGAAGCGCGCCGTTCTTCGAGGGTGAAGAGGAACGGCTATAGCTTGTAAGTGAATTTTATTGCGCGATTATATTGAATCCCTCGAAGCCACCAGCCACTGTCAAATCCCACCCACCCTCCACCCCTCGAGGAGACTCCATGCGGTGCTCAAACCTTCGGCACGGTAATTCGAAATTCGTCTACGTTGCTTTCCGTCGCGTTCCATCCCTTCGACTGGCATTTCTTTCCTTCGGAAATATCGATTTCTCTTGCCTACTCCGAAAAATGTATTTGCTCGCTGGATACGGATCGTCCGATTTTAGAATGCGAATCATACGGACCGTTCAAACATACTTAACTTACCTTAATTTAACCTAAACTTGATTTTACAGAAATTCCTTGACCCTCGATTTCATGGTGAAATTTTGTATTTGACGTTCTCCTCGAAAACGGGGATTCCTAAGTGGTCGAAGAACAGTTTCGTTTGCTAAAGATCGATTCTGATTTGCCGCTTACTAATACGTAGAACGGCGGGACTGTTGATACGCGAGGAACAATTGTCAAATGACGACTGTATTATGGTAGCAAGAAAGCGACTAAGCCATTAAACCACGGAATAACAAGGAACTTTAGCTCGACCGTGAGCACCACTTTTAAGTCTCGAGGGTTGCACGGTAGTTACCGCCGGCGGATACCAAATCGAAGCTCTTGCCCACAGGGATGTTTGCACGTTGGATCACGGCCTCCATGGCAAAATTCACCATAGCAAAACCTTGCTATTCCCAGAGGCACCAGGGAACCGGACTGGAGGGGAGGGATTTCCGGAGTTTCGTGTCTGCGACCTCGGTTTTCTCTGTCCCGAAGTCGTTTTAGTCATGATCGAGGATCTCCGAGCAAACGTTCGTGGACTTAAACGATCATCTTTAACCACCTTCCTCTCGCGCCTTAAACAATTTCCATTGTAAACCACCTTAAAGGAACCACTACCACTTACAGATCACAAGAATCTCGATATTCGAAATTCGAGAAATAATAAATCTCCTTCCATCCCATTGTAAATACTTGGCTCGAATTTATGCTGATAACTGGTTAACGTGCGACTATTACTAATATTACTATTTTCGGATTAAGATACAATTTTTCTATCTCACCATTTATCATTTCAATAGAGAACGAGTAACTGTAAACTTTTTTTATCGCACCCTCAAACTGTAAGGATGGGTTTTCACTGTTCAAAAAGATATTTTTGTACTGTCAATATGAAGTGAAATGTTAAGTTTAAAAATAATTAGAAAAAAAAATCATACAGTGCCTACGATGATCCTAAATGATCACAATGAATTTGACAAATAATTTGTATACATTTTTAAAGGACATTTCCAAGCTCGAAAAATTTCGGGGAAGAATGCAAAGAAGAGAGAAGTTCGAGAGAATGTTCGATAGCAAGAGATGAAGAAGAAAGAAAGAAGAATGAAGAAACCGGCGATTACATTTCGAGTTGCGCAGCGTAACTGGCGTAACGAAGGACCGGAGGAAGGATAGTTGAGGAATTAATTCAACTCGACCATCTTTTCCCCTTCTGTGCCATCTCGAGGGAGCAACTGGCTGCCTCTTTGAAGAAGGGCCAATAAGATCGTCCCGGGGACCTCATCCTCCTGTCCTCGGGGATAAGACGAGCACTCAGCCGAACTAAACTATCAGATCTTTTCGCGAGCCTGGTCTCCTCGTGAGCCGTGCAACGCGAGCTGGCTAATTTCGATTCTTCATCCTGCTCGTCGAAAGATAATAACACTACCTGACCTGTCCACTGGATGACCATTTCCTATTTTCCGGTCGTTTTCAAGACGAGGACGCGAGTCTGAGAAGGAACGACGTATTTCATGACGTTTATCCAGGGTTGGGACTTCTTTCAAAATTCTAATTTACAAAGAATTAGTACATCTCGATAGAAGCTGTTCAGTGAACGAACACCGCATTTTCTAATTTTACGCGAGGTCTATTTTATCTGGCTCTGAAGTCAACAGGAGGAAGAACGTATTTTTTGACACTTGTCCAGAGTTTGGACATTATCAAAAATTGTAAAAATGCTTTCTACCAGCTGGTAATAAATTGGTGTATCTCGATAGAAGCTTACCTTCTGTCTTAGCAGACTCTGAAGTGAAGAGGATGAATGCACGATCGGGTATTTTGTACGCAACAACGAAACGTTTCGTGACGACCGGCAACTTCCTACGGGTGACCGGGTGTTCGTCGGTGCGTTAGTATTGCGGTGGATATGATTTCGTATGATTTTTAATAAACACCGATCAGACAGCCAGATGTACCGGTCCGGTACTTGACTCGGCATTTGGAAGAGCACTCGTTCGGCTTACCCGGGCCACTCGATGCACAAAACTGACGGACGGACAGGCCCTACTGTGCATCGAACATATTACCTCGGAAGTGCGCGGAACAAAGCTACGCCATTGTTTCGTGCCGTCAATAATCCACTTGCCCTGACTTCGAGAGGAGCAGGGGCGCAGGGAGTGAAGGGGGCGTGGGGGCGCGGACACAATTGGAAAAAGCTCCGAGGAAACCGGGATACCGGGAAACCGATGCCCCACGGGGTCCACATCCCACCGCTGCTGCGCGAAGAAAGGGGAGAGACTTTGATTTCTCCTCGATCCTCGATCAAGGATGGAACCTGCCCTTCCGTTCCTCCTCGTCCCTCGACCATCGCCATCTTCACCACCAATATCGGCTTAGCGTTCTACACGTTCTTTCATTAGCCAGTGTTATTTTTTAAATTCTAACGTCGATCTTCACGATCAACACTTTTCTACAATCAACTATTTTATACCATTAATAATTTCTTACAATTTACAACGAACAAGTTCTTACGATCAAGCATTTTTTGCAATTTAGAATGAATAAATTTTGACAATCTACAATGTACAATTTACGGTGTACATTTAATGATTTTCTTCAATTTTCAATGTACAATTAATAATTTAGTACAATGTACACTTAATACTTTTCTACAATTTCCAATGTGTACCATCAACAATTTCTTCCAGTCTATCATGAACAGTTTCGTACTGTACAATTCACAATTTTAACAATGTCCAATTTTTTACTATTTTACTAACCACGTGTCGAAGGGGCGAACCCTAACCTTTAGAACGGCATTTCGTAACGACCAACCCCCTACTCGTAATATTTAAAACCGGGCAGGAACGAACGCGATAAGAAGAAACTCGCGCGCGCAAAAATTTCCCAGGAAGCTGTCTCAAGTTCGGAGACGCGACTGTTGGAGAGAACTCTCGCGGCAAGAAAAACGGCAAATTAATTTACCGTTCTCGCGCTGAGGAACGGTCCGGTCTAGCGGATACTTGCTAAGTAAATATCGTGCGCGGTTAGATATCGGCCTCGCCGGGGAAGGACCACTAAGCGTTGGCAATCGAATGATTAAAGGCGGCTTCGCCTGGTTGCGTCGCGTCGGATGCGGCGAAATTCCCGACGGAAATCAGAGTCGCTGGCCATCCAGCCGTATTCTCTCTTTCTAAGCACCCGCGTGCGCGCGCTCCAACCATCTCTTCCACCCTCTTTCCACCCCCAATCTCGTACGCCTAGCTCAGGAAGGGAGAGCGAGAGAGATGTAGAGAGAGAGAGAGATGGAGAGAGAGACTCATCCCTACCAGCCTGTGCTCTCCTTCGGGAGTTATCCTCAAAGCCGCCCAGTCACCCGCTCCTTCTAAACCCTCCAGCATCCGCATCCCTCTCGGCAAACACCAGACCAGCTTCGAGGACTGCTACGGAATTCTGGAGATATGCTGAAGACGGGGGAACACGGACGGTTACCGACACTCAGGTGGGCGACGTTTAACGGTCTACCGAATTTCTGTACATCGCTTTTCCTTTTTTTATTCGCCGCCATCTTGCCAGGACCACCGGTGGGACAAACCGTCGAAACTGACGACAACACGAAGTTTTCTCAGTTTTTATCACCGGATTATTAAGATTACTATTTCAGCCAGCAGATATTCAGATGAAATATAATTTACCTCGAACATGTTTTAAACAATTTCCCCCTCGACGATGTTACAGCAGCGGATTTCACGCGAGTGCACGGAGCAATTTAAAATTTAAACCTGTTTCATTATGTACAACTTATTGAACATGTACAAGGCGTCTGCAAAATCTACTTCTTTGCAGTGACGGATCTAACGGTAAGTAAACGGACTAAGCGACCGCGTGGGGCCCCAGGATACCATAGGGCCCCTTTCAAAGAAATCTATTTCATGTGTAACGGTGTGAAATTTTTCATTACTTTTCTTTTTTGTTAATAAGTTTAGGAGAGTTTTCTGGCAACTCTATTTCTAACTTGGGTTTGAGGGCCCCAAAAATTTTACCGTTTGAGGCATCCATTTGACTTGAGCCGTCACTGCTTCCTTGGAAGGAACGATTCCTCACTTGATTTCAACGAATTTTTTCCCTTCTGCTATTGCCACGTCCTAATTGCTTCTAATAACTCCTGAGAATAGTTCCGCAAAGGAAAGAGTTGTTTCGCTCTGCAATCACTGAGCAAGGCTCCTTCAAGGGCACTCATTATTTTCAAAAATTCTTTAACCCTAATCAATCTCCCTGGTTTACTCAAGATGTCTCTTTTAAACGGAGCTTTATTTCCACTGTAAATTGTATCAGGGCCAATCATTATAACTTAGCTGCCTCTCTGCATCGTGTAAATATTATCGATGATCCTAGCTGTAAGTCTAACTCAGTCTCCGAGGACTTGGATCATGTGTTATGGCAGTGCTGTTTATATGACTCCCAGAGAATTGAACTTGTAAATAAATTACGTAAAATTAAATTTTTCTTACCACTAAAACCGGACCTCTTCTTTGCAGAACCAAATGTCAAAGCCTGTGAATTTATCTTTCAGTTTTTAAACGACTGTGATCTGCATCTCTACTGGTTAGTCATATTGTAAATGTACTCAAACTGTAAAACTAGTGTATCTTTGTTAAAGCCGAAATAAACTTACAATAGGTTTCAGTGGCTCAATAAAAAAAAAAGAAAGTAATAGAAGTTTAACAATTCTTCGAAAATTAATATAGTCTTGACAGCATACCTCGAAATAATAATTTAAAATTAAATCATTAGAAGAACATTTTTGATCGAATAACTTCTCATTGTTAAATGTCTTTTAAGCATTGTGGAATTTTATTAGGTCGTCAATATATAATATTTACTAATACTTTTGGTTTGTTAAATTGAACAATTTCAACGGAGCCTCGGGGAAGATTTTAGCAAAGGGAAAACTTCACTTGCAACATCTTTTCGAATAATTATTTTTTTAATATAAAATCGTTGAATGTTATCGGCGCTACGGTTCGATCGTTAAATACACAAAAATAATAACTTAACTAAGCAATTTTGCTAATTTTATATAATCGACGTTTCGGTCACTGTTTGGACCATTTTCAAGATTAATAAATTGCGTCTGTAAGAAAATTGAAAAAATTTTTTTTTAACTTGATTAAATATATTCTTCAAAAGTTGTAACTAAACGTCGATTATATAAAATTAGCAAAATTGCTTAGTTAAGTTATTATTTTTGTGTATTTAACGATCGAACCGTAGCGCCGATAACATTCAACGATTTTATATTAACAATATTACGATCGACATAAATAAGTTTAATTATCTTTTTACATTGTCACGTGGAAGATATCAGGTCGTTACGTGTGAAGGTTGACCGTTACGTGTGAAGAAAGAGTTGTTTGAAATCACCTCGGGAATCATTCGAGGTATTCGTTTGTTCGGATCGAAACGGTACACGCGGTACAAGCCGAAAACAAAACAGCGAGTTAGGCGAAGCTAGTCAGATGGAAAGGATCCAAGCAAACAAACGGACAAGTTCCGACCGGTGATAACATCTGGAGACGTTTCGACGCGCGTTACGCCCGGTGTCGGTGTATCTTTGGCTCGATCGATCTGTTAACGAGTCGTAACTACCGAGATGGTGCGAAAGTCGATCCTCGTCTACGATCTCCTGAGGACCGAGCAACCCCCAAATGGATTCTCCGAGCGGGAAATCGTCGAGCAGATCAGCAACAGGCATGACATCGCGGTGGGCAAGGGACTTCGGAGGCAGGTGGCCGTGGCCCTTCGCCGGGGACTCGACTTCGGGATCCTCACCAAGAAGGCTAACAAATTTAGGTGACCGTCAACCCTACATCCTTCATTTTCCCCTATTTTCCTCGAAACTTACCCCGAAAATCAAATTCTTCCAGGAGCCGCAAATCTTTTGGTTCCTCTGCATTCTTTATTAGCAATTTCATTCATTCAAATTCTAAGTGTCTTTAAATAGCAAATTCTAATTCTCCACACTGTATCCCCTCCAGAGTTGGGCAAAAAGTAATTGCAATTACAATTACAATTACATGTAATTGTACTTTTATTTCTGCAATTACAAGTAATTGCAATTGGTAGTTGCAATTACTTAACGTCAAAATGGCACTAAAAAAATATTAGATACCTACTCAATAGAAATGTCTAACAAAAAACATATGTTAGGAAATACTTATTATTTATTAAATTACAATTCTTAAGAAATTCACTCCTCAAACGATCCCCTCCATTTTTCTCAAAATTTCCCCAAAAATCTAATTCGTCCAGGAACCAAGACTTAAATTCGCAACCCTCCCTTAATATGTATCATTTAGTCGCAAACGAATGTAAATTCATTGTTTCTTTTTAATATTTGAAGTTTTTAATGGAAATTCTTTCTATTTCTATCTTTCAACACGAAATGAGGCTGTTCGAATGCATCGATTTCGCAGGTTCGATCCGGAGAACACGATGTCGAAGAACGAAGGGCGGAGGATCGCGAGGAAACCGAAGCTGAAGCGGAAGACCGAGAAGAGAAAGAAAACGGTGAAGTCGAAGCGACGAAACACCCGGAGAAAAACCGGAAAACAGAGTCGAGAGACGCCGCAACCGGCGATGCCGAAACACTGGACACCTGACAGAAAGAATCTCGCGGAAGAACCTATGCCTAAAGTCAAGAAGGTTTGACTGAACACTGTGCGTCCTCAAATATTTTTGTTCGTTTACCTGTGTTTGTAGAGCCATGTATTTTCTAATTAATTTTAATACATCCGAATAACTGATATCACTATTCGTTTCGATATCGGAAATAAAAGTGTTTTTCAGAAAACCATAATATTTGCAATTGCCCTTCGGATCGAAGATTTGAAATGAGAATTTTGAAAAATACGCAAACGTTGCTCGAAAGTCATTGGAAAATATGTTCTGCAAGAATCATCCTTCGAAAAAAATTGTCAGTTCATTTTTATCGGAGGTTGCAAGGTTTCGGGAAGCGAATTTCGCAATGGATGCGACGACACAGTGATTCCCACAGTGATTCGTTGCTCGTTATTCATCCTCGCTTGTTCCCTCCACCTGCAAAAGAGGAGGACCGACGAAAAAATTGAAAAGCCACGTTAAAAAGGCGTAACATCGAAGACGGTTTCGCGTTCACGTGAAAATCCGTTCCCATGAAATTCACCTTCCGCCGTCAGGATCCCGGCGATCCTGTTAGACGAGACTGGTTCAAACGTAGCGGCCGATTCTTCGACTCGTAATCTCCGACCGGTTGATCCAAATAGGTGGATCCGCGTACCTTTGGGAATCCTCCGGAGGTTTCGCTGACCGTTCTTCGATTAGACACGGCCACTACGTTCGCTCGTTCAAAGGCCTAGCCTGGGGATTGCTCGCTGTAAACGTCTTCGGGGGAGTATCCCTGCAGGCCGGATACGCAGCGCCGTGAAAATCGGCCGAACAAATCGCCACCGTTCATTTATTACCTGGGCCACCTGTTATCGGAACGATTACCTTGTACCTTGCACGTCTATCAAACTTTTCTTTTCGTCGTCTGCCGGGTCTACGTAAAATTGCGAATAACAATATTCAAGATAGACTGCGAGACACGGAAGTTGAATAAAAATGTATTGTTGATTTTAACAGGATAAAAATTGTCTGCTTCAATTCGAAAGAATTGAAATTTTTAACAGAAATTCCATTCTGTCTCGAACGATTTCAGTAATATTAACCCTTAGCTCTCGGCTGTCCCCTCTGAGGCACCACTAAACATTGCTGTACCATTCTTCAAAATATTGTTTACATTATTAAATATATCGGTATCTAATCAATTACTAAACATTTAGGTACTGTATAAGGTAATGTGCCAATTTCATATCCATAAAATTGCAAAAATCATAAGGTATGGAAATATTCTACATCCGAAGAAATGTTTAATTTTCCAGTTAAAATAGCTCCGAGTGCAAAGGGTTAAAACAGTACACTGATATTCTAGAATTCTTCAAATCAATTGAAAAATACATAAAATCCGCAGTCTAGTGTAATAACATTCCCAAATTCGTCTAAAATGCCTCTACAGTTTCGTATTTGATCGATTGGTTCTTCTTACAAATGTTCAAAGTTAAACAAAACGGTACTCACCGTTTTCACGAATGTTCGAACGTAGACTGTGACGTGGTTAAATGTTTAAAACTCGCGGCGCGATTATTCCCTCGCAGGAAGTTTCGGCTAATAAGTTTATCCCCAGACGCAACACGGAACTGCCCCGCAATAGATCCGCTTCAGTTTACCGAATTGATCCGGCACAATTATCTACACCCACGCCTCCCTTCAAACCCCACCAATTAATATTTCAAGCCTGGTTCCGCGTTGTTAAGTGCCGCTGCATTGTCGGCTAACAACAATGAACGAACGTATCGTTGGTATTGCCGGCGACCTGTCCCTTTGTTCGATAACTGCGCGCTGCCTAATAGATCCCCGGGTTCGGGATCGATGCTCGAAGTGGACGGGGCTTTGGCAAGGTGGGCCGGAAGAAACGTGAACGACCAACACATGTCTCGTCGCCATTAATTGTTGACAGCCCTAGCTGAACGAGAATCGCCTGTTTTGCAGTCAATCAAGGATAATGCAATATTTTATTGCGTTTCTCGAAAGTGGGGCTGCCACGGAAAATTGAATTAGAAGACTGCGTCACCTGTGTTTTTTTTTGTTTTTATTAAGCATTTCAGATCTCCACTGAGATCTATATCTGCTGTACAAATGTAAATTACAGTAAATACATATTCCTACATACATAGCAAATATTAAATCAAATGAAATTCGTACTTTAGAATTCTTTAGTAAATGAAATATAAGAAGACAAGCTTTAATATTGGGTCGGGCATCTAACATTTTTAAGCATAAGGGTAGCTGCAATTTAATTTTACACAGTTGGTGAGTTAACTTGGATCGCTGCAAATCAAAATCGTCACCTGTGTATTTTACCACGTTTTTTATTTTTATCTCTAGTTTTTCGTATAAAATAGTGTAGTTTAATCATACTATACGTTCCTGTGTATTCTAATAATATCATACTATGTATACATTCCTGTATATTCTAGTATATTGTATAGGGTTAAAGTTAAAGTATGAATGATGTGTGTGTATTATATGTATGTACGTGTGTGTATTAACAGACAACCCTATGTATAGTAAAATTTATAAAAAAGAGAATCGGAACAGAAGAATTCTAAAATTGTAATTGCCAACGAATTGTAAAAAGAAGATCAGATCGAAACGAGCTGCCGCGACAAACACGTCTGTCAACGATTGGTTATCCGTGTGTCTCGTTTTACAAATAAATACGGCTTATTCCTTACAATTGTAGTACATAATGCCAGTTTCACAGCACGTTTACAAACCGAAAAGATGAAGAACCACCGCGAGGGGTATATTCGATGTAGCCGACGTGATCCTGGCGGATGCTTCACCCCGAATCGACAGCGGGTGGGTAGAGGAGGCGTTTTAAAACGGCGAAGTTCGCCGGCCAGAATTCATTAAAAGCAGGCTGGTAATGGGACAACGATGACGTTGTTGGTCGTGCCGGAGGGAAATGCGGGCGACAAAACCGTGCCACGAAGCGAGAGCCAGGGGAGAAGCGAGCGAAAGAGAGGCCGCGAGGACAGGGTGTCGTAATTCTGTCGCATTACCATTTAGATTAGTTAGATTTGCAGGTAAACAGGACGCAGCCGATCACAAAACACAAACATACGCGTCTGC
This sequence comes from Lasioglossum morio, assembly GCA_916610235.2. Classification (NCBI taxonomy): domain Eukaryota; kingdom Metazoa; phylum Arthropoda; class Insecta; order Hymenoptera; family Halictidae; genus Lasioglossum; species Lasioglossum morio. The sequence continues at coordinate 987,939 of OU744324.1, read as the reverse complement.
CGGAGCCCGGTACACCCACCCCCGCAGTCCCAGAGCCGCGGGACGAGCCCGGCTACACCCCCACCCCCCCCCCCTCGCCCCTTGGGTTGACATTTTAATTTCATCGCGATAATTACTTTCAAACGGATGGCTTTTTAAGTAGATTAAAATATTCCTGCGCCGCGAACACGTCCGCACTCGTATAATTAATGCATTTTACAGGACGCGCGTCGCCGGACGGGATCCGGTTTTAACGTTCCTATCCCACCCCCGCTCCCACCGTCCCCTTCACCCCCTCCGACCACCCAACAACCCCCGGCAATTTCAACTCGATTTCGCGACTGGTTCGCGCGTGCGATTTCCCGGCAGTATTTTATCTCTGGGAACGGCCGCGTTCAATTAGATTCGCCGGATGGAAATGAGCGAGCAGAAAGATCGTGTGTTTCGTGCTCACTTTCTGCTCCCTGTTTCTTCCTTGTTATACCTAAACTCATTCGATATCGCAGATCCTTTTTATTAGAGAGCTCGTGTATAATAAAAACATATTTGCTTAGCAATTAGTCAGAGGAACCGTACGGAAATTTTGATCTTTTAATGATTGAGCTGAAAATGTAGAGCAAGTAAGTTTTAAATTTTAGTAAGTTCCATACATATATTAGATTCCTTTGATCCTTCGAGATTGTTTTAAATCTTATTTCTTCGAGGTAAAAGGTTTCTCTGCAAGAAATGCGTGTACAGGATGTTTCGGTTAAAGGTAGCCATTTAAATGTCTCCTCGAGGATGGGTAGTATCCAGGACGAAAAAAGCACGTAATTTCCCGATTGTTGTTCTTGGAGGTGGCACGTTTCGGTGCCATGCCGGTGCTGTGTGCTTCCGGATTCCTCTATTTTGTTTCGCTCCTTTTGTGTTCGGCGGATGGCGCGTCGGAGGGTTAAACGAAGTCGCCTCACAGGTGCAACAGAACCTGTGTTGCAAACGAGGTCGAACGAGAGCGCTGCCGCCGCCGCCGACACCCTCTTGGCCCTTTCCAACAACGTGGATCCACGCTTGCCTTGCCCGCCTTCGGAAAGAATGCGACGCGCATCGAGGGAGGACCGCAGCCAATTTCAATATTTGAGGAAACTCGGCTGACAGGAGTTCCGCAAAATTTGCAGGTGAAAGGCGAAAATGTCCGTGGTGATTTAACGAGCCCTTCAAGGCACTCTACGAAAGGACGCTGTTCACCACGAAACAAACTATTCCCGGACCAGCCGGGGCTTAATACAAGGCGATTACGGGAATACGTGATTCACTTTAACTTCCGAACTTTGGAAAAAATTCATCCCTATTCGGTGGGGGGATCATTGTCTTAATCGTGTCAATTATTTCGTTCGTCAAACAAATTCATCCCCATTGCTCAGGGACCGCTGTCATAATAATGTTCATTATTTTCTTGGTCAAACAAGTTCTATCCCATATTTAAAATGAAAATTAAGGGCGACAGCGACCTAGATCGATCTTTTATCTAGCCTTTTCGACTACCGAAAAACCCCACGCTTGTATTATCGAGAAATCAGAACGCGAATACCACCCGTTGCGATCCTGGACAGAAGGAGTAAACTCCCTCGAGGCTCGGTGGGTTTCGTGCTAAGAATTCCAACGGATTTTTGAGCGGGGGTGTTTCTCTTTGGAGCACGTTACGACGGAATCGTGGAAAACAGAGAGAGCGTGCTGCGCGATGAAAATGTGGAGTGGAAAGAAGTTCTAATCGGCGTAACTGCGAAGAAACTAATACGCGAAGGGGTTTAAGAGAACGTCCGGTGGTATGGTGGTTTGAATGGGCTCGAGGCCGAGCGTATGGGGGTGGAGCTGCGGGCCCAGCGATCGACCGCGTGAAATCGACCACCTCGTGCACCGCCATCCCACGGACAGCATCCACCATCCAGCATCCAGCATCCAGCGTCCACCTCCCGCTCCCACCCCCGTCGCTTCCGCCATCCACCCTCGTGCTCGTTGTATTATCGTACGACCGCACAGGCTAGCCCCTACATCGTCAACATATCCGGGACAAGCAGAGCCGCGCGTGTGCCTGTGATCGCGCGCGCGCGCGCGCGCGCGTTCACACGACCACACGCAGACACAGTTCTACATACGTACACGTTGAGCCAGCCGTAAACGAGAATAGGCTGCGTCGGTGTGTGACATGATTAAACCGCCCTCCGCGAACACCACACTCCCCTATCGCCCCCTTCTACCATCCTTCTCCTCCTCCTCCTCCTCCGCCTCTTCATCCTCCGACAACTGCCGCCGGCCAACATGGCCGCCGCTAATTAGCGCCTAATTATTATTTATTGCATTGGACGCAACCCGGTCTGTGCCGACACTGGCGACAGTCGCGACACACCGCGCAATATAACTGCCACTCTTTCTACCCTCCATTTCGTCTTTATCTTCTCTATTTCCCTCTCTCTCTCTCTCTCTCTCTCTCTCTCATCTCCCTTCTCTGTTTGCATCGAAATTATTGTTTATTAATTACGTCTAATCTTAAAAGACCCACTAAAGAACTACAATTTTGATTTTTGCAGCAGGATATTTCTTCTGAGATGTTATCTCTATCTCTATCTAAATAATAAAATCGTGTCTGTCTGTCTGTCTGTCTGTCTGTCTATCTGTCTATCTGTCTGTATGTATGTATGTATGTTTGTGACGGCATCAATTTAGAATGTCTCGAGGTAGAAAGCTGGGGTTCGAACCATTAGACGCGGCGCTTCTTCGGGTAGGTTTCAGAGCAAACCGCATTCGAAAAAGTCAATTCGTTGAAAAGTTGTAACGTCGTTAGTGATTGAATACGACTTTTTCCCGTCCTAAGGGCACGTTTATGCTTGTAACTTTTGAACAATTTGACTTTTTGGAATGCAGTTTATTGTAAAACCTTCCCGAAGAAACGCCGCGTTTAACGTTTCAAACCGCAGCTTTCTACGTTCTGCCGTTCGCAATTGATACCGTCACAAACAGACCAAATACCACTTCTTCGCCCTATTTGTCCAGGTTTCTGCTTAAAACTTTTCAACGAATGGATTTTTTCGAATGTGGTTTGTTCTAAAACCTTCCCGAAGATGCACAGAGTCTAATCACTCAAAGTCCAGCTTTTTACGTTGTTTTATGAATATCTTATGTCCATTTTTATACATAAGAATATTAATGCTGGCTTATAAAATGTCAAATATAGGTACTTACAATTGTTTTCGAATCTTATGTTCCTCGGTCGGATCAACAGAAGACTGCTATTTGCGCGTCTTAATAAGTGAGAAGCACAAAACACATAATCCAAAATCATGACAACAAAAGCGACGACGTTACTCCGAACACGGTCAAAATAGTACTGCTGTTGTCGTTGTCACCTTGGTTTTTCGTGAATGGTTAAGGGGGGGATTCAAGTGGGGGAAATGTTGCGGGTAATTTAATTAGGAGATTCTATTACTAATATCGCTATTACTCTATTACACTAAAATTCATTAAAAAATATTCCTACCCGCTTATCGTAATAAATATATTCTTTCTAATCATTTTTTAATTAATTTCGTGAAATTTTCTTGTCGAAAAATAATATCTCTATCTCTATCCGAGACAACTTCGGCGATTGGAAATTTAATTACGTTAATAATCAACCAGGATTTGTTATTGCACGTGGACAAAATCGCGAGTACAGCTATTATCTCTATATACATATAATAAAATCGTGTCCGTGTGACTGTCTGTTTGTATCGGCATCAATTGAGAACGGCTCAACGTAGAAAGCTGGGGTTTGAACCGTTAGACGCGGCGTTTCTTTGGGAAAGTTTTAGAGCAAACCGCATTCAAAAAAGTCCATTGGTTCAAAAGTTGTGACGTCATCAGTGAACACAGAAAATTTTTCGTCCTCCTTTGAGCACGTTCCTGCATGTGTATAACTTTTGACTGGTTGCACCTCGGAACCTCGGTATTCATTAGGTGGCAGGTAGAGAGAGGGTGAGAGAAAGAGAGTGCCCTTTCCAGAAAAAAGTTTGTCGACCCCTGGTATAGGTCGTTGAACGACAAAATTGTATTGACTTGAAAGACTTTGTTGAAAGTTGCATCGACCTCGAAAGGAAATAGTGGAATAATCGAATTATGCTGATTTCGTCCCTTGAATTACTACGTATTTTCTATGCGTATTCATGTGATAATTATGGGAGTCTGTAGGGGTGGCAGTTGCAGCAGAAGGATCGGTGACGTATCTCCTAAGTATCCATGGTTCTTCAATGGTGTTCATCATTGGACAGGTGCTAGACGTGATGAAGTCTGATGCGCCACTAATCTACAAGATGAGTTTACTCTGCAAAAAGGTGCGAGCTTGATTCGCGAAAGGGTGAATTTTATGTAAGAAAAGCCGAGTTCGATTTGCGAAAGCTGTGTGTCTCTTTCCTCAGCTGGAATCTCTTTCGCGAATCCTAGGGTAGGAGGAGACTGGTCTCAGGAGGCAATCTGGCAATTTTCCGAAACGATAACACCCCTTAGCATCGTCGAGTCCTTGTCACCTGGAGAGGCGTCGGGGGTCCCAAGGACGTGATTCTCGCGATGCGTCGCATCATCCAGCCGATCAGACGTTAAATCGTAAGGAACACAAACGGCCGGAACACGCAACACTCCGGTGGCTATCGATCGTCCGGGAATTTGTTTGCTGCTAGATCTATCCGGACGTTTCCTTATCAACGTTCCGGCTGGCAGTAGCGAGGAAGAACGGAGCGATTTTCTTTTCTCTCTCTCTCTCTCTCTCTCTCTCTCTCTCTCTATCGCTGTATAACCACGACGGAGGATCACCCTGGTGGATAGTCAACGCGAAGAAGAGCGGAGGGCCACCGGAGGGCCACCGGAGGGAGGGAGGGAGGGAGGGAGGGTAACGGTGGAGGTAGTCGAGTTGAGTTGCGGCCGGATCGGTTGAGTTAAGTCGGGTCAGGTCGAGTCGAGCAGAGGTACCAACAGGGCGGTCGCAAATATTGGTATTTGGCAAAGACTATCCTTGATCCGTGTCTCTCTTTCTCTTTCTCCGCGCTTCCTTGTCATCTCCACCACCCTCTGCCCTCCCGCCCTGCATTCTCTCACTTCCAGCCTCTCTTTGCCCTCGTCGTCTGTCTCTTCCTTCGCGCGACCCGCTGCGAACTTCCCCCTGTCGGGGGTGGGCACGGTGTCCAGTCGTTGCAGCCATTCCCTCCCTTACAGATTTTGTTTCTCCACAATCCTTACGCACCTTCGAACACCGGCCTCCCCGTAACCGTCGCGTCTGCCGAGTTAACGGTTATAGTAGAGCTGCTGCAAAATAAGTACGGTGCTGAATAAACTAATAAACGATCAACTGTATTTAGGAAAGTTTTCACCGTTGAAACTCGGTATTGACTTGGATCCGTGCGTTGTAACGTGTGCAAATGACGGGTCCGCGATGAAAGGATCCCGGGGAACAGGTTGCGATACTCGAGCCGGGGCATTGTCAGCGGCGAGTGCGCTCGAGAATAATAAATGGGAAGTGGCGCGGAGCTTACGCGTGTTCCGCCAGGAGGATCGGTTTCGAGAGGAATATTTTTACGGGAGCGATCGCGCAAAACAATCGGCCGAATCGACGTAGCTTCCGGAACTCTTTTTTTTTTTTTTTTTTGCCAACATTTCCAGAGGTCCGGGGGGTGGGTTGGAAGGGTAGGGGTCGTCGATGCTCACCGCCGGAACTACGGCAGCCGACAAACGCGCTCTAATATTTACCTCATGGAACTGTAAAAATGACAAACTAAACATTACATGTTAAAAACCCGGTTGCGTCGAACGGCTAAACGGTGACGCGATGCTCCGATCGCGCATCTGCGGCCGCCGGGGCACCCTAACGCAAACACCGGCGCGCATCGCACGGCTCGCTTTTTTCCCTTTGAGAGCTCGCACGAATTCGATTCATAACTTAATTTACAAAACGGATTTCATTAAAGTATAGTGTAATTAGTCCGATTCGGTTGCGCGTGCGATAGAGCTCGTCCGAAATCGAGGCTTCCGAATCGCCGCGCCGCGCCGGTGCTCCCCGGGGTTGAAGAGGAACGCTCGCTGAACGAGGTTGTAACGATACGATGAAAGAATTACGAAACAAAAGCTCCCGAATTATAGTTGTCAACCTAATGTTTGGACAATGGCTCGTTGGTGAACGTAGTTTTTAAATTTTCAATATGGCTCCACATATAGAAAGTTGTAAAATGCAGCTTTTAGTAGTTTTTCTACAATTCCGTTCAATTGCAATTTCTGTTTCACATACTGTAGCAAACTGATTGCTCTAGCTTCTCAAATCGAATCGTACATAATTAAAAAAATTATCGTCTTTTTAAGAGTGTCCGAATATTACGGGGAGTAATATAAATCCATATTTAATTAGTATGAACGTCATTATAAATGAACGTCAATTCGATACATCGTCGTGGTTATAATAATTGTATATTTGAATTGATTTAATATTTACAATATTATGTGAACAGTGGGAAAAGATAACGACGAAGAATACTAAATGGTACGCGTATGACCATGCGGAACGTGTTGCAAGATTTCTGAAAATATTTTGGAGAGCATTAAAAATCGTGTCTCTCGGAAAAGATTGGTGCAGGAGGAAAGATGGGCGGGGCGACAGAGAGGTTCGCTTATCGCGCACGATTAATGTAGGATATATTTAAGGAATTCTCACGGGCGTGCGAGGTTCGTCTTGAAATTGCTTGAACGCAACCGTGAGTCTCCACGAGAGCCGATGTTTGCTCAGCCAGGAACGCTATCGCGTTCTCACACCGGAAAATCTTCGAGATAGTCTTCTTCGGTCTCGGTGATGCGTGAATACTGTCGCGTCCTTCTTGCCCCTTAAGCTCCTCTCACACGCGCGAAGCCATATGATTTTGCATCGAAAAGTTTCGTGCAACAAAATCGAGAAGGACCAATCGAGTAATTCTTCTCACAGGCAAGTTTTCGTTTGTTTTACAACTTACCCTCCAAATATTTAATCAAATAAAAGGTACCACTGTCGTGCAGACTGTCTCAAAAATGTTGCACTTTCTTTGAAGAAACATATTTCAAGATCATCAAAATCGGTGAGTATGATCCACGTTTATTTATATAATTACCACAAATTTATCTCGTTTTCAAAAAAGGAGAAGAGAAATAGTGGAGAATTCGTTTTTCGACGATTTTTGAAAGGTGTCTCAGAAATTCTCTCGTCAACAATTTCGAGGTTGACGACGCGACGACGAAGTACTCTTCTCGTACGGTTCGTTATGAATCGACGCGTCGACGCTTGACCCGAGAACACTGGATGGATTTCCTGTGGACGGTGCTTAACAGTTAGTGGAAGGAAGACGGTTTGGTGTGGCAGGACGGCGATACACCCAGGGTACACAGAGAAAGCGGCGTGGTGCAAAGCAAACGCGCGACTACTAAGGCTAATCTCAAAAATGATAACGCGGAGATAACGTCGGCCCAGATGTCAGACGTTGCTCGCCACAAGAAACTCGTTGTTACCGAGTTCGCGTTATCCGTTTCACCTTGGAATTCCCGGGGAACCCTAACGAATAGTCTCTTTGGTACCTGCTCTCCTGCAGCCCACCGAATAATCAATTCCACAAAATTAACAAACCACCGCGTGTTCATCGCCGAACTATCAAATTATTTCAATCAGAAGTCGTGACACTAACAAATGGTGTCTGCACCGATTGTAAAAGGCAGAAGTAAAAATGTGCTTGTGCGTAGCTTTAATAAATGGGAAACAGTGCAACAATTGACAAGGGAATAACGAAATATCTGCTAGCCGTAGTTACACTGAAATTCTTGAACAATACGAAATACTGTCCACGTGCGACGTCGCGTAGGTGAACGCTCGGCCAGGTTAACAACGTTTTCATGGATCGAATTAGGGCACCCTCGATCGTGAATCGTGCTAACTATACATAGTATAGGCTCGCCATGTATATCGACAACGGCGTTAACGAGGGCCGATCAAAACCCGAGGCCCGAGCAAAGGACCATCTTAGGCAATACATCACGCTAGACGCCAATAGAACGACAGACCTCCGCAACAATAAACCGCCTAATTAGTTGGACGCGATGGCAAGTCTTTGTTGGCCGATCCGAGAACCGTGCTCGCTCAACCCCTGCTCTCTTTCGTTGACACGAACCCCGTAATTTTATTCCACCCCTGCGATTATCGCACTGTGGGATCAACCATCTCTTTAAACGGCCGCCATTGTTTTCGTCGAGCATTCCCCGAACGTGGAACAAGACATTTTTCTTCTCCGAAAATGCTAAATGATTTTCCGCATTCTCATTGGTTCGTAACTTTCCTCAATTTCACAATTTCTCTTCACTGCAAACGGGCTTAGCCGTTCAGCTGGAATAACAGTTTAAAGTTGATACTGTTTTAACTAGACAGCGGATCTTTATGCAAAATAAAAATCTTCAAACTAAATCGCAACGAAACTGAATTGAAATAGGAATTTAGTATTTTGAGGTTCTTCTAATATTTTTACTGTCTTAAATTAAAGCGCGTCGTTTCTTTAAACGGATCCCGTGTGTTCGGATAATCGAGTAGTAATGTCCCGACTGGTGTCGTGTTGGGTATCATCTTAATCGTAAAAGAGTCACGCGTGTGCTAGCGAAGGTTTCGTAAACGAATAATGAAAAACGTTTTGTTAAATAACGATTTGTTAAACTTTTCACACGTTTATCGCACGTCTCAACAGTGTTACTCGCGTTCTCATGATGCTAACATACAGGGGGTCTGGCGAAGTTAGGGTTAATAATTAAAAACCCATGAAAGGTGTCGTCGTCGTGGCCTCCCTGTCGAAATGGTTGTTCCGTGAGAACCGGAAACAATTCCTCGACACGTGTCGAGAGTCGCGATCGACGTGTCCGCTCCAATGAAAAATCGCTTCTATCTCGCACATAATCGAACGGTGAAACACCTGCGACACACGCGTCGTCGGAATTGTGGGTTAGCTTCGAGACCCGGGGAACAATGATTCTCTGGAGGACGTCCCATCGTGAACGAACAATGTCTTCTAAATGCCAGTTGATTGTGTGACAATGAGGAAAAGAATCTTCCTTCTTTTGACTTCGATCCACTTGCTAATTCGGCAACTACACAATGAACCAGATGTTATTCAAATTCTGTTAACTCGAGTTTCTCCATTTCTTTATATTCTCTCTCAGTTACATTGATTGGAAAAATTGGCTTCACGCTCTCTTCGTTTCTTGTCCGCCATGCTTTATCTTGGTCCACGCACGTGTGGACAAACCGTACCAACCATTAAAATAACAAAATTATATTTATACCAAAAAATGTACTCAATCGATTCCCACGAAAACACCTTTACAATCCGATAATTGTCCAACGAAAAACCTTAAAAACCTTAAATTGGTCATTCCTATCCCGTGGCAGGTTTAATTTAAGACTGTGTTCTATTCCCATGTATATTTATGTTTATTTCTCTGCATGTGTTTCATTATTATTATTATCATTATTATATATGGACCGAGGTCCTTTTATACAAATGTATACAGTTTTTACAGTATAACTGATAAAAACAAAAAGAAAAAGAAAAAGAAAGTCTTAACTAAAATTTACAAAAGAATGGACCGCGCGAAACTAAACAAATAGTATTGCGCAATTTTGTTTTGAATGGCTGTAACGTGCCATGAAAAAAATCGATATTATTGTAAAATATGTTCGAGCTAGCAATAATGCGATTTAATGGATTTATTACTCCATATGAGGATTTGGATTTCATTGTTTGAAAGCCTGCTCTCGTTCTCAAAACACGTTTGTTGTTGTTTTAATTTTGTTTCAATATTTTTCCCTTAAATGAAACTCAAAAACTGACCTTCGCGAAGGGTTAATTTAGGGTACGAAAAATTTGGCGTACGTAAGACTTCGCATTAGTTAAAAATGTAGGAACGGCTTGGTCCCGGAAGGGTTAATTAAAAATCGCAGGATTGCGATAAACGCTGGTGGTTGGTTGGCGCGTGTTAGCAGCTGAGTCCGTGGACGAGGTGTTGATATCGGAGTAGCGATATCGAAGAGGTTCCCCGTCAGATTGGTAGAGACAAGAATCGATTCGAAGGCGGGCGCAATTGGAGTACAATAAATTGACGTGGTTCCTGTGCGAGGGGTGGTTGGCCAGGGCGGCGGCAGGGGGTGGTTTAAAGCTAGGTTCTCCCATGGGGAAAAGGGGGCTGGCCGAAGGTATCGCGACAGACGGGGCTCTGCAAGCCCGTGTAAACAATGGCTCCGCTTCCTTCGGCTAGGTTAGGCGTAGGTGGACCTGGACCGTGTAGATGGATGCTGGGACACGCGTGTGTGTGCGTGAGGTGCTTATTGGGTCCGCTGGGGGCTGCTGCGGAGCGGAGAAACAACCCTCTGACCAAACACGGCCAACATCAATCAGCACCAGTCACTCGAGCGTCGACCATTGGCGCCAACATCGCGATATTGCCTGGCATTTACATCCGACGTGGAAAAACGTAATGCTCTCGGCCGCGACGTCGATGGGCCAGTTAGTGATGGGCATTCAATCTGGCCTTTTCAAAGCTATCGATCGTTGCAGCACGGCGCGCGGGCTCGCGCGCGTCCATCCTCGCGTTCTCCTCGCGTCCCGATATTATTCGTTGCCCGGGACGGTTCCTATGTTACCTCGTCGCCAGGCTTCTATTTTTCACCGGAAGTCCCGCGCCCGCTACCTTTCCCACTCCCGAAAGATTGATCATGTTAGCGGTCCTCCGCTCTCGTCCCAGCTTCCCATCGAAATCCTCGCCCCCGGGAACATTCCTCGGACCTCTGTGAACAAATTCTCGGTCGCGTCTCTCTCGTCCATCTCCGAAATAACTACATATTTAGGCGAAAGAAACGTTGTCGATTAAAACGATGACTTACGCGGTTAGAATTCGCTTCTGCGTTTTCCGCGCAAGTCGAACAGTGCCTGAACGCCACCGCTGTAACGTTATTTAATAAGCTCCGGACGTTTATGCAAAACAAAATAGCTCGTGCACCAATTGCATGACAAAGTAGCTAATTGTTGTGTTCGTGACACACGTTTATTTCACTTTACTTGATAAATGTATAAATTGAGAGTTTAAGTGTATAATATTGTAAACTTAGCCGTATAGTAGAAGTAACGGCGTGTGCTCGCATTGTTCGTGTAATGAGAGCTTCCGATATGTCGCGCCGACCGCTTACGGTGCTTCATGGTCTTGCGGTCACGTGTTCAGTGCACAAGCGCGAATCGTAACTTAATCTACGGCATACATAACACTAATGATAGATTTATACTCTTCATTTATCATTTGAATGCGGTGAAAACAATACATTGATACCCTTCGAGTCTTATTTTCTTGCATTCGGGAATGAAAATAAATATAGAAACCGCCCTGTTTTCCGGAGCAGAGCGGAGTACTCTCTCCGCCATTTTCTACTGTTGTTTCTGCTGAGGCACTCGGAGCGAGAGGCAAGAAAAATTAAGACGCATTCTTAGGGACTTAGGAAAACAATGTCGAGTGTTTGCGTCGATCGGGGCGCGGAAGGCCGGTTTGCATGGCATTAGTGCCTATATTATTGTAAGCCGACGCATATAATTCCCGAGCTGGGACGTCCCCGACGATTTCGCGCAGATCCCAGCCTCCCCTCGCCCTTTCCTCGAATTAATTTAATATCGTCACGCTCCCTTTATCGCGTGTTTACACCGACCCGGTAATCAGAGAACTTCGTCACAACCTGTTAAACGCCATATGTATTCGTCTACAAATTGTCCGAAAAATATTCTTCCTTGCAGGAGGTGATTCGTGACGGCATCTCAAGTATTTTTCTCCTTTGCGAAAATGATTTTTGAGGCTAGCGTTAACGAGTTATTAAGAGAAACACATTTATCTTCTTCTTGCAAATTGTGTACGTTGTTCGTTGCGTGTTATAATAATAGACATTAAAACAAATTCAGAGCAACTGTTCCGCAGCCGTATTTCGTAGGGTTGAATCGGAATAATCGAATATAATGTATAAATCTGTAGAATATCGCGGCGCTCTCATCGTTCTCGTCAGCAATAATGGCAGAGCGATGAAAGAGAGCAGCCGGCACAAACGCATAAAAGACTAAGCGGAAGGTAAAGTTTAAAAGGCAAATTTGTACATGGTTTTCGCTTTTGATCTTATCAATGATTACGTAGTGCCGATTCTGAAAAATGTTCGGCGAGAGCCGTAGACCGTCGGGGCTTTTGATCGAGTGCGCTTCCCTTCCGCTCCTGTTTTACTTTCATCCCCCGTTTATTCGCGCGGGTAGCGTTTTCAGGTTACGAGCCCAGTCAGCCGGACAATTTTTCGTCTAATGTTTTAACAGCATCACCGGTCCGATTATTAAATCCAGTTTTCACCCTCACGGTCTCCATTATCTTGGAAATATTCTCTCCCCTGGTAATTTTCGAAAAATTCTGTTTCAATCGTTACTAAACTGATTTTTGTTTAAGCGATATTTTTATTTCGAGATAACCGGCGTCCTCTTGCATCGGAATAGAGTTTAAAAGATTTCGCAAACATTCTCGCACAATCACTCTCCGAGTGATTTTCAAGACGATTGAAAGAGATTCAGTTCCGGCGCGATCGAGCGCGACATCCGGCCGCGCGAACTGGTAAATAAATCGACTCGATAAATAAAAGGGTATGGACGTCGACGCGGGAGAGTTAATCTACGACGCAACTAAAATATTTATTGGCGAATAAATTTGCTCGTCGCTGCCGAGCGCAAACAGCGGACTTACTTACGCGCTGTAATGTACAGCGGCAACGTCTGTCGCGATTTCAACGATCCTTCGCACTATTAAACGCGCGAACAACAAACGTCCGAGCCCCCATACTCGTCCGGCTGTCGGATATTCTGCTACGCATCGCGCTTCGGCCATTGTTCAACAGTGGAACTACCCAGGCCATAAAAATGATGGATTTCATATAGTCTTGTTACAGTTTGTTATATACAATTTTGTTAATTTGATGAAATCTAGATAAATTCAATCCCGTTGCTGTTGCAGAGAAATATATATGTATTATGACTTCAACTTATTCAATAAATTGATAAAATTTATAGAAAATTATTTCATTGTAAATAATCTATATTTCATATTAATAGAATCATCATTGTTTTAGTTTCATGCAATTTAAAACAGGGTGAACATTAGACAATCTAGAAGCCACAATGTCTATTTCGAACTCTCTGAATTCATTGAAGACAAAGAATTTCTGATTCGGCTTTCGTAATAATCAATGTACTTTTTGTTTTGCATAAAGCCCGGGAGTTCCAGTAGCGATTGAACGAGAATTTTTGAGAGGACACGGGAACAAGATACTAATCGCAGGATCACCCATGATGATAGGGACGAGAAGACGGCAAGGACCTCTCTTCTTGCCGAAAGTTGGCTCGTTCATTGGCCTCGGCACGGGGTCCTTGTCCAAATACTGAGTCACTGTGACAACAGCGGATCACCGCTGCCATCCTCGTTCACGTTGAGAACGGGGTCGAAAGCTCAGCTGATTGCCACGTATCACTCAAGGGATGAACGGTTGTTTATTAATATCCGGAAGATGCGACCGGCCTCCCGTTAATATAGAGTTACCCTCGCAGTCCTCCACCAGACTAGGGTGAGCCAAAAATTACCCACAGTATTCGATGGATTTATAACAACAACGAATGGGTGAAATAGAAAATTTAAAAATATTGTCATTGCAGTCATCTATTGTCGAAAAACTTAATTTAACGACATGACCCTGCGAACTCTGGTCCAAAAGCTGCGGAGAGTGGTGCTCGCTACTCCGATCGCGAGTTCAGAATCTAGATACCCTAATCAAAGTAGTCTGTCTAGGGTTGCCTAGATCGAGTTAGACCTAGCTGCCTAGATTTCCAAAATCTTAGAAAAATTAATTTAAGGACATGATCCTGAGAACCCTGGTCCAAAAGCTGCGGAGAGTGGTGCTCGCTACTCCGATCGCGAGTTCAGAATCTAGATACCCTAATCAGAGTAGTGTCAGACTATATCTAGGGTTGCCTAGATCGAGTTAGACCCAGCTGCCTAGGTTTCCAAAATCCTACAAAAATTAATTTAAGGACGTGATCCTGAGAACCCTGGTCCAACAGCTGCAGAGAGTGGTGCTCGCTACCCCGACCGCGAGTTCAGAATCTAGATACCCTAATCAAAGTAGTCTGTCTAGGGTTGCCTAGATCGAGTTAGACCTAGCTGCCTAGATTTCCAAAATCTTAGAAAAATAAAATACACGACCTGGTGCTGCGAACCCTGGTCCAACAGCTGCAGAGAGTGGTGGTACCCCGATCGCGAGTTCCGAATTCAGATTCCCATGGTCCGTGGAACCGAGAAGAGAATCCCCACGAAACGGACGACGACGCGTTGGGGTAGCCTAGCGGGATAGACAGTGGCATCTTACACGTCGTCACGCCGGCAGGTATGGGTATCCATCCCATTTGCAACTAGTCGCATTATTGTTAGCCGTAGGTATGTACCATACCGCGCTGGTACACAAACGGATGTGTACACACGTATCTCTGGCCCAGGTAGGGTGCCACGTACGAAGCCGCCTCATCCTCCGAGATCCATCGAGCTCGGTGTGCGCATCCACACGCGTCCACATGCAACACCGAGAAGACACGGGGATGGGGGTGGGTGGCCGAGGGGTGTGCACACGTAGGCCCCCGGAATATAAGGATACCGGGGGCGTATCCGGGGTAGCACACCGACACGCGAACTGCATCTCTACGCGTCCACGTGTGTGTCCGCGCGTGGGTGGTTGCCATACGCGTGTGTATGTGTCGGGCGAGAGAATGGGCGCAGAGAGACTAGGGGGGGGGGGTGGTGTAATATAGAGAGCGGCTAAAGGCGGACGTAATTTCCTGCCCGCCTGACAACGCTACAGACATGTTTGCGAACTCGACACACACAACCTACTTAGAGCCTACATGTGTCCCTACGACAATGCGCCGACACAAGCTTAATCTATTCCCCGCAGGTATGTGCGCGCGAGCGCGATCCTGTACACGATACATAGACGGTGCGCGCGTGTGTATACAGGGTGAGTCTCGCAGCACGACGACTTCAACTAACTCGTAAGTTATTTGTTGCGCGAGGAAGTTGTTCGTAGAGACGTCGCACGGTTTCCACGGTGACGCGCAGTCCTGTTTTTTGGTGGTTTAACCCGTATGCATGCTGCCCGACAAAATTCCCGAGGTCTTTTCCTTTTAGGGAAATATCCTCCGAAGCCTCGTTCAGGAGTTATTCGCGAAAAACGTGGATCAATCAAAGCGCGGTAGCAGACTCCGCCTCCGCGAGACCCGATGGGTCTCGGTTTTTCGCTGATAACTCCTGAACGAAGCCGCGCAGGACATTTTCGTAAAGGGAAAAGTTGCTTGAAATTGATTAAGGAATCCCTAGGAAACCTTTATGGTGGTAGAACGGTTTCGAGACACCCTGTATACATAGAACTGGAAGTTCACATATGCATGCGTACGGACCTGTACGTTGTGGGATTGTGTATATGAGAGACAGAGAGAGGATTCACGATGCGAGCTGCCAGCGTCGTCGTCTACACCACCGCGGCCTGGGGGCTTTGATCGGAATACAGAGAGGCTGACCCAATCGGAGGCTACCCCGATATAAGTCGACGTTTCCACTCACCCGTCTTCTCTGACCAGGATCCGATACGGCTGAACCGAATCTGTGCGTGCCTTCCAGGCAGAACATTTCCTGCGGGTCAGTATACTGATTTCGGATGATAATTAACTCGGGATTAGGTCTCCTCCGCCGTGTGTTCTCGAGAGTGGTGACTTCGAGGGAATCTCGACGAGGTGAGTCTCTGTTTCGAGGTTGATCCATGAGTTGGGTGCTGCGGTTGGCCGTCTTTGATCAGATTCAGCCTGTGGGAAAAGACGAACAGGGTATCCAATTGTGATATACTCTACAGCCGACTCTAAATACATATTGATACAAATTAATTTATAAAAAAGAGAGCTTGAAAAATGCACTGAAGATCGAACTTGTGCGCCGACAGCCTAAATTCTATAAATTTATTGAAATTTGGGCAAAGCAACGTCTGTCGTGTTATCCACTGATACCAAATACGTGGAAACCAAATTATCACCGAAATCACAATTACCTTAGAATATACGCGATTCAATTGTACATTTTAACCCTCGCGCGCCCCTCTAAAATAGCTGCACGAGCGAGACTAGGATAACAATTCACCGATTTTTATTTAGCATGTAAAATCAACAAATTATGTTTCGTTCGCAGCGTCACATTTTAAAGAGATACGTCTCACGACGTAGACGTAAATGGACGAATAATTTTACAGTATGAGAAACATTGAATGGGTGAATTTTCACCCCCTGAGGTACGTACGAGGGTTAAATATTGCCGCGACGTTATCTGCATAGATGGCAGCAGTAGTTCAACCACTCAAGATGGCTGCAGTCAAACATTACCCCCGTTCGCAGCAGCAATCCTCTCACCCACAAATCTGCTTTACGCTCAGTCCTTTTTACCACGTATTTTTATTTATTTTATTTATTACTTTAGGTCCGTGGTGGGCAATCACCCGGTGACCAAATTTCGGGGCCTGGCCCTCGAACGAAATGTTTCGCAAGCCGGTGACACTCGTCATCGGCTCGGTCGGTTTTTATTGAAAGCTCTGCTCCCGATAGTCGTCGAGTTGTTGGAGTGGCCGGACTCCGGCGTGCGATGGCTCGTCCAAACATTTCGGACAGCCTAAGGAAACACATTTGCCTGCGGGCAAACACCGTGCGACTGTGGTAAGACGAGGCAGGAACGAGGCGGAACCGTCTTGGCGTTGCCTCCGGGCAAAGTGGAACGCAGAATGTGTCTGGGACTGTTTGCACTGCAGGACAATAATCCGAGTCTTTTGAAGGACGAGCCGAGAAGAGCCACGTTATTTCGTCTCTCTTGCCTAGCCCGTCTCCGCTCGTTTCTTTTACACAGATCCAGCTTTGATTCCCGAATTTATTGTTGTTCCGAGGGATCTGATTCGCTTGGAATTCCGGATCGATCACGGCTCCTGGACCAGCTGATAGAGAACTTCTTGGCTGCATAATTTATTTAGCTCCGCGTTCGGGTTTGTGGTTACCGTTAAGTAGGTTTTCTTTTTTTATTAAGCATTTCAGATCTCAACTGAGATCTATACCTGCTGTACAAATGTAAATTACAGTAAATACATATTCATACATACATAGACAATATTAAATCAAATTAAATTCGTACTTTAGAATTCTTTAGGAAATGAAATATAAGAAGACAAGCTTTAATGTTTGGTCGGGCATCTAACATGTTTAAGCATAAGGGTAGTTGCAATTTAATTTTGCACAGTTGATGAGTTAACTTGGTTCGCTGCAAATCAAAGAGGCTACATTGCCAGAATCTTACATTTACGATACGTGACGCTATACATATATGTATACAGCTCACAATCTTTTAGGAAGGAACAAATGATCTTACATATAGTGTATGTAGGTCTGTGGAGCATAACATTACAAAAAAACCCCGTGATCTCAGGTTATGTATAAATTTAGTTCTGTGAGTGTCATGGGTAGGACATTGCCATAGGACATGATCAATATCCTGGGTCTCATGTCCACATGAGCAATCAGGGCTATCTATCACATTGATTTTCGCTAGAGAAAAGTTAAGACTATCTATCGAGATAGATTATACCCCGTGTACGAGGGCTTTCTTCTTTCGTCGTGAAAATGCTAAAATAATTTTGCCTTTGTATCGGCTTTCATTAACTATATATTCATTGGTATTAGAGAAAGCACGTGATTTGAAGATCTCCCTTGAATCAGTATGCGGTATTTTGAGAGAGCTGTCAGGATCTACATTTTTTCTGAATTTTTTCTTTACCGTGAATACCCAGATGAGACGGTATCCAATAAAATAGAATTTTCGTTAAGTAGGTTATGCGCTGATATCCCAATTCAGCGAATTGGGTATGCATTGCGTTCTATTAAGAATACTCGGAACACTCGGATCTGGAATCTAATAGAAGAACGTATGAGGGTTAAGGACACTTGGAATTGGGGACTGCTTTATGATTAGATTTGGGAATCGGTGTCCTAATCATCGCTAGTCATCAAAGACCCTCGGTATTAGCTAAGTTTAGTGTATTAGCTAGGTCTAGGGTATTCGTGAATCAAACGAGTGTTTATTGGCAGCCAGTGTCATTGTCTCGCGCTGTCGAAACTAAAATTGCAGCCTTGTTTCCCAGCTTTGTAACCGTCCGGCATCAGGGACGACGAGAAAAGCAGATCGAAGGAAATCCTACGTGCGTAAACCGCTTTGGCTCTCATAAAATCTCATAACCCGGGGCGGCTAGGCGCAGAGCTCGTGCCCGAGTGTTCTCCCTATTGGAAAAAGAAGAGGGACGATGGAAAGGGCCTCCGGAGAAGAAAGAAGGAGGAAGAATCGCTGGTGGCTCGATTCACGATGGGGCGACACCGACGAAAGGGGGTCCGACGTACTTCTCTGGCTGTGCGATGAATTTTCAATAGAAAAACCTACCGGGGTTAGAACGAAGAGCTGGGCGGGTGGTGCGTGTGTTTGTCTATCGGATCACGCCTTTAACGGAGACTTATTATGCTGCCACATGTATATACACGCGTGTAGTACGTGTGATCGCGATCCCGCACCCTGTCTTTGTGTCCCATTCTCCAACTTGTACTGTTGCAACTTCTCCGAGACATCTGAAGCACCCTTCTGCGAGGAGCTAGGTCGTCAGTGAGAAAAGTAAGCACCGTGCTCAGCGTATCGGGCGAATGGGGAGCACCACAGGAATTTTCGGAACTTTTCACAAATACGAGTAAGCGTAATTTAACAACGCTAGAACGTTAGAATTACACTCCAGATTGTTGGAATCCAGCTAGAACATGTGTATTTTCATAATTCACCGACGAAGCGTCGTAGAACGTTTTTGCAAAGGAAAAAGTTGCTTGAAACGATCTCAGGAATTATCCTCTGGATGTATAATATTCTCGGGACAGTCTTATACCGAACAGAGCAACAAACGATTGTCATCTCGTCAAATGAGAAATCTAGTTCGACACGCTATCGTTTAATCAATCTCCCGAACTGTGATCCTTATCTCGCGCGCAAGATTTGCGAAGTTAACCACTTTCCTGATTGATTCGCAAGCCGAGCCCGGATCAAAGTGAGATTTCCAGGGAGGTGTAACATCTGGATAGCGAGGTCCTCTTCCCTTTTCTAAGGAGGAACGTTCCATTACACGACTCTGAAGAATCAATCCTTTCGCTGGCCGTCTGCGCGCTGGAAAACCGCTTCTGCTTCTTTCAGCTCGCGGTGAAAGCCGCGGTTGAATACGAGCCGCGAACGCTTTGAGCGGGGTCGAATAGGAATTTTCGAGTTATTACCTCGTATTCCGCGTGCAAACAGAGGCGAGCCGTAGGTGAAACACGGAACGCAACCGCGCGACGACTGCCGGGGGACAACGTGTTAAATCTTCGTATTCGAAGCTTCTTCTGCGCCGCTTTTTTTTTCCACGAAACCATTCCGCTCTTTTCAGTCGTCGCGGACCATTCCTCGCGTTTCCAACCGGAATGTTCTCGCCGGAAAAATACAGGGGAGGAAATTCCTGCAAGTACGATTCACTAAGAAATATTCATTTTTAATGTGCTTGAACGAATTTCTGCCCCGTTGTTGAACATTTTCGCTATTCGTTTACTGTGAAAATGTTACTGTCAAAATAACGCAACTCCTTCGAGAAATATTTACACAATTTAATAGACCGTATCTAAATATTGCACGGCTGTTGTGCTTCGATACAACCAGATCTGTAACGACAACTTCCGTGGAAAATTTCGAACAGTTTTCCGTCGGCGAGAAGTCTCTCGAAACCTCGCGATATTCGACTGTAATTCACGCATATAGAATATCGATAATGAGTATATCGAAACGTCATAATCCTCGGGCGCTGGCAATTATTTTTAACGAACCCCGGGCCGGCGTTCCGGGAATATTTTCAATAAACGAACGCGGTGATCCAGAAACATTACTGATTAAAACGTACATTATTTATTTTTGAGGTACGCGCTTTAATGTAGGTTAATATTAATTGAACGTTATATTATTCAGCCGTATCCACCTCCCACCTCCCCGTCGCCCCGTCACCAGCCCCCCGTTCCCCACCGATCCCCTTCGCGCTCGAAAGAACTGCAAACAAGTTCATTATTTTTGTAATTAAGCTTCCATGCGAAAATTGCTATCGAACCTGTCTCTGGTGGAAGTATTTTTCCGTATTAATGGCGAAACTCGATATGGAATCCATTAAACGAGAAATATTGTTTAATATTAACAACCCACGCGCGGCATATTTTTCAGCACTACACCGACGTTCTCTAGTGAATGATTGTGCCAAAAATCGACAGCTAAACTTTTTTCTATTTTTCTTTGCATGCGATCTACGAAACGTAAGAGATAGTAAGAGATGTAAGGGATCTTATTTGTAATTGTACATTGCAGATATGTCCAAACAACCCTTATTTAACGCTAGGTGTACGGGATCCGTCAAAATGACCGGTTACAGATTTAGTATTTTACGATTATTGATATAATAAAAATAATTTCAAAAGAAACGATTGCGTAGATACCTTTAGTGGAGCACACGTTACAATAGGGGTGATTTTCACAAGGGAACATTCAGTCCGGTGATAATGTGCAATCATTAAGATTGCGAAGGTGCTTCTTCCCCGAGGAATTATGTAGCAAATTGATGTCTCTTCAGACATATGTTATTGGAAAAATGCCCTTAACGTGGATAGACGCAAGCCTGTTACGTTTACAAAATAATATGAAATAGTTATTTCCAGAGCTTCGTGAACCCGGTGTTAAATAAGAGAATGAATTGAAACTTTGGACCTTTAAAGGTTATCGACCGACGAGTACAAAATGAAATTTGAAAAACTGAATTTTGGAGAGGAAGAGCAGGTTTCCAGCCGCCCACCGTGTATCGCCTCGATCTTCCCCAATCCCGACGATAGAGGGTGAGGACGCGAAACAAAAAAAAAAAAACCCCAAAAATCAAATCCCATCGTTCCCGGGTGGCCGTAACAACGAGTGATCTAGTCATCCGTGAATCGCCCGCGAAATTCCTGATATTCCGCGGCCGTATCGTGGAAACTCAAACATGGCGGTACGCATTAAAAGCAACGAGCGGAACGGTGCGGGGATGGGTGAATGGGGGGATGGGTAGAGCTGGCAACGAGAATAAGGGCTAGGGGGAAAAGCTGAAGCCTGGTGGATAGAAATAAAGGCGGGCCCGTGCGATTTCTTCTTTTTCTCGTTACGGTTCCTCCTCTTGCTGCTTCTTCGTTACCGCGAGGAATACGGGACGACGACGATGGGCTTGGCTCTCTCTTTCTCTCTCTCTCTCTCTCTCTCTCTCTCTCTCTCTCTCTCCCTCTCTCTCTCTCTCTCTTTCTCCCTATCGTCCTTTGGTGGATGTTATGTGGGTCGTTCCATCTCATCTCGGCTAGCTACCTCCTCCCCTCGGTTCCTCTGACTCCCCTTCCGCCGTGTTTCCCCTGGCGGAGTCCTCTCTTTCAGCCCCCTCCCTGGCTTCTCTTCCGTTCCGTTTCGTTCCGAGGCTCTGGCTTGCGAGCCCAACTTGCGTCAATATTTGACTCAAACACGTTAAAACAATACCCAGGCCCCGGAGTAGAGAGTCGTTTCAACGTGCTTCTCAGAATTTTATCTCGCGTCAGAAAACGCCTAACGACTTCCCGCCGCGGAGAATTTCGGGCTTGTGGAAGGGAGTTTGCGAAGACCCGGCGGAAAACGGTGCGGAACGCTCCGAAAGCGACCATGCCAGAGGACGAGGACCTCTCTCTCTCTATCTCTCTCTCTCTCTCTTTTTTCATGTCCTTTTTTTCGTCTTCTTCTTCTTCTTCTTCTTCTTTTTCCCAGAGACCTTCTTTTTCTCTCTCCTCCCTTTTTAGGTCCCCGTGTCTCTTCCGCGCTGTCTCCTCTCGCGGCTTCAGCTCGTCCTTCCTCTTTAATTTCATATTTATCTTCCCTCGTTTCATACCGGCGACCAAGTGGCACGCGCGTTCTCTTTCTCCTTCTCTTTCTTTCGTTCTACCCCCCCGGTCCACCAGGACTCTTCATTATGCCAGGGTTCGCCGGTAAATAGAAGCGAAAAAGGCAACCCGCGCGCCGCGCCGCGCCGCGGCGAATCGATCGGTGGATTGTTTGATTAATTCATTTCTTGCGCTGGCCGAGGAGAGCACCGCGCCACGCCGGTGTAATGTAGTTTGATTGTTGTTCGAGGGGACGGATGATCACCTCAAGCCCACCGAACTTCCCGGAAACGATCCCTGTCCCGAATGCGCACCTCCGCACTTTCGAACTGTTCCACCACGATACTGGCTAACCCCGTTCTTTCCGTTTCGATCGGAGGACGAGCGTCGCTTCGATTTTTTCGAGCGAGGTACAACCCCTCCGCAGAAATACTTCCTTACCGGCACGGTGAACTCTCGTAGGCGTGCACACCTAACCCAGATCATCAAACCTTTGGATCTACAACACGTTTTCAGAGAACACTTCAAGTCCAGCAAAGGTCCCGGAAACGATACCTACGATGAATGATTTTTCCTAATGAATATCTACTCTCGACTAAAACAATGTGTCGATCGTTCGTTTAAATGAAATTAAATGAAATCTCAGAGAAAACAGTTGTATGCTTGCCTAACCACTTTCATTTAATTCATTTTCTCTGGGGATTCGATTTTATTCCGTTACATCCCCTGTGATTATTCGCTCGCGATGGCGGATCGTTCCGACCGGTCCCAGGGTCGATAGAAAAAGAATGAAAGCGAAGTTGCGTTCGAGAGCAAATATCCCAGCAGTTTTTTTGTAAATGGTAACTTGAAGCATATCGTCCCGTCAGTCTTGAAAGAGTTAATGTGTGTGCCGAAGTTATTACGCGAAATGTTTTCACGGAAGTGTGCCTCTGTGTAGCCACGGTCAACAATCGTGCGGGGGAGGGAAAAAATGGCACTCTGCTTTCGAGAAAAAACAAATTCATTTCGCTTTTTAACCAGGTAACGCGTGTACCATTTTTCCACATCACTATCGGAAGCATGTTTCGCCGAAAAAATTTTGTTTTATTTGCGGTTGTGTTTCGGAAACGACGATTGCCCCCCTCCCCCCTCCCCTCGGAATATGTCGATTTCCCGTGAAAGGCTCGATTAAACACGTTCGGGGTCGCGGCGAATGATTTCGCCCGGCAAATGGTCCACGAGCACGTGACTTTTGCATATTCTGCAACTATTGAAAAATTGTCGATATTCAAGTGACAATGGTTTCGTAAAAACAAACGGTACAACCGTAAGAGCCAGGACTCGTTTTAAACAGTGAAAGAAGATCGTGCATCAATTTCTAAGGTGTCGTTGTAAGAAAAGCACAATTTATTTCTTTAAAAATGTCGAGCACAGATAATAATCGTAGGATCATCTTGACCGTACGAGGCTCGAATAAACTTCTTGGACAATCGAATTCCTTGCTCGTTTACGTGAAAGAGGGCGTGAATACTGAATTCGACTGCTCGAGGGTGAAACCATAAAGATCGTCCCGGTAGAAGAGACGCGAGAATATGGGTTTCATTGTGATCATAGAAAAGCAGTATTCCACTAGTCTGCGACGGAAGAAGACACCGGTCAGTAGTCGTCATTCTTCGGGGCCATTTCTTGGGCATCGCGGCGGCATTTAGGCAGTTTACCAGGCCGTTTCGCCGT
Source organism: Lasioglossum morio (assembly GCA_916610235.2). NCBI lineage: Eukaryota > Metazoa > Arthropoda > Insecta > Hymenoptera > Halictidae > Lasioglossum > Lasioglossum morio. Next base: position 964,102 of record OU744324.1, on the reverse strand, counting down.
CTGAATGGCCGTGTAACGTATTGCAAACATTTTACCGTTGGCCGAGGCGCGCGGCAAACAAGAACGTAGAGGGGACAATTCCGACTGGTAGGACATTGTGCCTAATGTTTGGACATGTGTTCCGCTCCGGTCACGCCTTTTGTTATCATATTCTATGCATGTTTGCCCGCTTAAAATGTTGTTTTAGCGCTTGCGCCACGCCGCACGGTGTCATCCCCGCTGTGTGTCTCGCCCTTCGAACCACTGACACGCGTTCCCGTCAATGGAGATCCAACAGCGTCTTATTCTTCCGAACAGGGGGTGGAAGAAACCTGTTGCGGGGCACCACAGGGGGTGCGTCTCGCGTCCTTCAAAATTTCTCTTCCGAACCTCCCTCCCAGATTTTTCTATCACACTCTGTATACACGGTACTTCATTAAATTAAATTAATTTAACCAATAACCAAATACTTGAAAGAACTACCGGAAGTTGAGGGAATATTAACACTAGAACTACCGAGCACTAAACGCAATTTAGTATACGGGATATTTAAATATGTACTTCAATAGAGAAGTTTACAAAAAAAATTTCTCAAAAAAACATATTTATACTTTTAATATTTCTAATCGAAAAAAATTCGCATCAGTCATTTTGACTTGTCCAGTAGTTCTAGTGATAAAAGTAGAATTCGGTAATAACATCTCAGATGTAAAATACGTTTGGAAAAGTAGGAAGCGTCTGGTTTGAAAAAACGGAGAAAGAAGACAGGGTCAGCAGACGAGAAGCGTGGGAGAGGCTCTACGCCGAAAGGTCAATTAACAGTTGAACCGATCGGCCGGTATCACTTCGCAATTTTGATTAAAGTGTGCAACACGAGCTGGCAAATATATACGCGAGCCGCGGTGGAGGTGAGGGGGGTTGTAATTCCGCTGTGAAAACAAAAATCGGTAAAAACCGTAAAGGGCTGGAAAGCGGGAAAGCCGGGGGGTGCTGGGAGAGGGGGGGTTGGTGTGACGGGCTATAATCTTGCTGTCGTCGAAATCCTTTGTTGTTTTTCGTGTTTGCCGTTATTTGTTGATGGTGAAATACGAGCTATTAATAAAAATCTGGAACATTTTTTCCCTCGATTGATTCGAAGTGCGCGCCGGAAAGCCGGCTTGTGCAAACTCGTGTCGTCCAAGGAACACCTATGTTCAGTGACGAACGATTCGCGCGCGAGCACACACACACACGCGCACGCACACTGCGTGTTTTCTTTTTTTTTTTGCTTTTTGATCGACGATTTAATTACGTCTGAAGTACGTATAAAAATGCTTTCACGAGAGACACGAGGGTGGAGGGAGGGGGTCCGTGGATATCGATAAATATTTGGTGCAATTTTTTTTTTTTTCGTAGTCAATTCCGTCCGGCAGAACACTGGAAAAATGCTTGATACATATTTGCGAGCTGCTCGTTTTTCTGTGATAGCCTATTTACCAAATACGCGTACAAGCGAGTGCAAATTTCCCCGGCAAAAAATTGGCTGCGCCGTGAAAAACAGAGTGTCTGTTGACACGGGGCCCTGGCGAACTTTTTTCCCGCTGTTTGTATGTGCGCGTGCGGTCCTAAGCAGGCCCGATGGATATCAAATAACAGCTCGGAGACATTCCGAGGGATCGAGAAGGATCTAGGTAATGCCCCGGTCGCCAAAACAAAAATGTAAACCAATCTTCAATGCGCATTCGATAAATTGGCTTTCAAGTTTGATAAACAAAGATTGTTTCGACCATAAATGGCAGGTCAGGTATGGCAGTCAAAACTGGCAGTCATTAAAATTGCCTGACAAAATTCATGTCCACACGATGTAACCCTGATCAAAACGGGTAAATTTTTATACGAATTTTATACGAATTTGAAATAGGTATCCAGGTACGCGTCGCGCGGATGAGGGTTAAGAAAATTCACAAGTCGAACAATTCTAAGGTAAAAAATTTCAGGCCGGTCGAACGCGAACAGGTTCAGTGTTAGAAACACGCATCAATTTCTCTATCGACTGCAACGACACGTCCGGGTAAAATGGAACGCCCTTCGAACGAAGGATCGGTTCGAATCCTGCCCGATCGATTAGCCAATTGAAAACGAATTTTCGTAAACACGACCATTTTTCAGGGTAGCTGGAGCTATGGGTCAGCGTGGCCGTCATAAATCATTCGGTCGGGACGCATCCCTTAACGTTCCACGCCCCGACAATAAACTGGGGACACTGCACGTGTAATCAAAGGTTGGCTGGGCCGTTGTGCGGCCTTAATGCCGTTTCCTGGGGGCGTGTAGGGTGGCGTCATAGTATTCATCAGAGTCCGAGAAATAGACAGCCCCGACAAATTGGCTGGGAAAGACTCTACTATAGCTGTTCAATCCCGGCCTTCGAATAGAAATACTATTACAACGTGTTCGAGGTTGATAATAATTATCGGGTAGAAAGTTGATTTTCAAGGTCCCCTGTATGGTCCCACATTACATTTCTATCTCCCGCACGTCTTAAATAAATATTACTCAACTCTGATTCACACTGAGAGATTCGCGACGGACATTGCTGCACATTCGCGCCAGATAAAAATAGTTTACAAATTCCAAAGAGATATGCTTGATGAAAAAGTGGTGCAGAAGTTGGGTCCGGCAGGATCGTAGCAATCCCGAAGAAACCTGAATGGGCATCCTGGCTGAATGCTTGTTCTTTCAACAGGTTCGTCCAGCGTTCTCACAATCGATCATCGAACCCGGACGCAACACTCCGCCCTTCATCGAAGCCTACTTTCCATTCGATTCTCGTTTAGGCCCGACGTGAAAATAAAATAAAAAAAGGGCCAACCCGGTCGGCGCAACGAGCCGGTGCCAGGAGCCATTGAACGGCACGCCAAAAGAATTCACGAAAAAGGCACAACATGAATTTCACGGCGATTCTGCGCAGCACAATGAGACCCCGGATCCGGACGTTTTGACTTTTGTCCGGTCTTTAACCAGGGGTTCCTTCGCTGTCCCGGCTCTTCGCCTCTTCAATCCCAAACCGGACGTTTGCTGCTCTGGATTCGAGCCCTTCTCCTATTCCTTTACTCTTCCCTCCCGCCCTCGCGAATCCTGAAGAATACCATTACCCATTCATTCGTCGTCGGGACAAGTAATTGGATCTTTCGATGACTTTGAAATTTCACCGAAAATCCTTCCTCCAAGTTCCTCCACACTCGTCGTGCAGACGTTATGTTTCCTTGATATATTTATTTTTATTTTGTAATAGAAATTTTGTTAAATCTACGTAAATAATGTCACAACAATAAATGAAATCTTATTTATTTTATCTATTATTTTCCAAGGTGGTTCGGAACCCACCTTATTAATAAAACTGTAGGTCCCGTCGCGAAGTAACCTTAGCAAAGAGTTGAGAGCGAAGTTACAATAAATATAAAAAAAGATTCTATTATCTTTACATTAATCCATACTTCATTCATCAAAAACTTCAATTGATTCCATATATAAAATAAATAAATCTGTACTTCAAATAAATCTGTAGTTTAGTTACAAGGTTGATTCCGAATTTTCCCGGGATTCAGGCGAAGCCTGTGTGTCCAGCAGAAACCGTAACAACGAGCTGACTACATCAGCTGTGCGACTAATTAGCAGCTTCGTGAATCACGTGGCAACGTTAATGCCGCTGATAATGGAGGAACAATTTGTACCTGCGAGCAAGCGTGTATCCCCGAGCGACCGAGCACACCCAGGGGTGCAAAATGGTCGACAACAAAGTGTCCTGCGGGGTTGATCGATGCTCTCGAACGGCCGTGTAAAGGAACCTCGCTCTCTAATCCTACCGCGATAGAAATCTATGCCTATAAGATCGTTCGTACGTCGCGTTCCCGGTTAGGTCGCCGTTTGGTTTCACCCTAAAGTTTCCGTGGCGGCGCGCGGCAAGGGAAGGAAAAGGGACCGCCTGCCTCGCAGCATGGATTGGATTGGATCGGCTTAACACTGATTTAAGCCAATCAGCAAACAGCCAGTCACCAGTCTCGAACCTCAACATTGATCTCGTTAGCTCTTTACAAGTTCAACGTTGCGTCCCCCACCCGGGGAAAGAACCGGTCACGCATAATTCGCTGCGCGATCTTTCTTTTTTTAACCGATTGCCTCCTATTCACTAGGCTCTCCTCGACCGCGAATCCTGCTACCAAATTCTGCCGGAAATCGCCCTTGCAGAGGGAAGTATTCGATCTTCGGGTCCAAGGTAGATTCAGTCGCGTTGTGGAAAATGATCTAGATCAAACACGAACGATGTTAGTGTAGGTAGAAGCCTGAAGCTTTAAAATCAGATCAGAATGATCATGAAAGTGCAAAATCCATGGAAGATCCAGTCGCGTTGTGGAGAGCTTCGAAATTTGACTGATCATTAATCTTTTTTGGAGAAACAATTCGAGCGCACGCGATCCAAGGACAAGAAGAAGAAGAAGAAGAAAATTTGTAGTAGCTAGGAGCTGCGGAGGAATCGCGGGCGGCGTAACGATACGGCTAAACATACTTCCATAAAGTCGCACACATAGTGCAACGGAGTTCATACAGCGCGGCGTGGAACGAGCTGGATGTTAGTATTTTAAGCCTATTTAAGTGTGTTTGTCGTATAATATTGACATCGTGCACACAAGCAAAGATAGCACCGCGTGCACACACTCGCACACGCACGAGTCAATCCTCTTTCTCCCTCGGTCTAGTCCGTGGTTCCTCGTCCTCTTTCGCACCTTTGCACACCCCCTTTGGCTATCTCGCTCTTTCTTTCCATTTTCTCCTCCTCTCTCTCTCTCTCTCTCTCTCTCTCTCTCTCTCTCTCTTTCGCGCGCTGCTCCTCTTCACCCCTTTTTTCCGGAGGTGTAGACGCGCACACATAAGAAAACACACGCACAAATGAGAGGAGAGGAGCCGAGGGGGAGCGAGTGAATCAAATCGCGGTGTATGCTCGGCAAACGACGCCCCCGCGTCGCGACGCCTTCTTCTTTCACCCCCGCAAGCTCGCGGGTACAGAAACGACGGAGATTCCACAGCGACACTCTCTCTCTGGCTCTCTTCCTCTATCCTGAACCTTGCTACCGTTGCGTCGAGATTAGCCGCGATCGATTCCGTCTTTCGATGTCTCTATGAGAGCAAACACTGCTCTCTTAGGCTCCCGAACAACTCCTCGAGCTCCTCACAATGATGCGAATCTCTATGCAACAACCAGTAACCACACGTTTCTTTTCTTATTTGAACATGTCGATAGGTTGCAAATAATTCTTCATGTTTCAGGTGATCCATCCCCTTAACCCTTCGCTGCATAGTGTATCATATCTGAAGAATGTGTTTTCTTACTATGTTTATTTATTTATTTTTCTGAAAATGTTGTTTGTATTCTTTTCAATATTTTCCCCCCCTTTAAATGAAACAGAAAAACTGAGAAAAAATTCAATTCTTTCATCCCAATTAAAACAAATCATGCAGCGAAGGGTTGAGTCTCGAAGAGCTGCCACAGTCTGTCCGACAAACGAACTAACGAACATAATTTCTCGTAGATTGAGCACTGTGCACCCCGTAGAATGAGAGAGAGCAACTCGTGTCCCAGTGTTGTTTCCCGGGCGAAATTCCGGCGGACCGACGCGACGCCACCCCCGTAGCGGCTCGAGCAAAAGACTCCCATAAAAAAGAAAGGGAATAGGGTAAACGTTTGCACAGTTCTTTGGCAGAGGCTGTGGGGTGAGTGTAAAATACGTTGCGTCTATAAACATAATTTATCGTAATCGATTCCCGGGGTTTCGGGGGGCTCTCGTGCCACGGCCAGCGTCCCGCTGCGCCGGTGGTATGTTCCATGGTGTTACATAATTGTTTGCCTCGCAGCATGGGACGGGCACGCCCCACCTGGCGCTACGGTCCCCCATTCATTCCACGGGCCGTAAGACCGTGACAAGGGCGAAACCTCGCCGTTTGGCCCCGTTACTTCGGCCCCGTAATTTGTCACGATTACCAGGAGATTACTGGTGTCGCTGACAGCTTTTTGCCTACCGTTTGCCAGCCAGACTCCGGCCTGCTCCTCCCTCGAGATCTTCCTGATCTTCGCCTTTGATTAAAAGCTGCCACGCCATTCACCGTCGACTTCCGGCCAGGAATATTCGGATACGCTCGCCGTCGGTACGCCATTATCATCCTGGAAATATTTGATAAGTGAGCACGACATTCCATAACATCAGGTCTAAAAATGATCATCTATATTTATAGACATAATGAAAAACATAATTCTATTCACATTTATGGCCATTTTCTGATAGCTCGACTGGGGCTTTTATGCTTTTATGAGAAAGAGGAATGCAATTGGAAACAGTGAAAGGATTTCGGAATGTTGCTCCACTATTTTCAACTTGCTGGCAAATCTCTAAATACTAGGGCTACGCTACAAATAACTATTCTACATTTATGGAGATGACGAAAATACTTCTATCTATGCTTCTAGCCATTTTCTGTTTAGCTGGACTGAGGGTTTATGCTTTTATGAGAAAGAGGTGTGCAACTGGAAACAGTGGAAGGATTTCGGAATGTTGTTCCACTATTTTCAATTTGCTGGCAAATCCATAAATCCAACATTCCACAACAGCCAATTTGTTGCAAATCGTCACGCATTGTGTTTTTCCTTACACTCAGAGATTTATGCTGGTAATAACAATGAATCCAATGTAATCGAGGCAACATAAACGAAACGGTACGTCCTTAGTCCAATTCTATCGTGTGTACAAACCTGTTGACTAACTCGAGAGTCGGTCTCTGTCAATGTTTTTGCAAACGATTACGAAATAATCCGGCAGGCATTGTATACATATGAAGTCGGGGCGCGCGCGAACGCGAACACGGGCCTGCGCTCGTTCGCCTGTGTGTTCGAAGAATGCAAATGATAATCTCGGAGCGACGATTCCGTTAAGGTGCATCAACACCTCGAACGTTGGTATACGTCATTAATTAAATGGAAGAGTCGATGGAGTGGCGCGCAGTGGTTAGAGGCTGTAGACAATCTCCAAATATTTGCGAGGCCAAATATCTTACCTAAACATCGGAGTGACACGGTAGTTTCTAACCATCACTCTCATCTCTTGCGTGTAACTGCTTTCTGAAGTGTCGGGCTTCGTGCACGGGAACAACGCTGACATTGAAACGAAACAATACTTCTGTTACGGCTACATTAAAAAGCCATCCTCAAAAATACAATCGACTCTTTTACCGAGAATAAACATGTTTTGCGGAACGATTCTCTGCGGCTCTCCTAACCTGTTTCACAGTAGGGACCAGTTAAGCTAATATCTATCTGATATCTCTATACATCTCTATCTCCGTTCATTAAAAAATTATTCTTCTTTTACTTTATTAGAGTGAAATGTGTTTTTCTTTTTTTAACTTGCGGAACTTATCTCTTTTCAATTGTAGATTATTTTGTAGGATATTCCATGTGAGTGTTTTCTTAAATTGTCGGATTCCTCTTTTAGATGCACGCACATTCGCTACATTTTTCCGATTAAAATGATGCAGTTCCGATTTTCCACGACTGTTGAATCCACGATTTAATTTTTATTTTCATTTAGAATCACAATAATTATTAACGTTCCTACGATATTATCTGCACGAATAGAAAATACAGTTTTGACCGGCACTTAGAATTGCAACGCTAGAATAATTTTTCAGCAGCCAGTGTACGCCCGACATGTTGAAACGTATTAGGCAGCTGCAGATGTTTTAGCAGCAACATCGAACAAACAATTTTGAATAAAATTGATTCATGAATGTGCTATTATTCTCGGTCACGATCACTCTCGGTTATTAAAAGCAATATTGTTTGGCGAAGCTGTAAATGGCAAATCAGTTTTGAAAAACTGGTTCTCCTCGGTATTTTTCGGGAAAAAGCCGGAGCTCTTGATCGAGACTCACACGTGGCCAGGTCGTAAAACAGTTTTATGGTGTTCCATGTGAACGAAGCATAGTCATAAAACCACAAACCCTTCCTAATATACCACCGAGGTGGTCCTCGGAAGAAACCGCAGGTCCTTTCCAATTTCAATTGAACGTAGCCGGTCATTAACCGGTTGTTAGGGTTGTTTACCCTCGCGGCCACGGAAAATTAAGCATAGTGTGCGACGATCATCCACGCCGAATTCAACGTAAACACGTGTTCGATACTATAAACACGTTTGTGCGTGTAAATAATTCTGATGTAACTACCCCCGGAGGATTTTTCAAACCGGAAAATATATTTCCCACACCGAAATTCATTATAATAAAGTTTGTACAAATAATATTTATTTTCTGCAGAGAGATTACGTTAATTGTCTATCCGATATCGATGCGTGTATCGAACAGTTCAGAATATTATGGATTATTGTGAATTGAATATGAAGACAGAACCGCCGAATGTAAATATTTCGAGGCACGTAAGCAACACAACCCGAAAATTAAATTGCATATTACTGAAATAATTAAACTCTCTTGTTTGCGTTACACTCGGGCATGCGTCAAAAATTCTGGGGAACCCATCGCGTCACGGGCGTTTATTATTAAAAACAAAAAAAAGGATACATCGCAGCGAACGGTATTGTCCTGTTCGATATAAATATTGTATAAATTTGACGGCACATTAAGCGGGTTTAACGTTTTCATTCGCTGGAAAATCGTTCCGCTCCGCGTCGCTGATGAATCGTTGTAGACAACGCGTGGTCGAAATGATTTTTCTGTTCAGAAACTGAATTTTGTATGCAACCAATTCGGCATTTGTAATCTCTTAACGTCCCGTGTAATTTTGACGTCACTGACGAATGACGCGAAAAGATCAACGCAGTTAGCTGCCGTGAGTAATTCTCATAATTGATACGCTGCTTTCTAAATCTGTTACACGAGGATATCTCTTATTTCAAAAGAATGTGTTTTGAGAAAGGCTGACTGGGGGCCCGGATAGCTTATACAAGGTGGTTAAAGAGTGCGAGAGTCCTCCGAAAACGCAGTTAGGTTCGCTAAGCCGGATAGTCCTGGTGTGACACGAACGTTTGAAGAATTTCGCTGACATAAACGGAGAGTCGATCTCGGGCAGGGTGTGAAACGATGGAGGAGACAACGGAACAGGGTCCGAAGTGACGGTCGAAGCGACGAGCGTGTCGCGTCTCGGTTTTTCTGGGTCGAGGCTGGCCCGTGGCAACTGTAGGCTGGCAAACATGATCGCCGCCGAAAGCAAACGCGACACTTTGATCAGGGCCGGCTGGAAGCAGCGGAAGTGGCGCGTGCATTAAGCTCTTCCGCGAAGCAAAGGGGATTGGGGGTGGGGGTGCGGCGGCAAGGGGGTCGCGTGTGTCCGCGGGTCACCCGGTATCTGGCTGGTTATAATGTATGGCCTAGTCAGGTTCGGCACGGTCCAGTAGGGGGGTTCGGTTGACAAATCATTAACTATGCATCGAACCGGCCTGCAAATACTCGTTACTAGTGCTTCTCCGTACTAGCCCACCCTCGGCCTCGTTCCTCCACCTCCACCACCTCCTCCACCTCCTCCACCCCCTGGTCCCCTCTGTGTCGCCCTCTCGCACCGTGCGACCCTATCTCTCTATGCTTGGGACCCCTCCAACCCCCGACACTCCTTGCCACCCTCCCCGCGAACCGACAAACGCGGCACCATCAACGTACCTTCTGTCAATAGGCCAACCTAGCCATACCTAAATACATCGGTAATCATTATGCAGCATTATAACATCGACTGCGCTCGAACCCCTTCCAGCGACTCTTCCAATGTTTTCCGGATCACCGCGGAGAACCCCAGCTATGGAATCTCTTGTTTTTCAAGTGCATAGACAGAATCGCACACGGTTCACTGGACAAGTCGCCTGAACCGAGTGCGAGTCGATAAGAAACAGCAAAATGTTCTTGTTCGACGCGTCGTTTTCGAGAGAAACTAGTTCGACGATCCGTCGGGTTCGCGTGCTTCGCTGAATGTTCAAACCCGAAGAGTTCTACTCGAGAACGATGCGTCGAGCGAAAGAATCGTATTCCTCGTTCGATACATTTTTTCGGAATCTGAACTTCTTACGGGTCTGGCAGACCGCGCGTCTGCGATCACCGGCGAGTCCTCTCCGGGATCAACATTATTTCCTAGAGAAGTCGCGCGAGTCCCGGGTCAAAGTTGCGCGTAACAACCTCTCCTAGGTCAGTTCCGGTCTTCCATGCCGAAAATCCCAGAGCGCGGTGATTAAAAGATTCCGCGTGCGGTGAGTTTCGCGAAGGCGAAGCTTATCGAGCTCGTGCGACAGTAAGCATGGCGACGTAAGAAAGAACAGGAAGGAGAGAGAGAGAGAGAGAGAGAGAGAGAGAGAGAGAGGGCGGGGGGGGGGGGGTAGAGAGAGCGAGGTAGACAGAGCCCTGTGGGTTGCATGTAAAGGGAAAAGCGGTCCGTGTCGGGGAGGCAGAGAGAAGGAAAGAGAGAAGGAGACAGAGTACATGCCGCAGGATGGTTGGTATACAGTAGCGCGTATAGTCCGCTGGTCGATGGTGCGGCCCGTAACGCCCAGCTACTGCGCAACCAATGCGCGAGTCCACCATGTTTAATGCTGCGAATTCGCTCACCCTCCGAGGTTGTTCGCCCTCGTCCCTTCAGCCCTCCTCGTCCAGCATGCTGGTACCGACCCTAACCTCCGTCTGCTCGTCCTCCTATCCCCTCCGTCCTGCCCTTTCTGCCCTTCCTTCGTTCCTTCGTTCGCCGGCTATGCAACGGATCGCCTTTCTCTCTCTCTCTCTCTCTCTCTCTCTCTCTCTCTCTCTCTTCATCTCCTCTCTTCAGGTTCCATCGCTGTCGAACCAATGGCCCCGCATTGCTTCTGCGAGCCTCCTCTCCTCAGCGATCCACTCGGGCGCCACATAACGGACAACAAATTCCCATGTACAAGCGGCTGGAAACCGCATCCAGCCATCCACCGCCCCTATTCTCTCTCTTCATCCCCCCAGCTTTTCTCTCTACCCTCTTCTTCCCGTTGTCCCTCGTTCCATCCCCCGACCCTCCTCCTTTCAACAGGATCAACTCGTCCCTTTTTCTCTCTCCCGCCGCGCGTTTTGTCTCTTCTATCTCGTCCTTTTCGTTCACCGCTTTCTCTCGGCAAACCTTCTCCCTTCTACTCATCCTCCTCCTCCTCCTCCTCGTCCTCCACCTCCTCCTCCTCGCCCTGTTCGCCACCCCCGTTTTCCCAACCCGACTCTCTATCCGTTCTCCAGCTTTGTTTGTACCCCGATCCTCTGCTTGGAGTCGATCGCGAACCGGCGAACGGGGGCTGTTTTTAACGTGTTTTTCACGAGGTTCAATTATGCTGCTCTCCCGACCAGCCGGAATTGTAGCCAATCATTAGCGAGATGAAAGGTCCTCGGGGGGTGCGCGCCCCGGAGCTCCTCGCGGACGCCGATTAATCGCTGACGAGGGGGATGATGTTGTTGGTAGGACGGACGCGTGTCTCTTTCGAGGTTCGGTAATTGGTAGACGGGATTTGATCGAAGGAGAATCGCCACAGTGGTTCAAGTGTAACCGAGAACGGTCTTCTCTTTTCTAGATTACGTTTAGCTACTCCGAGGAACGCGATTCCTCTCGCTGAATCTCTTCTATGTATGAAGCGTTTATTAACGTTCGCTTTCGACATTGCAGGGCATTTCGATCGGAGACTCGCAAGCGGAATCTAAAAACTCGAGTAAGATTCCGCGGCAGCGGAGGAAAATCGGTCGAGGGACTCAAAGAAGGTTGGTGCTCGTTCAGATGTGGGGGTGCGGAGGCGAGTGCGGTCTGTTAGAAGGGAGGATGCGCGAGTATAATAAAGGGTAAACAGAACGTCTCTCCCACCCCGCGTCGGATCTCCTCCGTCGGGCTGGCCCAGCGGGCACGAAAGGTCCTTTACGATTTTGTGAGATTTTCAGTTAATTTTCTGGTTCCTCTTATGAAGCACTCCATCAACCATCCCCTTCTCCAGCCTTCCTGGGAGGCTATCTCTCGTCCACCATTCGGATTCTCGGCCTGGCAGCCCTTCCCTTTTCGTAAGAGTTTTCAACCCTTCCAACGAGGCAGCCTGGTATAATATTCAATTACATAGCTGCAAGTAAAGTCAAACAAACCCACGGGGCTGCAAATCTCTCTGTCCTCCTCTCTCTCGCTCTCTTCCGCTCCGTTCCTCTCGTCTTCCGCCTCGATCTTTCTCCCTCCTCCTTTTCCGTTCCTCTTCCTCCCTCTCTCTCTCTCTCTCTCTCTCTCTCTCTCTCTCTCTCTCTCTCTCTCTCTCTCTCTCTCTTTACTCTCTCATCTCGTTCTATCCCTCTGGCCCCTTCCAGGGTTGGTCGAGACTCTCCTGGAGCCGGGCGGGTGTATACACCCACCCCGTGTATACATATAACGTTGCGTTACTCCACGTTACTTTGCCGTAGCGTTCGTGCAGTTTGCAGAGACGCCTAGCCATGGTAACGAAGAGAGTGCAAATTCCTGTTTGGAAAAGACGAGACTATAGCCCCCGTTATTCACCCAGGGCGGCCGAGCGTGCTCCAAAAGAAACACGATGCCCTCTCTCTCTCTCTCTCTCTCTCTTCCGCGTGTACACGTTTTATGAATTTAACCCGACCTTAACTGCACCTGGAATGCGGCACGCCACACGCGATACGACCCGCCAAACATTCGCCGATTTAGCAAAGGATCTCTCTCTCTCTCTCTCTCTCTCTTTCTCTCTGTACCCCCAACCGTACTCTTCGCCCTCAAGTATATTAATCACTCAGACCCCGACACACTCCTCCTGTCCTTCGGAACTTTAATCTCTTCGAAGTTAAATAGGATTCATTAGAGGATTCACTGATGCTCCTCCTCATAGCGTTCTTACTAGTCGTGTACTGTTTCACCATTTCTACTTGGCTACTACCGATGACTCCATAGTAGTTGCGTTGAATTATGAAAATAGATTAGTTAGGGGATCGATGTCTTCCTCGTTCTTAGAATTTGTGTATTGTTTCGTCTTTCCAAGTTGGATGCTGCCGACGACTCCATAGCAGTTGTGCTGAGATCTGCAGCAACTGTTTCAGTTTGCAGTTTGGTGCCCATTTATTTAACTGTTCCAAGTCATTAGGGGATTCACCGATGCTCTTCCTCATTGCATTTTTACAATTCGTGTACTGTTTAGCCCTAGCAAGTTGGAAGCTGCTGACGATTTTATAGCAGTTCTGTTGAATTTTTGATTATGTATTTTAGTGATCATTTATTTAGGTCTTTGAAAGAATTATAAGATTAATTAGTGGGTTAGAATTCTTGCTATTCGTGTACTGTTCAGCCCTAGCAAGTTCGAAGCTGATGAAGATTTTATAGCAGTTCTCTTGAATTTTTGATTATGTATTTTAGTGATCATTTATTTAGCTCTTTGAAAGAATTATAAGATTAATTAGTGGGTTAGAATTCTTGCTATTCGTGTACTGTTTAGCCCTAGCAAGTTGGAAGCTGTTGACGATTTTATAGCAGTTCTGTTAAATTTTTGATTATGTATTTTAGTGATCATTTATTAGGTCTTTGAAAGAATTATAAGATTAATTAGTGGGTTAGAGTTCTTGCTATTCGTGTACCGTTTGACCCTCGCAAGTTTGAATCGAAAAGGGCTCCTCGAGTCTTGCCACCCGATGAAATAAACTATCTATTTGCGAAGGAAACTGTCGTGCACTAGATTTCGATTGAACAATTATTTTACTATTATTATTCTCAGAGGTGTCGCAAGACGAACTGGTTCAGTCGAAACGGTGTTTGAAAAGGATGAAAGGCAAGTAAATTAACATAATTTCGCAGAGAGGGTCGTTCACCCCCGGAGCCTATACCTCTATAATTAGAGTGGTTGAGTTTGCGAGGTGTTAGAGCCAGTCGACCGACTGGAACTCTTTCGACGAACGACTGGTCCGATTTTCGAGTAGCTTTTCGAAATTGTACATCTTGTATTGATCATGCTATCAGCCTGTGTTCGCGAAGTGATTTCGCTGGCGCCATCTGTAGAGATTGTCCGGAGTGAAGGAAATCTCAAGGGTTCTAATAATCGGTTCACTTTGGGACATTCGCTTCCGGCGAAAGATATTCCGTCGAATTTCCGAACAAACATTGAAGAACGGCAAATTGTTTAGCGTGATACGGAACGGAAAGCATCTATGTGCATCTCGCTGAAAAATAGGACGCTATCCTACGTCGTAGCGCAAGTAAAACTGAAGTTAAAACGTGGTCCACCATGTTCCATGGAGTTTCTCCTAGTGCACGGTTCACACCAAGGGAAACCATTTGTCGATAATAAAAATTGTCTGATATCGAAAGCATGTCGCGGGGATCGACTCAACTATAAATCATTTAGTCAGGTATTTCGGGAGGCCGGTTAGGCGATTAGACAACGTCGGTAGTAACGGCAATAAAGGCTCCCGATGGGATTATGAGTTCGCGTGTCGAGCTCATTAAAATGTCAGGACGGTAGGACAACGTTACGGGTGTAGAAGGACAGCACGACGCGCAGTTTAGGAGAATTATCGACGATGATGAGCAGACAATGAGACCAACTCGGCCGGAAACGCTGGCATAATGGGCCACGCTTGTCCTGCTCGGTTGAACCCTTTACGATTCACGCTCGCAACTACCCCCTTTGACGTACAACTGACGAGTCGAAGCGAATTAAATATGAATAAGCGGAGCGCCGTGCGACCAACCGATTCTCATAGCTCGCCCACTTTTACCGGACAAATTACATTTCACTTGCGGTCGCAACGGGTTCACCGAGGGCTGAACAGGCGTTACCTGCTCGCTGAACCTTCGCGACGATCAACTGGCCCAATCGGAAGTTAGATCTATCCAAAAGTAACAGTCTTCTTCTTAACCGTTCTCTGCATAGTGCATCGTATCTGATACAGTCAACAAATCTGCTATATAGTCAACTAAGAATGTGTTTTCTTACTATCTTTAGGTATTTATGTTGATTTTTCTAAAAAATGTTCTTTTAAATTTTATTTAATACATACTAGCTTTCCCCCGCCACGCTTTGCTGTGGCACAGTATTTTTTAAAAGCATGAACGTGCTGAACATGTTTGTGATAATCTATTTCGTTCAATTCCATTTCGTATTTCGCGTCTCTCTCTCTCTCTCTCTGGAAGGTTTTTGAAAAAATCGATCCGATCAAAAGTTATAAGCAGAAACGTATCGAAAAGAGGGCGAAAAAGTGGTAATGACGTCACAACTTTTGAACTAATGAACTTTTTCGAATGCGGTTCGCTCTTAAACCTTCCCGAAGAACCGCCGCGTCTAACGGTCCAAACCCCAGCTTTCTACGTTGAGCCGTTCTCAAGTGATTATTCCCTTAAATAAAACGAAATAACTGAGCTTCTTTCAATTTTTTCATCCCAATTCAAAAAATCGTGCAGCGAAGGGTTAATATTCTTCTCTTTGTACCCCACGATGACCTTTATTCGAGAAGTTACGCAAAATCAGCTGACCCGAACCCAGAATCTGAAAGTGGTTGATCGTAAAAATTGTAAATTCTACATCCATCTAGAGTGAAGATGATCCGAGCATTTGCTAATCAAAAGATGCAGCCTTGAGGCGCTAATGGCAAGAAGGAATTTCTAGGAAAGCGATCAATCAGCTAGCTCGAGATTACAGGGGCGAGAGCAACCGGAAGAAAAGTTGCACCGGTTAGGGGGAGGGTGGTTTCTTCGTCCGGTTCCTTCGTTCCTCCGGAGAACTCTTGGTTCTCGGGGAACACGGACCGGCCACGCTTAATTCCAGCTAATTAATAAACTTTTACCATCTCCTTGTTTGTACCCTGCCGACGCACCCCCGGAACCCTCCTCCACGAAACGTTCGAATTCATCTCCTAACCAGTTCGTCTCAAAGGGTGGCTTTACTGTTCGTTCACTTGCGGCCCTTTTCCACCCTCGCCCTCTCTACGCGGCGGACTCGCGTCCTCTCTCTCTCTCTTCCTCTTTTAACGTCACCCTTTCGAGACCGGGTTTAACCGGCTTCAAAGACACCGTACAATCATCCGCCTTCCGCTAGACGAAGTTCAAAGACCGGATCTTCCGTCTCCCGCCAACCTCGAACCGAGTTTTTTTCTCCTCGAATGGAAAACCGTTTCCGCGTCGCAGAGTTTCCCGCTGGGTTTCCCGAACTCCTGTTTTCCGGATTACTTCGGGGACAGATATTACCAAGATTGACGTTCAGTCGCGATTAAATCCTCCTGATTTTTAATCAGCGGATCTTCGTGAAACATAAATGTTGCGCACCGTCAATCGCCAGACGTTGGAACTGTCGAATCAAACATTGTTGCTCGAATATTTTACATTAAAATTTCGTAAAAGACGCTTTCTCGTTTCCACATATTTGTAGAAGCTACGTAACGCAACAGGAAAATGAAATTGGAAAAAAACAACCTCTGCTGGATAATGACGACAATGTTTCATCGCGTTGTGGAAACGAAATATTCTGGGGTCACAGTTAAGCGAAACAGTCGGTACTTCTTTTTGAAAATTGCCATTTTCAGCGCCCGGCCATCTCCGCGCTAACTCGAATTTCCGGTCCACGTGTTGCGAAGTTTGATACGCGGAATCGCAGATACGGGAGGAGAGCTGTAGGCGGAAGCAATCTAAATTCTAATAAGCGGGGGCCCGTTGGTTATCCGGGAATCCAGCGTTTTCAGCGTTTGGGGAAAACGATCGCGACGGCAGATTTCCGAGTAGGACGCGTGCGTCGCCGCGTTTCACTTGCGGCTTTTAATAAATGGTATAAAAACGGGATCAAATATTTAACCGGGGAAATATTTGAGCGAGTGCCTATTATTACAGGGTAGTCGCGCGGCATAGATATCCCCGACCGTGCCGCAACCCTATGGTACTCTGCGCCATCCCGTTTATGTCTGGCAAATATACCTAGTTGCTCGTTAGATATATGTAGAGAGGTGTACGTGTGTCGATTTAAAGCGACACCGACGGTCAAACGAGCGACCACCTCTCTCCACACTGTCTCTCTCTCTCTCAAACTTTTCCCTCCCCGTTGCTCGTTTAAACATTCTTAACCGATCGCTCGCCATTCGCAACCGAAATGCTAATACATCCATCCGGTCGATCTAAACTTTTTCAACGTTCCTTACCTACATCTCTTTCAGCCACCCCTTTAACACTACAACTACCGGACAAGTCAAAATGACTAATGCGAATTTTTTTCGATTAGAAATATTAACCCATAGCACTCGAGTGGCGTCTCTGGGGCAACACTAAAAATTGCTGTACTATTATTTAAATAATTGTTTACACTATCAGATATGTCGGTATCTAACCAATTACTACACATTTAAGTATTGTATGAGGTATTATATCAATTTCATATTTATCAAATTTCAAAAATCATAGAGAATGGAAATATTGTAGGTCAGAAGAAACGTTTAACTTTCGAGTTAAAATAGCTCCGAGTGCAAAGGGTTAAAAGTATAAATATGTTTTGTTTGAGAAATTTTTGTTAGTAAACTTCTCTATTGAAGTACATATTTAAATATCCCGTGTACGAAATCTAAATAAATGCCATATTGTCATTATTAGAAGGCAATGTATGCCAAGTGCGTTTAGTGCTCGGTAGTTCTAGTGTTAAATAATATGACCGCTCCTAACTAACACGCATCTCGTCGTCGAAAAGTGTTCCTTCTTCTGAATTTGATCCATCCAATTTTCCAATAAATGCATAAAGATCCGCAGTCTACTAACAAGTCGTTTTTATACTTACACGAACCTTAATGTTCTCTGCTCGAAGATGCAAACACGCGAAGAACATACGGTGCCCGGGGGTTGAATCGATGCGACGGGATTTTCTCGTAAATTTTGAGAACATTTCTGAGGAAAAATGCTGCGTTTATCTAGGCCCGAGGTTCATCAATTATTCGGGCATGATCGTCGCACGCGCTCGGAGGCTCTCGATGTCCACAGCGGCGTTTCCGGTCACGTGACCACGCGTCGAACATCGAGAGGGTCAAACGGGTAGGGCTGTCCTCGTTTATCAGAAGGAAGCCGCGTGCCGGCGACGCGTAATTACACGTCCGCCTTACATTACACACTATTTGCATCGAATTTTCCCCGAACAAGCAAACACGTCCCTGGACATTAATTAGAGGCCCGGCAGCGCGGCCAATTTATTCGGTGGCTCGTGGGCTCGCGCGATGGAATCTCTTGACTTTCCCACGAAACATAGGATACACCTTGCTTGTCCCATTTGCCGAATTCAAATATTAGACCGTCGCACAAGGGACGTGGCGACGAGACGTTATTTTTATACGTTTTCGCTTCGATCTCGTCTCATGGAACAGTTTTTCCTGAACCCATTTTCATCTGAACCACCGTCGTCATTTATTATCACACTGTTCCACACGTAATGTCCGGTTTTAGAACGTCATTGTTCCGAATTTATGCATTTCTGACAAAAGCTGGCCGGATAGAATATCTTTCAAAAAGTTTATGAACATTGCAATGTTGTACTCAATATAATAAAACCATCAAGGGATGAAATTAAGATTGTTTCATTTAATAACGTAAATTACTAAATATGCAATAGTTTTCCCATTTTCGTGTCAACGAAAATATCTGTCGAAGACAAACTGCGCATCTAAATAAATCTCGGATCACATAAAATCTGCAATAATTATCCTGATTGTCAAAAGAGCATATTTTAAATTCCGGGGGAGCCTGGTTGCTGACACGAAAGTCAGGTTTGTAAGACGTTTGCAGTTTCGTTGCATAAGTTATAAACAATTGGAAGTGCACGATCCTGCAATTCGTCGCAAATATCGTGAACATCTTTTGGCCAAGTATCGAGGCATTATCGTAATTACAATTGCTAGTCAAATATACGAGTCGATTGCGATTGGTGATCTCATTAGTTCTCATTAAATATAGGGCGAGTGTAATTTTAACGAGGCAAGAGTTGGCCCGGTGTATTATCCGGTCGGACGGCCCCGTAAAACCTTTATTAGGACATCATTTCGGCCGGCACACAAAGCGACAGTTATTACAGGCGGGATGCGAGTATTTCGGGCCCGAGGATCCCGAACCCGGTGTCTCCGTTCCCTTCTTTCCTCCTCGTCGTCGTCTATTGCCGAGCAAACATCGCCGGTCGCCTCGTCGCTAATAAACCCGACTTCAGAGACGTGATTTACACACTAGCTCGGTATAAATAACGCGGCCATGCTTTTACGCGCCGCCACCCCCCCCCCCATCGTTCGGTCCCACGGAATCATACTGTACGCGGCGTTTAGGGAGGTTTTCAAGGGTGCCGATCGATCGCGACTGCGCGCGGTGATTCTTACGGGTCGAAAATATTTTTTGACATTTCTTTTTCGTCCAATCGAATGTTAACTTATTCAACTAATTTTGTAACACGTGTTTCTTAGGGGTCGAAAATATTTTTTGACATTTCATTTTAGTTCAATTAAATATTAACCCTTAGCACTCGGCTGTCCCCTCTGAGGCACCACTAAAAATTGCTGTACCATTCTTCAAAGTATTGTTTACATTATTAAATATATCGGTATCTAATCAATTACTAAACATTTAGGTACTGTATAAGGTAATGTACCAATTTCATATTCATAAAATTGCAAAAACCATAAGGTATGGAAATATTCTAGATCAGAAGAAATGTTTAATTTTCCAGTTAAAATAGCTCGGAGTGCAAAGGGTTAACATATTTAACTAATTTTATGATATTTGTCTTTTAAAGTGGTTCTTACGGGTCGAAAATATTTTTTGAAATTTCTTTTGGTCCAGTTGAACGTTGATTCGTTTAACTAATTTTATGATACCAAATTCTGACAACGGTATAAATAAATTCCTGAAATGGTCGATGAAAATCAAAGGCTTGACGCAACTTTCAAAACCAGAAGAAAAATTTGCAATCGCGTTTATCAATTTTGGAAAACAATTTTCAGAAACGGTATTCGAATTAAAGTGAATGCGGGTTACAGTGTTTTTTTCCGAGTTACTGTAAATTCCAGGAAATGAACGACGTCGATCGGGAGCAGCTCCTATTGCTCTCTTTATCTTGATAATAAATCCTGGTCCGATTAATAAATCGCCGTTGCAACGTTTACACGGTTAATACAGCATCGCGGACGCTTTGCTTTCTTATGAGTCTAATATTGACTCCCGATCGATTTTACGATTTTTCCAGACCTAACCCCCGTCGGACGTAATGCACACTCTTTTTTTTCAGAAGATTGCATTACTCTCCCATTACCCGTGTTGACTCAATTTCGTTCCTACGTCTGTCCTGTCAATATTATCCTTCGACTGCCGGTCCAATAAAATTTTGTCCAACTTCTGCAAATCTACTTTTATACGGCGCTCTACAAACACATTAAGTAGCGCGATCGTCTTTTCGCCTCGCGCGAACACCGCGCGACGAGTCGAACATTCTTTGTTCCCGAAATCGCATTCTCGACGAACGAAGCTTCGAATAATATTATTTTAAAGAAATTTCAATCAACTGAAAATGTTACGAAAAATACGACACGATATTTTCCAAATGTAAAAGCTGTGGTGATCTAATAAAAAATGATGCAGAGCAGATTGGCGACATATCGGCCAGAGGATCCCAGCGAAACCACAATAAAATTCTAATGGCCGATGGAGTCGGACTGCCGGGTAGAAAGTCTACAAAATTCGACGTCGAATCCCGGCCGAACGATGCCGGAATTCCGCTCAGCCGCGAAACAATCACCGGGAGAGCCTTACAGAGTGCACGGGAATAAAAAGGGAGACCAAACAGTGAAGAACACACAGCTCTGGAGCAGAGCATCCATTCCGGAAAAGTGTAATCGACCGGGTAGTCTCGCCGGCATCCAGAGGAATCGAGAGGGACCGATACGGGAAAGGACCATCGGCAACGATGCCTGGCTCTGTCGTGGCCGATTCAAAACAGCCTGCCAGAGGAGCCTCTCCTCCCTACAAAAAAAAAAAGTATGAAAAAAGACGAAGAGCAGAGGGAAAAAACAAAGGAGACGGGGTTGGAAACCGAAAGCTGTACAAAGCAAGCGAATTCGAATCCTCCAATAGGTACACCAGAGAGGTAGCAAAAATACCATGTTTTTAAAAACGGACTAAAAAGTATAAAATAACTTCTCCTAGTTCCATACAGATTCCCAACCTCGTACAGATAGTCCTAACTAATTTGTGATTGTGAATTCTTTAATAGCTACGAAAATACTTGTAAGATTTCAAACGAAAAACGTGGGTTCGCAAGATGCATCAATCGCATCTATCGCATGCGTGGTAAAATAAATACTGTTTACTGTTGTACCGTTTAAAATAGTATTCGAAATAATTCTTTCTGGAAATTTTGCCCAGATCTGGCAAGGTGCACCAGAGAAAGAGGGGGGAGGGGTAGGTACACGTCCACCAAATACGAAAGGGACAGAAAGAGTGAGCGGGCGAGGAAGAGAGAAGGGAGGGAGTGAGAGGACGATTTCGTTTCTCGTTCACCCCTTTCTTTTTCTGCTGCAAAACGGTAGCAACCCGGAGCGATTCCTCGATAAGTGATCTCGCCGTATTACCTAGATTACCATCGACGCTGAACCGCCGGCATCCAGCGAGCTCAATGGTCAGGCTCGGTCAATATATTCGCGGTGGATGGAGGAAAGGGTGCGAGGGGGTGGCTCTCGCAAGGGGTTGCACGATGCAGGATCACGGGGGAGACAGGAAACGGAGCTAACGGAGGAGAAGCAGAGAGAGAGAGAGAGAGAGAGAGATAGAGAGAGAGAGAGAGAGAGAGGGTGAGCGAGAGAAAGAGGCTGCACGATCGAGGGGGAGTGGCGCAAACATTTGCCTGCCGCCCGGTAAATTAAAAGCACACAGAGAGGAGAGAATAGAAACGAGAGGAGAGTGAGTAAGTGAATGAACTGAACGAGTGAGGGATCGTAGGTGGCCATCGCTTTCTCCTCCACCTTTCTCTCCTTGTCCCCGCACCCTCCACCCCCCGCGTCCCTAGCCCGAATCTCGGTCTGACCACTTCGACAGACACACTCCTCTCTGTGTATACCGCGCCGCAACAAACTCGACGTTCGATGGAAAAATTGTTCGATTAGAACGGACCTGGTCAGCCAGATGCCTTTGCTACAGTCACGCATCTACAGTCTCGGCAGAAAGATGGAAACGACGAGGTGTCAGACGCAGAGGGCACATTGGATGAATTGGTAGAAGAAAATCTACGTTTCATTTTCAACTTCAACCACCAACTGTCTGCGTCACAGACGCGCGCTTATGCCTTTTTTTTCTCTCTCTCTCGATAGCATGTCGATCCGCACCCGGCCCGAGTTTTCTCATTACACTTCATTAAAGTTGCACACACACACACGCCGCTGCAGGAAACACTGCCGCGAGCCGACCCAGCCGGCCACGCTGGGCTTTTTCATTTGCCGCCTCGTTACAACGCCCGGTAACGACAAACAACATTGTTTTTCAAAGCTTGTTGAAAGTAATTTGCAACGGCCCGCGGTGTAACGGAGAACCGCAACGGCGACCTGTCGTGTATTACCGCAGCTCGCGGTTTTTATTTATTTCGTTACTCTTCTACTTATTGCGAAGTGTACAACAATTCAAGCCGACCGTGCCAATGAAAAGAAAATATGCATCAACATTCCTCGTCCGATATAAAAAGTACTTAGGTGGCGGAAACGTAGAAGTAAACTTATAAGAATTCAATTTTAAATTTCATTTCAGAGGCTTTGTCAAATCTAAATTTCGATGAATTTTTCTTAAAAATCTGATCTAGACGAGTTCTCGTAACAATTTTATTATAAACTACAGAATAATTCTTTTATATAATCCTATTTATTTAACGAATACGATCGGATACGAGTCCCGTGTTCTTCGCTGTCAATGGTGAAGCTAGCATAAAGTAATAGAATGACGAATAGATAAATATCTTAATTGATCGGTGAATGTAAATTGATAAATGCTACGAGCTTTCGTTCGAATATTTTCGAGAAACGGGCCAGCGTGCGGTGTCTTTGGTAGGCGCGTGAAAATGGGGAAAAGGAGTCACCGTTAGCGGATGGAGTGGTGTGGGTGAATAGGGGATGTAGGTGCTCGGTGTTGGAGGACGCGAGCGCGCGGAGACGATGGTAGTGGCGGTTGACGGTGGTCGACGGTGGTTGACGGTGGTGGTGTATGCCGCGACAAATATTTACCTGTCAACACAGAGAGGCTCGCACTACCAACCCGCTCCATCCCTTCGCCGCAAACGACATGCATATCCAAGCGAACGTTTGATGGCCGAACGAGAGAACGAGAGAAAGAGAGGGACGGAAAGCGGGTGGGGGTGAGGAGAGAAGGAGAGAGAGGCCGTACGTCGCGAAGGGAGCCAAACGAATCATAAAAGCCACCGATTGAGAGACAAAGCGGGACGAGGAAGCCAATGACACGCGATAAGAATCGAGAACTTGATTTTCGCGCGATCATCCCGCGTGCACTGTCGACGCGACCGCTCGTCGGGGGTTGATCGAACGACTTGTACACTGTTCCTCGCGACCCACAGCCTGTTCAATCAGTCCTATTCCCTTGGAGGGATCACTCCGACACGTTCCGGATAACGTGGATCGACTAACAAAAACGAAACAAATTTATTTCGTTCATTTTCGAACACCCTGCACATGGAATAAATAGTCGAAGAAAGTTTAAGTTGACTCGCGTACGCGCAGCAAAAAGATTCGACCTTGTCTCGTTGGATCCCACGGTACAGTAAATTTTGTAAATATTACAAAAATTAGTAAATCAATCCACTTTGGATACATTTCCTTAGAGACTGGAACAATATTTTCATTGGATTGTTTCCAGTGAAAAGAAATTATCTGTAGCGAACGATTAGGTCCAGTTCCATGTCTCCGGTAGGAATAAATAGTTGAAGAAAAATTGTTTCGAAGTTGAAAACCGAAAACAACCCCTCGAGGACGGGAGTCCGGAGGTCCACGGTGACCCGTGTGTTCTCGGTGGGAAAAACAGGTCGCCGAAGGCGGGGTGGCGCGTCGCGTGCCCTGGACTCCTCTCGACGGGGTACTCGAAGGGTTAATTAAGAAGTTCCCCGGTCGGAGATCAGTCAACAGACATCATACTTGGAACCGCAGAGACGCGGAGCGAAACGAACGCGGAAGAGAGCGGCGCACCGGAACACCCGGGGAAAAAGGAATCAGGAGGGAGTGAAATGGAACGCAATCGAGTCTTTGTTGCGCTTTTACCTGGGAGCCCGACTAGGCCCGTCGCTGTCTGCCCGTGTTTGTCCCGCGCAAACTTTGTTTTTACAAATAGAACCACATGTTCCTCCGTTCACCCTCTAACCCGCCATTCTCTTTCACCTTCCTCTCCCCCGCACACATACACCTTTCCGCATGCACTCCCTCCCCCTTTCCTCTCCGTCGGTTTTGCTCTTCCCTTTCTCTTTCCACCCTTCTCTCTATCTCTATTCTCCAGCGAGCCCGTCTTTGTCCCACTCTCATCTTCGCGCCTCCTCTTTCGCTCCTCTTCCTAGACCCACACCAACCACCCACCCACCCCTGCGCACACACGCGACAGGTGGTAAAGTATAACAAAAAGGCAACTTCATTCAAACGGTTTGCGTTGGATTCGCTTTGCACCTCTCGGAATTTCTTTGGAAAGCTGCACCCCCATACCCCCCACGGCCAACCCCTTCTCTCTCTCTCTCTCTCTCTCTCTCTTCCCCTTCTACCCGTCAAATATTAGTTCGCGACAGGCTTTTGTGGCCGGTGGATCTATACCAGCGACCGTAGTGGGGGTACCACTTCGATTCTTCTTTTCTTCCCTTTTCCGATCGTAATTGGAACACCCCGTTCACCTGAATCCTGTTGCTGCCTACCAGACACAAACCGCGGGCACGCTGTTCGCCATGCAGAGCGGAGCTTTTACACGAAGTAAAGATTCTTTGCATTATTCGCGTCTTACAGGAGCTACAGCGACACTTGGGGGAGAAGATTCTCCCACTCGTTCCTTACGTTTTCAAAATGATCCCTTGTGTTTAAAATGCAAAGAAAAGTTCATTAGATCCCTGATATCTTTCAGCGTTTATTTCGAAGTGTACTTTCATTTTTTGCAACAATTTGTTACCTCTCGAGCCGCGAGGAATAACTGGAGAAATCTTTTCCTTTGATTTACAGTTTTATGTTGCATCACCGATGGGGATTTTGGTTTTTTATAGACACCGAAGAATCTGTCGAGTTTCGTCGAAAGCATTCACAGAAATCCAGGCTTTCGACCACACGCGCGTTCAGCTACTAGAAGGCTGTTAATTAATATTTATGAGTGACTGTGCGCTCGCGCGCATTTCTGCGCACAACTTGTTCATCGAGTGCCAATTGTCAGCGGCGTACACTTAAATTGCTCATCGAATATTCATGCGTTAAGCAGTCACCGGAATGCAGTTCTACTCTACACCTAAACACGAATGGAAAAACTCGGAGGAATATTCGAACTATTTGCGTATCGACGGGCCGCCATTAGACATTTAAATGTTACAAACGCAGATGTATCGAAGTTGAAATTAGTTGATGTCTATTCGTGTTGACGAGACGCCGCGAATAAACAATCCGAATAACACAAAAAGTGGATAGATAGATAGAATATAACAGAGAAAGTAACAATTAAAAAATTGGCTGACTTTTCCACGAGCCTTTGTAAATGTTTACAGGACGCTTGACTATAACATTTTGAAACGTGTAGTCAATTTAAACAATCCTATGAACAGTTCGTTGTGCAAGATAAGAATCATTTTTGAATATGTACAGTGTCTGTAAAGAAATTATAGTCCGTTCTGTTAAAAAATTATGATTGTCATTCTAGGTGAAAGTTTAAAATTGTGATTGTCATTGAAGGATCTATTTGAAAAATCCTCGACCATGGACATTAAGAAAATTCATTTTTATTCAATTTTTGTCTCTCTCATGTTTTCATTTTGCATAAAGAACCGTGGTTCGTCTCTACGACGAAAGGCTATCGTTCTTTGGTTCTCGATTCGAGTTTTAGGTAGTGGTCAGCAGTTCTTTTCTTTTTTCCCATTCGAGACAGAGGACGGACTGTGAAATTCGGACGGTCCCGTACAACGTAGAGAGAAGGTAGAAGATGTATACTAATTGAAGGGCCGGTTAGGAGCAAGACAGTAGCAAGTCTCCTGATTAACACCTCCGCCGGACCACACACAGTCTTTCGGGTTCTGAAGAATTTCCATGCCTATTTTTGTTTATCGAAAGAGGCGAATCTCTCTGGTCCCCGCCTGTGTACACGCGTATAATAATGATACGACCTTTTTCAACAGGATCATTGTTCTCTATTGTTCTTGCGACGAGGCGCGATTATTCGAACGAAGGAAGACCTAACACGAGCCCTTTTATGTTCGGTACCCTAAACGGTCTTCCATCGAGAAGTGTTATTTTAAGTTAGAAAATTTTGCGATTAAGAATTCTTAACAATTTTACTAACCTCATGTTGAAGAGTGACAGCTCTGAACTTCACCAATGAGATATAGTTAGTTAACACGACCATCCAGTGAGCTCTTCAATTCTGAAAGAGTTCATAAATAAATAATAGAGAATGATTTATAAAGAATTGCGAAAAAATTAATAAAGAATGATTTACGGAGAGTTAATAAAGAATAATCACGAAAGAATCACCAGAGAAGAAATTAGCAGCGTTTTAACAAGGAAAAGAAAACGTTCCGGGAAATGTGCGGACTGGGACGACGACGTTAAATCGCTCGGAACCTGGGAAATATGTTCGGAGCAGGATGCAAAAGCGCGGAGGCGCTTTGCGAAAACATCAACAGCAGAAGGAGGAGGTTGCCGGTAAAGGGGGAAAAGAGAGGGACTACTTTCGGAAGTTCATGAAAGTTCGTTTACACAACTCTTTCCCGTACTGTGATGCATTATGCTCTCGAGACGGACTGACCTGAAATCTTCGGCCTCTACTGCACTTCACGACGGAAGAGCATTGCGACTCGTCATTCCGGTGCGCTTTCTACGAATTCGGTCGATATACTATGTGTCCCGGAACTACCGAATAGAAGCCCTCCGAACGATGGACGAACTTCAATATTTTCTCGAAACGTCGTTCCATTAAACTACCAACCTCCTTTCAGACCCAATGTTACAGTAATACATTATCGACGTTCGATTACTATTATTTTTCCATGATTAATTCGTGTCTCGTTGGATCCCACAGTATTTTCAATTCATATTCTTATAATTACGATAATATAAAAGAATATGCAAGAATATAAACGAGTATAGAAGAATGTACAAGAATATTCAAGAATATAAAATTTTGCAAATGCAAATCTCCTAAAAATTGGTAAAGTGATCAACTTCCGACATATTTCTTTAGTAACTGTACCTAAAATGTGTATAATTCGATCATTTATTCGTAAAATTGTTCTGAAGAATATAAATTTAGGTAACAGGTCGAGAAAAAGTATACTTTCACCAGATTCTATCTTAACACGTACCTTTGAAGGCTCGCCAGCTCGAGGAACAGCAACGGTAGCCGGTGGCATATTACTCGATAGAAAAACGGCCTGTGTCATATTCGACCCGGTATGCTGTCCGAGCGAGACTACTCCGGCCGATGGAGTACTCGGGGGCCAAGGGTACTCGAGGCAAAGTCGAGGAGAGACCTCTCTACATGGGTGGTCCATTCCCTCCTTACGCATGCATTATATGTATAAGTTCAGGATAGTTCACACTAAGGATACATCGGCAACCGGGAGCTGTCCTGAAGCCTGCCAACGGAATTCGATAATTATATCCTAAATCGTTCTCTCACGCCCTCAGAGTCTTATCTACGCGTCAGGTCTCTTCGAAAGTTTCCACCTTCGACGTCACGTTATCGTTATTTTTCCTGATACTAGAGTAAGCGATTTAAAAAAGTCCCGTTCAAATCTGACGATTCTTATCGACAATGATGACACAATAATTCATAATTCACTTGTTCTTCATTGTTTGTTCTTCGCGGAAAATTTTGAAAATTTGACCACTGAACATAGTTACTATATCATCTATAATGCAGACGATGATTGCGCGCGACGTTTGAATACTTGCCGGTCTTTTACATTTACACAAAATATACTCACGTATCTCACTTTCCACATATTTTAAAGATAATGCTTCTTTACAAGATATACACCATAACTGTCCAGCAAGTAGTGTTAGATCTGCTATGCGTCGTCTCTCATCACAAGATTCCCTTCTTTCTTTGTCTTCCGTAATATTTGAGGTTACCTTTGGTTTTCTTCTTTTTAAACCATTTTGCTGTTGAGCAAGCCGCCACAAATAAACTTTCTCTGACACTATTTTATCTATCCAAACGGTAAGTTTTCGCTTTTAAAGTATCAGACATTGTAATTATTTATACTTGTTTAAATAAATTAAGACACTCAAAATCACGATTGTTTTCAAACATACACAATACTACCAACTCTCAAATACAAAAATATAGCTGAGTACAGTGCAGTACAGTGTTGTCATATTCAATAATAGCCATGAATATTGCTTTCTGAAGTATTTTTAATTTATTTAAATATTTATTTTTAACTTTTTATTGCGTAATTATATATATATTGAATAACACAAAATTCTCTTGAAGTTCAAATAAGGAGGTACAATTGTAACTCAAAATTTTGTTTAAGTAATTGTCCACTTTTCGACACAACATGTACGTATATTAATTTTGTTTCTGTTACGGTTACACGGTTTCAAAAATATTGATTTTTTCTTATTTTCGTTTATATTTTCAGACGCAAAAATGTTCTCTTTGAAAAAGATCCATATTGGAATCGAAAAGTTAGAAAGCATGATTTAATTGCACATTTGTTTTTTCTATAAATGATCGAACCTGGCGCCGATATCATCAATTTATTGTTTATCTTAATTTTGATCGAGAAGAATTTAACCTTTATAAAGGAGGTACAATCATCACAAAAGTCACTTACAATTTGTTATAATATTAAGACAATTTAATTAAAAAATAAATATAACATGAAATTCATTAGTTAAACGAAAGCGTTTTAAATTAATCTAATTTTTAATGCAAAATATACTCATGAATGGCTTTCATTGCCAGTATATTAATGGATTTCGAATTTCTTGTACTTTTGTCTCCCATTGTACCTCCAGAACACACGACGCAGTTTCGACCGCGTCCACTTGTTTAATTTGTTCGCGAATATTCGGTGTTTTGAAAATAACGAGAACGTGTCTATCGAACTTTCTACAATTGGTCTGCGAATTTTATGCATTTGTAAGTGATAGTAATTTGTTACCTTAGCGTCGTCTATCGTTCTATCCAGGCTCTCGTTCATTGTCATGGAATACATCGGTTAGAACAGAGAGGAATTCCCTCTCTGGTTAGAGTAAACAGGACCGAAGAACTTCGAGTGTCCCACGTAATTCAAATTTCGGACATGTATAAAGCCGGATCCTAGGGAAGCTCTCGCCCTATTCGTGGCGGTAGGCGAAGGGCAATATGGTCGATTCATCATTCCGTGTCCTGGATAGCTCGCGATATAACCCGTGAGATACCCGTGGAATACGGCGAGGTAGAGAAACCGTGGCCTGTATTCCGCAGATAAGAACGGACCCTACGTCCCTGCTACACTAGACTCCACCCTTCCGCCGCGATCAAGATTCCTTCCGGTCCCAATTACGTTTCAGACACTTGCGTGGTCACGGGAGGATTATCATCCCTCCGACGACGATGACGGAAAAACGACACGCGTACAATATTGCGCGGAGAACCATCCGATTCGATTTTATTAAAAAGTATTACGTATACGAAATGGGACCTAAAATTAATTTCCAAAATTTTCGGATACCCACCCACCACCCTAGTGTTTACCCTTCAAATTGCTTCGAGTCCAAAGGGTTAGCCCTTTTTCGAGTAATGAGCCTCTTCGCGATCGCGTTTTTCTCAGTTAACGAACCTGGTATACATACATATGTATAGTAAACTATGAATATGTTTTCTGACTATGTTTATTTCTCTGAAAATGCTGTTTTAATTATTGTTCAATATTTTTCTCTTAAATGAAACACAAAATCTGACCATCTTTCAATTCTTTCATCCTAAGAAAAAGAATCATGCAGTTAAGGGTTAAAGAAAAAAAGAAAAGAGGAGATCTAGGACCGCCACGGGGAGCAGTCGATCTCTTTGACCAGTCGATCTCTAGTCGCGCTGAATCAAGTTCTCGAATTCACCGTTCTCAAAGCGTAGAGGACGCTAAAACCACTGTCAGTTTCCGTGACGGTACTACAGACTCATAGGTTTTACAGATGCTACAAGTCCCATAAAGTGTCGGTTATATTCTTACATCTCGTCTGTGGTTCTTGATTAGATTTCGACGCGATTACGTTTAATTTTGATTAAACTTAAACCGGATAAGGTAGAAAATTACACTGGAATGATAAGAGATTCTTATTCGCGAAACAATCCTTTCGGGAAGTATGTTGTTACCCTCAGTTTTGAATGTTACCACGGGTTCGTGTACCAAGCCAGCGACAACACTGAGTGCTGCTCACCCTGCAGGTAGCAGCACCATGCAGGAATCTGTCGACCATTCTGTGATCTGCTCAGTCCGGGCCCTGAGGAAGTTGCAAAACTGAGGTTAACTCGATTGATACATTCTAAATGGTGAGAATCGACGGGAAAGGATGAAGCGGACCCACCATTAGTTCGGACGGTGTCTTTCCTTCGACGGCGACGACGTCCGATTTCGTCGGTAACGTGGCACTACGTTACATAAACGTCAAACGACGCCGCTTACGTAATTCGAGGTTTAAGGCACCGAAGGCAGAGAGGTGCGCATAACACGCAACGTACGAACCATTCGTCGTAAGCGAAATATTTACACGCTCATGTAACCAAGCTCTTATGCGCGCGAATGGCAGTACTGACCCTCTCCTATATAACGCTACAAGGTAAGCAGACCCGTTTCGTAATGTGCCATGAACGTTTCAAAGTCAGCGATTCCGCGATCCTTAATATCACTCTCCCGAACAAAACTGTCCACAGACGAAAACCGAGAATGTATCGATACATTTTACGGGTACTTTTCAGCCATGACGAAATCCTCGGTTGAACCGGAAGTCATCTGGATGTACCCGGGAAATCCATCTTTCGTTTACGTAACGTTTACTCGACTGGCTAATTTTTACAGAATTCTTTCTTGCGCCGGGTTATATCGAATTTTACGGAGTCCGTCTAAGGCTCACTTGTCTCGCTAGAATTTATTGAAAGCTTCGGCCATTCGTTACGACGAAATAATTCGAACATGCTTCGGTGGGCAGATACTGCATCCGTGCAGGAAAATAATTGTTACGTATTGTTTTGATACGTAGTGCCAAGCTGTTTACCAGTGACTCATAATAATTATATCGGCCGTTGCGTTAATAGAATGAACGTGTAATATTACTTTGTCATTCAATCGGAGAAACGGAAAGTGAAAATGGTAATCGAGTATGTTGAATCGAAGATTGCTTTCGCAATTGACAATGATGTTTCAGAGTGTATCCTAAAAGTGAAGGATACTTTTAATAATATCTGAAATCAGTCATTGTGGCGTTTCAAGAATAAAGAGGAACTTTCGAGTGACTCCTATGATTATTAATATCCTTTGACGAAGCATTTACTTGAGTTCGATCGTACGTTTGATTTTGACAATAACAAAGTGATTGATAGAGAACATAACCTACAAAAAAGGTTATTACTGTTATGATGAAGTTTCCTTTCGTACACTTATAATTGGGTCTTACCCAGTTTAATTACTACCGGTTCTCTCACATATAATAAAAATCACATTTATTGTTATTGGTCTTACCTTAAGAATGTTGATTTTCAACTTTACCATTTTGGTATAATTAACATGTGTTTTAAAATTGTTGGACTTTTCAAATTTACCGCCTGATATTCATTTCAAAAACGTTGATCCTTATGTTCAAAGTAGTGTTTCCAACCAGTGCCTCATACAATTCAAATCAACTCAGTTCAATCTTTAAATTCCGCAAGTAAAGTTAATAGCAAGTATGTATTAATATTTTCTTCATTTTCAATCCATCTATATTACATACTTTTCATTATATATATATATTTTTGGTTTATTAGACGCAATTTACCTTTGATAAAGGTTCAAAGTAGAACCGAAACGTTAGGCATATTTGCAAAATAGCTATTTGATTAAAAATTCATCGAAACTGTAGCGCCGAAAAGATTAATTTAAAATTTATTAATAATATCGATTGCGTTCTTAAAAGCCTTTGGGGAATAAATGAGTTCTGTTACCCACGGCCGCCACAAAAACTTTTATGACAACGTAACTTCATTGTAGCTTACTTTCCCTGCCTAGACTCTCCGGAGTGTATTACATAATTTGATTTCAATGATGTAATTGACAATTCATAATCGTAGCCGAGACACGTGGGCTCCAATAGGAGACTACGTCTCATTTTAAGTTAATTATGCCACTGGATAGAGACAGTGCATCGAACCAATGCGCAGTAGAGTGATGCAAACAGTAACCTAACAGATTACGTTTGTGATCTATCAATTCATCAATTTTCAAACAGAGAATTATTTTGAATTAGTTTACATAAAGACGTCATTTTAAGTATTATATTTAACGATTACGAGAGAATTTTCACAGGGCCATTTTAAAATTAAATTTCCTTCCCGCGCGTTTTCGGTCCTGCGAAGCTTCGACGCGAATGGATGCGCTCGAGAAGCCCGCGAGATTCGAACGCTATCCTCTCGATAGCGCTTCAGATGCTGGAAGTCAAAGAATGACAATTAATGACAAAATCTCGGCGAGGAATAAAGTTAGAACTGCTTAACACAGAGATGTTAATTGGAAAATTAAACGGCGCAGCTTTTCTGGAAAGAATCGTAGACGTACACGAAACCGTAAACAGTTGGGTTTTTTGAATTTTCCGAGTAAAATCGGATCAAAAAGATATAGGGGCAAAGCCACGAGGTCAACTTTTAGCGGAGGAATTGTGCAACAGTCAGCTGGTACCACGACCAGAGTTGTGTCTCTCCTTTATTTTCTTCACGTAACCCAGATGAACTGTATCGGCAAGTACCCTGAATATCGACAATTTGTAACACTTTTCTCCCTTCGCCTTGTAATCCGGTTTACGTAATGGCGGGTAATATAACCAAATGTATGTAACGCTTGCATAAGGCAGATCCCTACCCGGCCTACACGCCGAGCGACGACGACGGCGCGGCACAGCATAATCTATTGTTTGGCAATAGTTCTAGTTCGTTGTGTAACGGTACTAGTTAATGGAGACGATCGATAGATACAGAGAGCCGCGGCGCTGCGAACTGCGATTATCCCAAGAAAGGAGCACTGACAACCCGATGAAAGCGGGAAAGGAGCCAACGAAGAATGAGAGAACGTCTGCCATAGAACGGTTCGCGCGGTCTATGAATCATCCGAGCATCACTGACGTCACAATACCCTCTGTCATCTTTGCGATACAGGGTGCATCAAAAATTCCCTCGACATCCGGAAATACGAGGATCCTCAGATCATTTCAATCGACATTTTCCTTTGCGAAAACAGCGCGGCATCCGCGACATCCGCGGCTTTGCTCACGAGTTATTAACCCTCGTACGTTCCTCAGGGTGAAAATTCACCCATTTACTATTTTTACATCCTACAAAATGGTCGGTTCCTTTTCATCTCTATTGTGAGACGTATTTCTCGAAAATGTGACGTGATAAATGAAGCAAAGTTTATCAGTTTCAAGTGTGAAGCAAAAATGAATGAGAAAGTATCATAGAATATTTTACGCAACTATTTCGGGAAAGCGTAAAAATTGGAGGAGCTCAGCTTTTGTGCGTTTATTTACGGGAAAAATATTGAAAAGAATTCAAAGGAGATTTTCCGAAAAGTAAACGTTATTTCGAATAACATATATGTATTCGTGTTTTCAGCGCACTGATTCGATCAAATACTACTACTTAAGCAATTTTGCAAATTAACACAAAAATTTTCAACGTGTTAGCGTGTGTTAGCGGTGACGCAACTAATAGAGAGTTTCGGGAAGACCTCTCGAAGAAATGTTTGGTTCGTTGACATATTTATGGCGCGAGTGGTCGCGAAGCTGGTAAACAACCCCAATGCCATACGACACAATAAGCTGAGGACCGCGTAGGGTCCCTCAGGTATCGGTGCCGACGTCGTATTGCTAAATAATAACAAGAATACATGGTTCTGATGGGTCTGGCCACGAAGTGGGGAAGGTTATGACTTTGGTAAGAGGACTGTGAGGAACCGCACGGCACTTACCCCAAAACCTACGGACAGAAAGGATCTTGTTTCTAACAAACGTTTCGGTCAACTATTTAAACCATATTCAAGAAAAAAGATTTTTCGTATAATTGCGCCTGTAAAAATGATTAAATTAGTATACATTATGTTCAACACAAGAACGAATAATTCCAAATGATTTAAGTACAAAAAATCATTTTTCTTGAAAATGGTCTAAATAGTTGACCGAAACGTTGAAAATTTTTGTGTTAATTTGCAAAATTGCTTAAGTAGTAGTATTTGATCGAACCAGTGCGCTGAAAACATGAATATATGTTATTAACAATTTGTCGATCGAGATCATGGAAACAATTATTTCGAATAGTAAGAAAATACAGTGTTAGTTTACTATAATGCCAGATTTGATAACTGTATATCAGATATGATAGACTGTGCAGCGAAGGGTTAAGAAGGAAAAGCTGCAAGTCTGATTTTGATTCGTATAAGAATGCGCGGTACGGAAGAGTTGCTTGAACTTTGGGAGATAGCGTGGAGCGAGGTAAAGATAATTTGTTCTTTTAATTGTCGGTGTATCGTGTGGTGCTGTGCGGTCGCGTGTATCGCGGAGATTAATCAACTCCTACGAGCTGCGAGCTTCCAGCCGCGGTAAACGTAATCATTGTCGCTCGGTATGATGGCTCAATCGTGTCTGTAATAACACGGTAAACCGCGGTTGTAAATGCTCCTCGAATTCCAGTTCAGACGGGCACCGGTGTTAATCCGAATCAAATGAAAAATCGACGTTGCAGCAGAATTACAGAACATGTACCACAACTGTCGCGAATACGTTGACGAAAGCTCCGAAACAGAATCATTGCGAGCACAGAAGTCTGCGTTGAAAATATTGTCAATATCGTTGCAAGATGAAACATAGATTTTCAACTAACTTCCGTTCAACTTCGAACTCTTCTATTTTGCATAAACATACGCAGTCTAATTATACGAAACATTTTCTCCGGGTAAAAGTAGTTATGTGATCTGCAAGAGAATGTGTCGTACATGATCGGACGTAACACGCAAAAACGATTGCGACATGTGGTATCGAGCAGAATAATAACAGTAATGTAACAACTTTATCGTCTTCTTGTTAAACGTGTTGTTAAACAGTTCGATATTTTATATAACCGGACCATTCGACGATTAAACAATTACGAGATCTAACGAAACATTGTGCAAACAAAGTAAGAATAAAACAGCGTTTCTATAATTTACGATAACACTTCTCAGTGGAAGTCCCTGTATTTCCATTCTACTCATTTGCAATTGATATGAACGCATAGAATTGAATAAAATAGCTGCCGTTAATGTTCGCTGGGAATTTTATAAATGGAATGCAAATATTTGTTGGAATCTGAAACAGCGTTCGACACCGATTAAATAACTGTTACAGTGCACGGGTTTCGAGAACCGGTAACCGGCTGGTTCGCGTTAACTAATTTTCTAATGTAAATACTGACCGCAATGTTGCTCGCATATGTAGCGCAAAATACGCGTGTACACGCGAGCCAGTGTTTAGAATCGAAGAAACAGTTTGCTCGAGATATTCACCAGCGTAGAATTGTTGTTACATAAAGTGACCATTAAAAACAGTGACTATCATACGTACGGCAAATGCTGTAGATTGTAACTAAGTATTAGTTAGTGACTGGATACGCGTCGAGTCACTTAACTAGTGAGTAAACTTTGTAACATTACAAACCTATAATCTGCGACGGTGTCGTAAGGTTTTCAAATAAACCTTATAAACTACAACCTGTCGTTTAAACAATCTGCTGTGGGGCGAAATTTTTACTACTTCGCTGTTGACTTTGTCGTACGCAATGCATATAACGAACAAAAAAAAAGGTCGTATATCAATTTTCAAGATCCCGTTGCAAAGAAGAGAGTTCAATCTTCGAATCAGCAGTGGTTTTATTTTAGAAACAAATTTTCGAATGCTTTGACGGACGTTTGAATTTGTACCATTTTCGGCGAAAAATGGGTCCGCAGTTTTTCATCTGTTGCATCCTGTAAAACGATTTTGCAGACAAAATTCAAAATTCTGTGCGAAAGTGCAGGCTTCGAGCTTTACAATTAAACCAGGTTTAGTGCTGTACGTTTATTTTTTACGAGATTACAACGGGTTGAATATCGACAACTTTACGAGAGTTGGAAATGTTTAAATACTTTTTGCAATTGTGTAACGAGCAGTATAATGGCGAGGATTATTCGACTGCTATAATGCGTCTCGTGTGTATTAGGCGACTCGATCGTGCTAGGAAAATTTATGTACGGTGATATTCGCGAGACGAGCATTAATCACAATTTTTCGCGAGTGCGCTGCGCGATTATGCAAGGAACAGATTTTCACAATGTAGTCTTTGAAAAGGGCATCGATAAATAACTCTCTGTTAACGGTTCAAGGGTTCAACCGAAAGCTGAGAAAAATCATTTAACCACTTGAGTAGAAGTAACGAGAAGAGTCCATTTCTAACGTTAAAATGTGAATTCGATTTGGGGACACTTTTGACCATCTTGTCCGACTACAGTCTTTCCGAACCAGTTCGATATTAACATATTGCGAGATACGTGTTACTGACATTCGTAAATATTGCTGCAACTTTCAATACAAGATTACAGCGAACGTGTTGGCGGATTGTAAAAACGTGTGATCGAGTAATGCATATTTATAATTGGCATACGTAACTCTATGTAAATTGCGCAGCTGTAACTAGAACTGAAAAAAAAACAACGAAAAAGTTGAAGTAGCGTCAAAATTTCTAAAATTATTGAACCGAGAAAAATACTTTTAAGCGACTCCTGTTCGCTGAAAATTTACTTTTACATAATACGAGGAATAGTTAAAATTCGAACATATTTTCGTTCTTAACGAATTTACATCGCAATGTTTTTGTCTTGTAAAAAAGCAAAATATTTGTCTCTTCGGATTCAGACTTTGATCTCCTCGATAATTCGATTACTTAGGAGTAGTTCCTGCGTGTGATACGCAGCCGATGACTCAGTTCTAGGATTGGTTTTCTCATTTATGTTAACGCCTACCGATCGCAATTGCAATCGCGCGTCATTGCACGCATTTAAAGTGCTGTACACCCACTCGTCTTACGTAACCAACGAGTCAAACCTGGGTGTACTTTCACGTCTAGATTTTTGCTGTCCATTGTATTATAGTAAGCCGTAACCGTATTACACTGTTTAACCGCGACCAATTGTGAGAACGCATTCGTTGCACGCTTCAGCGTGACGTCACACACCGACGAAATCATTACGTATTCGTTGCAGAAAATGAATCTAACATTTTCGAACCTCAATCAAAATTGAACAAACTTAATACGAACAAGGAATTGTCAATCAAGAATTTCACATTGGCTCGATAACTTTTTAAATATTCTACCATACCATTTGAACTGTTTTGGGAAGCTAGGGCGATTAGTTTGCTACAGGATGTGAAAGAACAACTTTTGTAAAAAACTACAATTGATCTACGAAACGTAGTTTTCAAATTTTCAATATAGGCCCACATAAAGAAGTTGTAAAATACAACTGTTAGTATTTTCGTCTACAATTCCGATCAATTGCAATTTCTGAGAAAATTTTTCATTCGCATCCTGCAGCAAATTAATTGCTCCAGCTTCCTAACAAAAGTTCAAATCGTATAGTAGAATATTAAAGAAGTTATCGTGTTGTTAAGAGTGTCCGAATATTAGCGGGAGTCACAGTGATTAACACCAGAGAGAACGGGTAAACAATTACGACAGGTCCGCTTGATTTGCTATTGGTACATTTCGTCGACGGTATTGTTATAATGTAAATGACAGTTTTAGCATGTTGTTGGGTCAACATGTTTACGTATAGAGACGCCTACGCATAAGCAGGGGCTGGTTTTTCATCGGGCCGAGCGCGATCTGGTTCATGAATAAAAGACGTCGCTCGTAAAACACCGAGTTAAACAGAGTTAATATCGATGGCAATGAGCGGCGGCGCGGCGTTAATCTCTTCGCTTTATTGTCACGCTGCGAGATCCAGAGTGATTCAGATCTGTCCATTGTGAATAATCTTCTATACACTTGTCAGCTGCCTCGACGTTTGTGGACTATTGTGATAGGATGATGCCGTGGCTCGTGCTAAAATCATGCATTGTCGTCGTTATTATGTCATTTTATATTTCTGTTGTTTCGAGATTCAGAGAGTAATACCAGTGACATAATTACTTGCTCGATATGGTGTCATTGGATAGTGACAAATATTGTTGCAACGTTTCACCTACTTTTATTCTGAATTTTAGTCACACGATTGTGCATTGTTTCGAAACAGAAATGGAAAATATCGACATTCTACATTTCTGTTGTTTAAGATACTTCGCAGATATTAAACGTTGTGTAATTAATATTTAATCATTTCGTTATTCAATTCTTTTAAATAGAATATTTAGAGAATATTTAGAGATATCCTAAAAATCGCGTAATTTTTTTAAACATTCAAATACATCACTGTAGTACTCCCTTTTGTATTTAGCGGGTCGTGACAGCTCGCAGGATCGATCCGCATAATCGCGCGTTGAACTTCCGCGGAGGTGCACAGCTCGCGTAGGCGAATTATATTGCGATAATCGGGAGAGCTCGCGTTTTCATGTCCGATTCGGTTCGAATATGTTTTTTCGTCGCGTATCTACACCGTTACGTAAACCTTCTATCAATATACGGTGTTGTGCTTGTTGGTCGAATGACGCTCGTCGTGAAACACGTAGCCAGCAGTTATGCCCCCGCTCGTAAAATTATTTACGAGGCTGCGCTACCGATGATTTTCCATATCGTCGTCGAATTGACAGCGTCTTTTTAGCGAAGTGTCCCGTCGTTTTTCTCACGACGCGACGGGACTAAGTTACGTTCGCAATTAGAATCGTTAATGATCCCGTACGTGTCGCGTTACACATACGCCAGCCGAACGATTATGTAAATCCTGCTTATGAATTCCGAGATTCATGAATGAGCTGGATAAATGCTACGAGGAAAACGATCACCGCGTGTGGAATCCACGAGATTAATTAAATCATTATTTGCCGCGGGTGATAAGGAAAAAAAAACGGATGTGAACTAGAGAGTAAATGCTAGTGTGACTGAATATTTTTGCAGAATGTTAGTTAGAGGAAACCCGAAGCAACAGAAACTATTCGATTTCACTGTGTTTACCGCGGAATGAGAATTATATTGATATGGTTTAATCCCAGAATTTATATAACACCCTATATGTATATGTATTTTCATCGATATTCTTGTTGAGTGCGAGAAGACGAGTCCAACGAGTATAATGACCATACCATTTCGATCGATCAGTCCCGGAATATTCTGAAAGGTGAGGCACCTTAATCGAGACTTAATCTAAATCTATTTCAGACACGGACATCTCAAGACTGAATGATCGGAATGATATGGTCATTATACTCGTTGGACTCGTCTTCTCTGACTCTACAACAATATCAAAGCAAATATACAGGGTGTCGTATAAGAAAGTACCGATCAAATGTACTTCTTTCTTGAAATGTTTAATAGGTTGAACATAATGTAACAGTGTTGCCGAACTCCTTAAATGGCTGTACCGTTTTCAATTACAGCTACTCATTTCTGTCGCGAGTGGATAAAACTCCGATACACGATGATTATAGTTCAACCGGAATATTCAACTGAGATTTACGCCTGGGTTTCCCAGCGCGAACCTAATCGGCGGCGGTTGCGACGACGTTCAAGCTCAAAACCACCCAATATACTACAACGTAAGAGTCGTTAAATGCATTAATGGCTGTTGCGCAATAACCTATATATCTATGTGATCTTACGCAATGCGGTGGCAAATAATTTCGTAGCGACGAAGCCGGCGACAGGTTTCGAAAATCATCGTTCGAACACGTTCCACGAAAACCTTTGTTATGTCACGCGACATTTTTAAGATGTCTCGCTTTGAATGGTAGCATTGAATGGCCGCTCGATACCGAGAAACGTGAAATATAAAAGACGATCCGAGACACATTATCGTTGCACGGAAAGCCGAAAAAACGATACGCAGTTGTAAAAAAGAATAAACGCGAACATCGTAAATATTATTATCAGACCGCGGATCTTTACGGAAAATGAAAATTTTCCAGCTAAATTGCAACGGACTGGAGTGAAATGAAAATTGATTTCCCTCGTTATTACGTTCAATGTGTTGAAACTAAATAACAGTATTTTGAAATACTTCGAACGATTTTACTGTTTCGTTAGCTTAATTGATAACCAACCGCGTACACGTGTCCTATTCGATTCTATTTCGAGAAAATGCGTCAATGTTGCAAATTTCTCCGCTAGGATAATAAACTGCCTATAAATATCAATGCGCATGAAATGTCAACGCAGTCCATTCACATAATCGCGTCGAGTTCGCGTGGCGCATCGTATTAAAACGACG
The DNA here is from genome assembly GCA_916610235.2 of Lasioglossum morio. Taxonomy (NCBI): domain Eukaryota; kingdom Metazoa; phylum Arthropoda; class Insecta; order Hymenoptera; family Halictidae; genus Lasioglossum; species Lasioglossum morio. Next base: position 923,258 of record OU744324.1, on the reverse strand, counting down.
CCGTATTAATTACACCGGGCACAATGAATACGCCGTAAATCGAAAGGAAATAGTGTCACGAGAAGATATTAATCCCTTCCCCAACCCTTTTCAATAGAATGTCGGACTCGTGCTGAAAACTTCACTTTGCCAGACCTCGGATCTTCATTATTCTTTTAAATTACTCTATAATATTAAACATAGTCAACCTTGAAACATTATCCGATCGAAGAACAGTTTCCGACTAGAGCTTTATCTTCAATTTGATTAATAATAATATAGATTGTCCCGCACTCCTCAGCCAAATCAACTTCGACGTACATGAACGTGTTTTGAGAACGAGAGCAGGATTTCAAACAATCAAATCCAAATCCTCATATGGAGTAATAAATCCATTAAATCGCATTATTGCTAGCTCAAACATATTTACAATAATATCGATGTTTTTTAATGGCACGTTACAGGCATTCAAAACAAAATTGCGCAATTATTTGTTTAGTTTCGCGCGGTCCATTCTTTTGTAAATTTTAGTTACGACTTAGGTTAAGATTTTAAGTTAAGACTTTCTTCTTCTTTTTGTTATGTCTTCTTTTTGTTTTTATCAGTTATACTGTGAAAACTGTATACATTTGTATAAAAGGACCTCGGTCCGTATATAATAATTTTTTTTTTGGACAGGAAACATAAAATTCGCTGTCTGGTAATTATCGTCTCTCCCCCGGAGTTCCATCGTGATTGTGTCCATCGTAATTCGTTGGTCCTTCCTAGAATTTCGAGGCGATCGTTGGAAAATGAAACGGGATTATGGTCGCCGGGCCACCGCGCGCCGTGCCGATATTCTCGTCACGTCATTTCGTTTCACGCTTGATCCAACGAATTCGTAACGAGGGACGCTGTAACGCCTTGTTACAGAACTACCGCTCACGTAACAATCAGCACGTTGAGTAACTCGTTCCTTCGAGTTAGACGTTACGAGGTGAGCTTTACATTGGTGCCCACGGGCATAAGAGCAACACGTAACCTGCTTTACGACCGTTATCGTCTTAAAAAAAAAAAAGAAACAAACGATAGAGTGAGAGAGAATTTCGACGACATTACGCCCGGAAACATTAGAGCCATTTAGTCGGCCATGATTCTCCGAAGTTACGCAATCTTTTTTTTTTTTATTTGTAAGCATTTGAAACCCTTCTGGGTTTATTTTGCTTTACACGAATAATATAAGTAAATACAGTGATGTGGAATACAGGAATAATACAATAAGAATTCTATAATACAAGTGCATATAATAATATAAGTAAGTACTGTAATGTGGAATACAGGAATAATACAATAAGAATTCTATAATAATACAAGTGCATATAATAATATAAGTAAGTACAGTAATGTGGAATGCAGGAATAATACAATAAGAATTCTATAATAATACAAGTGCATATAATAATATAAGTAAATACAGTAATGTGGGATACAGGAATAATAAAATAAGAATTCTATAATAATATAAGTGAATACAGTAATGTGGAATACAGGAATAATACAATAAGAATTCTATTATAATACAAGTGAATATAACAGCAATGTCAATGGCACGGGCGTCGCGTTATGTGGGAAAATAGAGAGGAACAGTGTAGATCGAACGCGATTAATATAGAACGATTAATCGTCGCCATTCGATAGCGTCGTCAAGGATAAAACGTCGAGAGCAATGTCCTGAAAGATTAGGTTGCGTAACGAGGCTCCGACACGGTTGCAAAGTTCGCGGAGCCCGAATCATTCGCTATACTTTCGTGGACCTCGTTTCTTCGTTGAATCCCTCCTCTTCCGAAATCACTGTACAGTCCAGTGGCTCGAAAAAGTCGAACACCGAATTCAGTGGATGAAAACGAACTTCTCGGTAGGAAGGAATAAAAATTGTTTAGTAAGTGCATAAAATCTTTTTGATTGCCGAGTGATAGCGTAGGCGATGATCAAGCGATTCATGGCGTGTATTTGGCAATGGGTGAGGAGGGGGAATGGGGTGAAACTGAAATAGGACATTTTACGTAATAACCCGGCTGGGTTGCCGTTACTCATACCTTGTTCTTAAAATGTGTGGGCGTTCACGTGTTTCCATCGAGCTGGAACAATGGATAACGGACATTTGGAAGAACAATAGAAATCGGGTTCATTATTCACGCACGGCTGGAACGAAATCCGGGGAAGACGGGAGCAGCAAAAATCTTGAAACCCGATGGATGCGCGATTATACCCTAAATGTGCCCTTGTTTCAAACAAATGCCGTGTCTTCGTAGCGGACCACTTTAAAAAAAAAAAAAAATTACAAAAACGAGGATACAGTCAACATATCTAGTTCCTGACACGCTCGCGAGCTTCTCTCGTAATTAACGATTCTTCTATTGTAGGAGATTAACGTTGAAGATTAATGCTGCTGGGAAAAATTGTTAATTATTTAACAGCAGTACTGCAAGAGGAATATCGATTTTCTTGAAGCTGTTACACTATTTCGTTTCGAACACCAGGTACTCTTCTCGGGCACCTCAGCGATCAGAGTCGAAGATCGGTTCAGATCACCGTGTAAACGACAATCGAGTTTACGGATCACGTCCCTACACCTCCGTAATGATGTTCTCGATTCTTTGTTACTCGCATGTCCGTTGCATAATGCCTTCGAGATTTCTGATAGCCAGCCAGTTTGTGTATCGCGATGTCTCCCGTACTCCTGTGTACCATTATGCAACGTTTCTGCCCGAACGAGCACGTGGCATTACCATATTACGAGACTTCTTCTTTTTCCATTTCGAAGTGTCGTCCCATCTTACTTTTCCCTATTTTCCTCTCGCCGTTCGTCCTCCTTCCTCCACTTAACTAACCTTTGCTACAAACAGCTTAGCTCGTCCCCCGATAACATTACTTTACAATTATTTCTAATTACTGAGAATCAATTAGAAGAAATCATTCGGACTAGTTCAAATTAGCTCGAACTAATCAGCTTGAAAAATTCTAACACCAGTTCAGACTCCTTCAAACTACTTCAGAGATGCACAAACTGTACAACAATGGTCATGTATTTCATTCGTAATGCTCGTTCACGTGGGTCCGAACAATTCTAATCAGTTCAGACTATTTCAAACATTCGCAAACATTCGAAAAACAAAAACCTTCGTTTATTTCATTCATGCTCGAAGCATGTTCCGAATGAAATGTTGAGTAACATTCATCCTAAACGTTAAAACATTCGAAAGAATTTCGAGAAATGATCGCTTATTGAGCAAGACTCGCATAAAAATTGTACGCTGACTTATACATAGCCTGGTCGAAGACGCCTAATGACTGGCGCACGTGCAAGCAGGGTTAGTCAATCACGAGAGGGGCCAGAAAAATAAACGGTCGGATATAAAGGTGGCTTTGTGAGCCTGGAATCTGGAACCATAACACAATTAGCCGATAGAGACAAACATCTGACGGAAATTGATCGTCCGCCAGCTCGAAGCGTAACCATTCTCGATTAATCAAGAAGTGGTGGTGGTACTTCCAGCGTGCTTTCATCATGGTGGAGGTTACGCGATCATTCGATGCCGCGACTGAAAAGTTGCGTGGCATGGATTCTGCAACGGCAGGCCATGTGTGTGTGTATGTATGTGTGTGCGTGCGTGCGTGCAAGTATATGCACCGCAAGCTCCCCGTATTATTATTATTATTATAGTGTCTATACTTAGCGCCAATTAATCAGCTGTCGGGCGTATCCGCTCCAGCGGAGTTCATTTTTAACGAGACCTCGCGAGGTATGTCGCCTCCTCCCTCCATCGTCGAATTCTGGAGGCTCAAGGCTTCCAAGGATTCTAATCTACCTTTTACCAATGCTTTAGCTACGCTTTAGCAACGCTTTAGCAACGCTTTAGCAACGCTTTAGCAACGCGTTTAGCGGCTCGCAATGTCAACACGATCGCTGACACCGTGCAACGTGCGCTACCTCGCTGATTCCACAAAGACATTAACATCAATTTTATGCGCTTCTTCGTGCAGAAATAATAGTTCACAATATACTAATTTGTTGTTGACGTTTCTCCCTTTAAAACGAGTCCAAACACGACACCATTCCAATCGAAATTGCCTGTTTAATACACGATTGAAATGGGTCCTGTGTTATCCGAATCGATGACACCGTTGACAATGCGGACAAACGTGGCATATCTCACTACACGTGTATATCACGATGTCCGATAAATTCCTTTGGCGAAACGTTTTATTAGATGGTAATTGATATTATTAATCATATAACAATAATTTTTATGCATTAATATTGTTAATTTTTTTTTAATTTATTAATTTTATTGTTGCATTTTTTTGTTTGTGAATAATTACTATTGCATTTACATTAGTAACCAAATTTAGATTTTTATAAATAATTTTACCATGTGCCGCACTCTCTAGAGTACCAAAAATCAAATAATATTACATTATTTGTAAATCAGTGTTGCAATAGTAATTCTGTATAATGGAAAATGCTCACTAAGGTATATGCATTCTTTTTACATTTAATAAAGTAGTTTTATTTTTTGCATAAATTTTCAACGGTTTTATTTATTACTTGCATATAAAACTTCAAATTAACGTATCTCGAGAAGGGCAAAAAATATCCTGAGATTTTGACATATTCGGATATATTACTTGTTGTAGTTTAAAAATTTCATTGTTTTCCCGGCAACTAACTGCTACCCTTAATTTTATAAACTTTTTAATAAGTGCCCGTACCTTGCCTTTATGATGTATTATGGAAAGTTCGTTAATTTCTTTTTAAATTTATTAGTTATATTGTTAAATTTCATTTTCTGATCAATATTTAATCAGAAATGTGCAAGATCACGGAAGTGAATGATTTGTTTTGGATCACATTCAAAGTATCGAGGATGACTCGGATAGCGAATAGCGTTTTGTTAAGTTTCTTAATTTTATTTATATTATTATAATTTGTCTAAGTTTATTATTATTAATATTAAATATGGTTTATTTATTATTAATTTCGTTTTAAATTTGTTAGTTTTTAAAAATATATTTTTGTTTAAATAAAAATGGTTAATTTCTTAATAAATTTATTAATTATATTAGTAAATATCGTTTTCTGTAAAAAAATGACCTATATATACATTAATAACCAAATTTAGAGAAGTGTCGAATATTAGGCCAGTTGTCCGCACTGTGCGTCGACAATAAGCGCGATCTAAATTGATCCGTATACATAATACCGTTGTGGAACTTCGTGGGTAGGTAGCTCTTCTATGATCAAAATTATCCACGTTCCACTGAGTCGTTCGGATAGCAGAGGTTCTAGTTTGTCGTCAATTAAACGATTAAGTAACGTGTTGGTCGTTTTAATTCGTTCGCAATGTTAGGAGTCAGTTTGTTGCGAGCGAGTCGTGTCATTTGAGCGGGAAGAGGCTCGTTAAAATTTCGCGGTACTTTCACCAATTCGAGGATCAGTTGTTCGGCTTACGAAACCACAGATAATCGTGCGCGATAAAAGTTAGCATAGGCGAGATCGCGTGACATTTGTCGCGCAGGGAAATGCAGTCGAAACGCATTCGGGATCGCCGAGGTTTATCAGCGGGATGCGGTAATTACACCTGCGACGCGACGGTTGGCTTTCTTTCGATAAACGGGAGTTCCGCCGATGAACTTTAATTGTGCACGCGATTACAAGAGCGTGCGCGTATCCTTACATAAGCGCGCAAGCGTCTTGATTAAATATTAATATTACTTTAATTGCGTTGCGATTACGATTCGGATTAAGATCTCTTTCCAGAAGACACGTATCGTCCTGTCGGCTATTATATGCGCATTATCCACGCGATTTTGGAGTTACTTTGTAACACCGTCTCTAACTGTCTTCGGTTACGTCATCGTCGTTAAGTGTCAGTGAATCACTTTCCATCCACTGATCGACGGATGACCTCATTTGGTTAACTACTTTATGAGTCAAACTGTTGAGGTAACCATAACCAGAGTCGCCAGATCGAGACTCGTGCCCCCACTCTACGTTCCCCTTCCACGACGCTACTGGCAGAGAGGGGGGTAACATTTTACCATCAATTAACAACAGCAAAAACATTCGGAAAATGTAAAAATACGGAGACGTTGCTTCCAAACAATTGACACATTACCCACCGGTTATTATTCCATAATTGTTTGCCCAGCAATTTTAATCATCAATCAAAAATTCACTCTCGATAACAAAATCCAATAATTTCCTTCGGGATTATTGTGTAAAAGATTTTCAAGCTTCCATTTGGTACAGCAGAATTATTGAAAAGCCTGTTAACCCTTACACGCTCCTCAGGGTAAAAATTCACCCATTTATTATTTTCACATACTGTTCAATCGTTGATCCCTTGCTACGTTGTAAGATGTATGTATTTCTTTAGAATGTGACGTTATAAGTGACACAAAATTTGTTGTTTTAACGTGTAGAGTAAACGTGGGCGAATTGAAGTTTGGCAAAAGGTTGAAATGATATTAACCAACTGTAAGTCTATCCTATCAGTCGGCTTGGTGAGTTTTTCAACTAATTTTTGAAAAAGTCGTCTACAAGGTTTCGCAAATTGATTCTATCAGTGCAATAAGTCGTGTAAATCCTGTTAGACGAGACAGATACAGTACTGGTTAGGCCACTCTGACCTAAACGGTCGCCTTTGTTGTCGCGCACCGATGTGTTGCGGGTGCTGCAACTTTCTATCTCACTCGCGAGTACGTCTTAATATGGTCTACTTTCATGTACATTACTGGTCCGTGGATCTCTATGCAAATCTCCATTTTTGCAGACGAACTTCAAGAAAGTCGAGTCCGAACTATTTCCTGGCACAGGAAAGTCTTACTAGATATTCCAACATGAAAGTATATGTAAAGCATATAGAATACTGTATCGAAACCTTTACCAACACATCCGTGATAATTTCACGATTAAAACGATACCCAGCACGACCCAGTTCGGATCGCATTTCTCCGTTTAATCCACGATAAACTGGAACCTCGACGAACCGAACTAATATCGTCGTTCAGCAAACGTACTCCGAATGACGTCGTATTTAGGCTCATTTTAATCAGCAGGACTTCACAAGTGTGCCAGTATATTGTACACTGTTGAACACCAAAGTGTACAATGTTTGTTTACCGATCTTCAAGCGAATATAATAAGTTCTGGACTTATTAAATCACAAAGTTTGTTCGAGGGTCACGTGTGGGACAGTGAAACTTGTCCTTGAGACATAGGCGTTTCTTTTTCTGTAATCGAACGTTTATAGAACTTCTTATATAGTTGATAAAGAAGCTAATTTACATCAAAGGTTATTATTGGAAACAATTCATACGATTAAACAGCATAGCGTAAATCTGAGGTATGAAACTCCTAAAATACATGAATACTACGCAACGTTACTGAATCAATAATGTTTTATGATGAAATTCTTTCCAATTTTTATTTTCTCGAATTATTAAACAATCTCATGTTACATACGTATACAATTAATTGTATAAAATTCTTCCAATAAAAGTTGAATGTTAATAATTGAATTTACCGTTTTTGGTATATTCACATAAGTGGGCTAAAAGACATATTTTGTTGTTTCAAATTTACCGCCTAATATCGATTGGTATGACCTAGATCGTTTCGAATATATTCAGTGTCTTGACAACAAGCATTAACAACACACGTACAACACGTGTACCACGATGTCCATATTTAAGTATTGAATCACATCAAAAACAAGTAAGTTAGTTTTATGAAGAATATGTACAAACAATTTATGTTATTACATTCAAGCAGTTTAATAGTATATTTTGAAAATTGTACAATAAATATATATTTTTACAGACGCAATGCAAATAAGTACATGTTGAAAAGGATTCAAACTAGAATCGAAACATCGATGATTATTTGATAATCTGCAAAATTGTTCTTTGATTTCTCAGTAGTAATTGATCGAACCGTAGCGCCGAGAACATGAAACATTTGTTATTAACAATAATGGGATCGATATAAGAGACATATTTATAGAAGTTGGTAGATCGTCGCATTCCGACTCGGCGATCACCCAGATCACGAGTACGTTACGAAATGTCTTATGAACGTTATTCGCTCTGGCCCGTTGAAACAGGAGGAACGGTGCGATCCCGACTTTCACGGGAGCGCATCCTGGTGCATTTCGCAATCGCGAGGTTCGTCCGCGGGGTCGCGTCGGTTAGGTTCGCGGCACCTACTCGCGGTTAATCACAGGTGAGCCGGCATAATGCACGCCGATATTTCGTCACCGTCTTCCAGCCTGAAAACGGTCGACAATAGAAACTCGTACGAAAGGTTACGAGCGCGTTAGATACTGGAACCATCGGGGAACCAACCGCGTTATGAAATGCACAATGCGGGGTACGGTGCAACGCTTGCTGCACCGATGCAACCATCAACCTACCCACGACCGTTCTTTTCTGTCGGGAAATATCGAAACGATCCTCGTCTATTGTTTCGTGCCTGAGCTCTTCTCCCTTACGGAAATACAGTGGAACGTAGCTTCGGATTAAATTTCTTTCAACTTCGTGAATAAACATTGTGCAACGATCGTTTCCAGCTCGTTCCAAAACCTGAATGTTTCTACTTTGAACAACCTCTTTTCTGAAAGCGAGGATACCTTCTCCTAGAGAAGACGTCATTAAAAATTGAATAAAACGGTGTGAAAAAATTGTAGATCAAATTTTCAGAGTTTGTTACAAAGGGGAGATCTCCAATCTTCAAGTCCATAATGATTTCAGACGATTGAATTCGGAGAATGTCCCTGCACCCTCAAAAATTTTAACTGTAATATAGAATTCGAATTAATCGATTCGTGTCGATTTTTGACTAACGATTGCAGCGAGTTCTGTAGCATCGAATTCCACGGTTGACGGCGTCGAATAATTACTACAGTTAATTCTATTTGTAGACGAGAGAGGCCCCTCTTTATTTTGATGTCGCGTCGCCGCGCCGTGGGCTTCAGCCACGTCGAAGAACAACCATAAAACGTTACTTATTGTTCTGTCTCACGCAACGGGCCGATACGCGTCGTGAATACACGCCGAAGGGGACGCGCGCGGCGCAAGGGTTGTCTAATTTTACCCGATACCCCGACCTGGATTACATAAATTACACGCCCCTCGTAAATCACACTTTTTACGATCCACGTTCTAAAAAGTGATCGGCCTCATGGCTGCCCCGTGACAGGCTCCATCTTGTGTCCACACATTTCTTTTCCAGGGCCACGAAGATTTGTTTGGCAGGAACGATTTGGAACGAGGTTGATGGCTCTTTTTAACCCTCTCGGCATGATTATTTATTGATCCAGTCAGGCGTATGCATTCGTTTTAAAAATTGTTAATTAACGATCTCCCGATGTCCACGAACGTTCCACGAAATTAGAACAATTTATTTAACGATGCGAGAAGAAGATATGAACTATTTCAGAGCACGAATTCCAATTGTTTTTTCATATTTCATATTGGAATACGTTGAAATTATTGCTGGGTAAAATTTTGACGATTTTCAGACGTTTCTCTTCGTTATTTAATGATATTTTCGAATAGTGGAAACTGGCAAATGGAATTGTAATTCACTCTGTTCCGCGCCGTTCCGTTTCGCACGCCATTGCGAAGTTGTTTATTCCCTATACACATATGTATTCGTTTCGCAGAAAAACATATAACTCCGTAATTTTTCGAGATATCTCCGGATCGATATCCCCTATTGCGGGCAATGAGTTAGTAATTTTTAAACTGGAACGTTCTTGCCAAACATTCTGCAGACGTTGCTTCTGTTAAGGATTCTGCAATGCGGGTACACTAACGCAACATAACGTCCCTGGTCGAATGCCATTGTGCTACTTTGTAGAACGGTTCAGATACGTAATACAGCCGGGCTTCGACAACACGCAAGATTATTTATCATTCAGATCTATACCGAATATCGAGATGAACATTAATGGAGTTCGTACGAATGGATGAATGGTAAATCTTGTTATTTTTATAATACACTAGCTGTACCCGCGACTTTGTCCGCGTGCAATAACAAGTCCTGCTTGATTATTAACACGTAATTAAATTTCGAATCGTCAGGATGGTCTCGGATAGAAGTAGAGATTTGACTTTTAGACAAGAAAATTTCACGAAATTAATGAAACAAACGATTAAAAGAAATATATTTATTAGGATAGTGGGTAGGAATAATTTTTTTATGAATTATAGTGGAAGTTTCATCCCATTATCTTTTATGGTTCCAACGTTTAGCAAAATGCTAGATTGAGAATGATCTCCCTCGTTGCCCTTCAGTAGCGGCTTCGGTCGAGGCAGGTACGAGGCACCCTTTGTCTCTTTGTTCAGCAGTGAAAATGTTCCGTCGCGAGTATACATATTTCGGCTGATTTCGCTATATCCAATTATACGGGAATATACGGACAGACTCGATTTTATTATATACAGAGATCATCACACATCAGTCGCTTTTGATGGTCGGTGGGTTTAGTGTTAAATATAAATATAATATAGTGATAGAGATGAATATTACCCCTTAGCACTCGGCTGTCCCCTCTGAGGCACCACTAAAAATTGCTGTACCATTCTTCAAAATATTGTTACATTATTAAATATATCGGTATCTAATCAATTACTAAATATTTAGGTACTGTATAAGGTAACGTACCAATTTCATAACCATAAAATTGCAAAAATCATACGGTATGGAAATATTCTAGATCGGAAGAAATGTTTAATTTTCCAGTTAAAATAGCTCCGAGTGCAAAGGGTTAAATGCTGTAAATATAGTATCCGGTGATAGAAATGAATATAAAATGAAATAAAATAAAATTGAATCAAAGCAATTTTTGCAGCACACTTCGAAGGGTTAAATAATCGATTACGAAATATTCCCAGCTACGAATGGTAGATTTTTGTTAAATACTTTGAAACTTGTGATAGGAAAGGGGAAGCGGAGATTTGAACAATGTGAATGTATATGAAAAAAATTATTAATAGAAAGATTTGTGGTAAAGATGGTTTACCGACGCGTTCCGGGGAACGCGAACGTAGAAAAAAGAAAAGAGTATTGATCGGGAGGGTGTTAAATTATGCAACCGGGCTGACTCGGTCGAACAAAGGCGTCTGGTCTCGGATAACATTCGTCGCGAAAGTTTTCACGCGAAACGTTTCTATCGAGCGTTCTGCAATGCGGTCGATTCAAATGTCGGCGGCGAAAGGCGGGTTTTCGAGTGTGTCTGGCCGTGACCCGCTTCGAATTACATAAGCGGAGCCGGCAGAGCCGGCTCTTGGTGGCCCCAAAGTCGACGTTGGCCAGGCAAACAGCCCGAGCGAACGAACCAAACGAATCAACGAATCAACCAGCTTAGGCAGCGCGGGGTGAACACCCAGACAAGGTCAGAGCCGCTGTCGAACCAGGCTGCAACGCAAGTGCAAGATGCGCCTCCACTGCATCCTTTATTCGCATTCTACTCGCAAACCTGTCCCTCAGAGAAACGATCCAACAGCGCCGAGAACCGGCGCTCCAACAGAAATCAAAATCTAGTGGATTCTCTACAAAATCCTACTCCCCACATTGTTTTCAAAAGAATCAAAAGAAGTTCTGCTGTTCAACAAATTATCTTACAGTTGAATTTTTTATTAACCCTCGTACGCTCCTCAGACACAGTTGCATAAAAGATCCTACAATAATATTTCACCCCTTTTTACTTCACGTTTCGAATCTACGAAATATGCATCAGTTACAGTGTGACATTTCAAAGAAATACATTTTTACAACCGAAATTCTTTTTCGTGATTTCTTAATCAATCGTTTCACAATATGTGAAAAAGGTAAATGGGTGAATCTTCACCCGGAGGAACGTATGAGGCTTAACAATAATGTTTATCAGAGCTATACATAATTCTATTTTATTTAAATTTCAAAGATTTCTTTATTTTGTTCCCCCTTTTTCGATATATTATTAGTAAATTCTGACAAAAGTTTATGTAACTTGTTTTATATCGTCCGTGAATTTTAATGAAATTAATTTCTATACCAAATTTTAATGAGGAACATTTTACCGTTCATGAATTTCATTAAATTATCCTGAAGGATAAACATTCAAATTGAAGGAATAATATTGTTCTCCGAAAGGTCGTTTCAAATGAGATTTTCCTTCATGAAAATGTTCTCCGTTGCCTCGCTGAAGAGTTATCAACGAAAAGTAAATGATAAAGTTATTAACTCTGGTTGAAAAACGTTGTTCGAAATAACCTGAGGGATTCACTCGTTTCAAGGAGGTACATTTTTGTGACAGCCTGTATCGAGAATTTAGGATCGCGGTAAACTTTCGCGTTTTTCCGCCGTGTCGAGATTACTTCATCATATTCTTGCCGATACCGGCTCACGGTTTTCTTGTTGCATTACGTAGCCCGTGGCTGGATACTGCGTCGCGTCGGTCTCCCAAATGTAACGTGTCGTAACGAACTCTCAGCGCGGGGAATTAAATTCTTAAGAGGCTGCAAGTTTCCCGTTTGCCGCCGCTGTGCTAGATGAATTTGCTCTCAACGTACGGATTTCGGACGGTTACGTAAGGACAGATATTTTCAGATTACAGTACTCGAACACCGATATCAATCGGAGAACATTTCGCCGGTTCTATAAATACAGGCTCCAGAATTTTCGCGTATTTTTATAGCGGCACTGTGATCTGGACGCTGGAACCACGATCCACAGATGCTCGGCCGAATCATCAACGTAATTCATAAAATTCGATTGAACTGTCCAAATAATTGTCAAATACATCAAGAGTTTTCCATTAACCCTCGTACGCTCCTCAGAAATAGTTGCATAAATAATTCTATGATACTTTCTCACCCATTTTTGCTTCGCACTTTAAACCAGTAGACTTTGCTTCGTTTATCGCGTCACATTTTCGAGAAATAAATAAATAATAACAATTAAGAAGACCAATCATTTTATAGTATGTAAAAGTTATAAAAGTATGATGGAAAAAGTTCCATCGAACGCGACCCGAGGAATGAATATTCCTTGACTAAAACTTTACAAAACGATGCGCTGATAAGCAGCAAAGAACATAAATAAATAGTCAGACGGCTAATAGCGAAAAGGACATGAGAAAAGAAGATTGGGGAAAAACGATTGTTCATAATTGCGGATCGCAGAAGAAGGTGGCGTCCATCCTGGAAAAAAAAGAAGTGCAAAACGAACCGAGTAAACGGTGATCAGTCCAATCAATTAGACTCGATTAATATTTTTTTTCTAGTCGACATTTACTGTTGGAATACGTAATTGAACCTCGCGAAGTTGACGCAAGGATTTACCCTGTGATTCTTTAATCGCGTAAGCTTACGTAATACGATCCAATTTAGCGCGAGTTCATTCGTTTCGTTTGTTCGTTCGTTGGTTGGTTCGTTGGTTGGTTCGTTCGCGGGCTGTGCACGTCGAGCAATTCTCCATTCGTACAATTACCGAAGCAAACCAGTCAAGGAATCCGCAAACTCGGAACAACAAGCGAGAAAGCGCGTTGATTGCCAATAGAAATTCAATTCGAAGCTCGTTGCGTCAGAGGCAGCGCCGCGCCGATACAAAACGTTTTGTCGATCGTCTGTTAAGAAATTATGGTATTAGCCGGGAACATGGTCGAGCATTCTTACCAGTTTTTATAGCGATGATCACTAGACTGCAGATCTTCAACGTCAGGCTTTACCGTCGAAATGATTTCTAATATTTCCAACGTACCTTTATTTGTTCGAGTATCCTGCAAATTAGATGTGATATTATAACAAAAATATAAATTTAATTATATATATATATAGAGATAAGTTTATTTTATATGAAAAATATTATAGATACGATTATGCCTTGTTTCCAAAGGTCTTGGAGAATATTTGAAAGTCATAATAATTAGTTTGATACATGGGAACAGCTGGTTGTAAATTATTTAGTGGGTGACTGACAGATTATAATTGATATGATTATTTTCCACTTTTCTCTCGAGCATTAACCTATCAGAGCGAGCGTTTTCCGACCGGTTGACGCACGTATACATTTATCTCTGAGCAATATCTGTCCGTTACATAAATTGAGCTCTTTCCCACAATAGGTTCTACCTTTTCGAAAGCAATTCTACAGTTGCAACACGGATTATGGCGCAAAGCTCCTATACGTATAGAAACACGCGAAACAGTTTCAAGCGACTCGAATTTATTTTGAAAAATTCATTGACGGACGAAACAGCTGCGGAAATCTTATTGCGAGAAGCTCGATGATCTTCGGGAAATAAAATAGTTGAAGTTACACCTCGGAACAACCCTGAATTAAAACCTCGTCTTCGACGCGTCTGTCCCATTGTTCGTGGCGCAGCCAGCTCGGCCGGTGGACATTGTATTTTATTAGACCGTGATGTCTCGTTTCCGGTAAGACGAGTGCTTTTCATGCTCATTCCTTTTCATCGCAAACGTGTTCTACATGCGTACGGTGTACCGGCGATATCTGTTCCCGTCCGGTCTCGTTTCCTTTCTCCGTAAATCTACTTTTAGATCGACCTCCCTGTGCGTACGCTGGATCGCTGAATTTGTCACCTCAACGAAACTGAATGAATCACTGTGCGATACACGGTGTTTCGGAAAACACCGGTCGGACACTTATCGAACATCGATTCTACACTCTGACCATTTTCGAATCGCCGCACACTGGTCCGGTAGCCCGGTTTTTCTGACCAAAACTATTCTAGCATTATTTCATGGTTTAATAACATATTAACCCTTTGCATTCGGAGTTATTTTAACTCGAAAGTTAAACGTTTCTTCTGACCTACAATATTTCCATTCTCTATGATTTTTTAAATTTGATAAATATCAAATTGATATAATACCTCATACAATACTTAAATGTGTAGTAATTGGTTAGATACCGACATATCTGATAGTGTAAACAATTATTTAAATAATAGTACAGCAATTTTTGCCTCAAAAGTGCCACTCGAGTGCTAAGGGTTAATAATATATTATTATAGGTCGTTGGATTCGTCTTGATACCAGTTCGAACGAAGTGATTGAAAAAATTTAGGTGACCTTTGTGTTTTTATAGAAAAAGAAATTTTTCTCTTATTTGGGTACATAGGATGTCCCGAACAATGTATTTCCTTGAAAAGGGAGATTCCCAGAGTCATTTCGAACAACTTTATGCTCTGGTAAAAAAGGAGGACCAATCGGAACGGGGTTGCTATACTGTGCTGTAGTAATTTTATGAAACGTAGAATCAGTTGCAGCCACCGTTGTCTCAGGAGACGTAACTGCACCATTTTCGTAACTGCATTATTACGAAGATAGGTATAGGCACCTACTAGTTGTGCAAGTGCCCACGAGGATATTCGTTACGTCGCAGAACCGAAGCAAATAATCGTTCCACGTGTGCTATAAGTCACTCGTGCTTCTAGTAACTATGTATAGTCCACGTTGAATTCTCTAATCATATGCAAATTCAAATGTGTTTACCCGGCGAAGCCATTGAAAGCTCTCGAACAAGTTCATTCATTCGTGCATAAATAATGAAAAAACGTTCTCTTCAAAGACAATTCGATTCAGCGATTACGCTGTAATCTCGCAAAACAATAATTGCACAGCAATAAACTTGGACTCGTTTCAAAGCCTCTACTCTCGCACGCCATTATTAATTAGTCTTCTAAAATATTTTGACGACGCTTTTTCGCCAGAAATGTTGCAAATTCGAACGACTGCAGCGACTTCAAAGAATTTTCTTCCGGAATGAATCTTCTACAGATTCGAAGGCTGATACCTCCTCTTTCCAACGAGTCCTTGAAAATTCATGTACGATTCTTTTTCACCGTTTCATGTAACAAAAATCGAGGACCTAGTTCGGTGATGTAAATTGTAAGATCACTTTGATGTTGTGCCTGAACATGTCTCGTTCAAACCTCGCTAAAATATCTATAAAGAATCGTACGTCAAGTTTCTTTATACCGTTGTAAAGAGAAAGCTTGAATCTTCAAATCTACGGAAGATTCGTTGACGAAAGATATTTTCCAAAGTTTCTGGAGATGTTTGAATTCGTGCATTTTTAAGGAAAATGGGTCTTCAGTTTCTCGTTTGTTCGCGGTGTAAAAAAATCTTTATGGGAGCTTGAAATGCTTCTTGGATGTATTCTATATAGGGTGTCCCAAGAACGACGTTCATGCGACGAGTACAATCTTTTTCGAGTGATCCTGTATATTAAAAAAAAAGATACGTATAATATGAAAATGTGTGTTTCAAAGAAAAGCTGAAATAAAGGTTAAATTCTTCTCGATCGTAATTAAGACAAAAAATAAATTGATGATATCGGCGCCAGGTTCGATCATTTATAGGAAAAACAACAAATGTGCAATTAATTCATGTTTCTAACGTTCCGATCCCGATGTGGATCTTTTTCAAAGAGACATTTTTGCGTCTGAAAATAGAAACGAAATTAAGAAATAATCAATATTTTTGAAACCGTGTAACAGAAAAAGAACACAAAAATGTCTCTTTGAAAAAGATCCACATCGGGATCGAAACGTTAAAAACATGAATTAATTGCACATTTGTTGTTTTTTGTTCTATAAATGATCGAACCTGGCGGCGATATCATCAAAAGCTGAAATCACAGGATATTCGAGCGATTCGAGACGATCAACGAGTCCGGCGAGCAACCATAAGTTACCCAATAGCAGGCTCGCTTACGGCAACCCGGTGCCACGCGAAAGAAGCGAAAGAACATAACTGGCCGGCGATCATTCCCCAGAACCCGCGAAAGCAACGAAAGAAGATCAAAGCGAGCGAGCGTCATCTCGATGAAATCGCGTCGATCTAAGTTTGTTTCTTCACTTTTGGAAAACAGGGTTACATAACCGGGCGCAATTACGTAACACGTACGATCTATGGTATTACATAAATAATCTGTTTAACATACGGAGCACCAACGCGCAACGGAGCCGCGAGAAATTCGCTAGTAGTTGCGGATTTAATTTTCATCCGAGACGATCTAGAGACCTGCACACGCACACAGGCACGTACTCTTGGCAGAGAAAACGACAAGAATATTGCCGGCATTGTTCCGAGATCAAAAATCGAACGAACCTGGTCGCATTGTTCCCGAAGACAACCGTGACATAATCTATTGCACTGTCTCCGATGAAGCTGACGATGCCAGCGAAGAAGATGCTGCGGAATCTGATTTTTCTAAGAAATTTCTCAATTTTCTACACCCTGTACATTATGCTATAGTACATGCTAACATATGCTGTATTTACATGTGCAGGAATATCTGTCTAATTATTGAATTTTCCTTTGTGAAAATTTTCCTCGAATTTTCAATCGACTACAACTGGCGACGGTTCCAATACAATTAATTAAGGAGCCTGTTGTTTTTAAGGAAATCAAGATAAAAAAACATAGGATTCGAAGAGCCGAGTGAAAAGCTGATTGAGAACGTTTCTAAGAATGCGAGAGATAGATACGAGAAGATTAGCTCGTGAGATGCAGCAGAATGTAAGCAAAACACACACACACACATACAGAGAAGAGACACAATGTCGAGTAGATAACGCGAGGCGTTCGAGCTATTGATAAATACCGGCGCGATAACTATAGTCAGTGTTTAAGTATTGAAATCAATGTTTACAATACGATTACAATTAATGTAACCTCTTCTCGCCGTGAAATTCTTCGCGGCGTCTTTTCATCTATTCCCAGTGAACGCGCGCGCGCGCGTGTGTGTGTGTGTATCGTTCGCCAGGCGCCGCATACGAAATTTATTAATTCTTAATTCCCCACGGCAGGAATAATGATTAAACCGTTGCGTAACGGCCGTCGCAAAGAAACTGGTTCATCGAACAAAATTAGAAACAATTCCGTGGATAACATTCGCGAAAGGATTACGTAAAGGAGAAGATCTCGTCAACAAAAGTTGAAAATGACCGGACCAACGCGTCGTCAGCCGAAACGACTTTTTACTCCGTTTACACGACTCGTTCACAGGACACTATTTTTTCTCTCTTCTTCTCCCGTCGGTTAATCGACTGCGCGATAAATTCCGCGCAAAAATAAACACCTATCTCCCCGTTATCGTAATCGAAGAAACACCGAAGGACAAGAAACGGTCACATAATGGCCCCGAAGTCTCGCGACACGTAACTGTACAGTTACGACAGCTTCCGGCGGAGAAGCACCGTTCCGTTGACAAAATTCGCCGAATGATTCAAGGCGTGCACATTTTCACACGGAAACAATAAACGAAACATTGAAATTCTCGATCGTTTAGCGTACAACCCCGACTGGCATATCCGTGGCATTTTCCCGATCAGATTGAACACAAACACGACACCATTCGATGGGTAACTGTTCGTTTAATCCTCGATTTAGTGGAACCTCGACTATCCGAACCAACAGCTACAAGTCTGTACGATAGCTAAAATCAGTAAAGATTCAATCTAGCAGTACAGTTCGACGACTGTTCGGCTAGCCGAACACTGAAGCTTTATGGAGCAGTTCGGATAATGGAGGTGCTAGTGTATCGTGGATCAAACAGGCGAATACTGTCCGAACGGTGTCGTGTTTGGGCTTGTTTTAATCGGAAGAGTGCGAGGAACGTGGTGACGGAAGTTGAGTAGCGAAATCGTTGCTGACGAAAAAGTTATACCGCGAAATAACTGCGATACGGTTAGGAGTTTGCGGGTGAATGAAGTCCGATTTCGAAAATTCGAAGGCGTCGAGCACGGTGGGAACGTGGACGATGGAAAGAGGATTCGGTCGGACACAATCTCCGGTTACATAAACGGTGCTCCGATTCCCGAGCACGAAGTATACCGTAGAACGGCGACTTCTAGCTTGTCGTGCGTGCACCTACACAATGTCTAGGGATATTACGTGCGTGTGTTGCGCGGAGCGTTGCATACGTGTGATACGTACGTAGGTTACTCACGTGCGTGCGGCGCACGCGTGCTGCCTGTAGCAGATGTTATGTAAAGTTCAAGCGAGTAGAGAAGCACGTGGTCAGCCAGGAAAACGACGATCGGCGTGTGACGCTAGCACGTGTTTAACCCTGGCTGAAGGAAGCGCGAATTTTCTAACATTTATCGTCGAGGAATCCGAGGTATCCGTTCGGCGGTTCACTGCCAAACGGTGTCAGCCTCGCTACCTCGGATAGCCGACCGCGAGGATATGTAAGCCGATCGAAACGGGTTACTCAGCACCGGCGATTTTTTCTTTTTCAGAATCGTTTGAACCGTTTTTGAAAATCCATCGAACCAAATACAGTAACTTGATGTAGATTATAGCCCTTTGCACTTCGAATTATTAACTTCCCGATTTATAGGGAAGTTATTGTAATTACCCCGAAAATCGAATTATTTTTCAATTGTATTCCCAACAATTCTCAAGTTCCTTCACTGCTACTTATTATAAACAATTTTCTTTACCAATTGTATTAACCCTCATACGCTCCTCAGACATAGTTACATGACAGATCCTAGAATAATATTTCACATCAGGTTTCAATCTACGAATTATATTATTATCTTCAATTATAGCGTGACATTTCAAAGAAATACATTTTACAACACGGTCAAAAAGAAATCAATCGTTTTACAATATGTGAAAAAGATAAATGGGTGAATATTCACTCAGAGTTAAAGATACCTCTGAAACTTTGTTGTGATTTATATTTGTAGATCTCGTATTTGTTTTCAACTAAAACATGAGAAATTAAATGAATGAAGGAAGAACCAAATGTTAAAATACGTGCAATTAAATAGTAGAGTATTTTGAGTAGACTAGAGCTGAAAATCTAGTATTTTGAGTAGATTGGATCAAGTGAATTTTTTCTCATGAAAATTGAATGTAGCAATTGAATATAGTACGCGCAGACGTGTCGGTACCACTTGTCCGGCGTGTCTGTCTATTACTCACCGTTTCTACTTACTGGCAGCGTCAGAAATGATTAAACGCCAGTATGTACCAGTGATCGAGTGCCGAACTGTCAGATATCGATACGGTATCGAGGCCTTTTTTTATCGAGGATCACCTTACATTAAGGTTTACATATTTACCTCTGCCCGAGAAATCGTCCGATGCTCGATGGAGTCATCGTTGAACCGCGCCTTCTGTAAATACGCGAAATCATACATTGGCTTGGCAAGAAAGTAATAATTTCGGTAAAATCTTAAAAGGTCGTTTGGTACAATTATAAAGAAAGTTATTGCTCTTTTAAAGTACGTGCAAACACTTTCGCGGTTCACGATAATCAGTCCGGCATGCACCATTGCGAAAAAGGTTCGATTAAAACACTCGATCTCTCGCTCGCGAAACGTGTAACTCGCAACAACGACGCGGCGGCATTAGATAATCGAGTTACATAAACAATTGTTCGCAACGATGTATGTTTAACAAACTCGTCTAAGCTTATATAAATAATTTAATCGCAAATTGATTAAAAGATTGTTACAAGCTAGATTCCATAAGTTTATACGAAACAGAAATTTTCTATGTAAATACAAACTTCTGTGTCTCTTGAAAAAAGTTGATAATGTTGTAATTAACGTACATACGTGCTCGAAAATTGTTTTATTCTCTCGATTGTTGTACATCGCAACCACGCGTTCTTTTAATCATTACAAAATCGTTCGATACCGTCCGACGGATGTCACACGGTGGAATTGATTCGCCACTAGCGAGACGATTTAGTACGTTCAATGTAGCGTTAATTGGAATTGTCGAGACGCGCGCGTTCCTACATAAATATCCAAGCGCAGGCTTATAATTAGACAAGTCGGCTGTTTCGTAAACAGGCGCCGCATCCTTGATAATTAATTACTTGGCGGACGAAAGTTACATTCGATTTTGGCCTGACATCGGCGAGATCGGTCGGGTCTTTTCGAAATTTTTAACAAACCGTGTAACATCTTTTTTTTGTAATAACCACTCGAATTTTTAAGTACATAAAACAAGTATACATATGTATAATACATATTATACAGATATTGAATACACTATTATATCATGTAACATGACAGATTTGAAAAGAGCCAAAATCGTCGGTTTATTTTGGCAATTACCAAAGTTCTTCAAGTGTTTTTTTTTTTTTGACAGAATAATAAGAATGTCTATCAACGATCGAACCAACGCGAAACCTTCCCGAGACTGAACGTCGATCCACACGTAACCATCCTTACGTCACGTTCATTTTCATAGGAACTAGTACTTAAAAGTAAACGATTACACGCGTGAATGTCGTCACGTAGTCTTCGACTCGTTCAGTCACGTTCGCGATCATTTTTCACGTCTTCCAGCGAATCGGCCGGGTTAGAACGAAATTGAGAGTACAACTCTAATCGAGGCCAAGCGTATTTACATAACTAACTGTGCGCGATCGTCGAGTTGCCTATTGTAATCGTTTCTGCATTTCGTATTTCATTCTCTCGACCTCTTGCTTTCGATATTATCGCAACTGAAGATGCTTCGTGCAAAATGATCATTTTTCACATTGCTGATAAGGCACTGGGATCGAATCAACAAAATCTTCTTGCAATAATGTCGTGATGACATCTAGACACTCTGAAATTTTCTTTATGTTCCCTGCTCTTAATTCTACTCTTAATAATTGTGAAAAATATTCAGAAACGATTGACCCTCGTACGTTGCACGTAAAATTATTCATCCTTTTATGTCTACGTCGTGAGGTGTATTTCTTTAAAATGTGACGCTACGGAGGAAACATAATTTGATAGATTTCACGTGTAAAATAAAAACGGGTGAATTGATATCCTACTCTATTTTATGCAGTTATTTTTGAGGAGCGTACGAGGGTTAATAATTTAGTTGAATATTGAAAAACATCAGAAATATTGAATTCAGTTTATTTTTTAGTGTACATTGGCAGATTAGAATGATCCCCTGAGAAGTCGACGCACAGTGGGAAAACTTGACCTAACTCGATTCAAAAACAAATAACTTTCGATAGAAATGAGATAGAGCGATGAAATTTTTTTTAAATTGAAGCTGAAACAATGTAGAATATGGGAAAATAGGGAGATTATGGTACGAATGTTTTTAACCTTGAAAAAATAAAAGTTTAACTGTTTAACTATAATTCGATTTTTTTTAAACCAGAGGTCGTAGACAAATTTTGGGGAAATGATACATAGCATGTTAAAAAAAAAGAAATTTTCTGCTCGTGGTAACGGAAAAACCACATTTCCTTGAAATTGTGCAAGTTTGACAAATTTTCTCAAGGGTAAAAACCATTCGTACTGTAATCTCCCTACTTTTTCCATATTCTACATGGTTTCATCTTCAATTAAAAAAAAAATTTCATCGCTCTATCTCATTTCTATCGAAAGTTATTTGTTTTTGAATCGAGTTAGGTCAAGTTTTCCCATAGTGCGCCGCGCCGCGCGCCGGTTGGACCGGTTATGGATTCGCTTGGCTATCTCGCGCGGTCTACAAAAATCTGAGATCGTCCTAGGGGTTCGTGGAACCTTCCGATTCGACCCAGGCCATCGTCAGGCAATATCGCGGCCTCCTATCGGGCGCGACGCAATTATGTAAGGTGTAAATTCTATCTGAAACATTACATAAGCCGCGCATGCTGATTCCACGAGCCGGTCGAGCGCGATCGGTGCTCCTAGCAAAACGAATTGTTTACCACGCCGAGAATAAAACTTCGTGGCGTCGACTCTCCGGCATCAATTACGCCTGAAAAACTCGAGCGTTCGCTGTCGTTGTTGCAGCTCGGAAGCCCCTCCCGACGACGAGCCGATGACTAGCTCTCCGTTTTAATTCGCGCTCATTCATTACATAAACCCGCGGCCCTCTCCGGCTGTTTATCGAGCGACCGTTTTTATTTTTAATCGCGAACCGTTCGCGCAAGCCGATCCGCAAACCGCTCCGACGATTACGAGACTTTCGTTGAGCGGTGCTGAACATTATTCGACGAATACTTTCGTATCGCCAGGTCGAATTAATTCGACAAATATTCTGCCGTGATAACAAGCGATTTTACCAAACTATCGTTCGCGAGAAATTTAGTAAGAATAATTGGTAACAAATTTTATGGATTCGTGACAAGTAATTTAATTTAATATCATTGGTGCAATGTCTACAACCTGTCCACAACAGATAGCAATTTTTATGTAACTCTTTCTACACTACAATTAATGTGATTGACGCACTGGTTCGATCAATTGGAGTTGTGTGTCTTTAATTGCGATGTTAAGCAATTCTCTCGTGTGTCTATTTTGTAGATTCAGCAATTTATTGCAAGTAAAAGCACTAGTGGTGTAGAACGTGTTAAATCTATTAACAACATTATTTCTTATAAAAACCGGAATAACATTATTGGATCTACATTCCAAAAGAAATAATTTACGGTTACTTATTTTCATATTTTCATATTTTCAAGGCCAAATATCTCTGTCACCGACGCATAAAAACTTTTGTTTCTTGTGGTTTTTTCGCCTTCCATTGTAACAGTTCTCTGTATCTCGATCGTGTGTCTTTAATTGCGATGTTAAGCAATTTTCTCATGTGTCTCCAATTGATCGAACCAGTGCGCCAATAACATTAATTGTAGTTTTGAACAATTGTCGATCGAGATACAGAGAACTGTAACTCCTTCTACCTTCTACAGACTATTCTTATTTAGATTCACTAAGTAAGAGCATTTTTATATTTACCAAATTTAATCCCAGAGTGGGGAGTAACTGTTTCCCCTCGGTTCGAGCGAATTCCCCTAAACTGGTGACGCAGGATGGCCGTTCATAGTTGATCTAATAAGGGTCTGTTGGTGATGGATCGGTTAGCGGGACGGGGCCTCACGTAACACCTCCAAACATAGTTCTCTCGGACGCGAGGTGACTGCTAGCCGCCGCCGCCGCCGTCGCATTTTTGCTAAAGTGTTGCAACCTCTTCTCCCGAAAGCCTTCGGCTTCGACCTGAACGGAGACAGCTCTCCCGACCCAGCATGCCCCGCGAAACATCGCGGAGTCTAGTGTTCCTGGCTACATTATTCCATAAATCGCCACGATCGGATCTCGTTTGTGCGCAACACGTAAGCCGCAATTGCGAAATCTGATGGACCCGGCTTGTGTGTTTCTTTCGGTTATGTGATTAGTTATGTCATTTCGCCGGGAAACAACGAAGACATCGACGGTCCGGGTCATTCGTGACCCCAGAATTCGAATTGTTTTCAATAAATATTCGAAAAGAAAAAGTGCAAACATTTCGTCGAACCTGTAATGTTCGTTCGATCGCATAAAATAATGCGTAAAACATGAATACTACGTAACATTACTGAATCGGTAATGTTATATGATGAATCACCTTCCAAATAATATAATTGTTTCTTAAGAACAAGCATATTGAATGTCGATTAATTTATCAACAATTTCATATTGGTATTTCAACAACTACAGTGTTGGTCGGGTGACTTCAAAGGATTCATATTTGCCGCCACTTATCGATTGGCCAATAAATAGATCAATGTCTTTTGATTCGTTGTCGTTTCAAATCTTCACGGTTTACTCAGTCCACATGCCACCGGCATGGAACCAACATGCTGTTCCTTGACTCTTAAGAATTTAAATTAGTACATTTTTCTAAACAAGTGAGTTTATACATTTGTTTTTCCTTGTTAATACCTTAGACTATTAACCATGATTACTCCACAATAATAACTACAATGAATCTAGAACCATTATCTGCTCGAAGAATAGTATCCCACCAGAGCTTTATTTTTCATTTAATTAACAATCATATTGATTGTTCCTCTCTACTGGCGCAAATCAATTTTTATGTACTAGAACGTGAACTGAGAACAAGAGCGGCTTTTCAAACACTTAAAGCGAAATCTACTTATGGATTAATTAATCCAATGAATCGCATTATCTCAAAAACATGCACTATTTATAATCGTATTGATTTTGTTCAGTGATTCTTTACAAAATTTTCAAATGCAACTACGCAGGATTATATGATAATACCATATCGATTGTACCATTATTAAATTTTTCTTTGTGCATGTCCCTTCTTTGTAATTACACGAGCAGTATTGTATCTTTCTCTCTTGTTTTTTTCGTTTATTTGATATTGTAAACACTTATGTAAAAGGGCTTCAGTCCGTCTATAATAAATAATAATAATAATATTAATTAATTGATAAATTCTTACAGACGCAATATGGAAAATTTACATTCTTAAAAATGGTCTAAATTTCGACCGAAACGTTGAATTAAATGTTCGTGTAATATTTTTCAAATTTGCTTATTGTCTCCAATTGATCGAACCAGTGCGCCAATAACATTAATTGTACCACAAAATAATTAAAGAAAGACATATCCAGTTGTCGCTCCTGTTCTTTTCCAACAGAAATCTTTTAATCTCCACGAAGACTCACCGTAAAGGGTCCTCCACACTGTCGCGAGTATGTGTGCGGGTGTCTGCCGTGCGTAAACCATTTACGTAACGTCAAGATACGCCGTATTTCGATGATTAACAATTTGTTTTGCGATCAGCAAAGGTGACTCTTTGTACGGCACAAATACCTTACGTAAGCCGGCAGATAAACGAGTATGTGCAAGGCGGAGATTAAGCCTTCCGTTTCTCGAATTTCTGCGATGATACTCTCGAGAAAGCTGGACACTATCACTCCGACTGCAACACCTAATCGCGAGCACCGCTACAACCCAATGGGAACTGTATCCCCGTTGACCGTTCACGAACTCGCAAATAGATTTACTGAATTTCCGTTGAAATAAAACCTTTCGTTTGATCTCGAATAAAGCAGAATTTAATTGGAAAGAAACCATCGCTTTTTAATAATACAGATCTAGATCAATCTGCGATTTCAGGGTGATGGCGTAACTGCGACGCGAAGGAATGAAGTCAATTAGGGTCAGCGAGCTGCTGCGACGAATTTCTGCTACAGAAAATTGAGGATTCTTCGCTGTGGCATTTACGAGCGGGTAATGTACGAGTCCTGGATTCATTAGACGGAATTACGCTTGTAAGTTACGACCAGAGGTTAGAGCCTTATTCACTCTGAACGATGATACCAACGTTCATACTAAAATGCACCGGTTTTTGACGAATGCGAACCTGATCTTCCATGGTAAATATTATTCAATCAATATATTCGAGAATCGAAATTTCTAGAAGACTGTGATACAGCAATTCTTGTTTAAACGATGATAATTGTTTGTAGAACTTGTGTAATAACGTCTAGAATCCCGGAGATCTACTTCCTCCATAATCTGCATGTGTAAAAGTTGTTTCGTTTCATTGTTGGCAACATAATGGGATAATGGTACGCCTATAATCGAGAATTTATACAAAATTATTTTTTGAGAGTCGGTACGTATGCATGTACGTACAATAATTACAAGTTGTTCCACCCACGCGAATTCTGAGCTGCATTCTTCGATGCAATCTCGGTGTAATACACGGCAGATCGATGTTTTCCTTGTCGCCGTTCGAAGATACGTTGTCGCACGCCTACCTATTTGTCGGATGATTAATTTCTTTATTGCTTTCTACATCCCGTTATTACAAGAGACACGCGCCGTGTCGGAAAATGCATTTTCGCAGTGCAACACACGCGTAGCAGGCTCGTCTGACCTGTTCTGAATTTTTCAATGCACACTCTCCAGCTCGTGATTTTCATTCATTTCATGTTCCATCTATTTTTCTTCTTATAACTTCGCCTCGACGCCATTCTGTGAATAACCAAGGCTTTTCATTTATCTCATAAATTATTGACCTCGTTATTTCGTATTTCAAGCAACTTCGCGTAATTTCTCATATTTTTCGTTTAAAAAAATCACATATACACTTCGAATACCAATGAACACGTATCCAAAATCTCAAAGCAAAGGATTCGACAGTTCTCCTAAAAGAAATTCCTGAAAACTGGTAGGAATGACAGTCAGAATACCCTTTTAGAGTTCAATAAAAAGATATACGATTCTCGCAATTTTGATTATTTCTCCTTGAAAAAAATACCCGACACACTTGAAATACCAGTAAACACGTGTGCAAAATCACAGTTGAAAAAGTTCACCAGTTTCTCTGAAGAAAAATTCGTAAGAACTCGTGCAGAAACGACCTCGAACAGCAGACCTTCGAAAAGTCTTGAAAGACATTACTACATCCGAATGATAAAAATAAAAAAAAAAGGATGATAATAGTTGTTAAACCACGGTTGTTCGAATTGATATCGTTCCACAGGCTGGAGTGGCTCGTTGCACCGGCTGATCGCAGTGTCATTCACCACGAAATGTTCATTTATAGACAATACGCGCGTTGGCGTGCGGCGTCAACATTGTGCGTACGCGTCGGGGCGTTTGTTCGTCGAGTGCATCGACTGCATCATCATCACCATCAGCAGCAGCAGCAGCAGCACGCGAGTCGAACGTAGACGGCGTGCGAGTGCGTTTCCACCGCGTCTGCGTGATGCTCCGAAGCTTGACGTCGATGTATACATAACAGCGCGACTATACAGGCTGAATCACGAATCGTGACCACCAGGTATATAGATTACTCTGTTATTAACAGTCCGATCGAAAATGATTTTATCGAGTACAGCATGGTCCTTTGTTATTTTATGTACTTAACGAATTCGTCTTGAAATCCTCTAACGAACAGGGGTGAAAAATGACGGGTGATATTTGCCAAAATGCACATCTATAATCACGCGAAAGCCCCCTTTAAACCATGCTATACCTGATAAAATCATTTTGCTGTTAATACAGTAAATCCTTAAATACTGTTCAACAGTCGTGTTCTGGTCAGACAGCGTTTGCAAAGATAACTTTATTTTCTACCACGTTTTTATTAGCTTGCTTTCTTGCTGTCTGTTTGTTCAGAACTGGATTTCCAAAAACAATTAAAATTTTTTTTTATTTAAGACTGCGTCTACCGCGCCGAGCTAGACTTCAATAGACAGCCGAACATAAAGAAGGATAGTGAGCGAGTAGGCACCAGACAACGTTTGCGTAGAGGACCCCGGACAGTATTTAAGTTTTCACTGTAACAGGGTAGGGGAAGAGGTTGGGTTGTGAGACAGTCACAACCAATCTTTTTTCAGGAAGCCAAAAACATGTCCTCGGAAGATTGGTCATAAAATTTTACTTGTTGATCAAATCACGAAACATTTTGCATATAAATGTTGCGTATTTCCTTCACCTTTCCAACGGTATATAAAACTCTTTGATATCTTCATCAAGCAAAAAGCTACAGACCAAAAACAAAACCCGTGTCATAACCCAACCTCTTCCCCTATAATATTCTGGTGGTGACGATTCGTGGTTCACCCTGTAGAACGCGTGGAGGCTACCCGGGAGCAGGGCCAGGCTCTCACGCACGACATATACACAGTGCGAGCGTTCCACCGGGGAGCAAGCGCACGCAGAGGCGGGGGTTAGCCGGGGCGAAAGAGAACCGAGAGACACGCGAGAGCGGCGCGTAGCCGTCGACGCCGCTGACGAGGACGACGAGTCAAGCAAGCAAGCAAGCAAGCAACGTTACTGCTCATGCTCAGTAAGATTCCTAGAGCCCGGAGGAGCCGAGCCCTGTGGAATAATTGATCCAATCGAAACTCGACTCGCGCTCCCGCCACGTTTTGTGCACTGACGCGACACTCTTTATGTAAGCTACCCGCGTTAAGGTCGCGCGCATCACTCTCTCCGTCTCTCGAAACAGAGGCCTCCATCCGTGTGTCTAAGCCGACCCAGTCTCTCTCTCTCTCTCTCTCTCTCCCTCTCTCTTTGTATGCGTGCGTGTGTGTCTGTGCGTGTGAGTGTCGTCGTCTGTCCACCGTGTTGCGATTCAGCCCCGAGGAAAACACAGTGACCTGATCGAGGAGATAACGAACAACAAGTGTCCTGGTTGACGTCCCCCGGCTCTCAGCCCCACCTTGGACTTGGCACGCGGCCGCAACCTGTTTACCGTAATTTTCGGAAGAACCTTACTTTCGTGCGGGACGCTGCTACACCCGGTGCGGTGGCGTTTTTATTTCAAGGCCGGCCCGACTCGGCCCGACCCGGCCCGAGGTGCTACCCGTGCCGCTCGATAACGCCGACCACCGACGGAGCTGGTGCTGCGGAGCCTGTTGATACTCCGGGGGATGACAATTGTCGCGCGAGAAACGGCTGTCTGCGAGCTATACACTGTCCAGTTACTAGAAAACGGAGTAGTGATCGCCGATGAGTTGTGACGGGGTCTGTTGATACTCCGGGGGATGACGACTGACGCTCGAGACCGACTTTCTGGGAGCTATAGGCTGCGCAATTGCTGTAGAAAGGAATAGTGACCGCCAACGAGCAGTGCCGGGATTCTGTTGATACTCCAGGGATGACAATTGACACGCGACAACAGTTATCTGGGAGCTATAAGCTGAGGAAGTACTGTAAGAAAGAACAATGACCAGCAATGAGCGCTGCTACGGTCTGTTGACACTTGGACAATGACGATTGACGCGGGTAGGAACGGGGATGTAGTTTGGGGGAAGCTGTTGATACTAAGGGATGATAATGGATGCACGAGATTCGTTCACCTGGACGTGCCAAGTTATCTTTAAGACGGATCAGTGACCTCCAATTAGACGCGGTGATGTCTGTTCATCGTGAATGGCTTTTACAATATATCTCCAGTCCTCCAATTCTCGAAGAAGGAACCATCCCGCGGTGACTGCAAGACTGACGTAACGCTAGAGCGGAGTTCCAAAGGGGTGCGGATCTTTTTACAAAGCTGGGGGTGATCGCGACCCAAGCTAGACCTAGAACCGTAGCCAACTTACTGTAAGAAGCAACAGTCTCGTTTACATGCTCATTCCAGTGTCAAATATAATTCTCAAAAGACGCAATGCAAATACATGTTGAAAAGGATTCAAACTAGAATCGAAACGTCGATGACTATTTGATAATCTGCAAACTTGTTCTTTGATTTCTCAGTAATAATCGATCGAACCGTAGCGCCGAGAACATTAAACATTTGTTATCAACAATAATACGATCGATATAAGAGACATATATATATAATTGTTGAAACTGCGGAGTCGCCAAAGTGATACCCCCTAACATTATCAATCTAGAAGTCGAAGGTCGAGAGCAAAGGGTGCTTTCACAATTCCAATAATCGTGTACAACCTAGAGGATATCGCGATAGAACATCGAATCCTGGAAAAGCCCGAGGAATCGAGGTGACGCTACCCCCCCCCGGTATCGTCGAGTTGGTATGCGTCGGAAGAAGTGTGCGGGTTGCGTGGGTGGTCAGAGATGGGGAATCGAGGCAGCAGCACAATGTCAGGATGACGTCTCGGTTAACGGTCCATGGTGGGGGTGTGGTCGGACACCTACGCAGAGCGTAGAACCGTTGGCTCGCTATCACGGAATAGCTGTGGAGGTAGAAAACTGAGAGCATATAGTGTGGAAGGTGTATCAGCGGCCGTCGCGGCGCTGCCGTCGTCGGTGCGACGCCGCCGCCACCACGATCGGGCCGACCCGACCACCACCCCTCTCGCTGCCAGATTCTGACAGTGGGCCGAGCGAACGGTGACAACAGAGAGAGCCAGCAGTCGTCAGTGCGCCGTCGTGCTGTGCGTGGTCGTCCGTGTACCGGTTCACTGTAGCGCCTCGACCGCGTGGCCGGCAGCTGTCAAACGTGATTGTAATCGGTTCGTCTACTCTAGCTAGCTTCTGCTAGACCTAGCTAGCTGGCTCGTGATACCTAATCGTTCAAGTTACTCGCGAGTGTGTCGTTCGGAAGGGATCCTTCAAGATGCAGTGAAGTGTTTGGAATGAAAAGGTGTAGTTCGAGGATAAGGGATGCTAATCCTGACGAATATGCGCGTCGACTTGGCGGACCCGTCGAGGGTGTCCAGCTTGGATGAACCGTTGACGCCGTCGACAGTTTAGGGGATAGGCCAGCTCCAACGATCCCCGAAAGAGATATGACCGAGCTGGCGAAGGAAGCGTTCGCTTCACGAAATTACAGTCTGGCAGTCGAAATGTACGAGAGGAGTCTGAAGCAACAGAGCCCCAGCTTCGAGATGCTGGTAGGCTACGGGGATTCGTTAGCGAAGTGCGGGAGGATCAAGGAGTCCATCAGCGTGTACTCGAGGTGTTTGGCTGTGGGATCCGTTCCCGCGGATAAGCTGAAGCACCTGGCCAACGCGCTTCTCGAAGAACTGGCTGGCGTTGCTACCAGCAGCTCCAGGAGGAAGACCGAGACGTCGTTTGCCTGTTCGTTTTGCGAAGGGACGCTGTGTCAACCGGTGACCAGTAATTGTGGACATACTTATTGCAAGGGTTGCGTGGAAACCGAGAAAAACTGTCGCGTGTGCGGACAGAAGATCAGCAACGTGGGTGAGACGAATGTGCTTGTGCAGAGGCTTGTTGAAAAGTGGTGGCCCAGGGAAGCCGAGGCCAGCAGGGCTAGGCACGAAGGGGATATCTTCGTGAAGGAGGGACACCTGGCCCAGGCCTTGGAGAGGTACAACCTGGCGATTCATCTTGGTGAGTTGGTGTTTGCGGATGTTTCCTCGGATCAAACCTGATTCAGGATTTGGCAAACGAGCTCGGAGATACAGTCACTCCCACTAATATTCGGACACTCTTAAAATGACGATAACTTTTTTAAATATTATACTATACATATATGTGATGTATATCACTGAGGAATAAGCATTTATAGAAAATTAAAGTATGCAACTTAATGATCGAACCTCT
Organism: Lasioglossum morio; assembly: GCA_916610235.2. Lineage (NCBI taxonomy): Eukaryota > Metazoa > Arthropoda > Insecta > Hymenoptera > Halictidae > Lasioglossum > Lasioglossum morio. The sequence goes on along the minus strand of OU744324.1, from coordinate 891,474 downwards.
GCGCCGATAAGAAAATTACAATCTGAGTTATCAAAAACACATTTACGATCGATAATTGAATACCTCTATTGTACTGTACGATTTGAAATTTTTTGGAAAGCTAGAGCAATTAGTCTGCTACAGGATGTGAGAAAAAAATTTGTCAAAAATTACAATTGATCGGAATTGTAGAAAAAATACTACAATTTGTATTTTACAACTTTTTTATGTGGATATTCTCCATTTTTAACGATCGTGAATTTTATATATTCGCTATATGATATCGGCGCTACAGGTTCGATCACAAATACTAATATTTGTATTAAGGAATTTGTTATATCATATTTTTCATGTGGGCTTGTATTGAAAATTTAAAAACTACGTTTCGTAGATCTGTGTCAGTTATATGCACTGTGAAAGTTTCATCGAAATCGGTTGATGCTTAAAAAAACCGACAAGCATTGAAAGATGTAAGAATCCTTCGATTTACTGCAGTTATCACGAAGCATCGCGAAAATCTGCAATTTTTAGATCTACGAAACGTAGATTTTAAATTTTCAATATAGGCCCACATAAATAAGTTGTAAAATGCAACTTTTTGTATTTTTTCTACAATTCCGATCAATTGCAATTTTTGACAAACTTTTTTTTATATCCTGTGGCAGACTGATTGCTCTAGCTTCCCAAATAAGTTTAAATCGTATAGTACAATAGTTAAAAAATTATCGTCTTTTTAAGAGTGTCCGAATATTAGTGGGAGTCACTGTAATACGTGCTCGTCGATTTTCGGATCTTTGATGGGCAGAAACTTAATCGAGGATTTAGCAAAGTGGCTGGGTCGTCGCATTTCGGGCTGTTCGTGGATTAGGGGTGATTCTCGGTTGTGTATCGAGGCTGTTCGGGTTCTAATCTTTCGGGTCTATGATGTGGTAGCTATTTTTCTTAATGAAATCATTCATTCATTTATTCATTCGGCATCGTTATGCTTACTGTTTATTTTTACTCGACAAGTTTGTTGATACTAACCCGTCAACAGTGAACGATACGTGTTGTTCTGTAAAATTGATAAGATTGTCTGTATTTAAACTTAGTATAATTTTTGCTGTACGAGAGCTCGAGCGAGGAAATCGTTTCAAGCATTTTCTATCTTTATCGCTTGAATAATTATCAAACGAAACATTCGAGTAATTGATTGTGGCTGGGATAAACAACCAAAACAAACAAAATTAATCTGCAACAATCCTGTGGCCACTATAAATAAATAAATCATCATTCTAATCTAACGACTGTGACTTGGTTTCTATTTATACGTCCGCCGTAGTTAACGATAACGTTTGTTCTATTACGAACATTCGATAACATAATATTTACAATGTTAATATTTCTTTGAATATTCAAAATTCAACTAACGATCGACACGAAATATTTCTCCGACTGGGACGATCGTTTGAAGAAAATGAAAAAATTATTGCGAAGCGAAACAAATTGGAATTGTTTCTCGAAGAAACGGCAGATAAAAATAAAAGCACGACTGGTTCAACGGAAAACTCGAACCGAGCTACTAAAATTCTCGCCAGGGATTACAAAGTAGTTACATAAAGATCATTACGAAACAGCGAATCCGGATAACGTTACGAACCGCAGAAGATCGAATTAATTTGCATGTATCGATTCCGAAGGTAGAAAAATCGATCCCGGAATGGGAACAATTTAATCTTATCTGTCGCGCGTCGCGTCAAAATAAAAGAAAACTTCATAAACAATAATCCGTGAATGAACCGTGCGAGAGGTGCTCGGCTTCAGTGGCGTCTAAAAAAAGAGATGCAGGTATTCCATTCAAATGCACAGCGAGGAATATTCTAGTCGTAATGTCATTTAACTTCGTGCAATGATTCGCGGTTTTATAAAGTACGCGTCGATTAATATGCAGCTTGGTCGACCGATACTTTGTACACATATTCTGCCTCGTTTATCTTCTCTCATAAAAGTTAAATTCAGAGATGATTATTAATGCTCGTTTGTTTATGCCGAGGAGTATTTAAAGAAGCATGGAAAAAAACATTTATATAAACGTTCCAAGAAGTGAAAATCTGCTTGGTTGTGTTAAATAATCAATGAAATGTCCAAATGTTTGTGAATAAAAATTGCCAGCATCTATCGCGAGTTGAGGAAAAATGTATTTCTGAATGATCGGAATCGATTGAAATTACAAAACAATTCTTATTACGTAAGTCTGTAGATTTCGTTGGAAAATAAAGATTGCTTGTATTAATTTGCGAGACACAGAAAACTTATGAATAATCAATTATATCGATCGCAAATGTTGAATATTTTTAAATTAATGCTTTCGGCGCAACCGTTTCGATCAATTTTTAATCTAATAGCTATTTTGCAATAATGTCTAACGTTTCGGTTCTAGTTTGAACCTTTTTCAAAGGTAAATTGCGTTTGCTATTAACTTTACTTGTGTAAATTTAAACAACGAACTGATTTGTATAAGACGCTGGTTGAAAACTTATAAAGTTGTTAAATTCGTTCTAATGATAATAGCATAATAGAAAATAGAAAAAAAGAAAATCAAGTATTATAGAAATATTACATGCGCATAGAAAGATATATAAAGAGAATAAGATTGTCCGAGGCAGCTTAAATTTGTGTAACAACGAGCCGAGGAAATTTTGGAAAAACACGGGATTTTGTTGCCGAGGTTGCGAACGCGTCGGGCGAGGTCCAGGCATCCGATAATCACGGCACAGCGTCGCGGATTTAAAAAAAAAAATAGAAACGGGTCCAGCAGACGTTTCGTCGTCTGGGAATCCGGACAAAGGAGACTGCAACGAACGAGGTCGACAACCAGACCCCAGCTCAAGCCGGAGTGATTAAAACCCATCTCTGATAGAGGAAAAAAGAGACGTATTCGTTGTTCCGATACAAACAACTTTGCGCGACCTCTCTGCCATCGAAATATTCACGAAAGCACATTCGGTTAAATTATACCGTTAACATCTTCAGCCCGCTAATTAATAAACCAGAGACTTATTAAGTCGTATGTGTTGCGATTAAAAAAATTGTTTTGCTAATTGATTTTCAGCCAGAAAAATAGAAAATAGAATAGCGAGTATTAGCCCACGAAAGTACAATTTCAATTGATTCAAACCCAGAAAAACGGTCGACCCACTTCCAGCAGTATTACAAAAACAGTGCGGCACGCAACGAGGTCACATGCACCGTGCTGGGAAGACCCTGGCCAGCAGTATAGCGAAAACCATGGAGTCCCAAGGAGACCCGGTCACCGGAGAAGAAGAAGAAGAAGAAGAAGATAAGCAGCTAGGTAGTCCGTGGCTGGGACAGGTTATTCCCTCGATTCTCTCGAAAGAATAACTGAATCGATCGCATTCCTTATCCCTCCCGGTGCATGCAAAGTGCAAGGAAAGGAGAGAGAGAGGAGAGAGAGAGAGAAGAGGCAGTGGCTGTGCGTTCGAACACGAAGAAGAAGAAGAAGAAGAAGAAGAAGAAGACGTCGACGTAGTCGTCGGTAAGTTCATGGCCAGTCTGAGGCGGTTCTTATATAATGCCTCGCGAGACAGAGAGAAAGAGGAGAGAGAGAGAGAGAGAGAGGAGAGTGTGGAGAGAAAGAGACGAGATTGTTCCCAGCCGACAGTCGATTGGACGAGAGCCGCACGGCCACACGTAGAACACAAAGACTTTCGCAGTGTGCGGACACTTGGCCGCGCACAGAGCCGCACGCACCCGTCACGGGAAATCTAGCACAAATTGAAGCAAACGTGCGTACGGTCTCTCCTTTCCCGTGCACGTGAGACCTGTTGTTTTCGATCCGGACTCTCTCTCTCTGCTAGAGCCTTGCTACAGTTCGTGCTGCAGCGATTTACTCGGACTGAATTTTCACAATTTTCGAATCTCGCAACATCAACGTTCTTTCGTATATCAGAAACATTTTTATTTTATCACCGACCCAGCTCGACGCATCCGATCGATTTCAAAATCCATTGTCTTCGACCGAAAGAATCAGGCACAAAGGAGATTGTACAACAATGGAAATGAACGTTAGATAAGATTAGAAAAGAGTAGACTTTTTTTTAAAGGGTAGAGTGGGGGACGAATCTTAATCTGGCCAATCGTTACGTGACTCTGGCTGTGCATGTTCCATTAATTACGTTATTGTTGGTGGTGTAATTTCGGCGCAACATAGTTTGTTTATATGATGAACACTCCGTTTAGGATGTATTTTTGTTGATTTTCATTTATGTGGTACAGGATAGAAAAAGTTTCATAGATTTTTAGAGGACCACGAATTCATTTCTCCAGACAATATTAAAGAACGCGAGGCTGTCTTGTAGAAAATTGTTGTTTCGCGCGAAGTTTAATATAATTGTACAGAAATAAACGTGTATCGTTACCGTTTGGCGTCGATCGGACGGTAAATCGTTCGAACAATTTCGCGGGTAATCTCCGCGGACAATAACGTCAGAAATGTGCCGTCGCTAATTTAGCGCATTACTCGTCGGACATAAATCCCCTTGGGGCCTCTCGGTGTGTTTCCTATTTCTGTTCCCGGGCCGCTGAAATCATGTTTCGCAGTGGCCGACCACTGACAGACGCTCGTCTTTTCTCACGGTGGGCATCGCTGTCTCGCTCGCTAGGCATCTCTATCAGATAAAGGCACTGTTGGTAAACGATTACCAAGAACAATGACGCGTAGCCGCCGACGCGATAACACGTAAGCCGTGTGCTTCGTGACTAATCGTCCTTGCCGGGATCGTCCTCGTTATCTTCGTCATCGGAGATTACGTTTTACGATGAAGGTTTCCCGACTGATTCGACTCTGTCTCGTTCGTTATCCGTTCACTCTTTGTCTCTTCGACTTCGCCGACCAAACGCCTCCAACGCGTTGCTACGATTCATTAATAATATAGAAAAACAATGAAATCCAAATCCTCATATGAAGAAATAAATCCATTAAATCGCATTATTGCTAGCTCGAACATATTTTACAATAATATCGATTTTTTCATGGCACGTTGCGCAATACTATTTGTTAATCATACCTGTATTTGTTTAGTTTCGCGTGGTCCATTCTTTTGTAAATTTTAGTTAAGACTTAGGTTAAGATTTAGGGGGGTAGGCGCACCACGTGACATAACTAGAAAGTAACTAGAATCAATTTTAGTTAAGCAAGTTGGACCAGATGGCGCCTAGTCAGGACTGTCAACATGAAATCATAACAAAAAAAATATATAGGGCTTGAATCCACTCGGATCTATTAATAGCAATAAAGATATTAATAAAAAGAAATAAAAAAAACGCGGAATCATAGCAAAACTGAAGCGTTAGGCTGATACATATATGTATGTTTATCAGTGATACCACACAAAAATCTTTTTTTCCACGCGGAGATTGGTGACACTGATAAATAGACTAGGAACAGGTGTGCCTACTCCCTTAAGGTAAAGACTTACTCTTTTTTTTGTTATGTCTTCTTTTTGTTTTTATCAGTTATACTGTAAAAACTGTATACATTTGTATAAAAGGACCTCGGCCTGTATATAATAATAATAATTTTTTACCGGATTAGTTAGGAACACCGGAATTTTAGAATTTCTCCAAGACTTGTCCCCACGTGATGTCTCAGAGTAATTAGATTGAGGTGGTAACCGTATTCCCCTGAATTTCCCTGACAAATCTGTCTGACCATTACAGACACATACCTCTTCACGGTAGGTATCACTGTACGCAGTCGGAATATGAAAATTACGTAAGCCACAGCAACGCAGGAACTAAATTTGAAGAAGCAGAGCGAATCGTATAGCTCCGGGAACGAGCCATCTGCGAGCACGTTGCCATGATCTTCTCTTTGCTCGGCTTTGCACCTGCGTCGTCCACCTGGTCTTCCAGCCAGTTAATTTCCTTCGCTATAGCACAACGGCCAAGCTATACTTTCGTTCGTTGCATTTATTCCAACGTTCGACTCCGTGCAGTAGAGGTTCAATGTTATTCTTCAATTTTCATTATTTTCCACTCTTAATTGTTGACTTCCTTACGTAACGAGGTTTCGTGCTTTTTAATGCGTGGTTATATAAAGGAATGGGTAATAAGCTGGAGCGCACGGAGATAGGAGTGACATAATTGCACACTGTTCAATAAATAAGTGCACTGGTGCAACTAACGACTGCGAATTAACTATTCAATTTTGAGAATCTTGTTATGGGGGTGTTATAGGCGTAGCTTCGAGTGGTGAAAATCTTTTTAGCTGTGAAACTATGGTTTCTGAAAAATCCAATATATACATTTTATCGTGTGACGTTTGAACAGTATGTACGAAAAATTTGAAGTAAATATCTCAAACCAGACAAACGTGGCAGCCACTTTATCCGGAAGAACTATTTCTGCGAAGCATGCTTGGGAATTCAATAATTGTTTTCACGTATGAAATTATGGTTTCTTAAAAATCCAATATATACATTTTATCATGTGACGTTTGAACAGTATGTACGAAAAATTTGAAGTAAATATATCAAACCAGACAAACGTGTCAGCCACTTTACCCAGAAGAACTATTTCTGCGAAGCATGCTTGGGAATTGAATAATTTTTTTCACGTATGAAATTATGGTCTTTTAAAAATCCAAGATGTACGTTCTATCGAGTGATGTGTAAATAAAAATTTGAGTTAAATATCTTACGGCAGGCGGACACGACAGCCACTTTTCTGTGTAACACCGTTTATTGTTTACACCATGAACGGTGTTCCACGGAAATGGCTACCACGATAGAATCCAGTGCTCGAAATCTATATTGAACCTTTTAGTCGTGTCGAAATTGTCAGGTTGATTTTGAAATTTTCTTGGAGAACTTATCACCTCGGTACTCGAAGATAATTAATTGTAACGATGTCTTTCGGAACGTTCGGTCACCTGTTGCCGGTTCGACGCGTCCGCAAGGGGATCCTAACGAGTATTATTTATTGCTTTGCTTGTTCGAAGTATCTCGAACTTCCCACGCGTCGAAATTACGTGATTTTGCGCGTTGGAAGTGTGCGACGGTTTTCCCAGCGCTCGGCTTCTGTCATCGAACGTTGCAGCGCCGCGTGCACGTGCTATATAAAGTGCAGCTTGCACTCGAATGGTAATTATAGACCACTTTGCAGAAACGGGATACCCGCGATTTGAAAATACTCGAAAGACAATGGTCAGACACTCGCGCTCTTGGGAACTGCGTCCTCCCGGTGCGAGGCATTCTTCAAGTTCCCAGACAATTCGGTTTCATTGTTTTCTTTCTTTCGGCTCTGGCTGGCCGGCTATTCATCGATCTTGTTTTGTCAGAGGATGATGGACGACCATAGTCTTCGAGACTGAAACTGTCGCCGAACTTTATCAAAATGTTTCTTCTGTTTGCAACAATACCGTTTTAGCAAAATTCATGAAACCTCTGCCAGCCTATTGTCGACGTTTCTCCGATTAAAATGAGCCCCAACACGACGCACTTTCGATCATGCTTCTGCGTGTAATTCACGATGTCCTGGAACCTCGATTATTCAAACTGATGTTCGATTATGTAACCCAGTGGATTCTCCGTTATCCATATGCAACACGATTTGTTGTAGAAATCAGTTAAGATTTAATCTAACGCTGTAGCTATTTAACCTATTAACACCCCCCTAATTAGTTCAGATAGTTGGACTGTATCGTGGATTAAACGAACAAATCTAATCCAAGTTGCATCGTGTCTGGAGTCATTACAATCAGAAAAATCTGCGGAATACGATGGCGCGATTGTTTATGGAAACGTTTGACATAATTTGATCGTTGATCAGGATATTGGAAGTGTTTATTTCTTAATTGGTTGTTCATAACACGATAAACTGTCGTGGGTGTACGCGAATGGTCATAATTATTCACTTGTTGAAGCACATGTGTATGATTAGATAGTCTATATAGATTAGGCAATGTATTATACGAGTTGATTAGCGATTAGAAAAATATTAAGCGATAAAATATATTAAGAATGTATCTCTATAGACATAAATGGTTTAAGAATTTATAAGTGGCTCTATATGTATACTGTCAGACCAGTTCGACAAATATGATTTACGCCAGTGTCAACAGTTGTTGGGTTTCGTTCGAAATAAATGAAGAGTGATTGAAAATTTATCATTCGCGCAACAATCGTGTTTTTCATAATAAAAATATGACGAATCACTGTAAAAGTAGCGTGCCACGAACTTCAGTTTCAGAGATGCACGAACAAGTTTACAGATAATTTCTTAATAATTTGTTGTAATTTCGAAACAGTGCAATGATTTTCTGATAGCTTCGAAAAACTTGATAATGTCTATAAATGTGATAGTTACTAGAAATTTACTAATTTTCCAATGATTTCTAAAAACATAATCCTCATCGATGTTGGTTTTCTCTATTAAGTAACATTGATTTGGTATATACAAAATGGAATCGTGAGTTTTTCATGATGGAGGTAGCTTATTGCAATTGAGGTAGGTCCAGAACTCCAGGACGCGACAAAGGTATCCGAATTCGAGATTATGTAACGACCATGTCGAACTCCTCTCGTCCCGTTTATCATGTGTTTCGAGTTCTTTTTCATTCCCCTTTGTTTTCTTTCCACCTTATCGTGCATGATAAGCGGCAAAGGATTACTGCGCCGCTCCCGCGGACTTTGTTATATGGAAAATAAACATAGGCGTGCGTTAACTAACATTGTCCGTGAATTGCACCCTGGGACAAAATTTATTATGAAAGTATTTCAATTTATAATTGAGCCTCTCTCTGAAATTTAATCTCGTTAAAATATTGTCGAAAAACTTCCTTATTTCTTTTTGCATCGATTAAGTTATAATACATAGTTCTGGTAGCAATTAATTGTGCACTATAAATTGGGACGGTTAGCACAGGAGGAAGCAACAAAAACCGCAAAGAATTGAAAAGAAACGTTGGTATTTTTAATGGAACCGTTTCTTTGATAATGACGTCGTCGTAAAAACTGTTTTAAGACGATAAATATTATGATCACGTCTTAACTATCACTTTTTTGCGGCTGGCTACGAATTCTAAATGAGCTCATTGGCTTATATTGTTAGTACGTCCTTGAAACTAAAAAAAGAGAAGCAAAGTTATTTTATGCGTAAAGAGTTAACGTGCATATGACGCGGGTAAGTTGAATATATCTACACATAACTCGAAAGTATAAGATCTTGCATCTGTCGAGAACGTGAGGATCGAGATGAAGATCAAGGTTATTCGTTAAGGGAATTTGATAAATCTTCAAAGGCACAGAAACATTTCAACCAGTCTAGATGTAGAATATAAATGTACAATTCAATTTTGATGCTGTGAGCTCGAACAATTATGCTGCTAGTCGTTTATAATAAATATTACAAGAAATGATTGTGGTGAACAATTTAACATAAATTTAAAATTAAATACAGGCATCGATGAATGAATGTACGAATTAATAAATAAATCTATAAGTGAATAAATAAATTAATGAATTATCCAGTTACGTCGCATCGGATTGCAAACGAAGAAAATGGTTGCAACACGAAATGCGGTGTAACTCGAAAACAAGGAAACGCGAAGAGTATACGATCCTTTTGCTTATTTTAGGATGTTGTATTCACCGTCACTGTATTTCCTGTATGCGACGTAACGCCCTGTATAGCATTATACACTCCCAGCCAAAAAGATAGCATACTTTGTGCCATCTATAATTTCTCGGTAACACGTAACAAATAAGACGACATGATTCCGAGGCAGAAAATAATACGCGAATCACTCGAACGAGGTCACGCAACTAATTTCAGGGCTAAACTTTTCTAAATAGAGGAATTTCAACAGGGGAATTTTGGAAATGCTACCGGGAACGAGTTACTCACCGACGCGACGGTGTATTCCAGAAACCATTGACTCACTTGTTCACCGGTAGCACGATCGGCGAGTCCCGCCGAAAATTTTCCGCGGCTTTTGCATTCGTCCGCTTTCTCGGGTTCGTCGGACGTATATGGATCGCTGCCAAACTCGGTACACGCTCACTACTATACTCCTTCTTACCTTTATCTCGGACGGAAAGCCGACCGGCAGCGGCGGGAGGACGTGACCGTGAATTCTAAAGAGCACCAGGGACCAAGGACGCATCCGTGGTGTTCAAGTGATTCGCAAAGAGAGCAACGGGAACGACACACGCCGTGTCAGGGCCACGATCAGCCCCGGAGGCCACCAATCGCGGACTTGGCCCCATGGTTTTCGCAAACATCTCCTCCACTGACAAGAAACGATTGCCCACCCATAAGATCCGTCGAACAATCGCCATCGTATTATTTCACCCCTTGCAACAGTGTGATCAGACTAAACGTGGACGTTAGAAAATGGACGCGTTCCTCACAAATTTTGTTAGAGAAAAATATTACTAGTAACTTATTTACTGCACTCGTAGTTTATTATCACAATAAAAGACTACTGTATTACACCTTTAATACTTCATATAATTACATTTATTCAGGTACTACTTAGGAACACGTGATACAATATTGGCGGCTAGACTACGACTGACTGAGACTCGAACAAACGTACATCTAGAACTAAAACCTCGTAAGAAAAAGACGCAAGAGGGCGCATTGCCTTTATAAATTTCCAACAAATCTTTTCCTCGAGTCAATTTTAATTCAACCCCTCGATGTGGATCAATGTTATTCGTTATCGCATCCTCGGTCTACGAACAATGGTCACAATCAAAGAATAAATGAGAATTTTTCAGAGATGCTTCAACCCAATGGTTACTTCGAATGATCTTAGGTGTCCCAACCTTTTTATTGATTTACTAGCATTTCCTTGCGGCTTTGCTCGCACAGGAAACTGTTTAATGCCCTCGAAAATTGATATTGTTTCTCCATAAAACTTTTTAACGCCCCATTCACCCCTATAGAGTTTTAATTTTATGTCACATCGCCATCTTAGATTTCAAAATTGATGCCATTTTCGTGATTAACGTCTCTAAACCTCAATAACGATACCCATACCGATTTTTAGGCTTATTCACACCATTTTACCCCATTTGTCGAATATAAGTTTGAATTTAATTTATAAGGAGTTGATTCTTGAAATACCACCACGTATCTAAAGGTTAAGACTATTTAGTTTATACTTATAGTACCCCTTTATATACTACATAAATAAAATATTCCTCATAGAAACGTTGCAACCCCTTTTCACCCCCTTAGGGGTTGAATTTTTTAAAATACCGATATAGGTGTTTGATTAAGACTAAAATTTCAAGCAAAACCGACCACAAATAAAATATTCCTCTTACAAACGTTACAATCCCTTTTCACCCCCTTACGGGTTGAATTTCGAAATATCCTTTCTTATCCTTTGTATAGATCATAAATCAAACCTCTGTGCAAAATTTCAGCTTTCTAGGGCCAAGGGTTTAGCCTGGGCGTTGATGAATCAGTGAGTGAGTGAGTGAGTGAGTCAAGACTTCGTTTTTATATATATAGATTTTACGTCGCTGTAGGATGGATATCAGAAACTGTTGAAGAAAATGGAAGATTTCTGGGTAAGCCTGTAGATACAGTCGTGTAAAGTTATCCAACGAATTACGAGGTAGAAAGTTTCATTGACGGGCAGAATCGGCACCGTTAAAGAATTGCTGTATCTCCGATCCTTCTCGGAATAGATCAGCACTGTCGGGATCGTTCTCTCCCACGAGCTGTTCCCACGTGAACGCGGCCAGCGACCATAAGTCCCCGGACGGCTTCGATAAGCTTCTGTCGCTCGGAACACCGTGGTATCATAAATCCGCGAGCGCGTTTCGATTATATAATTACACCGAACGAAATTAATCCGTCGTGGCACACACGATTCGTGTCAAGGCGAGACTATAGCCGCCACGATGCTTTCCCGTTGCTCCCGAGGTGCCGTGTCCGCGAAAGCGTCAAGAAAATTGACGCAACACGCTCTCTTAGGACAATTAGCCGCGAAAGCACCGCTCCCGAGCATCCTCGAGACGCTTCCGACCATCTGCCAACGTTACTCCTTTCGACAACCGCGAATCTCAAGCTTCAACCCTTCGCACTTCGAATTATTTTTCAATTTTATTGCCAACAACTATGTCTTTCAAGTATTTCATTTGAAATTTATACTTCGAACGACAGCTCCTTGACAAATCTGTGGTGCATTTATTCCTTGAAACATATTTTTTCCGAGAAAAATCAATAACTTTGACCGCAGTACGTTTCCAACCAGCGTCTTATACAAATCAAATCAGTTCAATGTTTAAATTGCACAAGTAAAGTTAATAGAAAACGCAATTTACCTTTGAAAATGGTTCAAACTAGAACCGAAACGTTAGGCATTATTGCAAAATGGTTATTAAATTAAAAATTGATCGAAACGGTTGCGCCGAAAGCATTAATTTAACAATATTCAACATTTGCGATCGATATAATTGACTATTTAAAAATCAATAACTAAATAATATTAAACACAGTCAACCTTGAAACATTATCCGATCGAAGAACAGTTTCCGACCAGAGCTTTATCTTCAATTTGATTAATAATAATATAGATTGTCCCGCACTCCTCAGCCAAATCAACTTCGACGTACCTGAACGTGTTTTCAGAACGAGAGCAGGATTTCAAACAATCAAATCCAAATCCTCATATGGAGTAATAAATCCATTAAATCGCATTATTGCTAGCTCGAACATATTTTACAATAATATCGATGTTTTTTTAATGGCACGTTACAGGCATTCAAAACAAAATTGCGCAATACTATTTGTTAATCATACCTGTATTTGTTTAGTTTCCCGCGGTCCATTCTTTTGTAAATTTTAGTTAAGACTTAGGTTAAGATTTTAAGTTAAGATTTTCTTTTTCTTTTTGTTATGTCTTCTTTTTGTTTTTATCAGTTATACTGTAAAAACTGTATACATTTGTATAAAAGAACCTCGGTCCGTATATAATAATAATAATAATAACCGAAACGTCGAATTATTAATTTGTAAAACTGCTTAGGAAAATAGTAACATAGGATCGAACCTGTGCGCCGAAATGACAATTTCTATTTAAAATTGGCGATCGAAATAAAAGTTGTTAGTTATAGATTTTATTAAATATATAATACACGAAACATGAAATGTAATAACCAAAAAGTAATTATATATTATGACAGAATCATACATCAAAGCGATCATGAACAACGAATAAACAAACTGAAGAATATATGAAGAACATGATACAAGTATTCATGGCCTACGCTGTGTTAACATAATTTATATCTAAACACGCATTTATTATACTCAACAAAAGTAAACATTTAATAATAATAACGGTTGAAGAAAGTAGAGGCTTCGAGCTTTAAAATGTACGATGATTTTTTTACGAGATTGCAGTAGATCGAGTATCGTAAATTTCTGGCAAATATCTGGCGAAAGAGCGTGGGGTAGGGGATAGATAATTTCAGATTTCCCGGAGGGCAATTAACCGTCTAAGTTCGATTAGCACCTGCGATTTCGAAAGACCAATCGGGGCTGACAGACCGATCGATCCCCCAGGCGAGGAGCATATCCAAATAGAGCAACTGGTGCTGATCGCGATTTTCATTTGCGGATCGTGAAACTGGGTCATCGTTGTCGCCGATCTTTCTTTTTTTCTTTCTTTCTTTCTTTCTCGTCAGCGCGTGACTGCGTTCGTTGCGTGCACGTCGCGTCCGTCGACGTTCCTCGAAAGGATCGCTAGAATTTCTGCCATTTACGTCGAGTGGACACCAGTCCGAAAGCAGTCTTAAAACGGTCTTGATGCACGTGACGAGCCCATCCAACCCAGTTCACGCGGTTTTTGGCGATGCCGGTGATGCAATGTGTCGCAACCGAGGAATTGCGGCGCGATTCAAGAATTCGAAATTGGACAGGTGGAATTTTCACCGCACCACCAACCACTTAGACTCGAAACAAAATGTATTTCACTATTTTTCTCTACTAATTACTCTAGTAGTTTGTAGTTTATGACTGTTGTCAGGGTAACGGAGAAGTTAGACAGAAGACATCAGTGCTTCTATGAACGTCAAATGATAAACATTTCTAAAGAAACAATAAATTGCTTTTATAAAAAAGCCCAACATTACTAGCTAATGATCCCCGTTCTGAGAATGGGATTCGATGTCTTAGCTACTTTTTGATTATCCTGTTAATTTGTCACACTTACTATTCACTTTTAAGCTATTCAATCTTAAACATTCTACAAACTAAAAATTCGAACTTACAGTTGCATATACAAATGTAAAATCTCCCACAAAACACATTTATGTACTCTGTTTCAATTTTTCATCTCTCTCTGACTACTTTGATTTTTTTTTTCAATTTTCAAATAGAAAGAGGGTTTCGAAAAGATAAATAAAATTCTTTTATTAATATGATTAGTAAAATATTAAGTCGGTTTCCACGGATTCTAGATTTCACCAGCAACGAATTCAGTTTGCTTAAAACAGTAATTGTTAAAGGTGCGTTCGATAAAATATATTTGAAGACAGGGGCCTACGTAACGAGTTGAAGTCGGTGTCAGATTGAAATGGTCTGTCAGGTTGGAAAGAACTATCATCCGGATTTCCGTTCGCGGCCTACGTAACAGATTAGAAGTGCTCGCCCGTTATCATTTCGGTGTCGTTCGGTCAACAAACGTGGGATGAAAGGGTTTCGCTCGATGTTACACACGATATACATTGATTCGCGCGACCCGGAGAACAGGAAAGCTGCCGTTGGCTTTACGTAATCGGTAATAAATACGACGGCAATCGATATCTCGGGCTGACACCCAACGCTGAACCGAATTCAGAGCTGTTAACAATCTTCGATGATTAATCAAATGAGTCGGTGCACGCTGACGAGTAGATTTCATTAGTGGGCCCCCTCCATTCGAAACGTGTAATTTTTATAGATTTCTATGGAAAAAAAAATAATCAAGAACAGAAATTTCGTCGTAGCGAAATGAACGAATTTCAACCATGATCAATTATGAAACTCGGTGTGGGAAACGCCCATGCCGAAATACTCATTACGTAAATCCTCCGTTAGATGCTCGTGGAGTCTTGGACGTTTTACCAGGAAAAATTCGGTAAACTCAGCAATCTAAAAATGCTAGCTCACGCAGAAATAAATTTGAGAAGTGCTTAAACAAATTTAACACTGTACTATTCACTCGAAGTTTAATCTTGTCAATTTTTATAATACTATACGCATCAGTCACTTTTGATGGTCGGTAGGTTTAGTGTTAAAAACTACTGAAACGTTTACTTTTGTTTTATTGAAAATGTTCGATGTGGAATTGATTCAACAGGAAACACTTAGCAGTATTAAACGATTAATAATGTTCTTTGTAATTTTCGGAAGTTTCTCGTATTTCGAAGGTCGTGAAAATTATTAGGAAATTGAAAGTGCAGGGAAAATGATAGTTAAACGAATGTAGAGGTGATGCACGATCGTGTACGATAGTTTATAAAAGTTTTGAAACAAAGAGTCAGCGACAGTATTATATTGGGCACGAGCCGCGTAGACGCTTGGAATAATTAAATTATGTAAGGTGTTTTTGTTACGTCACAATGATTGTACAATTGCTTTTCTAATCTTTAAAACGACGTTGAAAGTAAAAATACGCTCGGAGCTATGGTTGGACGATGATAATTGCCGAAGAGAACCTTATAATATTGACGTTATGTAATTACATGCTTCGTTGGCATAGCGTATCTGTTATTTGGTTACGGTAATCGCGACACTTTGTCTGCACAATATTCTGGAAAACTGTTCGCTCAGGAATATTCACTTTGGATCATCCACAGTGATCCAGAGAAACGTGAAATTCTATTTCTCTTTCATGTTAGGACACTTAATGTGTCCATCGTGTTGTCTCGTATTTTCTAGGATGGAAAAATTAGAGTACAATTTCTTAAAATTTTACAATCGCTTACAATCTTTATCGCAGGAAGCAATGATTAAGAGATTCCTGACGTATCTATATTTAAAGAACAACTTAATTAAAGATCGTTAATTTATACCATGGCCACGGATGTCTCATAGCGTTCCTATAATGTGAGAACACGAGGATTATTTTCAAAGAAGTAGAAGCTTGTTCGAAATGCAAATGAGTAAATGGTGACAATAATCAAGAGACACCCGAGATATCTATATTTAAAGATAGACTTGTAGTTAATTTATACCATGGCCACGTTTCATGGTTTCTGTAATTAATTATAATGTAGCCACTATCATTTTCTACTTGATTACAAGCTGCTGGACTTCTATTTGATGGAACTTTCAAGTTAATAATCCTTAAAAACTGGAAAAAGATCGAAAACTATTCTAAAATTATTTTTTCGACTTTTGGAACACTAACATCATTTCCAATGGATATAGCGTAAAGGATAGAGGCAATTCTTGTTTTGAACTAATTTCGACTCCCTTAAAACTTCTAATGTTAAACTAAGAGCATTATTACTTCTTAAAACTTGTTTTAATAAATATTGTCTAACATTTGGAATACTATAGAAGCAATTTCCAATGGATAGAGCACAAAGGCGAGAGGGAATTCTCGTTTTGAACTAATTTCGACTCACTTAAAGCTTCTAATGTTAAACTAAGAGCATTATTACTTCTTAAACCTTGTTTTAATAAATATTGTCTAACTTTTAGAATGCTATAGAGCCATTTCCGAAGCAATGTCGACTCACTCAATGTCTCTAATATTAATTCTAGAGTATTATTGCTACTGAAACGAATTTGTAAAAATTCCCACTGAATTTTGAAAGTCTGTAGAATTGTTTCTTATTTGCGAGTGGATAGAGCGTGAAGGAAAAAGGGGATTTTGGTTGGAGGATGAAAGAAGATTGGGCGGGAAACGCCCAGAACCATCTGGGATAGAATCGTGACCGGTCGATACGCGCGGGCCAGTTACGTAAAAGGGAATAATAAGAGCCGTACATGCCGAGGAGGCATATTTGCCGAGATAAGATAGAGGCCGGACGCGGTCACGTGCTCGTCGTGGCTGTCAAACTTCTCTGTTATGTAAACTTCGCGCTTTCCTGGCGATTTGCCATTTATCCGCGGCCGTGGGTCCACGGCATCGGAGACTCCGATTTATTTTTGGCGGCGCGCCGCACGCCGCCGCGACCATCGCGCTACTCTTCTCTTATCGTCGCGTCCAGCCCGGAGGAAATCAGTTTCCTGTTTCGGCTACATGCCCCGCTTACGCGCATTACCCTGGAACTTCATACAAAATTCCATCGACACTCTCCATTCCGAAATAAATTATTTCAAGCGAACGCTGCACCGCGCGATACACAATCTCGAACGGCCGAAGAACACACAGTGGCCTGGATCGTAACTTTTCGCTATAACTCTTCAACCATAAGAGATACCGGGATGAAATTTCCACAAAAATTCATCAATTTCTTTTCCAGTTCCTCATTTTTCTTTTACAACACAGTAAAAAAAATCGTATATCAATTTTTGAGGTGTCGTTGCAAAGGGGAGGCTCCAATCTTTCACCCTTCGTTGCACAGTGTATCATTATGTTTAATTTATGTTTATTTCTCTGAAAATGTTCTTCGAATTTCGTTCAAATATTTTTCCCTTAAATGAAACAGAACAACTGACGTTCTTTCAGTTTCTTCGTCCAAATGAAAAAAATCGTATATCAATTTTTGAGGTGTCGTTGCAAAGGGGAGGCTCCAATCTTTCACTCTTCGCTGCACAGTGTATCATTATGTTTAATTTATATTTATTTCTCTGAAAATGTTCTTCGAATTTCGTTCAAATATTTTTCCCTTAATACCAATGAAAACAATGTTTCTTTATACCAATGAAAACAATGATGCAGTGAAGGGTGAAGTTCGTGAAAGAGATTCGTTGACGAGAAAAATTTGTTCGACTCGAGTACTGAGCCTCGATAGAAGATTCGAGGTTCCAGTTTCGATGAAACGTTCGATTTTCTGCATAAATATTCGCGGCCTAATCGTTCGAGTCGTATCGACAGATGCGTCGAGGCTACTGTCACGGTTTTGCGGGTGACATCGAAACAAACGGAAGAGTTTCTTTTTTATTTTTTCTGGCGGCATTCGGTATTCGGGGGCGTGTATCGGCGTGCCGCAATATCCGACGTGAATAACAGTTTCCCTTTATCGTGACGTCGCCGCGTCGGTCGGACGGAAAAGAATATCGCGGTCGCGTTTACATATCTGCGGTCTTTCCTGGCGAAACCGGAACCACATTGCGGATCATCCACCCGTTGTCACTGATAAAAACCATTCATTTCCTTCTTTGTAGTGTTTTCATGAGCGGCTCCGTTACGTAAAGCCTGGACGAGCAATTTCCACTTTGTCCGACACACATTCCCCCAACGGTGTATCGGCTCGATAGACGAATCCTGTGAAGCCACGACTCCATTAACCCTCCGAGCGCTCTACCCGAGTCATTCTTCACCGGGAACATCGAAATTGTTATTCAACTACTCCATTTCTAACAATTAACCCCGTTGACTTGCAATATCGTGTCGGATTTTCCTCAAATTTCAATATGTTGTAATCTGTAACGATACGTAAACGTATCTGAAAGAATTTTTCGAAATCTTAAACGTTGGTTTCACAGACGTGTACAATAAATCTTCGACATTTTCTCCATTAATACCCTGCAAGATAATCTACAATTACATACTTCAAAATCGGTCGGTGGAGCGCAAACTTACTTGTACATCTCTCGCTAAAAATTGATAAATGAACTTAAAAAACAATCGCACATCGATTTTAAAGGCGTCGTTGTAAAGGGGAAGCTTCAGTCTTTAAATCTATGGAAAACTCATTCTCGAGAAGAATTTTTGAACGTTTTCACGGAGGTTCGAATTCGTAGAATTTTCGAGGAGGAAGGGGTCTCGAATTTCTGATCTGGCATATCGTGTAGAAATATCCGAGAGGAGGTGAACCAACGGTGTGCGAAAGTAGAGGCTTCAAGCTATAAAATGAGACCGAGCTTGTTGCTCGGAGATTATTTTTACGAGATTATAACGGGTCGAATTACGTTGATTTCTCGAGTATCAAGAAATGTCTCGTGTCGCTCGCGTTCGGTGTTAAAGGGTTGAGGAATCGGGAACGTCGCGTCGCGCGTCGGTGGCAAGTGAGATTGAGAATCGTTGCGTCACGGTGGAAGAGAGTAGCACACATAAATTCCATCGAAGGAGATCTTGGAACGTGGCCAGGGGGAAAAATTTACGCGCAGATATCTGCCACGAACCTACGGAAGACGCAACATTCTCGTTTTAAACAAAGGACCGACGAACGACATATAGCTGTTACGTTCTCATTTCGCGTGTTCACATTGGTTCAAATTCAAATTGTCGAGGCGATTATTCGAGATGAACCGCAATATCGATTTTTAACAATCAAACAAATCGAGAATAAGAAACTGTGGATTCTTATGGACAATTAATTGTCTAGAATAATAGCCTGTGGTTTCTTATGCAAAATAAAGAGACTACGAATAATAGACTGTGGATTTGTATATGAAATAAATTATCAAGAATAATAGACAGTGGACTTGAATGCAAAATAAAAATTGTCTGCATCGACTGTATGCCTTGGTTAATGAATCAAAACGAAGAATAATAAAAATCAAGACTAATAGATTGTGGATTCTTATGAAAAATAAAAAGACCAAGTATAATAGACTGTGGATTTTTATGTGAAATAAATTATCAAGAATAATAGACAGTGGATTTGAATGCAAAATAAAAATTGTCTGCGTCAACTGTAAGGAACAGAAGCCGAGGTTAATGAATCAAAACGGGGAATAAAAATCAAGGAAAACAGATTGTGGATTTTTATGGAAAATAAAAAGCCCAAGAATAATAGACCGTGCATAATTCGTTGCATGCAAGGTACAGCGGGAGTCTGCAAGTCTCCTTGAAATTGATCGTCGAAAATGAATCCTTTTATTAGGCGCGCCATCTGCAAAGACGCATTACGAAACGTGTGCCGGCGATCGATAACCGCGATAAAAGTTTTACTGAATATTACGGGCACGGCGGATGGAGGACATGATTTTTCTATAGCGACCGGTTACAGGTGTTTACGTAGCGGAAAACTTGGCAACAAGTACACGCGTGGGACTCGTAGGCTCGCGAATCGTTTAATCCAGTTAACCGTGGAATTGTTCGACTTTTGCAATTTTTACAGGCCTTGAAATATTTTTTTCTACAACGAATCTTCCACGGATTTGTAGATTGGAATCTCCCGTTTACGATAAACTTTGAAAAATTGACGTACGATTCTTTTTCACTATTTTATTGGAATAAAAATGAGGAACAAGTTTGAAAGTCCTCTTTTATAAACGATCTAAGGAACAGCTCGGACACCTCTCGTTTAAAGCTCGATAAAACAGGTAGAAAAAATGGTACATCAATTTCTAAGGCGTCGTTGGATAGAGGAAGCTTTGATCTTCGAAACCGTGCAAGATCCGTTCACAGAGAAAATGTCTCGATGCTTTCACAGAGGTTCGAATTCGTAGTATTTTTAGGAAAAATGGGTCTCCAGTTTCTCACGTGCTACATGTTGGAAAAATATCTCAAAGGGAAAGGACTGACAGCGTGCAAAAGTAGAGGCTTCAAGCTTTAAAACGAGTCCAAGTTTGTCACCGTAGGATCATTTTTTACGAAGTTATTGCATTTTAAATACGAGTTATTTCCTATTCATGTTATTTCTTGGATGCACTGTACGTTGTATACAGATTTCAGTAAGAAAAACTTGTAAAATTAACCCTTCGCTGTACGAGTTATTTAAGGGTAAACAATTTGAACAAAATTAGCACAACATTTTCAGAAAAACAAATATACACGGTAAGAAAACACATTGTTATTATTAATATGATACACTGTGCAGCGAAGGGTTAAGAAGAGGATGTTCTTCGAAAGACTGATTCTCGAAAAAAAAAGAAAAATTGAATTAGAGGGTCGATTCGAAGAAGCGATTGTGTCAGGCTGCGTGTCCGGATGTGACAGTGAGTTGCCGTAGGTGTTTCGAAGGAAAGAACGGAGGGGAGCAGCGAGCGGTGCGATCGAAAACCCGAAGGATCGCCGAACAGAGCGACAATAGCAGCAACGTTCTAGCGCGTAGGTAGCCGATGTGCGTCGCGTAACGGCAGCACGGGCCGAATCTATTTGGTTGTAGAGATCGGCCGACTGATTACGTAACGATAGATTTATATAAATGGTTACGTTGACACTAAAGCCCCGGCCGTAGCTGCTTCGGCCATCGTTATATTATCTAACGAGGAGCGGCGTTCATAGGTAGAGAGATACACGTATGCGTATACAGTATACCACGATGATACATCGTTGCGCCGATCGACGAAGAACAACTATAGCAATCCTCCTCTCGTCTCCCTTTCCTGCGAATCCCGAATCAATTTTTAGATCATGGAGCAGCTGCCTCGACCATCATTATCTAACGCTTTAACTACCGTCTCCTATTCGATTTCTCCAGCAAAATTAATTCGGTAACAGGTAAAACTCTTTACCTCTTTTAAAGAAACTAAACTAAAATTCTTCTTGTATTATTCGATTATCCATCGGACTGTTTGCACAATATTTCTCCAGAAAATAAATCTAGTAACTGGTACAGCTGTCTTGTACGTGGTGTCTTCATTATTGATTCATTCAAATTGTTGTATTATTCAATTTTTGAAATTAATTTGGTAGAGAGGTTGGAGCTAACTTATGGCCTGTGAAATGGGACACAAGAAATACCACCGTAAATGGGGTGTCTCCATTTTTGTTTCATTAAAATTATTGTTATACTATTCAATTTTCCATGGGACTGCTTACGCAATATTTCTCCAGCCTCGGAAATTAATTTGGTAGAGAGGTTAGAGCTAGTTTGTAGTCTGTGAAATGCGACACAAGAAATACCACCGTAAATGGGGTGTCTCCATTTTTGTTTCACTAAAATTGTTGTTATACTATTCAATTCTCCATGCCGCAGAAGATACAGGTGTGCAGTATTTCTAAACAATTCGTTAAACAACTTTTTCACTCATTTTACAATTTCCCAGAAAGTTTTTCAACCGTTCTACGATCTTGCAGAATTTCGTACGTGTTTACTAAGCATATTAGTTTACCAACCACGCGTTTACGTAAGAAGGAACTAATTCTAGATCGGAAGGAACGTTTAATTCTCCAGTTAGAATAGCTCCGAGTGGAGAGGGTTAATTTTTGGATGATGAACCGTGGTCGGTTTCTGGCGAGGCGTCCTCGTCGCTGGAAAAAGAAGCGGGACACGGTGGCGAGAGAGGATCGATCGGCTGGAAAACGCATGATTTCGTCAGGTTGTCTGCATGCGCGACACTTTCGCCCGGCGGTACGCAGGCGCGCAGGGTCGACGTTTCTGTCAATTACATAATAAAAAGCGTTATGTAAGGACGAGCAGACGGTACACGCATAAACGTGGCCGGTGTGGTGCTCGACGACGGCGAAACGAAATTAATCAGTTCGATCTTACAATTAGAGCGGCGGGTATACAGAGACGAAAGACGCCGAGACGCACGCCGCTCTGTGCTGGCGCGCTTACGCCAGCTCTGGAGACCTGGGAGCCTAACTCGGCCACAAGACACGTGTTACCGTCATTCGTACTCCCATTTTTTTCTATTTTCTTTTTTTCTTCTAATCGAAGAAACAATCCCAGCTCAGTCATTTATTCATTCGCGTCACTGGATATCAAATTTAATAATTCGTAACTCGAAATGGATTTGAGATATCCAAAAAATCCTATGCTCTATGTTAGATAGTATCTTCTACTAATCTCCAGTTTTAACGATCGTAAATTTTGTGTTAGAAAACAAACGTTTTCTAATAATTTAATTTTTTGCATCCAGTTGAATATAATAATGGTTGAACCATACACATATTAACATTGTTATGTTAATTTCACACACAAAATGGTTGCTAAATTTCTACCATATTCTGGTAATACATTGGTTGAAGTGTGATGACGAATGCTTGAAAATTTGAAATTCGTGCCTAACATTGATTTGGAGGTTCTTGATCCTTGACATCTGATTGGCTCGTTAGATCTACGATATTCTTATGTTTTCCGTCTTGACTTTGCCACAACAGTTACAGTTTAGTACAGTTGAAACCTTCTTATTGACAAGTACCATTTCATTTCACTTTGATTTTCATTCTATTTTCTCACAATTAGCAAGTATGTATAACTACCTAATTGTCATAACTATTAAATAGTCAGTTTAATGAATCACAAATTCTATTACATTAATTTTCACAGACGCGGATTTTTCTTGATAATGGTTCAAAACAGAACCGAAACGTGTCGAAATTATAATTCTGCAAAATTGCTAATTTCTGTATCTTTGATCGACCCTGTAGCGCCGATATCATATAGTGCATATACAAAATTTACGATTATTAAAACT
Source organism: Lasioglossum morio (assembly GCA_916610235.2). Classification (NCBI taxonomy): domain Eukaryota; kingdom Metazoa; phylum Arthropoda; class Insecta; order Hymenoptera; family Halictidae; genus Lasioglossum; species Lasioglossum morio. The sequence continues at coordinate 867,999 of OU744324.1, read as the reverse complement.
GGAGATTATTCCTAGCTCAGTCATTTATTCATTCGCGTCACTGGATATCAAATTTAATAATTCGTAACTCAAAATGGATTTGAGATATCCAAAAAATCCTATGCTGTATTTTAGGTATGTAGTATCTTCTCCTATTGAGAATTCAAAAAAATTGTTCATTTCGGACGGTCCAATTTTGTACTAACAATACCGGCCAATAAAAGAACGTTTGAACAATAAGATTTTTCATATTGCCGTTCGACAACAAAATTCAGAATGAAGTTCAGAGTTGTGTTAGTATCGTTGTAAAAGAATCGCGATTTTTCAGTTACTAATTATCCTGATAAAAACTTCGTTTAAACTTTGAAGTCCCCCTCAAATTAAGTTGAAAATTAGAACTCCTCTGAGATTGAATTTATTAGAAGAATTCCTTGAAATTAATCATGCTACTTTCAAGGCTTTAAAACGAACCCTTGAACAAAATATCTTCTTCGTATTTTATTCTAGTAAAACACGAATATTCGATTGGATTTATTAATGGACATTTTGACAGTGGTAATTTGATAATTGTCAGTGTCAGATACGAAATAAAGCTGGCTCATGGGACCAGACCGGCTATGTATACCATGCTTTCGAAGATAATTTAATAGATTGCTATATGTTGCTCTATGAGCAACGATGTAACTAGGTTATGCTATCATCATGTTTAGGTAACTCGAGTAGCTCTTTTGAGAACCTAATCTAATTTGTATTGCCTTGGTTAATATTCCTATTGGAATCAGGAAGGGTACACTGGATCATCTGGCTAGAGGGAATTATCCGCAGATTGATGGAGAATCTTTAATCGATAGATTTATGGATATGATATCATGGTAAAATTATGGGGTCTGCTAGCTTTACTTCGTGCAAGAAATACTGCCGGATATGCTTAAGGAGTCTACTCTTTGATTTAGGATGTCTCTAGTCCGATGATTTTACTGGAGGGTACAACTGGTTTATTATAGTGTTTACCTGTCCCATTAATAAATTCCAGATGATCAAAAACAATTTATGCGATGGCAGTTAAAATTCAACGCTATTTTATATTAATCTATAAAAATAACAAGGATGTATTTCTTAAACAGATTAGTTATAAATATTTTTCAGCATTACTGGAGCGTGACTACGGTTAGCGATTAAATCGTACCCATTGAATCGTACAACAACAAAAAAAAGAACGTACTTGAGACATAGTAGCATTTTAATGAAACTGTGCTTTAGCAGCCTCGGAAAAAATTTCGTTAAAAAACCCACAAGGCTAGGTTGCATTTTTTTCCGGCTGAATATTGTGCTACAATATTATATAAAGCGTTGTACAGTCATACTTGTACCATACTCTTGCATTCTCCGATGATTGCATCGTTTAAAAAAACATCAAATTATTCATCTTGATCGTTCCTCTCGTAACCGATGCAGACAATTTTTATTTCCCATGAATGATATGGTTTCCTCGGACTACGAAGAATCGTACCAGTACCTTCCTAAAAATATTTATCCTTTTGTATTTATAAATTGAAGACTAAATAATGCAAATGTTCCAAAGAATTTCTTTTCTATACATTCGTTTGTTAAATTGATAAAGACCATTGAAGAAGAAATTGAATGGTTAAATTTGAAAGAACACAATTTTATTAGTCGATTACAGAGTCACCGATCTTTTCTACAATTAGAGAAGAACTATTTTCAGTTGAGTCTGCGACATCGATGAAAATCGGACAGGAACTTATGCAATCGTCTGCTGTGTCGTGCGATGATGCAATTTTGCAGGAATCCTGGAATTTGCGAAAAATTTGGAGGAGCGAGGTTATAGCATTTCCATTTCCCCACCATCGATTTCCGAGCATCGATTGCTTCGGAGAAGTGGGAACACTACACCTGAAGTGGTAACGTTAAGGAGGCCGCCGCGCCGGCAGAGTAGGTCAGAGACAGCCAGGAAACTCGATCGAACGAAAGCATCAGCGGGCCGGTACTTGACCGTGAAAAATGGCCATGTGTTCGTGCCGAGAGGCCAGCCAACGCTGATCGTTGCTTTCCTGGCTTGGAGAAAGCTGCCTATCTATCTCTTCGCCTTCTAATCCCCGGGAAAACGCATTTGCCGATCGCACAGATCCAAACAAACAGATGATCTCCTTCAGGAATCAGGAATCCAGCCGTTAAAACACTCTGCGACGCTACCAGCTCCTGGGTGTCGCTCCTTCTCCCCCATTTTAGTAACGAAAACTCCTAAATCTGAGGCCAAACTTTATGATTTATAATAACAATCGATATCACCTGTTGTTCTTGAGATACGAAGAAAAATATTGAAATTTTTCCGAGGGCTAATAACTATATGTATAACTAACTAGCTGTACCCGCGTCTTTGTCCACGTGCAATAACAAATCCTGCTTGATTATCAACACGTAATTAAATTTCGAATCGCCAAGTTCGTCTCGGATAGAAATAGAGATTTGATTTTTAGACAAGAAAATTTCACGAAATTAATTAAAAAATGATTAGAAAACATATATTTATTACGATAAGTGTGTGGGAATAATTTTGTTAATGAATTTTAGTGTAATAGAGTAATAGAGATATTGGTAACAGAATCTCCAAATTAAATTAACCGCAACATTTCCCCCACCTAAATCCTATCCTTAACCATTCACGATAAACCAAGGTGACAACGGTAGTACTATTTTGACTGTGGTCGGAGTAACATCGTCGCGTTTGTTGTCACAATTTTGGATTATGTTTTTTGTGCTTCACTCTTATTATAAGAACACGCGCAAATGGCAGTCTTCTGTTGGTTTGACCGAGGAACATAATATTCTAAAACAATTGTAAGTAACTATATTTGACATTAGAATTTTATAACCCGGAATTAATATTCTTATGTATAAAAATCGATATAAAATATTTATAAAACAACGCTGTGCAACAAAAAAGGATGCAAAAGTTGTCTTTGCGTTGTTGCCATTTTTTCCGGGCAACTTTTCCAATTTTTCTTTCCCCAAAAATCTGATTCGGACTATTACGAACATTTTTATTAAAAAATTAGCTAAATCGATCCAGCCATTCTCAAGTGATGCGATTATCAACGAACAGCATTTAGTTTTTATTTATATATAATAGAGATAAGGATAACGATAACTACACAACTAACTCCTCCTGTTACTCTGAAACATTTTATTTCAGAACTTTCAAGTGCATTTCTTAAAAGAAAAATGATACTATCGTTTGAATTTTTCATTAATATCATTTGTTGTTCTTGAGATATGGAGGAAAACGTTGAAGTTTTATTCCAAGGGCTGATTTCACCCTTTCACCGTTGCATGAAAAAAATTCAGGGCTGTGTTAGGTTGTTCTATAGCTTGTTTTATTTGTGTACGAAGTTTGAATAATTATTTTGAATTTCCGGGTTCGATAACGTTCTGGAATGTTGGTGATATTTTCAATTAGAGGGATGGGTAATGAGGGGGAAATGTTCGTGGTGAAACCAGTGCGAAATAGTTTGGTGATTGTTTTTAATTTCCGAGATTGCCGAGACGTTACGTGGGAGTGAAGGGCCCTCCGGTTACGCAAGTGTCAGGTTGCTCGCGGTGGTGAGTTTAATGATGGAAAATGAGATTCAATTTGTAAAACGATTAGAAGACATCCAATCGTGGCCAGCTAACCTATCGCTTATTGTACCTGCAAAGTGTCGTTACATAATGTTACCGTTTACAACGAGCACGACGACACGCTTCTCAAACGTGTCAGCTGTCGATAAACAATGATTTCCGTGCTCTGGTTCGAGGAATTCCATACGGTTCTTTATTGCTGACAAGAGCTTTCTTCATTATCTGTCTTCACTCGTCATTATCTGTGCTCGATACGTTGAATTAATTGCACGTCAAAGCTGCTGATTTTGCGAGTAACAATAAAACAGACCGTTGCCAATATTCTTCATAGACTACGGATCTTTATTTCTTTATTTATTCATTTCTTCATTCGGACTGAAACTGCATCGATCAACTTTAATCATTTATAACTCGACATATACTTATTTGAGATATCAAAAACAAGCCTATGATAAATTCTAGATAGTGTCTTCTAGTTCGAGAATAAAAAACATTATTCATTTCAGACGTTCGTACATTTATAATTGGGTTTTACCCAGTGTAACTACTACCGGTTCTCTCACATATAAACATCACATTTATTGTTATTGGTTTTACTATAAGAATGTCAATTTTCAACTTTACCACTTTGGTATAATTAGCATGCGTTTTAAAATTGTTGGACTTTTCAAATGTACCGTCTGATATTCATTTCAAAAACGTTGATCCTTATGTTCAGAGTAGTGTATCTAGGTATGTCAGTTTTTCCATGTTTTTGGTTCTTTGCTTTGTCCTAAAGATCACTTTGACCGTAGTACGTTTCCAACCAGTGTCTCATACAATTCAAATCAACTCAGTTCAATGTTTAAATTACACAAGTCAAGTTAATAGAAGGTGTATTAATATTTCCTTCATCTTCAATCCATGTATATTATTTACCTTTGATAAAGGTTCAAACTAGAACCGAAACATATTTGCAAAATAGCTATTCGATTAAAAATTGATCGAAACTGTAGCGCCGAAAACATTAATTTAAAATTTAATAGTAACAACGTCGGTCATCCATCTATGTATCAATAAGAGAATGTATAAGCAATACAATTTTTGATACCAGCATTTCTTAACATTTAGTTCCGAGAACAAAGTCTACACCCCTTTAAGAAGGTATTGTTTGGGATTTTTTTCAGGAAGACCGTCGAATCTTTTGCATTACAATTTCGCACACGTATTTATTGGTAATCGAAGCACGTCAGGTATTTTTTCCAAGTAAAAATAAGAAAAATTACACGAGTTACATAGTTTTCTATGGGGTATGTTTCGAAGAACACAGGTCGAGTCAATTATGTCGCAGACTTAATAAAATGGAGCGTACACCCTTAAACGGAGGATGCGCAGTAGCCCAAGTTGCATAAGACGTCGCAATTATTTTGGCGCGTGATCAGTTTCCCGCGAAAGCGTCCAGCAAAAGATAGGTAGACATTCTTCTGCAGGAAGCGCAACCAGTTAGCAAATTGGCCGCGGTACACGATACCGGTGCATCGTATGTGAAACGGCGGCGGCGTCTCTCCTGATTTCCGAGGATGATGCAAACCGGCGCACAGAGAAAGAAATACAGCGTGAATACTTTGGCAAGTGTTAAACGCCGAGGAACACGTCCCGGCGCACGTTCCATCGGCTGACACGTGGAGCATTATTGATCGTTGCCAGAATAGAAGGAGAGGGAGCATAAGTGGTGGTATGTGTAGTGTTGATAGATACGTCCCGCTCTCTTCCGATGGCATCAACCTGCCGATAGCGTACCGAGACACCGTAGAAATCTGACTTGAAGCTAGACGTCGAAGCTATCGTCCTTCAAAAATAATTACAAGTTAAATTTCCGCCCCAAAATCTCACTATATCTTGTACAGTACACTGCATAATGTGAACGCACGCTACTCTTTGAAATCTCGCTGCTATCATCCAAGATACATTAGGATATCAAATAAACAATACAGATTTGTCGATAGAATTTGTTTGTTCGTGAAGATTTTTGTATGGACCGTCGACTAGCATATTCGCCACTCTTTCCCGATTAAAATGATACCAAACACGATACAATTCGGATCGTATTTGCTCGTGTAATGCACGGTCGAACGGAGTCTCGATTATCCGAACGAACGATATCGTCGATATTCAAAACTTCAAAGTGTTATAACGTTGGAAGAAATGATCGTAGGACGATGGGACTGGTCTCGTTTTAAAGCTTGATATCTCTACTTTCATACAGCATAGCAGTTATTCTAGAATGTTTCGTAAATGTTAGTAAAATCGAAGACTCAGAAAGTTTCTTTAGTTAGAGTTGTCGAGTTACAGGGAATTATTCTTCAGGGTGCAACGAGCGAAGAAGATGAATCTTTGGAGTGGTAGGGTTGGTATGCGAGTACGGTTAGAATTGTGATATTTCGGTGAAAGTGTGGAGGAGGGGGGTCGTGTGCGGATGGTATTGTTCGAGATCAGTGGTTGTTCGTATGCATCAGCGTAGTCGTTGCTAGCGCCTGTTCCGGTGGATAACCCTGTATCTCTCACAACAGCAGCACTGACACCAGCAACGACAGCGAAGTACACGGCCGGGTGACCGACCTTTACGTAACGCTTGGCTGTTTGCGCCGGAACGGCCGGCGTCCATTCGATCCGACGGCGATGTGTCGCCCGATGCAGCTGCAATGTGTCGACCGAAGATGCAACGCGATGCATCGCGCCACGTTGCACCCCATGCTCCCAACCTTCTCTAGCAAAGAAGAGTAAGCTCTGGAAACCTTTCCGATCTAGAACACCTCGATACTCCTTTTCTTTTGGTAGAAATCCCAGAGATTTCTTCAAATTCGTAAACCACAACGAAGTTCGAACCCCAAAAATTAGTTTCTCGACGAGGTTGATTCCTGAGGTGATTTCAAACAACTTTGTTCCCTCGCGAAACATATTCTCCGAGGTTTTGTTAAAAATATAAATTATGTTGTATCGATCGTACATGTTAAACAAATAATGTGTGGTGGTATCAGCGCACATGTATGTATTGTTTTCATGTCTTAACATTCACATGATTTCAATACAGTTTCTGCTGGCAATGTGTCAGTTTCTTTCTAAAGTTTTTCATTTATAACCTTTTGTTAAAGCAAGTAAGGCAAAGCGTTTCTTTTGTTAATTTCAGATTGTTTGATCTGTTTAACATATATTACAGTGATATTAATTTTTTAGACGCATAACAAAAATTCTTGAAACGTTGGGATTTTGTGAATTACAAGATTGTTTGTCTTTTTGATGTTGTTCGAACCTGTGCGCTGATACCACCACACATTGTTTATTTCGTTAAAGAGTTATTAACGAAAAATCATGGATGAACCGCGTTCCAATTGGTCCGCATTTTTCGTTAATAATTCTCTGACAATGCCGCGGTGAAGATTTTCGCAAAGGAAAAAGTTAGTGGAAATTTGCAAACGTTTTGTTGATTTTTCGAGAGTAGCATAATTTTCCATGGACGTGGATCGTAAGAGATTTATAGATAACTAGCTGCCCCGACAGGCGTTGTCCTGACCAAATTTCAATAAATTTGTTTCTGATCGTTTTGTGAATTTGTGAAAAGTATTGGAAATGTGTAAACGAAGTATAAGTGAGAATAAAACGTATTTCTGAGGGATCATTGTATCTATTAAAAATTGTGACCATGGATATTGAATTTAAGAAGGACTACAATTTAGAAGATGATTTTTGCAGTTTGTCCGAATTTTCCGACTTTCCTTTGTAATTGTCTCGAATTTTTTTTCTTTCAAACTTTTCCAGGACCATAACGAACAATACAACAAACGAATAACGCATATCCATTGTTGGAATCGTGAGTTATGCTCTTGAATTTATACAAGAATCCCATAGAAAAAAGCACTTTCATTTTGTTCCCGAATTTTTCATTTTTCCGGACCACATTTCCAATTTTTCTTTCCCTAAAAACCTTATTCGGACTATTACAAAAATTTTCTTGAAAAAATTAGTCAAATCGGTCGAGCCGTTCTCACGTGATGTCGTGACCAACGAACAGCATTTCATTTTTATTATATAGAGAAGAGAAGAGGAGAGATGTTGGTCTGGTGGTTCAGCATTGACAAATCGAGCTCGATGATCGGTTCGACTTGGCATTGGCGGTGATCGCGCGTGCCGGAAATTCGTCCTCGACCAAGCAAGGGCTTCTATCCGTGAAGGCAATGACATTGCTCACAATGCCACGATGCAACGATGCATCGACTGGTGCCCGTCGCTTCTGGTTGCACTCTCCAACCTGATCCCACTGAACCTTGCATCCTCGTAACCACTGTCTCACACTAGATCCATCGATCATTGCTGCTAACTATTTTAGTTAGGGTTCGACACGCGACAGGAATTTATTCGTACAGATCTTTAGCAAGTTTCGCTGATAAAGCTGTATACACAAGATTATTTATCAACGAGATTCGAAGGCCCTTAGTAGTTTTCTGTACGACACGAGTGTTTTCGTCGAACATGAAAAGACGAATCCAACGAGTATAATGACCATAGTGTTTCTTCGATCATTCTCTCTCGAGATATTCGTGTCTGAAACGAACGAACCTAACTCAACAAATAAACTTAGGTAATTATATACAACAGGTCCACGTACTCCGATTTTGATGAAATTTTAATATAGTTATAGATTTCGATATTTTTAACAACTTTTTCCTTTTCCAATATAGGGGGGTCGCTTTTAGCTTTTGAGATATTTCAATTTTTCTGTATTGAATTTTTCGTATTTGCAGATGATTAAATGAAATTTTCGATATAGAAGGAAGGCGAGAATATGCGAGTGCATGCTCGCAGCGCTCGTACGCGCATTACTGTGAAGGGGAATGGATGCCATCGAATTTGCGACCGCGACAGCCTATTTTGAGAAAGTTACAAGACCTCCAGAATGATTACAGGCATTCTGTAAAGGCCAGTTTCTAGTGGCAGTGCGTTTTACATCATGCTACACGATTACGTCGCGAGATTTTCATTCAGACCGATAACAATAAGATAAATGTACAATACACGTCAACAAGAACCAACAGCATTTTTCTTATGTTTTGACAAACAGGAGTTTGCGTTAGGTGACATGGCAAATTGTAGACTAAATAAGTGTATTCAACTATTTTACAATCTTAAAAATATCAAAAGTTTAATGTTCTCGGCGCTACGGTTCGATGAATTACTACTGAAAAATCATTACTACTGAGAAATATTTTGAAAATTGTACAATAAATATATATTTTTACAGACGCAATGCAAATACATCTTGAAAACATCATTCTTTGATTTCTCAGTAGTAATTGATCGAACCGTAGCGACGAGAACATTAAACTTTTGTTATTAACAATAATACGATAGATTTAAGAGACATACTTAAAAATATCATCTATGATGAATTCTTAATTAATTAATTCTTTTGAATTTAAATCTTTCGAAAAGGTTTCGATTATTATACTGTGCGACAAGATGTTTGAGGCAACATTGCTGCGATTACACACATAATTACATATTACATAAAGCAGCGTACGGCACCGATATCAGTCTTCTTGAAACATATGTAACATATCGTTCAATTCGTATAAGCCATTAATTAAACGAATTAAAACACTTACATAAAACAAACCATAAGCGATCTTTTTTTTTTGTATTGCCAATGCGTGGGCGCCTATTGTTATGCAAAATAGCAGAAAACCATTCATTCGAACATCCCGTCATTCCCGAGGAGACCACGACGACCGTTTAATTCCACTCACTGGTGCTTTATATAAGCCAATTAATTTCTCCGGTTTAATTTGACCGTACTAATTGCGTGCTTTCGCTCAGGGAGATCGTCTTGTGTTCCCCCAATAGGATCGTCCCTCGAGTCATTCGATTTGAAGGACATTCCGCGTCGAGCATCGCGAAACATCCAATCAATGAAAAAAAAAAGAATTGTTGAACAAGCGATGATGTCTTCTTCAATCAATTGAACGAGATAATAATGATGTACGCGTTGCACAATAATCGTGGTTCGCGCGAATCGCAAATAAATTGCGACAGTTTGTTAAACGACTTTCCATTAGCATCAATCTGTTTGCAAAGCAATGATCCTTTCGTAACTAATGAACCATCGATAGTCTCCACATTTTGTGCAAAAATCTTTCTGAACGATTAATTCATCTGATTCGTTCTATCTTTAATGTAAATATATGTATTTCATTGAACGAGGAAATTACCGAGGCGATTTCAACGAACTTTTTCCATTGCGAAAATGTTTTATGAAGCTTTGTTAACACTTTACCGACCAGAAGCCTATTAAAAAAAGCATAGAAATTTTCTTTGACATTGCAATCTTAAATGAAACTATTAGACGACGTTATCGAGGGTGACTTAGTTAGTTCATACTAAATGCTAAATGAAAATTTACCCATGTACCATATATTTTTTTAAAATATGCAATAATCACTGGTCGGTAATGTGTTAACGAGTTATTAATCAGAGAAGATTTTCGCGAAGGAAAATAGTTGCTTGAAATGATCTCGGGGCGAAGCTTCTTCAGGAAATACCTTTTCAAGACAACCTATAAAAAATACAAACTACAGGGAGAACGAATCCACAGGTGCTTCGTATATTCAGCAGTATGCTCATACATACATTGTTCAAATGAAGATTGTTCCTGTAGCAATTTTGCTGGAAGCTTTCGAAATTCCTGGGGACGGTGGAGAACGTTGGGAGTCGACGCAGGTCCTGCAGGACCAGCTCGTAAACGTGAAACCTTTCCCTCAATTTAATCAGAGAGGAAAGACTTTCCGCTAAAACACGGGGGACAGTTTTCCTGCCAAGTAAACTCACCCCCCATCCCATCCCCGTCTGCGCTCACTATAAGATAGTATTCCGGCCGTGCTTTACGATTGTGTTTCCTCCTGTTTCAGCGCCAAACAGCCCACTCCATCTTAGCAACAGGGCTCACGTATTGCTTCTGCTGAACAGGCCTCAAGCGTCGCTCACCGATGCCGATCATGCGGTTAGGCTACGACCGGACTGGGGCAAGGTGAGAAAAACATCCTCGGTATTCAGTTAGAAACACAGAAATTTCATTTTGGCAAGATTCGTCGCACGGACGTGACTGTTTTACCATTTTTTTTTTTACTCAAACCTCGCCGGACAATTGTGATTTTGTGCCGTAGCCACGGTTACTTTGTTATTAATTTTGTGTGGCACTTTGATCGGTATATTCGCCACATTTTTGCGAGTAAAATGACACCTCACGCGATAATATATTTCGAATCATGGTTGCCTGTGTAATCCACGATTTAGTGGAAGCTCTGTTATCCGAACTGGTTTCGATAAAATAGTTGTTACAGTTCAGAGATGTGCTAATTCAATTACATTGTATTTCAATTAATAGTAATTCAATTACATCGTAAATGAATTACTATATGTATAATTGAAATACAATGTAATTCAATTACTAAGTATTTTAATCAGATGTGTAATTGAAATACAATGTAATTCAATTACTCAATATTTTAATCAGATGTGTAATTGAAATACAATATAATTAAAATAGAATATCATAAAAATACAGCTCTCCAAATTATAGCCCAGAACTTTGAAGAAGTGCGATATAGTTTTATATTTTTCTTTCATATACAGTAACCGAGGGGTTTACTGTCCAACAGCCGTGTTCTGCACGGACAGTATTCCCGCAGTGACATCATTTTTCTATGACTACGTGTACCGCGCCGATACATTGTAATTTAATTGAATGAAGATCTGTATTACAAATTCCAATATACTTGAATTAAAATGTATTTTATAATTGTACTCCATTGCAATTACGAATTACATTGTACTTTAATTGAATAAACATCTGAATTATAAATTCCAATATACTTGAATTAAAATGTATTTTATAATTGTACTCCATTGCAATTACGAATTACATTGTACTGAAAATTGAATAAAGATCTGAATTATAAATTACAATATAAATGAATTACAATGTAATTCAATTACTTTGTAATTATAATTCTGGAGTAATTCAATTGTAATTCTGCCAAACTCTGTTACAGTTACTGTGTTAAATCATTAGCGATTCATACGACTGAGTATCAGTGTGTAGGATACTTGATAGAGGTGAATGATTATTATAATATTTATTTGTTTATTCGCAGGGCCATTATAGGAGAGGGGTGGCTTTGTCGGCGCTGGGAAGGCACGAAGAAGCGCTGTTCGCCTTTTGCATCAGCGTTGCTATCGATAAGAATCCCCAAGCTGTTCGCCACGAATTGGTTAAGGTAAATTAATGTTTCTTCAACTATTAATGTTACACGAAATACAAGTGGTACACGAAGATCGTGTACTCTAGCGTATTAACGAAATTAGGATATTTAATAGATATCCTAATTTATTAATTAGATATTAAAATAGATTTTGCAACACAGACAAGACGAAATCAATCGTTTTACAATATCTCCGGCTAAATGTAAGAACTAGGTAACTTGAAATTTGCATATATCGAGTTATCTACTTCGTATTAAAGAAGCAATCAAGTAGAATTTAATATAAAAACTGAGTAACCTATCGAATAAAGTAATCTACGACATCTAGTGAATCATAATTTAGTTTAATCTTGTTAATGTAAATAGTAGGCAACTTCTGTTTCTTTTGCAAAAAAAATTTCTCTAAAATAAGGAATTGTAAGTTACCTAGTTAATACTAGAAAGACTGAAACTTATATGTTGTAGAAAAAGTCAGAAAATTCTAAGAAATTGTGTCATTATATACATAATTGTTTTTCTAATTGAAATTAAAAAGCAGTCAAAATGACTTCCTTGGGCAATCTAGTGTTAAAAAAGGTAAATGGGTGAATTTTCACCCTGAGGAACGTACGAGGGTTAATATATTTCGCGTCGCGTAACAACAAACACAGTGACTGTCTTCGAAGAAGAACGTAGTAGCTGATGAGTGGCTATCATTGCTCCGGCATGGGTCACTCACCTGACGACTATCATGCCGCGTCATTAAGCTATACTAGCAGCAGCACCGGTACCGGAAATGCCATCGCGCACAGACGTCCACTTCTTTTGTGTACGTTTTCTGTTCGGCTCGCGTTCGTGACTCTGCACTGTATGTACACACAATATCTTGATCTCTCTATCTTCCTCTTTCGCTCTGCTCCGTTACGTTACGAAAGTCTGTGCAACGCTGACGACCACCACGGAATTAGTATGAATGTTAATAGGCGCGCGTGCAACATTATTTGCCGCGTGCCAATATTTATTTCCTCCACGAGCCGCTCCTTTTTTAAACTCGTCTTTCCAATGTACCAAAGATAAATGGAAAATTCAAAGTGGATTGCTAACTATTCAACTTGTTGAAGATGTACATTGTTAGGACCATTGTTAGCAACATTATTTAGTGACTATCCATTCGGTTCTATTTTATGTCGTGTACTACTGTGAACATACTTTACGCTTTATCTTGCTTTAGCTTGAAGAAAATATTGAGACAGTGCATTATAAACATTATTTACTAAATCATTCTTCTGATTTATTATTCAATATTTCTATATAATAGAATAATATTGTCGTTGCTATTATGTAATCGTATAAATATTATTGAACTCTTCCGATTTATTATACGATATTTAGAATTGTTTGTAATAAATAAATGCAGCTCCACTAGCTTGAATTTCATGAAGAAAATTTTCATTCCGTTTGTATATTTCTGTTTTGCGTTAAGATTGATCTGGTCACCTCTTAAAATGCAGAACATCCTGAAAACACAATGCATTTATCATTTCGCTAGTCTATGCTCCGTTCGCCTGAAGATTTGACGAATTCCTGACGGTGATTTTGCCGAATTCGATGGGCAAATAATAGTCTCGGTGCTCGACAAGCCGCCACAGAAAGACGAATGGTGGTAAGACGGGAATAAATAGTTCGCGATTGATTTTCATGAATAACAGGAAGCATCGGAGCGAGCAACGCGATTCAATACCGCATTATATAATATAGAGTCGCCATGTTTCTGGTGGCCCCAGGATCGGACGAACAAATAACGGTAAAACCGGGAAAAAATATCGAGGGAATTTATTTCCCTGTTGACCTCTGCTATGGCAAGTTTCAATCGATGCGACGCGATGATCGTCGTGCGTACGCTCGTCTGTGTGTGTTTCTCTGTTCTAATAAGACTCGCAGGTGAGTGACCCAAAGCCGGTCTACACTTAACAAGCAAGGCCACAGGTAATTACTCGCATACTCGATACGCGAGAGCCTCCATGGGAGGCGAATCGTCGCGATGAATCTCGAAAATCAGAATTCGTTTTCTAAACGACAGACACCACATAAATATGTCTCTTATAGATAGATAGATAGATAGAATAGTTTATTCCCTTTGCGGGGTACAACTGCGGACCTCCGCTCCGCTTACAGTAGAAAATACAAAAAATACAAAAAAATATGTCTCTTATATCGATCGTATTATTGTTGATAACAAAAGTTTAATGTTCTCGGCGCTACGGCTCGATCAATTACTACTAAGAAATCAAAGAACAATTTTGCAGATTATCAAATAATCATCGACGTTAGGATTCTAGTTTGAATCCTTTTCAACATGTATTTGCATTGCGCTTGTAAAAATATATACTTATTGTACAATTTTCAAAATATACTATTAAACTACTTGAATGTAATAACACAAATTGTTTGTAAATATTCTTCATAAAACTAACTTATTTGTTTTTGATGTAATTTAATACTTTAATATGGACATCGTGATGCACGTGTTGTACGTCTATATATACACGTGAATATATGTGCAATAAAGAACATTAAACTTTTGTTATTGACAGACACCACAGTCTGGAAAAATTTCAATCGGAATCAATTCTCTTCTAAATCGACCGAACGACCTCGAAAATTGTTGGGAACAGTGCGTTTTATCTACACGATTTTTCACAACTTAAATGAAGTAGCAAAAAGTCGATGCATACAGACGACAGAAATTTCGTAGAAATTGTTTTTTGTATTATATGTAACCGGCAAGAGAATATTAATATGCGAGATAAAATTCCGCTTTACCTTCCTGCAAAGGTTGAGTTTTGCATACGAAATTCCGCCTGACGCGAACCGTTCTTTCTATATGAAACACAAATTGAATAAACGTAAAAGTTGCAAAACAGAATATTTAATTGAATCGATCGAAATAGAATACGTGAATATTGTTTCTAAAAATATATTATAATATGTTCTTTGATAATCGCGTGACGTATTCAGCAGCTGCTTTTAGTTCTTCTAATTTCATAAAGAATAAATTAAAAAACAGTTGTTCAAAACATTTTCTCTCTCTCAAGAGTTACGAATAAAAATGTTTCGAAAGAAATTGATTGTAGCAGATTCGTTACTATCACACAATTAAACAAAATCGTTATAGAATTATCTCTATCCAGTGTATAATATAAATTGAACGTTTAAATAAGAAAAATTTGAATGTTTGGTAACAGCAATTGTTTCTAACGACAGCATTGCGGACACTTATGCCAGACGGTGGTTACGAAACGCGAGTTTCGAAATTTCGGTGGTATTGTTTAGTGGAATTCCGAGGAACAGTGAATTCCACGAAAACGAGTTAATAGATATCGAATGAGTAAGAGAATATTTAACGGCGAAACGAGGCACGAAGACAATTTAATTCCGAACGGTCATTATGTAACAGAGAGTCTGCTGGAATCATTGACGCAAGTTGCACCGGTAGTTATGTAAGATCGAGGAATCATTCTTTCGGCGTAGCGTTTATGCTATGGGGAAAATAATGTTCGCCACTTTCTTCCCATTATAAAATACTCCTTTGTCCCCGATGGAACCGTGTTACGAATCCACAACGAGCAACATTAATTTTTCATTAGTCGAACGCTACGGAACAACCAAGTTCTCGCGAAACAGTATATGTAGAATTTTTCTTCGTCGGACATTGAACAATATTTTGCAACGTTATCATCGCTCAGGTTGTAATTTCTTATCGGTGCACAGGTTCGATCATTATGTTAGATACTGTAATTTTTTATAAATAAGAAATTACAAGCTGAGTTATCAAAAAACATTTACGATCGATAATTGAATACCGTTATCATCGCTGTTTAGATTTATGTAGGTGTGTTAATTGAATCAAGGGTTACGTAATATTTTGAAATAATCGATCTGGTGAATGGCACTGACACATTTCCATAGACATCATTGAGAAATCGAGCGGCACTCCGCGCCGGTTTATGGTGTTAACAATATTCGCGAATGGCCGTGCAAATCGCCAAGAACACGGGAGAGCGGAGCTTTCTCCGTTGCGGATGCATTAGAATTACAAAAGACGCGGTTCCGTGTTGTTTCCAGGTGCTGTACAAAGTGCTGTCTGTCGGCCATCGTCGTTACAATGCGCCGTCCCGTGCACCATACAATTTAACCGAGGGCGCGACTCGCACGAGGAGTAGACATCAGCTGATGAACCCGAAAAGAAATCGCCGCGCTGTTCTTCAAGGCTCGGACTGCGAGGACAACAGCAGTGGTGGCGAAGACGAGTTCACACAGGTATTTACCCTGACATTTTATTTATTAACCAAATTCTTCGGTTTATTAAAAATTGTTCATCATCTTATTGCGAAATCAAATTCTTTATTTCAATAAGAAATTCATCGTTTTATCAAGAAGTTCATCGTTTTATTACATATTAAAATTCTTCATTTAATTAAGAAATTCATCATTTTATTACGAAATAAAATTCTTCATTTCATTAAGAAATTCATCATTTTATGAAGAAGTTCATCGTTTTATTACAAATAAAAATTTTTCATTTCATTAAGAAATTCATCATTTTATCAAGAAGTTCGTCGTTTTATTAAAAAATTACAACAGGTTTTCTGTACAATCATGTAAGTACATAAATGTGAAACGTTTAAGAGATCCAAGAAAATAAAGCAATCGTGCAGTATTTTAATTACGTTAACGACGTCTCTTATACATCGAATTAATTGATATATTTGTACCGACGAGAGCAGTGCACTATATAGATCGCGTTAGCACGAGACGACACTTCTTGCTGGTGAATCATGCGTGATTAACAACCAATTTGCAATTATTATAGTAGACTGGTGGTAGGGCAGGATCCGTAACAGTAATCGAGCGTTCTCCGTGGCTGAAAGTTATATAAATCCGTTGTTCCAATCATCGCGGATCTTGTGTCTATTCTATTTTTTGTTGTTGCTCCTCAACCATTTCAATAATCGTTCCCCACGTTTAATTACGAATCATCGCGTTAATCGCTCGTCCGATTGTCTTGATTTCGCACGTCGCGGCTAATTACACTGATCCACGGTTGTTCGATGATGGCGAACAAAACGAGTCAGTCGAATCAACGACTTCATCTTCCTTAAAATCACTGAATATTCTCCTCTGATTAAAAAACTTGTATCTGTTCTGTTAATTAAAAGTGACCTTCTCGTTGAAAAAGATTACAAGTGGCTTCTTGTTAGTCGCGTGCACACCTAGGTTCTTTCATTAATTGAAAGTGGCTTCTGTAATAAAATTACTGCAAAGCGGCTTCTTGTTAATGCATGCTTCTGAATGTGCATCTAAAAGTGGAATCCGAAAAATTTTACTACTTTAAAGAAGCACGTACATGAATATCCTGCAAAATAATATACATACATACGAAACCGGTCTCGTTAAAAATTCGATAAATTGGCTTAAAAAGAAAAAAACGTACATCAATGTTGAAGGCGTCGTTGCAAAGGGGAAGCTTCAGTCTTTACATCTATGAAAAATTCATTCTCGAGAACAATTTTTTAAAGTTTTTACGAAGGTTTGCACAAGATTTCTAGGTTGTGTAACGCGATCTGTTAAATGCCACGACGAATAAAGACGAATTGTATTTCAAAGAATAGGATCTCCGCTCCGTCAATCCTAATAATTTCAGATTAAAGTTCGCGCCTAATCCAATTATGCTTGTTCATTCATTGCAGACTGTTAGCAGGAGGCTCTTGTCGACCGCAGCACCATACAACACTAAGCTGCAGGCTGGCCTGGATCGTGTGTACCAAGATATCGAAAAGCTGAAAAGTGAGTCACACATATCTGTACCACAGCAAAAATTACTGTAGTTCAGACACACTTCATTTCCTACAATTATATCTCACTCGCGAAACAGTTTACACAATTATTATCGTAAACTCAAGGGAGCAACTTCTTTTTGGATTTCTATTAACGCATCTTCTACAAAAGAGAATACATAAACAAATTTTGTTTGATGAAATTATTATTGAATAAAATAAACAACCATTTTTTGAGGTCGGCTACCGTCAAAACAATATTATAATCTTTTCTTCAAATCATCAATTAATTTCGCATTGTGAAGTCAATTTCTTGGATCAAGTTATAATTGAATGAATAAACAACAATGTTTTGAAGTTGTCGATCGTGAAATTAATGTGAGAATTATTTCTGAAAATCGTTGATGATTCTGCATTGTCTAATTGTTTTTAATGTGTTTCGCAGGACTTGAAACGAGACCCGCCGAAACTCTCCTCCCACCGCTCTCCTGCGGAACGGCAGGTGAATTGGATTGCATTCTCTGCTGTCGATTATTATGGAAACCCGTAACAACACCATGCGGCCACACGTATTGTTGGATGTGTCTGGACAGATGCTTGGACTATTCCTCGGTCTGTCCTTTGTGCGTCACGTCTCTGGCCGATGTAAGTAACACATGCATCAATTAACAATAATCGTATTAGATATTGACCCCTCTGACTCCATTGTTGCACTAATTGTGTGACATTACGGTTGCACAATACACCAATTGAAAATCTTTTAAGACTCTACGACACAGACGGTATAATGAAATATAGAAAAATCTTGTACCAAACAGGGATGATTCCTGAGTTATAATTAGAACCGAAGTTATAATCAATGCCATAATCTCCCCCTCGTTCGATAACACAATTCGCAGAAATCGGCTCCACGTAAAACAGTATCGGTTCTCCCTCGGTGTAAAATTTATTCCTGCTGACAGATTATGATTCTTTGTTAACATTGGATCCATTGTTTTCTCGGTTTCGAGAATTCTTTCTCGGCTGGTAGACGTTGCTCGTTAGTCACGATTCGTTAATCTCGAGAGACAGGGAACGGCGGGCGACAGCCCCCGTAGAACCCCGGACAACACCTGTCGATAAATAAGCCATAATACTTCCTAGTGGTTAGCGATTTCGTGGATTACAATGATTATTGTTCGCGGTCAACACGGCTGGCCCGAAGTTCCGTGTTCGCGGCGTCATTACCGAGCATTCGTTAACGACGTTCGGGAGATTTTTGCGGCGTCTTACGTTTCCTACGGTCCTGCGTAACAATAAATTGCGTTACATCGTTGCTCATTAGTTTCTATTGTTTCGAAACGATTTGCTGGTTTCAGTCAGCTCGGCTTTCTAGCTTTAAACAGTTGTAACTTTGAAAATAAAAATCGTGGAACAATCTACCTGTGGTGTCGTTGTGCAGCGTTGGCATTCGCCACGGTGACTTTCATACCCCTGAAAAATGTGTTAACGAGGACACCATAAACTTTTGAGTCTCGTGAAAGATTAGTGAAACTATGAGATTAGTGATCTCATAAAGAAGTCACGAGACCCCGTCGTCGGAATCTTTCCGAGTGCTTTGGAGGACGAGGCTCTTCTGCTCGACTAACCGGAGTGTCCTTTAACTTTCAGTACTTGGCCAGCAGCCAGAAGACAGTGACGGACTTCGTGGAGAGAGCTTTGAAGACGGTGGCGCCGGCTGAGTACGCGTCGAGGGCGACCAGCCACCGATTGGAGCTTGCACAGGGTCTGGGGCTTCTCGACAGCGAGCAGATCGCAGTTTTCGTTTGCACCACCGCGTTCCCTTGTGTCGCGTGTCCTCTGTTCGTCTACGAGCCCAGATACAGGCTCATGGTCCGGAGATGCGTCGAAAGCGGGGTCCGTCAGTTTGGAATCGCCGCTTGCCTCAACAGGGAAGCGACGGGAACGAAAAGGTTATTTTTCACAAAATTATTCCTCGACTTTCTTACGAAAGCATTACCAAACCATTCGCGATATTTCTCTGATTAACACTAGAACTACCGAGCACTACACGCAGTTGGCATACATTGCCTTCTAATAATGAGAATATGGCATTTATTTAGATTTCGTACAAACGATATTTAAACATGTACTTCAATAGAGAAGTTCACTAAAAAAATTTCCCAAAAAAACATATTTATACTTTTAACCCTTTGCACTCGGAGCTATTTCAACCTAGTGTTAAAACGAATACAAACACGATACGATTCGGTTCGGATTTATCCGATCGATCCACGATCTTCTGGATCCTCGATCCTGCGAACTGGCCAGATAGTAGCCCGAATTGTATCGTGTTTGGGCTCGTTTGAATCGGGTGAGCGCGAAGAATACGTTATAAACAAGACGAGTAGTTTATAAATGAGTGAATTGTGTTTATCGATGGTTTCTTTCAGATACGCAGAGTACGGCACCATGCTCGAGATTCGGGACAGAGTTCTGTTAAAAGACGGTTGTAGTATACTGAGCACAGTCGGTGGAAGGAGATTTAGGGTTATCTCTGGCGGTGAAAGGGACGGCTATGATACCGCTCAAGTGGAATTCTTGAGGGACACGATGGTACAGGAGGACCAACTGTTGAGCCTCTTAGAGCTACACGATAAGGTAGGACATTTACAGTAAGTCTCTGCTAAAATACAATTCTAATCGATACCGTTTTCACGCGACAAACGTTTGAATTACTTCGTCGTTCGTGTACCAAGGATTATCTAATATTCTTTTATAGAACGCCCTGTATGCTTCCTTGGATATTCATGTAGAGCGTTGAAAGACGAATCCAACGAATACCATGTCGATACCATTACGATCGTTCAGTCTGAAGATATTCGTGGGTAAAAGGTTTTGGATTAGTAAAATTAGTATCGAATACTAATACTTAAGCAATTTTGCAAATTAACACAAAAATTTTCAACGTTTCGGTCAACTATTTAGACCATTTTCAAAAAAAAAAGATTTTTCGTATAATTGCGTCTGTAAAAATGATTCAATTAGTATACATTATGTTCAACACTAGAACCAATAATTCCAAATGTTTTAAGTACAAAAGACCACATACTTGCTAAGTGAATAAACTATTTGAAACATTTTAAAACTTTATGACACATGTTGATTCCATGCTTGCGACGTACAGAATGAGGAACAGACGTTAGAGTTTGAAGAACACAGAATCAGAAAGCATCGATCGTGCCATTGGCCGATCAATATAGCCAATCAATATTTGGCGCTGAAAACATGAATATATGTTATTAACACATTACCGACCGATGATTATTGCATAATTTTGAAAAATCATGGTACATGGTTAAACACTTTTTAATGGAACCTTCAATAGCAACAGCAATCTTCATTGTGAGCTAACAACTCACCCTTAATAACGTTATCTAAGAGTTTCAAATACGATTGCAATGTGAACGAAAATTTCTACGCTTTCTTTGATACAGCAGAATTATTGAAAATCCTATTAATAGGCTTCCGGTGGGTAAAGTGTTAATAATTTGTCGATCAAGATCATGGAAACAGTTTTGGATTAGGTTTGTACCTTCATGGTACTAGTTGGATTCGTGGAGACGGTCTACGAAAGTATCGAAGAGAACGTATAGGGTGTCCTGCAAAGAAATACAGACGACAATGATAGTAGCTTAAGAATCAAAAGGCTGCCTAATCTAAGGATTGAAAGGCTTGGATATAGAGCGATTGGAAGAGCTAATCTTTGTTCCAGGTGCGAGCAAAAGGTAGACGATGGTGGGACACGGCGTCCTCGTCCCAGCAATCAGAAATCCACCGAGTATTCGGTCGAATGCCGGACACGGAAGAGGATTGGCCCCGGCTCCCAGACGGGCCATCATGGACTTGGTGGTTGTTAGCGATCTTACCGTTGGGACCTCAGCTTCAAGTAGGAATCTTAGGCACGACTAGCCTGGAGAAGCGATTGAGAGCGATCGAGAAGACCCTGGACCACATGGAGCAAAGACAATTGACTGTAGCTTCTGCGCCATCAGAAGAGACGACAACGTCTTCGAGTATATGCCGAGACGGCGGTGGTATCACCGAGACGGCGGTGTCAGTTATTCAACAGTCCTAAACGATGAAGAACCGACGGCTCCTCAGGGACACATCGTTCACAGATCATCAACGCCGCGGCGAACAAAAGGGGATTCAACTTTCATTCGATGTACAAAGTACTTGTGACGTAGGGTTATCGAAGATTGCCACTTTTTACTCGATATTTAATATCCGGAAAGGCGATGGGCGTCCAGCGGTTCGTTCTCCGCTGGCCCCTTATTCTCGGATGCGTCGACCTCCGATCTTTCTTCTTATACTTAAATCCCGTTGATTACGTTTTAATTCGAGTACCCCGCGTACTCGCTAAACTTATGCGTCCGAGCGCCTTATCGACGGAACGATAACGATCGCGGCGAACGAATACGGTTGGAACCACGTCGCACAGTGGGGAAACTTGACCTAACTCGATTCAAAAAGGAATAACTTTCGTTAGAAATGAGGTAGAGCGATGAATTTGTTTTTAAATGAAAGATGAATCTTTGCAGAATATGGAAAAATAGGGAGATTACGTACGAATGGTTTTTAAACTTGCACAATTTCAAGAAAAAGTCGTTTCTACTTTACCACGAGCAGAAATTTCTTTTAACATACCACGTATCATTCCCCGTAGATTTTTTCACGCTGATATCAAATCTGGCCTCAAAATTTTTCTACGACCTCTGGTTTTGTCAAAAAATCGAATTATAGTTAAACAGTTAAACTTTTATTTTTTCAAGGTTAAAAACATTCGTACCATAATCTCCCTATTTTTTCCATATTCTATAATGTTTCAGCTTTCATTATAAAAAAATTCGTCGCTCTACCTCATTTCTATCGAAAGTTATTCCGTTTTGAATCGAATTAGGTCAAGTTTCCCCACTGTGCGTTGCACAGAGAATTTTCCGAAAGATTCGTACAGAGCTAACGATATCGACATCTGCCAAAATCCGAGTGGAACAAGCATAGAAAAGTTTGTACGAAGTGTCCCGAAAATGTTGTAATTCGAACGAACGATTCCTCAGGCACATGCATGTTATTAGATTGAGGATATTTAGGGAAATTTACATCGAGAATTCTCCAAGTGCATCTGTGTATGAAAATTCGAAACATCGACAGTAAATAGTGAAATTGATTATATAGAATTCGGATGAACGATTGAAAATATTCACATATCTCGTACTATAGTTATCGTTCACCTCGGTAAGGCGTCACGATCCTCTATGCGCTGTTGCAATACGCAAATCTGTTCTTCCAGAATAGTCTATTATACATATATATCTCTATATGTATACACACATTTATGTATACACACGTACATACATACAAGCATGTAATATGTTGCAATCAGAGGTACGCACGTCGTTTCACGCTTACGTTTTCAATCGTACCCCGACTTGAAATTTTGTACCTTCTAATGAATCGCGTGGATATTATACTCATACACAGCCTGTTCTGGCCACACAAACGCGCCGGAACGTGAAACGGTTAACAATATAAACGATTTGTTATTTTTAATCATTCGTTAGTCTTCGGATGTTTATTATTTAACATTATCTTTGTGCACGAACAAAATGGTATTCGTTCATCAGATTCGACCTTTAATACCACGTTCAATAAGTTAAAAATAATATTGTTAAACTCTTTCAAATTACAACTACTCCTTCAGCATCGTACATGCATAAAATTTTATTTTAATGATTGTTAATAATAACAGTTCGTATATATTTTGAACTGTTGTTCGCAAGGCGTTGTTTAAACGGAACAGTCTGTAGATACAACGAGCGAGGATGTTGTATTTATAGTGAGTCTGCTGAGAGCGAGACGTTTGTAGAGGAGTGAACTCCGTTCGCGAGATTTTTGTAAAAATGTTTCATTAATTTAATAGAAACCGTGGACTTGTCGATCGAAAACTATGAACTATGAGCTAATAATTAGTGGAGGAAGGACTCGCATTTCGATGAGATCGCCTAATTTCCTCTCAGCGACTCACCAGCCATACATATTTGTCGGAAACCTATTTCCAACAACGACCAGTTCGTGTGGCGAAACGCTTTTGCAATGACATGAAACTCAATTTTTTATACTGTTCGGCCTGTATTCAAAACGCTCTAGTAGAACGAACCATACTCCTTTACACTACTTGAAAAGAAAACAAGAAGAAATGAAAAATCAATTAAACATTCTCCTTTCTAGGAGATATACATACATAATATATAAATCTATATTTACTTGTTGTTGTGCAACTCACGTTATACGAAATTCGTTGAACATTCTAAGATTCTAAGGGAAAATGTTCTTTTAACTACATAGACAATCGCCAAATGAACTATATTTATAATCAAAATTATAATAATTAATAACTTCCTACTCCTATCGGAAATTGGCAATATTTCGATATAAGACATTGAGAAATAATGAATAATGGAATAAAATGGAATCATTGTTTAAAAGGGATGCGAGAGGTGGGAGTATCGAAATGTTTATTCGCATAAGCGTGACGAGTATACCGCTATTACGTTGTGTTTCTCATCTGTCATTTGATTGAACAGAATCGTTTGTTTACGAAAGAATTTTAACAAAATGAATTCGTCGATATATAAAGTGTCCCAAGAATGTTGTACGTTTAATAGGATGATGATTCCTGAGGTGAAATACATTCGTGGGACACTCTGTACGAACAAAGGTGTATCGTTTAGTGATAATACAGTGTTATGAATACGAGCCTTTAAGTTTATTCCGTCGCTCATAAGACTTTCTCGACTATGGTAGCGTATAGTAATTTATTTTCATGCGGTTTTTTAAGTACATCGTGTCCGAGAGATCATAGCGGTTGTTTCGAGATGTTAGGAAACGTCATATCAATCATGCAATCAAACCGTGAAGAAACGAAAGAATCGAGAAAAATTAATATGTGTCTGTTGTCACGATTATTGATCATTACTCTTGTTATTAATTACCATTTCTTATTACTATTACGGTTAAGAAGAGTACCAAACACTATAACGAAGAATAAATAAAAATAATGGTACACTGTCTACACGAAACTATTAGCTTCTAGCGTCGTCGATCACTCGAATATTATCTTAACGAGCAACGACGATCGTTTAAACAAATTGGCATGAACTTGCTCTCGATTATACACGTAATTCCGATTTTTCCAAAAAGAAAGAACGAGTGTCTGTAAAACTGTACGAAAAGAGTGAACCCGGGCGAAAAATTCTCACACATTTTTCATCGCGTTTTCTAATCGATAAACCAAGGAGCGTTGTCGATCTCGTGGAAAATAAAAAATATTGATCGAGCGATACCTCCGTTTTAGATTTATATTCTCCTCTCTAGACTTTTACGAAGTTGTGAATCATGCATTGTGATATTACTGTATAGCCTACCTATTCTATATTGTTATAATATACATTACAAAATAGTATGTAATGTCTCACACAACTTTCCATTTTTACTTCAACATTTCTATATTTATCTTCATCTCTTCATATGGAATTATTGTAATAAAAATGTCACGAAATTGAACATCTCAGACTAACGTATATATACTTTTCATTCGTCCTGTTAAACAAATCTCTCTTCTTCCAGCTCCAGGTTACACGAACAAATTATTTCTTTATTTGCAGTAACATCTCTTCTCTATATAATAATAAAATCGTGTTTGCCTGTGTGTTTGTGACATTTCCACTAAAATATATTGTTTCTAATAATTTTTTAATTAATTCTTTAAATTTTGTTGTCTTCAAATAAAATCTCTGTCCACGAGCAAAGACAAATCTTGGTTGATTATTAACGTGATTAAATTTCCAATCGCCAAGATGATCTCAGACAGAGACAGAGATTTTATTTAAATACAACAAGATTTAAAGAATTAATTGAAAAATGATTAGAAAAAATAAAAAGTCGCAGGTACTGCTAGTTAATTATAATGTTGTTAGATCATAGAAGAATTTCGATCGTCAAAGAAGACCATATAAATTTCAATAGAATGGCAATAAATTTAGATTAACAATCGTGGTGCTAGTTTGCTTGCAGAATCTAATATTTATTTGAATAGTTAGGAGAATAAAAATTGTACGTCTCGCATGTTGCAATCCACAGTTCGTGTGAATGCGGATACGAAGGAACTTCAGATGAAAGGGAGTCTCGCTTAATTTTGACGTGTCGAGTATGAACGATGAGATTCAGTATCTGGAGAAGTATTCCGTTGCACCATCGCCCAGCAGAGATTATTACGGGCTTAAAGTGATCCGTAACAAGGTACAATTAATCCAATATCAGTTAAGAACATTTGATTTGTCGAGCTCGATACGTTTCGCAGGTGATACTGTACGTTTGGAAGATCTCGCATGGTCCACATAAGACACCACTCGTGCAAACCTCGAATTTCGTGGATTTTGAGCGAGATAAATATTTGCAAGAGGGGATCCAGCGAGCTTTTGGTATTTAAATATCCTATTGAAAATTCGACGATAATCGTTCGCAGGATGAAAATGTTTATTAACCTCTTTATTAGACATTCCCTGAAATTATACAAATAATATTTAATGCCTAAAATTGAACCAACGTAAATAAATACAACTGTTTCCATGATCTCGATCGACAACTTGTTAATAACATATATTCGTGTTATTTTAATAAAAACAATTTTCGATTACTTATCCTTGTAATTGATGATTTCGTAACGGACCAGTCCTTGAGCAACTTTGCATTTTCAAATTCGAATTGTCTTCACATTGACGTTTTTTATTTTAATCAAAACAATTTTCGATTACTTATCCTTGTAATTGATGATGCGTCAATGTCAAGACAATTCGGATTTGAAAATGTAAAGTTGCTCAAGGACTACAAGGATAAGTAATCGAAAATTGTTTTTATTAACAGATTACCGACCGGTTATTATTGTATAATTTTGAAATATCTATGGTACATGGCTAAACACTTTTTAATGAAACCTTCAATAGCAACAGCAATTTTCGTTGTGAACCAACAAGTCACCCTCATTAACCTCATATATAATAGCTTCATTTAAGATTGTAATGTAAAAGAAAATTTCTGTGCTTGTTTTTGGTGCAGCAGAATTATTGAAAATCCTATTAATAGGCTTTCGGTAGGTAATGTGTTAAAATACACGAATATATGTTATTGTAAATAAATACAGTTGAATCAGAATGTTGACGGAATTGTTCGTCCGTTCGTTAGGTAAATATTTATTGAAGCACGTGAGGAACATCGCTTCTAAACCAAGTCAGACTCTTCTGACGCTGCCGAAGAACGCTGTAGCAAGGTTGGTCAACTATCTGACAGTGAACGACGTTGTAAAGTTAACATCGCTGTCGCACGCCTCCAAAGAGGTAAACAGCAACGAAATAAAGAAATTTCACGCGTACTCCCGATTTATTTTTAAACATTCAGATCTTCGACGAGAATTTCGTGTGGGAAATATTGTGCAAGAGGTACACGTCGTTAACGAACAGGGACGATAAATTATCCACTAATTGGAAGCAACTATTCCGGCTGACACAGATACGGGGACTAATGAAGGAACAGAAGGTATTTGTTAATTAATACCGGAACCCTCGAAAATGAGATTTCACGTGCATCACATATTTCATTTACGTAATGTACATTTTAAATATTCAGCCAGATCTGAACAACAATAATTTTTTTCTTCGTTATTATCTATATATATAAAAACGAAGTCCTGACTCACTCGCTCACTCACTCACTCACTCACTGACTCATCAACGCCCAGGCTTAACCCTTCGCCCTAGAAAGCTGAAATTTTGCATAGAGGTTTGCTTTATGATCTATACAAGGGATAAGAAAGGCTATTTCGAAATTCAACCCCTAAGGGGGAAAAGGGATTGCAACGTTTGTATGAGAAATATTTTATTTGTGGTCGGATTTGCTTGATACTTGGTCTTAATGCTGATTGATACAATCGTAGGGGTGAATGGGGGGTTAAAAGGTTTTATGGAGAAACAATATCAATTTTAAAAGGCATTAAACAGTTTCCTGTGTGAGCGAAGCCGCAGGGAAAAGCTAGTATATATAATATAAATCTTTATTTGGTCCCCACAGGATTACAAATTCGCTGACCTGTCTTCCTCCTTTTCTCCACTACTTCATATTACCTACATACTAATATAATTCTTAAATCTACTCTCTTAACCTAAACTTAACCTAGAGAACTTATATCTAAACGCTTTACCTACTATTTACATTGTTACACGAACCCTTTAAGGAACTGTGGATCCGTGAACTATAAATGCGTTGGACTTGCGTGAAGAAAGAAGGGAGAATTTGTCGGGAGTCGGATATTTCGAATGGGTTGAAGTCAATTGTTCCACCCGCGTGATACGGTTCACAGAAACACTTTATTTGCACTGAGGCTACGGAGGCGTTTAGTCCCGAAAAAACAGCTTCTCGCAGGGGAGAGTGTTCAACTCGTTCTCTCGCAGGGCAGAGATTACCGATCTATTTCGAAACGTGCTCGTAGCTGTTACATAAAAGTCGCGTGTTCTCGCAGAGGAGGTTACAACGGAACGGTTGTTATTATTACGGCTGGGGGTCCTATTTAACGGAATCGATAGGTGTCCCCACCACGCTCTTACACTGGAGCTCACTGGAGGTGTCTAATTGTCGCGTCAGCGACGAGGCATCAAGGGGGGGGGGGTATTCGAGACAACAAGTATATCGAATATCGTTAATCGTGTCTAACAACATAATATATTTACATAAATTTACAAAATTAATCTGCGACATAGAGAGAGAGAGAGAGAGAGAGAGAGAGAGAGAGAGAGAGAGAGAGAGAGAGAGAGAGAGCGGCCTCTTACAACCTTCTCCTTAAAATCTCTTGCTCCCCTTTTTTCTTCGTTATTATTTGTAGAATATATTTATACGTTTCTCGAAAAATTTCTTCTATAAATTTGTTGAGAATGGACTGGAAATTCTGCAACATCAAATTTACCTTACAAATTTATTCTTCTGGATCAAATATTTAAAGAATTTCAACAAGTTCCGCACTGTAAACTCCAGTAATAATCTGCTGCTCGGTACAATATTATATCAATCGAAAACTAGTTCCCGATCCTAACTTGCGGCTGAACATTCTAAAATCCCATCAGCAGTTTAATTGAAAATCACGTAATTTTTCAGGAAACTCGGTCCCGTCAACCTCCGAAACAGCCGTCAGTCGCAAAGCCGAGCACAAAACTCGAGAACTCGTTAAAAGTCTTGACTCCAGCATCGAAACCGAAATCCCACTCGACCACGAATCCGATCTCGAAGAAGCCAGATCCTCCGAGAAAATCGATTCAAAATCCGACACAGAATCCCATTTCGAAGAAGCCTAATTTCCCGAAACCGACACACGAGACTCGGATCAACCCTCCGATAAAAGTTCCTCCGTTAAAATCCCTGCAGACGAGTGATCGAAAGACCCTGAAGACAACACAGAGCAGTACGAAAGTAACGAAATCGGTGCAGAATCCGGAGATAAATAAATTCCCGAACAAATTGGACTCGAAGTCTGACAAGAGGCAAGCGAAGCCTAAGAGGACTGACACGAAAGTTGGTAGCAGTGGCGTTCGAGCGATGGAGGACCGACCGAACTGTGAGAAAGCGAACAAGTTGACTCGCGGTAGCTCTCCTGGAACGGAGAAGTGTGGATCGATGCAATCTACGGTGGCGAAGTCGAAGAAGACAGGGAAGAAGATCAGGCAGAGTAAATCGACGAATTTGAGCACGACAGAGTTACCAATTACCGATCCCTGTCCGATCAGAGACGACAGCTTCGACTTTGCGGACCTGATCGAGGCCAGCCTGAAGAACATCCGCAGCCCGATCAGCATGTTCGATTGCAACCCCATCAGCATCGACAGGAAATCTTGTAGCGGTGACGGGAAGGATGAGAAAAAGATAGTGGACCGTCCCAGAGTGTTGAAGAGTGCCAACAGAAAGACTCTGGATCGACTGTCTGAGAAATCGGAGCCGTTGACCGCCAAGTCTGTTGGCTCAAACGCCTCTTGCACCAGGGTGAAAGCGAAGAACAGCTCAAAGTTGGAGCAGAGTGAGAAGAAGATCGAGAAAGATGGGGACAAGGTGAATTATCTCGAGAGATACGGGATTTATCCGGAGGGTATGCAGAGGATCAATGCTGAGGAGCATCAGCTGAAGAATAGGAAGAAATTGTTGGATAAGATGGCGGTGTTGAGGTCCTTGGGCTCGAATTTCGTTGGAAGATTCGATGAGAATGGTGGCACCTCGAATCCGTATGAATTTCGAAAACGGAATCCCAGTAAACACTAAAAAGCATAGGTTCGACAGGGTGAACCGATAATCGTAATCGAAATCTTTCGTCAATGATATTAGGATTTTAGCAAGACGTAACTCTGTAAGTTGGAATCGGATCGATTAAATTTTTTGAAAATCTGATCGGCATGGGATCACTAGTGGTAATTGACAAACATTTGGAATAAACTATGGAAATTATTAGTAGAGACTATGGCAATTTAATTTGGTTTCGTTTCGTGGAAGGGACAAGTGTCGAGGCTCTACCGTACTCGATCCCATCGCTGCGACGACAACGAGCGCGTCGATTGCGATAAAGTACATCGGTTGTCTCTGGTCGGCAGATAACCGTCGGGAATAGGTAAGTCCAAGGCGATCGACGACGTCGCGTCTTATCGGCCGTCCTTATCAGCGCGAAGCAAAACTGTTCAGTCCTCTCGTGAACGTTTCCGGGAGGCCAGCACGTTCCCCGCCGGTGCTCGCCATTTTCGCTTCCACCGTCGAATCCTCTCGCGCCAGTGATTTGTCGGTGACAGATGATAATGCAATCACTCTTTCCGACACACTGTGGCCACGCACGTTCCCGTTCGGATTTCCCCGATAATCGATTTTCGAGTGCGATCGCGCGTCTCTCGAGCCGATTGACCTTATCACTGGCTCTAGATTAGCGTCAATCGGGAACGAGTGGTGCTGCCAGTGTCAGTGAACAGTCCAGATATACCGGGTCGTCGTTTCGCCGCGAAAGAATGACGATCAGCGTGGTCCAGGTGAAGCTAGCCTCGATGATCGCCATCGGGGTGGGCAGCTTCGTCGTTGGCGTTGCTCCCGTCTGCTTCGTCTCCCGGGTCAGAGAGCTGCAACAGAGATTATTGCTTTCCTGCACCCTGTGCTTCGGTGGTGGTGTCTTGCTGGCGACCTGCATACTTCATATGCTCCCGGAGTCGAGGGAGCTGATGCCCGATTACGCGGACCTGATATTCGCTTGCGGTTTTCTCCTGCTCTACTTGATCGACGAGACTATCCACTATGTCTGGGGCAGCGAGATCGATCATGACCCCGAGACGAGCAGCGGGGACGGCCGATATGGCGGGAATAGAATGTACGTTTATCTTTGGCATTTCTTTTTTTTCCATTTGCATTTTCTTTTCAGGATTCTTTTTCTTCGGGGTGGAAGATCGTTTTAATCTAGCCTGGCCAATAACCATTATAATTTAAACGCTTCGTTAGACAGAGTAAAATTTATTACAGACAGCACTTGTGAATGTCGAGCTGAATCCCAAGATCTTGATCTTGATCATGTCATTTGGCAATGCTCAAAATATGAAGTTGAACGTGATACATTATTTTATTTCACTTGTAAAAAATACTTCCTATGTGGTCCTGATATTAAAGGCCTGTTAATTATTTTCGATTTTATTAATTGTTGTGCATTAAAAATATCATTTGATTTCATTGAATGAACCTCTTGAATTACAAATTAATGTTAATTTAAGTTAAGAGGCGCATTAAGTCATTATGTAATACGCTATTGAATTCATGTACTGAACATCCTATATAAACCATATTGGTTTAAAGCATTAAATAAATAATAATAATAGCCTGGCCAACTTGCTTGCCGTAAGAGGATTTCCCCACCGCCCTTAAACAAAGGAAAGAGGGTTAGGGGCACACACAATGTGAAATTGTGGATAGTGGAGAAACTGGTACAGTGGTAGTGACCAAACCTGTACGGAACGCGATTAGAATTAAAACTAAATAAATAAAATCTGTATTTCGGTTATAGTTTTTAAGATAATATAGTGATACAATCTGTGTTTGGCAAATAGACTGTGAAACGTAAACACATGTGAGATGCGCTATTTGCAACTATGCTATCTGCCCTAGAATTACATATTTCGCGAAGATTGTTTACGAATGTGTGATCGATAACGTAGAAGACTATTTAAAGCTTGAAACAAACTGGTCTTGCAACTAATCGAAGAACTGATGAAAATTAGAACATACTTGTGACGAGTAGAAGTTATATCATTTTCATCATGTTAAAAGTATTAATGACGAATATCAATTTAACATCTACTCGTCAAATTCATCATAAAAAAAAATTCATTATCAAATATATTATTTTCATCACGTTCAATTTATTAATGACGAATATCAATTTAACATCTACTCGTCAAATTCATCATCAAAAAAATTCATTATCAAATATATTATTTTCATCACGTTAAAAGTATTAATGACGAATATGAATTTATTTGCTTGCACATTTTCGTTGTAAACGCATGAAATCCGGAGTCTAGTAATGAGAATGACAATGAGCAGAGAACGAGGAGAATTAAAGGGGTTGAACTTGTTCAAGACAAACTCCAGACATTCCCGTATCAAAGTGTCGACCGTTCGATATACGTGTCAGTGAGAATTCAACGTTTCACTCTAAACCACTTAATAATGCCGCTCAAGTCTTTGGCAAACCTTTGATAATGGAAGGCGAATAAGGAACTCGATAGAAGCTATTGCTTGTTTCTCCGCTAATCATGTTACTCTTTTATCCGACCTACATCCTCGAGAACTGAATGAAAGTTAATTCGTTACGTCAGGATGATCGATATATTTTTCAATGAACACCTTGAACGTACGCAAACAGACACCCCTTTTATTTTCTTCAGCCGGCACTGGTTCGAATTTCTTTTCTCCGATCCATCAATTTGCAACTCTGCAAATTTCGATTAACGTTCTAATATTGTTACGAACGAATCTCCGATTCTAATGCAAATTATTATTATTATTATTATTATTATTTACTAGACCGAGGTCCTTTTATACAAATGTATACAGTTTTTACAGTATAACTGATAAAAACAAAAAAAAGAAAGTCTTAACTTAAAATCTTAACCTAAGTCTTAACTAAAATTTACAAAAGAATGGACCGTGCGAAACTAAACAAATACAGGTATGATTAACAAATAGTATTGCGCAATTTTGTTTTGAATATGCACTATATGATATCGACGCTACAGGTTCGATCACAAATACGAAAATTAGGGGTTGTATTGACATACGAAATCCTTAACATACGATTGGCTAGTTAGATACACGATATTCTTCTGTTTTCCGTCTTAACTTTGCCACAACCAGTTACAGTTTAATACAGTTCTACGCTTATTTTGAATTCATTCTGTTTTTTCACAAGTAGCAAGTATGTATAAATACCTAATCTTCACAACTATTACATAGTCAGTTGAATGAATAACAAATTTGATTATATTTAATTGTTCACAGACGCGGACTTTTCTTGATAATGGTTCAAAACTGAACCGAAACGTTGAAATTATAATACCGCAAAATTGCTAATTTTTGTATTTGTGATCGAACCTCGCCGATATCACATAGTGCATATACAAAGTTTACTATCGTTAAAAATGGAGAAATTTGTTTTGAATATCTGTAACGTGGCATTAAAAAAATGGAATGAATATTTGTGGAATTTTTCTCTGTTCTCAGAGATCATTGCAGGCACCATTCCCACCAGGCGAATTACTCGACAGCGGGCCAATCGGTCAGCAGTATTTATCCGGCGGAGTTTAATCCGAAATCGTCGTATCAGGCGGATCTTTATAGGAATGGAACGAGCGTTGGTTGGGCAAACAAGACTTATGGGGCGGTGGAAGTTGCACCGGGTGCACCCCCGTCGTGTTTTCACGAAGAGGAGACATTGTTGTGTCACGGTAATCACTCGGAGCCCTGCCCGAATTCAAACACCAGCCTCGTTGGCCTTTTACTGGCGCTCACCGTGCACTCGATGCTCGAGGGACAGGCGATCGGTTTACAGAAAACAACCTCGGAGGTACGTGATTCGCAATATTTCATTAGGGGATGCTTACCGAATTTGACAAATCATTTCCAAACTAAAGACAAACCTTAGGGAATAGAAAATGATTCGATTGTTATCAGGTTAGCGATAACGCTGTCCAACACCTTTCTTCAACGATTCCTGTTCGATGATTCTTATAGAGTATTTGGGGTATTTGCCTAAATATTTGCGAATTTTTGTAGATTTTACGAGATTCGTTAAAACCATTTTGGTGAAGCGAGTGTGGGTATCCATTGCTCGTGCGACGCGTCCTTCATTTTGCATGGATGAAGAATAGAGCATGATAGATTCGAGGTATGGCAATGATTAAACGGTGGTATGCGATCCTAGCACGGTTTATTCCATTCGAAGGCTCACATATCACTCGCTCACTGACTCTATCCTCATTCGCGATATTCGTCGATCGTTTCGGGACGATATTGTATACGCTGTGTGTTCGAAAAACCATCCAAAACAAGGCTGTTCATCTCTAAATGTAAATAGAGAAGTTCTTTATCATTTTGAAATTCGATGCTCTGTTATTTTTCGAGATTCTTCTTCTTATTATTATTATTATTTATTTTAAACGGACCTAAGTCCTTTTATACAAATGTATGCAGTATTATATAATATGACAGAAGAGACTCTTAATCTTAAGTCTTAATCTAAAATTCCCATAATTATGGACAGCGCGAAACTAAGCAAATATATAGGTACTATTAACGAATAGTACAGCGCAATTTCGTTTTCAATGCCTGTAACGTGCCATTGAAAAAATCAATATTATTATAAAATGTGTGTTGGGCTAGCAATAATGCGATTTAAAGGATTTATTGCTCCATATGAGGATTTGGATTTGATTGTTTGAAATCCTGCTCTATTTCTCAAAACACGTGTCAGGTACATAGAAATTAATTTGCCTGAGCGGGACAATCTATATTATTATTTATCAAATTAAAGATAAAGCTCAGGTCAGAAACTGTTCTACGATCAGATAATGTTTCAAGGTTGACTGCATTTGATATTTCTCGGGGAAGCATCTATACAAACTTAATGCATCGCAAATTAAGAATATTAAGTGTTAAGAACTGTTTGTGTCTCTTGGTTTTAGGTGTTGCTTCTGGTTGGAGCAGTGGCCTCGCATAAATTCGTCGTCGGCTTTTGTTTAGGCTTGGAATTAGCCGGCGCGAATAGTTCTATCTTCAGGCTGGTGCTTGCAATATTCACCTTCTCTGCTGGGTCTGCGGTTGGCATTGGAACCGGAATGTTAATGCTTAAGGTATGTGCACACTCAATTTTTAATTAAACAATTTATTTCTCTATGGTCGCCCAACAATTTCGTTGCTGGAAAATGCTCAGTGTATTTTCAAGAATTGATGGTAAATGTTGAGTTCATTTTGAAGAATTGCTTGAAGATGTTGAGTTAATTTTCAAGAATTGATAGTAAATGCTGAGTAAATTGTGAAGAATTGCTTGAAGATATTGAGTTCATTTTCAAGAATCGCTAGAAGTGAGTTAATTTTGATGAATTGCTTGAAGATGTTGAGTTTATTTTCAAGAATTGATAGAAAATGTTGAGTTAATTGTGAAGAATTGCTTAAAGATGTTGAGTTCATTTTCAAGAATCGTTAGAAGTGAGTTAATTTTGAAGAATTGCTTGAAGATGTTGAGTTTATTTTCAAGAATTGATAGTAAATGTTGAGTTAATTGTGAAGAATTGCTTGAAGATATTGAGTTCATTTTCAAGAATCGCTAGAAGTGAGTTAATTTTGATGAATTGCTTGAAGATGTTGAGTTTATTTTGAAGAATTGCTAGAAAATGTTGAGTTGGAAAATGCTGAAAATGAAGTATTCGTTACAGAATATGTTAACACGTGATTGTTACAGATGAAGCACGAATGGCTGAATGTGTGCTTGCCAATCCTGCAAGGTCTAGCCGGAGGATCGCTGCTGTTCGTGACAGTCAGTGAAATTTTACCTAGGGAAAGAGCAAGATGGCACAAGAGCACAAGACGTTCTGCTGGGATCGTGCAGTTCTTCTCCGTGGTTCTCGGTTTCACAATTATATACGTGATAAACAACTATGTAGGCGGGTGATAAGAGAAATCAGTGATAGAATAAATTCTTTAGACGATACAGAAGCAGCAGGCTAAAACCCAGTAAATATTCGATTTAACAGTGAACCTAACGACCATCAAAATGTGCACTAGCCGAGGGGAAAATAAAGGTAACGTCTGAAATAAATTGCCTCAGGGTAGCTATTCTTGTTTCTGTATAAATATAAGAGCAAGTACGTGTAACGTTATTGGGAGAGTCGTGTCAGAATAATAGAAGGGTTGAATGAAGGAAAATACATACTTTAAAGATTGAAAATAGAATACTCTAACAAATCAATACGGCGTTCTAATCGACGGCCATTCTCTCCCCGTGCAATCTTTACGTCTGGCAGATGGGGCATTGGAAAATGCGCCAGAGAAATATTAAAATGGTTCTGTTCGTTTTGCCTGCAGAATAACATATGCGAATTTGTCCAGGTGGAAAAATTTAAGAAATTAACTAGTGGCTCTTGCAGCTAATTTGTCCAATCCAATACTTCATATTGGAGATTCGTTATAGCAGATTTATATGCGAAATAAATATTTTTTTAAGTGAATCGTACAGAACAGAAATATTAAATGAAAATGTATCAGAAATTTTTAAGTCAACTGTCGAATGACAGAGATTTGATATTGATGCGCATCACTAACGAGAACTAATTTCTCCGAAATTTGTTAAGAACTCGGTAGACAATTTTCTCGAATAAAATAGTGCATGAGCGGCTCCATACTTGGTAATGCAATACTCACTGCAACAACTTCTAACGAGATGAAGACTTTCAGGTCCATGTACGGCCACGAAATTTAGGGAACCTTGCCATCATCTCGTGAAATATGAGTTCTACGTTTCTGGATATCTGATGAGTTCCTTCCCTTATTTTCCAGAAACGATTAAAGCAGAAATTTCACATAAAAATGAAGAATCAAATCATTGAAAGTTACAAAATAATACTTATTCTCGTTTCCTGTAGATTTATATGGCCTGACAGATGCCAGATGGATCTTCCAATCGGTTCAAGACGGCGATCGCAATACAAAGAGATTATTTATCAGTGGCTCTTTTTAGATTTCGAGTATATCAGAGATAATTCGAAGATAATGAGAAGAGCGATAATCTGGACGAACTAAGTATGATCCAGTAAGTTGTAGAAACTTTGTAGTCCAAGATTGTTTAATAGCACTGTGAAAGCATTTACAGAAATAACGATTAATTATCCAAGGGCCAATATTCAAAGAAACTGCGATGATAAATGATAAACTGTCGCGATTCGTGAAGATCTATCATCGCCTTGGCAATTCCCTCGTGTTAGAAAAATTGTAGTAATTTCAACCTAAAAATTCATTGCAATAATAATTTTATCGAGTTCGAGAGAATGTAATATTACGAAATTTTTTAAATGTTTTCATTACCTTACATTTTTCATATACTCGTTGGCCATTTTAATAAACAACAATTCAAACGAGAATTATA
The DNA here is from genome assembly GCA_916610235.2 of Lasioglossum morio. Lineage (NCBI taxonomy): Eukaryota > Metazoa > Arthropoda > Insecta > Hymenoptera > Halictidae > Lasioglossum > Lasioglossum morio. The sequence continues at coordinate 830,482 of OU744324.1, read as the reverse complement.
ATCAACTTTTCTGACGGAAACGCATTACCACATTTTTCGTCGAATACGCGTGCACAAACGAATATTAATACCAATTAAAGTTGCTTGCACGAAAGAATGAACCGTCGAACCGAAAGTTTCACAATTGCGTTATAACAAACGAGAGCAGTAATATTTCCACGTAATTTATACTATAGCAGGGCCAGGACAATGCAACATCGTAGTTGCAATGTTCTAGTTGCGTGCGCTCAATTGCCGAGAACAATGCAATATTTACGGTTATTACACTTCGATCGTGTATTTTCACAACAGAAGTTTTTAATACGATCGGGATATTTATAGTTTTGTCAGGGCAACTTGAATCGCGAACTTTTTATTACGTGTTCTGTTCCTTCTATTGATAAACGATATTTCAAAGGCGTCGCGACGCGTCGGTACATGATTGAACTCGCCGTGTGGCCGTTATTGAAAGACGTGATAAATGAAAAAAACGAAACCGAGAGAAATCTTTCTGAAGATTGTGAAACAAACGATTTTTGAGACTGCGAATGTTGTAGGAAATAACCTGCCGTTTCTCTCAATAATTGTTATTCGCTCGAACAAAGGCCTGCTCGGATTGTTTAATTAATCAAGCAAATATGCACGACGCGCGACGCATGGATCGCAAAACGCTGTGTCCAGACACGCGCAAAAGGAGAGATCTCGCACCTTAATGCAGCAGTTTAGAATAAAGCTGAATTATCCGAGAGTGTTTGAAGCACGAAGTTCTTCCTCGACGCGGCGTGCAATTTCCTAAATGGAGAGCTGTCTTTTCACCGGTTCTCTCTTTCACGGTAAAAAACACTTCAACGATCCGAGGCGGTAATTGCAGCCCGATTATAAAGTCAGCTTGAACGTCCGTGTGTTCGTTCCCCGCGCAAAATTTTTCGCGCGACGCGACGATTGTTCGGACGCGAGGATTCAATCCATTAAAGGCTAACTCGAAATCCTGCGGCTACCGACGCGTTTCAGATCTTTTTGTTTCGCCACCAACGAGATACTGTTAAAGACAGCCAACCCCCGTGCTGAAAGACCACATCGGTAACAGTTCCATCACTAGTATAAAAGTGCAGATAAATTCATGTATGTTCACGTATGTATATGCATTAGAATGTAAGTTATGTACATGCGTTAGCATATAAGTTATGTATATGCGTTAGAATATAAGTTATGTATATGCGTTAGAGTATAAGATATGTACATGTACAATATCAACATTTTATGTATGCAAAAACAATGTCATAAAGAACCCCCTGTATTTATTTCGCCACCTATTCTTCCTCGATGTCCGACTCCACTTAGTTGCACTACTGAATTTTCGAAATTTTTCGAACTTCGGACTTGCCGTTGACTTGTACTAGTGCATTCCGGATACCTCCTTCGACATCATCTTCTCCTAATACCAAGTTTAATTTTCCAGAACTTCGTAAAATTCTCCGAAATTTTTCGACCGTCTGACTTGTCGTTGACTCGTACTACTGAATTTTCGAAAATTTCGGCCGTCTGACTTATGGTTGACTTGTACTACTTCTCAATTTGCGAAAAATTTCGAAAATTTTCGAAAACTGGCAAGTAGTATAATCAACCATAAATCAGACGGCCGAAAATTTTCGGAAATTCAGTAGTACAACTCAACGACAAGTCAGACAGCCGAAAATTTGTTGAAACTTATAAGCTTTTATTTTTAATGCTACTATCATGCATTCATGTACAGGGTAGGGAAGAAAGAACACATTGATTGTTGTAAATAATATTTTTTATTTTTCACCACAAGGGTACAATATTATTATTATTATTATTATTATATGGAACGTGTATCGCGACGAGATGAGACGAAGGTGTCTGGCAGGGTGTGGTGACGTAGGTACGAATGTCCATGCTAATACGAATGTGGATGACTGCTCTCGAGAGACAAGTGTAACTTACTGCTCACCGAATTGTTAGGAACAGAAAGAAACGTAATTAGCACACGATGGTTACATAGAGATTGGAGAAAATGATAGAACGATAGTAGCTCGAGGCTCGAAGCAATATTATTCGCGTTGATAGAAAAATCAAATATACAAGCTTGTATTGAATAAATTTTTGTTCTCAGGGAACGTGGGATTGCAAAGTGTTATGGAAAGTAATAGATTTAAAATAATTGTGGATATTAATTTACATTCTAGTATGCGATACTAACGAAAATTCAAAGGGTGCAGCTATTAGCTCGGTATTATCCTTTATTCGTAAGATACTGGAAGTTCTGTAATTGCACGTGGACAAAGTCGCGGGTACAGCTTAGTTATTAATAAATTTGTTATTTCTCGCTGTTCAATCTTTATAACAATTCCTTTCGCCAACGCTCCCACGACCACTCCCTGACCACCTAATTTTTTTCTAAAAATATGCAATAAAACTCGAATAATAAATACCACGATAAATTTATTGATTCTATACGTTCAATGTTTACAATAATCCTTTTGCCATTCTAATTGTTTACAATATTCATTCTTTTATGAAATACTTTCTCGTTTATGAAATACTTTGAAAGTACAAACTGAGATATGAAACAGTAAAAACACTGTTTGCAAATTACAACATTGATTTCAACGTTTCGATCTTACTTTAGATCATTTTCAAGAAATAATTCTATTAATGATCTGTGATACGTACAATGTAATAATTGGAATATGATCGATACGATGAAAAAATTTGAGTGGAGCGCCGCGTTGAATAATTTTGAAAGATCTGCATCGTTCTCGGGATGGAATCCGAGAAGATGGTTAGGCGAAATGCCATAAGATCGTTGATGTAGGTCAGCCAGGGACGCGCGAAGGTTCTATCGACTTTAAACTTCCTAATAAGGGAACGAAACACGGGTTCGCCACGTAACAGGGCGGTTTTGAATGCCATGCAATTCTAAGACGAGCACTGAACTTGTTTCGAAACCGATACAATCGCGTCGTAGGAGAGGCCGTGCTTATCTGTCGCGTCGCGTCGGTGGCCTGCAAGTTTTTCGGCTTTGTAATATTTCCGAAGGGAAAATCGATGGGGGCCTCGATAGGAATACCCTGCAGAATCTCGGGAATCGCTCAACTCGAGCGTCGAACGACTAGCAATTAGACGGATATGAAATTTCGATGCCATCATTGCTACTGAATTACTGGAATTCAGTTTCGCCGCTCTGTTCCGAATCCTTAATCGAATAGCGCTCCGCCCTCTTCCGACGATTTCCTGTTGTTCGTTCTTCCGCGGTAAAATAATCACGGCCAGAAATTAAATTATTATTATTTATTATAGACGGACTGAAGCCCTTTTACATAAGTGTTTACAATATCAAAGAAAAGAAAAAAAAGAGAAAGATACAATACTACTCGTGTAATAACAAAGAAGGGACATGCACAAAAAGAAAAATTTAATAATGGTACAATCGATATGGTATTAAGGTAAAGGCACCAGTAGTTGACCAGTTAAGAGAAGTTTTCCACGAGAACAATAGTAACCACTTGCTCTGTCATCAAATAGCGAGAGTCGATGCATGAAGACACTCTTTAAGTCTTCTAGATTATGTAACAAGGCCACTTTTTAAAAAAAAGTTTACTTATACAAATTTAAGGAACATATTGAAAAATTCAGTAATTGCTTCAGAAGTTGACCACTCTTGAACATGAAAAATATAGTAATTGACCTTCTCTTCGTTAGTAGTTGACCACTTATACTAGAAAGAGGGTTAAAGCAATAATGTTGGGAATCATTTTAGTATCAATTAATTTCAACAATTACCAACACAAATTACAATTAAAGAATAAAATAAGAGATATATCAGAATATTACTAACCTTCATGAATTCAGACGTCCGTTATTACTATGCATACTTCACTTCGCATATAATTGTTCTGAAATTTAAACAACAAATACCATAGCACCCGAGATTCACTTTCATCAAAAGTGCACAGCTTATAAAAACCTTATTTTTTACGTTTTTCTATAAAATGGTCAACTACTGGTACCTGGTCAACTACTGGTGCCTTTACCTTACCATATAATATCCTGCGTAGTTGCATTTGAAAATTTTGTAAAGAATCACTGAACAAAATCAATACGATTATAAATAGTGCATGATTTTTCAATAATGCGATTCATTGGATTAATTAATCCATAAGTAGATTTCGATTTAAGTGTTTGAAAACCCGCTCTTGTTCTCAGTTCACGTTCTGGTACATAAAAATTGATTTGCGCAAGTAGAATATTACAGTAATTAATTTCGGGAAAACTGTATCAAATTGAGACAGAGAACGGATGAGGGTTAAGGAAAAAGAAAAGTAATGAAAATATGTGATAGCGTTACACATGAAATAAATTTCTTTGCAATTCGGGGCCCTATGGTAGCCCGGGGCTTAGTCCGCTTACCATTAGATCCGCCAGTGATAATGAACGTTGAAGCGACACGTTGATCAGGCTATAGTTCTTCTCGGGAGTATTTGGAGTCGCGAGGAACCCGGTACTGTGATTTCAGTGACATAATGCAACTATCGAGTCTGATACCAGTCTACCGCGTCGAACATGCCGAGCACAATGGTACTCTAAATGATTACGTAAAGGCTGCGGAATAATGGAGGCGAGTTTAATGAGATTTGACTTCGCCCGATACATTACTCGACGGAAACTTCACCACAATGAATTCTGTTCGTCGGCTTAATTTTTGCGAGAACAATAAGCCTGAATTTGCCGAGGCGAGAAGTCTACCTTTTGCGTATTGTTCTTCCGTCGATTGTTCATTGTACCGTGAGCCAGGTATAAATGGAAGGATTGACATAAATGTCTACGTTTGTTCTATCGACTCCGAGGAATACTTTTTTTATTCCTACAGAGGAAGCGAAAGTTTTGATGACGAGGCAACAAAATGTTTTATGGAACGAACATCGACAAAAATATATTATACAGCAGAAAGATGGAACAACGTCGTATTATAGAATTCATCTGCATAGCTTCGACAGAATAAACGCCCCGCGTGAATAACTTTACATAGCGAACGAGAATGCAACAACCTGCAAATTTGGATATCAATTTTTCAGTTTATGCAATACTAGCTGCTGCACCCGCGACTTCGCCCGCGTGCAATAACAAATCCTGGTCGATTGTTAACGTAATGAAATTTCGAATCGCGAAGGTGGTCTCGTACAGAAATTAGATAAGCGTATTTTTCTGGCGTCGAGTTTGTCGAGGAGAAAGATTGTACGATGTGCAATCAATAATTCGATCGTGATTGCTTGAGTAATTTCTACAGCGGTGTTTAATTGACAGTGGGGATAAGTTGTTCTCGATTGACTAGCGATAACGTCAGCAACGGTTCCACTTACGAGGTACATCAATATTCTGGATTCGGATCGTAAATAATATAGCGCGAGACAGATAGTATTGACGCAGCCAGCGTTTTGTTTGATTGACGCTCTACGTGGCGATCCAAAAATGCGTAACGTATCCAACATGAACCAGCAAATATTCAGTGAACTATAGCGCGAGACGTGTTACAACGTTTACGTTCACTGGAATCTAATTTACGACTGAAGATATTGAACAAACAGTATTTCTCTAACTGCAGGAATTATTCAGCTCGATATACATATAATAGTAATCGGCTACTAGAATTTACACGCGGTGCATACTACGTTCCATTAATAGTTACACGATTCTCAGCTCGCTGAGATCAGCAGTGGGTGCACGTGTTTCATCAACATGATCGTGTATGTGTATACCACGTTGGATCATCCTCAAGGGAAACCGACGATATACATAGTACAATTGCGTTGAAGTTATGGTTCTGATGCTGCTCGAGAAATCTAGCGAATAAATCAAGTTGATTGAAATGCTCTCGCTTCAAACGATTGTCAATATTACAATTATGGATTGTACTTCTCCTCAAACTAAATAAAACACTATCGAATAACAATCATTCGATTCTTCGAATATTTTTAGAACGTTCTACACGACCTTTTTTTTGTTATTATCTCTATAACAAAGTCGTGTATATAATAAAATCGTGTCTGTATGTTTGTAACGGCGTCAATTGAGAACAGCTCAACGTAGAAAGCTGGGGTTGAAGTGCAAAGAGCATTCGAAAAAGTCCATTGGCTCAAAAGTTGTGACGTCATTAGTGACACCATTACCACTTTTTCGCCCTGTTTTGGGCACGTTTCTGCTTATAACTTTTGATCGAATGGCCTTTATCGAATGCGATTTGCTCTAAAACCTTCCAGAGACAAAGCCTGAGATAGAGAGAGTGTCAGAGAGAGAGAGAGACGCGAAAAGCGAAATGGAATTGAACGAAATAAATGATCACAAGCACATTTAGCACGTACATGCTTTTAAAAAATACTGTGCCACAGCAGTGCGTGGCGGGGGAAAGCTAGTAAATACATAAAAATAATAATTAACTGAGCGCGTTTAAGTTGCAACAGGTTGATTAACTCGCAACTCGAATCGTCTGGCGTAATCCCTGTTACAGTAACAATTTACCATCGCGTTCATTAGCGTCAAGTTGTTGGTGTCTCCACGGTAAGATTAGCATTGAATTCGATTAGGCGTTTAGGGGGCAGGACCCTAAAGCGAAACAAGATTTTGCGAGAGCACGACAACAGACGAGACTTCTCCGTAACAGTCGCAAACCTGCGCAAACCCGTCCGACACACGTAAACTGCAAACGAATCGAATCACTCGCTCTCTCAATATCGATACGCGCGACCAACGCAACGGACCGTCGAATTTCACTTGTAAATTATCCCGCACCGTGCAACACGCCGGAGATTGGAAAAGTGATTTATTTTTGCTCGCGTGATAGCAGTTTTCACGTTTTACGCCCCGCTCGCTCCGATGTTTATTAATCGGTCGATTCTGTTCCTTTCGTTTATCGCAATTGTAAATTTATACGTCGATGGACCACCGATTAATACACGGTTCTTCCTCTAATTTCATTTTGTTGCACGTTCGTTCTCAGTCAAATATTTATTCTCGCCACGTTTATTTATCGAACAACCGAAGAAACAATTGATTTTCCGATACGATAGAAGCATTCCTCGTTGCGCGTCAACGTAGATAATTTTGGTTTAGTGACGATAATAATTTCTAATGCAAAATCATATTTTTATAATACACTTTCGATAATCTTATGAATCTTTTTAAAATTCCTAATATTTAACGAATATTTTCATTCGTTCGTTTTTATTAGAAAAGTTTATTACCTACAGTAGAATCATTTCTTTTTCCGTTGGATCCCATTCCGGTTAACTGGCAATAGTGTCGAAGCACGAAAATTGAAGTGGCTTTTGCTTTTGCATCGATAGGTTCTCTCGGGCTGATGAGATGCGGGAAAATGATTTGGTCGTGTTCGGTATACAACGGGGAGCGCAAAAAAATTTTTCATTAGACCAATTCGGGTCGCGCGAACGTCGCACGGCCGGGTCTTTCATTATTCGCAATATCGGGAAATATTTATGGTCGTTCATCGGCGAACGAAAGTGATAAACGGCCCTCGAATTTTCTCACGTCTCGGGAGATGTATGCGCGTCCCCTTCTCTATATCTCGCCGCCATTTCTATCTATCTTACTTTGTCCCCATCGGTTTTCATTCGTACCACCTCCCTCGCTGAACCCTATTCCGACCTTTTGTTCCATACCCGTGACCCTTTCTCGGTTATTTCATCGATCAGTTCACAAATCATTTTCTCACCAATCACAAATCTTGTAAATATTCACTAGTCTTCGATTGTTCCTTTAAGAAACTTTTACTATTATATTCCTTGCGTTTTGCTGAGTAATATCAGTACAAAAAAGACACGATTCGGATCGAATTGAGTGGAACCTCGATTATCCGGACTACTGTCTCAATCAATTATTAATCCTTTCCACACGGAGCTATCTTAAATCGAAAATTAAATATTTCTCCCAACCTACAATAGAATAATTCCATTCTATGTATATTAATTTCTTTTTATACGTATACGAAATTGATATAATACCTCATGAAATACTTGAACGTTTAGCAATTGATTAGATAGAAACATATTTGTTGGGAAACCGAGATATGACGAATCAAATGTAACTCTAGATAATTATTGTATATTTGACACTCCATCACTGAGGAATACACGTGTATACAGTGTCAGATATTATTGAATGTTGCACATAGAAATAGACAGAACTATTGAAGTGACTGACACAACAGGCTAACTCGGACTGACGGTCCCTAGACCCTAGGTTCCTTCACGTTGTCCTGCAGACCTGCAACAAACTCAGGTAAAAAGAACTCCTACTCCTCCGTCTGCTCTGTGCACCTCGGTGTACACTCCAACAATATTTAATAATGTAAACAATACTATGAATAATGGTACAACAATTTTTAGTGGTGATCCTGAGTCACCACTCGACTGCTAAAAGGGTTAATTTTTTCCTAGACAAATGATACAGCAACTGAGAAACTGAAGGCCCACTATTCCGAAAAAATAATACAAAAAGCTTCTGTGGAGATGTTACAAAATATCTTTCTCGGATCAATTAATTTTTTCCTACACAAATGATACAGCAACTGAAGGCCCACTATTCCGAAAAAAATAGTACAAAAAGACTCTGTGGAGACGTGAAAAAATATCTTTCGCGGATTAATTTTTCCCAGAAAGTGATCTACGATTGTTACGCTCTTCAAATCGAGGGAACAGAAAACAATTTTTTAACGACGCACGATCAACAATCGTCCGCCAATCACTGAGACGAATCACCATGTCATAATCCTCCCTTATATTGAAGATTCCAGAAGTCCGATTACTAGATGCCTTCTCTCCAGAGGTTCCCTCTCTCTCTCTCTCTCTCTCTCTCTCTCTCTCTCGTTTCCGAACATTTTCCTATCCACCTATCCTTCAGCTCTGTTCGAGGCTGTGTGTCCCCCTTTTCATCGTCCTTCGTTCCTTTGTCCCTACGGTGGGCAGCTCCATGTCGCGATATTGGAGTTTAGCTAACCCGATCGAACCGTCGGAATCCTGAAGGGTGTGGAAGGACATCGGGATAATGTCGTTTAAAGGCATAGGCTCACTCCATTAAAATGCCAGTCGTTCCCGATAAATCTCATCGCCTCTTCATTCTCAATCTCGTGTTAGTGTAGGCGATATCCGGGTCCGGAGTAGCTAAACCGTTCGCTTATAGTCGAACGAGAATTCCTGGACCGGGTTTGATCAGCGTTCTGAGGATCTTCTGTATCACGAACGATCTCGTTCAGCAGGAACACGCGACAATGTAGACGAGTCCCGGAAAATTTGCAAATGTAACAATGCAAAATTCATATTCATTTAATTGTTTCATTTATATTGATTTCGTCATAAAAGAATAGTATTTTTATCAATTAGTTTCGATCAATTTTTAATCTAATAGCTATTTTGCAATAGTGCCTAACGTTTCGGTTCTAGTTTCAACCTTTTTCAAAGGTAAATTGCGACTAATAACCAAAAAAATATATATCTTGTTATTATATAAAATAGTTCTGTCATGCTAAAACGCCGAGCGGGTTGCCTTCCGAAGAGGAACCGAAAATTGACAAGCGGGTTGCCGTTCTAAGGGGAACTGAAAATTGAAGAGCGGGTTGCCTTTCCAAGGGGAACTGAAAATTGAAGAGCGGGTTGCCTTTCTAAGGGGAACTGAAAATTGAAGAGCGGGTTGCCTTTCTAAAGGGAACTGAAAATTGAAGAGCGGGTTGTCTCCCGAAGGGGAACCGAAAATTGAAGAGCGGGTTGCCTTCCGAAGGGGAATCGAAAATTGAAGAGCGGGTTGCCTTTCTAAGGGGAACTGAAAATTGAAGAGCGGGTTGCCTTCCGAAGGGGAACCGAAAATTGAAGAGCGGGTTGTCTCCCGAAGGGGAACCAAAAATTGTAGAGCGGGTTGCCTTTCTAAGGGGAACTGAAAATTGTAGAGCGGGTTGCCTTTCTAAGGGGAACTGAAAATTGAAGAGCGGGTTGCCTTCCGAAGGGGAACCGAAAATTGAAGAGCGGGTTGCCTTTCTAAGGGGAACTGAAAATTGAAGAGCGGGTTGCCTTCCGAAGGGGAATAGAAAATTGAAGAGCGGGTTGTCTCCCGAAGGGGAACCAAAAATTGAAGAGTGGGTTGCCTCCTGAAGGGGAACCGAAAATTGAAGAGCGGGTTGTCTTCCGAAGGGGAGCCGAAAATTGAGCGACGTGACAGTGTGTATTTTTCAGAGAGAGAGAGAGAGAGAGAGAGCAGGAGAGAGAGTGAAAGAGAGCAGGAGAGAGGGGTAGCGGGAGAAAGAGAGAAAGAGAGAGCGAGGCGCCGCGCCGCGGGGGTTGGCGAGCGAAGCGAGTAGGAGGCGGAGCCCCCTAGTATATATATATATTGAAAAGTATATTATATAAAATATTAAAATATAAAATATATTAAATAAAAGTATATTTAATATAGATGCAAAATATCACGAATCATGCAAAATAGCTATTAGATTAAAAATTGATCGAAACGGTTGAGCCGAAAACATTAATTTAAAAACACTTAACAATTACGATCGATATAATTGGAGTAATAGTGTCCAGAACACAGACGTTTGCAAAATAACGCGACTCCGCTCTACGTCAAAATAATTACGGACTGAAAAAAATGTATGTTTCATTACCTTATCAAGTCCCATAAGAATTATTCGAATTTTCGAGCGAGGAAGTGTAACGTCCCCTTAAATAAATGTGACGTACGAAGATTGGTCGAGAGAAGCGTGACCGGTGGCAAACGGCAACCATAAGTTGGTCGGCGACAGGGCCGTACAAAGTGTTGGTAATTGAAGTGGTCGCTCGTAGGACTTTCTAGAATAACAGATTCAATTGGTTCCTTCGGCAATACTTTCATGCTGGACCTTCCCGCGGAGGGATTCGAGCGGACATACATATATATCTGTGTGATCTCCAGCGATCGATTCACACGGACATCGCCACGTACACCGAGAGACGGGGGCAGGTGAAACTTCTACGTTCCGTTTCTGCTTCTTTATCGTTATTCCTTTACGCCTCGAATCCACCGGAAGTGGAGTTGAAACGCGGATAAAACCGAGCGCGAACGTACCAGAGAGACGGACTGTCTTCAATTAAAAGAGACCTCGTGTCGGGTAAATGAGGGGAGGTTTTTCAATTCGACGAACAACCACAATATGCTGCACCGAAAATCTTTAAGAGAATTGCGATTCCTTCACACGCCGTTTGCCGGTGAATCATTCCGCGCGTTCACAAAGGACGACGTCCGACGGCATGGGATGAGAAACTGTTTGCCGGAGACTGAATGCCGTAATTTTCTGATAAACGCGGAATTTACTAATCGCTGAAAATATGTATAAAGAAAATTAATCTTGTTATTTTTATAATATTATGAACGTCAGTCGATTGGTCATTCGATGGTCGGTAGGTTTACTGTTAAACCGAGTGTGGTGAAATTAATCATTTCGAAGCTTTTGAATGGAGAGCACGGATTATTCGGATAATCGAGGTTTCACTGAAACGTGAATTGCTCGATCAAATTAGCTCGGAATTAGGTCGTGTTTGGGCTCATATGGCTCGGAGAAATGTCACGGATACGATAACAAAATTTTATTAAACATATTTGTAGCGTGAGTACCAAGAAATTTAGAAAACAACAACGAACATAGGGAAACGGTATCTCTCAACGTTATCGCGGGGATAATCCTGAGTCATTAATCGTTGCAGATCTAACCGTTACAGTGCCGCAGCTTCATTAGACCGTGCAGGTATTACGATATCGAATTGCAACTGTGAACACGGTATCCGAGATCTCGATCATGCTATTTGCAAATGTCGGGAAATTGTGATAATTAACGAACACATTAAAATCACACGTTTCTCACCGAGTGAAGCGAACTTTTCACTGAAGAAAACGATAGTGACATTGATAGTTGATTTCCACGTGTCCCGAGTGCTCTTCGGGAGCAAAGATAATCGAGGAGGGTCTGTCCGGTCCTCCACTGTCAAGTTACCTGCCGAACAGCTTTTGAAATGAAATCGATGAGAAACTTTGGCGACCGGAGTCAAAAAATTGTCCAAGGCCCTTGAATCGTATCGGGCTTGTCCTTCCCGCTTGGGCCCGACATGGGCTGATAGATGAAGCCCTTTGCGAATTGGACAACTTACAGGAAACTGTTTAAAAAATAAACCAGGGAATGTAAACCGAGTCTATTGACATGATACTATGTTTTAAGAAAATTATCACAATTGCTTTGCAAGTGCACTATATGATATCGGCGCTACAGGTTCGGTCACAGATACAAAAATTAGCAATTTCGCAGTATTATAATTTTTATAATGCAGTATTACAAATTTGATTACTTTAATTGTTCACAGACGCGGAATTTTCTTGATAATGGTTCAAAACTGAACCGAAACGTTTAAATTATAATACTGCAAAATTACTAATTTTTGTATCTGTGATCGAACCTGTAGCGCCGATATCATATAGTGCATATACAAAATTTACGATCGTTAAAAATGAAGAATATTGCTTGCAAGAATCTTTTTGGAAAATTAACAGCATTATCATTGTGCTGTTCCTTGTTAATTTATTAGAATTTGAAAAATTTTTCAAGAATTTCAAATATAATGGAAATAATTTTTGATAAAGCGAGGGTCACCGAAGATGTCACTGCACTCGGAAAAGCTGGTTTAAATATTGACATATTCTCGCGAAGAGTGTATCGACCATTTTAGAAGCTCCCAAGCAGCTTCAGCCGACATTTTCGAAATACGAAGCACAAAAAGGGGTTGCGAAAGAAAATCGATTTTCGAACCCGTCAAGCTGGGGATATCCATTAAACCCTTATCTTAGGGGATCAAATGGCAGTGAATGCGGCTTTCGATGATGCGATGAATCACTCCCATCATCTGAAAGTATAGATAAGAGCCTCTGGATACTTCATCGACCGAAACGATACGCCTCGCTGCTCACTGACAATTAGAGAAAACGCTAAACGCGGTCCGTGCGCCGAATGCGAAGATTTTTAGATCGCGCGTATTAAGTACTCCGTGTTCGTTGAAGTTCATTTTTCTTTTTATAGAAAATAAAAATTTTGAAAAATCTTGCTGGATTTTATTATGATGATGTTCTATAGAAAATGAAGATTTATTTTTCGAAATTTTCCACAATGTTGGCGGATTGATTGCGTTATAGGGTGACAGATATTTCATGTTTCACTTGAGCTCCCCCTCTTAAAATATTTCAACGTGTATTAATAACCGTGGCGCTCAAGTGATTGATCCGATACGTAATATTCGACACCTATATTGTGGTTGCTAAATGCTGTTATAGCTGTTGCGGTTATTTTGAGTGAGTTGAGCAGAGCCTGGTCGTGCGAACTCGATTACAATTTTCTACAGTGGTTAACGATAATTAGTAGGCATCTTTGTGCTTAACGAAGATTGTTCAAGTTAATTGGTATAAACCGAAGATTGATGGGAACATATTTCCACGTTCGTGTTTCGCCTGTTCAGGTGGTGAACTGATCGAATACGATATAAAAATATAGGTCCTGTATCTTGAAACAGATGCAGACAACTATTTGTTTTCCATGAAAATTATTGGTTCAATAATTGATTGAAAATTGAGGATTGGGTGTTTGTTTACAGCGCTATTTTCGGACATAGGACTCTTTCAGTTTGTTCTGCTTTGATGCGAACACATTCTTCGTGCCATCAAGCTTTAAAAGCATTCGCTTTAAAATTCTTCAACGACACATTTTGCATCTCTCTTTTTCGCGATGCTTTTGCTCTCTTATTGATCACGTGTATGTATTTGTCATGTACTCCTTTGAGGGATGAGTTAATGGCCTCATTTTGCTCACGTTATTCTGTAGGAATGGCTTCTTTATTTAACCGTTCTACGATAAACCGTGTGCTGTTCAGGTTTATTATTATATAATAATAAACGTGGAATTCTCCGATATTCAATCTCGCTGTGAAATTTATTTCTTAGATGCTCGAGACAATTTTGCACATTATTCGTGTATTTAATAATACATTGTATTTATCGATATAATATTACTACTAAAATAATAAAACAATAATGCGAACGCTTCGTTGGAAATTTGCACAGTGAAATTATTCATAGGACAATCAAGTTTACGTGTAAATTAGCTGACACATAATTATCTGAAAATTTCGTTCACCAAATAATATCAATAATTAGAAAGTCTGTTTATCGATACTCGATGGAGACTCGTCCCCGATTCTACAAAAAAAGAGAACATTAATATTACACTGAAAAATCTAGTGCGAAATTTTCTTTCTCTCCGACGTCTTTTAGAAAAAAACAAATAAATTGACTCAACAATTTATTACATAAAAATCCGTAGGTTAAACGTTACGAAAGCACTTGCGAGACGTGCAAAAATATTTGAACAATTTAATTATCACGAAAAATCGAGTCTCATTTCAGATCTGAGAAAGACCATAAATCTAGAAAGGCACGGTACCATTCAGCGTTTTCGGATGAGTTTTCCAGGAAGGCGCGGCGGCGACGCTCGGCAGTCTTGGATTAATTTCCTCTCGATTGTTCCCGCCGCACTATACATACAGCCGCGAGGCCTATTTCCCAAATGGGTTTCCACAGATCAAGGTAATTCGCTTTTTGGATTTCGCCGGATTTTTCGCGAGGGTTTCGCTCCGACAGTTGAAGCACGAGGAGGAATATGAACTTTAAAAGCGTCCGCGTCCATTTTTAGCGTTAATACCAGCCACTGGAGGTCAGTCGGAACGCATGAATGAGAGCACTTTTATATACGACAATCTTGAATGGAACTACGAACGTTTTGTAAGCTACCTCTTTCTTCTCTATTTTGCGCTTCGTTTTTCCACCTCGTTTTTTTCCCCTCCCTTTATACCGAGCTGTCGCGATGAAATCGGGATTGCGTGCGGCCAATTCCTACACTCGGCCACAAAACGATAGCGCACGCCGTTCGATCTCTCGAACGTGAACATTTCTGCACGAAACACACGGTATAACAGCCAGCAAATCAATTTCTCTTTACTTTCCTATATTTCAAGCATTCTCGAGACCTCGGGAACACATTTTTAACCCTCGTACGTTCCCCAGGCTGACAATTTACCCATTTACTATTTTTACATACTATAAAATGATTGGTTCCTCTTTATCTCTATTGCGAGACGTACTTCTCGAAAATGTGACGTGATAAATGAAGAAAAATTTAGTGAGAAAGTATCATAGATTTATTTATGCATCTATTTCTGGGGAGCGTACGAGGGTTAATGGAAGACCCTTCATGTATTCGGAAATTTGTTTGACAGTTCAACTAAATTTTTTTAATTAACCTGATGCCACCATTTCTTAGGCATCTACGGTACTGCAATTAATAAAAATGTTTGTCGCACAAAAGTGAATTGGTGAGCTACATGTTCTCATATTGTTAAATCTGAAGAAAATGCTTTTTACGTGAAAAAATAAAGGTTAACTTGACTCGTTTTAAATGGCACCACATGCTTCGGACATCATAGGATCGTTGCTGACGTCGAGACGAATTCAACAGTCTATTGTACTATGATCTCGAACTCGAAAAATTTTCTGCAAACGTAGCTTTAATGAAAAATTATTTCCGAGACCCCGTGTTCGAGAAATTAAAGAGATGCGATTTTTGTCGGTGAGTGTACCCTCGCAACGTGCTCTCCGCGAGAGAAACCATCGTCGCCGTCGCGCAAAATCCTCCGCACGACTTTCCCCTTGAACAAACGCACTGTCGTTACCGTAGATTACTATGGCACATGGATTTCACAGCCGCGACTGCCGCGAGCCTCGTAAAGGACCGGCGGATTTGTATTCAAAGGCGATATTGTGTTCGACTGAACGTGAAACTTGGTTATTTGGCCGTGCACCCGGTTTTACGTTTGTATATTCATCCGCTTGTGACAAACGCTGTTGATCTTGATGAAGTGTCAATAATAGCTCCTCGTGCCGCGTATTTATAGAACCATTTTCTAGGGACGGTTCCGCGCTGGAAACGTATACCGGGCGTGGCTTCAACCCTCCCACGGCGGTGGCCGGGTCTATTTTGACCCGGGGACTGGTAAATCTACAAGAAATATTCGAAAGATAGCTAAACAAATCCGTACTTCTCCTGAGGATAACGTTCCATCAACAATTAATTTTTGGCCAACTGTATTGTCCACTAATAATTATTACTAAGTCGAGACAAACGTACCAACCTGAGGGTGAAGTAATGCCTCCTGAATTTGATCTAACCTTCACACTTAGGCCGAACAAACATTTATCGTTGCTATACTGTCAGTATTTGGTGGTCTGTTCGTCAGCGTCCCCATATCTCGACAAGAGCCAATCAAAGAGCAAAGGCCCAGTCGAAGAGTTAGGGTCTCGGGGGATCAAACAACCCCGAGGAAGAAACTTGATCTCTAACCATAACATATCCCCGGGTCTATTGCATTATGATTCCCAGTGGATCCCGTGAAATCAGAGCTGCCGGCGTCGGTTTCGACGGCGCGGCTCATTTTAGCCATCAGCTTTTTTTTCGATAGATCGTGGCAGGATAGCGCGAGAGCGTGGTTAATTGCGGCGCCCTTCTTGGAAACTCATTGAGCCGGATTTTATGCAACCGGGGCCGCCAGTTTCACGGTTTGCTGCGCGAGACGAGCCGATCGTCATCGAAATAACAACGGAGGAATCGTCGAATACCATTCAGTCTAATCCCCGTCCCTTCGATCCTTCCGGGATCATGATCGTCGCAAGGATCCCGAGTGCTAGCGAGAACTCGAATCAACGTTTCGTAGTTCTAGCATTTCGCCAGCCGGCTGACGGACGGCGGCGGGCTAGGAATAGCTATCGGCATCGCAGCATATTATTATCTTTGCCATTAAAACATCCCCTTTAGTTAGCATTTCACCTTGCAACAGGGACAAAGTTCCGTCGGTGTGAGCGAATGTGTGTTGGAGGGTGTACCCGATCTTACACACCGCTGATCGACAAAGTGAACGGGCGTCGTGAACGTATTAATATCTGGGGCCCATGGCTGGCATCCTCGGCCCCCTCCTTCTCTACCCTCTATGCTCCTTTGCTATGGGGGCTATCGCTTCTGACGTTCAAGAATCTTCGACGTTGCGAAACCACGTTCCAGAGCCTCTATAGAAGGCACCCCCGCCTTCTATAGCCGACCCAGCTCGCGGCCGTGACCTCCAAGCTTTATTTGCATCGCAGACAATGCGGCGTGGGGCCCTTTTACCTACCTTCGTACTCGCACTCTTTGTTTAGGGACCAGAAATAGGATTTGCTCTTTTAGAATTCGGCTGAAAGTTGCATCGATTGGGTTCTTATAGATGAGAATTGATATTTTGCCAATTTGTTGCTCCAGGTTCATCGAGGACAGAGCAATCTGGGCCCCCCTTTGTACCTTCATGGGGGCACCCTTCAGCAGGGATCAGAAATAGGAGTTACTCTTTTAGAATTCGGATGAAAGTTGCATCGATTGGGTTGTTATAGGTGAGAATTGATATTTTGCCAATTAGTTGCTCCAGGTTCATCGGGGGCAGAAGTTCTTTGTTTAGAAATCGGGAACAAGATTTGCTCTTTCGGAGTTGGGTTTAAAAACTGCATCCACCTGTCAATAATGGCAAGTGATAATTAGTCAATTATTTGCTCCAGTTTTGTTAGGATTTCATATTCTGGACCTCTCTTTGCTACCTTGACAGTGAAACTCTTTGCCAGGAACCAGTAACAGGATTTGCTCTTACAGATTTGGATTAAACGTTGCATCGATTTGGTTGTTACAATTATTTGCTCGTTTCATTGGACCCCCTTTGCCACCATGGAAGATCTGCAACAGCTTGTCAGAAATCAGGAATTTTTGCAGTAATTAGAAACGAGACCTGAGAGGTATAAAAGTTCTACGGTCATATATTTCTCATCGTAAAGTTAATTACTTTCTTATTGCATGTAACGTGGCAGAAGCGTCTGTCCTTGAAACATCACTGGCCTGTAAAATCACGAAGCCCCTTTCACTGAACGGTATCGATTATAAAAAAGCACCGTTCATTGCGTGAACTTTGCAAGTATGACGATTCGCGAAACGGAATCTGTACGCGAACGTTTCGCAGTCCGACGAGCATCTTCATTAAATTCTTCATGGAAGTAAATAGTCGATTAGAGTCTGCCTTCTCGAAGGTCTTTTCCAAAGGACGTTAAATAAGAAATAACTTTCGAGAGAAATTCGAAGAAACTTCGACTCGAAATTGGAAGATATCATTTAAACAAACAGCGACTTCGTTTCCGAGTTCCTTTCAAGTAAATCTCTCCTGTGACTCGAGTTTTATTTAAAAAATAAAATTTTCATAGTGTGTCCTATATCTTCAAAACAAATTAAATTTCCTAGAAGTAATTTTTCAACTGAGTCCGTTCCGGAAATCAATTTTGTTAGGGAACTCATTAAAATCTTGTGAACTCCTCCGAAGGTCCTTAACGAAAAGTTATAACTTTAATAAAATCCTATGGGGTGCGTTGTTGTTAATATTTTCGCGGCTATTAAACCATGCTTCTCTTCGAGAATAATTATTCATTATCAAACTCTCTTGAAATCCAGCTAATCTAAACGAATCTATAACGGTGTCAGAAATGCATGGTGCCAATTAAAATTAAAATGACCTTTATTATCGAAGACGACCTTGACCTTTCATCGGATGCCCTTGACCTTTCAGCGAAGTAAAACATTTTCGAAATTCTCACTGCGGCTTCCACTCGATGGAAACTGTATTAACGTATTTGTTAAAGTCGCGAAACTTGATTCTGTTCTCTGTAGAATGTTTCTTCATTCTGCACTTACAAATGTGGGGTAAATATGTTCAGGTCAGAACATGGGAGCCAAGATAGTCTGCTGGTCTTCCAAGCATCCGAGATAATTCCTCCAAAGTCTTCGTTATCACGTCGTCTATCATGGCTGAACTGAAGAACAAAACAACGCCAGTGGTGACTGCAAGGCCGACACTTCCCTTCTCTTTCCTGCTAAGTAGTAGTACTCGACCGGTAAGAGGGTCAGACACACCACGCGGCAGTCTCTCTCACTCTATTTATTCTTAATGTTGCGTAATGCACACTATACGGGGTGTCTAGTTCGAGTTTTCCGAAAAAATTTACCCAAAAAATACCATACATGTAGGTACGTATAAAACAATACATTTCCAATAAAGCTTACAAGCCATCTGAAAAGACAGCTTTAGCCATGCAATTTTATGATGCATCGTATTACTTGTCAGCAATTTTTCGAATTTCTTACAGTATTATTTCTATTTTATCTGACCTTCACACTTAGGGTGGAGTAACACCCATCTCTACTTTACCATAATTTTCCTCCGGAATCTTATCTAACGGTGAAGTGATATCCATTATTGCTTCGCTGTAATTCTTCTCTCAATTTTATCCAACCTTCACATTTAGGGTGAAGCAACATCCGTTTCTACTTTACTATGATTGTCGTCCTGAATTCTATCTTACCTTCGCACTTAAAGTGACGCGGCATCTATTTTTGCTTTACTATAAATTGATACTGATTTGTTGTTAATAGGTAATCCATTTTCGGTAGAAATGAAGGAAATCCGAAGTCCACTGTAGAAGTAGCGATGCAGATAACAAGATCCGATGAATTTTGATCAGGGAGCAGGATGGTTCCCGTGTGCAAGAAGCATCCGAACGGATCTCGCGTTCCAGAACAATAAATCTTCGGTAATCCCGTGGCCACTAGGTGTGAACGTGACTTTATCGTCGACGGTTCGGCGCTTGTTGCGCACGCACATCCGATTTTCGCGGGGTTTCGCACTCGAGCCGCGTTCCGTTCCGCGCGGCGTCCCCTCAGTAGGCCACTGTCATTCCGTCGAGCTGCATCTAGCCCGCGGAGTACACCTCTCGGCCGCCCACGCGAGTCCATAGCGCGCGAATCAAACACGGGACACTATCGAAACTTTCCCGCGCACCCTGTGTGTGTGTGTTCAATCTATCCAGGTTGACCCTCGTCTCATTCCCTTAACCCACCAAACCCTTAACCATCCCAACACCCCTATTCAACGAATTACCCATCAACGATTCCATCTCTGCTCGATACACATGTGTATCGCTAACGACACCTTCGAGTCTCTTTCACCTGGGATCTGTTGCAATCTTCTGTAACTATTTCTGAGGATCGGTGAACATAATCATTCAATATTGCTGGATCTAGCAATCGGTGAACGTAGAGATCGCTCAACTTAGCTGACGCCTAGTTACTGGTGAACTTTAAGATTACTCAATCTAAAGATTGTTGAAGTTAAATGTTCAACTTATAAAATTGCTGGACTTCTAAAGATTGCTGCAGTCGAGCTCTGCTGAATCTAATTTATAACTGGTGAACCAAAAGATTGATGCACCCAGTAATTCGCGAATCTAAAGACTGCTGAACCTGGGGATTGCTGAACCTAATAATTGACGAACCCAAAGATCGACAAATTGAAAGATCACTTAATCTAACAGTTGCTGAACCTACTTATTAGTGAAACTATTGATTTGTGAGTCTAAGGATTACAGAACCTAGGAATTGCTGCATCTAATAATTGGTGAACCGAAATATTATTGAACCTACTAGTGTGTGGACCTAAAGATACATGAATCTCAAAATTACTGAACCTAGAGATTGCTGAACCCAGAAGTTACTGAACCCAGAAGTTACTGAACCTAGAGATTACTGAATCTAAGGGTTGCTGAACCTAGAAATTGCTCAACTTAGTAATTGCTGAATCTTGTAAATGGTGCACCTAAAGGTTATATAATCCCGAAATTGATGAATCCAATAATTGGCGAACCTAAAGTTTACAGAACCTAGTAATTGGCGAACTTAAAGAACCTAATTTGTGAACCTAAAGATTTCTAAATCTAGCAATTGGTGAACCTTGAGATTGCTGGTCCTAGTAATTGGGTGAACCTTGAAATTTCGAAATTTGGGGATTGTTGAGCCTAGTAATTGGAGAAACTAAAGGTTACGAAATCCAGAAATTGATGAATCCACTAATTGGTGAACCTAAAACCTCGTCTTGCTCTGTCCTCTTAAATCGTCTTCAAAAATGGTATGAAATTGATGTCCGGCTAATGTGATTGAATTTCCTGTGCTTGCCTGAATAACACCTGAATTATAACGAGGAGGTTGTTTTCTCGGCAGTAAACGTTTTCACTCGATCAACCCTTTCCTCCTCTGTCTCTGTGCTCGTGTTTTCTGAACGGCTGTTGTGTCGACCGGTTTTCACGGTGGTATATATCGGAAGGTGACGTTGATTATCTCTTGTACAGCTTCGCCATTGTTCCTCGGCGTGCTTGGATTTCATCAGGACGGTAACCCTTATCTTCGACCGCCGAATGGATGCTGGTGACACCCAGCTGTCCTGCTCGTGGCCAACTTTATCTGCGGTTTCGTTCTCTTCCAGTGAAAGGGAGAGGCATTCTTAAAGAGAGATTCGCAATGAACTCTCGCGAAAGTTCTGTCGATCCTCTTACGACACCGGTTCATTTCTGTCAACAATAATTGTGCAATTCTTCCGAAAAGTTTCGTCAAAATATTTTCCAGAGGTAGTACGCTAATCGGTAAGAACATTATTCGAATACAATTAGAAGCAGCGAAAACACAGACAATTTGTTTATTCCGATTTCATAAACATTTATCAAAATCGTCTGTCGATCTCTGCGATTGAAAAAGCATCGCTCCAAATTGACATCTACTCGATCAAAGGAACTTCTATTATTTAAAACTGACATCTATCGAATTAAAAATAAAAAAAAAACATTCATTATTGAATTATTTAAAATTGACATTTATTCTAATGAAAGAGAACAACGTTCCAGCTCGGCAGAAAAATATGTTCTCTCGAAATAGTTTCGCAATAATATTTTCCGAGGTTTCGGATTTGGTTTCGCGGAAGATTCTCCAAGAAAACAAAGTGAATTTATCGAGGTGTTCTCATCCGTTAACACGACGCACGTGTTTCTTTCCCAGATTATTGAAGCTTCCCACGTCTGCACACGAGAGAATCGCGCGGACCTCGAACGTAAAGCATTCGCGGGGCAGCAGCTTCCTGAAAAGGTCCTTGAAGAAATTTGTGGTCGGTGGATCCACCTTTATCCGTGGCTCCTTTCTTCTTCCAGTTCATTATTACAGGATGGACGGATAAAAGAATTCGAACGCTCTCTTTGTTCTCCCGGTGCACTAATGCGTTAATATAGAACTTCTTCCAAAAATTCGTCTCCCAAAATTTCACCACTTCGTTCATCATGACTAGACTGAAAATCATTATGCAAAACGAACATTTCATTTCTACGAACTGGTGTCGAATTTATTGAATAATTCGTAATCACTATTTTCATAATTATTTCTATTTGAAAATTATTATTACTGTCATAACTACTATCATAATTATTTCTATTTGAAAATAATTATTACTGTCATAATTACTATTATAATTATTTCTATTTGAAAATCATTATTACTGTCATAATTACTATCATAATTATTACTAGTTGAAAAATCCATAATTATTACTATTTGAAACATTCATCATTCGTATTACTTGAAACATTAATAATTCATATTATTTGAAAAATTCATCATTCTTCTGAGCACAGTCGTAGAACCGTCACGGATCCGAGAATTCACAATAATCATAAATTATGTATAAAACGTTACAAGATCGATAAAACTAAGAAAACAACATTCATAATGAGAAAGTACTGGCAACGATTTAACAGCGCAGAGCAAGGAGAGATAAATTCTTGATAGAATCGGAAATAGTAGGGTGAAGGGTGTCGTCAGTGAGTTACCTTTGTCGTTGAAGGGAAGTGTGATCCTGAAAATCACAATCCTTGCTCCTCTCCACGCAGCAGCGAGTGAATTGTTTCTAAATTTTCAGGAGGTCGGAGAAAGTGGGTCCGGTACTGCGCACGGGTCCCAATCGTCCATATCTGTGTCACTAACATACACACGCTCTCTTCCATTTCCCAGATGCACCTCTGTCGGCTGGTCTCTCGCGATGATCGTCGACCAGGAGACGCTTAACGGACTCTCTAAACGAACATTTACAGATATCGAGTCGGTCAACTCGTCGATAACATTTCCTATTGTTAAGAAGGCTAGGCTGGTTAGCTTGTAGACGTGTTGGCTAGTGCTTCTCGGCTTCTGGTGAGATTTTAACAAGGACAGGTTTGTTGCGGGGCAGCGATGTCCGGTGAATTTTGACGACGGAATCGGAGCAACGTGGATTACAGCCGCCGGTTGGTTAATTGGATTAGATATAAATACCGCAGGATGTCCACCGATTGATCTACATCATTTTCTGCGCTGCTTGTCAAAGGTGTCGTCACTCCGGCCACCTTTTTTTTGTCGCACACGTGTATCTCTCTCTCTCTCTCTCTTTGTTTGTGGTAAACGTATAAAAATTTACTCGATCCCCCTCCCCAACCCGAGTCCAAGTCTCCGCGACAGATGCGCACAACGTTTGGGAGTAATCCGTGCCAGGCCGAATCTGATCGTGTGAGATCACGGATCGATCGCAGTTGGAAAGTTTCGTGATGCAGTGATCCGAGGTGATCGCCACACCGCCGACTACCGGACCCGAACACCACCAAGACATGGACAAGGACAGGCATGCACAAGGTGAGTTCGATGTGTACTCATTGATTTCTATGTCCGGCTATAACCGGCACCGCTTCGATCCTCCGCGCGATCGTTCCCGGCTCCTCTCGTCTACCCGGTGTCCGCGAACTTACACTCTGACTGCGACTCTTAACCCTTTGCACTCCTTCATTTATTTAAGGGAGTAGACTCCTTTTCCCAGGATTCCAACGGTGCATTTCTCGCCAACAGAAAAATTCAGTTTCTCAGTAGTCGGAAACCCTATAAAATAAAGATATAAAAATTCCTATATTTGTCGTGTACGATGCGTATGTTAGAAATACAATCTTTACCGTTCCAAGGTTGTGGGGTAAATGCCGTGTGGTTCCTCACAGTCCTCTTACCAAAAGGCATTGTCTTCCCCACTCCGTGGCCATATCCATCAGAACCACGTGTTCTTATTATTGCTTAGCAATACGACGTCGGGTCCCTTGCTTTTTTTGTTAAAGATCTCGCTTTGAATAGACAGTAATTAATTCGACACCGATACCTGAGAAACCCTATGCGATCCTCAGTTTATTGTGTCGTATGGCATGGGGTTGTTTACTAGCTTCACGGCCACTCGCACCATAAATCCCTGCCAGAAATATGTCAACGAACCAAACATTCGTTCGGGCGATCTTCTCGAAACTCTCTGTTAACTGCGTTACCGCTAACACACGTAATTTGCCTAATTCTTGATATCCTGAAAAGAGGGGAACTTTATAACTCTGAACGCCTATATGTTTTCCAATAGCTGTACCCTAATAAAACCAAAATTCTATTTGGATTTAAAGGAAATTAATAGCATACATATTTATTAGACTCTATTCGGAAACTTCAGCACGAGTCTGACTCGATATTGTAAAGGGATTAATTGTATATTTGCACACTGTTTCAATATAAAAATGTTATATAAAGAAATAGAAAAGAATTCTGGTATGTTGGTTCTATCGTTTACACTATTATCGCAGCACACTATAAAACAGACGACATATTGTTTCGTTTGTCCCGCGGTTGTTACCACCATTCTTGCAACTTTCCCGATAGAAATGCATATTCCATTTATCAGTTTTCATTCTACGTGTGCACCGGTGTGCGTGGTTCCAGTATTGGCCTGCTATTGTGCCTACATCGTTGTCAGATAGTCAGTCTTTTTACGGGTTAAGAGGACATCTTCTACACCCCCCCCCCCCCCCGGACAAGAGATGCTCTTGAACGCGTGAGATTAAACTCGGTCTGTCCCTGAACCTTGCAAAGAACCGCTCAAGAAAATACACTTTGTATATCCGTACTTTCGAACTACTTTTAGCTTGGTTAACTGTTGGCTCAACACTTCCCAGGGCGACGTAAGCTTTGATATAACTACGCTGTTGTGAACTTTCGTACTACTGCTTACACCGTTCTACGATTTAGGGGTCTAACTCGTGTTATAGGCTGCTCCTTGCAGGATTAAACCACTGATTTTTTATCATTAGCGAAAAGATTTTGGTTTCGCGATCGTGCATGTTCCATTAAAATCTCCGTATACTTCCCCCACCTATTAAATTTCTTTCAAAAGTATAATATCAGCTGCCAAGGATTAAATGAACGTTGACTTCTGTCACGTTACAAGTGTTAATATTTAATCACATTTTTTAACGAAACGTATCTTCTTTCTAATCACGGAATTTGTAATGAAATTCTCAAATGCACTAGCAAAGTATTGCGTTCGTACAATATTGAAATGTCTTCCGACGTCGCAACGGTTCCGCAGCATTTATCCAATTATCAGCGTGATTGCCTGCCACGAGTAGGAAAAGCTGGAGGACAGCTCGACTGTTTTTTCTCTTTGTGAAGCAGTGACCACCCTCAGGCTACCGAACGAGGGCAAATGAACACGGGAAAGAAGCGGCTCAAAGTGAGTCGCAGACGAAGATCCGGCTACTTTGTTCGCTGTATTTTTCAGCCCGCCGTTACTGTCTATCCGAACAGCATCGTAAAACCGTCAATGACACGGTGCTAGCGTGCTCGCTAACAATTCTGTCAGCGATTTATTTTACGATACTCTTTCAAACAGCTGACATAAACTGAACCGGAAATATTTCCATTCGTTTTAGTAATAATAATAATGTAGTGTCGAGAACGTGGTTGTCAATTCATCGATATCGCCAGTTCGATAGTACATAAATTTTCGATTCCGTAATATGCGAGTCACTTTGTAGCGAACGTGTTAATAGCCGCGAGCGATTATGCGTGCAAGTATGCTCGCTGCCGAGTGAGCGACTCGCGACAATCGTTTCTGATGAGTTCACTATCCCTATTGATTACATTGAGCTTGTTTAACCCGTTTTCGGATTACGGCAGCCACCGTGGCCCGTAAACTTTCAACAAACAATAACCATGATATAATTAGTTTGGAATTTGCGCTATTCTCTGTTTCATCAAACTTCGGATGTCCCGAGCCTGAATAAATCCCGCCAGCATACTCAATCAAACACGATGTCAATTAAATATTCAAATTTAACTATCCTGGACAGGCGACAATTATTTTTTTTATTATTATATTTCCGTTTTCCATGTGAAATAACTTCTTGAATTAATCAGCTCATCTATATTTAGTCTAATAGGAGAAATCAACGAATCGATTCAACAGCGATTAAAACTGTTTTATATTCGTGTCTTCTGTTTCGTTGCAAAGTACTTAATATAGCTTAGGTTTTTAAATGAAAAGAGTTCAGTTATGTTTGCAATGTTGTTGAACATTGCAATTTGCATATGTAATTCGCAATTTTATATGGTATCGCAATTTCCGCGCATAATTTGCGATTTTATTTGGTATCGCAATTTCCGCACGCAAATTGCGATTTTAATTGACCTCATAATTTCCACTCACGATGGTTCGATCAACGAAAATGAATAGAATAGCTACATGGAGTGTAACAACATGATTTTAACTACAACCATGAAACAACGCACACTATGGTATCAAACCAAAACATTCTGGAATTAGACCAACGCACTGTTGTGAAATATCACTAATGTTATAATACCACCATTATTTTGTAACAAATTGCAAGCCACGTGGTTTTCGTAATTCTTCACTGGTTCCGAATGGTTCCCGGAAGCTGAGCGTATCAATTTACGAGTTTATATCACCGTGGGACCGCCACGCCGGCGACTATAAAACATCGAGAAACCTGCGACTATCTGCGAAAGCCAGAAATATATAAAAGATCCCGGACACGCTGATAAAACGATGCGGTATTATACTATTCCGCACGTATACCAAAGGTTACGTACCCGTGAATCATAAATTGAATATTCGAACGACCGTTGGTGAGCCCGTGATTGAATCGGGGAATTGATTTTCTAACGTTGCGCACGGCACTCGGTATACAGACTGCAACCAGTTACACTCTTAGACTAATGAATTGGACCCCGGCTATTAAATCTTCCGCCGACGGAACGAACTTGTTATTACGCCGAAATTAATATCGAACAGCAACTTGCTAGAATTGGTTCGGAACCGTTCGGTTCCTGATCTTATTGCGCGACGCAGTTACCGCTATTACGTTGTCCCGAAAGTTTCTCTCGCCAACGACGCGCTTGGTATTGTTACACGACATCTGTTCGATAGTGTTTCATTTGGAAAATTAAAGAAACATTCTGTAGTTCGGTTCGTGTTTGAAAACGAACTTTTGGATGTGATTTTGCTGTTTACAAAGAGCAATCGTTGACTGGTGAAAATTCGTGGTGATTACACAGCCAAAACTAAGTAAAAAAAGTAGAATGAAATTTCTTGATACGATGCTCTATTTTTGGGAAAATCGAGTTGAAAATTCGATGAATGTGTATATCCCCGCACAAAGTACTCGACGAATTGTCAGCCTCGATGTTTTCGGAAACAGATCCTGGTATAAAAACTATTTAAACCATTACAAAGTTATAAAAAAATTACTGTTGTACCAAGAAGAATCTACAGAATCGCCCTGAGCGAATATAATTCTCACAGCTTCAACAGTTGAAGCACAGTAAATTTGTCAAAGTGAACTATTCTTTTTTTTTTTTTGCTTTTACAACGTTCCAAGAACTCGCGTTTGTCGAGCAAAAAACGACGTTGGCTTGGTTTTAAGCGGGTACAAAACGCGCGGATAAAACACGCGGAACTCCGTTGGAACATCCTCCGCGACAAAAATTTGCCGTCGATTAGCGTAATTTATGGTTCGGGAAAAACCGGCCGACAAAACGCGGAGGAACGAGGGAACGGGGTTCGCGGCGATAAAACAGCAATTATCCGCGGAAAATCTTACACCGAGAGGTTTCGGGGTCAACAGTTAACCCAGAGCTCCCGTTTAACTGAATTAGCGCTTTTAAGTGGAAGAGGTTTCTCCGATGTCTACGGAAGAAAGTGGAGCAGACGGAAAAAAGATACGGAAAAGGGGATTTTCAACGCGGTCAGATAAAAGAGTCGAACTGCGAGCAGCGGAAATTTCGCCGCGCGTTACTTCGACCGGCGAGAAACCCGCGAAATTATTACTTAACGGAAAATGAAATGTTGCAGAATTGCATCCAGCGTCGCCGCGAAATCCGAGATCTTTGTGCCCGGCGAATTTTCTGTGAACGGTCGCGGCGTTGTTTGAAGCCAGATTTGAAATCAGCGTGAAAAAATCTACGGGAAATGATGTATAGCACGTTCCAAAAAAATATTTTCCCCGCGTGGTAGTAGAAAATCCACAATTTTCTTGAGATCTGCAAGTTCTGCAAGTTAAAAGAAAAAAAAATTTCGCTAATGAAGTAGATAGGAATAATTTTTTCAATTAATTTAAACGTCATGGTAAATACAGTGATGTAAAGTTCACTTACAATTGTGTTGCGAGCGAAGAATTTCGGTGTTTCATGTGGTTTCTTTTTATATTTGTTGACTGACAGCACATACGAGATCATAAAACACAGTTTCATGACGCGTGATCAACAGACTGCGAATTTTCCGTATCTACGGTGGGGTATGGATCACGAAAAACTGAAAAAATTCAGCTGCCATATTACAGTGTCTTTATAATAGTATTATTGTATAAATAAAACTCGTAATAGAAGAATTAATTTTCTATTCAATCTCAAGTTTTATATATTTATTGTTCCCGAAAGTTGTATTACATTTAAGTATATTATAGTAAAACCTAAAAGTGAAAATATAAAATATGAAAATACCGCACCAGTATAAAATAAAATGAATAAATTGTAAAATCTATTTTGACTGTAATTAATATACTCGGTTAATTGAGGCTAATAAATTGTAGAATTTATAGAAAGTTCTGATCGTAAAATTTCGAAACTGACAAGTGGTTGATTAATTGCGTCCAGAGACAGTTCGTTCGACACGAAACTGAAGAAGCATTTATCTTGTGATTCCATTGTTCCCGTGATTGGTGCCACGTAAAGACACGTCGCTGATCATTTATAAACTTTCGATATTTTCGCCGGGAATGCTGGGGAACTATCAGACCGAAGTTTTTTCCCGTGGAAACTAATTTTCCGTTACCTTTGAGAAAGGCAAAAGAATACGTGCGCCACTACTACCTAGTTCGAGCTGGAATTTTTGTCTTAACTTCTCCAAGTTACGACCTCCTTTCCTTCAACCTATTAAACGCGTCTGTCTTACCGGAATTAAAGAATTGCTTCTTGCAGATTTCCTAACTTCTCGCCTTCCAGGTTTAATTGCACCGTTTAATTACATGAAATATTACTGTTAAATTGTGTGCGTGTTTTCTCTCCGACGTCGGACGACGAAGTAAGAACGCTTGTTTACGTTTTCTATGACGCAGCTGCCTTCGATGAGGCACGCTGTGTGCGTGTGTGAGAGCGCGTAACGGTCGCGGCGTCCAAGACGCGAACTTGTCATTAGTTTGTCTATGGCCCAGGACGCGTCAAGTACGTTTTCGGACAGTAACATAAAGCGGGAACATCCTTCCCGGAATATATTCGTATTCAATTAATTTATCTCGACATTTTAGGTTCTATTTGAACAAATGGCGACCGTGATAGGACGGGATTATAGCCGAGTAGTGTACAATTGATTGGGTCGCGAATTTTAGTACAATAGATAAAGTGAAAAGAAAGACGTCTG
Source organism: Lasioglossum morio (assembly GCA_916610235.2). Taxonomy (NCBI): domain Eukaryota; kingdom Metazoa; phylum Arthropoda; class Insecta; order Hymenoptera; family Halictidae; genus Lasioglossum; species Lasioglossum morio. The sequence continues at coordinate 800,663 of OU744324.1, read as the reverse complement.
AAAATGGCGCCGGTTCCATGATACGTTAGGCGCAGCTTCGGACAAAAGGGCTACCGGAGTCGTCTTCCAAATGTTTGAAAGTAAGAAAATTTTCAAATATGATCGAGTTGCGTAAATTTGATGGAAGTATACACGAATGATTACCGTTCTGGAGTCTCTTCGCGATTATTCACAACGACAAAGCAACTGCGAAGGAAGACAAGTATTAAATTGCCTGTTTGTGTTGTTTCGCCGAAGTCGGCCGACGAGGTAAGAACGCATGTTATGTCCATTAATTTATCCCGACATTTGTGGTTCTATTTGAACAATTACTGCATTTTCACGGAGATTATTTTGAAACTTGTTCACAGGCCATTAGACACAGAAACGAGCTTTTCCCAATTAAATTCATAGTAATTACTAAAATATTAATACGAAAAATATTACTGTGAAGAAAAATAGCGGAAAACTGTATCGCCAAAATCGAAAAATATCGATTTATCACAGAAAGTGGTACACAAAGATTATACGTAATTAATATAATAGTACAACAATATGCATCTAGCATCTCAATAATTATTTCACAAATCAAATCACATACTTATTATTGATTTGACAATTCAATCAAATATATTCCATATCTTTACGTTACAATTTAATAAATTCATTTACTGTTAATAGAAAGATTGAATACGTAATTAAGTTAGTTATACGTAATTAATCGTAATTTGTTAGAACAATGAAATAGCGATGATAAGATAAGGAATTCTAAAAATAATAAAAAGTAATTATTCGTAGAGATAATAAAACGGTGATTTTTGGAAATAGTAAAATAGAAATTCGTGGTCGATGAGAGGTAATAAAATAAGTATTAGTAAAAATAATTAAATAGTGATTTGAGAGATGATAAAATAGGGATTGTTGAAAACAATGAGATAGTGATTTGTATGATAACCGTGAAACATTGAATAGTAAAACCAGTAAACACGCTGTGAAAAATTCGAAGCAGCCCGTTTTATATTTCGTCCACTTGGCGAATTAATTTCGGACAAACTCGTTCGGCTGCCTTTTAAATTTTTCGAGCATTAAACATATAGCACCGGATCCGGCGCATTTACTGCATTTTATCGGACTAAAATTCCATTAAGCTAATCTCTCTGCGTTTGTATGCAGCGGTGGATTTCGTTTCGGACAGCGGGAACGGCCACGCGCAACATTATGGAAACGTTTTAATGTCTTCGTTGTCACAGGAAACCGCACGGCGTATTTCCTTTGGCATTTCAATTTCAATTTTCTTCGAATTATATTCTCTCACAGTCAATCTCGTGGTTGTTGATTATAAAGTCGAGTCTCGATTAAATACCAAAGTGATTCAATTTTTTGTAGCGTCATGGAATAGACATCGCCGGATATTTTCCTTTAATTTTTCCACGTGATTTCTATGGACAACGAAGAAATCAATATTAAATAATATATGCATTATACCTTGTAACTTGTACGTTCTATTTGTATCGTCGCGTCGTCAGCGTAGTTCTACTTGATCGGAGATTGATTATCTATACTTTACGTGTCTGGCTACAGGATACACGAAATCTGTATCAGTTACTATTTTTCTGCATCGGTTACAGAGTACGAGAGCTGAATAAACATTTATTTCTCTCGTGAATAATTTTACGATATTCAAAATAATACAGATTCTTTTTTTCTGTGGCTAATGTTTAATCGATAGAAATATAGATTTTAATGAAAATTCTTCTGAAATTAATTTAAACTAGAAAACTAATGAAATATGTATTCTTTAAACCGCAAAAACTCGTCTGTGTCATAAATTCACAAAATCCAGTAATGAAAAGCGAAACGAAGGAAGGGGTTGGAGCTATTATTTCCCGAAAAACCAATCAGGGTTAGGACAAAAACGTGAAGTCTTCGGACGAGAAGACAAATTTAACGTTTCATCGAGCTCGGGGTGGGGAAAGAAAAACCCCTGGTTCTATCGCAACAAAGAACTTGCGATAATGGGTTCGTTAAGTGCCGAACAAAAGACGTAGAGAGGGAGAGAAAGAGCGACGAAACGTACGTAAAAACGCTGACCCAGTATTTCTGCTCGTGCAAATCTATATTTCAACATTTTTATAAACTTGTCAATTTCGCTGAAAGCGTTTCTCTAAAATTACAAAATCGTCGCTCACTAAAGCCTCATTAAAGCTCGCTAAATCAGAGGGATGGCATTTTTCTGCGTCTAATTACTGTTGCCTCTGCGAGGACTGCACCATGTTCTGGGTTAGGTTAATTCGTAGTCTGCAGCTGACGACCTTCTGTTCGCTGCAAGTCTGCTTTTAGGAACGCGATTGCAAATTTACATTATTTCTCGAATTAAGTGAATTAATAAATAGTCAATCATATCGATCGTAATTGTTAAGTATTTTTAAATTAATGTTTTCGGCGCAACCGTTTCAATCAATTTTTTATCGAATAGCTATTTTGCAATAATGCCTCCAACACAACACACGACTTTGACGAAGCATTCACTTCAGTTTGACCATGCATTTGATTTTGAAAATACCAAAGTGATTGACAGAGAACATAATCTACAAAAAAGGTTATTACTGGAAACGATTATTACGCAGCATTACGTTCCCAACTAGTTTCTTATACAAATCAAATCAAATCAGTTCAATGTTTAAATTATACAAGTAAAGTTAATAGCAAGTATGTATTAATACTTTCTTCATTTTCAATCCATCTATATTACATACTTTTCAATATATATATTTGGTTTTTAGATGCAATTTATCTTTGAAAAAGGTTCAAACTAGAACCGAAACGTTAGGCATTATTGCAAAATAGCTATTAGATTAAAAATTGTTCGAAATGGTTGTGCCGAAAACATTAATTTAAAAATAAGTGAATTAAAGTTATCGCGTTAAAGGGAAATTTTGAATTTTCGGTTGTAATCGATTTAAATCCTGAATGTGGACCCTAACAAAATTCAATACACATTCTGGACGAATCCAAACGAAAAAAACACTTACTCAACAGTTTCATTTAATATTTTATCGACGTGGCTTCCAACGAAATTCGTTTCGCGGGCCAAATTGCGTTAAAAGTTGATTTTGAAAACCGATAAACGAGGTTCTGTCGGTGACACGCGTCCTCCGAGGCGTTCGACATTTTAAACTGTTATAATTTCGCGAGAAACAAATAGCGGAGCGACGCAGCTAGACTCGTTTCGAAACTGGTAGGCTGCACTATCGGGGTCATCGGATGTTGTGATGTTTGAAAGGAGGAACGTTCTCGCGCATGGCCCTCGAAATCGGCGATTGAACGCGGCTGAATGGCGAGAACGAAGAGAATGGTCGATGCGTTGTTCGAATAAAGGACACAAGCGACCGTAGATTATTTCTTTCTCGTCCGCGACCTCAGCAGCGGTTCGTTCGATGATCGATAGACAAACCGGGGAAATTGGGAATCCGAAGGTTAATAATTCTGATTTCGCAAAACTAGAAAAACCGGAGGGTGGGAGAGGACAGGTCAGACGTGTCTAGGGATTTAGGGTTGTCAGCGTTTCTAGCTGGATAAATTCGAACCAATGACCGAATTCGATGCACGAATCACTGTGCTCATGCCACGGGAACATGCGAACGAAACTCGTTTCCGGAAACGGGATCGATTTAGGCCGACGCGATGGCTTCGAATCAAACCGCTTCCTCTGATTCATCTGTGCCCAGTTTAGCCGAATAAAACGCTGACAAACCCTGCCGATCGAGATCTAAATGATTTTTAATCAGCCGGGTGTCCAGACTGACTTCTTTTGTTTTATATTTCAAGTATTTCGTTGTATAATTTTCAGGAATTTGTCCCTGAAGCTGTTTCGTTAAAAGTTCCAATCTCGATCAGAATTCATCCTCTAAAGTCGAATCCAGTATATTGTGTGAACGTTACTCTCTATAGAAATTTCTCAACCTTACTGTCTATCCACCAGCCTCGATTCAACGCTCTATTTTCATTGTTTATCCCACTTTGCAATGTCTCTCCGCTGATCCCTGCTGTTGACAAATCTCAAGCTTAAATCTGGCTTAGATCAAATGGGACGCCGTCTCCGAGTGAAACAGAACACCGTCGACGTCTCTGGCGAAGATTCTTCTCTCGAATTGCAACATCGATAAGCCAAATGGACTTCTAAATCATTGCGAAGAAGCTTCCCTTTTCGAATTTCAGGTGGTTCTATTTTCGAGAAAAATTCTCCGATATTTACAGAGGTCGCACAATTCGTTCGAAGATGAATAAATATTTTCCACCCTTCCCCTTCTCTTTCACTGTGTCTCTGACTGTACTTTATGTAATCGGTACAAGGGATGAAATAATTTTTTTCCTCGCAAAGTAATATCCGGATCCCATCCATCAAAGGAGGAATATTGCTATCGTGTAAATAGAAAAATCAATTTTAACGAGTTGTATTTCCAAGGAATACTGGAAAACCGCAGCGAAATAGGAGTTCTTCGATCTCCTCCTCTGCGAGTGTGGTGGCCTTGAAATCCTATGATCATAAACGTTGTTATTGAAATTAAACTTTCGTGTATTAATCATGCAATATTATTTAACAGTGTTATCACTTAATTCTCGTTCTACTTTTATTCGATTCGAGAGGTGCTTTCCAAAACGAAATGAAATATTACGAATGCAATGAAACTTTTTACAAATTCATTTTCTATTCGACGTCGATATCGGAATATTTGTTTCCGAAGCTGCATGAATATTTACAGTCCCCTTATGGTCTTAACGTGTTTGCTGACAACGTGCATGTGTTTGACGAACGCAATTTTCCGTTTCGTAATAACCAAAATAATTTATATATTATACGACTACAATATCATATTAATTATATTGCATTAAAAAGATTATATTATATTAGATTCTAATGGTTAACCGTATTCTGCGTTTCATTGTTCAATGAAAAACTTCTGAATTCACATTGAGACAATCTAATTTCACGTTAATAGAACGTAAAGTTAGTTTAAACGTTTTTAACGTTGCCACTTTACAACATTTGATTATCGAACAGTCACCGTTTTGTTGTTAATCGTTCACATGGGATTTCATGGTGAATCTGTTCTTGTTTTTTTTTGTGGTGAATTTGGAGAGATCCAATCGATTGATCCAGCTTTTAAATAAACGACACCGGCGATAATATCGGCCTTTAATAAACATACGTGGAAAAAAACCAATTAAGCGCACGTAGGTTACCGAGATGGAAGCACCCCCGTGTAAAAAGTAAGCTTCTTAGAGGGCTGGTCGGCTTCGTTCCGCGATTATTGGATTATTTGTTCCGCATACTTCAGCCTGTGACTACAGTACTCATATTCAAAGACGGTTGATTATACATTGAGCTACTCCCCTGGTTGTCTGCTATCGAGGATTACTCTTGACAAAGGAATTCATTTTGATTCGAGCCTCTGCCCTCACATTTTCTCCGTTTATTTCATACTACCTACTATAAATCTACATCAATGAACAAACAACAATATGCATCGAGCGTTTCAATAATTATTTCACAAATCAAATCACAGACTTATTATTGATGTCACAATTCAATCAATTATTATTCCATATCTTTACTTTACAATTTATTAAATTCATTTACCGTTAATAGAAAGATTGAACGGAAGCCGAATAAAATTCAGAAGCAAATGTAATCCGATTCCAGTATATTCGGTCGGAATTTTCGATTCGGAATTTAAAATACAAGTTAACAACAAATGATCGCCCCAGAAGAATTTTCGATAATATGTATAGTGCGATAGAGCTTAAAAAAAAAAAACAGGAAAAAATATGAAATAGAAGTCATTATGAAATTTTCAAGAGAGAAAAGTTTCAATGATATTTTTAATACCTGGTTAATATTGTTGGTCGCGGCGTGTTTCGCGGAAGAAGGAAATTTAATTGTGCAGACTGCTGTTGTGGGGCTCTCGTGCAATATTAATACACTGTTGCGAGCGCGCCGCGTTTCTTCTAGTACTAATTGCTTCGTTAACTAGTTCACTATAACAGACTGTGCATTGCCAATCTCATTATATAATTTGCCGAACTTAATAGCGCAAGCCTGGTCTGCGGTGAACGGAGCGACAACGCAATACAGTTATTACAGGAACCGGGGACCACATAGTATAGTGAACTTGGTGTGCATCGGGTTTCCGATTATGACACAATATTGGTCGGAATTTCGACCGGCATTCGCAACATCTAATTCATGATCGTTGTCAGACTGGTCAGCTTTACGAGACAATGAAATTGTCCGAGTTGATTGCACGAAACTTCTCTGTCTATTAGAAAATTCTAATATGTACATTCTGGTTTATTCTAGTATATTCTAAACTATTATGGTATAATCTAGTGTATTCTGATATATTCTGGTATGTTCTCATATATTCTGACATATTTTGATATAGTCTAGTGAATTCCAGTATATTCAAAAACCTGAAAATAATATATATCGACATTTTAAACATCAATACTTGGAATATTTTTACAATCTTGTGCGAAAGGCTCTCCGCGAACATAAAGAAATGCAAATCGCAGATTTTCAATCGAGTTTTACATTTCTGTTGGAGGGCCAGTCGATTTGCAATTACGATCGATTGAAAAGAGTAGAGAATAACTTCGTTCGAGACGAAGGGAAGTGATTCGAACGTTAAGGAGATCCTATTTAACAGCCGTGGATTGAATCTGAAATGGCTCGCCCTTTGGGGGGCGGGGGAGAGGGTTATAAAAATATCGGTACTTAATCTGCATTCTTTGAAAAAAAGGGCTTATCTGCGAGTAGGCCAACCGAACCAGTAGACGCCGCCTCCGTCGATCCGTGGATCTAGGTCAGTGCTTCTTTTCAGAATTCTCGGTGCCTTTTTATTGGCCGAAGAATTCGGCTGACGCCTTTCTTGAAGATCCTAAATGTTCCGCTAAATTACACCCCCGCGTTTAAGCACGCTCGAGCTCCGGAAAATATTGTTTAACACAACTTGTTACGTTGATTGCGGATCCGACGAGCAGTCAAATTTTAATTATTTCTAGTTATTTCTGTTTGTTCCTATTTCTATTTATTTCTATTTCTATTTTTATTTTATTTGTTCCTATTTCTATTTATTTTTATTTATTCCTATTGCTATTTATTTCTATTTTTATTTCTATTTATTCCTATTGCTGTTTATTTCTATTTTTATTTCTATTTCTATTTGTTCTTATCTATATTCATTTCTATTTCTATTTGTTCCTATTTCTATTTCTATGTATTGCTATTTCTCTCCATTGATTTCTATTTATTTGTGTTTCTGTTTGTTTTTATTTCAATTTATTTCTATCCCTACTTATTTTCACTTATTCTCGTCTAATTTGGTTTACCACCGTCTAGAAAATATTTGCGCAGCTGCTATTCTCGGTTGATTAATAAGAACGGCGATTTTGCGGCACAATGGATTAAACAGAGCTAAACTAGCGTTAGTGAATAACCCAACAGAGTAAATGAAAGCGTACGTTGTTGAACATTGGATCTCGCCGAGGCTCCCAGAGAGGGAATCAGAGTAATAGACACTGTCAATGTATTCAATTGGCTAGAAGGTAGAGAAAGGGAGAGAGACCGAGGACAACAATCGTGGGTTGGAGGACGGCGTTTGATACGGTTGATGAAGGGATTTCAGGGAGGGCTTTAAGGGGGGACGGGGATTAGCAGAGGGCTGAGATACAGGATAATAGAATCGTATCCAGAAAGGACGGCTTGAGAGTAGGGGCCACAGTAAGCATGAACTCTTTCAGAAATAAGAGGTAGACGTGGATAATATGACAGCGATGCTGAAGACGGACGTGAAGACACTGACTGACAGCTGAAGATAACGACGAGATATTCGTTAAACGATGACGGGAACAGCTCCACTTTACATGGAAGTGCAGGAAAATCGAGAAATTGCAGGTTCGTTTCGCTGGAAACAGGAAGCTGTTAATGGTCGCCGCGAGAGTCGCTAATTGTTGCGAGACATCCGTTATTCCAACCATTCTCTTGGTATTTTGCCGATTATTCGATAACGACTGTGGCACAGTTGTTGCCGGTCCGTGGGGAAACGATGAAAGGCTCGCCGTTACACGACTTTGCCTCGCCGGAAAATAACTAACTTCAATTAAATTTACAAAAGCAATTTGCCAACGGAATAATGCACGTGCTAACGCGTCTTATGGCTGTAGCGGGACTGACGGTGAGCACCTCGTCGTTATGTCTTTGACATGCACAAGTTTCGTGCTACGTGTGTTCAGAATATAGGGTGACACAACGTAATTCCTACTAAACAACAAATATTACAATTATTAACAATTCGATACTTAACATTTTGACACATTCAAACAGAAATATATTAAGGGAAGAGAAATAAAATATTAAGAAAAGAGAATGAAATAAATAATAGAATAGAACATTCTAATAAAATAAAAATTCGGAAATATTGAAACAGAAAAGTATTGAGAAAGGGTACCAAAGAGTCCCAAAGAGCACGAATAAAATTTGTTATAAAAATATGATAAATCTGAACCTTTCGGATTTCGTTCTTCAATAGAGGTTCAGAATCGAACACTTCTATTTTCCGCTTGGGTAATTCGAAAACGGTTCTTCGAAATTTTGGGAGGCGATTGGATTGCGGAAATAGATAAAAAACAGATAATCCGATTCTTCCCTGTAACTTCCCTCGGATCACGATAAAGGTTAGGCTCAATGCCATTTTTGATCCCCTTAGTCGGCTTACTTTCTCGTTCCAGATTTTCAATTTTCCTTCGCGCGGGCAAGAAGGATGCGAATACGAAAAATTTATTTGAGAATGCATCGGAACAGAAAAATTAATTTCTTGCAAAGAAGCAAACAAGTCCATTTATCTGTTAGTTTTGTAAAAGAACTTTTTAGGTCTGTGTTCGACTAAAACCGTTAACTTGCTTTGAACAACGGCTCCAATCTTGAGATGTGAAATATTGTCACATTTCAGTTTCTTTATGGTCACCAAGCTCTCTGACAGAAAAAAAGCAACGCTATCAAGAAGAAATGGGGCACTTCTGAATACAAAAGGATGCATCGAACATCTGTCATGTCTGAGGAAGGAAACGTGCATTTCGTGCTTCCACTTTCTCACAAAGCGGAAAATGGAAGTCTCGGATACAAGTTTTTGATTCTGTGCTCCCTTCTAAAAATACTGACCACTACACTTTTGCATTTCAAGACCTCGACCAAGAAATAGTTTACTGAACTAATTTTAAAATAAAAATCTCCTCCATCGACACGTAGACAGAAGTAACATTTCTGTTCTTATACAGTCCAGAAATGATTTATACAATAAACATGGACGCGAGTGTATCTTTAGTACAATTGCAAGAATCCAATGTCCTTTTATTGAAAATTATAAACATTATAAACCTTAAAATCTAACATATGTAAACATTCATTCCTGTAATTTGTGAAGTTCCAAATTTATTTCTAAAGAAGTTTCACCACTTTTCTATGGGAAATTGTAGAGTGCATTTCACAAATCTTCCAAGTTATTTACAAAAACATTTTTTCACTGGGATATTTTAATGATTATTTTTTGAACTAGCTTTACAGATCTTCCAGTTAATTTGTAAAAGAATCTTTGTGATTAGCAGACTGTTATGAAAGGGGACTCGCGCGTGTTAAAGTGTAAAATAATTTAAAGAAAATTTCTACGTTTCGTTAGTTGGGGAGGGAAAGACTGTTCACTCGAAAAGGGTCTTTATCGTGATTGGGTAAGATCAGTATTGTTATCTTTAGCGACAGACGTAGTTCCTGGCAAAGAAAAATCAATAATTTTCTTTAAGCTTCCGTTCTCGACTACCTAGTTGGCGCCAGTACTCCTTCGAAAGTTCTGTGGTTAGGGGTTCTCGATAGTAGTGCATGTCGGTAAATTATCAGCCGCTGGATGTCTGACCATAGCACGTCTGTTTCTACTAATACGTCTCTCCGAACTTCCAGTTACAAATGAAAAAGGTATTTCTATCTGTAATTTATAAATTAACAGTTTACCGAACATACTACAGTATGGTAAATATTTAACAGTATTTGTTTTCGAAACATTCCTGTGAATGTTGACTTTGCATTCTTGTGGAAAGCTCTTCTCAAAAAATGTTTTCCAGCAGCGACCACCGTCACTAAGCATTAGGTCACCGAAAACAAAAACTCCACAATTTTGTGATGTGTCGAAAAATTCGGAATCGAACAGCTCGGATTTTTGAAAGACAAACTTCCCGGTAGCACGATGGCACTTGGAATCTGAAGCGTTGATTTTTCGAAAAAACCTGTGGATTTTTCCCCTGTAAAATAAACAGTATTAAGCGAAGAAAAAAAAACAATGCTACTGGTTCGTAAAAATGAAAACTGCGAAATAAATTGATCCAGCGAATTTTGTAACGCCACGAGTATTATTTGATTTTGTTTTTTGTAATATAAATTACGAACAGTATGTATAGGCCACCATCGCGTTGCTTTAAAGGTGATGGTACAGTTTCTGGGTAATCTAGTTAGGGTGGGAGCAAAGTAAATGTGTGCCTTTTTATAAGAAAATTGCGTTGGCGTGCACTTGTACTAAAATCTCTTCAGTGCCTTTCAAACATAAATCTTGAGAGCGGAATGAAAATCATTAACAATCTTAGTGAAAATTTTGTTAATAAAACGAGTGTCTCTTTTGCGAATCAACGATGACAACGAAAGAAAAACTAAGTAGGTTGAACAATTAATATTTCTGGGCTTAAGGGTAGTTGGAATTATTATTTTTCAACTATTTTACCAATTTTACCAATTTTACCCCTTTGGATTAGCTCTGGGGAGACCGAGAGATCGTGTCGAAATTTTAATAGAAACCTGCCCACCAACGATTATCGGCGGATTTCATTTGCGGCTTAAACTTTTGAAGTATTCGACCCAGGTTGTCGGTTGAACCTTCGCGACCATCAAGGCTGCAATAATCAGATTCTTGAGAGGGTTCCTGTCACCACTCGAGGAACACCCACGTGCATACACAAAGGCAGAACAAGTCAGGCTATATCGAGTGTGGTGTCTAACAATATTACCCCAGAGTATTCCTATAATTCTCTTTTTTCATTTTTCATTCTTGCCCACCTATAAGTGGCGCTAAGCCATTCACAATATTTATTAATCGCCAGAGGATCGCGTCAGAATTAAACTACAATCAGGTCTATATTTTGCATAGAACGTTATACACTCTCTTATTTTATTTAAAAAAATAAAATAGCTGTCGCCTTCGACCAAATGGTATCTTCGTGAAACTTTTATCATGATTCTACTGGCATTTTCCCGATTGAAATCAGCCCAAATACGACGAACCGCTGCTACACTGAGCTTGGATAATTGAGCTTCTACAAAATCGTGGACTGAACAGGAAAATATGCTGTGAATGGAGTCGTGTTTGGGCTCGTTTTAATCAACAAAATGTCACGAATATGATAATTAAAGCTACACAACCAAAATCTTTACAAACAAAATGGCTGCAACAAAGAGCCCGTACAGAATGTAAGAAAGAATTCCCGAAAGTTCCGCGTGTACGAAGATATTGTTACTACACGTATTAGACATGATCTTGAACTGTCTTAATCGGCTACATCTGACGTGGTATCTAGTCCCATCCAATCTGCAGTTCTGCCATTACACGGAACGTGTATTTGCCTAGACAGAGACAAGGATTCGCTCACGTTTGTTTGCCAGTTAGGATCAATCCGCGACGTTTCATTCTCCTAGAAACGTATCACATCTCTCTCTGTATCTACTATACGAGCAAGCAGCAGCCGCAAGCTCTGCTGCACGATTGCCGCCAAAGCAGAAGTATGAAACGTTCCCCGAGTAATAGAAAAGCATCATCCTCGTCGGCGATGCTGGATTACAACGCGTTTTCTTGGAACGAGCGACCTCGTTCCGACCTCTCACCTCGGGGCTAAGGTTTATCGAGTTTAATCCTGAGGAACGGTATTACTTACGGTTCTTTGCCGAACGACACAGACCACGAAATGTCGCAAAATTGAAAAGTCACCGGTCTCGGGATAGCATGTCAGTCGAAGAAATGGAACTGGCTTTATCCACGGAATATACGAAAATTGTGTTGTCGGGTCTCCATTTATTCCAGACTCTTCACAATTTTTCTTGCGATTTCGGGTTATCAATTTTTAATTGGCCCCTACTCTCGAGTCCACCCTCTGTTCATGGTTCCTTCTCCTTGTTTTGTGTCTGCTTTGAATCTGCACAAAGCAATAGAGTGAAAAATCAATTTACTATTCAGTGGTGGATCTAATGGTAAGCGGACTAAGCGGCCGCGTGGGGCCCCGGGATACCATAGGGCCCCGAATTTCAAAGAAATTTATTTAATGTGTAACGGTATGAAATTTTCCAATACTTTTCTTTTTTGTTAATACGTTTAGGAGAGTTTTCTCGCAACTTCTATTTCAAACTTGAGTTTGAGGGCCCCAAAATTTTTACCGCTTGGGCCCTCCACTTGACTTGGGCCGCCACTGTTACTATTACAATCTCTTGTCTATCTTGCACTAATTCATTCAAGGAACTGTGAGTGCAAGAAAATGGCAGGATTAGATATTTGAAGGTGCAGAAATGACATTGTTTTAATAATATTAAAATTGATAGAATTCATTTGAATTGGAACAAGCTGAGAGCCAGATCGAATAAAGTGCAACGAGACAAGATCAAAGTTACATATTCCAGAGATACTTGACCGATGTTTAACAAAGCGTGCTTTTATATATTTTTTTATTAATATTTTCTCTGCTGGTTAGCGTGAGTTCCTCTTTAAGAAAACGAAAGTGAAACTGCGAAGAAATTGCTGCGTAAACAACACCGGCTTAATGGATATCATCCTGGGCAATGAGGAAACTTCGAGCACGATTAACGGCGTTACCTTGAAAAGTCCTTTAAGGTTTCTGAAACTCGGGTTGCACTCTCTGTGTACTTCCTCGGTAAACTGCCTTATCAAGCTTCTGATTACCACTTTGTCGCTCCGCCTCTTCACACAGTCTCTCTGTGCTTTCACCATGAAAGCGTTTCGCTATTAATATCACTGCGACACGGATTTCTCACCTGGTTGTTTTTAAACGATTCGATTTTGTCGAATTACTTATATCTCTGTTTTTCCGGACGAACTTTACAAAATTATTGTGCTTTTCGATCAAATTATTTATCGATCGAAACTACCGTGTGTTTCAATTAAATTTTATATATCTTAGAATTAGCTTGAAAAATTACTGGTTCTTCGACGAATAATTATACTTACTTATCGGTCGAATCCGTAGGATTAATCAAGGATTGATACGATTCAAGCCTCTCGATTATTTAAATTCGAGACCCCGATACCAATTGCTAATTAAAAAATCCAACGGACCTGGATATAACCTTAACGCTCCTCCACTTAGCGAAATTGCGCTTGCACACTGCACTTCGTCTCATTTAATCCTGCGGAGGCAGGTTTTCCAATTAACATAGTTTTCGGACCGTGAGTATATTTATATGCTGTCATTTCATAACTTCGAACAGTCCTCACGACTGGCTATACTTTCCACAATGTTTTATCGATTTTCTCTGAACAACGAAACAAACACGTTACAAGATTCATTAAAAAAGTTATTCCTATCTATGTACTGATAACTATTCTAATAGTTATATTTTTTCTAATCATTTTCTGATTAATTTAGTTAAATTTTCTTGTCTAAAAATAAATTCTCTATGCGAGACCTCTTCGCGATTGGAAATTTAACCCTCATTCGTCCCTCGTTTCACGAATTGAATCTGTCCCTCGGTGTCAAATTGACAGTGACACAAAATAAAACAAAATTTCAATGTTTTTTAAAGTCACACAAAGTTTCGGGAAAATTTACCGAAAAACAACAGAACAGTATAATTTATTTTGGAAAAAACTGCGTCAAATTGACACGTGGAACGGATAAGTGTTAATCACGTTAATAATCAACCAGGATTTGTTATTGCACGTGGACAAAGTCGCGGGTGCAGCCAGTAATTATAATATTTTCCTTTTATTTGCAATGAATTATTTCACCGCAGTAGGGTATCGTTTGCAAAAAAATAAGCGAGGAGCCTCGGAAAATATTTCTGCGAAGGGAAAAATTGATTTGAAACAGCGGCAGGCAGCAGTCTCTCCTCGGAAGGAAATATATTTTCGAGCCACTCTGTATTACCGAATGTTTCACGGAAAAAATATCAAAATCGATGGGACGCATTTAGCTCGATGGGCCAATTCCTAATTAGGATAAACGAGTCGGATAATAGCAACGATAGTTTCCATTAAACTATGCTGCGAGCTCGGCGGAGCCGGTCGCGTGCACGGTCCAATTTCGGAATTAACTTATGCCGACAGAATTAAATATATTTTCCGCGCAGGCTGTTACAACGGCGCACAGGAACAGTAAAACGTTTGAATAATCACGCGCCGAGTCACACTCCGCTGTAACGCTGTTCACATGCGGAGTTTAATTAGCAAGATCGGGGCCGGTTCTATTAAAGAAGTTAATTACTTCGCTTAATTAGTTTGATGCCGGAGTTCTATTTATGGTGTACGCCGGTGTGTGCCCCCCCATTCAATTATCAATCAATTTTGGCCAATTCGCGGAAATTCTCCACGATGCTGGCTCGATCGCCAATTATTTCCTGTGTGTGTGTGTGTGTGTGTGTGTGTGTACTTATGTATGTGACCAAAGCAAATTAAGCTTGTTTCGAGTTCAGGCTAGAGTCTCTCTCGAACTTTTCTCTGTGGCCTGACCCACTTTTGCAAACTTGTTCGAACCAGGATAGAGCGGCCACGAGTGCTCCTGTGAACCGGACGATCGCCGTCATTTTGTTTTCTCATTGTTAACCCTTCGTTGCATAGGATATCGTATCCGATACAGTTAACAAATCTGGTATATCAATTTTTCATAACAATTTACTATTACCCTCAATAAATAATAAATTTTATGTACAAATTTCAATAGTATATAAATTTTTCATAACAATTTACTATTACCCTCAACAAATAATAAATTTTATCAATAAATTTCAATAGTATATAAATTTTTCATAATAATTTACTATTAGTAAACTAAGAACGTGTTTTCTTATTCTCTATTATATTTCTGAAAATGTTTTTTCAATTTTTTCATCCCAATTAAAAAAAAAACCATGCAGCGAAGGATTAATTATCACTGGAAATTCTTTTCTATTCGTTCCCGAAGTTGCTGGTACTTTGAAACATTTCTTTGGTAGCACTTCTTGTACGTACATTGGGTCGAAGTAGACCCAGGCACCGGGTATGCTGAAACTACAAGGATACAGATATTTGTTATCAGAAGTGAGAACTGCAATTTCAATGAATGTTTAGAGCGGCCGTATTTCGTGAAGTTCGTTGGAATAGAACGGCGATCTTTTAGGAGAAAGTTGGAATTGCAATTTTGAAATGCAGCGCGGCTCAGATGCACAGCGACCCGGAACTGATTTCTAGGACTCCGGGAAGGATTAACGAAACACACTCGCAAGCCCGAGGGTTTCGCTCGGACGAGAGCCGTTCCTAATAAAAGATGCAGACGTATTCGATGGCGATCGAGCGTCGAATATCACGCCGTTCCCGGGTAGAAACGGTTCGAGAAGCGAGTGACTCTCTCGGTCTCCCTAAAACCAGATCTCGAATTAATTAAAATCGCCAGCAGGAAATGAACGGGTTGAAGAATCGCGGTCTGGGAAACCCCGACCGTTTACTGATATTTCCACCGCGAAATGTCAGACGGCGACGCGTAGGTCGCAGAAAATAGCCGGTAATGACTTTCGTTAACGGCTCGGTGGCATTGAATCTCATTAAAGATTCCAATCGGGAAGTTCCGGAATTACGGGATCGGAAATGCCAAATACCATCGGATGGAATATCGCCGATTGTCCACGCATGAAATTTTTACGGGATTAGGGTCGCGCCAATATTCCGCTCATCTCCATTCAAATGTTTCAATGGGTCTTCCTTGAACTCTTCTGTCATTGAAAATTGATCTTGCAGCATCAGCTCGCGGCGGAAGCCCGGAATGCTAATAGAAACTTGAAGCAGTCGTCTTCTAATCAACTCTTCACGCGTTCTAGAATTATCACTGAAAATTCTGCTGAATAAAAAGGAGACTAGTTCAAGTGAATTTGAGAAAAAAAACGTGGTAACATATTTGAAACATTTTCGGATACTCGTATTAGTTTTCTTCTAATAATTTTCACAATTTTAATGGTAAAATTATATTTGAGAAATGTTGAATATAAAAATTCTGCAAAAGAAAAGGGGGACTAGATCAAGTGAATTTGAGAAAAACATACTTGAAACATTTCTGGATATTCGTATTAGTTTTCTTCTAATAATTTTCACAATTTTAATGGTAAAATTATCTTTGAGAAATGTTGAATATAAATATTCTGCGAAAGAAAAGGGGGACTAGTTCAAGTGAATTTGAGAAAAACATACTTGAAACATTTCTGGATATTCGTATTAGTTTTCTTCTAATAATTTTCACAATTTTAATGGTAAAATTATCTTTGAGAAATGTTGAATATAAATATTCTGCAAAAGAAAAGGGGGACTAGTTCAAGTGAATTTGAGAAAAACATACTTGAAACATTTCTGGATATTCGTATAGTTTTCTTCTAATAATTTTCACAATTTTAATGGTAAAATTATCTCTGGGAAATGTTCGACATAAAATTGAACATAAAATTAAATGTAAAATTACAAATTATGAAGGGTAGATAATGCACGAATAAATAGAAATTGATTAGAACGTTAAATATAAAGTTCCGAATAAAATTCATTTCGGGTTAACGATGGTTCGAATTAGCATTTGCGACGCATTTTAAATTAGGGTGGCCCCACACGAGCAGCTGGAAAGCCTGTGTACAGATACAAGTGTAGAAAAAAAAGAGGACCGGCGGAATGAAGATAGAAAAGGTAGAAAAGGGTTGAGAGGTTCGCTCCGCGCTAAAGTGGTGCACACTCAGCGACGAAAAAACCGCACACAGTAGAAGAGGTTCTGCAGTTTGCAGCAAAAAAGAGAGAGAAAGAGAGAGAGAGAGAATGACACACAGTGACGAAAGTTAACCCAGCTAAATTTCACACGAAAGGGCTGGTCACACCGATTGCTTTGCGTGTCGGAAAAGTTGGACGCGTCGAACGGACAAATCAGTCCTGCTGATGGTTCCGAATAATCCATTTAGCCAAGCGGTCCTCGGCAGAAAAATTTCCTGCGGTTCGGACCGTAGTCACCTGATCGATTCTCTCTTTGAAACCTCGATTTTGCCCCAACTAATGGCTCCCCGTTTCACTGACGTGATATTCGTACCCAATATCAGCAACATCGTACAGTTTTTTTTACTAGCACAGATAATTTTCAATCTACCGACGAGACTCAATTTCCTTAAATCGTGTACGATTTTGTTTAAACTACGTGCTCGATTGAAAACACTGAATCAATCGTTTTAATAAGAATTTTAATGTTAATCGTTGAAGAGAATCGAGTACGGTGAGAATATTTTCCAATTAACACATTACCTACCGGTGATTATTGCATAACTAGCTGACCCGACAGACGTTGTCCTGTCCAATTTTAATAAAGTTTGTGAAGCAATTTCAATTTGAATCTTGAAATTCAATTCGTTGACATCAATGTTTTTGTTATTGGTAACCAATAATACTTGCACCCTTTCAAAAATTATGATTTTTGCTGGTTGTCCGAATTTTCCTACTTTCCTTTGTGATTATCTCGAATTTTTTTTTATTTCTAAAAGCTTTTCCAGAACTATAACGAACAAAACAAAAGAAGAATTATGCATATCCATCGTTCGAATCGTGAGTTATGGTCTTGAGTTCATACAAAAATTTCAAAGAAAAAAAACACTTTCATTTTTTCCCGAATTTTCCATTTTTCTGGGCAACTTTTCCAATTTTTCTTTCTCTAAAAACCTGATTCGGACTACAACGAACATTAAAAAAAAAAATTGGCCAAATCGGTCCAGCCGTTCTCACGTGATGTCGTGACCAACGAACAGCATTTCATTTTTATTATATAGATTATTGAAAGTCTATGGTTCGTAGCTGAGGATCTTTTAAAAGAATCCTTCAATAACAACAGCAATTTTAATCATGAACCAACACCTCACTCTCGATAACAAAATCCAATAAATTCCTTCCGTGTTATTGCGTAAAAGAAGATTTTTAAGGTTCCATTTGGTGCAGCAGAATTATTGAAAAGCCTACAAATAGATTACCAGTAGATAAAGTGTTAAGAGAAGAAGAAGCGAATAAAAATTTGTAATTTCGTTTTTCGATTTCGGTTGATTGCTCGGTTTGTCGCATTGTGTGCCGGATTAATATCAGAGGGATAGAACGTGCAAGTATTTAGGGCTTGGTAATTGCTGGCAGCCGTAATTACAAGATCTGCAGTTGGAGAGTAAGAAAAAGAGAAAAGGAAGAGGAGAAGGTGGGAGGGGAAGAGAAGAGGGAAACGACATGGCAGCAGAATGAAACGAAACGAAACGAAACGAAACGAAACGACGCGACGGCCCCGTTGTGGCTGCGCCTTAGTCTGCCCGCGGTTTCGAGCCTCTAGCTTCTGGGGTGTAACTTAATTCAAGGGTCGGATGGGTAGAGATAGATATAGCCGCACGAAAATGAGTATACCGAGTGGCCTGTGGAAGGAATCGAGCCATCAAATGTTCTCCATAGAATAGGGACGAATACAACGATTGATAGTTTTGCTAAATAATGTATTTCGACAAGAAAAATTGGAAATTTTACCAGGAAAATTTTCTAGTTTCATACGGGACTGAAATATTGATAAAATTTGGCCCTTAGGCAATTTGACATTTTCTATATTTCACGTTAATCACAACTCGAAAATATCTCTTTATTATTTTATGTATTTCTATGAACAGAATATATATTTGGTGTTAACGAGAAATCGAAAATCAATATTTATTATTTTCATCGATCAATCTTTGTTCGCGAAAATAGTGAAACAAGTAAGACCACGATGGAAATTTCTTTTTAAACAAATCTTTTGGCTCGGGCACATACAACTGGCCACCGGAGTGTTTGGAATTTTCAAGTTTCACGCAGTTCCGAACTTCGCGTTGCCGTATCAGTTTAAGTTTGCCGGAACTAACCAGTTCTCCCTGGAAAACTTTCGTGTTCCTGTTTTTCTTCGGTATTAACTGATGTTTTATTCATGTAAAATCCTCGATCAAAGTACGGTTTAGTAAACCCACCGTCTGAAAACAAACGCAGCTACACGGCAGAACATATATACATATCTCGTTTAGTAGCAGAGACATGCAAAAACGCTGCGGAAATATATTTCATTTGAAATCTGAAACACTGCGAAAATTGTGAAAGCTTCGAAAGCTGGCGCACGAAGTTATAAACCGTTAGAAAAACGAACACGCGTGGTTCTGTTAAATAATTACAACCAGGATCTCACACGTTTACGATGGAAATGTGAGAAACAAAACCATGAGTGATATAGAGAATTTCAAAGCACCACATTTAGATTTTACGAGGAAAACGAAGACACCGGCAGAATTTTAAAAGCACTCTCAGACTTTACGGCAAAACTGAAGACAACGGAAGAATTTTAAAAGCACTCTTAGACTTTCTAACGGAAAAACGTAGTCGACAGACGATTTTTAAAAGCACTGTTAGACTTGCCAACGCGAAAGGATGATCGTTTAAAAGCGCTGTAACATTGTCCGACAAAAGTGAAAACAATAAATCATTTCTTGTGTAAAAAAAGTTTGGCAAGATAGGATTCAATGAAGACTCAACTTACTCAAATTCCGAAGAATAAATAATATGTCATTTCCCGTAAAAAATTCGCGAGGAAAGGATTCATGAAATGTTTCTCGAGACGCGTAATTCGGCCGGGAAAATTCGAAGAGAATCGGTCGGGGACAATTTTCCGGCTATTTTCGGTGCGATCCCAAGCTATAGCGAACAGCAATTTCGCTTTTAGCGTATCATTAAAGAGTCTACCTCCGGCGCAACAACAATTTCCAAGGGAACGGACGTTCTCCGGAGCAGAAAGAAACACATTTTGCCTCGGTCTTACCTTCCGTATTATTACACCGGCAATCGCAGGAACGTTTACTGAAATTCTACTTGGGAATTGCATGACCGTGCATCTACCCCTTTCGGGACACGTGACCTTATTTATAGTGCAGTGAACGTTAGCGATAATCCGCGTATAATTTGCCGTTCATGCGCTACCTTCTGCAGGCATTTCTTACTACTTGATACTACTTTCCTTCTGCAGATATTGAGGATTTCGGGAAACTTCCCCCCCCCCCCTGCCAAATTACCAGTTTCCCCACCTGACCCAACCTACTCTTACATTACAATTAATGTTATTGGCGCACTGGTTCGATCAATTGTAAACAATAAGCAAATCTGAAAAATATTTAGACTATCTTCAAGAATGTAAAATTTCCGTTTTGCGTCTGTAAGAATTTAGAAATTCATCAATTTATCAATTCGTTTTTAATACCTTAGTGTTTTCTGCTTGTTCGGGAAGGCGTTTGCCTAACCATATATTAATTAATTGATCAATTACAGGTTGCTTACAGATGCAATACGGAAAATTTACATTCTTGAAAATGGTCGAAATTTCGACCGAAACGTTGAATTAAATTTCATGTGATATTTTGCAAATTTGCTTATTGCCTCCAATTGATCGAACCAGTGCGCCAATAACATTAATTGTAGTTTTGAACAATTGTCGATCGAGATACAGAGAACTGGTACTCTTACATTACACAGGGTGGCGAGGACCCAGGAAGGTCTACACTATATCATGAATTTTTATAAATTTTTAACCCTTCGCTTATATTTATGTTTATTTCGTCTGAAAAAGTTGTTTGAATTTTTTCAAATATTTTTCCCTTAAATGAAACACAAGAACTGTCGTTCTTTCAATTTCTTTCATCCCAATTAAGAAAAATCATGCAGTCAAGGGTTAGGTTAGGAATTTATACAAGGTGGTGCAACCAGGCAGGGGATGATTCTACGTGTAAACATAAGTCGAAAAGAAAAGATTTGTTTTCTATATTTGCGCTTCATTTTCGCTTACTCGATGATTGATTATTCCTTTTTGGATCATCCAATAATTTATTATATATTTTCGTTTTTACAATAATTCATTATTTATCTTCGATCAAGAATCGGAATAGAAAATAGCAACTGTTGAAAATTCTTCGGGTCTCTGGGCAACGTTCGAAGTCTGGCCGACGACGTAGATATTTCGCGGGTGATCGATGAGGAGTGATCGATGCGTTTATTCTTCCGACTTCCGATCATATTCTCCGCTGCGCGTGCAGCGTGTCATACTATGTGGAGCATGTTACGTTACCGCATAAATTGTACCGTCATGTACACTGAGAAGCCAGCTACGGTCAACCATGTTTCTGCTTCGTCATCGTGTTTTCCCGCGTACAGGAAGAGCGAACTTCCACTTCGGCGATCCCTTATTGAGCCGCGTGGCCGCCTCAAAAACACGAAAGATCCAGCTAACTTATCCGCGGTAACCAGGACTTTGCCCTCTCCGCGAGACTATATACGCCGACAGCGATACTGAAATTTACTAGTCGAGAGTTGTTTAAGTGGTGCATTTCGTGCAGTGACGGATCGATACTCCAGCAAAGGCGGGAGCCGCACAAAGGACGCACGGACTGAAACCTAATTCGCTAAAGCGGGAAAATTTAGAAATTCAATTGGAGTCGTTCGATGGAAATTGCGTTATCGGTCGACCGGTTTTTATTAACCGCCTTCGACGATCTTCGAAACTCGAGGGATCAAGAATTATCGCAATTATAAATATAATATATATTACAACATATAATTTCTCGTGAACACCTTGATCGCCAAAAAGTTCAGAAAATGAAAATAATTTAGTTAGCGAAAGGAAAATTTGGAAAAATAAATTGTTTTTGTGGGAATCGCTCCTTCAATATTCCTAAGAGAATTAATTTTCTTGAAATACTGTTTAAACATCGTACGATAATATTTATATATTGATTCTTTTAATTAGACACAATTTTATGCACGAAATTAATCTTTGAAAAATCTAAATTGGCAGGAATACGAGTAATCCAGTTGTCAGTACTGTCGAATCTTTTATTTTACAAGAAATCCGATTGTTACACTTGCTCGGTTCCTGTAACAATATTCCATAAATTGTCTTCGATACCGAAGACGACACAGATTCCGTTTCCAATCCGCTCAGGATTGTAAATCTGGGGTTCGAGATTCGCGTTCGATTCGCGATTTATTGCCTGTCAAATTCACACTTCCACTATCCGCCATTTATTTCAGCCGCAGTACTTATGGTTACAATATTTGATGAAGTGTTCCGTATGGCCTTTGTAAAATATGAAGAGAAATTGTATATTATAATTTTGTATAATTTTAAAATTCATTCTCAAAAAAAAAGATAAGAACTCAATTTTCGACTTTAACTTTGTTATTTATAATATTCTACTTTTCTAACGAATGGAGACGACGTGTTGTGGTAACTGTATAATTGAATGCATATTTTAAACATTCGGTAATATCACCGACTGCACATATTTTAACAATGTGCAGCGCCACTGACAATCTGTCTGCGCATACGTATTCTGGATTATGCTCTCGAACCCTTCATCCTCGGAGTAGTTCGGCTAACAATTTTCCACCCCATTCGCTCCAATACGTTCCACTGCTGTGATTCGATTTCTGAAGACCTCTGGCTGACTTTTAAAGAATTTCCTTCTCTTCCTTGACTTGAAACTTTCGAGGCGCGTAACCCGATACAGGATTATCGAATTAAATTCTATGCGCGCCCACTGACGAAAATTAGAAAGTCAACAGCACTGCGACAGAAAACAAAGAAACCCTAATAAATCTGAAATTCTTCACCACAGTTTTTCATGTGTTGCGAGGAAAGTTTGCAACTGAACAAATCAGAAAGAATTCTCAAATTTCAATATGTTAAACAGTTAGAGACAGTTCCCTATCTCCTTAACCATCTCGATCACGAATTATTTATTCCCGGTAAAGAAATCGTGGCTTTGCTATGGAGTTCTTTGAAGATATAAATGTTTAGTACTATTTTACTAAATTTATTTTAAATTTCCCTGTAACCACCCTTGTAGGCGAGGTAAGGGGATGAAACAAGCTCTCCTTGACTATTTTCTAATTTCTAGAATCGCCGCTTTGATACCAGAAACTGTTTATTATATCAAAAACAGTCGCTCGAAATATATGTACGTTGTTAACATGTTTCGAGGCTGTATTTATTTCATGGTCGCTTTTCTTGGCTCGAGTAAAATAGATGAACATCGAGACGAGTACATTCTTGGCGCTTGTTCTACGCATTATTTTGTTCAGAGCATCGCCAAACTGCGCGGCGCACATTCTGTCGCATTTGTTTAGCTGTCGGTGCACCTCAAGACAATGCACTTTGTATACAGGGTGTATAACAGTTGCCTGTCCGAGGAGTAAAGCAATATTGTCTTTTTAATAGTGTTCGAATATTAGTGGGAGTCACTGTACATTTAACAAATAAACTTCGATAATAAACCAGAAGAATATAATCAATATTATAAAGCTTATAAAACTTCACCGACTGTATCGGAATAATATGTACTTATTAATTAAAACATCTAAAAAGAAAAATGTGTCTCGTAATTAAATCGTTTACTGTTAGATAATATCGAGAAGGGGTGGTTCAGGTCTTGCTTAACTTGTTGAAGGACGTGCTCCAGCATCGAGGACCAAAAATGAAGTTCCGCATTAAAATTCCAGAAGGTTTTCCGTGAACATGGCGCACGCTATTTTCAACGATCCTTAATAATTTCCATCGAGCTTGAAATAACACCGCGGATCCATTTAAATCCCAACAGTAATTCGCTCGCCTGAAAACGAACGTACATTCGCCGCTGTAAATCAAAGGGAAATTTCGTCGAGTAATGAAATCATGGCGATTCTTGAAACTCGGAATTTATCGGCGCAAATTAAAACATACGATTCGCGTGATTTCAAATGTGATTTCCAAAATTATAGGTAAGATTTCCTTTGCGCGTCTGGCCGCAGCGTCACTGACTCAATATTATTTTTCTAACAACTGCAGACCCTTGAAATAATTTTTCCAACAACTGCAGTCCCTTGAAATAATTTTTCCAACAACTGCAGTCCCTTGAAATAATTTTTCCAACAACTGCAGTCCCTTGAAATAATTTTTCCAACAACTGCAGTCCCTTGAAATAATTTTTCCAACAACTGCAGTCCCTTGAAATAATTTTTCCAACAAGTGCAGTCCCTTGAAATAATTTTTCTAACTCTTGAAATTAATATTTCTAACTGTTGCGACCTTAGAATAATTTTTCAAATGACTCTTGTTGCCCTGAAATCAATTGTTTAGCAAATCTGGTCCGTGAAAATAATCCTTCCAACGGCCGACAAGCAGCAAGATTTATTACAAAAATGATTTGCTGGCAAAAATGTGCATCGAGAGAATTCGGCCATTATTTCCGCATGATAGTAGCATGTCTTCCACTTCTATCTCGCAGTGTATGCTTTTTCTCAAACGGAGATCATCAATCAACATCTCTTGAGCACGATATCTCATGCAGAACCTTTCACAACATCATGTTGCCGCGGTATCTGCATTAATTCAGTACAATCTTCAGTTGACAATAGCACTTGGAAGGGTTTCTAATAGAATCCCACGTCAGTTTGCATTTGAATTGGTAATAGCACATTACCCGAGTACAGAAGTGAATCGCATAGTTCGACTGCACTTTGCCAAGCTGTTGTACATCCTAAGTTTCGCTAATAAACGTTTGGCAAATAGGAAAACTTTCGGCTAGATTACGCTGATGCTTTTCCAGCTAACCGGTGAAAATGCTATCCGGATCCTGATGCCGGCTATTATTGTTACTAAATCGCGTCTTAACAACAGCTAATTACTCACAGAATTTCCAAACACGAACCCGCGTAATTGCCGTCGGATTCAACGAGACCGGGAGACTTTTTTCAAACAACTTTCATGCACGCGAGTTCTTTAATTTTCGGACTATCTAAAAACGCGGGAAATAAAATTAGTTTTACAACTCTCGGTTCGCGTGCGAAAGTAAAAAAAAACAGCCCGAGGTTGAATTGCAATCGCAAGAGCGTATCATCCGGCAGAAATTTTGCTCAAAGTCTGCTCATCACTGTCGCCATTTCCATTTGCCTTTTCTCCTTTTTTCTTTTACCATGAATGTACGCGTGAGATAAATTTTTCATATGGAAGTTTCAATGTTATCGCGAGGCGAAGATTTTCGTAGGAAAATGGGGATTTGTGTATTGTGTCTGCAATATCATTTCGGGATACTCTCTGTGGAATTAACGATTCATTCAATGAAATTTTATGGAATTCCATACAGTTCTAATTAAAATTTTCGATTTTCAACGTCAAAAATATTGGCCGATTTCTACGTTTAATAGTAGATAAAAGATGAAATTATTCTATAAGGAGACATTGCCGAAATAACAAAATGAAATTGAATAAAAATATTGTTAGATGAAACCGGCGCGGCGATTTCCGTTTTGTCTGGGAAAGGAAGCGTCTCCCACGCCAGTCTAAACAGTATAAATAGCGCGAAGTGATACTGGTGGTAGTAAAACTGAAATAATAGTACTACCTAGCCAGTGTTTAATCTTCGCCAATTGGGTTGCCCAGGCGTATCTCGATTTATGAGGTGCATATTGCGCGCTGCACAGTTGGATACAGCCAAAAGCTTGTCGCGTTTTGCTAGTTCGATCTATGAGATACGTCTGAAAATTTCCCGTTAACGATACACGCTAACGGCGGCCACTTTTTCGTTGCTCACAAACTGGAACACAGAAGCCGTCGAAGCGGGTCAAAACCAAAACGCGCGGCGTTCAATCAACGTCCCTCCTCTCCGAATTGCAGTGCCAGTGCAATCTGAGTGCATGGGAACACAAACACAGTCGATGCAGACGAAAACCGCGTGCGATTCCCCGGGGTTCCGGCTACTTTTGCGATCTAAAACTTTGAATTTTGCTTGCGATCCCATTATGGTCGATCCATGCTTTCAAAATATATTTTCGATCGTGCAGCAGGACCTCGATCAACCGCCTTCGATAATCGAGACCCGAGGGAAATAATTAGAACGTACATTATATTCCAAAACTCACTTTTTTATTTCTAATCAATTATTTACGTTCGAGGTCTTATTTTAAAGAGGAAGCTTTGCTCTTCGGGTCCACGTTGGTTTCAGTACCGAAAAATATTTGTCCATTGTCGCAGAAGCAATTGAATTTGGAAAATGTTACTACAGCGACATTCCTTCAAAAATTGACTTAGACTGGCTAAAAAAAATGGTACAGCGACGTTCGAGGGCTCGTTTTAAAGAGGAAGCTTCGCTCTTCGGATCCACGTTGGTTTCAGTACTGAAAAATATTTGTCCATCGTCGCAGAAGCAATTGAATTTGGAAAATGTTACTAAAGCCACATTCCTTCAAAAATTGACTTAGACCGGCTAAAAAAAAAATGGTACAGCAACGTTCGAGGGCTTTTTTTAAAGAAGAAGCTTCGCTCTTCGGGTTCACGTTGGTTTCAATCCCGAGAAAAATTTGTCGAAATCCGCAGCAACGTTTGAATTTTGAAGAATTTTGCGAATGAACTTTGAAAAGTTTACGAAAAGTGTAAAAATCGAATTTTGACCAGATTTTCGGGAAAGCGGGGCTTCGAACGCGTTTCCGTTTTCGGTTCTCAGCTGGAGCCGGACAGAGAGGCTTTCACGGATTGGCCTCGGCGGACGCGTCCCGCGGAGGCACGCTTGCGCGGCTTTCAAGGCGAGCTTTTGAGCTTTCGAGTCGCACCGCGAGCCGAGACACGTGGAGAGTCACGTCTGTCTATTCCTCCGGCGAGGAAGTTTCGCGTTTCGTAGGTGTGCGCGCGCGAGATCGTCTTCGCGTGCGAAATTCGGTCGTCGCGCGAATCCGCTTCCCAGTGCCGGCAGCTCCGCGCGTCGTCCTCGACGACCACGACACGCGAAACCATGTGAACCCGTCCCCGAATACACGAAAACGGGAATTGTTGTTGAAGGGGCCCAAACAGAACCCCCCCGCTATTTATGTGAGTGCCTGATTTCGGTGATCCCGCGTGATGGACGTCGGATTTTGCGCCAAACTGTGCGGTTTACCTTGAGCTGCTGTGCGGTCAACGAATTCCGCGCCTTTCTCGGTTCTCGAATGGGAATCTTTAGGTTGTGTATCCTTGTTTTCGAGGAATAATCTACCCCGAGTCGATACCGATTAATTTCATGGTCCTACTTGGATAATATAAATTTTATTGTATGTGATATCTTTCGAGGTTTTTCTTTTTCGAATGGTAATCTTTCGGTTTTGTATCCTTTTTTTCGAGGAAAATCGACCCCGAGTCGACACCGATTAATTTCATGGTCATATTTAGATAATATAAATTTTATTGTACGTGATATCTTCCGAGGTTTTTTTTTCAATGGGAATCTTTGGGTTGTGTATCTTTGTTTTTCGAGGAATAATCTACCTCGAGTCGATACCGATTAATTTCATGGTCATATTTAGATAATATAAATTTTATTGTACGTGATATCTTCCGAAGTTTTTTTTCCAATGGGAATTTTTGGGTTGTGTATTTTTGTTTTTCGAGGACTAATCTACCTCGAGTCGATACCGATTAATTTCATGGTCGTATTTAGATAATATAAATTTTATTGTACATGATATCTTCCGAGGTTTTTTTTCGAATGGGAATCTTTAGGTTGTGTATCCTTGTTTTTCGAGGAAAATCTACCCCGAGTCGATACCGATTAATTTCATGGTCATATTTAGATAATATAAATTTTATTGTACGTGATATCTTCCGAGGTTTTTTTTTCGAATGGGAATCTTTAGGTTGTGTATCCTTGTTTTTCACAACGAGCCTCCTAAACACGACACGCTTCGGACCCAATTGTTCGCCTAATCCGCGACTTCGTAGAATCTCGATTGCCCGAATAATATTTTTAAATTCTTCCAATGTTTTCACTATTTAATCACGTTTTTCGATTAAACTCTTGTCACGGACGCGTAAAGTCTGTATAAATATAAGAAACGGACGTGTAACGCAAATGAAATCCGCAGTCCAGTAATAATTCCGAGAGAAGGGAGTCGAATCGTTAATCGAATTGATTCTCGCTTGAACAAAGGCGGCAGAAAAACAGTATAAATATTATCCCGGCGCCCCTGGGCGAGGATAGATACCCAATTTACCCTGTTCAACCATGCCAGACAGATTTCACTTAAAGTGGATCCGGAATTTGATTTAATTCTGACGGAGAAAATGTGGGTCAGTAAAATCAAGCCTACCCCCTTGGACAGTACATAAGACCAGGGGATTGTTATTAAAAACAGCGGGAAAAGTTGAACGACAGATCTGTGCTGCTGCATTGTTTGCGTGACAGGGGCACCGTCCGCTTTGAGCGTGCTCTGATTGGTTTGCGTTTTTCGTTTAGTAACTCCTCGACCGGAGCCTCGTAGAAAATTCTCGTAAAGGAAAAACAATTGAATCTGTTCGAAGAAATGCAACATTTTAGCGAGAACGATCCTTTTCCTTCTGCTGCGTAGAATTCAAGGAACACGCGGCTACTGGCGAACGAGGAGAAACATTTTTTTCGGACGATAAAATTGCCTCTCGGCGCGATCAATAATTCGTTAATTGCGAAACGACGGATTTCGGGGGCTGCAGGTGGCTTGATTTGCGCGATTTACGAGGAAACAAAGCGGAATGCTCGCGATCGCTTGGACACCGTTCAAACGTTGCGCGAACAGAAAATTTGTCGACACTAATCAAGGATTACGTTTCACCGGATCGATCGATCTCGAAAGCGACAGACCCTGTTTCCGTAGCCCCGAATTCGAGGTACACCGTTCCGAATCGATTCTGCCTCGCACGGCGCGCTTCGACCTCGGTAATTCGGCAGGATTTGTTTGCTGAAATCGCGATCGTCTTTCCTTTACGCTTCGTTCGAATTTCATCGGTATCTCGAACCAGTCGATTCTTTTCTCGAATCGAGCTCTGCGATCTCGATTATATTGTGGTGATACCGAAAGAAGAGGGGAACGGTATCTATTTTCGATCTCACAGTTCGCGAGTGGTCGAACATTTCATTCAATAAACTGTCTCCACGCCGGAGTGAAATTGGCTTACCGGGGGCAAATTGTTTCTTTGATTTTTCGATGGTTAAATGGCACACGTTGCTGGACAATTGCTGCACTCCCTCTTCTCATCTCAATCTCTTTCTAAATTCTACTCTTTTTAATTTCTACTTAAATTGTGCTCTTCTTAATTCCTATTTAAATTCTATTCTTTTTCATTTCTGTGTAAATTCAATTATTTTCAATATACGTTCCTGTTTAAATTCTACTCTCTTTGATCCTACTCTTTTCAATCCCTTTTTAAATTCAACTCTTTCTAATACACGTTCCTGTTTAAATTTCTACTCGTTTTAAAACCTTTTCGAAGTCCTATTGAGTTCCGTGAAATTTTACTCCCTTTCTTCCCATTTGTAAAAAGATCTACTCCTACCACGAAAGTATAAAAAAAAGAGGTTTATCATCTGAAAAGTATTGGCAATAATTCCGGAGAAGCAGTGACGTTAACAACCGGTCAACAGCAGAGCAAATAATAACAGAAGTATCTGGAACGACGAAATTACGAGGGAATATTCCAGTTTTAAAATTCACTGGCTTCTTGCAGCGCGCAGAAAACATTAAACCATCTCTCTCTCAACGAAGAGAGAACAAAATGTTTTCTGCTCGTTACAGAGTATTTTAACGCGCTTTCCATACCTCATTTCCCGGCAAATGCCGACTAATAATGTCGTCGCTGCATAAAACACGTTTAAAACTCGTCGTAACACGTAATCCTGATTGAACAACTTCTCCGCGTAAGCCGGCATTATTAAACTGTACAATTAAGATGCATTAAGGGACGCATCCGAACAGAAACTGTTCGACGTTCGACTCATCGGCGAACAAACCGGGATGCATTCCTGACCCACTTCCCATTCGCATATGCGAAATTCTATGCTTCATTTTGGGTCTGTTATGGCATCAACGTTGCGAACGATGCGGTGCTCATTAAACCACTGCAGTCAATGGAAAATTATCATTTAAACGTTCCCCCGAATACACGTACAGTATTTCTTTCGTCGTTTCCAGATATTTTATATTAATCCTTCCGGCGGTATAATTATCATTATCGTTTAAACGTCCAGTGGAATATTTCTCTCGTCGTTTGCAGATATTATTTATTCATCCTTCTGTGAAGAGGTTCACTGTAAAAATTACCGTAAATTAATTTAATGTTGTGTGTCAGATAAAAACAAATAGTGTTAAAACCCTCCGAACCTAACACCACGATCTTCGTATATACATATATCATAAAAAATTGTGACTTGATAAATGTAATTTTTAGTAATTATTTAAAATTTTCATATTCTATCTTAATTTTTTTATGAACTAACATTAACCCTTCGCTGCATAGTGTATCATATCCGATACAGTTAACAAATCTGGTATACAGTAAACTAAGAATGTATTTTCTTACTATTCTAAATTATCACATCGCTGAGCATCATCTATGTATATATATGCCAGAGCCTTCTTGCCTTTGAAACAGCACGTGTTTCAGTTACATATCTGCCACCGTGGTTTAAAGTTGGTTTTTGTGTAACTCTCAATATTTGTTTAAATGTTTTGTCCACTTTTGATAGAACATGTACGTGGACTATTTTTCTTTTCTTTTTCCGTTACATGGTCTTCAAATATATTGATTATAATTTAATTTTGTTATATATATTTTTCAGACGCAAAAATGTCTCTGAAAAAGATCCACATCGGGATCGAAACGTTAGAAACATGATTTAATGTTTGCACATTTGTTGTTTTTTCTATAAATGATCGAACCTGGCGCCGATATCATTAAATTTATTATATTCTAAATTGTGTTTGTTTTACCGAAAATGTTGTTTCAATATTTTTTAAATATTTTTCCCTTAAATGAAACACGAAAGCTGACCATCTTTCAATTTTCTCATCCTAATTAAACGAATCATGCAGCGAAGAGCGATCACGTGTCAAAGGAATGATTCGAGATTGCAACAGGAAATTTCGGATTTCACCGGTGTAAGTTAATCGTTCCGTTTCATCTTTCCCCGCGGAATTAGCATTCGCGTCGCTATCCGAAGAGTTCGCTGTCTTCGTTCCGCGGCCCCTTGCTCGTTCAAGAGGCCTCGGTGAATTAATAGTTCGCGTGGTATACGTGACTCCCGAACCGAGTGCCCTTGTCAAGTGCACTTCCTCGATCGTGACGTATCCCCATCGTCGAAGGGCAGTCGCATCGTCTCGTTTGCCACCGCCTCCGAAAAGGGTGAGAGATCCATCCGTCTTCTCTCTCACCATCTCGCGGAAATTGCGCGAAAAACCGCTGATGAAGGATTCAACCACGTCGAGACACGTTTTTTTACTTTTTCACGCCGCGCGATTTCGATTCTTTCAGTGCCGCGCCGTCGCGTCGTTTGTTTGGCTTAAACTCGCAAATACCTTCGGGAAAGAGAGAGAAAGAGAGAGAGAGAGAGAGCGTCAACGAATATCGGGGAAATAGATTTCGAGAGGTATTTGCTCCGCAAACTAGCTCTCCCCGTGCTCCACCGTCTCCCTTTTCTCTTTTCTCTTCATCGATAGCTTCGATTCCCGTCCGGGTCCTCGAGAATTGAGTGATGAATTTTACTCCAGGATTGTTTTCGGCTGTGTCCAGCTATTCGCATTGCCTCCTCTGTGTCCAGTTCGTTTCGTCGATATTCCGGTGTATTGGAGGCAGTTCTCCACGAGAAAGATACGCACCTCTAATAATCTTCTAGGACCCAAACACTCACCTCTGCAATTCGAATAAGTGCACAGAGTATCTAAAGAATGTTGTTTCCTACATTTCTTTGAACAGAGAGATTCCCCAGGTCGTTTCAAAGAACTTTTTCCTTCACGGTAAATGCTCTCCGAGGCTTCGTTCAGGAGTTATTCGCGAGAACTATATTTTAACCCTTGACTGCGTGATTTGTTTTAATCGGGGTGAAAAAATTGAAGGTTAGTTTTTGTGTTTCATTCGAGGGAAAAATATAACAAAAAGTATATTAAAACAACACTTTCAGACACATAAATGAACGTAGTTAGAAGAAACATTCTTAGTTTACTATTTGACAGATTTGTTAACTGTATCAGTTATGATTGGACTGCGATATTTATGCGTTTATAACTTCTAAAAATTTTTATAGACGAGTACAACATAAAATTCAACAGAATTTAGTACAATTTTTATTAGCTTCAGTTTTGCAGAGATTACTACCACTGTAAATGAGATTCGATTTTATTTGAATTTCTTAAAATTCATCTAGAAAAATTGGAAATTGCATAAACATCCGCAAGATATAATACACTATTTAGCGAATGGTTAAGACAGACGATCTGAGAAAGAGCACGGTGCTCAGGATTTTCCTTAAATCGAGGCTTCGTTGAAATTTCCATGTGTGTTCAATTAATTCGATTCGTTTCTTTCTCCGGAAGTGCATGCACGACGGCATCACGGTACAGTACGATGAACCGGATCGATCCGGAATTCGGAAGAACCGCGAAAGTCACGTTTGTTCGCAATTCCGTTGCCGCGAACCGCAATAATTCCCATTAGCAAGGCGTTACGTGCGAAATCGTCGACACTCGCGGAAATAACGACGATTTCACAGTACCAGTAGCCGAGTTTCGGCAAAATTGCATATACACATACCCGGCCACTCTGCACACACACGGGGCACAGTGCAGCCTGCTAATTCGCCGTGTTGTTTGACGGACTTTCATCGCGGCCCGCGGTCTACCAAGTGGAATTGAACTTTGCCCTTTGCCGCTTTTGGCAAACCGACACCCCCTGACAGAAAACAAACCTCATACCCTCCCCTCTCTCTCTCTCTCTCTCTCTCTCTCTCTCTCTCTCTCTCTCTCTCGCTCCGCAGGGATCATGATGAAGTGTTACACGGTGGTTGCTCGAGAGATTTTTACTGCGGCTCTGCACCATGGCCTGGTTTCCCAGAAAACGCGATCGGGAATTTACTGCTTCGGAAGTTTTACTGCTGCGCTGGGAATTTTTCATTTATTTTCGCGAAGCTTGTCCCTCGGTCCTAACCATCGCGGGTCAATTCGCGAACGTGTTCCACGATCGCTGAAATCACCGGGAGAATTGTTCTAACCTCGTTCGACACTTCGCAATTCCGCGACCAACCAACAGATTTCGTTCTTTCGGGAACTTTTTTTTACCGGCAAATAAATAGCGAAACATTCTGGTCTTGCGCAGTGGTGTTAACGCAACTACCAGCTCTATTCTCCATTTTTTTTTTTTACGGGACGGAATGGTACAAAATGGCGGGGTTATCCGTTAATACAGACCACCTCGACTACTCGAAATGTGCCGCTTTCCGAAATTGTTTTAACAATAATTAATCAGTGAAACACTTCAAGATTTTATTCTGGTATTAACAAAACTGTCGACTCAGTATGACCTATATGTATAATACACAGATCTATACTTTTGAAAAAACTTCATAAGCTGGGATTTCAGCTAACTCTTGACATTTCTATGTTTTTCTCGGGTCCTAACATCGGGACTTGCCACCATATTATAACTTTTTTAAACAAATGTAATCTGCAAGTCTAGGTGTTATCCTATTGTTATAATGTTATTTCACAGATCTTTATATTTTTTTTCCTGTATGTCTGTACATTTATATTCCAATGTTGTAATAAATATTTTTTAAGATTTCCAATGAAAAAAAAAACAACTGTCGACTCTGCCCTCGGTTTTATTCAGATCAGAATGTTAGCTATGGCCACCCTTGCTAAATGGAAACGTCGTCCACTATTTTCTAATATTTTGGAGAACATAGTCAACGGTGTTAATATTACTTTAAAATATTGTAATTTTTCACTGATCGGTTATCCGGAAATAAATTCATAAAAATACAACACTGATTTCAGAGAAAGTATGGTTTCTGATAGTTTCCTCGGTTCACTGTACACACTGTGTAAAGGACACGTTACGTAGAAGAAATCCTTTCAGTTATAACGACGCGAACAATATCGCGCACGGTGCTATACGCAATTTGAATGGTATGAAAAGACGAGTACGCTACTAAGAATATTTTTATCTCCGAGGTGACCTTTTCGACGCACAAATCTTTCTTTTTTTTTCTCTTCTTTTTATGCTGTATGCTCGAATGTACCCTCGAATGCATTCGAACACGTATAACGGGGCAGGATGTGCTTCAGGTGCCCTTTAACCCCCAAAAGCAAAGTTAAACATGAAACTTATTTCCCACGAGATCGCGGACTTTAGAAACGAGCGAGAAGCTGGGAATACGAGTAAACTTGTTTACCGGGCCGTTATGAATATTTATAAAATCGTTGGGACATATCCGAGATATCTCTGTTTCCAGATTTTCTTATCAATAATTGCTGGCCAAAAAACATACGAACTATCTTCCCTTGGGAGGTTTCACTTTTCATTTCGAGCTTCTCTTTATTCTCGTATGAAATTGTAAAATTCTACCGAGCGACGAGTTCTTTCTAGACTGAATATTCACGCAAATCGATTAGGTTTCGATTCAACTAATTATTCAACTGTCTGGATGTTGAGAAATTTCGTTTGCAGTGGTAAACATGATTCGTAACTGAATCACGCGTACGTTGCGGTGGTGGGGCAGTATAATCGTTCGGCGATCGTGTATGAATTGTTTAAACAATTATCATTCGCGAGTGGAACGTTGGTAACAGTGGTGAAAGAT
This sequence comes from Lasioglossum morio, assembly GCA_916610235.2. NCBI lineage: Eukaryota > Metazoa > Arthropoda > Insecta > Hymenoptera > Halictidae > Lasioglossum > Lasioglossum morio. Next base: position 765,682 of record OU744324.1, on the reverse strand, counting down.
AATTCATGGACAAGAAATAAACGGTGTAGCGAGGAAACACACGATGAGCAAACAGGAATCAAAGGGGCCACCGCCTCCGCCACTTCCGCCGCCCTATCCGCATCAAAAGCTCTTCAAGAAGTGCAAGAGTGCAACTTTCCAACTGGACGGCGCAACGTACACTATAGGTAATTTTTGTTTGATGTAGTGCCTCGCTTTCAGACGACGCGCGACGCGGTAATGCAAATTCAAAGAATTATGAAACTCGGCGCACAGGCACAGTAAATCATAACCGAATGCAAACCGGTACTCTTTAACATTCTAATAGAAACTATTCATTCGTGACTTCTGACGATACGTGGATGAAAATAATTATTAAAAGAAACAAGGTCGAGAGATGGAACGCTCCACCGTATTTGTCGAAATGTAACGCCCATAATAGCACGATAAATATAGACTAGTCAAACGTTAGTTGATTGTTATTAATCGATTGCACGGTATCCCGGGACGATAGCAACCTATTAAGGTGTTCGTGACAGGAGGTGGTCCTGGAGCGTACACCGCTGCTCAAAAGTGAGGCGCCTAATCACCAAAAATCACTGCGCAATAATCCGAGAATCTTTACGAAATTCGAAATCGGACCGGCGTCGACTTTATGTATCGATAAAAAAATTTCAAACAACATGAAAATGTTACGAACGACAGCTTCTAGTATTCTCTCTGTAATTTCGAGCAATTGCAATTCTTCCAAAGAATTGTTTTTCCATCATCAAACGTAAGCTGTATTTTCTAAATCTTAAATGTAGACTCACATGAAAACAATCCTGATTAATAACTTCCAGTATTCTCTCTGTAATTTCGAGTAATTGCAATTCTTCCAAAGAATTGTTTTTCCATCATCAAACGTAAGCTGTATTTTTTAAATCTTCAATTTACACTCGCAAAGATTGTTTCTTTTTTTCCTATAACTTCCCGAAACAATGCAAGTGCTACGTTTCGATGTTGGAAAAGTTATGGTGTTATTAAGACCGATCAGATATCAGTGCATGCCATTTCAGTGGAGAGAATACATAATAAGAGGAAGAGAGAAGAATTTGGAATCGACTTGGTTTTTGGAGAGTGCATATTAGAAATTGACGAACGTTTATTCGGCGTGTTGGTGGAATGCATCCGGGTGCAACAGAGTCTTCTTCATTTGCTAATGTATACAGGGGCGAGCAAGCTGAGGCCAGAAGTTCGCCAGCGTCTGAATGGCCGCCGTGTTTCTCAGCTATCGGATACCTATAAGAAGATCTCTCCCGAGGAAATTGTTCCGATTGAATGCGTGTGCATCTGCACGTCAGCGTGGCTCGTACACAAGATTCACTACGTTCATTGATCCATGAACACGGCTCACAAAGTCGTCCCTGCTTGTCCTTGCCAAGTTCTACTACCTTCTCTCTCTGTCTCTCGCTCTCCGCACGGAATCTGCGGAAAACGGAACGCGAGAGGCGTCTGCAAGAATTTTCGCAAGTCTCTCTCGACAGCTCGCCGCGATTCCAGTCACGTATTTCGGACAATGAGCTACGTTGTCAAAGGGTTCGATCCGTTCGATAAAATTCCAATGACGTTCACCCTAAATGCTCGTTCCCCCAAATGCCAATCGAATTTATGTAATTCGCGAAAAAAATGTTCAATCGGACGGCTTACGAACGTTTATTAATTTATTAATTACCAGACAGTTTGAACTAAACCATTTTCATTCGGAGCTACTTCGAAGATTAAACATTTCGTCCACGGAAGTATGTTTAACGAAGAGAATTAATTAAACAATGCATGACCGAATGAATCGAATAATTGACGAAACGAAAGAATTTTCAAACAATTTAAATCAGAATGATTATTTACTAATGATGTGGAAATTTAAGCAGTGCTGTTTTAAATTTTGTCGTGTGACAACTCTTTTAGGGTGGAATTTAATAGAAAATAAAGGGTTCACCGGCATGTCTCGATCAATTACACCGCACAAGATGGAGAATATACCGCGCGTTCTCGTGCATAATGATCTATACTTGAATTTGAAGAAGTGACCCAGCTCGTGACACTTTGAAGATGAAGATTCGAGGTTAAGTGTAGCACACCTGGTCGACACGATGGAACGTTAGGCTGTGACATTGTTAATTTATGAATTTGTTAGAACTAGAACGCTTCTATAAACTAATTATTTCTTTAAACGAATTATTCCCCCTTAATCTTTCTGTTAGGTATAGGTACAATTTATTTTATCCTTATGTCTTCGATTATTTTTCTAATACAAAATGTAATATTATTATTTATGTTTGTTGCAGGTAACCGACATGGAGATTGGCAATAATTTTCTTTGATTTGTACGGAGAGTTTCCGTGAGTATTATAATTATCGTTTTATCGAATAATAATTCATCGAGATGTTTCGTAAATTCTACTGGAATATGGCGGTTTTATAAATGTGTTTAACAGGATCTTTTCCGTGCATAATTCGGTGGTTAGTCTTGAAACACGTATTTCTGGGCTTTGTTCTCTTTGCTACCGATACGACGGGATGACTGCAATTAGGCAAGCTGATGAGCGAAAGACAATAGCTGCAACAGTCCTTTGTGCAGGACACTCGACAGCTTTTTGAACGGAGGTATTGCACAGCAGCTGATGGTAGTCGAGGTATCCAAGAAATCCTAAGAAATTGTTCCTCAAATTTTCTTTCATGTTTCATTGTTCTGTCCAGAAACATAATTTGCGCTATGTATTCATTTCGAATTTGCTGTATTTAGTGAAACGTGAAAGTTAACATTTACTATTTTCCTCTTTCTTTCAAATTTAATATTTCACTATTTTACAAGTGTCCACTTTTCTACCATTTAAATTTCACAATTTTTCTTCTTTTCAATATTTTACAATGTTCCTCTTTTTACTGTTTTACAATTTTCCTCGCTTCTACTATTTTACTGTTTTCCTCTTTTTTTACAATTTTACCATTCTGCAAGTTTCCTCGTTTTTTCAATTTCCCTCTGCACACTATCGCGCCCACTCCTCTTAAATAAAAGAGATTTGCAGGGATGATTGGCATAAGTAGTCAAAAGCCTCTCCTCTCTCGCAGAATTTAATCGTTGAAAATATTCATTGTAACGTTTATCGGGGAAGCTCCAAGCTTTTTATCTCCTTAACTTTTCCGTCAAACGATTAACCTTCTTAAAGCTGAAAGAATTTAAGCTTTTTCAGATCTTTAAGATTGAAGCCTTTTAAGTCCTTAAACAGTATTCAGAGTTTCACCTTCGCTACGACCATAATTAAACAGAGAAACACGTTGGGGTATCCCATCGAACGAAATTAATCCCTGTTTAATATTACTTAACGCGAGAAGTTTTCCAGATAAATTGAACAAGTTCTCGGTGGCTGTACGAATGCAATTATACGAATGCAATTATATGGGAATCGTAAGAAAGTTTTCAAACGGATAGAAGAAAATTGAATGGCATAAAATGGTACGATAAAAAAATCTGCTCTCGACTCAGATTTTTTACATATTAATATACGAGAGTTCTCGTTTCGAGGCTCGGAGAATAAGTTTGGAGAAAGTTAGGTAAATTTATTCTTCGCAAACTGGTGTGGGAGCAAATATTGAATTCTGTGGGCTTCTAAAAGCGATTTAAACACCATTTTAATTCATCGGAAAAAAACGTATATCTGCGGTTTTCATTGATGCGCGAATTAAATTGAATCTCGATTTGATTAATTAACGGTTGGAAAGATAATCTACGTAGACAGATACAAACGAGCTTCTACGATCGGTGAGGAGGACATCGAAAGATTCGATGATCGAAATAATGTTCGATGATCAGCGAGGACGTCGAAAGATGGCCGAGGGGGCTCGGAATAAGAATAAAACGTTCGGCGGAGGCAGGTTAGGTGATCCGGAAAAGCAATAATGATTTTAGGGCGATTTGCTGCGTCAACCGAGAAGCAATCCCGGTAGGCGTTGCGGCTAGAAAGCCCCAGATTTCGGAAACCAGCACCATAAATCACCATCCCCTTTTTCGTTGCGTGCGAGAACATGTAATGATCCGGGCTCGTTCAGCTCCGGAGGATTCGAATTCATGAACTTCAAGTTCCGACAGACTCATCGGGCTCCTCAGCGAGCACACCAGGTGTCTCGTTTTAATCTCGTTCCGATCCAAGTTCCATCGCGTATCAAGTTTCCGCGCAGGAACAGTTTCCTTTGGCAAAATTTCTCTCGTAAATTTTGCGACATGATTATTCAAGCTTTAACACTAGATATATCTATATCTTAATTGTATCTTTGAATTTTTATTTAAAAACGCTACGATCTTTCAACCTAATATTTCGACACTGTAAACTGTAAATCTCAGTTCATATAAAATTTATTTATCTAGTATCATTTAATAAGTATAACTCTAGTACGTACAGTTCATTAATTTCAACGATCACGAACGTAAAATGTAAATCTCAGTTCATATAAAATATATTTATCTAGTATCATTTAATAAATATAACTCTAGTGCGTACAGTTTATTAATTTCAACGACCACGAACGTTTTATTTTTGCAATCGAGTTGAGAGAACCGGATCGTGGGATGTTTATTTTATTGATTGTAAAACGAAACAGTTTTATCGGCGATTCGGCTGATCGCGTGAACCACTTAAATGCGTTTTCCCTTCGGTTTTTGTGTGGCCATCGAAGTTTCTAGGGTAGAATCGGTGCACGAGTTCTATGTTGAAGAGAGGGGGTGCAGTAGTGATTCAGGAAGTTAGTCAGGCAACGGTGCTAGAGTCAGCCTGGTTGCTAGTCTGGCATTCTACCACTAATGCCAATCGATACACGCACCAGAAAAAGGGTTCACTGTTGCATACTGTTGCACAGAACTGCATAACCCGATACGTTAATCAATTGTCCAATTAACACGAGATTTATGAGTCACGAATCTTTCAGGAACCATCACTTTTCACAATAATTATTTTCTCGAATTTTAGTCGATTTTTCACATTCAGAAGTACATTGTAGCAGTACAATGATTTTTATATGAACTCTACAGTCTAGTACAATGGTTTTTATTTATTATATGATTTTTTCTTTTTCAACTGCAGTAGTACAATGATTTTTATTTATTATATGATGTTTTCACTTTCAACTGCTGCAGTACAATGATTTTCATGTGAACTTTACAGTTTAGTACAATGATGTTTATTTATTATGTGGTTTATCTCTTTCAACTGCAACAGTACAATGATTTTTATATAAACATCTACAGTTTAGTATAATGATTTTCATATGAACTCTACAGTTTAGTACAATGATTTTTATTTATTGCATGATTTTTTCTCTTTCAACTGCTGCAGTGCAATGACTTTTATACGAACTCTACAGTTTAGTAAAATGATTTTTATTTATTATGTGATTTGAACAAACATGATTGATTTTTTAGCAAACAACATACGACGCATTCAATAAACGTACACCAAGGCATAATACATATTCGAAGAACAAGTTGTCGAGAAATATTGCTCATAGATATTGTTTGTTACGGTAGAACCAATTGTTGGAGATTCGATATAATGAGATTTTCAAAAGAGTGGTCGAATATCGAACCAGAGAGAGTCCTCGAGATTATAGATAGTCCGTCCTTAAATATGTCCACCATACACAAACACACGCGCGTGCGCGCACACACACACACACACAGAGAAAGCATTATTCCGGAATACAATTCTTGCTATCTATCTCTTTCCGCACGCAAATCCAGCCTAGTCACGTCACCTTCAGAATGGGCTTAAATATTGATTTCCAATGCCTCTTACCAGTGACGTGCTATTCTTAAGGTTTAAAAATATATCGCGTTGAAATTTCCGAGCTGTAACATAACTTTAATTCGTAGTGGACATGATAATCAAGGAAAGAGCTAATTTTTCTTAGTCGTCGTAGTCTCATCTTGTCATTTCTTTCACCGAGATCTCGATGCAAAAGAAAAATTGTCTAGCTGTATGAATCGCTATAGATATTCAGATAAGATACACATTTCATTCTTTCATTTGTAACAAATTGAAGATTCTACAGGACGTCCCAAAAATATTGTACAGAAATTCCAAACGGAAATTCCACTTGTTATCCTCGCTCGATGGTACATTTTCCGAAGTTAAAACATTGACGAAGCGTTGAATAAAAGAAGGAAAAAGAGTGGTCGAACGAGTTACAATTTAATTCAATCACTAAGTGGAAAAATGAAGGAAGAGAGTGTTGGAGGGAAGATAAAAATTTTAGTAGGGCGGTCAATGGAGAACCACGGGCCGGGATCATTGCCCTTTGGTTTTGACTGTGTGCTCGCGTGTAAATGTGGCTGAGCGCACAGCTGACGGGTTTGCACAGCACGCTCCGGAAGTTGAACCTTTAATTTGCAATATCTCAGAAACGCAGTCGCGATTTCTTAAATGCCGAAGGTTCTTTCTAATTCGTGCCCGTTGCTAAACCATTAAACTCTTTCTCTCTGGACCCTTAAATTAACTTCCAATTAAATACCACAAGTTCTTATTTTCCATTAATTTTCACAGATTTAAAGTAAATTGTGGGAACAATTTTAATCAATATTAAATATTAGCTAACGATTAGTGTCGCACATTATCTGTGGCACCACCCGTTTGTTTCGGCATTTCACTCGTTTATGATAATCCAATTAAACCCCTGAAGTCAATACCCATCAATCGATAAAAGGTTAATACTACTATGAAATTCATAGCTCGATAACTAGACGACTATGACGAGTTTAGTTTGACGAGCGAGATTAATTAGGGCGAGGTGAATCTAGAGAGGATTAAATACGAGTTAGGGAACTTATCAGTGATAGTTACGCTGATAAGTTTTTAATAATAAGGCAGCTTAGGGGATGCTCTCTGCTCTGCAGTATCGCTTACGTCGATGTAATTAAGGCGACGCGTTAAGATTATCGGAGATGTGTGCTTAATACGTTGTGATACGCTTCAGATACTTCCCAGCTTGAAATAATCAATATAAATAATTTTGTTGTTTGGTAAAAGAACATTTCTCAATAGTCATTATGTGATAATGTTCGATTCAATAGGCATTTTACGAAATTAATTATAAATTATTAATCTTTAATTATAAAATCAATTATTTACGACTGATTATATTTTTCTTCTTAAATTATAGTGATCCTATTGCTTCTCGTAATGTTTAAACGATCATAGACTCAATGTATTAACTTTGCAGAAACGCATTTGGAAAGTTGACTTTTCTTCGAAACATCAATAACGTTGAACGGTCATTTCGATGATGCTAATGGAAATACTTGGCAATTCCAACGTTGGTTAATTTGCAATTGAAATTAATGTTGTTTTATTTCATCGTGTTTTTACACTGTTCCATACGGAGTTGTATACTTAAATCGAAGATGAAGATATTTGAACACCACGTATAAGCGAAAGGTATCGGTTTAACATTATTTTTATGAGTGAAAGTAATCCTGAAAATTAGGTCAGCTGATGTATAGCACGGCAGATAAACTCCACGGATAGTATACAACGACGATATATATTTTTATTATACTGCTATCGCGATATTATCGTTCGATAAACTATATTATTCTAATAAAAATGTAAACGTAAAATTTGATCTATCTTGAAATTTTACAATATTAAATATTGAAATATATTGAGCTATGGAAACACGTAGTGAATCATTGAAAAATATATTTATGTAACATTAAATTTAAAAGTATATTCAGTTATTTTCTAGTGGAATATGCGCTTAAAAAAGTTCGCACATATAAAACCAATATTTACGAAGTTTGGCACAAGCAACATGGTTGCGGAATGCGGGTGTACACCCACTGCGTTCGAATTGCGCTGACCGACATCAACCGCAGTAGTTTTCGCATTTTCAATGGTAACCACGATCTCCTTCTGCAAAATTTAAATCACACGCTCCAGATGCGTTGCCTGGAAATGAATCGTTTCGTGAGATACACTGTGGACGCGGGAACTGCAATTGCAACACGACAAATCAAGAAATCATCGATACACAATATAACCAACAATTATACTATTTATACCATTCGCAAAATCAACGAACAATTGTCAATTCGAACAGTTTCTCAACTGGAATTAATAATTGAATGAAAAAATTGCCAAATAAAATCTGGACGTACTTAAAGATGCATTTGCAACGATATCACGTCAATTTGATCGAACAAATTGTCAAATAGCATAGGAACGAATTCGCAAACACATTCTGACTTTACAAAAATAACTTCTCTGAAGCAATCTCGCGTTAATTAAAGATACATTCGCGACAGTATATTTTCAAAAACTCGTGACAACAAATGTTAGCATTAACAATTCGTCGATGTTCGACGAATTCACGCGACACAGCTTCCTTGATTACGCCATTGAAATTCAAACGTAGTTAGGTTTACGAGGCCGCAAACATACGCCGCAACATTATATCTTTTCCGAGTGTAGAACCAACTATACTCCGTCAAGTTCCCTGCCATTATCCAAGTTGTCGTAACGAGGAAGTTATAGTCCTCGAAATTGTTTCGGCTCCCCAGTCGACAGGCGGCTGTAACTCAATTAAGGAGCCAGTTAAGTTCCTTACGAATGCCTGGAAGTTTCCCGGGGAAATTTCACGGCGAACCAGTGACGACATTTGTCCGTTGATTTTACGATTGTTACTACTAGTTAGGGTTCGAATAACAATCCAATGGGACCAATCTTCACATTCAATTCGGAAACGGTAGAACCAGAATCTCCCCACTCGAACTTCACCTGCTGCGAACGTTGTTTCGTTCGCACATGAGAGAACTCTTGTAATTCGGCAATCACTACCATTCACGGTCAATAATGTTGCGCAATAGGCACTATAGTGTTCCTGAAAAAATTCCTGAATTTCTGATTTTACACAACAAGTTGCGTAATTCGTCAATCACTACCATTCACGGTCAATAATGTTGCGCAATACGCACTAGTGTTGCTGAAAAAATTCCTGAATTTCTGATTTTACACAACAAGTTGGGGAATTTGTGAATCACTACCATTCACGGTCAATAATGTTGCGCAATAAGCACTAGTGTTGCTGAAAAAAATCCTGATTTTACACAACAAGTTGCGGAATTTGTGAATCACTACCATTCACGGTCAATAATGTTGCGCAATTCGTCAATCACTACCATTCACAGTCAATAATGTTGCGCAATATGCTTGACAGTGAATAGGCCCCTTATAGCACGAACATTCGAGTATTATCGTTTATGGGAGGAGAAGAGCCGGCGATTCTTTTTGAAAAACGGTTGGGATTTGTTAGTTGGGACCACGAGTGCCGTTTCTTTCCATTTCTTCTTTGCGACATGCTCGTCAAGGAAGTTTACGCCGCGTTACCCGGCCACCATGCATAAATTCTAGTGAAATATCATGGAAGTGACTTGGCTAGGAATCAAGAGCAAATAGAGGTTCTCTGATAAGACGAATAGCACTACGTACGACAACTGACGTCATCCACTTCGAACGCTTCTGCCGCTGATGGATTTTACATAAGCGAATTTCAATTAATGCCAGGGTTTTCCCCGTTCACCGTGCGACGACGGATCGCTGCCAACATCCTGACTACACCGAACACGTTTTTCGTTCGATCACGACAAAATAATCGAAATGATCCATTTAACGATATTTTCGATGAAATCAGTGAAATTGCACAGAAACTTTTATGTTGAAACTCCACTGTCTTGGGAGTTCTGACTGGCATTGAAATTCCAAAAATAGTCAAAATGGTGCATTTCAGATTTTCTAAATTAAAATTGCACGCATACTTTGTCGAGAGTGCTTTTTTTTATTCTTGATTTAATAAAACAATGAAATCCAAATCCTCATATGGAGCAATAAATTCTTTAAATCGCATTATTGCTAGCTCAACACACATTTTATAATAATATTGATTTTTTCAATGGCACGTTACATGCTGTCAAAACGAAATTGCGCTGTACTATTCGTTAATAGTACCTATACTTGCTTAGTTTCGCGCTGTTCGTAATTATGTAAAATTTAGATTAAGACTTAAGATTAAGATTCGTTTCTGTCATGCTATATAAACTGCATAGATTTATATAAAAGGACTTCGGTCCGTTTAAAATAAATAATAATAATATTAAAATGTTTAATAGAGAGAAGTGTACGGTCGTACTGCTTCAGGGTTAAATGCATTTCGACGAATCCGAGAAAGCTATTTCACGAGGCAAAGAGAATGAACGAACGAGACGAGACCGGAAAGAAATCTGGAACGAAAGCTAAACACGCGTTTTCCCTCGGCGAGTGAAAATGGCGCAGGGACGATCGTGCCAACATAATAAGTGGGAGAAACAAGGACGGGGGTATGGTACTCGGGGCAGAGCGGTAGTTGCAAAAATAAGATTACGAGCGGAAAGTTCGCCGGGACAGAGTTCGAAAGAAAACCGTCGATACGAAAACAAGAAGGAAAAGTTCCGTCCCCTTTGAGGCGCAATGACCGACATTTCGGTTTCATCGTAGGACACTTTATCTTGAATGTTATCGTTCGGGAGGCTACATCTTTCTCGATGCTTAAAGCTACATCATCGCACGCTGTATTTCAGACTTGCTATTTATAGGAAAAATCGATGGGAAAATATTTACGTTCGTGTTTGAACATCCTTTGGCAAAATCTCGCGGCGACAAACAGCTTCTCAACAATTTTTCTTCAATTTCGGTGATTTGTCACGGTTGAAAATCAATTTTCATCAAAATATAATAAACCAAAGAAAACTTCGTTAGACCTGATACAAGCTATAAGAATTGTTGGGTTATAATAAATCTGGTCTCTTCTATGGTTACATTGAAAAGTGTTCTGTGTACATTTACGACTTCTGGAAATTTCACTAAGGCAATTGCCACTGATAAGACCAGAATTCTCTTGTTCCTAATGCCTTTTTACCTGGAAAATAAAGTTGAAAATCGCGTAAACATCTAGTGATTTGATATAGTTGATTTCGTTAGTTAGTTTACTAATTGGCTTGATTTTTGATAAAAAAATTTTCGGTGGACGGTCCCAGTTTTATTTTGGGAACGGGAGTTTATGTCAAGGTAAATTGAGTTTCGCTGATAGAAATCGGAGGTCTCGTTGGAGATATCATCGAGTAAATGATTTATGCCCCCAATAGTACATGACACCACTCTCGTCATTCAATTCCAGGCACGAGATCAATTCTCTAATACGTGCAAAGTTATTCTGAACTCGCGATGGTTCACGAAGTCCCGCTCTCGGAGGAATAGAACGGGTGGGACAAGGCCTCGTTCAAGTTGTTAGCGTCAACGGATGGACATGATTCTATTATAGATACCCGCGATCATGCTGTTCGACGTCCGTTTAAGGAAATCGATATCTGTTTCGAATTGGTCGAAGACAGCATCCTAAAAACAGTCGTGAGAGACAATTTTCCAAAATTGTCGAAACACAGTTAGCGAAACAATTTCAAAGACGCTAACACATCAACAATCTTCGATTCGGCCAATTCAGCAAAATACCAATTAAATCCCACGAGGTCTCGCTTTGCATTAGTTTGCAGAAAATCAACAATTTTAATAAGAAATACTATGTATCTTAAGCACCCTTTAGTCTCAGTATTTTACAGGATTGTTGTATATTCTAACTTGCATTATTTTCTTAGTTGATTCTATATATAAATTTTGTATTTTCAAATTACCACTTACGAATTATTAAGTTATCTATTCTAAATTAGTTTGTAATTAATTACTTACTGACCATTCGACCTAAAACAACCCCTACTTTACAGAACCCAAAACCTATATTTCCTGCTCCTTTCTACTCGTCAGTCTCTTACCGAGTCTTGTCTAGATTACTAACTAAGATCTTTTCTATTACGTCCGTAGTTTGTATTTCGTTTAGAAATTGTAGTTAATAAATATACTTATATTAAGTATCTGGAATACAACAGGATTTATGGTAATTAAATGCCTACAGCAAATGTTCACTTTAAATTTTATTTTCGATCAGACTGTGTTCGGTTTTTTAGAATTCGTTCGTTTTTTTTTTAAATATACTCTGCTGTGTTCGTTCATCGAGCAATTCTTTTGGCTAGCTGTTGGTGAAATATTTTTTAGCGTTTCTTTTTTTGTTAGTCCAGATGGGTGTGCAGCTATGGAACTATCGAACTCACCGAAAAAAATATTTCAAACGAATTTCAATGGTTCTGACAGCTACTCAATTCGATGTCAGTAAACTCCTTTTTAACGAAACCGACAGGACACTGGGCCTGAAGCTGTTTCGAATAGCCTCGTTACTTTTGCATAGTTTTTATTCCTGTAAAAGAAAATGATTTATTCGGAATTAACAAAGACCGGCACTGCGATATAGATAAGCTTTTTGTAGAAACAAATTTATTGCGGCAATCCGCTGTGGCAGTCAATTGCGATAATAGATGTACAACGATTTTATCTAACAGCCGCGCTGCGTTCACGTTACGTGGCACGGGACCGTTCTGCAGTTGCTTCTGTCGAAATGAAATTGGGTTGTAAATGTTCCGCGATACACCGGACTGTTTGTGTTTTACAATCGATGCAATCGAAGAACAATTTCCTCCGGAGATTCATTTCGCTAGACCGAGATAAGGACGGTGAACAGAAATGCGATACTGCAATTGCTGCCGTTCTGTATATTTGTCTTCGCGTTTAGTGCTGTGCGTCTGCCAGGTGTCCCATTCCGAAATGGTTACAGCGACAATGAGAAACAATAAAGATAAACCGATCACCGATCTGGGAGCTGTGCCGATTTTTATACACACTAGTTTTCTGTTAATAGAACCTTTAAAATTTCGACAAATTTTAATGGAAAACATATTTTCCCTCGATAGCCTCGTAGAGCACGAAAAGACGAATCCAACGAGTATAATCACCGTACAATTCGACAACGATCCAATCTCGAGATAGTCCTACCGAAAGAACAAACCTAATCCAAGACCTCAGTCTTCGGACACGAATATCTCGTGATCGAACGATCGTAATGGTATGGTTATGGTACTCGTTGGACACGTTTTTTCAAGCTCCACAAGACTACCACAATCTACAGGGTGTCGCTGAAAAATAGAAAATATATTGATCATTTTGAAGTCTCGTTAACGCTCTCATCTGGTTAACACTTTACAGACCGGAAGCCTATTAATAGGATTTTCAGTAATTCTGCTGTACCAAAAAAAGCATAGAAATTTTCTTTGACATTGCAATCTTAAATGAAACTATTAGACGACGTTATTGCGGGTGACTTAGTTAGTTCATACTAAATGCTAAATGAAAATTTACCCATGTACCTACCGTACATTTTTCAAAAATATGCAATAATCACCGGTCGGTAATGTGTTAAGATTGAACGGCGTGGTTGTTCGAAGCTTCCCATTGTCTACATTTCGCGGACCGATTAAGATCTGCCTGATTTCGAGCAGTAAGTCGCCCACCGTGGTCAATGATGAGAGAAATCTGCGCTATTAACGGCTTAACTACAAGTCGATGCAACACTATGCGGAACTATTACCCCGAAGAGAAGGAGAGGGACCATACTGGTATGCAGTCTGTGCTGCGTGGTATCGATTGGATCGTGATGGGGTTAGGAGAAAGCCACCTTTGGCCAGCAAAAGGCCGAACACTCCCTCCCCTCACCCTCCCAACCCCCTGTCGTGTCTGAACTTTGACAAGCTAAGCCTAAACGCAAGCATTGTCGCCCTTTCCCCATTCGACGACACTTGTCTTCTCCCCGCAAAAAACTTCTCTGTTTGCCCGTTCTTTTCGCTGGCTGCTATCTATCCCGGCGGGGCCGCAAACATGCCTCGGCATACAACACGCATTGTGCTTATTGACACACTTTCGTTTCACCGCGCTCCTCAAGAATACGGAATCGGGTTATCGAATTGGATTATTCGTGCTCGCTACGCGAACTCAGCCACGATAGAACTGAATGGGGAGGCTTTTCTCGAACACTGCGGACGTATGCTCCCTCTCTGAAAACTCCGTTTATCCGTAGACCGAGCTGTATGCAAAACAACATTTTTACCGAACAGACAAACAGACAGACAGACAAACAAACAGGCAAACAGACAGACAAACAAACAGACAAGCAAGAAAACAGACAAACAGAGAAACAAATAGACGAACAAACAGACAGACAGACAGATAAACAAACAGACAGGCAAAGAAACAAACAAGCAAATAAACAAACAAATAGACAGACAAGCAAGCAAACAGACAGACAGACAAACAAACAGACAGACAGACAAACAAATAGACTGGAATTTTTTTAAGTACATGTACGTGCTTGAAGAAAAATTGTGAAAATTGTAGAGATTGTTTACAAGCGATTATAAAAAAATAAAAACTGACAGTACAGGAACGCGTGCGTCTGCGAGTCGTTCGCGGCGTGATCGATATTTATGAGGGTGCTCGAACATCCAGGGAAATAAAATTATTCGAGTCTGGTAACAACATTCGCAGGCAATTAGAAGTATAATTGGATACCGTCGTACGTGAAAAGTTAATTAATTCGACTGCTTATGACCGGTGAAACATGTTCGGGCAAGTGACACGGAACGAATTGGAGGTAGCCACTCTGCAAAATGCACTCCTCGAATTGCAGCTTAAAGCAGAGTTTGTACATTATACTAATTAGCCTGGCAACAAAAGCCCGTTGAGTATAGTCGGTTGCGAATACGACGATAATTAGATACCACCGGTCTATTGAATTGTTGTTTGCTGCACGTAACAACATCCATTTAGAGTGTTCACGACTTTGTGCGTCGGATAGGAGCTCCGTGGAACGTTTATGATTATGTACAAGGTGTGCTTCAGGACGACGAACTTCGTGCAGAGACTATATTGTTGCTCTCGAATTGATCCGAACTGGATCTAAATAAATTATTTCAATAGTAAGATTCTCACCAAGTTGATAGTCTTGATGGCCTCAATTTTGAAATCTAAGATCGCGACGTGACATAAAATTAAAACTCTATAGGGGTGAAAGCAGATCTGAGGAAGATAGTATTTGAAATAATAAATAATCTTATTTATTTTAAAGTATGTGTACAACTTTGAAAAGGAAAAAAGGGTATAGTTCTTCTGCGCACGTTTATCTAGTGCAAGAGGGGAAACTCGTTACATCTCTATTTTTCCTCATACATTTATCACGGTGGCTCAAGGCAACCGTATAAATCGCGCGCTCTGAAGAATAGCAGTTCCGATAGGAAATCTCGGTATGCATATAAATGGATTTCGCATAAAACACTGCTGAAATGTTGCAGGTGTTACCGATAAGCGCTTTCGGACTGCTCGGCCGATTTTTACGTTGCGTTAACCGTCTGTTACTGATCAGAAACGTGTTTGCAAAAGTTCGGAAAATTGACTTATTCCGTGCAACGTTTCACGCGATTTGTATATCCGTTAAAATATTATATTATCCACGCGTCTCCATTCTTTCCAGCGACCAATGAAATCTCTCGTTCAAAGCGAATCCTTTATTTTTCGAATCGATCCATTCATTGACCCATTTTCAGCCGAGAACACGCGTTCTACCATTAGCGTATGTTCATTTACAATGTCTATTTTGTTTCGCGTGTAAAAATACGTCTGCTCGCGTGTGCACAGTGTTTCGTGGATACACGAGCCGTTGTTTTTGTTTACAGTCACGTCTAAAGCTTCATTAATCGCGTCCCTCTACTTAAAAGTTTGCACAAACGATTTATCGCGGAATAAAGCCGGCTAATGCGATAGTATCGATCCCTGTTCGCCGTGTCTCGTTTCAGTATCGATCCTGCTCGGTGCGCTCTTAACAATTGTTCGGATTGTTGGAAAGATTCTGTTAAAAATTAAATTTCAAAACAATAAAGCGTCTTTGTAACAAATTAGTAAAATATTGAATAGAGTGTTTGGTGTGATAGGGGTGCATGAAGTATTCAAGCCGCGATAAGAACGCCGGCAAAAATGGTTAATTCAAGGAAATACCGTGTTTTAATTCTGCCGAGCTTTAATATCCTTTCGGTTAATGGGGCTAGATTAACCGGAAATGTCGGAGCCTGTGATAATTTCCGGTGGAAGTCGGTAAAACAGAAAATACAGCGAGATTGATCGTGCTTTCCGTGTGAATCGCGGTTCCAGCTGGAACCCCGTAGGAATATTCACAACGGTACTACAGGAAACTGCACAGAAATTGTTGATAATTGTTTATCAACCCCCTTGGCAATCGTTCTATCGATCATCGGAACGTGTTCTCGAATTAATCCGTCAATTAAATCAAAAACAGCCGTTTCGCAAATGACATTAGCATAAACACGAATATTACACCTATTAACATTAATTATGTAACCAGTGTAATTACACTCAATTTGAAAATTGAACACGGTGACTAGTTGCAATTAAATATAGAACAGCTTTTGTATATTTGAAATTATTAATATTTTTGTTAGTTTATATATACTCATCATACTAATATGATTATATTATAGCGATATTACCATTATATCAACTGACAATTGTTATTATTTCATTATCTAATCTGTTACTCCGGAAAGCAATGAAGAACTTGCCGGCGGTATTTTCCAATTGGTTTTACTCTTCTGTATTTGATTCATTTTAATTTGTACATTTTCAATGATTTCCTTTGTAGTTTACTGCGCGCTGGTTTGCGTATTACGATTTCGACGTGCGCTACGTTTACCGTATTTTTACAAACCGATGCACCAATCTTTTTTCATCGCGAGCGTACACAAAGCTGATCGATCGAATAGCTTCCAGCAGCTTGTTACGAAAAAGCATCAAAGTTTCTTTCGGAGTTCGCGTTGAACAATGAGAGAAGATGAAATCAGATACTCTTGACGTCAATCTGATGCGAGCGCGGCGTTTAGTTTACACGTGCTCGTAATTCCGAGGATAGGAAAAGTTTTGCCTTTAATTTAAACAATATATATGATATCGTTCGTGTATTACCTTCATCCTCCACGTACTCGAAATATAGAAAACGAACCGAATACGGAAAGATTATTCTCGATCTCGAACGAATAACCAAAATTGTTATGAATCATAATTTTTCAAAACATCTATCAAAAAGTACTTGGATAATCCTGTAAAATTTCTAGATTCATATTATTTTCGTACTGATACATTTCGAATCGAAAGAAAATTGCAGAATCCTGCTGCATCATCCGACGCACTATAATGTAATAGAGGTAAATGCAAATAATTGTTTGTGAGTCACGCTAATCCCATACGAGCCGTTTCACCACATCGATTTCAGAAAGTGATCACGAAAATAAACGAGATTGTTCATTAAGGTTAAGTGAAACAGTGCCACAACAATCAATTGCACACGTTTATCAACCTCAACAAATGACTTATTGTTACGCAAATAACCGGTGTAATTATAAAATAACAGAAATATCATGATACGAAGTTTTGTCACGTTGATGATCTTTTTAATTGGGATGAAAAAATTGAAAGCAGGTCAGTTTTCATGTTTTATTTAAGGGAAAGATATTGAAACAAAATTGAAGCAACATATTCAGAAAAAATAACTATATACAAACATAGCAAGAAAACACATTATTAATTGACGATATACCAGATTTGTTAACTGTATATTAGATACGATAGACTATGCAGCGAAGGATTAAAAAAAGAAAAGGGAGAGAGAGAAAGAGGCTGGATCGTTGTAACGATCAGAATTTTTACGACAGCGGCGCAGACTGCATTTGACATTTAATATCCACGTCAATCATAAAGCTTTGCCCCGTAGTTACGATTCTATCTTCCCGGGAATAACTCGCTTACGCTATTTCATAAGTACATAATCTCCGAGATGCATAGAGATGCACACGACGTCGTCGCGCATGAAGTCGTAATTTCAAGAAATCGATGCGTCCTCTGCGATTCATTGCCTCGGCGACGAGCGCAATAAAATTTCTATTCGTCGATTATATCTGGCCGACAGTGTTTGTCAGAATCCGCGTCGACGTTAACGGATTGATTTTTCTCCCCGAATTTTTATTGGAAACATTTATTAGCTTCGATTCTGTATTGTAGTAGATAGAGAAAATTTCGGTTAATCCCCAAACGCAATTATTTTTGGAAGTTGTGGTCGTCGGAATCTCTCTCGGTGCCGCCTTCGAGATATTTCGCGTGCGTCAACATGTAAATCTGAAAATATTGTGAGTGCACCGTTGAAAGCAGAATAGGTATGGCGTTTATGTCGACTCGTCGCGCGCATGCTAAGCGTGTATATCCGTTTTAAAGCTTGAGCATTCGCGAACACGTCTCGAGAACGATATTTACTCTGTTACATTAAACACGGGTATGTGCTCAACGTAATGAAATTGGATCGAGGGTATAGTTACCGGTTGTTTGACTATTACACAGATCCTTAATTATTCAAAGTAATTAGAGAGCCAAAAGACCCGGCCGATCATCTACCGTGTTCGACCTCTTCTCGAACGACGGCACCCTAACAATTTTTCCAACAAAATTGTTTAAACCGTTCTCTCGCATTAATCATTCACTCTAACAATTTTTCAAAAATCATTCTGGTTCGTTGCTTCTCAAAATAACAGCTAGCACTATTCGTTAACATATTCTATAGAGAAGAAAATTATTTAAATATTCCTGTAACCAGATACAAGTGTATCACAAAATAGCAGAACTGTTTGTTATTAATTGAATATTCATTTTCATAAAGACCTCCATCAAAGATGGCTATTTGACCAACAATTTTTCTCGACGACGTTCAATACGAACTTGATACGTTTGTGTGTTTCAATATTGATTCTTTAAAGATTTCTGTTAAAATTTTTTTCAGAATTTTTCCGAACGACTGCACGAGTCTGACGTTCGCATGTTCGAATAGAAAAACTAGTCAACAAACACGGTTGACGCAAGACGACGACATTGTGTACGCAGATGGCTGTTACCATCTCACGTACGGATCGGAACCGTAATATTTATTTATTTCAATTTGTACGACATCGACTACGACATTAATATGCTGCATCGAGCACGCACATCTATATACCTCAGTCGCATGCGCGTTCAAACGGAAACTTACTTTTATCGAGCAGAATATGCAGCCGGTTGCAGCACGAGTGCACTCTTCCATATGGCATTTGTTTTGTTCTTTCACCTCTTACAGCTCTTTCGATTGCATTCTACCTTGCGCCGTGTAGTTTCTTTTTTTATTTCTCGTTTTCAGCTAACTTTGTCGGGACACCACTTAATTAGTTTATTTAAATAACGTTCGCAGTAATCGACGCCACGTGTCGAACGGTTAGCATTCGAGCCTCGGAGAATATTTCTGCAAAGGAAAAATTTGTTTCGAATGAGGAAATATATTTTTCGACCCTTCAAAGAAGTACAACTTTTTCGGGACATCCTGTAGAAAGGATTCTTTCGATCGTGTTCACTCGCAAAGCATTTGAGAAGCCTCGCGAAATATTTAATTTTTCGCTTTTATGGAGCATGTCGATCTTCTCTATAAAAAGTTACGTGATGAATATAATCTTCTTTTATCGGATTCGTACATTCGGTTATTAAAATGTACTTTGTACAGTTGACGAAACCAGCAAGATTGAACGAAAAAAAATCATCATCTCTGCAATGATTGCGAAACGCAGTAAGAGAACTGTTTAAACATTTCTACATTTCGAGGAATTCCTGGTAGTACTTTAATTTTAAATTTAATCCAGTGTAAATTCATTTTACGAAATGAAATTTTGTTCAGCAATTTCTCACCGGTTCTCATATTTTCGAGGTGCAGAACCGGGTATAAACAAATTCGTAAAATTGACAACCAGCGAGTACCGGAATGAATTTTCTTCAGGCCAGCTAAAAAGTACGTAACTTCTTTTGGCATACGCAAGCAACGTTGCAGCACTGCTCCATCAAATTTTAATATTAAGGTATTCCACGTCTGGTATCCTTCAGTTCTTAATATTCTTCTCACGGAATTAATCAAATCAGACGTGCCCATTTTTCGGCATTCCGTTTGAAAATAATTGAACGCGAATGCTCCTCTCATCGTTGTCGGAACATTTCGAACAACAATTTCCATTAACCTTCACGCTAATAAATCTAACAACGCAACGAGTGAATTGCGCGAATCGTATAGCTCCAGACTGTTGAAAAGTAAATGATGAAAATTACAAAACGTGGAATCAAGAATTTTCTATAGAATTTTATGCAATGGTTACTAATATACAATCGTATAGAATTTATAATATTTACATTAAAATGTCACACGGTACGCGGCAATTTAATAATTCACAATGAGAATAATATAAATGATGTTTCGCAGAAACAATACGTCGCATTTATTACGGGAATATCTGAAATTTCATTTTCCGAGAGTCAAACGGCGAAATTTATTCTTGTAAATATTTATTAACGCGGAGTTGTTCATCCACATTTTTGTGTTCCCTTTTTCGCGCCAATTTCCCCTTTCGAAGCGACGCGAACGGAGCTCTAGATGAAATTCCTGCGGTATTATTCGCATTTCACATTTTTCTGCTCGCATCATTACTCAATATTACTCGCAATCAACATTATTCATCTGGAGTCTGGCCGGTTGTCGTACCAAGGTTTGCTCTTTCAGGATCGATAGGGTCAAGCAAGCATTATTTCGTTTACGATCATATGCGAAAGTGCTTTCCGCGCAAACAGTATACTGTTACTGCATAACATCGAGCGAATTACTCTGTTCATTTGCGTGATATTTTCTTCAACGATCCGCCACCGTTCACACACACACACACACATTTCATTTAGTCGTATTTCAACAGGGCGAGACTCAAACCACCGTTCGAATACACTGTTAGGTGGTATAGGAGAAGCACCTCATCATATTTACCGTGTTCTCCAGGCTCCGCGGAATTTTCCAGAAAAATTATGATTTTTTTATAATTAAACCGGAAATTTTACACGCGACATCTCTCCGCGCCGGGTAACTCACAAATTACCGGCGAGCTAGCACATACGAATTTCTTTCCTTTTTTTCGACGAGCTCTCGAGTTTACTTTACACTGTTGGCAAGAAAGAATTTTTTCACGCGAATAATTCGAAAACGGAGCCTTCAAAGTGTTCCGATTTTTCTCTTTTTTCTCGTCGGAATATATCGTGGAATATTCGCGTGTTAAACGGAAAGTAATCCTGTTCAATCTTCTCGAGGCTCAGCTTCCAATCTGGTTCTCGGTGTTCCTCTTCTTCCTGGTTACCATAAGGATTATGATTCTCATCTCCCGAGGACGTTAAGTCGAGTGATTAATACAGAAAAGTTTGTTTGTTTTAAGCCACCGTCTGGCAGGCCATCTCAGACACTCCATCGGGCGAATTAAACGAATGCGATCGCTTATTGGGGGATTAGGTTGCGATGAAATCGTAAATCAGGATGTGCAGAGCACCGTCTCCGAAGGGGAGCTTGAAATTTCGGGTGTCTAAAACTAAATGGGATCGATTAATCATTTGTCTCATTTAATCCCGTATTTTTTATCAACGTTCAAAGCCACTGGAATTATTTTTTATGCGAGATCTTGTAATTTTTCTTGGATTTTCTAGTAGAGCTCGAAAGGACGAGTTCGACGAGTACCATGACCATGGTGTTTCGATCGTTTAGTCTCGAGATACTCGTGTCCGAAAGATAAGGTTTTCGATTTTAATCTTGTATTTTTTTTATCGAAGTTCAAAGCCACTGGAATTATTTTTAACGCGAGATCTTGTAATTTTTCTTGGATATTCTAGTAGAGCTCGAAAGGACGAGTTCGACGAGTACCATGACCATGGTGTTTCAATCGTTTAGTCTCGAGATACTCGTGTCCGAAAGATAAGGTTTTCGATTTTAATCTTGTATTTTTTTTATCGAAGTTCAAAGCCACTGGAATTATTTTTAACGCGAGATCTTGTAATTTTTCTTGGATATTCTAGTAGAGCTCGAAAGGACGAGTTCGACGAGTACCATGACCATGGTGTTTCAATCGTTTAGTCTCGAGATACTCGTGTCCGAAAGATAAGGTTTTCGATTTTAATCTTGTATTTTTTTTATCGAAGTTCAAAGCCACTGGAATTATTTTTAACGCGAGATCTTATAATTTTTTTGGATATTCTAGTAGAGCTCGAAAGGACGAGTTAGACGAATACCATGACCATGGTGTTTCGATCGTTTAGTCTCGAGATACTCGTGTCCGAAAGATAAGGTTTTCGATTAGGCTCGTTTTGATTAGAAGAAATTGTTCCTTCCATCCATATTGTCATTATACTTGTTGGATTCGTCATTCCAGGCTCTACAAGAATATCGAAGAAGATATATACATGGTGTCACGTGAGAAAATCATAGCAGTAAAAAATTTCCAAGATTCGTCGTTTCATTTTTACTTTTTGTGGGGGAGATGGGCACTGTATCTATTTTTGAAGGGAGACGGTTTCTGCCATTACGGCAGGAAAGTTGAACTACTTTTTTCCGGACGGGATCCATAGAAATTCTCGAACAGATAACCGTCAGAAGGAATCTCAAAGGAGACGGTGCACGCTCCCTGAACGATTTATTGCGATGTCGATAACGAATTTCTGAGTGATGAATAAGGAGTTATCCGGCTTGAATATTCGCAGTCGACGGAGGCTAGAAAAATGAGATCGCTAAGGCTCCGTGATACCGCTAAGCTCCGCGAAGTTTCTTTGCTCGTGGAAATAACGTCGATGGCTCTCATTGTTCGAATTAAACACAAGACCCTTGGTTATTTTCTTGTAGAACTTACGTGACCGACTGGCCGTCAGAAACATTTCACATTGACTCACGAGAACGCAGGAATTTAATTAAATTTCTCGCAGTTTTTCTAACCACGTGGATTTCGAATAAAGAAACTCATTTAATAATTTCCAGTGAAAGCGTCTTCTCAATTCTCCGATAATTATGAAACGACGAATGTTCGTTTCATAGAATTTTCATTGGAAATATTCATTTCTATGTATGAATTAACGGTAATTATAGGAACAATATACGTCACACCTTTATTATGGAAATAGTGTATAGCTACATGTACATGGTTGAACCTAGCTAGTGGGAAATTCCAATGCTAGTTAATCCTAACGACTGTTTAATACTTCAGTTGAACGATGAATTCTTCATTGCTTCGCTGGAATACTAATCGTTCATTAAACGCACCTCTCTCCCGTTGCTGCCACTACATAATTAGTTGAATATAAATTAGAGTCGAAATTATTGTTCGTCTCGTCGCAATTAAGAAAGTTGTTCGTAGGCGATATTTTAATCGGACACCCTGTACATCGACCAATTAGAAAACTCGTCAGAATGACAGATTCAGGTTATTCGAACTGAAGTCAAGCATGTGAATTTGAAGGCCAAGCATTAGAATGATCATTCGTTTTTTTTTTTTTTAATTCGAAGATTAAATCTTTCCTACAAACGACGTTTCACCTTGACTCAAGATTTTCTCTAATTCTAATTTAACCGGAGATCAAGAATATATTACAAACTTTTCAGATCAACCATTGAACAGACTACAAAACGGCCAAAGAGATAATATGTAATTTTTTAATCGGTTTAATGTTTCAAATATTTTGTTAAACGATACCTTGTGCTTTGTCTTCGATATTCTTATCTCGAGAGCGAATGATCGAAACGATATGGTCATGCTAGTCGTTGGAATCGTCTTTTCATGCTCTACAAGAATATCGAAGAGCATATACAGGGTGCTGTTTCAAGAGAAATGAGTAATCTTGAAATTTCGTGAAAAAATTTGTGCACATGTTCGAGGACGTTTGTGCTCGACGAGAATGAGAAGAATTTTTTGGAATAGCGTATCAGCTAGTCGAACCGGCAGGTAAAATGTCTACTGAATTTGAATGGTGTCGTTCAAGGACGTGATTAAAGGCCGTCGGATGAGGAGAAAGTAATCCGGACGTGAATTAGTTGAAAACTATTCACCGTTCGAACACGGCGAGCGTAATCCAACGACTGTGGAACACGATTCTTGCAGCACTATAATACGCTCGTTACGCTCGCAATAAGCTTCGTGGATTTTCTATTGGGGGACATTAACATGAATCGAGCAATAATATGAAACTCTAGCGTTTTCCAGGACTGGTCGTGTTTAACTTTAAATCCGAGTGAGTTAGCAACAAATCCTCATTAAAATTCATGGTTTTTTGAATAACCAGCTACAACTTCAAACTGCCCAGAATTGCCAAGATTTCTGGTTACGTATTATTTATATATATATAACCTTTATTATTCCTCTAAGGGTTACAATTTAATACACCTCCTCCTTCGCCTTTCTTTCCATTTTATCTTACCGCTATAAGCACTTAACTCTACTTATCTTAACTTACATTAACTTACATTCCTAACTTATCCTAGGCTTACATTAACTTAACACTTTACCGACCGGAAGCCTATTAATAGGATTTTCAATAATTCTGCTGTACCAAACAAAAAAGCATAGAAATTTTCTTTGACATTGCAATCTTAAATGAAACTATTAGACGACGTTATTGAGGGTGACTTAGTTAGTTCATACTAAATGCTAAATGAAAATTTACCCATGTACCTACCATACATTTTTCAAAAATATGCAATAATTACCGGTCGGTAATGTGTTAAACATTACTTACAGCTAAAGATAGAGAGAGAGAGAGAGAGAGAGAGAGAGAGAGAGAGAGAGAGAGAGAGAAACGGCTATATACAAAATACGTATTATTTATAATTATGTTATTATTTTGACAATACAGTTTTACAGATGCAACAGAAAAAAGTTGAACAGCGATTAAAGAAACTGTCAAAGTGATTAAAGGCGGGAATGAACATTTATTTCTAACCATCAAACATTTAACAATTTCAACATTTCTTTAACGTGTCTTCTTTAACAAAACACTGGTTGTACAACTCTCATTGAACGAAAAACGGGTCGCTCGCCGATATCTCCATTATATATGTACACTCGGCGTTTTAAATAGTAACTCGAAAAATCTTGACGAGTACTATCTACTTTAAAAACCGCGAATGAAGGCTGAATGAGAATCGATTAGGCTCCGCTTCCGTGGAGTCGAGGACCTCGCCAAACAGTTGAATGAATTGCGAAAACAGAGTGCCTCTTCACAACTATTGCAATCTCTCAGTCCGGTTCATCGTTAAAAAAACGAAAAGAAACGAAATTAATCCTTGCGCACCCCTCATTTAATTGGAATTCGTCTTGTCCAAGTACCATAAATTAACTTCAGAGTATAACGGTGCTGCTGTTTAACTCTCCACTCGAATTTAATTCGATTCTCACAGTACAAACGTGCCCAGGATTGGTTTATTAGCTAATATGTAAATAATTTTCTTTTCTAATTGTTATTGGTCGCAATCGCGAAGGAAAAAGGAAATGACACGATTTAAACTTGTCCGAAACTCGATGACTTTCATTTTTTTTAATGCGAAACATATAACCAAAAAAACCTAAGATGTAAATGTTAATTCATCAATCCGAATGAAAAAAACATCGATAAGTAACTGTTTGACTTGTTGTTTTATCGATTTTTTTTACCACTGTGTCAATTTGACACCGAGGAGCAGATTCAGTTCATGAAATGAGGGAGGAATGAGGGTTAAATGCTGTCTCAGTGTTTCCGGCCTGTGGAATTTTATTAAAAAAATATTTTATGCTACAGAAAAGCATTAGTATAACGTATAACATTTTTGGGATATCTTGTACAATTTTATTTATTGTCCAATAACTTTTTCCGATTGTTGTCTGATATTTTGTGAGCCGCTAAAATAACAACAGCGTTCTTTTCAGTAATTCCCGAGCCTCTAGCATCTTCAGAGGATGGCTGATATCTTTTTTGTCGGGTCGCTTTAAATTTAAATACGTAGATCGTCCATTAGCCGAGGAAAATCGCTCGAACTACGTCGAGCCACCAGATTGTGTTGCAAGGAGCAAGGCTTCGTGACTAATTTACTACCCTTTCGAGCTTTATGGACATTTCAGAATATAGCTACTCGGAGGTGTGCCCAATACGTTACACAGGGGCTGAAAGAGAAACAGAGAGAGAGAGAGAGAGAGAGAGCGACAGAGCAAGAGAGAGAGAGAGAGAGAGAGAGAGAGAGAGAGAGAGAGAGAGAGAAGTGAGATGAATGATAGATAGGAACGATAAGGTCGGTGGTGAGGCGTGACGAAGCTAGGGGTCTATAACGTCGAGGAAGCCAGTGTCGATGAGGGTTAGGGACAGCTTCGAGGATACGATGAGACTCCATAAACTCCCCTTGGAGAGCTGAGGTTTCCGCACGCGTTACCCTCCTGTGTAAAACAGATGTATCCGCGGTGCAGGTTTGAATTTGAAATGCTTCCGCGCCTTCGGGCCGGGCTACAGGCTGCCCCAAATACTGATGGTCCACTAGAAAATAGGCAATCAACCCCTTGCTGCATGATTTTTTTCATTGCGATGAGACAAATTGAAAGAAGGTCAGTTTTATTGAAGGGAAAAATATTTGAAACAATTCAAACAATATTTTCTGGGAAGTAAACGTAATTTAGAATAGTAAGAAAACACATTTTTAGTTTACTATATACCAGATTTGTTCACTGTATCAGATACACCATGCAGCGAAGGGTTAAATAAAAGTAGTCAATATTGACATGAAATGAATTATAATAAAATTAATGTAAACGTACTGTTTAATATATTATTATATACAAGATGTACCATCATATTTTTGGAATCCTCCCGGTTAAAACGAGCCCAAACACGATACAATTAGGCCCACAGTTACCCGATAAATCTAGCGCAAATGGAGGGTACGCATAATCGAGGTTCCACCATATCGTGGATTAATCGAGCAGCTGCGGCGCAAACAGTACCGTGTTTGTTAACGTGATTTCGTTTGCAAATTCCAATTTACATGAACGGAAAAATTAAAGAAATTTAAAGAAATAACTTCGCAACGAAAAATCGTAAAGGTATCGCGTCAGTCTCGTTTTGAAGCTTGTAAATTCGACTTTCGGACTGCTGTAATTCTTTTTCTTTTTGCAAGACGATTTCTCTCCATCGTAGGAAAAATCGAAAGTGTGATGTAAACAGTTTGAGGCGGTCTGTAGAGGGATCACAATTAGGGGAGACATTTGGATCAACATTGGGTTCAGATCGTTGATAGGAACACGGAAGGAACGATGCCGGTAGTTATAACCCGCGTTTGACCTGAATCCGACGCGTGCATTTATCTATCAACGGGTTCCGAACTGGGAACTGCTTGGTATCGAATGTAAAATATATTTTATGTGTGTTCGCAGTACAGGCTCGCAGTATCACGCGATATCGTTCGCTGGAGATATAGGATTACTTGTGCCGTGTACATTACGGTACATTAACGCATCAATCTACATCTGCGACGCACGAATTGAATTAGGGGTATTGCTATCTGTCCGAAAACTTGCCACCGGCCAGAACACTCTTATCGACCCTCACACACCGGTGTCACCCTCCCTCCCTACCCTTATTTCTGATTACGTTATCGGGAAAAATGTATTCTTATCTGATCTACAAGGGAGATGTATCCTTTACAACGATTGAAATTAGATTGCCACGTTGCATAATTCATAAATTGCGGGCATGTCGGTGCCTGTAAATGAGAAAATTAAAAATTCAACGAAGCTTTTCGTAGACGTACACCGTCCGTTAAAAAGGGGAAAACCGTGCTACGGAATTGATTAATTGTAACGCATGCAACACGGTGGCGTCACGTGACTGTACGTCGTAGAGGGAGTAAAGCAGAGTGAAAGACAAGTAATTAATTAAAAAAATTCTTGTGATAACAATCGTATTGTTCCAGCTACTTCGTTTTACGTAAATTAACTCTGAAGAGATGATCTAACTGCTTTTACGAACCTCCTGAAATTTTGAGCTGTATTATTCTTGACTTGTTAGAATGGTTACAGCAACGAGTATACATTTTCGTCGAACCTCGATGCTGTAAATGTGGATTCAGCGAAAATTTGTGTTTTGCACGGGAGTCCGCAGACTAATCATAATTGTCAGAATTTTCCTCTATTTTTCCGTGACATCGTAAAGCTTGGGAATCAACCCTTGGAAAACGAGTTGCAAAAATATCAAATTTCAATTTCGCCGCAGCACCTGCCGTTCAATCGATTTCGAATTTTGCAGAAATTACCTTTTCCACCCAGGGGCATACTTCTAACCGGTGTCCAAACTAAGCTCTATGCATGTTTACGTGTACACGTGTCAAAACGTTATACGAAAATATAGAACTCGCACAGTTTTTAGTATTTTTACTGGAAAGAAATCACACGTGCACTTCAACCACCCATAAATATGTATGCAAAATCCCAGTTCAAAGGGTTCGACGGTTCCACCGAAAAGAATTCCCGTATACTGCAGAAACGATCTCGAAAACCAGAACTACCCCTGAAAACATACTTCGAGATAAAAATATATAACTGACGTAGTTTTTATTATTTTTACTTGAGTAAAATCACACATATATTTCAACCACCCATAAATACGTATAAAAACATCTCGATTCAGAAAGTTCACTAGTTCTTCCCGAAAAAGTTCTTAATAAAAATAGGTTGAAATGGCCTGGAAAACCAGAATATATTCCCTGAAAACATACCTCGAGATACAAATATATAACTGACGTAATTTTTATTATTTCTCCTTGAAAAAAATCACACGTATATTTCAACCAACCACAAATACATATCAAAAATCTCGATTCAGAAAGTTCACTAGTTCTTCCGGGGAAAATTGCTAAAAATAGGGAAGACGTCTGCGGCGAGCCGAAATGAATCGTATGAAATTTTCAGGATTCGCCGAAAATGGAATAGAAAAAGCTACTAGCTGGCGTGCGGTAAATAAAGCCGGTGTCCGCGAAGTAAGAACAAGCTTCTAGCGTGAGCGTGAACGACTGGGGTTAAATATTCAGCGGCGTCGAGGACGAGACGATCCGCGAATATTCACGGCGGAGTTGTTCACGATCGAAATCCAATTTTCAACTAAAAACTTCGCTCGGTTCACGGTTGTTGGATGACGTTGCAGGACGGCCAATTGGCGAATTGTTGGTTCCAATTAGAACCGACACGATTGAAACTGACTGACAATAGCGCTACTCCGCGACGCGACGCCGTAAGCATAGCCAGGGGACGGGCGCAGGAAATAATAGTTTAAAAACGAGAATTTTCTCTGCGACACGATACTGGCGGAGGCCGAGCCCCCAACAAATACAAAACAATCCACCGGCATGATTCGGAACGGGGATGCTTGTTCGAACTGTTCCAACAATCGTGAATGCTACCCTCCCTACGCTATTAATATTTTTCTAAGCGTGCGAAACGTTAGTATTGAAATTTTGAAAATATTGGATACGGCTGTGAATAAATGCACACTGGTATTTGTAAAATAAAACTTGTCTTCATTTCACGACGCGAGAGGAAGCTGTTTACTAGAAGAAGTCTCAGCTTTGACTAACTCTTAGAAAAAAAATCGTTGGAGTCCGAAAGGGAAACCAGGATTCGCTCATATCTCCGGATTGTTTAAATTAGGCCCAACAGTCCGGCTCTTGAAACAAAATATCAATTGGGATACTTTGAAATCTTTGTTTAGAAACTATTCTGAGAATCGTTTCATCGATACTTTTAATCTCCGTTTATTAATTCGATGAACAATAAGTTCATTGTGCTGGTAATTTATTGATAATCTAACAGAAAATATATGAGATTTTTCGACAACAGTACAGTTAAACTGAATGATCGATTAACCCTCGTACGCTCCTGAAAAATAGCTGCATAAAATAGATTAGGATAGCAATTCAGCCATTTTTCATTTTAATTTTAATACAAAAACATCTCAGACACGATTATCTCGAGACTGAATGATCGCTTCATGCTCTACGAGGATATCTAAAAGAATACATAGGGTGTTCTATTAAAACACAAATACTCTGAATAATTCTCAAGTGTAATGCCTCCTTTACGCTAACCTATCAAAAAATTGATCCGAAATGTTTTATTTACATTCCAGCGATAATATACATTTACATTATAGCAACAACGATGTTATAATTTGTTGTAACAAACGGATTTTTTTACCAATGCACGGCGTAGGCGAGCCCGAACGAAAGTTTCGCGTTTCACGCGATTAATCTAGCAGCGTGTTGCAAACTGGCAATTATCGTCAGCTAAAATAAATTCCGATATGCCTAACTAGTTTACCGAAGTGGATCCTGAAGGGCTGGTAGCACGGGAAAACACCGTGGCAAGGAAAACACACCGGCAACCCCACCGACAACGTATTATTAATAGTGAGTGGGCTCTACGTGGTTTACAAGTGCACACGTACATTGCAAAACCATCGATTTCGACGAAAATAAAATGTACACTGCCCTCGAATTCTTTGCGAAGCACTCGGCAACTTTGTTCACCGGCAAACAAAAAGCGAAAAAAGTGGGTTCATTGTGATTTGCGAATGGAATCGCAAACATTCTGCAAATTCGAATCATTAGTTATTCCCAATTATTATTACAAGATCAAATAGAGATTAATATTTCACGCGTAAAAAATGTTTAACTCGTTTCAAAACCGAGCATTCGCATTCTAACAGATTACAAAAAAAAATTGAAAATTACATTTCTGACTTTTACTAGATCCTGCAAGCTTGCAAAACAAGCAAGACCAACAGTTTTTCTGAATAATTCGAGTGCAACAGAAAGCGCCAGCTCGCGAATTAAATTACATCAATTATGGAATAATTAACACGTGGCGGATACAATGTTGATGCACCCACCTGGCACCGAAGACAAACAAAATTGAAATGTAATAACGTTGAATCTGCATTCAGGACGAGCTTTCGAATTGAATCACCGTAAATACGTTACGGGTGCGTCTCCACACCAGCATTCGCGAACAGTTTCGCGGAACACACCACGTCGAGACTCGACCAATTCGATTCCCCAGAAATGGTCCGTGTCCGCATACTGTTCCTCAACTATTCGCCTAACATCCCAAGCCACCATCGCGCATCGTGCAGTGATTATAAAAAGCTGACGAACTGGCTGCGAACATTGTTCGCGAATAGTTCTCGCCGAATTACTCGCCGGTGTATTGCTCCGGAAATGAAGACGAAATTATTTCGATCCTTCGTTACAACCTAATTTCCGGACCGACACACACTTCGGCAACAATTTAATCAACGATTCACGATTCAATTTCTACTTGAATATCTTTCACGATTCATAATGTTGTAGTTGATACGCTCGAACTTGCAAATAATGCTAAAATCTTGAAGTTCCCACACCCTCTCTCGAACTCACCTTGTTTATAAAAGGATAAATAACAATTTGGTATGTGGAAAAAATTTATTATATAATATACTTGAAGTTTTTGCTACATACAACGGACTCCACGGTATGATGAAGTCGTAAATTAACTCTTGGGAGTCCGTGAGAGTGGTTTTTCGAGCAGGCCAGCTACGAAAAGATTAAAAATCGATTACTCCCCCAGGCTATATTTTGTTAAAAAATTGTTCACCGTTCTTCTTCCTGTCTTTCGATTGGCGCTGAAACTTTTTCGTTGTCCCCGAAAGACATTTCTCGTTTAAACATTTTTGTTTCTCATTCAAGATTCGGTGTTCCACTAGTTTTTCGTTGAAAACTTCGAAAACCGCGTTAAACATTTCTTATCATTATTATTAGAATCTCCGTTCGTATTTACCTTATCCGCAGAATAATAAAGTAAAGTGAAGAGAGAATGTTTTATGTGCGCTTTTTCTATCTCGTTAGATAGCTAAACTCGCACCTCGATGAAATTGTTTGTGTGAAATAATTGTTAGTGGACTGTATTGGTTGGAGTGAATCGATACTCGAAAATTTTACTGGTTTTATTTAAAAACTTGCTGGGGGTGAACGTTGCGATCTAAGCCAATTGCTAATGTTGATAGTCGTGCTATTTATGTGTTACGCTGGGCCGTTACAAGAAGTCCTGGTCGCTGATTTGTTGTTCGAAAAAGATGGGGTTGGGATAGTTTTTACAACTAAAAAGTCAAAAAAAGTTACTATCGACTATACACGAAATAAGAAAAAAAGAGCGCTGTAAAATGAATAGAAGATATTTATATTGGACGATTTAAATTTTTTATTATTTCAATATGTATAATAATTTATGCACTATTGAGATTTGTTATTAATTATTGAGGTCAATAGTAAATTGCTATAAACAAAATGATATTTGTTGAATTGCGGGCTCTAAAAATGGAGCTGACTCTGAAATAACTTTCAGTACAACCCTTCGATTGACCATATGGCGGCCAAAACGCTCGCCTCGGATGCTATAAAATGCTATAAAAAAAAAAAAAGAAGGGTACGCTACGCGACAAGAGATCCTCTCGAAACGGATTCAAAACACACAAAGATGACTCCCGTTTAAATTCCCAAGGGAACCAGCGTTAAATTCTTCGATCGGGATCCAGCCGAACCTCTTCATCCGACCGCGAGTGTCCCCGATGCTTACCTGAGGGTGCTATCGCACGAGGGGTAGCCTCGACACAAGACTACCCATCGGAAGAGGGACACACCGTTGGGAGCAGAATAAACTCCGGAGTAAGGGGTGGGGTAGGGGCGAGAGGGGGAGAACCGATGACACAGAACAAACCACCGACGGATAGAACGGGACAAACCTCTCGAGCGGTCTACACGTGTAATAAAGAGAACGGAGAGTCGAACGTGGGACAAAGATGGGTCTCGAAAGAGAGAAAGAATGATGATCATCCACTGTCAGGAGAGACGTTCGAACGAGAGAGAGAGGGCGACGTGGCGGGTCTGGCAGGAGGGTTTGCTAGTGGAGAGAAGCGAGCGAGAGTGAGAGAGAGAGAGTGAGAGAGAGTGAGAGAGAGAGAAAGGAGGGAGCAAGGAGAGAGGTGGAGGTTCCGAATGGTTCAGTTGTAGCGGTACCGCGGCTCAGGTCGCACGTGTGTCTCCCGGTTTGTCGCGTGGCTCGCGTGTCTCGATCGTTCGCGCGCTCGATCACTGTACCCGCGAGTAGATCCCTCTTCCTCATACCGATCGGCCCTCCTCGCCCCGCAACATCCCGCCGGGCCACTCGCTACAACCACGCTACTCGCCGCCGGCTGACCAAACCGCGCGCTCTTCCACTCGTGCGTACATTCGCTCCGCTCTCCAGAAAAGGATGCACGTTTTTCGGAGACGCTACCGCGAACCTCGCACAGTGTCCAAATCGAAGTTCCAAGTCAGAGGTTAAGTTCTAGCTTGAGAAAGTCGTCGAAAGTGACTAGAGTGCATCGTGATCATCGACGCGAGCATGGTGTAAGAGTGTGAACAGAGAAGGACCCGGCACCTCGAAGTTGTACGTCGCGAGCAAACTTTCGTGTATTGTCATCGATCTAACCGTAGCTGCTGAAGAAGAGGTGCCTGGAAATGTTTTAGCGTGAATGGAGAAGGTGTCAAAAGTCGTTACTAGATATTCGCGACAGGAAGAAGTTCCTGGAAGTGTGCGAGACTGGGATAGAATCCTGAAAAAGTGTGGTAAACATCATCTGAAGAAGAGCATCCAAGTTCCACACCTCGTCGTCACGTTCTGAAAGTGTCTCGATGCTCCTAGATCAGCGAAAGAAGCTAACGTCCTCCAAGTGTGGTCAACGTGCAGACAGTCACCGACGAACATCAAGAAGACCACAGGTGACCAGGATCCTTCAGGAGTGGATAGAGAGCCAGAAAAGTCTTACAGGGTAATCTCCTTCTGAAAGTGTCTCTCGATCCTCATAGATCAGTTAACTTCCTACAATTATGATCAACGTGCAACCATTTTTCGAGGATCGTTGACAAGACCAGGTGGCCAGGATTCTTCAGGAGTTGACAGAGTCCGAAAAAAAATCGTCTGAAGGCGTGTCTCGATCCTCCTAGATCAGCGAAAGAAACTAACGTCCTCCAACTGTGATCAATGTGCAGCCAGTTTAGGACGATCGGCGAGAAGACCAGGTGGCCAGGGTCCTCCAGGAGTTGATAGAGTCTAAAAAAAAATCGTTTGAAGCGCCTCGATCCCCCTAGATCAGCGAGAGGAGCTAACTTTCACAAAGTGTGATCGATGTAGGGCTAGACGATCGTCGACAAGACCAGGTGGGATAGAAAGTGTTCCTGAAAATCAAATATTTCTGTAGACGGATCAGAGCACGGGTGACGAGGCAAGAGGCAGGCAGCTTCGATGTCCATCGAAGAGTGTCTAGAATACAGTAAAAGGTGACGGTGTCACAGTAGGGTAGATTCGATCGCAACGCAAATAGCGGCACCGAGGAGGAAGTACGACGATCCGGCGGCGCGATATTAATAAACGCCGATGCAACGACGGTGCCGGGATCCTCCGAGGAACATCAGCCGACCGTTTACGTTCCTCTGTATCAATAGCGAGGATCGAGTAACCGATCCGGTCTACCGTATGCATCCCCGTTCTCGATGATCGACGGCTATCGAGGGAGAATCGATCGAAGTCGGATGATAACGCGGTGCGCGTGCCGGCTTCGAGACAGAGTGCCGGCGCGTCGGTTGCACGAGCGGGCAAACTGAATTTCAACGTTATGGTAACGTGAATCGATCCGCGTGCGAGAACGTTACCTGCCGCTGCTATGCACCCCGTGGCTTGACGTGACCGTGCACCTATGCAACCGGCAGAAGGGCCAGGGGAAAAAGGTAATTGAACTATCGCGGGTAATCTGCTAGGGTTCTTCCGGGGCAGCGCGAAATTACCCCGCGAAAACGAGTCCTCGATCTTCGGGAAGGCTCTCTCTGGATCGTACACGATCCCTCGGCCTCGAACACCCCTCCCAGTCGGCGCAGATCGAACATTTTAGACACATTAGTCCACCCTTTGCTGCACGATTTTGTTTAATTGGGATGAAAACGTTTAAAGAAGGTCAATTTTTGTGGTTTTATTTAACCCTCGTACGCTCCTCGGATATAATTGCATTTATCATTCTATGAATACTTTCTCAACCGTTTTTGCTTCACACTTCTACCCTTAAATGCACGATTTTTTGTTTACAGTTTCTATTTATCAAACATTACTAACAAAAGAGTGTATATTAAGGGAAAAATAATTAAAAAAGAAAACATCACATCTTTACAGTTTCTATTTATCAAACATAACTAAATAAAAAAGAGTGTATATTAAGGGGAAAATAAGGAAAAAACATCACATCTTTACAGTTTCTATTTATCAAACGTAACTAAAAAAAGAGTGTATATTAAGGGAAAAATAAGGGGAAAAAAGCATCACATATTTGTGAAAATATTTTTTATTACAAAATTATCGTATTTTGCCAAATGGCAACACGATGCATTTAGGGGTTAAACTAATAGACTTTGCTTTATTTATCGCGACGCATTTTCGAGAAACACATAGATAATATCGATAAAGAGGAACCGATCATTTTTTATAGTATGTAGAGATAATAAAATGGTGAATTTTTAGCCTGAGGAACAGTACGAGGGTTATGGGAAAAATATTGAGAAGAAAACACATTGTTAATTTACTATATACCAAGTTTGTTAACTGTATCAACTATCTGATTTCTTACAATCAATTGGAAGCATTGGTTTTCGAAATGATACGCGAATAAGATTTGTCAAAAACTTCTAATTCACAAGGTTACATGGGTAAATGAAAAAGGCATTATTTAAAAGACATTTTCAATAATTTTTCCAGCTGCGAGGTCGGTGGATATTCGAAAGACAATGCGAATTGATTGGACATCGATAGGAGAGAGTTCGTTTCTTGGTAAAATGTCACGAAAATCTTCGATCCAACCTGTCCGCTCTGGAGTTTGACGCGTCAAACGACTTTAGCCTGTCGATAGCGGTCTGGGGTCGATCAATCGGCGCGCACAAAGTCTTCGGTTTCTCGAGAAACAAGAGTCTGCTTCGATAGAGAGGATAAATTGACGCGTCGAATGGAAATTTTGAATCGGGACAGTGTCTGGTCGTAGAGGTTTCTCGAAGACGATGTTGCACGAAGGTATTCCGCTCACGGTAGACGGTGTTTGCCGGTAGTTTCGCGCGGGTACGTGACGGGAAAGACGTCGGATTCGCGTAGAGGATCGTCAGAGCTGATCAGCAGGTCGGCCAGAAGCATTTTTCAAAGAAGCCTCTGAGGTAGTTCTTAAGGAGAACCCGGTTGTGTTTGTTTGGTGTTCGTAGTTAGAGGTTTCTCGGGAAGGTGATTAAACGCGGAATCCGTGCCAAGTGGCGGGTCTTGAACTGTTGGCTGTATCTTCTGGATCAATAAGCTAGAGATGAATGGACTTTCGATAGAGATCTGATAGACTGGATAGATATTTTAGAGGACAGCAGCAGTACCATAGGTAGAAAGAGGTAAAGAGCATCGCGAGGGTCTCTCTCGCTTTGCATCCACCGGTGTGCGACGCTGATTGGATTACAAATCGACCCAGTCGCTGAGCAAAGCTCTTCGAAGCTGTTTGGAAAGAGTTGTAGCTGGCTCCGAAGCAAAAGAGTTAAATCATTGACTGGGTCATTGGCTCCGTGTGCAGGGTACAACTTTTTCCGAGCTTCGTTCTTTGTTCGAGAACTTTTTCTGTACAATTAATATTTTACGCGTCGCATAAAATTCATTTGGGAATCTCATATACTAGATCAGAGGTCGACAAGCTTTGTTTTTTGAAAGGACCGGATCGTAAAATTTTTAGGCCTGGTGGACCATAGAGCAACAAAAAACCAGGGGTTTCAAATATTTTTTAATAGAAAGTGATATTTTTACACAAGGCTTTTATTTCGCGTAATTTGAATTATAATTATTTTTTTTTCATGTGGAGAACAATATTAACCTCTCGGATAGGATTCGGATGTTTATCCCGGGTGCATATAGAGGTGCATTGTTATTCTTTGTTTCTAACTGACAGTTTCCAAGTAGCAGTTTCTAATTGTCTGGACCCATTAACAACAATCGAGAAGTCCAAAAGCAATTTCTCCCCCAAGATAAACAAGCTCCCCCGGCGAGGAGTAGTTGTCCGAACTCCGTTCAGGCTTGAAACCCGAAGTTAGTTCCCCGATCGAACCTCCGTCGGAACGTGCCCGTCCATTCGGAAAACAATGATAGTACATTCCGAACGACGAAGAAGCTGCTTCCGGTTAGTTGAAACGGTCTGACGAATTAACGAAAGTGTACACACACCTTGAGACAGAGCGAATACATGGTCAAACAGCTCGGTCCGATAGATGAGAAGACTGTGGTGTCGAGTGTAGTCGCGTTGCGATCGTGTCGTCATCGAAATCCGCGGGATCCGCCATTTTCCACGGAGAGCTAATCCTGTTCGAAGGAAAGCTTGAGACGTTGTAATTCGGTCAGCTGAACGAAAGATACCGGCGCAATTACGATCAAGATTACGGTTACAGACTGAGAGATTAACATTTATTCTGTCCTTGATCCTTTGATACCGTGTTTCGTTTAGCTTGGATAGTAGCCGAAGGATCTGAGATTACGTTTAAACTTGCTTTTCTAGAATGCAAAGTGTAAAATTGATTTTGTTGGGACTTGACAGACGGTCGGGTGAAAGAGTTGCTAGAAGCTGAGGGACTTGCTAGAATTCTGAGGGTATGCTATGGATTTGATAGAAGCTAGGGGACCTCGTACAAACTGAGATTATGCTTAAACTTGCTTTTCTAGAATGTAAAATGTAAAATTGATTTTGTTGGGACTTGACAGACGGTCGGGTGAAAGAGTTGCTAGAAGCTGAGGGGCTTGCTAGAATTCTGGAGGTATGCTATGGATTTGATAGAAGCTAGGGGGCCTTGTACAAGCTAGAGAATTTTCTAAATTCGGAGGACTTTCCAGAAGCTAGAGGACTCGTTGGAAACTAGAGGGAACATGCCAGCCGGGTGGCAAATGAGAAGTAACAGTTCGAGAGCATGAAGTATTGAGTGGTGGATCAAAGGACAGGAGCCTCGCTGGCTAGAATCGTGAGAGGGATTTTGGGAGTTTCGTAGGTCGCGAGTGAGTTTGTGTGAAAGAAGAGGGGGAAGAAGAGGGAAGAAGAGCGAAGAAGAGGATGTCTGTCGGTTGGCAGACGAAGAGGATCAGCGAAAGGATTCCGAGGTGGAGCAGAAGGTAGTGTCGGGTGGTGTCGAAAGCAGGGCCAAAGGTTTCGTAGAATGCGATGTATCCTGGGATCGGAAGAGCCCAACCGGGTTTCGGGTATATCTTTGCGTGGCTAAGTAGACGGACTGGCTCGGGAATGGTGCGGAAGTAGGCGTCCTTTCTTCCGGCTTTTCTGGTGGAGGAGCCGCACGGTACAAGTGGCGCAGAAGAGAACGATGATGTCTAGACAAAGCAAAGACCCCGTGCAGAAGTGCCACTCGGACCCAGGTGCTGTGAGTGCCGGCGGCACTCCTTGCAGCCCTGGTAAGCGAATTTCACGAAGACTTGTGCCAGGCGTTCCGAGCTCCTCCAACACACGCAAGTGTGTTCTCACCTTGGACGGCTATAGCTACGTGATCGGTGAGTAGACAGGATCCCAGCGATAAGGGTTCAACTGCTATCGGACAACCCCCGGGGTGGGACAGGTGGGGGACAGGTGGGGGACAGGTGAGGCAAGGGGTTCGGGAGTCGAGGGAGTTCTTATCTTACGCTCTCGATGGCGCGTGCGAAGTATTATCGGCGTTATAGTGCGCGCCGGTTACGTACAACCTCGCGCCTCCACCTTCCATTTTGCTGATCTTTTCAAATTTCCTGGCTGATTGGACTGCAGTTACCCGCTGCTCCTAAATTGCCACGATCGATTTCGACCATTTTTCAGACTCGCTTCTCGAGATTTTCTTCATCGTGTGCAATTTACAGTCGGGGAAAATGTTGACGCTCTTAGACATCGCATTACTTGTTTAACCCTTGACTGCATGACTTCTTGTAATTGGGATG
The DNA here is from genome assembly GCA_916610235.2 of Lasioglossum morio. Taxonomy (NCBI): domain Eukaryota; kingdom Metazoa; phylum Arthropoda; class Insecta; order Hymenoptera; family Halictidae; genus Lasioglossum; species Lasioglossum morio. The sequence continues at coordinate 726,687 of OU744324.1, read as the reverse complement.
AAAAAATTGAAAGAAGGTCAATTTTCGTGTTTTATTTAAGGGAAAGATATTGAAACAATATTAAAACAACATTAGTTTACTATATGTATATCCAGATTCGTTAACTTTATCAGATACGATACACCATGCAGCGAAGGGTTAAAATTGGACCAAAGAACTTGATTCTTTTTAAGATGTTAATTACCAACTAGTTTGCTAGAGAATGGGTAAAGTAAAATTTATTTAGTTTGCAGTTGGTCGTCTAAAATTCTACTCCTAGTAGAAATTCGTGAAATTTGTTAACACAAAGTATGACTACATAATAATATTTTCCACAGCATAGCCACTGTCATGTCGAACATTTATAATACGCTACGCAAGCCGTTATATTGATAATAATGGGTTGTAACGTAAACACGTACGGCGAGCTTCGATATCTTGTTGCCTTCATTTGTTAACGTGGTATAGAATTGCAATAATCGATTACGAAACGGTCGACTACGAGCAGCTTCGGTAATATTTAATCAGAGTTCCATCACTGTGGAAGAAAATTCATAAATCGAACGAATTAAAATGAAAAATCCGAAACACAATAGCTGGAATATTCTATGGGCAACTCGGCCATTAGTATATTGTCTCCATATGTTGCCGGTGGCGACGTTGTCTCCCGATTATAAAACGTCCGTCTATCTTTTATGCCCCCACAAAAATGGAATTCGCATTGTTGAAACGAGGTCGACATCAAAGTGGCGCAGTAACGTTCCGAAGTGTAGTTTTATGGGGTTCCCTATGCTGCTGTTGATTCGTCGGTAACTTGGAAAAATTAATTTTACAGCGTGATAAACGACCGTTCCGCAACTTCCACGAGAAGAACTTGTCGGGTGAACTTTTAATATTCGTCTAGATAATAATGCGGAAATTGATTTCGTTTGTTATCATTTCTTTTTTTTTCTGCTGCTGGTCCAGTTACTTTCGCTTCTATTTGCTCGACGCGAGATTTAATGTACAGTGCGATCCAGAAAATGCACAATGTTTTTCAGGTTTAATTAATTTATCACTTTTGGGACATTCTGCGTATGTGAACTTACTTTACTAAATTTCTCGGTTCAACGCAATAAAAAAATGATAAGGATTTTCGAAATACAGTTTACTTTTACGCGGCTGAGTGCGTAGTTGGAAAATCCGTTCATTTTTTTTTTCGTGATTTAGTGCAGAGCTTTCCGGTGAATTCTAAATGGTCCGATAAATTTTTCAACGCGTCGCCGTGAAACTAATGTATAAAATTTGGCTTTCGGCCTCCGAAAAAATGATTTGTACATTCGATATTGCGCAACGGGGAAAACGGAGATTATCTCGGAGATTACGTTTCGATTATTCAACGGTTTTCGAAAACCCGAGAATTTTTGAATCGACGTTGTTATTTATTATTTACCGCAGCTCTAGAGCATCAATAAAATATTTCAACAATGAAATTCTAATGGGGAATATGTAAAAATCAAGTTATAATTTTGTCATTCTTTATTGTAGGTTGTAGGGAAAGAATCAGTAAAACATTTAAACAGTGAAGATAAGCAAGAAAAATATTTTAACGGTATATATACATTGAATGTAAAGTCACAATGTTATCAATCTTTGGTTTAAATTAGGTAAATTGTAAATTAAAAAATGTTGTACTGCTATGAGTAGCAGTTGTACCATTCATGACACATTTAAACAGTGAAGATAAGCAAGAAAAAAAGTGTTTAATGGCGAATATATTAATTACGTCAAATCAATCGCGTTTCGCCATTAATTTTCCCATGAATGAGTGGCCACCTGTACAGAATTTCGCATTGGATACGAAGTTGGTATTATGGGGGTCGAATAGCATGCGGTATTCGGTCTGCGGTCGATTCCTAGGCCATCGATTCGATGCGCGGAAATAGGTCCCCGCATCTTCGAAATACTCTGTATATTTCTAGCCGGACGAAACTGACCCCGGACATTTCGATAACGTCCCGCGGAAGTTGAACGGAATTTCTGTCGGTATCGCACAGGTGTTCCACTTTGTCGCCGCGTCGCGATCGTGGAAAATCCTTTTGTAAGGCTGCGCTAACCGGATTTCTTCCGCGTGATATCGGCGCGGGTAAAGGAAGAGATAATATTGCCCCGAAGCGAAACGGAAATACGCGGCTACACCGAAGACAGTTCTCGGAATGGCGTTGGCTGTTCTCCCGCGTGGTATTCCGCACGAAACCGTGTTCTCCACCTTTTTCGACTCCATATTGGATTAATTACGATTCAAGCTAATCCCTGCACCGTGGATATTTATGCAGACCGCGAAATTTTATACCGGAATTGCGACACGCAACATTTTATTTAATCGCAAAGATGGCTGGGGTCAATTTTTTTATTTTTTCGACATTACGTGACTACGTATTTTGAACTTTTACAATTCGTTTCGTATGTTAACAATTCGAGCAGTGGAATATTTTTCGTACAAATTCGGCCGTACATATTTCTGCAAAATGCTAACGTTTTACCTGGATTGCAGAATTCAAATTTATCTTTCTGAACACTGAGGTCAATGTTCCAGATTTTGATTTTTTAGGAATGATGTGTTAACAATTAGAGCATTTGAATATTTTTGGTACAAATTGTCATTCTGAATACAGCGGTGAATTTTCCAGTTGTTCATTTGAGTTTCAGTGGAGCATTTTTTTCGACAAAAATTTCTTTGATTTGGCTGATAGATAGTCCTCGATAGTTCGGAGTTCGATCACGGTTTATTCCCGTTGTAATTCCGTTGTGTTGCCTAGCTCGACGAATCACGGTAATTTAGTTAGCGAGTTCGCGAGCTTGAAAAGCTCTAGTAGCACTGGAATCGCAAGTTCCGAAACTTGAAACGCTGAAAACGTTCGACGAGCGTAAACACTTTAGTTTCGAAGTTTCGCGCATCGGGCTTCGACGAGATGAAGAAAATCGCATGACGTGCGTCAAGAATACCCATGGCCCGACGATTGTCTGAAAGTTTGATTGAGGAAGATTCTTCGAAACTATCGCAGTGTGTGTGTGTAATTTGTATAACGGTCACGTTTCCATTATATGCGATCGAAACGGGAAACTTGTACCACGGAAATTTCTAACATAATTTACAACTGTTTTTCTACTCGTTTGACGGTACTCGCTGAATAACAATTATCTCGGTCACAATGTTTAATTATACAACATCTTCGAATTTACAATTTACCTGATTTAAACCAAAGATCGACAACATTGTGACTTGATTTTTAATATACTCGCCATGAAACGTTTCCTTTCTTGTTTATCTTCACTGCTTAGATAATAATAATTTGGTTTAAACCTATAATTCGTTCCTGAACAATGATTAGCTCGGCTCGAATGAGTTTACAGAATAATAATTACTTGGAATACGACATCGTTTCCAGAATAATGATTATTTTCAAGATAGCACTTTTCATTAGCAGCACGAGATTAAAAATGAAAATGAAACAGACACCGCGGGGAGTTCTCGGATTTCAAGATAAGACGTTAATGAATCTTGTAATTAAAGCGAGATTTCCCTCCGTGTAAACGAAAACGGTCATCCGTTACGAGGGAATTGTTTACTTCTTCAAGTAAGAGACGTCACTGGTTAATTAAACGTTAACGCGCCACAGCGAAAATGTTGCGACCTAAGAATTACAAATTTGTCTAGTATAATTTATAACGTGATCAAAACCTGTAACTTTGAACACGTTGAAAAAAACAGTATATTTGATCAATTAAAAAAAGAAATAGTATATTTTAATTCTTGGATTATCTGAATTCTTAACGCTTTCTAAATTTTTATTATAAACGCACCAAATTTGATCGAGAAACTGGTACTGCGATGTAATAAATAATTAATACGTGTTGGTGGTATAATAGATAAATTAACTGTAGGGTAACACCGGTGGTTTTCGGCGGTGTAACAGTGTGGACGATCATTTCCTGCCACTGGTTCTTCCTTTTCTCTTGAAGAACACGAGCAATCCTCGGGGTCGTCGTCGAGCGACGGACCGTGAGTTACGCGCGACGCGCCGCGTTACGTCGATGGGTCGTAAATAGATTTGCTTCGAACAAAGTTCAATGTAAATGAACTCTAAATGAGTTAAAAGCGTTACGACGAACCTGCGTCGCTTTCAAGCCCGCTCGCGGTTCCCTCGGCTTCTTCCGCAGGACCTCGTAACCGATGCGTTTCATCGACAATGAGAACACGTTCGAAAGAACACGTCCTACACTGCGCTTCTTCGATACTAACCATTTCTCAATGTTTTTATTACGAACGCGTGAGACAACATTAAAATTTATTGATAAATCTCTTTTGTTCATAACGATCTCGTGTGGCACATTCCACGGATACATGCGGGAGATTTTCCTGATTAAAATGAGCCCAAACACGGTACAGTTCGAGTCCTATTTACTCGTTTAATCCACGGAATAGTGGAACCTCGATTATGCGAACATCAGAGCTTTCTACAGCTGATCGATCACTAGTCTGAAGTAAATATGATCGGAACAGTGTCGTGTTTGGGCTCGTTTCGTTCAGAAAAATGCAAGGAATAAGTGGGTAAAGGTTTCATAAGTGAATAATTAAAACTTAAGAAGTTGCAACTTTATTTTTATATTTTTTCCGTATATTGAGACAACTGTCGAGGGTATAATGTTTTGAAAAGTAAATATGATCGGAACAGTGTCGTGTTTGGGCTCGTTTCGTTCAGAAAAATGCAAGGAATAAGTGGGTAAAGGTTTCATAAGTGAATAATTAAGACTTAAGAAGTTGCGACGTGGTTTTTATATTTTTTCCGTATATTGAGACAGCTAACTTTCGAGGTCGATTGAATGCGTACCTTTGCCGATCCAAAGTATAGTATTTTGGCAACAGGCGTACATAAAAACCGGCGGCACGTCACATTAGACACATCGCACTCGACATGTGTCATGTTTATGGTAGGTTTTCTCGATATAAAAGCTGTCATACCACGTGAGTTATGATAAGCCAAAGGGGGTGTTAGAGTAGGCATGTCGACGTGGGAGCGAAACGGATTGTCTTCGAGCCACGTGAAGTGAACGAACGCCATAAAAGAGTGGGGAACCCGCTGATGATGCAGGGAGGTGTACGGTGGGGTTAGAGAAGACGCGGTCGAGTATGGTCGCGATCACAATAGTGCCTGGCACACGGATTACCACCACCATCGAGCCTATGACTCTTGGGGAGCTTGCTTATTGTTAGCGCGTTGCTCTTGGCTATCTACTCGTCGGAATTGCCTCGCACGCCGGATGTGTGCCCTAACCTTTTTGAACGGACGTAATTTTCGAAAATCGAGAGATCATTCGCGACGCGATTTAAGTATGACACTCGGTTTGTAACTCGAAAGAGCAGCAATGTTCTTCAATGAATTCGAAAGAACGCTTTACGGAGATCATTTTTTATTATTATTATATATTATAGACGGACTGAAGCCCTTTTACATAAGTGTTTACAATATCAAAGAAAAGAAAAAAAAGAGAAAGATACAATACTGCTCGTGTAATAACAAAGAAGGGACATGCACAAAAGAAAAATTTAATAATGGTACAATCGATATGGTATTATCATACAAATCACTGAATCACTCAAATGAATCACTGACAAAATTAATACGATTATAAATAGTGCATGATTTTGAGATAATGCGATTCATTGGATTAATTAATTAATCCATAAGTAGATTTCGCTTTAAGTGTTTTTACTTTAAGTAATTTTTACGATTGCGCCTCTGAGGCGCCACTAAAAATTGCTGTACTATTATTTAAATAATTGTTTACAATATCAGATATGTCGGTATCTAACCAATTACTACACATTTAAGTATTGTATGAGGTATTATATCAATTTGATATTTATCAAATTTAAAAAATCATAGAGAATATTTAATTTTCGAGTTAAAATAGCTCCGAGTGCAAAGGGTTAAACAATTTAGTTCCCAGACCACTAGTTCATTGAATAAAATATATCTGCAAAAGCACACACACACCGTAACGCAGCAACGCGAATTTCGCGGAACAGACGTAGGTACATATTCGGTGTATCGCGAGCTTCATTGATTCGCAAGAACAATGGGTATTAATTTCAGCCGGAGGAAATAATCTAGAACCAACAACAAGCGGAGGCTCAACGATATCCTTGTTTTTCCCGATGTTCCGTTAAATACATCCAGGATGTACGTATAATGATTAGGGGGTGGATACCCGAAAGTTGAGATACGATGAACAGGAATGGTGGACTTTTGTTGTGACATTTGCGAGCCTCGGCGGCAGACAGTATTTCTATTCGACGGTAATTAAATATAAATTATTCCGTCTAAAAGTAGAAAGATCGATGGGGAACAGACAATACCCGTAGCTTGATCAGCATTTATTACAAACAGATATCAGTGACATTATAGGTCGACGGTGGACAGAAAGATTGGCCACTCGTATTCGAAAGCTTAATCAAAATTCCGACTGTATCTCATCCGAGCTCGGAGATTCATACATAAATATTTTTATTCCGCATTTTCTTTTGTTGATGTGTGCAAAACTACCCACCCTCCCCTTCGTCGTTCAACGATTGATTGTTTTATGCGAACGAGGGGGATTCTTTGAATTCAGATTATCTGAACTTTCCACGATCGTTTTTAACTGGTTCTGGAATTGTTTCAATTTTTCGCAATTCCACGGTAACACAATGCAATTACGTACGTGATTTTGGCTCGCGTTTGAAAATTCGTGGAAATCGTTGATCAGTTTATTTTCGTAATTATACATAATGAAAGACTCGATACGAAAGATATAATTATTGTCTATCGAATGTACATTAAATATATGTATATTATTATTATTTATTAATTTATATGTATATTAAATGTATATTGTACATTTGTATAGAGTGCACGAAATTTCGATACTGATTAACTGCTCAAGTGTGAGTACAGTTTATTCGGTCAGCGCCATTCCGATTGTGCATCCCTGCATTAAACGATTGCAGTTAGTTCGGCGCTTGTTTTTGTTCGATCTACTTGGTAATACCTTTCGGTCTTTCGCACGGTTTCACAGACGTAATGGCTCGAAAAATCATGACGTAGATATCCGTATACACAGTGATTTTGAGTTTCAGCTGGATATATTCAGCGTATGCGATCGACTGTCTAATAACATTCGGTTCGACATTTATTCGTTGGATCGATTAAAAATGAGCCTTAACGTTCGTTTTCAAGGTGATCGGTTATTAATAATATTTATTCAACGAATATGCAACAAGCTTGACATTTACCGGTTTCGTTACTAACATTTATTCAACAAATTCCAACAAGTGGAGAACAAGCTTGACATTTACCGGTTTTGTTAATAATGCGAATGGTGAATCTTCGTTAATAATCGCGAAAATGAGAATAACTGGTATCATGAATATTTTTGATTAATTATTCGCAGCGAATAATAAAGTAATAAAGTGTTCCGCGATTGACTAAGGAGGAAAATGAAGTACAATAGCGTACACGGGATTCATGGGCCTGTTTATTAGGGATTAAACAAAAACGAGTGATTATCACGCGATGTGTCGTGTGCCTGTCTCATCCGTGGCGTTGTTAATCTGAAAAGTATATGCTTTCGTTCTGTACCGTAGGGCTAGTGAACCTGGCGTTCCACTGTAACATTCGTACAGCAGAATTTTCAAGTAATTCTCGTTCAATTAATCGAAATGAATTAAAGGAAATAATTAAAGCCAGATCGAAAATATTCATGAGAAAAACGTCTCGAAATAGTCGAATGACGTGCAGAGTATTTATAAAATATTGTGGGAGCTGTGAAAGAATACGGTGTTCGTCTTTCGATATAAATATTCAGGTATTTACAATTTTCCTATCATATTATTATCGTATCGAATTTCGAATTTGTGACGTCGAATACCACTTTGTAACTTGAATATGAGTTTCTATGTATTCAAATGATTTTGTTGATCGTACGATCGCACGGTGCGGTACTTTGATAGGAATTTGGGACAAAAATTAAAAAATTCGTATAACGTAGCAATAATTTATATTTTTTTGTTCGGAATCGTTTTAAATGCACTAATCGAAGATTTGGAATACTATTTTAGAATTTTCCATATTTTACACTACATAGATTTGAAAGAAACAATAAGAGACATGTTTTATGTATAATGTAAAACTGAAATATGAACAAATAGTACATATATTACGTGTAGAAAACAGATAAATAAATATTGATAAAAACAAGTATTCATAGCCGAGTAGAAGAGTAAGATTCGCCGAGGGTTAATGTTGAATAACTTGGAGTACTTTGGTGTAGCAGTTTGTAGCAGGAATAACTTGGAGAAAATTGAAGTACAATTTCTACTAATTACGAAGAAACAAAAACTACAAGATGTTTTGAACCCTTCTTGAAATATCTCTATTTAAAGGAGAAAAAGGTGAGAAACATTATTTCAACTGTATTATTAACTAGTATACTCCATATAAGAGACTTACAAATTTTGAAAAGTTCAGTCACATTATCTGTACTTTAAACTACCATATTCCATAGAACATATTTCATAAAATTCTTTTCCCTGATACCATGAAAGTAAATGTCACTTTGAATCAATAAATTGCTTAATATAGGATTTTCTTGAGAAAAAACGCTTGTAACTAATCCTCTACTAATTTATTTGAATTTTCTATTGGTAAACATGATAATTTATATGTTAAAACATAGTTTCAACATAGAGTCCGGTGGATTTTAGACAATGAATTTTTAGATTTTTGTCCACAGGGTACCGCACTGTGGATCTGTTCGAAAATGTTCTTTACGCGTATCGGATTGGTATCGTAATAAAATTTCAAACAAATGTTTGATATAACTGCCATTGGTCCATGGTATTATCTACGGTGGCCGTGCGTTGTTTTATTAATTTTCTCGTGCGGCCACGTTCCAAGGCCACTGATCAATTTACTAAACAACGACTGCGGACGTTGGATTAAATTAGAGGCTACTGGTGCTCGCGACCCGTTGTCTTAACCCCCAGACCTTATCGTCGGATTCAATTTAGGGAGTTGATGCACTCAACTGAAACTATTCCGGCACGAACGTCGAGACTGCTGGTCCACGGTTTGCGTGTGTGTATATCCTTTCGTTTGAGGTTGATCGTTGCTCGGGCAAAAGACATTTTTACGTCGAAAAATTGTACACACACACACACACACACACACACACACACACACACACACACACACACACCGGTAGGACAGAGTGCTTGGTAAAAGGGAAGTCAGAACGAGAAATATTTCTTTTGGATTCTAACCAACATTCCGTTCCATTTGTTAATTTGCAAGAATTATTCATCTTCGCGTCGCTGGAAAAGCTGTTGGAACGCGTTCACAACGTTCGTTTCCCTTGCACGAGCAAGAGACAATATTAATCCTGTGAGAGAGAAGACTTGTTTGTTTTTAATTATTTTGTTGCGAAACGTTCGCCAACATATTCCTGACGTTCTCCTGATTAAAAAGAGTCCAAACACGACGCGGTTCCGAGCATGTTTGTTTGCTCAATGAAAATGAATATGTATCTGAATTCTTATTCATTATTTTCCAAATACAGTTGAAATAAAGCTGGTTCAAGTGGTGAATAATTTTCCAGAGAATTTTGCAATTAGAATGGCGTGTGGTGATTTTCGAATTTCAAGAGGAAACTAGCACGTAACAGCTGTGCACACAAGCTATCTAAATGGTATCTCTTAGCAGAGTATGTAATCGGATGGAAAAGTGTTTGGAATGAAAATGTTTTTAAAACCACCGATAATGTTTATCGTCGGGATATGATTTCCATTACTGGAGATGTAGGTACACGTTTTGCTAAATTATGTCGCACATGTTCCTCAATTTCGAACGTTTGTATAATAAAATATAATTATATAGCATCCGTCCGTCCGACCTAACTACAACATGGCAATCTGTAATAAAATAAATATAAGTGTAACCAGTCTAATTTTAAGCTGAAATACAGAGCCGAAATCTTTTTATTCAACCAATGAACTTTAATGAATACAATATATTCCCCCTTCGTTCATTTGCTGCAAAAAGAATAAAGCAGCAAAATATTTTGTTGATTAAAGTTCACGGTTTTCAGTAAAGAAATTCGGTTTCATTTCATACTTTATACCAAATTTATATTAATATATGTATATTAATACCAAAATTAGAATATATGTTAGAATAGCTTCTTGGGAGAACACAGAAATGGTTTTCTGCAAAATGGTTAGGCAAACACCTTCTCGAATAAGCAGAAAACACTAAGGTATTAACAACGAAAAACAAATGTATAAACTCATATGCTTAGAAAAATGTACTAAGTTAAATTCTTAAGAGTCAAGAAATCACATGTTGGTTCCTAACCATATATTAATTAATTGATAAATTCTTACAGACGCAATACGGAAAAATTACATTCTTGAAAATGGTCTAAATTTATACCGAAACGTTGAATTAAATGTTCATGTAATATTTTTCAAATTTGCTTATTGTCTCCAATTGATCGAACCAGTGCGCCAAAATAACATTAATTGTAGTTTTGAACAATTGTCGATCGAGATACAGAGAAGTATTATTGATTTCTCGTCGTTGCAAAGGGTGCATTGTTAAATTGAAAAACCCATGCAGTAGTTTGACAGTGGTTTTCGAGATTCGTACGATAAACCTCGGTCTTCTCGATTCGAATGTTCGAACGTGAGCTCGACGGGGGGTCCAAGGGCGGCAATCAATTAGTCACGCGTAGATATTAGGTTCGAGATTAAATTGGAAATTCCATGTATCCATGATTGAACGACACTCCAGAGCATGAACGTGCAAGAGCTCTGACTATCGTTTCATTTCCTAGCAACGCGACGAACGCCGTATCGCCGCGGCGCGCATTGGTTCCGGTAGGCTTGCCACCGCGCCGCGCCGTCCGAAAAGCTTTATCGACAATTTCAGGAATCTGATATCGATTCGCGAGTGTTTTGCATAGCTTTCACCGGACAATGCAGACAGCCATACGTCTTCGCGGTAAACTGCGGGGCTCTGTACGTTTCTGACAAAAGATTAACGAAACGCAATGTTAAAAGCGTAAATTTTCGTGAAAGATAAACATCGTTAAAATTAAAACGTCGGTGGTTTCGTAATTTTTTTGCTGTTAAATCTTTCTTTTTTAACCCTTCGCTGCATGACTTTTTTAATTGACAAAAATTGAAAGAATATCAGATTTTGTGTTTCATTTAAGGGAAAAATATTTAAAAATAAAATTCAAACAACATTTTCAAAATATATTCTCAGTATGTCAGATTTGATACACTGTGCAGCGAAGGGTTAATTCGTGCAATTGAAATTGTCTCCGCGATTCGAATCACTAGGAATTGAAAGTTCTCGAGTGTTCCGCGAACAAGAGCTGGAATTCATTTGAATTCGTTTCCCAGCAACTGGAAAACTGTAGCGCAGCAGAATTCCTTCCAGATAGAAAATTGCAATTGATAGAAGCTCCGCGTCGCGAACGCTATGCCTGAGAAAGGAGATTTTAAAAGGTTGCCTCTCGAAATTCGACGAGCCCGACACGTTCCCATCCGACGCGACGTCGGAAGAATGTTGCAAAACGAGGCTTTCTTTTACCTTTAAAGCAGGAGCGATAAGTGTGGGCGACTTACACGCACCGTACATACGTATACGTGTAGACAGGATGTGCGCTGGTGTCTGTACAGCCGATGTTTCGCCGGAGAAGATTACATCGCTGCACCTTTACACCTTTTCTCTCTAACTCTTCCCATTCGGTAGGTTTCTTTTCTCCTTTATCGTCTTCGTTCTTTCCGTCGACTTTTTCACCGGCTTCCGTCGACACCTCAATCCACATACTGAGCTCCGAGAAATGGAACGTAAAACGTAACTATAGAGTACACCGTCCGCAGCTGCTCTCCTTCCGCCGGAATCCGGTGATTCCTCCTTCTCCACCGACCGTCCTACCGTTTATTAATCGACATTTCCTCGCTGCCCTTTCAAACACTTCCGCCCCGAAACTCTTCGCACCCTTTGGCGAACGCGCCTTTCAATAAACTTACCGAGGGATGATTTTGATTGAAATTGAAGCGATCGATATTTCTTTTTATAGCACACCCTGTGTATTCTTTTAGATATTCTCGTAGAGCTTGAAAAGACGAATCCAACGAGTACCGAGACCATACCGTTACGATCGTTCAGTCTCGAAATACTCGAGTCGTAAACAATCGTAAGGAATAAACTTATATTTCAAACACGATTACCTCGAGACTGATTGATCGTAACGGTATGGTCATGGTACTCGTCGGATTCGCCTTTTCACGCTCCACGAGAATATCGAAGAAAATATATAGAGAGTCCTATGGAGAAAAGTATCGAAAGTATTTGGAATTTATACTTGTGGTCCATAACACAGTGTCAACCACGATTTGACGTTCGGAAACCAACGAGAAAGGCAGAGACCGGCGCGTGTCCGGTTTTGCGGAATCGAGCGGATCCCTGTATGCCGTTTTCGAGGCATGAATTATGCATTCTCTTTGAACTATCGACGCCGCCGGAATACGGGGCCGTTTGATGCGTATTATTGCGATAAATCGATGATTTATCACCCGCGATCCTGGGTGCATAATGTCACCGTGCCCTATGAAAATTCTCGGGCACCTTTGTTCCATTGATTCGTCGACAAACGAACGTTAATTAGCACGATCTTCTTACTTGTTCGCTTTAGAATGACGCTCCTGCTTTTCCTTCAATCAGAGACATTGTCAACTCTGTTTATTTATATTATATTATTTAACACGTCACGATTAAATTGAAAGAAATGTCTAAATTAAATTGAGGGAAACGTCGAATTTAAATTGAGGGGAATTTCAAGTCCAATTTGAAAGAAATTTAAAGTTTAAATTAAAGGAATTTTCTAGTTTACATTCAGGGAAATTTCAAGTTCAATTTGTAAGAAATTTCAAGTTTAAATTGAGGGAAACGTCAAGTTTAAATTGAGGGAAATTTCAAGTTTAAATTAAGAGAAATTTCAAGTTAAATTTGAAAGAAATTAAAAGTTTAAATCGAGGGGAACGTCATGGTTAAATTGAGGGAAATTTCAAGTTTAAATTAAAAGAATTTCCTAGTTTAAATTGTGGTAAATTTCAAGTTGAAATTGAAGGAATTTTCTAGTTTACATTGAGGGAAATTTCAAGTTCAACTTTAACCATTTCTTCCTCAGTCCTCGACGACGTTTATCTCATACCAATCAGCATCGAGAGAAACAATGTTCTTTAAAGTTTCAGCTGCATATCTCGACCGGTTTTTCCTATCGAGTAATACGCAAAAATTCTGATTTAATTAATTTAATTAATTCGGATTTACAAGTTGAAGAGCCTAACAATAAATTTAACCGGCGTAGCTTCAAACGTTCTCTCTCTGGTAGCAAGGAATCTGTGTATTTTCAAGAAATCTGATTTCGCTGCGGATTAATATGAAGAATCTAGCGGAACGAAATCGTAAAAAATTCTAGTTGACGACGATGTAAAGTTTAACGTGAACAGAAAGTTTTCGCCGCAGATGACCGCCGCGGTCGTTTGCGTTTGCGTTTGCGCTTGTGCAGCCCCGATAAATCAACAATCACGAGAGCCGGGTCGTCGTCGCTGTCGCGACGTAATTATTTAAGCCCACGATATACAGCTGAAAGTTCAGCGGAACCTGGCCGAGGATCATGCGTTTCGAGCAAGAACAAAACTAAATAATCTGCCAGTTCCAGGTTACGCTCACTGGCACCGACTGTCTCAGAAAAATGTCTACGGTCTCGTTAACGTCGTTTCTTCTCATAATCAACGAAAGCTTTACGTTTTAAACGGCTTCTTGATATTTCGTGTTGCGACATAATTTTCTTTGCAAGACATCCTATATATTCTTTTAGATATTATGGTAGAGCATGAAGAGACGACTACAACGAGTACCATGACCATACCGTTACGATCGTTCAGTCTTGAAATATTCGAGTTTTACACAATCTCAAAATAAAGTCGTTACATTTCAAAAACACGATTACCTCGAGACTATCGCAACGGTATGATCGCGGTACTCGTCGGATTTGTCTTTTCATGATCTATACGAAAATATCTAAGAAAATACACAAGCCTGTTCTCTGATAAATATACCGATCATTTTAAAATCTTGTTGATAAATTACTAGACAGCGGATTTTATGCGTTTATGACAAAAATGAATAGGTGTATTTAACCCTTCAATGCACGATTACACATTACTAAAAAAAGAGTGTATATTAAGGGAAAAATAAGGAAAAAAACATCACATCTTTGTGAAAATATTTTTTATTACAAAATTATCGTATGTTGCCAAATGGTAACACGATGCGCATTGAAGGGTTGAAACAGTAAGAACATTGAAAGAATTTAAAAATACTGTTATATTATTTTCAACCCATCAAATATATTACGAATGAAAATCAATTTCGACTTCATTCCAGTTTGTTGCGATTGAGGTAGACATTTTTTGTTTTGCATATCCGCTGTCTATAAATTTCCTCAACGATTTGTAATGATTGTACAGCTTCCGAAAATGAAGCTGGGATGCTGAAGGTGTCGAAACGACGGTTCGATGATAGAGTAGCTCAATGAGAAATTTACAAGTGTGTCACGTCGCGCATCGATCACCTTATCGATACTTTCTGCTTTGTAGTCGCGTCGCACGGAAACGCGAATCATGCGAACTACCGGCACAACTAACAGCGTATGGATTTGATGACTCGGAATTAGGTCGATCAGCGGAGTGATCCAATCGCGTTTAAAAAGAAACGTCCGAATCAGATAGCAGACCCCGGGCCGTTGGCACATTAATTAATCATGCGGCGAGAACGATACTTTCATTGATGATTATCACAGTCCTACGGATTTAAACTTTTCTCATATTTTGCAATATCCACCGGGTGACTCTTACGTAGTTACTGATTCCACAATCAAATCCGAAAAAACATCGGTTTCTCGATTACGCGAATACGTTCGTTACGCGAATTTACTTAGAAATAAAAGAACGGTGTAACTTATTTCGAGAAACTGTGTCGAATCGTCACGAGAGACGGACGAGGGTTAAACGATTTCCCAGATGAGGAATATTTGAAATTTTATCCAACGGGACACCCGATGTATAAGATGTCGTCGTTTATTCCGAAGTGTTACCGGTTTCGAGGAAAAATTCCCGTTTACGCAATCACGTTGCTGTCGGGTGCGATATTTATCGAATAAATCGATCGGCGGTCGACGAATCGCGTCCGGCCCGATACAAACAATCATCCTTAGCGACCGATGCCGATGGTGCACGGTTTGTTGTTACGTGGGGATCGAAAATAGCTCCTAAGTGTCTCTAGTCGGTTCGCGATCGCTCGACCCCGATTTAAATCGAACTGGATTTGTTCCGGAGAGTGCATCCCGCACTGTGCGTCTGTGCATTTCGTTCTCCCTCCCTCGCAATCTCTCTCTCTCTCTCTCTTTCTCTCTCTTCCTCTGGTCCGATGGCTTTTTATTATTAGTGAAACAACAAGGCCGACAATTTAGCGATGTCCATTGTGATGAGATAGCGGACCGCATTTCCCATCCCATCGTTAATTGGACAATATGTATCGAACGGTGCGGCAAGAGTTCGCGCCCCGTTTTGTCCACCGACTCGACTTCCAAACGTTAATCATCCTAATTAACACCAAACCTACCGACCATCAAAAGCGACTGACGCGTATAGTATCATTTTAACAATAACAAGATTAAGCTCATTTATATATTGTGCGATTTTTACTAGAATATATAACTGCAGTCAAGAAATACGTTCAATGAATTCCCATGAAAACACCCCTTCACGATTTCAATAATTGAAAATTATAAAATCGAAAATAAAATGGGTTCTTCGACCACTCGTGGTAGGTTTAGATATGTTCAGGTATCTGTTTCCATGATCTCGATCTACAAATTGTTAATAACATATATTCATGTTTTCTGCGCACTGGTTCGATCAAATACTACTACTTAAGAAATTTTGCAAATTAACACAAAAATTTTCAACGTTTCTTTTTCAACGTAAAAATTATTAAATTAGTATACATTATGTTTAACACAAAAACCAATAAATCCAAATGTTTTAAGTACAAAAGACCACATACTTGCTAAGTGAATAAACTATTTCAAACATTTTAAAACTTTATGCCAGTGCGCTGAAAACATGAATATATGTTATGTTCAGGTATGATTAGATATGTTCCTTTAAGACAAGAAGATCTTGGTAGAGAAACTACATTCTAAAAGAATTCTTTTCCAAGGTAATTTATTAATGAGACTTCATGGTGATTGGTACTTTTGTGTAGAACACCCTACAGATTTTCTTTGAAATTCTTGTAGAGCTTGGAAAGACCAGTTCAACGACTACCATGAACGTACCATTGCGATCATTAAATCTCGAGATATCCATGTGTGAAAGATGTTTCCAGATATTCTGAATGATCGGTATGGCACAAAACATATACGCTTACGTGTTAACGTTTCTACATTGTTAACGACGCAGTTTTCAGTTTTGAAAATACTCCAGAACGATAAGGTCGAGCTTTCTCGAGCGGTCAGATCAGAATAGCTGTTCGAAATGTTTATTCTCGATTGTTGTTTGTCCGGTGTCGGGAGAATTCGATGCAACAGGTGCTTAATAAATTTACAGCTATGATGCCATCCTTTTTCGCGACCGGCATTATCCGAGGATGGATTAAATTTCAATTTGGGCGGATCGCAACTCGTCCGTACGCGTATCGAGAAATTGAATTTAAATTTTCAATCGAAATTCGACGACCTAAGTGAATATCTGCGGATTGTGATGTGCAATAATTTTAATTACGAACGAACTTCGTTCGATAAATAACAAAATCCTGCATGACTAGTAATTTATAATTTATCAAGACCCAAGACGGTAGTGACGTTTCATTTTTATTTTATTTCATTATCTGTGTCTACATAGTGTCGTAATAAATAATTGAAAGTACACCTTATCCATATCAGATTTATTTCACATTAATCTACTTCGCTGTCAATTGTTTCTATTTGTCTCGCTGTCTTCTAATAATCTTACGAATAATTAACAGCGAGCGAACAATTGGAAAGAATGTTTCTCTGCCTTGAAAAATTGATTAACATTTGTAGTGGACGTTCTGATCGTCGAAACAGTGAAATAAATCATATGGCAGGGGGTTTAACGACGTAAGGAACACAATCGGATAGAAAATTCGGCGCGTTTACGACTGGAACACCGAAACAATTGCTATTAACAAAACGGAAACGACGGAGAAACCAATTGTACTTGCTGAACTTGGAGTCCCTAAAATGACAGACGCTTTCGGTGGAACGTTGAAGTGAGTCAAATTCGCCGCAGTTCTGAAACATAAACGACAGAACACCATTAAAAAATAACAAAATAATTGAAAAAAAAGAAAGACAAATAATTAATTTTCAGAATGTTCTTGTTAAAAAGAAAGTTGAACATTGTTCGCTCACTTCAACGTCATCCTGGTATTCGAGTCGGTAAGCCGGACCTGCACCTGGTTTTTGATTATTTTCGAGAGGTCGACGGTGACGTTCTTATCGTTGTTGAAGTTGATCAAAAGCGCGACTGTATCGTTCCTCAGGCTTCGTGCGACAACAAAGACGTCATCGCTAAGCACTGCAGTCGTCACGTCGCCTTTCCTCATAACATCAGTTTTTCGTAATTTGGTTAATTCAATGTACAAGTTCAATAGAGATTTCGGGTCATTCTTCTGAGCTGCTACGTTGACTTTCTTGTAGTTTGGATTCACCGGAAGCCAGGTCGTATTCCCAGTTGTGAAACCTGTCGAAAATAAAGTACAACTCAAGAAGAATTACGAGACATCAAAAGCATTTCAACGAATACAAATTTTTTAACCATCCACGCCTGCGTGCATCTTTAAAGTCGCACCGACCGAACTGTCAACATTTTTAGAAAACACCCTATACAGATTTTTCGATATTCTCGTCGAGTTTGGAGAGACGAGTCCAACGAGTACAATCATCGTACTGTTTCGATCATTTAGCTTCGAGATACAGTAGTATCATCTTCATTAAAAAATAAATGCCTTTCAGCGTTACATTTCTCTCTTCTTCCTTCTATTCTCCATTCCTTAAATATTTACATTTTCTTCTCTCTATCTTAATCTAATATTTACACTACTTATCTATGTATCTATATACATTATATACATTATATACATGCGCCCTAATTTATAGCCCTTCTAGCTTTATTCCCTTCTTCTTTTTTTTTTGTCCTTATTTCTCCTTACACTCCCTATCCTTCACTACTCCCATACTGTTTAGTTCTCCCACTCCTCTCTTTCTTTTTTCTCCACCCTTTCTCTGTTTTCTCTTAGCTTCCTACCCCATTTTGCGCCTTTCCCCTTTTCATCCAGTATTCCTCTATTTTTCCTTCTATCTCTTCCATCTCCCTACATCTCTCTAGCCTCGAGATATATTCGTATCTGAAAGGAACGAGTCAAACCCCAAAATCTCAGCCCTCAGTTGCAAATATAATCATTATATGGTGATTATACTCGTTGTACTCGTCTTTCTAAGCTCGACAAGAATATCGAAGCAAAATATATACATCTAGAGTGTCCTGTCTCGTGATTAATGAAGATTTATCATTTATTTTACTTGATTCGTCGAACGAGTCAGAAACGTAAGTTTTCCGCACCTGCTTTGTTGTCGGCATTCCACTGCATCGGTGTACGGCAACCATCGCGAAAGTCTTTGACAGTGCCATTGGTGTAGTCGTCCATGCCGATTTCTTCGCCGTAGTATGTTACTGCCACACCAGGCAGGATCATCTCGAGCATGATCATCTGATCTCCCCTTCCAGGATAACGAGTCGGCACACGGTTCCTGTCATGGTTGCCCATCTAAACCAAATATTATAGTCTACACTTCGTTCTTCTCAGTGCACTGTTCGCACTAACACTAGTCCGCGTTTCTTTCTTTTTTTGTTAACACTTTACCTACCGGAAGCCGATTAATAGGATTTTCAATAATTCTGCTGTATCAAAAGAAAGCATAGAAATTTTCTTTTACATTGCAATCGTAAATGAAACTATTAGATGATGTTATTGAAGCTGACTTGTTAGTTCACTATGAAAATTGCTGTTGCTATTGAAGGTTTCATTAAAAATTTTTTAGCCATTTACCAGATTTTTCAAAATTATGCAATAATCACCAGTCGGTAATGTGTTAATATGCTAAAAATTATCTGTATTCGTTGCAGCAAGCAGGAGCTAAATAAACACTTACTTCCTCGATTAATCATTTTAACATGCTAAAAATTGTTTCTATTATTCATTTACTACAACAGTTTAATGGACGAATTTTAACACTTTACCTACCGGAAGCCTATTAATAGGATTCTCAATAATTGTGCTGTATCAAAAGAAAGCATAGAAATTTTCTTTTACATTGCAATCGTAAATGAAACTATTAGATGACGTTATTGAAGCTGACTTGTTAGTTCACTATGAAAATTGCTGTTGCTATTGAAGGTTTCATTAAAAAGTGTTTAGCCATGTACCATAGATATTTCAAAATTATACAATAATCACCGGTCGGTAATGTGTTAATAGTTAATATTAGAAAAAAAATGAAAGAGGATAAAATAGTACGGTCTTAAATGGATATCAAACTATTTCGGCAAGAGGATCGAACAATTTATTTCTGATATCATGATTCAACCAATTTATTTGTTCGATTTATCTCGTTGTCTGTAAATTTACGTACCACCCAGTTCGCAACACCATCCTTCGGCATTGATTGTAGCCATGTGTCCGCGATTTCTTTGAACTTTGTCGCGTCGGAATTCGCGTTAACGTCAGTTATGTACTTGAAGTTGAACGGAACGTTAGACCCGTAATTGTAATACTTGATCGTATCACTTAGACTCGTGTACGCCTCTGTCATTAACAGCTGTTACGAAAAACATGATTTTATTTAAACAATCTGCACAACTTTCTGTTAAACTTGAATGTTCGTCCTTTTCGTGCTTACAATTTCACTCCGGTTCTTTTGTTTTGCGTAGTTATCAACGTGATTCCGCCAGGACCTTATGATCTCGTAAGTTCCCTGTTGATCTTTGGTTAATGTATGATTGTAATATACATGATCGTTACGGTTAGCACCTGGAACGTTAAGCCAAGGCTCGTCCTTTGAAATATCTCCTTCTATTATGTGTGGCACGGCATCAATACGGAATCCATCCAATCCATGATCCAGCCAAAATGTCATTATGTCCTACAACAAATATGTTCAAATACTATTTAGTATCAGTACATTTCCAATCTGCGTCTTATAAAAATCAAATCAAATCAAATCAGTTCAATGTTTAAATTACACAAGTAAAGTTAATAGCAAACGCAATTTACCTTTGAAAAAGGTTCAAACTAGAACCGAAACGTTCGCCATTATTGCAGAATAGCTTTTAGATTAATGAAATTTACTTATGAAAGCATTAATTTAAAAATATTTAACATTTGCGATCGATATAATTGATTATTTATTAATTAACTATTTAATATCTTCGACTTTATTTTGCTTAAAGAAAATAGTATTTTAAATGAGATATACAATATCAAGCAACAAAATATTTCTATCTTAACAAAGGGAACCACTAAATCAAATATTTCTGCTACGGGGGGTATCTATTTCTCATATTTCTTTCGCTACCGTTTTGCAATACAATGTAACATATTAATAAAAAAAAGTTTAATGTTCTCGGCGCTACGGTTCGATCAATTATTACTGAGAAATCAAAGAACAATTTTGCAGATTATCAAATAATCATCGACGTTTCGATTCTAGTTTGAATCCTTTTCAACATGTATTTGCATTGCGTCTGTAAAAATATATATTCATTGTACAATTTTCAAAATATATTATTATACTGCTTGAATGTAATAACAAATTGTTTGTAAATATTGTTCATGAAACTAAATGTAACATATTAACAGAAATTGTAGATTGTGTGTCTGTACCTTCATTTCTTGTTGGACGGTTGGATTAGTGTAGTTTAAGTCGGGTTGTTCTCTGTAGAATTGATGATAGTAATATTGCTTTGTATTATCGTTCCATGTCCAACCGGTGCCATTGAAAACACTAACCCAATTGTTAGGTGGTTGTCTTTTGCCATTATCTATTTTACCGTCATGCCACATATAATAACCTCTGAAGGGTGAAGTAATATTGTTCACACTTTCTTTAAACCATTTATGTTGATCAGATGTATGATTCGGGACGAGATCCAAAATAACCTGAAGACCAGACGAGAAGCGTTCACATGAGAATACGCAGTTCTTTCATCCGCGAAAATTAATACAGAATTTCAGATCGGTCCTAGTATGATACAGTCTTGATCCAAGAAAGCGGAAGCTTCAGGGTCTAAGAAAATTAAAACCTTCTTAATTTTTCATTATTTCGTTACGAGATTCTCACCAAAATATTTGTCGCATTTTTCTGATTAATCGTTGTGCAACCAACCGGGCACCCGTTTGCTGTATTTCTTTCAACAACTTGTTAACGTTCCTCTAAAAATATTATAAAATTTCTCGGAATGTCCGTTCTTTGCTCGTTCATTTAACGAGGGTTTTTCTTGGATCAAGAAAATATACTGTGCTTCGTATAATCTGAGTGAACTCTGTACCACTTGAAGGTTAATACAGCACGTAAGTACGATTGTTACCTTTAAGCCGAGCTCATGAGCGTCCTTTAGAAGTTTCTTAAAATCGTCTAGCGTGCCAAAAGTTGGATTAATATCTCTAAAATCCGATATATCATAACCATTGTCAATCTGTGGGCTTTTGTTAATTGGTGACAGCCAGATCCCTCCTACACCAATGTCCTTGAAGTGCTGTAGCTTCGATATTATACCTGTTGCAACGTGATGAATAAATAAAATCGAATCACGAACAGCTAATAACTAACAATTAGAACGTGAACTTTATTTTTCTACGACAGTAACGAGTTGTGTCAAACTCGGAGTAGTACAAGCATCGAAAGAATTGAAATTCTTTTATCTTTCGCTTATCAAAAACAAATCTGAACAAGTGTGTTCAGAAGAGAAATCAATCTGGCTCCCTTGCAATTAATTTATAGCTTTTATAAATTGCGTGTATTTCAGAATCGAGTACATCTTGCGAATGATTAACACATTCTCAATTTTCTATCATGTTCAATTATCAGTATTATTGCTATCATAGTTGTAGCTTGAGTAAGCCGCATTCAGCAGAAATAAAAGTCCCATCGTCTGATAAAGCGATTCGAATTTTTTCCAACGATACTGATAATCGCCGCGAGAATTATTATCGATTATGTGTCGATGATCGATCAGGAAGTGCATCGTAATCGTTCTTCGTTATCTAAAAGGAGTTCTGATTTTTTTCTGGAGCTAATAATAGGCGTGGGCGGGTATCGAAAAATTCGGGTTCGGGTGAAAAATACAAATTCGGTAGAAAAATACTCTACATGAGCTCGTCAATTTTCTACTCGACAAACAAAAATAATTCGTACTTCCGACTGTCGTGAGTTATGTCATTCACATCCAAGAAAGGAAGCAGGATGTCAGTATAGTAATTATACATTGTTACATCGTTAGCTTCTTCACGCCTCTCGTGCCACGTAATTCTCCGCGAGAAAATAAGAATGGAAAACAAGGATTGTTATTATTTCATAACATACTGTACTGAAAAACATAGTCGAACGGTGATTATTGTTGCGACTTACTAAAATATTCAGAGCACACGTATAACTCAATAATGAACTTGATCACTTACACACCTAATACTTTATCTATTACAAATAATTTAATCAACTCTTAGTAGAGTGTTAAAAAGTTCATTAGGAAATTCCCAGTAAGTGCAGTGTTAAAGAGACCATTAGGAACTTTCCAGTAAGTAGTGTGTTAAAAAGACATTCATAGAATTGCAAGTAAGTTAAGTGTTTAAGTAACCATTAGAGTGTTGAAGAGAGAGACCATTAGGAAATTTCCAGTAAGTAGTGTGTTAAAAAGATACTCATAGAATTGTCAGTAAGTTAAGTGTTTAAGTAACCATTAGGGTGTTAAAGAGATCATTAGGAAATTTCCAGTAAGTTGAGTGTTAAAGAGACCATTAGGAACTTTCCAGTAAGTAGTGTGTTAAAAAGACACTCGTAGAATTGCCAGTAAGTTAAGTGTTTAAGTAACCATTAGGGTGTTAAAGAGATCATTAGGAAATTTCCAGTAAGTTGAGTGTTAAAGAGACCATTAGGAACTTTCCAGTAAGTAGTGTGTTAAAAAGACACTCGTAGAATTGCCAGTAAGTTAAGTGTTTAAGTAACCATTAGGGTGTTAAAGAGAGACCATTAGGAAATTTCCAGTAAGTTGAGAGTCAAAGAGACTAATCTAAAATGTCCAGTCAGTAGAACGTCGAAGACACTATCAGTGTTAAGTAGTGTGTTGAAATGTCCATTGTCCGTTAGCAAATATTGTTAGTGAGGGATATTCTTGAGTTACATACCATTCAAGTCGCCTACACCATCGCCATTAGAGTCCATGAAGCTCTTCGGGTAGATTTGATAGAAAACCATGTTCTTCCACCATCCTTGGTCGCGGATTTCCGCGGACGCCAGGGTTAGCGTCGCGAACAACACTATCACGATGTAGCCGGCGCTCTTCATGTTTGCGATTATGGCGAGACCAGATCACGCGGCTCGTTTATAAACGGTGCTTCACGGTAAAAAAGAATAGGCATTCGCGTATCCTTATCATTCGAGCGCAGGATATGTTCGCGACAATGATGACGCGCCCATGTTGTGTAAAATCCGCGGAATCTACCGCGATTCGCAATCGCTCGCTCATACAATGCACTCGAAAAGATAGTACACGAAATAATTTTTATGTAACAACAGAAATCAAATTAATTAAGATCTACATCATTTTAGAAAATCCTAATGGTGTCGTTACAATTGCAATATACAATTGCATCTGCCAATGTGCAACTACGATACGTGAGTCTATAGGTTATCTTCAATAATCTTGTAGAGCATGCAAAGACGAATCCAACGACTACCATGAACATAGCATTGCGATCATTCAATCTCGAGATATCCGTATCCGGAAGGAACACGCCTGATCCAGAACACCTTTCATACACGGATATCTCGAGATCGAATGATCGCAATTGTACGTTCATGGTAGTCGTTGAACTGGTCTTTCCAAGCTCTACAAAAATATCAAAGAAAATATACAGGGTGTCCTACAAAACACCCTTCGGAACACCTGAGAACAGCTTTCATACATGGAAATCTCGAGACTGAATGATCGCAATGGTACGTTCATGGTAGTCGTTGAACTGGCCTTTCCAAGCTCTACAAGAATGTGAAAGAAAATATATAGGGTATCCTACAAAAAAGTAGCAATCCTCTCGAAGTCTCGTTGATAAAATTACCTTGGAAGGAAAAAGTTGCTGGATATTGCGTCAGCGTGGACGTAGCTTCAACGTTCCCGTCGCCGTCGGGCCGTGCGTTCGCAAAAAAATTTGGAAAGTTGACGAGCGAAATTCGTTGCGAACGTTCGAGATTCGGCGGCGACTATCGCTTCGTGTAATTGACATGCGGATCGACGTGGCTATCACGTGGCCGAAACAGCTGCCATCAATAGGCACTCTTAGGGCCTTCGGGAAAAGTGAAAGGTTGTAATCGAATACCGGGATCGTAGCACGAATTTCGAGTGTCCCAGCGTTTTAGATGGCTTGGACATTGGTCTGCCCTTTTCCGGAAGGGAAAACAAATTGCATCCTCGATTAAGGACGCGACGAGTTGGATAAATTAACGGATATCAACCCTTTGCGCTCCGAACTATCTTTCAAGTTTCTTGAAAGAACTATTCAAGCGTTTTTAATGTTGCTTGAGTTTGATTATTTTGATCAGTCTTCTTCTTCTTTACTAATCATATTAAATATACCTCACGAACTATAATAAATAAGACAAGTAAATAAAGGAAGAGCCAGATAGAGTTAAACACCCGCTTTATTTACATTTTTCTTTCTTTAACGTTCAGTCACACTCGACAAAGGAATGCAAAGGGTTTCTTCTCGAGGAATTTTTATCGGATTTGTCGGAATCGATCAACCTGGTTTATCCGATAGATATTCTTCTGTATTCCCTTCTAGATTTTTTCGAACATTTTTGAACACTTTATTCGGCAACGTTTCAATTAAAAATTATAAAAGGAACGGCGTGTGGAGTATAGACTAGGCTATTTCTTGGGGAGCAACATTTAATTTCTTTTTATTCTTTATAAATTTTTATTTCCAATATTTTCATGAATATACAGTAACGTTAAAACGCGTGTAAACGTTTAATCGTTGAGTAAATCAGATCGGTTCGTGTACGTGTAAACATTGTGTAGAATAACATTCCATAACGATGAAAGTAAAATTATTAGTTGGACTAAAGTGAATCTAACAATCGAGCTTGCTTCTGAATACATAATAACGATATTTGCGTATTTATGTAGATCTAATATTTGAGGAAAACCACTATTCCATGTGGAGGTACTTTCACGTTCCTGGTGCGGCAGAACACTGACCTGGATTTAGAAAGAAGAAATGATTATCGATCAAAATGCATACATTCGAAAATGAAAAAATTTAACATTAGTTTTAACAGATTTATCAGCAGCTAAGCTGAAGCGAGATTTCTTAACGTGCTTAACGGCATTGTTGAAACGACAATGTGTGTATTGAATTTATTTATATTTATTTCAGTTCGATTATTTTCTAGATTGTACAAACAGCACGATTTATCGCTAACTGACAAGGCTTAGATAAATGCCGATAGAATTACAGCAGCCGTATCATAGAGAAAAATTCGATACTTACCCTGACGTCAAATCAAAATTGGCCGTCGCGTAATACACATTCAATCGACACGATACGTTATCGAGCACTGATAAGTCGACAGCCTCTTGTGAGGCTCCGAGGTTTACTATTGCGTAAACAGATCCGTCCTCCGCGGTTTCTCTGTGAACAGAATAACATATACATATGTACTATGTACAGCGCGAATCATAAACACTATAGGCAGTTCGATTGAGGCACTCGTCGTATCGATTACAATTTTTCCATCGAACAGAAACAAATTGCTACTCGAGAACCAGTTTCACCTCCTTACGTCAATCGTTTACCTGCCGACCAGCAGAACGTTTTTGTTCAACAGATTCATGACCACGCTTCCTTTTTTGCCGAACGGTGCTTTTCTTAGCCACGCGATGCTGTTGTAGAAATTATAGTAAGAGTCCTTCTCTGCTTTCTCCGTCTCCAAATTGACGGTCTTGTAGTTCGCGTTAACCGGGAGCCAAGTTTTCGGATTCGTCGAGAAACCTGGAAGCATTCTCTCACTTTAGTCTTTTGGATACTGGCAAATTTATTGGTGATTTTATACGATTAGGAATGTTACGATTGAAGTTTATTAGGAATGTTGACATTGAATTTTCGTAAGAATGGTAAAATTTAATTCTATTAGGAATGGGATACGATTGAGTTTCATTGAATATGTTGAAATTGAATTTTTCTAAGAACGTTAAGATTGAATTCTATCAGGAATGGTAGAATTGAATTTTATTAGGAATGTTAGCATAGCATAAAATTGAATTCTATTAAGAATTATACGATTGAGTTTCATTGAATTTCATCATGAATGATACAATCGAATAAAATTGAATATGTTGAAATTGAATTTTTCTAAGAATGTTTAAATTGAATTCTATCAGGAATGTTAAAATTGAATTTTCCATTAGGAACGATACGTTTGAGTTTCATTGAATTTCATCGTGAATGATACAATTAAATAAAATTGAATATTAATAGGAATGTTCAAATTGAATTCTATTAAGAATGAAACGATTGAGTTGCCTCGTGAATGATCCAATTAAATAAAATTGAATATTAATAGGAATGTTCAAATTGAATTCTATTAGGAATGAAACGATTGAGTTGCATCGTGAATGATACAATTAAATAAAATTGAATTTTACTAGGAATGTTAAAATTGATTTCTATTAGGAATGAAACGATTGAGTTGCATCGTGAATGATAGAATTAAATAAAATTGAATTTTACTAGGAATGTTAAAATTGAATTGAATTAGGATCTAGGAAGATTCTTTTAAAAACGTAGAGCTTACCAGCAGATGTGGTGTTGTCCCACTGGAAAGGCGACCTAGCAGGGTCCCTGGACATTGTCTCGAATTCAGTTTCCCCAGCGTTGCATCCTTGCGGATCCTTGGTGTCTTTCCAAGACACCCAAGTGTCCACCATGCCGATCTCATCGCCGTTGTACGTCACGCTGACACCGGGCAATAAAAGTGTCATCAAGGTGACTGCTCGAGCTAGTTTCGATCCAAACCGAGTCGCCAATCTCGATTTATCGTGGTTACCCGCCTGTACACAGAATTTTTACGATCGTTTACTCTTGGCTGCAACGACTCTTCCCAGAACTCCTCCGTTTCTTTATTCAAACCCAAATAAACTCGATCCTATCGTTTCTCGAAGGCAACAGTGTTCCAGACACTTCCAGAAACATCAAAAAGATCAAGAAATCCTTTATCACGATCATTCTCAACGTGATTCAATGTCGTCGACTTCGATATTCTTGTAGAGCACGAAAAATCGTATCGAACGACTACCAGGACCATTTCGATCATTCGATTTCGAGATATTCATGATCGAAGGAAACAAACCTAATCAAAAATTTCACCGTTCGGACATGAATATCTCGTGACCGGATAATCGAAACAATATGCTTACTGTACTCGTTGGATCCGCCTTTTTACGTTCTACGATAATACCGGGTAAAAACATTAATTTTCGTAAAATAGTCACTTTGAAAAGACGCTACCATTTTGCGGTCCCATGGAAATCACCGACACAAATTTCCACGACACAGTTTTTACCTACAACATTTCACCGACTCCTGATTTGACCGACAACGAATCTAAAACCGTTGTCGGACAAATTCGTGTCGGTTAAAATCGTTGTCGGTGAAATGTCGGGGAAATTTGTGTCGATGATTTCCAATTTATTTTCGAATCCGAGTGTACGATCGACAGAATAATTAATACTGACCACCCAATTAGCTGTACCGGTGCGCGGCATGTTCGTCATCCACGTGTCGATCAATTCTTTGTACTCAGCGACGGTAGAATTTGCATTCAAATTCGTGATCATGCCGAAGTTGAAGGGGAAGCTGGCTCCGGCGGAGAAATACTTCATCGTGTAGTGTATGTCCGTGTAAGCTTCCATCATCATGGCTCTGTTGCCCTTGTACTCTTTCAGGACGTTGCTCCAACCCTTCACTATCTCGTAGGTGCGAGGTTGATTCTGTGTGTACTTTTTAACAGTGTAATCGGTCTTATTAGGGTCGTCGGTGTGTCCTGTTAACGGTTCGTCTAACAGCCTAGCGTCCTCGCAAAGGTGAGGTATGGCGTCCACTCTGAAACCGTCCACGCCTTTGTTTAACCAGAACCTGAGAACGTCCTGTAAAAAGAGAATATGATTATCGATGAACTAACTTTTCTTACTCGATGAAATCTTTTCAATTTAACCCTTAAATGCATTGCCTTGCCGTTTGGCAAATAGATACTGCTTAATAGAATACTTGGGCGTAAATAGAAACTTATATTCATGTTTTCAGCGCACTGGTTCGATCAAATACTACTACTTAGGTATGAAACACCTAAAATACATGAATATTACGCAACATTACTGAACCAGTAATGTCTTATAATGAATTTTTCTAACAAATAAAATCTACTTAAGGTTTAAAATTACATCAAAAGTAGTTTGAATATCAATTAATTATTTACCATAATTTCATATGGTATACAAACAGTTGAAACTTGTTGTTCTTTGAATTTCCACATTCATATTTACTGCCAAATAGTGATTGGCTATATTGATCGGCCAATAGAGACGATCGATGCTTTCTGATTCTGTGTTCTTCAAACTCTAACGTCTGTTTCCTCATTCTGTACATCGCAAGCATGGAATCAACACGTGTCATAAAGTTTTAAAATGTTTCCAATAGTTTATTCACTTAGCAAGTATGTGGTCTTTTGTACTTAAAACATTTGGTAATTATTGGTTTTTGTGTTGAACATAATGTATACTAATTTCATTATTTTTACAGACGCAATTATACGAAAAATCTTTTTTCTTGAAAATGATCTAAATAGTTGACCGAAACGTTGGAAAATTTTTGTTTTAATTTGCAAAATTGCTTAAGTAGTAGTATTTGATCGAACCAGTGCGCTGAAAACACGAATATATGTTATTAACAATTTGTCGATCGCGATCATGGAAACAGTTTCTAAAGAAAATATCGTGCATTTAAGGGTTAAATCTCTTTTGGAAAATGATTAACAACTAAACCTACCACGGGCAAGTCTCGAGGCATTTTAGAAACAGAAAATAGATTATGTTTTGTGTAACGATTCGACCGCCATGTTCTATTCATGATTCCTCGCGGGAAGTTTCGCCGCGGGAATCACCGAGCAACTTAGAATTCAAAAAAACTTTCCGCAGTTTTCCTTGCCGTGGAAATTGCTCAACGTTGACAAGCAGTGATTCAACGTAACGACCCGCATTCTCGGATATTCCGTAAATTATATTTGATAAGGGAATTATTATTATCTCTGGGTTTATGTGCGTCATCGAGGTATTCTTTAAAATCGAGAAAATGAAAAATAAGAATAAGATAAGATGTTGAATAGAATTAATCATTAATTGTATAAAGAATGTTTTTGTACCGTTCGAGTTGATATTTAGTAAACAACGAACGGTGTACACGATAAATCAAAGAGCTCCACAATAAAGCACTTGAAACCGACAATGAGGCGCAGTGTTGGTGGACAAGTAGTATGGTTTTGCATGTCAACCGCAGATGTACTCGCATAAATCAAACGGCAGTGACGGCCCCGTGGAAAATGAATACTGTGTGTCCATTGAAACAAATCACGCTCTTAAATACAGAATTAACATTAATTGTGTTCGTTGCGACGTGTTTAAACGGCGAGGATTTCGTTTAAACAAATTGGACAATGATGATCCTGGTCTCGTTTCGCAGCTTCAGACTTTCACTTTTATTAATTATATCAATACTTTGATTCATTATCAAATTTCAAAGTAATTTATTCGTGCAAAGTATAAAGAAATTTAATCTTGGTACTTTTATAATAAATACTATACACATCAGTCACTTTCGATGATCGATAGGTTTAGTATTAAAATATCTCCGTGTTGCAAAGAGTTAAAAATTGATTAAAAATTGTAGGAAATTCGTCGAATAATTGTCTGAAGAAGTGAATCAACGTGTGTTAGACGTTGTAACATTGAATGTTGCTCGGAGTATTGGAGCTCAGATGGATCGGCGCTAAGTTTGATGGTGAAACACTAATTACACGGTCTCCGATGTCGTTATTGGAAGAACGGTTAGCCGGGGTTGCCCTCCTATACGTTGTCTGTCGATGAGCGATATTTCACAAAAAAATTTCAGGCTTCTTTTGCCCGAGGAAAAAGCGACAGGCGAACCGTGTTGGATTTCCACACTTCACGTACACGCGAGCATCGTTTCAGTGGCCAGGGGAACGAAAAGGGCTCCGATATGCGGTGTAATGTATACAGGCAGGATTTATTTCCAGCCTGGTAACGATCCCACGAAATTAATCCAGCATCCGTACAAGCGTCCCATAACACCGGCCAGATAAGAGAATTTATTCGACACAGAAGACAAAAAAAAAACCAATTTCTCTTCTTCCCATTCGGAACGAGTGCTTAAGTGATTGGACACGTTCGAAAATTCGAGTACTATTTTCAAAATTCTTTCTATTAGATATTTCCTTTTTTTTTTTTTAATCCGATACTTTCATCCGACAATTATCGAAACATTATTTTTAATGATTAGACTCCGGATGTTCATGCAAAATAAAATATTCTACATTAATAATTTTATTATGATAAAAATAATATATTGATATTCTTAAGCTTTTGAACGAAATTGAATTATTTATCGATTTTCTTGCCAACAACTCCTTACTGATTAAATTTGTTTTACTAACTTTACTAAATTGTGTTAAATATAGCTCTGATTTTAATACTTTCACCGTTTTAAATTGCCCTTGCTCAATTCTCGTTTGTAAACGCATAAAATCCGGAGTCCAGCTACGAGTATACATATACATATATCTCGTTAATGAAATTATTGTGACAACTAACGAGGAGGGGTGGAGTCACCGAAAATTGCGTAATCAGAATCTCAGAAAAGATGGCAAACAACTTTCATACTGATCGGATAACAATGTAATCTCGTTAAAAATCAGTTGTATCAGCGTAGTGATTCGAGATTGAATGCAATCTGTTGGCGTCCGTACAAATACCGCGAGATAAAGTAGTGTGTCATAGATATATACACACCGATACGGACTATCGAGCGGTGATCAGTATCGAAAATCATATTCCGATGTTATAATCGATAACCGGATCGCACGGCGTTGCCTACCTGTCAACGGGGATTCGACGCGATTTCTGCTCCCCACTTAATTTTGGCTGCAGGAACCTCAAGCTAAATTAGGGGTTTCATTGCTAGGTCGAAGCTAATTCGATTCCCGAGAAAATTCTCTGTGCCGATGATGCAGCTTGATTGGAAGTAGTGGACTGACGAACTCGCGTAATGAACCAGAAATTTTCAGAGCTCCGTGTACGCGTGTCCGCGTGCTTTCGCAAAAATGAATTTTCTAGATTAATTTCGTTCAGCTGTATCAATCGAATTTATATTATACGTCCGTTTATAAATATACTATGAAGCTTAGGCGACTAGCCTAGAGCGGACCCGAAGTTAAAGTTTCCTCACAAAACTCCTGTGGAGGGTACAAGGGTGGTGGAGGAACCTCCACCTCCATCTTTTCGAATTTTATTATTAATACGTTTATCAGAGTATTTGGGATTCTTTGTAGGATGATAGTTGCAATAATTTTTCTAATAGTACGTACCTGCATTTCCTTCACTACAAGTTCATTATTGTAGTTGAGGTCTGGTTGCTCAGGTGCAAATTGATGGAAATAATACGCGTTGCGTTCCGGTCGCCAGGTCCATGCCGGTCCACCGAACGCACTCACCTGCGTAAGAAGAACAATACCTATATACTTACTACGTTGAACAATATTATCAGTGGAAATTATCAGTCCAGCAAAAATAACTAAAGGTCTATTGTCACGTAGCTTAATTAATATTATAACAGCGCTGCACCAAAAATAGAACTCGTCACGTATTATTTTTATGACCGTTATTCGGAGATTGATGAAGTGTTCCGAGGAAATATTTTTGTGGAAGCAACTAATTATCTCAGCTACTATAGTATCTTTTACGATCTACAGTGTAGCGTACACCTACGCAGGAAAATGCAGAATTTCATAACTTTTTCTGGAACAAGAATTGCCAGCCGATAATCCGATAGCTTTACACGGAGAATTTTAATTAGAACGTAGTAGCTGGCACGAAATTTATAACTAATTATACTGCAAATAATAATCCACGAATTCGCGAATTATCATCGAGTTCAACAGTTTTCCCCGAGCCGAGCAATTTTCTCAAGATGCAGACATTTTCATAAAATCTAGCATGGATTCCCAGATCTAATAATTTTCCGAAAATTTTGCGACTTTCCCCCGTATTTAGAAATTTCCGTAATTTATCGAGGATTTCGTCATTTATTCTCAGACCTAGAAATTTTCCTAAACTTCAGAAGTTGTCCCCCAAAGCAATTCTCCTAAAATCTACAAGTTTCGCCCTAATAGTGATTTTCTTAAAAGTCGGAAGTTTTCCTCAAATTCCGAAGATTACCAGAAATTTACCATTAACAAATGGTAAACTTACCCAATTGTTTGGTGGCGCCCTAGTGCCATTTCCCAGGTCTTTGCCCTCGTGCCAGATATAGAAGTTATCGTATGGCTTAACATTCTCCAAACTCTTCTGGAACCACTCGTGCTTATCCGAGGAATGATTAGGCACGAAGTCCATAATCATCTTCAAATTCTTGTCGTGCGCAGAGTCGAGCAAGTCCTCAAAGTCCTCCATTGTTCCAAAAACAGGATCGATGTCGGTGAAATTGGAAATGTCATAACCAAAATCGACCATTGGGCTTGGATAAATTGGGGACACCCAAAAAGCGTCGACGTGAGATTCAACCAGATGATCTAACTTACTAATGATTCCTGAAAAATCATTTATTTCATTGTTCACAATACCAGAAACAAATGACACTTCTATTTTTATTTTCTAATCTTCGTTCGGATCGCGCGTTATTTCAATACCAGAAAAAATCATTTCTGATCCTCCTTGAATAATATCAGGATGACACTTCTATTTTTATTGTTTAATCTTCGTTCTGATCGCGCGTTATTTCAAAGTGACGTAGATTAGAATCACGGTTTAATTGACGTTAATTCATTTTTTTCTGGTCCCCTGCATCTCTGAGTCTCTGACACTTCGCTTTTATTTCTATTCTTGCTAAACACGCCACAGTTTGGTTCTTATGGTAATATAATTGTGCGACTGCTTCTGTCAGCGCGTGAAATTACGTAAATCAAAACCCGATTATGTTTCTGTTCGCCAGATAACAGGGTTGGTCCAGTACTTAGAATTTGAATATCTCTGTTTTAGGAGCTGGGGAAAAATAGTATTTTAAATAGTAAACAGTAAATAATCCTATTCATTTGTAAAGTACGCGTACAACTTTGAAAATAGAATATTTTATTAGATGCAGTAATTTTTCAAAATAATTCATTTAGATTTTAGTTACGAAATTGTATGTCTTGTTTAAGAGACTATTTTCTTGAAGCGTAGAATCAAATCTAAAATATTAGATAGTATTTGAAATATTTGTTTTATTTGTTATTTCTGGAGATATTGAAAAACTTTATTAACAAAGGCTGCTCGAGTACAGAGAGGTCTATGATATTGCGGTAATAACTTTTTTTATTAGTTGATGCAGCTCGACATCGCCTATAGAAAAGTTTTCATTAGAATTTGATCGAATTTTTCGCTTCCGGTTCGAGTATAAAGAGTAATAGGTCCGCGTTCGGACGGACAGCTATTATGGTTGTTCTTTGCAACCGGGAGGAGAGTGAACGTCAAAGAAGGGAAAAAGATGGCCGGGATAGAACGTGTGCGCGCTTACCTCTCAAATCACCCACGCCATCCCCGTCGCTGTCTTTAAAGCTCCTGGGATAAATCTGATAAAGCGACATTGTCCGCCACCATTCCTGGCCACGCTGATCGTGTCCAGCAACCGCGTACAATGACATTACACAGAACAGTATTATTGTCTTCATGTTTCCTAGACACACGAAACGTTGGGGTAAATGTTTGGGTCCAACGAGTTCATTAATATCCTCGACTTTATGTTCTCGACACCTGTTCGTAAACTTTAAAAATCTATATTGATGTGGATGAGTGCACGTATTAAATAATTTACTAATTTCCACCTCACAATATTTTATTGACCACCAATAATAAAATATACAAATCTACGTCCATGGCAACGAGTGCACTCATTTCTCAATTTTCTGATGGCCACCAACAAAATGTAAAAATATAAGATGATGTAAATGAGTGAACCTGTTCAGTAATTTGCTAATGGCCATCTCAAAATTTTTTTATTGCCCTCAATAAAATATATAATTCTACATCGATGAGAACAAGTACACCCATTTCTCAATTTTCTAATGGTCACCAACAAAATGTAAAAATATAAGATGATGTAAATGAGTGCACCTGTTCAGTAATTTGCTAATGGCCATCTCGCAATTTTTTTATTGCCCTCAATAAAATATATAATTCTACATCGATGAGAACAAGTACACCCATTTCTTAATTTTCTAATGGTGTCACCAATAAAATATGGAAGTCCACATGATTCGAATGAGTGCACCTGTTCAACAGTTTTCTAACTTCCAGCTCACAAGTTTGTTAATGACTTTTAAGTTGTTAAAGACTATTAAGAAATTTATTCATTTCCACCTGACAATTTTTTCATTGCCACCAGTAAAATTCTAAAGTTCTGCTAGTCGAGAAATATCGAATAAATTGTGAACGGATACTGTAATGAATCGTATCGCCAGCTACGTTGACAAACGTGATGCGTATCGTGCAGTAATTTTCGCGATGTCTATTTTGGACAAATGACCTATAAAGAGAAGAGAATTCGATCTTAACGAGTCTGATCATATTGTTGTTCACTGATTTACAGGCTCTCGGTTAGTAAATGTCGCGATCGATTTCTACGTGTACGTGTACTGCGATCGTAAGCGATGAATCTGATGCACCCTTTGATTACCGTGCGTATGCAGCCCAATTAGTTCGAACTGCCACCGTCACCGACGTTACAACAACAACTACAGCGAAATCTAATGACATCGGCCCCCTTTTATACCCGCATTGTGTAATTCGAGCGGAGTAGGGTCTATCTAAAGTTTCCTGTACATACACTAGTGACGAATGTTCCTCCCACAGTGGCCAGTAATTTGATATACATATATAAAGACTATATCAAGATCATCAAGATATTGCAGAGATTCACGTTAACGACAAATTTCTCATCCTTCCTCTTATCAATCTTATCAACTAAGTATCTGCAATTTGACAAATAGGAGTCTGAACATTTTTTTAAATTCTTCCTCATTATTAACACAAATTCAGATGTTTCAGCACCATGTTAGTTATCTAAATAAATTTGCTGATTCTCCAAAGAAGCAAAGAAGACTGTGTATTGAATATTCAATGAACTCGATTAAGTATCAACACTGCCAAGATAATAATTTTATAATAATAATGCGTCAGCGCTTTTTATTTGTGGTACACGTTATGTAAGATTAACTTTCTCAAATTCAAATTTGTATTTCGCGATTCCGATGAACGTGTAATTACTTAAGAAATGTATTCAATGTGATAATACCCAGTTTGATAATTTATTAATACTCGAATAGTCCTAAAAGATAAATAGTTGCTCCGAACAGTTGATAAGTTCGAGTTTCGTTCGATAGCGTATAGTGTTATCGTTACATTAGTATTGTGATCGATTACGATTAATATATATACATATATTGGTGAACCCAATTAATGGAAAAATTTTGATAATTTGCTATGTCACCCTATCTTGAAAGTTCATCTCGTATCGTGTTTATGTCGTTTAGTTTTCTACGTGGACGTTTTAATCGAAGTAACAGGAACATACCAATTCTCTTGTCTTGTCCAGATAGAGATCGGACAGTCTTAAATTGACAAAACAAAATTATAGCGAAAATTTATAGGATTATATACTGCTCGGAAAATTCTTCTTCGTTTCAACGATACAAACAAACTTATTCTTGGCAGCAATTGCATAATATCAAACAGTTTGGCAGGTCTACTATTATTACAATATTAGTGTTGTTCTATAGTTACGTGTTGAAGCGTCGCATACGTGTACGGATCACGGATTTATTATTGAAACGCAGCTGAATTAATTTGTCCATTTAATGCCAGTGGAACATCGAAAAATGATTTAGTACCTACTCCTCCTTAAGAGGTAAAAATTCCGAGGGATTCATCCTAATTGCACCCTCGAGAAGTATACTGCGTCACGTAACTGAAGATTTAAGTGGTCCCGCGGGAATCGCGCGAACCAGAGTTACACCATTTGTTGTTACTCCAACGTTTCGGTACGTTTAGTTGCTGAAAGTTCGTGGCTTGTGAATCCTTCCAGTATCCGAACTGGGGGGCGAAACTTTATTATTATGAGGGCAATATTAAATTAGTATGAAAAATTTTATACTATTTCAGTTTATACAGAGAATTTATTATTATCGAGGGTAATATTAAATTAATATGAAACACTTTATATTATTGAAGTTTATACAGAGAATTTATTATTATGAGGGTAATATTAAATTAATATGAAACATTTTATACTATTGAAGTTTATACAGAGAATTTATTATTATGAGGATAATATTAATTTAATATGAAACATTTTATATTATTGAAGTTTATACAGAGAATTTATTATTATGAGGGTAATATTAAATTAATATGAAACATTTTATACTATTGAAGTTTAGTAGGTGAATTTTCACAGGTTCGCCTGATTTAATAAATAAATGATTCTGTGGGCAATCAAATACATGATCATTTTATAATTTATTCAAGCTATACAACGTAAGTCTCAACAAAGAAACTGTGTTTCACACTTTATATTAATAATGAAGCAGCACTGGTTGCGTCGTGTTGTTCCCATTGTATTTTTCGTTCTATGCCTTGGTGAGAACCAATATTCCATATGGGGGAATAGATACGCCCTTCTTGGGACAGAATCGAGACCTGGAATCGTGGAAGAATAAAGAAACTATCATTGCATATTCATAGGAATTTCAATACTAAATCTACCGAGCATCAAATATGCCTAATGTGTATGGTATTAATGAAAACACCTTTAGAAATCTGTAATTGTCGAATAAAAAATCAGCAATTAATCATTTGACCCCTCGTGATAGGATGAGCGTTCAAGTTCAATTTTAATAGGATTTATTTTTATGAAAAAATATATATTCGTAATATACTTACCCCTTCTTCACGCCTAAGGAATCCGACGCGTAGTACACTCTCAATTTGCAAATCGGTCTCTGGATTGCTTGCAAGTTCACTTGCTCTGTCTCGCCTCCAAGGTTCAATATCGCGTACACGGATCCTTGCAATTTGGTTTCTCTGCGAAAGAAAAGTTCGATTTCCCGAAGTCATTCGAAATAACTTTCGTACCCGCTGATTTACCCATCGTTTACCTGGCGATAAAGAGAACATTTTCGCTCAATAGTCTATCAGTCAGATCTCCTTTCCTGAGGGCTGGCGATTTCTTCAGACGCGCAAGGCTCACGTAGAAGTTGTAGAAAGATTTGGGATCCTTCTTCTCCGCTACCAAATTAAGAGTTTTGTAGTCCTTGTTGACTGGAATCCAAGTTGTGCTGTTTGTGGAAAATCCTGGAATAATATATACATCAACGTGTATTAATTACGAATATGCACTATAAAAGCATTTTCCAATACTTTTACTATGTTACGACTTATTCCATTTATAATGAAAGTGACGGGCAATTTTGTATAATATCGGCGCTACAAATTCGATCAAAAATACAAAAATTAGCAATTTTGCAGTATTATAATTTCAACGTTTCGGTTCGTTTTGCACCATTATCAAGAAAAGTCCGCGACTGTGAACAATTAATGTAATAAAATTTGTTATTCATTAAACTGACTATTTAATAGTTATGAAAATTAGATATTTATACATACTTGGTAATTGTGAGAAAACAGAATGAAAGCGCCGATATCATATAGTGCATATACAAAATTTACGATCGTTAAAAATGGAGAATATTAATTACGAACATGTGGAAAGCTGATATACAATCCTACAATATTCTAATTCATCGAGGAAGTATAATAATTTGCTGATCCACTAAAATACTCAGAGCTCACCAGCAGAGACGCTGCTGTCCCATTGGAACGGCGATCTCTCTGGATCCCTGGACACTTTCTCGTATCCTTCCGGACCGGCCATGCATCCTTGCGGATCCTGAGTGTCCTTGTAAGAAATCGTTGCATCTACCATACCGATTTCATCGCCATTATACGTCACAGCCACTCCGGGCAGCAAGAAAGTCATCACGACTACCGCTCGGGCTCGGTCGGGACCGTATCGGCTCACCAATCTCGGATTGTCGTGGTTTCCGGCCTGTAAAAACATTCGTCGCGACACTTATCATCATCACTCATCTTTATAGATTCCGTATTTTTCACGTGGAACAAATCTTTCATGCATTGATCGCAGTATTTAGTAATTCAAAATTACTAATACTTACTTATTATACACGAGACACGAATTTCGAAAGAATATTTCACCCAAACTTAATTTACTTGTTTCTCTACCGTCCCCTTCTACGACGCTGGTAACGTGACGCCTACTTAAACTTTTACTAACCAACTATTTCCGACGACTGCTAATTATTTCTTTTTATTTTTCCAGGTAATTATTCCCCTCAAATTAATTCATCACAGCAGACAGAAATTAACCCTTAAATGCATTGTGTTGCCATTTTGCAACATACGATAATTTTGTAAATGAAACATATTTTCACAAAGATGTGATGTTTTTTCTTTTCCTTATTTTTCCCCTAATATATACACTCTTTTTTTTAGTAATGTTTGATAAATAGAAACTCTAAAGATGTGATGTTTCTTTTTTCCTTATTTTTCCATTACTATACACACTTTTTTAGAAACTGTAAACAAAATATCGTGCATTTAAAGGTTAATTAACGTACATATTTATTATACACTGTTCTGATTCTTCGTCACGAGTCTGACACGATATTGTAGGGTAACGGGGTTAATGAAACTTTCCCATCGTATTCGTCTCGTTTCTCCGATTAAAATAGTTTAACTTTTTATTAACCAACTTTTGTTTCCGGCGACACTTACCACCCAGTTAGGCGTGGCACCCTTCGGCATGTTTTGGATCCACGTGTCAATCATGTTCTTGAAATCCGAGGCTGTCGCATCGGAATGCAAACCAGTAACTAATCCAAAGTTGAAAGGGAAACTGGCTCCGGCATCGTAGAACTGCAGCGTGTGTCGCAAGTCCGTGTACGCCTCGATCATCATCACTTTATCGCCTTTGTACTCGTCGAGGGTTTCCCTCCATCCTTTCACGATCTCGTAAGTTCGAGGCTGGTCCTTTGTATATATATGAGTCAAGTACGCGAAATTATTCGGATCATTGGTGGCACCGGACAGTGGCTCGTCCGCGAACGTTTCGTTCTCGCAAAGTCGAGGAACAGCATCGATTCGGACACCGTCGATTCCTTTGTCCAACCAGAATCTGAGAACGTTCTGCAAAGAAACCGACACCGTTAACCCTTCGCTGCATGATTTTTTTTTTCATTGGAATGAAAAAATTGAAAGAAGATTAGTTTTTGTGTTTCATTTAACCCTTATACGCTGCTCAAGAGTAGCTGCATAAAAGAGACTAGGATAACAATTCACCCATTATTATTTTTACACGTTAATCAACATTGTGTTTTATTTATACCGTCTCATTTTAAAGAAATACCGACACCGGTAACCCTTCGCTGCATGATTTTTTTCATTGGAATGAAAAAATTGAAAGAAGGTTAGTTTTTGTGTTTCATTTAACCCTTATACGCTGCTCAAGAATAGCTGCATAAAAGAGACGAGGATAACAATTCACCCATTATTATTTTACACGTTAATCAACATTGTGTTTTATTTATACCGTCTCATTTTAAAGAAATACATCTTACGACGTAGAAATAAAAGAATGAATATAATTACAGTATGTGAAAATATTGAATAGATGAATTTTCATCCTGAGGAACGTGTGAGGGTTAAGGGAAAAATATTTTAATAAGTTCAAACAACATTTTCAGAAAGATAATCATAGTAAAAAAACACATTGTTTACTATTCAGTGAAGGGTTAATTAAGGAGTGTAAGGAGGAGGTCGAAAGAATATTTTAAGAGGAAGCGTCTGGTTGAAATTGTTTTACGATGTTATTAACTTCCCGATTTATAGGGAAGTTATTGTAATTTTTATTTGTATCGCCATACCTTTATCTCCTCCACTACTTTCTCGTTGTAGTAGTTAAGATCGGGTTGCTGTTCCACGAACTGATGGTAGTAATAAGCATCCCGTTCCGGACGGTACGTCCACGCTGATCCGCCGAATATACTGAGCTGCGTTGAGATGGTAATTAAATTAAACATGTTCGAATGCCTTACGCAAAGAATCTTTTATTTGTCAATTTCTGTTTATCGCAAAGTAAGTCAAGTTGTCCTAAAAAATGTTGTACTCGAGAGACTTTTACCTTTGCAATAATGTTCTCTGTGGATTTGTTGAACATTTGCAATCACAAAACGTAATCACGTGTGTATATTAAACAGTGTAGTAAAACGCAGTTACTGCGAAACCCACACAAAGACAGAAAAGTTCGACCGAACACAGGTTGTTAATAATCCGAATGGACAATAAAATGACGATAATAACGATACCTCGTTGAAATAAACGCGTTTCCGGATTTCCCTGCAGTCCTACACCGATGAAAAATAAATTTAACGAATATGCATTTCGATACCCATTCGTTCGACTCGTTTCAATATTCGATGTACATAGAATGTGCTTTATAAAATTCAGTATCATATTCTTTTTCGCGAGATATGCATGGAAATTACGAGGTGAAATGCGTGTGCGCGAGGCTGATGTTAATCATCGGTATGAACGAGAAATGTGGAAACGTTCCAACGATACACACATTATTGAATAAGATATTTCAAATATTCCGGTACTCCTGTTTTATAACGAAACAATTGTCTGCTTATTCTTTGATCGTGGGAGCACATCGTTCTCCTTATTCTCTGAAGAATCTCTGCTTTCACAAAGGAAAAACTTACGAGGAAGTCCATTTTTGGGACACAACTATTTTTCCCACAATAAAAAATAAACAGTTCTCTGTATCTCGATCGACAATTGTTCAAAACTACAATTTTGCAAAATATTACATGAAATTTAATTCAACGTTTCGGTCTGAATTTCGACCATTTTCAAGAATGTAAATTTTCTGTATTACGTCTGTAAGAATTGATCAATTAATTAATATATGGTTAGGCAAACGCATTCCCGAACTAGCAGTAATTGCTTATTGTTTCCAATTGATCGAACCAGTGCGCCAATAACATTAATTGTAGTTATAAACAATAAAATGAAAAACGACGAGCTTACCCAATTGTTTGGTGGCGTTCTGGTGCCATTCGAGTAGTTGCCCTTGCGCCAGACATAGTAATCGTTGTAAGGTGGGATATTCTTCAAACTCTTCTGGAACCATTCGTGCTGGTCCGAAGTATGGTTGGGAACGAAGTCGATGATCACCTTCAGGTTCCTGCTGTGAGCAGCCTTCACCATATCCTCGAAATCTTTCAGTGTTCCAAAGAGTGGATTGATGTTACGATAGTCGGAGATGTCATAGCCGAAATCGACCATGGGGCTAGGGTAAAACGGAGACACCCAGAATGCGTCGATGTGCGATTCAGTCATATGAAGCAGCCTGCTGGTGATACCTGTGACCATGAAACCCTTTTGTTACAAAACGAATACGAAGTGATTTACGAAGTAAATCGAAACCCATGAAATGAAACTTGGTTATTGAACTTGACTCGGATTCGTGAGTACATATTGAACTTGGTCCCATCCCTAATTATGTCACGTCACGTTTACCCTATTGGAGGGGCTAGGCAAATTGACTAAGATGACTTCGTCGGTCATTATTTAGCGAAGTCTTGATCTAAGCTGGAACTGTACGATCTCAGTCAATTTGCCTAACCCCTCCAATAGGGTAAACGTGACGCGACATAATTAGAGATGGGATCAAGTTCAATATGCATTCACGAATCCGAGTCAAGTTCAATAACCAAGTTTCATTTCATGGGTTTCGATTACTACTTAAAAGCAATAAAAGTTTCAATGATTATATACTTGAAAAGTATTCATCGTATACAAGTAGTTATCGATCCTCGGAATGACTAGTTACAAGTTTCGAAAATATAGTACCTACTTCGATGTTGAAAGTAATCGAAACTTTCACAAGTAGTACACGAATCTTGGAAATCAGAACTGCATATTAGATTTTAAGCAGTTTCTTTATTAAATTCGTAACTATTTAAGAATAATATTTCATTTATAATACTTGGTTTTATATTATTTCTTTTTTTATTAATGATATTTCCTGCTTTTGAAAATACACTTTCCGAAGGTACAGATACAAAATAGTCACTTTAGCCATTATACAAAAATAGTCACGTGGAATTTTTGATAAAATAGGATACTTCATTGAATTTTTACGGCAAAATAATAACGGGTCTTGTTTGCGTTTTAAATAAGTGATTTTAGATAATTTTCCACTTCGAATTCCATCAATCAAGGTTCGAACCTGTTTGCGAGGTACTTGATCTCATCCTTAGACATAATGCTTTCGACTGTTCTTTGAAAAATCGTAGCTAAAGTCATAATAGCTGTCCACTCCACTCCCTCGTTAAAAGGTCCAGGTCATGGGAATGAAATGGGCAGTTATCGCGACTTCAGCTATCTTCTTTCGAGAAACGTAAAAGGAAATGTCAAAGGAAGAAGATGGCGTGGAAGAGTGTGCTACGCTTACCTTTCAAATCACCGATGCCATCTCCATTGCTGTCTTTATAGCTCCTCGGATACACCTGGTACAGAGACATCGACCTCCACCATTCCTCCTTAGCATCCACTGTCAATGTGTACAATGACAGCACACAAAACAGTATCGTCGCCTTCATCTTCCCTGAACACACCGAATGAACAGTGTCAACGCAAAAACGGCGACAATGTTGAACAAATTTCGTTCATACAAATTCTACAAACTTTTACATACATGTTCTACAAATTTTTAGATACAAGTACTACAAACTTCTAAATACAAGATCTACAAATTTTTAGATACAAGTACTACAAACTTTTAGATACAAGTACTACAAACTTTTAAATACATGTTCTACAAATTTTT
This sequence comes from Lasioglossum morio, assembly GCA_916610235.2. Taxonomy (NCBI): domain Eukaryota; kingdom Metazoa; phylum Arthropoda; class Insecta; order Hymenoptera; family Halictidae; genus Lasioglossum; species Lasioglossum morio. The sequence goes on along the minus strand of OU744324.1, from coordinate 682,900 downwards.
AAATACATGTTCTACAAATTTTTAGATGCAAGTACTACAAACTTTAAATACAAGATCTACAAATTTTTAGATACAAGTACTACAAACTTCTAAATACAAGATCTACAAATTTTTAGATACAAGTACTACAAACTTTTAGATACAAGTACTACAAACTTTTAAATACATGTTCTACAAATTTTTAAATACAAGTTCTATAAATTTTTAGATGCAAGTACTACAAACTTTGAAGTACAAGTTCTACAAACTGTTTCATACAAATTCTACAAATTTTGTTAATCCCTGCTTCATTGAAAAGCGTAAACGTGAAACGAACAGAAATTACATTCGCAGAACCACTCTGACAGTTTCGGCGATTGGAATTCGCAGTTTAAAAAGATTTTTTAAGTGGTACACGACTCGCTTATTTGCTATTTCGAACACAGAGAAATTGGTTTTGGCGAGAACCACTTTCAGAATCTCGTTGAAGGAAATTCTTCGATCGATTAGCATGCGAGCTTGAACGATCTCAAAGGTTCCTTTGATTACCGTGCGTTTGCAGTCCAATTAGTATAAGTTTCCACCCACTCCAACGTCGTCGCGTCTTCTACCGAACCTGATCACACCGTCGTCTTTTTATACTCGAAGAGAAGTCGGGTTTTGCATTTGGCGAAAATATTCCGTGACAGGTGATAATAGTACATGATGAATGTCCGTTTTACAGGCTTGACTATTATACAATAAGTACGCGTGAGAAATGTACGATAAATTACGAACAATATTACGAATTCTTTTAATTGCTAATAAATGACTCACCCTTATAAGCATCGGCAAGCAACGATGAATAATGAATAATATTACCGTACGTTGGCCGAAAATCCTGAACATTCGATAAAAATGATAACAGGGAAAACAACAAAACGTTACGACGTGTTATTTCTTGCTGTCGACAGTGTCGATGACTGTCATTAGGGTAATTAATTTACACTGTAATTACCATAATGACAAACTACGCTTCACACAAAGAACAGAAATTTTCTGTTTTCAATATTATATTTTGTACATATAAATTTGTTGGTTACAAGATTCTTTATACAGTGTGTCGCAAAAATGTATTTTCTTCAAACGGGGTGATTCAGCCACGGAGAAGCATACGTTATATGCACGTGTACATTATAATTAGACCTCCCATAAGAAAAGAAATTCTTTTCTAAAATAGTTCGGAATTATTCTACAGCCGTTTACCAAATTGCAATATTTCTGATTCGCAAACGAATGACACGAGCTTGAAGAAAATCTGTTGGTCGACCGATGAAACATCGTCGACGCCTAGGACGATATTTATTTGCAATTTAAAATTACACGGCACGGTCGCTCCTCGCCGACTATTTTTAACAAAGTCATCGGTGCAAAAGGGCTCTGTGCAGTCTTATCGTATGAAAGTTAAATACCTTAAAGCTCAAAAGCTCTCCCGGGGGTAAATTTAGACGGAGCGCCTCAGGTCTCGCGGCATTCTTTATGAATTTCATAAATGAACAACGGCGAAACCTGCTGGCGCTTGAATTAATAAGCAGAACTAACGATTCAACACGGCGCTCGCTCACTAAACAACCATACGTGTGCCTTTTCGACGAAAATAACGAGAATCTAACACCGCCATGATTTATTTAAACTGATTCAGTGGCGCACGCTTTCTGCGTTTACACGGATTTAGGCTCTCTCTTTCTCTCTGTCTCCTCGGATTGTCTTCTGAAAGATTTACTTTATCGTAAACGTTGCCAGGAGGAAGTCCGAACACGTTCGAACACTTTTTCACCATGATTAACAAAACTATGATAGTTTTATAATAAACCCAGGCTCGAAACAAAGGGTTTTGTTCAAATTTCTATTTGTCCATTAAGGTACGCGTAGAAAAATATTTGTCTATTTTATTATTTCCTGACATTGTTTATTTTATTTTCTGTTTATTGATTGTCTATGCATCGCTTGCTCGATATTTCCACTGTTGAAACGTTCGTACCTCCGGTTTGGAGACATTGGCCAAAGGTACATAATTTGTTTAAATGGGATGAAAAAATTGGAAGAATGTCAGTGTTTGTGTTTCATTTAAAGGACAAAATATTTGAAAAAATTAAGACAAACATTTTCGGAAGAAATAAACATAATTTAGAATGGTATATAAGGAAATACATTGTTAGTTTATTATGTACCAGATTTGTTAACTGTATCAGATATGATACGGTATGCAGAGAAGGGTTAATGCGATTTTATGGAACGGTAAATCTTCGTGGCTCGCGACCGCTGTCAATACGGACATAATCGAGGCAGACGATTCCCGTCGGGCAATTGTAATCGAGTTTACGATTCGACAAATCGAACGGGAAACCATAGATCACCGCCGCCGGTTAAACGTTGGGATACGAGTGTCATCCGAACCGACAACGGTCAGCTTTTCATTGGGCGACCTTGGCGGTTCTGTTTCAGTGAATACGTTTAATCACGAGGCCGCGTCCCAGCGCGGTCTGCTCGGTGAAACTCGGGTAATATAAATTGTAATCAGATAGTTCACCCGACGAAGGGAAAAGTTCGGGATCTCCCCGGCGGCCACGGACTCTCGAAAGTCCTGAAGGCTATTGTAAAATCCTGGAGGATCCGCAAAGTAGGTATTCACTTTGAAACTTTCTTAACAGTTACCGTGATCACACCATCACCCGTGACGCGCGTGTGCGTGCTGATTAAGAATCTTCAAACCGTTTTTCATTATCGTTTCCATTTCGAAACTCGTATTTTCTAACTTCGAAATTTTTCCTGACTCGATCGTGACAAATATCGGAATGATTCTTGGATAGACCGACTCCCTAAACTCTGCCGATTGTAATGATATTTTTATTTGTAGCATTGTATATGTTTATATATTTCTAATTAATTTTTAATCCTTCGCTGCATAGTGTATCGTACCTGTACACTTAAAAAGATCTGGTAAATTAAGAATGTGTTTTCTTACCTATGTATATTATTTTTATTTTTATTTCTTTCAATTTTATTTCATCCGAATTAAAAGGATCATGCATCGAAGGGTTAAATAGAAGGTATGCGAATAATTATTGACTAGAACGGTTCTGAATACTCTCTCGAATGTAATGGTTTATTTTTTCAGTAACATTGTGAACATGATGACCGTTTGAAAAAAAGCACGTCCGCCGCGCTGTAATAATTCGTCAAGTGAAATTAGCTTTACTTTAGTAGCGTAACTCCGCTGGAAACGCGGAGTTTAGGTATACTTTCGTCGACTAACGGTGCAGAAATGTTCAAAAAACGACAAACGATGTAATTCCCGTGCCCCGAGCCCTCCAGGGACTACTTAAACCTTTCACAACGTGATGTCGTTATATACATATATATCCCCCGCCCCCACAGGAGCAATTATAACGAAGCTTTCAATTTTTACCTCGCAAGGAAAAGCACTAGTAAATCATTTTGCAACGCTTCTTTGCGCGCACGCATTTTTGTCACAAACGCGTGTAAAATCTGCTCATTAGCGAACGAATGAACCGAGTCGCATAATTGATAGCAGTCATTTCGAACCAGAATATTTAATAAATTCAGTTTCACTGAATATTTTATCTTTTTATCTATCTTCTATATAAATAAAAATTAAATACTGTTCGTTGGCAAGCGCATCACTTGAGAACGACTGGAACGATTTGGTTAATTTTTTTCAAAAATGTTCGTAATAGTCCGAACATGGTTTTTAGGGGGAAAAAATTGGAAAAGTTTCCCGGAGAAATGGAAAATTTGGGAAAAGCTAAAAGTGCTTTTTGAATCATATTTCAATACAACAACAACAAAACGAACGTCGCAGCTTTTAATCAATATTTCAATAGGAATTTACAGTAACGACGACAAATTTATAGAAATTTGGACAGGACAATGTCCAGAGAGTGTATCCTATAAATTATTTATATTTTATAAATCCAAATCACCAGACAGATAGTTGAAGTTACTTTCTGAAACGTTTTTATTAATCGAATGTACAAGAGAACGTGGCGCAGCAATAAAAAAGGGTTAGGCCTGTCCAACTAGCGGTTCGCGAGCCATACGTGGCCCGTGCCCCCACTTCTTCCTTACGGTGAGGTGGGGAGAAGAAGTTCTCACACTATTCGACACAGTTGACGACGGTCGTACCGATAGAAGTGGTTTCAGTAGTGGGGGAACCGCCGACTCATAGAGATCGTATGGCTCGCGACGTAGCAGAAATTGGACAGGCCTGATATAAGGTATCCATTCAATTAATTTATTCTATTATTCGGTGATTTTTACGTTACGTGAATTACGTGACCGATTGTACAAGTGTATTTCGATAAGTATTTCCTTCTATAAACTTCTAATTTGATTTCTTCTTTCAATTGCAGTTGCATCTCCGCCGGATCGCCGAGCTACGAAAGATGATATTGCGGTGGCCTCGCCTGGTGCATCTCCGAACGTCAATGCAACTACGAGCTGCACTGGTACAGCGTCTCCCAGATCGCACAACCCTTCCTCGCCTGGTCGAAATGGCCAGCTACCAAGTAAGTATCGCTATAAAATTTTCAATTAATATTGATACATTAACACTAAACCTATACCATCACCGGTCAAAATGACTGTTTCCACATTTTAATATTTCTCAATTATTGAAGTAGCAAAGATCATTTTATGAGAAACGAGTGTCTAAATAAAATCAGACTTGTCATTTATATAAGGGAACATGCATCAGTTACTTTTAAGGCACGGTAGGTTTAGTGTTCGTATCAATATTAATATTATATTAATATCAAAAATTAAGAATACAATATAATATTTCTCAATTATTGAAGTAGCAAAGATTATTTTATGAGAAACGAGTGTCTAAATAAAATCAGACTTGTCATTTATATAAGGGAACATCCATCAGTTACTTTTAAGGCACGGTAGGTTTAGTGTTCGTATCAATATTAATATTACATCAATATCAAAAATTAAGAATACAATATCAATGTCATATGTATGTTAATATCAATATACGATTAACAATAATCAATATATTAATATCAACGCTATTAACGATAGGTAGCAAACAAACGCGAGACAAGTAACATTATAGTGTCCACAATAACTTTTCCGATAAGATAACATTAGTTTGCTTCCGACTACCATGTTTTAAAACCAACACTTTTATATTCGAGTCATTAATCATTAATTTAAACAGTCGCGGTAACTTTTTATCTCCTCTGTCTACTATGTTACGCATGAATTATTACAAAGTTATTTAAAAATTTTATGGTCTCATTAACAACTTCCAGTATGCTTTCTTCACTGTTGTTATATAATAGTTGAAACCTGTTTGAAACAAACTAGGTTCCCATTTGCACATTAGTCCTTGAATATTGTTCGTTAACAATGTGGATTTCGTTTCAATTTAAAAAATAAATAAATAACATTCTTATTCAGTGATGCACGAATTAATTCGTGGCTCTAACAATTAATTGCAATTTTGTTTCGTACTCGAAACTAATTTTATGTTCTCGTTAACCACTTTCTGTATAGTTTTCTACGCTGTTGTAATAGTTGAAACCTGTTTGGAACAATGTTCCCATTTGCGTTAGTCCTTGAATATTGTTCGTTCACAATGTGCATTTCGATTCAATTCAAACAAAATAAATAAATAACATTCATATTCAGCAGCGAGTGTGCACAAATTAATTCGTGTCTCTGAATAGTTAATAAATTACAAGATGCCGAAAGTGCACAATGTATTTTAATTTATAAAAAAGAAGCCATTCATTCAATTAATTAATTTGTCGAGGGTGTACGGTGAAGTGAAGAGGGGTGGAGAGGGAATACAGCGTTGAGAAATTTTCTAGTGGCAGCTTAAATGTTTCCTGCGTTGTTTGTGTTGCAGAACAAGGCACGTTGACGATAGTACGCCGAAGTTCTGGCAAGAATAAGAGTATCGGCGGCGGAAGTTTCGAAGGATCTCCGCCCCAGCTCAGTCCTGACGCTCTCTCGTCCAGCCAGTCCGTCGATCTCGACGAGATCCTTGACAATGTCGATCTAACGACAGACACGCTTCCTGCTGTCGACACCCCCGATGCTTGCGACAAAGCTGCCCTCAGGTAATCACACCTTCCAAAAAATTAATTCATCGCAACAGGCAGAAATTAGTAACGTACATATTTATTAGACACTGTTCCGATTCATTGTCACGAGTCTGACACGATATTGTAAGGCGACAGGGTTAATGAAACTTTGCCATCGTATTCGTCTCGTTTTTCTGATTAAAATGACAGAAAACACGGTATAGCTACAACCATAATTTTACTCATGTCATAAGGGATGAAACGGGTCGGCCATTGGGGCAGAAAGAAAGGCAGAGAGTCGAAGCTTTAGACTGGGAAATTTTAGGCAAAATAAAAATGTTTTACATTCGTAGCTGAGTAGATTAGACAATTAATAAAATAAAAGATACTTAACTTGATTAAAATGACAGCAAACACGGTACAGCTACGACCATAATTTTACCCGTGTAATAAGGGATGAAACGGGTCGGCCATTGGGGCAGAAAGAAAGGCAGAGAGTCGAAGCTTTAGACTGGGAATCTTTAGGCAAAATAAAAATGTTTTACATTCGAAGCTGAGTAGATTAGACAATTAATAAAATTAAAAATAGTTAACTTGACGTTTCACAATTTTGCATAAATGTTCGTGTATGTTCCAAGACAAGGCGGTGTAATTCTTATGCGATTCTCTTCGTTAATGTTAAAACTGTTAATGTTGAAAATGTAATAATTATTATTTCAGATTGCGATGCTTACTGAGGCAGCTTCAGCATGGCGAAATATCGGCGGAATTGCTCCAACGAAACTTGCACTACGCAGCACGCGTGCTCGAGGCAGTCTTCCTCGACGAAACCAAGTAAGTTCTTCCCAAAACATTAATTAACGTAACTGTTCGATCGATTAAATAACGTTCTCCCAGTTGTTTTTATTATAGCCAGTCTCAGAGAGCCGATGAAATATGTTTTAATATTATAGGATATGCAAACCACCCCCGTTCAACAAATTCCAAATCCACTAATATACGTATTTATATATGCATATTAATTAGCCGTTATACTACGTAAAATATTTATTAAACATTTCCACAGCTTAAAATCAAAAGTTAAAACCCTTTCTACCGTATTATAATCCACACGTTAAGATGTTCGAACAACTTTCAGATATATTGTTAGAAATATTGCTGTGTGATTGTCGTTATTTTAGTAATTAATTGAAGGCCAGGTTTTATATTAACGAGCAATTTCTGTAGAGCTCACGACCCTTTGGAACGCGAACAGATACGAAAAAAGAATTTGAATTGCGTTTGAAAAAAAATCGTCGGCCTCGCATGAAAACTGTCTAAGTTGATTTTCTATGAAAATTGGGGTTGTTTCGGCTTCGCCTTGATCGCGGTTCGTGGGTATATTTTTGTTCGTTAACCCCAAATAATCCCCGAAATAACTAAGACAAATAAAATGCAAAAGAAATGTTGTTCAAGAGGGGGCCTCGGACTATATAAGTTTAAGAACCCCTGCAACGAAGGGTGAAATTGTTCTTGTTCGTCTCCTGTAAAATTTCATTCTTTTTTTGAGTCGGAAAATTTTCATACGAGACCGACGATATGTTGATTCGATGAAACGAAATTTATCGTATGAACTGCCACTGAAAATAGTGTTTACTGGGGACGTTGCGAGCTTGATCTACTCGTTCATTATGGCCTCGAATTCGAACCATACGTACCTCAAGAGCGCCTCTTTAGCTCAGTGGTAGAGCACTGGTCTCGTAAACCAGGGGTCGTGAGTTCAATCCTCACAGGAGGCAATTCAGTTTTTGTTTTTTTTTTTCATTTTTTGTTTTCTCGTCTCGATTACGCTTCGATTTTGTCGATAACATTCGCCTCGATAAACCACGGGTATCCGGCATTATTGTTCAGATAATTATTTCATGGAAATTTAGCTCGTCGGTCGACGACTATTCACGATCGTATTCTATTTCGTGATAGAGTGCAATTATCTGTCGTAAAATATTACGATAATATTATATCGTACTCCTTTTAACGATACAAAATTATTATTGTTTTTTCTTTTTTTTTTTCGAAAACGATGAAAGACTGATTACACTTGTTCGCTGTTTTCGTTTTCCGAGACGACTGCAAGTTCTCCCACGTCGAAACGAATTCGTTCTTTTGCAACGCTGAATTCTATTATGTTACAACATCAAATTTGTATATTCTACTGCCTCCGTTTTGTAATGTAACTCCCTTGCTAGTTCTATTATGTGAAAACAGTATCTCTTTTACAGTAGACATTTACACTTACAATTTCTATATCCTTAATATTTTTCATTCTTGATGTCGAAAGTTATCTTGATTCTGCTAATTTATAGTCCTCCGTTTCGCAATACAAATTTTCTTATTCTATTATTACTGTATATCTTATATATATTAAAATTATTATATTATTACTATTTATTATATATATATATATATATATATATATATATATATATATATATATATATATATAGTAATATTATAATATTATATATGTTACTCTTGCAAGTTTTCCCACGTACCAACATTATTTTTTCGCAACACAAAATTATTTTCTCACATGGTGTCAATATATTCCACTGCTTCCATTTTACAATACAATTTTTCTTACAAATTATTCTACGTGTACAAACATTATTCTTGCACAAAAAATTTTTTTTGTCAAGATTAATACGTTCTACCGCTTCCATTTTATAATACAATTTTCTTGCAACGTTTGTTCTGTACAAAACCGGTCGGTTTATACAATACGAGAATTGTTTTCTCAGAACGACGAAATAAAAGTTGAACACACTCCAGTGCTCTCTCGTTTTACGATACAACTCTCTCGCAAGTTTTCCCACAGTTTTCGTGAAAATTGACGAAGCGAGAGTGACAATATATCGATTTTCAATTCTCCACGGATCAGAAGACACGCCGAAGTCAACTGATAAAACCACTGCATGCAAAGAACGTTCTTGTACTCCTCCAACAACCATAGTCTTCTGCCGTCACAAATTTATTACGTATTTAAACAAACACGTTCCCCTGACAATATTTTACGACTAGCACATACTCGGAAAATTATTTAATCACATTCTGTGCCAGCTCGAATTCTCACAATTATATAATTCTATTTTCTATACAGAATAGAATTATAATATTTTCTATATAAAATGAAATAATATTTTTTATATAGAATAGAATTATAATATATTCTATAATAAAATTTTACGGTGTGTATCATTTCGAATTCTGACAATTATTTAATCGAACTTAGGTACCGAGTCTCCTAATGTTCATAATAATCATTTAATCGCAATCTGTGTCAATTCTAACACCGACAATTATTTGAAATATTATTATTATTATTGAAAATTGAGAGGGAAGACTAATGTTGACAGTAGTCTTAAGCCATGTACCAAATCCTCCTGTATTAATTCGCTATTATTTATACCGCAAGAATTTTAACAAATAGCCTGCATATCACTTCTCCATAGCCACGACCAACCGCCATAGCAACAAACACCACGCCTATACTGATTAAAAATGTTCTGAAAAATACCTTGTTTATATACATAGCACTTAAAAACTGTTACTAGTCGCCGGCACGTTCTTCCGACTTTCCAGGCGAAATGCAGCGGTGCATCGACTCTCGCCTAATTCCGACGTGTCTCCGAAACCGATTAATTAAAAAAAAATACGAATCTTAGTTGAAGTAAGCTGTGTCTAGGTTTCCTAGAAACATTATTCTTCTTCTTTCCAGTAGCGAAACACGTGTGCTAACCTTTCTTTTTTAAACCTGATTCCCTCGAAGACAGGGTTGGAGGAGACGTCGATGCGACCAGCGCGGGCCCGAGAGAGGTGTACCACGTGATGTGTTCCGAGAATGATAATGATAATGATATAAAGAAAAAAAACCAAACCATACTGTAATGATCTACTGTTCTGTTCTCTACTTGACACGTGCACTAACAAGCAGTACCGCAGGGTGAATTCAGGCGGGGTTGAGTGCTCTCGGTCATCGCGTAGGGGTGCGGGCCTGTCATCATCATCCCTTGGGAGCACCTTGGACTCGGACGGACCACAGGGCCATGCGGTGGTAACCCAGAAACGGAAGCTTCGCACCCCCGTATGGGCAAGGTTGCGAAACATTCATGATTTCCGACCTTACGCGACTGTTCTCACCCCCCTCCCCCCGCCACCACCACCCCTCAAAATCAAATCCACCCACCCGACATCTGTCGCTCTCCGCTTCGTGATCCCACAAGTATAATTCTCTCTCCAACCCTTTGTTTCTGTCGAAATACATCTCTCTCCATCTCTCTCTCTCTCTCTCTCTCTCTCTATCTATCTATCTATCTATCTATCTATCTTGATCATCGTCTCTGTTAGGATCATGCGTCGTTTGCTAGATCATTGCACACCGAGAGGAGTCGAACCTTCTTCCGGACAACAGTTTGAGGGTTGCGAACTGGTTCGATGAATTGAAAGACTTTTGACGCGGCGCGAACGGAGAGCGAAAATCAGCAATTTCTCTTTGTGTAACAATTATATTTTTTTTGTACGACACCCTATAGATTCTCTTGGATATTCTTGCAGGGCTTGAGAAGACGAGTTCAACGACTACCATGAACGTACTGTTACGATCATTCGATCCGAAGATATTCATGAGAGTTTAAAGGTTTTGCAGGTTAAGGGTTGTTCCTTTCGAACCCGAACATATCTCGAGATTGAATGATCGTAATGGTACGGTGATTGTACTCGTTGGATTCGGCTTGCGTCGCTCTATAAAAATATCGAAGTCGACGTACAGAGTGTCGTATAAAAAACGGTATCCTGGTAATCTTGTATATCGGAATAACATTTATTTTCGCTCGTTAGCGTATAATTATCGGGTGGTCGTCCGACGACATAATTAAACAATTACTATAATGAGACGGACCGAACGCGAATATTCGATATTCATTAAACTTGATTATATTTCGGAGACACGTAAACACACGATTGGTAGAGAGGTTACATCGTTAGTTTCGGTGCATTTTCGCTCTCCCGAAACGAACGGTCGTCGAATGTTGATAACGGAATACTCTCTTCGGAACAATACGTTTTCTTCTTGTCAATACCGTAGTTTTCTAGCATTATACCGATATGTGTAGTCAGTAGAGACCTAATTGCACAGGAATTAACACGTCTTGTAGTACACGCTGTATATCGATCGTTCGCCACAACTCTGTATTGTGAACTTGGAGACTTTTGCCTTTCCCGCCCGCCCCCCCCCCCAAGTACATGTAATTTGCACATGGTTATAGTGCACGATGATCGTAACGACTCCAAGACCGCAGGCAAGGGTAATGCGACAGCGACAATTACAGAACCATAATAATCCGCAACGAAAGACGAATGAAACCAGTGAACGCGTTCCGTAAACTACGTCTCTGCACAGTTTCGCCGTTGAACGAACCTCTCGAGCTCGAACGAAATTATTCAACGATTATATAGAAACACGAAGGACATATACGATATAACAGAAAAAAAAAGAACATAATCGAGAGAATGGACGAATTAGAGCGCCGAACACATCCGACACAGCATGACGACTCTCTTGACCTGCCTGGCCTGTCAGTTCCTCTTCTTTAGACCTCTTTTTAGATCATTCTAGGTGTAACCTGCCTCCATTCTTGGATGACTGCCTGTTTGCCAGCTGAATGCCATAACTTCTTAATTCGTCGACTCTATTTGTGTTTCCCTGCGTCTATACGAACAAACCACAAAAAAAAAAAGAACAACTGCATGCGTTTAGGGTTGTGTACGCTGAACAAGTCGCATTGTTTCGGAACGAGGTGTGTACATGGAATGCTTGAACATCACCGTAACAATTATTAATAATATCTTCGAGCCTCGTAATAAAACAAAAAGAAATGAAAACAGAGAACACGTGTAATACCCTCGGACAAACACGTTTCTCTATTTCTAGAGAAAACACATTTTCTCGTGCATTTTTTTACACGCGGGCAGACCTCTCTCTCTCTCTCAATCTCTTTCTTTCTCTCTCTATCTCTCTCTCTCTATCTCTCTCTATCTATCTCTTGCTTTAGATACAGCACTGTCGATGTGTACTATCGTTAATGTGACACACCTTTTTCTTGATGTTTCGGATTATAGAGACGCCGAGCGGACCGAGTCTGCTGCTACCTGCCGTCAGGGTGTGCGCCGTAGGTTCGTTCAAATTGTTTGAATAAATACCATCGCAAATGTCGTTCACGTTCTCGCGAATCGTGTGCTCCCATCTGCCTACGACACTGTCTCTCCTGCTCCTATACAGATTCAGTAGAGTCGCGATATTTCAATGTTGATGTTCGTGGCGCACCGGTTCGATCAATTTAATTGAAAGCAATTTTGCAATATATTCATTTCGACGTTTCGGTCTTTGTTTAGACCCTTTTCAAGAAAATAGTGATTGGGTCAGTGAATTATTTTAAAACACAAAAGGTGATATTCTGTTGACGAGAACGCGTTTAAAATAATTTTTGAAATATATCAACTTACTTGCTTAATGAAATAACTTGAGAATTATAGAAAAACAACATCACGTACTGTAACTATTCTTTTTGTCGATCGTATGTTTAAACAATGTTGATGTTCTTGGTGCACCGGTTCGACCAATTTAATTGAAAGCAATTTTGCAATATATTAAGTTTCATATCTAAGATTTACGCTAGGATGTTTAATCGTATGAATTGTTTCCAACAATATCCTTTGATTTAAATCTGTCTCTTTGTCAATTAACTTTGCATTTTCAAAATCAAACGTGTGATCGAACTGAATCGAATGTTTTATCAAGGCAGTGTGTTGTGTTGGATGTAAAATGATGTAAAGTGTCTCGACGTTTCTCCAATGTATACTTGGTTACAACCATTACAGAGAATAGAGTAAACTATATTCGAACTTTTTGAAAGTGGGACTTTGTCTTTAATTGGTGGGAAAAAATTTTTTAAGCAATGTGGTATTTTAAAGATTGGTGCATACATGTTTTTCTAAAGATCCTTTTAATATCTATGGAAATGTTTTCAATATAAGAAAGAACTACGGTGTTTTTCCAATTAATTGGTTCCCTTTTCATAAATCTTTCCCGTTTTCTTTTTTCAACGGCAAGAGGGTGATATATTTCAAAAATACGTTGTTTAATGTAAAGAAGGACAGAATGAAATACGTTAGACAGGCAGTGGAGTGAGTAGGCACTAGACAACGTTTACGATGACGACTTTGGACAGTGTTTTTAAGGTTTTACTGTAGTGCCTAATTTGTCTAGCGACGATTGATGATTCAATCACTGAATACCGTTGAAATCCCATCGTGTTCGGTGTCGTTTTAATCAGAATAATGAAATAAGACGGTGATAAGGTCCCATAAGAAAATAATGAAGAAGATGGAAGTTTTTTAATTAGATTTTCGTAGTTGATCCGTATTTACACGCTGTCCTTTTATATGTTCGGCTTCGTTTGTTACTCTCGCCGCTAAAATATTATCCCTACACGATACTTCTCTGTGCAGAACACAGTTGTTGGCAAAATATCGCGACTTTACTGTATTCTTTCTTCTTTCTGGTGTTCTAGTTTTTTTTTTAGCAGCAACCTTTTGTTCGTCGAACGAGCGAGATCGCGTTTTGAATTCACGACTCGGCGCAACGCGAGACTGTTTTTCCTGAACGATCCGACAATTGGATTTTTCGACGGTTTGCGCAAAAGCCGGTCGCTTGATTTATCGGATAAACCGTCGACGCTTAAATGATTACGAGTCTGATCGACCGGCACAGAGGTTCAACAGTGGTCTTTCTATCCGGGTATTTCTGCTTTTCACATCGATTAGAATTTTTTCAGATGTTTCTTTTCTTCGTGCTCCATCGTGATCGTATTTTTAACAACAATCGCTTAACAGAATTATTTGAGCCGACGACGCTGCACGGGTTCGCTCCGAGAAGATCATTCGATTTGTACTGTGTGTTTCTGTGAAAAATTGTTTTCTTAAAATTGTTCGACGCATTTTTCCTTCACTCGCAGCAGTTTTATACCGGCTGCCTCGCCTTTACAGGTCTCCGTTCTCCTTCAGACGAAGTTTAAGATTGATCCTCAGCTTTCGGAGTTCGAGGTCACGAAATATGAAATCCAAAAAATGATTTATTCGCCTGGCAAGAAAGTAATTTGAATTTTTTAATCGAACCAATGGATTTTAACCCTCGTACGTTCCTCAGGGTCGAAAATACATCCATTCAATGTTTTCGCATACTGTGAAATTGATTCATCCTTTTATGTCTACTTCGTGAGATGGATTTCTTTCAAATGAAACGTGTAAAATAAAAATAGGTGAATTATTATTTTAGTCTTTTTATTCAGATATTTTTTAGGAGCGTACGAGGGTTAATGAGGAAGATATTTTTTTCTAATATAGATATATTTATTATAGATACATTTTCCTAATATAGATATATTTATTATAGATACATTCTCCTAATATACATAGATATAGATATATTTTCAGAAACGGATAAATAGAATATTAAAAATATTAAAAATTACTTTCTTGCCAACCCAGTAGTTTGTCAGAATTAAGGAAGACATTCGCACTGGTTGTTCCACTGATTTACATTTTGATAAATATTCATAATTTATGGTCACACAGTGAAGAGGTTAACACGATCCATTGACCACGGGACCACCATAGTCCGCGCGAACTCTAATAAACGAAATTCGCATAGCTCGCGTGGTTTACAGTCTCGCGTTGCTCGCTAAAACAAATTTACAATTCACATCGTGTACCGTATGGAACATTAATCACCATTAAACAAACATGTTCTGTGTATCTATTCAAAACTTTCCGCAAAGATACATACAAATATCTCGGCGATACAGTAAGTACATATCAATGTAAATGACCCACACATCCAACTGTTTCATTTGTTTTCATAATTGTTTATTATAACGCGCACAACGCATGTACATACGTGCCTCGTGTCAATTTGTACAGTTTTTCCCGAAATAAGATATACTGTTCTGTTATTTTCCGGTAAATTTTCCCGAAACTTTGTGTGACTTAGTTTTCTTTAACCCTTCGCTTGCATAGTGTTAACAAATCTGGTGTAGAGTAAACTAAAAATGCGTTTTCTCGCTATGTTCATTTATTTCTATTTTGTCTGAAAATGTTATTTTAATTTCTTTTAGTATTTTTTCCCTTAAACAAAATACAAGTATTGACCTTCTTTCAATTTGATTTCATCGGAATTAAAAAAGTCGTGCAGCGAAGGGTTAACGCGGAACACATAACATTGAATGAAACATTGAAATTTTGTTTATTTCGTGTCACTGTGTGAATTCAACACCGAGGTACAGATTCAGTTCGTGAAACGAGTAACGGACGAGGGTTAATGTTGCTCGAACCGATCACAATGGCCGGTAGCGAGAAGAAAAATGAATTGATCGACCCCGTTTATTGTCGAGTGAAGTCCCATTGATTCCGACTTTACAATTTCGTACCAATTGGATGCAAAAGTAATTGGAATCGGCACTCAAAAAAATGAAACGCTGGATACAGAGAGACCGGGTAGCTCTCCGCTATACATCTAGGTCGATAGTGTAATATCTATTATCCGGTGCTATAGTGATTCTTATACATACATGAACGTCGCAGATTTCTCTCGTAGCTGTCCCTCTTTCTCTAGGTCAACCTTGAAGTCTGAAAAGAAGCTAACCAATATCCCGTATCGATTTTCTAACCTAATTTGGACATCCTCAGAGGGAGGAATAATCTTTCTGGATCCAATACCTCGGATTCGAAGGTTCGAGGAGAGTAGCCAAATGTGGAACGCCATCGAGCTTGTGCCATTTTGAAAATCGATTCCGAGACGTTTTTAAGCGTGATCGTGGTTTTTAACAAATTGGTTCCTCGAAACGGCTCTTTCTCGTCTTTCTTATCAAATTAACAAAGAACTGATTCAACAGAACAAGTACTGTCACTAAAATTAGCATTAAACACCGATTATATTTTCTCTGTGCCCAGCGTTACATTTGCGTAGTCCACAACTGTTTGATAATTCCACGACAAAGCCCGTGTACTCCCAACAACTCGCACTTGAGAATCCAAACGCATCGAAACGATACAACCAACACAAACGTGTCCAATCTCCCCATGGTCCCCATTATAGCAATCTTGACATTGAAGAAAACCTGTCGATTATTACGAGAAGATTCACATTAATACCGAGATCGAATTGCAATCGATGCGTGAACTAATGATCTTCCTGTAAACATTCACTCGCATTCACACCGATTCATTCACCGTAAAAAAACTCATCTAGTATAGCAAACTTTTAGTTGCATTACTTACCCGTTAGGGTGTCCGAAAAATGTACATCCTCGAAAGAGACGATGCCCGAGGTTATTCGAAAGAACTTTTTCCTTTGGAAAAGTCTTCTCCGTCGCTCCGTTCAGGAGTTACACACGAAAAACACGAACGAATTAGGGCGTGGCTAGCGGAGGGACTCCGCCTCCGAGGCGGAGCCTACGCGTTTTTTGTGAATAACTTTTGAACGGAGCTACGAAGAAGATTTTCGTACAGGAAACAGTTGCTTCGAATCACCTAAGGAGTCTCCTCTTTCAAGGTGATACATTTTTGGGACATCCTGTCTCTATAGTATTCTGTATTCTTTCACTATCGAACGTAGTGTGTCTATCTGCATCGCTTCAGCACCATTCTCTTATCTTCACTGCATCGAACACACGAAAACCACACGTTTCCACCGTACACGAAAAATTATCGGAACACTGTCGAACAAAAACACGTTGAACCTTTCCACACAATTAGGATATAATCTTGCTGGTATGACTGACGCGGATCCCTCCGACCGATCCTTTAATGCCAATCGTAACCAATCAATGTTTCCCGCGTACAACGAGTCGCACAGAAAGAAAAGCCAATCAATTTTTCTCGCGTACAAGTCGCGGGGAACAGCCACGCAATTCCGCAAATGGATTACGAGCCATAAAAGATCAACTCCGACCAGCGAGAAAAACAGTTAAAAAAAAGCAAAGTCCCAACGAGATTGAAGAACAAACCAACGAGACGATCGCGTGTAAAAATTTCTACCTTTTCGCTAACATGTCTGCGACCGAGTGTCCGTGACAAACTCTTCATCAAAGAGAAATAAATTACATTTTATCGTTGACAGTTTGCACACAGGACTCCCATCTGCGATCATGCACACCGGGACCGAGCAGTGTTTGAACAGTTCGATTCTCGAGAAATTGTCAATATTTGAACAACGATAACTCCGTTAATCAACATAGTCGGGCAATAAATTTGGTCTCATTTCGAAGCTCGAAGTCTTTACTTTCGCCAGCCATCGTTCATTTTTCTCCAGGATATTTTTTCAGGACACAAGGACCGAGAAACCGAAGACACTTTTTCGGTCGAAAATGTCACAGATTGAAACGCCTGTGAAAACTTTGAAAAATTTATGTTTCAAATGGATCTACAGCGGATTCGAAGATCGAAGCTTCCCGTTTACAACGAGTCCAAAGAAATTGTTCTACGACTTTCTACCACTGTTTTACAGATGAAAAAGGGTGGGACAAATTCGTGGTCGTGTGAGGCCTTCGCTCGAAGCTGGACAACTTGACTAGGAAAAATCGTCCGTCAACTTTTAAGGGCTCGCTGTAAAGGGGAAGATTCAATCTTGAAATTCGCGGTGGTTTCAGTGACGAGAAAAATTGTTCAATGTTTCCACAGTCGTTTCAATCCGTAACATTTTCGAGCAAAAAGGTGTCTTCAGTTTTCCAGTGGCTGTGTCCTGAAAAAATATCCTAGAGAAAAATGAACGATGGGTAGCGAAAGTAGAGACTCGGAGCTTGAAAATGAGATGAAATTTATTGCCCTACTATGTTTATTAACGGAGTTATCGTTGTTCAAATATTGACAATTTCTCGAGAATGGGAACTTTCAACGGGAACAGCCATGTTCCACGCACCGTTCGATCCTGATCTCGAAAGACAAGGGTAGTACGTAGCCCCTAGGGATCCATGATGCGTGTGTATTTTTCTGTTGTGCTCGATTATGAGAATTTTGAGACGGAAGGGTGACGAACGCTTAGCGGAAGTAACACCCGACTCTTATTCTTTAAAAAGCGTAGCTTTCGAAGGTAGGAACGTTGATCGTGATTGGGCTGTTCGCGCGTCGGTGTTTTATTCGATGAAACGGACGAATAACGAGCGAATGATTTTTCTTAGGAGGTTGGCCGACGAAGACGATGAACTGTCCGAAGTTCAACCGGATGCTGTGCCGCCGGAAGTGCGGGAATGGTTGGCGTCGACATTCACCAGGCAACTTGCGACCACCAGACGGAAGGCTGACGAGAAGCCAAAGTTCCGTTCGGTGGCGCACGCCATCAGGGCTGGGATCTTCGTCGATCGGATCTACAGGCGGGTCACCAGCACTGCGATGATGCAGTTCCCGCAGGAAGTGGTCAAAGTACTTAAGGTAGAACACGGCCAGAATCTTTATTCTCGAATCGACTCGATGCTCGATACTTTATCCTGTCGAACACCCTATAGATTTCCTTGGATATTCGTGTAGAGCACGAAAAGACGAATCCAACGACTACCATGAACGTACCATTGCGATCAATCGATCTCGAGATATCCGTATCTTCAAGATCTTTTGCATTAGGTGTTTGTTCTCTTCGAATACGAATATATCTCGAGATCGAGTGATCGAAATGGTACGACACCCTATAGATTCTCTTGGATATTCTTGCAGGGCTGGAGAAGACGAGTTCAACGACTACCATGAACGTACTATTACGATCATTCGATCCGAAGATATTCATGAGAGTTGAAAGGTTTTGCCGGTTAGGGGTTGTTCCTTTATCTCGAGATTGATTGTTCATCTATATCTCGAGATTGAATGATGGTAATGGTATGGTCATTGTACTCGTTGGACCTCGTCTCTTCACGCTCTATAAGAATGTCTAAGAAAATATATAGGGTGTCGTATGAAAATAAGTATCGACAATCTTAAGGTGTGTTGTAGCATGTTGAAAATGGAAAGCTACGAAGCTCGGAGTAGTCCTAGCGGGCCTACTGGGATCACGAGGTTCTTGATCTTCAAAGTCTCGAGAGATTTTCGGGAAGTTATGGATCTCAAGAAATTGAAACACTTGTAACCTCGGTCCCCATCGGTGCACTTGGACATAATGAATTCTCGGGAACTTGCCAACTATACTTGTGAACCCTTGAACCTCTGTAATCTTGGGCTTCTTCCAAAGCACTCCTGAATTATTTCGTAACTGAAGTCGTGTTCAGTCGTTCCAACGATAAATGGATTTCAGCGGAGTATCGAATGAACATTTATTTGTTTAAGACTCTGGACGACTGGTCCTTCGACGTGTTCTCTCTAAGCGAGGCTGCAATGGGAGCTCCGGTGAAGTATCTCGGCTACGATCTACTGAATCGATACGGCATGATCCATAAATTCAAAGTTCCACCTGCAGTGTTGGAGTGCTTTCTGGGAAGAGTCGAGGAGGGTTATTGCAGGCATCGAAACCCTTATCACAATAATCTCCATGCCGCGGACGTCGCGCAGACGATGCACTACATCTTGTGTCAAACAGGTCTCATGGTAAGCTGTCAAACAAAATTAATCCATTATTTATCAGTAAGGGTGTCCCAAAAATATATCTAATTGAAATAGAAGATTCCTAAGATGATTTCAAGCAACTGTTTCCTTTACGAAAATCTTCTCCGTACCTCCGTTCAAAAGTTATTCGCGAAAAACGCGAAAGACTCCGCCTCCTCGGCGACAGACCCTGCCTCTCGGAGGCGGAGTCCCTTCACCAGCCACGCCCTAATTCGTCCGTGTTTTTCGTCGATAACTCCTTAACGGAGCCACAGAACACATTTTCGTAAAGGAAAAAGTTGCTTGAAATCACCCGAGGAATCTTCCCTTTCTAGGAAATATATTTTCCGAGATTCTCTGTAGAAATCTCGGAGCACCGTCGCTCGAGGAATTAAAAAGTAAACCAATCGAGCAACCCTACCGATTAATCCTCTAATTCCGTCGTTCGCGAGCTCCGTTCAAACTTGAAAAATCCTTTATCCGTCGGCATTCCTTCGCGCGCGATCTTTCAACGCGTTCAAAGAAAAAAAAAAAGAAGAGTCGTGATAACTTTTTCGCTTAAAAGTTTCGAGACCACCGCAACCATACTCGATTTCTCGCGAAACGTTTCGCGAGATCGTGCGAAACCCCTCCGGGGATTAGAAGCTGTAAAATAAGTTTCAGTTAATCCCCGGGTGTTTTGTGTCTCTCCGTTATCACTATGTACCGTGTGCTCTTGTTTAAAATGATCGCTTATCTCTCTCTCTCTCTCCCTCTCTTTCTCTCTCTCTCGAATTATGCACAGTGTATTGGGACACGTTTGTTCGCAGAATTGGCTGACCGACTTGGAGATTTTCGCGACCCTTGTGGCGGCGCTTATACACGATTACGAGCACACTGGGACCACAAACAATTTCCACGTAATGTCCGGCAGCGATACGGCGCTTCTATACAATGACAGAGCTGTGCTGGAAAATCACCACATCTCCGCGAGCTTCCGGTACGTGCGAACAACGTTCGAAAAGGCCTACAATTTCCACCGGCGGCCATTCTCCTTTCGATTTGCACCGCTGCTAATTGTAAATTACTGGCCATGTTTCCATTGGAAAATTAAGCGACTCGTCAATCTCGCGTTAATCCCGTTGACGGCCGCTGTCGCGTTCTCGTGATTTGATTTCGATGATGGTTATTAGCTGTTATAGCGTAAGCGTAGTTTTATTTTTGTTCTTCTTTGACTATTCGATATACTTTTTAACAGTGTGTTTAATACTATATTTAATGTTACATTAAATAGTGTGTGTATATAACGTATTTGTTTATAAAGTATAATATAGTATAGTAAAGTACAGCACAATATAGCAATGTATAGGGAAGTTAGTAAAGTATAGTAAAGTACAGTATAATGTTGCAATGTATAAGCATGGTATAGTGAAGTTAGTAAAGTATAGTAAAGTTCATTATAATGTAGGAATGTATAAGCATATTATAGTGAAGTTAGTAAAGTATAGTAAAGTTCAGTATAATGTAGCAATGTATAAGCATATTATGGTAAAGTTAGTAAAGTATAGTAAAATTCAGTATAATGTAGCAATGTATAAGCATAGTATAGTGAAGTTAGTAAAACATAGTACACTGATGAAGTAAAGTATAGTATAATATAGAAAGGTATAGTAAAATATATTACAGTATAGTATAGTACAGAAAAGAATAGTATCGTATATATGATAAAAATATATAGAATTGTTTATACTATCAGTTTTCCACCGACTACTAAAATGATGAAAAATAACGAAAAACCTTGGAACTGAAAATTGAACGGTGACGGTGTACGATCGACTTGACGTTTTCCAGGATATTGAAGGAGGACGAATGCAACATACTGCAAAATTTGTCGAGGGAGGAGTTCAGGGAATTCCGTTCGCTAGTCATCGACATGGTCCTTGCAACTGACATGAGTTTTCATTTCCAACAATTGAAGAATATGAAGAACATTCTAAGCCTGGCGGAACCCAGCGTCGACAAAAGCAAAGCAGTCAGTCTTGTCCTCCATTGTTGCGATATTTCGCATCCGGCCAAACGATGGGACCTTCATCACAGGTAGAACATTTATCAATCAACGACTTAAACATTAAATTCTAAAACGAACAAGATTTCAACTCTCCGGTTTACATATGTTTAAATGTTTGAATTTATTTATTCGAGTTTTATTATAATGCAAATTGACAACGACTTGTACAACCTCGAACCAGTTGTTCTTAAAATAATTTTACAAATTTTTCATTTGAACCACTTGATTCGAATCGACACTGATCCGTTTGTTTTTAAGGTGTAATAATTTTGTATGAATTTCGTTTGAAATTGACCGTGTAGAAAACGCGATTTACTTGGCCCCGTTTGATACGCAGATGGACCACGCAGCTCTTGGAAGAGTTCTTCCGTCAGGGTGACAAGGAGGGGGCACTCGGATTGCCATTTTCCCCGTTGTGCGATCGTAACAATACTCTGGTGGCGGAATCGCAAATAGGATTCATCGAGTTTATCGTCGAACCCAGCATGCAGGTGTGCAGCGATATGTTGGAGACGGTTCTCACACCGTTGAACGCTAAAGAGGGCGTAGATGAATCCAACAATGGTGAGTGTCTCTGTCACGGTTTAATGGCATTATAGAATGCGATCATTAATTCGAACCTATTCAACCGAGAAATCATTCCCAGGATCGAATCCAGAGGCCAGGAGATTCAAAATTGGAAAGCCCTGGATCCCTTGCCTGGCTGAAAACAAGAAAATCTGGAAGGAACAAGCTGTTCGAGGTAATTACACAATTTATTGTCATATTATTCTTAATCCCAATCGTTTCTACCACAAAGCGCGATCGTTCACCTTTAATTCGAGCCCTCGAACGTCCGAAACGTCCTACGGGAACATATATATATATATATATATTCTAAAATCGTTTCGAAGAACATCGTCTGATCTCGTTCGGATGGTAGAAGTTCCACTTAATCGTGCATCACGCGCGTAATTACGAACCGAACTGTATCGTGTCAGGTATCATTTTAATCAGAAGAACGTCTCCGATAAGCTCGTACCGGTTCCATTAAAACTAAAAATGTTTAACAGAAGATACAGCTGATTTTCTATCGAGTTGCGCTTCTCGTCGTTCGAATATCAAGCTCTCCGAAGCACTGTAACCCGGTAGATCGTGGTGTAACCGAGAGGAATGATCGATGAACGTGTGCTGTTGTATCGTTCCGGCACGTGTAGTGCACGATTTTTCATGCGAGAATAAACAATTTTTCAGACGCCGAGGCGAGGGCGTTGAAGGAGCAGGAACAGAAAGCTAGTGAAAACCGCGAGGACGGTGACACAGCGCAGCAAGTGGCGTCCGAGGAATGAAAAATCCGGAGGGCCGTTCTGTTTTTCAAGAACATATGTAATTTTAGGCTACGGCGGTAACATGAGTAGCCGTGTTGCATGATCCGAGAGGATACCCGGTCTTTTCCCGATGCTCGAGCGAACGTCGAAGGTCGAAGCATTAACCGATTCAACAACTCCACGGAAACCACGATTTCTTTCTATCACGAAACCGTTTGTTTTTTCTCACGTGTGATCCTGTTCCGTCGTCACCGTCTGACGTTCCATTGATCTCGCTATAATCGATCACCTTCTCATCGATGTACCTTCGCGTGTCCGATCAGTGTCCCTCATCAGACGAAGAAAATAGACGTTCCGGCTGATTAGCATCATCTTCCGATTTTTCGCACAACGCTTGCGAATTTGTACATAGATGCTTTCCGGTTTTTCTTACGCTTTCGTCAACGACCAGTCGCGGCGTTTCGTTTCCAATCCGTCGCGTCGCGAGAAGTCGGGTTACCATGGATTCGTCGACAACTCATTTGACCGACACTGTTTTCAACGACACGCTTTCACCGACAATAACGTTTCGTCGACACTATGTTTTCCTCGACATTGTGAAATGGTCGACAAATAATTTGACCGACAATATGTTTTCATAGACACGGTCAAATTATCGACGTCTGCTACTTTCATCGACAGTCCGTGTTTAGCGACAGGTGCGATTCGTATTTGCTAATGTTGACTAATCGTTATTATCACTGTTACGTTCTAGAGGCATTTAGTTGCTTGTATAATAAAAAATAAAGAAAAGTACAAAGCATTTCTTCAAATAAACAAACTTTATTAATAGGTATTTTTCTAATACGTTCTTCTCTTAAACGATCTTTTCTTTTCTGCTTCGGCAGTGTTTCACCTCGTATTATTTTCTGTATTAAATTTTCTACAATTGCTTGTTCTTTTTGAATTTCCGTAATTATCTGATATAAACTGACATTATGGTGATTGAACATAGACTGCCATCGTCGATGCCAAGCTTCGACATTATTTTGTGTAGACGGAACATCGTGTACATAATTCTCATAAACAGACCATACATTTTTTTGGAAAAATGGAAGACAAATAGATACATTTTCATTGGACTTACAAAGCAAGAACCGTACTGACACATAGCAGCATCACAAATCGGGGTGTATAATAATATAACAAACAGTTTTTTTATGTAGCTATCAGTTCATAGGAACGAATGAACTCATACCTGTCGATAAAAACATAATGTCGACGAAAGTTATTATCGGTCAAATCGTGTCGATCAAAACAGTGTCGGTCAAATGAGTTGTCGACGAACCCATGGTAACCCCGAGAAATCGACGCCCTGATTCCGGAAAATGGCTAAGAATCTGTAGAAATGGCCCTCGAGCTGTAAAAATTACCCCGAAGCCGTTAATGTAACCCCGACCCTGTGGAAATGGCCCGGAATCTATCAAAATGGCCTGCCCATCGTCGGTATTATAAAATCTAGTAGTTTTATTTAATTATACTGTCGCACTCGAGCTGACTTTTTTTTACCAGAAATTGCCAAATTGGAGTTGAGTATATTTTATTTGAAATTGTTTCGAAAAAGTATTGAAACTCCCAGGAACAATTGTTGATCCAGGGGCGTCGATTTCCGCTTGTTCTCGTTCATCTCGAATAGCTACATGTTACTGCGTAACTATTTACCAAGAGAACCATAGTGAAAATATAGTTTTTGTTTTTCGCCGGGCTCCAAAAACATACACGTAGCCTAAAGTTAACAGAGAATAGTGGAAAACCGAGCACGCACGAGCGAGAGAAACATATGAACGTACTTAGAGCACAATACTGTCCTCGACGAAGTGCTAGCGAGCGAGGGGACACTATGTTGGTGAGGATTCATCATAGTGTTCTGCCATTGGAACGCTGTCTTTATCCGTACCTGTTTTTCTTACAATTAGTGTGTATTCGCGAGCATACATTTCTCCATAGTCACGGGGACTTTGAGCGTGCAGTCACGTCTATTGAAAATGCAACTTGAAATCTCGAATTTGTACTATTTTCATTCGACACCGTATATATTTGCTTGGGTGTTCTTGTAGAGTTTGAAAAGACGAGTTCAACGACTACCATGAACATACCATTACGATCGTTCGATCTCGAGATATTCGTGTGTGAAAAAGCTTTTCGCTTAAGGGTTGTTTCTTTCGAACAGGGATATCTCGAGATCGGATGATCGGAACGGTATCGTCATTGTACTCGTCGGATTCGTCTTTTCATGCTCTACAAGAGAATCGATTGGAACGTATAGGGTGTCGTTTAAAAAAGTATCAATGAACTTGAAATCTCGTTAAAGATTGAGTTGCACGAACTGATTTTATTGGAGCATCGTTTGGTGTTTATTTGATACTCCGTATTTCAACAGAGGGATTAGGTTCAATGAGATTTTCGAAGCAGTGCTGCAGAGATTTCGAGAGTCCCCGTGACACCAAGTTCCATTCTCGACGCGCACGCGTAATGGAAGCCGATTTCCGCGCAAGAAGCTTCCATTCGCTTCTTGAAAAACTTCGACCAGCTAGAAACCTAGAAGAAAGACCAACAATCGCTTCTTTTCCAAGATCCGATTTCTCCTAAATCTTTCGCAAGCTGATCGTGATCTTCGTCCTCTTTGCCAAAGATACTTCACACCGATTTAAAGGAAATGAAAATTCTCATCAACTGTTTCATCAGTCAGAACGTTCCTACAACGTGATATTGCAAAATATTCATTTCGAAAAGCTATCGTTGGAAACCCAAGACTAATTATTTATGGCAGCAACGATCTGATCAGGAGAAATCGGAGTTGCCCGACCAGAAATGGTCGCCACGTCACTGTACATACTTACTTTAACCGTGTATTCGTATACACATCAAGGTGCAGCTTTAATGTATGTAAATGTAATGTAATGGAGATATCACAACAAAAAAAAATGTTTACTCGACGTACGCTACGTGTATATGTAGATATACGATTGTCAGGGGAGACAGAACGAGGGAGAGAGGAGAGCGTGTCACGATAATGCGAATTTATGCGAATCAATGCGAGCCACCGCCTCGAACGGGAATCACCTGCGTTATATCATTTGCATCGGTTGAAAAAGAAAGAATGGAAAAATGATGAATCCTATGCGACTAACTATGCCAGGCTTGGGCAACTTGGGGCTCGCGAGCCACAGACTCTCTGCCCCCTGCTCTTCGGCCTTCCCGTACATCAGGATATTTTTCACCCACTTGCAGTCATCTGACAAAAGAAAATTTCCAACAAGAGTTGCAGGTATGGAGTAGAGATCCCTATTTTACGTGTATCTAAATTCACGTATCCATAAATACACGTGTACTATTTCACGTATATTTAAATACACGTGTGTTAACATGTTTTAATTTGTTTCAATTTTTAGGATACAGTTATTAATTTTCGAAAGCAAAATAGAGCTATACATAAATTAATATCAATGTTCGAAAAATTATACGAATTAAAATGAGGATCCATTAACACTAGAACTACCGGACCAGTCAAAATGACTGGTGCAAACTTTTCTTGATTAGAAATATTAAAAGTGTAAATATGTTTTTCTGAGAAATTTTTTTAGTGAACTTCTCTATTGAAGTACATATTTAAATAAAACTTGGACTAAATCTAAATAAATGCAATATTGTCATTATTATAAGGAAATTTATGCCAATTGCATTTAATGCTCGGTAGTTTTAGTGTTAATACACGTGTATGCAAATATACATACGTGAAATAGTGCAAGTGCAGCCGTGTACTTAAAAGGACACGTACTGAGGTACGTGTATTTAACCCTTTGCACTCGGTTGTCCCCTCTGAGGCACCACTACAAATTGCTGTACCATTATTCAATATATTGTTTACATTATTAATTATATCGGTATCTAATCAATTATTAAACATTTAGGTATTGTATGAGGTATTATACTAATTTCATATACATAAAATTTCAAAAATTAAAGGGAATGGAAATGTTCTAGATCGGAAGAAGAAGTTTAATTTTCCAGTTAAAATAGCTCCGAGTGCAAAGGGTTAAATAGACGTATACACGTCTACACGTGTGTTATTAATACACGTACAAAACCACGGTCTCTAAGTATGGAGTGCACAATAGATGTCAGTAAAAACAATTTCGAAAACAGTTTGTTTTACATATTTTTATTAACGCGTTACTCGATTTACAGTAGTGAAAATGTGAAACATTTGGAAAATTTGATGCGAGGCGACAGCGGGGATGTTGCCCAGGCCTGATCTATATGCCATGAAATTTCTTCGTACCTCGAATGGCGTTCCGTGAATCCCTCGGGATCGAGGATCCTCGCATATTCAACTATCGTGCAGAGAATTAGATGCTGAAGCATGTAGCTTTAAGCGCGCGTTATCGGGAAGATGAAAAAGATATTTTATCGTCGTAGAGGACGTAATAGGATCTAACAGGTCTCTAACTCTGAAGTTAAACATATCCGTCCTGTATTTATTTCGTTCAATTATATATTATCTCTTTCGGATTCTGCTCGTACGCGTTGAGACGCTGAACAAGTGTCCCGAAGACAGAAATTACAGAATTCAAGTATCTAATAATTTTACTTTCAATTTACAATCTTATTCGAAATATACGGAACATATTTTCGAAGCTGGTTTATGCGAACCAAAAGCCAATTTTATTTTCAATTTAGAATCTTGTTTGACATATTGAGAACATATTTTCGAAGCTGGTTTATGGAACAAAAAGCCAATTTTTGTTTTCTTGTGCATTTTATCGTACAACCTCGCTCGAGATGTTCGGCAGATTTTTGTTATTGCAATCAGTAGCTCCGTTAATTCGAAAAATTTTAAATGCTTCGTTTTTGAAATTGTATTTTCAATTCGATTCTTGTACATTTTATTATTGTACAACCTTGCTCGAGATGTTTCTTGCTATTTACCCACGTTTAGAATTTATGTTCAGCGTCCCGAGGCAAACGGTCCTTGTTTAGTTACGAGTAAGTTGACTGTATATATAAAAAAATGTCTGGAATGGGCGGGGATGAAGCGAGCCTGTTTTAAACGATTCAAGTATAATATTCCGTTGGCGTCATACTCCGATAAGACTGTGCACAAGGTTCGACAGCCGGCTGTTTTTCTTTTTTGCTTTTCATTCTAAGTAATACTTGTTTCTCTTTTTTTTCTATGGCGATTGCCTGCCGCGCGCAACACAGGAACGAACAGATATATGTATACAATTTTTCACTGTTTGACTTTTTGTTTTGCGCGTTCGTCGCGTGCCCGGCACGTATTTACGTTTTACTTTTTGCAGCGGACGAGGGGCCAAACGCGTGATAGAATTTACATTGAAACCATGGTGTCGCGTTTAGGAGAACATTTTTTCGATAGAACTCGCGCGAACGAAGACGCATTGTTTGTTGTTTTCAATTCTAGTAAAATGTCAGATGATTGTATCAGTTCGTGCTCGATTCCAAAATGAAATTCAATGGTTTGTTTTAAAAAGTACAGCTTTATTGATCAATCATATAGTCACCATTCTTTTCTACAATTAGAATACCAAAATGATGTTTTTAATTCTAGAAAAATGTCAGATGATTGCATCAGTTCGTGCTCGATTGCAAAATGAAATTCAATGGTTTGTTTTAAAAAGTACAGCTTTATTAATCAATTATACAGTCACCATTCTTTTGTACAATTAGAAAAGTGAAAAAATTAATCCCTCGTGCACGAAACTTTAGTTTTCGGATATTTATTTGTCGGTCGTCTTCGCTCGCCGTCACTGTAATCGTTTAGATCTCTCTTTGGACAAACACTGGCCTTTCCTCATAGATCGAACGGGTGCGAATCGAGTCCGTGATCGTACTTTTGAATCAGGGAAACGTGTGACAGCGGTCCTCTCAACACAGATTTCCTCCTCGAAAGTATCCGAAACAAGGAGAGAGGGAAATTGTTGTAAAGGTGACACGGCGACTCGATCGAATTAATGTTACACTGACAACTAGACTGCGGATCTTTGTGCAAAAGTAAAACTGTGTTCCACATTAATTTGTGGGCAAGCAGGAATAATATGAAAATTCGTTTCATCCCTTAATGTTCTTTTTTCACTTTAACAAAACAACATTACAATATTCTGAAATTTTTTTCAAATCTTTTACTGTCTTATATCTCGCCCAGCCAATTTATTTATCAATGCACAAAGATCCGCTGTCTACTGATAACAGAGGCTTCGGATAAGAATACTCGACCAATATTCGTAATTCGTAAGATAAGTGAACTCAGAAAAAAAAATGGTACGCGCAGGACATACACGTATATGCATATATATATATATACATATATGTGCAATACACTTGTATACTATACAAGTGAGATACAAGATGGAGATAAGAACACTTCTTACGTCCTCGAGCCCCTATCCCCCCACCCTAAAAGCATTATACACGTTGAATATTATCATTCGTTGTTTCTCATCGAATCGATGGATCTAAGCACCGATCGATAACCAGAGTTCGGCAAAAATTTAACACTAGAACTAACCGGACCAATCCAGATGACCGGTAAGAATTTTATTTCATTAGAAACATTCAAATTGTAAGTATGTTTTTTCTCCGAAATTTTTTGTAATTAATTAGAAGTTTGTCCTCCTCACCGATTTCGATGTACTTTAAATATATTGTCAAGGTGGTCTCATTCTGAACAACTTTTCCCGTAATTTTATTAGTGAAATTCTCTATTGAAGTACACACTTAAATAGAACTTGTACGAAAATCTAAATGAATGCAATATTGTCATTATTATAAGGCAATGTAAAGTGGGTTTGAAAGCCACTTGGAGAAAAGCCACTTTATTCGAAATCTTTATTTAAATAAGATTTTTTGCCCAACTCTGTGGATAACCAAGACTACTCTCGTTGAATAAAAACTGAACTATGTACCGCGATGAAACAACAAATTAAAAGAACCGGATATTTCCGTTTTTGGTTTCTCTTCCGAAATTCCGTACGGTACACGTGCATACGTACACGATGTGCTGTGGTCTCGTCTCAGCACAATTTACCGTAAAGAAATAAAAATGATGTGTACATAATCAAATAAAACTTCTCAGCACCGTGTCCGTTTGATGTGATGTAATTAAACAAGCAAAACAACAAAAACAACAAAAAGACATGAAGAACAACAAAAAAAAATAAAAGAACGGGAGAATATATTAAATACAAAACGTATAAACACAAAGTATAAATACACCTCGTGTATGATTAGTACTGTATTCTGCATAAATTTAAACGAGGAATAAAAAGATACTCGATTAGTTACTGTTGTTTGTTCATTTCGGCCGATCATCTGT
This sequence comes from Lasioglossum morio, assembly GCA_916610235.2. Taxonomy (NCBI): domain Eukaryota; kingdom Metazoa; phylum Arthropoda; class Insecta; order Hymenoptera; family Halictidae; genus Lasioglossum; species Lasioglossum morio. Next base: position 652,444 of record OU744324.1, on the reverse strand, counting down.
TCAAGGTAAGATCATTTTTAATAGAATCAGCTTCCCTAGCAGGAAGTGTTCAATCCAGGCTTTAAATCGAGCCCTATACCGACCCTTTACTATCCTCGTGTGCCCTCGAACTTAGAACGAAGCCTTGCTGTTGGCATATGTTGTTCACATATATCTCCTTCTTCCAGCTGCAGGCTCCATTCCACTCCTGTCCATGTCTTTTAAAGCTTCGCCGATATCCTGCCAGGGTCATCTCAACTCAACATTCTCAACATTCTCAACATTCTCATCTCAACACGATCACCGACGACATGACCCTATCTACAATCATCGACGGGTTCCACCATCATAGTCACATACATCAAGATATGTTTAATTTTGTATTTTTCTAAACTCTATCCTAATAACCCTATCCTAACCCTATCTACAATCATCGACGGATTCCACGATCATAGTCACATATTTTAAGATATGTTTAATATTGAATTTTTTTAAACTCTATCCTAATAAACCTATCCTACCCCTATCCACGACCATCGACGAGCTGCTGTTTAATATTGTAATTATATTTATGATAAATAAAGAGTATATGATACCACAGCTAATGTGTTCTTACTTCCCTTCCCTGTATATGAATAGTATACTCACTGTATACGCACATGTCGTTGACTTGTACTACTGAATCGTGTGCCACCTCTTTCGACACCATGTTCTCTTAATACAAACTCCAATTTTCGGAAATTTTTCGACTGTCTGACTTATCGTTGACTTATACTACTGAATTTCGAAAATTTTCGACCGTCTGATTTATGGTTGACTTGTACTACTTACCAGTTTTCGAAATTTTTCGAAAATTTTTCCAATTTGACAAGTAGTACAACTCAACGACAAGTCAGACATCGAAAATTTTCGGCCGTCTGATTTATGGTTGACTTGTACTACTTACTAGTTTTCGAAATTTTTCGAAAATTTTCCCAATTTGACAAGTAGTACAACTCAACGACAAGTCAGACATCGAAAATTTTCGACCGTCTGATTTATGGTTGACTTGTACTACTTACCAGTTTTCGAAATTTTTCGAAAATTTTCCCAATTTGACAAGTAGTACAACTCAACGACAAGTCAGACATCGAAAATTTTCGGCCGTCTGATTTATGGTTGACTTGTACTACTTACCAGTTTTCGAAATTTTTCGAAAATTTTTCCAATTTGACAAGTAGTACAACTCAACGACAAGTCAGACATCGAAAATTTTCGGCCGTCTGATTTATGGTTGACTTGTACTACTTACCAGTTTTCGAAATTTTTCGAAAATTTTCCCAATTTGACAAGTAGTACAACTCAACCATAAATCAGACGGCCGAAAATTTTCGATGTCTGACTTGTCGTTGAGTTGTACTACTTCTCAAATTGGGAAAATTTTCGAAAAATTTCGAAAACTGGTAAGTAGTACAAGTCAACCATAAATCAGACGGCCGAAAATTTTCCAAAATTCAGTAGTAGAAGTCAACGATAAGTCAGACGGCTGAAAAATTTTCGAAAATTGAACTTCGTTTTAGGAGTACATTATATCAAAGTTGGTGGCACGCAATTCAGTAGAACAAGTCAACGTCCAGTCAGAGGTTCGTGATCGGGTTAGGATAGAGCGATTTAATAAATATATACGCAGATATCTGTTATCATTAAATTGTCTTTATTTATTCATTGTAGATTCATACATAAAATATGTGTATTGTACACGTACGTAACTAATAAATCTAAACATTTACAACAATAATGTTGACTGGCTCTACGGAGAGGCCAAGTCATTGTCTTTAATACGAAGACCTATATTTACAAACTGGTATTCTACGTTGTAGACATCCACTGGTGCTGCCATCTGTGATTTGAGACGAGTTGCCGACTGTCGGCAATAGTCTCTGCGTTAATCGTAATGCAACACTATATTTAACACAATTATAAATAAAAGAATGAAGGACCGAATATTTATGCATTTATGGGAAATATGGGCAAACATAATGTAAAGTAGAATAACCGATAGGACTTGGAAACATTATGAGATTATACTGAGGATACATCTTTATGCATTTATGAAGGGAATTGTGCAAAATATAAAACAGTACAAGATTGAAAAAATGTTCAAGAATATTGCAATACGTTGTTTTTAAAGTATACAAACCATTAAAGGGATGAAATCCATTTCTATTGTATTCCTGCTGTCCAAATAATTAATGTAGAACATGTTTATTTGGCATGAAGATCCGCGGTCTAATTACGATGAAAATATATAACTACCACAGTGGAAAGTGAAATGTCCGTAAAACAGGGACGACGATCTTTTATATAACATCATTTATTAAGGGATAAAATAAATGACAAATAACATATCACTTATATGAAACTATAACATTTCTTAGAGTGTTCATCATTCGTTATGATATAAAAGAAATCACATCACATACGACCCTTCACGTAACGCTGTCGTTCGTTCGAGCTCGAATCGTCGCTGCTGACTCGCCGGGGTTTGGAAATTTCAAAGAACGCCTGAACGACGGTTGGTCTATCCCGCCGAAGAAAAACCATCCACGAAAGGGGTACCAACTGGTTACAAAGAAGACCACGCGCTATTACAAGCAACAAGACCCGAAGAATCCCATAATTAACAGCCCCTTAAAAGAGGCTGGGAGCTATTCGCCTCGGTCCATGATAAGATTAGGCGTCGACCGCATTGCTTAATCGAATCAACGTGACCGTGATGTTCTAGAACGAATAGAGAAGAAGATCCTCGAGAGGACACTTCCGGATATCCTTCGGGCCTGGATGTTCACTGTTGCGTTTGCAAAGAAACCAATAAATTACCGGATAAAACAGCTTTTTAAAGTCGAGTTCGCCCGCGAGTTAGCGGATTCGAGGCTGGCAAACGTCCGTGCCTATGTCTTCGGCTGACACAATAATTAATAATAATATATAACCGACTGAATCCATTTGGAAGGGCCTAGTCAAATCACTTGTAATTATCACACGATCGTATTCGACGCGGCGGCATGTAAATATTCTGCTCCTCGAACATTGTTTCATTATTAACTCTCTCTTCTATCATACTCTTATCTCTCTCTCTCTCACTCTCTCTCTCTATCTCTCTTTGTAATATGCTTTGTGACACTTGGAGGTGGCTCGAGCTCGCCAGAACTCGTTGAACAATAAAATGGTAAAACAGAAGAATACAAAGATACATGGTTCTGTAAGGTATCGTGATATCGTGTGTTTGTGTGTGTGTGTGTGTGTGCATAGAACAAATGCCCGAGTGTCGTGTCTGTCTCTGTGTCTCGTTAAACCACCTCCAGGGTTTCCCACTTTCTCCAAGAAATTCGCAGAAACGAACAAAAGCGCGGAAAGCCAGAAGCTCTGCCAGAACGTGTTAGCTTCTATCGTTATCGCGAGACTGCGGACGTTTATGGGGATTTCAAATGTTTCCCAGGCAAACTTTAAGAAAGAGGACATCAAACGAAACGTTATTTTCAGTGATCGTAGCCTTTTCAGTACTGAAATAAATAATTCGAGCATGTTTTTGAAAAATCTTTACCAGAAACGCATAAAGATCCGCAGTCTAGTTATCATTATTACAAATAATCACGCCTCCCTTCGGATTCGATAAAAGAGGGCAGTTCGATGAAAAGAAAAGCTTCTAACTGTTTTGCTGCCGTGCGAGGCTCAGCTTAGAGAATTCATTAAAAAGAAGTTTCAATTAATTCGTTAAGATCGTCTTTTGGCCGCTCACTGATCTCTCTCTCTCTCTCTCTCTCTCTCTCTCTTACTCTCACACACACATACTATTATTCTCTCTTTCTCTTGATCTCTTTCTTGCTCTTTCCTCTTCGTTTCGATAACCGACCGATTTTCTTCCTTTCGTTATTTCCGCTACTCTAAGAAAAGCTCTCTTCCCCACCTCTTTGTCTGATTACTAGAATGCTTATTAATTATGAGATCAGTCCGGGCACGCATTGGCGCCGCGGACACCGCGATATTTATTCTTTCTTTTTTTTTTCTTCTGCTTTCGCGTAAACGTTCGCCAAGTGTTCTCCATCGTCGCTCCGAATCGATTCTGTTGCGATCCTGGATTCGCGAATTGCGCGATAACTCGAGACGAAAAGAAAAGACTTAGGAGGACAGAGGTGGAACAGACTCCGAGAGAAATGAGAGAGAAAGAGAGTCGGTTAGGGTGAACCTCGTTGTCGAGCAACGATTGTCATCAGACAGCGGATCTTTCTGCGAAATAAATATGTTCTGTCTCTGATTCGCGAGAAACTCGAGTGAAATAGAAATATTCTTTTCTTACTTAATACGTTCGATACGTTCAACATAGTGTTAACCAGTCTTTTGAAATTCTTCTAATGTTTTCACTGTTTTGAGTTCTTCGCTCATTTTCGTCGCGAATGCATCGAATCCGCTGTCTACGAAACGGCGACCACCAATTAATACAACCAGACAGCGGATCTATATGCGGAAAAGGAATGTTTCACTTGAAGCATAACAAACTCGAGTGAAACATAAATTCATTTAGATCTGTCAAGTAAATTTCTGTAATCGCGTCTAACGAAAACGTCTTTAGAATTTTCGATAATTGTGTTAAATTACACCAGCTCGTTTTCGTTTGGAACGCGCATAAAATCCGCTGTCCATATACAAAACAATATTAATTCAACCGCGATGGACTCGGCTATCGGAAGCAGAATAAAACGGTTAAAATGAATAAAATCTTTGCAAAAATATTTGCGCTATAAAAATATAAAAATGTCCATGAGTTATGATTAATTTCAAATACCCCGCACGTTCGAAATTTCAACTAGTTCTCGCGATTCTCTCTACTAAAAATGATTTATCGGTAAAAACAAGGCTCCGGAGAGAAGAAACGCGTCATCATCCAGCGGAACCGGAGCTAAAAACAAACGTGAAAGCCGAGCCCCGAGAGCAAGGCGACCTCTGATCCACAGAAAATCCGTTTAACCGTTTACACGCCGGATCGACACACGTCGGGAACAATTAAATACAATTAAATATATCGTCTACGTCAACTATACTCGTACTAAACGCAAGGCTCCTCAATGACGATCGCTTCGACGCTACGAGACACGATAAAAACCTGCGGATCGTACAACGAACAAAAATCGCGTTTACGCGGCTCTGTAAACGGTTAATCTTCCGCCAGAAGAAAGAAGAGACTCACAGCGAAGAAGAAGAGAAAGAAAGAAGAAGAAGAAAATGGACGATGATGAAGAAGAAAATCGGAAAAAAAGTAGAAAAAAGAAAAGTGTCGAAGTGGAGTCTCGAGAGGAAATGAACAGTCGAAGAAAATATGGAATACTGTGATTCGCGCGCAACTCCTCGCAACCATGAACGTGTGTATGGTGACCCCTCGAGTTGCTGAATGGAGAACACATGAAGAAGAAACGAGAGTAGAACGGAAAGATGCCGGGCGATCTCGCTCCGGACGCGAAAAAGAACGCGTGAGACCGCTATAAATTCTTTTCAAGTGATATGTGGGGACGTCGTTTTGCGCAAACGCGTCGCTGTTGGTCGAAAAAGTCTCCCTGTCTGTGTGTACGTGTCCTGTGGAACTGCGTCTAGTGTGCACGAGCTGTATGCTGGTGTGTACAAAGTGTGTACAAAGTGTGTAAAAGTGTACGCCCGTAAACTAGCGTGTGTGTGTGTGTGTGTGTGTGTGTGTTGCATGTAGATTGTGTAGAGCAGTGTTCGACTACACCTCGTATCCGCCTTGATTTCTACGTGTAATTCGTCGTTCCCTCTTCCGATCGCGATCCAGCGACTCGAATCGCCTCACAATGATCATTAATTCAATCAATTCTCAGAAATCGTTATTATTACACAGTGCTACGTAAGTAGCCGGATCGCGATCGTCGGATAAAGGAACACGCTCGTGGCTCTCTCTCTCTCTCTCTCTCGCTCTCTCTCTCTCTCTCTCTCTCTTTCTCTCTCTCTCTCTCTCTCTCTCTCTCTCCGCATCATATATACGAATATACAATAAATTCCAGATCGCGCACATACACAGTTACATAACAAAGAGACACTGTAATTAGAAACGCTACACGTAATATCTTCCCTCCCGTTCACTGTTCATTTCCTTTGTTTATATGCTTTATCTTTCTGTTTGTCGTCCGCATTTTCCCCCCCGTACGGTCTCTTCTGCGTTCGTATGTACCGCGTGTACATACAGATATATATATAATTTTTTTTTGATATATTATGTAAACATATACATCGCGATGTCACGGTCTAGATGCCTGTGTACGTGAATTGTATATATTTATTTAAATATACACGTCGCGATGTTCCCCGTGCCTATACATTCATTTAAACATATACCGCGTGACGTGTCTCTGCGTGCATATGTGTATTCAAATGTATAAGTCAGCGTCATCCGTGTATGTATATATTTATACAATATATTTGACGATTCTTTCTTACAATTTGCTTCTCCTCCCTCTCGTCTCCGCGACGCGTACACACGTACAAATTTATACATCCGTATTTTACATGTTCACGGTGTACACGTGTACGCGCGTACACGTCGATATTCTTTATATAATAATATGCGATCACAGACACGTGTATTCCGCGTGTAATAGAGCTTTCTCTCTTCCCTTCGTTCTCAACCGCCTTTGTGCCACGTTCCTCGCGTACCGCGACGACTTAAAATGGATTTGATTTATTTAAACAGCCTCTCTGATTTGCTCGCGCTCGTACACGGCGAGCATCTACTGCAGCGATGGGCACGGTGGCCAGTGGCGAGATACCGTGCAAGATTTCTCGCGGATTTCAACACCCCGTAGAATATCCTTTTCCAGATAATATTTATAGTTGGAAGGAAACGTGCTGCATGTCGCCATTTCTAAGGATTTCAGTTTGCGCAGTGATTCCGTAGTTGCTCCTGAGAGGCACCACTAAAAACTACTGTACCATTGTTCGAAACATTGTTCGCGTTATTAAATATATCGGTATCTAATCGGTTACTAAACATTTAGGTGTTGTACGAGGTGTCACACCAATTTCGTATCTATTAAATTTCGAAAATCATAGGGAATGGAAATATTTTACATCGGAAGATATGTTTAATGTTCCTGTTGAAACAGCTCCGAGTGCAAAGGGTTAATTGAGCATTGTAGTACAGGATTTACGTCTTGATCAAAACAATAGTGATGAAAATAAATTCAAAAGGCTGAAGAGTGTTAATATCTCGATCGTGAAAGTATGTGACATGGGACATACTTCCTGACGACCACAGAATCGATCCTCTGCGGCATAGGATTTAATATTTAACAGAAAAAATGTGTCGTGAAAATAAATTTTAAAGGCTCAAAAGAATATACAATTTAACCAACGTCAAAATTCGAGACGGCAAGATCCAAATTCTATTTAGCCCAAGATCCCAACTGGTAATAATCTCGATACTGCTCAGAAGTGAAAGTATGCGACATGCTCCGGCGTTCTTCCTTGGCAACCACATATGCAACTGAGCCAGGGCTCGACTACCTCGTTATAGTAACGCAGACACGTTACTGTTTCGCACTTTATCCCACCACTGGCCCGTAGCGGACCACGAAAATGACGTTGGTGGGTGAAAAGCTTCTCGCCCACCGCTGCTCTACAAATGTTGGTCGTCGGAAGAAGGGGCGAACCGCGATCCTAATCAATCCCGATCAACAATCGTTTAACACTGGTCGTAATCCACGGCGAGAGGCGTCGACGATTCTCCGAGAAACCTTAGAAGGAACTCCCCTAACCTATTTCGCGCGGTTATATCTCCTTCGCCCCTTCGCTTGGTCCTCGCCGATTGCTCACTACCGGTCGCTGTGCCCGGCTCACCGAAAATGTTTCTGCAGTTTCGACAGTACAATCACTCTCTCGCACGCGATCATTCCGAAAACCGAAAACACAAAACGAGTCGGCACAGGTCCAATCAAGTCTCCCGCGAGATTATTTAATTTGGAAAAGATGGAGGATCCTTGCGAGTGACTCGTTCAGCCTTTCCCGTTCTTGGAAACGGTCCCACTTCTTCAGGGTCTAGATCGTCCAAAAACAAAAAGAATCTACACTTTTTGTCAGTTACAGCGTTCTTCCTTCCTCTCGTTGGACGATAGTCGTCGGTGGATTGAACGAGATCGACGAAAATTTCGAATTTTCCACGATGCGTGTAATCGACGCGAATGAACGACTAACGACTTGGTCATCTCGGCGTGGACTCGTGTGTGATTGCACCGTTTGATTCATTGCAACCGTGATCACGCGAAAACGGACGCAACACGCGTTTTCTTCCTCCTCTTCTTCTTCGGAAAAGCGAACCCGATTTGCGGTGTCTCGTTAGAAAAATTAAAAAATAAATGGGGCTGGGGGAATCTGAAGAGAGAAGAATCTCGATGAATCCCGTTGACGCGACGGGGGGATTAGACGTATCAGGGGTGGAGAGGGGACAAATATAGATCCGAAACGGTGAATAAAACGCGCGAGTAACAGTCTACCACGATATCGACCGCGAACATAGAAAAATACGAGTGTCTATTTACAAAAGAAAAGCTCCTCCATCGTCATCGCGTCTCTCTTTCTGAATAAAACGGTTCCGACCAGTGGGGTCTCTCCTATCAAAATCATCTTTCAGATTAATCCTTCATCCCAGACGTCTCTCTCTCTCTCTCTCTCTATTTGCTTCCACTTGATCGAACAACGCTTGTTGTCCGAGTCTTCGTCGAATTCGTTCAGTTCTTCGTCTTCGCACATCCTCGTCCAGGTCTTGCACAGTCTCGTCCTCTTCGCCTAACTTCTTCTCCGCTGTTCCTCCATCGGTTCCTCGTCGGATAGTCAGCTGATGGAAATGTTAGCTCATCGAAGTCAGCTGATCGAAGAGACGACTCGTTCTAGTCAGCTCGTCAAAGAGATCTCTGGCGTTTAACGCTACGAGCAAACGGCGGACACCTTGCCAACAGGTGACACGGACGACAATTGCGAGAGGACACGGAGGGCTTAGTTCAACCATTCTCTTTATCCTCCTTTGTCTTATTCATCCTTTTCCGATGTTTTTTCCTTTCTCTTCCACAACGCAACCCCGGTGCAACGTCCAAGTAAAGCTTCTTGTCCCAAAATCTTCCTCGTGGATCTCTCTGTAGATGTGTGCTAGTGTCCGGGGGATATACATCGATTAATAACGCTACGATCCTCGCGTGTCGGTGTGTGTGTGTGTGTGTTCTCGTGTGGCTGTTTACGCGTGCTGGTGGAAGAGAGAAAGGGAGAGGATAACATCGATGGTCGCGTTTGCTCGTTCTATTCGACGCCCGTACTCTCCCGCGAGTCCGTGTCGCGAGTTGATACGATCGAAACAAAAACTGACGAGAAGCTGACGACTGACAGCAAGTTGACGAAGGGAGCGGCGCGTCGCTCGCTTAGGTCATGTACCGCATCACTGCGCGGAGAGCGTACAACAGCTCGGCTTGCATGCGCGCCTCGAGGATCATCAGATTCACGTGGACCTGGAACACAAAGAGCAAAAAATTAGCAAGTGGAAAAGTGGACAGGTGTTGCTTCATGGTGATCCATCGGATTGCTTAGCTTTGATTTTAACTTTCGGAAGCTAGACTGTGATTACATGGGATTGGCATGTTTATGGTGGGTGGATGAAACCGTACATGGTGAGAGAATCAAATGAATTCAATGCACCCCGGCATTTAACTAACTTCAGAGATACGATTAAGTGAAGCACTCTCTGTACATGTTAAGAACGAACAGGAAATACAGGAAAAAAAGTGACAAGCAACGAAATGTACTTATCGAGCAAGATAAGAGAGCAATTATATTCCTGTCCTGATAAGAGCTATCGTCGGATAAATAAATAAATTCGTGATCGATCGGGCTACATTATTTTGCCGAGACCGGGAGAAAAATAAGGATTTAATTGTACATCATCTGGACGGAACAGTGACACGATCAACGATTAGATTTCACGGTAACTCCGATTGTCGAACTCACGAGATTTCCGGTACACGTGAAACTGTAAAACGTGTGCAAATATGGAAATGAGTCGTATGCAAACAAGGTCGTAGATATTTGCTTGTCGGTCGGTTGTCACCGCGAGAGCGCGACCAGTCTTTTGTGACGATGCGACAAACAACGTTTTCTGGATCTACGGTTTCTTTACGTTGTGTTCTGTTACGGTGAGATCACCGTCAATTAGTTAGAATTAATGACTGTTCGCAATCCGATGGATCTCCGGACGAATTAGAAAAGGCCGGGGCTTCGTGATGAAAACATTTTTCATTCGTGCTCGCGATGAAGTTATTCGAAACGCTTAGTATGCTATCTGTCGGCTTAACTAATGGCCTGTTGTCCTTGATGTGTTTTGCCGCTCGTCGAGTCGTTAACATTGCGAACAATCTTGCTAAAAGAACTTTCAATTGCACTTATGGAAACGCTTCAATCGTTACCAATGGTGTCTGAACTGTACCAGTTGATTTAATTGTGTTTCCGCCGTATCATCTGGTCATTGATATTTTCTTTTTCAACGAAAACTTATGCGTTTCGATCGGCTGTTCTTGTAGAGCATGAAAAGACGAATCCTAATCCGATCAAACTTGAGTCGAAAACTTTTCTTTCATGAATATCTCGAGATTGACTGATCGTGATGGTACGTACGGTCATGGTACTCGTTGGATTCGTCTTTTCACGCTCTACAAGAATCTCAACGAAAATATATAGTGTATCGCGTTAACAGACTAACCTTCTCGCTATGCTTGAACTCCCTCATGACGCGATCATAATCCCTTTTGGTGACGCGTTCGGGATAGCAGACGGCGCTCTTGATGAAGGTCTTCAAGCTTCGCTCGAGGAGCTGATTCACCTCGTTGTAGTCGTAATCGTCGTGTCTGATGCCGAACATGCACTGAATGTAATTCCAGATGGCCCGTCTGAAACGCGACGTGTCCACCTTGCTGTGCGTACCCATCGTGTAGTACGTCAGGTTGTAGGCTGTCTTGAACTTGTCGTCGAGAAGATAGCCGACGTCGTTGTAGAGTCGATTGACGAGCGAGTAGCCGTGATCGTCCCAGGAATAGTCCTGCACGCGGAACGTTGGTATGTCGTTCAGCTGACCACGCTGTAACAGAACGAAATGGCTCGTAAGAATATGCAACGTTCGTCGAAGAAAACGGTACAGCAAAGTCGCGATCTAGCTGCCCGAGGATCTCCGTGATCACAGTCCCTTCGCCTTGCACAGGCGAAAACCGTTCGTGTTCGTATGCTGTCCTTTTACACGTTCGGCATCCTTTGTGCGGACCACGAAAGAATTGTAGAGGAAAGGGAACGGGGCAAGAACTCTTACCACTCGGATGTACTTTCCCTTCCTCTTGCCGCGTTTCCTTCCCACTGTAATTCTTGCTGGCTTCTCAAAAAATAGTTTCTCTACACGATCTCTGTTCCTGTTCTGGTGAGAGTCTTTTTTTAATTAAGCTATGAAACCCCACATGGGATTATTAGCAGCATGCACATGGCTGTGCATGCTAACATTACAAGGATAACTTATAGACTAGAATTGAACAATATAATGAACATTTTTGAGTACAATATTAACACTAGAGAAATAAGCAGTGGGACTTCAGGAATGTATGTATATAAAATAGGAGGCAAAGAGAAGGTCCGCACAAAAAGGAATCTATTGTATAGGGTGGAAAGTATCCCTTGTTGCAAAGTTTGCGAATCAAATTGCTTCTATTATTATCATAGATCGGAGATTGCCATAATATATGATTAGGATCCTGTATCAGACAACCACATGGACAGCTTGTGTCATCAGCAAGTTTAATCCTAAAAACGGGAGGCCTTCAGTTGGTAGTGTCCAGATCGAAGTCTATTAACCCAGCAAATAAATTCTCTAGGGAGCCTGAGGTGGTTAAACCAAGGTTCGGATCCAGAGTGATAAAAGGATTCGAAAAATTTTATGCCCTTGTACCCTGCCTCTTTAAGAATATAATTTTTTGGTTGCTCTTTAGCTTGCTTTCTAAAACTATTGGAAAAGTCGGAGTAGGGGACCAGGATATTAGTAGAAATAGTCAGCAAAGATGCTTCTTTAGCTAATACGTCAACCTTTTCATTACGTGTGATTCTGGTGGGAGTTATTTTTTGTTGAAAACGGCGTTAGAAGCCAAAGGGTTAATCTTGCTCGAGTCAAGATTCGACTCCACGGGACTACCGAACAAGATGGACCGTGAAAATATGTACGTAACATTTCTTTAGGAAAACAGTACTTTTAAAAATCCTGTCGATGCTGCGTGATTTAATTCTTCGTTCGATTCGGTGTTAGAAGTCAAAGGGTTAATCTTGCTCGAGTCAAGATTCGATTCCACGGGACACTGGCATACGTGTCGTTGTGTGTGCGTCGTCGTAAATATTCATGGGACACCACGATGGAAACGGCGGTCGAATCGACGGACGATTAAATATTCAACGGCGAGCTTCGGCGTCGCCTTGAAATCTACTTTCGAATCGAGCTTGTAAAAACGGCACTCTACGTTCCGGCCAATCGAACAACATGAAAATTCGAATAGAGTCGCTTCAATTTCTCCGGATTTTCCCGGTTCTGTCTGCGCGGAGCGTGTCTCTATCAGGTTTTCAGATTGCCCGACGAAAGGGTGATAGTTACCTTAGCGAAGTCCTGGTAGATAAAGGTTGGGTCCTCTATGAAGTGACCGATGTCGGAATCGAGAACTGAACTACTCCTCTGCGGCGCCGCTGCCAGCTCCGCGGATTGCGTCTCGACGGTCTCGAATCTCTTCGACAATTCCTCCTGAGTGATCTGGTAGGATTCAGACTTCTCGGAGAGACGCTTCATGCGCTCCATCAGCGCCTCCACGCCGACCTCTTGCTCGCCGACTATGCTTGGCGAGGATGGCGGCGATGGCATGTTTTCTGTGCGATTCGCAAACGGTTCTGATCAGAAATACACGTCGCGCTCGTGGAAAATCGAGAATGGCAAGTCGTGTCTGTGACACTTCTCCGAGTAAAATGAGTCCAAACAGGATAAATCATCTGACATCTGAATTTCTCGTTGATGAACAAGAATAGTCGTATCGAGTTCTATATATGGGTCACACGAAATTGAACTGTGTTTGCATTTAATCATTTAACCCTCATACGATCCTCAGAAACAATTGCATAAAAGATTCTATGATAATTTCTCACCTATTTTTACTTCACACTTGAAACTAATAAACTTTGCTTCGTTTATCACGTCACATTTTAGAGAAACGCGTCTCACAATACAGATAAAGAAGAACCAATCATGTTATAGAATGTGAAAATAGTAAAAGGATGAATTTTCATCCTGAGAAACGTACGAGGGTTAAATCGAGGATTACTCGAGCAAATACGAGGCGAGTTGTAATCGTGTTTGGGCTCATTTCAATGGGAGGAACGTCGCGAATACGACCAGGAGAATTTCACAAGAAAATCATCACAGTTGAAGATGAATTTTTAAGAAATCTGATAGTATTTTTTGAATGGAGGATTAGCGATTGCAGCAAACGAAGTTTGCGACTTACCAGTCTTGCCATCGCCATTGGGGATCTTCTTGGGACTACTGGAAAGCTTGTCTTTGGCAGTTGGTAAGTTATTGCTATTATCCTGGACATTCTCTTTGTAATGGTGTCCGCTGACGTTGTCCAGCTCCTCGTTGATTCCACAGGAGAAAACGAAAGACGAGAGGGAGTGGAAGTGAGCCAAGAGGACTATCGCGTGAACCACTTCGGCTAGGGACCAGTTGTCTGCGCCCTTAGTCAGTTTCTGCAATGATCATTGTCTACCATTATTCACGTCTCCGACGAACAACGTGTGCTCGTTTTCCAGCATGTTCGAAACTACGTACCTCTATGTGCGTTTTGTTCAACAGCCACGGTCTGTGGGCTAAAATCTTGTTGATCTCGTAGAGGTCTTGAAGCTTTCCTGGGATCGACTTCAAGCCTCGGAGCCACGAAGGATCGCCACCCTGCATGAACTCCTCCTTCTGCAAATTGATCAGGTAGCTGCACTGATGTCTGCCTGCAGCCTGCAAAACGAAACAGTTCTCTCATTAGTCAAGGGAGTCCTTCAGCACTCTTCAACATGTATCGGATATATATTGTTTTATTAAAATGACAACACTGAATTTATTTAGATTCTTCACAATTTTTATAACAACACGCGTGCCTCGAATCAAGAAATTTATTAAATAATTTCTGATGAAAGTATCTTTATGATTTCAATCATTGAAAAATAAACAATGTGAAAGCAGTTATTCGGATTTGTTGAAATTATTGACAAAGTGTTTTCATCTGTTTTCTGTCCTACTCTACCGAGTCTCTTCATTCTCTCATTGGTCAAGGGAGTCCCTCGTTCTCTTCAACAACTTGAATCGTTGCTTGAAATTCATTGAAATTATTAAACAACTGACTGAGAAGAGCGTTTCCGTCTTCAGGGTCGACGGTGGAGCTTGCCGGGGACAAAGAAGAGACTCGACGGTGAAAAACAACCGCGATGGGACATGGTCTCGCATATGGGGACAGCGGATCGTAGATTAATCGCGAGAGGAGGTGGGTCGCGGGCCGAGGTGGCGCCATTCACGGTGGGGAGGGGATAATGGAGGCCAGGACATGTTGGAACTCGATCTTCTCTTAATGGTTTGTTGTGATCGCACCGGAATTACATCAGAAATTCAAATGCCCGAGGACTTCTATCGCAGGGAAAGAGGGAAAAAAGGAGGGACAGGAGACACGCGATCCAACGAGCGTAAACAATACAAGTGTTTACCATGCGGCACCCGGATCGATCGGGCTCGAGGATCGCGATAAGCGGTAGATGGATGTCTGTGAATTCCGGCAACCAGATATATATCTCGCACGCGTGCGTTTATAATAGTCGAAAACTGTTCAAACTCCATGACTTCTGCTCTGTTTTTTTTTCTGTCAAGCCTATGCCATGTTACAGGCTGTTCAATCGATTACATTTGCTCAAGATCCTTACTTCGGAGCGTGGAACAGGTGCGTTCGGATAGTCGAGGAGGTACTAGTTTCTCGTGGATCAAACGAGTAAATTCGACCGGAGGTGTGTCGTGTTTGGGCTCGTTCTAATTGGGAAAACGTCAGGGACGCGTCGTCAACAGTTTCACGAATAAACAATGTTCAAGAAAAATGTAATTGTGTTTGTATTAACGATATTTCGTTGCGGAACTTGATAGAGTACATGGTCGTCGTTGTGATAAATTGGAATGTGGCTCGCTACGGTATCGTCACCGTTTTCGATCCGAGTTCCCCGACACCGAGCGGGTCGTTGGGCCAAAGATTATCAAAGAAACCGAGCAAGTGCACCGGGTGTCGCAACTGACGTGCCTATGGACATTTATAATACGAACTATGATAATTACGTGCACGCACACCGCACAAATGTATGGAAAAGTAGAAGTTTTTGTCGGGAACAATTTTCGAGATATACAAACTTTTCTTTTTGTCGATCGTATGTTTAAACAATGTTGATGTTCTTGACACACCGATTCGATCAATTTAATTGAAAGCAATGTTGCAATATATTAATTTTCAGATTAGATGATTCAGTAATGTTGCGTAATATTCATGAATCTTAGGTGTTTCATATCTAAGATTTACGCTAGGATGTTTAATCGTATGAATTGTTTCCAACAATATCCTTTGATTTAAATCTGTCTCTTTGTCAATTAACTTTGCATTTTCAAAATCAAACGTGTG
Organism: Lasioglossum morio; assembly: GCA_916610235.2. NCBI lineage: Eukaryota > Metazoa > Arthropoda > Insecta > Hymenoptera > Halictidae > Lasioglossum > Lasioglossum morio. Next base: position 636,677 of record OU744324.1, on the reverse strand, counting down.
ATCGAACTGAATCGAATGTTTTTTCAAGGCAGTGTGTTGTGTTGGATGTAAAAAAAATGACGTTACGCTTGTTTTCTCTGATGCGTGCTTCAAAGCGTCTCGACGTTTATCCAATGTATATGTACTTGGTTACAACCATTACAGGGAATAGAATAAACTATATTCGAACTTTGTGAAAAGGGTCTAAAACAAAGACCGAAACGTCGAAATTAATATATTGCAAAATTGCTTTCAATTTAATTGATCGAACCGATGCGCCAACAACGTCAACTTTGTGTCGAGTTAAATATGAAAAATCATCAGACAAAAGCGACCAGTCATTTTTCAGTGTTTCTTCGATTTCTCGTTTTTCGAATTTCGAATGACGGCAGCCCGGAAGGTCGCGAATCGCCTAATCGAGGTGCCATCCGATTCGTCTGGCCCGCTATCTGCCCGGTCAGATAACGGGTCGCAACGCGCCGCCGGTGCTCGATAGACGAAATATCGTCGCAACGAAATGATCGACCGAAAAACACGTTATCGGACACGATAAAAGACAGATGGCCGCGGGTGTGCGAGGGCGAAGAGACCGAGGGAATGAGGAGGAGGGTGGGGGGGGGGGGGGGGAATTATGGTCGCGATCGTCGAAAGCAAGCTAGAATTTCGGAGAGCGATTGCCAAGTGAAGCAGCGCGATAAAGCGATAAGATATCTGGGAAAACACAGCTTTTCTGCCGGTAAACATTCCATCTGGCCGAGGTTCTGCCGTGTCTGGATTCGATTTCGCGGACTACAACTCGCCGAAATAAATCAGGATCGTGTGACGCAATATCCGAGAAAATAGCATTGCCGGATTTCACCGGCGTGGAATTCGGTAGAAACGATGCTAACGGAGGCGCACGTGGCTTCGAACAACCGTACACATTATCTACGAGCTGTCGAGGACCAGAAACTTATCATCCTTATCTGGAAACAAGATTTTTCGAGCCTCTCCGCAGACCTGCTAGTCCAGTATTTCATCCGAGCACGGATCACAGAAATAACAAATGATGAATACATAAGTAGAGAGGCTTGCAATAAAAAAATAGCACAAAACCGAATGGATAAAAACGAACAAGTGATGTCACAACAACATGTTAATTAGATGTATACATAAAATGTAAGGAGGCAATTATGTTTACGTTTTATCTGAAAGCAACGAGATGTACATTTTGTTTAAAAAAAAAATTTATATATGAAAAAAGCGTAAATCATTGCTGTTGATGGTACAGAGAATAACATGACTCGACACATATAATATTCATTTTATCCAATTCAATGCGACGAAGAGTAGCAAAAAAGGGAGATCATTATTTATGAGGATTTCTAATGAGTGTATAAAGTTTAATGAATAGAAAACCCCGCCTAATTGATTATTCAATAACGTTACTATAAATAAAAGATCTGAAATATAGTTCAATGAATTTTCTATGTAAAATGTTCTGATGTTCGTTCGAACTGAAACGATCAGTTGAAAACAAAAATTACAATGAAGATTGTATGAAGATAAGCGAGAAGGAACAGGAATTAGCTTCGATTACACGATGCGACACGAATAAAACTGGTGGGGCGGTACACGTGTAACTATGTTGGCAGCGTGTGTATTTTCCTCACTAATTTACTATTAATAAATTTGTAGTTGGTGATAAGTATGCATGGGCTCTCGATGAATACGTGTTGGTAAACGAAAAGCTTGGAATTAGAAAAATTTTGGGGAAAGGGAAAATGTGTATCTGCATGGTGGATATGATTCATTGCGAGTAATGAGTTAACCATTAACCATTGCGCGAAGCAATAAAAAAGATTCTGCTCTGAAAAGCGCAAGCAGAGAACGTTAGATTGAAACTTTGGAGCAATCGTGTAGTATAAATTTGAATTTCTAGAGCAAAGAAAATGTATAAATTCCAATTGTTAGAGCAATTGAATTTCTACAGCACTCAAAATGTATAAATTTGAATTTCTAGAGAAACCAAAGTGTATAAATTTGAATGTCTATAGCAAACAAAATGTACAATTCTGAATTTCTAGAGCAACTGAAAGTCTAGAACAATGAAAATGTAATAATTTGAATTTCCAGAGCATCCCGAGAATCTGGAAATTTGAATTTCTCGATGTATAAATGTATAAACAAGTTCGAGCCTGGTTTCCCTAACAAAGCTAAATTAATTATGCGAACGCAAGAGCCAGAAAGCATCTACACGTTTGCGTTGTCGTTTGGTCTGTTATCAGTGAACACGTGTGCACTAACAGTTAGTCATATATATCGAGACCAGTGGCCCGACCGTCAGCAAAGAAATGAAAACAGTTGAAAACGTATCACAATGACGCACAAGTACATTTACTATTACGAGATAATACTATCGGTGTGGACGGATTTTTCTATCTGCAATAATTATCGCGTTCTGCGAAAACTAGATTCGCCATTGCGGGCGAATCGCATACATAACGGAGGAGGAGGTATAATATCAAAAGAGAAGGGGTGAGGGGAGGGAGAGAGAGAGAGAGAGAGAGTGGCACTCACCATAATAGCGATCAGATGTCTGTAATCGTATGGGAGCGGACCGTCGCCCCTCAGGATGAAATGTTGAGTACGTAGGAAGTGTTCCAAGTACGAGGGATGCGAGGCCATCACTCTGGAGACATGATCCAGTCTGTTGTTTTGAAGGAACGCGTCCATCAACAGATTATGAGTCTGAAACACACAAAAAGATTATGGTTAAACCAGAAACCTGTACGCACACGCAAATCGCACACATTTCAACAATTCGATGGACAAAATCAGCTGTAACAACAGAGTCTTTAACTATTTTTTCACGAAACGTTCATCGAATCGTGCTGGCGCGTGTTTCTCGACGATCGTTAACGTCTAAATTGCTTTCACGTGTTTCGGACTCTCCGCTCCTCGACGCACGCCATAAATTTCAGCATTAGAAAGTTTCTATCTCCGCGGCCGATTTTCATCCGGTCTTTTTGACTGGGTCGTTGGCCAGAGAGCTCCCTAAAATCGGTTCGACAACAAGAGAACCTGAAACCTTTACCTCTCTCGACTGTACCACTAAACCCACTGACATCTAAAACGGACTGGCACACGTGTTGCTTCGCGAGGACCTCGATACACAGGGTGTCCGAAAAAATCTCCGAGTAGCTTGTAAAGCAGTGGTCACAGCCAGACCCGAGTAAACAATATTTCAACTAACAAATACAAATATTTCCGACTACTATTTCACACAACCGTGTTACATGTGTTTCGTTTGAAACAGTAATTTAGTATTAGCTTCAAATGAAACGTATATAACAGTTGTGAGAAATATCCATTTGTTAGTTGAAATATCTTTTATCCAGACTGTGCGCTGATTGGCCTACGTTTTTTCGTGAATATCTCGTAGACGAAGCCACGGAGAATATATTCAACGATTCGAGCGAAAATCAAAAGTGATATTTTAACAGATTACCGACCTGTTATTATTGTATAATTTTGAAATATTTATGGTACATGGCTAAACACTTTTTAATGAAACCTTCAATAGCAACAGCAATTTTCGTTGTGAACCAACAAGTCACCCTCATTAACCTCATATAATAGTTTCATTTAAGATTGTAATGTAAAAGAAAATTTCTGTGCTTTTTTTGGAGCAGCACAATTATTGAAAATCCTATTAATAGGCTTTCGGTAGGTAATTGTGTTAACAGATTAATCTATTTTTAGGAGAACAACGAACTTGCCAGGGACGAAGACGTTGTTCAATCGTTTTAGCGTGAATTTCCGAGTCTCGTTGCCATAACCTACCGTTCGTCTGGCCACACGTAACAAGCGTAAACGCTGATCACATAATCGCGCTCGCCAGCCCTCCGGTCGCGAAACCGAGCAACTGGGTCACTCGGAAGAGATCCTCGAAATCAGGTGTTTGCGTTGCGTCATACGAGCCGGCCGAGCACACGCTCCTTGTCTTCGACTTTGACTGTGATAGTCGTTGCTGTTAGGCGAAACGATGCGCAGTGCAAAAGCCGTGAAACCGATAGACAAGTTGGCGTCGTGATCGTCGTCGTCGTCTTCTTTGTCTTCTTCGTCGTTCTCGTAACGCAGATGCGACACCGCGCTATACTTAGATCTAGCGTCGCGACACCCTTTCGACGCTTGCTCGTTTTTCTTTTCGATCCCGTGAGGATCACCGCTTTCGTACAGCTGCGACCTGGCCTATTTAAACGATACCGAACCACGTTTCTTCAGCTTTTACTTCGACAGAGTCGACGCCACGAGCCGTAACACATCAGGGATCGGACATTTCTTGATACCACACTGGTCTCGAGACAGATATCTCCATGATCATTTGACTAACATAACCGTGACACTTTTGCGAGTAAAATGATACCCGACACGATGCATTTCGGATCTGATTTGCGCCCGCAGTACGCAATAAACTGGAACCTTGTTTATTCGAACTGCTCGGAGGCAACGAGAGGAATTTGTGCTCGTGGAGCTAGATTTTTTAATGGGACTGTTTTCCAATATGTTATTGACACGTTTTAAGATGATGAATTGTTTAAGCGATTTAAAAATTATTGTTATCATGAGGTAGATTCTCTCAATGGAACTTTTTCCTAACACATTCCTGACACTTTTTCAACTGATACACTATTTAAACGATTTAAAAATTATTGTTATCATGAGCTAGATTCTTTTAATGGAACTTTTTCCCAACACGTTCCCGACACTTTTTAAGACGATGAACTATTGAAACGGTTGAAAAATTATTATTACGTTCTACACTATTTATTTTTGTTCTAAATGCAGAATTAATAACGATGAACGAAGGTTTGCCAACGTGTTCCTAGCTTTGCAGACGTTCGTCGTTCATCCTGACCTCGCCGCACGATCTTCCTCGGATTGCCATTAGATCATCACGTATATAAATTGATATTCCCCGCATGGCGAAAGCCAGGAACGAAATGCCTTTCCCATTTAATTTGTACGCACCGGTCGTCGACCTCCCGGCAACAATTCCCATCGATATTGTACTCGTGCTCACGCAGAACCATGTTTGCATTATACTAAACGCCACCTTCACACGGTAGCACGCGATGGATCGCCGCGCCGCGCCGCGCCGCGCGCCGGCTCGTTGAAACACGTGTGTGTCCAAGTATTTCGCGAAGAAATTTTCTTTTAATCACTTCATTCACTTATTCACGATATTTCTCTGATTGATACGAGTCCATACTTGATCCCTAGCTCATGCTTGCCCGATCCACAGTTTAATTCCTAACGCTTTCCAAGGCTTTCTTTGGTAAATCAAAATGCGACCGGAATAGATTGTTAACCCTTCGTTGCAAAGTGTATCATATTTATTTACGATTATTTTTCTGAAAATGTTGTTTTACTTTTCTTTTTAATATCTTTCCCTTAAATAAACACACAACAGCTGACCTTCTTCCAATTCTTTCATCCCAATTAAAAAAGTCATGTAGCGAAGGGTTAATTAACGTCTAGTGCAATATAATTGTAGTGTATTTTCTAGCAATAGTAGACAGCTTTAATCGTTGAACAGAGAGTGCCTTCTTACCTGAGAAATCTCGATCGTCGATAAACGGTAGCCTTTAAACTTTGGAACTGAAGAACAGTGTTTATCGAGTCGTCGAACGACTTATGAGATTCGTGACTTACAAGTATAGTATTGATGATTGTCGCTGTATTTGTCAGACAGTGTGTAACGTCTGAAAACAGGCCTCCAAACGAACGTGACGTGTTCCTCTGACGAAAGCCAGTCACCATCTGGCCGAACTTTCTCGATAAGGGACTCACGGCTCCACTAAATATCGCTGAATCGCTCGTATGAAATCGATAACGCGATATCGAACGCAGATAAGCGAGACGCGAAGAGGCCTGACACTGTCCGACACTTTCCCGATGTTGATCTCGCGCCGATTCGCAAATCCGGAAAGCGTGAGATTGCTATTTTCGAGCATTATCTTGTTTGTCGAAACAGGAGACTGTGAAACATGTTTTGAGTCCGGAGTGGTCGGACTGGGAGTGGGGTTAAATCATTATATTTGAATCTAAAATCAAATTCAACTTTCAATCATTGTTAATTTTTAAATTATTGTTTTCGGCGCAACAGTTTCGATCAATTTTTAATCAATGTTGAAAAAAAGACAAGAATATAAAATTCGGATAGAATTTTGTGGAATTTCTATTCGTTTTACATCTACAAAAGCTGTTCCCACTAAAAATAGGATTTCATTTAATTCCAGTTCCTTAAAATTTGTCTACAAAAATTCGAAACTGCATAACCCATCCGCAGTCTACTGATAATCATGAAATTAATAGTAGAGATCCAATAATTGGATCATCAGGAAAAACGATTTCCATTGATTTTTCATTTAATTCCACTTCCTTAAAATTTGTCTACAAAAATTCGAAACTGCATAACCCATCCGCAGTCTACTGATAATTATGAAATTAATAGTAGAGATCCAAAAATTGGATCATCAGGAAAAACAATTTCCATTGATTTTCAAGGCACAAGCCCCGAACAGGAATTAATTTCTATTTTTTTTGCCGTTTTATTAATGTCGTTAATAATATGTTAATGTTCGGAGAGTGTCGAAACCATTTGTACTGTTTTAAATTGCACAACACCCAGTTTTTGTCGGAAATGCATCAAATCGGTCTATTAATAGCGGATGTTTTTGCAGAAGTGATTCGAGGTCATCGATGGAAGTCAAAGGGTGAAACGTGGTCGTCGATCAGCTGCTCCGTGGCTCAAGAATAGCCGATTCGCGTCATCAGCCTCGGCAAAAGCATTACTCAATTAACCCGTACGCGGGGGTTTGGCAAGATCCCGTCGGTTTGTCCCGGTGAGACCCTCCCGAAGATCCTCCTTCCGAGAACTCTTTTTCTTTTGGCAGAATCCGCTGGCACCGAGCCCGAGAAACATCTCCCCGAGACTTCGTGACGAGCCTCTCCTTCTCCTGCTCGTGTCACAGTCCTCTCCTTTCTCTGCTTCTACACCATCCTCTTGTACACTTCCACTAGTTCAATTTTTCCCACTTTAATCAAACAGCTACTCGTCTTCTTCAACGTATGTAGCACCAGTGAATCCGAAGACTTCACTGCAGAAACCGTACAAATCCGTTCACCGAAAAGTCAATTCATTCATGATTCTTAATGTTTAATCAAACGATTTTCCCAAGAAAACTTTCACTAGTAGATTCGCGACATTTCTCCGGTTAACACGAGCCCATGCACGATACAATTCGGTTTGCATTTGCTCGTGTAATCCACGATAAACGAGAGAGCCTCGTTTATCAGAACCGACTCAGTGAAACGGAACTTCCCGATTGTTCGGTGCAAGAAATTTTTTCTGCTCGTGTTTCTTAATCTCTGATTGTTCGAGATTTTCCAACGACTGTTCGAAGATGCTTCGCAATTGATAACGCGAGCAAAGTAATTCGGGACGGCGCGGCGGCGTAGGTTTTAGGTGGTGACAGCAACGTCGTTTGCCAGATGAGGGAAGACTATAATAACGAAGTCGGTAACAGGTTTGTTTCAGAGAGAGTCACAGTGTTTCTAATTTTACTTAATGGCGCGTATTTATGTTTACACAATTTTCGCGACGATTTGTGGCCGCTATATTCGACCCGACAGCCGTTTAAATAAGGATCCACCGAATTCCTTTCTTCCGAGGTCGACTAATTCCGGACCGCTGTTGGCCTAATGCAATCGACCGTCGACACACAGCCACCAGACCTTCTCATTATTATTCTATAATATATTTGAAATTAATCGTTTCTTAATTAACAGGTATTGGGAAAAAGAGGAAAATAGAAAATGTGAATTCTGCGAGGATAGTTTTGGAAAAAGTGAGATAAATATTGGACAAGTGAGATAAATAAGTTCACTGTTCTAATTATTGGTTGTTCTTTCGGTTGAGAACAAAAATTTAGTTTTTGTTAAATATATATTTTGTTTTTCAGACGCAAATGTCTTTTGAAAATGATCCCAATCAGGATCGAAACGTTAAGATTTAAAATTGCAAATATGTTATAAAACAAGGATTATAGTTTATTTTTGATCGAACCTGTGCGCCGAAATCATATTCCCAATATCAATTCTTTTCGATCGCGAAACAAACTCAATATAGTTTTGGAAAGCTGGAACATATGGTAAGGGAATGTAGGGAAATTGAACGAGGCCCGTACATAGAGGAAATAGATTGGCTGAGAAAGCTAGAGAGAAAAGAAAAAGTAAAGAACAGAAACAGAAAGAAGGATGGGAGAAGGATAGAGCAAAGTAAAATGTATGAATGGACGCGGAAACGTGTGGAAGGATGAGAGAGTTAAGACTGAAATGTAAACCGAGTTCCTTTTTTATGGCCGGAAGGCTAAAAAATAAAGCATTTCTATCACTAATCGTTTCTTAATTGTTCAATGGAAAAATCATTGGGATATCTTTCCAGTTTTGAGTGTTTCGATTGATCCAAGATGGACGGGAGCTGTACGATCAGTTTTCTCTTAAGAAACACAACAGCCCTGCATGATCTACATATAGCACAGTGCTGGACGGCCAGGATTTCTCGAGGCGCCATTTGACCAAAGGGAAACCCATTAATCGTCTCACCGCTTTCTAAAACTCTGGATAACGACGCATTATCGTCCGCCTAAAATTCGTTCCACGGATTGAATTGGTCTCGACCTCTTTTCCAGAGATACCAGAATTCGAAGGTGACTTAGGATGATTGGTACCTTATCTTCGAACAGCTTAAGTGCAACCTCGTCTCGCTAATGACTCACTGTCCCTCGCTCACGTATGCAACGAAACCGCATTTTCAAATTCCCCAATAGTTCTACGGAAGTTCTGGAACGTCCAAATATTAAAATCCTATTAAATCCACACACTAATGTACACATCTGAATCCTTAGTCTACTAATCACCATTAAATATCACTTGTGGAATTCAACATTAAAATTCTATTTATTAAACCCAAACGATCAGAATCGATCTACCCAGTGTTCCACAATTGAACGAAGACAATTTCTCTTTTACGTAAAGATCTGACAAGGATCACTCAAGAAATGGTTCAGAAATCTTCCTGAACAATTCTACAAAAGTTATTTCCATTGCCAGACAAACTCCAAAATTAAAATCCTATTAAATCCACACAAACGTATACATTTAAATCCGCTATCAACTAATCATCTAAATTCTAATCGTATACCCTAAGCCTCAGAGGGATCAGGGATCATCGGAATTGATCTACTGCGTGCCCCACAATTGACGAAGACAATTCTTTTTCTCTACATAACGATCTAACAACGCGATCGCTACAAAAGTAGTCCACAAATCTTGAATTACAATAACTTCCCTATAAATCGGGAAGTTAATAATTCTACAAAAATTAGGGTATTGCCACACTGTTTTGTATTGTCGATCGAGTATCACTTGTGGATGTGTAAAATTAAAATGCTATCAAACCCAAACATACATGTACTTCGCAATACAGATTTTCTCCAATCGATCCGGATCGGTCTACCCAGTGTCCTACAATCGACGCAGACAATTTCTCTTCTACAGAAAGATCTAACAACGATCACTCCCTGAAATAGTCCACAAATCTTACCCCCCACTCTTTCTAATCCCACCACATTTGCATCGACCATAATCTGTCTCACATAACAGGCTTCTTCCAGCACGTGTGTAACGGGACTAGTATACTCTATAACCTTGAGACCCGCTTTTGAAAACTGTGAATAACATTTCCAGAGCAACACTTGTAATTTAGATACCACTATCGAGCGATGTCGCAACTCGCAAAAGGGTTCTTCTATCTTTTGCACGGAACCGTGTATCATTGGAAAAGAGCGAGCAAAAATTTTTGGATTGACACACACACACACATGTTCGTTGTTGTGTTTATAAAATAATGTGCAACAGTCGTTGGTTCTAGAGCTCCGTAAATCCAGTGTTGATAAACGTGTAATCCTCTAATTATAATCGGCACACGAGATGATCGAATGTCTGTCGCACGAGAGAAGATCAAGAACGAGATATAGATCGTCCTCCAAAAGGAACTCGCGTGTCGAACAAACAAGATTAGAAGAACCGGAATAGCACGGAATCCGCGTGCGTGGGCGTGTGCGCGAAAATCTCGGGACACGTGTGAACATAGTGGACGCAGGCCGACATTATGCGAACGCCTCGCCCATTCCGTGTGTGTTCTCTCCTCTTGCATAATGGGATGAGGAATTGCTATTGATTCGTATTAGGATAATACGTTGCGAAACGACACGTCCGACGAACCGGTAAATCTTCTTTATTGATCTACGATGCCACGCAAAACCTGATCCCACTCGCTGACCCAACGAAATATTGCTTTTCAGAACGGTGTTGTTCCTTCGTCTCTCGGATTTCTGCTCCGTCCGCTACACCAACTCGATATACGTGTCATTAGGTCTGGCTCTCTCCCCCACTTTTACACCGTGCGCGTTTGTTTATGCAAATAGATTTGTTTATCGTCGAGTGGGAGAATTCGTAGCGAGTCACGCGAGAGGCATGTATGCTAAAGATGCATCGTGTTCAACACTCGCAACGTCCAGAATATTGTCAGACAATGTTTATTTAACGATAAATCTGTCTTGATTTTAACTATTCTCTCATGGTACCTTCGTCATCGTGTTCCTGACAGTTTTACGATTGAAACGATACCTCACACGATACAGTTTGGTTTACATTCGCCTGTGTAATCCACGATAAACTAGAACCTCGTTTATCCGAACTGATCCGTGGACTTTTTAGATGAAAGAATAGGTCACCTGGCTCCGAAAAATGTCAGGAGTATGACTGTTTCAGATTTTTTTCACGTAGAAAATGATTGAAAACAGTTTCGCGAGATCAAAATTTTTCCCGACTGTCGTACACACTTTTTATATTTACACATCATACACGCCGAGGCACTATCCGTACTCTCTCTCTCTTTTGCCTCGTTTTGTCCGTTTCTTTTGGCGTTTGGTCGAGCTGTTCCGGCACGAAAATGAAATTACGATCCGAGTTTCGGTTCAATGATCCAAGATGGTTATTAAGGCAGAAGTTCCACGGACGTTGTTTACTTTATTAGCGAATCGCGCGTGGCTATGGCCAGACAAAGGAGCCATTAGAGGTTTCATACGGCTTTGTGTTCCCCGGAAATTGTCGGTGTTCCGAATACACGGATTCCGTTATAGTGAAAAACACACACACACACCCACAAACACACACATATCGCGTGCGGAGAATATATAGATTGTTTTAACGCTGTTCCCGCTGCATTATTCATCCCCGGTAACGAAGAGATGTCCCCGGTGACGGCCATTTGAATCTCCCGACTGGAAAACTTGCCTGGGATCATCGGAAAAGTCGATTAACGATCGACAACGTCCTGTCTGAATAATTGCTGTCGTATAAAATATCGATGCTCGCGCGACGCTGCTCGTACGACGTCATCATTTCGAAATGGTGGACCGATTTCACACGAAATGTCCTCCGTCGTAATTATCAGACCGATTTTACGAATTTATTTGATAGTAATAGTGAGGATCGAACAAATTGGTTTTCGTGTCGCTGAAACGATTAAATGAAAAATTTTCAATTTCGCATGAAACACGTCTAATAACCTTATTTCTTGCGATCGCTAATGCCGCGGCGCTCTATTTATACGCATGATCGTTTCAGAAAGCTGTTCTCTCGAGAATATTCAAGACCTTGACGGAAAAATCGACGGAGAGATCGTTCGGATCGAGAAATGCGTTAACGCGCCCGCTGCTATATTAATCCGACACGTTTGTGGCTTGACAAACGTATTATTGATTCTCGTGTTGACGTTCCAGACCGATCTCTTACTCGGTCCGGTTCCGAAGCAATTTTCGCTATTTTTGCGATCGAAACGATCCGCCTTCACCGATTTACGAGAATCTTTTAAATACAAATGTATAAAAAGCACTAACGATTTCACAATGCGACAGGGTCAGTATAAGGGCAAGGAGTACTTCCAGTATTACGTTAGGGACGGGGTTGCACCATGGTTCTCGGTCACAGGTCTATCACGAAAATATATTGTTACATTCAATCGTTGTAGATCAGATCACTACCATCTTGCAGCATCCCTTTCACGACTAAATATTGTAAATGATTCCAAATGTAACTGTGGCTATGAGGTTCAGGACCTTAACCATATTATTTGGCAATGTACCTTATTGGAATCATAACGAGTTGGTCATATGAAGGGATTGAATAAGCTCAATTTCTTCCCACCCTTGAATGTTAGATCGTTGTGTAAACCGAACATTCAAGCGTGTCATCTTCTTTTGAATTTCTTCAAACAATGTAATCGACAAATTTGAAATTATGTATATGTCAAATACGCTGTATTTATATTAACCCAAATGTAAAGCTTCATAACCCCCAAAGGGGAGTTACATTAAGCTCAATAATAATAAAAAAAAAAGAAACGATCCGCCGTTTGAGCATCATCGGCCGCGATAGAATAATCGCTGAAACGAAGCCGTCCAAGGTTCCACGATCGTCGCAATATTATATCGTCGAGCGAGATAGCCCTCGAGAGCGAAAAAATTCGATAGAAAGGCACCTAACGCGACAAACAACGAGCAGGGTAACACACCCGGGAACCTTGTAACATATTATTTCGTGTATATCACTCCCACGCAGATGGTGTCGCGACAGCTTCGCTCCTCTCGCTATTAAATCTTAATAGCGCCCCTTAACGCGGAATTTATTCGAACCGGCCACGGGGATGTCGATAAATAAAAGAAAAATCTGCATTTGAAAAATCTTTTGAATCACAATTTTTCTACCCACTATTTCATCACGACACTTCTACCAACATGTTTCCGAGTGAAACGAGCCCAAACACCACCCAATTCGAAGCACATTTATTTTAAACGAAACGATGTAAATTAAACATTATTTCTTTTAAGAACATTCACCATCACATTTCAGACATTTGTCTGGATGAGTCCAAGCACGACATAATTCCGAGCCAGGCGACACCATCCAAACCCTGATGCTCCACAGGCTAGTTCGGATAGTCGAGACTCTAGTTTATCGTGGATTACTCGGGCAAACGCGATCCGAACTGTGTCGTGCTCGGGCTCGTTTTACTCGGGGAAATATCGTGGATCTGCTAGTAATAGTTTCATTTCGGAATCATTAGTTTAAGATTAAGTATTATAAATAATTGACATAGCAGTTTCAGTGTTTTCACGTATACAGACACATTTCTGGATTATTTGTTGGCGTCCACGAAAGAAGTCGATCTTAATGAAGCCGTATCTCTCCGCAAACGATCATGATTAACGCCATGCGTGTGGGGGTGCCCGTCTTGATATTATTCTATCGTCCCCTTCCGCTCCTCGCGAGTCTACTCGGTCACGTAGAGGCTGTAAAACGTATGAACTCGTCTTTATCCGAGGTTGCTTCCCATTTACGCCCCACGTTCATAATTGACGTATTACATGTTCTTCGCGGCAAGACGATTTTCCCCCTCGGCAGTTGTTTTCGCGGGTCAACGATCGTCGGATCTCTGGGAGAGGGAAAACGTTTACGACACTCGACGACCATAAACGCGTGTTTCCACGGACCGATTCTTTAATTGCAACGCCGCCGCCTGGAAGTTCCCGATCGAGGAGAAAGGAACGACCATTGCGAAACGATCGGTTCGAGCAACGATAATTAACGCGTCGACTGCCAAAACCATGACAAATCGTACGAAACAAATTTAATCAGCGAAACCTAAACTCGCATGGTTGCAGTCGCGGTGCAAAAGCAATTCCAACTCGATTACAACTAAAAACAATTGACTCACCGTGAACCTGTGCGATACAAATTTATAAACAGTGATGAATAGACCGTGGATATTCATGCAAAAATAAAACAAAATGTTCTACATTGATTGTGGGAAGTAGAAACGAAATAAAAATTGATCCCATCCCTTAACGACTTTGTTTCGATAAAAACGACTTTACGGTATTCTGAAGATTTTCTAATCCTTTACTGTTCGACATTTCGCCTGCAGTGATAAATTTTCTCGCGCCTCGATTCATTTACGACGAAAATGTATTGGAGTCGTGGTGTGTCTGTTCAGTCATGGTCGAGTCCTCTGTACGAAGAGGCGAGATAGACCCTCTTAGCAAGTGTTCACCAGATTATTGAATAGGTATCTAGGAGTTAACAAGTGGTCTCACGACTCGGTAATCAATTCTCGAACAGCCCACGAGCGGCTCGCGTGTTCTCAATAGGATCGTGCAACGTCCCCTACCAACAATCAACAAGCTCTCGCTTCTCTGCCATTAACACCTCCAACATTCTCTACTTTTTCCCTACAATTCTTCCCCGTACGAACGTACACCAACGATATCTCCAACAAAAATTATCATATAAGTAGTTTGCACCACTACTTGCTTCCCAATGTCGAACGGGAAACATTGACATAACAACCTGTTATGTCTTTAATTAGTTTTTCATGAAACTCTCGAGAATATATTCGTCACATTATTCTAGACGATAGACGAAATTTTAATCCACGAACAAAGTAAAACCTCGTTTCGGCGCACAGGTTCGATCAATTATAAATTAAAGAATTCCATTTTTATAACAAATTTGCAATTTGAAATCTCGACGTTTCGATCCTGGTGAGGATCATTCTCAAGAGATTTTTGCGTCTGAAACAAAATGTAACATTGCAAAAGCTAACCAAGATAGAAAAAGAATACATTTTTTAAACTGGAAAAATGAAATAATTTTTCTTACATGTTATATGGAAAATTGAAATTTAACTTTAATAACCATGTGTAAAACCTCGTTCATCCGAACTGATCCGTGGGATACGAGTGTTCCGATGATAGAATATTTACCTGACTCCGAATTACGTCGTGCTTGGACTCGTTTTACTCGGAGAGATGTCAGAAAGTGCTTCGCAGTGTTGCGTTTAAAAGAAATGTACTTCGAATATAAAATGATAGATTCGGCGTTAAATCGTCGGTCGAGTCTGAGGAAGGGGCTGATAAAATCAAGACGAACCGTGTGAATTCGATAAAGCCTCGGGAAATCAAAGAGTACGATAGAATTTCGCATCCTTTTAAACCGCTTATCTTTATTCCGTGGGGAGCATAAGGCTCGGCTCTGTTGGGGAACCCGGAGCACATGTTTGCGTGGCCTAAAACAACACAGCGCCACGAGGCTCGAGTGTCACTGGCCTTATCGAGCATAGACGAAGAGAGAGAGAGAGAGAGTGTGTGTGTGTGAGCTATATCTGTGAAAGGCGCCACAAGTTTAGCAAACTCGGAGCTCTTTTCTCCATTGTAAAATCTGAAAACTGTTGGCCCGTTTCCGTCAAGAAATTACGCAATTGTGCCGGGGTCCTCTCCCTCTCTTTGCGTGGAGCTGCTGGATCGAGTGGAATTTAAATGATTTTTTTTTTCTTCTGTTGTACAGCGAGTATATCTGGAGGTGATAACACGGTAGCGATAAAACGGCGAGAGAGAACAGCGGATTCTGAACCGAGTAGAGCGCAAGGCCGCGAAGGAAGCCGAGTGTGAACTGCTTATCTTGTTTTCGATAGGACTTCAAGGACGCGAATTATGCTGCCGAGTGTGTCTGCTACTATTTCGAGATACCGAACGCCCGGGCTGACTCAGATGACGAAGAAGGTGAGGAGGACACGACGAAGATCAAGACGATGAACAAGAGCTAAGTCAGGTCTTCTTTTGTATTTAACCTGACTTCGCTCTTGATCATCGTATTCGCCTGATTTAGATGTTCGTAGTCTTGACCAAGTCGGACGAACACGAAGAGGGTCTAATTTAAATGAATACATTACGAAGCGGACCTGACATGAGCTTAGAAGAAGGTCTGGATTAGGTGGAGAAGATGCAGCTCAGGAAAAGATGAAGACGAAGAAGGTCTAGCGAAGGTGGAGAAGATGTAGCTCAGAAAAAGATGAAGACGAAGAAGGTCTAGTTAAAGTGGAGAAGGTCTAGTTTAAGAATAGATGAAGATGAAGAAGGTCTAGCTTAGGTGGAGAAGGTCTAGCTCAAGGAAAGATGAAGACGAAGAAGGTCTAGCTGAGTAGAAGAAGATCTAGCTCAGCTGAAGATCTAGCTCGAGCAAATAAGTCCCAGCTGATCAGAGAAAGGCAAAGATGGCCCTAACAAAGGACGAAGACGAATTCTTGAAGACAGAGAAACATCTTGGCCAGCTGCTCGAAAGAGAAGAGGACCGGTCACACAGAGTGCCACCATAAACAATGACTTTCTAACCGGACTGGCCCCATGAATCCCGGGCGAGGTTGTGGTATCGTAGGGAGTTGATAGATTCCAGATGCTGGCATGTAACGGGGCCGTGAAGTATGGTCCGGGTCGAGAGTATAAAAACGTCGAGAGCAACGCCGAAGAACGAAGAGAAAACTGAGAGAGGGTGAACACGAGAGAGCCAGTCGATCTCGCGTTTAACCTTTCCCATGTTCCTTCTGGGAAATTAACGAGTGACCGATAAGATACAGAGGCGTTTTAAATGTGGATCTTCGGGGGGATCCGCTTCTTGGTTGTGACGGTGATCATTTAACGTGGTTGTACTTGTGGAGCCATAGTATACGGTGGTGGGACCGGTTCGAACACGAGATCTACTGCCTTGACGTTGGCAATGTGAGAATTTGTTTACAACATCCTCAAAGTTCAAGGTTTGAGGAATGTATACGCTGAATAAATATGGTGATCTGAATAGATGTAGTATGCGCTGAACAAACGAGTATCGGAACAATACGGTTCAACATTCAGAGACCTTCAACAATCGAGAAAATGTGTTCGAACATCGACAACAACCGGCACCGAACGACAAATATTTTTCAGTCGCGCAGCTATCGACCGGTCGCCATTGAATATGTGATTAGCCGCGTCGCATAAGCGATAATTCTATTACTCAAGAAAAACAATCGTTGAAAATTCGCGTTCAGTGCTGAAGACAGGACTATCCATGGGTGAGTCACGCCGCAATCAACCGGCAATAATCGCACCGCCTTCGGCTCGGGAATCGTTTAAACATTCTTCGAGGAGCTATTAAACAACTTCCTCGAGAAGCACAACGCTTCGTTTGTCACGTGAAAACGGTACCCCAATCGTACAAAACGAAACCATGGACGAGAAAAATTCGAACTGAAAATTTCGTTTTTCAATAGAATTCAATAAGTAAAATTTCTCAACGTTAAACTTCTGCAATGCAAAACGAGCACTGGTCCATAAATCCGGTGTTAGGCTTGTCAAGTCCGTCCGACATAAACAAGGTATCAATCACTTTCCCCTTATCCCCAGGATCCCACGCTTTCCCGTACCTGGATTTCTAATTACAGCCGGTACGCACATGGCGCACGAAGGCGCATGAATTTATGGTTGCTTAGGGTGTTGCGCTGCTCCCGGATAAACTCGGCTACCGGGTTTAGCCCTCGACTGGTGGAACAGGATCAAAATAACCCACGCCCCGTCCCCCCTCGGGAGTCTTGTGGAACTGGTTAGGGACTACCTGAACAACCCTAACCTGTCATCAGTCTTACTAATTCCTGGTTTCACCCTTTTTTTCAAACAATGTGGAGAAGCATTATTAATAATCACTGGACTGTGACTTTTCACTGTATTGTCGTTCGATAATCGACCTTGTAGGCAAACCATAGAGATCTACTGGGCAATAATGGACTTAGGGAAAACCGTAAACCTGGTAGACAGGCATATTACTGGGAAATGCTATCAACTATGTCTCTTTCTTTACAATTTCATCGTTTCACAATTTTCTACTTTGCAACTTGAAAATTGTACAATTTTGCAATTTCACAGTTTTACCATTTACAACTGTAGAACTTTAGCATATTAAAAGTGGCCTTACTCACCGCTCTGAACGGAGAGAAGAGGTATAGGGCTTAACCGTTACGCTTTTTCGTGACGCGAATTAGGCTTACACCCTGCCAAAAGAAGTTTCACTTCAAAAACAAGAACCTACTGGGCAACCATGAAGCCATTAAACATCCATACACCTAGCGTACACTCAAAACGACACTTTGGCTACCAGAAGCATACATAATACAATTTTCAATAATGATGTATTAAACGGAAGCCGAGCAATCTCTGAAGATGACTCGTCGTTTCCCAATTGAAGTCGCTATTACCACCGAGGACCCATTAAAAACTGGACAATAATACAGAACTGATGCAACGATCATCTAAAATGATCACCCAAACGAAAGTACCCTAAAGAAACAAGACTCTGCCGGGGTTTGAGCAACCGGGGAGCAAAAGAGGTTGAAGTTAGGTTCATTCAGAGGTCCGATGTGTCCCGATGACACGAAAACGAGCAAAAAGAAAAAGCTGTGGCCTCGTGTCGCACAAGCTCTCCGGACCCGTTCCTCGAGGTCTCCGAGAAGCGAAGGCGGCCTATGACCGCTTGTAACAACATTGAGAGCCAGAGCCCAGATCTCTCCAGAACCGGTTCTCGGCTTGGAAAACAATTTTACGATCTCGGGGGAATTGGACAGAGAGTGAGAGAGAAGGGGAGACACACACAGTGTCGGCAGGACAGAAAACAGCAGGGAGAGAGAAGTGGAAAGATTCGACGAGAGCGTGTGTGTCTCAACGAGCCACCGTACCCAGATGGGAGCATATATCCTCATCAGCCGAATAGGAAGAGGATCCACGAGGGGTGGAGGAGAAAACGGAGACAACGAGATGGAGGAAGAGCGAGAAAGAATGGGAGAATGTGTACCATCAAGATTCCCCCGGTTAAAAATAATCCGGAGAGCGATCTTTCGTTAGCCTCTCTTCTTTTCGTTCTCATGGCTTTAGCTCTCCCTCTCTCGCTGATCGTTGTTTTCACCCTTATGTAGTCAGCCAAAACGTATAGATTCTTTAAAACCAGTCTGCATTTAACACGTGTTCGAAAAATTCTCATTGTGACACTCTAAATTAATATATCTGCGGTTCTGATGAATGTGGATTGAATTGCTGTAAAGACGTTCTTTTGGATTATATTTGTTCCATTACATTTGTGTTCTTAATAAATAACGTTTGGTTAAATGGTCTTTGGGTGACTCGATTAAAAGTATATTTAAATCCTCCCACAATGAACATCACTTTGAATTGTTGAAAGAAATACAGTAAAAGGGGACCTGGTAAAAGGGTTAAAAATTACTTGAGAAGGCTTGAGATTCTCCGGTCGCGGTGATAATAAATAGTTCGAGACTGTTAAGAATTGTAACTGGCTCCCGGTGGCCGACGGGATTGCGTAACGCGGTGCGCCCGAGAAAAACATTAGAAATGCAAAACTGCGGAGCAGGCAAGTCGGCGGACAGGCACCGCAAACTTGTTTGGTAATGGCCGGCAGATTGCTGTACCAGGAGCTTGACTGTGCAGCAGCATAACCGCTGCGATTTCGGAGCGTTCGAGTCTTGTCAATGAGTTCGTCGTGAGAATCGATGCACGGACAGACCCACGTGACCGTTCGCGATATTGTTGCAAGCGTATGGACAACAGTAGATAAGTTCGAGTGCAAGATATCTCGTCGATGTTCCTTCACTATGACGGAGAACGACCTGGTCTGGTGTATTGGCTTAGTTTAGACATCTGCTCAATAATAATTAAACTTTCTTATTCATCCTTAGTTTTTAATAACATCGTTATGGACGCGTTCGTGACATTTTTCTGATTAAAACAAGCACAAACACGATACACTTCCGATCTCATTTGCTCTTTAACATTGATTCCGATTCTTGATTGGCACCTCTGTTTTGGTTCGGACAACAGAGATTCTAGTTTATCGTGGATTACTCGAGTAAATATGCTCCGAATCATGCCGTGCTTGGACTCGTTTTAATCCGAAAAACGTCGCCCTTTTTGTTAGTGAAAATTTCATTTGAATTCTCGATCGATTAAACGTTAAAAATTGTATATAAATGTTTTATTTATGAACTATGAATTCTATTGACTTTCATAAGTGTGCATTACGTGTCTCATTCTTTAACTGAACTCTTTAGATAAAACAATTGTTTCGTCAATGATTCAACAAATACATATGTATGTATTCTGACACTACTTTTAAACTAATAAATTAAGTCGTCTCTCGATAACACAGTGCAGTTTTACGACGCGACGGAACTGAGTCATTATCGAAATGGAAAAGAAAACACTGTCTAACAGTTCCCGATCAATCAGCGTCTGTATCGATCTATCGACAGGCATAGTGTATTCGATTACCATGACAGATAGCGAAAAAAGCCACGTGGTATATCCACCGCGACGAATGAACTTTGATATTATTCGAATACGTCTCTCGATCTGCTTATCAACCCGCCTCCTCGAACTTGCATAAATTAGCAACAAAGTATCGTTAATTAGGCAGGCGCGATTAAACGAGAAAAACGGAAGCCACGCGTGACGACTTCTGATGGGGAAAATATTCTCGAGATTGTACACGAAACGCGGTCAATGCAAACACAAATAATAAAATGGTGAATAAAATGTTACAAATACTAAACCGATGTTAAATGAAACTATACAGATACTGAAATGACAATGAATAAAATAAATCAAAATGATAAGAAATCAAACGTTACAAATAACGAAACGATAAGTAAAATTTTACAAATACTACAACGATAACGAATCAATTTTTACAGATGGTAAAATGATAATACACGAAATGTAACGAACAACAAAATGATAAATCAAATTTTGTATATACTACAATGATAACAGATCAAATTTTACGAATGATAAAAGGATGATAAATCAAATTTTATAAAGATGAAAATGTATAAAGAAATTTCTACATCGATTGTAGAATCATTCTTGCTCGAATAGCTCCGGAACGAGAAGTGTGAAAATTTTCGGAGTTGATTTAGCGTAACCGAGACCGTTCGAATTCGTGAAATACGTTCTCTCGAATAATTGATAAATGTTTTTAATGATCACAAGCGAGAAGTCACGTTCGACTCGCGTAACAGAGTCGATGGAAGGGCGTAATCATCAAGAATAAAGTTGCATAGATAGCCGGCGATAAACAGATGACGTTCATTGGCAACTCTACAGAGGGAACGAATCAACATAAGCGAGGGCCAGCGACGTGCTCCACGTGTTATTTACGTGAACACGCGGTATGCTGAGTGCGCGGGTTGTGTGTGTGCCACATCGTTGAAAAATATATAGAGTTTCGTTTATTCAGGTAGCAGGGATAAAGAGGAACGCAGTGCCGCCGTTGCTACTTAGTATCATGTTCAAATTGTTACATAAAAGTGACACGAGCCGCGAACGTTAATTGCGTTACTCGCCGTTGATTCTAATTAGGCGAGTCTACACACCGACGACTATGATGCTCTGTAATTTGCCGATGAAACAACAGTAACGTTGTTCCGATTCTAAAAGATAAGAGAGATAATATTTCAGATTCATTGTAAAATAAGTCAGAAATATAAACAAACTGATTAGAACAGATTAGAGATTGCAAATGCGAATTGTTTAATAAACAGGCAGCTTTCGTAGATCTGTCATAAACATTATTCCGATTGTAAGTGATAACAGAGAGAATATTCCAGATTCATTGTAAAACAAGATAGAAATGTATGTATAACCGTCTGATTGGAACAGTTTAGAGATTGCAACTGTGAATTGTTTAATAAATAGACAGATGGTAAACCGTTCAAGTAAAAACAGAAAATAATGATTGACGTGTATATATTTAATTTCGCACTCAAATATTATCGTGCAATAACTACACTTGATCAAAACGGAATTATGAAGTCGAGCTGGAAGCTTGTGTTCTTTATTTTAAGAAAGTGGAACAAAATAGAATCTTGTATCAATTAGAATCGTACTAAATTCTGTCACACTTTACGTCGTAGCAATTTCTGAAAATGTTCAGAAGCCATAATTGCATAAATTAGTTAACATTTTGTCGAAGAAGATAACAATGTCCGGTGAAGAATGGACGGCAGTGTGAATAGCTATGATTTAATAGTTAAGTTCGGCTCAGAAAAAAAACAACATTGTCTTGTACAAGCTTGTGAATCGATTCTGATTGATGACGACGTTGCTGGATTGTTTATTTACACGGACAGATTAAAAAAGGAAATGGCACCCCGAGTACGCGCTGCAAGGTTATGAACCGCGTCAATGCGAACGAGAATATAAAAATAGCGTGAGTTGGCAACTAAGTGTCTTCGTTTCTTCTGTTCGTTAATGGTCCCCCCGCGGTCAATTATACATTCGACAAAACTGAACAATGCATCGCGCGATAATACCGAACGGTAAGAAAACAACAAATTATTGCGAGCTGACCTTGTTTCGCCGAGAGCTCGAGGAAACGCGTCGAGAAATTACGATGGCGAGATGTTGTACGCATTGTTTATGAGATTGCGGGCTTAAATGAACATTGATAGCGCTCCGAGGAGAGCATGATTCACAGGTGTACAACTTCGTTCACAGGCTGCGCGAGATCTGGTGAAAAGGGGTGGAGTGGAGTGTGGTGGCGAAACGCGTCGAGAAAATTAGCAACATATAACGAAGATGGTTTAATTTTAACCTGGCCATTTGGTTAGTGATCATCTGTTCGTGAAACTTCTAGCAACGTGTCCGCGAGAGTTTCCCGATTAAAATGGGACCAAACTCGACGCGATTCGGGTCTCTGTTACTCGTTTGATACACGATTTAGTGGAAACTCGCTTATCCGAACGATCCATTACAAGCTTCACAGTTTAATTGAAAGCGATGCGCAAGCAAATTATTTGGGAAAGAACTGAATGTCTGCGAACGACGATACTCGTCGATAAAGGGCGAGAGTTAGGGTGAAATTCTGACGCAACAAGGGACATTCTGCGCGACATCCTAAACTGTACCTTTACCTGTGTCAAAGGAAGGAAACCGTTTTGCTGTTGTGGCGGGGGGCCGAGTGTTATGAAACCTTTCGGAACACGCACGGAAATAGAACGCGAACGATTTGCCAGAATGTGTAACCGGTCCCCGTTCTCGAAAACCGTGACCTGTCTCACTGCAAGCAAGTCTTACAATTTTTCTTACATTTCCCCCCTCGGTTGGTGTCTTTCTAACAGGCTCGAAACAACGTGATAGATCAGAGCGAACACGACAGGTGCGCGAACGTACACGAGAAAGAGAGAGAGAGAGAGAACTGGTAGACTGGGAGCAATCCTTATCTGGATCAAAAGTTTCAAATAACATCCTTCACTGGTAGTTATCAATCGATATCAACGTGATCCCCTCTCCTTCTCGATTGCCTTGGGGACACCGATACCACGGGAAGCGACAGATTACTCACCGAGAATGATTAACCTGTTAACCGGGGGAAACAGACTCGTGCAACAACTGCTACTTGTTTGCTCGACTATAATTACCATGCATGATACCGCTGATACTGATAATGATATTCAGAATATTTTAAATGTAGCGTTTGTTCTTTCGCGAGCAGTTCGAAAGCCCTTCCCTCCACGAATCTGTCGATTCTTCACAGAAATGTCCACGAAATTTTTTAGTGTTTTCCAGATAGAACATTTACTCTTTCGCGAGTGGTTCGAAGCCCCCTACCCTCCACGAATCTGTCCATTTACAAACGTGTTCACGAAATTTTTTTAGTTTTTATCTAATCGAACATTTATTCTCTCGCGAGTCGTTCCAAGCCTTCCCTCCACTAATCTGTTGATCATTCGCAGACACTCCGGCGACATTTTCAAGAATTTTTCTAACTGTCGTTTGTTCTTTCGCGAGCAGTTCGAAACCCTTCACTGTTCATCATTCGCAGTCGGAATACTTTGCCACATTTAAATCATGCTGCATTACGTTCACTCTATTTTACAAGTAATTAATGAGCCGGGAAAAAAAACATGAGAATCCAGAGCCATCAATTAATTTGTTCACCCAGCATCGACGAAGATATCTCTCGTGTGTGTAGTGGTTGCGTTAATGGGCGAACAGTTCGAGAAGACTATGTGAATTGGCCAGAGGATTTGCAAGTCTCACAGACAGCAAGTGGTCGGTGAAGGGTTAATAGCATTGTGATAGCCGATTAGTACAACTTATATCATTGACATTTGATTTATTATAGCCTCTTATTTGAAGAGACCCGGCGATGCCCGCTTGATCGTCGTAATAGAAATCTACCCCACTCCCAATCACGGCAAACTAATGATAAATGCGTTACGGAAATGGGATAGACGCGGCTATTATGAACATCAGACCTCCTCTATTCATTATATTCAAATCAGATTCTATCGCTACTACTGCTCAACTATTTTTCACACGACACCATATACATTTTCCTCGATATCATTACAGAACGTAATAGAACGAGTCCAACGAGTACCATAAACACACCATTGCGATCATTCAATCTTGAGATATTCATATCGATTTAGAGATATTCACATACTTCAAAATCGAATATCTCGAGATCGCAACGATACGTTCATGGTACTCGCTGGATTCGTCTCTTCAAGCTCTACGAGAATATCAAAGAAAAAAACGCAAGGTGTTGTTCCAGACAAATTCCAGCAATAAATAAAGACCAATCGATACTGTATTCAGCGTCGTTACGGGTTACATTACAATTGAAAAAAAAATCAGCTTCCAGAGATGTTTGAATTGCGCGGTGACGAGCGCGTCTCGCGCAACACCTATCAATTCTTTCGAGCATAGCGTGGTCCCTGTCCAACGTATAGTTTTCTCACTTCTATTTCTGCCGAACGAATCGCGAGGTCTCGGTGACTTTCCGAATGCGCCGGTCGCATGCCAGTATGGAGAAACAAGAGTATGCACGTGTACATACGTAACCGAGCCGTAATTGCTAGAAACTCGTGTAAAGCCTGGAAAGCCGGTCGATCTCGCTGTTACCAGGCGAACGCGTAAGCACTATACCGAACTGTACCGCCCGTACACAAACGACACGCTCCGAAATGCTCGACGATATATCCTCGCAAGTGGACAAAACAAAAATTGTGAAAACGACAAACAATATACGTAATATAAAAAATAATGAATCAAAACTTACGTCGTTTCCAATCTGACCCATGTTGGCGGCACCACCACGATTCGCGATTGTATCCGCCTTCGGGCAAGACTCGGTCACGTTAGCCACAGGAATTTTGGACGATTTATAATAAATACACTGTGTATATATATATATGTATGTATGTATATATAATATCAATCTATCTTTATATGTATATACGTAGAAAGTTTATATGAAAGACTTTCGGTAGTGTGTATACGAGTCGAATACAAAAAAAAAGATAGCAGTTCTTTCGAGGGCCTCTTTTTGTTCAGAAAAATTTCCCTTCTCCGTTAAAGCTCTCTCGTAGCAAAAATTCGGGAAAACAATTTCTCGACGACGAAACCTCCTCTCCTCGTTTCTCTCCGTTTCACCGGTTCGTTTGTACGGCGGCTTTTCCTTCGGCTACGAACGTCCGTGAGTTGTCGCACTCGTGGAACACCGGCGAGAAATGACCAGTCATAATATATATATATATATCACAGAAGTATTGCTGGTACCCTTTACTGCGAGAGGGTGTACGAATTAGGCATAGACGAGCCCCGGCTTTCAAACGATAGAAGAAGACAGAGCGCGACGCGTTTATGTGTAAATGATATAATCGTTCACGTTAGAAACTCCGGCCACTTTCGACAAGTATAATAATAATGAAATTATAAACGAACTGGAAGGAATAGAAGATCCAACACGAATCAGGTTACACTGGACATTACGTGCGAGGGTAGTTTATTACGGCGAAAGATGTGCACGGAAAGAGAGCCGGTTGCTAACTGACGATAACTAGTGCCTCGACAGACAAGCTGAGCGATCATCTGATCGCGGCGAGCGGAGTGGGAGAAGCGAGAGTGGTCGGTGGGGAGATTCGCCGGCTGTACATGCTCGCTATTGGTTGGCAGGGCCGTAGCAACAGCGGCCACCGACCCGAGACGCGAACGCCGGCGAAAATTTTCATGGAAACTTCGTGAAAAATCGTGCAAACGACGTCTCTCTCTCTCTGTCTCTCTGTCTCTGTCTTTCTGAGTCACTCTGACATTTCGCTAATGCACCGCGTTGCGCAATAGGTTTGTCTTAGGCGGCGAACGAGGGGACTGTGGAAAATGTGGGAAACTGTTGGTACGAGGCTGGGGACGAGACCAGGCGGCCGGCTTGATCAGCTGATGCCTTAGCAACAGGAGTACGAACCGTTCTAAAAATATCGATCCCGGATGATTATACGGCATAGCCGGTAAGAGTAAACGAACACGCCGCGCCGGCTTGTCGCTGGGAGGAACAAGCCGCCTCTGGCTTTTACCACGTTTTTCACAGCTGGACATGCCGGCAGGAAAACGGAAATATGTATTCGGCAGTATCGCGAACTCTGGAAATTTACCTGCGTACCCTGCGGTCGTTTACCTGAGGATCTTCCGTCTGCCTCTTCGGCAAAAATGATGGCTGACCCGTTTAAATGGCCGAAACCCCTCGGCCCTTTAAAGCTGCAGACCTTTCAGTAACCACAGCTGGGAATTTCGAATACATAGACGGTGTCGTGCGAACGGTCGTTGAAATATTTGTTTAAATTGTTCGGATTTCGAGCAGACGGTCGCAGAGGTCTCCAGACGCCCTGAAGTGATGCAACTTCTTGGGGAGTTGGTGGTGAAACGTTTTTTGTTACGGTATACGTATATAGTATATAGTATATAGTATATATATAATATATAGTATACAGTGAACCACGGTTTTTTACTGTTTTTCAGAAGTTAGAGCGATATGTATAGCGATCGTAATAAGCTTTAAGCAAAATTTTAAATGTTATCGGCGCATTGGTTCGATCAATTAAATACTTTAAACCACTGTTTGCAAAATATCACAACATTTTATCTCGACGTTTCGATCTCAATTCAGATCATTTTCAAGAGCGATTAGTTTATCACGTGACGTGGAAAAGAGATTTTGAAGAAATTGCAGTTGGACGGAATTACAGAGAATCGCGGGGGCCTATTCTGAAAATTGAAAATATACATTTTGTTCGTTTGTCTGATCGATACGTGTTCTGAAAATTTCATCAAAATCTACGATTGAAATAAATCTGAGGATTTTTGCACCTTTCAATGCATTTATACGGCGACCTTACAGAGAAATATTTTTAAATTAATGTTTTCGGCGCGGTTTTAAAGTACACAGGTAAAGTTAATAGCAAGTATGTATTAATATTTTCTTCATTATCAATCCATCTATATTACATTTGCGATTTACCTTTGCAAAAGGTTCAAATTAGAACCGAAACGTTAGGCACTATTGCAAAATAGCTATTTGATTAAAAATCGATCGAAACGGTTCCGCTGAAAACATTAATTTAAAAATATTTAACAATTACGATCGATGTAATTGATTATTGACAGAGAAATGTTTGAATTCAACATTTCGGTATCAGAGACTACCTTTCGGCAGTGCAGAGACACGTCGTGGGTCGCCGCAGACCCACCCATCGAGAGAATTCATCCCATCGAACTGGTCGAAATCTGGGAATGTGTTAGAATTTTTCAAGAAATTCGCGAGCCGGTGCAGTCAAAGATAACGATCGATTGCATAATTAGAAATACATGAAACGTTCAGCCGTGGAAGTGTGATTGCGTCACAGTCCTGAAGGTAACCAAAGTCAGCGGTAACGTTGAAGTTTCGTCGTTTTATATAGCGATTAAAGTCATCGTCGACTATGTATAGTCACGCGACTCCATCCGAGGAAAATTTCGCGAGAAGACTTCGGTTCTACCTTGAAGAGACTTCTAGCCGCTGCCACGCGTTTCTTCGCGTCCTCTACTCGTGGCTGTTACAAAGGCGATGCTTTGCGGAAATGAAACGAGAAGGGAGAGAGAGAGAGAGAGAGAGAACCCTTCCTTCGGAGGCTTTCTATCGCGTTGTCCTTGGAAGACAAAGGAACCTTAAAGGCCCTGAATGGCTCTTCATCATCTCTCCCCCTCGTTACAAAGAAGCCCAACTCCCTCTCTCTCTTTCATTGATCCGAATAGTTGCGACGAATGCTCGCCACGATGAACATTCACAGCATCCTCGCGTTTACACCGCCATCGCGACAGTCTGCTATATCCCGAGCCTTTTCATCAACGTTGATAAACAAACGGGACTTCGAAGAGTCTTCGATCGTGCAAGCACCGATCACCGACTGCCATCAACAGCCGGTCCCTCTGACACAACGTGTCGCAAAACTACCCTAACCCGACACCAACTTACCCACCTCAAAAGAGACTTCGCTAATTATACGTCGCTAATTAAACTTTGTTGTTCATCCTTATTCTGTCACGACATCGTTATGGATCCGTACGTGACATTTTTCCGATTAAAACGAGTCCAAACGCGACACTATTTCTATTTCGATTCGGATACCGGAGGGTCTAGGTTATCGCGGATTATTCGAGCAAATATGCTCCTAATTATGCCGTGCCTGGACTCGTTTCAATCAGAAAAACGTCGCCGATACGTTAGCGCAAGAATAACATTGAAAATTTTATATGAATATCTTCGATCACGCGAGCAACGAATCACCGACTGTCACGAACAGCTGCGTGGCTCCAGCAGCGTGTCGCAAAACTGCCCTAACGCAACACGGACGAGGTTTCCCAACCAAAAAAAAACCTCTTTCAAGGCAAAAAAAAAAAAAAATTGGTCAGCAAAGCTGTTCCCAGGGTCCCGATTTTTCCTGAAGGACTCCAGGCTGACTCTGCTGGGTTCCCAGAAGAAGGTGATTTGTAGGGCTCTGGAGAGCAGCTTGCGGGCCCGGAAACAGCCGCGGAAGCCCGATATAGACCAGCAGAGCTAGTCGAGCAGCTTCGGAACTTGTCTCTCTCTCTCTCTCTCTCTCTCTTTTTCTCGTCATCTCTCTAGTCTCGATCGTGTTCCACGAAGATCCGCGTGCTCTCGAGAGTTCCGTTCGGTCTCGCGACGTTCGCGCGAATAACACCGGTGGCGAAGTTTCTATTATTTCGTATTCCCGGGAGCAGGAGGGTTTGGGCGAGGTTAGTATTGGAAGCGCGAAGAGGTCAACGCTCGGGAAAGCGCCTCTCGTTACGGCACTGCCATACGATATTATAGGCCCCGTCGCACAGAGATCCCCCCTCTCGTCCTCTCCTACTCGTTCTCTTTCACGATGAATTTTCCGCCTCTCTTTTTCATCGCTGCTCTCCTCCCCCATCCTCCTTGCTTTCTCTGTCTCTCTTCTTACGGCCTCTCTTTCTCTCTCTCTGTCTCACTCTCGCACAGCTTTCTCTTATTCAGTGCCCCCGCGATATCCGCGGATTTTTATCCGTTTCCACGCCCTACACCAACACCAGTCTCTCTCTTTCTCTCTCTCTCTCTTGCTCTCTGGTCGTTTCAACCTTAGACCATGTAAACCTATAGACACGGAACAGATAAAACTGTCCAACAAATTTCAACTTTCTTCTTTTGACGTTTCGATTCTCACTATGCGATTCTTGTAGGTTTTCACCCTGATTCCGAACTTGCTGTTAATTTCTCAAAAGACACACATTCTTCAAATTCAAACGAATATTGTGATGGTTTTGTACAAGATATTCGATTGCTCTTTACGACAAACGATTCCGTAACACTCTCCCGAATACAGTGATATCCATGATTAATGTATCGTGATTGTTCGAACTTGATTGGACATGTTTAAAAATGTTCGGAATCGAAACGTCTTCTGGCTGTTGGAGATTGTGATTTTCCTTAATATACGTGAATAAAAAAAGGATGAAATTCAAAGCGAATAATGCGTTCGAGCGTCTGAGAGTATGCTAGTCTGGCTCTTTTAGGATATAGGCGATATTGCGTTGTAATTTAGGCTAAAAATAGGCTTAGTGGTTAATTATTAGTGACAAAGAGTAATTGATTTTCGTTTGTTCGAGATTCGGATTTCGAATGTATTTTTTGTTTTTCTTTTTAGTATTATGTAAACGTAGTAATATAAGAAGCTATAGAATTAAGAAATTAGTTAATATAAATAATTTAAATAATTAAGATTATTGGATTATAGTTAAAAATGAGTTCGAGTAGAATTTATATTGAGAATTAGAAAAAATTTGAATAAACAGGAGATTGTGATTTTCCTTGAAGGAGAGATTATTATTATTTATTATAGACGGACTGAATCCCTTTTACATAAATGTAACAATAAAGAAAAAGAGGAAGATACAAGACTACTCGTCTAATAACAAAGAAGATACGATCGATACGTTATTATCATATAATCCTTTGTAGTTGCATTTGAAAATTTTGTAAAGAATCACTGAACAAAATCAATACGATTCTAAATAGCGCATGATTGTTGCAATAATGCGATTCATTGGATTAATTAATCCATAAGTAGATTTTGCTTTAAGCGTTTGAAAACCCGCTCTTGTTTTCAATTCACGTTCCGGTGCATAATTGAGATGAATTATAATTTGCAACGTCGCGTTCTCCAAAGACGTACTAAAATGTATGTTTTTTATCGGCGTTTTGATCAAACATAAAGAAGCACAGGGTGTCCTATCTTTTTGTCCCTGACTGTATATGGTCGAAGATTTCAACCCTTTGTCCCTCCTACCCCTGCTTCAGCGCGTACCGTGCAACACGGTCGCTTCGTTTTTGTTCTTTCTCTGCTTTTTCCGCCGTTTTTTTCCCCTGTCCTCCCACTTTCTCGTCCCTCCCTCTCTGTTCGCTGATCGCGGGGCTCGTTTTCCGTCCTGGTTTCACTTCAGCTCGTTCCACTCCCTCTAGACCAGCTGTAGCTTTCAGCCGGTCGCACGCATTGTGCCGTTATAACGGAGAGAACTTACTCCCCTTCTCTCTCGCGCGCACAATCTACTTGCAGTTACAACGGTCAGTGAAATCATCCGACAGTTTTCGGAACCCGAGAGTTATGAAAATCGATCCCTCCCCCTTCGTCGTTCGCTCGCCTCGAATGGCTCAGTCCGATTACACACGATCGATCTTTCGGTCAGTGGGATCGGCCCGACGAGGAAGCGCTCGATAAAAATGAGAGTTGGGCAAGAATGTAGACCGGACGAGTCGCTGAATGATTGATCGACGACGACGTTTTTCTTCCTCCCTTTATTTCTCGCGTTCGAGGCCGAATCTTCAGGAAAATGTTCTCGAATCATTTCCGGACTCTCAGAACCCCTGGCTGGTTCACTGTAGTTGGATTCGTAAAACCTGATCCGTCCCTCGTTTCACTCAGTGACACAAAATAGAAAAGATTTCAACGTTTTTGTTAGTTAAATCGTCGAGTGAACGTTTACATCTCAGGTTTTTCGGTTAAATTTACCCGAGGGACTTGTAAGGGACTTCTTGCCGGTTAAAACGATACCAGACACGATACAGTTCGGTTACTATTTACACGTTTAATACACGGTTCAGTGGAACCTCTGTTATCCGAACAGGGGACGCATCATGCTCTCGTATCGTGTGCAGGCGCTATTCATTGATCCCTTATCGAGTTAGAGCGAAAGTAGAGGACGATGGCGAGCAAACAAATAGTATCGGTCAGATAATGTTAATCTATCATTCGGAGCTGGTATGTTTCACACAGCGAAATGCTTTCGAAAATTTATGTTATCTTCGGGCTTACCTCGTCGCGGATTTAACGATCTCGAACGAGGAAATGGATTGTAAGGAATAGCCGTATTTATTATAAGCAATCGTTGACAGACGAGTTTGTCACGGGCGCGTTCGTCTTTTTTTTTTCTAATTCGATGGCGATTTTAATTTTACAATTCTGTTGTTATTTTCGATTTTCTACTTTTATAAATTTCACTATACATAGGGTTGTCTGCTAATACGTATACGTACATACATTCAACCGGATAGGATTGTCTTACCTCGAACAAAAGAGATTTTATCCTTTCAAGACTTTTGCCAACCAGACGAATGTAACCAGTTTCTTGTAAAATGTTTACCGACGTATTGCTGGCATTTCTTCTCGCCAGGAAGTAGAACTCCCCGAGCGTTCGGATACTCGAGATTACAATCTCAATTAAAGTTTCAATATATTAAAATATGCATCACACATCTGCATTTTCGAGGGAAAAAAGGTATTCCCTCTCTGCCAGTATCGGATCGATTGTACAAAATTTGAATAATCCTCGTCGTACTATTTCTTACCGGACTGCGAATCTTTATGCAAAATGTTAAATGTTTGCATTGATTGCAGAACGCATGAGCGAATGAAAATAATATATAGGTTTCCTTAAATATTTTTAACATGTCCACTGCTTTAAATTGTACGTACCCATTTTTACCTAGGACTTTCGCAGCGAAGGGCCAAAAAGGAAGTTCTAGGAAACTCTGAACTCTTCAATGTTCCAAAAGACCAGAAATTTTTCGAACATCAGAGGATTAATTACCGAACAATCAGCCAAGGGAATTGGAAAACAGCAGACAGGGACGAATCAATTTTTCCTCAGCGAAGTCGAACGCATCGTTCTTTCTCGAACAGATCCCTCGGAGTTGCATCGTGTTTGGTATCATTTTAATCGGGAAACTGTCAGGCACACGCTGGTCAAACTTTTACAAAGAAATGTTCAAAAACAAACTACTTATATTGAAAATTAACAGAGCTTCGAGGTCCCTCGGAAGGCTAGACTTATCTTCGTATCTGTTTACACGCGCATCGATTAGTCCCAGAAGAAAATGTCTCGTATTCTCTTTCCAGTCGTGTTTCCTTTGTCACGAATCATTATCGGGTTGTTAAGAGACCGAAGCATGGCGGGTCACCCTGTACATAAATTTGGCGACAGTGCGCACAGAGAACGGCAGAAGTACGTGTCTTGAGTCGCGAGGGGTGAGTCAGAAGAGAGAAGTCGTCGCGTTTCTCGTCACGGCGCGAAAGATAACGACGTCCGTTCCTCGGGACGGAAAGTAAAGGGGGTCACGAGATCGTTGTAGCGGGAGTGAGCGATCCCGACTGCTAGGTTCGACGGCTGTCATGGCGAATGATCGACGTGCACGTGCCGATGGCACGCGATCCACCGATAATAGGGAAAAACTAACGAGACCGGAAGCCGGGAAACGGTTTCGGGGGTTCCGTCATAGTAAATCGCGGGATTCGTGTTCCGCTCGACGCCTGCGATCCCCCTTTGTTGCTGGCACAATGTTGCTCGTCGGACCGAGAACTAGCGCTGGCCATTCAGAGTGGTCGTAAAGTTGCAGGACAAGAGCGCAACTTTCTCCCTTTCTTTTTCGGAAAACCGACGCCATGTGCGAGGGAACCGATGATGCTCGATTCGTTTCGACCAAGAAGATAGAGTTAGAAGACCAAACTCGATAGAGTAGAGTGTAGAGAAGAAAAAAGTAGCACAAAATCTGTACTCGTCGTGAGAAGTTTGTCACCAAATTAAAGAATTCAATTGAAAGAAATTGCAAATGTCTGTGTCAAACGATGAAACGATAAGGTTAGAAATGTATACATGGTTAGGGTTATGACAGTACGTGGAAAATTGGAAGGAGAATAATGTTATAAATATTTGAAAAGAGATTTTCGAAACCTACCGTGTTTGGAACAGAACAAATAAGTAGCGAGTAAAAGAAGAAGCGCATATGCAATAATCAACAATGTTGTGGAGATCATTCAGCCTTTATTCAACAATTTTTAAAACGTATTTCTGAAGCTCGTAGACATTGGTTAGAATATTGTTCATTTATCTATTGGTCCTCAAAAGCAGATATTTATTTAATTAATTGGTGAACTATACAATTGAACGAGAATTTTGATATTTCGGGTGAAAATGGTCATCGAGAAAAATTGAAAGATGCCAGTCAGGTTGCTGGAATAACGAGTAGGTGCCATTCGAAACGGTGAAAAAACTTACGATGATTTAATAATGCGAATCGAATGTTTCCAGCTTGTTGAAATGATTAAAGTAAGAATAAACTGTTGATACGGTGCAGACGTTGGACCAGATAGCTCGCGGACAAAGGATTCCTATAAAAAGCATCGCGTTCATAGGTGACACACGGTTCCGAGAGCTACGCGAGCACACTTGTTGCACGATTCGACCTGTGCGGAGGCATTTCGACCGATCGAAAGTACCTTTGTCCGAGGTATGACT
This sequence comes from Lasioglossum morio, assembly GCA_916610235.2. Lineage (NCBI taxonomy): Eukaryota > Metazoa > Arthropoda > Insecta > Hymenoptera > Halictidae > Lasioglossum > Lasioglossum morio. The sequence continues at coordinate 602,511 of OU744324.1, read as the reverse complement.
CAAGCCAGCCAACTAACCGACTTTATTTCTCGCCTGGCACGTTATCTGCCCGCTCGTATGGTGCGCGCCCGTGTTCCGGATCATCTTTATATGTATTCCCTCGCTAATGACGCATCCCTGTAACCACACTCGAGACAACGCGGCCGGCATCGTCTATTGAAAACGGTATCGAAAATTACCGTAAAAAGGAGGACACAAAAGAACGAACCTTGGTACGAAATACCTAGAAGAAGCGTGACTAACTGTCTATTATGCGACGGTTGCAAAAGAATTGTTGAACAGGAACGGATGCATATGCGAATCTATTGATGCCACGTTGAATAGTAGAAAACTTCCTGCTAGATATCGCACGCAGTTTGCGTCGTTTTCTTGATCGAAGGTCGCGTGCATCGCGTATCGCCATCAACAAATATTTACATAACATTGCAATTGTTTTTCATTATTTCTCGATGAAATTTTCACTGGCATGCTCGTCACACTTTTCTGTTTAAAACGATTCCAAACACGGCACAGTTCGGTTCGTGTTTGCCCGAGTAATCCACGATTGAGTGGAACCTCGACTATCCAAACCCACCAGCAAATTCTCGGAATTCCGCTGTAATTCGTTTCAATGAAATAGATAACAATTATAGATCACTGTGCCGACAAAAGTGAAAGGTTAGAGGATAGAAAAGTTACGGAAACAGTGTTGATGGAGGAGTAAAAAGACCGAGACGGTTTTCGATCGATGATTACCGTGATCCGTACGATTGCAAGAGCTGCCGCGGCTTAACAAGTCGTTCGGTGCAACGATCTGACACACATAGACGATGATTCAACAGTGAGTAATACGAAGAAAAAGAGAGAGACAGAGAGAGAGAGAGAGAGAGAGAGAGAGGGATTGGCGATAAACGAATTTCGCGAAGGACAATAGTTCGATTCTCTTGCGACGTGGCGGATGCAACCGGTTCGTTAATCGACGTCGACTGTCAATTAGCGGTTTTGAATCTGTCGAAAAAAAGGCCTGATAATCGGGAAATTGGGACGTGTTATCGAAGCTTCGTGGAATTCCAGTCTCGTTCGTCGGGGGGCGTAGCTCAGATGGTAGAGCGCTCGCTTAGCATGCGAGAGGTACCGGGATCGATGCCCGGCGCCTCCAATCGATTTTTTTTTTTTTTAATAATTATTCTATGAATTTTTACTAATTTATTCCATAGTCCTCGCTCGACGAGCTATATCTTTCTGATTGATATTATCACTTTTCAATTGCGTGCGATTCACAAGCCACAATAAGGCCAAGTTTGTTAACGTTTCCGGCTCGGGATTTCCTATTTAATTTCTGAAATTGTTTAAAAGTTAGATTGCTATAGTTAGTTCGCTATTAGAATATGCATCAATTATATCGTCTCCGAAAAGCTCCAAGTACGAAATCATGCTGCTCGAGAGTGCAGCATAGAAATTTCTCAGGTTTTGCTCGTATAAGCTATACATACAATCCAATGTCATTCTTTGACCATGATTACTCCGCAATAATAACTACAATGAACCTAGAACCATTATCTGCTCGAAGAATAGTATCCGACCAGAGCTTTATTTTTCATTTAATTAACAATCATATTGATTGTTCCTCTCTACTGGCGCAAATCAATTTTTATGTACTAGAACGTGAACTGAGAACAAGAGCGGCTTTTCAAACACTTGAAGCGAAATCTATTTATGGATTAATTAATCCAATGAATCGCATTATTGAAAAATCATGCACTATTTATAATCGTATTGATTTTGTTCAGTGATTCTTTACAAAATTTTCAAATGCAACTACGCAGGATTATATGATAATACCACATCGATTGTACCATTATTAAATTTTTCTTTGTGCATGTCCCTTCTTTGTAATTACACGAGCAGTATTGTATCTTTCTCTTTTTTTTTCGTTTCTTTGATATTGTAAACACTTATGTAAAAGGGCTTCAGTCCGTCTATAATAAATAATAATGATAATAATAAAAGTGTTGGTTGTCTGGAAGTGTCTAAAAGTAGTCTGAAAGTGTCCACGCGTCCCCGATTAGATCGTGTAAATTCGAAGTCAATAAGGACGATAACGCGGTGGGCTGTTCCTTCGCTGTTGAAACGAAGTCGAATCCAAAGGCTGCGATACGGGCATTGTTTGTCGATCGATCCAGCGACGAGTGCTCGCTGACCAAGAGCCGAGAACGACACGGCTCGCATTATCACGGCAAACAGCCGTGGCACAAAGATTTTCTGTAACACGTTCCGTGCCGATACACGGTATCGCCATTGTTCCAATTTCGGGCCGAAATATAATAGTCTACTATGCGCCGCCTAACACGATTCAAAATTAAAAGAACAGTTAAAGTATTTCTTTTATGAAACTTTGGAGAACATACTCCTTATTTAATAATTTCAATTATTGGCTTATACTAAATTATTGGATTATATGATAATACCATAACGATTGTACCATTATTAAATTTTTCTTTTCGTGCATGTCCTATCTTACTCTTTTTTTCTCTTCTTTCATATTGTAAACACTTATGTAAAAGAGCTTCAGTCCGTCTATAATAAATAATAATAATAATAAATATTTGCGATCGATATAATTAATTATATACTCCTTGTTTGCTTGTGTAATCCACGATTTAGCAGCGCCTCTATCATTCGAACCGCTGATTTCTGGATTCTCAACTGTCTACGAGATTTTCGAATTGATTTACAGAGGGTCGGATGTCTTAATTTTGAACGTAATGACTCGAGGATCGAACAATGGATTCACCGAACGATAGTTTCGATCGATCATCGATATTCCAAGCACGACGGATCGATCCGATTCGCGATTCCGTGCGCGACAGACTCGTACAATAAACAATACGCCTGGCTGATAAAGTGCAAATACCCGTGTCATCCCGGCATCCCACCGGCCATTTTGTTTGACGAAAACATCGAGCACATTATCGCGGCAGCGAACACGCGACCACATTATATCTGCTACTCTATTGACGACCGAGCATCAATAATAGAAAACGAAAATGCACGGGGCTTCTTATTGGTCGGGAGACAATAACACGATAACAGTCGAGAGTACTTAAATCGATACTTTTCTAGATCGTAATTAATGCGGTTCGCGTGAACATCGATGGATTTCAAACTGCCATTACTTGTTTCAATTCATTATTTCAATGAACGAAATTACTGAAATTGAATGAACATTCGGATTACCGTGAACGTTTTACACGAAACACTGTATACTTTCTTCGATATTGTTACGGAGCACGAAAAGACGAATCCAAAGAGTACCATGATCATATCGTTACGACCATACGATCTCGAGATACTCGCGTTTAAAAGGAACAAACCTAACCTTAGCTTTCACGAATATCTCGAGATCGAATGATCGTAATGGCATGGTCATGGTACTCGTTGGACTCGTCTTTTCATGCTCCGCAAGAATATACAATAAAATCTACAGTAAACCTCTTTCTCGATTCGAATTAACCCCCAAATATCGATCGACCAATGATTTGATCTTTGTCACCTGATTTGTCGTCTCCTCAAACAAAGAACCTTGTTCATACCATAACGTTTGTAATTCACCTTACTATGTATCATACCGGCACATGGTCAACAAGTGGTTGAAATATTAAATCTAAATTAAATTTGTTACTAAGCAAGTAAGTTTGCACCAACAAACCATTGGTTTCTTTGTTCTGTATTTTTCTCTTTTGTTCTCTTTTTGCTTTTTAACACGGAAATATATATTCTCATATTAATTTTTAAAGACGCAATTATATTCTTGGAGATGGTCTTAACCTAGACCGAAACGTCGAATTATTAATTTGTAAAACTGCTTAGGAAAATAGTAACATAGGATCGAACACCTGTGCGCTGAAATTACAATTTCTATTTAAAATTGGCGATCGAGATAAAAGAAAACATTTAAAATCTACAGGGTGTCGTACAGAAACGCACCGATCATTTTCGAAATCTTAATGGACTAAGCAAAATTTTAAATGTTATCGGCGCATTGGTTCGATCAATTAAATACTTTAAAACACTGTTTGCAAAATATCACAACATTCTTCAACATCTTAATGGACTACCTCGAACGAAGATTCCTTCTTCTACTGACAATAGAATCTACTGCTACGAGTATGTACAACGTTCATCCCCGGCTAGTTTCTCCTGGCTGCAGTTACTCGGATGAGTTCTCTTAACCGAAACACACCCTGTATAACATCCCATTGTCCTGCGGAACAGGATGTAACAATAAGAGAATCGAACCAGCGGCGATAAGCGTGCAAACATCGATATCGCGGAGGGGCAACAGAGACGCGTGGATTTCTCGAGCGCAATCGGAAGTGATTCGGCTAGAAAATGTTGCAAGAATGGTATTTGTTCGTCCCCGGTATCAGTGTTTACGAAATTCGTCGGTTGTTTGCGTCGGATCGATCGCGATAAACGTGGAAATCGCTCTGTGTAACCGATAATAATTTCGCCCACGTTACCTCGTTCAAGGTAGCACGCGGAGTAGGAGTTTAATTGTTAATTTGGGATTAACGATCGAAGTAGAAATTTGTTCGATCGATCGTTGATTAAAATGGAGGGGGAAGGATGGGGAGCAATGGCGCACCAACGATTTAATCTTGGGGGGGAGGGACGAGGTGAACAAAATTACCTTTTTTCTTTTTTTAACAAAAATATCTGTCAACGGTAGCCACACTGTGTTTTGTTTCGTTTTTCTTTCGCGATATTTCGGGGATCGTTGTCCGACACGTTTTGCGTCATCGAGGAACGGCCGTGGTCTCTCGCAGGACTTGGACGGCTACCAAATCGAATCGCGGTCCGGCAGATACGAGATCTCGCTTTCCGACAGGCTCTAATCGTTTCCCGATTATCACGGCCGGCAAATAAAGCTCTCTCTGTTAGGCTGAATGAAACGCGACAGCTTGTACAAACAACTTCTTAAGCATTATCGTGTCCCGTGAACGGCGGAGTTAACGCGAGGCGCGGCCGCTTCAAAATCTCGTTATCCGAAATCCGACTAAAGCCTCGAGTGAAACATTATGCGACGGGATTCGCGGTAATCCGCCGCCGGGGCCGCACGGTTTACGCGGAAGACTTTCTGCTCGGCTTGATCGATCGATCCCGGCTCGATCTCGATCCGGCGAAATAAATTTCTCCGGCTGGAAATCCATAGAGGTTGTTAAACAGCACGGCGAGTAAAGTTCAAACATTATTGAAATCTGTTTAAACGATATTATTATTATTATTATTATTATATACGGACTGAGGTCCTTTTATACAAATGTATACACTTTTTACAGTATAATTGATAAAAACAAAAAAAAGAAGACAGAAAGTCTTTACCTAAGTCTTAATTAAAATTTACAAAAGAATGGACCGCGCGAAACTAAACGAATACAGGTATGATAAACAAATAGTATTGCGCAATTTTGTTTTCAATGGCTGTGACGTGCCATTAAAAAACATCGATATTATTGTAAAATATGTTCGAGCTAGCAATAATGCGATTTAATGGATTTATTACTCCATATGAAGATTTGGATTTCATTGTTTGAAATCCTGCTCTCGATATTATTATTTTCTCTAGACAAAGCGGTGAATTGTTCCACCAGCTTCTTGTCTACCCACTCGCCTATTTGCACAGCTTTTCTAGACGAGAGTTTTCAACGAGAATTTCTTCGGAATATTATTTAAACTTTCAGAGTTCACTGCTCTATGAAATTATTGCGGACATGTTCGCCGTACTTTCCTGATTAAAACGAGCCCAAGCACAACACTATTTGTTCCTGAATTACTCGTGTAATCCGCGAGATGGTGGAGTCTCGATTATCCGAACTGTCTGAGGCGTCGTTTACTAGGTCCCGTTTCCAAATTTTTTTACAGAAATCAGACAGTCAGTTCGCTACTATTTGGACTGTATAATAGAATTTTCTCAAGTCGAAATACTGAAGATTGTAGGAGAATTACAGTTCTTCAAAGAGGAGCGTATAAAATACAGTTCGCGGAAGACTGGTAATTTGTTCGACCGGTAGATGTTCTTTGCTTTGCAATTGTTATTCCACGTTCGAACGAAAAAAAAAAAAATGAATGTTGTATCGAGTCTGGTCAAATAAATATGTTATTCCTGACGGGACGAGTCGAGACAAATAACTGTAAATCATAATCGTCCGTTGACCTTGGGGCTGCAATAATAAACCATCGAAATAACGTCACTCGCTCACAAGTGACGCAACGGTGTCCCAACAATTTCAATCTCTCTGTTCAAACGTAACGCGACCTTTCAGCCCGTCCGTTTCTACATATAACGCATAAATATACAACAAGAACTTGTTATGCAGCTATCATGCTTCGGTGGTTCAGTCAATGTTTAAAGAAAGCCTCGATAAATTTACATCCGGATAAAAGAGTCTCACGACCAATCAGATAGGGGCACAGTGAATCATTTGGCTGTCGCGTTATCAGTCACAGTCGCGTTCCTTGTGGATCGAAAAATATTCTGTTTACCAATCTGCTTGGCGGCGATTCAATTTCGGTGAAACGTGGCGAAGGAGGGAAGAAGGAAATCGCTCCGACGAGAAAACAGATGGAACCGCAACAACAATAATCGCGTTAGGCAACGCGTCTCGGTGGTTCGCGGCTCCCCCGTTTTAATCGGCGTCGTTATCAGGTGTTTCGGTGGTTATCGTGCGAAAGCACGGCAATTAAACGGCCCACACAATATTCGTAAACAGATTATGCTCGTCAACAGCCATTTCGCACGGCTACCTAACCGCCACGAGAAAATAGTTTCGATCAAAGTAATAATTCAACAATTAAAGTAAGAAAATCAGTTTCGAGACTTTTCTCTACAGGACATCCTATATATTTTCTTGGACAGTCTCGTAGAGCACGAAGAGGCGAGTCCAACGAGTACCATGAACGTATAATTACGATAATTCGATCTCGACACATATTCCTGTTTGAAAGTTGAGCTGTTCGATCGTAATCATACTTTAGTATTTAGATAAGAATAAATCGAGATTGAATGATCGTAATGGCGTGTTCATGGTATTCGTTGGATTCGTCTTTTCACGCTCTACGACGATACCGAAGACAGTATAAAGGGTGTCGTACAAAAAGATAGTTGAAAGTGTGTGTAGTAACCAAAATATTTATTAGATTCCATTAGTTTCTTCGTTGTTACGGTTCGCCGGGCATTGTAAAGCGGTAAGAACGAGGAAAAGGTACCGATTTTTCAACATAAACGCCGCTTGTACTTTTCACAGTTTTCCGATTTACGAGCATGAACGCGGCGAACCGTGTCGGCTAATGACGTTCCCCGGGGCCCGCCCTTTTTCCGCGGAACAAAGGGAAAACGGAGATAAAGCGATCGTTCGGTCTCGGTGCATTACGATCGTAGGAAAATGAGCGGAGGGACGCGATACATTGTTTGACACAGTTTTATGCTCGGATCGTAAAAGATCGTCACGCGCTCGTTCCCCGCTCGATCCGCCCGTGGATCGTAGATCGTATCCAGCAGGAGGAACAGTTTCGGCGCAGGGGTGAAAGGACATTACGAAAATATATCTGGAAGTTTATGCCTCCGGGCCGGCAACTTTTTCGCCACCGTCGCGTCGCGCAGTTTCACGGGCGTTTCCACCGAAAGCTCTCCTTAATTTACTGTCGCATAAAAGTCGCTCGGTTTAAGGGTGTCTCGGCCGACAAAGGAGAATAGGGATGGCGGTGAACGCCATAGTCTGATCACTACGCGATACGATGTAATTCGATGAATTTTATTCCTCGACGTTCGTGGGAACGAATCGACCTCGAACACGTCACCTTCAACCCCAGATTAAACAAAATAAAATCAATTTTTCCTTACTCGTACAAATCGAATTGTATTTGTTACTCGGGGGTACGAATAACAAAGAGAAGTGAATTAATACTTTGCTTCGACAAGATCAAATACATTGGTTACTTCAACAAGTCCAAATACATCGTTCCAAAAAATGTTTGAAAACGTATTTGAAACTGTTTGAAAGATTCTGAAGGAAAATTTCAGCATCATCTCGAACCCTGGAGAATGTTTGTCGAACCATTGAACACGTAAAAGTTGATTTTCAACTTTGAGAAAAAAAATTATGAGCGTTGCTGCTCCGATCTTTTCTCGAAGTATCATTAAGTATTTGGATCTTTGTAAATCGAGCCGGGATAGAAAAGTTGAAAGGCAATAATCGACGCGAGGCACAATCGGTCGCGCGAATTCCTCGATAAATCGATACACGATGATGAAAGCCGGGTTTCGGGTTGCTCGTAAACAGAGACCATACTCCCTGCAACGATTCTAAACACGTCTATGGTTCGTAGAAAAGTTAGGAGCGGCGAAAGGGTGCGAGATTGTGGGCCATGTGTCAACGGAATAATAAAAGGACCCTGACGAAGGTCCTGCCGAAATTGCGGCTGGCTCATGAGCAATAATACTTCGGTCGGAAAGGAACACAGCCGGTCTACGGCTGGCTTTTATGGTCCTCAAAAAGAGAAATTGACTGACTGAACGACTGCGAACACACGTTATTTATGGCACGGACAACGGATTATAACTCACAGATTTCGGGTTCGTTAAACGCGCCCGTCGGTTGCCTAATTCAATTTGGTTTCGGCACCATTAGGGCCTCGGCTTTAAATCGTTTGTCACTGTTTTCACTGGTGAGAATATTTATTACTTCTCTTTCTCTTCATCTCGATGCTTATCTAATCGATTTGGAGCTCTACAACGAAGAAATAATGCTAAATTATTTTTTTCTTTATACGACATCCTGTATATATTTTCTTCGATATAGTTGTAGACCGCGAAAATACGAATCCAATGAGTACCATGACCATATCATTACGATTACTCAATCTCGAGATATTCAGTCCAAAAGGTATTTGATCATCACCTTAATCGTACCTTCTTCCGTAAACACGGATATCTCGAGATCGAATGATCGTAATGGTATGGTCATGGTATTCGTTGGATTCGTCTGTTCGTGCCCTGCAAGAATATCTAAGAGAACATACAGGGTGTCGTATGAAAAATGTATCGATCGCAGACATTATCACGTACAGACTGCCGTTTTGTGTGTTCAGAATTCGAGTTGTTAAAAACTCGAATGCATTTCGTGATGTCTGCGGCCTAATCGACGAAAGATGGCGGGGTTCTTCGGCTAGTAATCGAGGGTATCAGTGTTTTCACAAGAGAGATTTGACTTTGTAGCTTACGGGGGCGGGAGGGGCGGGAGGATCGAGGGAAAGAGAGAAACACAAGCATAATTATCGACGATCGGTAAACAACAAAGCCGGTTATCGGTCGCCTGATGCAACACGGAAGCGAGTTTCGTCAGCAGCTGTAAATAGACTATACAAGATTCTAGATAGACAGAATCGGCCGTAATTCTGCATTTTTACGGGATCGTACCAGATGGATAATGATCGTGAGCCTCTGACGATCATCGGATCGAGGACCCTTCAATAAATAAACTATTCTATACTATACGTTACAGAACATAAACCACACGACATTATTCGCATAACTGGTTTAATACTAACCGTACCACGACCGAACAAAATCACTGGTTTCACAGTTTTAATTATTGAAATTACAAAGATGCTTCCATCAGAAATGATTCAATGAATCTCTTTCTCCAATCACGCAGTATTATAAAAAACTGTGTAACATATCTGAAGAAGTTCAGACTTGTAATTTATCTATAAAACATATTTTTCCAAAGATCAACATTCCAGGACAATGCAGTTGAGGAGAACTGTCGAGAACGTCCCTGATCGATTTTATTTTCTCTCTCCGTTGCCAAGCAAGTTGTAATTCGATCGAGCGATAAAATCCAGAAAAGTTCTTATTTTAAAATTGCAAAAGAAATGGACGCGACGCAACTGCATCCTCCGCGAGCATGTTCGGCTAGCATGCATGCAGCTTATCCGACGCTTCTATCGTGACCCATATTCGCTGTTAGGGTGATAATTCCCCCTTGATTTCCCACTCTTCTCGCGAGCACTCGAAGAACAGTTCATTGTTGGGGAGAGAGGGGTGGGGGCGACGAGTGATTCAAATTGAAATGTAGTCTTTTCATTTTTCTATCCTTCTCCCGCTGGCTTGGCAAGAGGGTTGACGTGGTTGCTGCGCGTCATAACAAACTTGATCTGCAATTTGTTTGCTGTCGCTGCAGGAACTTGCAGGAACGCGTCATCGTTGTGACGAATCTGGAATCAGTGCTGCGAATTCGATCGAATTGCCGAGTAACATCTGCTACATATAGCAGATTTATTCGGATTGCGTTTCTTCAGATTTTTAATCGTAATGTCGCCACGGGAAGTGAACAGTCTCAATTTCTGGAGAAATGTTTAACAACTAGACGGCGGATCTTTATGCAAAATTTGCCACCTGAATTGCAACCCACCGGAGCGACGTCGAAATTAATTTGCTCTCTTAAAACGTTCAATAGGTGGAAACTGATATGAACGTATTTTTAAATTGGTCTTAGGTTTTTTGTTGTCATAAATGCCTCAAATCCGCTGTTTGTTAATAATAAATCGATCTCGAATAACGCCGAAGATGTGCCAAGATGTTCGGTGTCCTCTTCAACAAAAAAAAGATCCTGAAATTCCTTCCCTTTCACAGCATTCAAATGTTTCCACCCTCTTTCGTCGAGGGTCGTTTTCCACAAACCCTTTGGAGGAGGTCCCTCGCCCTTGCCCAGCGGGACACCGTCCATCGATTTCTCCTTTCTGACCCCCTAACCCATCGGGAAGAAACTTCGCTGACAGACAAGCCGAGAAAATCAATGGAACGCGCATGATGGCTTGTAGGACGGTGGATTCTTTCCAAAACAGATGTTTATGAACAACAAACAATATGCTTCAATATATGTAATATATATTAAATATACGTGTACCGATGATATTTGTGGAAAATGTATCTCTACTAACCCAGGCTTGCCTGATTAGACCATTCCAGAAGTTTGACACGTAGTACCACCAAAAAAGCTAACATAACTTTGTTGTTTTTCATTATATCTTGATGAAACTTGTACAGGCCTTTAGACGACTCTTTCCCATTTAAAATGATACCCAACACGACCTAATTCAGAGCTGCAGTGCTTGTGTAATCCACGATTTAGTAGAACATCTATTCTTTATCGTGGCTTGAATGGCAGAACCCGTGTCGTGTTGTGTATCATTTGAATCAGAAAAATGTCACGAATATGTTTGTCGAGAGATGCATGAAATAATAATCGAGAATAACATTTTCTTTTGGTCTGTGTTTGCAACACGTGTTCAGAGAGCCTACCGTGCACTGTTTCTCATTGTTGCACGACTATGTGGAAACGTTGTGCAACTAGAGGAAGCACAAGCCACGCCAGCGACGATCGCGCGGAGCCGCCATTTCCCCCGTTACATTATTTTCCCCGGGTAGATAAAGTCTCCGTAACCGTACGAGAGCTCGTTTCCCGTAAAAGTCGAGAGACTCGGTAATGGAGAAAAGCTCTTCCGGGGATCCTCGTCCCCGTTATCGTTACCAGAACCTCTCTCCGAAAACTGATCCGGTTGATTTAACAACGTCTCCCACCGGCTTGCTTCCTTCTCTCGGACAATTTATGCAAAATCAGGGGGACACTGTCTTTAAATAAACGACGACGAAATCGCGATACCATTGTTCAACTAATTCTTATCTTATCGCGCGACTCTCCTCTGCTTTTGTACTTTTCTCCGTTAACCTAACCAACCAGACAGCACCGCGTATTCTGAAAACCTCTCACTTTTGCAACAATTCAATTTTCAAACTTTCGATCACGGACCATTTCCATCACAATAGAATCAACGATTTTTTCAGTTAATACTTTTAGCGCAACCGTTTCGATCAATTTTTAATCAAATAGCTACTTTGCAAATATGCCTAACATTTCGGTTCTAGTTTGAACCTTTTTCAAAGGTAAGTTGCGTCTAAAAAACGAAAAATATATATATTGAAAAGTATGTAATATAATAAACGATGTTTATTTAGTAATTTATATTGTAAAACGTATTTCTGAAGCTACTTCTCGTAGACATTGGTTAGAATTTTGTTACTTTATCTATTACAATTGAACGACACTTTTGGTATTTCGGGTGAAAATGGACATCGAGAAAAATTCAAAGATGCCAGTAAGGATGCTGGTTTGGTCGATCGGGTTTTCTAGAATGTTCTCGATGAAGGATTTCCTCTACCTGTACCCTCGGTTCCCTAAGCAGGGGCGCAGTTTACGATCATATAGCGAAGAAGGGTCTTTCCTCGAGGCAACGTCCGTTCTTCGGACGAACAAAAAGCCTGATGGAATTTTCCAAGGCGAACGCCGAGGTAGAAATTAAGCAGGAAAGGCGATCCGGAGAGGAGAACACGTTTCCCCAGCACCGATTATATCCGAGCGAGAAACATCTGAACCATTCTCGGATCGCATCTCAACGATGACGAAACGGAAACGGAGGCGTTGCAACGCTGGTAAACCGTCGGCGATAAGTATAACGATCGACTCGTAAATCACGACAATGACGAATGGCAGAGGTGGCAGAGCGTCGATCGTTTATTGGCAGTCGTGCGATCCGCGGCATCAAGATCGTCCTACCAGGTTGGTCACTCCCGTATTCATGTTATGCACGGGTTGCAAGCATTGTGTACACGTTCCACATGCGACCGGCGAGGCCCGATGTATGCACATGCATTTAGGTCGGCCCGGTATCTCCCCTAAGCGTATATGAACGCCGTGCTGCAAAATTAGCTCCGTGTTCTGTCTTTCGTTCTGTTACCAGGCGCGAATCCCCCCCCCTCTCTCTCTCTCTCTCTCTTTTCACATCTCGTTTACACTGATTTACGTTCGTCGAAACTTTTCGAGAATAAACATTCCGCTTGGACCCGATCGTCCGGGGAAATCGCAATTTTCTAACGCGTCGATTGCTAGCATGACGCGTGCACATGCCAGGAAAGAGAGAGAGAAAGAGAGAAATTTTCCACGTGTTCTGATCGCGTTCCAAATCATCAAAACAGGGTGAACTGTACTATTCGAGCGAATCTACCAAGTTTCAAGCTTTAAAATCAGTCTAGCTATGTTACTCTAATATTTTCTTCTAACTTTTTCATTTAACGAATTTACAACGGTTTCAAAGTTCAACAACTTCTCGAGAATGGGAAATTCAATTAGGGTAAACTGTACTATTTAATATAAATTATATTGTAGCGATCGTAAATATTAAATAAGCAACGTGTGGTGGTATCAGCGCACAGGTACGATCAAAATCAAAAGAACAATCAAATTAAGGTAAGCTGTACTATTTAATATAAATTATATTGTATCGATCGTAAATGTTAAATCAGCAACGTGTGGTGGTATCAGCGCACGGGTTCGATCAAAATCAAAAAAACAAGCAAACTTGCAATAAAGAGAATTCAAACGTTTCGATCCTGATATGGATCATTTTCAAGAGAAGAATTGTTTTGAAGCGTCTGAAAAATTAATATCACTGTAATATGTATTAAACAGATCACACAATCCTAAAGTAACAAAACTGTAGTAGTAGCTGGCATTGCAGTAATTATTGGCACTATTAGTTTGTGCGGCAAACATTAAGAATTCCTGGTGTAGAAAATCATTGTTTTAATTGCTTCTTATTTATATTGCAAAGCAACGTTGTCTTACGATTGTTATTCGCTGAATAGATTTTATAATAACCGATTTACGACTCGTAAAACTGTATTTCCGTGTTCTGAGGAAAAGGAATGATTCGTCTGGTGGCCGGCGTGTGGATCGTGCAACGATTGCAGCAATTACGTCGGCCGATAAGATTACGTAAAGCTTCAAGTTTGGCTGGTCTAGCTCCTGACCTCCGAGCGCGAATACGAGCCCGAAAAGGAGGAAGAGACAGATGCACAATGGAAAAGGAGGTGCAGCACAAGGAAAACCGGTAAGCGAAGAGAAGAAGGGGCGGGGAGAGAGAAGAAGAAGGAGATAGAGAGAGAAAGAGAGAGAAAGAGAGCGAGAGAGAGAGACAGAGGGATTCGTATGACTGTTGGCTCCAAGCAGTCTGCTCCGCTCACCTCGGTATTCCCGCGAGCAATGCCAACCGAGATTGCTACTCGGTACTTGACTCGTGTGAACACGAGCGTTCACGAACGTGCACGAACCGCACGTACAATGACAAACGAGTGCGTCGACGGAGCCAGCAACAAAAAGCTGTCCACTCGCGCGATCATCATTTAGAAAGCTTCGAGGCTTCGTAGAAAAATTTAATTTTGCAAAAATCCTATCCCCGAGACAATATTTATTCATTCGCGAAAACTCCTATCCGAAAGCAGAGATTTCAAACTGGAAAACGAGACCAGTCTCGTCGTTCTACGTTCCTCTGTCGCGAAGTTAGAACAGTTTGAAGATGAATGATAACAGCAGTTCGGATAATCGAGTCATTGCCAAACCGTGGATTAATCGACGAAATCTGCTTCGAATTGTGTCGTGTTTGGGCTCGTTTTAACGAGAAAACTGTCAGCGGTATGTTGTGAAAAGTTTCATGAAAAACTAATTGGAAACAACAAAGTTTTGTCGAATGAATGAGACTAAACTGAGGTGGTGTCGCGTCTTCATCGACGAGGGAAACGTATTCCGGAGTTGAAAACGGACACATTTCCTCGAAGAATACCCTCACCACTCTCTTCCGCCCTTCTGGAACCTTTCTACAGCGTTCGCCCAAGAGTTTCTCGTACGACGAATTTTCACGAGACTTTCAAACGGTCGCGGAATAGGCGAAATTTTCGGTAAACTACCGTCGAGTTTTGTTTCCACGATGCTACTTCGGTTATTGCTTTCCTCGTAAAGAAGCTTCACAGTCTTCTGTGCTTCGTTCGCGGACTCAATTTGTGGTTGTACAGCGAAACTGTGCAGTGGCGGAGCAGTGAAACGGAGGGACAGTGACTTCTGCATTTCACCCAGGTGAATTCTGGTTGCAGTTGCCAACTTCTGTGGAGACGTTTGTTGCGACATCATCGGAACGGTGGTAAATAAAATTGATGGAAACAGACGGAAAGGTATCGCTTCCGTATTAAAATCCAACTATTCCTTTTCGTGTCGCGAAACAAGGTCTTGCGGCCTCCGGGCAAAACCGATATTGAAGTTCACTAGAGACGGGACAGCTTCTAGTTTTTAGCGACGCTGCGATGTCTGCCGGCGTTGACGCACGCTCGATATTAAATCCTCCTGCCCGCGAAACGAGCCTTGCCACGATACCGGATGGCGGATTTAATCCGGCGTCGATCGAGAACTCGCGTCTCTCAAGGAAACCAGTGTGTCGTTTCAAATCTACAGGATGCCCCAACTAAATCTAAAACGCCTGTCTCTGACTTTTAAAATTTATTCACGAAATATCAAGGTGGTTGGTACTTTTTGATACGACACTCTATATATTTTCTTCGACATTCTCATGGAGCGTGAAGAGACGAATCCAACGAGTACCGTGACCATACCGTTACGATCATTCAATCTCAAGATATCCGTGTTTATGGAAGAAAGTATGATTAAAGCGATGATCAATAACACTTCAGACTGAATATCTCTAGATCGAATGATCGTAATGGTATGGTCATGGTACTCGTTGAATTCGTCTTTTCACGTTCTATAATAATATCGAGAAAGATATACAGGGTGTTGTGTTAAAAGATAGTTGAATAATTATTGTAACCAAAATATTTATTCAATTTCATTAATTTGTTCGTTGTCGAGGTCCGTAGGACGTTTATCGATTTCGGAAGGTAATACGAGACTTCGAGAGTAGACACCCTGTATATTCGATTCGCAGAGAGGTTCTTCCTGTCAGGAAGACGTCGAAGAGAACGAAGCCGATTGTCTTCGTCCGTACCATTTCAATTTCGCAACCAATGAATATATCTCTGCGAGGAGGATCCTCCGAGCTATCGTTGATCGGTGATTCCGTTTAATCCGACGAACAAAAAAGAAATTCAGAGAGGTAGAACGTTGAAAACGTCGAGAAGGCAAGGGGGACCCGGTGAGATACGACTCGATTCTAAATTTGGTCAGAGACCATGGAGTAAATAGAGACGGTCGCTTAGCAGTCGTAAAGAGCGCTAGAAAACAGGGGAAGAGCAGAAAGAGACTCGGTCGAAGACACAGACCGTTCATTGTTTGTAATGGGCTAGCCGTGTATACGCTTCGTTCTAATTTCCTTCCTGTTTACGTTACACGAAACTACTGGCCCACTCAACTGGCACCTAGTCCCAGCTGATATATTTCCGTTGGTTCCCGAAGTTGTTCGACGTTGGCTGAGGCAGGCTTTTTGCTCACCATTTTTCAGTATCTACTTCTAAAGACTGTTTCCCGTTTCCAAATATTTAATAATTTTTAAATTAATGCTATCGGCGCAACCGTTTCTATCACTTTTTAATCAATTAGCTATTTTGCAAATATGCCTAACGTTTCGGTTCTAGTTTGAACCTGTATCAAAGGTAAGTTGCGTCTAAAAAACCAAATATATATATAAAATGAAAAGTATGTAATATACATGGATTGAAGATGAAGAAAATAGTAACACATACTTGCTATTAATTTTACTTATGTAATTCAAACATTGAACTGAGTTGATTTGAATTGTATGAGACACTGGTTGGAAACGTACTGCGGTCAAAGTGATCTTTATGACGAAGCATAAGACATACTAGATACATACCTAGATACACTACTCCCATTTCAATGTTCGCATAAGCGAGAGTCCACTAAATCGTGGATTAAACGAGCAAATCAGATTCGAATTGTATCGTGTTTGGGATGATTTTATCCGGAAAAGTGTCAGGAATAAGCTAACGAATGTTTCGTGAAGGAAACTTTAAAACTAAAAACATTTTGTTATGTAATTAATATATAGTGTTCTTGTTTCATAATTGTTTCCAAGTCCACGGCTAAGGATTTTTGTAATCAAGTGCTGCGCCAGTTCGCTCGCTTGTTCGACTATGAAATCGGAAGTTTCGCACTCGCGAGATTCTCGAACCCGATGAAAAGTTTCTCGCGCCGGAGAGGAGTGTGAAATGGGCCGGAATGGAAGAAATCGCCGAGCGATTTACGCATAATCCGCGAGCACGTGGATGGCAAGTTTCGGGCACAGGTGTCGCCGGAAGTCGTTTTACGAGCGAGCGGAAACGTAAATCGGTGCACGGCCTCCGTGTCACGGAGCATAGGAAACTGAATACACAAGAGGGTCCGGTCGAACGGTGCTCGACGACTAGATAAATTTCACCGTGGTGTACGTTCGCTACGGTTTCTTCAGGCGCGAGCGTAAATCGTGCTCGGGACGTGACGAGTTTCGGTTTTCACGGCATCTCGCGGCTTATGGGGGAACGAGTTTTACGATTTTACGATTTTTCAGCCAGCTGTCCCGATAAACTTCGATTAGCTCCATCAAACATGTCTTGATTGACTTTTACGCGACACCCTATACATTTCCTTGGCTATTCTCGTAGAGCACGCGAAGACGAATCCAACGAGTATAATGACCACACCGTTGCGATCATTCGATCCAAAGATGTTCGTATCTAGGAGGAACTAACCTAATCTTACCTTCGAGACTAGGATATGAATAGATTTGAGGATATCTCGAGGTTGAATAATCAGAACGGTATGGTCATGGTACTCCTTGGATTGGTCTTTTCATGCTCTACGAGAATATGAAAGAAAATATAGAGGGTGTCGTATAGGGAAGTACCGAACAACTGGAAATTTCTCTGCTGTATACGCAGCAAGTGATTCGTTTCGAAGTTAAGAGGATCAGAGGGAGGAAAATCGAGAGTTCCATTCAATTGAACGCGGCGAAGGCGATAGAGTGCAGTGTGACACCGACTTAAGGTGCAGCGGCAGGCGAACGGCAAACTCTTGAATAGATTCAATCGCGGGAGTGTCTTCTCGGAAGTGCTCGGATGCATTTAAATGCCTCCGGTCAAATAAACAGAGCGCACGGTGAATACCGATCATAAGTTAATGCACGATCTCTGCGTTGGTCTTCTTGAATGAGCCTCTATTCCGTGACGCACGGTTGTTTATCGCACGATTCGCAAACGTGTTATCTGTCGGGCGTATTAATGTTTTTTAACTTTCTTATCGAGCTTCTCGCTGTCCGTTGCACACACACCTACGGTGCAGTTCACCTAAATAACGTTCCTCGGCATCGATTCTATTACTTTGAATATCTTCAAGAAACACTTTTTACAATTTATATCTTAAGCAGTTTCGAGAAAAACACAATTTGCAATAGTAAACGGACTAACGGAATTCGGAATGTCCGTACAGCATTCTCAATTTAATTTTTTTTTTGTACACTTATTTTCCTTCCGATTAGATGCCATTTAATTTCTCATTTTGCATAAACAACCACGGGGCTAATCGGTAATGCTATTCTCCTCGTATAATGGCAAACTGAAAAACTATAATAGCTAAGCCCCTCGGCACAACATCTGTACACTAATCTAACGCGACGTACGTTTTTCTTTGTCACCGATTATGGCCCGAGTACTTGACCCGCGGTCTTATCGTCGACGGGGATTGTTTCTCAGTCTTCAAACTTAGCACGTTCTTCCTTGTACTCGCCGGGAAAACAATTGGGAGATTGACAATGCCACGTTTTGCGAAAATTCTTGGTAACAGTTCCTTTTAACACGCACCTACATTACCTTCAAACTTACTCTGTAGACATGGTAAATAAACTTATTTATATCGATCGTAATATTGTTAATATAAAATCGTTGAATGTTATCGGCGCTACTTCATATTTAAACACTTAATAGTTACAACTTTTGAAGAATATATCTAATCAAGTTAAAAAAACTTTCAATTTTCTTACAGACGCAATTTATTAATCTTGAAAATGGTCCAAACAGTGACCGAAACGTCGATTATATAAAATTAGCAAAATTGCGTAGTTAATTTATTATTTTTGTGTATTTAACGATCGAACCGTAGCGCCGATAACATTCAACGATTTTATATTACTCTGTAGACGTTCCACGAGGTGTCTGACAAAATGAAGGTGGCGTGTAAATTTCATTATTCTGGTTTATATCAATCATTTCTCGAGAATGCTGTGCTCAAACACAGTGCAGTGTTGAAATGTTTCGTCCCATTTTGTCACAATAAGAACAATGGAACGGTTCGATTTTTGTTGCAAGATCACACCTGGTGCAACGCGGAAAGAATACCGGGGAGTGGAGGGGAGGGGTTGCAAAAACCGGAAAAAAGCGAGCTCGTCACGTCGCGGAGTCACGAGAGGAATGGAGAAGTGTCCAGGCCGGTGACTAATCAATAATCTCGTCGGTGAAGGGACCGAGACAATGATGACAGCCGGTCGGTCGGCTCTGATTGATCGTAATCGAGCGCTTCCAAGATTCGTGTCCTCGAGCGGTCCTCGCAGGTTCTCTGCCAAGGACACGAGCTCTCCGGCTAGCACATGTTGCGTCACAGAACTATCGCACCTACGATCTGATGAGCTCATCGCAATTCCTACGAAGTCCCTTCGAGAATAATGGAAAAACACTCTGACACCACCGCAGACAATAGACACGCGCTGCCAATGCCCGTTTTCTCGTAGAAATTCCATCACCGGAGAATTCCAAGCGACACCACGAAATTATTTCACACGAAACCTGTACCATACTATCGTTTCACCATAGCACTTCCGCGGTTCTAATAAATTCTTTGTGACATTTCAGGAACGTGTCCGTGACACTTTTCCGAGTAAAATGATACCCCACACGATGCACTTTCGTTTGGATTTGCTTGTTTAATCCACGATTTACTAGAGCATCGATTATCCGAACTAGGCCGGCTGAAATTGTCACGGAGTTCTTCGAGACGATTTTGGAATCTGTTCTCGTAGGAATTTTGGGACGTTCGAGCGCTCAAATTGAAGGTGAAAGATCGTACTATACGACAGGGTCACGAAGGTTTGAAAAGAAATTCGAAATTTTGTCGGAAAAAATTGATAAAGTCCGAACTAGATTAGATGAAATTGTGTCGCTTTAAGGAGGATCTTCGAGACAATTTTAGAATAAATTCCCGTAGTAATTTTGGGACGTTCGAGTACTCAAATTGAAGGTGAAAGATCGTACTTTAGGATAAGGTCATGTAGGTACCAAAAGAAATTCGAAATCGTGTCGAATTAGTGCTGCAAATTTTTGGAATATGTTGCAGAAGGAATTTTGCGACGCTTCAAGGCCCAAATAAAAATTTTCAGTCACGTGACCGGGCGGAAGCGTGGGAGGTACGAGTCTTAATCTGGCGACTCTGGGAGCAGGTTCACCCAGCTGGATTTACGAGGCCGAAATGATTTTTCGGGAGAGCACGTGCCGGAAAAAGCACGGGAAATGTGCGCCCGTTACAAAGCGAATGGGTTTACGAGCGAGCGGCGTCGTTAAAAACAAAGATGGGAAAAATAGCCGGTCCTGTGACAATAAATACGGGGTCTCAGACCATTGTAGGGGGTGCGATTACGAAATTCCTCGAAGGAAAAATAAATGCATTCGTCGAAACGCGCACAGTCATCCTCCACGTGTCCTATACTTATTCATAGTCGGTGGTTTTATCGTTCGGTAATAGAGACTCGTTTCTTCAATGCCTTCACACTTGCGTTGTTCTTTCTCGTTTCAATTTTCCGAGTAGAACGAGCCCAAACACGAACCCATTTCGATTATTTTTACTCGTTTTATATACGATAGACTCGATTATCCGAACGGGCGATATCTTTGATCTTCAAACCGAAATAACTTCGCAACGAAAGATCGTGGAACGACGAGACTGGTCTCGTTTTCAAGCTTGACATCTCTACTTTCGGACTATAACTATAGCAATGTTTTGCATATAACAATTTTTGTTAAGAAATTGTCTATTCGGTCGTCCGAATGGATTCTAGATTCTGTTCTACGTACAGGGAAAAAGGGAAAACTGTGCGTTTTAGCAGAATCGCGTTGGTCTGCTCGTTGCGCAATCGTGTCGCGAATTTTTTCCCACGGAGCGTATCGGCTCGTTACGTGAAAAGTTCGGAGACTGGAACGTTCGTTTATGCTTCGCCGATTCGAAACTGTCGACGGTGATCGGCGATTGCGGGCGAAGCTATCACGTGGATTTTTTTCGACGGGGTGCATAACTTGTTCCAGTGTTAAAATCTCGTCGAAAGTTGTCTAACACGCGGAGACAAGCAGGAAATCTCATTTGAGCCGCCTGCGATTGAATCAAACGAATTTTCTGATTGGATTAATCACTGGCACCTAGTGGGAGTTGGGCTTCACCTGTTCATTTCTGTTTAACTGCTAGATATGGTTTATTATTTACCACTGCCTGCAATTGTATTTCCATACTTTTCCTGAATTGTGTAAAATGTTTTATATGCAGCACATATGTCATAGAAGTATACAAAATATTTATAGAAATGGAAATACACATGTAGAAATATAAAATAGATGTATAATAGATGCATACATATAAAGTTTATAGATTTATTTTATATTTCAGCATTTATATCACTTAATATGTTAGTATAGATTTTCATTGATACTGTAAATTATTCCGAGGAATGCAAAATGAAATGAAATGGAGGAGCTTTTTTTATTCAACCTTCGACATAATCGATTCTGGAAATCCGCTGTATAAGCACACAGTGCTAAGGTAATTGTCATAATCTGATTATTAGATCGCGGATTTTTTAACATTTATAGCTCATAAAAGTTTTTAAAGGATAGTACAAAGTTCAATAGAATCGAATAAAATTTCGCGTTAATAAGGTTCTTCGAGAAAGAGGAAATGGAGTTTCAGAAGCTCAAGAAAAATTAATTGTTGTCTGGTTCTCCCTAATCGATAATTGAAATCGCCCAATAAAAGAAGACCTTTGCTGAAAATCTTTATGCAAAATCGAATGTTGCACCAAATACGAATTTATATTCAATTGATAATTATTTAAAAATAATACACCAATACTTTGAAGATTCTCTCGAGTTTTCACGACGTTTCAAATTGCTCCTATTTTGCTCAGAAATCCATAAAATACCGAGTCTAGTCGCGAACGTTGCCACGCCGGTATTTTCGTTGACGCGTATACGTGGTTTTTCCAATGGGAAATCGAAAACCGAAATTGAGCTCGAGATCGATACGATTACATGCGAGAGTGGAACGATTGCGTCACCATCGTGGGGTGTTTTCGATAAGAGGCGGCACGAACGGTGGAAAACACTCTGAATAAGTATCACGATAATAGTCGCCGGCGCGGCGGTTCCTGCGCGCCATCGTCAATCAAGTTGTTGCTCGATTGAATAAATAAAACCTGAACCGCGAGATTAGGGATCGTAGAGATGGCCCTGCTTATTTACATTTCATGATCCAGGTAGAACAAAAAAAAAGTACAATCCGACCGAACCTTTCAAAGTGCTGCGTCAAATATTTATTGCAATAAAAGCGTCTCCTTACCTTTTATATATTTAAAAAAAAAAACTGTTATATTTAACGCTAATCCTAAAGTAGAATCCGACCGAACCGTTCAAAGTGCTACGTCAAATATTTATTGAAATAAAAGCGTCTCTTTACCTTCTATATATATATTTTTAAAACTGTTATAATTAAAGGTTAATCCTACCGAGCACTAAAACCGATTAAAATGTTTTCGATGAAAACTGAAAATTTCTGACGTACGATCGTCATGTTTAAATAATCCTGTCCACTGAACATTCCGCGAGTAACATGAATCGCGCGATTTGTAATTGTTTCACATTCGCAGCCACGGTACCACCATACATTTTGTTCGCGTCAAATCTGTAAACAATAATGTATGTCAAATACGGAAAGAAATTATCATATTACGGGAAATGGCCAGTCATTATGGAACGAGCTGCTACCTGGTAAATTATGCATTGCGTCACGCGAACTCGCAATAATAAATTCTATGGAAAATTCTGTATAATTATTAGACAGCGGATCCTTGTTTATCTTCGTTTAGAATGTCTACGCATAATTTCATTTTTTAAACACCATTTCCATTGTCCATCCTTTTCGAAATTTTTCAATTCATAATAACCGCTGTCTATAATGATTATATAATTTATAATAGATTTGTAATTGTGTTAACGAAAAGTTAAAAAATCGCATAATCAATTACTTTGCCCTACACAGGAAAGTTTCAGCGCTCGCGTATGGAGCAACTACAATATTGATTATCAGTTGGATGACCGATTGGAAAGTGGTGTGCAATTATATTCCGTATTACCGTAGCAAATACACGAGAAACGCTTTCAAGTATTATGGCACTTAACGAGGTTATGCCAGTGACCTACGATCACCAGTATTCTATGTACGAGTTTTCAGCTGGAAAATTAAATAAATAAATAAATTCATATATATATATATATATATAAATATGTGTGTAAATGTATTTTAAAATATTAACCCTTTGCACTCCTTTGTCGTGTACGACTCGATAACAGAGAAATAAAAATGTAAATGGAACTTCATCCATGTATTAGGTTCTTCCTTTATTTATATTTTTCAGAGTTAACAACAAATATAAGTTCAGGAAATCTATAAACCAGCGATCAGTAAATCACAACAAAGCTTGAGTGTTATGTTTAATAGAATTAGTAAACAAACTTGTGTTTAAAAATAAGTTTGTTGACAACAAATTTTAAAGATAATTTATAGTGCCAACGGTTAATGTAAAAAAGGATTGTGTAAACGATCTAGTATTAGAAAGCGGAATATATATGAAACAGAAATGCATCGTTATTCGTGTTGTAACTTGCAACGCGCGAACTTCGAGCCGAGCAAAATTAAATAAATTCATTATTTATGCGCATATATTGTTCGAAATATTAAAAATCATCGTGCACTGTGTAACGGTGCAAGGAGTGTATATAAAAAAAATATATTCCGAAGAAAAAAAAGAAATCGCCCGAACAGGGACTCGAACCCTGGACCCTCAGATTAAAAGTCTGATGCTCTACCGACTGAGCTATCCGGGCACTGAGGTACCAGGGCACTCGAACTCCATTTGACGACAGTCAACGCGATAATCACAACGTATAAATTCCTCCACTGCTCATTGTTAGACTGCAAATCTATATGCGTTTATAGTAAAATTGAGTAGATGAAACTGAAAGTAACAGATAAATGTAAAAAATTCAAGATGTCAATGTATGATTTCTCATCTTATTAAAATGATTGAGGTAAGAAATAACATTCTGTTTGGTTTCTATACCTTGCAATCGATACAGACAATTTTTATTTTGCATAAAAGGTCCGCGGTCTACTCATTGTAAATGATAATAATATTCGGTTGGTATAATAGGTGTGTTGTTCTTGCAAATTACTCGTTAACGTGGCGGTCTTCAGCACTGGATTTCTCGGATTTGAATGTCATTCAATTGCTTCATATTGCTCAATTGAATTGTATGTTGTTTAATTATTCTGTTTGTGCCAGTAATTATGAAAGTGGTACAAGTGATATTTCTTGTTTCGAGATACTTAAAGGAAAAGGATATACGTATATCTTAACACTAAACGAGTGCCATGTAATGTTAAAATATCCAGCACTATCTAACGGTTCATTTGTTGACAATATCCTAAATATTCCATTGAATTAATTTCGTTTCAAATAATATTGTTACTTGCAGTTTGAATGTATTGTTATTTTCTCAGAGATGTTATCGACTCTGCACTTGCAGAATCATTGAATCACGGTGTGATTGTTATAATTGTTAACGGAATTATTTTTAGCCGATTACGGCATAATGACAATAGCAGATTTGACACCGTCGATCTTATACAATATTATTCAATGTCTCTGTTTGGATTACTCAGCGAGCTGTAACACAACACGCGCGCGGGGATTGTCGTTAGAAAATGAACGTGAACCGAGCCCAAGATAATTATAAATCGAACGATAATTTATACATCAATCGTTCGTCTCGTTTCGTACGAGAAGCGACCGCGAATAATAAAAACCAAGGTTGTCTATCGAAGACGCAGCTGCAACTGTCATAGAGTTTGTAGTAAAATATTAATACGCGTGCGATCGATTTTTATCGCTGCACGCGGCGCGACGGCAGCGTGCTGATAACAGAGTTTAAATCAACTAGTTTCCAGTCAATTGTGCTCTTTTCATACTTCGTAATCCAACCGTTTGTTTTGTAACTAGTTTCTCTCTCTCTCTCTCTCTCTCTCTCTCTCTCTCTCTCTCTCTCTCTCTCTCTCTCTCGCTCTCGCTCTCTCTCTCTAATCGCAGTGTTATCGTTTGCGATTACGATTACAATTCCAGGTTATGATGTTCTAAAACGCTGACGATACAGCTTTCGATCCAAGCTCGATAATTCCGCTAGAAAAAAGTCGGACACGAAATTTCCTGAAATCGTTGGAAAGAGAAAGATTCGATCTTCAAAATCGTGGTGGTTTCAAACTCTAAAAAAATCTTTTGAGGCCTGTAGAGTCATTTGAATTCGCACAAATTCTTTTAGTAATATTTCAGATTTATGCATTTATATAAATAAGAATTTTACTATTATTCACTGTAAGGGATGGCCGGGACTGAAACGGTAAATGCGATAAGAATGAATGAACTTTATTTAAACGTCTTTTTCCGGCGTTTGACCTGACGAGACTGCTCGACGTTTGCTTGTAAACAACATTAACAATATACCGGGTGGCGCAACATGAACGACAGCTTACATTACGAAGCATTTTGTAAAAATTGCTATAGCTGTTTGAAAGTAGAGGTTTCGAGCTTTAAAATGAGACCAGTATTATCGTTCTACGATAGTTTGTGTCAAACTTATATGTAATAAGTTGAAGATCAAAGACATCGTCATTCGGATAATCGAGGATCCACTGAATCGTGGATTAGTCAAGGAAATATGCTTCGGATTGTGTCGTGTTTAGGCTCATTTTAATCAGAAAACTGTCACGAGTAAAATAACTGAACGCAAGGCAAGGTAAAATGGAAAGTTCGAGGTGGGGAAAGTTGTGATAAGTGCAACCTTGACACGGGACTCCTCGTGCTGTCAAGAATTGGTGTCGCTCGATCCACAAATTATCCTCAGTTAATTAAATGCGTAATCTCCTTTCACTTTCACTGTTCGGAGACAGTGTTCGACGAATGACGAACCGACACTTTTTTCGTGACGAATGTCGAGACACTCTAATCGTAGGTCGATGACGGAAAATTTGCTCGGCACATCGAAAACATTCGGCTGTTGTAAAGATTACAAGTTTTGCGTCATCGCGCGGGCTTGCTTCAGCTTAATTAAATTGTCATTTAGCTACAGGACACGTAAAAATCACGGGCTCCCGAATTTTTCAATTTGCATTCAATTTGGATGTTCAGTGTCTCCGTAATGAAGGAGAAATTGTGGTTTTAGTCCGAAGGCTTGCTTAGTGGAGACAAACAGGTTATAAAAGTCGAGAAGACTGAACGTTGTGCTCGTTAGGATGTTGTGCTACTCTTTTATCGACGCTTTAACGACAAACCGGAGAATTAATTGTGTAAACAGCATTGACAAACTTTGATAACTAGAATTAATATAATTCTATCGCTAATGAAATAACTATTGATATTTAGCTGACGTTCCTGCAAATGATTCAGTGTAAAATGAATTGTTCATCTCTTGTACGTTTCCATCGTCGCTTCTTGGCGTAAACGCCAGTTCCGACGAATATACATACATATATTATTCGCAGACGCGCGAAGGAGATCGCACCCTTATGGCAGTGGAATTTATATAAAGATCAGAGGATCAAACTTATACATATCCAGAACCTTACTAGAGCAGGTGTTCAATTGCCATTGGACATTGGTTGCTTAATAGCTGAACTTAATATTAGTGCTTGCGTATATATGATAGCTTTTTTAAATACATGTAACCTACGTGCCTAAGGATTTTTGATTTTTATATTGCAACTAATATTTTTGTTATACCATACAGCATACCTTGTAATACTCTGTACTAAGCACTATGTTGTAATAAATCTCATATGAGATTTCCTAATTAAAAAAAAAAGATCGCACCCTTAGGTTACAAAAGAATAACGAATAACTTGACTATTTTGAAGTAAAATTTTCTTCTGAAAGAAAAATCGAGTAATAAAGTTAAGAGTTGTGCTAACGATGTCGCTGCAAAAGATCAGATTTTGTCCACTGATTAATTATCCCGGAGAAAAGTTTCCGGAGACCGGAAATTTTTCGACAGCCAAGGTGATCTACCGCTGTATAGTTTTCGCGGTTTGGTAGTAAGTTACAGTTTAGCATGACAGTTTCCAGATCGATTTTCCAGCCCATTCAAGCTCGAACAGAAATCGAGATCGAAGGCGAGTGGTATCGTTGTGGATGGAGCATTACGATACGAGTGATTCAGGGTCGTCGTCCAGCGAACGAGCGTGGGGGGCTTCCCCGAAGCAAAGATTCTTGGCAGCGAGCCACTAACTTCCCGATGTGTCAAGTTCTCAATATTAGAAGTCACGCACGAACGCGGTGAATCTTTGTCAGTGAGCTTTCGCTCCCTTTTTCTGTGGTCGACAGTCGAGTGAGCAGAACACCTTGACATTTCGTCTAACGACTCATTTATTGTTAAAAAGCAACTAAACACGATTGAAAAACACGTCGACAATAGTATTTGCCGTGGGTGGAATACGAGAAACTCGTTTTAAGAGAAACCGGAGCAAAGAACAGTGGAGCCGTTTATCGAGATAGAATCGAGAAGCGTCGATACGGGAGAGATCGTGTGCGTGGAACACGATTCTCTATGCGTACGTCGAAAAGCTCGGTGATTAACCCAGAAAGCCCGATGATCGTGCGTCGACCCATGCACAGGCTCTCACGAAAGACAGAGAAAGAGCTGGGATGAGGAAGGGGAAGCAGGCTGTTTCTAAAAATCTCATCGTGCTAGCTCGCATCCCTTGGAAACGCGCCAGCACCGGCGAATTGCAAATATAGGCGGTTAATGCTAACCTCACACCGAATGACAAAAACTAACTGGTACATCCTCCCTTATACGCTACACGAATCTGAAATCGTTGTCGATCAAAATCGTTTTCGATTAAAGGCATTTGCGGCCAAAGTTTTTGTCGGTGAAATCTGAAGTCGATGAAACGTTATCGGAGAAAACCGTGTCGGTGATTTCCATGGGACCCGCTGCAAAATTAGGCTGAAATTAGGCGATAGATAAATTTAATAATTTTTACACACGCAATTATACGTAAAAATCTTTTTTCTTGAAAATGGTCTAAATAGTTAACCGAAACGTTGAAAATTTTTGATCGAACCAGTGCGCTGAAGACACGAATATATGTTATTAGGCGATAGAGATTGATAAATGGATTTGAAATCGTGAGGCGACCAAATATCATATACACATATTTAAATGTGAACAAAATCCGAAAAGTTGACTGGAAGAGTGAGGCGTGACAGTGAACGTGTCGAATCTCGAAAGATCGAAGGATCGGATTGAACGGTAGACGCGAAGAACGATTTACCCTTTCTAGTTAGCAGCTTTACAAGGCGTTCGCGCCGAATCTGTTAAATGTTACATGAGAAACGAATCCTTTTGTAACGGGAAGGGACCGAATCTTCTATTGATGTATTCTATAACCAGTGTTGATGGCCTCGCTACTATCCGATGCCTGATCTAAGCTAAGCTCGCGAAGCAAAGGGTCGAGCAACTGATAGGATTAGCGCCTACAAAGGCGCATTATTTATTAAAGAGACAGGGAACACTGTCGGGGTTACCATAAGACGAAAAATGAATCCCCTTCGCGAGGCCCTTTTCGGGCTGGTATGTGAATCGGATATAATGAATCACGGACAAAGTAAACAGGTCGTACAATATTCATCTTGAACGCTGTCTTGCGAGAACCAAATTTCCGACCCTTTCAACAGGATCTTACAGGATTCAGGTTCGGTCATGAGAAATTCAAGTGCACTGTAGTAAACCTTCAGTATCCGAAGGCCATGCTCTCAAGTTGTCATAACTAGACAGCGGATCTTTATTACAAAGCATACTACGACCTCCGAAAAAATCGAATACATTTTTAATTCTCTTTTCGATTAAACACGGTGTACAATACAACTCATCCACTTCATTCAAAGATATCAGCGATTAATGTAAATTCCATTATCGCACATTATCGTAGACTAAAACTTGTACAGTTCCTTCAATCATACAAACATGATATTGTCCTGCTTTCAGAAACACAATGAAACCCTTCTCATCATTTAAAACTCACAAATCGTAACATTATCCGAAACGATGGACCCGAAGCTAAACAAGGAGGTAGGCACTGCTGTTATTATCAAAAATCATATTAACTACGAACAAGTTAATTCTCCATCATCATCTTCAAACCAAAGCCTTCGACATTCTATCTTCAAAATCGTGAGATTGTTCTTTGAAGATGTTCTACGTGTTTGCAAATTATAATTGTAATTGTACTGTTGCAAAACGTAAAGCAACATGTGCACATGTTGTCCCGGCAACGCGCAAATATTTCCCTGGTACCTAGTGATGCCAGATGAGGGGAATCACGGTGAAATGATGTACCCCCTCTCTGATGACCAGAGTAATTCGTGCACGCGCGGCGTGTCAACGGCTTAGTGTGGGGGACGTTAGATGGCGATGGAATAGGATAGTGGAAGGGGAAAAGGAGGAGAGTACCGAGGGTCCGTTTTGTCCCTTTCTGGCATCACTGCTGATATCTAAGCACCCGGCTAGCTCAGTCGGTAGAGCATGCGACTGGAGACAGCTGACGAGTGAACATCGCACAGCTAGCTTCGCATATTAAGTGAAAATTATTAGAAAGTGATAAGTGTTAGAGTGCCCAAACCTGCCCAACAAAAATATTACAGTGTCGGAGAATGCAGGGATCAATTCCTTAGCCCTGTTTCTGTCCGAGGAGACCAAGAGAGGTAAAGTAATGAAGGCATCAGAGGGACCAAACGTTGAAAGCCAACATGGCGGCAAACGATCTCACTCCCCGGACCATTCCGATAAAGAAAATGCGACCCCCAACCCTACACGCCAACCACAAGGGAAGAAAAAATAATTCGAATGAACTCCATGCAACTTGAAAGAGAGTACAAACAATTGCTTAATGAAAGTAATAAACCTTATTTAAAAACAAATATATCCCCTAACCTTCAATCTACTCGCAAACAACTACCGCCACAATCACATATGGACAAATCGCTAACTACACCAGACATATCGAACCCTTCTTTATCGACAGAAGAATGGATAACCCCCCAAAAAACAGCAAAAGACCACATAAACGACGCCCCCTCTAACAGCATGGATCCCAATACATCCAATCGTTTCCTTCCTCTAAACACAGAAGAAGAATCATCCTCCGATGACATCTCTATAATTAATGATAACATCAACGACATAAAAACCAGAAAACGCTCCAAACCTCCACCCATTTTCACAACTGAATGCAATATGAACTCCCTTATCACCATTCTTAAAGAACTTGACATCCCATCAAGCAACTTCACAATCAAAGAAGTAGACAAAACAAATCATACTATATATCTCACCAATAACGAACACCACCAACCAACAATAAATAGCTTGATACAGAAAAAAATAGCGCACTACACCTATACTCCGAAAGAATCACGACCAAAATCCATAATATTAAAAGGAATAAAAGGAGATTTCTCAGAAGAAGAAATACTCAAAGAAATTACAGATCAAAAAATACCAAACTTAGAAGTAATAAAATTAACTAAATTCCTCTTTGATAGAAAACAACCCGAACGCCACCATCACTTAATTCAAATAACACCTGAAAGCAATCCAAAAGAACTTTACAAAATCAAAACACTAGCATACCAAAAAGTTAGATGGGAACACCTCAGAAAACCACCAATATTCCAATGCCGGAAATGTCAACGTCTTGGACACTCCAGCAAAAACTGCTTCCTCCAATTTAGATGTGTAAAATGTGCACAATCACATGAACCTGGAAAATGTTCTATCCAGCAAGATTTGGGCAAACAGGCTCTTAAATTCGCCAACTGTGGACAAGAAGGACACCCAACCTCTTATAAAGGCTGCCCATATATCAAATTCGCCCTTCAAAAAAAAAAAAGGATCAAATCTCCAATCGCCAACTAATCACAACAAATAAAATAAACTCCATATCAGCAACTGTAAGAAATAACCTCTCCTACGCCCAAGCCACCAGAAACATGAAGAGAACACCAACTGATGAAACCCAGACGACCATCTCAAACAATGATCATCAAAACCGAAGACTACCTTCAGCGAAACCAAACCAAGAACATCACTACCAAACTTATCAGAACAACAATCCACCTCCGTGGATTCAAAAACTCAGAGGTGACATCACAAACCTTATTAACAACCAACTACAAACACTAGCCACACAAATCGCAGCCAACGCTCAAAAAATAGAATACATACTAAACACTCTTTTCAGCAACTAAAATTCTCTCAATCTACTAACACCTCAAATCAGATCAGGATAGCAGCAATTAATGTTAACTCAATAGTCACTAATCATAGGAGACTCGAACTCCTCCACTTCCTCCAAACCTATAAACACGACGCAATCTTCCTCTCTGAAACGAAACTCACACCAGTACAAAAAAACTCATTCAAAGACAACACAATAATCAGATCTGACAGACCAAACTCAAAACAAGGTGGTGGTACCGCAATAATTATAAAACGTAACATTCCCTTAGAAGTAATCAAACCCCCCACAAACAACAAAACACTAGAATACACAGCAATAAAAATCAAAATCAACAATAACAAAAACCTGTTCTTAATCAGCACTTATGCCCACTTTGATAACAGAAAAGTATTCATCAAAGAGCTAAACACACTCTTTGAACGACTGAATCTCCAATCAAATAATAACTACTACATAGCAGCAGGTGATCTAAATGCAAGAAGAATAAT
Organism: Lasioglossum morio; assembly: GCA_916610235.2. Taxonomy (NCBI): domain Eukaryota; kingdom Metazoa; phylum Arthropoda; class Insecta; order Hymenoptera; family Halictidae; genus Lasioglossum; species Lasioglossum morio. The sequence continues at coordinate 570,485 of OU744324.1, read as the reverse complement.
ATGGGGAGACCATGCTGAGAATCAACGAGGCAAATATATGCGACAATGGGAAATCAATGAAGCCACAAAATTCAAGGCTAATATTATTACACCAGCACAACCAACTTTCAAACCAGGACAATCCTTCCTAGATATCTGCCTCGCTGATGCTAGACTCACATTAGAAAATAGCATCAACGGAAAAGCTCAAAATACATCAAACGAAGTGACAGATAACAATACAAACATTTACAACATACTACAGGATAATACATAAGTACCTTACATACCAGCAACGTCCAAAGAAAAGTAAACCTAGGAGACCCGCAAGCGAGCGAGCAACTAGATTCCCAGTAACAATAATATATAGTATTTTTTTAATGTTTGTTGATACTACTCATAAGATTGTAATAATTTTAACCAATAAACATGTTTAAAAAAAAAAAGTAGAGCATGAGACTCTTAATCTCAGGGTCGTGGGTTCGAGCTCCACGTTGGGCGATATCATGTTTTTTTTTCCACGTTAATATTTAATAATCTCTATGTACCTGTCCAGTGTTATACGTATCGTACACAGAAGCTCGAAATGGAAGGTGGCTTGCCTGATAAATACCATCGCGGGAGACTGCGATATGCCACATTTTTGCACGCGCAACACCAGTTATTTTTCCCCCATTTGATTTCAACGATCTCTTTTTCTCTCTCTCTCTCTCGCTCTCTCTCTCTCTCTGCAGCGTACGGGTATAAATAATCGAAATCATTTCCGACCGTGTAATCTTATCGGAATCGATAGACTGACGGGCGACGGGTTGATCCCACATACTCAGACACGCCACACACGTGCACAGTCTATACAGTGGCGTGAAAAAGTTCCCCGACAGATGATTCTGGCGATTTTACTTCCATAAGAAAAGCGTTAAGAAAGTGAATAGCGAAGTGGAAATTCATGATCGTAATATTATTTGTTACATTCGTGCAGTACTGGCGACGCCAGTCGGTTGTTCGGGCCAATTCCTATTAATTTGGATTAATTCAGTTGGACCTACTGTTTATTAAAGGTGGGTTCCGAACTACCTATTTTGCCAACAACACGTGGAAAGCACCCAGGGAGCCATTTTCCCGGCTTTTGCCGGGCAATTCACCCCCATCCAAGCGCTGCACACGTTCCACGTTGTTTAACTTCGGTGATCGGACGAGAACCGGTGCTTCCAACGGGACCATGGTCGTTGACAAATTATTTGTTACAAATGATTTATGAATAAATTTATTTTAAAATAGCAACAGGTGTAAATTACCATCAGAAAAGGAGAAGAAAGGGAAGCTGTGCGAGACAGGTCTCGAAGAAAAGGTGGCTAACGTTTCCCTATAATAACTTCCTGAAGATCGACAGAGATCTTGAAGATCCCCTAAATCCTGGCTCCCGAAGTGGAGACAAATAGGTTAATAGGTGTTTCGGTTAATAATATCGATTTTGCTACGAGATGACATTACCAATCCAGTTGATGGTCCAGAGTAATGACGTCTATGGCGTTACGGAGGATAAACATTAGAAATGATTTATGAATAAATCTTTTTTAAAATAGCAACAGGTGACAAATTACCATCAGAAAAGGAGAAGAAATGTGTGGTAAGCTGTGCGAGACAGGTCTCGAAGAAAAGGTGGCTAACGTTTCCCCATAATAACTTCCTCAAGATCGACAGAGATCTTAAAGATCTCCCCAGATCGTGGGTTGCAGGGCAAGTCCCTGCTATCAGGGGCTCCAGGTATAAAAGTATTGAAGGTGTCCCCGGGCACAAAGGTGAATCAAAACTGTTGAAAGGAAAATGTTTCTGCGGTAGGGCCGAGGAATTTGGTCGGACAGGTGCGCCCCTTGTGTAAAAACATCGAGTAGAACGGTGCAGAATAGAACGTCGGGGTGCCAGGTGTTTCGGAGAGTTATTTTCGATTGCAGTTTCGGTGAGAGTGGCATGGAGGAGAGGGTAAGGGCCGAGTAGTATATTTTTAGTCGGTGCACGGCATGCGGCACACCACCGCAACGTTTCGACACGACCCGAAATAAAGTGTTTATCGAACGATATAGCATGGTAAGCGGACGGTTTCTGTGTGCGAGCAGAGCAGCGAAGTAACTTTCGTCTCTCCACGCCAGCGAAAGTAGATCGGTTTACAGGACGGACGAGACAATGCGTAATTAATAGCCCGTGGTTCCTTCCGGCGAGGGCGATGCTAATGACAGATCACTGGACACCGACGCTTCTAATTTCTCAGCTATAACTGTACTGGGGAACCACCGAACCGTGATTATTCATGATACCTGAATGGGTAATTGAATAGGGAATGGCCGTGGCCGAGAGGCGACGCCATTTTTTAATTGGACGGTGAGGGGATCGGGAACGTTTTCTGAAAAGTTGTGCTTCACGAGGTATAGTGTAGTATAATAGCATAGTAAACTGTGGTATAGTAAGATGTAACATATAATAAGGTATAATATAGTAAGGTGTAGCATATAATAAGGTATAGTATAGTAAGGTGTAACGTATAATAAGATATAGTATAGTAAGGTATAGCATATAAGAAGGTATAGCACAGTAAGGTATGGTATAGTAAGGTGTAGCAAATAATAAGGTATAGTATAGTAAGGTGTAGCATATAATAAGGTATAGTATAGTAAGGTGTAGCATATAATAAGGTATAGTATAGTAAGGTGTAGCATATAAAAAGGTATAGCATAGTAAGGTATAGTGCTGAATTTTTGTACAGTGTTTTGTACCAACGAAAATTTCCAGAGTCATGGACACATTCCCCGATTATTGACGGATCTCTATAGATAGCATGATTATACGGTCTGTAATTACGGACACCTTACAATCCGACTGGTAAACAATGCTCGCGATAACGTGCTTTTTCTAGCGCGGATAATTAACTGCCGATTGCAAAAGCGCAAACCGGCGAACTAACAATAAGATTACCTTTATCGTCGATGCGATTAGATAGTTTTATAAATAAGTCTCGCGAGGGAACTCGTGTACGTGCATACGTGAGATTCGACCATGCGAGGAAAAGAATGGTTAACTACAGTTCCAGTGAATATTATTATTACTTGAATGCGCATTCAATGTGCAAAATTGTACCAGCATACATTTGAGAATAGCATAAACAATTCTCCTAGCATCGGACGATAATTTATCTGTTTTGATCGAATATGTTGTTTTCCATTAATTTATTGAGGAGACTTCCTCGCGTAACAGAGGTTACGCATAGGATTACGATCGACGTACGATTAGGCGTACCGCTTCGGCAGAGATTGGCGGGAAGGTAAGTTCGCGGGAGAGCGCGTGACACGTCGTAGATATTACACCGTATACATATTTACTATAGCGTGGCGCGGTATTGTAGCACGGGACCGCCACGTGATAATGGGTGTCGAGAGCCCGAAGAATATCTATCGCACGTGCGCGCACGAAGACACGAGCCGTGAAAACGTGGCTCCTTCTGCGGCCGCGAAGACAACCACCTAACCACGCAAAAACATGTTCTAAACGTATCCGGGTGCAGCTATTTTGCGACTGGCCTAATTCCATCGCCACCGAACGATCCGATCCCCGGCTGATTCGGGAATGATCGCCGTATCGATGGAAAACAACGGAAGTATCAGCGGATCGCGAAATCCGCAGACAATTCGAGAGGTCCTCGACCTTATTTTCGATCTAGACGACAGATTAATCCCAGACCAACACGAATTACTCCGTCACCATGGATCAGCGTCTTTGTCGACGAGAAAAGTTATCGCGAGTCTCTGCTAATGCTAATGAGTCATTCATTATTCCGACTAACTTATCAGCACGTTATAAAATAATACATTGTTTGTTTTATTTGATATTCTTGTAGAGCATAAAAAGACGAATCCAACGAGTATACCATGAACGTATCATTGCGATCATTCGATCTCGAGATATTTCTGTCCACCTTTTTTTTCGGTTAGATTTCACTTTTTCTGAAAATGATTGTTACACATTTGAAAAAATGCAGCCGATCTTCTCGAAAGAGAAAGCGTCGCAAGGATAAATTCTATTCTTCTTTCTCTACTTACAATTAGTTTTCCACGTAGAATCGCCTAGCATCGAATTTTACTATCTCGTATAATCGGATCATGATCGAACAATTAATTCAACGATTGTCCTTGCCGAAAATCATTTGTAATGAAAGCATGATCAGGCTTGACTAAACACAGAATTTCAGGTGGCCGTCCGTATATTTCCGCGACACGTTTTACGAGCCTGTTTTCCGGTTGGCTCGCGTAGGTGTGACGTAATTTGATCGCAAACGACTATTTATCCACGGATTTTGGAATATCCGAGTGGATTGAAACCAACGACCTCGCACGAGGTTTTAATCCGGACGTCGATCCTGAAACGTTTCTATATATTTTTATAGTTTTACGAGTGTTTGGCTTTACGGGAAATCGCTTGATCGTCGGGGATCGTTTTGCAACAAAGTGCGTTGTAAAATCTAGCAACATTTGAATCGCCAAGACGCGACGGCCTCGGGGAATAACACGTTCCCGAACCGTTCACGTGATAGCACACTTCGAGCCGATGATTTTTACCACTGGCCTACATTCGCCAAGGTTTGTTTATCCCCAGCACTTGAACATTGTTACATCAACCAACAAATTTAGCGATTTCTCTTTCGGACCCATTCTTGCGCTCCACGCTAAATGCAATTTTACTGCGTACAATGAAAACGTGGCGCTCGGATCTTGATAAACTGGCACAGGTGGACTATAAATCCGTAGTAAACTATAGTTCACGTAAACAGTGTAAAATTCTTGACATTTTCTTTGAGCTGCGCTCATGCCAACTGAATTGGTATTAACGGACAGCTTCCAATTCACTCTTGGACCACTCTGCACGATAATCCTGTTATGAATGATTAATAATATTAAATATCCCCACTGTGCGTGTTCTCGTTATGTTGATATTAACGAATTCATTGATTCAGATATTCTTGTACAGCAGGAGAAGACGAATCCAACGAGTACCATCGACGTACCATTACAACCATTCGATCTCGAGATATTCGTGTTTTTTCGAAAAGAACATTTTATTTTTCGTTCTCGACGCATGTATTTCTCCTCAGGGAATCGTGTTATATTCTTCTGAATAATCTGCGAGTGTTAAGATTGAATACCAGCGACAAGACAAACGAAGTGTAACGGGACAGTTTCGACCGGATCGTTTCCGATTAAATTGAAACACAGTCTGTACAACAAGCAGACACCTCCCGCGTTTATTTCGCGCTCGGAGGTATGTTTGTTACATTATACAATGCAGTCGAGCGGCGCATAACAAGCGTCTCCGTTCGTGGGACGATAGGTATTCATTATCCCACTGTGTGTCTGTGAAATTCGTGCGGCTGAAATATTGCACGGCATCAGTCCAAAACAGCGACGTTCGAAAAACACCGCGTCACAGTCGACAACACACACGCGTGTATTAATAGATTGGGAAGATTGATTAGTTCCTCGACCAGTTTTTTGAGGACATGCTCGGTATCATCGTCGCCGGACTGAATTATAGCTGGCGCGTCACAACCGACGGTGCTAAACATGACAATCCGGAGGCGAACATTGTTGCAAACACCCGTGGGTATTACGGGTGTAAGACGATGCAATTAGTCACGACGAACCTGTATGAATCATAGTCTGTATCGTTATTTTACGGTCCCCTAATCGCGGTTATAAAACCGGAGCGCGTGTCGAGCCAGGTGAATCGCACAGAAAAGGAAAAAAAAATCGTGCTCACTCGACAGAAAAATGACTCATTCTTTACTATTAATTCGATCATGCGGGATGGTAAATGTGGGCTTTAGGTGATCCCACGTGGAAAACTGTGTCGGAAAAGAAGAATAACATTTTCTAGCCAGATTTTGATCGATATCGTTCTGGAGCATGGAAAGACGAATCAAATGATATTATAATCGTATCATTACAAATCACTTGAGAAACATACTTAACCCAAAATCTTACATTTTCGACATGAATATTTCGAGATCGAATGGTCGTAATGGTGTACGATCATGGTACTCGTTGGACTCGTTTTTTCATGCTCTTCAACAATATCCAATGAAAATGATAAGCTTTCATTCGAAAACTTTTATGAAAGGACAAAGCGTCCTCTGTAAGGTTCTATTTCCTTGTAAAATCATCTAACATCGAGTATTTACTAGATTGCTGATAAACAGTGATTTTTAATTTATTATACTATTTGCGTGACTCACTGTTATCTCTCTTCGTCGAATCGAATTATTTATTCTCTGTTACTGTAATAATACCAGTGAAAGTGTGTTACTACCACGAGACCAGCGAATCCGATGCGTATCGTTGCGATTGTTAATTAACCAACTAGAAAAAGAATCGTTGCAAGTTGTTCTTCGGGATGCCGAGGTAGCGGTCGTCTCGACACAGCGAACACAGCGATCCAAGATGAAGAAATTGAACGCGATTTCACGGGTGATCGAACCAGTGCTAGAAATCCGGTCGTTAACTAACAAAGACGAACGATGCCGAGCCGAGCGATTAGGGTTCCACGAGCCGAGGCAACAATAATGACAGCTGATCGGCCGTGACTACAAAACTTCACCTTAACCGTTCTTCCTGCGAATTAGTTGCACGCGAAACTTCGGAAAAGGGGATCGTTAACTTGCCACATTGTAGCCATTGCTCGAGTTTTGCTCCTTTTTCTCACCGAGGCTCTCTAAGCCACCACTGATCGGTGATCAATGGGAACAGGTAGGAAACAGCTCTTTTTGCTCTTGATGAGTTTTAAATTGAGGTTTGCTCACGGAACTCCGCAATTTTTTCACTTTTATCGGGCACGCAGTGGTGCATCGAGGTAGAGGGCACTGTAGAAAGTTGTCGGAGAAGCGGTTTCGTTGTTTTAGTGGGCTTTCTACAGAAGAATGGCTCGCAATGTTGCTGTGCCCATACGCCGCACTCTTCGCCGAGTATATCTTTAATTTTTCAATAACAATTTTGTGTCCCTAGCAAATTGTATAGTAAAATTGCTGGACCAATACGAACCACTATCAGCCAGGTATGTACTGTCTAATTTTTTAATAACAATTTTAACCCGTAATAAATTCAATGGTAAAATTGCTGAACCAATACTCTGCAGTCATAGCCAAGTATATGCTGTCTTTAATCTTTTAATAACAATTTTAACCCGTAATAAATTCAATGGTAAAATTGCTGAACCAATACTGCCTCCCCACCCGTCCCCTTTCGTAACTGCATAAAAACAAACTAATTATGAAAAAGTCCTCGATTTCATAGTCGAAGGTTGATGAAAGAAAGATATTTGCGCTGCTGCTTGGTAACAAAATGTTCAAACACGATTCCCGTTCGCCTTGTAGACAAGTTTGCACAGTCTGCGGTTCTTTGGTGAAGATTGCACGCGAGCAGAGAGGATGCGTTGCACACGAGATAACTATACCGTGAAAAACGTTGGTACAATACCTGTACGATATACAGGTGGAAGTTTACGCGAGGATCGAGAATAGAGTGCACGGATATAGCTTATCGTGAGAATTTACTGTTAGACCGGGCCCCGAAAGAATTGGAGGCTCTCCAATAAACAACCGTGAGCCGAATGGCTTTTGTTCGGCCATATATCGCTCGTTAGGATGCAAAAAGTTTATGGTGAATCCCTGATGGAAGTAGACGCGGCCACACTCTCGTTGGCTAGCCGTGCGAGAGAGCGGCCGTTCCGAAAATAATCATGGTTGATTATTAGGACCGCGCGCGATGGATGGCAAAACGAGAAGGTTCTATCTTTACCTTTACGTATGAGCTAACACCGAGCGCTATCTTTGGCTTGTTTATGCTAGGCTTGCGAAACAATTTTCGAATTGATTAGACCAACGCGGCGACGAGATCGAGATATTCGTGAGACCTTGGAGCAGGAACGGGTTGATTTTGAAATTGTAGAAAATTTTAGACGAGCCTAAAACATGGCCCGCAATTTCATATTTCTTTCGAAGGACCGGTTCCCTGACGTTATGTCGAGCGACATTTTCCTTTGCAGAAATGTTCGGCCACGCTTCGTTAACGAGTTATTCGTGAAAAACGCCGACCAATCGGACCGCGGCAGGTTCCGCTGAGCGTAGCGTCGGGGCCGAGCCGCGGTCGAGCAGCGAACAAGAAGAGCTGAGATTGTTTCAATTAGAACTCGCTTGTTCAGCCCTAAGTAATTCAGTTTTTAAAGCCCTGGGAAGTTAGGGGTCGAGATCTAACCTTTGAAACGCCAGCTAAGATATTCTCGATGGTGCCCGAAGGGCTAAATTAACTCGCTGAGAAGACCCTTGATCGAGGAGATTTTTTTCGAGGCTTTTAGACACGAACGCTTGACTGCATGATTTTCGCGTACCCCTATTTAGATAATTACTAGTTTGAGGATCACATGAAATTATAGCTGTCAGAAACGTAGCATCACTAAACAAATGGCTTCACTGTGTTGCCAGCGTGATAACTGCCTGGTGAATTTTGGAGAGCTACAATCTTGTTAAACTTTCACATATTTGAATTTAAACAAGTTTTCATTTTACTTTGTTCCGTGTTTAAAGGAGTCCCTAGGATAGGTAGCAATTTCTCTTTGGCTCCAGACTTCTTTAAATTTTATAATAATATACTAATATAGTAAATATATATATATAGTTGTTCTATAAAAATTCGTAAGCCAGTCCAGAGTATCGAGATCCGTTTATTATATTGTTGATTTTTGTTAACAATAAATATGAATGCCTGCAGATTAGATAGCGTTCTCGTTCCGTCCAACTTCCGTGAATAAATATCCCCACGTATGGTACACTAGATAGCTGTGTGTACGTGTATATCGTTCGAAGCAGTAAATTATTATTAAATATTTTTCTCCAGCCGAACCACGATGTGGAGAAATTCAGCGTGACTAAACATTTCCGTAGATTTCGACCGTATATCGCGATATTCTCAAAACTGCATTACCGTTTATTATGCAATTTCTTTTGTACATTGTAAATTACTATTCGCATGTCTGCTGTACGGCACACGGCGCATGACTTTCACTTTCTACGGCTGTCTATGTATAAATCAGTCATCAAGCGGAAGTGGAAAAACCATCCACCTGATCGGATTCCAGCATTTATTTAAATAATGCCTGGTGTGGCTAATCAGCATGTACTTGCATATACAATTTACCATAGCAAGTCTTGTAGTTCGTTCAATTTCTTTCGGTCATGATATTTGCGATCTAGAATGCGTAACAGAGATTGTCTGCTATTCTAATGAAATTATTTTTCATAAAATTGTCGAAGAAAAATTCTTTCCCGTTTGATATTCTCTTAGAGCATAAAAGGGCGAGTTCAACGAGTACAATAACCACACTACCGCGAACACTAAATCTGGAAAAATTCGTATCTGAAAGTTAAGATAAGGTTAGGATAAGGATCGAGCACTTTACCTCTGAAACGCGAATATCTCGAGGTTGAATGATCGTAATAATGATACGATCATGGTACTCGTCGGACTCGTCTCTTCACGCTCCGCAAGAATCTCGAACAGAAAACATTCGAGAACTAAACCAAAAAATGCATAACTTCGAGAAATACAAAACCTGTCGTTTGACTAACTGCGATAACCTTAATATTACAGTAATTCAGATACTTTACAACGATAAGTGTCCACATCGAGACTGAACAACTGTTTTTTTTTTCATTATTTTATCAGTCTCGGAGAGATTATTAAAATTTTCATACCGATGAAAGTGTAATGTCGGCTTAATCGGGTTTGTAGGTGCGGCGTTTGTGCGTTCCCTGCGCGGTAAATATGTATAATCTGCAAATATGTACAAGGCGTGTGCGTCCCGTGAAACTTCGGGACCGATAGCAGCTAGGCCTACTCGATCGGGAACACGACCGGCGATATTATTACATAAAAGATAACGGGACGGCAACCCACTTTACTCGTGAGATTATCTTTTTACGTAACGGCCGGGAGACGAGGTTATTTAAAGCACTTTGTACTATTGCCACTGCTACCGTCGATTTTTAATGGCTAACGCTTTCCCCCGAAACTATACGGCAGGGACAGAGTTCAACAAACATCGGGCTTTCCATACACGTTCGATTTTCCTCACCGCGACACAACCGTCTCTGGTCCCATCAATCAGCCACCGTAGAAACAAGTTCGGGACAGATAATGGAGAGAAACGTGTGATTTATTCGACCCGGACGCAATAAGCTCGTCGGTAAATACTCGCGAATCTGAAAACAACAGCGATGTCTCGAGATGCATGTGACAGAAACGTTCAATTATTTTTTTCACAGACACTCGATCGCTTCTTCGCGAAACTATTGTCATCGTATTCGCGATGTTCTCTCGATTAAAAAGAGCCCAAACACGACGCAATTTGAACGAGTATTCAGCTTTGTTCGGTTTGATAGTAGAGGTTAAATCTTATTAATAAATCTTTTATCAATATCAAGATTTATAATACAAATGGTCGAAAGACGAGATGCAATTTGGATCGTGTTAACCTTTGCGTTTGACAATAATTCAGACATCGTCGATGCGGATAGTAGAGGTTCAATTAAATCGTGGATTAAACGAGTAATCTTCGTCGAAATCCTATCGTGTTCGGGCTCGTTTTAATCAGAAAAAAATGCGACGAACGCGCTGGTGAAACTTGCGCGGAAGATGTTTAAGAACAAACGAGTTATGGTAATTTGAATATTCCTCATTTGGAAGAAACGTAATATTCCCGGCAAATATTACGACAACGGTGAACTTTTTATTGCCGCTAAAGACGCTGCAGACGTGTTCGTTGCACATTTGCAACCACAAGTTATTTACGATCGCTTCCTGTTCAGACGGTAATACTTTGTTGCATCACGTTGAATTCATGAAAACCTCGATTGATTTTTTTGCAGGCAGGTGGAAACGCGTCTAGAATAGGCGGCTCTCGTATTCGTGCGAGGTTCCACGCGATTATCACTTCGTCGAACGATTATAATTAGTCCGCGTTCCCGATGAAAATACTGAATATTCACGGTGGTTTAATAATAAACAATATCCGACGTCTCTAGGTTAACCTTTATAAAGTTTAAAGTCGCGCGAGAACAAGGAAAACGTTTTCACTTTCGGAGCGAAACGTATTAATTAACTAACCGGCTGGCATCCGGCTTGCATAACGCCGCATAAAACAGATTAGGCCAATTGCTTCCAGTTGCAATGTTGCAACTTGTGTGTCGCGGGTTCGCTTAGGATACCAGTCTCGTTGCAGCAGAAGCAGAATCGAGTGTGCACGACGTTTTACATTGTTCAACAAAGCGAGATGATTCATTTTAGACTGCGAAGGTTCGTCTTCTTAGCAAATTGGACAATTTGCAAGCGGTTCTACTTATTATTCTACCGCATTATCCTGTAATGAGAGAACCTCCAAGTAGAACAACGATGGTAGAGCGTCGCAGCACAAAAGGCAACTATGTCTACCAGGTCCGATTAGCACTGATAACGCTCTATTTTCGTTGGTTATCCCTCTAGTGTAGAAGTAGCGTTAGACACGATGCTCTGCACCGAACGATTTATACAATACAATTTATTGGACCAGTCAAAATCATGTGTTTCCGATTTTGAGCGATACATTTTTTATACGTCAACCTGTATATTTCATTCGATACTCTCGTGGAGCGCGACAAGTCGAATCCAACGAGTACCATGATCGCACAATTGCGATCATTCCGACATCATCGGTTCGGATAGTCGAGGACCTATTAAATCGTGGATTAATCAGGCGAACGTGTACCGAATCGTATCGTCTTTGGACTCTTTTTAATCGGGAAAATGTCACGGATCTCTCGGCGATGGAATCGAGAAGGTAGAGCCGAGAATGAACAAGGTAGGAGGAGCAAACAATGTGTTGAAAACAATACGCTCTTGAAAACACTGTTTTTTTGTGGTGCAGACGATTCTTTATGGAGCTGTCCCGATCGTCGATTGCGAGTGGTTCGAATGGCAGTACTCGAGCGGCAGTTTCTTTCATGGAAACACGCCCACGCGATCTCTCTCTCTCTCGCGAATCTACGCATCCATCTTCATTGTTTACCGTTTCGCGAAGCATTCGTACGAGCGGCGCTTGGTTTATCACCGTAGCGGCACGCGTGCTCACTGAATTACAGAGTTTTATGGTGGTCGGATGAATTTCATAGCAGGCCTTGGCAGCGTTCACTGTTTTCCGTCGGAGAGGCGCGTCGCGAAGATGATGTCACGTATCAAAAGTACGCACACGTTTGTGTCCGCCGGGTACACGTGCAAACTAACGATTCACGCTTATCGTTCGCATGCTAAACACACGTAGGAAATGCACACGCGAACCATATTTATTAACGTGTATCGCGACGAAAATCACGAAAAATTCGAATTCATTTTCAACGAAGCGAAACATTTCAGGAACACGCTCGTCGCATTTCCCTGATTGAAACGAGCCCAATCACGGCATAATTCGGAGCTAGATAAACAATCGTTCGGATAACAGAGGTACCACTTTTTCGTGGATTAAACGAGCAAGCGAGGATCGACGTTCGCGTCGTGTTTGGCGTCACCTTAAGCGGAAAAATGTCACTACCGTGCCGATAAAAATCTCAAGAAGGAAATTGTTCACTGTTAAGCAATATTTGTGTTAAACGTGAAACTGCATCATGCAGATAAAATTGGAGAATGCAGACGGAGCTCTGATTCAGAGGCTCTATATCCGAAGGATTACGTGTTTACGTAAACATTTCGTTGCTCCAGTAATACTTTCGACAAATTGAGCTTGTATAATTGATCGCAGTTTGTTTACGAATGGCCTGACATCTCGATATCATGATGGATCGAGCGTGCCAGGAGGTCTGCGAGAAAACCCTTCGGTCGTCTCTGTATGCAACGATTGCAAAATGACAGCGAGCTATAACAGAACATCGAGTGGAAACTTTATTTTATTCCAGCACGCGTATTCGTTGTTTTATCTCTGGGCTTCTTTTAATTGTCTCACATTGTCTCTTAGATAATATTAGAATATATCCAATTAGTTTATTTTTTCTATTTTACTTTTGTCAAACCATTCGCGATGTTTTCCCGACTAAAAAGAGCCCAAACACGATACACCTTGGATCATGTTCGACTGATTAATCCACGATTTAATAGAATCTTCGATATCCAAAATCGATGCTGTCTGATGTTCCGGACGCAAATATCTCGAGATTGAATGATCACAATGGTATGGTCATGGTACTCGTTGGATTCGTCTTTTCACGCTCCACAAGAATATTCAAGAAAATATATATAATTCAGTTGTAACGTATTCGAAATGTATTCCGTCACAAACATAAACATAGTCTGAATATAAGAATGCAGTTGAATGCATTGCAAACGCAATTGCACCGCGGCAGAAATAAAAACAATTTTTTCTCGCTGCACTATCGAATCTCTAGTATAATTGATTTCGTCGGTGTTAAACGTTGCCGTGCGAAAACTAATATCACAGAGCCTCGTTAAGTTGAACATGGACGTTCACGTAAAAAGATCAGCGGATAAAATGCAAAACACGGAAACGCATATGAAGAATTAGCGAATGCTGTTTTATTATTGTACCATTCGAAATAAATGTGCATGCGGTTCTGGTATAACTAGCGGAGACGATTTTTATCCCGCGCAAGAAATTCGCCGTGCAGTTATAAATACACCGGTGCAATCTTTTGCGTAGGTTATCGCGTAATAATTAACCGGTCGAGATAGAAGAATAATGTCACGAAAGAAAAATCGAAAACAAGCGAAAAAGAAAACGGAGGAAGGGAAATCCTTTTCCGAATAAAAAGTGCGATGTATTATACGCGACGCGAACGTTAAATATTCGTCGATATAATTCCAAGGCGGACATCAACGCCCGTGCCATTTCCATCTCAAGTCCAGTCCATCGAAGCTAAGTTTTTCGCTTCTTCTTTCCATTTGTCTTTTTCACGTGATCCTATCGCACAGTGTAATCTTCTAGCTTTCTTTTCAGCCATCGAGAACGTCATGAAATTATTTGCAATAACACGTTCTAAAATTCACTCGAAGATCCTCCTTGAAACGATACAATTTTTGTCTGATCCAGATTCGAATTTTCTCAATTTTTTTAACACGTTTTTATTAGCTCGCTTTCTTGTCTGTTCGGGACAAATCGTACAATTGATTTTAAACTAACTTTCTGATGAGCTAGGGCCTCGAAACTGTCCACAAAGCTCAGAACTGGATGACAATACAATATTCCAGAAACAAAATTTAAAAAAACATTACTAGACTGCAAGAAGTTTCACTTCCACCGCGCGTGGTTTTCCACACGTATATTTTTTTTTTCTTTACACTTTTCTCTACACTTTCGGCTCCTGTTTGTAAGAAATAAGTTTTCATGAAAGTTACGTTAGCACAACCCTGTATATGTATTCAGTTTGATTGAAAATGTGGGATTCTACTTAGATTTTGGTAAACACACATTAGTATAATAATACTTTGTAAACACCGCACTGAGCTTCTTCTGCGCGACTAATTTTGTTTTTAAATGAAAATATATTTATTTATTTTGATTGAAAACGTGGATTCTACTTAGATTTTGGTAAACACACATTAGTATTTTTATTTTATTTTTGATTTTACTTCAACTCGCCCGTAAGACGGCGCAGTCTAAATATCTCTATATGTCTGTAGTCGTAACATAACCATGAATTTGTAACCTTTTCGTTTGATCCTACTACCGAGCATTTTATTCGTTGCGATATATTCGAAAATGTTCGCTATCATTCTAAAGATCATTGGTTATCCCAAATCGGTGGACCGGGGTTCGAATCCCGTCGGGGTAAGAAATTATTTTTCTCCGTTCATTCTCAGTTGAAATTTTCGCGCCCCACTTTCCACTTCCGTAACGTCGACACGTCACATCCGTTATTTTAGAAAATTGTTACCCTCAGCAAAGAAGTTTCACTTCAAAAAAAGACTGCGTTTAGAATTCATACGCTATTCTTTTCCGAAAAGGTTTCGAATTTAGCCAGTGTTCAGCCGTTTCCGTCCCGGACCGATTCTCCGTTTGTTTACGCGATTAACCGGCGCGGCGTTTCTCAATTATGGCAACGCGCGAGCCACCCACGCATTCATCTCAGCGTATCTCTTTTCCGCTCTCTTTTCCCAACTCCGTTTGCTCTCTTTATCCCCGTCCACGCGTTCACCCTTTGACCCGCGGCTCTGTCTCGTCGCTATAATTAGCGTCGCGAGGACGATTAATAAGAACGATCGAAAGAAACCATCGGGAGGTTATTAACACGTTGATTGCGCGATGCGCTTCTTCTTTCTCGCGCAATCGGCGTCCCGACGTTCTCGTTTCGCGATTTCCGGAACCATGTGCTTCGAACTGCTGCCTAGGGAAGCCGGCTTACCCTTAGTTCACCGACAATTACAATATTTCATCGCAAAACGTTATATCATTAGACTGTGGATTTTTATGCTAAATCAAAATTCTTCGCAGCATTTGCAACACGCTGCAGC
This sequence comes from Lasioglossum morio, assembly GCA_916610235.2. Lineage (NCBI taxonomy): Eukaryota > Metazoa > Arthropoda > Insecta > Hymenoptera > Halictidae > Lasioglossum > Lasioglossum morio. The sequence goes on along the minus strand of OU744324.1, from coordinate 554,922 downwards.
TGGATAAACGTTCAATTCTTGCTTTAATCATTTCAACAAGCTGAAAACATTATATTGGCCTTATTAGATCATTGTAACTTTTTCACCGATTTAAATGTCATCTACTCATTTTTCCTATAAATACAAATGAAATCCACGATCTAGTTGTCATTTGTCATTGAATAGTTGATGTACGCACACTCTCCTGAATAAACAAAACAAAAGGTTCTGGTCCTCGCGTATTATTCGTTAGAAAGGTTTTCTTTAACACTAAACCTACCATCACCTATCAAAACGACTAGTTTCAGATTTGTTTGTTATTGTGCGATTATTGGTATAATAAAAATAATTTCCTAAGAAACTAAATCAAATGAATCTTGTCATTTCTATAAGGGAACATTGGTTCGGTGTTAAACAATTTCTTTTATCTGAACTCCCAGCTCCGTGAAAACTCGCATAACCGAGAGGGAGCCTGATCGTCGAACCCGACTCAATTATATGCTAATTGCACGAGTCGCCAGTTACTGTCCACTGGGAGCAACAAAACTATATAGTGATCGGTAAAAAAAAAAAGAGAAGAGTCGCGACGCCGACTGAAAAAGATTTCGCCAGAAAAAGACAGAGTTTGTTTATCTGGAAGAGGGTCGGGTAATTTATTAACCAGCCTATTGATAAACTAGCTATCCTAACACGCACACAAGCGCACTCTCGCATGGGAGCAAATGTAAAGGAAAAGGGGGGAAAGAGAAAAAGACTCGATCGTTCGGGTAAGAAAAATTCGATAAGACAGTGCTAATGGTCGCAGAAGGGGCGCATAATCGTTCGATTGACCCTCCGCTCTGACTCCGACTGAACTGGCAATCAGTAATTGTGTCAGGCGACCGGCTGCCCTTGTTGACAGTGCCCGGTGTCGACCACGTCGGTTATTGAATATTCAGAGTTCATTCTCCACTTTCGACAGGGAAGCAACGAACCTAATCTCCTGCAGGGAGGTCCAAACAATCGTGATATAAAATCGATAAAAAGACGAATATCAAAACTTTGCTTCGAACGTGTCTTCGCAACGATAAAATAATTTTTTTTAAATACGTAATTCTTTAAAATGAAATAATAGGGATGTTGTTTAATTTCTTTTTTTTTTAATAAATAAGTAATCGAAATATTAAAATTTTCTACATCCAGACACTTGTACAAAAAGATGGCTAGAGTGTCAGACTACATTTTGATAATTTTGATAATGCATTTTGAGCAGCTCGAATTTCGTGGCACAAGACGGTTCGCATAATTGCGTTGATCTCGACTGGCTGGTACGTGGTCGTATATCGCCAATTACTTACTCGTAGCAATCACCGTCACATGTTCGACTGTGTCCCCTATCCGTTATCAGTCGACAAGCGTCCTTTTTCAGGCAGTCTGTGAAAATGTGTGCACCCGTGCAACCACTGTGCACCGCGACGCTGTCCATGTGTGCAAACAACGTGAAACCCCGCGCGTACAAAGTTATGGCGACCACGTCACTCGATGGATTATAGTTCAGTGGCGATACACCCGGGTCAAACGCCCTATTATCGCTCGTAATGGGAGTAACTATACTCGGGGACGCCTGTGTCTTTCACTTAAGACAGATCCGATCCTCGTGGATTCGTCCAACGACTGTCAATTTTCACTCGCACTAAAAATCACTTCGACGACCAAGCTTTTGCCAACGGATTCGAAACATTTTTCTGATTTAAACGAGCCCAAACACGATGTAACTCGAAACAATTTAAAAATCTGTCTGGGATAATTAGAAATTTTTAGAAAAAATAAATAACCATTTCTTGGCGAAGCTTCTGCCAACGGATTCGAGACATTTTCGAATTGAAACGAGCCCAAACACGATGCAATGGATTTTGGAACCGCTCGTAACTGATAATGAAGATTCAGACACCATCGGTTCGGATAGTAGGGGTTTTCTTAAATCGTAGATTACACGGGTAAATGGCTTCCGAACTGAATCGTGTTTGGACTCATTTTATTCGGGAAAGACTCGTCCATATACTGGTGCGAGTTTTATTAAGAAACCCCATCGATAACAGAAAAAGTTCTAACAATTTCTCGGGAAGATTGATTGGTTAAAGAGGTTTGGCTCTTCTTACACGTCATTCAAGGCACACCGTTGTGTTTGAAACAATTCGGTGGAACCGCTTTAAAAATAAGAGGGAAGATTGAAATGGCGAGTGAAATAAAAGCCTCCCAGGGAGCAAGTTTATTCGCGAAATCGCCTCCGCTGGTTCGCGATCTATCGTGTGCAGTTTCTCGGCCTACATAGCCCGCAATCGATGCCTCGGACAAACAGAATTCCACGCTCGAAATTAACGGAACAACAACAGCCACCGGCGACATTTTACGATCATAAACTACCGCGGTGATCGCCGCTCGAAAATAGTCGCTGAAAGTCCGCTCTCTCTCTCTCTCTCCCTCTCGGGAGTGTGTTTATCTTCCGCCGAAATTTCGCATACATCCTTTGAGCCAACTATTTTGTGTCCAAACAGAACGAGGAGGGAAATACGGTGAATGGTGGGATGGACGACGTCGTGACGTCGCTAGACTAGAATACCGTTCGCGAGATATTTATGATACCGATCTGGCCGGAGCCAGTTTGGCTCGGTGGCCAAGTGATATTGATCGATAACAGCCGGACCATCGACAACAGGAGAAATTGCTCGACTAATTTTCAACGGAATTTTTATAAACAAAACCTGAGTTGAGTTGGTCTGATTCATTGAAACAGTGGAAACTTTATACACTTGCTTGGTACTTGGCATGGTTATTTAGTAGCCAACAAATTCCCACTATCGATAAGGATAGTGCAAAGGGTTACTCGGTTCGAATAACAGAGGCCTCCACACTTTCGTGTATTAAGCAGCGAAACGCAGACCAAACTGTACCGTGTTTCGTATCGTTTTACTCGGAAAAACGTGGCCGAAGTGTCGATAAAAGTCTCTCGAAGAAAATCATTAACCCTGCATAAAGGACTCCTTGTGGAGAGGCTTTCGTCAACAGGGAGGGATCTATCGATACAAGTGATGTATAAAAAAAGAAAGCTGTTATAGCACATTCCGACGCAGCTGTTCCTGCGAGGAACCACGGATCGATGAAAAGGAAGGCAAAGGAAGCGAGAAGGCGCCAGCTGATGATCGGCGGCAGGGAACAACGCAACAACCAGACACGTGCGACGATTCGCAGCATCCGACGATGGCACTATCACACGTCAATCACGTGCACCTCAGCGCGACGGCCAGCTTGTTTTCCGTCGACCCGCTAATTTGGTTCGCGAAATTCTTTGGCGGCTGTTTCGTAGTAAACAAAAGCTTGTCCGAAACGCGACACGACTTTCGTCCGCCGATCGATACTCTCGTCGCTAGACTGTGGTTCCTTATGCGAAATAAAAAAAATGTCTGCATCGATTACAAGACACAGGAGACAAATACAAAATTTCATTCCTCTTTTGATCATCTTGTTACGGTGGAACTAATACACTGGTTGACTTGAATCTTTTCTCCACTTTTGGCATGAATGCATCAAATCCGCAGTCTACTCATCGTGATGAATAAAAAAAATGACAGTATTCTCCCCTCAATAAATGAGGTAAAGGATTTAGGAATTCATTTCTCCTCTACCTTAAATATTTTCAACCATATTTATCATATTGTTAACACCGCCTCTAGAACACTTGGGTTTCATACTTCGTTTTTCCACTGATTTGGAATAAAACTGTCCGTCTATAATAAATAATAATAAAAAAGGGGGAGGATTTTGTCGAGAAGAGGGAGTTGGGGGAACGGATAAAATAATGGAGGAGAAACGGTCGATTAGAGACGTTGATTCGGCCGGTGGCTCGCATAATTGATTATTACGTAAACTCCTGACCCACATGTTCTCCTCGAGAGATCCACGGAGCCACGAATACGATCGAACAAGCAGGAAACAGCGCATCGCCAGCAATAAGAGCAACGATTATATTCGCTGGCATTAACGCCCACGCGCCGCGCGCGAGTCGTGCGACTTCAAAAGTCGAAAGCGTACGGAATCGGATCGATGCGATTGATAGCCGACAACGGCCGACGATCGACGCTTAAAAACGCATCTGTTACTCGACTTTCGACTGACCCAGTTTCCTTGTTTCCACACGATACGCCTAATTGGCGACTTAGGGACAGACAGATAGACCGCGGCGAGATAAAACTGGCGATGTTTTAGAGACTCCTCATGATCTAGCTAGATCCGTCTCGACGATCCGGCGATTCGGTCCACTTACGTCGGTAGGTGTGCACACGCCAGCTTTGTTTTCGTGCGAACTACGCACGATAAGCTCCGAACGAACGAATCGATTTTCTCCGGAATTCTTCTACTCTCGGAAAGTTTCGGATATTCGAGTTTCCATGACTCGTTCGTTTCGGAAGATTTTCGAACGAAACTGTTGCCGATCTATTCGACATACTTTCCCGATTAAAACGAGCCAAAGCACGAAATCATCCGACACCAGGTGACCGTTCTATCGTCTGAACAGTCCCGCCCCAAAGGCCGTTCGGATAAAAGAGACTTTACACGTTCGTGGATTACACAGGCAAATACAATGCGAATCGCGTCGTGTTTGGTATCGTTTTAACTGGAAAACCGTCGCGCGTACGATGATAAAAGTCTGATTGATAAATCATTCGGATTAAGCGTGTCGCTGATCATGTTTTGTATAGTCACTAGGATTCTCTACGTTCGAGGGGTGGATAGAATTGCTTCCTGGGACCAGTGGCGTCACCCTCTTATCGTTCCCATTGACGTCTACCGGGTGAGCGAAAAACGTTCCTTCCTCTATGATCTAACCGCTCTTATCTTCGCGTTCCAGCGTGCGTTCGGTATCTGAAGACCTCTTTTTCGTGGCCGATTACGTTATTTATAAGCGGTGACGACAATACTATCTATCTAGCTCGAAAACTGCATGGCGGGCCGGTTGTTTATCTGCAGAACGCGGCCGAATCGTCGACGTCGCGACGCTTTCAACAATATTGCACAGCAATAATGTCTGCTGTTGTTTCACCGAGCAACAGGACGGATTCGCGTTGTTTGTCACGCTTCCTCCGATACCGTGCAACATTATCCGCCACGGCCGACCGCTACGATTTACACACCCGCTTATCGATTCGCTGTTTCGTTCCCCCGCTCCCTGATTACGCTTACAATTAGCTTTGGCCAACAACTATCTACGGAGCTCTCCGTTTCATATTTCGCTGCGACCCAATGCAAACTGATGTGTCCAGGACAAAAGGAAATCGCAATCTGACGTGTCTAGGACGAAAGGAAATCTCCGAGCGAACTTGCCAAGTTTCAAGCTTTAAAATCAGTCTAGGTATGTTACGGTAATATTTTCTTTTATTTTCTTTTTTTAACGAAATTATCACGGTTCAAAGTTCAACAACTTCTCGAGAATGGGAAATTCTGAGCACTGCAGTAGTTGTTGACACTTTTCATTGAAATATTCAGCAGCACCCTGGCAAATATTAAGAATTCCTGGTATAAAAAATCATTTTATATTGCTTCTTATTTATATTTCAAAGCAACGTTGTAAAGTTTTCATAACAGAGTTCCACGTATGATTGTTAGAAAATGTGCCAATGACTGTTTATCTTACGATTGTTATTCACTGAATATATTTTATAATAAAAGATTTATGACTCGTAGCTTATAATAATAGCAAGTTAAGCTCGTTTAAACATTTCAAAAGAAGATAAAAAGATTTTTACCATGAATTTTGGCTCAGGGTGCAAATCATTGTACAGTTTAGCCTACTTCTTGACTCCACTGTCACCAAGTTTTTCGAACCGGACCTTGCAAATATGGAAATGATTAAAGATTAAACTGTTTATTTTATTCGCCAGTTTTATGCACACCGTCCGTAAATAAACACGGACCAGTCCAGCTGTAAATCATAAGTGGCGTTTTTGAAAAAGAAGCGGGACACTTGTTTGCAAGTAACATTAATCTATTGCGTCAAGTAATAGGTCAAGATCCGTGAAAAAATATAGCGGTCACTCTTTTTTCGAAGTTCAACGGACAATGTCTCTTTGACGTTTACATTAGAATAATGTCGCTTGCTGTGCAACTCGCAAAATATTTCATCGTTTCGCGTTCGATTTCAATGAAAATCGATTCGTTGAGCTTCCACGAAAATTAAGAACAGCACGTTTAAAATGAAAATACACTTTGCAATACATGAAACACATTAAAAATGTATCAAATTTCTGAAGAAGTAAACTTTCCACTAAATTGATTGTTAAGATGATTAGAAGATTAGTACATTTTGCACTAGACAAAATATGAAAGAATGCCACGTTTCTCAAGAGTGGTCAATTCGTTTGTCAATTGCACAAAATGATCAAATATACGAAACGAATGACAATATGACGAAACGAAAAATGTCTATAGCAAACAGTGTTAATAGTACACGGTTTTATCAATTACACTGTTTTCCCCGTTTCCCGTTATGCAATTCGAATGATGCAACAGTGGAAAACAATGATGTCAGCGCATCACGAAGCACGTGGCAAACAAGTGGAAAATTTTTTGAATTTTGGAAGAATTAGTACACCTTGCTCGTTACGCGAACGGCGGCGCCTCAAAAAAAATACCCGTGATTGGAAAAGGTAGCCAATCGTGTTGCATTCATCTTCCGTTTCCCCACCACGAGTTCAAGGTTGTGAAACTCGCTTGTGTGGGGGACTCGACTGTATCGAAAGCAGAGGCGAACTAGTGAAATACATAATAATTTGCTCGATCGAATGATAATATACTCGCCAGTATGTTTTTCTTTGTCCCGCGCCTGCCGACGTTCTTATTTGGAACACAGGTGGATTATACAACGCATTATAATTTAAAATTCTCGAAGTCAAGCTCGATACTTTAGACTTCTTTTTCATACTCGTTGCCGTTGAAAAAAAAAACAATTGGCATAGTGAAAAATGAGACTTACGTGTGTTGTTTCGATAGGAAATAATTCAAAAGAGAAGCTCTAGATGTGTAAAATAAAATGATATACAGAAGGAAGTTATTCTACACAGCTGAAATGAATTATAATACATTTACTGCGACTGTTTACGGAGGATAAAACATGTTTTACACTATTTAGCATTGTACATATATCGAATCTATTGAGTTTTCAAGAAAGAATTGGTGATGCAATCGCGTGATGAAGAACAGTAGCAATTTTCGAAAGAAAAAACGTTTTCCTTGTTTCGCTTCTTTCCTTTTCGCTTGTTTCGTTCTTGCGTTTTCGAGGTTGATAGTTTTTGAATATGGAAATGTGGACGCGGTCCTCAAAACGAGCTGTTCAAAGTTTCTCGCACGTTTACACCGACTGTTTGTTTCTCTAGGCGTGTGAGCCACAGCGCTATACATACAAAATCGCACGAATATACACGGCTAGATCACTGTGCCCGGATAGAGATAGACGGCCCTACTAACAGGTTGGCGCCACTCTTCGCAAACACGAAACACGAAACACGTGCCACCAAAGGAACATGGCCTCGAAATCCGACGAAGGAGAAGGTGGAACAACACTTTTTGCATCATCGCTAACCCAGCGACCTAAAAAATTCCGACAAAACAGCAATTCAATCGACACTTCGAGCTGCCGAAACTTTCATAAAAACCGAGCTATTTGTTAGAACACAAAAATTCCATCGTTTCATGACACAAAAACTATTTCGATTCTCATAATTTAACGAAAAATTGTAGCACTACAATAAAGCTGGAGTCATTTCAAAGCTTGAACATTCTGTGCAAAAGCGAGGACTTGAGTTTTCATTCAAAAGATTTTGAGTTCAGTTCAAGGCGATAGTGGTACAATAATTTTATAACGAAACTATTAATTATTCAAGTACAGAAATGGAGAGATGGCATGTATTTAGAGTTGAAATTGTTCGTGTCCGCGAAAGAGAGTAGCATCGGGATTTAATCCAACTGGTTTCGGAACAACGAAACGGGGCAACCATTAGGGTTATTGATAGTCCCGTAAAACCGCATCGGCAATATGTCTGTCGTGTCTCAAAGTCGGCAGGCTACTTTACTTACGATATAAATAGACCGAGTCAAGGAACGTGCTCGAGCAAACGACGGAATAAATTATGGACGATAATTCATCGGCAGTAGCGAGTCAAAACTGGAAGAAAAAAAAAAGGAGAAAAGCCACGCGGAGCATTGCTGAGCAAAGGCAGAATTTAATGAACACTATATAGAATCCTGCGGAGCATCCTAATCTCTGCGAGTTTCGTAAAGAGACAACTGAATACAAATTAATTAACGAAATATCTTATTTATTAAGCTAACCATTCGCACTCGGAGCTATTCGACTGATAAAGTTATTCGAATAAATTGATATAGTACCTCGTACAATGATTACTTGTATTTACTAACCGATGCCAAAATATTTAATAATGGTACTGCAACGTTTAGGGTTAATAATAACATCAAATTAAAATGTTTTAACTGATAAAAATGACAAAGCTCTATATATTTCTATTCTCTGAAATTTCGATTACGATGTGTTGCTTGGAGAAAGAAATTTACCGAATCGATTTCCATGCGAGCAACTGTTAATAATTGCAGAATGAAAAATATGAAACGGTCATTTGACCGGCAGTGGTGGGTTTAGTGATAATAATAACGAAGACATAGATCGACGAATTTTCACTGTCCACGAGTTGTCCAGACGCGCGAATGTTTACTGTCGATTTTCAAGTACAGAATGCGGGAAAATTGAATCGGCGCGGCGTCGATTATATGTATTGTATCGAAGAAACCAGCGTCGTAACGGGAACAATCTTTACGGCCTACAACCGCAATGACCCGGTAATTTCAATCTGAGTACGACCGCAACTAATTACCACGCACTTCTACGCAACGGACACGCGTCTACGCTACGTTCGTGTACATTTGTGTGCGGTATACTGAACGTTCGCGGACCGATCCGATCGCTTTCATTAGCATCTCGCCGGTGTGTACCAGCTGCGAGTGCACTCGTCACAGTATATCGGTGCGAGTAATCTGGACGTTAGGCGATCGAATATCGTTCCAGATGTGCACACCGTGTCATAATGCTGTTCTACAAATTTTCTGCGAGTCCGGTATACTAAACGACACCCTCCTGTACGTGCGCATTTTCCTCAAAAATCTATTTGCTATTCTCCACGCTACGATATGTAGTGCGTGCTTCGTAGTATATTATGCTTTATACTATAGGATATATTCTTCATACTATATCATATTTTATACTATAAGATATTCTTCATACTATACTGTATTATATTTTATGCTACAGTATGTTCTGCACACTATATTATATTTTATACATACTGCAGTATATTCTTTATACTATGTATACTATACACAATATGTACATTGTATATTCTGTGCTACAAGTATATTCTTCATACCACATTATACTTTATACCGTATATGTACTATGTATATTGTGTTTTCTACTACAGTATGTGTATTCATTATACCATATTATATTTTATACTGCACACAATATACATATTCTTTATACAACTGTACCACTACTTCACTGTTTCAGCTTTTACTGCTATTTCCAGCGTCACCCTAATTTGTTTTTCATTTTCACTTGTTTCTCTATCTTTCTTCTCCCTCCTCTCTTTTTTTCCTTGCTCTTTTCACCGACAACGTTTCTACGCTTCTCATTTTTTCTTCTCCCCAGGTCCCTTCAGCTCTTCAGCTTCCCTCCACCCGACTTCTCTCTTACTCTTTCTCTTTTTTCTTCTTTCTTTCGCTTCCCCTCTAACCCCTTCTTCGGCAGTACCATCGCTGCTCTACACACTTCCCTCGATTGCCAACACGTGGCCACAATGAAACGATTGTTCCCTCGAGCCGATGCGAAGATGCGAGCCGATAAGAGCGACGCAGAAGTGGTTCATTGGGCGCAAGTGTCCCGCATAAACGCGACCGTATGTATATTGCATTCAATGTTTGTTTAATTACGTTCGCCGCGCGGTGCCGCGAGCAGACCCGCATTGCGTTTCCCGTTTTACTGTTAGCTAGTCCGAGGTCAGTTTTCCGAGCGTCCGCCGAGCAATTCGCTATATTTATCGCGACCTGGCCACGGACAAGCGGTTTTTTAACGGTTGTCAACAAATGAATTGCACCGGTGAACGCTGACAGTAGTCACCGAACGATCAACGCACACTTTCAGCCTCTCTCGGGAGACTGTTCGACACGAATTTTAATTTATAACAAACGCTCCAATAAAATCTTTCGTCGGACCACGTGAAAACAATGTGAATCAATTGACTTTGTAAAACGGAAAAGTTAAATGTACCAGTGCCGACTGAATGACCGGTTTCAAATTTTATATTTCGCTATTGCTGAAATTAGAAAGTTGCATCGATAGGAACTGATAACGTGAATCACTGGACTGTGGATTTTATGCATTGACGACGAACATAAACGGGGCGCAGTTTCATACAGCTGAAAGATTAAACGGACTTAATTGTTCCAATATGTTATCGGAAATTTACGAAGTTTATTCGTGGTTAGTTTGTTGCTTCAATCTATTTCTGGAGATTCGTTTACAGAAACAAGAAATACTTCGATCACTCTCGTACATTTAATTAGACGTTTGGCTTCGCAGCGTTTTAACAACTTAAGCGTTTTAACAATTCATTGTAGCTAGCTTATTATTGTTCGCCGTGGAGCAAATTGTTCACCAACGGATTCTTAAATAATCGCATTAGGTAATAACCGTCGCCCCGAGTGATTTATGTATGTGATCCACGCCGATTTTCCAGGCGATAATTCCTCGCCGGACCTTGAGGCATTCTTGAACATCGGCCGTAAACAAATTATGACCACTCCCGGTGGCTCCGTATCAACAATTCGAGGCTCTCTGTGAATCTTACAATATTAATTTTTCCTAACAACCTCGAGCAAGATTCTATCTCGTTTTGGTCTTAACTTGCCTCTCGACATTTTTCTGTAAAATTGCTCTTGTATCCATCGCGAAACAACGAAACCGAATAACAATGTATTTCAAGTAACTTTATACAATTGTAAACGTCGTATCGACATTCAAATTTCCCGTAAATGCATCGAACGTATGAATAAACATTTTTCTATGTCAATTGCAAGAAGCAAAAAGAAGAATAATTTTTACTTTATGATTGCATACGATTGAATATATAAATAAACATTTTCCTATGTTAATTGCAAGAAGCAAAAAGAAGAAAATATTTTAAACAATCAAACATTGTTGACTGTTTGTCAGTCTTTAGCGAGTGCGATTTATTAAAAATCGACTCGCCTGGTTTTTGCAATCGAGACCTTCGCGATTGGCATTCGCAGAGACAACGTGCGAAAGTGTCCGCGAATTTGCACACAATGTGCAAAAGAGTATCGCGTGATTTTTCGGGGAGGCCAAACACTGAAAAAAAAACAGACCGAGTTGCATAAACTCTTGTGAAAACAGGAAAGAGATAATTAGTGAGAAGCTTGGAATTATCGAGTCGGTAAGTTTATTAAAGAAATCAACGAAGAGTTTGGTGTGGAGGACCGAGATCATTTTAGTCGGTTGAAAATAATGAAACCATATTTCCTGATCCCTTAAATGTTTTCGCATTGCAAAGGACCCCGCACTAATCGTATGGAAAATCTATCCCGGTTAAATCAGTTGGATTTTTTCTATGTTGTAGCTTATGATCTACTGAAGAAAAGATGTAATCGGCACACAGTTCAATAATGGACAGTTATCGAGTTATAATCAGTGAAATATAAGAAATTCGTGGTGCCGAATACTGAAATCTCGGGAACTATATTTACTTAACACGCTTGCCGCCACACCACTCCTTTTATTTTCACACAGACCACGGACAGAGGGTTTCGAGTGAAAAAATACTACGGGAGTGACGAATCGTGGGCTCCTTATCTCTGCTGTGACACGCAAAGATTTTTCTGAAAGATTTCTGTTCACAGACTTTTCCAAGATCATTCAAAATTAAAAAAAAAATAATAATTACACCACCTAACAGATTTTGTGAAAACGTACTATTTTTGTTTCAAACATTTTTCCAAAAAATAAATACTTTGAGTATTCGGCAGCTCGAATTTCTCATGTTTCACTGATTATAACTCGATAACTGTCCATTATTGAATAAGCTACAACATGTAAAAAATCCAACTGATTTAATCGGGATAGATTTTCCATATGATTAGTGCAGGGTTCTTTCTTCCAGGATTGCATAAAATCCGCTGAAATATTCGACGGACACGATTTCGTAAAGTAAAAGCGAAAGATGGTCCCGTCGTTAACCCTATTAGCGCCTCTTCAGGGTGTCATTAACCGAAACGACCCTGACTAACGTACACACGACGCGACGGTCCCCGTGCATATACGAGGATCGTTTACTTTCACCGAAAAGCCGCTTTTACTCTCTTGGACCTTGGCTAACGCTGCACTATAGCTCGGTCTTTCGCTCGCGAGACACACGACCTCGATGCTCTCGTGCAGGCTCCGCCGCTTGAATATGCATGCAAATTCCATCCTGTTTACAACGAGTATCTGGCAACCGGTCGACCGATCGCTGCGGGTGACACAGATATTTTCTTAACCTCTAAAGACACCTACGGTGCCGGTTTCTGCACGTCGCGCCGTACCTCGCAGAGCCTAGCCGGTTATGCATAAGAGAGCTTGTATGCAAACAACGACTATTCCACGGGACAAACTCGGATCCCAGAGCCCGGGAACCAGTTGTTACGCAACAACGTGTTAACAGTGTGTCGCTCCTGCCTCTTGCTGAATTATCCACCGATTTTTACCGACCCATTTCCCCCTGCATCATCGAGAACCACCTTCCGACGAGTCGTCGATCTTCCTTCAGACTCGCCTTCATTAAATTCTACCCTGCGCCGCACAGTTATCCAAATTGAAAAATCGTCACCCATTTGGCCAAATATCAACTTTTAGATATCCACTTCTACTTAACACACGTTACCGACCGGTGATTATTGCATATTTTTGAAAAATATATGGTACATGGGTAAATTTTCATTTAGCATTTAGTATGAATTAACTAAGTCACCCTCAATAACGTCGTCTAATAGTTTCATTTAAGATTGCAATGTCAAAGAAAATTTCTATGCTTTTTTTTGGTACAGCAGAATTATTAAAAATCCTATATACATAGGCTTCCGGTCGGTAAAGTGTTAACGGATTCTTGTTCCTAAATGTCCATATATCTAAAAAATAAAATATTAATGAAATTGAATAAAAATTTTTCTGTGATTCAAAAGTTATAACCAAATGGGTCACGATTTTTCAATTCGGACCACTATGCGGCGTGACAACATGCTGATTTCTCTTGGATATTATTGTAAAGCATAGAAAGACGATTCCAACGAGTACCATGAACGTACCATTACGATCGTTCGATATCGAGATATTCGTATCTGAAGGAAACAAACCTAACCCCAAGCCTACCTATCTTAATAGCCCTATATCTTAATGGCATGGTCATGGTACTCGTTGGATTCGTCTTTTCAAGCACTACAAGAATATCGAAGAAAACTATACTGTTTGCATTAAATTTTTAATGAAAGTATCGAGAGCAGGTAGAATGATCGTAATGGTACGATCATGGTACTCGTTGGACTAGTCTTTGAATGTTCTACAATATCGAGGAGAGGACACGTTTCATTTTAAAGAATATCAGCGACCGTGAATTTTGATGGATGCGCTCGTTACCAACGGCATTGTCTTCGGGAGTTTCGGGACCGCAGGTGCGTACCGTGTTCCGATAGAAACGAGGTCGTCGATCGTTCACTGTCCGATCGAGGTTCGTGCGCGTATGACCACGCACGACATTCGCGAATTTCCGAGTTGCGACAAGCTTCCCAGGATTCGGGTTAATGGTTTTTGGCAGAGCACGGACTCGCGGACCGGTCGTTGAGCTCGGGAAAATTTATAAAGGATGACGAAATTCATTCCAAAATTTCGAGGCAACAATATCGGTCCACGCTCGCGCGTAACTCGCTGCGAATTATGCGGCCCCCGGCGGAAATAGAAAACCGGGGTTGAAGCATTCTCGGCGTGGTGATTTCTGCATACGAAGTATCTCTCTTATACGAAGTTACATACTTTGTAAGCTTGCGGATATTTTACGCGAGAAGAATATTCACCGGATAAGAGTGAATCTTTGATATTATTATAGAGCAGGAAGAGACGAATCCAATGAGTATAATGACGACACAAAAAAAACTAATCTAAAATAAAGTTGATGTTCTTGGCGCACCGGTTCGATCAATTCAATTCAAAGCAATTTTACAATATATTATTTTCGACGTTTCATCTTTGTTTATACACATTTCAAATAAATAGTGATCGTGGAGAGGTATTCAATTATCGATCGTAAATGTTTTCGATAACTCAGATTGTAATTTCTTATCGGCGCCCTGGTTCGATCATTATGTTACATACTGTAATTTTTATAAAAATGCTTATTCCTCAGCGATATAGATCGGTGATCGAAAATAGTGAAGAAAATGGTGAAGAAAATAGTGATCGCGTCTGTGAATTATTAAAATCTTCTATTCCTACTCCTGTAACGATTACATTGAGATTGAATGATCAAAATGGTATGGTCATTATGCTCGTTGGATTCGTCTTCTTAAGCCCTGCAAGCATATCGCGACGAGCGTATAGGGTGTCGCGTAAAAAAGTATCGGCAACCGAGAATGGTATTTCACAGCACTTCGATAGACTGGCGACTCTATTCGTGCGATATCGTTCGGCAATATCGTAACGCAGTGTGAAATAACGGAACGAAACGCGAGATTGAGACTCGCAGACAGAGATTGTCAGAGACAAAGGGTTCGATGGCCGAGTTAAGTAGATAATGTCTAATGTCGTCGTAGAATTGAAGGAAATTATTCCGCGAGCAGGATTGCGTAATGTGGAGAACGCGATTATGCGGCTTAGAACGAGTCTAGGTAAATGGACATAGGCGTGGAATCATTATATGTATCTCGAAACTGGTCTGGTCGAATGATTTCCATACAGTTCGATTAATAAAAAAAAAAAAAACTATAAAAACGAAACACTTACAATGGGATAGAAATCGATGTGTATATAAGACGATAAAATTTCATTTTATCTTTTATTTTGAATGGCTAACAAAAATTGGATCTAGTGGTCATCGATTTTGGAAGCTGCTGTGCGCAACAATATGAGGGAGAAAAGGCTAGCGATCGGATCTCGCTAGATGATCGAGAGATCAACGTCTCCGACGCGTGACCTTAAGCTTGATTCATCTGGAAATCGATGGGTTCAACATCAGCTGGAGCATTCACCTTGTAGATCGGAATGTTCCCGTATCACGGCGTTGAACAATGACCGATGAGTGTGTTCGCATCGGGGAAATCCGATACAGGTTTTCCCGGAATAGGCGGACAACTCTCGACGTATAATTAGAAGTGTTTCGCGGAATTGTTCGTCGGTAGACGTGACGGCGATCCCGTCCGCTGAATCCAATTCGAATGAAGAGATCTGCTTCTGAATGTAATCTAGCGACGAGGATTTCTGGAAATCGTGTGTCGGTGAAAGTGGAAAACAAAATCCAGAAGATAAACCGCGCTATGGTTCGCCGACAGCCTCGTTTCGTCGTTGATAAAGAGATTGCTTCGCCGAGACAATGCTAATTTACTCGCGTAACTCGGTTATTATTCAACATTTTTCTGTGTAACTTTTACCGGCGTGTCGGCGAGATTTCAACGAAGAGAATGAGCCAAAGTACGATAGGATTCTCTGAATACTTTATTATTGAATTCGAGTGATTAATACTAAATACTCGAATTGCGTCGTGCGGGGTATCATTTTAAACGGGAAGGAGCGAGGATTGAATTGCTAAAAGATTTGTAACGATAGGAACAAGAGATCCTGAATAGTGGTTCTGCGTATTGGCCCGGAAGCGTCGACACTTGGTAATTTGAGGACAGTGCATAAACAATTGCAGTTCGACATTGAGGAGCGATTACAATAAATTAAAGAATGGACAGCTGCGACTGGCGATGTTGACGAACGAGCCGGAGGCGTGGCAGGTGTGGATTCAACTTTAATTGGTGTTAATAATGAAAAAGGACGTTTTCAATGGGTTTCGCAAGAACCGGTATTTATAACGTTTTGAACAGTCGAGCAGGTTTATCGACTCGTAAACGCGGGTTATGGGACGAGGGCTTTTGGTTTAGATGATGGTTTGATGATCGTTTGATAGGCAGGGAGAATATTCCACGCTCGCATCAACTACCAGAGGATAGTAATGGTTGTCGTACTGTATGTATAAAATTACGATAAATCGTTACTGTCGCGTCAAAGAATCATCCAATCGAAATATCCATTTAAAATTTCCTACTATTAACTTTTCATTTTGTCGATCGTATGTTTAAACAAAGTTGATGTTCTTGGCGCACCGGTTCGATCAATTTAATTGAAAGCAATTTTGCAATATATTCATTTCGACGTCTCGGTCTTTGTTTAGACCCTTTTCAAGAAAAGTGTGATTGTGTCAGTGAATTATTAAAAAACCACAAAAGGTGATATTCCGTTGACGAGAACACGTTTAAAATAATTTTTGAAATACGTCAATTTACTTGCTTAATGAAACAACTTAAAAATTATTTTAAAAAAACAACACCATGTACTGTGCGAATACGAATACGAAATTAATTGTATTGCAAAATTGCTTTCAATTAAATTGATCGAACCGGTGCGCCAAAAACATCAACTTTGTTACGTGCTATTTATGTAGAAACACAAAAATAAGAACGAATTGCAGGTGACTTGGTAGTCACAGTGTTTGATAAGAGGATCAGTGTTACCCCGTGTTCGCGCGAGCCATTAACATCTGTGTTGCACAGTTGTAGATTCGAAATAATCCGAAAAACGAATTCCGAGACATGCGCGTAGTGTTTCACGGTAGTCGAAGAAGGGGGATAAGTTTTGAAACTGTTTACTCGCATCAACAACGTTCCATCTTGAGGCTCTTGAAGCAAGCCTTCTTATTGGTTTCGCCTGCAACCTTTTTCGTCGGGATTACATAACCTGTCCCCTTCCTCGAGGAGCTTAATCTACCCACGGCACCGTAAACGAACACCTCATCTGCGATTCGAAGCACGTATCTCCTCAGATTCTGCTTAGAATTTCTAAGCTGTCGTGAAATTTCGTGTCTGCATGCTCGAAGACCGACGTGCGTCTACGTCTAATAGTTGTGCTCGGAAAAATGGCCGTAAACGAACGGTCACGAGATAAAACCGGGCAAATTTTATTCACAGTAATATTTAACCCGTAGACATTGCTGTAACATTATTCAAAATATTTACATTACTCACTATATCCGCGTCTAATCGATTACCAAACATTTGGGTATTCTATATGGTACTTATACAACATAATTTCATACCCATCAAATTTAAAAAATCATAGCGAATGGAAATATTAAAATAAAGTCGTTTTAATAGTGATCATAGGCATGCAAATGATTATCAAGGAATATACCATGTTATTTGTTCATGATTGTGTATGTATTTGTAAAATGTTCGAGAAGTTACCAACTTACTTTTCTGAAATGATTGATACAACCAACAATGAGAATTCGTTAAATATAAATGAAATAACAAGAATCAACAACAATGTGACAAACTTATAGTATTTCAAGTCACTATGCAGTATAGTATACAAGCTTCTATACTCTAAACTATTAATAGTTTTATTACTGTGAAATTCTGCTAAACTTTTAGCTCTTCAGAAAAATAAGTAGGAACCGTATGAACGTTGCATTAAGCAACTGTGAATGTAACACTTACCCACGGCGATCATGCGATTATTTCTATATGAATGATCCAGAACAGGACTCACCTTTTCATCGAGGTTATTTAGATCTGGCAGCTGCAACAGAAACAACCAAATCATGATATTTTACGTATAATTACATTATAGAATTTAATATCGCCCGTATCAAATTTCTAATGACAGTCATAAGCAACCAGAACAACTTTGTACGTCTCATTTTCATATATCAATATTAAAACAATAATATCAATATACAACGTGGTGCTTATCGATATATGTATTGCAAAGTATTACTAAATTAATGATTAATTTCACCACCGATTCAGGTAGAAACAGTAGAGCAATTACTAGACTGCAATCTAGATGCAAAACAAAAATGTGTGCATCGACTGCAACGAGTACAAATCAAACAGAACGATGTTTCTTACCTTAATGATTTCAATAGACGAGAAATCTAACATATACATCTTGAATTTTGAAATGTTTCCTACAATTTTAAATTTCATCTGTTCAATTTCGCTATAAATGCACAACGATCCGCAGTCCAGCAATTACAGAGCACACGGTCCGTCACGAAACGAAATCCGGCGCGTAAAAGAGGATCGCGCCATCTGCGAGTATACTCGGTACTCTCGCGTACAAGAAATGATTTCGCTAGATCGGTAAGTAAATAGGAATCTACTTTACCCGAGTCCGGCTAGTCGACAGATTGCCGCCCACAGAACATGAATTTTTTAGTCCCTTACAAATTGAAGGAAATTGAAGCCAATTTATGGCAATCAACCCCCGGTCGCTAAATATATTCCTCACGGCGACTACAGATAGCCTGCTGGTAATAATTTCACGCTCGATGCGTCAACCCGTCTAATTAACCTTCATTATCGTCGTACGTGCTTCGTATCGAGCGACACCGCATCGAAAAATCAAAGGACAGAGTCTCAGACTCGAAAATTAACTCGAAAACTCGCCTATACATTCACGTATTTTTCTATGCTGGTATAAAAATGAATTGCACGAGAATACAATACAGGAGAACCCTTAGGAATTTTTCAATATCTTTTGATTATTCTTGTTTCACACGACACCCTATATATTTTCTTGGATATTCTTGTAGCGCGTGAAAAGCCGAGTTCAACGAGTACCATGAACGTATCATTGCCATCGTTCGATCTCGAGATATTCTGTCCGAAAGTTATAGTTAAGATAGAATATCTCGAGATTGAGTGATCGCAACAGTACGTTCATTGTAGTCGTTGGATTCGGTTTGTCGTGCTCTACAAGAATATCGAACATTGTGTTCGTTGTTTTCTTTAATTTGAAAAATAATTAATTTGTTTCCACAGCTCTGTTCTTGTTTGCAACTCGAGTAAACGATTAGAGACGGCGGTGATCTCGTTTCAATCTGAGCAATGTCATCTTGCCGACGTTCTCGCGTGACACTGCTAAATATTATTTAACACAGTTATTTCCATATCGAGGTGAATCACGCGTTGTCAAGAAAATCTGGCTCGAGGTGAACCGGAAACCTGAACGCAAGAAAATACGATAGCTACGATCGATGTCTCCGCGACGATGTATCCCGATATTTAAGTCGATCTTTCCGACGGATTTCCACGATTTCCAACCAAGAAAACAGATAGCATCGAATCTCGATTCTCTCTACAGTTCAGAATTAGAATACTGTTCCGTAAAACGTGGTAATTCATGCTGTTCAAAACATGCTGTTCCTCGACGCTTAAGAATTTACAATAGTACATTTTTCTAAGCAAGTGAGTTTATACACTGTTTTCGTTTTCAATACCTTAGTGTTTTCAGCTTGTTCAAGAATGCGTTTGCCTAACCATATATTAATTAATTGATCAATTCTTACAGACGCAATACAGAAAATTTACATTCTTGAAAATGATCTAAATTCAGACCGAAACGTTGGATTAAATTTCATGTGATAGATATTTTGCAAATTTGCTTGTTATCTACAATTGATCGAACCAGTGCGGCAATAACATTAATTGTAGTTTTGAACTTGGTAATTTGTTCAGAAATGCAACAAGTATCGTGTAGATTCGTGTTTCGACCGGATTTACAGGCCACCATGGGACAGAACGAGCACAATAAAACATCTACAGGGAAAAGGCGTGTCCGGCGAACACGTGGGAACGCGGCTTAATATCGGGACACGAGCATACCCCGAAAATACCTTTCGTTCTTCCGCTATTTCCGGGAAACCGCTGACTGGGAACGGTCAGCGAAATCCGTTCCGGTGTAATCAGAAATAAATCAGGGCAGAGGCAGGGTTGGACGGCGGGAAGGGTGCAGGGTGATGCATATTTATGCGTCCCCGGTAACCGAGAAATTAAATTCGCACGTTTCATCGTGGCGTGCGCGCGCGCGCGCGTGTTTCGCGACCAAACCGTCAGAACACGGGAAAATTTACAGGCACAATTTTTTTCTTTTTCTTTCCTTCTACCTTGGCCATTCCCGTTCGTCGAGTCCTTCATTACCCGGCGAACAACGGTTGGAATTTCAGTCACGACCCGGTTTTTCGCAGCAAACCGCGTTTGTTTGCCTCTGCAACGATTGCCGACGGACAAAAGCACGTTTTGTTATCGCACAACGCGTACTCCGGTCATTGTCCGCGTTATTTAACCCGGAAAAAAGAGGAAAAATAGCTGCATGCAAAGTTCACTATGCGCGCCGGCTGATGGACATTTTTGCGGAATCGATCGGTTTCGAAACCACCGAATTCGCGGTGACGCACAGCGTCGTGCACGGTCTTGCGAATTGCCACTTTTCTAAATAATATAACTTTTCTAAATAATATAAAAAATGAATCTAACAAAATAGATCATACGAATTATTTCAATTTTTTCGGTTGTATGCATACTATACTACATAAATGAATATATTTCTCTCGCCAATTACATTTTACACTGACATACTACACTATTTTATATAAAAAAATTAAGTTAGAATAGAATTATGTCAATTTTTACTCGCGTCGTACACTACTCTCGGCGATGGTGATTCTTACTCCTACATAAATAAAAATATTTCCAACCGTTTGGAATGAATAGAGACGTTTGGAATGTTTATCTCGAATGGTACTTTCTTTGAAAATTCTATGTTCGTAGGAATGGAGGAATTATTGTGAAACAAGTGTCGTAATTTGTTAGGAGTTTTATTAGAAACATAAACAAATAGTACTGCGCATACATAGGGCAAGATAGATGTCTTCAATTTCATAGAAATGTCTATATTCTCCGCAAATCTTCACTCTTCTCTCTCACACATACACAAACACGCAAACAATTCTGTCGCAATCCGGTTTGTCTAAATAAAAATTCCATTCACTGGTCATGATGCTAATGCAAAATCAATGTTTAATATTCTTCCAATGTTTTACAATTACTCGCGAATTGTTATTCATCATTTTCAAACGGCTGAAATGCCTTTCGTAAATGTGCATTCTCCAAGATTTTGCTTGAAATTTCTGTCAAAGAAAATTCTACTTATGTTTCCACGGAAAGATGTACGCTAACGACAATTGTTTCTCGATCGACGTTACCTATTTCTAGACAACAGCATTCGCGGCACGAGATAGAAAATATTCACAATGGAACGGCGCGTGCAAAGTAAGCAGTCTGCGAAGTTGAAAGGTTCTTGCCTGGAGTACCGTTCTCGTTTGGCACAGGGTCTGCTCCGTTTCAGGGGCTAGAGGATTTGTCGATAACGTCAACCGAGTAAGGAGGTTTAATGCATGCTCGAATATACGTGTATGTACGCGGTCGTTCCTTTGATGTTACCCTCGTTTCACCTATCTAACCGAACGGTCCACGTTTTTCCCTCGAACAAAAAAAAAAACCGCTACACTCCTCGCAGAAAAATCCACACCATAATCTATCGAAAGCTGGCTTCTTCTCCGGAATCTCTAGACTCTGTTATAGCTCTTTCTGGTCCAACGAAAGAAGAACTCTTTCCTTCTCATTGCATTCTACGGTCCCGAGAGTCTTTCAAAATCCTCTTCCTAAAAGTTTCCTACAATTCCATCACGATGAAAGTTCTAACTCTTCTTGGCCCAAAGAAAGAAGATCGTCTTTTAGGAGCCTCTTCTTTTCGCTGCATTCTAGGATCCCAAAAGACCTGTTCCCTTCGAAGGAAAGGATTTCTGTTCCAAAGTCCTCTTCCTCAATGTTCCCAGCGACTCCATCCGGATGGAAACTCTAACTCTTCCTGGCACAAAGGAACAAGATCATCTTCTAGGATCCCAAGAGACCTGTTCTCTTCGAAGGAAAGGATTTCTGTTCCAAAATCCTCTTCCTCAATGTTCCCAGCGCCTACTCCACCAGGATGGAAACTCTAACTCTTCCTGGCCCAAAGAAGATCATCTTCCAGGACTCTTTTCTTCTTGTCGCGTATGGCTCTTCCTCAAAGTTCCCCGCGATTCCATCAGGATGGAAGCTGCAACTCTTCCTGGCCCAAAGGAAGAAGTCCCTTCTGTTCCCAAAAGACTTGGGCACACCTCGAGCCACTTCGACAGATTGCATCGATTCAATTACAATTCTAGGAACTGTATCCACTCAAAAGTCTAGCTTCAAAGGCGTTCAGCTTCCTCTTGAAAATCCTCCCTGTCCAAATTCCCTGTGAATGGATCAAGAACGAAACTACAACTCTTCCTGATCCGAAGAAAGAAGACTCCATTGTCATCCTGTTTGTTCTGTCCCACGCGGTCTCAAAAGATTCAACGTCTCAAGGACTCGATCTAGGACATCTTACACCAGTTAAATTACAATCTTAGGAACTGTATCCATTCTAGCTTCATCGAAGACGTTCAGCTTCATCGAAGACGTTCAGCTTCATCGAAGACGTTCAGCTTCAGCGAGACGTTCAGCTCGAGATCCCCAGCCACCGATCCACAAAGCGTTTGATCCCCCGCGATCTTCGTTGGTTCCAACGTCCTCAACGTCTTGACGACTTCTTGGACCAACATCTCGCAAAGATACATCGTCGTAACACCAGCCTAACATCCCCCCAATACTGTCTTCCGATGTTCTAGCTCCCTATCAACAGCCAAGGCAAGATTACAGTGACGCAGAGAGCTGCCAGACAACTGGCACACATTGCCAGAGGACTGGCAGCTGCTTCGGGTTCTGTTTCGACCAGGTAGTCTTCGTCACGTTCGAACTCGCGGACTTCTACTTCGCAGCGAAAACAGACGCGAGACGTCTTCGGATGGGAGCTATCCCGGCGTGTCAATAAAGCCGATCCTTTCCGCTCGATCTTCCAGCCGGGTTCCTGCAACAGCATTCGAGTCATTCTTCTGGATGATTGGTGGATTCGGATACGGTTGCTTCTTCTTCAGCCTTGGTTGCTCTTTCTCGTTAAGCGTATACAACCAATTTTCTTTGATGAGGTTCTACCAGAGTCTGTTCTTCTGGTCCGAGTCGAGTGCAGTGGGGTTGGCTACCTAAAAAACAACAGAGGGTCAGTAACAGATCCTGCTGGTGGATGATTGTCTCTAAATGTGCTGCACAATAACTAAGAACTTAGGGTTGATGAGGGTTATGGCTCTGTGTACGTGGTCCCTGCTCGTGATCCGACTTTTCGTGCAATTGAATTACAATTTGTGTGGATGTGTTCATTGGAATTTCTATTTTGCATCAAGATTTGCTGTCCATGAACATTGTGTACAGGGTGTTTCAAAATTATATGCCATGACCTACCTGAAGATCGGATGCGATCGACTATTATTCTACTGATTTGTGTTTGGTATCATTCTAATGAGAGAAAGGGTGGCGGATATGCTGACAGAGCTGTCACGATAAAACAATGTATGCATAAATTAGATAAAATGAATTCTAACATATACAAAGTATGGAACAATGATTTCAGCAGCTTGCTGGATTGAAATATTTGATACCCGAAACGAGAATGCATTACGCCCTCCAGGAAACGTAATAAATGTGCAACGAGATGACTGTGTTCTGGCGTAATTGCGTCGAAATTAGGTTAACTCTGCGTTCATTTTCAAACAATGAGGCACGAAGAGTGTTTCAGCAGATTAGTCAGTGGAGGTAACCAGTCGAAGTTATCTATGTATACTGATGCAGTCACTGTGCTCAGACGTCGACGCATCACTGGAGCAAAGTACATCTGCTACGGTCTACATTGCTCGTGCACGAGGCTTTCTTGTGGATTCAGACAACAGTTCGGATAAGCGAGACTCTATTGTACGCGTGGATTAAACGAACCGACGTGTTCCGATCAACTGTTTAAAATCGACTTAAATATTTGAAATTGATGGAAGAGAATACATACACGCCAACGGTTCGGATACCAGAGGCTCCAACAAACTTGCTCAGAAGTGTACCGTGTTTGTGCTCATTCTACTCGGAAAAATGTCACGAATGCAATGGTACGAGCTTCGTCAATCAACGAGTCTTTGACGCGTTGATCGCGAAGTCGAAGCGACCCGGTTGGAGAAACGAGAAGAAAAAAGGGAAACGCGAAAAACGTCGAGAGCGTTTGCGGTTCTGCTGGCTTTTTAATACGGCCATTACGCGGCAAGCGAAACTACGAAACTCTGGCTCGCTCGCGACTCGGAAATTTCGTTAGCAGGTGCTCCGGTTTTATGAGCATTTAATACGCAGATACTGATATGCCGGGAGCGCTTCATCAACTTCCCAGCAACCGGAATTAATCGAAGCAACTTCGGCTATTTCGCCGCGGCTTCCGGAACCAGTCCGAAACTTCGAGATCCAGCGATTCCGTGCACGTGATGCTGCACGATTGCAAACAACCACGCGGAAACTGTTCATTCGCTTTCGGGAGAAACCCGATCGATCGATATAACTGCAGAATGTCGATTAATTATTTTGATTTATTCCGTGGATCATCGACCGTCGCGTTTGCCACGTTTTTCCGAGTAAAATTAGTACAAACACGGTACACTTCGGAGCATGTTTCTGTCTCGAATACACGACTCGGAGGAGTTGACTCTATTATTCGAAGGAATAATGAAATAATTCAATTCAAAGCGATCTATGTAATTCGTCGTGCACATCAGTTAAAATTAAAAATATTTCGTAATAAAATAGTTAGTGATGTACAAGGGTGAGTTTCGATGTTTCCACTGTTTGAAATTGCGGCAACTCATTTTTCATTAGAATCTACAGTCGGTGAAATTATTTAAGGGTAGTTTTTCATCTGTGATAGGATTGATAGGATCGATTTCTAACGAATGATAAATCATTCGGGTAGAGCGAGAGACCCCGTTTAGCGGGATCGAGGGTTTTTTCCCCGTGGCGAAACGAACCATCAATAATAAACCGTGAAAACTGGTCAAGAGTCATTAAGTTCGGAAATGGGGAACTTTCATCGCGGCGACGACCTTTCTTTGGCTCGGTGCGCGCTGAGTTTTGCTCCAGTTTTGTGCTTCACTGACAGCTATTAGTACCGGTTAGGTGGAGTTTAAAACGATGCTTAGTCCGGAAACTGGTCAAGAAACGTTATTTTCTTTTTTTTTTTTAGGAGATCGAATGGTTCATTAGGCGAAATGGATCACTCGATGCGAAACACACCGATGCACGAACCTTTTTAATCGAACTTGTGCAACTGCGAACACGAGCGGACTCGAATTCAAACAAAGTTAGAAACGATTGAATTCAATTATTATTAAAATTTAATCAAACGTAACTTGTCTAAGTCAGTTAACAGTTTATTTTTTCACAATTTCATTATCACCTAATACGTTACAAAATACGATTGCATTCGATGAAACATTTCGGCCTCGAATGCAATTCCCGAAATAGATTACGCGATAGAAAATGTTACTGGAGATCGATTTTGTTAAGACTGTTGATAGTTTATTTTTTCAGAATTTCATTGTCACTTTATACGTTACAAGATACGATTGCATTCGATGAAACATTTCGGCCTCGAATGCAATTCCCGAAATAGATTACGCGATAGAAAATGTTACTGGAGTTCGATTTCGTTAAGACTGTTTTATTCTGACGTCCACTATATTTCCCCTGTGTTACGACCACCCTTAAAATATTGATGCAACGATGCGACTGCATCAACCATAAGTGCATACTAAGCACGTTCGATTCGTTTGTAATATGCAGGAGAGCATTTCTCGTGGCATTTTCACGATGACTATACCCGTAATATGTTTTCCTATTTCTACGTGCATAAGTAACGATTACTATTTAATGTTTATTTAAAAAATAGACTTCTTTAAAATATCCATTAACAACTAATCTTAATGAAAATCTGAATAGCTATCAACTAGCCTGCGGATTTTTAGTAAAATTTGAATATCTATTTAAAATTAAAATAAATCAAATATGTGGACATTCATATTTCGTTTCTTACTAATTCCAATAATCTCGGAACACTACAATAGGAATTTTCCTTCTAATAAACTTTCTACCGCAAAACTGCTCGCCCCTTAAAGATACAACGTTTAGGAGAATGTTAACAATAATATGCATAATATTCTATTAGAAGGCGCGCAGAAAGCTGTCGGACGAGAACCGGAAAATCGTCAGAAGCATTTCGCGGCGCTTTATCTCGGGCTTGCATTGTTCAAGGACGTAACGAAACTCGGGAACAACAGAGTACAATGCTTACAAGCCGATCATAAAACCGTGATACCACGGTTACGTCATTTTCGCGGTCGGGATTCAATGGGACAGTAAAAATCAATACATAGCGCGTTCGCCTGATTACGAAACGCTAATTATTCGAAATCTCACTACACAGAAACCAACCTAACCCAGAGACCACCGAGGATCCTGGACAGTCTAATCGAAAGGTTTCACACTTTAATAGGATCACACGGTTGGGTATAGTGCGACGAAGCTCTTGTTACTCGGAAGTTGTTACAGGATACCACGAAATTCGTAATTTGTTAATAAATGCACTGGTACGACTGGAACTCAACTTGAAATCTACTAGTTGAAGACCCAAATGTTTGAGTAAAATTGGAAACACACTAGCTGACCCGATAGACCTGATAATCCTGTCCAAATTTCTATAATGTAAATTCATAAATTGGAATCGAAATGAACTAACTGGCGGATGTTGATAATGACGATAATGTACAATGATTGATTCGTTGCATTTAAAGTACTCAACCCGCAATAACAAAACTTACTGCATTCTTATAGAATTGTTCACGTGTTTGTTTCGTTTGCACAGTAGGGTACGTAACTAAGTAATTAAGGGGAAAAGCGTGGTCTGCATAGAATGGCCGCACGGCAATGAAAAGGATATTTGTATCAC
The DNA here is from genome assembly GCA_916610235.2 of Lasioglossum morio. NCBI lineage: Eukaryota > Metazoa > Arthropoda > Insecta > Hymenoptera > Halictidae > Lasioglossum > Lasioglossum morio. Next base: position 527,771 of record OU744324.1, on the reverse strand, counting down.
CGGTCGACCATAATCTCGAGGATATCTTCGTTTCCTAGGAGACCGTTGTAAAAAGTAACGACGCACCGATAAAATGTTCGCCAATTACGCCAATGGATCTGCAACGATTTCTCCGCTGATCGAACTAGTTCACGGCTAAAGAAACACGTTCGGATCCAAACTGCGGCGTTCTAGTTGGAAATGATCGTGTCGATGAACCGTGTCCTTATTTTTTTTCCATGAAAAAACCATTGTCTGGTAAACAATTTCGACAGGGATCTACTGGAAGCAAGTATCGGTCTAGAGAAATCTTTCGAAAAATCTTGAACGTTGCATTTTCTAATAGCTCCTCGTCGACTCTGATGTTGTTGTGCCCCTTGAAAAAGAATCCTTACAATTGTTTAGGACAGAATTTATTGTTTATTTTCTCGGGAACAACAGGTTGAACCTCGAGGATGCTGACACAGTTTAAATTAGAATTTAAAAGATGCACAGAGTGTCCGAAAAAGGGAGAACCTTGACAGGGACGATTCCTAACTGCTAAACTGACATTCGGAGAACATTTTCGCAAAAGAAAAAGTTAGTTGAAATTATATCTCAGGGAATCGGCTGTTTAATAATGAATAAATAGAGCAGAATTAATTTTCATAACAAATCAGAGCCGCTGTGACGCAATCGATTAGCATAGTTGCCGCGAGATATAATCGACGAATGAAGAAGAAATGATTTATTAATCGCGTTTCAGTACGACGAGCGTCACCAGCGAAATGTCTCGATGTCTTTCGACGTGCAATATTAGAATGTGAGAATATTTCGATATTTGCATATCGGCGAGAGTGCCGTTTAATGCATGATGCATGATTTTGATTATCCCACGAGCAGGGACAAGGTTCCTGGGAGCGAAAACGTCCTCCGACGCCACCGGAGGACAATATTAGCGTTCACGAGACCAATAAAAATTGCATTGACGTCACCAACGGCCGGGCAAATATTTTCCATCACGATTACACAAAAAAGACTAGTTTAGAGCGATGTGCAATAGTCCACGTGTGCGATAGTCGTTCGAGGAAATATCTTGCGAAGGACAACATTAATGTTTCACGCAAACCGTAACCGGCTACAAAATTGTTTTTTCAAAATTACAAGACTGAACTTAGTTCGATTGTTCACTATTTTTACAACACGTGATTAAATAAAGAAACATCTTTATAATTCCAACGATTCAAATATACGAACGCGAACGATCGACTTTGTAAAAATTGCAAAAATTTATTCCACCGATTTTTAATGTCCACAGAAATTAATTCAATGCGCGATATCTCTTCGAAGTATTTTTATAATGCTATCATTAGAGGATATTACAAGATAAAGATTTGATTCTTTAACGGGTTCAATCAGTCGAGACGCACCGATTTCGAAAAGTTGCAAAACCGTGTTCCCCCCAATGCAAACTGGAAATATTAATTCTTCGTTTCGAGATCTAGTCGCAAAATTGCCAAAGTCGCAATTATCTATATTTACCGTTCCTGCAACTTGTTTTATTTTTACGCAACGGAGACTGCGGGCTTGCAAAATAGGGTAAAAAGCAGAAATAAAGACGTCAGAGAAACTGCAACCAGATACGTCGGTCCGGTGAATCATTAAGATAATTGTAGAGACGATTAATTAGTGCGCGATAAGGTCGCAATACCGTAAATAAACTACATAAATAAAATACGAGTGGTTTCGTACGGCGAATGGATCATAACAAACAGATAACTAAATCGTTATTTAATTAGATTCTTTTAAAGAAAATTTCCGTAACGTTGAAATAGAAGCATTTCGCAACGACGTGTGTTTCACCAATTTACTCAATCGTTAATATTTCGTGGAGTTAATCGATTTCGCGAATGAACGAGTGGAATAATTAGCTCGCGGATAGCATAGTCCGCGTGCTTATTGTGTAACGTCTCCGTCCATGTGTCTAATTAAGGATTAAATGCGATTCGTGCCGGCGTTGCAACGTCGCGCATATTTACGCAGGTAAACCTTCGCTGTCGAAAGCTTAAGGGGAGAAATCCTCGCAACCTTAAGCAACAAAGAGAAATAATCTCGTTACCGGTATCGTCGCAATACCATTAACAATTCGAGTCACCTTGTCAAGCTTCCCGTGGATCCGTCACGTGGGCCACACGTTTTTCCTGGCAATTACCCGGAGCACGCGAAATCATGCTTTGAATTATTCATGCGGGTCAAGGGGATACAATATTCGGCATCGAGCGTCAACAATTCCGGAAATCACCGATCCTAGACCACTCGGAAATATTTCAGACAACCGTGATCGAATCTCGCCGAGGAACAGACAATGATTTTTCCTTTAACAATTTACAGGCGCAATTATTAATTTTCTCGAAGATGATCTGAACAAAGATCGAAACATTCTTCATCTTTAACGATTGTAAATTTTGTATATGCACTATATACTATATGATATCGGCGCTACAGGTTCGATCACAAATACAAAAATAGCAATTTAGCAGTATTATAATTTCAACGTTTCGGTTCAGTTTTAAACCATTATCAAAAAAAGTCTGCGTTTGCTAATTGTGAAAAAAACAGAATGAAATCAAAATAAGTGAAATGGTACTAGTCAATAAGACGGTTAGAACTGTACTTCAAAAAGTACTACTGCAAAATTGCTAATTTTTTTATTTTTCATCGAACCTGTATCGCCGATATCATATAGTGCATATACAAAAGATCGAAACGTCGAAATTTGAATTTGATAAATTGCAGAACTGCTTCCAAGTAAAAATTGATCGAACCAGTGCGTCGAAAGCATTAATGCATCTTTTACTAAACGTTTAAGAATTGAGGTATTATATCAATGTCATATCTATCAAAATTGAACAAATCAATAGAGAATGGAAATATTCTAGCGAGGAAGAAACGTTTGATTTTCGCGTATAAAATAGCTTCGAATGCAAAAGGGTTAGTAATTGAAAAACGTGCGTCACGCGTCGAAATAAATTCGCGGAAGAATCGCATGATGCTGCGGCCGGCGAACGAGCCAGCATAAATTCCCGACTCGGTTCATGCACAATGAATTGCTGCACAATGATGCGTTTACACGTCGGAAGTGTCGTCGCGTCGCGGCGCAGTTCGTCGACGGTCGATATTAGCATCGCAAATCGCGAAGGCTCGAGACTAGCAATGCCTGCACTTGCGATGTCGCGTTCGTGTGCAGGTTCATTGCGAAAATGTGCGGAAGTATCGTGGACAATAATCACACGACTGACAGCGTATCGATAAAATACAATTATCGCAATTTTGAAGTCGAGAGGTCGAAATACTTATTCCACAGTACATATTCTGGAAGGATGATCATCACTCAAGATCAATGGTTTTCTCTTAGAAAATGATGTTCGATCAATAATCTATGTGTATCTAATTAAAAGAAAAGAAAATATTCGTAATAGTGCGAATAAGATTTTTAGGGAAAGAAAAATGGGAAAAGTTGTCCGGAAAAATGGAAAATTCGGGAAAACCTAAAAGTGCTTTTTGAATCATATTTCAATGTAACAAAAAAACGAACTTAGCAGTTTTTAATCAATATTTAAATAGGAATTTACACATTTCAATAGGAATTTACATTATCAAACAAATTTATAGAAATTTGAAGAGGACAACGTCTGTCGGGTCTGATAGTATTAAATAAATGTTCTTCGTTATTTTTATTAGTATTGTAGTTTTATTCCTCGGTCCAATTGGAAATTATTAATCTGCGTGGAAATTATCTGGCCGTAATTATTAAAGTGGTCTAAGTCGTATTAGTAATTCCATATTTCTTCAATAATTCAATTCATTCGATATGCAAATATACGCGTACTTCAATCTGCACGAAATCGAGGGTGGAGAATGGAGCGACGACGCATGCGCGAATTTCAAATCCGCATATCCGCGGAAACTGCGGTGGCTGTCAAGGCGGGTCGCGCGAACGTGCAAGGTCGCGCGTTTGACCCAGAAAAACAATGCCGAATGCGTCAATGCCGGGTGCATGCTGCATTCCGCCGACTTTCCATTTTCGCGAAGCTATTCTGCACGCGACTGCCTTTATCGCGAAACATTATGGAATTAGGTACACAACCGTCCCCCTTTCACATACTTCGTTAACACTGGGTTCACGGGACCAATCGAAATAACGGGTTCTAACATTCTTAACCCTTCGCACTCGGAGCTATTTCAACTCGAAAATCAAAAGTTTCTTCCTCCCTACATTATTTCCATTCTCTATGATTTTTCCAATTGGATAGATATGAAATTGCTATAATACCTCAGAAAATTCTTAAATGTTTAGTAATATTCATTGAAAATTTGATATTTTATTGAATTTTGACACGAACAGCATTTTGAACCGACTTCGAAAAGGAGGAGGTTATCAATTTCGACCTGTATGTGCCTTTTTGCGCTTTTTTTTATTTATATAAATGATAGATTGATAGAGGATGTGTGTGTGTGTGTGAACGACCTACTATCTCCAAAACTAACTACCACCTCCATGTTAAACCATCCTCACAAGCCAATATTCACGTTTCACCAGGACGCGCACCGTGCATCAAACTAATTATAAACAAAACATTGATCAAACACGGTCGAAATTAGAGGACACACGATAAGTAGCCTAACCTTCTTAGGAACCTCTAACAATCCGATATTCACGTTTCAATGGAGCTGTTCCAAACTAGATGGATGGGATAGATAAATAGTTGAATGCATGAATAAATGAATAAGAAATAAATAAATAATGAATACAACACGAATAGGAAGTGAGCGGAATGTGAGATTCCTTTAACCCTTATGCCAATAACCTGGCCACCTCTCGGTTTCTTTTCCACGGTAATATTTTCACAAAATTGTTCTACATTTTTAAATATTCGAATGATCGTGGAAATTACAAATTTCAGTTACTGACATAAGCAAACTGCGGACATTATTGATAACTTTGATGAGTCACAGATAACGTTTGATATTTATTTATTTTCAAACTTTTCAATTCAATGGTTGAATTTTAAAGAGTACAGCATTATTAATCAATTACATAGATACCGTTCTTTTCTGTAATTAGAAATGGTGACTACATGATTGATTAACAAAGCTGTATTCTTTAAAGCATTCTCTAATATCTGCTGTCGCGTCTAATTGTAGAAAAGAATGGTGACTAGAAAATTGATTGATGCAGCTGTATAGATTTATAGATGGAAATGAAACGAAAAAAAAAATCATTGTGACGTCTATGAAAATCGGGCCGGAAAGTATGAAATTATGGATTGATTAATGCTTAATATTTGTCGTAAATAAAATGCGCAGTCTAGATATAATGAGGCTGCGAGCATACCTGCGGTAAAAGGCAGACGAACGAAGAAGCACTGGAGCCGGACACGTGTATTCTCGACGGTGTCAACTGTGGAGAGACCGTGTAGTATTTACTATGGTGGAGCCAAGGCGAGGCTAGTGCGTCGATAAGCACACGTGGGATGGTAACGGTGGCCTCGAGAGAGAGAGAGAGAGAGAGCACGAGATGTATCGCCGAATGCACGCCGACGAGTGCAACGGAGCGCGAGGGATTGTGCGCGTTGTCCTACCTCAACCACGTCTGACACGCGAATGAGCACCCGTGAAGAGCGATGTCGCGAGGCAGGAGCCGCGCCAATGGGGAGGAACTCGATGGAAACGCGCAACAGTCGCAAGACCGGTCGCCCGGACGCGTCGAAACACTTCGTGGTCCGTCGCCACTGCTCGAGAATCCTCGGGATCGCTCGTGTCTCGTCGCAACGCGTCCAACTACGGTAATGCTCGGTTAGATTTCTAGATCTCTTTTCACAAAGTTCAATTGCTTCAAAACTACAGTTTCATGTTATTGGCGCAATGGTTCGATCAATTGCAGACAATACGCAAATTTGCAAAATATCACGTGAAATTTAATTCAAGCTGTCGGTCTGAATTTAGACCATTTTCAATTCTTCTTGAAAATGGTCGAAATTCAGACCGAAACGTTGAATTAAATTTCATGTGATAGATATTTTTCAAATTTGCTTATTGTCTGCAATTGATCGAACCAGTGCGCCAATAACATTAATTGTAGTTTTGAACAATTGTCAATCGAGATACAGAGAACTGTTTCAATTGCTTCGATTCGCTTCGTGTACAGACACGTTTTAATCGGCAGAATCTCGACCATTCGTTGTTGCTATTAGACGATCGGAAAAGTCCGTGTCTGACGTGAAAATATAGCTGAAAGCATACGTTGACATTTTCAATTTCATCCACTCGATTTTCCTCGAAATGCACAAAGATCCGCAGTCTGGTTATGGGAGAAGGATGACTGATGCGGGGAAGTCAATGGGAACAACCGTTAACGGTGAAGTCGTCCGCCAAAGAATGCGACTTATTGAAAAACCCAGACCTTGAATCTGCGAGCGTTACTGAAAGAGTAATTGCTCAGGTAAATTCTAGTCCTAAGTCCCTATTGTTGTCAGCGTGTTCGCTACCTGAACCCTTAGGGTCTCTAGGTTTTCCCTGGTCGAGCTCACTCGCAATGTTCCCGTATTACAAAAGCAAGACGATAAATACAGACAACAAAATTTTACAGAATTTACAATTTAACACGTTGATCGCCCAGCGTAATTCGGCTAAGTTTCCCGCGTTCCCAAATTCGACCGTCGGTACGCAGAACGGTATGTGTTTTTAATATTTTTATGTTGTATATCCTATATAATGTATAATAACTTATATTTAATTAACTCGAACAAGAAGAGCGTCCCCATATTTGTCGCGTCGCGTCACCCAAATATGGGTGACGTGGCGACGAACGTGTTAAATTGAAACGATTCACAGAGGAAATTTAGCAATTTTCCGAACTGGAAACGAGTGAAACGATTTCCGTTATTAATGCAGGAAACCCCATGCTATTTGTAGCAAGAGAATGTTGATGGAGATTCGTGAAAGAACGATTGTGTTCGAGAACGTGGACCTCGTGTCCCTCGGTGGCCTAGATAACTCCCGTTCTCATAACAAAGCCACGGACTATCGCGACTCCATCGATCATCGGTGCCGATCCGTTTCGGAAGATAACGCGAGTAGGAAGAAGAAGCTATTTCGATGTCCGATCGAGGAATGAAAGTGGCGGTCACAACGGAAAATTGTGTAGAGTAAAATTGGTGGTTCTTTTTGTTGTTTGTTCAATCAGAGCAGGAGACCACAAAACGAACGATCGAAGCTACGGTGGAAACAGGCCTCGCCGTGACCGCGGATCGCAATTAACCCGGAGAATACGTCGAGAGCTGATAGCCCGGCAAGACTATCTCGTTATAGATTAGGCGAGGGACTGTGCGCGCCGAAGGCGTGTAAGCTGCAACGACCAATCACGAAGAAATACGAGGAAACAATGCGTCGATACCGCGAGGAAAGCGGAGACAATGCTTTGTAGTCGGCCGAGGGGCCGATTTCTGGCGATGAACAAACAATGGGAAGAATGTGTACACAGTGGACGCCATAAGCGGTCTCTGACGAGAACTATGTGCGAGTTAAAATTCGAGGTGATCATCGAATACCGAGATTTCTCTTCGGAACAAAGTAAATTATTTATAAAGGTGAATTTCTTTTCGATCGAAATTTGAATATATTAGGAAATTGATGATTTCGGCACCAGGTTCGATCATTTATAGAGAACAAGTGTGCAATTATTTAAACATGTTTCTCGACGTTTCTCGATCCCTGTGTACATCTTTCTCAAAGAGACATTCTTTGCGTCTGAAAAATAGTATATGTATAATATATTTTTTTTAAAAACCATATTGTGACACAGCCGTTTGAACCAATAAAAGAAAAGAAAATTAATATACGTACTTGCTGTGGCAAAAAATAACAAAACATTTGAACAAACATTGGTGAGACTATCCGAACTCATAATATAAATTATTTATATCACGCTCGACATTGCATCCATTGCAGACCGACTATAATTAGTACAATTCTTGCTTCGAGCCAGGTCGAACGTATTAACTGGGATTTTTTCTTGTAGCCTACTTTTCGGAAAAATCCTAGCCCGAAATCTCCACCGCGAAACATTCTTCTTCATTATACCGGATTACGTAATACGCGAGCAAGATAACCTCGCCCTAGGTTTCACCAATATCACGAAGAACATGTGGTAACTAAATGAAAAATTCCTTATCGCGGCGGTGGCACGCCTATCGGGGCCGTTCATTGCAGCCACCAATATCGAATTATCGACGTAACAATTAAAACGCAATGAGCTATGGAAGATTTTTCTGTTGCCAACGAAACGTTCCGAGGAAAAGAAAAATAGTTCACTGCTCGGGGCGAAATGAAAACCGAGTTCTCGGGGTACTCTTTTAATTTCGGTATTAACAATTTTCTAATATTTTCCCCCTTTAGAACAGTAAAAATATACTTTCAAATTTATTTTTCACAATTTTCTGATTGCTCTGCAAAAAAATCCACCGTGCTAATTAGTGGTTCGTACTAATTGGTTCGGTGCGCATTGTTCTCGAAAAGTATGAAATTGCAGATACCGATAAAGGATATGTATAAATTTTCGGATCGAGCTAATTAAATGGTAGAAATTGTTGGAAGAATCAGTATTGTTTCATCGAGAGGACGGATTACACGCATATTTCGCACACGGTCGATTTGTATCAGAAAATATATATATATCAGAAGTAATGTTCCCGTGGGTATTCCAGAGATAGCAGCCAGTTATTTACGCGAGGGCTTACAAAGCGAGCACGGAGTACGCGGCTGGCAGAGGATTTACATGAGAAATTTCACTATTCCTTCTCCCGTATACCCAGTTTTATTTGTTCTCTCCTTTCTCGTGACTTTATTTGAACTTTCCCCGAACCGGTGACATTGTTCTCGTCTGAATAACCAACCTAATCAGCGTCTAAATATCTCGTTTAACCAACTGGATAGCTAAAATGTTGATCTATCAACAACGTACAATCAATCTAGAACATAATTGGACGACGATCATGATCCAGACTGTAGGTTTGCGCGCAACGCATTCGGTACACACGTGGGCTCGTTTCAAATTGGCGACGAACAGCCACAGTGGACAATTGGAAGACTCATAGAAAGAAGTCAACGACCCGGGAATATGCGAGACAGAGACGTGGTCAAAGAGAGCATTAAGATACTATCAACTGTTCCAGTTTACTGACAGAAGAGCGGCGTTTTGAATTCAGCTGATTCTACCACGTTCAAGTATTAAGAACAACGCGTTTGTTATTGTGTTTCTCCCAACGAAAAATATATACATTTTTTATTGAATATTCCTGTAGAGCATGAAAAGACGAATCCAACGAGTACCATGAACATACCATTACGATCATTCGATCTCGAGATATTCGTATCTTGATAAGGTTTCGGATTAGATTTGCTTCTTTCACAAAGGAATATCTCGAGATCGAATGATCGCAATAATACGTTCCTGGTATTCTTTGGATTTGTCTTTCCGTGCCCTACAAGAATATCCAAGAAAAAAAAACATAAAGCGTCGCTCGAAAAGAAAGAGAACCACTGACCTTTTCAATGAAGAAACCCTTGAGACTTTTTCATGTATGTTCCAGAACAATTGCACTGAAAGAATCGACACTTTGAAGAAGCAGAAGCGTTGATACGATCAGAGATCCAAGCCCGGTGGCTAATGAAAATGCTGGCGAGCAAACGTTTGGAAAACACCCAATGAAAGCACAGTTTTGGCTGTATAAAGGGAACGGTTCGCAAGGGATTCAATTAGATCTTTAATGGAAGCTGTGTACGGGACGCTTATAGCCGTTTGCGGCCGCTGGACCGAGCTACGGCTTGCTATAACCTGACCAGGATCCAACCCTCTCTCTCCACGTCCTCACCCTTCGCGACACTTTCACGGCGAACTTTGGGCAGCACTCCAAGGCACCGCAGAAATCGTGTACCATGTTAGAAATTCAGGGCAGCCTGAACTTGGCTCGCCGCTGAATTCCGCTGAACGAACACATGGCTCATCCGGAATTCGTATAGGACATCCTATTACGACGATTTTCACCTTTCCAACCCCTTCTCGCATAATTAGGCTAGTTCAAAGTGAACCCACTAGGCGAATCGAATCACTGTAGGAATTTAATTAATATTTCCGGTGCAGTATACAATATTATACTCTCAGCGATTATTCACTCCCTCAACCCCTTGCCTCGTGATCGCATGAACTTAAATGAAACGTGCTATGTTTATTAAGTCGTGAATTAACACTGTCGGTACCTAAAAGCAACAATATTTTTGGATAAAGACAGAATTAAAAATGATAAGATACCTTATTTGACACTTACCTTGCCATTTTTCGACGAGAACTCACAAAACAGAAATAAACGGTTGAAGAGAAAAATAGTTTTCACCGAATCGCGTTAACCGACACCGACACGTTCGTTGTTTATCTAAAACATGTATTTGTCAGACGTATGAGCTTCGCTGTTGAAACAGCAAAAGATCTTGATAATAATATTTTCAAGAATATGGTTACGATTTTTCAATCACCACTCAATTCGAATTAGTATACTATACTGTCACGAATCACAGCTTTTTCGTCAACAACAACACGCAGATACAGAAGCAGCGTTATCTAATATCAATAACACAGCTTATCAATTTAGAGAAAATTCCTGTGTGATAAATTTAAATAAACAATCGCCGGGCTCGAGATAAGCGAGTCCATGTATAGTTTATTAAACAATCTACGAACCAGCTGGATTTACAGTTTGCATATTTTATTAATTCAAATAGTGTGTCCGACATCTGCAGTTGTAATTATTAAAAGTCGAAAAATTTCCTCCATAAACGTCCTCGTTGAAGCTACACCGTTATAAAAACTGTAGAAAATTTAAATAAACGCAATCTCATCATCCTATCGTCTTCTAATGTTAATTATTAACGATTTACAGAAACGTTCGCGAGTTGTCAGCGGACTTCTAGCGCCATCTTCGAGGAATCGTTGGAACAATCTCTCGATGGTAATTTGCAAATTTCTACCAAGAAATAAAAAATATAAACCGCGTTATTGCCAACTGCTCTAGGCAAACTATAGAAATACTGTTGGCGATATATGTAATTGCTAAGAAACAGAATTATTCAATTTGATAAATGAACAATTAAACAATTTCGCAAGTAAATCGCTCAGAGTTTACCAGACACCGCGAGAATGTTATTAACAATTAAATTGACCGAAGTGCATTATGTGCAAGATAATAAAATGACCGCCGGTAAGGGAGGTCTCTGTGACTCAAGCGTTTCACAGACTTGAGACACGGTGCCACAACGGCGGCCAAAGCTCGTAATTGTTCTTAATTAAACTAAATTGAAGGCTACCAGGGGACAAGTAAATGTGAACCAATCCACGGCATCGTCCTCTTTCCAGCCAATCGTGAGACTCGCTTTTACCGACGTCTGCCAATCGCCAGGCAAACCTTATCGACGCTACGAGCGGCAATTCGATGTCCCAGATTACGCTAACTATAATCATTACACTGGTCAGTCGTTTTTCAACAATTACTTATTCCATAAATTTACAGAAATGTTCGAATTCTCTCTGTCCCTCTCTCTCTCTCTCTCTCTCTCTCTCTGAAAATGCCACGCAAGATTACGCAACTGTGATAACTTCATACGTCTGACAGTACACATCAGCAATAATTATTAGACTGCTGTATTCATTTCTTTTTATAATAATCGCGGTAAGCTGGAACTAGTATATTTAAATGCAGTCTAATAATTAGACTCCAGGCCATCATGCAAACTAAGAAATTCCATGACACAGAAGCTAAATATAAATTCATATTTCCTACCAATACTTTTCTTCAAACATTTCAATATTATTTAAATGCAGTCTAATAATTCCACATAATTGATATTTTAAAAGGAATGGTGAAGAGTACTTACCTCGGACGTGGGGACGAAGTTGCTAGGTCCATCGAAAGCTGGCACCGGGACTGGAAGTCCTCTATCCTGTAAGAAAAAAATCAATATTTGCTACTTTGATATATTTTACGAAATTCTAGAAGCTTTTACTGTTACAACAAGCAGAACTACATCGGCCCATGTTGCCCTGGTACATAAGTGCCCGGCTAGCTCAGTCGGTAGAGCATGAGACTCTTAATCTCAGGGTCGTGGGTTCGAGCCCCACGTTGGGCGAATATTTTTTTTCTTTTCAATTAATATTTTTTTTTTCATTTCAATTTTATACAATCAACATTTCACACTGCCCAACTCGATTCCGTTCAACAAATTGTCCAAAAAGATGCCGTTAAATCTAACATTAACATAGTCTTTGTACGTCGAGCGGTGCTTTTCGAAGAATAACTCCTTCGAAAGGCATGCATATGCATCCTTGAATTTGTCTTTACGTACCATGAATTTTGTCAAAATTATGCAATAATCACCGATAACTAATGTGTCCAGAAGGCACAGGCTAGAGCAGGTATAAGATACTACGTAAAAGCATGCAGCATCTGACAGTAGGTTTAGTAACTGTTTCCATGATCTCGATCGACAACTTGTTAATAATATATATTTGTGTTTTCAGCGCACTAGTTCGATCAAATACTACTACTTAAGCAATTTTGCAAATTAACACAAAAATTTCCAACGTTTCGGTCAAATATTTAGACCATTTTCAAGAAAAAAGATTATTCGTATAATGGCGTCTGTAAAATTTATTAAATTAGTATACATTATGTTCAACATAATAACTAATAATTCAAAATGTTTTAAGTACAAAAGACCACATACTTGCTAAGTGAATAAACTATTTTAAATATATTAAAACTTTAAGACACATGTTGATTCCATGCTTACAATGTATAGAATGAGGAAACAGACGTTAGAGTTTGAAGAACACAGAATCAGAAAGCATCATTGCAACAGAAATGCAAAATTGCTTAAGTAGTAGTATTTGATCGAACCAGTGCGCTGAAAACACTAATATATGTTAGTAGGTTTAGTGTTAAGATCATTATGGGCAGAAGTAACGTTCAATTTAGTTTCTGTCAGTTGCAATCGATGCAGACAATTTTTATCGTATAAAGTCCGCGGTGTAGTCTCGAGCTAGTGCGGTCGAGTCTAAATCTGATCTCTAAATCGATCTGCTAGAGACAAATAGGTACTAACATGAGGAAAAGGGTACTAACCTTGACCATCTGCACCATCTCCGCGCACTTGATCCTGACATTCTGGTACGGGCAGTTGACGCTAAGACGCAGAATCCCTGGCAGATGCAAAGTGACCAGATTCAAATACTTGTTGGCCTGGGCCTGTTTGGGTCCTTCCAGAGCGTTCCCAAGATTCAGCATCCTGCCGACGTCCCCGGACGTGACATCCGGACTCTCGAGAATCCTGCCGGTCTTGGAAGAGACGTCCTCGTCCTGCGAGAGCGGTCTTTTGATTTGTCCAGCACTGAATTTCCTCTCGTCGTTCTTGCGCAAATAATCCTGACGGCAAGGCTGACGATCGTCGAGGCACTCATTCTCGCACGGGTACACCTCGAAGTTCTCCAGCTTCATGTCCTCTGCACGGATCTCGTCCGGTTGTCTATAGTAAATGTCGTTCACGATTTCGTTCTCGAACCCGTCCAGGGTGTTGAACACCACACCGTCACGGTGTCGAATCGTCATCTCGGTCTCGTCGAATGAGACATCGTCAGCGCTGTCGTAACACCTACGATCAGGGATGCGATCAAGTACAACCACGCAAACAGGCTCGTAATTTCATTAATTGAATTCGAACTCTCGGTAAGCACACTGCCGTCCAAATGGATTTTCATGCATTTATGTAAAAGCATTAGATGAATATAAAAAAAATAATAATTTTCAACTTATCGAACGTATTAAGAAGGAAAATAAATTTCCATTTCACTTCCAGTTCATTGCAATCCAGAGAGAAAAATTTGTATTTTGCATAAAGATCCGCTGTCTGCTTACAAGTATCTTTTCGAAACTTGTGAAAGCTCTTTCCGAGGTTCGATATCAATTCGTGTAAAATGAATACTTTTCAAATATGATACGTTATATCGCTTTTACGTAGTAACCGAAACCGATTAAATGAAACTTGGTACTTCAAATTGATTCGGATTCGTGAGTGTAATATTGAACTCGATCCCATCCCTACCTGCGATCACGCGACAGAAGTTCTTTGGGCCTGGATGAGAAGTTCAGGTTCCTCCTGTCGAAGTTTGCTCCGAAATTGTCGTCGAATTTGGGACTCTTTCCATAGATCCTGATGTCGGAGTCTAACTCGTCGTCTTCCAGCTGTTTCTGCTTAGCTCCCTTCACCTTCACGTAGTTCTTCGTCCTGGACCTGTCCTCCAGACAGACTTCGTTCAGCCTCTCGCTGGAAGAGGACCCGATGAATTTTCTCTCGCTCTCGCTGCTAGACCCGAAACGGGTCTCCGATGTGTCCTTCAACCTTCTGCACCTATCCTGGGACTCAATCTTGAAGCCTTTACCCTCGTCCGACGACGTGGAGTGGCCAGACCTGTAGCTGTCCACGTCGTAACGTCTTCTCTCGCTCGGGGTCTCGCAATTAGACTCGTTCACCAATCGGCCGTCGACGCAGTCGAATAATTCCGACGAATACGTTTCAGAGCACTCTAGGCTACTGTCCTCCAAAAATGTCGGGTTCTCGGTGACGCTCTGCGGAAAGAATCCCTCTGTTCTGAAGCTGTCCTGCAGCATCTGCTGCGTGTGCACCGGCTGGACGTTCTTCGGCGCTGATATGATCGGAGAACGCTCGATCCCCATGTCGTACCTTCGATTCAAACATGACGGAAACACTATTAAACCCTCTTGCTAGCTTCCAGATAGACGGAGTACGCGGAAACTGGCAAACGTGATTTGTTACACAGAGTGATTCTGGGAACTTGGAACAGGTTTTACATTCTATTTAGTCCCTATATTCTTTTCTCTTCGATATTATTGTACGGCATGAAAAGACGAATCCAACGAGTAGCATGATCGTGTGTCTAAACGCGTCAAAGTATTTTAGGGGTGTGAATATGTTTAGTGAATATGACTGGACTCGACACCCTAACGCCAGCGTGTTTGGGTCTTGTATGAAAGGAAGTCTGTCTGGGCCGATTAGGTTGAAGTATGAGAGGAGAGTGTTTGGGTGTCAATGACAAGTGTCGAGTGGCTAGGAGCGCCAAACGCAGGGTGTACGCGAGCGACTGACTTTTCCGAATGGTTGTGAGACTGATAGAGAGAAAATGAGAGTGCGAGAGAGAAGAATCGAACTGTATAAACGGAATGAGTGCAAGGGCCAAGGGGTCAGAAGTGTGAGAGTTGAGATCGAGAGAGGTTGCGAGCGTAGAGAGTGAATTTTGAGTTGCGAGCCGCGAGATATAAAATAAAGAGAACAATATTCAAATTGCCGGAGTCAAATTATTTAACCCGATACGCCACACCCAAAACGTAGGAGTTTCTACAAAATATTCCTACAGTATCTTACTTTCGGATACGAATATCTCGAGATTGAACGATCGCAATGGTATGGTCATGGTACTCGTTGGATTCGTCTTTTCATGCTCTGCAAGAATATCGAAGAAAATCTACAGGGTGTCGTTGATCTGGACACTACTGTGGTTCGCATAATAATTCGTACGGAAGTGAACGGAGCAGCCAGCTATCCAAACCAGGGTGTTTCCCGCCAGTTTGCTCGAGCCGTTTAATAAGAGCCGAACGATCATTACAACCGAGAAGCAAATATTATCTTTCTCACGGAACGAGGCAGCTCGACGCTCATAAATTCTTACGTATTTACGATGTGGGATAGAACGAGGCGTGCACCGCTGCTCTGTCCATAAGCTTCCCAGAGAAAACCGCTCACTAGTCGTCGAATTCCTTTGCTCGTTAAACAAACGATTCGTTCCGCAGAATATTGCAAGAATTATCGTATATATGTGTAGGGTGAGTCTCGCCCTTACGAATACTAAATCATTGACATAAAGATTGTCGCATTGTTTGTAGTTATTTAGCAACATGAAAGGAACGCATTCCGAAAGAAACATTTGGGACAACCTAATGTAACAATGTCACCTTCCAAATAATATAATTTTTGTTTCTTAAGAAAAAGCATATTGAATGTCGATTAATTTATTACCAATTTCATATTGGTATTTCAACAACTACAGTGTTGTTTGGGTGACTTCAAAGGATTCATATTTGCTGCTACTTATCGATTGGCCAATAAATAGATCAATGTCTTTTGATTCGTTGTCGTTTCAAATCTTCACGGTTTACTCAGTCCACTGTTCCTTGACTCTTAAGAATTTAAATTAGTCCATTTTCTTAAGCAAGTGAGTTTATACATTTGTTTTCGTTTTTAATACCTTCGTGTTTTCTGCTTGTTCGGGAATGCGTTTGCCAATTGATCAATTCTTACAGACGGAATCACAGAAAATTTACATTCTTGAAAATGGTCTAAATTTCGACCGAAACGTTGAATTAAATTTCATGTGATATTTTGCAAATTTGCTTATTGTCTCAAATTGATCGAACCAGTGCGCCAATAACATTAATTGTAGTTCTAATGTAACAATTATCCCAACAGAACTCGTGTTAATTATCATCGTTCAATAATCAATGTTGTATGTCGGTTTGTTCGTTAACTTTTTCGAGAAGATTCCGCCGGAATAGAAACTTCCAGAGTGAAGTCTGCGTGTACTTATTGTTGGAAGAAGGTTTCTAGACGGAGATACTCACCTTCCATCCTGGCTTTTGAACTTTCCCCCGACACTCTCAGCGTCCTCCATCTCGCCGGCGTCATCCCAATGATTCGGACTGCCAACACCACTGAGCCATCCCTCGACAGTGTTCCTGGCCGCTTCCAGGGCGATGTCCCTGGCAGTCTCATCCCTAGCGCATAGAGGCGCTAAAAATCTGCTAACGATCTCGACCTCGTCGCCCTTTGTGGAGGTGCCGCTTCCCGTGGAACTGTTCGGATCCCTGTACATCTCGTTTCACTTTTGCGCCTCCGATATTTCCCCTCTATATCTCACCCGTGTTTCCACGTTTAATTAACCCTCGGCTGGCCCGTCCAACTCAAGGATTCGCCTCTCGATCCGACTTAATGGAAACCAGCCGTTACCATACAAACTCAGCTGCTTCCTTGCGTTTCCTCTTGCTCGCCGAAACAACAATAAAACTGCGAACACAAACAAACAGCTTCGTTAGAAACAGAGCTGAATCTTACCATGTAACGTCTCCTTAACAAGATTGGAAGTCTTTATCAATTTCGTAGGTATTTTTTCTTCGGTATTGTTGTTGACCGTGAAAAGACGAGTGCAACGAGTAGCATGATCGTATGTTTGAAAGCGTAAAGTATGTTAACTCGAAATACGAAATACCTCGAGATTGAACGATCGTAATGGTACGTTCATGGTACTCGTTGGATTCGCCATTACATGCTCTATAAGAACATCGATGAAAATCTATACGGTGTCGTATGAAAATATATCAACGACCTTGAAATCGCTGTAGAAAATCGACACTGAATGTAACCGAAGATCGCAAGGATTGCGACTGACGATCTTAGATTCTCTTGGAACGATGGCACACGGTTAGAATGTCCAAGAACCAGGGAATGATCGATCGCATCACGGTCAATCGACTGTTACGCGAGCGAATTCCGGGTTTTCGTTAGGCAGTCGGCTTACAGTCGGAACAAACGGAAACAGGGGGAAAAAGGAGAGGGCCACGAGTGCTATCCCCGCGTAATGACGGTCGTTTCGTCGCGTTTCGCCGTGAGAATCGCCAGTAAGACTCGTTTCTCGAGGATTTTACTGTCGGTGCGCCTAGCCAGCCGTTCCAGGCCGATAGAAAGTAGGCTGCTGTGTGTCGACTGTGTCGAGCGATCGTGTGTCGATCTAGCAGCACTCGGTCGTTTAACAACGGAAACCGGAAGCGAATCATTTTTTTCGAATGCCAAATACACTTCTCACCGGAATCTACCGCTAAAACAACCGAGCATAGAACTCCAGAAAAATCTCTTCTCGAGAACTTTCTATTATATATAAATCATCTCCAGTTGCAACAATGAAAATTCAAGAATATTACGATTTTCAATGAGGAACAACATTGTTCAACAGAAATTTAATAATTCGTGAGAATTTAAAACTACCGTCGCAACAAATGAATTTCTCACTCCAGTTGCAACAATGAAAATTCAAGAATATTACGACTTCGAAGGAGGAATAAAATTGTTCAACAGAAATTAAGTAATTCGTGAGAATTTAAAACTACCGTCGCAACAAATGAATTTTTCACTCATCTTGGAGTATCAGTTTTGTTAACAATTCTTTAGTTTCCATATTTACATTTTTTTTCTCGCAGCACAGCAACCTGCGGGTCCAAGCAAGGATCAATAAAAAGGGGGTTAGGTGATAGGCGAACCTTCGAAATAAAATCGATCGATTGGTAACACCTCGTTGCTACGTTCTTCTTCGTCCTCTGTCTTGCTGGTGTTGCTGTTTCTCTCAACGGCAACGTGTTACATTGTTCATTACATCGTAACGCAAGCTCCTCGCTGATGAGTCCTCGGAGTGTGGTTCCAATTCGAATGGGCTGTCCTCGGATCCGTGAAATTCCCCGATGTTGACTTAATCCATTGGGTGTCTGGAGCAATCGAAGGTAACGCATCGAGAATTGTTCATCATTAGTTTATAATTACGAAACTTTTACCAGCGTGTTGGTAACAATTTTCTGATTGAAACGAGCCCAAACACGATACAACTCGGATCGTATTTGTTCGTTCGATACACCATAAAGTGAACCCTCGATTATCCAAACCTTCGACTTTTACTCTCAATTTTATGCTTCAGGCTCGGTTAAATCTACCTAACAGAATTCAGTGTACGAATCAGTAAAACATTTAATTCAATGCTGTTCTACAAATACTCATAATCAGGTTGTGGATCTTTACGCATTTATTCCTTCCAAAAATTTCTCAAAAACTACTAGAATATAAAATATGTAAGGATTCGAGTGACCGTGGCCCATGTGGACTGCAGCAGGGTACCGGGCCTTAGAAAGGGTCGCAGTTTATGATTACGGTGCGGACGTGAGTTCAGGCTATTTTTGAGATTTAGCAGTACTTTCTGTTTTATGATAATTTATTAGGGACTTCACATTTTAGCTAAAGCTCTCAATAGCCGTTGACGTACCGTAAAACATCTGCAGACCAAACGCGAATAGTAAGGACCCTAGGTAGACGAGGGCTCAAGGCGAGGGTACCTCCAGCATCCCTCACCTTGTCGCCTTTTAGAGCGCGTGCGTTAATTTTAAGCATCTACGATTGGTTTTCGGAGGTAACCGCCTACGATGCGGAAGCATATAAAAGGACAGCGCGAACAAGCATCAGGGTCGTCTGTTGTCTGTTGATGTAGCGCGAACGAAGCAGTCTGATTTAATAAACGTTTATGTGAAATCCGGAACTTCTCTTTATATTTTTTCGGCGTCCTTACAAATACGACAGAGTCCGGTACGATTTCTATTTATGTATTTCGACAGGAAGATTTCATTTGATTCCACGTTCCTAAAATTCGTCTAGAAAGATTAAAAAATGCATAAACATCCGCAGTCTACTCACGATCCACTGATTGGTACGGATAATCGAGATTCTGCTAAATGCGATCCGAATAGTGTCGTGTTAGGGCTGATTCTGATTAGCGAAATTATCACCAATACGTTGGTAAAACTTTCATAAAGATATAATTATAAACAAAATGGGTATTGCCATTAAATTAGTATTCTGAATGATACCGAGCTCTTCTGGGCTCTTCAAAGGCTAAACCCTGTGATACCGGGGATAAATTCCTCGCAAATATTGTGCTCTTTCGGATATATTATTGTGCGATGCAAACACTCCAATTATCAAACTCTCGCTTATTGAATTTCCATTCGGCCATCCAAGCTCCGCATCGATCGACTTAATATCCCTCGGTAGCAATGTAACTGGAAGCGCTACTTCACAGTAGTGAACGGATTATCGCCAATCGAACATTACGCAACGAACAATTGAGAGCCGGCTGTAACCGTGTGACGTGGCACGGTGTTCGGAATTTTAACACATCCAGGACCAAACACGCCAATTAACGTTCACTGCGAAGAAGCACACGGTGTCTTCATCCTCAAGGTGATCCCTATGCTTCATAATTATCGGACTGCGAATTTTATGCATTTCTTGGCTGCAAATAAGCTGGAATATTTTTCTTCTGCAGAAAGATATCCGCAGTCTACAAATTATACAGCGGTTTTTCAAACACTTAAAGCGAAATCTACTTATGGATTAATTAATCCAATGAATCGCATTATCACAAAATCATGCACTATTTATAATCATATTGATTTTGTTCAGCGATTCTTTACAAAATTTTCAAATGCAACTACGCAGGATATTATATGATAATACCATATCGATTGAACCATTATTAAATTTTTCCTTTTGTGCATGTCCCTTCTTTGTTATTACACGAGTAGTATTGTATCTTTCTCTTTTTTTCTTTTCTTTTATATTTTAAACACTTATGTCAAAGGGCTTCAGTCCGTCTATAATAAATAAATAATAATAATAAATAATAAAACGTCTGCTTAACTGTCACGCTTCGAACTCGCTAGATCGTTTCGGATCGATGCGAGAAAAAATTCGATCGATCCCAGAAATAGAAACGGGCCATTATCGGGCCGTTCACGCAATTAGCCGAGCTGCGGCAGTCTTCTTCATTGATTGATCGACCCCCGCGAGAGAAGGCCTAGGTCAAGGCTGACGAGGTCAGGAAATGAGAGGGGTCGCAACTTATCGAGTCAAGGAACGGGAAGAGGAAAGGAGGGATAACCCGGAGAAGGGGAACGAGAAGAAGAGAGAGAGAGAGAGAGAGAGAGAGAGAGGGGGGGAAGAGAGGTCTTCCCAGTATCTTGGAGAGGATAAAACGGGGTGCATTCGCACGCTCGAACGAGGGTGGCATCGATTTCTCTTGATGTCGCAGCTGAGTTTCCAGCAGCTGTGAAACCATTGCACTTTCCAACCGCGTTTCCGGCTCGCTTATGCGGCATTTCATTCGAATAATCACGAATACGTCCATGGTAATTATACTGCGGACTTGTGTGCTTATAGTATGTCTTACAAAGTTTCTGTCGATTGTTGTGGCAACAATATGTATAACTGCAAAGACAAACTGAGGACACATTTCTCGGGGTCAGTTTTCAAGATTT
Source organism: Lasioglossum morio (assembly GCA_916610235.2). NCBI lineage: Eukaryota > Metazoa > Arthropoda > Insecta > Hymenoptera > Halictidae > Lasioglossum > Lasioglossum morio. The sequence goes on along the minus strand of OU744324.1, from coordinate 506,508 downwards.
AAAGATCGTCGGTATTTTTGCTTCACAATACCCTATGCACTGTTTCTTCGATATTAGTGTAGGGCACGAAAAGACGAGTCCAACGAGTACCGTGAACGTACCATTACCATCACGCAATCTCGAGATATATTCCTGTTTTCGAATTACGCTTTAATACAATGCTTTATCACAGTTTCGAATGTGGACCTTGCATTGTTCTTCGTTATTCGTGTAGAGCATGAAAATACGAATCCAACGAGTACCATGATCGTGTCTCTGAAAAGGTTTCAGTACAATTTCTACCGGCAATGCGTCAGTTTCGATCTAAAAATTCTCACTTGTAACTTTTTCTTTAAGCAAGTAAGTCAAAGTATGTTTTTATCTTCATATTTTTTGTATGTTTCACACACATTACAAAGATATTAATTTTTCAGATGCATTCAAAAAAATTTCTCTCTTGAAACTGATCTATATCAGGATCGAAACGTTGAGAATTTATTAATTGCAAAACTGCTTGTTCTTTATTTTGATCGAACCTGTGCGCTGATATCGCCTCAAAGAATTATTTAATATTGCGATCGATATAACACAATTTAGGTCTGAAAAGCGTCAAGAATTGTTACTTTTAGATATGAATGTATCGAGATCGATGATTCGAATAATCGTGAATAAGCTCGTGTTAATTAGAACTGCGGACCTGATGCAATCAACGATATAAACGAATGTCGATCGACATTACAGAAGTCGAATCCTGGGTTCGATGAGAATCCTCGTCGATAGAAAGAGGGTCGGCAGAAATCTGTGTCAGCGATTTCAAACGAAATCCTCACAGTCGACTTCGAGCTGATCAGGCAAAATTTCGTCATCGTTTCATCAGTTAAAATGTTAACATAACCATTTTTTTTGTTCACGCTACCTTGTAATTTTTCTTCGATATTATTGCAGAGTTTGAAAAGACGAATCCAAAGAGAACCATAAAACCATACCATAGCGACCACGTACTCCCGGGATATTAACCCTTTGCACTCGGAGCTATTTTAACTGAAAAATTAACCATTCTTCCGATCTAGAATATTTCCATTCCCTAAGATTTTTGAAATTTTATAGATATGAAATTGGTATAATACCTCATATAATGCCTAAATGTTTATTAATTGATTAGATACCGATACATTTAATAATGTAAACAATATATTGAATAATGATACAACAATTTTTAGAGGTGCCTCAGAGGGGAAAACCGAGTGCAAAGGGTTAATGCTTGAAAGTTGGGATCTAGATTAGGTTTGTTTCCTTCGGAATATCAGGAATATCTGAGAAGGATCAAAGAACCGCAAGGGTATGGTCATGGTACATACTCGTTGGATACGTCTTTCCGTGCTCTGTAAGAGTATCGAAGAAAATCTACAGAGTGTCGTGTAAAAAAAAGTATAGATCAGCTTGAACATAACTAAATAAAATACACAATGTGTGATGGTATCAGCGCACAGGTTCGATTAAAATCAAAGTTTCCTATATACATTATTTATTCTAGATTCAGCTTTAGGTTTCTTTGCATACATCGTTTTATGTATGCATATTATTGTTGGTACAAACATTATGAATGTCAATTCTTTGTACTTTATTCATTAATAGCACTTGCAAGTGGTTTGTTTGTGAAAAAAGTCTCCAGTGGGATGATCGTTATGTTCTGATTGGTTTAGTATGAAATGTGTGGGTCCTATGTATGTACTGTTTTCATTTCTTAATCTTCACACGGTTTCAGTACAGTTTCTACCGGCAATGTGTCAGTTTCTTTCTGAAATGTTTCATTTCTAAACTTTTGTTAAAGCACCTAAGGCAAAGTGTATCTTTTGTTACTTTCATATTGTTTGATCTGTTCAACACATATTACAGTGACATTAATTTTTTAGACGCGTAAAAATATTCGTCTCTTGAAAATGATCCGTGTCAGGACCGAAACGTTGGGATTTTGTTAATTGGAAGATTGCTTGTTTTTTTTGTTTTTGATTGAACCTGTGCGCTGATACCAACACACATTGTTTATTTAACATTTACGATAAAAGAAAGAACGAGTTCGACGATAGCGGCGAACCGCGACAAAATGGCGTTACGCAGCCGCAATAATAGCGGGCAATAACGGGAAGTTTATCGCACGAAGGAAGAAAAGGCGACGCGAAAAGAAGGAGGAAAGGTCGCAGAAACAGTATTTCAACGTTTCCGAGGCGTTTTCAGAGCGTTTCTTCGCGGCGATCTCCGGGCCGATCTAAATATTTATAATTCCCTAAAGCCTAACCCTTCCTGGCCGGTTCGCGCCCGCATGAATTATTAATGTCATGCCGTGCTACCATATGCCGGTGCACGTTGCCGTGCATTCCTGATACGTGTACTTTGTCTCCGAGGTGGAAGGATAGAGAATCGCGTGCCCGATTCCCGAAATAATTAAATAAAATCGTGATAAATCGAACCGGTTTACTTGCCAGACCCGTTGCACGCGCGATCGCAGATTCGCCAACGAAAACGTTACAAGTAGCTTATCAATATTTATACGAACATCAATTTTCATCGACTGTCTCACAGCCAACTCTTTTCTTTTGTTTCCTGACCGTTCCCTCTCCATCTCCGATCTTTTTCTTTTCCGTGGAAAAACTGATTTCCTTTCCTAATTTTTTAATCATGAAACTTTCACCGGTTAAACGTTATTCTCTTTCAAACGATTTTTGTCATTTGCTCGCGCGACGCACAGTGCGATACTTTGATAGGAATTTGGGACAAAAATAATAAAAATTCGTATAACGTAGCAATAATTTATATTTCTTGTTGTTCGGAATTGTTTTAAATGCACTAATCGAAGGTTCGGAATACTATTTTGGAATTTTTCATTTTTTACAGTACATGGATCTTAAGAAACAATAAGAGGCATGTTTTTTGTATAATGTAAAACTGAAATATGAACAATAGTTCATATATTACGTGTAGAAAATGGATAAATAAATATCGATAAAACAACAAGTATTCATAGCCGAGTAGAAGAGTAGCATTCGCCAAGGGTTAACGTTGAATAACTTTGAGTGTAGCAGTTTGTAGCAAGAAAAACTTGTAGGAAATTGAAGTATATCTCTATTTAAAGGTGAAAAAGATGAGAAACATTATTTCAACTGTATTATTTACTAGTATACTCCATATAAGAGACTTACAAATTTTGAAATGTTCAATCACATTAGCTGTACTTTAAGCTACCATATTCCATAGGACATATTTCATAAAATTCTTTTTCCTGATACCATGAAAGTAAGTCACGCTTTGAATCAATAAATTGCTTGATATAAGATTTTCTTGAGAAAAAAAACGCTTCCAACCAATCCCCTGCAGAATTATTTGAATTTTCTATTGACAAAAATGATAATTTAGATGTTAAAACATAGAGTCCAGTGGATATTAGATAATAAATTTTTAGATTTTTGTCGACAGGGTACCGCACTGTGCGACGTGTCGAAACTCTGCATTCGTCAGTCGGTTAATAATAAATATGCTTCCGGAGAAATTGCATTTTCACGTTGCATCACACGACACACCACGGTCACCGGTGATAATTTCATACGTACTCGCGGTAATTACGCGTGACGAAGATACTGAACGCCGATTAATCAAAATAATTATCGGGCCGCGTCCGAGACGCGTACACAGGCAAAACCCCTCCGGAAAAACGTATCGAAATTCGAGCGAACCGTATCTCGCGCTTATCTCGGATAATTTCGCTGGCTCGTCAGAAATTACGGCAATTTGTACTAATTAGCATTATATAATCCCCGTCTTGAACTGCTCGCCGATATTAATATCTGGGCCGGATTAAACAACTGTTGGATAATTATAATCGTGACGGGAGTCGAGTTTACATGTTCATTTTAATTCCGTGTTTTGAGAACGAGAACAGGATTTCAAACAATGAAATCCAAATACTCATATGGAGAAATAAATCCATTAAATCGAATTATTACTAGCTCGAACATATTTTACAATAATATCGATGTTTTTTAATGGCATGTTACAGGCATTCAAAACAAAATTGCGCAATACTATTTGTTAATCATACCTGTATTTGTTTAGTTTCACGCGGTCCATTCTTTTGTAAATTTTAGTTAAGACTTAGGTTAAGACTTTCTTTTTTTTTCATTTTGTTATGTCTTCTTTTCGTTTTTATCAGTTATACTGTAAAAACTGTATACATTTGTATAAAAGGACTTCGGTCCGTATATAATAATAATAATAATAATAATAATAATAATTCCCGATTAGTATACGAAGCGGCGGGAAACAGTCGTATGCCCCAGTGACTCGAGACAAACGAATTATTATTATTATTATTATTTATTATAGACGGACTGAAGCCCTTTTATATAAGTGTTTACAATATCAAAGAAACGAAAAAAAAGAGAAAGATACAATACTGCTCGTGTGATAACAAAGAAAGGACATGCACAAAAGAAAAATTAAATAATAGTACAATCGATATGGTATTATGTATCATATAATATCCTGCGTAGTTGCATTTGAAAATTTTGTAAAGAATCACGATTGATGAATGCGATTCATTGGATTAATTAATCCATAAGCAGATTTCGCTTTAAGTGTTTGAAAACCCGCTCTTGTTCTCAGTTTACTTTCTGGTACATAAAAATTGATTTAGGAATTCTTTTCGCAGAAACCAGGAAAGCGATTATCAACGATCTGATTAGTTGAATAATCAAAGCAATGTAAGGAGGAGAGGGAGGATGTAATCCAGTGTCCAAGAGCGTTGATACATTTCCGAGACTCACCTGTGGATACTGGACACACGGATTCCCTGCGACAGAGAGGTGTGTCTGTGTGTCGGTGTCGGATCGATTCGGCGATAACGGTGCACGACAAAAAGCTCGCTAAGTGCGAGGCGTCGTTACGCCTGCTCGGCTCGATGGTTAGCGCAAATTGCAAAAGAGCCGAGTCGGCGTTACGACCTTGCGACACGCGAAGAGAGTACCGCGCGACCATACGACTCGCCACGGGACATCGGAGCGTTTCGAGAGGACCGCGGGGACGAGTCCACTGACTCGGTAACTGTGTGCGAGCCTGATACGCCGATCGCTAATTACAGTAATGCCTCGACACACGCGGAAATTTCAATACCGAAATGTCGTTCGCGTCGAGGAACAACAAGCATATCGCAGAACAAGTAGAAACTAAAACAATGATAACATGTTTCTTTCAAATTATTTATTTACAGGATCCTCCCAGTGTATCCGTGACATTCTCCCGATTAAAATGATTCCAAACACGACCTAATTCCGGTTACATTCACTTCTGCAATCCACCATACAGTGGAACCTCGATTTTATCCAAACCGAGATATGTCTTTCATTTTCAAACCGTTGTAACTTTGCAAAGAAAAATCGTAGAACAACCACACTTCGCTCGTTCTAAAGCTTCAAGTATCTACTTACTTTCGAATCCAGTGCTTCGCTTTCTCCAGAAAAATTTTGTCATACTATGGTCGATGGAAAACTGAATACGTATCGTCCGTATGAAACAGACACAAAGGATCGTTTCTTAACGTTTTCACAGACAATTAAACTTTTTGCGATATCGACTGTACCGACATTGATTCGCTGACTATCGAAATCGTTTAAATGTTTTTACTGTTTTAAATTCAAGCTGCTCGTTCTTGTTGTAAACGCATAAAATCCGCAGTCCATTTGTGTTGTTATACGTGCAAGCCGTAAGAGCGTTGTGATAGGAATTTATGGCTCGTCCTAACATATCTGTCTGCTTCCCTTATCCCACTTTTCATTAACCCGAAATTACATTCGCGGTCGCTGAGCTAAACATACGGTATCCTCGCACGCAATACTTGTTGAGCGTTGTGTATCCCCGAGCCGAGAGAGAACGAGAGATAACGAGAGACAGAGAGACAGAGAGAAGCCGGAATTTCATGGATTTAACTGACCACGTACACGAAGCAAAAGGTACCTTGCCTTTTCCATTATACCACATGATCCAGAAGCGTCTTTGACAAAACTAAATGGACACTCTGGAAATAGAAGGTAGAAGCTTTAAAACGAATCCAAAAATGATTGTCGTGCGCGACTATTCGTCGCAAAATAACAGTTTGAAAATAAAGAAAACTGATTGCTGCAATGTTTATTATAAATTCCATTGTACAAGCGTGGTGGCATCGAATATTAGAATCGTTTCACCTAGCATAATACAAAATGTTCTACCTTCATTTTATTATTCAACCTCGTGTTTTCTGTTAGATAGTATTGTAGACCACGAATAGACGAATCCAACGAGTACAATGATCGTACCATTAGGGTCATTCAATCTCGAGATATTCGTGTCTAAAGAAACAAACCTAAAGCAAAAGCTTACCGTCCAGACAGAAATATCTGGAGATCGAATGATCGTAACGGTACGGTCAGGGTACTCGTTGGATTCGTCTTCTCGCGCTCTACAAGAATATTGTAGAATAAAATGAATAGGTCCACTTTCCGTATCGCTGGAAACCAATGATTCCATTATGTTTATCAAAATTCTTCGATTCGGACCATTCTGCGCTTCGTGGCGCTTCGTTCGTTGGGCGCAACACTTGTTGAACATCTCTGCGTCTGGAGACGGACGAAAATTTCACGGATCGAACAGCACTGACCGGTCTAACGTCGGCTCTGTTACCAGCGAAACGTCCGCGGCATAACAACCGAGAGAGGATAGATAATAGTGCAATACGCGGTGAGAGGGACGAGGCGGAAACGAGGCTACTCCGCTCGAGATATAGCAGAGCTATAGTAGAGGGAGACGGAATACGACCCTGATTGCCAAGGAGAAATCTGCAGCGTGATCTCGCGCGAGCCATGAGCGTGGAATAACGTGTCTTCGTCCAAACCGAACAATTTCCACAACACTCGCGAACGCTGCATCAATCGATACCGAAACGAATCGAGCAGAAACTACCAAGAATCAACGTTCATTTTCAACAAACCCTTCCGGAACGAACGTCTGCATATTAACCCTTTTCCACTCGAAGCTATTTAACTTTGACTCGAAAATTAAACATTTCCTTCGACCAAGAATAATTCATTCTTTTCTTCGTATCAATGTGAAATCCATGTTTAGTATTCGATTGAACGCCAACATATTTAATAATCGATACGATATTACGAATAATGGTACAGCAATTTTTAACCGTTATACGTATAAGGGTGAAAATTCACTCATTCAATATTTTCACATACTGTACAATTATTCATCATTACCACGTTTTATGTCTAAGTCGTGCGATGTATTTCTTTAAAAAGTGACGCTATAAATGCAACAGAATTTCTTCTTTTAACATGTAAAATAAAATAAAAATGGGTCAATTGTTATCCTAGACCCTTTTATACAGTTATTTTTTAGGAACGTACGAGGATTAAATTGAAGAAATAAATTTTTATCCGGTCCCAGTGGCTCGTAAATAATGCAAACAAATTCTAGTGCAGTATCGATAAGTTTTTCTATTTTCTCGGTTGACGTCCGTGCAGCTACCAGTGTTAACAGTGGCAAGGACCGTTTGTTTTTTTAATCTTGAATATCTACGTCGAAACTCCGCGGACTCGTGCCGGCTCTGTAAACCGGCCGAGTTCGAACAAAGAACGGATCACGGTGATAATCTTTCTTCGGCTAACAATGGCGTAACCGTGTCCTCCCGAGGCTCGGCCGGGCCCCTTCCATTGACAAAGGGGTATGTCAGTTTCGTTGGTAAATATTTCCCGAGGCTTATCCGTGACAGCGTTACCTGGGAACGATAACACGGCTCGTTGTGTCGGTACGCCTTACCGAATCTCTCGACGATTATTCACGGAAAATAAAATGCCATAATTGGTTTCGGGCCACGGTAGATCATGAATTCCAGTCAGAATGTGATAAAGTCAAAAATACGTGTACACGGACATTCTAAATATCGAGATGGCCCCATTTTTTATGAAAAACAATGTTACGAGATTTGTACATTAAAATTAAGAGAACAATGATCGACCTTTCTTGATCTGCTCACGTGATTATGTTGTATTCCGGATACTTAATATATGTATATTTATTAAGTACAGTTTCTAAACGAAATATAAACTACGGACGTAATAACGTAATAACTAAAGATCTTAGTAGTCTAGACTCGCGAGAAGAAGAAATCAGCAGGAGATATAGGTTTTGGGTTCTGTAAAGTGGGGGTTGATTTAGGTCGAATGCTCAGTAAGGGATGAATCGTGGAGATGAGGTTCAAGGATAAGTAGTACATAGTAGATAGAATGTCGAACTGAAGATAGAGAAACGAACTGAAACGTTTAGTTTACACGAGTGATTCCTAATGCTAGAGAGAATCTTATCGTCGGTATACAACAGTTATAGCGAATATTAGATTGAAAATCACCTGTGAAAGCGAAGAGATTCGCGTTGTTTCTTCAGCAATTTCAAAGAAAACAGAATTTCAGGAATACCCGAGCGACTCAACCGCGTTTCGTCCGGCCCCGAGTGATTCTCCTTGACGAGTCCCGATTCCGCCACGAGGGAAAAAACAACAACTAGCAAAATCGGATTGTAACAGTGCACAGCCTTCGTCCCGAGACAATTACCTACACGTTTCCATCTACATTCCATTGCCGGCGAAGTCTTCTGCGGACGCGGGCAAAAAAAGTTTCAGGCGTTCCGAGCGACTCAAGGCGACTCTGTTGCATTAATTCGCGATATCGTGTTTAATCGAGGCCCGACACGCTAACCGCTGCGCCGCGCTGCGCCGCGGTTCACACGGAAAGCAAAAGACGTGTCCGAATTTCGAGAGTTGGAACGGTCCGCTCTCTACGGACAGATATCTGCGGCTCTGCGTCGCTTGATTCTAGATAATTATCGGTGACATCGAGCTCCCGAGCGGAATCGGTTGCACAATATCCGCGAACCGTGCCAAAACAGCCGCAATTCTTGCTAACTCACGGGCGTCACTGACCAGCACCGCTAATTCGAATGCTCCGGGTTGTTACCGGGAACTCGTTCGCGAATAGCAACGCCGCGCCGCGCCGCGCCGCGCCGTTCGTTCAGCCGAAGCCTCGGCAATTTTATTCGAAACATTTCTATGACCGCAATTGGTTTCAAACGACCATCTGTAGAAAATCTATCTGAAGGAATAGATACATAGAATATATAGATACTTTTGCTATACGACACCCTGTATGCATACATATATTTTTTTATTTGTAAGCATTTGAAACCCTTCTGGGTTTATTTTGCTTTAGACGAATAATGCAAGTAAATACAGAAATGTGGAATACAGGAATAATACAATAAGAATTAAAATTTATGATTTCGGCGCATGGTTCGATCAATAAACAACAACAACTTTGCAAATAATTTATTTGGTTTCTTCAGACGCAAAAATGTCTCTCTTGATAATGATCCACATTGGGATCGAAACGTTGAGGATGTGATAATTATTTGTAAAATTTGTTGTTGTTTATTGATCGAAACATGCGCTGAAATCATAAATTTATTATATATTTCAAGTGCGAACGAGAAAAAATTTTACCTTTATGTAGGTTAAAATTTTGAAAAAAGGAGTAGATGCTAATACAAGCATTGATATTTGGCTGTGCTATAATTGTATCTATATTAAGGGACAGTTCGAGGACCATACTAAGTAGGGAATTTGTTAGTTTCCGTCTTTGTGAATTATACAATTCGCATTGGCATATTATGTGATCAAGGGATTCACAACCCTGATTGCATTTACATTGGTTATCATTGATAATACCTATCCGCTCTAGTGAAGCAGCTAGGTTATAATGATCGGAACGCATTCTGTTAACTATGACAATTAAAATTCTCTCGAGTTTGAAATGGTCGAACCAGGGTACTGAGCTTTCGTTAAAGAACTTTTCAAAGCATTTTTTTCCCTTAAAGAGACCTTGATTTTTTATGACTCCAAACTCTGTATATTTTCATCGATATTCTTGTAGAGCACGAAAAGACGAATCCAACGAGTACAATGACCGTACCATCACGATCATTCGATCACGAGATATTCGTGTGAGAGAAAACGAAAAAACCTAACTTTCAGACATAAATATCTCGAGACTGAATGATCGTAATTGTATGTTCACGGTACTCGTTGGATTCGTATTTTCGCGCTCGAGAAGAATATCCGCGGAAATAGTGTATCGTGATTGTCACTCGAGCTTTTTAGTAAACGCTCTGCTCAACGTGATACTGCTCGGTGTTCGCGAGTCCCGCCGTGGACACAGTGCAATAATAATATCTGGTTTGCTGGGAGCAGTTCGCGGACAGGTCTAGAACAGTGTGTACCCTGCATAAGTAGGCGAGCAGAGTCGCAACACGTATGGGCGAGCTGACGAACGTGCTCGGAGACGAGGCTTTAGTCACGCACTCGACCGGAGTGTGTGTATCGGGCTCCGTATGGAATCCTAGCTTCTCCCTGCCCTCCCAGGAACACCTGGCCGTAAGCGTCACGGTTAATTTGCACTTTCTATGAATTTTAATCAGCCCGCGAGCAGAGGAGGATCCGGCACAATAGCACGTACACACTCCAGGTGATTATCGAGCGGGCCTGTCCGATGCGCGACTACCATCGGCGATGCATCTCGTTGAATATCGCATTGCGAGCAACGCCGATACGCACCGCGAAGACAAAGGAACGCGTTATTCTCTTCAGATTGTTCCCCTTCCGATCAACCTCGCACTGGGACACGAAAATATCAAGTGGATAACGAGACGGTAACTTAAACTTGTGACAAAATTACTACGAAAGATAAAAATGTGTGTGTGTGTTGAAATTGTCTTCTGCAAAATTCAACTATTTATTGGCTATTGGGCTTATTGGAACAGTAGCGCGCATAGAGTGTGTACATGCAATAGGTGCATCACGCAACGGTGCATGGTGCAACGGGCGTGCATGCGGGCGTGTACTTGTGCATATCAATTCAGCGCGGAGGAGTCGCCAAGATCTCATGTAAATCATCGGGACAAGATGGCTCCTCCCTATTTGCTCGGCGCAGTGTGCATGCACAACGCGGTACTGTAATGCTCGAAGCATGTTTTAAAAGCGAAAACGCGGCGCGACGGGGAGAGGGAACCCGTGGAAAGTGCAGTTCATGCACTCCGATGCGCGATGCACTCGGGCTCGCGATAGTGCTAACGCGTTTTGCCGTACACCGGCACGCCATTTAACTGAACCGTCGCATTGCCAAAAAGCCCGAATTCACCAAACTCGTTACGCGTGCTCGCAGGATACCGCTTGTACTCGTAAAAATGTTCAGAACAAAGCCATACTATCTCTGGAGGTATGTACGTGTAATACAGTGGCGATTTAAGTCAAGTGGAGGGCCCAAGCGGTAAAAATTTTGGGGCCCTCGAACTCAAGTTAGAAATAGAAGTTGCAAGAAAACTCTCCTAAAGTGATTAACAAAAACGAAAAGTATTGAAAACACTTCATACCGTTACACGTTAAATAAATTCTTTGAAATTCGGGGCCCCTCGAACTCAAGTTAGAAATAGAAGTTGCAAAAAATAACTCTCGTAAACTTATTAACAAAACAAAAAGTAATGAAAACACTTCGTACCGTTACATTAAATAAATTCTTTGAAATTCTGGGACCTATGATATTCTGGGCCCCTCGAACTCAAGTTAGAAACAGAAGTTGTAAGAAAACACTCCTATACTTATTAACAAAAAAAGAGTATTGAAAATATTTCATACCGTTACACATTAAATGGATTCTTTGAAATTCGGGGCCCTATGGTATTCCGGGGCCCCACGCGGCCGCTTAGTCCGCTTACCATTAGATCCGCCACTGGTGTAGTAGTGAAAAGAATATCATTGTACAAAGTCGTTGATTCTTTTCTCATGGATATTCTTGCAGAGCTTGAAAAGACGAACCCAACGAGTACCGTGAACGTATCATTGCGATCATTCGATCTCGAGATATATGTATTTCTATCTGAAAGGTTAAGTTAGGTTTTGTTCCTCTCTCACGCGAATATCTCGAGGTCGAATGATCGTAATGGTACGGTCATTGTACTCGTTGGATTCGTCTTTTCTTGCTCTACAACAATGTCCAAGGAACATTTCAAAATTATCATTGAGTAATTGCACTTTCTGGAGAATCGAATTGTGTGTTTTCAATTAATAAATTGTCGTTGAGTTCGTCGGATCAGCTAAGTTGCAGCGTTGCAATAGAATCAGACAACCGAGGCAAGCCTCGCCGTGAGTCATGAGGAACAAGTGCTTATCGTGGAATCGTAAATAACGAGAAAGAACGAGAGTCCGGTTACGCATGGCTACCGCACACTGACTATCGACGAAAATCCATTTCTCTCTCTCTCTCTCTCTCTCTCTCTCTCTCTCTCTCTGTTCTGTTCCTTTTTTTCTTTCTTTCTTTCTTTAAGCCACGAACAGCCGCTTCCTTGACATTATTTTTCTGTCGTGCTTCGCGAGACACACACCGTTAGATACGTCTGACAAGGGGAGAGACTCTTTCACTTTTCAACGTGCTTAGACTCTAATTGTAGGGGCTGATGAATGTAAACGAACTGGAAAAATGATTGGAGCGTTTGCTGCGAAAAGGATGAACGCTGCAACACGAACACCGAAAGAGAAACTGAACGATCAACGGTGAAAACGGTGGAAATAGTTGTTGGGAAACAAAAAACAAAGGAGTGAAAAACAAAATACCAAAAAAACGACGAAACAATAACTAACAATAACTGAATAAAATTATAGCAATTCCGACCTACCAACGTATACAACGTTATATTCTGAAGAATTTAGTAAGAGCAAGATTATTTCTAAAAATTTTATAAATGCGAAATTATTTTTGAAAACTGTATTGAATGCAAAATTATTAACTTCCCGATTTATAGGGAAGTTATTGTAATTTCTTTTTTCTTTTGGTCCAGGTGGTGGACACGCAACACGTGGTACACGAGAATAATTTTGATAATACATACACCGAAACGTTCAATCCCCGCCGGTTTTTAAGGTCCATATCAAGCCAAGTGTTTTGCAAACACAGATACCAGCCTGATAAAACAAATTTACTGCAAACATCGACGCGTGGGCTGCTGAAGAGCAGCACAGCACGAGAACCGATAATACTTTCCCAACATATTAATTTTATCGATGGAAACGTGTCATGCATAGACGCGATTACAAAATCCTCCCTCCCGTTATAGCTCGTTAATGTTGTAGGTTACAGGTAGGCTGCTAACATAAAATCTATCGATACGTGTGAACCAACATTCTCTCTCTCTCTCTCTCTCTCTGTCGCATAGTTATCTCTCACCGATATCTATGAATGATTCTTCACATTCTGTTATCGGATAATGTTAATTTACGTGTTTGACAATTCGTTTTCGAGTGGAGGACGTTCGGTCAAACATGTTTCAAGTAGTGTTCCGATTTTTTTTTAAATGAATCTAATGATTAATCTTAAGATTCCAGTATGTTTCAACTTTCATCGTAATCACTTTGATTGTTGTAGGAATCTTAGGGTCGCCATCGGGCACTTAGGGCGTTAATTATGCAGCAATTTCGTCGCCCCCTGGCTTTCATCTAGCCCCAGGACGTTAACCAACAATCCTGCGAGAGTTTGAGCAGACTGAGCCGAGGCAGAGGATCAAATCGAAGTCAGTCATGCCTGAACTTCGGCCAGACTTCTCGGGACACCCCTTTTTCGTCTAGCTGAACCAAATCGACCGGACGTGCTCATCGACCCCTGTAATCGAGACACGAATCTTTCGGGGTCCCCAGAATTTTTAGACTTTTTAGACCCGTCGGACTGCGGTCGGTCGTCCGCCAAACCGTGACTAATTCGACCAGCAGTAATGTCTCGATATATGCGAGAAATTCGGGACCGAAACGTCGCTTGCATCGTCCACAGGCCACAGACACGCTTACACCTCGATCTCTTGCTTCGAAATCCGATAAAGAAATTGATGATCAGTCTAAAACCGATAATGATAACGAATAACCTTTTAAGTTGTATTCGTCTGTTTCGTGGAACGAAAGATTTTCGAGAAAATTGAGGAAAGGTGATACGAAATATTGAAATAAATAATTCAATACTGATCAATTCGTTTTATATCAATTTTTGTCTTTTAACCACACTAAGGATCTTTACGCATTTATGAAGAAATTGATTGGACGAAATATAAAGCAGTAAAAAAAATTCAAGCATGTTCTAACGTTGCTCTTAACGTAACAAAATCGTTTAGGGATGAAATCAATTTCTTATTTTATTCCTGCTGTTCCACGTGGAAGATCCACGAAAAAAAAAAATAAATAAATCCTTTAACGTTTTCACAGACGATTAAAACTTGTAGAATTTTTCCATCGACCATAGGGGGTTGACAGTAAGTATTTGAAATCTGTGGGTGCTCGTTCTGTAACCTAATATATATGGGCGCGGTGCAGCGCAGCGTTCGCGTTCAAGCCGGCTCGTAAAATATCAGGGTCGTGCGAAAATTTCCGCGACTCTTCTCAATGTTTGCAGGCGATCGTCGATCTTCCGTGTCCTTTCTCACGGGTTCGCAACGGGGATTGGCGCACACCGTGTCGGCGTTTTCTATGCGAGTATTATGCGAGGAACAGGAGCGGTTGTTATACAAGCGAGCAAACGGCGATCTATGAAAAACCTGTTCTCCTCGAAAGCGCGAATCGATCCGCGTTTTTCTACACCGTTCTGACCCTTAACTCCCGTACGAAACTGACCTCCTATCACCGCGATTACGCTATCCCGCGTCGCGATATACGATTCGTACTATGAAGATCATCGAACAGCATCGACATCAGCGTATCGATCCGAGTAAATCGATGACAACTTGTTTATTCAGAATTATTTCTTTATAACACTTTTACCAGTGTATCGGCTAGTGATGGGCACCGTCGACTAATTTCGACTATCGACTAATTACTATTCAGTTGCTACATACTATCGAATATTTAGTCGACTGAACATTTTGTTTTAGTGGTTACGCCTAGATTGCGGGTTATAATCTATGCCTACGTCTATACGTCTCATCTCTCACATATCATTATTTATCCTTTAATAATAATGCAATATAAAGACAAAGTGTTATTAATGTACTTTTTAGAAAAATATCTGTTATTGACAGATATAATTATAAAATACTACTTTTTCTTTACATTATGATTAAAATTTTATAGTTAAGTATTGTTATTTTATAATTGTATAATATTACTAGTATAATAATTGTTACTTGTATTTATTGAACGAATTATTCGATATCGCTAATAAGTGAATGTATTTGATAGTAAATCTTATAAAATCTATTCAAAACTCCCGCCCATTAAAATTCAACTAATAGCTCGGCGACTGATTCAGTTAATTGAATTTAGTCGATAGTTTAAAAAATCAGTCGACTGAAAACAGTAGTTGGCTACTATGGTTTTAGTCGATAGTTTCAGTCATTGGTGCCCATCACTAGTATCGGCGACAGTTTTCCGTTTAAAATCAGCCGAAACACGACCGAATTCGGTTCGTAGTTACCTACGTGATCCACGATACAGTGGAAACCTCCGTTATGCGAACAAGTGTCTCATTCAAAGGCCTATAGAACAGGGACAAAAAATCGTACGTCAAGTTGCAAGGACTCGTTGCAAAGAGGAGGGCGTCGTTTGAATTTAAACAATTCTTGTATATTCGTGATCGTTCGAGTTAGCAAGATTGTAAGTTTCGCTAGAACTGCCGGTAGTGTTGCTGAAGTGGCACGTTCTCTATTACGAGGGGACTCGAGGACTGCAAGCAGAGGCAGTCTAAAAAGAGAAAAGCCTAAGCGAATTGTCCAGTGCTGTGAAACCCAATTTGCCTGTCTTCGGAGGCAGTTCGGGCCGGATGGACAACAATGTTGAAGGAATAATTGCTTGTACCGTTATCGAAATCGGCGCGGTCGACGCTCACAGTGCAAAATAGGAAAGTGCATCGGATGCGGCGAACAGAAGCTGCGTGCGTACACCCGATGAACGCTCTCTGGCCAGCCGCAGTCTATTGCATTCTACGTATCTACCATCCTTTTTGCAAACATCGCCGCTAGCTCCATCGGGCATACTAACTTTCGCGCTACATATTATCGCGGCGACCGGGACACACCGGCTCGCTTTCTTTCCGAGTGTACATTCCTTTTTTTCTTTTTTTTGTCTTTTTTTTTTCTTTCAGACGCACCGAGAGGATCGTGTATGTATCGGGATTTTATATGTATATTCGCGAATCGCGTTTCCCTCGGATTCATCCGCCTTCCTCGCTTGTCCTCGCGAGTTTCTCGGTCAGGCAACCAGCACAGCTGATGCCGGCTAGATACTATATGTATAATTAGAAAGTATACGCGCGCTGCCATGTGGCTCGGTTTAAGGTGGAGCCCACAAATACTGTCCGTAAATCTACCGAGAATCGGCCAAGGGCCATTCACAGTTTCTTCTTTCCTCGATCTTCCTAAAGAGAGTCAAATTTTCTACATACTACATATTATACGTACTCATATTGTCGGCACTTTCACCGAGTAGAATGTGATCGAACACTAATTCGGTTTATGCACTATGTATATGATATCGGCGCTACAGGTTTGATCACAAATACAAAAATTAGCAATTTTGCAGAATTATAATTTCAACGTTTCGATTCAGTTTTGAACCATTATCAAGAAAAGTCCGCGTCTGGGAACAATTAAAGTAATAACAATTTGTTATTCGTTAAA
The DNA here is from genome assembly GCA_916610235.2 of Lasioglossum morio. Classification (NCBI taxonomy): domain Eukaryota; kingdom Metazoa; phylum Arthropoda; class Insecta; order Hymenoptera; family Halictidae; genus Lasioglossum; species Lasioglossum morio. Next base: position 489,747 of record OU744324.1, on the reverse strand, counting down.
CTGACTATTTAATAGTTGTGAAAATTCGGTATTTATACATACTTGCTAATTGTGAGAAAACAGAATGAACATCAAAGTAAATGAAATGGTACTAGTCAATAAGACGGTTAGAACTGTACTAAACTGTAATTGTTGTGGCAAAATCAAGTCGAAAAACAGAAGAATATCGTATATCTAACTAGCCAATCGTATGTATGGATGGCGAAACCTTTACAAACAAAAAAAAAACAAATTCGGTTATATTTGAACGGGCCCCTGATGAACCTTTATAAAGATTCTAGTGAAAATTGGGTCGTGCTGAGTGTATCATTTTATCATCGGTTCGTTGCGAACGTTTCGAAAACTGTTCAGCGAATTCGTACGATACAATTTTGGTAATCGGCTGGAAGCTGACAATTTCTATCGATGGTCGAATATTGTGTGCTGGATTCTGTGAAGATGAAAGCATTCTCCGGAGCCAATCTCATCCATCAAAGGCGTCAATGCGCAACCATAAAATTCTCGCAACACTGTGTGCGTGTGCGCATGTATTCTGAATAAAAACGCTTGTTCGCGCAAACAATCGTGCGTCGAGCGAAGAGGAACCGTGTCGTATATACGAGGAATTTAAACAATCGACCGATTGTTATCGGGCGTGACGTCTAATAAATATGCAACGGGAATGCAGCTACACGGAACAAAAACACACATCGGAGGGTGCCCCGGAAATTGTTTAATGGCACACACACACACAGAGAGAGAGAGAAGGCCTCCGGACACGCAGGACAACCTCCCAAAAAATTTCGCACATACACGGACACACAGTGATACAAAAGCGAGTCGAATTTCAGCGGAAACAATGACATTAACGTTTATTACGCTCGACGAGCTGCGCGGACCGACAGCCTTCGATTGGCTGTAATTGCGAACTCGTTAAAAATAAGGAGAGTGCGTGAGAGAGAAAATGAGAGACCGTCAATGTCAAGGCTCCGGCAATTTTTCTTTTTTTGCTCGTTAAACGGAAAACGCGCGTGGCACGTTTCTCTTAATTGCCTGCCGCAATTAGCTGCGATTGCGGTAATTAGAAATTTGAGAAGATCTTAAGACCCAAGGATTTCTTGATCCGAACAAAGGATTTGAAAAATTCAATGTTGCTTTTAACCCCTTGCCCTACGATTTATTAACTAAAATCGAATTTTATTTCCGTTAAAACGTACATTCTTATCAGAATCTTCGTCGCAATTTAAATGATGATTAAAACTGATCGATGTGTATAGTATTATTAAAATAACAAGATTAAATTTATTTCTATTTTGTGCGATTTTCAAACACCTTCACAATGTGAATAATTGTCAAATAAAAAATCTAGAATGGAAGAGAATTCGACCACTCGTGGTAGGTTCAGTGTTAAGGGATGAGATCAATCCACAATCAATGCAAAACACTTTTCTTTTGGGTGGGGAGCCTTCCAAACCTATCGAAGTGCATCGTGCGTTAACACTTTTGATACAAATCGTAGCGAGTGCTGATAGAAATTTCGTTCATCGTACAATATCTCGGAGTGTCGCAAGATTATCCGTTTTTAGTCAGCAAAGGAGTGGTCTGGAAGCCGCGATCGATGGCTACACGTTTCTTTCTGTTGAATCGTGACCGAAGTATCAGACCGTTAGGTTTGCTTAAGCAAATCGCGAGTAGGGGGGCCCCCTTTATGCGATCTCCGGTGGCGGGTCGATATAGGCGCGTTAAACTCGCTGTCAAGTGGCATGAGAAAGAGAGAGGAAGATAGAGAGAGAGAGAGAGAGCAGAACACACTCGGCTACCATCAGGGTTTTAGATTTGCGTATAGAAGAGAGAGAGAGAGAGAGAGAGAGAGAGAGAGAAGAGGCCGGTCTCGTTGGTGGATTTTCGTAAATAAAATTTACGGTCGTTGAACTTGATCGCGCGCGGGCCTGGACGATGCACGCGAGAGGATCGTCGAGGTTGGGTCGTTTATTCTCGCTTGAAACGCGATTAAAGCCCGTCCCGGGCGAATTGGTTTCGTTCGAGTTACCGAGACACGCCAGGGCAAGACTATTTTTCGCCGGTCTGGAAGCCCCGAAGCGCTCGTTTCCGATCCCCCGCGCCCGACGACCGACCCTTGGAAATTTCGTTCCGATCGAACAGCCGATTGGTTTCGCGTCTTTGAACGTGAAAACGCTCGGTTCCGCTCCGCTCGGAAACTCGCCGGACCTTCTTGCACCCGCTACTACTCGCTCGGGCCCCGATCTATTATACAACTAGCTCACCCGACAGACGTTGTCCTATCCAATTTTAATAAATTTGTTTGTCAAGCAATTTCAATATGAATCTTGAAATTCAATTCGTTGACATCGATGTTTTTCTTATTGGGAACCAATAATACTTGCACCCTTTCAAAAATTATGATTTTTCCTGTTTGTCCGAATTTTCCTACTTTCCTTTGCGATTGTCTCGAATTTTTTTTATTTCTAAAAGCTTTTCCAGAACTATAACGAACAAAACAAAAAAAGAATTACGCATATCCATCGTTCGAACCGTGAGTTATGGTCTTGAGTTCATACAAAAATCTCATAGAAAAAAAACACTTTCATTTTTTACCGAATTTTCCATTTTTCTGGGCAACTTTTCCAATTTTTCTTTCCCTAAAAACTTGATTCGGACTACAACGAACATTAAAAAAAAATTAGCCATTTTTATTATATAGAAGATGTCTCGTGCGACGATCGAATTGCTAGAGTTCACGCGAGATTTACGGTTACTTATTGCCTTACACCCTGTAGATTTTCTTGGATATTCTAGTAGACCGTGAAAAGACGAATCCAACGAGTACCGTGAACGCGCAATTACGATCGCTCGATCTCCAGATATTCATGTGTAAACGGTAAAGTTTTGAGTTAGACTTGTTCCTTTTGAAAATGAATCGCAACGGTACGATCATGGTACTCGTTGAATTCGTCTTATCATACTCTACAAGACTATCCAAGAAAATCTATAGGCTGTCGTATGGAGACAGTGATCGACGATCTCTCGAATCTCGTCGACGAATTCTCTCGAGAATATTTGGAGAAATTGTGGCGTGTTCGGATGGAAGAAATAATCGTGCAAAAGCTGATATCGGCGTAATTATAGTCTATTCAGCCTGAGTAGTCCCGGGACTATATTTATTCAAGACCTTCGATAATGTAAAGTTGAATCATTATTGACTGGCGCGACTGACGAAGTTGAAGTGGAACGCTTCTATTGTTAATCCAGTCAATTAACCGTGCGAATATTATTTTTTATTTCGTTTTCGTCTCTTGAACAAGTCTGAAACGACGTGACACTATATTGTTATTGTGTCGAAAGATCCGCAGTCTAATAATTAGTGAAGAAAATTGTTTGAAACGAGTGGCATTCAAGGATCCCTGTCCTTTGTGGTAAATTTCAAATCAAACACTTGGAATATTAAAGAGTTGTTTTGCAAGAAAATTGAAAAATAATTCGGCGTGCAGAGCGTAATCTTCATTCGCGATACTCGAAGTTTTTCCACCGCTTTTCTATTTGCTCCTGAGCCTAACCGAAGCTCGCGTTTGATGAATCGGCCGTGTGCCGCAGCGCTATCATTAAATCGTTATTCCGTTATTCCGCATGCAGATAAATGGTAATCGCCGAGGCCATTCCGCGCGGTAATACATATAACGATTAAAAAAAAAAAACTGCGATCTACGGAATTGGATCGCCAGATAAACGATCCCCGGGATTGTCCTCGATCGACTCGCTGAAACTTGCGATTCTCGATCTGGATATCACGGTGGTGCTACTGGTGGGACGGGTTTCTGGTTATCGGTTATCGAGCTCGCGCTTATCGATCGCGGTTTTTTAAATCGCGAAACGCGATTATACAATCTTCGGGCTCGAGTATTATGCGAATGTTAGCGTAAGCACTGCGCCTCGCTGTCTGCGAACGCTCGCCGCAGTGTTTCTCAATCGGAGGCGACGCTTTTGTTCAATGGACAATTTATTTATAGAAATTATCGGTGTCCACTCGAGTACAATGTCGACGTTCCGAGTCAACAGCCGATACGAATGCCGAGGCGATCGATCTATCTCCACGAAATCAAAATAATTGTCTTCGTCGACTCTCAAAGACAATGGGTCCAATTACATTACTAATTAATAGACCCCGGGCCCCCTTTATGCAAAATAAAAAGTTCCTGTATCAATTGTATGATGCGGTAGCTAAATATAAATTTATATTCTTCATAAATCATTTTAATGTGATAAAATAATATATTAATACTCTCAGAATTTTTAAATATTCACCGATTTAATTGTACTTGTTCGTTTCTGTTATAAATGTGAAACGTACTCTATTAGAAAATATATAACCCGTGTATTTTCATTATTTTTACTTGAAAAAAAAATCACATGTGTACTGCATATACCAGGAAGTATGTATAAAACATTCCAATGCAAAAGATTCAATAGTTCTTTCAAAAGAAATTCCTGAAAATTGGCGTTTACTAAAATAGTATTCGAAACCGTCACTTTAAAATGTGTTCGATAAAAAAAATTGTAGCTCGCGTAATTTTTAATATTTTTACTTGAGAAAAATCACTCGTGTGTTTCAGATGCCAACGAGTGTGTGTAAAAAATTCCAATGCATAAGGTTCAAGGGTTGTTCGAAAAACTTGTTGTGCTGAATATACTAATTCCGAAAATACTCGAGAGCTCTTAAAGAATGAAGCCGAATCTTCGGAGTGTCGCAGGGAGGAACTATCGAATTTCCATAAAACAATACGTTTCCCGTCCAGAACGGAGGGTCGGACTCAAACTTACGATCGATACAGTATCTACCCTCTGCGGAATAAAGATAAAAATAAACGGCACGATCGACAAAAAGTTTTCTACCCGCGAACAGTCCCCTCGGCAATAAAACGCGATCCGCTCTCCCGATTCCGGGCGAGCGTATTGTTCCGAAACAACGTTCAACCGAGGAACGATTCGATATCCTGGGACTTCTCGACTGCGAGATATCCTCGACTCACGGTGGCCCAGGATCGTAACAAACTGGATAATTCATTCAACGTTTAGAAATTCTTTCGAAACAATGGGTCAATCAACATCCTCATTCTGTTCCTATATCCTTAGCTGATTATGTGTAGACTGGGGACCTTTATGCATTTATAGGAAAATTAACTAGATGAAATTCCAAATTGTCGGACAATTTTAAAAAATTCAAGATATATCGAAATACATGATTTCTCCTCAATATATGATTTTTATAGCTATATAATTGGCAATGCTTGTAACCGTTCACAGCTCCAATGAATAATTTTTAAAAATTTACTTTTGTAAATCCTCGATCATACAGCTGTTCAGTTAGTTTAATTGTCAGAAATTGAGTACTTATATGACAATTTGGATGTTCTTCTCTTGGATTGTCTACCTGAATTGCAACAAACTGGAGTGCAACAGAGAATTATTATCATTATTACTGGAAATTCTTCTAACGTTTTTACAGTTTTAAATTAAACTTGCTAATTTTCTTCATTAATGCATACAGATATCCGCTGTTTACCAGTGACATTCATTTTGGTTTCTACTTTTCGCGATCGATGCAAACAATTTTTATTCTGCACAAAGATCCGCAGTCTAATCATGTGTGTACAGATCCGAGGATGCAACGAAATTATAGCTAAATATCGGCTACAGAGTCAACCGTAAAGTTTACCCGATATCGTCGCAACGAAACAGTTCGTAAAAGTCGCTCCGCCGAAAGATAAAAAGCGGTCGATGTGCAACCAGTTCGGATCTGGCTTCAGTTTACACTTTTATTCCGTCTGCTTCTATTTTCGTTTCCCGGTGACAGAGAACGCGGAGACTCTAAAGGGGACAAGGTTGCGGACAGATCGAAGTTTGGCTGAAAGAGGGATTCGAGTTCGGTGTCTAGCAATCGAACAAAATCTCAGAATTACCGAGAGCCGAGCAACGTTTTAATGACAAACTACGGACTCGATGTAGATTATCATTATCTAGAGAAGATCATGACGTTCCGGGCGAATTGCCTCGAGTGGTGCCAAGATACGATCGTGGCCAGTACTCGAGCTCTCGATGAACTGGCAATCGAATCAAGTATTACTATGAAATTAGTATCGCGTTAAGTGTATATCGATCAAGTACGATCAAAATTGATTTTATCTTCGACAGTGAATTTTTATCACGCCTTTGATTATCCATATAAAGAAAAATTAAATGCTGTTCGTTGGTAAGCGCATCACTTTTCACCGGCTGGACCGATTTGGCTAATATTTTTTTTTAAATCTTCGCAATGATCCGAACAAGGTATTCAGGGAAAGAAAAATTGAAAAAGTTACCCGGAAAAATGTTAAATTCGAGAGAAAATGCGATGGATACGCGTAATTAAAACGATCGCAAAGAAAATTAAAATTAGGACAGAACAACGTCTATCGGGGTCAGCTATTAAATCCTAATAAATTCTATAATATGCATCGCTGTTTAGAAGCAATCGGGTCTCGCGTGTTGGGGGGCTAGCTCGGAGTGAGTCACCTGGCTTCAGTCTCCGCTATTTCTTATTTGTGCTCGATTGGCTAATGAAATAAGAGAGCTACGTTTCGCTACCGTTGCTACCGTTGCTACCGTCGTTTCCTTTCGTTCCTCCCTTTCTTCTTTTCATCCTATCCTCTATCCTCGTTAGAAATTTCTCATTTACGCAGCCGTCAGCAGACCATTCCAGAATCAACGATACCGTTTACAACCAATTCAACGACTGGCTCAGTTAATTGCAAAACACTCCGCCACATATCGAGCCTGTAGAATAACGACTGCCATAATGCCGAGCTAGATTGCTCCAAGTTTATCCCGGATATTGTTTGTTCGATAAAGCTTCTCGCATAGTTATTTCGAGCGACAAGTTTCAAACAATAATCTCCAATTTTAACGATCGTAAATTTTGTATATGCACTATATGATATCGACGCTACAGGTTCGGTCAAAGATACAGAAATTAGCAATTTTGCAGTATTATAATTTCAACGGTCCAACTCGGTTCTGAACCATCATCAAGAAAACTCCGCGTCTGTGAACAATTAATGTAATAGAATTTGTTATTCATTAAACTGACTATTTAATAGTTATGACAATTAGGTAGTTATACATACTTGCTAATTGTGAGAAAACAGAATGAAAATCAAAGTAAATGAAATGGTACTTGTCGATAAGAAGGTTTCAACCTAAAATGTAACTGTTGAGGCAACGTCAAGACGGAAAACATAAGAATATCGTAGATCTAACTAGCCAATCAGATGTCAAGGATCAAGAACCTCCAAATCAGTGTTAGGCGCGAATTTCAAATTTTCAAGCATTCCTCATCACACTTCAACCAATGTATTACCAGAAATTGGTAGAAAATTAGCAATCATTTAGTGTGTGAAATGTTAATATGTGTATGATTCAACCATTATTATATTCAACTGAATGCAAAAAAATTTTAAATTATTAGAAAACATCATCATAAGATAATTACTTATTATGTAATGAAACGTAAATTTCATTAATTTCAGATGTTTAATCATGTGTACAGTTTCTAATAATAATCTTTGGTATAAATTACTTTCTTTATCCAGTATTTTTACGTGTCCAAAATCAAATGCATGGTCGAGCAAGTATGTATAACTACCTAATTGTCATAACTATTAAATAGTCAGTTTAATGAATAACAAATTCTATTACATTAATTGTTCACAGACGCGGACTTTTCTTGATGATGGTTCAGAACCGAACCGAAACGTTGAAATTATAATACTGCAAAATTGCTAATTTCTGTATCTTCGATCGAACCTTTAGCGCCGATATCATATATGTAGTTTGAAACAATGTTTCGAATTGTTTTCTATTTCTTTGCATCGCGTCATCAGCAAGGTGTTTATATATTAGACTAAGGATCTTTCTAAAAAATGTTTGTCCAACTGTTGATAGTTGGATTATCGGAAGTGCGCGGAGTTAGGAGCAGCGGTGTACCCGGGGTAGAAGATCGACAATTCGAAAACAATTGAGCGGCGCGAGAAGACTGGCAACGGGGGAGGGTGTGACAACCCTCTGGGATGCAAAGCGATGCGGTTGCACTGTCGGTGTGTCACCTTGAAAAGAGCGGGTTGAACGCGCCGAGGAGGCGACGCACAAAGAAAACGGTACGGGGATACACTAAGTTCGACGAAGTCGAGTGAGCGTTCTCGGGCGCGCGCGACGTGCACCACGAACAATACGATATTCTAGGAGGAAACGGTGGTAGAGAAGAAGGTAAGTAGAAGGTGGAAGAACTCGTTGTGTGTGTGTGTCGCGTACACGTGTACGAGCGGGAGCTGTGTGTGTGTGGGAGGGGGGAGGGGAGGGGAAGAGGATAGTCAAAGAGAGACGGTGTGTCGCCGGTTGGGAAAAAGAGGATAGTCAAAGAGAGGCGGTTGAGCCGTGGAAGAAGGGGAAGACGAAAGAGAAGGAGAGAAGTGGAGACCGGGCAAAGGAGGGCCGGCGAACCACGTGAAAGGCGATTTAAAGGGAAAAAGAAGGAGGTGGTGTGGCCTTTAAAAAAAAAAACGATGAAGAAGGAAGGAACATGGCGAACCGGTCGCAGCCTCCATTCGTCAGCTGGGTGCTCAGCTGCAACCGGGCGCGGTGACCTCGGACGGGGCTTCACGGAAAACCGAGTGAATTTGCAAGCAATAACGGTGTCACGCAGTCTTTCTACGTGTGTCTCTCTCACCACGATGATTTGACCGGGCTTTCTTTCGCCCGCACGCCCGCGCTAACTCGGCCGAATGCCTCTTTCATACACCTCCCCCCAACCTCGCCGTACAATCCTCGACGAAACCTTCGATTTCGCAAGCCAGGATCAGTTTTAACGGTAGAACTCGGACCCGGACCAGTCAAAATGACCGATTCGAACTTTTTTCGATTAGAAATATGAAGAGTATAAACATGTTTCTCTGAGAAATTCTTTTAGCGAACTTTTTCTGTTCAAGTATATATGTAAATAAAACTTGTACGAAATTTAAATAAATTTGATATTGTCGTTATTATAAAGCAATGTATGCTAACTGCATTTAGTGCTCGGTAGTTCTAGACTAGACTAGAAACTAGACTAGACTAGAAACTATCCCCCTAACGCCAGGAATTTTAAATTAGGTATGGAAATTGCATAAGTAATTTGTCCGTATACAGTAATTAAGTAATCGTCTTCAAGTATTTGATTTATCAAGAGATGGAAAGTGGTTAGGTTATTTCTGCAATATCAATTATCTACTCTGAGAGACTTGTCGAGTCTCGTATTTTTCAAGGTCTGTGGAATTTTTCTAATAACAATTGCACCGGAGTTAATTTAACAAAATCCTGTCGAATATCTGCAACTAATCGAGTACGTGATTTATCGAGAACCGGCGAGCGGTTATTTTCGCGATATTAATTACTAGATCTGCTTTCAGGAATTCCTGATAACTTTCCGGGGAGCCTTTTGCCGAAAGAAAGTTTGTCTTAAAAATTTGTAGACCTTAAGCGGCGGGAAGGAAGTTTGACAAGAATTTCCAAGTATAATAAAGCAGATTTTAGACGAGCTTAGGTCAGACGTCTGGAACCACTTTGTGGATCAACGGAAATGCGTTAGGTGAGTCATCGACATACTTGAAGGTGCCACTTGATAATATATCTATTTATAAACCAGCTACGTCCATCTGATAATTCTCAAGGAAATTATTGAACGATATGCATGGAGACGATCACGCTGACAACGATCAAGCAACCTTTAGATCGATACCCGCGATGCTATTACCAGGCCCGATCTAGAGTAAACGTACCTATTACTTCAGTAGTTTTCCCCAATGAGACTGAGATATGAAAAAATATATATATTTTGCCTGGAATAAATGTATACGTGAAAATATCGAACAATATCCAGGAACGATCACGTTAAAATCGATCCTGTCGATGTGATCGAGTAAACCTATAGATCGCTACCAGAGCTGGGCAAAAATCTAATCAACGATTCACGATTAACTTCATCAATCGATTGAAACAATCGTCCACTTTCCAATAATTAAATGTTTTAATCGTACACATTACTGGATCAATCTTGGTAAAAACTATAATCGATTAATGCCCATGCTGGATCTACAAAATTGTATATCGCCGCCTGAATGTAAAAACTAGGCAACTGACAATTCCTTATTTTCGAGAAATTGATGAAACAGTAATTTAAGGTTTTAAGATTATGGTAGTGAGACCATTGCTTTATACATAATGTCAATATCTGCTTATATTTCTTTAGTTTAAGTGGAACAATACATGAAAAAACATCATTTCGGATTAAAAAGAAATTTCAAACCTTCTTCTTTTCTTGTAAAAACATCACAGAAGTTGCCTACTTTTTACATTAACAAGATTAAACTAACTTATGGTTCACTAGATGTCGTAGATTAGTTTGATAGGTTACCCAGTTTTTACATTAAATTCTACTTGATTTCTTCTTTGATACGAAGTAGATCACTCTAAATATCCAAATTACAAGTTACATTTAGACCCAGCTCTCACATTCAGGCGGCGATATACATATGATGTACCGGCGAACAGACCGCGATGATACTTTCCGGATTCGGCGAAAAACTCCTATATAATGTCACGTACGTCCTATCTCTCGAATGATTCTATGTAGGATCACTTGATCCCCAACAGGAGGAATCACTGTCACGTACAGCCAGCTAACAATTCGCTGATAATCTCATCAGGGAAAGGTATCGTTCGCGACTTCCGAATTCCCGGGCAGTTTTCGCCCGAAAGAAAACTATAAACGACAACGATATCGTTGGTCTCGAGAACGACGAGACGATCGGTAAATAAATCACGATAGCGATCGTTAGAGAAGATGTACATGTATGGACACGGTTTACGAGAGATTACAAAGCCCGGTGTATCACCGATATAAACTACAATAAAATATAGCGGAACGAGCAACAATAATGCCAGCTTTGGGAAAGTCTAAACAATGTCTGGCTGCCCGTGACTCTGTCACTAGATCCGATCTACCGGCGAACAGATTGCGATACTTCTCGTATCGTCGAAAAAATCCTAAATAGCGTAGCGTACCTTCTGTCTCGCGTATAAATCACTGTCGTTTACAGCCAGCAAACAATTCGCTGATAATCTCATCATGGAAAGGCATCGTTCGCGACTTCCGAATTCCCGGGCAGTTTTCGACCGAAAGAAAACTGCAGCTAGGAAAATATCGTTGGTCTCTAGAACGACGAGACGATCGGTAAATAAATCACGATAGCGATCGTTAGAGAAGATGTACATGTACAGACACGGTTCTACGAGAGGTTACAAGGCCCGGTGTGTCACCGATGTAAACTATAATAGAGTGTAGCGAAACGAGCAACAATATTGCAAGCTTTCGTGAGGAAACGGTAGAAATAAGGTTTCGCGAGAAACAGAGAACGAACCGGTTGGTGCGTTCATCAGCTGAGAGGCCAGCTGAACCCAACGGCCGCTGTAACCTCAACTTTTCTAATAGGCCTTGTTCGTCGCGGAACGATTAATCGTCGTTCGTATCGTGTCAGGCTGATAGAGATAACGTGGAAATACCTTGGTGTGTGCGTCTCATCGACGGGCGTGCCACGAAACTCGCGGGAAACACCAACTTTTCGGGGATAAAACTTTTTCAAAGCCCACTCACAATGGAATCTTCCAGTAGACTGGCCGAGCCGGCAAGCCGTTCCCTCTTGCGTGCACACCCACCGATCGTCGCGGTGTTTTCGATACAGCGGTATCGGAACCAATTTTCACGGGCCGATTCACTATTTAGGAACACCGTACCACCGTCGGACGATCGCGAACCCTCGTCTCGTCACGTTAGAAAACACTTATTTCCAGCAGAAACACGGAGGTGCGCATACCGCTGACAGTTCCCGAGCTGTCACTTCACCACCGCGAACTTGCTGCCATCTTAGGCCGCCAACAGGAAACTACCAACAGTTTGAAAGAACCGCTCTCCGACACCGACCACCTAGCAACAAGATCAATAGACTAACCACGGATCAGATAGTATCAAAGACTGCCAGACTCTGTGTGCTATTCAGCGACATAGGCAAGCGGGCCTAGGTGGGCGTTCGGATAACGTGGAACTTACAGTGATCTGAAATATCGCATCGATCAAGTTCCACCGTCGACGAGATACGCTTCCGTGGCCAATGCCGGATAATTAAACAGGAATTTCTCTTATTACTCCGCAATATTAACCCTTACATGCATCGTGTTGCCATTTGGCAACATACAATAATTGGAAAAGGAAAAAGTTGTACAAAATGTAGAAATCTATAACATATTTAAATTTCATCAAAATCGGAGGACGTGGACCTGTTGTAAATATTTACCTTATTTCTTTAAATGTATTTGTTCTGTTGCGTTTTATTGTGCAACCGAAATCAAGTGAATCCGTTTCTATTGTTTATTAAATTTCATAAACATAGTTTTTCCTCTCTCACTTTTATTTCGGAACCGTATTATTAAACAAAATTTTCATTATAACATTTTTTTTTTACTATTTGCCTTGCCAATAAACTATTGAAATTTTGTTTCGACTCTATGTTATTTGTTAGGACTCTATGTTATTTATTAAGAGCTTTCGGGAGATCAACAAACGAACATATTTTACATGGCGAGGTGTAGAAATAATTTAAAATAAGACAATATCCAAGGATAGTGAAACCGCGTTGGTGTTTTTGTTTTTTCATATACAACAAAAAAATCAATCTGGTATTCGTGCATTTAACGAGACGAGTATTATTACACATTTCATTATAGGCTTTTACTACGTGATAAACATTTCAAGTTAATTATTTATTAAGCTTTCATGAATAGTTTGAAATGAAATAGTATAAAAACAGTTTAATATTGGAAAGATAAATGGTACTCACCTTCGCGGCATCTCCTGCTTGAAGAACGCACGACAAGCAACGCAACGGTTTGATTTCGTTATTAATAATTAATTAATTGGCTCGGAATCTGCAACAGAAATAAATACATTAACTTCAATAGACTAACAGACAGAAAATGTGTTAAAATTAATAATAAATAAATAATTCAATTGGAACATAAAGCCAAAATTAGTTTCAACGGAAATTCAAGAAACTACATTTCTGTAGCACGAAACGACTTCAGATGCAATTGACCGTTACGAAACAAGAGAAACACGGAATTTATACGAAATACATAATTTAGGTTGAATATTTATTAATTGTTTACTAATTCTTTGAAAAAGCATGATTAACACGGCAGTATTATTGAAAAAGAGAACGGGTACTTACGCTCTCACCTCCGCCGCTGCTTGAAGAATGTACGACGTGAAGTTGCGTCTTTATTTCGATTCTCGAATACATAGATGCTTTCAATCGATGGATTCTTTTCCCGCGGAATCTGTAACAGAAAGAACAGACCAAGTCAGAAGTGATTGCAAACAATCAGAATTAATAGCGAATTAACAGTTCGATTTGAATAGAGCATCATAATTTATGTGAACCAAAAATTAAATAAACTTGACTTCTATACCTCGAAACGAATTTAAATAGGTTTGGTCGTAACGACACAAGAGCAAATCATCGCGAGAATGCAACACGGCTCGAGAATAGATATAAATCAATGAAAATTAAATAAGATTACACTTTACCTACAGATATCAGAAATTGTTGCCTCTTATTATGTAATTCTGTAGATTTTGGTGAGAAAATGCGAAAAATCTACGCTTGACAATCCCAAACGGTCAGTGCTTCCAAATGCGCGTTTGAAAGATAGTAACGGTCGTGCTCTTGTGGCGCCATCTAGCGGCACCACTCGGTAAGCGGCGTCCGACGGTTATTACATACAAACATGGCGGGCATTCTTACGCGGCAAAATTTGAAATTGGCCCATTCTAAACACGCATAGAATCAGTGATGTAGGATTGAAACTTGGATTTTTGGCATAAAAAAGGCTAAAATTTCTGGTTTCCGGAGATGCACAGCAGCTGCAAATAATTCGTTTGAACGCAGTAATTAATTTCAAAAAATTCAAATAAATACTCTTGATTTAGTTTTGTTTTGGATATTTTAAACTTTAGAAACTCTCGCATACGTTCGATACGTTATTCGAGGTTTTTAAATGCAGGCCTTCGGAAGCCCACAGGACTGCCGGTTGCATCGTTCGATTTATGCTTACCTGCAATCTGGTTTAATTCGAAATTCCTGTTGTAAATCGATGGCTAATTTCTAGAGGTGTACCACTAATTTATTTTTTAAAATTAATCCTGTAGGATTTCTGGGATAAGAGGATGTTCGTGCATCCTTTGGGCTAACGGTTACCTGTGTACCAAATTTCAAGTTTCTATACCTTCTGCGTTTTCAGATTTTATTATAGTTACAGAGCAACTTAAATAACACTTTTAATTTATTTGTAACGATCAATCCCGAAGGATTTCCAGAATAAAAACATATTCGTGCGCCTCTGTGGGCTAAGCTTAATACCAAATTTCAGCTTTCCAAGACTTCCGGATGCATCATTCGATTTATGTTTACCTGCAATCTGGTGTAATTCGAAATTCCTGTTGAAAATCGATGGCTTATTTCTAAAGGTGTACCAGTAACTTATTTTTAGAAATTAGTCCCAAAGGATTTCCGAAATGAAAACATATTGGCTAGCTATTATGACTATGAGAATTATAAGGATATTTCGGGAGACTTCATTTTATTGTATATGATCGAAGGAGCCTGGAAAACTGATAGGAGAAATAGCAGGTTTCTAATAACTGTATCTGGAAGAAGCTCGATCATTTTCTTCTAAATAATAATTTCAAAAAAACCGATCACTAGACTGCGGATTCGACGCATTCGCAACCAAGCCGAGGAAACGTAATTTAAAACAGTGAAAGGATCAACAGAAAATTCTTAAAGGAAGAACGACAATTTTACTGAACTCCTGTTTCGTATAATCGATGCGGATCATTTTTATTTCGCATAAAAATCCGCTGTCTAGTCATTACACTATACTCATCTATATCATTCTTACAGAACTTACGATCGAAATTGCTGTCGCTTGTCGCAATTCGTTAAGATGATCCTGATCGGTTAATCATCGATTCCGAAAGCAACGAGATAGAGTAGAAAATCAGAGCCAGCGTTTCGCTTGAATTTTTATTATAACAACCTCGTTCCTCTAGTACAAAAAACCGAACGCCCTTGCAATCGTTTGCAAAGTATATAACAACATAGTTGTACAAAGGTTTCCCCTTCGCTGGTCCACGTGTCGTAACAGTATTTAACATCGTTAAATTACGGGGAGTACAAGCAGTTCGGCCGCGAATCTCGCGACGGTTGCTCTTTCGTTTCGCTCTGAAGAAACTGCACACGGTTTCCACACTTACACACACGCTACACGTCTCATCAAGGTGGGATAACTCGTTAAACGAGGTCTCATGCGAATCTACCCGAGGAAGATAGCGGCGCGAAAGACTTCGCGGAAGAATCGGACTCGCGGTCACGAAAGGGTTGGAACAAGCGTCAACGGATATTCTCTTTCTAAAAACTCTCAGCAGGAACATAAGAACTCGAGCGAGTGTGTCGCTCGACGACGGAGACGATCGACGACAAGAATTTACGAAGAACGGAGACGAGTGTTTAGAATTAACGAAAGGAAAGAAATGTTCTCGCTTGAAATAGAAATTCTGCGGGCAAGTTGCCGGGGCAACATCTAGGCTGGTACTAGTCTATTCTTTTCTGAAGTCTTTGTGCTATCGCGGCAACCAGTGCCGCGCCTTTCCCGCTTCCGTCTTCGGCGTGGATGATCTTGAACTGCCACAGAAGCACTAAATAATTAATACCTGGAAACAAGTAATATTTGCGGATGAGAGAAAGTCACTGTACCTTGTGATCGGGAGCTAGCAGAGGGATGTACTCCTTGATCCAAGTCTCCAGCCTTGGATGATGCTTGTATAAGGAGCCGTCGACGGCGATCGTTGCGTGCTCTTTATCGATCCGCTTCAGCAGAACAGCGAGACCTTAAATAACGGCTGTTAGAATGAATGTTTCATTCTGTGGGCTGGCAAGAATATAATTCCGGTATTTCTTATTTGTTCTTTTTGGCAAAAAACGGAAAATATCTTATTCATTGAAATTCATTGCTTGAATTAACAAATTGGGCTCTGTATTTCACCTTAAAATACCGAAGTTACTTTCTTGCAAACCCAATACACAGTAAAAGGTATTGTTTCATAATCTCTCTACTCACATATGGCCACAAGAAGAGCCGCACGATTAGAGACTAGCTCGCAGACGTACTGAACAATCCTCACGTCCTCCTCGTCTGGGACGATGCCGAACTTCATCATGGTCCTCACGGTGTTACTACTACCACCGTCTACGGAGTCTCTGCGTTTCAGAATTGATACGTATTAATTGATTTACATATTAGGTTGGAAGTTCGTAGCGTTTGTAACTTGAAGCGAAACTTTATGCAATTTGCAAGTTTTGTAGATAAATTTTAAAAAACTCGAACATCGAATAAACTTTTTTTATATCCTAACATGTTTGGAAAATTTTCGAAAGCCATAATTGCATAAACGTCCGCAGTCTAGTGATTGGTAATGGTAGATTTTTTCATTTCAGACTACTTACTGTTCGATGTCCGACACCAAATCAGTTGTGAGGTTACCAGGTATCAAAATTGACCCAGGATAGTGGTCCCCGGAGAACAGCATCCCCTGTTTGGTTAGCCTCGCGAGAACAATTCGCACTAACTCGCCTAAGTATTTTCCACTAATATATTTTTCAAACCTGGACATTCGGAACAGGATAACAATGAATATATTTTTCGAACACGTTGTTTCTCGCGTATAGTCTTTGTCAACGATCCCTATTACTCACGTGAACGAATTTACAATAAGAGAATTAGCGTCGTTCTCGCGATCGTAGTCCGTCTTGATGAAATCCAGAACACCGTTGTCTCCGAACGCGCCCCATTCGATGTCGATGATAACCTTTAACAAAGATGTTCAATGTAATTCTCAGTGAACCCCTTGACTGAGATTACGATTCACAAGAAGAGTTCTAACGATTGAAACCGTAAAATAAATCGCAGGGCAAGGAGTTAATATCAGATGATTGCATAAGTTCGTGCCCGAATTGAGAATAAAATTCAAAAAGAAATTGCAACAAAGAATACTGAAAGAAGAATAATTACTTCACGTTCTCCGTGTCGTTCAGTCTCCCAATGTTCGACTCGATCCGCTCTCTCGAGGTAGCAAGCGTTGCTTCCGGTTCCCAGAATCAGACCAATGGCTGTATCAGGATCCAGAGTAGCTCCTTGCACGAGAGTACCCGTGGTATCGTTCAAAATTGCGACAACCTTCACATTGGTATCCCCTCGGCGATCTAAAGCCTCGCGCAGTAACCTGACTGCGTCTTCGCCGACTGCATCGGGACAGTTGAAGGTTTTCGTCCAGGTGACCAGCATCCCGATGTCCAGGGAATGTTGAACCATCGGGAACGAAAAGGTGAATCCTAGAAAAACGAGAAATTGATCATCTTGTTGATCAGAACTTGTTCGAAGTTAGCATCAAACACGTTTCATATGCGAAAACGATTAACCACGTACGAGACGATGTAATCTATATTCGATTAGCAACGATTATCGATCACTCGAATCTATAAAATCAATGTCAAACACTCTGCGCTAGAGGTACCGATAGTAAACTGTTCAGCGAGTACAAAGTATGTATCAGATATTGTGGGACACAATTCCCTTGCGCGTATTAAGTGTTTGAATAAGATAATTTTCCAAATTGTGAGGATGAAGAGAGTTTGGTAACATCGAAATTGTCATTTAAGGGAGTAGACTCCTTTTCTCCAGGATTGCAAGGGTGCGGGATTCGTGTTCTCATTTCTCGATAAGTAAGAGATATCACGAAAAGTAAATTGAAAAAAATTATTAATTAGATCTGTGGTGAACAGTCCGAAGCATTGCCAATTATATAGCTATAAAAATCGTCCGTTGTCCGAGGGTTAAAGGTTTCACACGTGATTCCCTTAGCACGCAATGACTCCAATTTACCCAGGGGAAGCTCTACATCCTGAAGACCCTGCGCGATGACGAAATCACTGACACATTTGGCCAGATAGTCAAACAGACGGATCGCAGAGCCCACTCTCAGGTCAGAGCTTATATGGTACTTCTTCACTACTTCGCGAACTGGCGTTCCATGCAATAGTTCTAACAAAACAACGCGGAAGTTCGTTCCACCGAGATCCAACGCCAAGTATAAGCCTTCCTCTGCAAATAAAAAAGTATAATTAGTCTACGAATTAATCGAAAATAAACCTATCGCAGGAAACTATGTATGCTCTTGAATAATTCAGTGGAAGACAGTATATGGACATTTCGAAATTTCTATTGCAACATACGAAGGAAGATGAAAGTTTCCACTGGTTAAATTTATCGAGGAGCAATAAATAGATATAAAAGCATATATGTTTCCTAGATATTTATTATTGCACGGTATTATAGTAATATAGTAATAAAGAGAGAAGATTAACATTTATCGCGTAAAAATCTGTCGTCACAGGGAACAGAAGAAAAATCAGACTAGATAATAGTTATCGCAACAACCTGTGCCGTCGAGGAGTTCCGGAACATAAGTGTTCTCCATCTGGAGTGATGACGGCTGCTGATGAATCCCCCTATTCATTTCCGACAAGAACACTTCTTGAATCCTCCTTATGGTCGCGACGGAAAATTGCAACCCTGCTACACTTTGGTCTATCTGCAAACAGAACCCTCAAACATTAGTTGCAGGACATTGTTGTTGCAATTATCCAGATATCTCGGAATGATATTTATCGTAACCAATTCACGAATCGCCATTTACATTCCGTACAATCGGACTAACATATTTCATGAAATCAATTATTCGCGATTTCAGTTAAACGAGTTAAAATTTAATTAGTCGTGATTTCTTCGCGTTTTCGCTGATACGAATTATTTCAATAGCTTCATCGAAATGCAAAAGTAAAATTAACGAAGAATTCCACGGGAAAGTCTTATCGTTTATCAATGAAATAAAAATGGAGCTCGGTGAGAAATCTTAGAAAATTCCTCTACATTGAGAAAAGCCTAATTTCGAGTTAAGTAATGCAAACAGAGTGGTACACAGTTACACTAGTGACGTTCAGATAACAGTGGCAGTGATGTAAGAATTTTCCACGATCCATAAATCTTCGTCAGAGTTCGACAAAGATTCCCCGCGAGGATCGCGGATGCATTTTCGCACGCGATTCGCGCGAGCGTCGTTGTTTATTACCCTGGTGTTCTCTTACGTGATTCCTAATGCGATTCTAATAGAAGAGGCAGCAGCAGCAGCAGCAGTTTGCGAATAAGAAGACGACGACTCTGCTCAATTAGATCGACTACGACGGAGAGGCGGATGAAAGACAAGACGAGATATCCTGCGTCCTCTACAATTAACCGTGTCTCCATCGAGTTTACATAATAAATCGTGGCACGTCGTCGCAACCAACGAATTAATGCGGTTAAGAATTTTCATTGTCTCTTTATTCGCTTTTGCCCGATTACAAACGATCGTCCACGCAAATCAGAAACCGATGATACTAATGTTTCATTTCCTCGAAGGCAAACCGGTTCCACACTCGCGCAATCGTCCAGCCGAGAAAAACTCCGGAAATCGATATACCATTGGCAACCGTGAAAGATCGCGTGAAAAGAATCGATGAAAATTGACCCTTCGACCAAGAGAATCGTCATAACCGTAGACGACGTTCGCGTGGTTAATCCTTCCGGTTCTGGTTAACATAATTCTGATCTACATATATATGTCTCTTATATCGATCGTATTATTGTTAATAACAAATGTTTAATGTTCTCGGCGCTACGGTCCGATCAATTACTACTGAGCAATGCAAATATATGTTGAAAAGGATTCAAACTAGAATCGAAACGTCGACGATTATTTGATAATCTGCAAAATTGTTCTTTAATTTCTCAGTAGTAATTGATCGAACCGTAGCGCCGAGAACATTAAACATTTATAATTCTGTTCTGGCTAACATAAAAGACAAAAATAACAGTGTTATCGATACAGTAAACTTGATCATTTCCATTTAAATTGTTGGCCAGAAAACGAATTTCGTTCGGTATTTTAAGGTGAAACAGAGAAGAGAATTCTTTTTATTCAAACAAGGAACTTGAACGAACAAGATGTTTCTGTTAATAATACAGTACACGCGTTCTCGGTTCTTTTCCTTTAAGTAGCTCAAATATAATTCAGCAGATGAAAGTGAATTATTATATTGACGACTCGTTCGCATAAGCAAGTCCACGCGTCGAAGCTTGATTATGTCACGAGCTAAACACAAAAGGAAATTTATGACACCCGAGAGCGGATTAGCCGAGCTCCTCGGCAACGATCACCGATAGACACAAACGGATTTATCGGGGTTAAGCTGAAAAATCCTCAAACGGATCCGACCGAGGCGCGACGTGTACCGCGCGGAGAGCAATAAAGAGCATAGAATCGACCATGACATTGCATGCGCTAATCGAATGCAGGAAGAATGCGTGGGCCGTCTATTACATACATCGTCCGAGAAGTGACGTAACGAGACCTGGTCTATGCAAAAGATTTATCGTCCGCGTGTCACCCAGAAATCTGTTTTGTCCCGATCATTACGAAACTCGACGAATTACGAACGGAGGGGGAGAAACACAAAACGTGTCGGTACAAATCCGAGTAAATCGATTTCGATAAGTTTTTTTTTTTCCCCCAAGTCGCCGATTATACGGTTGCGGCGATAACACGAGAATAAACTTTTTCGATTCCTGGTTCTAGCTGGGGAGAGACCCCGGCAGATAAACTTGGGTGTCTAAAACTGCCGGAGCATTTTGAATCGGCGATAACCCGATGACTTCGCGGGTCAATGATAAGCCGATGACTGGTAGACGCTCGCGACGTGAAATCTAGCCGCTGTCGTCGCCGATACCTTGAACCTATCGTCCGGTTTCGTTTGCGAACGAGGAAGAATGTTACTGCGTCGCATTAATTCCCCTCTATAATTTCTCAGCTGTTCATAATCACGTGTTTCGTACAGAGCCATTGTGGGAAACGCGTGCGTCTTCTTCTTCACAAAAGCGACACGTTTTTTTCTTCTTTCTTTCTCTCTAGTTCTTGTTCGAACGTTTTCGTTCGACGCCGTTGCGTAATCGATGCCCGAGAAGCCAGTGCTCGCCGACGAGGCTAATTGCTCGCGCCGCACCGTGCGATTGGCATGCGCGAAAGTGAAAGCACGCATACGGTGAGCAACGCGAATCGATCGACAAATTAATAAAGAAAGAACGTGTCGGTACTCTGAAATCAGTATAAACTCATCTATCCGAACCGTTATTTCAAGGTAAACGATGTATCTTTCATCGCCGACACCCTATATCTTTTCTTCGATATTCTCGAAGAGCATGAAAAGACGAATCCAACGAATACCATGAACGTAACATCGCGATCATCCGATCTCGGGATATCAAACAAACCTAATCCAGAGCTGAACTTCGATATAAATATCATCGGACCGAGTGATCGTATTGGCACGGTCATGGTACTCGTTGGATTCGTCTTTTCAAAATCTGCACGAATGCGCCGATTAATCAAATGATAATTTCACCTTTTGAAAAATCTGGATTCTAGATGAAACTTTACAGTTGGTGTTATTCAATTATCGATCGTAAATGTATTTTTGATAACTCATGTTGTAATTTCTTATCGACGCACAGGTTCGATCATTATGTTACATACTTTTAATTTTTAATAAATGCATTTAAATTTACAGTTAGTTTTGGTAGAGCTCCTATGGGATGCGACTGTTTGCGTTCATAGCGATTGTCCATTCACTGGCCACCCCTTGTAGGATCGATCAGTGTCAGTGAACTCTTGACGAGAATGTCGCAAGGTTAAGGACTCTCCGGTCGGTTCTTGCAGTCGGTAATTATTAAACGTTGTCGTCATTGCTCGAGCAGAGATCGATCAATTATGTAAGCGAGCCTGATAAACGCGCCGATTAAAAAATACATTGTCGAGCGGTTTAATGCCGTTCGTTGGGGAAACGCACAGCAGTCATTCAGAACTGTATCATTCTTTCCTCGATAATCCTAGCCAGTTGAAAATAGCGCGTTACCAGCCTTCTACATTCTATAATATATTTGTCGTCGCTATACTAACAATTATCTATCCATACTAAACACTATTCTAGAAAAACTCCTTTAGACCAGTTAACCGTTTGCAATTCGCAAATTAAACATTCCTTCCGAACCTAGAATAATTCCATTCTATATTTACTATTTCTGTTTGCAGATATGATATTGATATAATACTGAAATGTTTAGAAATTGATTAGATACCAACGTATTTAATAATGTAAACAATACTTTGATTGATAGCAGAGCAATTTTTAGTGACGACTCTGGTATTAAATTGTATGTTCGAAGGTATCTGAGAGAATTGACAGTGAATTTTAATCCTAGTCTTAATGCTGGTCTTATCGGCCACGAAGCTCTTCGTGGCTTCTTCTATTGTGTGGTAAAGGGCTGGCAAGTTCACGGGCGATGGACCCGTGATCTAACTGATAAACGCGGAAGTGTGCCACCTACGCTGGATCTTCAAATAGAAGAATTAAGGCAAGACTCACGAGCTTGTCGTCGCGCGTCACACACGGCGTATAATCTGTATTTCCTGTTTCTAACAAATTGTTATCGAGAAACGTTGTCAATAATACAGACTGTTTCTAACATTTCTTTTTATCCTCAGCTGTGCATTACAATTTGCTACAACTTATACGCTCATCTAATATATATATATACATTTCCTTCTCCAAATGATCCCTAAACTTTTCTTACTACGAGAAACGTTTCTTCACTTGCAGATCAATCGAAGTCTTACCTGTCGCTTTCTAACGTCGTCCGAAAGCACGAGCGGCGAAATCTGTATGGCATCGTTGAGAGCATATTCCGTGGGGACGACCATGTCTGCGGGTCTCTCGATTATCTAGAAAACAAACGAAACAACACAGTTTAGAGCAAGTCTTTGATCGTTTTTGATTAACGAGGGTGTGTCGCTGTAAAATTGATTATTCCCTGAACGATTTTAACAGAGGAGGAATCATATATTAACATGTTAAACATTTAAAATGTTTTGGTCAATTATGAATTTCATCTACTAAATTCTCCTGTAAACGCATAACGATCCGCGGTCTAATTATCATTTTATGTTTCGAAATATCGAATTGGTTCGCCGTCGATTCGAGCGGGAAGACGCGTGCTCACCTTGTTGGCAGCGTGTGATCCGTCGATTGAACCGTTCGCGAGTGAATGAATATCCCCGTAACAGCTTCGATAACGTGTATCGACTTTGGAGGTGTGTTCCTAAGTCGAGCGCGTGTAGTATACTGAACGCGAGTTAAAGAGATCGTTCGGTTCTAATGTTTCCCCCCGAGTTATTTATTTTTCCCTCTCGTCCGCGAACTCTCTTTCTGCCGCGCGACGATTCGGCGAGACGCGATAACGCCAGCCACTATTTAATGAAAAGTTGAAAGTCCACGATATTTTATAACCCTATAGATAACGGTAGTGGAATCGTCGAGTGAGTTATAGTCGTCGGCGGAGGGCACGACGAGTGTTTGCGCGTTTCTCGTGCAACACACGGATCGAGTGCATAATTGCTAGGCGATTACGCGCGACACCAGCGCGTCATTCAGATTCGCTGATAACGAACGGGCGCGCTGCCTCACCGAGAACGCACAATTACACAGCTCCTCGTCGCGTGTACCCGCCGTCAACGGTTCTCTCATTCTTTTGTAATCCGAGTTTTGTTTTTTTCCCGTGGAAAATCTAAGTCAACCAGATACGCAATTGTTATACACGTGTGTAATCGTGAGACGCGGAGCAATAGTTTTGCTCCAGATTTTACGTTCCGAGGAGAACGACAGTCTCGATTATGGTGACAAGCGTGGCTGCCCTACAGGTCATTGACTATCTGCAGAAGAGACCTCGATCAAACGACTTGATCGCGATAAACCGTGACCCTTCGGCTTTCGAGAGGGAAAGAAATAATTCGCCAATTCATCGGTCGAATCTATCGTCGATCGGGTTGCATTTCTTTCTCTCTCATGGTTTCATGCTAACGTTTTTTTATTTTGCATGTCGTACATCTTTCTATAAAATCAAAATTGTCCGAATTAATTGTCAAGTAAATCGTTCGAAAGTTCCCTCTGTTCCCCCTGAGAAACAATATGATATTGTTCCTCTATAATTTCATATTGTATTTCATCTACTCGGATCTACTCCGGTTAAATGTAGAAGGAAATGTTACACGAATCTTCCACACAGCAAAATAGAAAGCGTTAATCAATTAATTGAGACAATAATTAATAGAGAGATTGCGGCAATATTTATCTTCGGGAACGTAAACAAATGAAATCGTGTTCGTTCTTCGAACGCTGTTCTTCAGTCGGAAAATCTAACTGCATTCCCCTAATCAATCTTACAGAAGCAAACGTAAACAAGTAGCACTTAATTCATGAATGAAAAACATAGATTATATTCAAGATTCAGCACGAGGTTTCATTATTGTTTCAATTGCCGCGATCTCGCTCGTGCATTTTGTTCAACTATCTCATAAATGTTGCAACTGTGCGATGCTGCACAGTTCACTGCAACAATGGCGGATGCTCAGTGCAGCACAGTACTCAAGAAAAATCCATAAACCTCTCCGCGCGGCGTGCACCAATCACTCCACCGAATATACGTTAATTCAGTGATCTAGTCAACAGAACGGAGAAACAGAGAAATCATCACGATCCTGATCCACGCGTCGATCACTTCTCAACTCTTTTGGAGCAGCGTCGAATATACGCATGCACCAATCCAAAAGACGCAAGCGCACGTTGCACACGATTTTGCGCACAGCTTGAGAACTATTCGACGATCGTTGGTTCCGGAACACTAGCTGGCTGACTGTTTATTAATTAATAATAATTAACTGTACAAGTACAAGTGATCCAATCCCTGCCATTCATCAACCCGTCGCCATTTCGTTAAAAACAATCGTACAGCAACGAACTTGGACTCGTTTCGAAGCTTGAACCCTCCCCTTTCGCACACCCGTATTCCTTTTTCTCTAGAATCGTTTTACACGGTGCCCCGGATGAAAAATCAAAGTGGCATTTTTCCTCAAAAATGGTACGAATCGAAACCCCCGTGAAATCGTTGAAGAATTTTTCTCGCGGATGAATTTTCCAAGGATTTCAACATTGAAGTCTCCTCTTTAAAATGTGATCTTGAAAGTTGATCTTCGATCTTTTCTCACTGTTTTATAGAACGAAACAGAGAACCAAGTTCTCCCCAAAAACAATCTACTAATTGGATCATTGCAAGTTCCTCTACCAAGCTTGGTTTTGCGAATATCTTTGCAAAAGTCTGGATCTAATATCTCACTATCATCGTTGAGAAAAGCGGAAGAAAGTTTACAAGGAAGACAGTCTGGTCTAGCGAGTGCAATATTCTCCATTGAAGATATCTGGCTCGAACGTACTGATCAAAAATGAGAAGAGTTGAGGAACTTGTTGAACAGGAACGCAAGTGGTTTCGCATACCTCGGGCTCATCTTGCTTTTATTGGCCACTACCCGCTACCTGAATGACAAGTTTGATGGTCGTTGCATGCCATCTGCATCGCAATGAACGATCCTCTGTCTACAAACGACCAACTCGAAGATATCGTACGAACACGATCGAAGAAAGTGTGCTGGACCAAGCAATCAGCGAAAGAGAGTGTACCTAATCGTCGCGTCGGAGGGAGTTGTTTGCAATTTGAAATTGAATGAAAAACGAGCAGTTTGATGGTGCACGCGACCTCCTGGTAGCCGCACGCGCGACGATCCAATTATCGATGATGAAATCCCACTGTACTGTACTATGTATCGAAGAGGCAAGGGAGGGTCGATGTCTCTCTAATACTCTAATCGATCGGTCCTGGTCGAATCACGATCGGTTCCACGGCCTGCCACGGTCGAATCTTCTGCTGAAGACACCGCGAAATGCCGGCGGAGCATTCTTCCGAGTCATCAAAGACCATTAAAATCAATTGGAAGGTGCAAAACGTCAACCAGGATAATTTAGCCACTTGACCCGATATGATGATTCTAATCCGCAATGTACAACGCGCGAGTACACGTCCACGGCAGCTGCTACAATCCCGAAACACGCCTTTCCACTTTTCCAAATCGATCATCCGAACGTGATCAACTCAATTTCTTCCGTTCTCCGGGAAATTGCTTTCTGTTTTACGGACGCGTTTTCCACGATGACGGACCACCACCCCCTCGTTAGCAACGTTACGTATGATCTTCGCCGCATGAATTATGGAGCTTCCGCGAATTACCAGACCATTATCGCCAAGGTCGCGGATAAACCTAATCGAACTCCCTCGGCCCGCTGGATTTTCCAGCAGAGATCGATTTTCAAACCGATCGGAATCTGTCCGCGGGAAAGAGACGTTTACTAGTTGATTAACATGCGGTTTTGATGCGGATTTGTAACGAAAGCGAGTAGATGTCTTTTTAATTGAGAGAAGAGCAAACCTCGTGACTTTTGATCTGTTCAATTTTTAAGTCTGATCTAGGGAATGTACGTCTGTCTCGTTCACTCGGAATTAACCCTTTCACAGATTATAGGAATCTTGTTCATGTTAAATGTTAAATCGTATGTTAAATTCGTCACTTTGAATTGAAACATTTTATGGATTTTACTAGAAAAATTGGTTCTGTTGCACGAACATGTACATCATTTGTAATTTACATGTAGCCATGTGTACGAATCTTGTTCATGTTAAATGTTAAATTTGTCATTTTGTATTGCAACATTTTATAGATTTTACCAGAAAAATGAATAACTGCAGTTTCGAACAGTAGCAACATCACATTTCTCCTGACAACAGTATTGAAAGCTTACTGCTTCCAGTAATTAATAAAGATCGACCATCTGACGATTCGTACATGAAATTTTTCATTCAGTATAATAACATTACATCGGACCAATGTCTGTTAACCCTCGTACGTTCCTCAGGGTGAATATTCGCCCGTTTACTATTTCTACATACTATAAATTGATTGGTTCCTCTTAATCTGTATTGCGAAACGTATTCCTCTAAAACGTGACGTGACGAACGAAGCAAAGTTTATTAGTTTAAAGTGTGAAGCGAAAATGGATGAGAGAAAGAGTATCGTAGAATCTTTTAGGGAACTATTTCTGCGGAGCATGCGAGGGTTAAAGTAGTCAAAGAAAAGAAATTTCTACGAAAAGCTGAGTTGGAAAAGGGTGGAACAGGATTTGCAGGTAGTTGGAGTGCAAGAAGATCTGCGAAAGGATTAATTTGGAACGTTGGGACTGTTCGTCAGTGAGTTTTCGGTCGAATTTTTTCGAGAAATCGATCACTATGCATCGGCACTATTCGGCACCCGTAGGAACCGGTGTAACTAGACGAGAATGACAACACTTACATTCTCGGCGCTAAACTTTTCAAGGACCCGCGTCGCCCGTGCGTGGTAAACAACGAAAATCGCGTGTTTGCGTTCGACGAAGATCGATGAACGTGTTCGTGATTTGTGGTTCGAAACAGTGAAGAAGTTGTAAGAGACATGTCGATGCCGGGACGATGAATAGTCTCTGTATCATTTGCAATTGGGGAACACATGCTCACCCTAGGACTTTTTCCGTGCGACTGGTGATCTCCGCGACCGCTTCGGCTTCTGATCGTTGTCCTCTGTCCTTCCAACAGCTCGGTCCAGTTACCGGTCAATGACTGCGACGACGTTTCTCCACCGAGAAGCGAACGTGACAAGACACGCACACATGCGAGGCACGTGGGTGAAACAAACGTAAAATGCACTTGGCAAGTGGCAGATGAGCAACTGGTCGGTCGGTCGTGCCTCCGGATCGTCGGTTTCCCCACTGCCGCCTTCTCGAACCGTATCAGTGCGTATTACGTGTGCTCGCGTCTTTCCCCGCCTCGACCAGTACATCCACCAAACACGTTACACGTCCACGTGTGTGTTGCCGTCATTTACTTCCACACCGACTCGGCTAAATGATCGTGTGCGCCGACACACCACGTGATTTCGCCCCGCCGCGAATCGTCGATCGCTACCCGCGCTTCCAACCAGGATCCTCGAACCTCAACGGTGCCAGATCCACCCTCCAAAATGAGGGATTTTAAACTCGCTGTTTCGTCTATTACTATCGACGCTGCCTTTCGGGATCTGATACGTTCGTTCGGTCGGATGTATTTTAATAAATTGTCCTACAACCCCTCCAAAATAAGGGATTATCTGCTAATTTAATCACTCTAATCATTCAGATTGTACAAATGCTTTTTCTTCACTCTAATACGTTTGTCCATCTACGTGAAGAACTATATTTATTACCGTAACATATTACTGACAGGAAAGTACTGAAAGAGTTCAGAAGTTCATATATTAAATTTTAATACAACACACGCATGTTGTACAACATTCATATTTCAAAATGAAAGCAAAAAAAATTTTACGAAATTAGGCGGGGCGACCAAGGTATGCCAATGTAGCCACACTTCTTTAGAAATGTTCCATTCTCCGTGTTCTCCATAATGTGAGCGCAATAATATATTGTCGGATGTATTTTAATAAATTGTCCTACAACCCCTCCAAAATAAGGGATTATCAGATCTGCTAATTTAATCATTTTAATCATTCAGATTGTACAAATGCTTTTTCTGCACGCTAATACGTTTGTCCATCTACGTTCGCAATTTTTTGAAATGCCTCAGGACCACTCTCTGGTCCTGCAACCTCTAACGTTGACAAAACTATCATCCCTGATACGTTCACTCGTTCAGATGTATTTTCCAAGTTTCTCTCTCCTTTCACAACTTCTCGAAAATCAGGGAATTTACGAATGATCTTTGTGAACATGCTATAAAGAAGAAATACATTTTCATTTAACTTCTTCGTCTCTATGTTTTCGAAACTTGCCCGATAAAGATTATGATACTCTCGTGCTGTCTATAGGCGTGTTGCAATATCACGTGCGGTAATAACGTGTAATCGACGACGCCGAATGAAGTAAAGATCGGAAGATTCGGTCCTGTGATGAGCATTGATCAATGTCTAGTTTTTGCTGATAACTGTCGTGATTATCTTGATAATTGATGATCACTGGAGTGGTGTAACGTTCCGCGAAACTTTGTAAACGTTATTTGAACTACGAACCTTAATATTGGCTTGGAAAGAAAGTTCGTAGCGTTTTCAAATTAAGAACCAAACACAAAATTAATACGCTTATTCGATAACACGAGAAGTTACCCCGAAAATGGCAAATAGTAATAGAACAGAATGGTAAATACGTTGTATAAATCTATGAATAAATATCTGAATTCTAGCTGAATACTTTTATACCGTAATACTTTTGCAATTGGCGTCTTCTGTACTCGACATGCTATAGAATTATACAATTCTAATTACGAGAACTAGCAAACAGTTAACCTTATGTGAAGACCTTCAGTTGAAAATTACTGAATACTACTCATTTAAGCGTATATTATAATTACAATCGCGCAAGTATTTAAATAAATGCAGTCTTCGTATTTTTACACTTGCTAGTTTCAGTGTTAACAACTCCACTGCTATCGTTTCACATGCGCAACACAGGGTTGGAGCTATTATGACTTCGGACACCTTTCAACAAATATATACCATAATAAGTACAACGATTATAGGAAGTTTAACGAAGTTTCGAGTCGGAAAGGACACGTTCCGATTTCTCGTACTAGTTCAAATTATGCCCGTTGAATGAAGTTTGAATATAGCTGCAATAAAACAGCATCCGTCTCCTAAACTACATAGGCTGAATGGAGTTTGATTAAATTGGCCAGCGTGTTTAAATTTAGATCGTTACAATCGGCCGACCCTCGTGGCTTCATAATGTATGTGTATGGCATCATTCTATAGACAACTATCTTACACTTCGAAATACTAAATAAGGAGTGCGTGATTTATTTGTGCCTGAACTTCGTGAACATATGGGAACTCTGGTTCCAGAAATAAATATCCATTTTTCTCTCATTTTTATCTATTAATTGTTATCTCTGTTTCTATTCCAAGTCGCTCTAGTATCTCTATTTTATCTCCTAACAATATATATCAATTAGACATTCAATAATATTCGAATTAACTTAACCGGGCGCACACACGGAATAGAAAACGTCAAAGAAGTAAAAAATGTACATGAGAAAATCGAGGACAAAAAAGAGTATGATGAAATAACTCACAAAAAAAAATAGAAGAAATAATAATAATTACGATATAAGAAAAGATGTGAAATCAAAATGAGCTGCACTTAAAACGACACAATAATATTAATAAAACGTGAAGATAGAATATTAAACGACTGTTCACTTTGATTGCAGTTCACAAACTAATTTAATCAGCGTGAAATTGAAGACTACCCAGTGTTGGACTCAGTTTCGTCTCGCGAATTTCGATTACAATGTTTTACAGACGTTAATAAAGATAATAGGCAGAACTGTGACATAGAAGTGAAAGATATATTCACGTTACTCCGGCAGAAGATCGTCGCCGAGCTCTTCGTCCCCGAAATCATCGTCCCTTTTCCCAGCTGACGTCATGGGACGAATAGGTAGAGGGCCAATTGGATCAACGTATGGTGTACCTGTGTAAAACATTTCACATAAGTTGGACATCGTGTCTATCAGATATTTAAGATAGCGATTCTACATTCTAGTTCAACCCTTTGCAGAGTATTTCCATTCTATACGATTTTAAAAAATACTTCGAACAGTAAGGAATGTTTAATTGCACCATAGAGTAAAAAATAAATGGAGATCCTATATATTATTACGTCCTAATGTGGACGTTAGGCCCAAATTTGGAAGATGCATAAATTACAAACATTCAGGACTAGGCTACTGAAAATAGCTAGATCCATCAATCATCTATTCAATCCATTAGTGCACTGCAATCATCATCCGTAGATCATTCTTGTTAATGTTCATTTGAACTAAAGCTACGCAATTCCGAAACGTGGGTAGGTCGGAGTATATATAGTGCTTCGATCATATTTTCCAAATCAATGATAGCATTAGTCGTTCCTAATAGTGCCTCTGAATATCATCTAGTATTTATGAACAGTCCGTAAAAGGAGAAACGAATTCTATAAATAACACTGTCCGGAACATGTCTGGACTATTGTAAATGATTTTATGAAAACTACAGACCCGACTGCAAACGCTCCAAAACAAAATCGTACAATATAATAATTTAACAAATGATCATTAATATATATTTAATATATAAAAAATGTACGTTTTGCAGAAAGATTAATATTAAAATATGTACCTGTTCGATCGTTCGAATCAACTGCAGCTTCCGAATAATTCTCGATCGTAGACATTCGATTAGATCTCGAGACTCCGGCACTGCTCAGCCCTTGAATATCTCTTCTGCCAGGAACAGGACTCGATCTGTGATCCGACATCATGCTCATTCCGGATCCAGTCCGTGACGATGTCCCGCTATTGGTCCTCCTCGATCCTAAAGACCAATTCCACTCGTTTAATACTTAATTTACACGAGCTGGAAGGAGCCGAAAAACTAAAGGAAAGAAAAAAGAAAAGTTAGGGAGCTGTATAAAAAGTGGAAAGCTGGAAGAATCAAAAGAGAGGAGTATTTGGAAGGGAAGGTGAGCTTCGGAAAATTATTAACGAAGAGAAAGTAGAGGTGATAAGAAACGCAAACTAAGAAAGAAACCTGGGATTACATAAATAAGGACTGGAAGACTTAATTCATTCCAAGACGTGTATATCTGGAATGATACCTGGCCTCGCCGATCCTTGTCTATCTTTCAATTCCTTCGTCTTTTCAGCACGTTTCAACTCCGCCGCGTACATCTGCGCCTCTTTCAATCCTAGATCGCTGCATAGACGAATCAAGAACTTGAGACACTCTACGTTCTCAGGGAACTTCTCGTGGATATCTTGATACTCCAGTAAAGCCTTGTGAAACTGGCCTGTTCGTCTCAAACACGCTGCGACGAGCAATCTCCACCTCGGTTCACTCGGTGCTAGCTCTACTGCTTTCTTGAAGTAAATCAACGCTTTCTCAGCAACCTGGAACGAGCATCAAAATAAACATAGAATATTTTCGGTAGAAGAATCGGGAAAAAATGAATTACAATCCTCACCTGCATCGATACAAAGTACGACCCCAGCCAGTCGATCACTTCGAAGTTTGCTGGAAAGTATCTGTACGACTGTAGAAATGAAAATATGAATTACCACATAAGACACGATCAAGTAATTGTACACTGGATCAACTTACATCGCTGTACAACTGATACGCTTGCTGTTTATCGCCGGAAGCATCGTACATTTCGCCTAATTTCTGCAGAACTCCAGGATCAGACGGTATGATGCCAAGTAATTGATTGTACCATTCCGCTGCTTGATCCACATCATTCATCAGCTGATACAGATGACCAATCTGGTAGAGTGTCTGCGGATCGTGTCTGACTATATTCCGAACTTTCCAGAAGCAGTCCAGAGCTTCTTCGTAGATGCTTTGCTTCTTGTACACCAATCCTGTTAGTCGAATCTTCGTTTATAATATGTATAAATGTATTACAACAGCCTGGATTATAATTTTAATTACCGAGATTGTAGAGTGCTTGCACGTGACTGGCATCAGTGTCCAGCGCACACAGAAGAAGCTCTCTAGCTAGATCAAAATCGCCTTTTCTGATCGCGCAAGCTGACAAATTGATATAGGCTGCTGCATTGTAACTGTCTGCCTTTCGAGCGATTTCTCCGCAATTTTCTGCTTGCTCGTAATCTCCTTGCTGCGAATTAAATAAGAATGTATCATAGTTTCTTCATAAAATAATCGGTTCTGTACTTTGACAGAGATCGTGAAGGGATACTATCTTTTAGTGGAAGCTGTAGGGCTTCGATCGACTTACTAGGAAGTAAATAAACGACAGCATGGTCGCAGCTGCGCTGTTAACTTTACTTTCCCGATTCTCGAACATTTTTAACGTGTCAATGGCTAGCTGCGTTTCCCTATTGTGCAGGAACACCATTGCTTTACTTATTTCCAAATCGGCGGCTAGGGGTCCATACGCTGAAGATTTTATAGCGTCGACGCACCTATAAAGAGCACAATGAACATGCTGAAATATTTAATAGTGTGAATTTTACCAAGCAAACAAATTATACCAAGCAAAACCAGCTGTAAGCGTGTCCTCGATAACGGGCGCTATTAATTTAGCAGCGCACAGTATCGTTCTCTCCGCTTCGGACTTCAATTCTTTCTCTAACTTTGACAGATCGTCGTTCTTCAAGGTTTCATTCAATATATTCGAGGCAACATCGTCCTGTGAAACATAGAAATAAAGTTCTAGTCGAGTACGATTAACAAACATGAAAAATACACTGTTCAGTACTTGAAAGAAAACGTGATTGAACATTTGTGTGGCTAACGAACGCAGGTGCAACAATCAGAACACGTTTGCATAGTGATATTCATAAATATTCCGAACTCACTGTACTTATACTATATCTGTCTTCCTGATCTATGTTTAGCTGAACCTCTAACAACTCTAAAAACGCCCGTTTCATTTTATCCCTATGCGACAACGCAAAATGGCACAGAACAGTGTGCAACCCTGCTTTAAATTCGGCTCTCTCTTTCATAACCCACTCAAAACTATTCGCCGCTTCTTCCAAACGACCCATTTGTACAAATAACATTCCAATGTTATGCATTATCTTTATTCTGCGAACGATTTATCAACTCAGTGTTAACATAGGTGGATACACATTCGATAATGACTGAACAATAAATCAATCGACATTATTATTTCATTACCTCAGATCTTTATGAGCAGCCGGTGCTTGATCGAACGCCATTCTATACATTTTAATCGCTTGGGACAACTGTCCTATCTTAACATAGATATTTCCCATGTTCACCTTCAGCCTAGCATTATTGCTGAACATTTTGTTCCTCGTTATAGCTTGGTAAGTAGCTATGGCTTCGGTGTACATGTTATTGTTCGTATATTGAGTTGCCAAATTGAAAATAACCTGGAATTCAATATAATGCTTAATATCTAAGCTTCTCTGTTCTATATAAACAAATAGACAGCGGATTTTATGCATTTGTGACAAAAATGTGTAACTTAAAACAGTAAAAACATTAGAAGAATTTAAGCATATATGTTTATACTATTTTAAATCTATTAAACATATTAAGAAAGAAAATAATTTGCTATTTTACTCCAGTTTGTTGCAATTTAAGATCTGCTGTCTATTAATAAAGAAGATTAATCCATACAGCGAATGTTAGATCTACGTTATGGTTGTCACTGAGTCCAGCCTGTTCTTCCAATCGAATTAGAGCTCGCTCTCGCGAGGATGCTTCCCTTGCTCTTTCCAGAGCTACTCTCATATTGTTCTCGTATGCTGCCTCTACCGAGCTTTCTATTAGCTCCATTATTTTCCTTTCAGCCACTTTTATCTTCTCTTCCGGTCTATAAAAGTAAGGATTAAACACCTCATGCAAATCTGGTCGTTTCGAGGTTCAATTCACGAGCTGAATCTGTATTCTCTGAGAGTGAATTCATTATGAATGTTTAAACGATCATTCAAGATGGAATAATTAGTCTGTAGCCTCACGTGTCTTCCTTCCCACTTTCTAAAGGAGGTGCAGCTCCTTTAACGGTGTTTCCCATATTTAGTGGATCAAATGCTTGCCGACTGCTGCTGGTATAACCAGCACCTCTGACTGCAGTCATTGGACGAACTCCACTGGTAGTTGGACGTATAGATATACCAGTGCCGGACCTATGAAACTAAAATAATAAAAATTATAGTATACACCAATATTACAAGAACACGTACAGTAGGTTCTAAGTGATTGCTAGATCAAATGCCTGGTTCTACCTCAGATCTTATCTGAAATTCCAGTATACTCCTCAATTTACTTACTCCAGTTGACGTGCCCAGACGCATGGCTGTTCCAGGTGCTTTTGCAGTAAACTAACAAATTAGAGAATACATTTCTATATTGTTATTTATTAACAGACAGTAGCTTTATTATCGTATTATCAATGGACAGCGAATCTTTATGCGAAAGAAAAATTATCCACCAGAATCGCGACAAACTGGAGTGCAATGTAAATTCATTTTCTCTTTTAACAGGTTTAATATTCGGTTGGAAAGAAAGTTCGTAGAGTTTTCGAATTAAGTATCGAAGTATTTTTATTCATATGTTTATTCAATAAGAGAAGTTACCTCGAAAATGGGAAAAACTGACAGAACAGAATGGAAAATATGTTGTTGTACAAATCTACGTAATAAATATTTAAATTGTAGCTTCCAATTTTAAATTATTTACAAACGCTATGGACTTTCGTGCCAACCCGATACGTTGAAAATAATATAATCGCATTTGGAAATTCTCCTTTCAATTTACATCCACTCGATTTATTGTCATGAATGCATGAAATCCGCTGTCAAATTATTAATAAATACTTTGTAAAATATAAATCGTAACTATGTAAATACTCACAAGCGATCTACGTCCATAACTTGTGGTAACCGCGTCTTGAAAATATTCGTCTTGCTCGAGATCCTTGATACTGTACACCGACGGATAATTATTATATCCATCGTAAATATCGTCATTCATTTGCATGATAGCCATCATGATTGCTTCGGTAATACTATATTAATAATCACAGGAATACAAAATACATTGGAAATTGCACGGAGTCTCACTCAACAACAAACAGTTTATTACGTTTTGATTTTCGTCACGTGACGTCACTGACTTGCAAGGCGACCAGTGCGCAGTGTTGGAATGTTGTACAATTTTCGCGCGCATTCAGGGACGTATCAACCAGTATCAACGTCCCCACTTAGGGGGAAAAGTGGTGAAGAACTATATTTATTACCATTACGTATTACTACAATTAATCTTATTGGCGCACTGGTTCGATCAATTGGAAACAATAAGCAAATTTGCAAAATATTACATGAACATTTAATTCAACGTTTCGGTCGAAATTTAGACCATTTTCAAGAATGTAAATTTTCCGTATTGCGTCTGTAAGAATTTATCAATTACTAATTACTATTACATATTACTGGCAGGAAAGTACCGAAACATTTCAGAAGTTCATATATTAAATTTTAATACAACACACACATGTTGTACAATGATATTTCAAAATGAAAGCATAACAAATTTTGCGAAATTATAGGCGGGACGACCAAGGTACGCCAATGTAGCCGCACTTTTTTAAGTTACTGACGCTAAAAATCGTCGAAAATTCGCATGAAAACCGTGCAATATCCCAGCACTGTCTGGCAAGAGTGGCAAGTCACTGGCAGTGTTTTGTCACCATTCTCCATATTCTCCATAATGTGAGCGCAACGATATATTGACATTTTATCGGTGCACTGACAATTTAGTGGATTTTCAGAATGGCAGTGAAAGAGAAACAATTGGAAAATTCCACCGATGAAATCGAGTGGAACGTCGAAAATGAAATTCAATTATTCTTCGCTATGAACGGACATAAACCCGTCGGTAAGATCTCGAGTAATCAGTAACGCTTTGTAAGCTATGTTTACATTAGTTTCACATGGAAGCAATTTTCAGAAGCCACAGAATGCATAAAGATTCACAGTCTAATAATAGTATTGCAGAAAGATTCTACTTTCATTTTACAAGATTTTATTGAACATCTCCTTTTGCAGGTGTGAATAAATATTTCCACATGGTTTGTATATGCGAGAAGTTTCGAGCTGCCACCCACAAAGATGTGCCATTGAAACTGATTTGGGATCATTTGGAATCAATGTACGACCTCATAGCATTGGTAGTTATGAATGTATTAAAGAATAATGCATCGACATTGCGAGTAAAGTTAAAAGTATATCATTTTAGGACGATATGGAAGATTTACCATTCCCCAATCAAGAGGTAGACTTCTCTTTACCCGAACAAGAATACTTTGGAACATTAAAAGCTAGGAAACGAGAAGAACCAGAACTCAAGTTGAAAGAACAAAGGGACAAGTACAAGGAAATGAAAAGAGAGAAAGATGTTAAGGATCCCACAAAGAAAGATACTATCCTGCGTGATCTGAAGGGAACAAAAGATGTTGAGAAAAAGAAGGAGGAGTTCAAGAAGTTTGTCAAGGATATAGATATGAAAAAGGACAAACTTCGAGACATGAAAGATATCAGGAAGGAACACAAATCTTCAAAAGGGAGATCATCCAAAGGAAAAGATGATCTTGAAGAAATACGTGTGTATTTCTATCTTTAATACAACTCTATTCCTCATCTACAAGAAGATGGGACAAAGGGGGGTAGACCCTCGTTTCTAGAATTACAAAGGTGCAGGATGCACTTTCTCAATTCTCGAGAATGCAAAGATGGGATTTCTTTAGGGATATAAGTTTGCCGTCTTCTCGTGGAGGAGGAATACACGAATGTAGAATTTAATAATTCCTTTCTTTCAGTGTCTACCGTAAAAAAAGAACGCAAAGACTCCGACTTTGGCCGTGAAAGCTTAAAGAGAGGACCAAAACGACCAACTAGGCAAAGCGTGGATAGCA
This sequence comes from Lasioglossum morio, assembly GCA_916610235.2. NCBI lineage: Eukaryota > Metazoa > Arthropoda > Insecta > Hymenoptera > Halictidae > Lasioglossum > Lasioglossum morio. Next base: position 451,951 of record OU744324.1, on the reverse strand, counting down.
CATCGAAAGCATCTCCGAGTCCTCGTGATACACCGCCGCCAAAGCGTAGAAGAATATAATAATTAATGCTCGTATAGTCTGCATTTCGAACTCCAAACAAAATGTGACTCATCAATACATGCAAATCATGTAAAAATTTGTATGAAAGATCGTGTACTCTTACACGAATACAGTTTTATAAAACGTTTTGCATCCATTGTAAATATATATTGTACGATGAAACATTAATAAAAATGTTACATATCTATAATTTCGAACAGATGATCGTGTGTTATTAATGTTACCACAGAATTCTCAGGTGTATTCTCTCGGAAAAGATAAATCAATCATCTTGTGCCATGACAACAGCAATTATGCATCTTGCATAACTGATGAACTCCTACACAAGGTAATACATATATTATTTATACGCATAATTTGATTAGGAACATTTAAATTAGAATATTTGAAGAAATTAAACGATATAGGAGAAAATCCGAGAATCTTCGATTTATCAAAATCGTTGAAAGAAATGTTCAGAAATTTTGTTTGGTTTCCTAAAGACGAATAAAATCATTTTGAAAGGTAGTCAACGCTAGTAACGGGACCGAACGTTTATTGGTTGGCAATGTAAGCCGTCCTTCGCATGTTAGACAACTAATCTATAATACTATATATATGTATATATATATATATATATATATATATATATATATATATATACATATATATAAAAATGGGATTTCACAGTTACTGTACGCGAGGAAAACTGTTCGGACAGTGTGTTTCCATTATTTCGAAAGTCTGCTCTGTTTTTGTGCGTTCGATTCAGGAACGGTACACGTAAATTTATAGTTTTACGTTGGCAGTGTGATAAGAGGGGCTCTGATTTGATTGTTTCCCTGAAGGCGGGGTTACTTTCCGCAGCAGAGTGCTATAATAGATAACCTGTTCCGTCGAGTCCAATATAATGTTGATAAATATTCCGATCTGACATGTGTTACGTGATAACAGATAAGTCCCGGCGCAGAGGATCATGTGAAGAGTATTCCAATCGTTTTACGACGTCCGTGCGAATGCAGTTCAAGGCCGAATTTCTAATGTGATCCTAGAAAAAATACCGAATTTAAAACAGATCTTTTGAAAAATGACAACTGAGCGGATCGGAAACGATCATTCCCTAGCGATCCGACAAGAAATACAACGTTTTGAGAGCGTTCATCCGTCGATATACGCTATTTACGATCTGGCCGATCTAATATCCGACACGCACATCGCTAAACAAATACGTGAACATGTTGTTGCGATCGAAGGTACGATATATATATTTACATATTATTTCGGTTGCCCCCGAAACTTTCTTTCGGAATCTGTTCCTTTAACGTTTGCTAAACAAACACAATCAACGCGATTATCTTTATGTTAATGTTATGGCACTTCCTAACATGAATTTGCAGTATGTGCACGAGTCGAAAACCAACTTTTGGGACAACCTAACATGTACAGGGTGTCCCACGCAACTGGAACAGGCTGTACCTTCTAAACAATTGGGAATAGATGTTATAAGGTTTTGCATTTGCCGAGAGACCGAAATGTTTCAGAGAACGTTTAGTTTTGATAACTTCTTGACGAATAAGTTCAGGGCATAAGTATAGAGCACAAGAAATTGCATCGGTTGGTTCAGCTGCATTTCTCTGATGCACCAATGCACAGAAGTGCATAATATTAGGTGCACATTATATACCAGCAGATACCATTCAACTTTTACTTATAACATCTTCTTCTATTCCCAACTGTCGAGGAGATACAGCCTGTTCCAGTTGCATGGGACACCCTGTATACGTATACTATATATCTGCATATAATAAAATTTGTTAAAATTATTCGATAATTATCTTTTAATTTTCTTATTTATTTTTCCTTTTCTAACGTCATTATATGTTATTGCAGATTCGTTCATTAATAGTCACGAATGGACACTGGCCAGAGATGTGCCAGAATTACATTTAGGGATCATCGGTTCGTCCGACTCAGGCAAATCAGCTTTAGTTCATAGGTATCTGACTGGTTCGTTTATGCACGAAGAATCTCCCGAAGGCGGCCGGTTTAAGAAGGAAGTGTTTATCAACGATCAAAGTTATCTTTTACTAATTAGAGACGAGGGCGGAGTGCCGGAATCACAAGTATACCGAAAATATACGACGTGTTAACACGTTCGCTGCCGAGCGCGAATGTTATTAGTGTGTAAAGTATTCGTGCACCTTTTAAAACGACAAATAACTTTATCGAAATTGGACTGAACAGCTTAAGTTATTCGTTTTTCAAAGGTGCACGAATACTTTGTACACCCACTGTATGCACATTTCAGTTTATAATACTAAAAATAAGAATAGTCAGACATTTTTATCGGGTTCGGCAGTCAACGTGTTAATCTAATTCGTTTATGTACACGTGTATCGTACAGATACATCGTATAATCACACATTTCGCACAATATTCATTGCAGACATTGTTCGTTTCAGTTTTCCGCTTGGATAGATGCTTTATTACTTGTATTTAGTTTAGAGAATGAGGAAAGTTTCTCGATAGTTTGCAGTTTCTATAATAGAATGTGTTCATTTCGAAATATGTCAGAGATACCAAAAATTCTTGTAGGTGTGCAAGGTAAATCAGACATCCGCTTTATATTCGTACAATATATGATGCAATCCACTTATTGATTTCAGTCGGTATGGATTAAACTTATGTAATGTATATTTCACGTTATCCAGATTCGATTAATGATTCTAATCCACGAGTCGTAAAGGACGTTAGACCAAGAAAACTGGCATGCGATCTGAGATGTCCTTATTACGAGACGTGCACTATTTATGGTTTGAATGTTGAAAGGGTGTTTCAGGATGGTACGTATGTCAGGATTGATTCCAGTATTATTCTTACGAATTTCTAATGTACAGCTTAAATGGGTAGTCTCGTTTCCAGGACTGGAAGTCTCATTTCTCGATACTGCAAAGGTGGGATTTTACAGTAGTCAAAAAGGCTAGATGAATAAGGATCAATCTAAGCATAAAGCTTCTAAAGAAGCTATACTCTGCCGAATAATGCAAATTACGCCTCGTGAACGTAAAAATAAAACTTTTTAAGGCGATCGTGGGCTAGATTGATCTTTTATATCTAACGCTTTTGGCTACTGAAAAACTCCATCTTTGCGTTATCGAGAATTGAGAAAGCGAATCCCGCACCCTTAGAATCCTAGAAACGAGTCCCTTAATATCTTACACGTAGAATGAACAGGCTTGTACGATTAATTTATACATAATTGCAGTGTGCCAGAAAATTATACAACATATATCCGTGAAACAGTATCGATGTAACGGACAACAAGCAACAGACAGTGAAACAAAGTATCCTGGCTCGACAATTGCTAAAAGCACGCAGCTCCTTGCCAAAGACACGGAAGCAGCGAATTCATCGAAATTAAATGTGAGGCATTAATTGGATTTTCCATCATTGTGCTGTACCAAAAGAAAGCATAGAAATTTTTTTTACATTGCAATCTTAAATGAAACTATTAGACGACGTTATTGAGGGTGACTTGTTAGTTCACAATGAAAATTGCAGTTCCATTGAAAATTATTTAGTCGTGTACCATAGATTTTTCAAAATCATGCAATTATACCCGTCGCTAATGTGTTAATACATTAAAACAAAATTGATATGCAACGGATCGGTTTCTCTACAGACATCCGATAAAGAGGAAGACTCTAGATCCCTACACAGCAGTTCTACACAGAACGATTCTGGATCAGTGAGCGACAACTTTCACAATATGCAGAATCAGCATACCGACCTTAGATCTTCGATCTTAACTCCGACGACCATCAGGTACAATTGTTGTTGAAATATATAAACTGATACAGTAGCACAGAGACTAATCGAGCGTACACACTACAGGAAATTTCGAAGAAAATCCAACATCTTTACACCGTCGAAGAAAGAGAAATACAATATGGGTGAAATGGGTGTTGGCAGAGAGATACCAGTGAAGCAGGGATATTTATTTAAACGAAGCAGTAAATCATTGAAAGAGTGGAAGAAGAAATATGTTACATTATTGGAAGACGGTCGTTTAACTTACCATTCCAGCTTACACGTAATTATCGCATACGATTAGCGTTAATATGACGCGTTAACAAATGTCTCGTAACATTGTACGATGTTTGTTATTTAGGACTATATGAACGACGCGAATGGTAAGGAAATATTGTTACAATACGTAACTGTGAAAGTGCCTGGGAAAACGCCTAAGGGTTCCAAATCATCCAATGCTCAAGGTGCGTGAAAAAACATAATGCTTAAACCGAGGATGTTTATGCATTTACAGGGAAATTGAATAGATGAAATTAGTACACTTCTCCTCTGTTTCTATTTCTTGCGATCGATGCAGACAATTTTTATTTTGCTTAAAGATCCGTAGTTTAATAACGATGAACCTGGAAAAACGAGAAATCATCGAAATCGTAGGGTATACAATATAAATAAAAATCTAATAATTTGTATCTCGCTTTGCAGAAGATAGTTTCGAGTTTTCTATAATCTCGTTAGAAAATAAGACTTGGCATTTCGAGGCAAACAATGCCGAGGACAGGGACAGTTGGATATCCGCTATAGAGCAACAGATTCTCTCGAGTTTGCAAAATAGCGACGGCGACAAGAAGAATGAAACCGATGCTTTCAAAATGCATTGTATAAAAAACAAAGTGTCGGGAAACGACGCCTGTGTGGACTGTGGAGTACCTAGTAAATAACAAATCCGCTACAGATAATACTTTAATATTTAACACTACTACACAATTTCTATACTCGTTATATTTTAGATCCTGATTGGGCTAGTTTAAACTTAGGTGTGCTAATGTGTATCGACTGTTCAGGAATACATAGGAACCTAGGTTCACACATATCGAAAGTTAGATCGTTGGATTTAGACGATTGGTCGTAAGTAGTTGGTCGAGAATAAGATCATACGTGTTTGCATGAAGAATATTTTGATTCGCGCATGGTAATGCTTTATGGTATATAAAATAGCTCTGTGATTACTTTTAGCGCAGGTCAGTTAAGCGTAATGTTAGCTCTTGGTAACGACATAGCGAATAGCGTTTGGGAATATTCTTTAAATGGAAAGCAAAAGCCAACGTCGGATTCGCCCAGGGAAGAGAAGGAGCAATGGATCCGATGGAAGTACGAGGACAAAATGTTCTTGCAACCGATTAATCCAAATATATCGTTAGGAAAATTGCTTATCGATTCAGTTTGTAGGTAAATATTTTTCTGTTGCTTGTTATACCTGTTACAGTAGACATTCGACGAGTATTCGTCGAAGGTCTGGTACGCGTGCACTCCCGTCCATTAATCGCCGGACACAGAAAGTGTTCGAAAATACAAGAGTAATGTAATTAAAACTTCTCTACATCAGAAAAAATTAGCGAGTAGTAATATTTTTATTTCGTAATACAGGTCCTTTAAATAATTGCCCGATGACTTATGGACGAGAGAGTGTGCGTATAAATTTCGTTTTGTACTCTTAGATAATTAATCGTTCTTGTGAAAAAACTAATGTAGAGGCGATATGAGAGCGTTTACGTTGTGCTTGGCCAGATGTAGTTACGAAGATATTAATATGTCTGTAAGTATGGAAGATTTGAGGACACCCCTCCATTTGGCTTGCGCCACAGGAAACTTGGCCATGGCGCAATTACTCATATGGGTATGTGGTTACTTTTTCCATTACATAATAATACATAACAATAACTTGTACATCAACAACAATTACAGCATAAGGCAAATCCGCATAACTTAGATCACGAAGGACGCACGTGTATGTCGTACGTACGAGCACTCGAGAGAACTCTCGACAATTCGTCGGATTCTATGGAAATGCAAAAGCTCCTCGAAGTACTCGAACAAGCTACCGTCTCTGGTGTAGATGACGTAGAAACGTCGCAGTATTAAAAATTTGTTGTTCGCGTTTACGTACTTATTGTGCATGCGAGGCCATGCTTTAATCAATAGCTGGACCGTGGATCTTTATGCAAAATAAGAATGGCCTGCATCGATTCCAAGAAATAGAAACCAAATTGGATGTTACTTCTTCCCCTTAATGATTTGGATGGAGGAGACATCGTATATTGACGTGTTTTAAATATTGAAAATTTTCCAACGATTTTGAATTTCGTATAAATGCATGAAGATCCGCTGTCTATTAATAGCTTATAGACACGATATAACGTTTTCTTTGTTTCCCTTCTCATTAACAGTGCTGATACTCAGAAATCCAACCAAAGTATGTTAAAACAAATTTTAAATACCTACGGAATGGCCTATCTCTATAAAGTAGCATTCTGTAGTGAAAATTTTACATTATATTATATAATAGTGTACACCCCACCCCCTTATATGTTGGCTATAAGTTTCATAAGAAATTTGACCACATGATTTTACCGAATATAACATACTTTGCGTATATATTTGTACATTAAAGAAGTAGCTTGAATTGAAAATAATAATACATATTATTATATATATACATATATGAATCACACATATGTATGTATATATATATTTAATTATTATTCTATAATTACGTATATCTATATATACGTGTATATACGAATATATTTATCGAGGTTTAGCTCAGTGAAAGTAAATGACTAATAGTGAATTGGAGTGTACATTATCAATGACTGAGAGTACAAACACTCATAAATCTAGTTATATTTATACATCGAATACATTAAATGTATTTGAAGAATGCTTTTATAATTTTTATTTTATTAATTACGAAATTAAACATGTAATTACCTCACGAAACGTTTTTATTATTTTCAACACCTGTCCGAGAAACTCGTGTGCACGATTTATTTTTCATATGTCTCTTAGGCTCTTTGAAATTTCATTTGAACTTGATAGACGAACAGATTGCACTTGTAACGTAATACGACTCGTGAGTATTATCGTTCGAATCGTCTGAAAATATGCAATATTTTTTATTTTCGCTTTTACCGCTCGGTAGGTTTAGTGTTAAAAAAAAGTTATCGTGTGTGTTTTTAGATCGTCTGAATATTAATTCGAGTCACTGTACGTATTCCGTATAAAAGAGATCTTACCTAATGCACATGTACTTGTTGGAAATATGGGCATTTCACTATAATATTTGATAGTTGTTAATTTCGATAACTTATGCTGGGAAGAAAGAGAAATTCTGCGTGTAGCAGGAATCCTGAAAGCAATACACAGCTGTATTTAAATTCGTAATTAATATTGTAATTATATTTCACTTACTCTTTATTGAAATTATTAATCGTCGTAGCTGGAAGCGGAGCGTTTAAAGTATAAATTATATTCTTATCTAGATCACGAAAATTCTGTACTGGCGATTTTTCACAAACATATTGTTTAACAGCACAGAGAAATAACGATCTCAGATCGTCGTGAGTGCATATTAAATGGTCTTGGAACAGTATCATGAATTCTAGACACACATGGAGTTGTGCTAGACACATTAATTTTTTCCTAGAAACAATTATATCACATGTACACAATAATTAAGAAGAATTGCACTATAATTTTGTCACGCGTTACCTGTACTTATCAATTGTGAATTCATCGTCCGAGACGTTCCCCAATTTTTCTTGGATATCGTGTAAGTCACCGAATCTCGAGTTTATTAAAATGTACATGTAGTCTCTACACAATTTTTCGAAGCCCATATCAACGACATACTCTAACGATAAACTACCTGATAGTAAATTTGAAACGACTGTGTGCTTGCTCGAATTGGTGATGAGTTTAGCGAATCTTGTCCGATTTGTTAAATTGATCTAGTGCATATTAATTGTATTATTGCGTGTCGTGTGCATTGGCGAACATACATTTCATTATACCTGTGCGAAACACTCGTGCACTACGATCTCGTTCAGAACGGAATGTATACATTTTGTCATTTCGATGTAATTCGAATTTTCTGAAAGCGTTATCTCACGTCGTTTAAACTGCACTACCTATTGTAGCGTCACAATTGTGTATGGCATGTAAGAACACGTTAAACATAAAGTTACTTACTAATAAGCAGGTCCCATAAAAAATCAGTAAGATCTAAATTGTACCTAGACGAGAGATTTCGTAACTCTTCTTTAATTTTTACAGTGCCATCTAAGTTTCCTTCGGATATAAAATGATCTTTCCGTGCGTCAACGTTATCAGCACCTCTGTAACTATAATCTCCGTTAAGTAATAGGTTTATGTTGTCCATTATTACGTTGCGATCCTGTTTTACAAATAAACAGTGTTATCAACAGTTCTGTATACTTTTGTACGTCTAAAGGCAGAACTCGTACTTCTGCGTATGGACTGGTAAAGTCTTTTGGAAATTCCAGGGGTACCGAAGTGTAAGGAGAATTCGTATTACTTTTAAAATCTTCTAGCATGTTCAAATACTGATTTAATAGCAGTAGTTGTGTCCATAGTTCTTGCAGAGGACTGTCGTCTGACCCGGTTACAACTTGAGCAACCTGAACATATAATGCAAAATACGCGCAATAAATTGCGTAACCGGCGTGGTACATATACGATCTTACCAATGTATTCTTTGACGCTCTCGTGGGAGAACACAGCGACAAATTCGTACTATAGACTTCTATGCTAATACTATTTTCAAAATTGCTTTTCGCATTTTTATCCCAGTCTATCAGCTCTTCTCTAGTTCCAAATAGATCGAAAGTACTGGATGTAGATACGACAACCTGAATAACAGTCCAAGAACATGGAGAACAAAGAGGAATAGCTTTATCTTACATTCTACTGTATCTAGGAATACCTACGTTCGTCTCGTGAGCACGCGAAAGTCGTAAATGCTGTTCGAAAAATGCCGAAGACGATTCTCCAACGGTTTCGAAAGTTTCATTATCAGCTAAACATACTTCGATTGTAGTGAACCATTCACTCTGAATACTTTTACCTAACAATCTACTTCTTACATTATCGTCACCGTCGCAAAGTGCAAATATAGGAGGAAATGCATCTGTGATAAGATCTATGCACGCGTTCAATGCATCGCTGAAATAAGATTGTACTAGGTCAGAACGAAACTTTGTAGCGTTTTCAAATGAAAACTCAAAGATACAATTAGGATATTAATATATAGATTTGTTTAATAACATAGTTTCCAATCTCTTCTATTACTTTTTGCCAATTTTTAGGAGGCTCTTCGTGTTATTCGATAAACCTATGAATAAATATCTTAGTTTTACCTTTAAATTTTGATTTAAAAACACTAAGAACTCTTTCGTTCCGACCTAATGCTATGAACTGTTAATGTAGTTTCAATTCATTTTTACAATAGTCATAAACTTACCATGCTTCTTTCCTGCTCAACGGTAGATATTTTTCCTCCTCTCTGTGCCAATTTTGTTTTATCAGAATAATGCTGTCCTCAAAATTGGCATCAACGAATGAGTATTTCAAGGGTGATCCGGTAACATCGAAATCTGAAACTTTTGTGTCAGCGAATTGTGTATTAAACGTTCTGTGAATAATTTAAAGTCGTAGTTATTAACTATTACCGTTCGTGCGATTATCGTTGATGTAATCGGAATAATTGTCAACATCGTCTGTACACCGCTAAAAATAAAACAATTATTTTAACACAAATTTCATTATGTGTTTGCGTTGTCACTCCGTAATTTCACGAATAACATGTCAATATAGTAATTCAATAATTAACGTACTTGTTTGTGCAATATTATGCAAGGAGAATCCTTGTAATCAGGAAAAATTCGGGCCACATACGACAGACAAAGTTTACTTATTTTTATAGAAGGATCCAACACTTTTCTTAATATCTCGAACTCGTTCATTTTCGACGATTGCTTAGAACTCGAGGATCTTAGAATTTGTTTATAATAATATACATTTCAGACGTAGCTTACGTATTTTAAGTTTACTTCAATTTACTTATTCTATTTACTTCGGTGATGTGCGTAAAATTTGAATTCGGAATGTTGAACGTTACGCGTTCCGAAATGCACAAAATCTTTCTCAAAACATTCCTATAGGAAATATTTGTGTTATAATTGAAATTTTCATATGACAATGCAAATATCGATATAAAATTGATGTTGAAACAAACGTTTGTTTATTAACAATTCGTTAAATATCACTTTTCAGTTACGTTTCAAATATAGACACGATTTGTTCGTTTCTTAGACCATGCATGGTCTATGATGATTTTGAATATTATCATATATATTCAAAATGTATTTGCGTTGTCATTCGGTAATTCGACGAACAAGATAGTAATAATATAATTGATCGAATAATCTGTGAATACAGTAATTCAATACTCAAACTTGTTTACTTATACAATATTACGCGAGAAGAATCAGGGGGAGTAAACTCCCATGTATAAAATTTGGACCATGCATATATATATATAGGTTTTAGTTGAGGGATATAACTCAGATGGCGCTACTGAAGTCCATATATATATAGAGCTATACGATTCTATACCGCTTACTTTAAAATATTTTTTACAAATATTTCATCGTAACATTATTTTATTATATGTATATGATAATACATAATAATAATACAGAATAATTCATAAAGTAATACATATAATGATAGATAATAATAATATAGAATAATATTCTAATAATAATAGGTAATGCTTTACTTTTTATACTTGCTGCTGCACTCCTCTGCACCTCACTCAGTGATGGGATTTTTGGCGCTTTTCACGCGCATGCGCGAGTTTCGTCAGGAACGTATTTACATCCGAAGTTTGTGGGGAACTATTGGAGGGAAAATAGTGGGGACTATTGTTAGTGGGAACGTCTAGCAAAGTCCGTTACGACCGTTACGACACGAGGCGCGAAGGAAGAATGGGCTGTGAGAAAAAAAATATCAAAATCAAATCATAATAAATTTTGCGAAATTAGCGGGGCGGCCAAGGTAACCGATATTCGTACTTGACTGAGGCCGTCTGATGCTAGAATCGTCGCGCATGCGCGTGAAAAGCGCCAACAATCCCATCACTGACCTCACGCTAAGATCCAGCACTATATCGGGCTCGGGCACGGTCAAAACGGTCAAAACCTGGGCGTGAGCAATCTCATTTCCTCTCTGCTATGTCCTACTATGCTATAAATCGAAACTTAAAAAAATGTTATAATTTATGAACAAAATAAAGTTCAAAAAATAAGCTCTAAAATAAGTTCACCAAGTCTCACTCAATTTTGAAAAATTATTTCTACAATTGTTTAGACACTGAGCAAACTTCTTTTTTTCAAGCTCATTAATCAACTTTTCAATACAATATAAAACAATCTAAAAACATTATAAAAATGTCATCTATAAATTGAAAAATTGTAGTCCGCAACAATGATCGTGACACTATGATTGACTATGATTGACAATTGACAGTGATTTTGGAGGTTATAGTCAAATCAAGTGAAATACATGAAGAAAGAACTTTATGGGCAAATAGTAGCGCTCAGTAGCGGCAAAGATTGGAACATCAGTCACGTCCAATCATGTTCAATCACGTGATGTGCTATGATCGTGGTGCCATCTAAAATAACTCCTTGCAAAGTGAACTACCGCGGTCCAAGGTCATACATAAAGAGTTTACTCCCCTTGACATAGACTCTCGAATTTCGTGTTCCGTGGTTGAACGTTCATATATTGTTCATCGAGTCTCCCATCAACTAATTCGCGTTTGCGCTACGTGCAGTGTGTAACATCGATATGTCAATACTCGTAAAGTACGAAATTTGATAGAAAAAAAAGGACAGAATAAAGAAAGAACAGCGTATGATGTCGTAGAAGAAGCACGCGAATATATTCGCGAAGTAATCGTAGCTTGAACAGTGGTGTTAGGTTATGAAAAAGTCGAGCAAATACTGGACAGGTGTGGGTAACATTTCAACGGTGTGTTTGTCCGAGGCGAAGAGGGACCGTAGGGATTTGGAGGACGGTCTTTCGACCTTTTACATGAAGGAGCAGGATATTCCTGAGTATTTAGAAGGCTGTGGTCTAACCACCTGCACAGCCGACATGCCCGAGGACGTATCCGCTCTGCGGGACATCAAGGAGCAGATGAAAGAAAAAAAGCTGTCCTCCGCGTCCATAGCAGGTCCCGACACCAAGAAAACTGTAACTGTCAAACACCCCGAGTCCAACAAACCGAAGCCTACCACGAAAAAAGGTAAACCGATCCAAGCAGATTTAGACGTCTCGAAAGAGTTCGTTAGATGCAGGGACGAATGCGTGAAACGGCTGGATTTGAGTAAATCGAGCATCACGCATCTACCGAGCACTGTGCGAGACCTGACACACCTGGTCGAGTTCTACCTGTACGGTAACAAACTGGCAACGTTACCGCCAGAGATCGGCTACCTGGCCAATCTGGAGACACTGGCTCTGAGCGAGAACTCGCTGACCAGTTTGCCGAGCACTCTAGAAAATCTAAAGTCGTTGCGAGTCCTGGACCTCAGGCATAACAAGCTGAACGAAATACCCGACGTCGTTTATAAACTGACCAGCCTGACCACTCTGTATTTGCGCTTCAATCGGGTGAAATATGTCAGCAACAATATTAGAAACTTGACGAATCTGACGATGCTCAGCTTGAGGGAGAATAAGATCAAAGAGCTTCCAGCTGGCGTCGGAAAGTTGGTTAATCTGATAACGTTCGACGTGTCCCATAATCATTTGGAACACCTGCCCGAGGAGATCGGGAATTGCGTCCAATTGTCCACTTTGGATCTGCAGCACAATGAGCTGCTGGATATTCCGGATACGATCGGGAATTTAGTTTCTTTAACGAGATTAGGTCTTAGATACAATAGATTAACTAGCATACCGAAATCGTTAGCGAACTGTAAGCTGATGGACGAGTTCAGCGTCGAAGGTAACCAAGTGTGCCAACTGCCCGACGGGCTGCTGTCCAGTCTTTCTGATTTAACGTCGATCACACTGTCCAGAAACGCCTTCACCGCATATCCGTCGGGAGGACCAGCCCAGTTTACGAACGTCTATTCCATCAATCTAGAACACAACAAGATCGATAAAATACCGTATGGAATTTTCTCGAGAGCGAAGAATTTGACGAAGTTGAACATGAAGGAGAATCAATTGACTGCTCTGCCTTTAGATATTGGTACATGGGTGAAAATGGTCGAGTTGAACTTGGGTACGAATCAACTAACAAAGATCCCAGACGACATTCAATGCCTTCAGAGTTTGGAAGTATTGATACTTTCTAATAATCTGTTGAAACGTATTCCTGCCAGCATAGCTAACTTGCGCAAGCTCCGAGTATTAGATCTCGAGGAGAACAGGATCGATTCTTTGCCGAACGAGATCGGTTTCCTACGAGACTTGCAGACGTTGGTCTTGCAAAGCAACCAGGTGACCACTTTGCCAAGAGCGATCGGTAATCTGACAAATTTAACATACCTAAGCATAGGCGAGAATAATCTGAACTATTTGCCCGAGGAGATCGGCACGTTGGAGAATTTAGAGTCGCTGTACATAAACGACAACGCGAACTTGCATAACTTACCGTTCGAATTAGCTTTGTGCACAAATCTCAGTATTATGTCAATTGAAAATTGTCCGCTCTCGCAAATCCCGGCTGAGATAGTTGTCGGCGGCCCTTCCGTAGTAATTCAATATTTGAAGATGCAAGGTCCTTATCGATCTATGTAACAAAATTAGAAAATTACTCTCTCTCTCTCTCTCTCTCTCTTTTGTATGAATTGGATGTCGATTCTTAGTAAGAGTGATACAGAAACAGATGATATTTGATACGAATATTTATTAACTTAAGGGAGTAGACTCATTTCTCCAGGGTTTCAAGGGTACGGGATTCGCCTCCTCGCGAATTCCGCATCCTTGCAATCCTGGAAACGAGTCCACCACCTTAAATTCTCACCATAATGATCTCACATCAATAAAAATTCTATGGAATATTATCGATATACATATAACGATATGAAAATATGTATTCTCATAAAATGAATAGAGATATACCGTTTTCAATATAAAAATCAATGAAACATATGTACAGATATATTAATGAAATTGGTGCTGACTTTGGAAATCTGCACAATGACTAAAGAAACTATAAAAGAATAAAATCATGATAAGTAGAGATGCGCGAGAAACCCGACGTTTACGTGTTCCCGCACACCTCTAACAATAAGATATTTTAGATACAGTAATAATATAAATTATATACCGACACTTTGATTAGTATATAAATACTCCACTCGTTTTTATTTTGTTCTTTGTATGTATGTTATTTAATGATACAATGAACTGTAATAATGGTTGATGTAATACGTTTCAATTAGTATACGTTGTATACACTTTGCATAACAATTATCTTATCATTTCCGAAATTAATGTAAGCGTGTGAAATTTCGTAGCGGAGCCCGTAAGTTTTCGATTATACACAGATACCTGAAAATACTATTCTTAAACGCGTAATTATTACTTTTAGAAAATTCTGTTCAATCGTGAGGAAGTAAGAGAAAATTCGTTTCGTTCGTGGAGGTCGTAAAAATTAAGAATCGGCATCGATCAATTTAGACTTTAGTTACTGCTATATTCATTGCCATACGAATGAACAAATTTCGCGGGGGCTTGTTGTTAATTATACCGTGCGACATGTTATTTTATCGATTGGAAATTTTCATCGTGAAAACTTTCGAGAGAACGTTGCTCTTCCAAAATACGAAAGATAGCTACTTACACGATTTAGCAGACTGTAATGGTATAACGTAGTATTTTTGTTGTCTCTAAGATTAAACGTAAACGATTTTATATTAAAGCACTTTAAACCGAAAAAATTATTTTAAAAAAACGCTGACGTATCGTGAAGAGAAAAAAAAGTACATTACAAGATAATAGCACACTATATATTTTAACAGTAATGTTTACTTTTGCATTTGCTACATAAATTGCAATAATCGGTAGCAATTATAAACGATATATTTAAGTGTATACTCCTACGACGTAGTTGAAGATTGAATGGCATATGTGTTCTTTTAATTATTAATTAGTAAGTTTATCATTCTAACGTTTAACGCAATGGAAATTTGTAATTGAATTATTAATGTGCTCTCATTCATTGAAAAAGCTGCCAAAACTAAGCATACAATTACATAGTATTAGCATTGTATTCTTCTAGCATTGATTTCTCTTTTTTTTTTTGCTAAGTTCCATACATAATGATTCAGATAACATGGTTTATCTTTATTTATGTGTACGCGTGCACGCGCGTGTGTATTTTAAATGAATTATTATTTTTTACAACCATATACACGTTTATATAATATATATACTCTGTATCACACCTATAATACTTCGATGAATGGATTTTATTTATAGGTGAGGATATATTGATTTTTTTTTAAACGTATAACATGCTTTTGCACACGTATGACTCGATAAACAATACCGGTATACTATTTTTGCCATTTCTAACGTAATAGCTAAATTAGAAATATTTTTTCATAATTTCTTTATTATGCAATGGCTGTGCAATAAGGCGTTAAAGAGTTAGCACAATTTTACTTATATTATAATTGATAACTCTAATTGATATTAATGTATTATATATGGAATATAAAAATATATATAGAAATATATTTTATCTTTTTAATTAGTGCTACTCCAAATTCTATTTAAACTGAAACAAAAACGAAGAACAAACGGAAAATCGATGCTATTGAAAGTACACGGAAATATTTGAAAAGTAAAATGGAACTTAGTAAACTTTTCATTGTAATTAAGAAGTTGTAATATGTCTATTGTACTAATTACATATTCGATGTATATGTAAATGTATAATTTATTATGTGTCTATTTACAGTTTTTCTAATGCTAATTATGTTTCTAGAATATATATATATATATATATATATATATATATATATATATATATATATATATATATATATATATATATATATATATATATATATATATATATATATATATATATATATATTATATATATAATTATAATTATGGTAAAATGGTATTCGCATTATATAAGACTTTGTCTTTCAAACTTCTACGATTTGTCCATAAAATAATAAAAGGTTGATAATAATAACTTCGCAAAACGATAATTTTCTTTAAATTTCGTATTCAATTTTCTTTCTTAATCAAGTGACTTTTATATATATGTACAATTAACATATATATATACATATATGTTATAATATATATATATATGTTAATTATATATGTTAATATATATACATGTGTGTGTGTGTGTGTGTGTGTGTGTGTGTGTGTGTGTGTCAATAATTAAATGATTATTTAATTATCGATCCGAAATATTAATGTCAATTTGTAAAGTTTAACTCGATGTTTACTTTTTCATTATATCTATACGTGTATGTTATATATATGTGTATGTATGTATTAGTAGTCGTATATATAATTTATGGAATTTCTATAACATTTATCCGTATCGCTAAAGACATGTACAAAATTTTGGTTCTATATGGTATTATTTAAAAATCGTTTTATTAAGACTATATGTGTATGTCTATTATATATATTAATATACGTAAGGTATTGAATAAGTTTCAGAATACACGCAAATGTTGCCAAAAGGAGTGCTACAATACAAATTGTTGTGATAAACTGTTCAACAGTTTTAAAAAGACATAAGTAATACGCTATTATATGATTGGGAAATGACTAAAAATTTGTATAATAAAAAGAAATAGCTATTCTCAAATTATAATCTTGTTGAATAGTCTATTAAGTATGATATATATATAATTTCAGAATAATAAATATTAATGTAACAACATGTATATGACTAATCATATAGAATGCTGTATATTTCTAAATAAATAAATACGCTATAAACGTTTTACGACCATTGATTTAATCGACCTTTTGTAGAATTATTTATAACTGAATGAGTATAACGTATTACCGCTTTATCGATATATACTTTAGTCATTATTTTCTTACTTTTTCAGTTTCAAAGACACCATACTTTGCTTTTTCAAAGTAAACTTTCCATGTCGTATATTGCTTATCACACGTGGACGCTGTAATTAGAAAAATAGAAAATATTCATCAACCGAAATAAATATAATTATCTGATCAAATTAATTTTCAACCTTTTTAGGAGTATTCATTTTCGTGAAGCTATTCAAAGATGTTGCAACATTCTCTCCAATTGTTCCAATATTCCTCAAATATTTTTCGGCACCCTTGAATCCTTTATATATTTTCGATTTTTGTTTTTCAACCGTTTTAGGAGGATCAATTCTCGCAAAGCTGTTCGAAGATGTTGCAATAGCGTTCTCTGCGTTTGTTACTCTCTTAAATCCTTTATTCGCTTTCGTTTTTTTACATGTAATCGTGTGGCAAATATTTGGCGAATTTTCTGAAAAGTTTACCAGCCTGAAAGTTAAAGTTAAAGAGAAGTGATCAGTCTTTTCAAATAATTTCAAAACCGCAGTACCTTATAAGGTCCGATATTTCTTCCGAAAACGATTTTAAACTATCCAAGATGTACATAGCATTTTTTATGTGTTCTTCGATATCTTCGTTACGAATCTTCGTTCTTTCATTATTAATATTATTGATTTCGTTTTTCAATTCGGTTACTTTGTCCTCCTCGATTCCGTTAATCTGTTTCGCATAATTGTACGGCACAGTGCTGTATTTACAATTATGACATTCAATTATTTCTGTAGTGTTCGGACACGGTTGAAAGATAACATTAAAATTATGTTCCAAGTAGAAGTCCCACACTTCCTTACAGAATTGATCTTCTACTGTCCATACAGTACGATTTATATTATTCTACAACAAATTTGATAGAAGTTTATTTATTAATATTAGATGATTGTATTTTATAATAAGTTCGTGCCCGATTTTCTACAATTAGAACAATTCTTTTCTACTATTTAAAATCTAACGAATTTAACCATTGAATTTCTATTTTACATTCGTATATATTGTTTTTCTACCATCTTCGTCTGTTCTTCTTTTAATACTGTCTTCCTTTGCTCCAGTAGTTCGTAATTTGTAGTTAACAGATTTTTATGAACCTTTAACTCTATGTTCTTACAAATGTTTTCTGTTAACTGTAAATCATTTCCTCTGTTCATTTCCATAATTCTCAATCAATAAATTGACAATTAATATTTCAAACTAGCCGGCCGTTTTACGTACAGCAAACGTTTTCGAGCGAAAAGTCAAGTTGCCGTTTCGTATTTATCAGTTCACCCTATACAGGGTGTCCCAAAACTACCCTAGGAGCCGAAATGGGAGGTTCCTTGGGTCATTTGAAGCGACATTTTCCTTAACAAAAATGTTATCCGCGGCTTTGTTTAGGAGTTATTAACGAAAAACACGGACCAATCAGAGCGCGAACTAAACGCGAATTGGCACAGTCGGCCAATGGACAGTTGGCGCACCGAGCCGATTTTGCCAACTCGCGTCTAGGTCGCGCTCTGATTGGTCCGTGTTTTTCGTTAATAACTCCTAAACAAAGTCGCGGATAACATTTTTGTAAAGGAAAATGTCGCTTCAAATGACCCAAGGAACCTCCCATTTTCGGCTCCTAGGGTAGTTTTGGGACACCCTGTATATATGTATACGCTTTCAACGGTCATTGGCTGTTAGATATGTATGTAAATAATCATTTTCTAGAGAAAAGCCACTTATTCAGTTTATTTATCAAGCGAATAACTAATATAACACAGTAAAAATATATATTATAATGATAAATATATCAGACATCGTTTCTCCGATTCATAATAATATGCTTTATACATAGTTCTGCAAATTATTTAATATCGTACAGTGTATAATAGTGTATATTCGCATATAACAAACACTTGAAAGTATAATTGTGCCTATGAAACAAGATGGGCAATCGTGAGACAACGAAGAATCGACGGTAACAAAGAGAACTATAATCTCTGTGCGACTGTATCTACAGAGCACTAGAATAAGAAGAATACTAGAATACTTTTTTCAGTGTTAAAACTACGACTAAGTGGGGTAATATTTTATTATGAATTTATCTATATATTTCGTTATACAATTAATTTGCTAATCGTTGAATCTGTATGGTTTATGTAACATATAGGTTCATACATAGAAATGTTGAGTTGACAGATTTCCTAATCTATTCGATGACCCATCTCTTATGGACACATTTAGTAACTCGTATTTATTATATAGTGTGTGAATTCTTATGTACTATGTATGAAGCATACTTTAACATGCGTATTTTAGAAATAAAGATAATTTACGTCTGGATTATATTATTTTCTTTCTAAATTAAGAGTTACCAACACAGAAGTCATGTTCTTTATTGAAAAATATACGTTCAGGTCGGTAACCGCTGTTACCGACATCTTGCGGGTGAATTCGTAACTAAATTTGGCTAACAGTTTGAGTGTTTGCCGCTGCACTATATATATATAATATGATTATCCTCTTGCTCTTCAATTTATCTTTAGGAAATAATAGTCAAACTGGGTTTCACTGTAAACACAAGATTAAGATTTTATTCATTATTTACATTATTTACATTATTTCCTTTCCTACCTGTAAACACAAGAAACGACATTAAAGGCTATTATTCCACGAAGACTTCTGTAAGATAATGACGCTTTAATAATACTGTGATTTCTCCAAGAGAATGACACTGTAATACACGTGGCTTTTACTCTTTCCTCTACTCTTATCCGCTGTCAGTCTGCCGTCTTGTTCTACGGGCATGCGCAATACGTATATATGTAGTTCGAGATGAGTTTTAAAAGGAATACGATAGAATTGCATACCTTTTATCGTATTTCTTTTACATATATATATATGTATGAATGCATTCGATTTCATGTACATTAAATAGAAATATAAAAGAATGCTCAATATTTAAAATAACAAAACGTTCAAAACAAATAACATTAACGTATCAATATAGAAAATTGGAATGGAAATATTTACATTCTATATAACAGTAAACGCTATGTCTCCCTATTCGTTTCCAGGAATTCGAGGAAGATGTTCGTAGAATGTAATTTGTTTATACTAGACAGGCTAACAACAATTTTGTTCCTATTCACAAACATTCTTAAATGGCAACTGTCGCGCTGCAATAAATGTGTCACAAAATATGAATATTTCAAAGTTACACCTTCACTTCTCAAAATTCAGTATTTAATTAGGATACCACATTGCTTCCAATACATATTAGTTGGCAACGAGTACACTTGAACACTGTTAGCGCGATGGCATTCGATATTCTTTTAGGCTGAAATTCAATCAAATTAAATGCACAAAGGTCTTTGCGGAAGGCACATGTTATAATATGCATTTTTCTTCCAAAAATCTTTGCTTTTCCACCCACACCAGCCCTTACTTATTACAGTTGGTAAATGATCCGATCCTGTGTAATGAGGATCTAGAATTAAAAACTTCACATCGTCGGTACTCTCGTTACAGCTGACTCCCAGAATTGTGTGAGCTAATACACCGCCGCCTAGAAAATATTCGGGAATGTATTAGCAATTAACAACAACAAAAAGATATTTTTCTATGAGAAAAATATAAGATTACATACCAATCATTACTGGTGTACCCTGTGTCTGGAAATGATGTATCAAATTTGAAGCTAAGTCCGAAACTTCTTCACCCGTGGATGCGCAAAGTATTTTAACACTAACACCTAAGAGACTTTCTAATACAAAACCTACTTCTGTGGAACCAATCCATTGTTTGCTATTGATAAAATTCGATGGTTTGTCTCCTATATCAAATAAACACTTTTGTATTGTTTGATGAGAAGGTATAGGTATTTCGGTGTAACCCTGTAATCTAGAACATTCATGATATTATTCATAATATCATGTAAATTAAGATTAATTGCTAATGTAAAGAGAACAGTGGTCATAGAACAGTGGAAATGGAATACGAGATGTCAATAGTACCTGTACCAGGAAATAATCGTCTGTAAAGACCTGTACGCACATCCCCAACCATTATCATTGAAATTGTCTTGCATGTAATGATGATACGCGTATAAACCTTGCACAACGCCTACTTTTCGTATACTGCTCAACATATCTATAAAGAAAAGTAGTAACATAAAATACCAACACATTGAAATCACGAGATGAAGAAATTTTGTACTATCAAACGTTTACCATCGTTTTGTGAAACCGCTTCGTGAGGATTTATAAGTATATCATCTGTTTGTACTGTACTAGAAAATCTCGCAGCATTTCCATAACAGAAATAAGGCCTGGTCATATCCAGTGCTAAAGTTTTATGCAAAACTTCACGGTAAGCCACTGCAATTTAAAAATTAATTTAAGAACTCGTATCTCCAACAATTTCTTGGATTCTCGTACACTTCTAGAAAATAATTTACCTGTTTCCTTGTCGGTGTTACCTTGCGGGTATAATACCGTAAATAAGTGTCCCAAACCTGGCGGTTTAAAATGAATCGATACAGGCAGTTTTATAGGTTGCTCGGGTTGTTTGAGCTGATCCTCGAAACACTTTTCTATTAATTTAATATTCCGGCACATCGACTCCACCAACATGCCGTGCAAGTCTGTCGAACTTACGTCGATGTTGACCAAAGATAATGTATCAATAGGTAAATCACATTCGAAACTGTTGAATTGTCCTAAATTACGAATAGAATATTTATTATGAAAATATTTTAAGGAGGTAGACTCGTTTCCAGGATAGCAAGGGTCCTCCTTCTCATTTCTCGATAATACAAAAATCGGGTTATTCCTAAAAGTTCTATTTTTACATTTACGAACCGTAATTTGTATTGTTTAATGATGAATTCATCAAGAATCTGAATTCTTCAATGAATAATGCAAATTACGCCTTGTAAACGTAAAAATAAGACTTTTGAGGGCGATCGCGGCCTAGATTGACCTTTTATCTAGCGCTTTTGACTAACAAAAAACCCCACCCATTGGCGCATCCAGCACCCTTGCGGGAAAAATGTTTGATTTCGAGTGTTTTATAGGTAAATACATACGTTTTACATATTGGAGTACTGGAGCACATTTAACGTTCTCTTCAGAGATCCTATCTCCGGATAATTTTAGAAGTATATTAGCATCTGCAACATCCTATCGGATAAAATGAAATCAGCATATACTCTTTACAGAATGCTAACTACCAACTATTATTTAAAAAAAAAAAAACAAAAGAAAGTATACCACAACTCCGGTTGGCCGTGTAACGTTTTTCTTCGCGTTCGCGTGTTCTTGATTATATTCGTGTACGTCTATAAGCTCCTTCAAGGATGTATCTTTCGGGTTACTTTCATTATTGAGGAAAAAAGTGTTCTTCGATGGAAAGTGTATGCCTATTTTCCCTGATGCAATCTGTAAGAAACATGATCTAGCTTTAAAATAGCTCAGTGATTGTTTCACGACATTCTCGACAAAAGGATTGCAGCTTACATTTTTTCTTAGTTCGTCTAACTTCTCCATAACATTACCATTCTGAGCGATTAATGGCAAGCTTCCTCTTAATCTGATATACATAAATTCTTTTTGAACGTCACATTCATGAATGATATTTACACTATTAACAGCTTCAAGTTTTTGGTGAATATAAAAATATACCTCTATTTTTTCATCTCGATTCGAATATTTCAGAAGCAATGGATTATCTGTGATATCGATATCCTAGATAAATAAAAGAAGATTTAGTAAACATGTCTTAGGCATATAGAACCACCAACTAGGTATAAGGATGGGCCTATCATCCAATGAACTTTCAGGGGCCACATAACACCATTACCATTTTCATTTTACACTTTCATTGCATTTGTAAATTGAAATTGGTGGCTAAAATTCAGATATTTATTCATAGATCTTTAATATTCTATTCTATTCTATTACTCTTTACCATTTTCGTTTTAATTTTATCTTCTATTCTTAATTTGAAAACGCTATAACTTTCTTTCCAACCCAATACCTCTGATTGGTGATAAACCTTTAAGCTTGTAGAATTTATTGGCCTACTTGAAACGTATCGGGAAGCTTCTCTTTGCGTTCTCCAATATGTACGATACCACAGAGATATATTTCTGTCGGCATATGCAGTTGCAAAACCGTGTGATTAACATTAGCTTCGGTGTCGTTGTCTATGTTTATGCTAAATGTTAATACAGTCAATGTGTTATTGTACATAACGCCGTACAGATAACCTGTCACGTTCTCATTGACATTCTTCAAACGCTGAAAATCACAGATATGTTTAAATGTAAATATGTTTAGAAGCAGTAAGAACGTGTAACTAATTTACCTCTAAGACATTCGATAGAATTCGTAATTGCGGTGCCATTTCCGTGATTTAATTCCGCACCAGCCTGTTCTACATAAATTTACTCGGAATCAACTGCACGTATGCAACCACCATATGGGAATGTTTAATAAAAAAAGCGCGTTATACAAACTCATATGAACGAAAACTACGCGCGGAATGCAATCAAGCAAGTATACATATTTAGAGCAAGTGTACACAATTGTCATGTGAATGACAATTCGGCTAACGACAGAATACTATAGATACACATTTGTTGAACGTTATCAGAAAATCAACGACGTCACTATAGGCGTCAACCAAACAGTTTTAGGGCTACGGATCTATTGTAATTTGCTATTCTGTGCCTGTTATGTACAGGGTGTCCCAAAGATGTTGTTGAACACTTTCGTATCCTCGTAAAACACTGGAAAACACACACAGTTTTTATAGTTTGTACACAAAATGTTGCACTGTTCTATGCATTTGCCGAAAAATCTATTTTATGGCCGGTTGATAAACCGTTTATTTGGTAACACGAATGTAAATAAATATTGCCACACAGGCATATATAAAAAAGTATTCAATGACTCTACGAAAATCCTTAAATCAGAGAAATATCCAGATTACGAAATAGTCTACACTTTTCCATACATTAAACATGTTTGTTCTGCAAACATAATAAAGCGTAATCAAACGGTGTTTACTGGTGCGTGTACCTTGGCATGTATAGGTGCGCGATTGTTAGATTTCATTTCAACAGATCTTTGTTTATCGGCCATAGTTGCTAGTAAGTTACATAGATTATTTTATCTAATCCTTATGTGGAATTTAAATTAACTACTTGAATAAGAAAATTTCGCTCAGCTGAAAATTGAATTTCACGATAATTCCACGGAAAACAGAATAGTTTTTAATTGATACGTCTTTTATTCGATTTATATTAACTATTTTATTACACATTTTAGGTAGCATGATGACGCTTACGCTTCACGCGGCCGCTATATCGTGCAACAATATTATTGCGTTTGTATATTTAAGAAAAGAAGATCAAAGTGTAATATTATCGTATTCCGATTATTGGGGCAAAAGGGTAGATTTAAAAACTGATGTTATGAGTATTCTACCTCTCTCAGAAACTCCTCTAAACATTTGTTCCAAGTTTTATAGGATATTGAACATTAAGTCGTGTCAGACACCTTTGAAACTAATTGTACTATATGGACAAATAGTTCAAGAAGAAAATTTTGTAAATATATTTGGTATGTACAACTGAATCGTTGCATACAAATTCATAATTATATCCTTATTTTATTGAAATATACGTTTATGTAAATAACTATTTTCATTTATATACATATGATTTATAACATGATAGAAGGCTCTTTCATTTAGATCCACCTAAAATGTGCGTAAGCGCGATTTGCTTCACACTGCCTATGTAAGTCCTGCTTCCTTTTAATAACACGACCCTGAAATTAGAGATCTTGTAAAACTAATAATTATAATATACGATTGCAGTTTCGTTTTGCTTATTTCTTATAGAATAGATTATGTGTATACGTATTCGTCCAAGTACCTGATGATTAGCAGCATCGATCAGTTCCTTTGCTAACATTGAAGGAAACGTTTGGGTACAATCTTTCTCGCCTGCAGTTTGAATTAACCAGTTCATTGATAAAAATCTAGCCCTGTTATCGTTCATTGGTACTGGAACCTAGAAATTTCTATTATTAAATATATCATCTTAATCCTTTGCATTCGGAGCTATTTTAACTCGAAAATTAAACATTTCTTCCGACCTAGGATAACTCTGTTCTATATGATTTTTTTTCCATTTCACAGATATGAAATTGATACAATACCTCGTACAATACTTAAACGTTTAGTAATTGATTTGATACCGAAATATTTAATAATGTAAACAATATACGAGTGCTAAGGTTTAAACAAACAGATGTTAATACCTGATAAACAATTCCACCTTTCCTAATTTTCTGTAGCTGCAACATTGGGGTACAATTCTCTACAGCACGATGAAAAATGTCTAATGGATCCAATAAAACAAATTGCTTATGCTCGGGAGCAGCCTTATTGTAACGTTCTAATTGTAACATTTTAATGTGTTGAAATGTTTTCTCCACTATTGCTCTAGCTTGTGCTTTCCTGCCTTTGCGCATAATATAATTTGTAAATTTCCTGACGAACCACAAGTAATAAACATTTAATCAATGAAGTACCACTTTGATTCAAAATTAAACTAGCTACCTAAGAGCTTCATCGTGGAATTCAGATGCTGTGTCGGAAGTAAGGGCTGCCCTAATAGGCAGATGAGCTAGTTTTTCTTTTTCTTCGCTTTCATTTAATTGTTCCAGTTCTTCCTTCTTATAAACTGGTTTTATATAAGTGGATGGATATAAACTGTAATTTTGAGTAATATTTGTTGGCGTGTATCTGAAAAGTAATAAATAACAGTGTATTATTAATTAAAAGCTTCCCATTTTAATACTCTAAGTAGATTTCAAAGTTACTTCTGTTTCACATATTATTTCAGTTATAAAATTGATAAAGGTTAAATTCTTCTAGATCGAAATTAAGATAAACAATAAATTGATGATATCGGCGCCATGAACCATGAATTAATTGCACATTTGTTGTTTTTTGTTCTATAAATGATCGAACCTGGCGCCGATATCATCAATTTATTGTTTATAAAATTGATAGTTTGAAACAAATTCGTGAACGTAATAAAATATTGTTTTCGGAGGTTATGTTAAGAAAAGCACGAATGAATAGGTTACACATGAAAGACAGCATATCACTTATGCTAATACAAATTTGCAGTTTCTAAAGATGCATATATTGTGTAAAATTCTCGGAATTACCTTTTTATACTGTGCAATAATAATGGATTTAATGTTCTTGCCAAAGCCATTTTCGTACACACAACTGTACTTGCACTTCCACAATAGAACTCTTCAAAACAGTAATGGTGGTTTCGATCGAATTTTCTACGATTTTCGCAGACTGTCGTCGTTCACATATTCCTTGTGTATTGCGCTTAATGAAATGTTGGATTGACATTTAATTAAAAAACTGCAGTTATTTGCATGCTAATCACTAAATAGTTCATCTAATTATCTCTGTGCTTTCAGATATTGTATTCATTCCATATATCACATGAAATTTAAAAAAAGGATTCTATTTCATTCCGTCTTCTTTAATAAATTTGTCTATATAGATATTGGAAAATGTATAAACACCAGCAGTCCATTTGCAATATTTACGGAAAACAATTGTTCTAAACCGTATTATAAATATAACTCGTATCGATTACAACAGGAAAAAGTTATTACAAATTGATATTGTATTTCCTAAATACAGGATAAATTGTACATGTATGAAAAGTACATATACGATGAGGATAAATGACCGATTATTTATTTAATGGCAGACGTAAATTTCTGCTAAATTATGAAAATATGCGTTGACATAGTTCGCAATCTAAACTTGCCATAAAGTCTTTCTTCTCGTGCTTGGTATGCGTGTGTACACACCACACACACGCACAGGAAGAGAGAGAGAGAGAGGGAGAATAGTGTCCGATACACCGTTGCAGCCGTCAACTATATGTGTAACTGATCACGACAGGTTTATGGTGACGTACACTTTCATTTTTCTAATAAAACGTTGAGTAACTTTGAAATACAAGTATTCCGAGATAATAGGAGATTCGATATTTCGTGTGTGCACTGTTCACCGAATAAGAAAACTGCACAAATGGTGCGTTTGCAGCAGAACACATATGCTACGTTGTTAATATCTTGCAGAAAGGTCTCCTAAGAGAGGAGTGCCTTTAAATAAGTGGTTCTTTGCTTATTAGTTAGATATTGAAAATCCTGAAAATGACTGATAACCGTGGGAACTTCTCTATTCCAACAAATCAAAGTAAGTTTAACAAAAGTCTATACGAATGAATGGTGAATATTAAGTATGTTATGCTACATAACCTAAATATTACTTTCTCTGCTGATAATGAATCGTACAGTTATGATTGATGTATATCTATATTATTCTACGATATCTTTTTAACGATGTCATGAGTTTTCAGAGAATCGTACTGTTTCTGTGTAGGTTCCAGCAGATCATTTAGTTCTCTACGTATGGAATTTGGATCTATCAGTGATGTTCAGAATGAAATATCAGGTATGATTGTGCATATTGAATAATTCAACTGGATACACATGAATACATGTATTTCTATGCATTTTTCTACTATTTAATATCATGCTTTTCGTTTGGGAACAAAACATAAAGCATTCATTAGCAATTTAATATTATTAAATTAATTGGAAATTGTAATTTCAGTGATTACACATAGTGTATATTAATTTAAGAATCGTATATACACTTCCAATGATTTCATTATATGGAATGCCAATTACAATGCATTTTCTTTGATTCACAAATTTCTTATCAGAATTGTATATAATGTATGTACTTTAATGATTTAAAAAATATTTATGTAGTCTTTATTTATTTATTCTTTGTATTCAGAATACAAGAATATTCTGGTCTCTCAATGAAGCAAAAAGATTTCTGTTGCACATTAATATTCTAAAGACATTTCTATTAGAATCTAACAGAAATACAATTCACCCTTCTAAATAAAAACTTTGACTTTAAACTTTGACTCTCGAAATTGAATAGTTTCTTATTTTTTCGTTAACTCATATTTCCACTTTGTTATCTGTGTATCAATAACAAGTATTAGGGAATACTCTTTAATAAAATACTAATGTATAGTACAGGTACTTATGAGTTTTCCAGAATCTACTATTCCTTCATCGGATCCACAGGACACTGAGATTTATGCAAATAAGCCTTAATCACTATAAAGCTCGAAAAACCACACACTTCTATACAATCACTAAACACTACACAACTCGCTTTTTGAAATCGTGATATCAAACGAGATTTTATTTTACTGACCATGATCAAAATAGTACAGTAAAGTTGTGATCTAGCTCCCTGAGGATTTCGACAATCACTGACCCTTTGCCTAACCCTTCCACTGGGGATGACATATGGTCCTTTTCAAACTTTTTCTCGTCTCAACAATTTTATGACAAATTTCTTTTACAAATGTTCACCAATCCAGACGACCATTTCTTTTTATACATTCGATTATTTCATACAGAGAAGCGAAGACAACTGAAATGTAGCTTTCAAACACAAGGAAGCGAGATGACATTAATTAATTCAACAAATTCTTCCCTTTCCAATTCGAGTGGAGCTACAGCAGCATGTCCACCTATGTAAGATATACCTACGCGTATCCAAAAGAAATATATGCGCGAGATTGTTCGTATTAGGATTTCTAAATAATAATTATTGTTACATTCGATCTTAGATCTTTTCGTCCAAGCTTGCCTTTATCTTTACCGAAACTGCCACTAAGACCACGTCCTACAGTTCCAGCAGAGATTCCTGATAAAGCAAGGTAGTTAAATGAATCAACTATAAAATTGTGAAATAGTAGAGGAGTATTCGGTAGTACAATTTCTATTTTGATTATCATATATGCCTGTCTCATTTATATGTGTATTAATAAGATAAATTGCGATATATACATCATAGGGATAAGTTACGAATGTGTCAGTCCATGCAAAGTACTGGAAAATTACAGCTATCACCGAATGTGATATATGATTTCACAAGTGAAGATCTTCAAGATCTAGGGGAAATAGGACGAGGAGGCTTTGGTACTGTAAATAAGATGATTCATAGGATAAGTGACACTGTTATGGCTGTGAAGGTATATTGTTTGATCTATTTATTTATTATAATATATAAATTGACTCTGTAATGCTCAAAAACAAATTCGTTTACAGAGAATTCGTTCTACAGTAGATGAAAGGGAACAAAAGCAACTACTAATGGATTTAGAAGTTGTAATGAAATCTAATGAGTGCCCATGCATTGTGCAGTTTTACGGGGCTTTATTTAAAGAAGTAAGTTTCTAAGTTCAGTTACAAATAGACAGTGGATTTTATGCATTTACGCCATAAAATGTGGGGGTGTAATTTAAAACAGTAAACAAGTAAAAAACATTAACAATTAAAGGCCAGACATTTGGGACATTTCTCGAGAAAACATTGTAGATTCGTGCATTCTCCCCTAATTGTATGTTACTCGTTACGTTTAGGGTGACTGTTGGATTTGCATGGAACTGATGGACACTTCATTGGATATATTTTATAAATTTATTCATGAGGTATTGAAGGATAGAATACCAGAACGTATTTTAGGAAAAATAACTGTTGCCACAGTGAAAGCACTGAATTACCTCAAAGAAGAGTTGAGAATAATTCATAGAGATGTAAAACCTAGCAATATTCTGTTAGATCGACATGGTAATATAAAACTATGCGACTTTGGTATATCAGGACAGTTAGTAGATTCTATTGCACGCACTCGAGACGCTGGATGTAGACCTTACATGGCTGTATGTAATGTAACAAATTAAGTGGAAGGTATTAGAAGTTACATTGTCGATACACTGAGGAGGTTAATTTTATCGTTGTATTTTAGCCAGAAAGGATAGATCCTCAACGCGCAAGAGGTTACGACGTCAGGAGCGACGTATGGTCGTTGGGAATTACATTGATGGAAATCGCTACAGGCTATTTTCCATATCCCAAATGGAATTCAGTGTTTGAGCAGCTTTATCAGGTAGTTCAAGGTGACCCACCACGATTATCGCCCAATGAGAATGGCAACCATTTCACCATGGATTTTGTAAACTTTGTGAACACATGGTACGTTATTTCGGTTTCGAACACTCTTAGAGATTCGCACACTCTTCTAAATAGACTACGAATGTTTCTGCAATTCGCAATTTTTCTAGGATCTTTCGATAGAATAAATTATCTCGTACTTTATATATCCTAGTATTTTTTTTAAGATCTTTGATAGCCACAATTACATAAAGAAATTAATAACTACTTATAAACCACCGTGCAGGACGTTACGTCTAATCGTGTTTTCTGTTGTTCTTGAAGTTTAATTAAAGAAGAGACGCAACGGCCGAAATACAACAAATTATTAGAACATCCCTTTATCAGGAAAGCAGAAGATGATAACACGGTAGACGTTGCTGCATATATAAGCGGAGTTCTTGATAATATGGTTCTCAGGGGTTTGACGCCTTTCACCACTAATCGACATTAAATTGAAGACATAAAGATATACACAATTTGTACCTTAATTTCTATTACTTTCGAGATCTTCAATCGGATTATTGTAAATGAGCTGGTCATTTGCACTTTGGTCTAGTATAGATAGTAAAATTAATCGACATCGATCATTGTTGATAATAAATGATTTTGTGTAGAATCATATACTGTGGTGTTACAGAATCCTTAAATACATAAAAATTAGAAGTGTTCTAACAACAAGTTGACATTTATTAAGTAATGCATAGAGTAAAAATTCTAAATTGATCTTCACTCGAAATTATGACAAGAGGATCGTAATTTTCTTAGCCGCTTTATATTAGAAACCCTGAAAATAAGAATGATGTAATCCTATAACAGTGGCGTTCGTTACGTGTAACAACGAAGAACCCAATCCAGTTATTTCGGGTGTACATCTTTCTCATTCTTAAGGCTTCACGTCCCATAATTCATGTGTTACAATAGCGTCGAAATTTGATAATCTTTCCAGTAGATTTCGATAGGTCAATCTCATTTGCTGCAGTGTACTGCAGTATCATTTCTCGATTCCTCACACGTTTAAGGATATCAATCATGTTATGTATTGTATCGAGTCATTCGTAAAAACGATAAAGCAGGTACCGAAATATGATTATTCTTATTGTAGTATGCGAAAGAGAAATGTAAATGTAAAATTTATTGTCTTGTTACGATCGCAAAAATAATCCATATTATGCCATACTACAATACGAATGTCATCTTTCTAATAGTTTGTTCCTTTCTTCTCAACGTGAAATGATATTATAATAGTTATGGTTAAAAAAGGTTTTGGCGCTTGTACTCGTTACGATTACCATTTTATAAAATTTTCTACTTTGGATCTACTCTCACGAAGCGAAACGCAATTTCTTTAAAAATATTTCACAATTGCTACAAGAAGCAAACGCTGATAAAGTTCAAAATTAATGAATCAATGTAAATACAATATTAATATATTGCGAGGAACAGTACAGAATTGATCGATGTAACATATAAAATGACTAGAAACTTTTTTATCCATAACTGTTATTATATACGTCATTCCAATAATTGTTTTAAAAATCCGAACCGATTCATAGTCGTTTTCAACTTTCTCCCGTATTTTACGTTCTTGTGCAAATTAAGAATTAAAGTGTCCGGTAACAAAATCTTCGAATATGCAAAATAGCGCAGTTCCTTCGTTAAATTGTATATGCGTATGTATATATACGTACTGATAAATGATATGTATAAATAAGTATTATTATACGTCTCATATACGTATGAACATGTGTGCACAGAGTGTTCAACAGTTTGGCAGAAAAATTGTCTCTATAAGTATACAGTCTGTGATTACAAGCAAGACGACAGTGTCGTAATCGAAGGTCCACGTTTGTTTCACTGGAAATATACAATTATGATAATTTCAGTGAATCACATTGATGCATTTATGGCGTACATGAATGTTCAAAAAATATTAGAATGCAAGATTTCATCGAATTTGGCACGGTTTTGATTAATTTCGTATCTACAAAGGCAAATCTAATTGATTTCACTTTCTTGAAGACTAACTATAACAATTGAAAATTGCATTGAAAACACGTAAATCACTCTGTGTACATATGGTAAAATAAAGTACACTTGCGCGATTATATAAACTGTATATACGCATAAGTCATCAGACTTAATGTTTACTTGTATCAACTTTATTTCTTTTTTTTTATTAAAATTGAAATGCATAATTCAGTAGAGCGGAATTGATAAAAGACAATTGACACGTGCAATGAAATCTTGATTTTTTTTTCTATTGCAGCAGACATTGAATGCGTCGTGTCTGCTCGGAAATATCTTGTTATCTGTTAGCTGTATTCTCGCGAATCATTGGTAATGTCCGTTTATAGATTGGTGGTTATTTTTACAAATTTGTTAGTTCAAAACTATTTGTATGAGTTTTCCCACACGTGTACGTAATAAAAAAATTTCATATGCTTCTAAAATCTCCGAATTCTTCTCTTGCCGCGAACATTGAACATTTAGTGAAGGTTTACTTGAAGGTTCATCATATCCCACCAATATCCCTCAATAATCTCCGATTCCCGTATCCGATCGTATCCGGATCTTATCGGCAGTGTGTTTGGTACTGCCGATGTAGTTACCGGAATCAATTCTATTGAATATTTGATGGGAGTACCACCATTCTCGTGAAATCTATACTCGCATTCATGGCTATATTTGTAACTCGTCAGGGTAGTAGCTAGCTTTTTAAGTTATCCATTGATATGCGTCCACATCATTTCATACCATGACCTATAAACATATCCTAAGAGCATGCCGCGAAACTGAACGACCTCGGGTCGATCTACATTCTCCAAGGAAATAATAGAATGTTTCAGTGCATCAATGGATATTTTGCTCGTGTATCGCAATAAAACTCGCACCGAAATCGAAATAAATAGAGCCTTGTCATTTTTATCACCTGAAACATTTTAATCCTCGTACGCTCCTCAGAAATAGTTGCATAAAAGACTCTACAATACTTTCTCACCCATTTTTGCTTTACACTTTAAACCGATAAACTTTGTTTCATCTATCTCGTCGCATTTTCGAGTAAACGGGTGAATTTTCATCCCGAGGAACGTACATAGGGTTAATTGGTTTTAGTGTTAACAATTAAAAGTCCGCCTAGAAAACGGCAACCCGACCAACAGAGGTGTACGTTGCGCCGCGAATAAAAATCAAAGAACGAAAGAACTATTGATAGAAATGAGATAGAGCGATGATTTTGTTTTTCGATTAAAGCTGAAATATTCTATAATATGGGGAAAATAGAGACATTACGATTCCTTGAAAATTCTTCTGAATTAGTAAAGCAGTGGCAAGAAAAGAAACGATGCGTGTGCTGTACTAAAAAGTATGTATAGTTTTAAAGAAACAGTAGGTTTAAAATGGCGAGTAAAAAGGTTTCTTGAAAACTATTCTAAACGAGTAAAAAGGGTAAATAGAAAGAAGAAGAAAAGAATGACGCATGCACTGTACTAAAGTATTTTCCCGACAGCCGTCGGTAATGGCAGATAGTGATAGAGCGGAAAGTGATTATGAGTCACAACCTGACGCGGCGCGGCGGCCGTACGTACGGTCAGGGGAGGGTGGCAGGTGCAAGTATTGTTGGTGCTGGTGGTACTGGTGGTGCTGCTGGTGCTACCATTACTGCAGGGGTAGCCAGCTGGGTAAGCCAGTAGGAGAACGGATGTTCCCAGGAGATTATTGATCGTGCACGTAGATAGATACTTCCACTTGCGACTATAGAAGCGACGCGAAACTTTGCCAGAACCTATCATTGAATTTATTGTATTCTTCGTTGCCGAAGAATTTCTCGCGGTACTCCCCCATGGAAACCTCTCGATCATTCGTTCCGCATATTTCTACCGATGGAAAAGCTGAACGGACTGACGGAAATACAGATGAGATTCCAACATTTCTACAACCCCTAACTTTTACCAAACAAAGTAGACGCTAGCTAGAAAACACGCAGAACTATAATGATTTCTGACGACGTAGTTTCTGATACGATCTATCTCGTTTGATGATGATCGACGAATTTTCTTTCTGCGCCCCTGCGTCCTTTCTCGAAAGAGGACATTGCGTTTGGATTGGTATTGATTATTCGATGAAATTGATTGCGTGGTAAACACGTCGTCGCGTCGCTTTAATATTTAAATCTTCTAACATGGTTCCGGGAAAGGAGGGAGAGGAAGGGTTGGACGAACATTCGGCTAACGCCCCCGCGGCGCGCGAAGGTTGCGACGCGCGCGCGGCGTAGATACAAGGTGAAATTGCGTCTGCGTTTCGTGCGACTCGGTCAGGGAAATTTTTCCCTAACGATCAGACCCGACGGACGTCGGCCAATAATAAACAGGGCACACTGAAATTTAACACGCCATTCTCGGCGTCGTCGAATAGCCGCGCTTCTTTCCCCTCTCTTTCGCAGTAGGATATCGCCAAGTGACGGTCACTGCCTTCCTGATTCGATCAATGAAACTACCTTTCGCGGACCGACCGGGTTATGCGTCCACCCCTACTTTAGATCTAACCAACTGATTTTTACCTGCTCTTTCTACATACGTATATCGATGCATGCCAACCATTCATAGCAGACTAATTTATTCATTTATTCGCGACTCTCACTGCTGTCGCAAAGAAATTATTTAAACAACTTATTTAAACGTTAACGTTCCTCCCACCTCCCATTCAAACATCGTGAAAACTCTACAGACACGAGTCGTCGTTCGAGCGCGAATCGTTGTGCCAAATAGTACTCGTCTATATCAATTGTTTGCCCTCAATAACTTCCGAGAAAATTCAGAACGATATATCGATTGAAATTCTCTCACTTTTCGTACTCTTTGAATGCCACCTACCCAGCCAGCCAAACCTGCTTCAAACGGCGGCCATTTTGGTGCCAAGACCACGCCTGAAGCAGAATTTCATCCCTATTTGCTACGACTTTGCTGAGCAAAACTTGTCGACTTTTCTTGAACAGTTTGCAGCCGCAATTCCACGCGAAACCTTGAAGCACTCGCGAAGAGTGCAGATCGGTTCCACCAACAATGCGCCCGAGTAAATCTTCCTGTAGGAGGAGCAACGGAATTTTATTTCAATTTCTAGATTATTACCTCGTGTTTATAGTTTTCAGTTCCGTGTATGTTTCTATTATACCTACATATAGAAAATAGTTCTGTCACGCAAAAATTCCGAGCGTCGAAGTCGCGAGGCACCACGGGCCGGGGGTTGGTGAGCGATGCGAACAGGGGGCAGAGCTCCATACTTTTCAATAATTTCAATCGTTATTCCGATTTTTTCCCAATATTTACTCTTCGAGCAAAGATACGTCCGCTCTCGGTGCTTATTTTTATTTATTATCTTGTCCCGGTTGGAGAAATGTTAATTCAGCGCGAAAACAGCGAGATTTCTTTCGGAGAAAATATTTTAATGACGAAACTGTAGTGTATGCAAAAATGAATAAGTTCAATGAAGATACTGTCCGGTAACAAAACTTCGAATATGCAAAACAACGCAGTTCCTTCGTTAAATTGTATATGCGTATGTATACATGTTTACGTACTGATAAATGATATGTATAAATGAGTATTATTATA
This sequence comes from Lasioglossum morio, assembly GCA_916610235.2. Classification (NCBI taxonomy): domain Eukaryota; kingdom Metazoa; phylum Arthropoda; class Insecta; order Hymenoptera; family Halictidae; genus Lasioglossum; species Lasioglossum morio. Next base: position 416,187 of record OU744324.1, on the reverse strand, counting down.
CGTCTCAAATACGTATGAACATGTGTGCACAGAGTGTATACGCAACAGTTTGGCAGAAAAATTGTCTCTATAAGTATACAGTCTGTGATTACAAGCAAGACGAAAGTGTCGTAATCGAAGTGCCACGTTTTCCACGTTTGTTTCACTGGAAATAAACAATTATGATAATTTCAGCGGATCAGATTTATGCATTTATGGCGTACATGAATGTTCAAAAAATATTAGAATGCCAGATTTCATCGAATTTGGCACGGTTTTCATTAATTTCGTATCTAGTGCTTATTTATTATCTTGTCTCGGTTGGACAAATGTTAATTCACCGCGAAAACAGCGAGATTTCTTTCGCAGAAAATACTTTCAATATTTTGATGACGAAACGGTAGTGTATGCAAAAATGTTAGTGTATAAGTTCAATGAAGATACTGTACAACATGACAGTTTTCTTTAGCAGCGGAAGCGAAGAGGTCGAGAACGATGCATTAGGTCTTTTAAAGCCATGGGGGCATGTGCACCTCCTGTGTGCACCATCATGGGGGTAGCCGATGCAGTCAGGTGTGTCCCCGCAGAAACGAAAAACAGATATGGCAATTTGCATTTTCATGGCTATCGTTCCTTCGTTTTAGTGCGAGTTTCTCAAGAACTACTATAGAGATCCGAGAGATTTGAAAGAAAATAATTGTTCTGACAAATACTGAAATAATAAGATCTTAATAAAATCCTAATAAATTCTTTACTATAAGAACTGTAACGTACTTTATAATAATTTATATTATATTTATAATAATTAATTTATATTTATAATAAAGCTAGAATAATTTTGTCCAGCTAGATTCTCGAAAAGCACCACTGTGGAGACCTGGCCTGAATAAATAAAACAAGGAAATTTGTTCTCGAAAAAGGACGAAGAGAAGGTGGCGATGAATTGAAATATTGAAGAGATGAAAACTCGATGTTATTGGCGCACCGGTTCGATTTAATAATAGCAATTTTGCAATATCTTTATTTCGACGTTTCGGTCTTTGTTTAGACCATTCTCAAGAAAAAATGAATTGCGTCTGTGAAATATTAAAAAAAAAACAAACATAAAGGTGATATTCTGTTGATGAGAACACGTTTAAATTAATATATGAAATATATCAACTTACTTGCTTAATGATATAAATTATAGAAAAACAATGAGTTTAGAGAGTTTCATTAGTTTGTCTCAGCAGCTTACAAGTAAGACAGAGTGTGCGTGGTGTTGTTTTTCTATAATTCTTAATTTATTTTATGAAGCAAGTAAGTTGACATATTTGAAAAATGAATTTCAACATGTTCTGATCAAGTTGCTTTCAATCAAATCGATCGAACCGGTACGCCAAGAAGATCAAGTTTGTTTCGAAGAGAACCTTTCGAGTAGAAATTATTGAAATAGAAATAGAAAAAAGAAAAAAAGAAGGAGAACCGAAAGCTTGGCGGCAAAAGTATCATGAATAAAGCACGCGTGGGTGAGTTCCCCAGTCGGAGAAATTAAGGGAGGGTAGAAAAACGTGTACGTACATATGGTCCACCTGCAAAAGGGAGCCAACACCTGTCCCGCGTGCCAAGCACCAAGCACCAAGCACCAAGCGCCAACCACGAGCCATGCTCTACGGCATGAAACTAGATTTAAAGTGGGGGATTATCTGGGCTGTTTCGCTAACCCGTAGTAGTAGGTAGTTTCATTCGAACGATCATGCGGTTTAGTCATTTTACCGTGCACCTCAGTAGTCATGTGTATAGATGTACACAGAATAGAATAACAAAACGTGGTGACATAGAAGCTCTCGAGTTTCTACGTATTCCCTTGTAGACCGTCGACGGAAAGCAGCGAGCTGCTTCGAATTATTCCCTCGAGTGCGTCGAGAGGGCTCGAAGAAAACTCCGCGGCTTGGCAGTTTTTTTCAAATAAACGACGCGTCCAGTTAGACGTCCGACCTCGTGCGAGAATTTCGTCTCGACTTTTCGCGTGCTCGTTCCCGCCGTTCAGTGCTGTCACGCGGCAACTGCGACCTATCGAATCATTCTTTGAATCGTTTTCCAACGAAAAACCCTCGGAAAGCTTCTTCTGGCGTCGCCTCCTGAAAGGATACTTTAGGCGCAATATTATACACCGCACCGGTGAGTTCGAGAATATGTATGTACGTGGAACGGTTCGAACCGACTCTAGCAATTTCTTGCTCGATCGATGAAATCAATTCGAAAAAGAAATTCTTTTCTCTGCACACGTACTACGTCGTGCATTGCGTTGTATAATCGTCGAAGCGTATTCGCGCTTTTGTGTTCTGTTATCCTTCGAATAGATTCTTCGAGTTTCCGTACGGAATTCGGGATACAGTGCGGCGTAATCCACGCAAAATTATGAGCCCAGACTTTGAGCAGTGTGTGGCAGAGGAGGCTAGATACTTTTCAATATAAAATTTCAACGGCTGGTCTTAATTTTCAGATGTTAACCCGTGCCACCGTAATTGCTGTAGCATTATTCAAAATATTGTTTACATTACTGAATAAGTATCCAAATGATTACTGAACGTTTAGGTATTGTACGAGGTACGATACCAATTGAATTAAACGTGTGTATTTGTTCGATTAGTTTTTACGAAGCGAGCATTCGTTCGATTGTTAACTATGATGAATGTTCGATAGATTAACCGACGAAGACCCCCGCCATTGAAATTTTATATTCGGCCTTTTCTCTCCTCTTCCTCCCTGAAAATCTCGGCTAGTAATATTTCCGTGGATCGTACCGCACTACAGCTGTTAAATCCATTGTTTGATTGTTCAACCATTTGATGCAGATCTTCGTCATTTCTGTTATACTTGTGCAATGAAAGATAATCAAAATGAAGGCGGGGGTGATCGCTATTGAGACACCAATGGATCGTGGGTCGTCAGCTATGAGGGAAAATGTACACGATGACGAGTACGGCGTTGAAGCAGAGTTGACGAGTCTTTCGTGGTTACAATCGCTCGATATTACAAGTGCTAGTAATTTACCAACACCACCCTGTTCGCCGTCCCCTCCACCTGTAAATAGACAAGCGAAAAAAAAGCTTTCGCCTTTGATCAAGGCTGAATTGGGTAAGTAAAATCGTCATTGCACACGTTTCTCGCACCATTCAGTTCCCCAAAACAGAAGAATTCGCTTTACAATACGATTCTTTTTAACCCTCGTTAACGCTCTGTACGCTTCTCAAAAATAGCTGCACACAAGAGACAGGGATAACGATTCACCCATTTTTATTTTACACGTTAAATCGACGCATTATGTTTCATTTATAGCGTCACATTTTCAAGAAATATATCTCACGACGCAGACACAAGAGAACGAATAATTTTGCAGTATGTGAAAATGGGATGGATCGAATGAGTGAATTTTCACCCTGAGGAACGTACGAGGCTGTTAACCCTTTGCTTTCTAAAGTTATAGTCACGCGCAAAAATTAGCATTCGGTTTAGCAGCAGGTTTTTAACTTGAAACGTTAGATATTCCTTAACACTTTACCGACCGGAAGCCTATTAATAGGATTTTCAATAATTCTGCTGTACCAAAAAAAAGCATAGAAATTTTCTTTGACATTGCAATCTTAAATGAAACTATTAGACGACGTTATCGAGGGTGACTTAGTTAGTTCATACTAAATGCTAAATGAAAATTTACCCATGTTCCATACATTTTTCAAAAATATGCAATAATCACCGATCGGTAATGTGTTAACCCTCATCCGACCCTCATTTCGCGAACTGAATCTGTCCCTCGGTGTCAAATTGACACAGTAATAAGAAAAAAAACAGTTAGTTTTCGATGTTTTTTTTTCATTCAAATTGATGAGTTAACATTCACATGTTAGGTTTTTGAAGTTATACGTTTCGCATTTGAAAAATAAAAGTCACCAAGTTTTGGACAAATTTACTTACAAATTACCGAACGGTATAACTTATTTCGGGAAAACTGTGTCAAATTGACACGAGGGACGGATGAGGGTTAAGAAAGTAATACAGACGATTATGTAGTCTCTATTTTTTATTAGACATTTCGCAAGTGTAGTTTTGAGCGGTAGCGTATATACATATTGGCGGGAAAGTGTCGATATTTTACGGGGTGTTGAAGGTACCCCCCATATTTGTGTTTAGCACACAAATAACACACACACTTTAAAAAAAAAAATAGAAGAACAGAAGTAAAACAATGGTTTTGTTAATATCTGATGTGCCCGTATATGAAAACGGAGCACAAATAACTCGACTCCGCAAGTTTTATTATATCCGCGTAATGTAGCATTATCTTCTTTCATTAATCATGAACCCTGGTCGTATACTATTGACCGGCGGTGCATGTGCTGGTAGCATGCTACCATTCGGTCGTTCCGAGTATAGATATTTACATGTAGTATCGAAGAATGCGTAAATAGTTTGAAATTGTAGTTCCGGACAATTAATTCCGAATGTGAATAAAATACGCACGCAACGAAGAACACAAGATTTTATGAACGGCCTCAGGATTTTCTGTTTCACGATAATCGATGTATGTATTATCTTTTCTGCATAGATCTGGCGGAAAATGCTGAAAAATATCGAACCGATCCCGATGCAAAACCACCATTTTCATATGCCACGATCATATGCCTGGCGATGCGTGCGAACAACAATAAAGTGTCTCTCTCAAATATCTACGCATGGATTCGAGAGAACTTCTTGTTTTATAAATACGCCGATCCAGCCTGGCAGGTAAGGGATTGAAGAAAAGGGAACGCAACTAATATACGCGCATACCACCTAATTAATATATAATACTTGGAACAGAATTCGATTCGACACAACTTGTCGTTGAACAAATGTTTCGTGAAGTTACCGCGGTCGAAGGGCGAGCCGGGGAAGGGTGGTTTCTGGAAATTGGATCTCGAACGAATGGACGAAGGGAAGAAGTCGAAACGGCGCGCAACGATGTCTCAACGCATCCGTGGAACGAAGAAGCAACAGCCGACGGTGGTGACGAAGATCCTATTAAACAATGCACAAAACAATTGTGTACCATCGAACAGCTCTCTGTCGACATTATACGAGACTCCCCCTAGTAGCGTATCTCCTCCAATCCCAGACTGTCTCTCAGAAATGCCCGATTCGACGCAAGTTAGTTTAAGCGAAGACGACCTTACCGGTTTATTAATTGCTACCGCGGGTTGGGACGAGAATCAGTTGGATCTCTTAGATTCTCTTCTGGACACGCTATAGAATCGATCGGTTGATCTTCATTTAGATATGCTCAAAAACAGTTTGTTTTTTTTTATCGATACTACTTATATGTAATACAGTGTTCTATCCGTAACTGGCTACGAATACATACTTCTTTGTACACCGGCTGTACTACGTTCTTTGTAGTGTGTCGATTGAAAAAGAAAAAGGGAGGAACTCAAAATTCCTTATTTTTGATTTTTCTTCGATCAAACTTTCGTACGGTCGTATTCGTCTCGTTTCCCCGATGAAAATTACACCAGAGAAGATATAATCTTGTGCAGCAAGCGATTTAAGCGATCTCGACAGTTACGGAGAGAATACTGTATTTCGTTTCTATAATATTCCGTCCATTTCTAATTTATTTAAGTACATACGTACGTGTATTTGCGATTTAATGTGGAGAATGTAATTATGGGTAGACCTCGCGGAATGTTCCAATGTTTTGCGACAAAGGGTAGCAGAGCAGCAATCTTGAACTTGAACATGTTAATTGCCTGAGTAGGTACTTTCCATTCTATTCGGTAAACCTCTCTCCGATCAATTTTCACCCGAAGTATCGAAATCGATCGTCATTTAATTATATACTCTCCTGTTGACGATTAAATTAAGAATTTGATATTTATTATTTATTTATTGTCCGGAAGAAATTCATGTAACATATTATACTAATAAGGAAGAAAAAGGAAACAACGGAACTATCCATGAAACCTGCGAGAGACCCGTAGCCGTCCCGAAGACGAGATACGTTCGACAATGTTTTTCGAATTAACACAGTCTGAAATTTCAATTCTTGAAATACGTATGGGAAACATTCGAGATACGCAATCTATTTTGATAGACATATTGTAATTTTACATTAGATTAGAAGCATACGTAGAGGATACCTTTATTTAGAGTAATGGAGAGTTACTAATACCGTGTACATTTTTATGCGTTCGACGGTTTATTTTTAAGAAATCCGAATTTAATTTTACGTTTCACATTTGTTTTTTAACGAATATTACTCGGTGAACTTGTATAATGTAATATTCTGTATGCACAGGCAATAATGTAATGGCAACAGATTAAGTTATCTATGACAAATCAACTCAAGAATACTTACTTATGTACAGCTTTTTGTATTGTATCAGCAAGAGATTTATGTTTCGACCAGTTTCGAGAGGCCTCGTTACACGGTGAACAAAATTTTCATCACTCGAACCGTGCAATTATAGTAATTTCAATGACCATGATCGTTCAGGGTACCTAGGGGTCGTGACACAGAAAACATCAGTATTACACATATCATTTGTTTGATAATTGAAATCAAGCATATTGAAAATCATTAATCGATGTTCAATAGTACACCTTTTACTTTGACGAATAACAATGTATTTAGTAGATTCCACTTGAAATCTTCTGAAGTCTGACTCGATATTATTGGCCAACTCGTTAAAACATTGACAAACTTTGCCTCGGAAGCAATACATATCTAATTATTATTTGGCAATATATTTACTACTGTTAAAATAAGTTTTAACACATCGTATTCGCACCTATTATTTTACTAAATAAGCAAGTAAAAATCTTACTATAAACCCGTAGTTGGTATATAATATTCTATAAGGGAAACGATTGAAATTTTTGCAATGCATTAAATATGTATAGTGCCTTTGAATGAGTAATGAAATATTTGCATTTTGCGGTATGACATAGCATAAATTTGCCAAGTCGGTTAATTCGTATAAAGTACGTTTTGTATTTCTGCTTGGAAATCATGTAGACACGAAGTGCCTTATAAGTATTATTGGAAAATAAATTGTTTTACTTCAAAGTCAAATACCATCCTTTGTATGAACAATATATAATATACGCGAATCAAAACGATTGACATATGTATAATAATAATACATAAACAGAGAGATAGTTTATGAATTGTAACTGTAAAGTTAATCAGTCTTCATTAACCTTCTGATAATTGAGCGTAAGAACCGATAGTATTTCAATAGTATTTGACTTTATCGCATTCACAAACAAAATGTATTCGCGTGTACATATACAGGTGCCTGACTAAATCAATTGTGAATTACAAATATATTACGATTCATGTGTGTCGATTTTACACGATGCAAGATTTTTCAACGAAATTATCATTATTATATAATTCTTCTGACCATATTGTTTGGTGAAATGTTTCGGTCAAAAAAACATAACACTTTCTACTTCTTTTCGCACATACAATCACACATTGTATTGTAGTATGCAGAATTCCTGTATTATTGCAAACTAACTGTACCCGCGACTTTGTGCACGTGCAATTACAAATTCTTGTTTGTAACTGTTTTTTAAAAAGTTCCGCCTGCGCAACATTTTTTCTAGCTGCGCCTGCGCAGGATTTTTCAGCTGCGCCTGCGCAGATTTTTTCGACTGCGCCTGCGCAGATTTTTTTAGCTGCGCCTGCGCAGATTTTTTCGGCTGCGCCTGCGCAGGATTTTTCAGCTGCGCCTGCGCAGATTTTTTTGGCTGCGCCTGCGCAGATTTTTTCGGCTGCGCCTGCGCAGGATTTTTCAGCTGCGCCTGCGCAGATTTTTTTGACTGCGCCTGCGCAGGATTTTTCAGCTGCGCCTGCGCAGATTTTTTCGACTGCGCCTGCGCAGATTTTTTTAGCTGCGCCTGCGCAGATTTTTTCGGCTGCGCCTGCGCAGATTTTTTCAGCTGCGCCTGCGCAGGATTTTTCAGCTGCGCCTGCGCAGATTTTTTCGGCTGCGCCTGCGCAGGATTTTTCAGCTGCGCCTGCGCAGATTTTTTCGGCTGCGCCTGCGCAGATTTTTTCAGCTGCGCAGAAGAAATGATAATATGCTTGACAGTTTTAAAATAAAATGATAATTGTGAATAAACTAATGTAAATTAATCTTAGATAATGAATCTTTTATTATTTATATAGCATCATGTTTTCTTATCTCTTTTTAAATTTAAATGATTTATTCATTATTAGTGTAGCATATAAATATTAACATTTGTATCATTCGAGTGATTTTATTGATTTAAATCAATATTGACGTAGTGCACCACGTCTAATTGCTGGTTGTCGATTCGGCGGTGTAATAGAAATGTCTAGATAATCACCGATTGTGAACCTGTAATTATACACAGAAAGAACATGATTTAATAGATTCTCAGAATCGTGGTTACTTGACAGAATACAGTTACCTTGCTTGCGCCAAAGTTTTGTTATCATCTGCACCTTTCTGTCCCGAACAAGTGACACCTATTTCACGCATACGATACCCAGAATTTCGTAGTTCAGGAGTTACCAATGAAAAATCGAAATATGTTCCTTTACTTCGAGCATCTGGATTCACTTCTTTAACTAATCCCGTAATCTCTCTTAACGTTGCGTCCATCCTGTGAATAAAAAATAAGAAAATTGTTACTTCACACGTTTAGAGCATAAACGTGCGCCTTTTATTATTTCATTTAGAATTTTACAGCTTATGAATATTTTAAAGACATTACCATGTATATATTTGCAGTTCGTTCGAAGGAACATTTCCTCTACTATATTCCATTATATTATGATGTCTACCTGTGTTACAAAATACTCGGAGTAAGAGTGGACATGTCTAGAAACGAAGTAATCAGAATTAACGTTACTAGTAAACAATATAACATTTTACAAATGATCAATAATAATATATCCACGAATGTTTACGTACCTTCTCTCTGTCAATGGGTTTTTCTGGCAACTGTTTTTCATCTACTACCATGGATTCTATAGCTGATGTCATTGTTCAAACAGTTATAAAAATCTAGATATTTTCGGAAGAATTAATCTATTTGTTTACTAAAAATTCGAGGTATAACGTTGCACAGCGTCTGTTTACTAAATCGCAGATGTATAACAAAGTTTAAGGCTATGTATCGTATCTGAATCGTAACCAATCGTAACGCCAGAGAGCGCTGACATCATTTCTTCGTTTTTATATATATAGATAACAGCTATGTTTCCTGAAATATATCGTGTTCTTATTGCTCCTTTATACATTCCTTATAAAAGCACTGATAATTCTCCAAAACACATCCTTTATGATAGCAAATACATGAGAAATAAAATGATTATACAAGTCACAATCGACTTAGAATATACGCGATTCAATTGTAAATTTTAAATTTTACCGCGCCATTATATAAATGGTGCCACTAGTTTAACCATTCAAGATGGCGACAGTCATAATATAAATCTACTTTTTACCATGTTGCATGTTGCATATTAGGTTATAGAACCGTGAAACAAGTTATTTTTTGAATAAAATTCTCGAAAGAAGATATCCCATAAAAATATGAGTACGCAAAAAGGGAATACAAATCGATCAAGACCACAAAAATATATAAACCGGACTGTGTTTAAAAATGATTTACACGATAAATCGCACAAGATGAAAATGATCAATAGCATCGAAGTAGCGAATGTATGTGAAAGATGTAAAGAAATTATTGAGTGGAAAATCAAATATAAGAAATACAAACCGTTAAAGACACCTTCGAAATGTATAAAATGTGCAGAAAGGTCAGTGAAGCAAGCCTATCATAACATCTGTTCGTCGTGCGCCAAAGAAAATAAAGTCTGTCCCAAATGTGGCGCTCAAAGTGAGATCATCGAAGGAAAACCTAGCAAGGAAGAGTCTACGAAGTTAGACGCTGAATTACAAAGTCTTCTTAAAGAATTACCCGAACGAAAGCGCAGAACGTTCATACGTTACATGAACAGAAATGGTACAAATGTTTCAAACTATACCGATCAATATACTTTTTATATGTCTATACCTATCGCCTGAGTATGTTAGGACTCCATTTATTTCAGTATGCAAATAAGCGAACTTAAATCCAAATGTTTAAATTCTATTTTTTATGAATTTTTTTATAATTAATATAACACATGTTAAAAGTATCAGACAAATGATTTTTCTGAATTCTTTTCTTACTTGTTAAGCATTTCTCAATACATATTTTATGTTATGGTTGATTAATTTTGTTTTAATGTAAGCAAAGAATTAATTCACTGAGATTCATATAAATGGAGTTCTATTGTACATAAATTAGTATGTTCTTCAATAACGAGTATCTCTTTTACAGCTGCAAATAAGAAAAACAATTCAAGAGCAAATAATCATCAAAGTAAGTGCGAAAGTGAACAAAATGAAAGCATAGAAGAAAGGAAGGATGAGTCCCATGCAGTGTCCATATCTAAAGACGATTTATTATTAAAATTAAGATCACTGGTTGTTAAGAATGATGATGATGACGAAGACGATTTCGAACACGATGATGATTGGGACTCTGACTCGCTCACATAACAATAAATTATTACATGTTTTCTATTGTTAATTATGTCTTGTTATAATAAGATATTTTAATATTGATATTATAATATATTTTAGTATTCGTAAATATGAAAAAAATCTAGAACACATTGATTATAACTTTAATATGGAGCAATTTAAATGAAACCACCTGAATATGTCTATGTTATTTATAAATGCATAGAAATAGAATATAAAATCGAAGATAAATGCATTTATAAAGAAATAGTATTTATAAAGAATGTATGTGTATTACAAAACTAAGAAATATAGTAAAATTAATTAATCATCACGAAAGAAAGTGTATTGCAATTCAAACTGATGATCCACTCAAGGAACTTCAAGTTCCTGAATAGTTCACTCTGAATATAACGTCTAATATCGCGTGTACTCTGAACATTGTCTGCAGTAAAGTATTTGTCATTTTCTGTTCACGAAATTGATAATGTTTTGTATTGTGTAATATTGTCCATGTTTTAACAAATTATCTCATAGCACAACAATGGAAAATAAAGAAAATAAAGCAAAGCTCTTAAGCTGTATGGTAAAAGGTAAATATCACGTAACTGTTCAATTTAAGTAGTAACTATAACCATTTTTACTTCGTATATATCGATATTTTTCATTTTTCTGACCATGTGTTGTAGGTCCTGGTCCAGTGTACGAGTTACGGACTTTAGTCGGGTATGATGGCCATTGCTTATCTCGCAACAGAGGGCCAGCATACAGTATGCGATACCGTACACAATTAGTTGTACCAAGTGTAGGTCCTGGACCACGGTATAATGTTGCGAAACTAACGAATTATGGATTGGATAATGCACCTGCATATACAATAGCTGGTAGAGAAGTGTTCAGAGGTAAATATGCACGAATAATTGAATAATTTTTTTAGCACGTTTCTCTTCTAGCATTTCATTACAATTCAATATTTTACAATAATATATATAATGTACTGCAAACAAGTTGTGGTGAAAATCGCAATTTGTTAATTATATATTATTATGTTAATTAAAATTTTTGTCCCATTTGTTGCCGAACAGTCTCTATGCACCTATCACGCACAATTATTTTCAGTGAGAGATTCTGGACCAGGACCAGGAGCACACCGTCCAGAAATATGTCCGCCAATTAATCACAGCGTTAGACCTCCTGCTTATAGTATTAAAGCCCGGGCTGAAACGAAAATTAGTGATATAGGGCCTGGTCCAAATGCATACATTTTACCAACGTGTATCGGTCCCAAAATTCCTGATAAAACGGCACGCGGTGCCTTTACTATGTGAGTATACATAGAAAATGAATGAGATACACTGACCACGACGGTCAGCAAACATTAAAAACTTATTGTATTGTTTAAAATACGAATGCGACGCTGACTTTTTTACCTCGAACTTTCTTCTTTGTTATAATAAATTTCAATTACATTTTCTCATCACAGGGGCAACTTCCACAAAGGCAGATTTGACTATGTTAGTCCTGGTCCAGCAGCGTATGGAACAACAGCAGCAGACGTCGTGAAACGGAGATCACCAGCTTATAGTTTGAGGCAGAGAACTGAATTAACTGAAATGAGTTTGAGCCCAGGACCACGGTATTACCCACTATTTAGGAAACAAGCCCCCATGTATTCCTTTGGCATCAGGCACAGTGAATGCGCTGGAGTGCCGATCACAAGTTTGGACGAAGATTAATGCTTGTATAGAAACTCCAAAAAAAAGGATAATTGGAAAATTACAAAAATGTATTATATGTATGAAATATTAGTTCATGTATTTTTAGAGTGATTTTATATATATGTGTGTGTGCGTGTGGGTGTGTAATTTTATGAAATGTTTGTAATATATTTAAAATTTGTATGTCCTATTTTATATATACAGAATATAAATTTGTAAACTGCATTGAACAAATGTTTAGAAATTATTTATGTATTTCCATTCTATGTATACCCGTACGTGTCCAACTTTATATAATTTATAATTATATAATATGTACAATATTGTACATAATATATCGACATCGGTCTGGCTATACAACATATAATAACAATCTCTTGTAGTGCCTTCCTGAATTCGCTTAAAAATGCGCTACACTATTATCAATGTAAAAATATAATATTTCGTTTTTAATATAGAGTATGGAGTGTCACGTGATAATTGATATTTATATAATTCTAGTTTTTAAATTGGAGCCGCTAAACAATTTTTCTTACGAATTAAACACGTGTTTCGCAGGCATGAATGAACGCTAATGCAAATTGTATTCTCTGTGATTATGAATTCAATGCCACATTTCTGTAGATTTTTCGACTTCTCGACACGTTCATGGCTAACAATATTCACACTAATCAATAACAGTTTGTGACCACAATGTTTCGGCTTATCTAAGACTTTCAAAATTTTATATTCTTTCTAAATTCGAACGCAATGTAAATTATTAAGTGACAAAATGCCACCAAAAGCGGATCCTAAACAATCAGAAACAGAACCCACAAAAAAAACCGAAGTTGCCATATGTGGTTTTAGAAGTATGATGAACTGTTTCACAAGGATTGTGAAATATGCACAATTACTTTTCTTAGTAAATATATATATACATGCAGTGACTCGAATTAATATTAAACTATATTTACTTTCTAGGTCCTGGACCTAAATACCAGCTTAAAACTCTTGTGGGTTACGAAAAGCATTGCCTCTCCAGGTACCGGAATCCAGCATATACATTTGGTACCAGAATAATCGATGTAGGACGATGCGAAGGACCAGGACCTAACTATTTGTTACCGGATCCGAAACGCGGTGGTTTTTCTTTTGGATTAGCTGCCCGGCCAATAGGTATTTTAAAACTCCATTTGTACATTATTACTTCTTGACGGCGGGGTAGACTCGCGTTTCCAGGATTGAAACGGTGCCGGATGAGCCTTCCTCATTTCTCAATAACGCAAACACTTTTCAATAATAAAATAATACAATTTCTTTTCCATTAGCACCTTTCTGCGGTCCCGGCCCGATATATACTTTACCAACTCCAAAAACTCCAGCATTCTCATTAAAGTTTCGAACTAAACCCAGAGGTACATGTACAACACCAGGACCCTACTTCATCAAAACGCCCAGAACAGGTCCTGCGTTCAGTATGTGAGTACCTACTATTGGTTTCATAATTTTCTTTATTATTCTTTATTATTATTTTAAATTGCGGGTTGCCTTCTGAAGGGAAACCTATAATTGAGGAGCGGGTTGCCTTCAGAAGGGAAACCTATAATGGAGGAGCGGGTTGCCTTCTGAAAGGGAAATCGAAAATTGAGGAGCGGGTTGCCTTCTGAAAGGGAACTTATAATTGAGGAGCGGGTTGCCTTCTGAAGGGAAATCTGTAATTGAGGAGCGGGTTGCCTTCAGAAGGGGAACCGAAAATTGAGGAGCGGGTTGCCTTCTGAAGGAGAACCGAAAATTGAGCGATGTAACAGTGTGTCTATGCGAAGCGAGCATGGGGCGGAGCACCCTAGTAGATTTATAAAATTACAGATTTCATGATTCTCTTTTCCGTATTTCTGCAAGTCATGATATGCATCTTGTAGGACGCATTTCTCCGAGATGATCAGCTATATCTTATCACTGTACATAAACAAATGGCGAGTGGCTTTAGATATCATAATAATAAACGTCGTCATTAGGAACGCATGACTACCGGAATTTATAGCCACTGGAGACTTCCTTCGGATGCACACCTTGCATCTATTTATTAATTAATGTGTTCGGTCTAATTTATACGACCGTTTTCTCGTTTCTCGCAATAGCTGATCGTGAAAACCATGTATCACAATTAAAAAACGTTCGTACCATAATCTCCCTATTCTTCATTGTTTCAGCTTTAATTTTAAAAAACTTTCAGCGCTCTATCTCATTTTCATCGGTAGTTCTTTGATTTTCACTGTGCGGCACTGGAAATGAGTATTAAAATACACGGCAGAAACTTATTCAACTTGCTAATAATGGATTTAAGTTTAAGCTGAAGTTCAAGTTTATAATATAATACGTTTGTGTTTTTTTCAGAGGCATGCGCACGCCAAGTTTGAAGTGTTCGCCTACACCGGGCCCGTACTCTTACGAAGATAAAACATGTACACCAAAGTTCTCTATCACGGCGAGAAGGCCAGAGAGAATTATTTGTCGCAGTCCGGGTCCTGTTCACGATGTTAAACCACCGAAAGTAACACCTGCGTATTCGTTCGGACTCAGGCATGGCGAATGCGTTCTTCCTTATATTGTTGAATGTGACGATCTCTGCTAGGACACCGGGAACTAGAATTTTATCTTGTGACAATGTAAAAGCATGTGAAGACAGATTACGCTGAAAATATATTGTACATCCGCAAAATGCTTGTATTGCTTACTTTACAGCAGAGGTGAGCATTATTTGACGAAACAAATATTTCAAATACTGTTTAATATTTTTTTACATTTTATTTTGCTCAAAGAAAATAGTATTTTAAATAAGATATACACAATTTCGAACAATAAAATATCTCTATCTCAACAATCTGAACCTCGAAATAAAATCGAACCATTCTTTAAAATTGAAATAAAAAGACAAAATACAAATATTTTCAATATTTTTAAATAGAATACTATTTCCAACCAATGACTGCATCAATATTTTATCTGATACAGTAAAATAACAAACCGGTAAGTATAGTTCACATTCTGTTTTTATCTCCACTGCTATTGTTACAATTTCCATCTTTTCAAAACAATGTCAATACAGATTAGTATTAGATACACATATATGTACATAAGCTATCTACGTAATTGTAAACGGTGAGTGACAAAATTTTTGAACTCGATTTGTGTACTTTTCACATTCAAAGAATGAGTTGCCACTTGTGAAAAACGATTATATTTCCGAATACTTTATCGGAGTTTCTAAACACAGTAAATCACAGGAGGCCACGTTATCTCGGAATCAAATACACATTACTTGTCATCGGGAGTTGAACCGATTCAAAACACGTGAATATATCTGTTACATAAAGATTCTGGCAGAAAAGAATCAGAAATCATATTAGAGTATGAACTGTTGTACATATATTCTGGCAGAAATTATATTAGAGTTTCAACTGTTCAACGATAACTAATTTTCTAATCCGTTCTTCGATAATCGATACATCGAACGATTACAAAAATTCTTGTTCGATTTCGTTGAGATTTGAAAAGACTCGAAACCTTTATCGACCAAAAAAGACTCTCTTGCGGCGGTCATTTTTGTAAAGGAAAATGTTGCTTCAAATGATCTCAGGAACATATACTAAATTGATGATATCGGCGCCAGGTTCGATCATTTATAGGAAAAACAACAAATGTGCAATTAATTCATGTTTCTAACGTTTCGATTCCGATATGGATCTTTTTCAAAGAGACATTTTTGCGTCTGAAAAATATATAGCAGTTAAAATAAAAATATAATCAATATTTTTTGAAAACCTTGTAACGGAAATAGTAAACGTACATGTTGTATCAAAAGTGGACAAACATTTCAAACAAATATTGAAGAGTTACACGAACAGCAACTTTTTTTCGCCATCCATGATAAATGTCTCAAGATCTCAGGAACCGCCGCACAATGGGACCTTTTGCTCAAATCGTGGACAAAATCAAAGAACTTTCGATAGAAATGAGATAGAGCGATGAAATTTTTTTCAAATTAAAGCTGAAACAATGTAGAATATGGGAAAATAGGGAGATTATGGTACAAATGTTTTGTAACCTTGAAAAAATAAAAGTTAACTGTTTAACTATAATTCGATTCTTTTTAAAAAAGCAGAAGTCGTAGAAAAATTTTAAGACCAGATTTGAAATTGCGCAACTTTGACGAATTTTTTCGAGGTTAAAAAACATTCGCACCATAATCTCCCTATTTTCCCATATTCTGTGAAGTTTCATCTGTATGTAAAAAAATTTCAGCCCTCTATCTCATTTCTATCGAAAGTTCTTTGATTTCGTCCACGATTTGGGCAAAAGGTCCCACTGTGCGCGGGTTTCATGGAATCACATTTTCCAGACAGCCTGTATACACGGAATCAATAAATATTTTCAACGAAAAAGAAGTTTCACTCCTCTAAGATTATTTTTAACTCCACTAGTTTGTACAGTGTCAGAACAATGTATGTATACTTTAGTGGTAATTAACAAGAATTCATCCAGTGCTCCTCACCAAGGTTACGCCAAATGTTTGACAATGAGATACGTATGTATATATGTATACAATATATATGTATATATATATGTGGAAACGGATATTTATATCTTTTAAATGTGTCTCTATATACATATGCGGTTGTAAATTAAATGACAAACAACGATTTCACGGTTACTTTGTGTATTCTGACAACAAGCTGTTATCTGATACATTGCTCAAATAGAATTTTATACGAAGTCCAATGCATCTAGTTCAGTGGCAAATTGACTTTCGTATAGTCATCTTTGAGAAGAAGTGTATGGGAAAGCTAAAGCATGAGTACCAGCGTCGAAAAGGCAAAATACAGCACACCTGACGGTTCGAAAACATGGGAGTATTTGACCATTATGACATGTAAGCGTAACAATTGCGAACGCGTGTTTCAAACATTTGTGTTTCGTTTCGCTCAATTTATTTAAATTATAGAATCCGTTCGAACGAAATATTCCGTTTCTTCTTTTTCAATAATTCAACCTTTCATTTTCTGCAGTTTCTCCGTTATAATCACTTTTATTAACTAAATATTAAGTACAAGTGTCGTATGATATGTGTAAAATCAATTTCGAAAGGCGCTTGCATGGCTGGCTGTCTTGGATTTATCGTTGGCTGGAACTCACCGAGTATCGTAATATTAATGGCGGACGATTCACCGATTCCGGTCACCGAGTCAGCTGTGTCTACGTTGGTTGCTGCCGTAGCTGTTGGTCACTTGGTAGCACCGCCGCTGAATATTCTTTTGGCTGATAGATTTGGCAGGAAGAACACTATGTTGCTGAGTTTTTTACCGCTTTTAGTTAGTTGGGCCATGATCACAATTGCTTCATCGATTTGGGTAAGTTGCGCTTCAATTCTTTTCTTATTCTAGTCCACCCTATAATCTCATTCTGTTGTTTTCTCTGTGACAACGGAGCTTTTACAAAAATTAACAATCGCATAAACGTCCGCGGTCTACTTAAGCGGATTTAATTATAATATGTATAATATAGTTTTATTTTGATTCCCCTCAGTCTAGTCTTACACACTATAATATTCTAATATATACAACCCTTCCCCTCGTTCATCCATAAGGGGATTTAATTAAATCTTGTATTTATTAACTAGTATTATTAAATACTAATTAAATTAAATTAAATACTAATTAAATATTAAGGTGGTTCGGAACCCACCATAAACAGTAGGTCTCGTTGAAAAGGCGATGATGAGAGTGGAAAGAGGGGGAAGAGGATTGGTAAATGAATTTTGAATCCCTGAGGGGATCAAACATCATGTTACTAATTAAATATTAATTAGTATTGTTAACTAAAAGGTACTGTTAAAAAGTACACGGAACCTTTTTTCTCTCGTAGGAGCTGTACGTGGCTAGATTTCTCGCAGGATTCGGCGCGGGATTGTTCGTCTGTGTCGCGCCAATGTACATGGGCGAAATATCATCATCGGAAACACGCGGTGCCGCGAACGCTCTCATTGGAATCGTCTATAATTCCGGTATTCTAATAACATTCGTGGCTGCGCCGCACCTGTCGATATCCTACATGGCTCGAATATTCTTCGTCTTCAACGTCGCGACCATCCTCGCGTTCTGGTTCATGCCTGAATCGCCGTACTTTCTGGTACTCAGAAACAGAATGGACGAGGCGGAAGAAGTGTTGGAGAAGCTTCGAGGTAAAACCGATGTATCCGACGAGTTGCAAGTGGTCGCCGCCTGTCTATCGAAGAAAGAAAAAGGTGTTGCGAAGAGTGGAAGCATAAAGGACGTCTTCTCGTCGCGTGGACATTTTCGTGCTCTCCTCATCATTCTACTGTTCACGGTGACGCACCATTTCGGTGGGTTCTTCGCTATCATCACCTATTGCCAGCTGATATTCAAGTCAACCGCGAACATTGTCAGCGACTATACGATCGGTGTGGTTATTGGTGTAACGCAAGTGATTTCCTCCGTTGTAACGACATTTTTGGTCGACAGACTCGGTCGCAAACCACTGATCCTCGCGTCGGGTATCATAGCTGCTTTGTGCAACCTTGTTATCGGCAGTTTCTTCTACGCGAGCGAGCACACGAGCGTAGACGTGCAGATGTACTCTTTGGTACCATTAATAGCGAGCATCGTGTCGGTTTTTATGTTTAGCTGCGGCTTGGTTTGCTTACAAATCGTTCTAATGTCGGAAATCTTTGCTACCGAAGTGAAAGCGATCAGCTCGTGTCTTGTCGGTGTAATCGGCGGGTTAGAAGGCATTGTCGGGTTCAAGCTTTACATTTGGGTGGCTATCACTTTGGGCTACGGCCATTCGATTCCATTCCTCGGGTACTTTGTGGTCGTGGCTGTTTGCACCGTATTTATTTATCGCATCACGCCGGAAACGAAAGGCAAAACTTTTCTAGAAATTCAAATGAAACTCAATCGATCTAAGTAACGTGGTCGCCAGTTTACTCAGTTGCAACGTGTACAGAATATTCAGTGTAAAGCTCATCACCTTGTTTTTCGTTGGCGTAAATAAACATTTTTGCATTCCTCCTACAAATTTTTGCCTCTTTGCTATGCCATCCGGTAGATTTGGACGAGGAGATGCGAGAAGTTATTGTCTGCAACATTTTCTATGTGAGACTCAGTTATTTATTGCAAGATTGTCCATTTTTTGTTTAAATTTCAAACACGCATAATTCAAAAGTGTCCGAGTATTACCGTGCTTCGCTGTGTATGTAATGTTGGATATATCTCGCGTTTATCAAGATAACGCAATAATAAGAGACATTCATAAATGTCAACTCATGAGTTTTCAGATACCTGGAACGATTTAAATATACAGCACATAACAAACATTTTCGGAACGAGAAGCTGTCGAAATGTTTATTCTAACGTTTATTGCTTTATCGCCGTATTACGATGTTATTTCGCTCCTCAGGTCTCTTAATATGTCCGCATTTTCTTAGACAAAGAGAGACATACCATTAGACAAGGACAACTGCCGACCGCCATCTTGTTTAGGCTACGTTTCGCTGTTTTTACCAGGCGAGTATTAGGCGAACATAAAGGCAAGGAGGTATGCGGAGGTATTCTTAGATTAGATGCGTTGTTTATTCGGAAAATTGTTAATCGCTCGGTTATTATTAATGTTGGGGGAATTGTTGTAGTCAGAAAATTTAGAATGAACCTTTAGCAATTTTCACACATAGTTTTCCTCAGGATTTTCCTCCGGATAAAGGATTTATTAACGATTACGAAGACCATGTCCCGAACTAACCTAGAAATCGAGACAGCTCCTACATAAACAATTAATTTTGCAATGTTAGCGTCGCCTTTAGTGCACATTATCGATTGGGGAAATTGCGCTGTACCTTTAGCAACAATTCAGTACCCGTCACGTGCTGACAGGACTCGTATTTAATTAACAATTAGAGATTGTTGCAATGGTTGCAAGGCCCTCTATGTTGACAACGTGCAAGACAAGGAGAGGTATAATATTAGACAAGGACAGCTGCTCGGCCGCCATCTTGCTTCGGCTACGTTTCGCTGTTTTTACCAGGAGAGTAATAGGCGAACATAAAGGCGAGGAGGTATGCGGAGGTATTCTTAGATTAGATGCGTTGTTTATTCGGAAAATTGTTAATCGCTCGGTTATTATTAATGTTGGGGGAATTGTTGTAGTCAGAAAATTTAGATTGAACCTTTAGCAATTTTCACACATAGTTTTCCTCAGGATTTTCCTCCGGATAAAGGATTTATTAACGATTACGAAGACCATATCCCGAACTAACCTAGAAATCGAGACAGCTCCTATATAAACAATTAATTTTGCAATGTTAGCGTCGCCTTTAGTGCACATTAACGATTGGGGAAATTGCGCTGAACCTTTAGCAAGAATCCAGTACCTGTCACATGCTGACACGACTCGTATTTAATTAACAATTACTGATTGTTGCAATGATTGCAAGGCCCCCTATGTTGGCAATGTATAAGACAAGGAGAGGTATAATATTAGACAAGGACAACTGCTCGGCCGCCATCTTGTTTCGGCTACGTTTCGCTGTTTTTACCAGGCGAGTATTAGGCGAACATAAAGGCGAGGAGGTATGCGAAGGTATTCCTAGATTAAGTGCGTAGTTTATTCGGAAAATTGTTAATCGCTTGGTTGTTATTAATGTTGGGGGAATTGTTGTAGTTAGAAAATTTAGATTGAACCTTTAGCAATTTTCACACATAGTTTTCCTCAGGATTTTCCTCCGGATAAAGGATTTATTAACGATTACGAAGACTATGTCCCGAACTAACCTAGAAATCGAGACAGCTCCTACATAAACAATTAATTTTGCAATGTTAGCGTCGCCTTTAGTGCACATTATCGATTGGGGAAATTGCGCTGAACCTTTAGCAAGAATCCAGTACCTGTCACGTGCTGACACGACTCGTATTTCATTAACAATTAGAGATTGTTGCAATGGTTGCAAGGCCCTCTATGTTGACAATGTGTAAGACAAGGAGAGCTATAATATTAGACAAGGACAGCTGCTCGGCCGCCATCTTGTTTCGGCTACGTTTCGCTGTTTTTACCAGGCGAGTATTAGGCGAACATAAAGGCGAGGAGGTATGCGAAGGTATTCCTCGGGCAGATGCGTGGTTTATTCGGAAAATTGTTAATTGCTCGGTTATTATTAATGTTGGGGGAATTGTTGTAGTCAGAAAATTTAGATTGAACCTTTAGCAATTTTCACACATAGTTTTCCTCAGGATTTTCCTCCGAATAAAGGATTTATTAACGATTCTGAAGACCATGTCCCGAACTAACCTAGAAATGGAGACAACTCCTAAATAAACAATTAATTTTGCAATATTAGCGTCGCGTTTAGTGCACATTATCGATTGGGGAATTGCGCTGATCCTTTAGCAACAATCCAGTACCTGCCACATGCTGACACGACTCGTATTTAATTAATAATTACTGATTGTTGCAATGATTGCAAGGCCCCCTATGTTGGCAATGTGTAAGACAAGGAGAGGTATAATATTAGACAAGGACAGATGCTCGGCCGCCATCTTGTTTCGGCTACGATTCTCTGTTTTTACCAGGAGAGTAATAGGCGAACATAAAGGCGAGGAGGTATGCGGAGGTATTCCTAGGTTAGATGCGTAGTTTATTCGGAAAATTGTTAATTGCTCGGTTATTATTAATGTTGGGGGAATTATTGTAGTCAGAAAATTTAGATTGAACCTTTAGCAATTTTCACACATAGTTTTCCTCAGGATTTTCCTCCAGATAAAGGATTTATTAACGATTATGCAAGAACATGTCCCGAACTAACCTAGAAATGGAGACAACTCTTAAATAAACAATTAATTTTGCAATGTTAGCGTCGCGTTTAGTGCACATTATCGATTGGGGAAATTGCGCTGAACCTTTAGCAACAATCCAGTACCTGTCACGTGCTGACAGGACTCGTATTTAATTAACAATTAGAGATTGTTGCAATGGTTGCAAGGCCCTCTATGTTGACAACGTGCAAGACAAGGAGAGGTATAATATTAGACAAGGACAGCTGCTCGGCCGCCATCTTGTTTCGGCTACGTTTCGCTGTTTTTACCAGGCGAGTATTAGGCGAACATAAAGGCGAGGAGGTATGCGGAGGTATTCTTAGATTAGATGCGTTGTTTATTCGGAAAATTGTTAATCGCTCGGTTATTATTAATGTTGGGGGAATTGTTGTAGTCAGAAAATTTAGATTGAACCATTAGCAATTTTCACACATAGTTTTCCTCAGGATTTTCCTCCGGATAAAGGATTTATTAACGATTACGAAGACCATGTCCCGAACTAACCTAGAAATCGAGACAGCTCCTAAATAAACAATTAATTTTGCAATGTTAGCGTCGCCTTTAGTGCACATTATCGATTGGGGAAATTGCGCTGATCCTTTAGCAACAATCCAGTACCTGCCACATGCTGACACGACTCGTATTTAATTAACAATTAGAGATTGTTGCAATGGTTGCAAGGCCCCCTATGTTGGCAATGTGTAAGACAAGGAGAGGTATAATATTAGACAACGACAGATGCTCGGCCGCCATCTTGTTTCGGCTACGTTTCGCTGTTTTTACCAGGAGAGTATTAGGCGAACATAAAGGCGAGGAGGTATGCGGAGGTATTCCTAGGTTAGATGCGTAGTTTATTCGGAAAATTGTTAATCGCTCGGTTGTTATTAATGTTGGGGGAATTGTTGTAGTCAGAAAATTTAGATTGAACCTTTAACAATTTTCACACATAGTTTTCCTCAGGATTTTCCTGCGGATAAAGGATTTATTAACGATTATGAAGACCATGTCCCGAAGTAACCTAGAAATGGAGACAACTCCTAAATAAACAATTAATTTTGCAATGTTAGCGTCGCCTTTAGTGCACATTATCGATTGGGGAAATTGTGCTGAACCTTTAGCAAGAATCCAGTACCTGTCACGTGCTGACACGACTCGTATTTAATTAACAATTACAAGTAAGACAAGGAGAGGTATAATATTAGACAAGGACAGCTGCTCGGCCGCCATCTTGTTTCGGCTACGTTTCGCTGTTTTTACCAGGCGAGTATTAGGCGAACATAAAAGCGCGGACGTATTCGGCGGAATGCTCGGTCAGTTGCATAGTTCAAGGTGTAAATTGTTAATTTCTCGTTTCTTATTAATGACGGAGGAATATTTGGAATCAGAAAATAGAGATTGAACTTTTAGCAACTTTCACACGTAGTTTTTTATCGTATTTTCTAAATCCACTGAAACTTTTACTCCATCTACAATTACGCGCATAGAAGATATTTTTATAATTAACTAGCTGACTCGACAGACGTTGTCTTGTACAAATTTCCTTTGTAATTGTTTCGAATTGTTTTCCTGAAAACTTTTCCAGGATCATAACGAACAAAACAAAAAACGAATCACGCATATCCATCGTTCGAATCTTGAGTTGTGGTCATGAGTTCATACAAAAATCCCATAGAAAAAAGCATTTTCATTTTTTCCTGAATTTTTCATTTTTCAAGGAAATTTTTCCAATTTTTCTTTCCCTAAAAACCTTATTCGGACTATTACGAACATTTTTTGAAAAAAATTAGCCAAATCGGTCCAGCCGTTTTCACGTGATGTCGTGACCAACGAACAGCATTTCATTTTTATTATATAGAAGATTTTCGGATTAGTATATATATATAAAGTGGCTTTTAACCCGGGAGTACGCGCGCCCCCAGCACTTGCGTTAGTAGGCGCGCGTCGGTCATTTCGACCGATGCTATTATAATGAGAAATAATTGAATAAAATGACTAATATAGTATAAATAATGTGTAATATTGTATTTTAATTGTTTTACATAAACAGTAACAATTTTTTATTATAAAATAAATGGTCACCTGGTAACGAAATAACTAAAATATAAAATAGATAAATTAAATAAAATATTAAGTAACAATATAATATAAAATTTAAAGTAAATGAATAAAATTAAATGTTGAAATAAAAAAGTAATAATTATTCGTCGCTTGATAATTTAGATTCGCTCGCATTACTAGGACACTCGCGACAAAAGTAAACTTTTATCAATTTGAATTTATAACTTGATTTTTATTTTTTCATAACAACAATAATTTAACATATGTTGTATCTATTTTTCACAAAATGTACTCGTAAATTTTCTTCTTTTATATTTTCTTCAGATTAGAAATGTATTGTACTTACGTATTCTTCATTGGAAACATATGTCACCTCTGAATCAGATATTTCTATATCTGAACAACTAGTTTCCGAATCAGTATTATGATCGGATTCTATTATATAATCGGTATCTTCTGCTGAATCACTGACCTCGTCTTCAATGTCTTCAAAATATCCGAAATTGGCCATCGTTGCCACAAAGTATGCGTCAAACTCGATGGACGAAATCAGACTAACGTTAGTAGGCGCGCTATGGTCGAATGAACCGACGCGTAGCGATGGTATGTTTTGAAACCAACACGAAAGCACTAAGTATCGCCACATAAGATAAACAAGTCTACACCCTTCAAACGTGAATAGCTCAACGGAAATAATCAACAGTCGAAGACTTCGTATCGTATTTCAATATATACGAAATCGTCGGTCAAAAAGACATACAGTGCGCGTACTCCCGGGTTAAGAGGGTGGACTCGTTTCGCGGATTGATAGGGTACACATTTCTGGATAATGCAAAGATGTGGTATTTCAGTAGTCATCTCCAGTAGATATAAAATCAATCTAGGCCGTGATCGCCTTCGAAAGTTCCAGTTCGGCTTTGACGAGGCGTAATTTGCATTATTTTGCAACGTACTCTCCATTATTCGGAAGCGTATCGCAGCGCATACTCCTATTTCTTTTTTTTATATATATAATTATATTCCTATTGTCATAATGACACGATAACTACATGCTGTTGAATAATTCAAATTACTTCTCGTAATCGTCAAAGTTGGACTTTTGAGGACGATCGGTGCTTAGATTAATCTTTTAGCTAGTTGTTTATGACTACTGAAAAATTCCATTTTTGCATTATTTAAAGTGAGTGGCCCGTTAAGAAATTTTCGGTCTGAACTTCGTGGCATCAGTCTTTTAGCTGACGCAGAAAACGAAAGATCTCCGTTAAAGAAAAGTGTGAAGCGTGTAGTATTGTTATAGTTACCTTATTATAATTATTTCTAATTGTTTCTAAGATTGTCAGCAGAGTGCCATACATCTGCGTTTGAATAAATACCGATTTATCCTGAGAAAAAAGTTCTGTGAAAGCTAAAGCATGAGTTCAAGCGTCGAGAAGGTAAAATACAGTTCACCTGAAGGTTCAAAAACATGGGAGTATTTGAGCATTTTAACATGTGAGTCTAACAATTTTTAGTAAAGTTACATCGAGTAAAGAATAGTGCAATTGTTGTGGTTCGTTTTATTAAATTTCTTTAAATTGTACTATACAATTCGTTTTAAGGGAATATTCCGATTGTCCATTTTTCGAAATTTCTTTTTGTGAAGGCGCTTGGATGCTTGGCGGTTTTGGATGTATCGTGGGCTGGAATTCACCAAGCTTCGTAATATTATTGGCGGACGATTCACCGATTCCGGTTACCGAGTCAGATATTTCTACGTTGGCTGCTATTTCAGCTGTTGGTCAATTGCTAGCACCTCCACTGAATATTCTTTTGGCTGATAGATTTGGCAGGAAGAACACTATGTTGCTAACTTTTCTTCCATTCTTGGCTAATTGGGGTTTGATCGCAGTTGCTTCAACAATTTGGGTAAGGGGCGCTTAAATTCTTTTGTTATTGTGCAATACTCGGTGCAATCACCAGAAAGCAAAAAGAAAGCATAAATCATTCCATACAATTACTTTTAATCATCTTTGTTTTTACAAACTATTGCATATACAGGGTGGAGCACTATAAACAGGCCACCTGAATAAATCGTTTGCTTTTCAAGATAGAAGAAAACACATCGGATCAAACTTAAATACATCGGACACTTTATTAACTTCCCGATTCATGTTCTAACCCACATGGTCATTGGAGTCATTTTAGACTATGTTTATCAAAATATTTGTGTGTTTGTGTGCGTGTGTGTGTGTGCGTATGTTCGTTTGTATGGTATCAATTTCTGAAACAGTAACAACGCGATCAGAATAATGAATGATGCAATCAATGTGCCCCGCTGTAACATAGAGCTGATTAGATTTTGGTCCATATTGGTCAAGTAGTTTTTTAGTTTTTTTAGTTTTTTTTCGAAACAAGTTCATTCAACAATGCAAATTATACGAGAGGACGGAAATTTTCTACCGAAGAAACAAACGTAAATACATAAAAAATTACAATATCTTCCCTATAAATCGGGAAGTTAATTAAAAAATTTGTTTTTAATTTTTTTTAAATTTTTCAATTTTTTTTTTATTTATGCAACTACTTCATGCTAATGTTACCGCTTACAATAATCGAATATTATCATAAAACGTACACTAAATAAATAATGATAATAATATACTGCAACTAACGAATCGGGAAGTTCTTTTGTGTGGCTCGTGAAGAGTCACACACAAAATAAAAAAAAAAAAACATTAATAGCTGTAGGCTCCACTAGTTTTCTATTGCAGTTGACACGAAGATTTTCTCCTGTAGGAATTGTACGTGGCAAGATTTCTCGCAGGATTCGGTGTGGGATTGTTGATCAGTGTCGAGCCAATGTACGTGGGTGAAATATCATCACCGAAAACACGAGGTGCTGCCGACTCTATAGCTTTGATCGTATATAACGTCGGAATTCTACTAACATTCGTGGTTGCACCTCAACTATCGTTATCCGCCATGGCTGTAATTTTCTTCGTCAACAATTTCGCTTGTATGGTCGCATTCCGATTTATGCCGGAATCGCCGTATTTCCTGGTACGAAGGAACAGAATGGACGAGGCGGAAGAAATGTTGGAAAAATTGCGAGGAAAATCCGATGTTTCCGACGAGATGCAATTGGTTATCGCCTGTGTCTCGAAAAACGAAAAAGGAGTTGCGAAGAATGCAACCATAAAGGACATCGTATCATCGCGCGGACATTTACGTGCCATCGGTATCATTCTACTGTTCACGGTGACGCACCATTTCGGTGGGTTCTTCGCTATCATCACCTATTGCCAGCTGATATTCAAGTCAACCGTGAACATTGTCAGCGACTATACGATCGGTGTGATTATTGGTGTAACGCAAGTGATTTCCTCCGTTGTAACGACATTTTTGGTCGACAGACTCGGTCGCAAACCACTGATCCTCGCGTCGGGTATCATAGCTGCTTTGTGCAACCTTGTTATCGGCAGTTTCTTCTACGCGAACGAGCACACGAGCTTGGACGTGCAGATGTACTCTTTGGTACCATTTATAGCGAGCGTGGTATCGGTCTTTGCGTTTAGTTGCGGCTTAGTTGCATTACAATGCACTTTGCTAACAGAAATCTTCGCTACTGAAATTAAAGCGGTTGGCACGTGTCTTATGGCTGTAACCAGCGGATTGGAAGCTATTGCAGGGTTTAAGCTTTACATATGGCTAGCTATAACCTTGGGCTACGGCCATTCGATTCCATTCCTCGGGTACTTTGTGGTCGTGGCTGTTTGCACCGCTATTATTTATAGTATCACACCGGAAACTAAAGGCAAAACTTTACTAGAAATTCAAAAGGAACTGAATGGATCTTACTGATGCTGTCACCGCTTTCTCAATTCTAACATGTACAGAATATTCAATGCAACGCTCATATAGTTTTTAACCCTTTGCACTCGGCTGTCCCCTCTGAGGCACCATTAAAAATTGCTGTACCATGCTTCAAAATATTGTTTACATTATTAAATATATCGGTATCTAATCAATTACTAAACATTTAGGTATTGTATGAGGTATTAGACTAATTTCATATCCATAAAATTGCAAAAATCATATAAGGTATGGAAATATTCTAGATCGGAAGAAATGTTAATTTTCCAGTTAAAATAGCTCCGAGTGCAAAGGGTTAAAAGGACTCGTTATTCTCACTCACGCCTTAACACATTACCGACCGGTGATTATTGCATATTTTTGAAAAATGTATAGTACATGGGTAAATTTTCATTTAGCATTTAGTATGAACTAACTAAGTCACCCTCGATAACGTCGTCTAATAGTTTCATTTAAGATTGCAATGTCAAAGAAAATTTCTATGCTTTTTTTGGTACAGCAGAATTATTGAAAATCCTATTAATTAATAGGCTTCCGGTCGGTAAAGTGTTAAATAACGCAGGGTTACTCAATTATCGTTCACTGTTCATATATTTACGCGACACCAATGCTGCCATCCCTTGCTTTACAATATCGTGTTCGACCCGCGTTGAAAAATCTGAACAGACTCTGATAAAAACGTATTTTAATAATTTCCTTTAAACCGAAATAAAATTCTATTTTGCCCCGAAGATTTTGAAATAATTACCTCTCCCACTCCAGGGGGTGGTGGTGGGGGATCGAGTTTGGTGTTATTGGATCTCCCCCTTCGCGACGAACAACTTTCATTACCCCCTTTTTTTTAACCGATGCACAGTTCTCGAAATATTTCCATGTATTCGGAATTCGGATAAATCGTCCATTCTGTATACCCAGTAAACCAAGCCTACCCCGAGCCTTTTATAAATAACTAATAGCTGACTCGACAGCAGACGTTGTCCTGTACAAATTTCCTTTGTATAATTGTCTCGAATTTTTTTCCTGAAAACTTTTCCAGGATCATAACGAACAAAACAAAAAACGACTCACGCATAATCATCGTTCGAATCTTGAGTTATGGTCATGAGTTCATACAAAAATCCCATAGAAAACAGCATTTTCATTTTTCAAGGAAATTTTTCCAATTTTTCTTTCCCTAAAAACCTTATTCGGACTATTACGAACATTTTTTCAAAAAAATTAGCCAAATCGGTCCAGCCGTTTTCACGTGATGTCGTGACCAACGAACAACATTTCATTTTTATTATATAGATAAAATAAGTTTTCAGTTTTTCCTAGCCTCGTACATAAAGATGATCCTGAAAATTTGTGATCGTGAATTTTCAATAGCTATGAAAATACTTCTTTACTACATTTAAAACGAAAAACGTGGGACGCTAGATAATAGTAAGGTTGTCTTGTTTATTTAAATTTTAATTTTAAATATTATTGCTAAAAATAACGGTTCGAATTCTAATATACATTCACGAGTGCAAATCGTTTCTTAACGATAAGATAAGCTGTGTGCTTATATGCGGTTTCTCATAATGTGCAAAACATAAAACGGTAAACTATTTTAAATCGTGTTTCAGATTGTTAAAATAAAAGTATTTTATTTTTAAAATTGTACATCTTGTTTAAAATGCTATTTTTATTAAGCAAAATAAAATCTAAAATATTAAAAACACTCAGGCCCGTGTATTTACAATGATACCGGTGGATTGAGTGCTCGGTTCAATGATCATTCGAATTAACTTTCCTTTGATTTTATAATAACAAACCTAATGTATCTTTTATAAGTTTTATTTTAATCGATACAAAATATCAATTAGCAATAGATATAAATACTATGTTTAGGATATGCCATATTTTTAATATGTACAAAAATAACAACATATTGTACTAAATCAATTAACTATACAAAGCGTCCAGCAACAATTACAGAAAAACCTAAGGAATAATACGCTACGATTATGTAAGATTCAAATAAAGAGTAAATAATTTCATATTCAACTTTATTTTACAGTTATCGATCATTTGCGATCCGTTATTGCGTTATAGACCTTTGCGATCC
The DNA here is from genome assembly GCA_916610235.2 of Lasioglossum morio. NCBI lineage: Eukaryota > Metazoa > Arthropoda > Insecta > Hymenoptera > Halictidae > Lasioglossum > Lasioglossum morio. The sequence goes on along the minus strand of OU744324.1, from coordinate 386,054 downwards.
GTTAATTAGAGTGTGCGTGGATCGAGTCGGGAAAAGTCCGTTATTATAACTTTAAACAAAGTCAGAAACACGGTTCTTATATTGTAATTAACAGACTGTAGATCTTTATGCATTTATGGCTTATGAAAATTTTTCGAAAAATGCTAGAATATAAAATTCCATACAGTTTAGTAAGATTTGTAGTTGTTTTGGATCTACGAAGGCTGTTCCCATCGAAAATAGGAACTTATTTTATGCCACTTTTTTAAAATTTATCTATAGAAATCGAGAATTGCATAAACATCCGCAATCTATACAACAATAAAATAGTAATGAAGCTTTGCCCCTTAAATTTTCTATAATCTATTGCCGAGCACGTTGCATAAAGGTAAAAACATTTTCAAAACAGAAAGCATTGTGAAGCTTTTGACACGTTTAAAAAATTAATATATTGGAATGCAAAGTAAGAATAAATAACTTACATATTCAGAAATAATACAATAACGTTAATATTAATCATGTAATAGCAATGGTCGTACTAAATGTTACACAGTGTACGGAATGAATTTTAAATAACTATGACCACAGATTACAGTATTCGTGCGTTATTCTGTTCGATAAATTTTTGTCGAATATGTAACGAGTGCCCAATTTAATTCTACATCTCACGCATTACATATCTATTATTTTTTACTATAACAGTGATACTTAAAAATTAGGTATGTTCTTCTTAACACTACATTTGAAAGTGTATTTGAAATGTAACACGCAGGTTTATGTACTTAAATTGGGTACCCTGAAGAAAATGTAAAACTAAGTGAGCTAGAGTCATACACTTCTGAAACTATATGATTAATTCAGGAATATCTGATTGATCGAAATTTTTAACGTCTAAGTGCATGTATATTGATAAAATTAGTTTCCCTTAAGACAGGTCATTTAAATCAAATGCAAACCATGTTTATTATTTTCAACGATCTCCACATTTTTGTACACTTATGGTTATACTCAAGATTTTCAAACACTTTTCGACATCGATATTTATAACTAGCTGACCCGACAGACGTTGTCCTGTCCAAATTTCAATAAATTTCTTTGTGATCGTTTTCAATTCGATTCTCTAATAAAAATTGGCGCAGCCAAACATGTCAACCTGCTACCGTTTCAAGAATTATGATTTTTGCAGTTTATCCGAATTTTTTTCCCTGAAAACTTTTTCAGGACCATAACGAACAAAACAAAAAGAATCACGCATATCCATCGTTCGAATCGTGAGTTATGGTCTTGAGTTCATACAAAAATCCCATAGAAAAAAGCACTTTTACAATTTGTCTTTCCCTAAAAGCCTTATTCGTACTATGACGAACATTTCTTTAAAAAAATTAGCCAAATCGGTCCAGCCGTTCTCAAGTGATGCGCTTACCAGCGAACAGTATTTAACAATTTAATTCGGAATTAATAACATTCTATCCACTATACAGAGATACAACGGTTCTACTCCCTGCTAAGATGCATTACTTAAATAACTACCGCTCTTTCTAAAACAGTGTGACAAGCAGTTACGTAGAAGTATTTCCGATCTTAGAAAGAGCATATTGGTTTTCTATTCAACGTACTAATTGTCATACGACATCGAAAGCGTCAGGAAAAAAACTAATTTGATCAATGGATGCACCCCTTAAATATTTAAACACTTGTGATCGATAATAAAACTGTCAAATCTCATTTAGTTGTAGACATTTGACTGTAACACATTAGCTTTACACTCTGTACACACACATATATAAATACACTCATAAAAACATGTACCAGAATATAATGATTTTAAATTATTTCTCGGTTTTCGAAGATATTCACGAATTCACAATTTTACACTATCTTTCATTTTAATTTGTACTGAAGCCACTAGCAATTCCACTTTATTAAATAAGATTGTACTAACGTGTGAATTTTATTTCTCAATTCCTACGAATTCGTCTTTGCCGAACTTACAAATTAAAGATTGAGAGAAACGTCGTTTAAATAATTAACGTAATTTTTTCGTCTATCAACGCATTCGAAATATAATATTTTGAGATACATATTTTCATATTTTCGTACTTCACTAGATTGATTCTCTGTACAAATATCTCTATATAAAATATTTCATTGAGCTGACAATATTTCAGCTACCGTCTCTGTTTCCCTACTTATATACTTGTATCTTTTATTCGATAATACACGCGACCCGATTTTCTTCTTTGCACCGTAACATGAATCAGTAAGCGAAACATGGTCTGTAAATAATGTTTTGTTTAATTATTTATATCGTAATTTCATATATGAATATATATGCATATTCAAATTGATCACGAATTGTTATTGTTACGATTATAATCTTATTTCACAAAAGTGATGCTGTACATTTTTCTTTTTCCTCAACAAGACTATTCTTAATATACAATAAGAATAAATGAAACGCATAACAGTATATGAAATTTGTATAGGTTAACAAACAAGATTATTAAAAGATCAAGCAAAACGACAGTGCATAGAAATAATTTAGATAGAAAAAAGGGGCCTATTTAATATTCTCGTAACTTTTTTTCTATCTAAATAAATAAACATATATATATATATAATATATATATATATATATATATATATATATATATATATATATATATATATATATATATATGTATATACATATGTATGTATGTATATATATTATATTGGTTTAAAACTACCGACATAAATTCTGGAATATATTTCGTAAAGCCCCATGGACGGATCGTTCGTACTACCATAAAGTGGCATGGTTCGGACGAGTGTGATTGTTGGCAAAGGTATCTTGATAAAGGCACGACTTCTTTCACGTTCTAAAATCATTTCTGGAACCTCGACTACTTCATTCTTAATATAAATATTATATATTACTATTATAAGAAATAAAAATAAAAAACTCGTAAAATTCGTATCGTTAAACAAAAAGTTGTTTTGCTTCGATTCTTGAAACAATACTCTTTTTGTTCATAATTTTTCTCCTATCCCCCCCCCCCTCTCTCTCTCATTTCCTATCATCGATGATAGTTTTCTATATTTGTTAACGAATTTTTTCAATAATCGAGGTTCTAGATCCGTATGAAAAAAATATGTCATTCTTTTGTTTATAATTACTGATGACTTTTGCTTAATAAATGCGAATTAAATTGATATAAATTACAACACTGTTCACCACAAATATTGCACTTCCAAGGATTACTTTCACTGTGACAACCCTTATGAAGGAAATACAACGTTTGATCGGGGAAAGTAATTCTACAGTGAGCGCATTGAAGTCCACTGGTTCGTTGATCGGGCCTCGTTGAACTGGGAGGTTCTCCTCTTGAATGGGGATTTGGGTTCGAACTACTATTACCTATTATAACATTAATGATATATGAAATTTGTATCGAGTATCATTTCAGAACATAAATTATATTAATAACAAATACATTAGTGAATTCAGGGAGTTCACTAGTTCACCAATATATTTGTTATTGACAACTCTACGATCGACATGAGGAAATATTTATAAATTATATTGTTTGAACATCGGGAACTCTTAAAAGAAAATGGGGACAGTGATCATGGAAATCCTCAGGCAGCTAGATCGCGACTTTACTGTTATTTTTTTTAATGGAATCGTTCCACAATGACGTCCACAGTTTTCTTTTCTAGCACCAGAAGCATTTCATCATGTTCGATGGATATCGAAAGCTATATATTCTTTAAAAATATTCTTATTCAGAGATCATTATCAGAGGATGAAGAAAATGGAATACAGGTGTAGCTAAGGTCCACCATAATGTACATATCACTAGTCACAATAGTATTATGCTGTAGATCGAAATTTCTCATAAGTATTGTATCAAATTCTGTAACGAAAAATGAAATGAAATTTACCATTGTTGTTGTTGTTGTTGTTGTTGTTATTTCCAGAACCGGATGAAAGCTTGCGTCGTAAATCATCTCGAAGAAGAGACTTCAATGGTGAAACTTTAATCAAGGATGGTAATGGAAGATTACTAGATGTTGCTCCATTCTCCTCCGCCCCATTGCTGTTTGGTTCTTGCTTAATAGGAATAAGTGAAATTGAAGGGGTGATTGCCTCTTCGCTTCCCCCAAGGTTCCTACATTTACAAAATAAGTTCAAGTTAAATTAAAAACAAATAAATGCCCAGGGCAGAAAAGTCATTGGAATTGCAAATAATTGCAACTGCACGTTGCAATCTCCATTGTACAGAGTATAAGAAATATAATGGTCACCGCTGCTCTAGAGCGCCGTTCGCAGATATTTTTGCTAAAAAAGAAAAAAAAGGTCATTCATTTCACAGATACTTTTGCTAAAGAATAAAAAAAAGCTTATTCATTGTGTTGTATTATATTATCGTTCAAAAGTTAGGGCCTCCTGGAATAGTCGCGAAATAATCTTAGAAAAAAAGTTGAGAGTTACATAAAATAAATAAATAAAAAGAAAAGGGCCTCCTGGTAAGATTTGCTACGGGCCGCGCGCAGGCTAAATCCAGCACTGTTACAGACACTGGTCCGCGGACGGTCTGCTGTCAATATTCTGTCAGTCTAGATGGAAAATGTTTGATTACTTTCTTCGTCGTAAGAAATGTTTGCCACAAGTTTCTTTACAACTGTCTACCGATCCAGAGATGTAGATTCACCTCTAGAAGCAGGTGACTACTATTGTTCTTATGCACTGTACAGGCTGTTCACCAAGTCGATGTCTATAAATGCATGAAAGACATCAAAATCATAATTTTCTCAAACTTTATCGTAAACGCAAAAATAAGAATTTTGAGGGCAATGGCGGCCTAGATTGATCTTTTATCTAGCGCTTTTGACTACTGAAAAAACCCCATCTTTGCATTATCGAGAAATGTGTACCTTATTAATTCGAAAAACGAGTCTACCCCCTTAAAAGCCACTTTATACATATTAAGCAGAGAATTAATTATAAAAATATGTTCTATACCTGTGAATACCACTACTGTTAATAGGTAATTGATGATGACTGCTACTTGGAGCATTGCTGTTACTGTCTGCACTCTGAGGACTGTTTGGACTATCTCCATTAAGTGGAGCAGGACTTGGATTCCGTTGATTTGCAGCCTGTTCAGGATAAGGTATTGATATCTCTATATGAGGTGTTAAAAAATGCATCGGTGGAGTTGCATTGTCTGCAGATCGGTTTCCAGTACTGTCTCCACTATCTGAAAGAGGAGCTGAAGGCATAGCTTCGCCTGGAGCACAGCTATTCATTAAAGAACTTGAACTATTAGGACCTGGATTATCCAGATCTATTCCATGCCTGAAACATTAGCTAATATTATTTATTATTCATTCATATTAACAATTTATTAAATTGATAAATATAGTAGTCACAGTTACATTGAATTTAAATTAGAGAACTAACCTGTTAAAAAAATGTAACCTGAGACATTTCATAGTTGCTGCACGATAGTTACACAAAGGACAAGATTTTACCATATCATGTTGGCCAACATGTTCGTTTTGAAAATGGGCTCTCATCGCAATTTGCCTTTGAAAGCCTCGATTACAAATTGGACAATGATATGGCAAAGTCTTAGAATGAGTTGTAAAATGTTCTGCCAAATGGTCCTTACGAAAAAATCTTTTTTGACACACACGACATTCGTATGGTTTCACACCAGTATGTCTCATCTGTAACCATAAATATTTTCAATTATAATATTCACACTTAATTTCAATAACAATCTCTTAATACAACAGCACCCAAATAGTAGCAATAATAAATTCGGAACGTAATAAAATTATTAAAGGATTAAGGAATTTTTTACGTGGCCTCCTCTTCTTAAAATGAATGCACAAAATTTCTATTTTGCATAAAGGTTTGTAGTCTTTATGCATTTATGACAAAAATGAGTAGGTGTAATTTCAAACATTAAAAACATTAGACGAATTTAAAAATACCTTTACATTATTTTCAATCTATTGAACATATTATTAAGAGAGAAAATAAATTTCTATGTCACTCTGTTTTCTTGCAACCAATGCAGATCATTTTTATTTTGCATAAAGATCTGCTGTCTACTTATTCCAAACTGCGGATCTTTATGCAAAATAAAAACGATTTGCACCGATTGCAAGAAATAGAAACTAAATAGAATGCTTTACTGTTATGTTCTGGTTAATACCTTGTGTCGCCTCATGTTGGCTCCATTGGAAAATTTCATGTTGCAAACGTCGCATTCGAACATTTTTCTATGAGAACGAATTCCAGAATGAGATTCCTCTCCATCTCCGTCATTTTCAACAGTTTCAATATTCTCTACGCTCTCTCCCGTTTCAGCATTGGCCAAACACTGGTCCTGATGAGCGCATAACGCTGTCTTATTTATAGTTTCATAGTTTTCACACCGTTCACACCTGTCCACACGTTATGGATCCTTTGATACGCTATTTAAGACTTTGATTATCTCAACGTTTATTTAAATCTCTCTAAATACAAAAAATTAAATACATGAAGGTGACGGACCTAAAAGCAGGAACTGCACCATCGCTGCTATCGTAATTGGTGTTTAAAGCAGCCTCGCTATCAGGATCTAAAGTCTCTTCGTCTCTTGGGGTTGAGGATTCTCCGGCGTCGACGTGCGAACAAGAATGGGAATCTACCTCATTTTCCCCACCACCACCGTCAACCCCATCTGACATGGTATCGAGCCCTCCAGACACTACGCGATTGACTTTGCACCATTCGTTGTTGATTATCTGTAATATAATAAAAATATCCTTTGAAAGATGAGATTATATCCGACTATACGGCTATTCTCTTCTTCGAATATTAATATTTTCGTTTATAAACTTATGTTTATGTATGTACATGTGTAATACTGACACTATTCGTGACAACATGCGATTTACATTAACGAACTATCGCTGTCAACAGTGAACGTAACAGTAAGCAAATAATCGAGACGTAAATGCATCGAAATGAATAAAAGTGAATTAAATAATTTTCATGAATTTCCCGAGAAAATTTTCATGTTTACCTGTCAGTTTCGATCGAAGGCTCGAGGATAACCAGACGATTGGCTAATTCTACGAGAGTAAGGGAAGAGAGAGAGAGAGAAAGAGAGAGAGAAGAGGGGAAACCACTAGGACATGGAGTGAGAGAAATTCCGGTAAAGCGCAATGCCAGAGTACACTGCACTTTGTCCCAGTTTCAGGGGAATCCGTCACTGGTGACGTAGTTTTCTGCCGATTTCGTTGAATTTTATCGCCGTATGCTTGACATTGTTCTACAAAGAAGAGGAACCTCAGAAGGTTTCTGTTTTTCTCTTCTTCTGAAGAACTTATGTAGAACAAGTCATCGACAGTTCTCTATTATCTCAATAATTGTTTCACACAAAAATGCAAGATACACTTCTGTGAATCACTACACGCTGGTCTTTACTCTCTTCTAGAATAACATCGATTAATCGAAATTATCGATCTTACGATATTCGACTTCATATAGTAATTTTCGATTTATCAAATCGGTATTGCTGGTCGATTTTTATATATGTGTGTATGTATATTTTATATATATATATATATTTTCTTTTTTTTTAATTATTGCAATAAGTATATGACATACATCTTTTCAGAAAATACATATGTGTACGCACATTATAATTAAACGAATACATATATTTCTTAGTACAATGAAATGTTATTGTTGAAATGGTTTTATGTTCAAGAAACAGTTTAATACTTGAATCTGTAACTTTTATTCAAATTTAAACTAAATAGCTTTCAGCGATGCATCTTGAATCTTTTCGATTTAGTAAACGGTATATAAAAGTTATATATCTTCTAATGTAATACAACGTATATTCGATAAAATAAATCAATTGTCTAATATAACTAACACCAGAGAAGAAATTTCCTTTCTGTTGACACGAGAATACAGAAAGAAAGGATTGAAATAATTTTCAGTTTATGCGAATTAATTCCAAGAATATTGTATTTATATAATATGTACGGATAAGAAATACAGAAATGGATTTTCAACCCAAGGAATTATTACATGAAATATTAAGTAATTAACAGACCATTAAAAACAATAGGTTAGGTGCGTTGTAAATACGAGTTACGCGTGTATATTAGATCTGGCAGAACTTTTATACAAATAAAACATTAATTAGTAGGAGAATGATATTTCGATGAAATAGTGAGGATATGTGTATACACTTTAAACACTTTTCAAAGCTACTTTACATTTTCTTTTGTCGTAGCATAATGCAGAATTGATTTTATCTTACTGCTAAAAATAAAACTGTTTAGTCCATCGTTATAATGTGCAAAAGTAATATATATATATATATATATATATATATATATATATATATATATATATATATATATATATATAAATATGTGTATATATATATGTATATATATATATGACACAACATGACATTATGTCAACTCAGAGTCATGAACAAACTATTAAATTTAACAAAATTAACCCTTTGCAGTCCTTATGTAACTCGACATCAGAGAAAGAAAAATGCAAATGAAACAAGTTTTTGTATGTATTTGGTTCTTCCTTTATTTATATAATTTCTGATTTTTTGCTTAAAAAGAAATATAAACAGAACAAGAAAAGGAATTGATTGATTCGAATACTCACTTATTCAGCCTTAAATGCACTTGCTGCTTCAAAAAGTAAATAGAACATTGGAAAATTATATCTGATGGTTCACGAGAAACAGGCCACCTAAATAGCTCTGTTACGATTAGAAATATAAGAAAATGTTAGAGAGAAAAGTTGTACTGTTAAAGGAGGCAAATATGTTGATATAAAAAAATGTTCCGATTGTGGTGGTTTTCAAGGTCTTTCGGAGGTCATCGATGATTTTTAAGTAGCGCCATATATTTTTTTAACTTCACAGTGTTGTAGCTGATGTCAAGCTGATGTTCAATGATGTGGCACACTACAACCTTCAAATAAATACCTGAACAATAATCTATGACAAGTTCGTTTATTGTATAATTACTTTGCATTAAGAATTATTACAAATGTATAAACATTAATGATTTATGAGAGATATTAGAAGTGTCTACAGAAGTTACAGCCTGAGCTCAAACAGATAAGAGAATTGTTTGCGCTCTTAAAAATGAATTCCAAATGTAATCCTTTAAAGATATCACCTATATCTTACTATAATTAAACATGTTACGATCGATTTAATCTTCTTTAGAACTATAATTTCAACAGAAGTCTAAGGAGCAAGGAAAATTATGCAGAAAAGGATATTTAATAAGTTACTTAATTAAAGAAAGACATACAATGACGAGAATTGATCTGAAGTATTAGAATGAAACTTACAAGAGTATGTAGGTATGATTTTCATTAGAATACGGGTGAATTCAAGTTTGGGCTGCTCGGAGTCGAGACAGGTGTCGATGGAGTACCGGGCGGCGATGCTTCCAACGGACATACCAAGTTACCATAGTCCACTTCATTTTTGCTTTTTTTACGTTTTAGTGTGAACTGAGATTTTTTTGGTATCTAAACGATGTATTAACAAAATGCATTATGATTGCTGTAATGTTCAGTTGGGGTAAACTTTTCCTTGCTAAACCAAACATTTTTGCCTTCCTCCTATAAATTGTTACCTTTTTCTGACGTTATCCAGTAAATCTGAACGAGAAAATGTGAGAAATCCAAGTTTCCATTCTAATGGATCAATGACTCAAAAGTTATAAACTTCAGGATTAAAATCCTCCAGGATTAAAACTTGGATTTCTCTTATCTCACGTCCGAATCTACTGGATAACATAGGAAAAAGACAAAAATTTATAGAAGAAAGGCAAACATTTCTGGTTAAGCAAGGAAAAGAGCAGCCTTGTGTTGAAATTCAAACGAAACGTTACGTACCTTCAAACGAGCAGTCAGCGTTAGTGGTACAAACCCTGAAATACTTTCAACTTCTCTCTTTCTTTGTACAACTTCTCTGCCAAGAATTTGATTAAAGTGTGTAGTTAGATGTCTGCGAAGAAGTGTTTTCCCAGGTGATATACTAAGTAATGCAGCCAGTAATTCCGAAGTAAATCTTCCCTCGTACACCATCAAACCTCCATGCACCCCGGATCCTCTCATATTAGGAGCATATTCTGCCAGATCTACTACTCTAAGCCACTCCATCACTCGATGATTAGTCCAAAGATGCACGTTGCCACCATCGGCCCCATTATCATTTGTAGATCTTCTTTCAAGGTTATCGAACTCAAAATATAATTCTCGCAAGACCTGGAAAATGAAAAACAAAAATTACCAATATGTTATTATATCTTTAACATCCGTCAATAAACAATGCTTTGTGAAATATTTGGCCATACTTATCAATTATGGTTACAGTTATAATAAAAAAATACCTGAATGCCTCGTCTCAAGCTAGCAGCATGTAATTGCGCGTTCACTCCGAGATTCAATAAATCTTCAGTAGTCAATCGGTGTAACATTCTACCATCGATTTTACCATTTTGAAATGCCTCTTTGTGTTGTGGTAAACCTATATCATCGAGCCATCGTAGAACTGCAGCATTATCCATCTAAAATTAAATAGATATTTACAATTTCTACGCTTTATGACACCTGATTTAGTAGCTTCAATGAAAATACAAGAATTAAATGATCGACGATAAAGAATTAAAATAAGTAATTCCAACTGAACAATGATTACCTTATCAGACCCAAGAAAATCAGCTCCATCAGACTTTTCTGACTCTATCGCATACAATAATTTCTTCTTGTGAAGAACGTTCTTAATTTCTAACTCCTTTTCCATTTGTTGCGAAGAACACTCGAGTAATTTTGCTCCAGTGGCGCCCCACCGTCTCAATTCACCTGTGTAGCATTCTAATCCTAAATTTGCCAGCCATCCTTCAATTTCTTCCATTGACAGTTCCATCAGAGGTTTCTGTGTAATCGCTTCCAGTCGACAATTCGAACTTTCTATAATAACATTCTTGTCTTCCTCGGCTAAAGTATATATACAAAAAATGCCAATTAAAAACTGCTACAATAGAAGTAAGTAGTTTTCTTATAATAGTTGGTTCTCGTAATCGCAAAGTATAGTATTAATGGGAAATAACGTTAACGACAGCTCGATATTGTTTGCTAATGTTTGATAATCTAATCAATTTGAGGGTTTATCACATATGGCATTCTATAATCTAACAACAAGTAACATACACATTTTTCATCTATAAGTCAGGAATACATACAAAATTTCCATGCAGTAACAATGAAGCAAACTTAGAAAACAACTTAGATAAGCTTGGCTAAATAAGGTAGCCAAAATCGTTCTTCAGCCGACTCGAACTGAATCATTCATTTTCAGTCTAAATCGGCTGCAAAGCAATCATTGACCCTCTTAGGCTATGCTCTTTGATCGGTTGATGAATCACTAGCGTAAAGTCGATGTTTAGTTATCGGCCATGTCTGCCTGTCACGTGTAAGGAGCGAGAAAAATTGCATTTTTGTAAAACGTTTGATAATGCATGCCTAGAGAAAAATCAATTGCAACCTAGAGTAGGCGCAGACAGGCATCTCGCGGAGGCTCCTCTAATGGTCAATGGTACCGTTGTTTGTGTTCCAGAAGTTAAACTGGGAACCTTACCGAACACTACGCCTTTCTTTGAAGAATTCAGGGGCCTAGGGAGACTACTATATTGGCTGGTATGCCTTCCGAATTTCTCTCCCTGCAATAAATATTCTAAATTCATTGTAGTGATCATTCTATGGGAATCTACGGCGAGTATTCTAGTCTACACATTCAAGTATAGCGTGCAATTATTTTAAACGTTGTCTCTAATATCAAGATTTCACATTTGTTTCATTTTGAAAAGTCTATATGCATTCAGTGATTTTAACATGAACAAACATCAAACGTTGATCGCGAATCAAAGAATGATATGCTCTGGATGTATCATCAATAAATTTGAATGAAAGAAAATCGAGTATATTTAAACCTTTATAAAAATAAGAAATACATCTAAATTAACTTACATTTAAGACGGGGGTTGTACTGCGAAGTACAAGATTTTCATGTTCTAAACTGGCTTGTCTGAGCTTCATTTCTGACATAGAACTTAGTAATTCCAACTTTTGCGTTTCCAGAGCACTTCGTGAAAGCATTTCCTTGAAAAATAAAAGTACGTTTAAATAGTCGAAAGACAGATGTAAAATAAAGGTAGAAACAAAATATAGTAGGAACCCTTGTACATGGTTTTGAAATATCTATACAGAGGTTGTAAGATAGCATAGCAACAAAATCGATCCATAAAAAATAATGACAACTCAAAAATCTTAATAGCACACAACAACGTAATAGTAAATGTAAGAAAATGTAGTTACTTGCTGTAATGCTTCTTCCATTCTTCTAAGAGAATCCTTCTTTTCCCTGAGCATGCTCTCCAACTCTTGAATTTTATTGGACTGTGCTTCCACTTGCTCTGATAAAACTGATACTTCCATTCGTAACGCTCCTCGTTCATCTTCTAATTTCCTTAAACGATCCTGTAATATTAAAATCAGCGTTAGATAAATTTGTAATGGGTTATGGGGCATATTAACAATAAACAATATTTCTCTTGAATCACGCATAGGCTAAAAAATATAATCCGCATTGCACAATATAAAGTTATTATTAATGTCGATAAAAATATTATGCTACCTCCTGAACTTCATATTTTCCACAAACCACTATCTATGTTAGAAATATAGATGTACCTCGGTCTTTGATAGGTATTCTTCCCATTTTCGAGAAATTGGAATATATTGTAACGGACAACAGTTAGAAGATTCTTTTCTTCTCAAGAAAAGGTCTGTTTGCGACCTAACTCTTTGCTCGCAATCTATTCTGTTTCTGAGACGTCTTTTGGTTCCTGATTCGAAAGGCTGATTGCTTTGGTTCCCTTTATGTTCTTTAGTATTTTCTTGGCAACAGTGCTTTTTCGAACACAGGCTATTTGATTGTATCAGATATCATAGTGTCAATGAATTTGAACAGAAACGTAATAAAAACAGAACGAACAACAAAAACGACCTCATATTATATATTGCAGAACAAAATGGTGGGTAAGTCTCCATCTGAGTCAAACTTGTGGTTGAACAGAGATTTGGCACGCTTCCTCTAAGGCCAATCATTTTAGTGTAACCTAATGGACAATTCTGAGAAAGAACATACAATTCTCTTATCGTATTATCTATTTGCAATGAATTTTTAATTATTCGTTAAGAAGTTATTGAGTTTAAGTACATTATTTAATTTACATTGGAAAGAAGCATTAACATTTCTAATATTCTGTATTAGCAGTGTATGACATTAATAAATCAATAGACAATATATTTAAATGTTGTAATATAAAATTAATAAGTGACTTCATCAGTGATCAGAACAATAGAAAATTGGTCTAACACTTGCCTCTATATTTTGCTATTATATTAAATAGTTTCTAACTTTTTTAAAAATTATCAGACATATGTACTACCTGGCAGAAACAGCTGTCAGATTTATATATATGATGTTCGAAACTATCTACATTTGAAAAATCATCCTCTTCTTGATCGCAATTTGATGTTCCTGAAGAATTATAGTTTTCCGAGGGTATACATCTACGATCCCACTGTTTTGTTCCCGACATCGTTTCAGATGTATCTGAATATTCTGAACGTAAATGAATTTCGTGAACTAATTTTTGGGAAATTTGTGATCCAACGAAATGAGCAACACAGTATTTCTATTATTATTATGTACATACAGCGACTCCCATTAATATTCGGACATTCTTATGAAAACGACAACCTTTTTAAGAAAAATATAAATAAAACTGGTTTTTCCATGTATTTGATTCTTCCTTTATGTATGAATGTAAATTACAACAAATTTTTAGAGCTACATTTAATATAATCGGTAAGCAAATTTGTTTAAAATAAGTAGCAGACGAAGAATTGTCCTTTGAAGTGAACTTCAAACGAAACACTTAAAATAGTAGGAAGTTATTGGAGTAATTGAAAAATAATTCCGAGTGCAAAGGGTTAATATTCGACCATACGATTTGCATTTTTTTTTTTAGAAGTTAGAGCAATTAGTTCGTTTTGAAATTATTTATTTCCCTTCGTAATAGAATCATATTTAAACGCACATTTTGAAAACCCAGTTTGAAAATCTTAAAGAAAATTTGAAATATTCGAACATCACTAATTCAGATGTACGTGAGATTCCATGACGATGAATACTCTAAATACGTAATTATAGTTTTACTTGAGTTTTCCTGCAAAACATTTCGATATAATCGTACTTCGTAATTTATATCTCGTTTATTACTCGATAAAAAATTATTCAGTTTGATTTCATTGATATTTCGTAAAACAGAAACGTTTCTAATAGAACCTCTTGCATATCCGTTCTCTTTCTCTTCCATGATTGACTTTAAGTCTTCGAAATTGTTGATGAATATTTCTCATCCATATACACCATACATGATTCATACTTATTTACTTTACGTCGAATTATTTATGTACGAATAATATTTTCATCGTGAAAACGTATCGGACGAGAAACAAATCCCGCAAAACTATCACAACGCGGTTCAGGAAGAAACTAAAATTACCATCTTCAATTTCTCAAGATACGACTAGTCACGTGACGCATACGGTTTCGTCCGACGAGTATACATAGAACTGTAGAACTTAGATGCCTCTATTAAAACGCTCTCCGAAATCGTACTGCATACATCAATTTCTTCGTAATTACTTCATATCGTGAAAACGATATTCAACGAAACATATAGCACAGAGTATAAACAAAAATTTTCCCAGATTTCCGTTTTTCTGTACCTACAAATACTATACAATGGGTGTAACTGTGATCTCAATTCTTTTATGTTAGTTTATACTATAATAATCTATAAACAAAGCAATACTTTCGTAAAGAGTTGTATTTGTTTGAAAGTAAATTTATTTTAAAATATGTTATTCGTTATAGCTACGTATTACGTTCCTCGAGAAAGTTTGATCTATATTTATAAATAGAATGATCGTTCATCTTTCCCAAATCGTACCACTACAGGTGTTCCCGCCGCGACCGGACCGCAGTGGTAATTTATTATATTTATTATAAGAATTTATTCTAAGAGTTCATTGTACCTTATTATCTTTATATGTAGTTCATTTATTAAAGTTCATTATGCTATATGTTGTAAGACTTTATTATATGAGAGTTTATTGTACTATAAGGTTCGTTGTAAATATCTATCTATTGCGTTCTGTATTCTATTTGTGTTCGGTGAAACGAGTCACATCGTATTGTTAATAAACCCGTGATAGGCTTTCTCCGCGTAGCATAAAACCGTATAAACCGGGGTGATAAATATGGGCTTATGAATAAGAATAGCAGAAAAACTTTATGGTCGTAACCGAGGTTTGCCGATCGGCGGGAAAGGCCGCAACGACTTAATGGGCACAATGCCAGTAACAAAGCCAAAAAAAAAGAAGGGCACGATCGAGATTTACCGATCGGCACGAGGTTTGCCGCGTCAGCTGGTAGGGGACTGTGTCCCTTGCCGGCTCTAATTGTTTAGAACGATCGAGTTTTTGCCGATCGGTGTGAGGATTGCCGCACCCGAGACGGGAGACTTGGTACCATGTCCACGTCCCATGCCGTCAGTTATGCTTGGGCACTCTCGGTGGTCGATCGCGTGGATCAGTATACCAAGCCTACATAGCTGCGTATATAACTGTATATTAGTTTATAGTGTGTTAGTGAAGAAGAAATTTTGTGTACGATAAATATCTTGTTGAACAGTGAGATTTTAAAATACCAGTTTAGACCAGACTTAGTATAGGATATTGGAGCATTAATACAGTATTAATATTGTATTAATCATTACACGGATTGAGATCCGGATTCGTTTACTACACGTGTATTTACATACGCGTGTAATAAGGATCTCTAGTAGTCTCTATTGACCTATACCTCCCTTGACAAACTTTCTAAATCAGATGAAATACACTACTATGCAAAACAAAGAACCAGCCAGTATAATTATAAAATGTAATGACACAATATCTTTCTGTATAAATTGTATTCTACAATGGTTGATTTATTTAAACTATTAGATAATCCGCAATAACACATATATTCTCAGAACTATTCGATTAAACAGTGGAATCCTTTGTCAAAACTTACTGTGTTCTTATTTGATTTTTTACGATTTTCTATGAAATATGGCCGAGTGCTTCTTTCTTTTGCACTGTAATGTATGAGTGGAGAACGCGTAGATATCTTTTCAGTAAGAGGACTGTGACTGACTGTTTGGCACTCTAAAACTGTTCAGGGACATGTTTTGTTAAGCGTGTTCTAGCTATTTCTATAAAATATAGATATATTACCGGCTGCATCCACTTCAATAAAATTTCAACAGTTGCTGGATCAGGTGTAGAAGGAAGACTCGGGCAACTTTTAATCGCAGTCACAAGATTTCTTGTAGCTTCTTTTACTGAATCTTTCCATTCCGCAGCTCCCTCGGTATTACTTTCTATGCAAGCACCTGTGTAAAAATAATTCATGTCGTAATTCTAATAATTATAGTAATCACAGCTTCGAAGTAGCGATATAAATAGCCGATTGGTGCGAATTGTTGCAACGATTGCAGATAGTACATAATACGACGCTTAAGTGGAGAAAAATGTTTATGCAATTTTCAATTTTTGTAGACAAATTTTAAAAAGGAATAGCATTTGTAGATTCATTATAAATACAAAACTTACTAAATGCTGTTCAATTTAAGTCTCTAGCAGTTTTTGAAAATTTTTACAAGTCATAATTGCATAAAGATTCGACAGTCTGGTAATATCATTGATCTTCCAATGTACAGATCATTTTATAGTTCTATGAATATTAATATGAACTAGAATTGCAACTCACCAGAAATAATATCGTCCATTTGTAACAAAGCAGCTTCTAACATTTTACTGGCCTCACTCGATGTCTTTGGAATAAAAGTAGACACCCCTGCATGTATAGTAATATCACCCCTTTCGTCACCTTTACCCATTTCTGTAATCTAAATCAGGGAAAAATTAACATATAAGAAGAAACAATTTTTAAATCTGGTAGCTTGCAATCGATGCAAAAAATTTGTATTTTACAAACTGATCCGCAATCTAATTACAAGTTTACACTACTGCAGGCTTGATGTCTAGATGTACAAATTTTCAAAATTAATTCGAATCTGAAACTCGGTTGTAAACACATGTAATTGAAACTGGTATTGTTAAAGGTTAAAGAGTAATTTCAAAGATTTTTAGAATGGAGGTACATATTGAAATGAATAAATTTTCGATAAATAACAAAATGAAAAATATCGAATCCAACACTTTTCAATTTCCTTCTTTGAACAATAATGTTTTTTTTATTGTATGTAACAACAAATAGGAATGTAGAAAGATAAAAATTTACGTTGTACGCTCTTTTATACACGCTTACCTCGTAACATCATAGTTCAGCTTTAAATGGAAAGATCACAGCTTCGAAATTGTTTTAAATTTAAAGTTAAACACAGATTCAAAGCATGGAACGACAACCCAAGAGTAAGCAACAGGTGTTGAGAACAACGCCCAATAGATTACCGCCATGATAGTTTTTACATACATTTATTTTGTGCGATAAATGTGCGTATATTTCGTTGACATTGTACTCTGAAATAACGTGATTTTAAAAGAATATAACCAAATTCCTTGAAATCTTTCGTCTAACGCGCTCATTATATGAGGAAATCAGGAATTTTTATTATACAAAATATGTATATAATCGCATATATGTATTTATATGTATTGTCTGTTCAACATTACACCGAAGCAAACCACAACACAACAAAACCACGTGACCTTTTTAGGAAACTAACACTTGTATTGTGTGTGGTCTAAGATTTTTTACAATAAAGAATTAATTTCAGGTAAAAGTGTTCCGGAATTCGGTCGGTAGATGGTGCAGCATATCTATCGCGCCTTTATTGAAAGATTATTAATTTTAGAAACCTTATTTTTCCCGTGTTCCTGAAAAATGGTCAACTACTGATACCAGGACAATTACTGGTGCCTTTACCTTATTTAGTTAATTATTTTTGCAGCAAATACTGATGGTGTTTTAGTTTCTAGTACAGATAATTATGCACCTTTGAGACTGGAGAACAGGGTAAATTTTATATATCTCTGTACTGTTTAACATAAATTATAATAATAGTACTCAATCTCCTCAACAATACAAAATAATTTCTGACGCTTACAATCGCCATTGTAATCTAATTCAATAGATATCGAAGCTTGAGTATTTATAGTATTACATTTGACATGTCTGGTACAGAAAGAATACAAAAGAAACTGATAAAACAATTAAAAATTTATAACAAAGATAATACATTCTTGTAAGTAGAATTTATTAACTACGAGTTTTAATTTTATGAAAATCAAACTTTAAAATTAAAGAAGAAACACATCCTGTTAATTAGAGACCAGATGTAATAAAATGAAGGGAATATGAAATGTTACAACATCTCTAGTGCGTAGTTAATTTGATATTTTTCATAAGTTTTCAGGCAATATTGATAGAATGTTTTAAAGTTCTTCGTCCAAATCAAATAGTTCTTCTGGAAAATCGCCTACTTTTATGTGCATTGGTTTTATGAATCCACCATATTTTGGTAAACACTCGAAATATTTTTTACCATTGACACTGAAATATTAGATATGGGAAATTAAGCATACAGGTACATAAAATTGTAGAAAAAGATAGTATTCATTGTAATCTTACGTTCCATCGTTTTTACCAAGTGGTTCATCATATTTTACACCGATCCACCAACCTTCTTTAAATTCCGTTTTACCTATAAATGGAATGTGTTGTGTCTAAACTGTAAATATGAGAAAAAAGAAACCACATAGGTGAACAGCAGTTATACTACTCACCAACATACATAACAGTAGCTCGTCTTTTTGGTTGGTTCGGTACAGAAACTTCACAACGGTCCCCAACATGACACGAGTTAGCTTGTGCTTCCTCAGCCTCTTCTTCTTGTCTTTTTTCTTCTGCTTTCCTTTCTGCTTTCTCCTTGTTATATTTTCCTAATTTATTTTTCTCTAAGAATGCCTTTACAGTATCTGAAACATTGAGAAAGCATATTTTATTAGTTAATTTTACACAAAGATCAGCAGTCTAATAATGACATTGTCACGAGGTGACCTTTGGCTCCTAAAATTGAAATTGAACAATACTATAAGACACCAAAGGAAAGTACTGTAAATTTTGAGAGTCAAATAAGCATAATCTTTAAACGTACAATAAAATTATATACAAAGAAAGCATTGGAGAGCTTGAAAGTTATAAAGAAAAAATCAAATATTTCTTGCAGACTATCTGCTCTGCGATGCTATGCAAATTACATGAAGATGAAAGATTATATATTATTTACATTATTTATATCATTTACAAAGGGTTAAAAGAGATAGGATTTAGGTGGTTAACTTTTAATAGACCACCTTGTAGAAATGTTTATGCATTTTACCTGTTCTTTTAGAGTATTCTTCTTCAGATATCTCGAATTTTTCTACGCTATTTAAATTTGATTCGTCGCGTGTAGAATTATCAATCACCTAAAATGCAACATGTACTTATATTATTGTTGTTGCTGTAATTATCCATTAGTAAATACAAAACCTTATTAATGATAAGGTAAGCATTAACGAATTTATGTTTACATGTATTCGCATTCCATCGTCAATAGGATATGATCCTAAGAGTTGTTGTCCATTGTTTAATGTGCAAACTAATCTATCATTTTTATCATACACTTCAACTACCATTGTACCTGGATTAGCACCAGTGATAAGCTCCAATTTCCCCTGTCGTAAAGTAACAACAAATTGATACGTAATAGTAAAATTTGATTAATAGAAAAATGATGAATTATCAGAAAACATTCTTACCTTGAATTCATCGATTGTTATACCCTTCTGAAATCTTCGTTCTACGTAATATTCCTGATTAGGATTGGTAATAGATAAATTCAGAAAATCTGACGTTACAACGCTGTATTCGCTCATTTTTCCTTGAATTTCGGGGAAACTATTGGATATATTATTCGACTTACTATCGACTTTCAAATTTTACGCTTTACGTACAATAGGTTACTTAGGTTACAACTTTCGCGAACACAGTTCTTACAAAATAAATCATTTATTCAAGAACGACAAATTCAATGTTTCGCATCGCGTACAAGTCACAAGATATTTTGTGTACAAAGTTTGTACTACATACAAACATATATAAGCAAACTGAACGTTGCGTCCAGATTACGAGATATCTCGTATGTATAAATATTGATCTCTTATATCCGCGTATCGACAATTCAATGAATTAAAAACAATTCGATCTGTAGTTAAAATGTAAAACTGTCTATTTACATAAACAGATATATAAAAACTATATAGAAATATCGAAGAATTTATAAATGTTAATTGAAAATGTGCTTGTACACAACAATAGGTTGTACTAAGTTTTTCGGATCTGCTCAAAAATCTGCGAGCTCTGGGAGCACATTAGAAAAATTGTAGCAGGCAAAAAAATCTGCAAATATAGAGATATGGACTCTATTTATATGTAACCAGTGGTGATGAGATATTGTGCAAGATTTCCCGCGCATGCGCGTCCGAAACAGTAACTTATCTATATTATACTGGCGGGAAAGTATACATACCGATATTTTATAGCGCGTTCGAGGTTCGTACGAGGTAAGATTGTAAAATGATTAGCAAAGAGATAGTAAAGCGAGAACAATGTTTACTACAACCGAAAATAAATGTAATAGTCATTTAAAGATGAATTAAAAATATTTAATTATTTCATAGATCACTTCCTTTTGAATTATATCAGCAGTTTCACAACAGTTCTATACAAGTTCTCATTGCATACATAACTTTAATTTAGCATACCTACCGAAAGATATTGAATTTTTTTATATTATTGGTGTACAGAATAATTCGAAATATATATTTACTGCAGTAAGGATAATATAATAAAAAATCTACATAGAAATGTGTGTATGTATCTTAAATACGTTTAGAAATGTACAATTATTCATAATAAAACATTGACACATCTAGTTTACTTACTCTTTGTACAGAATATTTAGTTTGGTGATACATAGATATTATTTTACACGAAATAATGACATGTTATTATTAAGAGAAAGAAATTATTTATTAGAATCAAGTTATTCCATAAATTTGTGTCCACTAGGAAGCGCGCGTTTTTTTTTATGTATTAACACAACTTAACATTTCATATTGAACAAAATTGTTTTCAATTGCAAAAAAAAAATCGTACTGTGTGACTTTTAAATAATATAATAGCTATACAAGTAATAGTACTTTTTTAATACTTCATGACTTTGATATAAATGTTTGGAGAATTTTACAAAGTAATAAATTCTTTTATGCTAAAATATTTTGTTCGTGATTTACGAAAGTTTCGACGTATGTACGTCGTTCGCTGTCAATAGTCGGTATTTAAATAGTAATCTTTTTTTATAAAAGCGTGGACTTCAAAATTTCATAGACCATCTTATTTCGAAAATATGGCATGTCCTGTTGCGTGAATGTAATTTTCTTATTCGCAGAAATGTATTCGGCGAACATACAAGAAAATACACCACAATCACTTCCATTCATTTGTTGTGGAATATTTTTGGCACACTCTAACTTCCAGTTACTGGTATCGTACGGTTGCTTCTTCTTGTCTAAACTCTCGTCTTGCAAATATTGTCGCAATGCTGATAAACATTTCAGATTATTGCCACCCATACTATCGTAATAACGTATAGACTTGTCTCTGAAATCGATTATCGACATACACCAATGAATATCTAAATGTATAGGAACAACTATAAGATCTTGTGCAAATATATCAATTTTTCTTGTCCATCGCTTAAGAGATGTGTGTCCACCTGAGATTAATTTCGGATAAAAAAATGTATTCATAGCATGTGCTTTTGGATATTTGTCGTTAGTACTTCTGGCTATTAGTAAATTCATATAAAAATTAATTACTTCGTCGTTTAACCAATTTAAATCAGCCAATGTATGAATATCTTTTCTCGTGATTCTGAGACCAAAACCTTCTACAAGTACCTCGTCCGGTGGTCGAGGGATAAGAGCATTTTTTACATGTTTCATCATTTCTTCCGTTAAGGTAGGCAATAACGCCTCCTCTTGTTCTTCAGTTTCATCTAGAACTGCTTCGTATAACCGCATAGAACGATTTAAATGTTCCTCCAAGGCAGCTTCTCTAGCTAAACGATTATGTTTAGATAACACGCATGTCATCTTTTTTAATTCCTCAGCCTCTTTGTAACGCTGCTGTATACGCTCGTTATATCTTTTTGCTACCTGCGGAATAAAATCTTCCCGCATCACAGCTTTGACAGCTAGTTGATCTCTTAATGTATTCGTAGCTAAGCTCTCAGTGTATTTATTTAAGCTCGACTTTTCCGCGTTCGAATGTTTCTGCGAGGACTGTGCTTTATTACAAATGGAATGTACTGCCCCGTTTTTATTCCTCTCTACAGTAGTAACCATTGTTTCTTTAGTTCTGATTTCCTTATTCGGCGGTATGTTCCAATGCATTTGAAACATGTTCTTTCTTCTAGGTATTTGTTGAACTCTGGAAGGAGGATTCGACGAATCGGCCTTCTCTAAATCTATTACTTCTACCACATCTGGAACCGGTCTTTTCTCTTCGTATTTATCACATATAACTTGTATCCTGTGCGGCAGGAAGTTCTGCAATAGTCGTTCATACTGATTTTTCTCTTTCAAACAATGCGTTTTATTTAAAGTCGGGCATTGCTGACGAGCACCAATGTTTGGCCGCTCTTTAGGTTTACTATCGAAATAGCCCATCTTTAATTCATTGTAGCACTGTTGTTCAGATTGAGGTAATGAAAAATACGACGAATGTCTGCACGATTTAACCCTACTGCTACATGTACCATTTAATCTATTGGACGATTTAATGGAGGAGTGTTTATGTTTTGTTAAAATTTCAATGTCATCACTGTCACTGTCATCATTGATTTCAATCGGTTCTTCATCCGTATTGATGTTCTCGTAATCACAACAATGTTTCTTCGGCGTTACAAACTCTTTCTCCGAACTGAACGACACGGCTCTGCGTTTCCTGGGTGTTTCGTCTACCCAGCCCAATAGTTTTTTCAAGAAATCAAATATCATCATGATGTTTGTAGAGAGACAACTGCCCGCTGCACAGAGCCCAGAAATTTTTCACTAATATGGCCATCCAAAATTCGTATATGTTGAATTAGGCAGAAGTATAGACTTTCTGTGAAAATCTGAAAGTAACAGTGGACCTTTATCAACGATAAAATGTTAACGAAACATTACTTTTCACATTAACGTTACTTACATTGTATGCATCTATATAGACATATATATTCGAAATATTTAAATATATAACTGTATGAAGGTGCAGTGTTAGATTGGAACTAGTATCCGTTGTAGAAAAATTATAAACTCAAGTAACCTAAAAATGAAGGTTACGATATAAGAATATGTTCATAATAAAGAGGAAATTCAAATTTATACGTAATACATTAATCGCGGTTGATAAACGTGATTGCATACGAACCAAAAGGTATTACCTATCAAGACAGTATTCGAACATTCGTCTTTGTTTTCCAGAAATTTTCTTACTCCATCGACGCACTCGGCAATTTTATATTTCACGTAGTTTCCAGAAGAAATGGAAATATTATACACGTCGTAAATTTCACGTACGAATTTAAATATAGTAAGTAATAAACCGTGTGTTCAATTCCATTGGTACTAACGCAAAGTATGGATTGACAACTCCCGCGTATTTCAGGGTAGACTTACTGAGACTTACTCAATATATTACTCTACTACACGGTTCGCGTGTCCTCTACAGAAATGCATCAGTACTATATAATCGAAAGCGGGAATTACAGAATATGTTATCATCCTTGTAGCCTCTATTCAAAGTAGGTCTGTTGCATTTTTAGTATGAACAAATGCACATTTATTTATGGGTCCAGCGTATTTACGAGGATGCATCTTTTCTATCGTTGTAAGGTTTGATAAAGAAAAGTAAGAGCTTTCCGGCAAAATCAATTGCACTCCTTTGTCGCGTGATTCGACATCAGGAAAAGAAAAATGTAAATGAAACGGGTTTTTATATGTATTTGGTTCTTCCATACACAATTATTAAATAACAATACTTATATATATTGCATCTATGGGAATAAAATTTTAATATCAACAACAGATATTTTTTTAAAAAGTTCATTAACCTGCGCAAGCGCAGTTAAAAAAACCTGCGCAGGCGCAAATAAAAAAACCTGCGCAGGCGCAAATAAAAAAACCTGCGCAGGCGCAGATAAAAAAACCTGCGCAGGCGCAGCTGAAAAAACCTGCGCAGGCGCAGCTGAAAAAACCTGCGCAGGCGCAGCTGAAAAAACCTGCGCAGGCGCAGCTGAAAAAACCTGCGCAGGCGCAGCTGAAAAAACCTGCGCAGGCGCAGCTGAAAAAACCTGCGCAGGCGCAGCTGAAAAAACCTGCGCAGGCGCAGATAAAAAAACCTGCGCAGGCGCAGCTGAAAAAACCTGCGCAGGCGCAGATAAAAAAACCTGCGCAGGCGCAGATAAAAAAACCTGCGCAGGCGCAAATAAAAAATCCTGCGCAGGCGCAAATAAAAAAACCTGCGCAGGCGCAGATAAAAAAACCTGCGCAGGCGCAACTGAAAAAACCTGCGCAGGCGCAGATAAAAAAACCTGCGCAGGCGCAGCTGAAAAAACCTGCGCAGGCGCAGCTGAAAAAACCTGCGCAGGCGCAGATAAAAAAACCTGCGCAGGCGCAGCTGAAAAAACCTGCGCAGGCGCAGATAAAAAAACCTGCGCAGGCGCAGCTGAAAAAACCTGCGCAGGCGCAAATAAAAAAACCTGCGCAGGCGCAGCTGAAAAAACCTGCGCAGGCGCAGATAAAAAAACCTGCGCAGGCGCAGATAAAAAAACCTGCGCAGGCGCAGCTGAAAAAACCTGCGCAGGCGCAAATAAAAAATCCTGCGCAGGCGCAGCTGAAAAAACCTGCGCAGGCGCAGATAAAAAAACCTGCGCAGGCGCAGCTGAAAAAACCTGCGCAGGCGCAAATAAAAAATCCTGCGCAGGCGCATTCGAAAAAGTCCATTCGTTCAAAAGTTGTGACGTCATTACATTTCTGTGTTCATCTGTTTCTTGCAGCATGCGCAGTGTTGCACATTCGTGTTGTAAATAAACAACTATTAGGTTTATAATCCAAATAACAAAATGTAAAAAGTGCGTAATACATGTACTAACAATGGAGAACAATCGATTGGTGATCGTCTATGTTGCGAACGAAGATAAAGAGTTAAATTTTACAGTGAAATATGGTCAAACAATTGAGGATCTCTGTATCAAGGTAAAAAATCTCGAAGGGTTATGTTTATCTGGTATCTTTATTATTTTTAAATAAAATTCAGTCCATATTTTGACATGTTTTAACTCAATGATAAATATATCTCGTTTTATATAAAGTAGTATCGAACAACAGTAAACATTAGCTATTGAAATTTTTAAAAGACTAACACAATAGCCAATGAAATTGTACTCAACACACCTTAAATTAAATTTAGCTAAACAATTGCGATTCAATGTAGTTAAATGTCCAATGAGAATATTTCAGTATTGTTATAATCCACGGTTGTCAATGTTATTTGTTGTGTTTCTGTTTTGTAAGCATAACACTGTTGATTTATAGGTTTGCAAATCTATAGGCATAGGACCAGTTGCCAGACATCTGTTTGCGCTTAGAAATCACTATGCAAAACTATGGTATCCGTTGGCACATCGTCTAGAACCGAAAGACAAGAATAAATTTGACCTGAGACTTAGATTCAAACCTTCGAGTTTACGTAGATTACAACAAATAGATTCGAATGCTTACGACTATTACTTTCAACAAGCACGTTCTGATGTTATGGACAATAAAGTACCGGATATTGTCTACGAAAGGCACAAACAAGAACTAATTGGTCTAGGTGTCTGTGATATGTACAGGTAAATATAAGTTTTTTTAAAGATCGTTTGTCTGGGAGACATCAAGAATTGTCTCCAGTGGATGCAGTAATTTATTTTGACATCGCTCGTAGACTTCAATTGTATAATAATGTCACTTCAGATGATTCTTCATTGAAATTTATCCAAATATTTTTCACAGAGTAATGCTAGAGAAAAGGGTACCAAGAGAAACAGTGGAGTCAGAATATAGAAAGTATATACCTAAAGAGTGTATAAAACGCCATGGATTTTTCATTAAGAAGCCGATTCATAATGCCCTTCAAAAGATTTCTGGATACGATGCGAAGTATGTTAAGGAACAGTATCTTAAGCAATTTGAATGCATGGCACCGAATTATCCATTCGAGGAATACGAAGTGTTAATGGATAGAGGCCTTCAAAATTCTCCAACAAAAGTAACTCTGAGAGTTAATGTAGATGCAGTGAAGTATTCTGAAGCAAATGCTACTTCGTGGACTATATTATGTGCAATTGAAGACTTGTGTTTTGTTTCTATAAGGTTTGTAATTGATTATTTAGTACATGTATAGATTGTCACTTTAATTTACATGAAAATTATTATATTTAAAGAAAAATTTGAAGAGAAACTAAACGAGTGCGACGAGGGTGTTAAAACGAAATATATTTTTAATATTTAGATGCTAATATTCTTTTTTAAACGATGATAATTGATTATTTATTATTTCAGACAAGACAACACAGTAGAAATCTCAAGGAAAAATGGTATACCATCGTATTTGAAATTTGGAAAAAATGCACATCTAATGTCCTTCGTTTCTGCTTTGGACGGATATTATCGTTTAGCAGTGAAATGGACATTTAATTTGTGTGGCGAAATTGTTACCCCTACGTTAGAAAGATTACATAAACTCAAATGTCATGGTCCAGTTGGGTATGTCTCTGTTAATATATTTCCTCTTTTTAAAATATTAATTAGACTGCGAATTAAATAATTCTGCATGAAATTATATTTTAGGCAAGATTTCTCATATGTGAAACTTCAACAGAAACGTGCCAATAAACCTGGTTCTTACTTGCTTAGAGAAAGCGAAACAGAATATAATGTGTACTACTTGGATGCGTGTAACAAAGAAGGAAAACTTTTTACAGAAAGAATAGAAGAGAGAGTGACGTTAGACGATTTTATTATTACTGGCAATTCTGGTCACTATAATTCCTTAGCACAATGTGTTGCATCGTTTAAAGATTTTGAAGGGAATTCATATCTGTCAGAATGTTTACCACCATCTGAATACGGTAATTCCTTTTCATATTTCTTGTATCGTAAAAATGTCATCCATGCTTTGAGTGATTCTCTACGTTGTATAGAGTGTTTGATAAATATTTCTAACATTTGATAAATATATATATTATAGTAAAAGTCGCACAAAATAAAAAAAAAATTTAATCTTGTTATTTTTATAATAACATACACATTCGTCACTTTTAATGGTCGGTAGTTAAAACGCATGATTTAATACCTACGTGTTTCACAGCTTTATGAAATATGTTAGTGTTTATATTGTTATGTTTAAGACAAATCATCGTTGCTGCTTTGTGCTCCCGAGAGTACAGTCAGTGAAGTCGCAGCTGACGAAGAAATTGTAGCATCAGTTTTGGAAACTGGACCGCGCTGCGTACCGCGAAATCAACTTGAACTGTATAAACCTTTCTTAAGAGGTACAGAAAGTCACCATTACTCGCCAACAGCTCTCTATAGAGGAATTTGGAGATTGACTAAGGGAAAGAAGTTAGAGGTTGCTCTAAAAATTTTAAAGCAGGAAGAAGAAACCAACTACACCAAAGAATTTCTGGATCTCGCTGGAAAGTGGTGTCAATTACGTTCAGGTACACTGGTGAGGTAACTAACAATTCATTATGTCGCCATGTATATTTGAAAGTAACGATATAGTAGTGATATAAGCAGGGGATGGAATTTGGTGGAAAGGGGAAGGGAATAGCAAAGATCGTGACCCCGATTTCGCATCGAATGACACAGCAATTCCATTTCTAAGGAACGTTTTGTAAAAGGAATCAAATCAATTTTTCAATTAGACTGCTTTCCATCGCATAAGATAATCAACAACTATCTTTATTTCTATAGATTATATGGACTAACGGTTACACCGTCAATTGGAATGGTTTTAGAATTGGTACGACATGGACCCCTTGATGAATATTTACGTAGCTCTTCTTCTCAAACGATTAAGACAGTAGATATGGTAGAAGCAACGGCTTGCTTAGCTACTGCGCTTTGGCACCTCGAAGAAACTGGCGTAGTTCACGGCAATATTAGGTGCAATAAACTCCTAGTACATGCGCACACTAATAACAGTTTTGTAGTGAAATTGGCTGACCCGGGATTATTTTCATACACAAAAACAGATATCCATTGGTTGCCTCCTGAAACTTACAATGATCCAGAATTAGCTAGACATAGCTTCCAAGCTGATGTTTGGGCTGTTGGAACAACAATTTGGCAAATCTTTGCCCGGTAATATCATTTACTTCACGTTGAAAACATAATAATGAATACATAATGTTAATAATGTATTGTTTACTCTGTGCAGTCAGTATGTATTTATTGTAATATTGTAAATTATATATTACGTCGTTTCAGAGGAGCTACATTATTACATTTCCGAAATGCTGCTACTATGAAAAGTTATTACGAATCTGGGAGACGTTTGCCCATTCCAGCCAGTTGTCCTACAGAAGTTTATAGATTGATGCTAGACTGTTGGGGAGACTTAAGTGGTTCTAGGAAGCAACCACAAGCAATCATGAGAGATATAAATCAAATTTTATACCAAGTCTACAATTCTCGCAGAACTCATGCTTATACACCGGCTTTTCCGAAACTGTTCAGCTCCGAATCGAAAAGATTTGATGAGCATAATTCCGATAGTGCTGACAGCAAATCAATAAGCAGCGAATCAAGATCTAGTAGTTTGTTCACAGAGAATACAAGCCTTCCCTGGAATGATACCGACGATAGTAAGATACAGCTGATTATTAATTCCGCAAAAGATAAAAAGTGATTTTAAGGGAGTAGACTCGTTTTTCCAGGATTGTAATAGTGCGGGGTTGCGGGATGCGCGTTCTCATTTCTCGATAATACAAAAATGGGGTTTTGTCAGTAGTCAAAAACGATAGTTAATCTAATGAATTGAATTTTTTACAAGTAAAATTGTTTAAATTGTTTCATCTTATCTCGATCTCCAATGTTTGATCGTGTTTTGTAATTGGTTTGCTTAAATTTCAGGTATGCAATGTTTAATGAATACTAATGAAAACTACATAGGTAGTACTGAAGATCTTTCTGCGTATTTAGGGTTGTTGTCTAGTGCTAGACGAGACTCGGAAGGCTGCTCAATTTCTGATAACAGAATTCCTAATATGAATCGTATCGAACACTCTGCTCAAGCTCTTCGAATCGGTCATCATAGCAACTTGGGTGAGGTAATATCGATCAGTATACATACGTATGTGCTGACTACAGTGTTCTTTCGCATGGTGTAACTTTCTTCTGTATGGATAGTGTGAAAATTCTATAAGTTCTGTTGTAAGTTCTATGTATCAAGTTATAGCAAAAAATCAGGGCTTGAAACGGGTCTGAAAATAACTACTAAAATTAAAATTGTTATATTTCGGTCATAATTGAAAGTTGTTTTACTTATACTAAGTATACTCTAGCACAATTTATAATGATTGTCACACTTATATCTATAATATTGTAACATTACTTTCACAGGTAATAGGTGGGGATGAACCAGGAACAGAAGATTGTGGCTCAAGGGGAAGCAGTAACGGTTCGTTAGGTCAATTGAGAGGAATATATGAGTTAGATATAGATTGCAACGTAATTTTGCAAGGCAGAATTGGCCAAGGTTTCTACGGAGAAGTCTATAGGGGTACTCTGGAAAGAGAAAACGGAAAGGACATTGAACCGCAACAAGTTGCTATTAAAAAATTGAAAACCAGAGCACTTGAAGCTGATATACGAGACTTCGAAAGAGAAATTGCCATAATGAAGGTAGTGATAGTATTAAAGAAACCCTATACGTAGTATTTCACATATAATACGATTATATATTTTATTTTTGTAATATAACTTAGACCCTGAAACACCCGAACGTAGTGGAAATTCTTGGAGTAATATCGGAACCGGAAGTCTGCTTGGTAATGGAATACGTGAAGCACGGTTCGTTGCAAAGTTATCTACAAATTCACAAACAAGAACTGACACATAGGAGATTGTTGGGTTTTGCTTTGGATATTGCAACGGGAATGGATTATTTGGGCAGTATGAGCATTGTTCATAGAGATTTAGCTGCAAGAAATATTTTAGTTGCTGATAAAAATAAAGTAAAAATTAGTGATTTTGGACTGGCCCAAGTCACAGGGAACAACGATTATTATATCTTGCAGACAGATCGTGGACTTCCTATCAAGTGGTAAGTGCGATAAATCTTATTCAGACAATGTTCAAATAATTATAATTCATTTTATTAAGTATTAATTGATATTAACAATTAAACTTGTTCAGGTATGCTCCCGAAAGTATTAGGGACGGAAAATTCTCTACTCGGTCGGATGTCTGGTCTTTCGGTGTAACCATGTATGAAACATTTGGCTTTGGCGAGGAACCCCGTTTACCCGGAGTCGATTCGAGTACAGAGCGTCTTCAAAATGAGCAAGAGAAAGGGAGTACAGAATTATTAGCCGCGTTAGAAAGAGGTACCCGTCTTCCTTGTCCTTCGACTTGTCCGCAAGCTATTTATGTGAAAATTATGTATCCCTGTTGGCATTTACAAAGTCATCAGAGACCAGATTTTGCATCTCTTTGCAAAGATATTAGAGATCTCCTCGCTGAATATTAACAAATAGATGTGAATATTAATACGTATGTGTTTCAACGTGTGACGTATGGGTCATTATTTCGTGTGGAATGGCCCCTACGACACCGATTAGGTAAACGTATATTTATAACAAAGGGTTATAAAACATTAGATACAATTGTGAATAATTGAATGTTTTATTGTAAAGTGGCATACGATGCTGACTCAATTTATAGTTGGACACGTTTGAATAATCGTGCAAATCATTTTGTAACAGAATGCATCGAAGTAAAGTTTAATTGTTGTACTTTACAGCAATTTAGGTCAATTGCAAAGGAGTTTCAAGCTACTCTTCAATACATTAATTTATTTTATCGGAATTTTTCTTCTAAAATTTTTAATCGTGTTTACTTCAAATTTAACCTTTCGGCGATTGTAAAACTAGAATGAAAAAAAGCATCTACGACACCTTAGGGTGGGTGGCTCTTATACTTACTCTGCTAAAAATTTCTTTTACGGCACCCCTCAGAGTTGTTCCAAACATTTAAAAACAAATCTGTGCAAAGTTTGAGCTCGATCGGATAACGGGGAAACGTGCCCCAAATGAATTAAACATTAAAATAATTCATTTAATGCTCATGAAATCGTTTTTCTCGTTATCTATGGGTTCTAAAACTTTGCACAGATTTGTCTTTAATCATTTGAAACAACCCTAGGGGTTAAAAGAAATTCAAAAGTCGAAAATGAGAGTCAGTCTAATGACACCTACTAGGACACGAGTCGTCTACTTCTGTAACAATCGCCGAAAAGTATTATTTTAACGACAGTATATAATGACAGAGGTTTGGGTTTTTTTTATCGTTACCGACGATATCAACAAACGTACGACTCATACGAGATAGGGAACGTAACGTCGAAAGAGATTAGAGAAATGAAATGTGAATAGGATAGGGTGGTATATTTTTAGGAATTTAGTCACTATAAATATTTTTAATTAAGAGCGTCTTTAGACTATTTTAAATTACGTTTATATTATACATATTTGAAATAGTTCGGTTTTTTATGACAATACAAATGAGATATACAAAATGTACTATAATCGATAACACAGTTAAAATGGTGGCTTATCTTTCCATGACAACGAACTTTATATTTAGTCAAATCAAATTTCAGTATATGAAAACAAGACTTTTGATATTTTCTTCATAAAAATTAGCACAAACCCGTCTCTCCCATGTTCGCTAACAATACGTTGATGTACAGACATAAACTAAGTTTCCTCTGTTGCTGTAAATTTGTATTTAGATTCTCCACGATCAAAGTGTTTATCGATAGGAAAATGTATTATATGAATTTCTCACTGAAACAAAGGGCGATCTTTGCATAAGTGATTCAGCTCTGAACAACTCAAATGTAGAAGATTAAGGCAGTTTAAAAATCCTTCGAAATCAAGTGTATAAATATAAATAACAGTTTGATGACTCTGAGTTTGAACAAACAATCAATTCAACTTTTTAACTATAATCGTCATGAAAAAATGGTTTTACTGCGTATATTACTTGGAAAGGATAATAATGTTGTACTTAGGTATCTAAACATAAGCGCAGACGTGCTGTATGTTTTTTGAACGAGTAATGTACATTTTGTAATTATATTTGGCTGTAATATAAATAAGATGAAATAAAATAGTCAGAATCACCTAATTCACCGTAACATAACACATGATTGCGTTGGTAGATCGTGTAGAGACGTTTATTTTTCGTTATTTTTTTATGGAACTTTTGCCAACTTATTTCTGGCATTTTTCGGATTAAAATGACACTACAAAACACGATATAATTTTAACCGTATTTAGTGGTTTAATCGACGGTGAATGTTTCTAAAAGATTGAAGTCGGGCGTTTTAAACAAATACTGTGAAAAATCATTGTGATTGGGAACGAACGTGATCGAGTCACAAGTACTTCAAAAAATGGTAGTTTATGCCATCCCTAGAGACAGCCCTTGATAATAGATTTGGTCATTCGACACCATTCAATATATGAAAACTTTACTTGAAAGAAATGGAATTAAGATTTTACATTTTCTTTTTTATTACTCACATCTTTCAAATATTTTTAGTCAAAACCAATCAATTTTAAGGGAATGGAAAACAAAAAACAGGAATAGCGAATACTGAACACTAACAGGTGTAAGTTTTATTACAGCAAAATCGTTCTACATACAAGTATCGACTTGCAATAGTCCAGTTTCATTGTTTCGTATATTAAATCATTCAAATAAATAAATAGAGTCGTATTATTTACAAATAAATAAATCTTAAAATATTGTCCTATTAAACATTTAACAGTTATCGTACAGTTATACTAATAGTTTACTGTAATTTGTGTAAAATTTGAAGGGTAATTTTATATAAATTAAAGGAGTTTATTATAATTATTCAATTAACTGCTTTAAAAAATGTAGACTTTTCTTTTGCGTTAATAGTTGCCACATCGATACTTAACCCAGATCTGCGGCATTTGTTTCAAGTTTCAATCGCTGAGAGCAGCATGAGTTGGGCCTTTATCCCACTTACCCTCGATGTATTTCATTTACAGATGAAGTAAATGATAGAAAGTCTGAACGCACAGCTACGAATTCTGACGTAGTTTTATCGTAGTTAATACATTTCAACATTCCGTGTCACGGTTAATTAAATGTGTTCTGTACAGTTAAACGTAACATTTTACGTTACAATTTTTTACACAATTCAAAAACTGTGAAACGTCCTCAACGCCAGTGGCGGCTCAAGGTGAGGCCCCAAGCTCAAAAAATTTTGGGTACCTCTAGTAATAAATTGAATTTTTTACCAGAGATCTTACCATTAGATCCGCCACTGTACGTTGGGGATTCGTAGACAAAACCACCTACCGTGTCCCAACCAGTTTCCAAACGTTGGCCACCGTTGGCCAATCATAAATGCTACTATATTAGACTAACTAATGTAACATTTTATAAGTTTATTTTGAGACAGATATCCGAAGATATCGACGATGTATTTTCCCGTCACCCGTACCCAAGTAAAAAAAACTAGAATGACACGTTTATGCGTAAATATTCGTTAATGGCTTAAAAGACATGTCATAAATAAACTGTGGATTTTATACATTTATGACAAAAATGGGCACGCACAATTTCAAGCAGTGAGCATGTTGCAAATATTTAAGGACATCGATGTGTACAGTAAAAGCTCCTTTACTGTCCAGTGGCTAACTCCTTCACTGTCGTGTTGTCCTCGTTTACATTCGGCTCTCCATTGAAGTCATGTTCGGCGCGGTAAATGCAGCAAAAAATCAAAAATAGTGTCCGGCTACGATAACTGTCCGCACAAAACACGGCCGTTGGACAGTATAGGTGCGTTTACTGTAGATGCAAACATTTTTTGTTTTGCATAAAGATCCGCAGTCTAGTCACAAAAGCATTCAATGTACATATACAGGATATTTACAAAAAAATTGCTGGCTACTAATAGCCTGAACACCCTGTATATGTGATTTGTAGATTACGTTGGATCGTCGAAAGGTGCGTTAAAACAGATCCGGTACATAGTCGTCGCCGCCATAATCGTAGTCGTCGGCTCCGGGTGGCAAAAAGATTCCTCCAAGCACGCCAGAAAGATTTTCACCGAGGCCCATCGCGGATGCTACTCCGAAGACTAGTCTCATAACCAGTAGCCTCATGAAATTCGCTACATTTGTTTCTTTGCTTTGAAGAGACAACTGAGTCGTTTTCTTCGCCTTGCCCTCGACATAGCGGTCCTGTCGATCACCATAATCATCTTCGTTAACGAAGGTTAAAAAAGTTTTATTAAAGTTAATTGCAGAGATTAACGCTAAATCTACCAGCCAGAAGACTGGTTCTACAATTCGTAGGTGGGCATTATTTGGCGAAACAAATATTTCAAATACTATTCTCCATTTTTAACGATCGTAAATTTTGTATATGCACTATATGATATCGGCGCTACAGGTTCGATCACAGATACAAAAATTAGCAATTTTGCAATATTATAATTTCAACGTTTCGGTTCAGTTTTGAACCATTATCTAGAAAAGTCCGCGTCTGTGAACAATTAAAGTAATCAAATTTGTTATTCATTAACCTGACTATTTAATAGCTGTGAAAATTAGGTATTTATACATTTTAAATACTGTTTAATATTTTTAACTTTTTTCGATTTTATTTTGCTTGCAGAAAATAGTATTTTAAACAAGCTGTATAACAACAATCTGAACCTCGAAATGTGTTAGGAGTTAATTATACGATTACGTACGTTTAACCCCTTGCCGTATCAGTTTCTTCACAGTTACAGCGATTCAAGTCTTTACGATGAAAGTCTTTTCCCTGTAAAATATGTCGGCTATATTTATGTTAACGTTTAAACATAGATTACAACCGAATCAAATTTTATTTCATATATTCGCAAGTAACGCGACTTTGTTTAGACGTTGATTCGAATGTTCGCGACGAGTGCGACTAATACGGCAACGGGGTTAATTTTCTTCGAAAAGAAAAGACACGATTGTTTGGTTGGAACTTACATTGAAGCAAGCGATAATTATTAGCGTCACTACGAACGTTGCTCTCATCGTGTCGTTCGGCTTCGGGACAACAGTGAGTAAGTAAATAAAATTCTCCACCGGCTGATATGCTGATGAATTTCTTGGATTGCGCGGCCACTTGGAGCGAGCACGTACGAGAGACTGAACGAAATCACTATTCCTCCGTGGAGAAACTCGGCTGGTTCCCTTTTCTCTTTAACTTGGTTGCTGATAGAGCGCCGATTGTAACGTTCGATCGAACAGGTGAACGATGGGGACAAAGTGAAATAAGTGGTGGTCCCATGATGGTAGATACCTAAGTTATTCTACGGTAACGGTATACGACGAAAAAAGGCATCCAGGCCATCTCTCCAGGTTACGCGATACGTGCTCGGTCGGCCAGCGTACAGTCACGGATGGCAGAGGATCTTTACCGAGATCGTGCGCGTAAAAACAGGGACGTCCTTGTGAAAGTGTCAACACATTGTTCAACGTGTTGTACCAGTTTTCCTGGGATCCTCGATAATCGAACAGCCCGTTTCTTAATTAGTATTCCTACACTCCCGGACAAAAAGACAGCGCAACGATTGATTTTCTCAATTTTTTCATTCGACTCGAAGTTCCGTAAACGAGCCGTTTCAGCCGTTTATTTCGAAAGTGGCCCAAGTCCATTCTCGAGAAAAGTGAAGATAGCAATTTCAATGTTTACGTTTTCACGGTATCTTTTCGTTGTGAGGTAAATTGTAGCTAATATATTTAACCCTTTGCACTCCGAGCTATTTAAGACTGGAAAATTAAACATTTCTTCCGATCTAGAATATTTCCATACCTTATGATTTTTGCAATTTTATGGATATGAAATTGGTACATTACCTTATACAGTACCTAAATGTTTAGTAATTGATTAGATACCGATATATTTAATAATGTAAACAATATTTTGAAGAATGGTACAGCAATTTTTAGCGGTGGCTCAGAGGGGACAGTCAAGTGCTAAGGATTAAAATCACAAAGATTTATCCATTTTCAACATATTTGGCATTGTATTTTTAATAAACTAATTTCTCCAGCTTTCCAAAAAAAGTTCAAATCGTATAGTACAATGTTGAAGTATATTGTATGGTCACGGTGTTAGAGGTTCCGCTCGATGCTGCGGAGGGCTCGAGTTCGAATCCTCCTCACTCAACTTCTAGTATAATGTTGAAAAAGTTATCGTCCGAATATTAGTGGGAGTCACTGTAGTGCAGAAATCGGAGTAATTGCGTGCAGTAGCTAAAAAGTAGTCAAGCGTATGCACGTGAGCGGTATGGAAATGAATGAGTGCGAAAGTAGAATGGAAAACCAAGTTTATTTCTGGGCTGCGAAGCCGAAATAAATAAATTATACAATGTAAACTACTTTCCGACTTCTCCTGATTGCTGAAGCAGAAATGTTCTGTTCTTGCAAACCTAGAATTGTCTTCATCTTTTCCTAACGTAATCCTAATTGCTGGT
This sequence comes from Lasioglossum morio, assembly GCA_916610235.2. NCBI lineage: Eukaryota > Metazoa > Arthropoda > Insecta > Hymenoptera > Halictidae > Lasioglossum > Lasioglossum morio. The sequence continues at coordinate 348,903 of OU744324.1, read as the reverse complement.
CCTACGTCTGCCAAATGCTTGAATGTCAATTATTCAAATCAGGTTCTGAAAATAACTGTTTGGAACGGTTGTATATCGGTTAACGGAAACAGTTACGACGAACCGAAATGATGTTATAATTGTTACGAGGATACCGGTTACGGTTACGGTTACGGTTCTTCAGAATCGATATTATTTCGGCGGCACTATATTCTATACGTGCAGACTTGTATGGTATTACAATTGAATTACTTCATGACTTGTAATTACAAAGTAATTCGATTACATTGTATTCAATTATTTCATAATTCGAAAATCAGTCGCTTCATTTAATTAAATTAGAATGTAATTTGTAACTTTGATCTCTGCGTTCAATTAAATTACAATGTGACTCGTTTTTACGATTGAAATACAATTACAAAGTACAGTGTTACAACTAATTATGAATTATAAATAAGAAGAATAAGAGATGGAAGAAGAAAAAAGTTTTTCACATTAAAATAAACCATAAAGAAATAAATAACGTGGTATTCTGTGTAACGTCATATTGTGTGATGAAAAATAAACTTGTTTGTTACGTTCGTTTCAGAAAGGAAATATAAATTGTAGAACGACGTAGGACAAAAGTCCTATTTTGTTTGTATTAGTTTATTCTTCGTCTTCTTGCCTAAAGTTATTGAAGCGTTCTCTTTCTCGTGAATCAGCCGGTATAAAAATATGTAGAACGAACGAAGACATTGGCAATTGAAAGAAAACGAGAATTGTTCGGAAGCCTTTTTGTGCAGGCTCGTCGAACGATCACACGTTACAAAAGGCGATGCTAATGACACGATGCGACGTCGCGTTCCGTCGACTTGTCGTGTAATCGAAGGACAGGGATTCATCAGGCACGAGGGTTTCCTTTGGAATCGGCGATCAAGCAAACTCGAGGTAGTTCTAATAAAAGGCAGGATGCGCCGGGGACCGGACGTGACGTTTGCCGCATATAGAAACAGTTCCAGAAACGAAGGAAACACCGTCGTTGGACTACAATGATCGGTGGTGCCCCTCCACAACCCATCAGGATTCTCGTGACCTAAGTATGGTGTTGGTTGTCGTGTAAAAACGTCATCAACGACAGCCTTTAAGTCTTGACAAGAGTTTTCAGAAGACGTTTCTAACGCCACGATCATTTTTCTTCCCCGCAATTCCTACCGCGCAGGCGCAGTGTTGGGCAAAAAGTAATTGCAATTACAATTACAATTACTTACCCTTTTCTGTAATTTGTATTTGCAGAAATAAAATAATTGGTAATTGCAATTACTTCTCGAATCACTGTAATTGTAATTGTGATCCGCAATTACGATTACTGGTTGAGCCAAAGTAATTACAATTACCAATTACAATTACATGTAATTGTAATTTTATTTCTGCAATTACATGTAATTGTAATTTTATTTCTGCAATTACAAGTTACAGTAATTGTTCTCTTAAACCTCTAATTTTTATGTTTTGGACCATTTAACTGTTTTCGTATTGAAATTGTAGTCCAATTTTGTTCATGTAATTGCAGATGTAATTAATTACTCATATAATTAATTACTGCCCAACTCTGCTATCGCGAAACAGTATCTCGTTCGTTCTCCAGAAACGTGACGCAACTCAAAATATATTTCTAAAACAAGCGTAATAATTAGTATATAAATTAAGTTACGTTTCCAAGTTTCTTATATACGATAAAAATAATTGGAAATTTTAGGTAATTTTCAAATGTCTCTCCTGTAAAATTTCTTTTTTCTTACACGATTTTGACAGTTAACACATTACTGACCGGTGATTATTGCATATTTTTGAAAAATGTATGGTACATGGGTAAATTTTCATTTAGCATTTAGTATGAACTAACACTAAGTTAACCTCAATAACGTCGTCTAATAGTTTCATTTAAGATTGCAATGTCAAAGAAAATTTCTATGCTTTTTTTTGGTACAGCAGAATTATTGAAAATCCTATTAATAGGCTTCCGGTCGGTAAAGTGTTAATAAAAACGTGGTAAAATCGGACATTTCGTATGCAACAACCTAACAGATAAATAAACAAGAATCCGGGTAAAGAGGTTTACGAATTTACGTATAGAAAATCTGACGATTCAATTTTCTTTTATGAACTTGCGGGACATAAGGGATATTTATGTGTTGGATCAATTTAAATATCGATTATCATTGACAGAAGACCGTCCTCTCGTGACGTGGATGCGTTAATGGGATACGTGTCGCTAACCGCAAAACAATAGCACCAGCACAGCAGCCGTCCTTGTTGGTTCCAGCGCCGGCAGGAATCGGTTCCTCTTTCCGTAGCTATCCTTCGACAGAGAGAAGACTTTTCCTCTCTGTTAGTATGCGCCTCACCCTCACCGATGACACTTTGTCCGCGCTTTGCGACAACTTTTACTTGTGCCGGTGAATATGCGTTAGATCCTAACGCCTCCAGGTGAAATGTGTCAAACAAACGCGCCTTAACGGTTAACAACGTTATCGAATTAAATTGTTTTTCTGCTTTTTTTTTCTTGTGATTGACAATACTTTTTAAACAGTGCGGCTCGATATACCGAGTATAAATGGATTCGTGTGAGTGATTTGAACATTCTAATGTTCCTTTTCTCCTACTCCTCGAGTGGATTTTCGATTGACAATTGTGAGCTAGTAAACGTTAATTTGTCAAGAAAGTAGTAAGTGTGTCTAATATTGTTACTGTGGAAAATGAACGCGGAAGAGGTTAAAGTTGGTTGTTTCCAAGTGGTCATCGTGATACTCTTGTCTGTTAACTATGTTATTGTCGCTACGAGCCATGCGTTGCCGGCCTTTCATAATTATACACCGAAATTTTATTGTCAGGTAAGATTTTCAAGCTGTGAATTTTCACTGTTTAGGATAGAACAGAACTTAATTCGATTAACGAGTGAAAATTACGGTTATTATATAGTAAAATCTAATTTTAGTAATCGTACGATCACTAAATTAATCAATGATCATCGATTAATGGATAGACCGCGGATTTTTTGCAAAATAAAAATGTTTTGCATTCATTGTGGAAAGCAGAAATAACATGAAAATGGATTTCATCCCTTAATAACTTTGTTATATTTAATCGGAATTGGGAGAAATAGTACTGACACGGATCAGCGCGTTTTGAGTAGGTATCAGCAACCGGTCTCGAGAGTCAGTGTTACCACCAATTATAATGGTGATTATCCTATTCTATGACCTGTTCAAAGACAAAATAAACTTGCGAAAAGTTGGTGCATTCAATGTCTACATGTATAGGGAGGAGTAAAATCTGGACCATTTTACTAGGAAAACATTATTTTTGTGTTTATTAACCCTTCACTGCGTGATTATGTTTTTATTGGGATGAAAAAATTGAAAGGAAGTTAGTTCGTGTTTTATTTAAGGGATGAATATTAAAAAAATTAAAAGAACATTTTCAGAAAAATCATTATAATTTCGAATAGTGAGAAAACACATTCTTAGTTAACTATATATTAAATTTGTTAACTTTATCAGATACGATACTACGTTATGCAGCGAAGGGTTAAATATTGATTGACAAACGAATTAAATTTTAATTTCATCCAAAAAGAAACACATAACATCAATATTTGTTAGAGTTTGTTTAAAGCTTCACAACGAGTCTGACTGGTTAAAATACGGCGAGGGGTTTAAAAATAAAAATGAATTTTCCTATTTCAGATAAGAAACGAGACGAAACGAACGTACGGATGCCAGGATTTGAACAACGAGACTTCCGGTCACAAAAATGTTTCCAACTATACAGATCAATGTTTCGGTGATTATCAATTCGCTACCGAGTTTGGAGAAAACAGTGTAGTGACAGAGTGGAATTTGATTTGTGAAAAAAGATATTTGACCTTTCTTGGGCCTACGGTTTATTACGTGGGGGTTTTAATAGGTGCCTGGATCGCAGGTATATTGAGCGATCGTATCGGAAGACTTCCCGTACAAGCTATTTGTCTTTACACCCAAGGAACTATGGCGGTTGCATTATACGTCGCGCAGGTATAATAGTTTTAACGTTTTAATTAAGACTACTTTAACCCTTTGCACTCGGAGCTATTTTAACTGGAAAATTAAACATTTCTTCCGATCTAGAATATTTCCATACCTTATGATTTTTGCAATTTTATGGATATGAAATTGGTACATTACCTTATACAGTACCTAAATGTTTAGTAATTGATTAGATACCGATATATTTAATAATGTAAACAATATTTTGAAGAATGGTACAGCAATTTTTAGTGGTGCCTCAGAGAGAACAGCCGAGTGCTAAGGGTTGAAATACTTTAAACTAGTAACTCGATACGAATATTGCGCTGTACTATTCGTTAATAGTACCTATATTTGCTTAGTTTCGCGATGTCCATAATTATGTGAATTTTAGATTAAGATTCTTTTCTGTCATACTATATAATACTGCTTACATTTTTTATAAAAGGACTTCGGTTCGTTTAAAATAAATAATAATAATTATTATTATAATATTATCGGATATTAAAATCTTATATCGATAATTTATTTCTTATTTGATTCTGATAGGAATAACTGGTTATCCAAGGTGCAGTGTCAAATGTTTATATTTAGTGTTACTATTTCGATTCACGCTAGAACTTATATATTGAAGTTTTCGGAGATCGTTCATCGCTAAATCTACCAAATTCAAAAATCAATTAAAACGAGTGACAAATAACATGCATTTGTTTTAGAATTATCCCACGTTCTTGGCTCTTCGTGGGCTACAAGGAGTTTTCGTCCAGGGTTTACAAAATTCTACGTACATTCTTTCTTTGGAATTGTTTCCTGCGAAAGCTCGGACATTCATTGCATTAGTTATGCAAATCGCGTGGGCCATCGGCCTATTGCTTTTAGCCACGCTAAGTTATGTCATACCAGATTGGAGGATTCTGCAGCTGGCAGTATCTGTTCCCACTGCAGTTACTGTACTTTATATTTGGTAATTAGATCAATTTACATTTTCTCCACGTAGTATAGCGTGCAAGGGACGAAGGGAAATATTTAAAAACATTATTATAAATCCCAAACGCACAGTCTTTTTTAATTTTTTTTGTTTTTAATATTGCATTGCCATCCAGTTCTGAGCTACGTTGAAAGTTTCAAATCTCTAGCTGATCGGGAAGTTAGTTTAAAATCAATTGCAAGATTTGTAACGAACAGGCAAACAGACAGACAGACAGACAAGAAAGCGAGCTAATAAAAACGTGGTAATAGATCAAAACAGAATTTACCTTGTCGATAATATGTGAACCGATAATTCCCGTTGTTACGGATAGTCAAATATTTATAGAATGTTGTTATTTTTTAGGATCGTACCGGAGTCACCAAGATGGCTACTCGCGAAGGGCAAAACCACGGAAGCCGATATGGCATTGGAACGTATCGTGAAGTACAATGTCTGCTGTGTAAGATCTCACAAAGAAAATGTTAAAACGGATGAAATCGAGACGGAGAATACGGTACCGCTGAAACCGGAACGAAAGTCCCGCGTATCGTCCTCGGACTTGACAAAATTAAAAACGGACACTGAAACGAAAGAGGAAGCCACTGGTTTGCTAACTAATAACGTGGAAAATATCCAACAAACAATTCGAAGTAAGGAACAGTTAATTTATTTTCAAATTAACGATGCCGAGATTGTGAACTAATTGTATGTAAAAAGAATATCGATGCTTTTTTTGCGGTATCTTTCAGAAACAAGTCTGGATGCTATTTCGGAAAAGCTAGAGGTTAATCTTCCGAAAATGGAATCGGTATCGGACTTTCCTGAATCTAGCGAAACGAACAAGAAGAGCGTTACCACAAGTTTGAAAAGCCATCGCAAGTCAAAATCCATATCCCAGCCGGCCGCGGCCGCCGTTCAACGACTTTCCATGAAAAGTGCGTACGACATCGTCGAGTTGAGGACTGCCGCAAACAAGGAGATCTTATATAATGACGAAGAGACGGTAGAAAAAAAGGTGAAAGAAAAACCTCGTAAAGCACAAACGGCACAGGTACTCAAAGACGTGTTCAAGTCCACGACGTTAAGGAGATGTAGCATAGTGCTGTTCTGTCAGTGGTAAGTCTTTCCACGTTTTACGAGCTGTATCCACGGACTTTGGCCACGTGCAATAACAAATCCTGCTTGATTATTAACGTAATTAAATTTCCAATCGCCAATATGGTCTCGGATAGAGATCGAGATTTTATGTTTAGACAACGAAATTTTTTTGCGCGGTAGACACAGTCATAAAAAAAATAGTGTTTAACAAATAGAAATGTTACGCCTTTCCTTTTAACTGGAAAATAAAATTTGATTCGTTCGTAATCGACATTTAAGCATTAAAATAAATGTGACCATATAAAAAAATATCAATTTTCTTTTCTCTTCTACAACATTATTTTTCGGAATAAAGACCGTTGTAACTGTAAAGAAAATAGTTCAGTTAGGGATGAAACATTAAACTAATTAATTGTACGCCGATGAAATAATTTTTCTCATATATATCCTAAATTATTCGTTGTATCAATAAATTTGTTAGACAAAATCTGTAGACCCAGATAAACCGCGTTTTCGAAAAATTAAGAAAATACCAGGACAGAATGAAAAAATTTTTTCTGGATAACTAAATAAGTGTTTTTATTATCTATTATCGGTGAAAGTTCACGAAAATTGTGTATGTCTCTTTGGACTTGTGGAACTTACTTTTTTAAAATTTGAAATTCGTTCGATATAATGTCACGTATTAATTATTTTCTATTCCTATTCTTCTGTTTCTGAAAGGTTAACGTCATCCATGGCATGTTGCGTGTTCATGACACTGGTACCAAATTTTCCTGTCAACCGGCACATCACGTTTGCACTTGGCAGCGCGTTAGAAATTGCTACTTACGTGTTCATCTATTTTATATTATCCAGATACGGTAGACGATTGCCCATGTCGGCGTATCAGTCTCTCAGCGGTGTCATTTGCATCTTGTTAGCAGCAATAATCATTTTGACGAAGCCTGCAATTGAATCCGGTAGGTAATCACCGTAACAGACATCATTTAGTAGATGTAAAAAAAAAACAAGAAAATATCGCCGCCTGTATGTAAGAACTAGGCAGAGGTGGGCATTATTTGGCGAAACAAATATTTCAAATACTATTTCTGTTATAATTTCTGTTATAAGTTATATTACTTGTTATAATTTCAACGTTAGTTTCAAGATCCACGATATTCTTTTGTTTTCCGTCTTGACTTTGCCACAACAGTTACAGTTTAGTACAGTTCAAACCGTCGTATTGACAAGTACCATTTCACTTACTTTGAATTTATTTTGTTTTCTCACAATTATGAACAAAAATAATAATGAACAAACAAAATAGAATATTGTATTTTTTACATCGTTATACCTAATACTTTCAGAAATCGCATTACTTATAATGTCTTATAAGTAATTTAATATTTCTTATCTTAGCAATAATTTAAAGAAGAAATGGTACTTGATATAAGAAACTATATCATTTGCCACATTTTCGTTTGTTTTTTGTTCAACTGCTGCTATTCGTACTGCATCAAATAAAATTTTTATTTTCAAAATTGTACACATACTTTAAAATAAGTATGCTCTGCTTCATTGTCATATTATATTCTATATCCTCGCTTTCAGACCTCACGAAGACCATTGTACTCTTACTTGGTAGAGTAGCAGTAACAAGTACGATTTGTATAACGTATTTGTACACAATTGAAATCTACCCGACTGTGGTACGAGGGACCTTCTTAGGTTTGTGCACTGTTGTCGCAAAAATCGGCAGTTTGTGCACACCGCACGTGTTATTAACGGTAAGATTTGCATGTCTTGGATTTACAAAATTCATTTCGTGTAAGATGCAAAATCAACCTTTCGCACTCGGAGCTATTGTTACTCGCTGGTAACAATATACATCCAGTCTATACGATCTTTTTTCTCATTTTATGGATACGAAATGACAAAAGAATATATGTATATAAGCATATTCAAATGTATTTTTTCAGCCGCTACAAGATGAAATAACAAAGAAAAAACAATTTTCCCGATAAAAAAAGTAACGATGATCTTGAAAGAAACTATGAAAAAATAACCGAACAAAATAATTGTTCTTCTATATTCCTCGTTCGACACCATTTAAATTATGCCATAAATATTTTTCGTGTCTTAAAAACTAAAGGAGATATTTATTTAGGTGGCCTGTTTTGGCTGAGGCACCCTGTATATTTTTTGTGTTTCGTATAACTGTCAGAGGTTGCCATCCTTTCCACTATGTTTCGATATTTATAACTGATGGATTAAATTTTGGTTACGATTTTTGTTTCAGGGCGAATACTTTCCCGTAACGATTCCATTGATTGTCATTGGAATGCTCTGTTTAGTATCTGGAGGCCTGGCTCTAATTCTACCAGAAACTCTGGACACTGTTCTGCCCGATACCGTGGAAGATTCAAAATTGTTAACGGCAAAGAGGAGGATGAATTATATAAAAGAGAAGGAGAATAACGAGATTATAAATAATGAGGATGTGCCAAAAAAAGATGATTTATCGGAAAGAGAAATACTTCGAACGAAACTCTTTTCGGAAGATTGGGTAGATGCCGGAAATGGTATACTAGTTAATTTTACGGATAATAAAAATACCGAGCAATAGAATTAAATATATTAGCACTTAATTGAGAATGTAAATTTTAGATTAGCATAATTATCTTGTTTTTTATTAATACGATTATTGATAACGAATAATTGATATTAATTTTATGAACAGATTGATAATAAAACGATTGTAATAAAGTGGAGCGGATAACGTAAATGTTGTTAAATCGAAATGCCTGGAGTGAAAGATCGGAAAGAGATTCGGGAAAGTTAAATAACTCTAACCATCGATTGGGCTCTACGAGAAAAAAAAAGTGGCCCCAGAACTCAGTATTGTTTTTCTACTTTACCGTTCAATGTGGTAACTCAAAGAATACGTACCTTTGAAGGAAATTGCTTTGAATACAAGAAATACAAACTGGCCTACATCTCTTTGTTAGCTTCTGATTTTTTTAAAAGCAATTTTGAATTACCACGTACAGGTAGCTGTCCTTCAAATTGAATTCCAATTTTGTACATCTCGTTTCTTTTGCATATACTTTGTCTCGTTTCACATCTGCACTCCTATCATTCAATCCTCTATTCCCTAATAGCTAAAGTTTACAACTTAAACGTTTATGAACCTCAAGTTTCAACGTCACTCCTCCAAAATCAGATTCTACAATTGGAGTGCTTTCATTTCAATTTATGTCTAGCGATGCACAGCGGCGGCTCGAGTCAAGTTGAGGCCCCAAATGGTATTTATGCGAATATATCATTTCATATTGTATACACTCTGTTGATTGTTCGTTTGCTTATATTATTTCTTTTGCAATTATATGAATATTATACGAAAATATTCATAGTATTCGCTTGTAACACTTATTATTATACAAAGTTCTTGTAAGTTAGATATAATAGATAGAAAGAAGGAAAAAAGGGAGACGTAATTACACGTATATAATGAACATAGACATGTATTTGATTTGATTGCAGTTTACCACAGCCAAGAAATATAACTAATAAAACAATTCTCGTAAGGAACTATAGACATACTCTTACATAGCAACATTTTTTACGTTGTAGCTTTTATAGACCCACTTAACTGTCCATATTCTTTGGTCGTATGTATTGCTCAAGGAACTTTAGGTTGCACAATACCATTATTTTGAGGATTGACATGTTGTGTTTGCTCTGCTGCTGCTTGCAGTAATCTTGTCCTACGTCTAGTATAATGCTGCCACAGTAAAATCTGTTGGTCATCTATAAATTTGGTGCATTGCGAGTTCACTACTTCTCTTCTAAAGTGTTCGTATTGCAATAAGTCTAAGAAGTACAAGCACATAGGATATTTCAAGTATTTCGCATACTCTGGTTCTTTCCAATATAACAGGTATTTCAGATAGTTAATAAATGTTGAATCCTTAAAGTACCCACGTTGAGCTAGAACTAAAACAAACAATTAGTTTAATATATTTGACAGACATTACTAATTAATCGAATCAGGCGAAATATACATACAGTTCAAGTAGTTTGGATTTGCTAGGCATTGAACAAACTCAAGTTCAACCTGAAACCGTAAGCGCTGCTGATCCTCTGTTTCTGTACCACCTATAAATCAAATGAAATTTTTGTTTATATTATAGCATCGGTACAAAGGCTAAGCTCCAAAATTTCTCCATTAGTGTGTAATATTTATAATACATTTTAATATTATTGTAATTGTTGGATATACAGACAATTTCAAAATTGTCTTCTAAAATGTTCTTGAAATAAAAGAGAATAGGTGGGTTAGGGGCTGCCAGATGTGTCGCAGAAAGGGTCTTGCCTGGAAAAATCCTAATTTAACTCGTGATAAACATATTCTACTTATCCTCAAGACGTTTAATTAATTAATAATGTATGTAGATTGTGTGTGGAAGTTCAATTACTACGAGACATACATATATTAAGACATATATTTTTCTTTTCGATAAATCCAAAATACAGTCTTGTACATTACAAGCGTCAGAAATTTGATTTTTCGACTTGCACGTTAATTTCACGTATATTAACGATCTAATAAATATATGTACAGAATACCTGACAGTATGTAGCTGTATGTAAGAAGAATACAAACGAAAAGAAATTTTGAAGCACAAACGCGTAAAATCAGTCGATTAAAGAAAGAATAAGAGTATAGAAATAAGCAAAAATTTGTTTCTTTTTGCAATGAAAAGGATAAGTTGGCGTAAACAAATAGAAATTTCATGGTATTTACCGTTCATTCCAATGAAAGATGTTTTTCTGCCTTTCATGAGACCCGGAGGATCATCCAAACGGTTCATAGTACATTAACTCACAGAAAGGAATTATTTACTTTCGATGTGATATCGATAAAATGAATAACGTTTTATAAAAAGAAGGAAAATAAATATTATCTACAATTAACAATATTTCTATACTTCTTATTATAAACTATGTTGCACTCAGTTGTACTATGTACTTGTATTATTGTTATGCTGTATGTGTGTATTGTACTTATATCAAATTTCCTCATCTCATACTTGCGTACCCGACTGTAAACCAAGTGCAGCCATCTTGCTGTGTACTGCGAGCGGAAAATATGAAATCAAAATTTCTGAATGTACTTGCAGATACAAAATGCATCTTCTTTTGACCACTTCTATTTCATAATAATCGAAAGGTATAAAAAGTAACAAAATTTATACCGCATTTATAAATATTCGTATACTTTAATATTACTTCTATTTACCGTAGTTATAATATTTATATATTGCTTAGACATAATTGATAAAGAATAGTGTACTTTGACAAATTTTTTTATGAAAAAGAACGGCGTGAGGAAGAAAACCGGAAAAAGGAGCAGGTGTTGTAAGAAATGTAATTCTGAGTCCTTCTCTATGTTCAGACCCGTGTTGGGGACTTATATCTAAATCTTATAAAATCTATTCGAAACTCCCGCCCGTTAAAATTCAACCAATAGCTCGGCGACTGATTCAGTTAACTGAATTTAGTCGACTGAAAATAGTAGATGGCCAATATCAATTAGTCGATAGTGTCAGTCGATGTCGATGGTGCCCGTCACTCCGTCTCACCGTCTCCGTCGCTGTCATTACAAGTGCTAAATAGGCGCTAGATTGAAAACGTGTCAGATCAGATCATCAGATTTTGTACAAAGTAATGTTTGACTGTTAGCAGGGTGTCCGGTGTAATTGATAATCATGCAAGCAAGCACATCTGTAACACCACGAATCTTTACCGCAATACAAAATGTGGATATATATGAATTATCAATGTGTTCTCATAAAGAAATTCGACCAATCTTACCATGTTTGGTTCGTATGAGTTTAATCTCTCCTTTAGACATAACAAGGGATTGCGTGGAAGAAAGGAAACAAGTTTTAACAATTTTGTCTGGCATTGAATCAGTGAATTCGATAATTGCACTGCTTTCGATAGACTTTCATGCATTGGAAACTGATGTCCGTAAAGAGCAGCAATTGAGGTTAGTTTTATTGTTTAGTAAACACAGGTAAAAACTACGTCACAATAATTGCACCGCCTGAACGAAAGATTTTCTGGCTGAAATCTCAGGCGCCTCACACTGTGTATCTATGATTTAATTATACATAATTGTACATTCGTTATAGATTAAATTAATTCTATTTTTAGGCAAAAGTTGGGTAGTCTGCAGAGGGACAGTGTACTTGCCCAATCGCTACAAAGTGGTCTCGCTTTGGAGTTTGAACGCAGCGAGTCGACAAGGCGTATAAGACTTGTTTTAAGCGAATTGTTATATATAGCCTCTCAAGTACAGGAATTGCAAAAGAATCAAGAATTTCAAATCAAGCAGTCTGATTTGTTTGACAATGCAGTGTACATGGAAGAGATTAGCTATGTAATTTGCATTGCACTTGCAGAGCTGCCAACTTTATTATCAATTTTAGATATTACAGAAACATTGTTACACGTTAAACACGGTCCAGAAATAATTTGTTGGATAGTCGCAAATATTCCTGATAGTTTTAACGAAGTATGCGCGCATTTAATTGCTAACGGAGAAAGGCAAGAGGAGTCACCTCTAAGTCGAATTAGAACAATGGCTTTGAGTATGTTATGCCAAATGAATCCTAGTCAGGCCTTAGCGATAAGAGCAAAGTGTGTAGAACTATGTAGAATGCCTGCTTTAGCAATTACATTAAGTCTAGAACATCAAAGTATAAACAGCAATGAATCGGAAAGCGATATAGTTGCATTTGTGTCAGGATTATTGCTTGGCAGTGATCAACAAGTGAGAACGTGGATCGCAATGTTTATCAGAAATGGACAGAAACGTAAATGGGAATCTCATACAGCGTTGCAATCGTTAAGAGAGGAACTTCTAAAACGTTTGCAAGTGATCACAACTCAAAATGCAGGCCAATTACCGGAAAGCCAAGTCGTTCAAGCTAGCGCGTTACTACGTCTTTATTGCGCGTTAAGAGGTATCGGAGGTATTAAATTTCAAGACGACGAAGTGACGATGATTGTTCAATTGTTAACGTCGCATCCTCCTCCCTCCCCTGCTGGTGTGAGATTCGTTTCTTTAGGTCTTTGTATGCTTATCGCGTGTTCGTCGTTGATAGGACATCATAATCTTGAAAAGCGTAGTATAGAATGGGTGCAATGGCTTGTCCGAGAAGAAGCTTATTTTGAAAGCGCTAGCGGCGTAACGGCTAGTTTCGGAGAAATGTTACTTTTGATGGCTATACATTTTCACAGCAATCAACTGTCAGCTATTTGCGAGCTGGTATGCGCGACTCTTGGAATGAAAATACCAATTAGACCGAATAATTTGACTAGAATGAAGCAGATTTTCATGCAAGAGATATTCACGGAGCAAGTTGTCACTGCGCACGCAGTAAAAGTGCCGGTAACAGCTAATTTAAATGCAAATATTCCTGGATTTTTGCCTGTGCATTGTATTCATCAATTATTGAAATCGCGAGCATTCGCGAAACACAGAGTTCCAATAAAAAATTGGATTTACAAACAAATTTGTAATAGTGTGCCACCGCTGCATCCAGTTCTTCCTGCTTTAGTCGAAGTCTATGTCAATTCTATCGTATTAACGAACAATAAAACATCGGAACACACGAACAAACCAATCACCGAAGACGAGATTAGAAGAGTGTTTCAGAACAGTGTTTTCGGAGCGAATTTTGATTTCAAGAAGGGTATCACTACTGCTCACTGTGAGATAGACAATACAGACGTTGATATTTCGAAACCGTCTCTCACATCGCAGTTGTTACTGCTCTACTATTTATTATTGTACGAAGACGTCAGATTGTCTAATATGCACACATTTATATCGCAGGATAGAAAAGTGAAATCGTATTCAACTGAATTTCTATCCGAGTTGCCAATAAAATACCTGCTTCAATTGGTTCAAAGGGATCAAATGAATTATGCAGGCCTTTTCTCACCTCTTCTCAGGCTATTGGCAACTCATTTTCCTCATCTTTCATTAGTAGACGATTGGCTTGACAACGAGATGATCAATATAGACTCCACAGTTATAAATTATGAGAATGTTAAAATTACCGATATCATGATTATCGAAACATTTTCACATATTCAAACGTGCCCTTCGAGAACAGGCAGACTGCTCAGACAGTTAATGTCAACGAAACCAATTGATATCTGGCCTCACGCCGAAGTCATAATTTATTATTTCAAGGCTATCTTAAACGAAGGAGTTCCTAGATATATACAAGGTAAGCTTTCTCTTACTTGAAGATTATATGAGCTTGTGGAATCTACAATTTTTACAAAGTACCATTCAAATTTCAATATTCTCATGCAGATATTAATTTTACTTTTCAGAATTATATAAACAAGTGTGGCTTAGATTGAATACCGTGCTTCCAAGATGCTTGTGGGTGTTATCTATAAACGCACTGTTGATAGAGAATTCAATTATAAAAAACGTATTTCTGACACAAGAAAATATTGTCTTAGATCCCTTACAAGTATTGAGATGTGACACGAGGGTATTTAGATGTGCCCCAATTTTATCCATTATTATAAGGTAAGTTTCTTTTTGTTTTATAACATTGAGTATTCTTAGAGGTACAAAAGAGAGACGACTGAACAATAAATTTATTTTTTCAGAATATTGCAAGCTGCATTAGCTGCTTCTCGATCACAGTTGTCTAGGCATATACAAGACAAACCGTTGACTGAAAAAATTGGCCAGTTATCAAGCGACACTGAAAGGGAAGATTTGAGAACAGCCTTAGTGGCAGGGCAAGAAAGTGCTGCTGTTCAAATATTATTAGAGGCATGCTTAGAAACAAAAGAAGATAGAGAAACTCCTGGACAGATGTGGTCGTTAAGAGAAATTCGAAGTATCATTTGTTCATACTTGCATCAAGTTTTCATAGCGGATCCGTCATTGGCCAAATTGGTTCACTTCCAAGTATGTTGACCGAATCCATGTATTATTATAATGCTCGTATAATGCAATTTTATTATTGTTCTATAGAATGATTGTGAAATTAAAATCCGCAATACAATTACTGCGGAGAATTAGCTTAGAATTAGTTGAAATCACAAACACATGTCATACATGTATATTTGAAGAATTAATGTAAATTTTCTCTTAACAAACAGGGTTACCCAAGAGAATTGTTACCCATCACAGTTACTGGTATCCCATCTATGCACATATGTCTTGATTGGATCCCTGAACTGTTGTCTCAACCAGAATCAGAGAAGCAAATATTTGCTGTAGATTTGGCATCGCATCTTGCAATTCAGTATGCTCTACCAAAGGCTTTAAGCGTTTCTCGTTTAGCAATTAACACCATGGTAACACTTTTAGGAGTATTATCGGCTAAAGATCGTGTAATTTTATTTATGCCTGTATTACCAGCTTTAACGCGAATATGTTTAGCTTTTCCACCATTGGCCGAAGATACTACAGGCTTGTTGTTACAGCTTGGCAGAGTGAATTCTGCTCAAGCGGCGTTAGGCGATAAATCGGCAGACATCTTGTGCCGTGAAGTTAGCGAAACTTTTTGTATGTTATTACAGAAAGCTATATTACAGTCGCAAGTATACTAATAAATTAGTATTATCTGGTATTATTGAATCCATTTGTATATTATTAATAATATTGTATATATGTATGTATATGTATGTAATGGATATTTGGTCCCCTCAGGGTTTCAAATCCCGTTCCACACTTCTCACCTCTTCCAACACCTTTCCATTTGTATATTATTAATACCATTAAATAGAAATATTAAGAAAGCATTGAAGCATAATTTTCGGAAAATCACCGATTCCGACTTTAAAGTTTATATGAGATACCTCAATTCCAACTTTCAAAGTATTTCATAAACGAGAATAGATCATTATTACCTTACACTTTTTCATACATAAATGATCGCAGAATCGATCTGTGGAAAAGGAAATATGTTGAAGAACAGAGTAAGGGAGAGTTTACTCCAAACAATTAAAATGGCAAAAGAATTATTATAGGCATTAAACAGAAAGAATCAATAAATTGATCGTAGTATTTATGTTGAATAAATTAATGCGAATGTGCATGGTTTAAAAGTTATTCTGTATCTCGAGTTCAATTGCCTATTCTGACTAAAAAATTAGATGGTCCAATAGTGAAGGGAGTGCTGGTTAACATCGTTGACGAAAGGAATTGTTATAAACATTGAACAGCCAGAAATAGTAAATTAATCTGTAAATTGTTTCGAATAAATTAACGCGCGGGAATATTCATGTTATAAATGTTATTCTATATCTGGAGTTCTATTGCATATTTTTCGAAAAAAATTAGGTGGTCAGATGGCGAAGGGAGTGGTTGTGGGCATCGTTGGCAAAAGGAATTGTTATAAACATTGAACAGCCAGAAATAATAAATTTCTCTGTGAATTGTATCGAATAAATTAACTTGCGCGAATATTCATGTTATAAATGTTATTCTATATCTGGAGTTCTATTGCATATTTTTCGAAAAAAATTAGGTGGTCAGATGGTCAAGGGAGTGGTTGTGGGCATCGTTGACAAAAGAAATTGTTATAAACATTGAACAGCGAGAAATAACAAATTTATCAATAATTACTAACACGGCGATCGAATCGATCGATGGTAGAGGAGTGGGGGGAGACAGCTAAGCGAGACCTGGCGAGACCGCTCAGTCAGTCAGTCATTGTCATTCAGTCAGTCGGAACGGCGGAGCCGGCTGCGTTCCGCCGGCAGAGGTTCCCTGGTGAGTTTTAATTCAAATATTCTTGAATGCTTGTTGCTTTCTTCACTCTTGGTTCACTTTCAACTGTTTTCACTGAACAATCATTTTCAATGTTTGCCTCCAATATTCTTATTGCAATTTCCATCAGAGAATAAACTTTCACAGTTCAGTGTTCGAAACATATTTATATTTCTGATGTCGGACTTGTGTTTTTCTTCCTGCTTCTGTTTGTCAAATTCGCACTTTTGCCTATCTAATTTCTCGATAATTACTCGACGTACTTGCGTAGTATACTAGTATAAGTTCGGCGTTGTAAGAAAGGGAGCCAGAAGGAATATTGCATTCGTTCTGACTCCCTTTCCGGGTCTCGTGTGCAGCAACCTCCACGTGGTGAGACCTGGTAATCGGCATTATCCTCTATTCGTAAGAACTTCAAGTATCTTACGAATAAAGGGTAATGCCGAGCTAATAGCTGCACATGTACACTTTTTGATAAAGTTTAAAACTTGCAAAATATAGGAACATATTTCATTATATTGAATATGAATTTACTTCCAGCTAGCTCGCACTCGGCCAAGGATACATCGATGGTTTGTTCGTTTACCCTCGGCCACCTTCGGTTCGTTGTTTCGAAGTACACGTTCAGTCAGTGAACAAGTCAATTTTAATTTCTGATGTGATAAGTGTTCACATCAGAACTTTGACAAGTTCTTCTTCGAAAAATTTGCACATCTTGTTGAAAATTGGTATTCCTCCGATCGGAGTTCCCTCAGGGGCTCGCTCACGGGTGGGGCCTTGAGCGAGTACGGGGAGTCGCGTCCCTGGGGCTACCCGAATCGCCTATAGCTCTGTCAGGCCGCACTCGTGTGCGGGGTTAGTTTGGCTCTCGTGAGCTGGTGATATGTTGGCTCTCGTGAGCTGGTCATCTGGTTTACTCTCGTCAACTCCTTTTCTGGTTTTCTCGTTTTCTGGTTTTCTCGATTTCTCGTTTTCTCGATTTCTCGTTTTCTGGTTTTCTCATTTTCTGGTTTTCTCATTTTCTGGTTCTTCTGGTTTTCTCGTTTTCTTGTTTTCATGTTTTCTCGTTTTCTCGTTTTCTCGTTTTCTCGTTTTTTGGTTCTCTCTCGTCAGCTGTACTGGTGGTTCAGTAGGAATTCGCACACGTGTGCGGCATTATATGTTGTGTATAACAATTATTAGTCTGTTTCAACTAGAGTACTACAGCCAGAGAGCCAACCATCCATCTGTTCAGCCAACCAGCCATCCATCCATCCATCCATCCATCCATCCATCCAGCCAGCCAGCCAGCCAGCCATCCATCCTTATCGTCGAACGAAGAGGGCACATAGAAGGAAGAGGGCACATCCCAAAGGAGAGTTGTCGGAAAACAGAAACAGAAACAGTACCGGAAACAGAAACGGAAACAGAAACGGATCACGGAGACACGGTGTCAGAAACAGAAACAGATACAGAAACGGGAACAGAAACGGAAACGGGAACAGAAACAGAAACGGAAACTATTGTATATGAGTCTAAGATACTAAACGCATTAAAACATGCAAATAGATATCAAAACCATATACAATAGACACAGATAGCGGAAACAGAAACAGTCACAGACACAGAAACAGTCACAGAAACGGAAACGGGCCCAGAAACGGAGACGGTTAACAGATACAGAAACAGAGCCAGAAACAGATACAGAAACAGAAACAGAAACCGACAACTCGAAGAAGAAGGAAGGAAGGATGACTGAAGATGGGAGAAGAGGAGATGAGAGGAGGAGGATTGGCAGAAGACAACGTGAGAAGGTAAGTGAGTTGCGATCAAAGTTCCCTCAGGGGCTCGCTCACGGGTGGGGCCTTGAGCGAGTACGGGGAGTCGCGTCCCTGGGGCTACCCGAATCGCCTATAGCTTTTTCAAGCCGCACACGTGTGCGAACTTAGTTTGGTTTGCTTTCGTGAGTTCGTTTTCTCCTTTTTAGTATGTTCTCATCATCTGGTTTCTCGATTTCGTCTTCTATGCGGACTCTTCTCTTGTCCTGATTACACAAAGAAGAGGAGGACACTCGCCAAAGAAGACAACACCGTTATAGTTAAGTTGCGTTAGCCAGTAATACTTTATTTTATGCGATAGTTATTAAGAATTGTATATCGTCGTTGTATACACGTCGAGTAATTATCGCCGTAAATTCACTTTGTTCGTATTTTTTTAAACTCCGACACAGTCTTCTACTGTGTCGGACACCTTTGCTCGTACGTAGTATGTACCAGATTTATTGGTACGGGAGTTCGCGGTAGTTTATAATATATTAATGGGGGGGCCGAGACGCGTTGTGTCCGCTCTTTACCACTCATCGGTAAAATTTTTCCACCCATGTCCGTCTCTGGCGGCAGGTGGTTGTTGAAGTTGGTATTGTAGTCGGAACTCCTCTCGACCATTGCTCGCGTTACCCTCAAACCAGAGCCTTCTGCTCTGGTTTGCTTAGTTTTTCTCTCTTCTTGAAAGAATCAGAGCCTTCAGCCTGATTCGCTTTTTGTCCCCCGTGAATCGAGGACTTCTTCTTCGATTCACACCCTTTTGCTCCGCGATAATTACTCGACGTACTTGCGTAGTATACTAGTATAAGTTCGGCGTTGTAAGAAAGGGAGCCAGAAGGAATATTGCATTCGTTCTGACTCCCTTTCCGGGTCTCTTGTGCAGCAACCTCCACGTGGTGAGACCTGGGCAATCGGCATTATCCTTTATTCGTAAGAACTTTCAGTATCTCACGAATAAAGGATAATGCCGAGCTAATAGCTGCACATGTACACTTTTTGATAGAGTTTAAAACTTTCAAAATATAGGAACATATTTCATTATATTGAATATGAATTTACTTTCAGCTAGATCGCACTCGGCCAAGGATACATCGATGGTTTGTTCGTTTACCCTTGGTCACCTTCGGTTCGCTGTTTCGAAGTACACGTTCAGTCAGTGAACAAGTCAATTTTAATTTCTGATGTGATAAGTGTTCACATCAGAACTTTGACAAGTTCTTCTTCAAAAAATTTTCACATCTTGTTGAAAATTGGTATTCCTCCGATTGGAGTTCCCTCAGGGGCTCGCTCACGGGTGGGGCCTTGAGCGAGTACGGGGAGTCGCGTCCCTGGGGCTACCCGAATCGCCTATAGGTATTTAGGTTAGGCCGCACTCGTGTGCGGGGTTGGTTTGGCTCTCATGAGCTCGTTTTCTGGTTTGCTCTCGAGAGCTCGTTTTCTGGTTCTTCTGGTTTTCTGGTTTTTTCGGATTTCTGTTTTCTGGTTTTCTGATATTGTCGTAGATATCAAGTAGGAATTCGCACTCGTGTGCGGGATTTGTGTTGGCTCTAATTATCATTAGTGTGTTTCAGTTAGGATACAACAGTCTTTCATTGTCGATGAAGAGGACACACCAAGAAGAGGGCTCACCACGAAGACCACTGTGTATTTTTAAGGTAGTTTTATTTTTTGCCGAGCAATTATTGTCTTAGAGTCACCCCCGAACCAGAGCCTTCTGCTCTGGTTCACGTTTCTTCTTTGCGAATCAAAGCCTTCTGCTTTGCGTTCATCCCTGTTTTGCGTTTTAGTCTTTTGTTCGACAATAATTGCTCGGCGTGCGTGCGTGCGGTAATTTTTAAGTTTGTAAATCGTCGTTGTAAACACGTCGAGTAATTATCGCCGTAAATTCACTTTGTTCGTTTTTTTTTTACTCCAACACAGTCTTCTACTGTGTTGGACACCTTTGCTCGCATGTAGTATGTACCAGATTTATTGGTACGGGAGTTCGCGATAGTTTATAATATATTAATGGGGGGGTCGAGACGCGTTGTTTTCGCTCTTTACCACTCTCCCGTAAAATTTTTCCACCCATGTCCGTCCTTGGCGGCAGGTGGTTGGAGTAGTTGGTATCGGTGTCGGAACTCCTCTCGACCATTGCTCGCGTTACCCTCAAACCAGAGCCTTCTGCTCTGGTTTGCTTAGTTTTTCTCACTGAAAGAATCAGAGCCTTCTGCCTGATTCGCTTTTTATCCCCCGTGAATCAGGGACTTCTTCTCCGATTCACACCCTTTTGCTCCGCGATAATTACTCGACGTGCTTGCGTAGTATATTAATATTATAAGTTCTGCGTTGTAAGAAAGGGAGCCAGAAGGAATATCGCATTCGTTCTGACTCCCTTTCCGGGTCTCGTGTGCAGCAACCTCCACGTGGTGAGACCTGGGCAATCGGCATTATTCTTTATTCGTAAGAACTTCCAGTATCTTACGAATAAAGAATAATGTCGAGCTAATAGCTGCACGAGTACAATTTTTGATAGACTTTAAAACTTGCAAAATTTAGAAACATATTATTTCATTACATTGAATATGAATTTACTTTCAGCTAGCTCGCAGTCGACCATACATAGATGATTTGTTCGTTTAGCCTTGGCTCACATCTAGTGTGCTGTTTCAAAGAACTTGTTCAGTTAGTGAACATTCCAATTTGAATTTCCGATTTTCCAAAGTGTTCTCATCGGAACTTTCTGAAGTTCCTTTTCGAAAATTTTTACATCTTGTTGATAATTGGTATTCCTCCGATCGGAGTTCCCTCAGGGGCTCACTCACGAATGGGGCCGTGAGTGAGTACGGGGAGTCGCGTCCCTGGGGCTACCCGAATCGCCTATAGGTCGGTCTGGTTGCCCTCGTGTGCGGGGTTGGGTTGGCTCTCATGAGCTCGTTTTCTGGTTTGCTCACGTGAGCTCTTTTTCTGGTTCTGGTTTTCTTGTTTGCTCTCGTCAGGTGGTCTCTCGTATGGTCTCGTGTGTTTCGTTGTATTGTTCTGGTGGTACAGTAGGAATTCGCACTCGTGTGCGGGGTTTGTATTTGGTTTAATTAACATTAGTCTGTTTCAGTTATGATTCAGCAGTCTTTCATCGTCGACGGAGAGGACACACGAAGAAGAGGAGGACAAACACCGAAGAAGACTCACCAAGTAGAGGAGGACAATCTCCAAAGAAGACTTCACAGCGTATGGTTAAGTTGCGTTAGTTAATACTAAGACATTAATTGTATGTCGTCGTTGTACATAAGTCGAGTAATTATCGCCGTAAATTCACTTTGTTCGTTTTTGTTTTTACTCCGACACAGTCTTCTACTGTGTCGGACACTTTTGCTCGCATGTAGTATGTACCAGATTTATTGGTACGGGAGTTCGCGGTAGTTTATAATATATTAATGGGGGGGTCGAGACGCGTTGTGTCCGCTCTTTACCACTCATCGGTAAAATTTTCCCACCCATGTCCGTCTCTGGCGGCAGGTGGTTGTTGCAGTTGGTATCGGTGTCGGAACTCCTCTCGACCATTGCTCGCGTTACCTTCGAACCAGAGCCTTCTGCTCTGGTTTGCTTAGTTTTTCTCTCTTCTTGAAAGAATCAGAGCCTTCTGCTCTGGTTTGCTTAGTTTTCCTTTTTCAAAGAATCAGAGCATTCTGCTCTGGTTTGTTTATTTTTTCTCTCTTCTTGAAAGAATCAGAGCCTTCAGCCTGATTCGCTTTCTGTCCCCCGTGAATCGGGGACTTCTTCTCCGATTCACACCCTTTTGCTCCGCGATAATTACTCGACGTACTTGCGTAGTATATTAGTATTATAAGTTCTGCGTTGTAAGAAAGGGAGCCAGAAGGAATATTGCATTCGTTCTGACTCCCTTTCCGGGTCTCGTGTGCAGCAACCTCCACGTGGTGAGACCTGGTAATCGGTATTATCCTCTATTCGTAAGAACTTTCAGTATCTTATGAATAAAGGATAATACCGAGCTAATAGCTGCACACTTTGAATTATTGTTAATATTGCATACTAGCGTGTAAATTAATATTCACGATTATTTCAAACCTATTCCCATCCATGACATTTTGCAATGGCACGTTTCATCAAAACAAAATATATTATTCAATCTGGTTCATTTAAATTTTTTATTAACGCGCCTGTCAATTATTATTAAATGTTACATTTTCCGCCATATTTCAGACGATGTTTTGAAACTATTTTAATAGTATTCTTGTCGGTGGTGGAACTTTTACCGATGTGGTATTTCAAATCACTGCAATTTCCACGTTATCTCCGCGCCCATTTCGCCCACTTACCGTCCCGCGGTATAGCACGGACGCTGGCACTCTTTACCAGTATTTCGTCGGTAATACGGTCACCGATGAGATACTATTAATACACTATCTTCAGTTCTCGCAATACGCAAACTGTGGATAATACTGGATGCGACAACGTAATGATACTCTCGACTTCGAAATCGTAATATTTATTTAAATATTATAAAAGTGCAGATCATTTCTTTGATGTTTATGTATGCATATGCGCTAGAATATAAGTTAAATGCATGTACAATATCAACATTTTATGTATGAAAATACAATGACTAAATAAAGACAATGTTATAAAGAACCGTATATATTTATTGCACCTAACCTAACCTAATTCATTCTTCCCGAATGTCTGGCTCGACGCTGCGTTGTACTACGCCAATCTCTTCGAACGTCTCATTTATACTACTGATTTTCGAAAATTTTTGAGCGTCTGACTTGTCGTTGACTTATACTACTGAATTCCGGATACCTCCTTTGACATCATGTTCTCCTTCAAAAATCGAGGAAATTTTCGAAAAACTCGATTTTTCGATGACTGACTTGTCGTTGACTTATACTACTGAAATTCGGATACCTCCTTTGACATCATGTTCTCCTAATACCGAGTTCGAAAATCGAGGAAATTTTCGAAAAACTCGATTTTTCAATGACTGACTTGTCGTTGACTTATACTACTGAAATTCGGATACCACCTTTGACATCATGTTCTCCTAATACCGAGTTCACAAATCGAGGAAATTTCGAAAATTTCGATTTTTGGACCGTCTGACTTGTCGTTGACTTATACTACTGAAATTCGGATACCTCCTTTGACATCATGTTCTCCTAATACCGAGTTCAAAAATCGAGGAAATTTTCGAAAATTTCGATTTTTCGACCGTCTGACTTGTCGTTGACTTATACTACTGAAATTCGGATACCTCCTTTGACATCATGTTCTCCTAATACCGAGTTCAAAAATCGAGGAAATTTTCGAAAATTTCGATTTTTCGACCGTCTGACTTGTCGTTGACTTGTACTACTGAAATTCGGATACCTCCTTCGACATCATGTTCTCCTAATACCGAGTTCAAAAATCGAGGAAATTTTCGAAAATTTCGATTTTTCGACCGTCTGACTTGTCGTTGACTTGTACTACTGAAATTCGGATACCTCCTTCGACATCATGTTCTCCTAATACCAAGTTCAAAAATCGAGGTTTTCGAAAATTTCCTCGATTTTTGAACTTGATATTAGGAGAACATGAAGTCAAAGGAGGTATCCGGAATTCAGTAGTATAAGTCTACGACAAATCAGACGGCCGAAAATTTCCGAAAATTTTACGAAAGTCTCGAATATTGAACTTTGTATTGGGAGAACATGATGTCGAAAGAGGTATACAGAATTTCAGTAGTACAACTCAACGTCGAGCCCGAAAGCCGAAAATTTGTTGAAATTGATAAACTCTTATTTTAAAACTCAAGTTTTGTCGAATTTAAATAATTTTACTTTAATGAAAATGTTCGAAGATGTTGATCTAATTCTACTATCACGCATTCATGTACAGGGGGGTAAGGAAGTAAAACAAAGTGATTGTTGTAATATTTTTTATTTTTCACCACAAGGGTACAATATTGTTATTATTATTATATGGAATGTGTATTGCGACGAGATGAAACGCAAAAATTGGAAAAGTTTC
This sequence comes from Lasioglossum morio, assembly GCA_916610235.2. Lineage (NCBI taxonomy): Eukaryota > Metazoa > Arthropoda > Insecta > Hymenoptera > Halictidae > Lasioglossum > Lasioglossum morio. Next base: position 324,195 of record OU744324.1, on the reverse strand, counting down.
CGTTTCTGTTTGTTACTCCTGTAACAAGCCATGGCCGCGAGCAACACGAGTGGACGACGAGAGGGTTAATAATAAAAATCTGTGATACAGTTGCGATGAAATGAACATAAGACATAAGAAGATAGAGAAAGGAAATTACTTAACTATGCTGCACGGTTTTGACGCATTGGCAATGCGGGGGACTCGGAAGCAACTTTAGCACTGCCTAATAGGCCGCTATTACACGAGGACATTTTGTGGCGCAACTTGGTTGCGCCACCAGTGTCTCAGCACATTTAATGAATCGGCAACTGGTGGTAACACCAGTATGTGAACGTCAATTGCCACCAGATCGGCAACAATTTTTGGTGTCCGCCACCAGTGTCCTCGTGTAATAGCGGCCATAGATTTTACAACGAACACGCGGAATCTATATGGTTAACTTTGATTCGAAAGGGAAGTTTAGCCCGATCTAACTGGAAGTTGACTCCTCGAAAATACAGCACGACGTGACGCGATACGTGTCTACCGAAGTACTAGCCCCCGAGAGAAAAATTCGAAGGGTTTATATACCCCCTACAATGAATACGATGCTGTCTCGTCGGTGCTTTAGGACCGTACCTCTATGTTACCGATGTTACTGTATGTCCGTGCTGCCATCTAACAGTTCTGCTCTGTAATCGGCGCGCGATCGATCGTCAGATCGAATAATATCGATCGGATGATACAACATACATACTTTTCATTTTTATTATATGTATATTAAGAAGAAAAATATGTGATTACGTATACAGGGTGGTTCACCAGCTATAGCCACCACGATTTTCATCATGTATGTATTCCTTTTATGTGTTTTTCAATTATTATAAATAAAAAAAATTTTTAACTTCTATCTTGAGTTGTAAATATGGTTTAAACCGGTTTCATGGAAAAATAAAAATCTGAAAACCGGTTATTCAAAAAGTAGGAAGGGGTTTGTATAAACCCTAATTCTTGCCAGATATCGGTCCATCGACACCATGCACATTACGTAACAAATATTTTCTGCATCGCAATAAGAAAGAAGAGATGTTCAGGTGGCGTTACTTAAAAGGACCACCCTCTATATAGCCGCGTATACCGTATTTTAACAATAATAATCAATTACCGAAGTATTGTATTCTGTAGCGTGGAAATGTTCATAAGAAAGGGTAAGTCGTCGATACGTCTCGTAAGATCGACAATTTATGCACGGGACTGTACGTAAATTTGTATCAATTGCCGGTACAGCTGCTTCAATTTATTGTGGGATTAGAAACAATGAGTGGGGTCAAATGGTCCCTTCTTGTCATAATGTACCAACCCTCGTTGGCATCTGTCATGACGTCACGTGTACGTCCGAAATTATCAGCCGTCCATTTGTTTTCCAACCGTAGTGCTAATCGTACATGCTTTCCTACAGCTTCATTATTAGACAGCGGATCCTTGCGCAAAATGATAAATTTTAGTAAACTTTAGTCGTTTGTTTACCGCAGCCCTCAATGTCAAGGAACTTTCATGAATATGCTCGAATGGCAATGCATACTATTGGCTGCTATTGCATACGTGCAACGCGTGCGTGCACTGTGCACGCGGTCGTCCGCCGCCGCCGCCGCGCCGCCGCCCGCCGCCCGCACAAACCTCCGCCAACAAAGTTCGTCAGAGAACTTGACCACTTTTTCCGGCGCCTGTACGCTTCTTGGAATTACATGGATCTCGACAAGAAACGACCGTGTGTGCACGTGCATATCCGTATGCATGCGCGTCAGACACACACAACTCCGGACCATTAGTTATCTTCGACAGTGGTTCCCAATTTTACGGTGCTCAAACTTTCCTTCGTTTCTTTCGAAGCTTTCCGGACGGAATCCATTCACCATAAAACTAATCCATCTTAAAAATCCTCGTTGGCACGAAACATTGCTTATCAATGAAATTTCCAATCGCCAAGGTGCTCTCAGATTTTTCCTAAAACCTACCGTTCAAAAGTTACAGCATTATATAATAAATGTTTTGTTCTCTTACTTGTACTCACCAAGACCAAAAACTCCTTCTTTAATGTTTCAGAAGTAGAGGAAGTCACTTCTTGTAAGTTCTTGCAGATATTTTTTTTCATTGCTATTTCCATAGGATTTTTCATCGTAGATACGTATTGGTTTTCTTCTTCGTTCCTTTTTTTAACATCGCAGTCATCTTTTGTAATATATAACTTAGCAACGTCAGTTTTTGTTGTACCCAATAGAAGAAATTTACTAGAAGATGTACATAAGTGTTAGGTATAAATTTAAAACTGGTTTTCCAATTACATAATTTTCTTTTTAAAAGCCGCAAACACTACTAGCTGTGCGCATAATTTTAACACCCATATCGAATATGTTAGAAAAATCTTTTGTTGCGTATCGTTTCATAAACGAATGCTTCCAATTGATTATACAAAATAAGCTGGTTTGGTACAATTATAAAGAAGTTATTCCGTTCTAAAGGGCGTTCGAATACTTTGGTGGCTCCCTGTATTTGTGTAATACAGTCTCTTTTAGTAACATAACTGTTCCCCATAAGTTTTCGAACCATAACGAACTCCTGACGAACAATAAAACATATAACGTAAAACATAAAACATAAAACCGTAGGGTGATTCTGGAATATAAGTTGCGATAACGATGAAAACAGAAATATTCGTGGTATCAACGTATTCGACAATAACTTATCTCGTTGCTTATCTCGAGCACACATTCGTTCGGAAGATACGAACACGTTGATCCTTTATTCTCATCGAAACTCCACCGTCGCTCCGTTCAAGCGAGCGGTTCTTCTTTTTTATTTTATTTCCGTATCCGTTAGTATGAAAGAAGGATATTCATGAATGCTTTTTGTATCGACGAGGCTGTACGGCCGTAAAGGGATAGCGAGAGGAGAAACAAGGGGCTGTTTGTGCATTTGCGGTGACGCTTTCCGACTGGTCGACTCTCTACGAAGGGCGACGACGCGTCATCTTCCAAACACGTCTATTTGCCCTTTGATAAGTTCACCTCAGCCTGATTCTGTTCCTGACGCTTCACGGGGAATTTATCACCTATTGCTACCGCAATCACGAAACGTCTCGTATGTCCAGTTAGTTTCCGAGTACAGTAACGTTATATAGATATTCAATTCTCGATGGTAAATGTTTTAATAACTAAGATTTTTCATTTCTTCTCGGCGCCATGGTTCGATCATTATGTTACATTACTGTAATTTTTATACAATTGCTTATTCCTCAGCGATATACATCGGTGGTTCACCAAATGTGACCGGTGTTGATGATAAATATCCTGTTGCATATAGTTAGCGGATTATTTCTAACTTATGTGATGTCACCCATAAACATTATGCCGTGAAGAAGGAAAGGATGAGATTCTCTCGAGAAATAATCCTTGGTAATTATTGCGACATGGTCGCCGTGCTCTGATTTTCATGAAATTTAAATATCTTATAGATTTCGATATTTTGAAGATCTTTTCCTTTTCCAATATAGGGGGAAGGGGTGCCCAAAATGTCATGGTCGAAAAATAAACTCCACCCTAATGTATCTAGTATGTACATATGTATGTAGTCAGACCCCCCTAACCTAACCCCCATGATATTCATGAAGCTGAGGAGTCGTCGATCATCGTGAGGAGGTCAGAGCGCGTCATTATTCACGACTTACTGGATCCTTCGGATGAACCGGTTGACGAAGAAAGTGAATGGGATTATTAAGAGCGAGCGAGGCGGAGTATTAACGAGGAACCTGTCAGACTGCTCCTGGGATATCAAAGATGTGCCGAATAACGTATCCACGTATCGCCCCTACCACTATACAATATACTCTCTTTTTCATTTCCTCTTATATTTTTCGAAATCTTCGCTAATGAATTCGCGATGGTGTCTCGATGAAAACAAGTCTTAGCGAGCTCTTATATGTTACAACTTCGACATTACCTTCAATCTTAACAGTGACAAACAAATAACACTTGACAAATTTTTAGCATTTTCGAATCGACATACTTTATTGCTTTCATTTCTCATCTTACGGTCTTCGTTGACTTGGCATTCGTTTCTGAACGGGCATATTACCTCTATCTCTATCTGTATATAATAAAATCGTGTCTGTCTGTTTGTGAGGGCATCAATTGAGAACGGCTCAACGTAGAATGCTGGGATTTGAAACGTTAGACGCGGCGTTTCTTCGGCAAAGTTTAGGAGCAAACCGCATTCGAAAAAGTTCATTGGTTCAAAAGTTGTGACGGAATTACCACTTTTTCAGGTCAGGTGATGGTCGGGAGGCGGTCAGGCGGCGCACTATGGGAAAACTTGACCTAACTCGATTCAAAAAGAAATAACTTTCGATAGAAATGAGATAGAGCGATGAAATTTTTTTTAAATTAAAGCTGAAACAATGTAGAATATGGAATAAATAGGGATATTACAGTACGAATGGTTTTTAACTTTGAGAAAAATCGTCAAACTTGCACAATTTCAAGAAAAAGTCGTTTCTACGTTACCACGAGCAGAATTTTTTTTTTTAACATACCATGTATCATTTCCCGTCGATTTTTTCACGCTGTTTTCAAATCTGGCCTGAAAATTATTCTACACCTCTGGTTTTTTCAAAAAATCGAATTATAGTTAAACAGGTAAACTTTTATTTTTTCAAGGTTAAAAACCATTCGTACCATAATCTCCCTATTTTTCCATTATTCTACAATGTTTCAGCTTTAATTTTTAAAAAAATTTCATCGCTGTATCTCATTTCTATCGAAAGTTATTTGTTTTTGAAAAAATTCGGATACCTAACTCAAACTTTTTCCCCACTGCTCCAAGTATAACGTAGAAGCACCCTAGTATACATACATAAATGTAATTACTAATTGCTCCAGCTTCTGAAAGAAAAGTTCAAATCGTATAGTAGAATATTAAAAAAGTGATCGTCTTTTTAAGACTGTCCGAATATTAGTGGGGGTCACTGTATACATATAATAATCGTATTTGGAAGTGAAGAGCTGTGACGGGATTGAAGACGACAGAGCTGGATGAAGGATTGGGGGCTGGAGGGATCGTCATCAGCACATGGAAGCGATATACTGAAAGACGATCTACAAGACACAGGAACCCGTAGAGGCTCTTACATTTTTACCGACCCCATGCTGAGGAGCAAGTGCAGAGCACACAGCCGAGAAAAAGGAAGAATGCCGGGGAACGTTTTCTTCCTTCGGCTTCGGGGCGTGCCCTCTTGCACGAGAAGCTGTTCACTTATCGCTTTAAAGCTATACTTTAACCATGAAAGACTAAGAGAGGCGCAGACCACTCGGACTAGAATTCGAACTGTTTCTTTAATCAGCTTCGATAATCCTGCACTCCGGGACAAAAAGATAGCACGCATTAAGATCTACATGAATTTCATTTACTGTGCTAATACAGCTGATCTATCTTCTATACAAATAAAAATGAAATGCTGTTCGTTGGCCCGCCAGTTAGTTTATAGTTCTACTGGAATTTATGAATTTACCTTGGAAAAATTATAATTTTTGAAACGGTACAAGTAGCAGGTTGACACGTTTAAACAAATTTATTAAAATTTGGACAGGACAACGTCTGTCGGGTCAGCTAGTTCTTTAATATATAAACACTGCATAGGAACAGGTTTCGTGTGCATCTGTAAACGACAACTATGTACATTTTGATCGTGACTATTCCCAGAATTAATGCTGCATTAATATTGCATGAGCATCTTCCGAACGAAAGTATTCCCGTCACGTATTAATGACCAAACGAATCATTCACCGAGCGTTCGAGCATTGCTAAAACTTATTCTGCAAAAAATACAAGCGTAAAGTGTAAATCATTTTACGACGAGGACAATTATTTTAGAATTAGAATGAAGCGGAAGTGTAAAAATATTCATTGTAAGCGATGGATGCGTCGAGACACAAAATTTCGTGTACACAAGTTACTCGATTGCTTTACGAGAATAATTTTAATTTCTTTGAACAGACCATGCTCGTTTTTAACGAATACGCTGATCTGGGAAGTTAACCACCCCGGGACGGCTGGTTTTGGACACCATATATAACACGGGGATAGTGACGGGGATGGAACGGTTTCGTTTTATTTCCGTTTTATTTCCGTTTTCCTTGGCAATGATTCGGATTTTATATTGCATCCGTCAAACGGTTCTGCACAGGGGATAGTAACGTGTTTGTCGTTCGGTGAATTTCGGCTGTTTATTATCGTATCAGAAAATTCTTGTATTTAAGATGCATTACGAGGTTTTTATCGCTCGTAGTTTCCCCTCCTTTATGCTAAGACTACGACTTCGTTGACCTCACCTCACCGAGGAAACGTTTTCATGTCCTAAAATATCTTCCGACCGCAAACACTTTCTAACGTGCAAAGATATTTTAACACACGGACCAACAAAGCGGATCCCAGAACGAAAATACCTTTCCCGCGCAAAAACGATGCCCACGGCTACCACCACTACGCCGATCCACTTATAAATTTCAGAATATTTACCCGCTTCGAATCCCTTTTTCCGTGGCAACCGGCAACTTGCCGCAGTCTTCTTCTCTACGCACGGACATTTATTTTATCTATAAAAAACAAGAGATGTCACGCAATTAGGGTTTGCGATACCGAACCAAAAATACAATACCGGCAATCGGTTTTTTTTTTAAACGTTCTACCGGAATACCGGTATTAGAAATTTTCAAAAATCTACAGAAACGGAAAAAACGATTATTTATTATTCACTCTCTCAAATACATACCATTTTCCCCAGCTCTGGTACTCGCACACTCCTAGATAATATTTCAGCAGAATTCAGCGCAATTGCAATATAATTCTGAAGGCGGGTGGGCTAACACCTATAAGGTGAAAAACTGTTTAATTCGTTCCAGCAACAGATTGTATAAAATTATAGAGTGTAAACGTGGTACGCACACAAGCTCGACAATTGGTATCGTTCATGGCAAACACTCGACCCGCGATAATAACACATTTTCGATAAGGATCCTTGCTCTTTAAAATATTGTGCTTACGGAAGATGCGCAATCTCTCGTCAGATTACGAAGAATGTCTTCGTCTTCGGAATACACGAAACGTCTTTGCGGCGAGGATGCTTCTCGAAGCATAGCATCGGACCTGGGGAAAATAGTACTTGAAACAGTAAATAATAAGTAATCCTATTTAGATATATATAATCCCGAATTAAGAATTGATTCCACGTGTACGTGATTAAGGTCGTTAATTAATGAAGGAACCTAAACGCGGAGAAGGCAACAGGTCTGTGGAGTTGGCAACGTCGCCATCCGTTAAAATGTAAACAACTCAGCGTGGTACAGCCGGGAAGAAAAGTTTGAAAGGTGCCAGACGATATATTCAAGTGTAAAACATTCGGCCGGACCTCGACTTTATCTGAAACAAAACGAAACGAAAACCTTGAATCGAAACACATATACATATATTTTAAGGAGATGAGATCCTTGAGACTTCCTGCTCGACCTTACTTACATCTATGTTACCGATTTTTTTTATCAATTCCTTAACAACAACACTCGATTCAACGCTATTTCATTCTTCTGACTCTACTTTGGTTTAAAACTGCTCGCACTAACAAAACACAATAAACATTTATAGACTGCTGATTTTTACGCGTTTATAGCAAAATATATTTAACAGAAGAAATAGAAAATGATTTATTTATTTATCAATGCCGTAAATCATCTTTGGATTCTATAGCATACATTGGTAGAATACTTTACCAACAATAGCGAAGCTGGAGAACTTTTAGTATTTCTTCTACGATTCCGATCAATTGCAATTCTTGACAAAATTTTGTGTTTCACATCCTGTAGCAAACCAGGATGTGCTCTGGCTTCCCAACAAAAATTCAAATTGTATAGTACAATATTAAAAATGTTATCCTCGTTTTAACAGTGTCCGAATATTAGTGGGTCTCAGTCACTGTATATGGAGTAAAAGTAAATTTATAACTGTTTTCTTCGAACAGAAAAGACAATAGTGAGAAAGTAACTGTAACATCGGAACTAGTTAAAAATTTCAACAGTTTCCTTCGAACCCCGGTTAAAGTGAGATTTTTCTCCAGTAGAGAGAAATAAATACAATGGTAATAAGGTGTTTTTGGACAGCCCTGGAAGAGAGGCGAAGAGAGCGACAAAGGAAAAAGGATAGAAAGAAGGACTGGGTAAGATCGTTGATGGTATGGGCGGTGAGGCGAAGGGGCGAAGGGGCGAAGGGGCGGAGGGGCGGAGGGAGAGGGGAGGGTCAGAGTGGACGAGCAGGTCCTTAGATCCCTTGAAAAATGAATCTCCCACAGGTTCAGGGCCATCCCGAGTCCCGAGTCCCGAGTCCCGAGTCCCGAATTCTAAGTCCCGGACTCATCGACGCGTCGAGACGGCCGAAAAACCATCCCTAACCTGCGTCAAAACTAGAGGGGACGAATTTTGGTTTCGTAAATGGATACTTTACCCGATACAGATCTCCGTAGCATGACGTATCCCTTTTAGCTTTAACCTGAACCTATCGGGTTCTGAACAATGTCTATCGGGTCAGCTAGTACTCAATGAAATCACGTCTAAATTAGTACTTGAAGATTGAAGCGAGCATTACATAATTTCTTATTGGTTTGTTTAAGTTTTATCGTAATATAGGTAACGAAAAATCTATATAATAAAAATGAAATGCTGTTCGTTGGTCACATCACGTGAGAACGGCTGAACCGATTTGGCTATTTTTTCAAAAAATGTTCGTAATAGTCCGAATAAGGTTTTTAAGGAAAGAAACATTGGAAAAATTTCCCGGAAAAATGAAAAATTCAGGAAAAAATGAAAATGCTTTTTTCTATGGGATTTTTGTATGAACTCATGACCATATCTCAAGATTCGAACGATGGATATCCGTGATTCGTTTTTTGTTTTGCTCGTTATGGTCCTGGAAAAGTTTTCAGGAAAAATATTCGATACAATTACAAAGGAAATTTGTACAGGACAACGTCTGTCGAGTCAGCTAGTATATGTATTATAAAATCGTGTCTGTCTGTATGTATGTATGTCTGTTTGTAACGGCATAGAGAGAGAGAGAGAGAGAGAGAGAGAGAGAGAGAGAGGGCGAGAGACACGCGAAAAGCGAAATGGAATTGAACGAAATAGTTTAACGCAAAAACGTTCAGCACGTACATGCTTTTAAAAAATACAATAAATATGACACGTTGTTATATTTTGCATGCACCTCTGCTTAGAATTAGCGAATATTGTTCTACGTACTTATTAATGGCAATATTTTGTTGTTTGTGGAATCGTCTCAGGACGTATAATGTTCCACGCGGTGCACGCGCCAACGATGCTTCGTAAGCAAATTAAATGCCGCGATAGTAATGGAAATAAGAGTTATAGCAAAAGCAGTTTTGCCGAGGGACCAATTCAGTGTCTGAATTGGCAGCTGCTCGAGTATCCATTAAATGGCTGCATCGTACATTCCTAGCATTATCAATGTTTTGAAGATGCTGAATTACAGAGAAGAAACGAGTTTTTCGTGACACACATACCACCGTGTGATGTAACATCGTAATTGCAACGATGAAGCAATTCCGTAAAGCTACGAGCCAGTTTTGGAATTCCACCGACCGATCTGCCAGCCATACCATATTTTTACAAATCACTCGAACATTAATTACTACTTATCGCTGAAAAATAAAAGAATTATAGTCTAATATTATCTATTATAGTCTAATTGTCTGTCCGTTTAATTTAGATTGTTTTTCCCTAACCAAGTCAATATTATAATTGACACAGATCAAAAAAATTCAAACCGTATAGTCCAATATTAAATAAAATATCGATCTTTTGAGAACGTCCGAATATTAATGAGAGTCACTGTAGTACATAATATTCCTTTTAATATTCGTCGAAGAATTTCGAACCAGAAACATATGGTCAACAGCGTTGCATATTCGTACGAGACAAGTTTACTAAACATAGTACGTATCTCACCTAAAATAAACCATATCTAAATGTTTGGTTCTTCGATTGTGATGATACAAAAAATACATCAGCTTTTTGCAATCTGAATGGAAATAAACTTTACGCTTAAATTTGGAAATCAAGGTCATAGTATGTGCCCTCGAAGATTTTTCACATCGGCTGCTACACACATATGTATACGTATAAAGGAAAAACATACGTGTGCACGTACATACAATGAGCCACGAAAGTATTCGAACGACGATTTTTTTACAATTCTACCGAACAACCTGATTTTTCATAATCAATTTTCAAATAACTTTTTTACAATTGTACCAAACGACACGACTATTTTTCTTCTGCAATTGAAAGAATTGATTTACCAAATGACATGCAAAAAAGATTTCGAAAAATTGCAATTGCTAAGAATTACATGAGAAAGTAAAAGAGGCCTTATTTATGGTATTATATTATAATTATATTAATATAAATTTATATATGTGTAATTATAAAAAATTCATATTCGCGTTGAGGAAAAAAAAAATAATCTTAGCTAGCTGGGTCGGTGAAATGTCCCATAGTGCGCCGTTGCGTTGCTTTGCGTTGAAGCAAACAGTTTCGTTCCCTCTTTTATTAGCGCAGTTTAATCACGGCCGCTCTAGCCACGAAATATCATGCCTCTGCACACGGACAGAGAGCGAGAGTCCGAAAGAATTCGAATGGAACGAATATGTATTTAAGTAGCTGCGTAGTGTGATAGCGTAGTAGCGTGACAGCATAGTAGCGTGGTAGCGTAGTAGCCTGGTAGCGCGTGGGTAGGGAGCAAACGTAGCCACGACCACTTCTCTCCTCGAGTTTGCTGACGAGTGTTTGCCGTTTGCCGTTTGCCGTTTGCGCATTGGACCGTAAAGTGTCACAGCACGGCACGGCACGGCCCGGCCGATAATGGATTTCCCTGATCAGTCCACCGTGTTTCAATGTACCAAGAGTATCGAGAGAATCGTCGTGTATGCATGAAATTCTCAATTATTGCACGCTTTTCCAGCCATGTTTCTTGCTGCTCGATTTCCCACTAATTAAACGACACTTGACGCAAATCTCCGAATGAAAAGACGACGTAGAAATGTAAATATTAAAAGTGCTAGCTTGATTTTTCTCGAAAATGGACTTGGACCACTTTCAAAATAAACGGCTCGTATATCTTCTCAACGACGCACAGTGGGGAAACTTGACCTAACTCGATTCAAAAAGGAATAACTTCCGATAGAAATGAGGTAGAGCGATGAATTTGTTTTAAATGAAAGCTGAATCTTTGTAGAATATGGACAAAATAGGGAGATTACAGTGTGAATGGTTTTTGACCTTGAGAAAAATCGTCAAACTTGCACAATTTCAAGAAAAAGTCGTTTCTACGTTACCACGAGCAGACAAAATTTTTTTTTAACATACCATGTATCATTTCCCGTCGATTTTTTCACGCTGTTTTCAAATCTGGCCTGAAAATTTTTCTACACCTCTGGTTTTTTCAAACAATCGAATTATAGTTAAACAGTTAAACTTTTATTTTTTCAAAGTTAGCACATTACCGACCGGTGATTATTGCATATTTTTGAAAAATGCATGGGACATGGGTAAATTTTCATTTAGCATTTAGTATGAACTAACTAAGTCACCCTCAATAACGTCGTCTAATAGTTTCATTTAAGATTGCAATGTCAAAGAAAATTTCTATGCTTTTTTTTGGTACAGCAGAATTATTGAAAATCCTACTACTAGGCTTCCGGTCGGTAAAGTGTTAAAAACATTCCTACCATAATCTCCCTATGTTTCCCATATTCTACAATGTTTCAGCTTTAATTTAAAAACAATTTCATCGCTCTATCTCATTTCTATCGAAAGTTATACCTTTTTGAATCCACGCGCAAGCAACTTGGAACATTCGGATGAAGCCGTTTCCAGAGTGGTCAGTGTTGTTCCTCCGATATTATTCATCAATTAATTTAACGAAGAAAAGAACGCGGCGTACAAAACTCCATCCAAATGGAGAAGTTATTGCTAACAGGGGCTAATTAAAATGACAACTCCAATTGGAAGTATCGTTTCAACGCGACAATAAACAGCCCGCAATCGAGCATGGACATGTACCGCCTTTATTTCGCTGTAATCGAAAGTTAACGAGAGCCATGCGTTCGTCATCGAAACGATAAAGTCTGGCGTCCGTCGTGTTAAGGCTGCTACATACAATAATTATACCCAGTTCGATAAACGCGCGCACGATGCTCCGAGGTTACACTTTACACCTTACTTACATCGTTTCGTTTCGTCAAATATGTAATGCCCACCTCCGCGCATGGACTGGTGTCCATGCGAGAAAGATTTTATTGTTTCCAATTTACATGGTCATCGCCAGTTTCAGCCGGTGGCCACGTAATTTTGGAAGTAGCTGTACCGTTTCTATCGTACTGTTATTGCAGAGAAATTGATATAACTCTACGCACACGATCGCCGTGTGCACGTATACGCAGCGGACACTCTAAAACAAGCTCCTCCGGTGTCTGACTCGACAGCCATAGTAAGAGGGAAATCGTTCAGGAGGAGCGAAGAACGAGCAAGAAGGATGCACGGATTCTCTGATGTTTGAAACGAGATGGCTGCGAGCCAAGAAGGTGGAACGGAGAGAACTGTATTATAGTCGTCTTGGGAGCAACGAGAGAGGAAAAGGTGCTTGCCGAGTCTCCCGGGGTAGACGGAGAGTGGGAGGAACACTGAAGTCTGAAAGAGCGGGTACAATAAAAACATTCGATCAAGACTGAGCGAGCGAGCTCGACAGAGAGAAAGAGAGAGACGAATATAGAGAGGGGAGAAAGAAACGTTGGCGGATCGAGTTGGTTAGAACGAGAAGCAGGATGCTGTAGATCATGAGGGAGAGAGAATCGAAAGAAAGCAAGACAGAAGAATGGTTCTGAAGGCTTTGCCGAGCGAATCGGTAGTCAAAGAAAGAGAGAGAGAAAGAGAGAGAGAGAGAGAGAGAGAGAGAGAGAGAGAGAGAAAGAGAGAACAGAGGGGGTAGAGAGAAATGAAAGTCACGTTGGGTATCGCTGAAAGGACAGAGAGCTGCTCAAGGGCGGAACAAAGAGACACGGAAGGAACAAGCTCGAGAGAGTGAACGAGACAGAGGGTGGTGGAAGGACAAAGTCGAAGAGAAAGAGAGAGCGAGGGAGAGAACGAGGGAGAGAGCGAGCGCGATCGAGAAAAGGAAAAAGGAAATCAGGAAGATACTGGGCGGAACGGGAGGGGAAATGTTAGGGTAAAACGGTGTAAGGTGGAAAAGAAGAATGCGAGAAGGAGGGAATAAGACGGAGCGAGATGGAAACTCGAGGACGGAAAGAATAAGGGAGAAAATAAGAGAGTAAGAGGTGAAACGAAAGAGAACACAGCGCAGAATAAGAAAGAAAATGAGAGAGCAACGTTGGAAACGAAGTAGGAGGAAGTGACTAATTGAAGGAGTGGAGGAAAGCCAGCGCAGCAGCGCAGCAGCGCAGCGGTACGAGGGAAAGAGCCGAACGGTGCGTGGTGTGTCGAGAGCGTAGGGAACGTTCGTTCGTGCAAGACAAAGAGAAAAACTGCCTTCGGAGCCTCGAGACATCTTGGGGAAGATTTTTTATCCCTTCAAGGTCAAACCTTCGGTATGGCCGCTGCTGGACCACAGCTCTTCGCTTGTCGAAGTAACAAGAGTTAGGATTATAGGGGAGCCGAACAAGAAATATGCCATCCACTTACGATTTACCACTCAACCAATTCGACGAATTTTCGGATCTCTTTTCTTTCTTCTGTATTTCCTCTGTTTTTCCTCTCAATTTCCTCTCTATTTCCTCTGTATTTCTGGCTGCGTGGCTAAACTTCTTCCTAAATAAATAAATAGTATTACAGATTTATATCCTTTTACAAAACCCTTTTACATAAAAGTTTACAATAAAAAAAAGAGAAAGATACAAGAATACTCGTCTAATAAGAAAGAAGGGAAAAATATTGAAAAAAATTAAAACAGCGTTTTCAGAAAAATAAAAGTAAATGTACATAGTATATTAAATACTAACGAGTTATAAAAATGATATGGACCTGCCGTTGTTTCGGCCACTGTACATTGAAAACGATAACAGTGAAATCCGAGGCAAAGAAAAATTTCATTTTGAAAAAAATCTTATCGAGCGAAGTTATCTATACACTTGACTCGACTCTGGTGGCATAGCGGAAGCAACACGATGGCCAAACAGGTAGTGCTTTATGATTTAACCCACTTCTCCGAAGGTCAAGTCGAAATTAGAAACTCCTACGACTGTTTCCGACTTTCGTTCGTGTGCGATCACGGGCTTAGAATTCAAGGTGGAGAAAGTGCTCTGTCGACAGAGAAAAGAAGAGAACGAACGTCGCAAGAGGGGTGGGAGGGGGAGAGAAGCGATCACGAGAAGTTCGAAGGTGTAGGAAAGATGAATTTGTTCTTTCGTCGTTGTTAAGGACTCGAATAAAAATGTTTTAACAAAATGCTTTTTCTTTAATTTTGTTCTCAAGCTCCAAGTTCTTTTTATTTTACTGTTCTTTTTGAGTCGTTAATTTTTGCAATTCACGATCATCGATTAAAGTTTAAAAAAACTGTATTTCCTAGAAGATTCAGACGAAAAGTTCATAGCTGTTTGCGTTTGATGTTAAATTTGAAAAGAAAAGAAATGTTCTCCCAAGAACGAATACAGATTCTTCATATGAAGAAATCAGAAACGGTGCAATCGTGATACGGAGCAATCGTAATTTCATTGCATGTCTGAAGATTTTTTGTTGGAACAATACCATGGTCAAATCATTTTAACCGATTCAATCGAGTAGTTATATCTTTTGATAGGGAATAATATCAATGATCGTGTTGCGTAAGAGATGTTCGGTCCGAAGCTCGGTCTCTTAAAGTTTTCAACGCGTCGCGACGCACAGTGGTGTCGAGCAGGGACCATGAGTGTTATAACCGAAAAGAAACATTCGTGGAATGACACGTATTTCGTCAACTAAAATCCTAAAATTGGTTACAAATAAGGATCAGAAGTAACCGAACATTTTTTGTCTTGTTGGTAAATGTGTGTATTGTCGTTGAGAGAAATTCATTTCGATCACTTGTAACAGCTATCAACGCGAGAAGTTTATTTCGATCGCTCATAACAGTTATATAGAATAAACTTATTTGGATTGCTCGTAACAGTTGTAGATGAGAGAAATTTATTACGATCGCTCTTAGTAGGAAACCTGGCGAGGTTGTTGTCTGTTACTGAATAGGCAATAATATTACGGAAGAAGTTTTCGGACTTTCCAAAGTGAAAGGAGTTTACGCGGAAATAGCAAATTCTAGTAATTTTCAGTGGTACGCGGGAAAGATTGCAATTAACAATTTAAGAATGAAAGACTTAACAAAATTCGAGATATACGTGTCTAGGGAGCTTCAGGAATTTTTTAGAATTATCTCGATTAGGTCCACTACTGTGCAACGACGTGGCGCTATCATGGAAAAGCAGCTTAACGAATGCGTCAAACAATTAATAAATTCCGACGAGACAACCATTACCCCTACGTGACTCGAATGCTTATCTTTATCAGGCACGCTAAACAGCCGACAATAATTACATTGATGAATGCATCAGACGATAACAGCATATCCAAGCGTGATTTCTCGCGAATGCAATACAGAGAAGAAGCGAATCAACAAGTACAGCGGGAACGACCGCAGAAACCGTTCGGTGAAGATCGTCCCGACTCGGCCGCACAACAGTCTTACCGAACAAAATCTTCCACGCCTTCCTGTTGATCTTTTTTATCTTGTTCAACGAATCGATTGTATCAGACATTTCGATATATTTATAGACGGTTGGTAAACGCGGAGTAGTATATGTACTGGATACGGATACGGATACGGATACGATCTATCTATAGAAAAGGAACATTTATGAAACACAACATTGTGTCAAGAAATTGAAGTGAACCTACCATTATTTCGGCCACTGTACCACAGTTCGAATCGGTACAGTTACCGTGCATACTCCGAGCCGATTCTGTTCGCGTTCGCAGAGTGTCAGCGTGGTCCGCTGGTCCGCAACGGTCAATCTGAAACCAGCAGCAGTTCTTATCAATCATCCTCAAACAGCCGGGAGAAATATTAGTTGGGATAAGATAAAAAAAAGCGTAAAAATAAATGGACGATAAGCGGCAGCCGGCAGCCATTCGTGCTGATTTAAACCTGAGACTCTCTTGATACGGCCGACTGAATTGCATTTCCAGCACGCCGATTATGTACACTGTTCGCAAACGGCAAACGGCAAACGGCAAACAGCAAACACCGATCCAATTAGTCTGGTTTGCGACTATGACGCGGTGTAGACGATACGATACGTCGCTACTTGATCTTGATTTCGCAAGATAAATATTTTCGGTGATTCGTTCGGACTGGTGAGGCGGACTGCTGTAACAAAAAAGTTAATCGATAAAATAACGTATATTCTAATGTATATCGTATATTAAACACAATGGGCTAATAGCCAACAAAACTTTATTTAACAGAAGAAATTTTCAGCTAGTTTAATTGCTTAAAATTTTGGGGAAAAATATAATTAATCGTTTAACCGGTTTCGATATTTTACGGAGAACCAGGAAGACAAATTAATTTCTCCTTTTCAGTGCATTTTAATATAAGCGTGGTTTTTAAAAAGTTTTTCTGTTATATGTTTTATTACACAGTTCAATACCAATGCGATCACTGTTCTGAGACTTACGAGTGGGAGTGTATGTACGATTTATATACGTGTATAGGTACGATGTTCGTATTAGAAACCTAATACGAGGACGGTCCCTTTTTCTGGGCAAATGAATACACATGTTCGCGGGCGTGCCGCTTTTAAAAGCTCGGCGCATACATATACATGCGCGGAGGACGTACGTACGTATGTCGTACGTTTAGAATGTCTAGAACGAAATCGGAGAAGGTAGAATCGTGCGCAGGTATGTGAGTCATCGAAACGGATCTTTACACTTTACACCCCTAGGGTTTCAAATCTTTTGGTTTGAATCCTGCCTCGCCTCCTCCTTCTCCTCCTTCTCCTCCTTCTCATCCTTCTCATCCTTTCCCCCCCCCCCCAGCCCCCTCCCTCCACCTTCTCATCCTGCCTCTTTTACCCTCTTTTACCCTCTTTTACCCTCGTAAATTGTAACGTCGCGCCGATTAGCCACAGATTTCACCCTCCACACGAATACCAAACACACGCGTATGCATTACCTTGCACATTCTTCCGATATGATTTATATAGATTATACAAAAGTTAATTTTAAACTTGAATCGTTAATCTCCTAGATTAATCGTTAATTGTGGTTAACGATTAAATACTTATCACGATTAATATCGGTGATTCGGAATAACGGATAAAATCTACTTTAGTCGCTAACTGCGATCAACGATTACATTCCTTCCAAGTTTATTCGGTAATCGGATAATTGATTAATAATAATTAACTGCTGAAACTTTGAAATGAAATACGGAATGAAAACTGTATGAATACTGGAAAAAATGTGAACTGATCGAATCTCTACGCTCGGGTCATCCCCCTTCGTTCCCTCGAACCCCGTCGCGTCGCGAAGGCATTCATGTATTATCCCATGATGCAGGTCGCTTTTACTCCCTTAGGGTTGGCCAGATAAATAAACGTACACGTATGCGCCTGCGGTACTATACCGAATCCAGGAACAGGTCGAGCACACAGGTGTTTCGTGGAGGCTAGAAAGGCACGATTCGATGCTATGCGCGTCATCGGCGATGCGTGTGCGTCTTGAAAATGGGACTTCTGGAGCCCATCCCCCTATACGGTTCTCCCTTTTCAGGGGTCCGACAACCCATCAACAGAGGCTAGACATACGTGTGTATCGTCCTATCTTCTTTCCCGGCGCAGTTTCCCCCTCGGACTTCTTTTTTCTCGCACCCCCGTTCACCCGGCCTGAATCTGGAGACGAAAGCCGCAGGTGCTGCCTCCAATAAACCCCTCGAAAGACCGACACGCAATGGCGTGGCAACAAAAATGAATTTTCTTCGCAGGAGGTTGGAGGAGGAAATGATTTTCGGCCTCCAACTATAATAAATCTAAGAGCTTCTTCCATCTTTCGTTGTCTGTCGTTTTCAGAGGTGGGCACTACTTGGCGAAACAAATATTTCAAATACCATTTTAATATTTTACACTTTACTTTGCCTAAAGAAAATAGTATTTAGTAAATAACATGTATACAATTCCGAAAATCAAATATTTCTACTTTAACAATCGGAACCACAAAATCAAATATTTCTAGTTTCATAATCTGAAATACAAAATAGAATATTGTATTTTTTGTGCCTACTGAGGTTTCTTGATAAACACACAGTGTATCTTATCACCAGGAAACTATTTCTACTCGTTAATCTATCGAATGCAAACCATTATTTTCGACAATAATATTTCAAACTAGCTGACCCGACAGACGTTGTTCTGTCCAAATTTCAATAAATTTGTTTGAGATCGTTCTAATTACGCAGATTCATTGTTCAAATCGTGAGTTATCGTCTTAAATTTATACAAAAATTCCATAGAAAAAAGCACTTCCATTTTTCCCCGAATTTTCCATTTTTCCATGCAACTTTTCCAATTTTTCTTTCCCTAAAAACAAACAACGAACATTAAAAACCAAAAATTATCCAAATCGGTCCAGCCGTTCTCACGTGATGTCGTGACCAACGAACAGCATTTCATTTTTATTATGTATATAGATTGAAATTGAATATGAAGACAAAGTCATAAAATACTATTTTCAAAAATTACTACATCGAATAAAATATTTTCTTTTCAAAATTGTACACATACTTTAAAATAAATAGGATTATTTATTATTTACTATTTCAAATAATATTTACCCCAGCTCCGAGTATAATGGTGCAACTGGCGATCATGATTGGAAGTTTCCGTGCGCCAGGAGTGTCCTGTTCATTTACACACCGTGTCCGAGGCCCTGTCGAAGAAAAGAAAATTACCATGCTGTGCCAATCACGGCTCCACGCCCATGCTTGAACGTCGTCCCGAGTGTTTCAAGCGTTTTAGGGATGCAGCGCACATGTACGCAACATGTTTGGATAACCATTGACCACGATTTCTTCGCACGACCTCTCCCTTCTTCTTCTCAGAAAATTGATTAGATGCTTGCACGGAGAAAAGAGAGAGAGAGAGAGAGAGCGTCGAAGGAATATGACATTTTAATGGAAACGTAGAAAATCGTTCCGGCGGCAGAAAGCTTCGAAATTTTCATCGGAAGAAATACAAGTTTGATAGAAAAAAGACGGGGCGAAGGTTTCGGACCGACGACGACGTGGATTGATGTAATGCCTTTGAAAAGATCCCAAGGCTGGAGCTGGAGCGTCTTTCCCACGACCACAACGAACTCGGAGCGACCGTTGAAGGACCTGCAACGTCTACGGGGGTGGGCAGGCCTGTTTTCACATGTGGCTCGCGAAAAAAAGCCCTCGGAACACTCGGAAGGCCGCGTCGCACTACGCCGCGCCATGGGGTCACGGATAGACAGTTTTACTTCTTACCAACTTGTTTTAACTTTCCCTTTAACGTTTTAACTTTACCTCGATTTAAACTTAAACGGACTTGGGCCGCTTTCAAAATGAACGGCTCAATTGTTTAAAAATCAAAACTATATTAAATTCATATGGATACCATCTCACATTGGTCTGGTTGGCAATGAAAGGGTGGACGCACTTGCGAAACAAGCGACAGCTAGAATGCCCACATTGTATAACAAAATCCCGTTTACCGACTTTCTCAGCGAATTCAAAATCCATTCACGGAGTCAACTAACAATCTAATGAGAGAGCAGGGTATATTTAAGGGCAAAGAGTATGTCCGACTCTTCCATAAAGATCAAGGTGAATCGTGGTTTCATGGGCGTGGGCTACCTAGAAACTTTGTCACTTTTGTCAATAGATGCCGTTCTAATCATTATAATTTAAACGGTTCGTTAGCCAGAGTAAAATTTATTACAGACAGCACTTGTGAATGTCGAGCTGAATCCCAAGATCTTGATCATGTCATTTGGCAATGCCCAAAATACGAAGTTGAACGTGATACATTACTTTCAGATCTATTTCGACACAAGTACTGTTTCCCGACTTGTATAAAATACTTCCTATGTGGTCCTGATATTAAAGGCCTGTTAATAATTTCATTTCATTGAATGCACCTCTGGAATTACAAATTAATGTTAAGTTAAGAGGCACATTAAGTCATCATTATGTAATAGGCTACTGAATTCATGTACTGAACATGCTATATAAACCATATTTGGTTTAAAGCATTAAATAAATAATAATAAGTAGCGGTGAAGAGAAACTGTCCTTCCAAGTAAATTTCAAATGAAACACTTGAAATAGTAGGTACATAGTTGTCGGCAAAAGAAAATTGAAAAGTAATTCGGAGTGCGAAGGGTTAACGAATGACGAAAAATATGCAGAGAGCAAGGTTCTACGCAGTCGTTGAACCTCGTAAACGAAACATATTTTCCTCATCCTTCACGAAGACACGGTGCGTCGAGTCGCGCGTCGATGCGTTGTTATTAACATAGTGTGGTTGACTTTATTTGACATTCTCCCATACATATGTATCGACGAGTTAACCCAAATACAAGTGCATAGCTTTGTATAAATTCGACGAACCTTCTTTTACTCCGAATTCGATATACACATTTTACTTTTTAAGCAGCGAAAGTCCGCCTGCTGATTCTCTGACCCGCGATTGAAAAGGTGCTTTCAACAGTACCGACGCGACACGCGGATACACAGTGCCGAGTATAATTTTATTATAATCCGATGCTCGACTCCCAATGGCGTAACCTAACAAACACCTCTGCTATTGGCTAAGAAAACTATAAATGAAAATGTATAAAAGTTGTTGGTAGATTTAGTGGAATAACATTTGGAGTGGAATTTCATTTTTTTAACGAATATATAAATTAACATTCTCCATTTTTAACGATCGTAAATTTTCTATATGCACTATATATGATATCGGCGCTACAGGTTCGATCACAAATACAAAAATTAGCAATTTTGTAGAATTATAATTTCGACACGTTTCGGTTCTGTTTTGAACCATTATCAAGAAAAGTCCGCGTCTGTGAAAATATTAAGGTAATCAAATTTGTTATTCATTAAACTGACTATTTAATAGTTATGAAAATTAGGTGTTTTCGCGGACTTTTCTTGATAATGGTTCAAAACAGAACCGAAACGTGTCGAAATTATAATTCTGCAAAATTGCTAATTTTTGTATTTGTGATCGAACCTATAGCGCCGATATCATATAGTGCATATATAAATTAACGTTGCGATCTACATGATTTTATATTAACAAAATTAGTTGAAGTTAGATTAATTAGATTTTAATAGATATGCAGAAAAGTATTAGACATATAAGTATACTGAGATACAAGTTTTGTTGAAAAAAAATGGTTCGAGTCAGCGGGTAATAATAAACGTTAGGGTCAGAAAAAGGTGTAGGTTTACTCCAAATACGTGGCTGGTTGTGTCGGGTTTCGGTAACGAACGGCTCAAAAAGTGGCCATAACCATAAATCACGTAGGAAAATAATAAATCGATTCGTCTCGAGATTCAAAACCGTTCGGTTTCTCGCTCGTTACGGGTCGTTTCTTTTTTAAAGAAGCTTCCAGAATCAGTCCAGCAAAGCTGAACAGTCTCTGAACTGAGCCAGAGGACGCAATAGCTGTGTTCTACTTTAAAAATAATGTTTTCGCGTCTTTGTACTTTGCAATACTTTCAATTCGTGGAGTAGAAACACAGTTTTGTTTAAAAAAAATGGGGGAGAGATTAAGGGAGTCCGGTGAAAAGATAGGGGGAGAGTGGTCATGCCCGCAGCTTGCCTCCGGAACGTGTTAATTATTAATACAAAGCATTTAAGCCGAGTGTTATGGCGGCCTATTTTAATCCGGGAGGTCTGTTTTCGCCGTTGCCTTTCGGCCCCTTCCGGTCCTGAATTAGAAGCGCCAATAAACGGAGGCCTCCATAGAGATCTCGTTGTTTGACCAAGTGCACGCCAGGCTGGCTCCCTGTGCGGCCGGGGCCGCTCAACTCGACTCCTACCAAATACTAAATACCAAATACCAAATACCAAATACCAAATACCGAGAACGAGGTTATGAAAAGGTCGATAATTCAGGGTGGCTGCTGTATGCCATTTACGACAAAGAAACTGGTCGGCGGACCTAATTCAACCGTATTCACAGAATCCAGACATTGCCCTTTATTGTCGGCCGAATTCCCGATATACATATCAAAAGATACTCTAGCCAAAACTTTTATGTAGATAACGGTCGCAACATATTAGCCCTTTGTTCTTTTCTTCCCAGCCAGGATAATCGCATCTTTTTGTTGCAGAAAATTTTCTTCGAAGATCAAGAGCCAATTTGAATTCTTAATTCAAAGATAATCACGAAAATATTAATACGATGGCGTGTACACTATCTTTTTGTCACAGAGTGTAAGAGACACATTAGTTTAGATGATACATACGCTCACCATCCGAAGCCATACGTGAATTAAATAGAGGCAAAACTCTCCAGACGAGTGACTTTCACCCAATTGACTTTCCCTTTCTCTTCTCTATACTCGCGTCTGTATTTCAACGTATATGCGCACGTACGTACACACCACTACGCGACCAGACCTCCTCCGAGATCAGACCCGTTTCGAGCTTGCCCACTTCCTATCTCCTTCGGCAAGTCTTTCATTCAAAACTCTACCATAATACGTAACTACACGCCGCACAGTGGCTTCAATCGATGATTTTACTGATATTTCTGTGTAACTTCTGAACGGAGTTGTGCTAATTCAAATACATTTCTAATCGAATTACGTAATTGAACTTTACGTACATTGTATTTCAATTACTATATACACTCCTCAAAAGAATTAATCGATCTCCTCTGCGAACCCGAAAACTTGCTACCAGTTTACATGATCGTAACTCCGGCCAAAATTGTTCAATTGTTGTATCGATGTCGCTAAACAATCGTTTGAAATCGCGAAACCTCTAGTTTCAGAAGCTCTGTTTCAAATTTTTGCTATACTGTTTTTTTTATAAAGTTCTAACGATAAATAGCGATAACATGATAGAAATATACAGAATTATTCGACACAATTTTGATACTATTTATTACTATTAAGCAATTATGGAAAGCTAATAAAACATAATGTTAAATTTGAACCTACTTATTTAAAAAGTATGTGGCTTTATAGTTTCGCAGTTTATTTTATAGAAAATTATAAATTTATTGGAGGATCTAGATCAAAAATCCCTAGAGATCCTCAAAAGCTTTATGGAAATTTCGGATACATACAATGGGGTATATACATATATGCTGATGTTCAAAAAAGTGCAAGTTGTGATTTAACAGCATTGCTATACGTGATCGTATGCACGTTGAAATTTATCTATCCGACAGTTTGCGTCAGAACTTGGCATTTTTGTTTCTCGTGAGCGTACTTACATACGTACGGTCGATCATATTTACTGAGAGATTAATGAAGAATTGAAGGACACGCGAGAAGATAAAATTCTTAAAATTTCGTGCCAAATTATCTGTAGATGTGTACACTTGACATCGTTTTCTACTGGTATATATGAAACTAAAACTTTATTTCGACAAATTATCGTACGATTTAGAAAATATTATTGAATTAAATTTTTTGACAACTTATTTGTCTAATATTATTTTCTGAAAGGTTCCTCTCAGATTCTCTAGACTACTTCTGTCAGTATAGTCGTCAGTATAGTCGAGTTAAAGTCAATTGGCCGCTCAAAGCCAATTACCTGTTGTGACGTCACTTGCTTCTCTGTTTCAGAAACAATCATAGCCAGTACTTACGTACAGATTCACAGATTCACTTGCTTTGTGAAAAAGAAGAATTCTTAAATTCATAGAAACGTTGAAACACGCGTTGATTCCAAGGCGGTAAACAAGACATTGCAATTAATGTGGTAATTTGCAAAAGTGTTTTTAAATAACAATTGCCGGAACCAGTGCGCCGATAGCATCAGTATATTTGTTATTAACAACTCTACGATCGATATAAGGAAATACTTAATCGTTCCAACGTTTCGGAAAATATTATAGTTGTTCCGTCCAACCTTAAAAAAGTTATCGTTTTTTTAAATTTAACTTTAAATTTATCAGAGCAGTTTCTCTGCTTCAGAATTTCTCTTCTGTACGAAAAATATCTCTCTTCTCTTCTCTTCTCTTCTCTTATTATTTCTAAGAACCACTAGCGTGTTCCATGAAATTTTCCACAGACATCGTTTAGAGTGACAGTGACGACACTTATCAGTGCAAGTCTATCTCTACGATATTACACTCCGTTTACGTTTACAATAACATACGCGCTCGCCATCTTGCGCGATAAAACCTTTTGGGAATAAATACGATGTTGATCACATATAAACACTTACAGTAATAAGATACAACAGAAATTACACGACACGTTAGCTATAGGAATTATGCGTGTACGTATAATGTAGAGGGTGTTTCCTTTATGTGAAAACAGAAATATATCGTGACGCACCGAAGTTACAAAAGAATTTGTTTACAAAAATCGTTCGGTACGCAGGGAACAATTGTACGGTGCAATTGTTCTTCAAGACCCAAGACTAAAGAAGTGAGGGGAGAAATTTTGGCGAGAAAATTGTATGGAGCAATTCAACTCCTACTCGAGTCGTTGATTGCGGTTAACGATTACATTCTTTTCAATTGTAATCGTCAATTGGATAATTGATTAATGATTAACTGCTGAAACCTCGAAATGAAATACGGAATAATCAAAACTGTATGTATAACGATGAAAACTCTCTCCCTCCTTATTAGAATTTATAGACAAACCGTGTGGCGATTAACTTCAACAATTGATTAAACCTAAACTAACCCTCTGATTTTTCGATCGTTTCTTCTTTTAATCAACGATTCACGATTAACTTCATCAATCGGTTGAATCAATCAATCGTAAAAAGTAAGTTAAAAAGAATACTACAATTATGATTATTACGTTATATTATTGTACTACACTTTATATGAACGGCTATCTCTGTTTAAATAAAATAAAAAGGGGAAAGTTAGATTTATTCCTAGCTAGGCACAATACGTTCACATAAAGATTACGTTGGTCAGAAAAAGTGTTGATCCCCCCCGACCAACCTTTGATCTCAAACATTTCCTTGAATAAGCAACACTTTCAGAGATAACTGTAAATACATTAAAAGAGTGACACCCCCACTGGAAAACGTTCTTACATGTACAGATAAGTATTACCTAAACATGCTATTATAAAATAGATTAGTTTTTATCAGGAAAGCTAGGTGAAATCTCGAACTTATCTTTGAGAAATCCCGAATATATGTACATATTTATAAATGTATATTTAGGGGAGAGTTGCCTAACGAGTACTGGTCACTTATCACTCTTTTAATTTTTTTATTTTATACGTTGAATGTTTATTTAGAAGGTTTCTGCAAAGATCACATTGCATACACGTATGTAACTTTTGTTTGATATTCTTTAAACATTATGCTTGATTATTGTACTCGAGATATAATGCAACAGGATTGTTATTACAAGGATAAACAAAGAACGCTTTCCTTTAAAAATAATTGAGTTGTAGATAATGATAAAACCACTTTTTGTCTGGGTACTGGGTACGTATATAACTCAGCATGTACGATATATGTATTTATGTCACTACCCTCTCTACTGGCATCATAAATTTTGAAGCAAACTGAGTTAACCATGATGGAACTAGATAAGATGAGTTTTTCTTCGTATCAGCAGATACTTATCCTTCTAAGATAAAGACTTTTCTAGGTACATATCACAGTCAGGGCCTGGAAACTGCTTTAGGAAGAAATAAAAATATCTAAACCACTATACATATTAGTTACCGAAATCTGGAAAACGCATTTTTTAAATTATCGTTACAGGCGCAGATAAAAAGTTTGAGAAAACAACACTTTAAGAATTTTTGTATGATTCCTACCAATTATAATCTATACAAATTTTTGTTAACTCATTCTCTAGCAAACTAGTCGGTCTAACATCTTGAAAAAGTTCAAGTCATTTAGACTAATTTTTAAAAAGTTATGCGATCGTCCACTTAATATTGCCCCCGACTGTAAGTGTTAATCCATTTTGTTCAATATTTATGTGTGAAAAGAGTCTAGCGAAATACAAAATACGAATAATAAGCGTGGTGAAATAGAATTTTGGTATTCGCCTTTTCAAAAAGGTGATTATAGTTTAAATGTTTCAGCATTTTGTGCAATACCAAGATTACTGTTTAAAGTATGTATTTCAAACAAGTTTTTGTCGGAGCTAATATGACCATCTATCCCGTAAATTGTAAATGGATTCTCCATTCGATAAAAATTACTGGATGATATTACGCAATACAAGAATTGATCAGATACGTGAAATTAAATGCGAGATGTGAAAGTTGTGATCGACATGGCGTCAGAGGCTAAAAATGCGGTGGAACGAGAAAGTGATCTCCTATAGTAAATAATAAGTTACAGCTTCGTACGTTCCAAAGACTTGGAAGACTTCGAAGTTCCCTTCGTCCCTTCGAAAAATTAACAGCCCTAGTCTGTAGCAGAAAATGTTTAACTTATAAAATTTTGTAAAAAAAAAAAAGAAAGATCATTCATCTGAGACGAGGCACCGACCCGTCGCGAGCAGCGTCTATTCAAGGACGACTGATCTACGGTTACGTTTATACTTATGTTTAAAGTTAGTCAACTAGGCCTGGTCCTCCCCTACGGACATCTTCTCGAGATGGCGAAAGAAAACGTCCGCAGTTTCACATCTGGGGAAGGACCGGCAAAGCATGCAGACAATGAGTTCGCTCCATCTGGAATCCGGCTTGGTCTGTGTCGTGGCCAATGCCGAGGGTACGGGTATGGCGGCCTTATGGCCTTATGGATGCGTCCACGCGACGCGACGCGACGCGACGCGACGCGACGACGACGCGACGTCACGGAGATCAAAGCATTTTACATCCGATCGAACACTAAACCTACCATCACCGGTCAAAATCACCGGTTTCAAATTTTTTATTGTACGATTATCGATGTAATAAAAATAAATTCATAAGAAATAATTGCATATAGATATCTTTAGTGGAGCACACGACCAATATCTCGAAAGTGAAAGTATGTGACATGCGGCGCGGCGTTCTTCCTTGCAACCACAGAATTACGAGTTACAATATCGCCGCCTGAATGTAACAACTAGGTAACTTGAAATTTTTACATTTTTTCGAGTGATCTACTTCGTATTAAAGGAGAAATCAAGTAGAATTTAATTTAAAACCGGGGTAACCTATCAAACTAATCTACGACATCTAGTAAATTATAATTTAGTTTAATCTTGTTAATGTAAAAAATAGGCAACTTCTGTCTTTTTTTTCATGAATTGTAAGTTACCTAGTTCTTACATTCAGGTGGCGGCGATATAAAATCTGTGTTTCTCTGTAACTACACTTCAAAGCATGGGACACCCTGTATAGATCGAAGAGAATTCAGAACACATTTGTTTACCACTGTGTGCCGTGTGTGTTCCTCTCATTGTCAGATGAGAACGAGAAGCTGAGAAGTATCCATGAGACGAGAGTGTGGCAACTAATAAGAAAATGCCATGCTGAAAATGTCACAAGCTGAAGAAAGTGACGTCACACCGCCCCGTAACCATAACCCGTTTCTGAACATTTTCGTAACGAATCGATAAATCAATTCGTAACAAAAGGGGTAGTTCTGAAAATTTGTGAATTTTAAATAACTATGAAAATATTTGTAAGATTTAAAAGGAAAAACGTGGGGGATATACAACACATATAATTGATGCACGAATAGTTCACCTAAGTCACTAACAATTTTATTGCACTGCAAATGATAAGAACTGTTGCGTGAGTTTTCTCAACGGCAGCTACTCTCTACGCTGCTTACTATTTATTATCTTGTGGCCCACGTGTCTCGTTTTAAATCTTTTAAATATTTTCATAACTATTCAAAATTCACAATCAGAATTTTTTAGGACTATTCGCGTGGGGTTAGGAGTCTGTACGAGGCTAGACAATATTATT
The DNA here is from genome assembly GCA_916610235.2 of Lasioglossum morio. Classification (NCBI taxonomy): domain Eukaryota; kingdom Metazoa; phylum Arthropoda; class Insecta; order Hymenoptera; family Halictidae; genus Lasioglossum; species Lasioglossum morio. Next base: position 295,959 of record OU744324.1, on the reverse strand, counting down.
TTATACATTTTATTCCGTCTTAAAAACCACCCTTAGGACCATCCTAACCACAGGGCTAAATGGGCTAAACCCCGGGGCGCAAAAGCCTTTTGGGGCGGCAATTTTTATTGGTGTTTATAATTTTTTGTTATTCAGTTATATTTTCAGTTATTAGTTAGTATATTATAATGTATGCTACATAAACCAAACATAGTTTACGGTATCAATAAATAAATAACTTCCCTATAAATCGGGAAGTTAATAATTAATTATTTGATAAAAACTGCCGAATTATCATGTTTTGTTTGTTAAGCGAGACAATGAAACATTCCACATAGAGTAATTTCACGAAACGATCTATCAAGGAAATTGTTACGATTTACTTTGTTGCTGAGAACTAATAAAACTCCTAAATAGAATTCCAAGCGATTACGGTGATCGCGTAATAATCGTCACACATCACCCATCACCCACCTACCATTTGGTACTTAATGCTATAAGAGTCAGGCGGCGTCCACTTAGGGACTTAGGGATTGTCGGGCTTAGGGGGTGTCGATTTTTCCCATAACATACGGGTCTATGAGGGTCTCTTCGTAGTGGAACCCTAATACAACGAAGGGTTAATGTTTTTAACCCCAAACAGATTCTCACGCAGCTATATATATATAACGACTGATGGGAGTCAGTTATCGTTATGCTGGCCGAACTATTTGTATACGTATCAGTCGGGTATATGCGGGTTCTTTGTGAAATAACCGAGTTCTATGAACGTATTGAAATCTCCATTTCCATTGTTAATCATGCCCACCGTATTGATCTTGCGAATGAAGAGGAATCTTTCGTGCTACGCATCGTGTACAGTTTTTTCAGTCGCATTATACTCGTCGAATCAAAGTGAAAGATCAAACACACAAAAACGTTCGAATCGTATAGTACAATATTAAACAAGTTTTCGTGTTTTTTAGAGCGTCCAAGTATTAATTCGGGTCACTGTATATCAAGTTATTATCACGCAGTTATCAGTCTAGTTTTATAAGATTCGAATATACGTATATTACCTTCGCGAAAGGCTTTCTATACAGGTCATTTGAAATCTCGAATAACGATGATTTTTCTATTGTCACAAGTCACTGTGTTGCATTGTTACGAAACATTGAGATTGACGTATAATCGAATGCTAACAATGCACAGACGGTGGTTATTTACAATCTACGGCTTACATCGCTCATGAATAGACGCTCAATTTCATTCATGCGACTCTTCTCGGTATTCCATCGCATCGCATCGCATCGCATCGCATCGCATCGCATCGGTTACGTTCGAGCTATCGGATCAGGGTGCATTCAGTGTCGCAACTGAAATATGTAGTTACACATCGTCTTTAAAATATTTACATAACGTTCGATTATCAGTTATATCCATGAATGCACCGCTGTTTCAAGATATTCAGACGATATTTTCACCGCTGCTTTTATTAGGTTGTTGCCAGAGGTGGACATTATTTGGCGAAACAAATATTTCAAATACAAATAATATTTTCAAAATTGTTAAAGTGAATGGGATATTTCCAATTTTTTCTATATAGAATAGAATTTCACCCAACTTCGATTCCAATTTACAATTGTTCTTGTCAATATTTCTACAACTGAATACATATGTACAATGTATTCTGCTGCTTATTTTGCACACTATACGACTGAAACAAGGTTTAAAGTTCAAAATATAAATATGTATGTACTTACTCTAAAGATGTCTGCCATTGAATTGTAATGATGACTGCGTGCATGGATTAAATTTTCAAGTACACTTGTATCTCCATAAAATTCCATAACTGTTAAATAACTGTCACTAATTTCACGTTTTATATAAACATCAACTCATCGTACGTGAAACACTTGCACTCGGCAAGTTTCTGTTGTGTTTCACAAGGATTTTCATTGAATATTTGCTCTAATTCACTGGTTCTTTACCGGTGTTTCGCGAAATTCCGCGAAATATATTAAATACATTCAATAATATTCTAGAATATATTCATTTCTACGCGGGATGTTTTTGTTTGTTTTTTGGATCATTAATTATGGTGTTCCGCAAAGTTTTTTTCTGTCCCACACTTTTCTCGGCATTCCATTACGTTCTCCATTACTGAGATCAAAATTTCCACTACGAAACCTTTGAAACAACCACTTTTTGCATGTTTTATGGATTACTGCATCTTCACCGAACGCGGAACAAATTATTTTCGTAGCCTCAGCAGCATTTGCTTCAACCCGAATGCAAAAAGAATACAGTGTCCACTTGTGCTGTTTCTTAAACGTCGCGTTGCAAAGTACTGTTGTTTGAGGTTATGCACCAATTAGCGTAACTTTATGTGTTGTGTTTAGCACGGTAAAGTTGATGCTTTGAAACACCAAAAAGCGGCGGGAAAAAATTTGAATTTGAAATCCAATCACAATTGAATATATGTAAAGGCACCGAACTTATTTGTACACCTAATATAAAGTAATGTATAGACTGCGGATATCTTTATAGTATTATATTAGTAAAATTGAGTAGACGAAATACGAAATTGTTGGAAAATTTCAAAAATTGAAAAATTGCTGTACTATTATTTAAATACTTGTTTACACTATCAGATATGTCGGTATCTAACCAATTACTACAAATTTAAGTATTGTATGATGTATTATATCAATTTGATATTTATCAAATTGAAAAAATCATAGAGAATGGAAATATTGTAGGTCAGAAGAAACGTTTAATTTTCCAGTTAAAATAGCTCCGAGTGCAAAGGGTTAATTTCACATACAACTACTTGTTGCAATCGACGCAGAAAAGTTTTCTTTCGCACAAAGATTAGCAGTATGGCAATGTAAAATAGTGAGTTTTAGTGTACCGTGAAAGCTGCTGTCAACAATTTTTGAAGAAACAAACGACACGAAGAGAGCCATGTTATTAGGAGCCTCGAAACCACCCCAAGCGTATTTCCACCAATGAGGGAGAGGGCACCGGGGTGAAGAGGCACGACGTAATGGTTCGAAATTTTGGCAGAGCAAGGGGTTGACGGGTTTGACAGTACCGGGGTAAAGAAGAGCGAGCGAGAGAGACAAACGCGTTGTACGATTGGCCGGAGGAGCGAGCGCGGTTGCCAAGTTCGCTAAGTTGACGGGAGTACGTGGTGGGGGTGTATGTGGCGTCGAGGAGCGACGTGATTGGCTGATCGTGCGGTGCCGCCTTTCGATGCTGACGGAACGCCGCGGCGCGGCGCGCTGTGCGGATACACGCATCCTCAGTATTCCTCAGTTCGCAATCGGAGTCCCTGCGAGCTATATCTCCTCGTCAACGAAAAGAAAGAAAGAAAGAAAGATCCAACGGGAGCTTTCAAATTTCCCCGTACAAGGGAGCCGCGCTTATTCTACAAAATACGAAAGAGTGCCGCCAAGTTCCTCTCGCACGTTGTACCTCGCCGGTCACCATACAATCGTCATTCGTTTTAACGGTGATCCCGACCTCGACACGTGACTATCGCAATAACAAAGAAGCTCGAAACCGAACGGAGTTAACGAGGACGAACGTGATTTTTTTCTATACGCATATTCTACGCGAGAGAAAGGAAAAAAGAGAGAGACCGAGACAGAGAGACAGAGAGAGAGAGAGAGAGAGGCGACACACACGCACACTCGTCGATCGTTTCGAGTTGTTGTGTTCGATACCCGTGAATCTGGTCTCCTCGCAAGTTCAGAGAAACGCCGGGTGTGCTTCCAATGTAAATCACCGACCGAATTATCATCGAGTGGCAGTTTTTGTGTTTTCCAATAAGTTTTAACCAATTAACTCGCTGGTACAAAGCCGCGCGGCACGGTCGCCCCGAGACATCTCGATAAGGAAGAAATCTAGCCACGGCCGGATCGCGAGATTACTCCTAGCTTATTCCAAGTGTATTTTTTTTTCTGTGCGAAATTGCGAGGAACCATGTCGACCGCCGTCATGAGCACACCTATGTTCGAGTGTAGCGAGCATCTTTTCAAGGTAAGACTTTTTCTTTCACCGCGCGTCGAATGATTTTGTTTCGACCTCTTTGTTTCTCGAAGCGTCTTTGTCGCGCGTTTCTTTCTCGTTTTGTTTGATTGTTTGTTTGTTGAACGGTCGATACCGCGTTGAAAGTCGCGAGGGAAACTGTGACTTTGTAAAGAGTCACGCGTACAGCGCGATTAAATCAACAAAGGGTTTTTTTTCATCTCGAGCGAATCGAAAGATCCGTGTGTGTGTTTCGTTCTTGTCGGTTCGGTTCATCGATCAACGTTGTTTGTTCGTTATCTCCGGCAATTGCTTTCGATTGAAAAATTACGATATTGTTCGATATCGAGGGGAATCGAGATAATAGTGTACGAAGAAAGATATCTGTTTGTCTGTATAGCACACGGCAACGTGAATTTCGCACCGAGAAATTCTCTGGTTGAATTCTCCTCTTCTCGTGGCGGTTGTAGCACTTGCTGGTACTCGGTGGTACCGTGGCGCAAACATTTCTGCAATGGTGTAGGTTCGTGTTCTGTTCGGTTTGCTCCGAGCACGACCGAATCAAATCGAGCAGAAGTGACAATTGCTCGTTAACGCGGAACCTACCGAGCACTGAAAGCGATTAAAATATTCCATCTAATGAAATGACTGCTCCATTTCGATTTTGTGCAATTTTTATTATATGTGCTTGGACAATTTCCATACAAGCAATCTCGCAACGTCAATAATTGTAAGACGAAGAATATAAAACCGGTCGGTTGACCGGCAGTGTTACGTTTAGTGTTAGGTGAAACTTCAAAAAGCATTTAAAAAACGTAAAAACACAAACACGTTATCTGGCATCGACTGACGACTCGTTATCTGAAACAGAAAAACAATGAACATTATTCAATAAGATATTTACCTTCCTGTTCGACGATCTTTTGCAGAGTATTATAAATAAGAAAATATTCTATCGATTAAAGTTTACCGTTTGAATAAAGAAATTCGATTTTACCAAAATTACTTTCTTGCCAACCCAATACGATGTTTCTCGACATTCTGGCCGCTCTCGGTTTGCTTCTTTATTACATCTAGCCAATTACAATTAGTCGCATTAATATTTAATAGGCGTGCGTGTATCGATGAGAAGTGAACGAGTACACGTCATTTTAGAATCGAAGAAATGCTTTCTCGCGAACATCAGAGGTCGTGTTTATATTGTTGTCGCCGGTGCGTCAGATACACGTCGCCTCGCGTCGGTCCTTTGAGAAATTCGGAAGAACCTTGGATAGCGTCTGCGAGCTATAATACATAATCTGTTACGGTAATCGAGCGTGTGTGTTCCCGATTTCGTGCGCGGCGAATCGATTGCCGGTTGTTCTGCGACCGATATTGTTATTATTCGTACTCGACGATTCGCTCGAACTTGCGATGACCTGTTCGCTGCTACAAACTGAACCTCGTACCGTCCGACGTGTTTTCGTGTTTTTCCGTTGTGCGTCGTTTGCCGCGCGCGCGTTCACACTCACGCTCGCACTCGCTCTCTTCTGAAATCCGCGGTCGTGATTCTTTCGCGCGAAAAATATGCTGCGGTTTTATCGACACCGCAATACGGCCATCGCGTTTTCACACGTTCAACTTGAAAGTATGAGAACTCGAATATTCAGCGAATTGTGCGTACGCGATCAAATATTATGCACCGCTTTTATCCACTGTAAACGTATGCACATATATTATTCAATAATATTTTCGGTATTATACACAATATTCGCAGTACATATTATGTGAAACGGTTACGTCCTTAGTAGCACAAAATATTGTATACACATTCATATAATATTAAAAAGAAACTTAATTCTTTTTTTAATATTCAAATATACATACAACATTTATTTTATTTATATTAAGTAACAAATATTTCTTTTTAAATATGGAGGAAATATCTAAATATTAAATGAATCTTTATTTTATATTAGAAGTAGAATATTTTGTTACTAATATACAAATAATATTTATTTCTCATTATAATACAAATCTTTATTTAATATTACAAATGGAATATTTCTTCCTAATATACACATAATGTTTATTCTTGTACATGTATACAATATTCAGATCCAATATTTTTCTCATATGAACAAGTGTGGCTTAAAAAATATTTTTCCAATATTTGAAAGAAATATCTATCTAATATTTTTGTGCTACTAGGGGTTAGTCAGTTTATAAGTAGACAGCTGATCTTTATATCTTAATAATTTCGATTTCGAAAATAAACGTACAGAAATGTGTCGCTATTCTGAGGTCTATCCTGAGGAGATTAAGAACATCATTTTATTCCGATATAGTTTGTTGGCGTTGAAAGGGAGGGGAGAGAGGACATTGAGTTTAATTGAGAGGACATAAACGTGACTAGAAATACACTCGGGAAGGGAGGGGAACACACCGAAATTTCGGGTAATGCATCAAACGGGAAGCGTGGTGGAACACGTGGGCGCGCGTCCTCGAGTAAAAATATCTGAATCGTTCTATAAATTGTTACCTCGGTGAATCGAGTCTCCATTCATTTATCCGTAGCCAAGTCTGATCGTAACAAAGCATACTTTGGTCACGATTGTCCATATAGTAAACTTGATTATTCTAAACGACCCGCGACGAGTCGGTTCTATAACTGCTCCCCTCTTGAATCGTTCCGAGTTTCGAAGCAGAGATGGGCATTATTTAACGTAACAATTATTCTTCAAATCGAATACTATGTATTTCCAAAAATTACTGCCTCGAATGGATTATTTTATTTTCAGAAATTACTACATCAAATAAAATATTTTATTTTCAAAATAAATAGGATGATTCATTTAAAAAATAAATAGGATTATTTATTATTTCAAATACTATTTTCCCCAGCTCTGTTTCGAAGCTATACTTACGCGAACGCGCTATGTAGACGAACGTAATTATTTCGTGGCAATTGAACACGATAAAACAACTCCTGGACAACGACAACGACAACACGAGTCCATTGTTCGCTGGTCGCGCCCGACAAATACGCGAGACGGTTCGAGTTTTATTGTGACTTTTTCCCTTCTTTCCTTTTCAGCTACACTAGCTCGTAACTTTCCTCGGCAATTTCACCTCGACGATTTCGAAACTCGTTCGATAGAGAAAGGCTTTCGACTTTCGTGGCCGATTACCATCTAAGGCGCTACTCGAAATTTGAACTTTGGATTCCACAGAATTCTCGTTCACCGTGTGTATTTACTTTTCCAACCGTTTATTATATGTATAAAACTTTCATTACCGTAAATAAACTGTAAGCAGAGAACTGTTTCGCTTTGACATTCACGCTCGAGACACGGTGGGTTTTTAACACCGAAGAAAACGGTTTAGCGAGAGTACTTTTTAAAAATACTACACAGAAATTGTTGGATCTTCTTGCTTTAATTGTAAGATGTAAAGAAAGAAATGCAGGATTTTTGTTTTTTGTGTTTCAATTGCAAATTTGTATCAATAATATAATTGGGCTTTCGACATTACATTTTATTCAAATTTTTATTTAATTATTTGGCTTTTTTAGTTTTTGCCAGCGCGAAACTTTTGATAGCAGAGCTGCACTGTGCATTCGTTGACACTTCCTTAGTTTACTATACATATAGCAGATTTGTTAACTGTATCAGATATGATACAGTATGCAGCGAAAGGTTAAATTGTTAGCGTTGAATAACACCGGATGGTATTGTTGGCGGTAAAGAGCATCGTCGACTATATTTTCGTTCACGAGTGAGCAGCTCGGTCTGAACGAGCAACGTGAACGTGTAACCTGCAATATGTGGCAGTGTTAACAAAAAAACGGCGTCGCGCCGCGTCGCGTCGGGTCGGGTCGGTAGATGCGAGCCACAGGCAACGTGCAGGAACCTGTTGCGTCTCGCCGCGTCGGATTTATGTTGGTAGGGACTTGGGACGAGAACGAACTGCGTGAAAGACCGTGAAGAAGAAGGTTGAGCAGGGGAAAACCCAGGGGTTAGGTAAAAGGGGACGGGTTGTTTGTGTTGCGCGTCGTAGCTCTCGCGCGGGAGAATAAAAGGGAGATAGACGATCCGTGCGGAGTGACTATAAGGACAAGCGAAAAACAATACCGTCGAGAAATAAATTGAGAATAAAGTGGAAAAACGAGGGCGATCCGGGAATACTGGTAGGAGGAAATAAAAAAAATAACCCGAAGGGATTTAAAGCGGAGAAGAGAAAAGAAAAGAATAGAAGAACATATTCTTTATTCTCGGCCGCATGTATACCGCGTAGCATTTATTGTCCGTGTCCCCCTGTACCGTGTGCTCCTCTGAATTTCCCATATTTTCGAGAGAACCTCGAACCTGGCAGAAACTTGAAGGGTTGCCGGTCGGCGTTGTTGTTCGTGCACCTTGCACCCATTTTTAAGCGGACTTTTGCCGGTAATGATTTCCATAGTTGAGCTCCCCCTGCACTTGCGCTGTCCTTATTCTACCGGAATGTGAATTCCAACAGATTCTACCGAATGAATAGTAGAAAATATGTATTTTTTTTATTATTATTATTATTATATACCATCATCTTAGAAATGTAAAATAATTTCTTTTTCATTATTTATTTGTTTATGGTTCATTTTAATGTGGTCACATTAACAGCTAGGTCATTAACGACCACATGGTTTATAAATTAATTTGTTGGTAATTAGATACTATTTATAGAATAGAATGAACGATGTGTTTCTTGCGAATCTTCTAACGCTTTACATCATCGTGTGCAGATAGAATGTCGAAATTATCTAATAATCATACGTAAGCGATGTTTTATATATTGACGTGATCTTTCATTGATCACTTGTATTATTTTAATTGCATCTCAACTTTGATTCAAATGGGATAAGCATGTAAATACTAATTATCGTTTTCAACCCTTAACCCTTAAAATGTATAAAATTGATAAAATTTTATGTAAATCTCTTCTTTTAATACGATGTTTAAAGTAGTTTTAACATGCTAAAATTATAGAATTGTTGCAAGCAGATAATATGTTTCACTGGAATCGTGAAGATTTTGTAAATTGTTGAGGTACACGTGTGTGTCAGCTTTTAGAAGCTAATGTGCGTGCATGCAATGTCGAGGGAGCTGGTGTAACGTTTTCTCACAGAAACCCTAATTACAAGACATACGTTAAACCGGTTGCTGTTTCTAAGGTGAAATGCATTAACCAAACTGTAACACTAACCGTAGGGGCGTCGGTCGAGTGGTTTTTTCGGTGGCGGAACGTTACAGAATTTCTCATATTCCTGAAAAGAAACTTGCCGAACAAAAGGTTCGTGAAGCGTATAGATATACATATATAGGGGCTTCTCTGACCGTTCGTTCGTTCGTTCGTTCGTTCGTACATTCACAAATTTGCATTTCACAAAAGGTGACCTTCCTTTCGTCGGAGAAATTTCACGAACATAATTTTCCACGACGATGTTTCAGCTTATTATTTTCATGAGAAAGTGGTCTGTCAAGCTATCGCTTAATCAGACCTGGCTAAAAAATATTTCAACTAAGAAATATAAATATTTGCAAAAACTATTTCTCACAATTATCACATATGTTTCATTCGAAACTAAAACTAAATTACTGTTTCAAATGAAATATATGTAACACAGTTGCGAGGAATAGCATTTGCAAATATTTGTATTTCTTAATTGAAACATTTTTTAGCCAAGTCTGCGGTTAATGGACGCCTAAAACATTATCCATGCAAACGTATTCTACAACTTTCACATAATCGCACAACGTTAAATCTACATTTATGAAATATTCACGTGTAATTAAAAATAACGTATCGTTACGTTGACATTCTTCGTGCAATATTCGCTACTCTTACTTGTAATATTTTATTCGCAGACAACGGTTCTTTATGCAAAATAAACGGTTACTACTTGGACTGCAATAAACTCGAGTGAAATAGAAATCTATTTTCTTTCTTAATATGGTTAATGGGTTCAAACTAACTGGTTTTTCTAAAAGCATAAAGATTTTACTTAAATTTATTTAAATTCATAAAGTTGTACTGCATTTCTTTTTTTTATTTGATATTCTCCCGATTCCTACTTCTACCTTTTATTAATGAATTGGATTTCGTAACGATGTGTCTCGCAATCTTGAACGTCGTCCACACGAACACTTAAATGCTCGATGCTCGCATATAGCAGCTTGCTTTACACCGATTGTCTTCCTAGCCATCTATTTACCCAGGTATACATATGTTTTTTGCTTGTTTATAAGAACGGATTCATCGATTACACTTCGAGGTCTTCGGAAATCTTCTTTCCCTACTCGAACATCGTTCCCATATTTCTGACAAAAAAACTGATCGACGTTCATCAAAATGAATCATTCGAATCCTGTGGAAATCTATTTCCTCTTTTTGCACCACGTACCGCGTATGACGCATCTACTGTTGTATCGTTCTTTATTAATTTCATCAGTTCCAACAACTTCCATTTGAACGCGTTGACAAAAGCGTTGTGTCGCGTCGGTAGGAAGAAAAGAAAAGGAGAGGAGAGGAGAGGAGAGAGGAGGGCGTCACCGGCGCTGTTTGGCGTGACGTTGCACCTTGCTTTCCGCACAAGTTTCTGTTACATAGGTTACACCATACACAACGGCGGTTATACTGTCACTCGCGTCTGTTTCCAAGCGTGCTTAAAGGCTGCCTCACACGTGAAAAAGCGAGAGTGCCTACGGAACATTTTCCTGGCCTCGTCCCCCCCCTCTCTCTCTCTCTCTCTCTCTCTCTCTTTCTCTTTTTCTCCCCTCCACCGTGTTCTTTCTGTTCCTCGTTTCCCCTTTTTATGTGGCGCCTCCTGATTTCACTTTCACGCTTGATTTACCCAGGGATCCACCTTTCCAATTAAAAACACTCGACTTTCCACGCCACGCCACGCCATTCCCCGTCGCAGAGTTAAAGATTTAGGCCAAGTCTCCAAGACGTCTGATAAACAACCGGTGCCGAGAGATCCGAGGCGCTTTTCAGAGAGCCGAGAAACTGGAAAGTGTGCAACGAGGAAGAATGTTTTTCATAACATGTACATGCACGTTCTTAAAATACAACCAGTTTATGACTACAAAGTCCGATGCGTCGTATCTCCACGTACACATGTTTGATTATCTCGAGGTTGATTACTGTTATCAGTTATCACCGACTGTCAAGAAGCTTGATGAAGAATACAAAAATATGCTCTGATAACGCTCCCGGGGAGGAAATAATAAATTGTATTGTCTTATTCGGTGTATGAAATTATTTGAGAAACGATTTCTACAATTATCAAGTGATGAAACACATTTTTATTTAACTCTCCTGCGTTACTTGGAAGCAATTTCGAAAACTTCTGTTTTGCATCCGAAATTTAACCCTTGACACTCGAATGGTGACTCTGTGTCACTAAAAATTGCTATATCATTATTCGAAATATTGTTTAATATTCTAAAAATATTCTAATCAATTACTAAACATTTTTATCATATCTACAAAATTTAGAAATTCATTGGGAATTGAAATATATTCTAGGTAGGAAGAAACGTTGAATTTTCAAGTTAAAATTACTGTGAGTGCAAAGGACTAATTATCACGGAATGCAAGTAAATATGGTAAATAATAATAATAATAGCGGGCAATCGAATATATTGAATATAGAAAAGTTGATTCGCACTTTACTTTAGTTGACAAAGGAATGCAACATTCGGAACAATAAAGCGACGCTTAATCTAGATACATAGTTTGCGGCTTACATCCATAGTTATGATCAACATCGTCGATTGCATTGACAATGGGTCTTTAGTCCTCGATAGAACACTGTTTGCGCGGCTGAAATAGATTTTCAAGGTAATACTTCCGTTTTATATAATCAACTACTCTCGAGAAACACTAGTACACCATTTTATCCAAGAAGTATAGTTGTTTTACAACTTTGTAATCTGTGCAGTCAATTGTGACATTAAGTAGCTCCGGACTAACAAAACATGCGATCCGTTTTTCAGCTTTAAAAAAAAGCATGATAATTATTTGAATACGTATGCGCTTATTATTTAGCTGTTCCGTTGGCTACGCAGAATGTTTTATACAACTATCGCTATTTCCATCCAATGGTAAGTTCTTAACATTTCGAAATATCGAACGTTTGAAAAATAAAAATGATTTAACTGAATTGCAACCAATTAGAGTTGAATAGACATTTATTTTCTTTCGTAACCCTTCGTAAAGTAAGGTCTACTACAACAAATGAATTACATATATAGCCTCGTTTTTAATAAATTTGGGATAAAGAATAACACGGGATATAATATAAACAAACAGATTTAATTTGATTCGTAGAAAAATTCTTTTCAAAGATCTGAAGCTGGGATCTCCGAGGCTTATAAAATATATTAGAGTATTTGTGAATTCTTGGAATGTTTTTATTGTTTTATATTTTACACATTGCACTTTGCACATTCTTACATGGTTGGAAAAGTTTAAGTATAAGGAAGGTTTAAGGAAAAAGAAGGTTCAACAATATAATTAAATATCATCGTGGAACAAGTTGTTTTTATCAGCGATCAAAGGTGAGACTCGAAGAAAGGCATGTCGGACCGAGCGTGCAGGCGTAGCATTACTAAAACATTATACTCCGAACACGAACCTTGTTGAGAAAGGTAGGAATAGTGATTAGCGCGGGTGCATAAGTATTCCGTGTGTATCGGGTGGCTATTTCAGAATGAGATATTCTGTTGTGTTCCGCCACGTGACTAGAATAACGAATCCGCTGTTAACGACTTGTTGTTTTTTCTTTTTGTCTTGTCGTCTCGGCGCGGTGCGGCGGCCGATTAATTAATTGTTCACGGGGAAAGGAAAATTTGCCGGGATTACGAGATCGAGCTCTGTGATTTCAAGAACGAAAGATAAAGCGCGAAAGTTGGCCACTTCTTCGGGCGTAATGTGGAAGCGAAATGGGTCGTCGAACGAAAGTCGCAAATCCTCGAATCGACAGCGCGTAGCTCCTCCACCAACCGTGTAACTGTGATATTTTTTCTCTTTTCATATTCTTAGCAGTACACACTTCAAAACATCCAAAAACTGTATTGGAACGCTACATTTTTTCGTGCTCAAAGATTTTGAAGTTTCGAAGCTTCGAATTTCGGTTGAAGTTTTGGTACTTTATAGCCAAGAAAAGTTTTTCAAAATGATGAACTTGGAAAATTGATTTTTGGCCAGTAAAATCGCGTTCCTAGATCACTGTGGATCGTTGCGAATGCAAATGGTCAGCGCCATCACTCCGCCGCACCGCGTCGGATACCTTTCATGAATCGTTGTTGCTGTCGTACTTTCTGCTCGGCTGATCTCGTTAGTTGCTTTAAGTAAAACTTCTTTCTTTATCTGTCCAACAATGTTGTAGGCTTCCGGTGCAATTTATTCTCTGGACACTCTGATTATTGCTCGAGTAACTTCATCTTATTACGGTTATTCAGGTCGCTGGTTACAATTTTGTTTTCGTACTAAGTCACTCGTATTGTTTGAGAGTTCGGTAAGAAATTGTTTTCATTATTGCATGTTGTCGCGCGACGCGTGATACCAATGACTCCAGTTTAGCTGAATGTTTATATAGTTTCGTAATGAATTGATTAGATGCCAACATATTTAGCAATATAAACAATATTTTGTGTAATGGTACAACAATTTTTAGTGACGACTCTGGGTCACCGTTTTGGTGATAAGGATTAAACATAACTGTGCGATGCTTTATGAATTTTAAACGTGCGATGCTATATGAATTTTTCATTCGAAAATTTCACTTCGGTTTGGGTTAGGTCAAGACGCGAAACAAACGTCTCTACACGATATTGCTAACCGAGGTCTTCTTGATCAAGATATGTACCCACTAAATCTGTAATCGTTGTCGTTTTCGGTTTCGTTTTCGTTTATGATACAATAGAGAGATAGGCAGATCCTGCTGGCGTATTCCCATTATGGAATTCATTAACCGCACGGGGTAGAAACGTTGAAAACTGACTAAGAGGATGTGCAACGTTGTTAACGAGCAATCGATAAGATATTCCGCACGCAAACCGTTGAGTTGCGTAGCAGCTTTTGGCCATGATTCTCCTTTCCCGTCGATAGCCATTACGGACGAACGCTCACGCATGTAAATTACCGAAAATCAGTATAAAAATATTTCTCTATCGAGTCGATGTTTTGAAAGTAGACGCAACTGCAACAATGGGCGCGCACGTTGTTGCGAGCTTTAAAAATAGATTACTATTACTACACTGCGGATCTTTTAAATATGTATAAAGAAAGGAATTACATTTTTATTTCATCCCAGTTTCTTGCGATTCAGATGGAAAGCAGTGTAATTATTTATTCCATCTCCATTAATATTCAATGTGAATTGTAGAGCTAACAAAAAAATTTCATTTAAATTCAAAGACGTAACTTTGTTTAATTTTTAACGTTTTACGATAGACGTTTAACATACGAAGTTAAATAAGTTTAAATGGCAAGTAAAAAGAAAACGAAATAACGGTAAAGAACGAGCAGTAATCCATTCTCAGACATTTCGGTTTCTGTCTCTTTTGTACGGTGAAACGGTTAAGCTTGTAATGAAAGGTTATTATTGACTTCTGTTTCAGTGTGTACGCGTTATTTGTCCATGTGGGGTTTACTTTTTTAAGCATGGTTTCGCACCGGAAGTTAATCGTCGTTCCCTTTTTGCAATCACAATGCATGTGCTTGAATAATACCATGTATGTCGGTTCAAGGAGAACCTTGGGAAGTAATTGAAATCGCTTATAGTGTGAGAGTCTTTATGCTACTGGCGCGGCGTTTGCACAAAGATTTTTCAGGACGTTTCTTTGTTTCGAAATGTAATAATAATAATAACGGAGCGATTTTTGTGTCGTCGCGTATTATTAGAAAAATATACGTAGGATATAATCTAATAAATAGACTGCGGACCTTAATGCACGTGTTCCGTTGCTGCAATTTGTCCGTTACCTTGAATGGAGTAAACAAGTCTCGCTAGCGATCAAACGGCCCGATAAAAAACCGAACGATCCGATCCAGCGCGGCGCAATCGATCCGATTCGTCCACCTTTTGCTACTGGTTTCGTTGCTTCTACTTTCTTTCGAATGCTGCATACATATACACCGACTTCCATTAACACTTTTACCTGCCGAGAGCCTATTACGTAATAGGATTCTCAGCAGAGCTGGAGAAAATAGTAAATTTGAAATAGTAAATCATAGATAATCCTATTTATTTATTTGGAAGTACATATACGTACAATTTTGAAAAGAAAATATTTTATTTGATGCAGTAATTTTTGAAAATAGTATTTTATTCTAAGAATATTGAAAATACTTCGATTTTGTCTTTATTTTCAATTTCAATTTGTAATATTATTGCTGAAAATGATGGTTCGCATTCGATAGATTTGTGCGTAGAAATATTAGTGGTAGAAAACCACGCAGAGAAACAAGAAATGAAACTTGTTGTTTTATAAATAAGTTTTTGGTGAAATCTTTTACGTATCATCGACGTACATTATTCGATTTATTTAAAAGTTGAAATGAAATACGTTAAATTGCACGAAATATGAAAATATGAAAATTGATATCGTTGGAAAACTTTTGTCCGCAACTGTATATGTATCTACATACATAACGTTCCCGCTGTGGTACTGCTTTATGGTTTTGAATTCAAAGTAGCACACGTATTACTTAAACGAATGCACAATTATTTCTTGAGTTGCGTAAGTCTGCTGTTGCACAATACGACTCCATTGCAGAAAATTACTTTCGGTGCTGAAGGTAGTAGAAAAACAAAATGTAATACAATGGTTCTCGCAATTAGTATCGCATACGTGATTTCCAATAGGGAGGAAATCCTCGAACGTTCGCTAATCGCGCGTCGGCTTCTTCTGTTTATGGAATTAAGTATATCTGCTACGTTCGCGCGAAACGATGCAGTATTAGCTCTTTTAGTTAAAGGTATAATGCGAAAACACGAGTGATCGGTTTGCGTTCTCTAGACTCCACTCTGCAGAATTCTTTCTGAAAACGAACACGGTTAGTTTAAATATTGTCGTAGCATATTATGCGACGGATGAGATATCTTCCAACCACGGAAAGCGGTAACTTGAAAAACATTACTTTGTTGAAATTATTTTTGCACTGGTGGTGCGAGTATTTAAAGAAACGTAATCGAATCGAAGAAATTCATTTAGATAATGGTAAAGTTTCGTAATTCAGAGAAATTTTGATTGTCACGTTGTTTTTAAGAGTACACTGGGAGATTCTTCGTCCGTTCTTCGTTCGCGCTGACAATTATATCTATTTTACGAGCAACGTTGTTATCTCGCGTATGCGCACAGCGGAATGCAACAAAACTATAGAGAAAAAGGCACAACGAATCAACCTCTGACCTTTCGAGATTGTTGACCGTTGGTTAACGTCGGCAACGGATACCTTGGCCAATAATCATTGAACGTGCTTTTAGGTCACGCGAGTTGAATGATTTTATCGTATATCGTCAATCGGACGATATCGAGCGATTTATTTACCGATAGACTGTGACAGGTACGGGAAGTAAGTGTTTTGTTCCTTGTTGATGCGAAAGTTATCAGGACCGAAGGGTATTTAGTAAATATTCATCTAAGAATCTCAACGATAAGAAAAAAAGTTGAAAATTATTTAATTTTGCTAATGTAATCGATATTCGTGTACTTTAACTCTTAGCACTCGAGTGGCGCCTCTGAGGCACCACTAAAAATTGCTGTACTATTATTTAAATAATTGTTTACACTATCAGATATGTCGGTATCTAACCAATTACTACACATTTAAGTATTGTATGAGGTATTATATCAATTTGATATTTATCAAATTGAAAAAATCATAGAGAATGGAAATATTGTAGGTCAGAAGAAAAGTTTAATTTTCGAGTTAAAATAGCTCCGCGTGCAAAGGGTTAAAGAGAGCAGTAGCATGAAATAAATTCCGTTTCTCGGAGACCGAAACCGATCTTAATTTTACATAACGTGCAAAGAAAGAGAATGCAGAGAATCGATTCTGAAAGTTTGAATCCGGTTTTTGCACGGTTGGTCGCCATCTTGAACAGTCGCTATCAAGACTGAATCATACGTTGCTCTTAGTCATCGCGTTTTACAATCAGTCGCGTCGCGTCGCGTCGCGTCCCGTCGCGTCCCGTGCACATGCACGGGTGGTCACGTTGCGTTGCGGCAAAGGGAAAAACCAGCGCGCCGAGTCTCGAAAGGGGCGACACGCTCTTCTGCGCCGGAAAGCGAAGCGTTCATTGCCTCTCCTTGCGTCTGCTCTGCTTCTTTTGTCAGTCGAGAATCGAGAGTCGAGAGTCGAGAGTCGAGAGCAGAACCCGTGAGGAGAGAAGTCGTGCCTTGAAAACGTTTGTTCAACGCATGCCAAACCTACATATACACTATGCACTGTACACGCTTCGATCCAGATCATTCGATCTCACGATCATCCACCGGCATGGCAGAGTACCCACGCAACTGGTCATCACAATGACCAGCATTCTTGATCAACCGGGGAAAATCAACGAGAATCAAAGTTGTTTCCTAACCGTTTCTAGAAATCGTAGTTCACTTTCGCCTTCGGACTAGATTTCTTTCGTTATGCTTTCCTCGACCTGGCCAAAATCATCCATAGTTATTCTTTTTGTTACAATGTATTTGCTGGAATATATTTAAACCACCTTGAAAAGTTGAAGTTATATTGATATTTAAAAAAATTCTGTGCAACCAATTTTTATTTATTTTTCTCTCTAAATCTCGTATGCCGCGAAGAGTCGAAGGAGTCAAAAATTTGTTAATAGAATCACCGGAAAATTGCTGTGCAACCTAATGGCCGATGCATAGATGAATAAATCGGAATTCATTTAACGAGACCTCGAGCGCGAACCGCAATACTTTCGAGATACGTTGAAATTTTCATAACTCTTCTGTGCACTGCGTACACGCTATGTATCACGATTACGAAACTGATTCTACCGATTTAGTAATTTAACAAAGGAAAATTCTTCGAGAACTTTGCGTACGCGTGTTCGCGCATGTGTAAACTCGAGTTTGAAGTTGTGCTTGGCGTATTCCACATTTTGAACGAAATAGTCAGCGTACTGCGAACGTTATCGCACAACTATTCTGTTGTATTGTTTTACACCAAGCTGACAATGCTATCTAGCTTTGTTTTTATCACTTCCTCGCGACATTTGCCGTGTCATGATTTCTCAGCACAGCCAATGACCATTCCGGCCAGTGCGAAGCAATTGTAAAATATCGGACAATGCGATGGCACGTCCTTTGCTCGGATCAATTCAGAGTAGTTTATCGTTACGAAAAGTGATGTACTCTAAATTCAAGCAACGAGGTTAACAAGAAACGATATGCTGTTTATTCTTGCCGCCGGCTTAACTTTATCATTTATTTCTTGCATGATCAGAGACACGGTCTTTACGCGTCAGTTTCTTCGATAACATCTCTGTTATCGATCGCATGCCGAATTCAATCATTCGAAAGGATTACACTTTTAATATTGACTCCTGTATTTCTTCCTTGTCGTCGAAATCGCCGCGCTGCGAGCAAGGAGAAGACAGCTGAGACAATCGAGCGTAGCCTGTCTGTGTCTAAGTGTCTACCGTTGAATCGCTTCCACGCTGGACAACCGGGTAATTAGGATGGTTAGTTTCAGTCCCGGCAATGCCTCGGTTACGTAAGAATCAGTGCGTGAAGCGCCGCTGAAGTTTCCATTCAACTGGTGCCGAGAGCCGCCGCCGCCGCCGCCGCCGCTTCTTCGTTCTTGACATCGTAGCAACCCTATTTCGTTATTCACTTTCACCTTTGACCTTCGGAATTCACCGTGTGTCTTCGACGCGACGCGACGCGACGCGACGGTTCAGCTGTAACATGTAACACTACTCATCGGCTACGAAACCTACAATGGCTGTACAAAGTAATCGTACACCTTTTAAAAACCATTACTTTTCCAAACTTGAGTTTTTGCTTTTTTAGAAGGTAGAAGGATTGGTTTACTAGCTAATGTGTAAAAAATTTAATTGAAATAGTTACCGCCTATCTATCTATCTATTATATATGCAATTTTGTTTTATTATTTTTAAAAGAGAATAGAAATTTTATAACTAGCTATGGCAATAATAAACGCTTTAGAAATTCAAGTCTATTTCGCAAAATATTGAGCAACAAAGGCACTGTGTTATTGTTGAGATTAATGGCTTTTTATTCGAATAATTACAGTCTATTTTGCAAAAGAGATGACCAGATGTGGGTTAAAAGAGGACGAGTGTTCGCGACATAAAATAATATACATATAACGCGGACAACGAACCACCAGCAAACCACCACGTGTTAAAAATTGTTATAGTCAATAATGTATTGTATCGAGATGCAAAGTGATATTGTACCTCCACATACAATGTTATTTCTGGTCAACGACAGCCACCTTCTATTTTATTAATGTATTTATGTGTGCATTTATGTATTTGTAAAGTTACACATAATTATGTACACAGAGATACATAAATCTTTAAAAGATAACTACCGAAATTAATGTATTCTTGTAGCATATTTTGCAATGTACATCATTGCAATGTTAATTGATTGACATGCATTCTTAACATAAAATTCCTATATGTTAGCATTATTCGAACTCGCATTTGTCGCGTTTGTCACGACAGATTGGTGAGAATAAAACAGAAGAGTATACATTTGCATTGCCATTGTACTGTTTATCAGTCGCATTAGCTTATCTGTCGACGTTTGGTAAAATTTTTCCATGTACATACATACTCGGAATGGAAAACATTTTTACGTAGATAAAGGCAGTGAGTCGTATATTTCAGTTGACGTAAACGCGATTCAAAATTGTTTAACGCGGCACATCTTTGGAAAATTCACTTTGTCACCTTCACCTGCTCTACATTACATTTTAACGATGCGTTCGCGTTATAGAAAACGTATATGTAGGTCTCGATAACATAATACGTATACTGTATAGAGAAATAGCTTTTAGCGTTTCAAAATTTATGAATATATTCGATTTTTACAAAACTCAGAAAGCGATTCGAAACTCTTAGCCGATAGTGTACGTTGATTGATTTTATATTATACAATGTCCTGTTGACAGAAATCTTGAGAAGTTATTCCACTTATTCTATCCTGTCATTTTGATTGCAACTCGTAAAATAGGCACCTATAGGCAACTTACTGTTGTTTCGAAACGTTTGCTAACGATGTTTGCACTTTGGTCTATCGGAAAAGAAACGTTGCTTGATTACCACACTTTAGCGATGATTCAGCGATCGTGAAACATGAATCATTTTTGTTCTTTTTTAAGAACCTTTCCGAAGAAATTGCTTGGACGAAATATAAAAATATAATACTGGCTGTTTATCCGTGCTTCGAAAATATTTCACGAATCAAGAGTAGTTCGGAGAATACCTGAAATGGAAAGTTAGTTTTATGGTTTAGTCCTATCCGATAGTCCTTCGGGTTTTCTGGCCATCAGATTTCTTGGCCTGGTGGAAATACCGTACGATTAGACTGTTTCCAAAGGACGTTTGTTTGTTCCATGCACGTGTATTTCTAGGTTTCAGGTAGTTTCACGTTCCATGAATTTCGGGCTTGCTCCGTCCTAAAGTGTCGAACCTTTGTCTCTTCCCTTATACCTGACCGCTCCACCGTCATTTATTCTAGACTCGGGCTACAGCTATTCGAGTTTTCTCTATTTCAAAATAATCTACAGTTGTTGACACGTCTCCACGTTGTTCTTCAACATTTCTGGCACGCATCGAAGTACTTGGTTTAATAGTTTGATTGATTTTGTTTTCTGCTACTGCCGTTCGCGATCACTGGCCAAGGATTTACGTTTACCCATTATTCGATTACGTAAAGCTGATGACGTAATTGTGTGCGGCTATATGCGTTTTTGGGTAAACGATGTATTGTTCGAACATTCATTGTAGATGTACAGTAATCACCGTAGCAATCAACTGTAATCCAGCTCGGATTTATGTTATTCGCAGGCATCGTGGAATGGCTTGGCTTTAAATCACCGTTATACGGAGCCTAGGCAGACAGATAACGCTGATCTACAAGCTCGTATGTAGTACGATTTTTTGTGCTCGTATCAGTGATTTGCTCGTGGTACATATAATCACACAATAAAGAATTAGAGAATTAGAGATTTAATCAGAAAGATTTCGAAATGTCTCGAATCTGTGAAATTGTTTCGCTAAATAATCCTTAGCTAAATAAAGATTTATTGGTTGCGCAAATAATTTTAATCGACATTCAGGTATCGGTATCCCGGTTGAATTGGAGGAAATTTGTGTCGGGTGATATTTCCATGGGAACCCTTGCCAGATGGCCAGAATAAATGTACAAGTTATACTTCCAGAAGAAGCGTATTTGAAGAATATTTGTTCGTTCTGTTACAGAATGCGGGTACCGCGAAGCCGAAGGAAGTAACGTCGACGTCGTCGTCGTCGTCGTCGACGAACAACGCCGGGAGCGGCATTGGCAGCGGAATTGGCAGCGGCACCGGTACCGGTACGACCGGGAACAATGGCGGGCAGCACGCGCCCCTTCGTCGCAGCTACACCTCGCTGGTGACCACTCTGATCGAGCAGCATCGTAAACTGGATCGCAGCGCGAGCGAGCCGACATCTCGCTACAAAACCGAGCTGTGCCGGCCGTTCGAGGAAAGCGGTACCTGCAAATATGGCGACAAGTGTCAGTTCGCGCACGGTTACAGCGAGTTGCGAAATCTCGCCCGCCATCCGAAATACAAAACCGAGCTGTGCCGTACGTTCCACACGATCGGTTTCTGTCCGTACGGGCCACGGTGCCATTTCATTCACAACTTCGAGGAGGCACGGATTCACAATCAGAAAGTGAGCGCGCAATTGGGATCGACGCAGCCGAACATCATGGGGCTGAACCCGTTGTTGAGCGCGGCGGCTGTGGCCGCTGCCGGTAACAACGGTTCCAACGTAAACCTAACCGTGAACAGCGTCAGTCTTCTCGAGCAGATCGTTGCCTCGCCACAAGTCGCTGCGGCGGCAGCTGCAGCGACGCCCAGTCTCATGAGAACCAACTCGTTGAGCTTGTGCAACAACAGCAACTGCAACAGCAACTGCAACAACAACAGCAACAGCAACAACTCGTACAACCCACCGCCGTTACTCCGAACGAACTCGTTGAGCTTGACTACCACTCAGCATCACCACCACCACCACCATCATCATCATCATCCGACTGGCTCGACGGCCGTCAGTTCGGTCATCGGCGCTACCAGACCGAAGCCGCTCAATCTGAGCCCGACGTTCTCGCTGGTAGGCAGCACGGGAGACTCGATCTCGCCATCCTCGAGCCTCAGCCAGTCGCCGACGAACTCGATGGCCAGCTTCTTCAGCGACGATTGTAGTCAACAGCCGTCCCTGAGCCTACCCACCACGGCGTTCAGCTTCGGCCAGGATTTCGGACTTCTCGCGACAAGACAGAGTCCTAGTCCACGGACGAACAGCATGTGTAGCCCTCTCGGCTCCGACGAACTCGCACCGAGAACGCCGTCGCCGTTGTCGCCGAACGCCGACTCCAGACTGCCTGTCTTCAACAGGATCAGCAGCACTCTCGGTGATTTCGAGAACATGAAGATTCAGTAAGGTGCTACCTAATCCTATAAAACCTATATCCCCCATTCCCACAACTCCCCCTATATTTGGTATATTTTTTCAAATTTATTCGCTCGAAGATCGAGGAGACGGCTCGCGAAGACGCGTCCGAACGCGGAGACAAAGAGCTTCGGACCCCGAGAAACACGATAATTTATATATCTCGTCTACCGTAAAAGACAGGAGAACACGAGGGAGAGATAGGACGAACTCTCCCACCGACTCGAGGAAAGGATTTCCTTCTTCTTCTTCTTCTTTCTTTTTTTTCCTTTTCGTTTTAAACATTTGAGCCACATTTCTTCCCACGTGGAACGATCTTCCTCTCCGACGAACTCGGCTTCTTCTTATTTAAGCGTTTTCTTTTTCCCCTTTTGTAGAACACGTTAGACCTTTTATTCTCGTTCTTTAAGCAATCATCTCTTCCTTTTTATCATAATCGTCTTGATTATTATTATTATTATTATTATTATATTATATATTATTATTATTATTATTATTACCGCTACAATTTTTAATAATATAATTATTAATAACGTTATCAGTAATATCGCTGTCGACGCTAAATATCATCAATTACTCTTAACTGGATTCATAGGCGTCAGTCACAGTCTGACTCTGAGACCACCAGAGTCTTTTTCTTCTCTTTTTTTCTTCTTTAGCTTAGGTTTACGTTCGTTTAGCGGAAAAGTCGAGATCGTATCAGCCCGGATGTCTCGACGACCCGCTCGCGTCAGAATCCTCGCGGGTTATAATTCAAGGGTGGTGCGGGGAAAGAAAGAAAAAAGGAGATACAGAAATATCTTCTCGTTATAGACCACTGCGGATCCTTATGCAAAATAATCATTGTCTGCATCGATTGCAACGAATAAAAACCAGAGAGACTGTTTCTTTATCTACCGAATTCTCTAATTCTTATAAACGCATAAAGATCCGCAGTCTACTCCTCACAGAGCAAGAATCGGAAAGTCGGTGAAACGAGAGAGGGACGCGTCCAAGTTTCTTCCGAATTGTAACTTTCCTCGAGCAAGTTGTTCTTTGATCTCTGTTGGACCCTAGAACCAGGTCCCGTCTCGTTTCTCCGAGCAATCGTTGTTGGTCAGCCTCGCTGGTCCGATTATTCTTCTCTTTCCCGCGAGGATCCGCGAAGCGTCGTTCGATCCGGGGCAGGTGAAACGTTGCAATATTCCAAAACCGTTTTTCTTAGAGTTGCGTTTCCTTTAAAGCTCTCTTCGAGAGTGAAAGAGGGAGAGGCCGAGGGCAGGTCGCGCGCAACAACAGAAAGGAAAGCAAATAGATTGACATAAAGGAGAGAAAGAGAGAGAGAGAGAGAGAGAGAGAGAGAGAGAGAGAGAGAGAGAGAGAGAGAGAGTGCGTGCGTGCGTGTGAGATAGTTTGGTGTGATGACGAAGCGCATGAAAACGGATCAAGAATCAAACATCGTGCTATGCAAATTTAAGTGGCTTAAGAACTCCGATTGTCTTCCAATGTTAGAGAGTGAGTGAAAGTGAGTGCGTGCGTCGAGGCAAGATGGCGGCGAGGACGCGGTGGTGAGAGCAGCAGGCGATGTGGTAATGAGCAAAAGGAAGATAATAAGAGAAAGTGGTGCGTTCGTGAGTGTGTAGTAGCATTACGCATGGGAAACGGACGTGTCCTCTCCGAGTGAAGTGAATGAAAGCGTGTGCTCGTTTAAGGATAAGTTTATACGAAGCCATTAGGTATATATATACATACATATATATAATATATATATATATACATATATATTATATAGAATATTTTATAGTCGGGGAGTCGAATCGACCAGGACTTTCGATCGAATCCGTGTTTTCGGTAAACCGATTTTTCTTAACGGCGAGAAACACGCGAGAATCACAAATACACGATTTTTTACTTTGAGCTTTTTCTCCTTTTATAGATTGGAGAGAAAAAAACAGAAAGGATTATTCAGGAACAATTACGAGAAGTCGCTCGACGACGAATCTATCGTTTTATCAGTTTTTGATTACCGAGACAATCGTTTACTTCCCCCCACCCCCTTCTTTCAACTGAACTGAATTGTCGGTGATATCTTTTTGTAGCTTGCTAGAAAATTTTCGTTTCTTTTCGACGCCGCCTCGCATCTTCCGGATGGCTCATTCCTTTTTAACGGTTTTGTTTTTTCTGACGCGGAGAGTGCCTAGAAAGTAGTAGTTCGGTCCAAAAACCGAAGGGTCCAAACAAGAAAACCAACTTTTCTGGGAAAGTATTTAAGGCATGTTTACCAAAAAAAAAAAAGAAATAAGACAAAATCTCGACAATTTTACTGATGCAACAAAAACCAGGATAAGTAGCGTAAAAGAATATCGATGTGGCTTCCTCTCGTAGTGCCTTAAACCAGGCCTCGATATTAGCAGATAAATGACGATTGCGTGAATGGTCATAGAGAGAGAAAGGGAGAGTAAAAATGGTCATCCATTATCGTAGTATATGCATACATGTATGTATATATATATATATATATATGTAGATATACATACATACATATATTTATATACACACGCATTATTCTCTCCTGTTAAAAAAAATATGTGATATGTAACTACTGCAATAGAAATATAAACTATTATTAAAAGAATATTCTATTATAGGATGCGAGATCAAGAAGGAGGAAAAAAAGGGAGTAAGAGAGGATCAGAGAGAGAGAGAGAGAGAGAGAGAGAGAGAAAGTGTTGAATCACCGGAAAAAAGATAGAGAGAGAGAGAATGAGTGAACGTGAGACGGCGTATTTCGAGAGAGTGCTTCCGGTTTTCGCGGAGGATATCACTTTTCGGGCATTCGACAATTTACGTGGAACGATACTCCAAGGTTCTTGCCGAAAGTGACGTAATTGGCCTGTATCGAGATTAAATTCAAGCAAACGATCTTCTCGTCGAGTAAATGCTTACTTCCGCGCCGTCTCTCTCTCTCTCTCTATCTCTCTCTCTCTCTCTCGAATTTTTTTCGATGATCGAATTAAAGGAAATATGAGAGAGAGAGAGAAGTAAAAAATTAACAAAATAAAATGAAAGTGCCTAAATGACGTGGTTTCTGAAAATCGAATACATTTTGTATATATATACACACCACCACACACTTCTTATGCTAAACAAACAATGTTTTTGTTTAATTTATACTTGAAAGCAAATGTTATTATAGTTTTAGTTTTATTAATATTATTCTATTATTATTATTATTATTATTATTAATTATTAACTATTATTATTATTATTATTATATTCGCAACACTATACGCCTCAGTCGCAACCGAAGTAGCTCCAGCTGCTTCAACGTAACAGCATGGCATCCATTTAAAAAATATTCTCACCATTAATTATTTATCTGGTCAATCGTTTCTTTTTTCTACGTTCTTTTTTTTTTTGTTTTTCCCCTCTCGCAACGATTCGAATCAGTAGTCGGTTGCTTTCGACGGTCGTCGTCCAAAAAACTAACGTCAATTAGTCCCGTGTCTTATCTACAATACAAACACACACTATATTATTGCTATTATTATTAATATATCACTATTACTGCTACTACTATTACTGCTGCTATTTTATACTATTACTACGACTTTCTACTAACTGTTGCTACTATTCTCGTTGTCGCCTGGCCCAAGTCCGATTCACACGGATCGTCGTGGATCACCTGGATCCTCTTCGATCGTGACGTCATCCTCTTTCTGCCCGGTTTCTGCATTTTCTACGATTTTCACCCTATTTCGTATCTTCTCGTTCGAACAATCTCTCTGGAAACTCTCTCAAAACTTCACGCACGTGTTTCCGGTTTGCTCCTTTGAAAAGATTGAACAAACGAGCGGGTGAGAAACGAAGTTTGAAACGTCGATTTGAAAATCTTGTATGTGTGACGCGCGGAACGGTCAATCGGGCCGAGACGAGCCCGCGCAAACACAGAACAGACTGAGAAACAGACCAAGAACACACACAGAGAGAGAGAGAGAGAGAGAGAGAGAAAGAGAAAGAGAGTGGAGGGCCAGGAGGCTCCGAGTCTTGCCGAGCGCAGAGAGTGAAAGTCCTGAAGAGTTTCTTTTCGCTCTGTCGAGAATTATGTTATGGGTTGTTGCATATGAAATGTCCGATTTTAGAATGCGACTCTTGTTAAACGTTTCGATCAAGAAATCCTATTATAGTCTGTAGATTTCTTCTCGCTAAACGCACCACGACCGGTCGTGTAACCGGTTCTAGATTTTTTATTTCGCAATTGATAAAACTACAGAGTCGCCTTCGTAAGAAATGCCTTGGAAATAAACATCTTTGTTAGAGCAGACGTTGCAATAAGAACCGCGCACACTCTAAATAAACTAATTTTTGTGCAGGGTTGATATTTTAGTTCGAAATCAAGTTTATTTCAATCAACGAATATTTACCAACGCGAATGTCGTGTATTTTTTTTTACATGTCTGCAAAAATAACTTGTCAATTAACTTACTAGTCGTCGATGGTAAAAAGAAACTAGAAAACCAAGATAACAATCTTGCGAATGACCATTTTATCTTATTTCTACTGTATTACAATCGAGAAAGTTGAAATTTCCATATAGAATAGCTTGGGTACGAGATTCTGTTTGTTTAACGAGAAACGAGTATTTCGAAATGGCTAGCATTTTAATAACGTACACCGAAAGTAATTTCGATAAATTTGATAAAACTAAAATGGTAGATTTCACACGCAACAACCTAATAAAAAGATGCTCGATCGCGAAGGGATGGATCTTCGGGGCTTTGAACGCGCGTTCTTGAAAAGCAAGCTTTTCGAATTGCAGGCTCGTTTGTCGCGTTCGAAGTGAAACGTGGAAAAGACACGTTCTCTCGGGCGACTCTTGAGTCGAGTTCCACGACTAAATCCGTGGCGACGATGAAAGAAGTAACAACAGCACACACCGCACCGTTTCGAAAGCGTCCGCCGGGACGCTACCACGGGTTTCCTCGTTCAACGTTTGTTACTTTCATATGTCTCTGTATTCGCGCGTCTTACCAATCCTATAAACCCGTCTTCTTCTTTCCACCGATCTTCGGTAATTTTTCGCAGTCTCTGCGCAGCCTCTTGGCTTTCGTGGCTGTCGCGAAATTCTCGGATTCGTTCCGTAGACTGGACTCTCTGTGGGCAGTTGTTTCTTTGTACTTCTCTTTTCCATTTTTCGATTTCATCTTTACAATCCTAAATAGATATTTAATTTATTCGTGTGGTTCGGATGCGACGAGCAAAGGCAAAGCTTCGTTCCCTGTTGTCCATTGCTTATATTTATTGCGATCATTCAATAATTTTTATTTCCAACATTAGACAGCGGACCGAATTCGACTAGTTTCTCTGATAAATATATAAACTCGGTCTAACGATGTCTTCCTTCCACTAGACGAGTCAAACGTTGAAACGTTGAAACGTTCAAATCGACAGACCAACATTTTTCTAAATAATGTAAATTCTTCGTATGTTTCTACCGTTAGACTCGTCGTTCGCTCAATCGATACCCTAATTTTTCTCATAAGCTAATCGTATCCGCTGTCTACCAATCACCGTGGATCAACCTCGTTCTTTCAATTCAATTCGAACAGCTCGCACGCTTCTTCGGCTTTCCGAGTATATTTCATTTTGTTCTTTATTGTAAAAACGAACGATTTCGATTCTCACGTCGAAACCGAACGGAAGTGTGTGTATGCGTTTTTTGTTTAGTTAATTAGTGCAATTAATATTATTACGTATTTATTTGAACAATCATTTTTAAGACGACAGATTTTTACAGAACCAGAAGCATGCATGTTTTCTTAGGTCCCCACCCCCACTTTCCCCGTTTTGTTTTCTCACGAGGAA
The DNA here is from genome assembly GCA_916610235.2 of Lasioglossum morio. NCBI lineage: Eukaryota > Metazoa > Arthropoda > Insecta > Hymenoptera > Halictidae > Lasioglossum > Lasioglossum morio. Next base: position 267,383 of record OU744324.1, on the reverse strand, counting down.
TAGAGAAGCGTGCGCGCGATCTTTCGAAGTATGTACATAGTAAAATCCATGAAATTTTCATCGAACCACTTTCCGGTTCTATAAAATTCTCCCGATGAAAACGCGCGGTGTGTGGTACAGCCACGAAAAATGACTATACTGTGACAGTTACTACGAGAAACGTGCGAGGAAACTTTGTCGTAGCACCGAACGACGCCTGATTTCATTTACCCAACCCCCGAACCCCCAATCCCCAACCCCCAACCCCCTCGTGTTATAGACTTGACAACTTATACATATAATATAATACTAATAAAATAATATAACTTTACGTTACGTCTCTTTTTTTAATTTAATATATTTATTTTTTCAATCAAGTATTTATATATTTATACAATATTTTATACAAACGTTCTTCACAGATACAAACGCTGATTGAATTGTAATCGACGCGTTACAAAAACGAATATATATTAAACGTGACAGGTCGATCTCTTGGCTCTCAGAGGATAACCGATCATTCTTGCAAAACCCCCCCTCGCAAACCCGTTTCTTCTTCTTTGCTATTTTCTTTTTTGTATTTTCTTCCATTTCTCCGAGACCAACCAACCAACCAACCAACCAACCAATCAACCAATCAATCGAGTTACAATATAGTTTTTTTCTTCCCCAACCCTTTTTGTTGCATGCGTGGCGCGACCGGTGTTTCCCTGGTCGCGCCACTTTACTGCGGTCTTCTCATCGAAACGTCGAAAGTGTGTATACTTAATTTCTCCTTGTGATACGACGCGACCGCGACATGGTCGTTCGAGAAAGATTTTGCGCGGGAGATCATGTTCGACGAAAGAGATATGGTACGAAAGAGAACGAGGGAAAGAGAGATAGAGAGAGGGAGACTGAATGAATGAGAGAGAGCGAGAGCGAGAGAGAGAGAGAGAGAGTGAGTGAGAGGAAGGGAACTGGAAAAGCGTATGTATGCGTGTACGTATGCGTCAAAGAAAGAGACACTAGCGATACGTACTAAGAGAACGAACTGCGATGTAGCGATTTGGGAGCCAATTGATAGGCTGACGAAAGTCGCTCGAACCGGATACGCGTGTCCCGTGGAACTGTCTCGACGAAATCTCCGACATCTTTTCACACGTAAACGTTTAGTCCACGTGGAGGACCATCAAAAACAAACCGATATTTCAAGAATAATTTTCATTGTGGACGATCGCGCATCAACACACTCGATAACGTCATGTAATAGTTTCATTTAAGATTGTAATAGGAATTTCTGTTTTCTTTTGGCGAGACACAATTGTTCAAGGTCCTGTTAACGCTAAGCTTACCACCGATCGTCAAACGAAAGGTTACAGATATATTATTTTACGATTATTGAAATTCTAGAGATGCCTTCGCGAGAATCAATTCGATGGATTGATTCGTGCAAGAATATACTGTAATCAGAATGGTAGAAAATCTAAATAAATTCAATCTTGTTGTTTTTAGAGGACAAAACATACTGGCTAATTTTAATGGCTGGTGGGTTTAACGTTAATGGGCTTTCGGTCGGTGAAATGTTAATTGTCGTTTCGTGGAGTAACTCGAAGAGAATACTAGCTTGTTGTCCACGGAGATTTCACCGAGATTTCACGGAGAACACGGTGTGCAGATTTTGATCGATCGTCGGTGTACACGCGCAGAGCTCGAACGACTTTCGTCTAATCCACAATGGGACCACAAAGGTGATAAATGCATATAGAATTTCGTTAATTAGAGAAATGGCAAGCCTCGATGAAAAAGAAATATGTCCGCTGTGGAGACGGCCGAATTTGTCCGTGTCAACGAACGGAGCAACAAAAAAAATATATATATATATATGTATATATATTCAGTAGAATTTTCTTTTTCGCGAGAAACTGATTTTTGTTCAATTTTTGGATTCTATTTTGCTCTTAGATTTTTGCTCGTTGCTCCCAAGTAGCGACTCGGACAAATCTCGAGACGACTTCGCGGCAAAAACTACATTTACCGAACGAAAGAACACACATACACGCAAGTCTCATGTACCACGAATGAAAAAATTGTAGTTCGATAAGTATTGCCAACAATACACTATCTATTTATAATACATTTTATTATTACAAAATAATAAAATTTGTGTTCACTGATTTCTGCATTTCTCCCGACTTCCGGACTCATTCCACTTGTGCTTTTCGTTAAAGCGTGGAATGACCGTAGCGGCGACGGGAAAATCCCGGACCCTTACAGAAAATACTCCTGGAAATTCCCAGACGCACTAGAAAGTAGGAAACTCCGGGGAAACCCGAACGGACGGATGGCATCCTTAGGCCAGATGTGGACAAAATGCAAAACGCAAAGCGCAAAGCGCAAAAACGGGTAAGGAAAAATGCTAACGGAGAAAAGGTAAACTAACTGAATGAAAAATACAAATGAAACCGTAATATGTAATTGATACATTGATATAAAGCTTGTATACGATCAGCGCAACGATCGGCGCGAACGAATATGATTTACTGTATCAGGAAAATTTGTGACGTTAATATGTAAATGAAAAACGTCATATGTTATTATCAACGTGAACTAGGTTAAATATTTAGTGTTGCTAGCAACCGGTTTGCGCAGCGCTGGAAAGAATAATATTTTAAAATATGTATTCGAGTCAGAGGCTAAAAATACCTGTGGGAAATATAATTATTCGAATTCTAATTTCTAATTGATAACGATATTTCTTCGTGTACCGAGTACTTTGCTCGAATCGTTTGCAGATAAATTAAGCATTTGCAGATTTTTAATGAGCTGTTAATTAATTAATTTGACTCGACGCGACGGCTTGTTCTCGATTATACGTATCAAGTCCTTGTTCACCGTCCCTGACCGTTCCGGTCTCGTTGTTCCTACCGGTGACTTATTATGATTATGCGCAGAGGACAATCTAATTCGTGGGTTTATATCGCGTTAGTTTCCTTTCAGGATCTAATCGATAATCCGTGTCTCAGAAGTATTCAGCTAATCGATAAACGGTTTATGTGAAACAAACATTAAACATCGTGCAACCGTCTTTCTACAATATCTTTTCACTGACATTATATTTTCAGAAAAATATAATGACAGCCAGTGGCGGCGGCCCCAAGCGGTCAAAATTTTCGGGCACTGAAATTTTTATCTGGAACTTTTTTTCTACCGCTTCTACTTTTTTCAGATAGCATTTTCTTTTTTTGTTGTCGAGAAAACGGGCATTTCGACGCGCTGCGGCACGGCGGCGCACTATGGGGCAAATGACAGAATTTTGTGTAAAAATCATAGAACTGTCGATAGAAATGAGATAGAGCGATAAAATTTTTTTCAAATTAAAGCTGAAACATTGTAGAATATGGGAAAATAAGGAAATTATGGTACAAATGTTTTTTAACCTTGAAAAAATAAAAATGTAAATTATGAACAATAATTTGACTTTTTGAAAAATTCTGAGATCGTAGACAAATTTTGAGACCAGATTTGAAATCAGCGTGAAAAAATCTACGGGAAATGATGTGTCGCATGTTAAAAAAAAGAAAATTTTCCGCACGTGATATTGGAAAAACCACAATTTTCTTGAACTTGAGCAAGTTTACCGAATTTTTTCAAGGTCAAAAAGCGTTCGTACCACAATCTCTATAATTATTTCATACTCTGCCAAGTTTCAGCTTTCATTTGAACAATATTTCATCGGTCTATCTCATTTCTATCGACAGTTGTTTGATTTTGACAGAAAATTCTGCCGTTTGCCCCATAGTGCGGCGCGGCGACGATTGCGACAACGACGCAAAGGAAAAGGTAGTTTAGATCGGCGCTTACGAAGTTTCTGACACGTCGCGAGCAAGTCACGTTCCGCGGTTGGCCGGTGTGCGCTTTACACATCCGGTTGCAACGAACGTGGGCGTAGTAGTCGACAGGACGAGCCGTGCACCAGCAGCGTAGAACGAATTCGAGTGTGTTAGAACTGAACCGTGATCGATTTCAATTAACCGATCGTTTCTGTACGTTAGTTTCTGTCTCTGTTTAGCGGTCGGTCAACTCGCATGTTGTTGTTGTTGTTGTTGTTGTTGTTGTTGTTGGCCAAGAATCGATCGCGCGACGGTTCCAACTTCCAATCCAATCAACTTGGAATCGATCGACTATCGTTACGATCGATACGATCTGAGTCGATACGATTCGGTTAGCGTTGTGCGATCGTCGCGCGTCGCGACGCGACGTTTCGTCTCTATTTATAGGATTTGAAAAATGGCCGGCGGATATCGACGCTGCTGACGGCATGGCACCGCCGCGCCGCGCCGCGCCGCTGCTGTGTTAATACAAATGAGACACGCGACACGCCGCGCCGTCAGATATCCCTGCATTTTCATGGAAACCAATCGATCGATGTATCTGTCGCGTCTGTTCGCGCGAGACGAGTGACGATCCTACTCGCCTCTTCGTACGGCAGAAATATTCGATAACAAATTCAACGCATCCAGCGGAGGATCAGGGGACTGACTGTGGAGGGTCTTGAAAAATAATTAAAAATCTTTCCGATTGATTACAGGAAGCAGGAATAATATAAAAATTGATTTCATCGGTTAACGGGTTTGTTGTATCAAAAGACTTCCGTGGCTCAGTGTGGTTTTTCGTTGCTCCATTCGCTATTTCGAGAAGCACTAAACGCGCAATGGAAAACTTCTCGCAGAAGGTTGCGAATGGAACTACCGAAGCCTAACTGAACGGAGTCGTGGAAAGTTTCGAGGAAAAGCAGTCGTCAACTTCGCCAGGCTTCCACAGTCTCCTCTCTCTCTCGTATCGTTTCGATATTTTTCCATTTCTCTATCACGATGAATGCGTTCGTTGGAGCAAAGGTCAGAACACTCGTCTGGCTCGAACAGATCGGAAAACAACACAGACTCCGTTCTCCTGTAAATTGTAGATCCTATCTACACAGAGTTTTCAGGACACTAACGTGTCACGCTCCTTGAATCTATCTAACAGAGTTAAATTTACAATTTCTGTTGAAATAATCGCAATTATTAAGTGAACGACTTGAACCGCTTTCAAAAATAACAACCAGATTTATCTTAAAAATTTCAAACAGCCCAAGTCCTATCGATCGTATTTCACGTTAACACTTTACCTACCGGAAGCCTATTAATAGGGGTCTCAATAATTGTGCTGTATCAAAAGAAAGCGTAGAAATTTTCTTTTACATTGCGATCTTAAATGAAATTATTAGACGACGTTATTGAGGATGACTTGTTAGTTGACAATGAAAATTGCTGTTACTATTGAAAGTTCCGTTAAAAATTTTTTAGCCATGTACCAGATTTTTCAAAATTATGCAATAATCACCGGTCGGTAATGTGTTAATATATGTAGAATGGTTAACCTTTTGCGGCGCGAGGTTTATTCTATAAAGTAATGATTTTCTCCCGTTCGCAGCACTGTGCGACGCGACGAAAGATTCACAGATAGAGTTTTCTTCGGGGGCACGCATTCGGGGCCCCGCGCGAATCAGCTGGATGCTGGGGTGGGGCCGTTTTTCTATAATTTATTAATTTCCCATGCGTCTTGGCACGCATGCATTATCGTGTGTGAAAGGTCGTCGACCTGCTGGCAGAGGCCGATCGTGGACTGTGGACATTCGAAAAGGCAGCAGGCAAGATTGGCGAGGTTGGCGAGGGCGAGAGTCAACGGCTGTGAGCTTTCTCTCCTCTCTATTCCCCTCCTTGTTTTACCTTCGACGCCCTCTTCCTTCCACCTCGTCGCGTTCGCCACGTACGCGTACGCGTGTACATACGTATACACCTTCCAGCATCATTCAGAGAGGAGCCACCTAAAATTAGCGAGGGAGTATATGGCGTAAAGAAATTTGGCAACGGCAACTGCGATCGGTCCGATCCTATAAACCACCGGGAACCATTCTCACTGCTCCTTGTCTTTTCCATTTCTCTGAACCTCGTCGATCGTGCTGTATTTATTAGCGCCTTCCAGGAACTAGTTCCAGGGTGCACTCACGAAACTCCCTAAAAGGATTTTTCGCCACGAAGACTCCGTTTAAAACTACAATTAATCTTATTGGCGCACTGGTTCGATCAATTGGAGACAATAAAGCAAATTTGCAAGATATCACATGAAATTTCATTCAACGTTTCGGTCTAAGTTTAAACCATTTTCAAGAATGTAAATTTTCTGTATTGCGTCTGTAAGAATTTATCAATTAACTAGCTGACTCGAAAGGCGTTGTCCTGTACAAATTTTCTTTGTAATTATCTCGAATTTTTTTTCCTGAATACTTTGCTAGGACCATAACGAACAAAACAAAAAACGAATCACGCATATCCATCGTTCGAATCTTGAGTTATGGTCTTGAGTTCATACAAAACTCCCATAGAAAAAAGTATTTTCATTTTGTTCCCGAATTTTCTATTTCTCCGAGCAAGTTTTCCAATTTTTTTTACCTTAAAAACCTGATTCGGACTACAACGAACATTAAAAACCAAAAATTAGTCAAATCGGTCCAGCCGTTCTCACGTGATGTCGTGACCAACGAACAGCATTTCATTTTTATTATATGTTTGTTTGCCTTCCACTCCCCTTCAAACTTTTCAAACAGTTCTTACGAAATATTAATTTAAACTTGTATAGTAGCTTAAAAAATAGAAACGAGTGTTTCTTTGATCGTTACTCGTCGAAGATGGGAAGAGGGAAAGCAATAAAAGCAGATGGAAGACTGCCGAAGAGAGACACGCAGCTAGAAAGTTTCGCGGATGTCTGTCGATGCACCCGGGGACCGCGGAGTCTTCTCCGCGGGTCCTTTTTCCCTTAGCACCTCGGTAACCGAGTAACCAAGTAACCAAGCGACCAAGTAACCATACAACGGCAACGAATCGCGAGATGCACGAGGAGAGGAACGCGCCAGATAAGCGCCATAGTACTGATCTCTCGGAAACGAAAAAGGAGCCGGCCGGCTAGCTAGAGGAACGAAGAGAAGAGAGAGAGAGAGAGAGAGAGAGAGAGAGAGAGAGAGAGAGAGAGAGGGTGGAAGGGTGGAAGGGAGAAGAAGAAGAAGAAACGGAGTGGAAGAGGTTAACGGCCTCTGACACAGTAGTGATAAAGAGCTAAAGCAGTGGAGGAGAAACCGCAGAGAATTCGAACCGATTCTCTAGAACACGAGATGAGTAGAGACTTCGAAGGAACAGCGACAACGAAGACAAAAGAATCAAAAAATTAGTGCAAACCGTGCAAACCTTTACGTACCGTTCACATGGAAATACTGTCCGAGTAGGTTTCGGTTTAAAGCTTGCAACAGCTGTACGATAATAACAACTAAACTGTTGGAATTAAAATAGAGTAACTGTTTGGAAGGGATGGGGACTGGAGAGCGAGAGAGCCACGTCGCCCAAAATCCATTTGGGATTCTTATGCACGAGATAAAAAGAAACTGTATAGAAAATTTCAGCAAAATCGGAGGGTTGTCGCTTTCGGAAGTTTATCCAAAATGGACTTGGACCGCTTTCAAAATAAACGATGAACATGTTTAGAAATCGTAAAGCCCGCTACCTTTTTACAAGCGAATGCTTCGGTTTCGTGATACACCAGCTGGAAACGAATAGTGTGATGATTTCCGGACGCACATTGTTTGAACGCTAGTCAGCTGATCAGTAACGCCTATGTACGTGTGCCCGTACGTCGCGTCGTATACATATTATACGTCGTATATTGTACGGGCAACACACACACAGTTAAAAAGCAGAGGGCAATGTCCTCGACTGGGACTAGGATTATCGCAGCAGGGTGTCCAGGGAAAGGGCCCTATTCGGGGACGTTGCTCTCCGTTTTTTGAATGTTACACATATGCGTGTACACGTACAGCTTTTCGATCAGCTGACCGCCGTTCAAACAGGTATCTACGTATGTATATGTATGTATTCTTAGTTTACTATACAATATCAGATTTGTTGACTGCAACGAATCTAAGGATTCTTACATCTTTCGATGTCTGTCTCAAAAAATTTCTTTTCGCATCACGCGGTAAACTGAAGAGCTTAAGAACGATGAATCGAATGACGATCCTAGTCAAGTAGTCTAGTCCTTGGTGGCTACCTTGCTGGACGTATAATGGGACGAATAGCTATGATATTTCCCTCGCGCGGCACAAATCGACGGAGTTGGGTGTACCAGATTTAATACATTCGATGCGATGTTGTTGCGATGTGTCTATCGCTTAAGAGGAAAACCAAGAATACGAGGAAAAGAGTTACGTATCGGGATAAATTTATGAACCGGTCGAGAGGTTGCGACAAGTGTTTGAAACCTGAACCTACCTATGCCAATAATGGCACGTCTATGCATAGGTATTTACATTTAGCTAAGTACGCGTACTTCTTTCTTTCTCGATGAGCAGGACTCGAAGAATTCGTTTCCCTTTATTTACAGTGATTTATGCCGAAGCGTACTTTCCAATCTTTTAATAATACCTACTTGGAGCGTCAAAAAATTCATTGGAATTTTCATTCTCCGGAAAAAATTTCGTCTATTCGTTTACACGAATGTTATCGTTATCCCCTAAAAAATATGTAGTCTCCATTGCAAAATTCAAAAGTTGAAATACAAAATTGAATTCATTATTAGCTGTGTAAACTGCACCGCATAAAAAATTAAACGTGCTAATAGCTAATTTCTTCTTATTTTACAAACTCTTTGCGATTTTAAATATATCAGATAGAATTTGCTTCAGAATGAAAAGACCAAACCTCTCGGTTCATTTATTCGTTTGATATCGTGTCCAAAGTAATTCGAATATAATCGATACTTTATGAACTTGTCAGCCGGATCGATAACGATACTAAACGAAATGTAATCGTTCGTGTTTATCTTGTAGAAACCGAATACACCGAAGGTGTACACGGTTGCTTCGTTCGATTACGAATATCGGGTTAGGAACTGCTATTATAATAAACACCGAATATGCTGGAATAATGAAAGAAGGAGGAGTATGTACCGTGTAACCAAGAATATTACAGTAAGCACGGTGTGACGCCTTTGGTAACAATAAAAACGCATCTGTCCGTGGAAAAGAAAAATCTTGGCGGTGCGAGACACGACCCATGTGCGCCATCGGGCGAACTGGTTGCGTGGTTTTTTGGTCGACTCGAAAAATAGATAAAAATGTGCAAATAAACGCCGGTCGTGGCTCAGGGACAACCGGTTGCCATCTTGCTTTCTTATATAAGTCCCTCCTTGCCTTGGTCTTAAAGACGTTCCATCGCTGTGCACTCGCTAACATTTGACTTGCCTTCTTCGCCTCTGCCTCCTCCCTCCAGCCTCCCTGCTCCCCCTCCCTCTCTCCCTCTCTCTCTCTCTCTCTCTCTCCTCTGACTCTCTTCCTCCTGCTCACCCCTCTTGCCCCCGAACGCCCTCCGCCGCCAAGCTTCTCCGTCTCTGCTTCGCTTTTCCGTTTTCTCTTTCCCATCCTCGCACAGTGTGTAGTTAATAATTTTTGCCTGTCTAGCTTCTCCCTTCCAAGTTTTACGCTTCCTTCTTTTCGTTCCCCTGTTAACACTAACCGTGCCGGCTACAAAAAACCTATCGAATTTATATCGTTTTAGAACAATGACAAGACTGAATTTATTTCGATATTTTTCCACAATCTTTGTAACGATGCGTGCTCGAACGAAGAAATTTGTTGAATAATTTCTAATGGAAGCACACGCGTCTTTAGAGTTTCAATAATTAAGAAATAAAGAATGTGTAAAAGCGGTCGTTTGACCGATCGCGCGCCGTCCGGTTAATGTTAAACGTATTCTTCTATCTATATTAATATTACTATAAATATTTTACTTTAATATCGCCAAGTAAATATTAGCCAGTCCCAAAAGTTGATTTTCGATCGATGCCCGTAATGCGAATGCATGTTAGCAAGTACTGAAACATTTTCGTTACAATGTTTTACGTTAATCTTTCGATTTTTCGCATTGCTTGTATTTATTTAGCAACATTTAAGGAACACGTCCCGAAAGAAACCTTTTGGGACAACCGTGTAAATACATTCGCGTACGCTGTATGTACGGCTAAAAATATTTCAGCAAGCAAATTGTTCGTCGCTTTGCTTCTCTTCGTATCTATTTGTGAAAATCGGAACGTACTCTCGGATTCTTTCCATTCTGTCGATATCTAATCAATTACTTGTTTGCGACTACCAAATAGTCTTGTAGACTAATTTTAAATGTACGTACGTGTGCGTATTATGTAATAGGATATCATCGGTTTTCGCATATCTTGCAGTTTCGATCGACCAACAGGAATTCACGTCTAGATGTTTGTTCGTCGAGAAACAGCGGATTTGATGCATTTCTCAGAAAAATTAATAGGCGAAACTTAAAGAATTGAAAACATTTAAGAAGTGCACAGTTTGTCAACGACACGAGAATGCGTTCTCTGTTTTCTCTTATCGATTCCAACGAACGATATAGTTGATGTGATTTCTTTTATGTACAACGCTTCTTCTTCTTCTTCTTTAGAAAGAACTTTTCTATTTTATTTCGCTACATGTACGCAGGTAATTAACAATATGTTTATGCTTTCGGAGCCACTGCTTTACGTATACGTGTATATATATATACACGTCTTGTACGTTCAATTGGTATAGTGTTATACAAGGAAGACACTTGTTCGTTAAATAATAGATTCAATTTCGAGGATTCAATTAGTTTGAGAAAGAAAATGAATGTATTATTCCGCACAAGGAAAGATCGATAGAATTTCAGTGTATTTCAGTTTGTACTGGTTTTGAAGTAGTATAAATGTGTAATCGCTAGTGGCAGGGGTAGGTATTCTACTGGACCGAACAGAGCAGAGTGAAATACGAGAAAGACGAGCTGAACATCTGAAAGAGAAACAGTTCGTCAGATGCGGCGACGCGACGAGAATATTGTATAGATGATAGAATCGAGAGAACGTTTACCATCGCCAATCCTTCGAAACACAGAATGAACAAGCCGGCCAGATTGAATTCTACTAAACTCTGACAGTGCATGAACACGAATAGTACCACTTTCTGCGTCTTCGTGGGTATACGGTACCATAACGAATTGTATCTGGTTCATTCGATAACGTCGCCGCATTAGTTTCTTATAATAAACATAACGTAGTACATATGTATATGTACCGGGTGTTCGACTACACCTGGGAGACAATTTAACCCTTAGCACTCGAGTGGCGCACAGTGGGGAAACTTGACCTAACTCGATTCAAAAAGGAATAACTTTCGATAGATATGAGATAGAGCGATGAAATTTTTTTTAAATTAAAGCTGAAACAATGCACAATATGGGAAAACTGAGAGAGATTACAGTACGAATGGTTTTTAAACCTTGAGAAAATTCGTCAAACTTGCACAATTTCAAGAAAATGTCGTTTCTACGTTACCACGAGCAGAAATTTTTTTTTAACATGCTACATTTCATTTCCCTTGGTTTTTTTCACGCTGTTTTCAAATCTGGCCTGAAAATTTTTCTACGACCTCTGGTTTTTTCAAAAAATCGAATTATAGTTAAACAGTTAAACTTTTATTATTTCTAGGTTACAAAACATTCGTATCATAATCTCCCTATTTTCCCATATTCTGTGAAGTTTCAGCTGTATGTAAAAAAAATTTCAACCCTCTATCTCATTTCTATCGAAAGTTATTCCTTTTTGAATCGAGTTAGGTCAAGTTTCCCCACTGTGTGGCGCCTCTGAGGCGCCCCTAAAAATTGCTGTACTATTATTTAAATAATTGTTTACACTATCAGATATGTCAGTATCTATCCAATTACTACACATTTAAGTATTGTATGAGGTATTATATCAATTTCATATTTATTAAATTTAAAATATAGAGAATGGAAATATTGTAGGTCAGAAGAAATGGTTAATTTTCCAGTTAAAATAGCTCCGAGTGCAAAGGGTTAAGGGATAGTTCTCGACGACAATGTAACACGAAAATAAACGAACGTTCTCCATAGTTTCAGGACGTCCGCGTCCACGCAAACTAAAAAGTTTCTGCATCGATCGCGAGACAAATTTATATATTTTTTCATATGTAATATTTAAATTTCATAAATAATATATTCGCGGTCTCTTCGAGTTAATACGTACACTGTTTTGAATTGGACTAGTTATCAGCAACTAAATTTCTATTCTTCAGAATTAGCCTTCAGAATCTTCAGATTCTTCAAAATCAACTTACTGAAACGAGCAACTTACATTTCCTTGAAAATCTTGGTGCTCTTGTCGAGCACGATCTGCCCGCTATAATTATTACCAACTATGAACGCCGTGTACGCGAAAACGAACTGCAGAGAAAGAATCACTGCGTCGATTTCTTTCACCTCGGTAATACTTATATAAAGCTGCGGCACACGAAATACACTCTGATTACGTTTCGTTCTTCTCGAGAACGATTGATATTTCTCGCGATCTCATTCTCGAGTTCTGTTTATTTAATTATTACGTAGGATACTCACTCGGTATATATTCACCCCGAACGACGAAACAACCACTATTATCATCACCACTGACGGCATCATCATGTCGTCCGCGTATTTTTTACTATACCTTCCAGTTCGAGAATTCATAATTATCATAACATCGATGCGAGGTAAATAAAGCATGTAATATAATTATAATAATATACTAACTCGACGGCTTTACGATGCAGCTCCACAGCTGGTTGTATATCTATCCTCCTCACTGTAGTCGAAGTTGCAACTTTGTCGATTGCGTTTCGCATTCTATAGCTAGAGGAAACAAACAGATGCGATTTCTTCTTAAAAACCATTCATTCTTTTGGTATCATTTAAATAAATAGTCGCAGGACCGCGCACAATTTCGTATACGTATAACTAGACTGCGGATTCTATTTGTAACTAGCTGACCCGACAAACGTTGTCCTGTACAATTTTTTAATAAATTTGTTTGTGAAGCAATTTCAATTTGAATCTTGAAATTCAATTCGTTGACATCAATGTTTTTCTTATTGGGAACCAATAATACTTGTACCGTTTCAAAAATTATGATTTTTGCTGGTTGTCCGAATTTTCCTACTTTCCTTTGTGATTGTCTCGAATTTTTTTTTCTGAAAGCTTTTCCAGAACTATAACGAACAAAATAAAAAACGAATCACGCATATCCATCGTTCGAATCTTGAGTTATGGTCTTGAGTTCATACAAAAATCTCATAGAAAAAAAAATACTTTCATTTTTTCCCCAATTTTCCATTTTTCTGGGCAACTTTTCCAATTTTTCTAAAAACCTGATCCGGACTACAACGAACATTAAAAAAAATTATTATCCAAATCGGTCAAGCCGTTCTCACGTGATGTCGTGGTGACCAACGAACAGCATTTCATTTTTATTATATAGATAAAAAAAGATAACGAGATACTAGAACCAAAAATTATATTGGTAATTTTAATGGATTGATGATCGATGTACAGTCTACAAGTGGTAACGATGTTAATTAAAGATTAGAGCTGGTCAGAGTCGCTAGACGAGGGGAAGGAACGCGATTCGAGGCAGAAAAGTTTCCTCTCTCTGCCTCCAGCGTGTACGGTCACAGCGTGGTGGGGAGTAGTGTCGTGGAAGGGGAAGATATAGCGGGGACACAAGTCTGAGAAAAGTGACAAAGGTAAAATCTGGTAAAATAAAGAATTACACGGACGCGACGGAGGGTCAGTTTCGGAAAATGATTTCACCTAGTTACTTCTAACAATCCACTCAAATGAGTACCCAAAACAGTGATGGTTCCTTCCGAGCAAACCATCGTTAACAATCCGTGCATCGTTGAAATTATGATATGCCAACAAGTAAGATTAGTCCGGAAATTTTTCTCCTCGTAAAAGTATCCCAGAAGATACAGGAATCGAATCTGAATGTCCGATTCGAGGAACGTGGATATTCCTAATGTTCCGATTATGCACAACGATCCTGTACACGTCAGACCTAAAATTCGAAAAACAGAATAAAGTGGTTGAAGGTATTTGAATTATTTCACGTTCACGAGAATTGCTAACGTTTCCCGCATAATCTATTAAGTTAAAAAGCTCACCAAGAGAAGATCATTCGATTTTTAAACTTTAATATTTCGTTCGTTTGTTCGTTTGAAGGTTCGGTTAAATATTGAATTATAAATGGGAGAGAAAATTGAATTGATGTGTTTAGTAGATATTAGGTGTATTAAGAATTGAAAATCCGGCTGAAATTCGGCAACCCGATTGTTTTATCGATGCGAGAAATGTTTCAATAAAAGAACTGACTGTCGAATATCTTTACCGATATACAGCATCAGGATGCGTTTCGCCAAAATTGAATCTTTTAACAACATCTCCGCCTCGATAGGATCTTTCAGCATAGTAAAATCGTTTTGTATATTGTCAAGCACGTATCTCGTCTGTAATCATGCGAAACGAATTCGATAAACAATCAATCGTGATTATTCAAAATATTCTCGACACTCACCGTTGAAAAGGTCAGGATAGTCGTAGAGTATCGTATGAAATACAGTAACAATTGAGCACCGAAAGATATCATTCCGATCGTTTCGTTGAGCGACATTTTCATATTTTTGATCGTCATCATCTGGAAATTATTATGAAACGAACGAAACTTTCAACGAAACCAATTGAAACCATGCGAAATTGTTTGAAAATGCAAACAACAGATAGATGGAAGCACGTCCCTTCTAAGAGCAGAGTGAAAGCGAATCGAATTTAAACGTTCTACGGTGAATTATTTAATAAACTTTAATTAAGTTATTCCATAAATTGAAACTGATTCTACTTAAATGGGCCTGTAACGAGTTGAATCTGATCACCTGGGTCACCATACATCCCAGTAAGAGCAGAGTATAAGCGATCCTATGAATCCATGTCAAAATGGAATTATCGTAGGGCCACAGTCCACAGAGACACATCACAGACTGATAGATTTTATAGTTCCCTTGAAATACTTCCATTTCGACCGATGCTAAACCACGTCTGCTCTAACATTCTGATGTATCATCTAACTACACCTCGGTGGCATATTGTATTCATGCTTGTCAGCCTTTCGAAATTGGCCGTAATTTAACAAAATACAGAGCTCCGTTCACGGGGGATCGATCGATTTAATTAGCGAACCGAAGAAAATATCAGAAAAATATGAAACACTATGAATACCCGAGCCACCACATTCTCTATTCTGAAAAAATACTCGAAATTTTTCTATCAATTCCAAGTTATTTTACTGAACAACCTCGACACATTAAAGTAGAAATATTCGTGTAATTCGATTTATCCTTGTTCCTTTTCCGACAAACTAATTTTCCCCCGCAATTGTTCAATCTCCGTTTTATCAAACGGACTAAATAAATGATCCAAAAATGATTTTTATAGATAATACATTGATGATTCGCGACAGTGACAGCATAAACTGGGATCGAAATGATTGATGAGTAATTGTAAGTGTAGTATTGATTCGGTGAATCAAATATTTATCAGACAATATAACAAGCATATAATGACTTCGATACTGTACAACACTCGATATTCTCATAGTTATGTTTCAGCCAGAGGTGAAGGGCCAGTTCGTTCGTTTAGTCATAGTGCTATACGTCGCAAGTGAACCTATGGCAAGTGCCGTAAACTCTATGGCAGCACAAAAAGAATCTTCAAACAAATTCTGTTAAAATGTGTAAAACTGTGCAAAAAGACACGCGACACGATAACAAAAAAAGGGAGTCTGCAATTCTAATCTTAGAATTAGTCCGATATATCGGTAAGTTTCACTGTTGGATATAAATAAGCGTTAACTCCACCGCGTTCAACTACGTTAATCGACGTACGTGGATTCGCGGATTAAACAGATACAATCGTTGTAAATTGCAGTAAACCATATTTATTTGAATAATTATTATTTGAATAGTAAATAGATACAATAGAGAACGCTTTTAGCAGGCCAACTTCCCAGTAACGGTGATGCGCGAACTGTCAATATCGTTTCGTCGTTCGTTTTCTAAGACATACGCGTGATCAAGGCGCATATTAGCAGCATCGGTCGTTTTCAAAGAACCTTCGAATAATAATTAGGAATAATAATATTAGGTAACCGTTGATTACCTTTGAAAAGTTTAAAAACAATTAAAAGGTATATTTTATACCGTACAAGTTAAATATTGCTAAACGTGGGAAACAGTTAAAATTTCTCGTTTAAATCGTAATAGTCATTACTGGCGTTACAATCGCTCCGTGGCCTAAAATAACGAAATACTATGTATAATAAGAGATATTGCGTTGCGACTCTTTGTATCATCTGCGAAACGATCTGTTTTCGATCGTCGGTTTTATCGGACACATGTTTCTTTTCTTTCCAGCATCTTTCTCTATAATATTATACAATATTCCACCACATGTCCGACTATTGAACATGTTTGTATCTTTAAATGGCATCGATATCAAAATCATCTTCGTCGTTCGAATCTTCGGTGACTGCGGCAGGCTTCTGCGCAGGCGGTGACTGTTGCGGTTTAAGTGACTGTTTGGCTCTATCATCGTATTCAATCTGAAAGAAAAAGTTCGAAAAACAATTAGAACCGATTCGACGATCACCTCTCGATTATAAATCATATCCAAGAAATAAGATCTATCTGCTACTTCTAAGTCGTCGTCTTCCTCCTCCGATTCTGAATCCTCTTCCTCGGCTTCTTTCAACCATGTTATGAACGGCGCAGCTTTGTCATGAATTTCTTGACATAAATCTTTCGATACATATTTTTTAGTAACTTTGCTCGCCCACTCGAATAAAGCTTTCTCCTCCAAGATATCTGCGTCGTAAAAGAGCTGCAAGCAAACGATCATCATTAACATCCTTAACTCTTGTTTGCATTCAACTGTGCTGTAACTATCTGTATTACTAGAAACTACTCTGCAACGTATTTGTATTCTTTATAGCAAAATTCAATGATTTTTCTACAGAGTTCTTAAACTGTAAAAAGGTCGTCCGTCGTCTGTCGTGCAGAAGATAAAGAAAGAGCCAGCACTAAAGGCTGCATCGTTTACCTTCAAAATTCCGGGTACTTTGGGCATTAAAGAATCCTTGTGTAGGGCTATCACTTGCTCGATTCCCCTGATTAAATACTTCTGTGCCTTGGTGTCGTCGTGGGTGAAACGGAGTAGCAATACTCGGTACTTTTTCGCTTGAGCAGCAATGTTCTGATCGAAGAGCAATTCGGCCAAGACCAGCGGCGCTTTCATCTTGATCTCTAGCCGTTCAGCCTCGGCGACTAGCTCCTTATGGTTGTCCAGTTGGCCGGCGTCCCGGCGACATTTCACCAGCTTGTAGAACATGTCCATTCTCTCGTTCTCAGTCTTATCGAGATCATCGCTGATGGTCATCCCCTTCGCTCCGTCGGTCAGATCTTGAAGACGGGCTCTAACCGCTTCCTCCGACACGTCGACTGCCCAATTAACATCGTCCCCGTCTTCGTCGGGAATCTTCTCGGGTACCTCGACCACGATGTCTTTCGCGCTGGTGTCGTTTTCCGGTGACCCGGATCGATCACCGTTCGAAGTGGCGGTGGTGGTTGTCGAGGTATCGCCGTTTGCGCGTTTCGAACGTTTTCCCCGTTTCCCTTCCGTCAAAGAGCTGCCCTGAACCGCGGGATTCAGACTCGGTGGATTCTTCAGGATGTAGGTATTCAATTTATGGTTGCTTTCCAGTAATCCGTGATGCCCGCACGCCTTGCACCCCTGCGAGATCGTTGATTTCTTCGCGTTGACTACCAGCTCGGTTTCCGGATTGTCGCAGGCCGGGCACAGCACGTACTTCCGTATAAATCCGTCGAGGAGATCTTGCAATTTGATGGCGTCGTGCGAACCGTTCACAATGAATCTTTCGTTCTTGAAGTCGAATTGTGTCTGCGCACCCAGCTCGCAGCCGAAGTACTTGGTGGGATAGGTGGCGGGTCTGCCGATGGCTTTCGCCACGTCGACCATGTTCACGATCACCGTCTTGATCCCGTTACCCTTTCCTTCGACCTTCGCCTGGATCCGCGGCATCTTGTACCGGTAGAACGCATCGCTCACGTTGCGATTCACGTTCACGCTCCCCATGATGACCGATCTTTCTTCTCTCTGTTCCTACTCGATGATTCGATCTTCTCCCTTCTTCGGATACGACCGCGACCACAGATCAGACGTCGTCCCTGCGAACGCTGTTCGACAAGTCACAACCGACGAGAGCGACGGTTTCGAACCCTGATATTCCGTTGTTGCTGATCTTCTTTCCCGATTAATTTTCTTTCTCTCCCTCTCCCTCTCTCTCTCTCTCTCTCTCTCTCTCTCTCTCTCTCTCTCTCTCTCGTTCTCTTGGTCCCTTTGACCCCCTATCGTTGACTCGGTTCAAGTAGGTAACGTCTTCGTCCTTGTCCTTCTGGTTCTACTTTCCACGCTTCCCAGCGGCAGTTTGATTACTGTACAGCGACGTTGCCAGGCAATGGCTACCCGATGGTAGCTCGTTACGTGTCGAGTCAGGGTGATTCTCGTTGTCTGCGGTAAGGTAAGCCGCACTACCCACCGACGTCAGTCACGTTTCTCTGAACGACTGTAGCTTCCGATGCCTATTACTGAAACAGATCAGATCGTGTCGTTACTGAATCGATCACTCCTATCTCGCTTAACCCTTGTACGCTCCTCAGGGTAAAAATTCACCCATTTACTATTTCCGCATACGCATTGAATCATTCGTCCCTTCGCGTCTACGTTGCGAGATGCATTTCTTTAGGTAGCGACGTTACGAATGAAAGAAAATTTGTTTATTCAACGCGTAGACCAAACATGGCTGAATTATTATCCTAGTTCCCTTTTATGAAATTATTCTTGAGGAGCGTACATTCGCCAGAGTCTGATCAAAGTGGACGACGACACGAGTACAAGTTCGAAAGAGTCTTATTTTGAACAAATTGGCGAAGGAAAGCCGCGAGAAATAATTCCACGAAGGAATAATTAAAAGCGAACAGGTTTGTTTTGTTCATTACGCTTGCAAACTTGATTCGTTAGCCAGATACTTTCTTGCAGAGATCTTGAATATTTTTAGTAAGTAAGGAGATCAACCTGGAAAATTTTGAGGTCCTGTGCTTAGGCAGGACCAGATGGTTCAGAAATCGTTGGGTGGTATCTTGATGCAGATATTGCCTCGGTTTGGTGAGCAGAGGGGGATGGTTTTCAATGATCATACACGCTGCCTGTCCGTTGCTTGTGCCACTAAGAATGCCTGGGTACCAGGTTGGAGTGGTTAACTCGCAGGTTGCTCGCAATAAACGATTATACCGAGCGAAAGTGATGGTGTTGCCGTTTACGAATCGCTTGGACAATGTCCTACTACCGCCACCTTTGCTGTACACCGATCTTTTCCCTCTGGATGATATCCTGGATGTTTCTGCAACAAAAGATACCTCGATTACTATCCATCCTCTACGATTATAATTTAATTTTCAAATTAAAATAGATTATACACGCAAATGTTTCTTTCAGCTATCCGTGGACACAAGGATTTTTAAGGAAACAAGGGTCGATTCGGTTCGGGTTGATTTCTCTCGGGAGTCTAAGTATTACTGGAGGGACGATGCTGTTAATAAATTCAATGAAATTTTTCGTACGATATAGAGCTCGAAAAAATATTTGACACACATTTTTTTTATAGCTCTCGACATCCGTGTCGAGAGGCTGAGAATAATAGCCCTCAACTATGCGATGAAAAATCCATTTTATCGGATATCTCCGAAACTATTTTGAGCTATGCGAAAATTTCAAGATCCAATTTGCGCGTCATCGAACGACGAATCTTTCAGCGTGAACCGATTGATAAAAAAAACAGTTTGTTTAAAAAGTATGTTAGAACTGAACTATCTCCTGGGTGTCTAACTTTAGAGGATGCTTCTCTTATTCTTATCTCGGAATCGGATGAATCTCTTCCGCAATTGGAGATATCGGTTCACGGGTGCACAAACCTATCTTCGGTGAGCCAAATCATCTCAAGAGCCTTGCACAGTCATCAGGATTGGTTCAGAAGAGTGTTCGCGCCGAGGAATTTGCCGCGTTTCTCGTCCATTCGCAGAAAGAGATGAGAGTTAGGTTCGCGCGAGCGGCCTGTTAAAAACGTTCAGTGTGCCGAACCATCCGGAGCCGGGTGATGATTTTTCCAAGGATGCACACGAGTAAACGTAGGGCGGTCATTTGTGGATCGGTCGTATATTTCCTGTGTCGTGGCCAGTCGTTCAAAAAATTTTGCGCGGTTCGCGTTTCATTAAATCATTTGATCGCTAACGCTCGTCCGGGCGACTTTTTCGTGGGGCCAACCATGCGACAGTCATGATAGCAAGAGTTACACGCGGACACGTGTCTGCGACTCGGGAAATTATGCGAACCGGTGGTTAGTGGTTAGCGAAGCTTTGGAAATTCCCAATCAACCTCGGTTTCTCTCTCTCCTCTCTCCTCTCTCTCTCTGTGTCATGTTCTCGGACAAACGAAACGCAAGACAAATGCCGATAGATCTGCGACACGACGGTTCGATCGGATCATCCTTGGTTTTCTGATCAGTGGACAGTATCGTAAAACAGTACAAGACTTGAAAAATTTTTTAAAATATTCTACTGCCGTTTTAAAAAAAAAGCAAACAAATCGTTAAGGGATGAAAACAATTTTTCGGTTATTCCTACTTCCCACAATTACAACGTTCGAACAACATTTTTATTTCGCACTAGCTGACCCGACAGACGTTGTCCTGTCCAAATTTCAATATATTTGTTTGAGATCGTTCTAATTACGCAGATCCATTATTCAAATCGTGAGTTATCGTCTTGAGTTTATACAAAAATCCCATAGAAAAAAGCACTTTCATTTTTCCCCGAATTTTCCATTTTTCCAGGCAACTTTTCCAATTTTTCTTTCCTTAAAAACTTTAAGAAGTCCGTAATGCAACTTCCTATTAAAATATTGATTAAAAGCTACGACATTTGTTTTTTTTTTGTTGTATTAAAATATGATTCAGAAATCACTTTTAGTTTTTCCCGAATTTTCTATTTTTCCGGGCAACTTTTCCAATTTTTTTTTGCGCTAAAACCTGATTCGGACTACAACGAACATTAAAAAAAAAAAATTATCCAAATCGGTCCAGCCGTTCTCACGTGATGTCGTGACCAACGAACAGCATTTCATTTTTATTATATAGAAGATAGAATAAAGATCCGCGATCTACCGATCGGACTGCATTTTATTTCAAACACGACGAACAATAAACGCATTCGAAATAACGAACTAATCAATTGGTATCTTAAATAACGAACGAATTAATTATTTCAAATACTTGATCATTTTTATTCGTTCGGTAACATTTCAAAGGTATTATTTTCCATGGAACTTTCAAAAAATAGTTTGCGCGATTGCGTAATTACGTTAGACAGTTGTTATCGCGTTGAATAACAATCTTTTTGCTATTTTGTCATTTTTTCGAATCCAATATCTCGTATTATATCTGTTTTATCCGACGATACAATCTGCTGTTCGGATAAGAACGACGAGGAAAACAAATAACCAATGTGCAACAATCACGGTAATTCGCGACACGAAGCCTGTCGGGCTTCGTAATGCTGCGAGCACACTTCCGGCAACGAGAAAAGGTATGGTCGCACACGTTAATACTGGAAAAACGGCAGCTATAATGTGGAAAAGGTGAGCAGAATATTTCTGAAAAATTGATCCTCCACATTTTGACGAAACACGTTAGTCGTTTAATGGCTAAATTTATTTGTTCCTAATATATATATATATATCAATGAATGGTTCGTTGTATCAACTGCGAATGGATAATACAAAAAAATTTTTAAACATATTCTTCCACGGAGATCTGACCGACTCACGAGACTACCCCATTGGTTTTGTTAGGTCGATGAAATCCTATTATGTAAAAAACAGAGCGTAATCCCGTTTCGAGCGATACGGTAACAAGGCGTCGCGTCGCGTCGCGCTCTTGCTGTAATCATCGGCTGCAGCTGAATCACGTAAATCGTCCGAACAGATAAGAGTTGATTGTTAATCACTCGATCGTGACGTGTGAACTCTATCGCCGCGCTGCGGCAAAACTTCTTCGATCTTTCGGCTCTCCGCTATATAACACTCTTTTATTTTTGAAGCTGAAATTTTCAGGGAAATTTAGAGCGAACGATTCGCTGGCGGTTCACCGACGCCCCATCAAATATTCGGATTCTCGCGTGTGCAATGGGGTTCCTCTTTCCCTCCGGCGCACAGTGGGACCTTTTGCCCAAACCGTGGACAAAATCAAACAACTTTCGATAGAAATGAGATAGAGCGATGAATTTTTTTTTTAAATTAAAGCTGAAACATTGTAGAATATGGGAAAAATAAGGAGATTATGGTACGAATGTATTTAACCTTGAAAAAATAAAAGTTTAACTGTTTAACTATAATTCGATTTTTTGAAAAAACCAGTAGTCGTAGAAAAATTTTGAGGCCAGATTTAAATTCAGCAGGAAAAAATCTACAGGAAATGATGTATAGCGTGTTAAAAAAAAATTTTATAGGTGTGCTATTGAAAAAACCAGAATTTTCTCGAAATTGCGCAACTGTGACGAATTTTTTCGAGGTTAAAAAAAATTCGTACCATAATCTCCCTATTTTTCCCATATCCTGTGAAGTTTCAGCTGTATGTAAAAAAAAATTTCAGCCCTCTATCTCATTTCTATCGAAAGTTCTTTGATTTTGTCCACGATTTGGGCAAAAGGTCCCGGGCTGTGCGGCGCCGATCACGCCGGTGCAAAATAACAGGCTAGAATTCCAGTCGCGGTTTCGTACCGATAACCACGTTTATCAGCGTGGCGACGAGCAACGTAGCTGCACTCTCCCACCATCCTCTATCGATCCATTTCTAATGGAAACAGAATTTCATATCGGGAACCGGAGCGGCTCGGATTCCAGAATACACGACTCTCACTGGTATGTACACCTCTACGAAACTATGGCCGAGCAAGAATTTGCAAATAATACAACATCTCCGCTCGGATATGGATGGATCGACGTACTCAAATCAAAGTCGAATTTCCCCACTCTATCATGTTCAGTAGTCAAACCCAGTTCAGGCGAAGCCTGATGGTGTTCTCGGGATTTTTTAACAGTGATATTAACATAATAACCCTTGACCTTATTCTCCATTTGTTCCCCCCAACACAATGTTAAAAATATGGCGGAATTATTGGCAGTATTCGAAACTCAAAGACTACCTACAAATTTACGGTTTTCTAAAATTCTTTCATGGTTAGTTACCGAGTGAGAAAAATTTCTTTTTCTCTTTACAGCGATGTTAATTAACGTAACTCTTAAAAGTTTATTCTGTCGAAAACTTTGGACCACCGTTTTCGTCTAGTCGACGCGACGGCTAGATGCAAGACAGAGAGGGGGGAGGGGGTCGCGTTAATGGAGTCCGTGCGCCATTAATTCCCTATTTGCTGGCCGATTATACGGTGCAATGGCCTTATCGTGATCAAACAATGCGGTGGAGATAGAAGTTTCGCGACATTCGTTCGACGAAACATCGGCAGCCGAGCAAACACAGATCCGGAGAATGTTTTCGTTGGAGAGTATTTCGAGGGATCATCCTCTTATCTGTAGGATCGTTTTTGTTCCTGGAACGAGAGGTAGCCAGAGAGCGAGCTAACGATCTCCTCTTTCGAAGAGCATCGCGACGAACCGGTTCCCCAGTTTGAATCGCGGATATCGGACGGAACTGCCGAAGAGACTTCCCGAAGAACAATAAAGAAGAAAGCCATCCGTGGAAAAGCTTGACTCAGCCAGCAGGGGATAAATCGATGCGCCGTGGAGTAGAGACCGAGAGAGAAACACCGAGACGTTTCTGCAGAGACGCAGCACTCTGTGCAAGAATAAATAGAATGTGGACTGGACACAAGGTAGCAAAAGGTAGGTTATAATAGCCCTAGGTTGTAACCTGGGTGCGAAGAAAGAGAACGGAAGATCGGTGGACTGCCGTCTCCAGCCGGCTAGGCTAGGAACCACTCCCAGTCTAGATCCAGCTGGCAAGTCCTCGATTCTTCGACAGAAAATAAAGATGAACGAACGAGAGATGCAAGAGAGGACTGCAATCGTGTCACTGTGATTCCGAGGGGAAACCCGGTGCACAGGGTGCATCGTATCACAATGCGCAAAGAGGACACGTCGATGCACGTCACAGAGCTCGTGGAACCGGGGGTAGCAAAGGTGACGTCGGCGAGAGGACTCGCGAAGAGATTCCAGATCTAGCGATAAAAGGCTTGGCTAGTAGATAAGTAAGTGTAGCCAAAGAGAGAGAGCAGGCGACGAAGGATGGCGTGGCGGCTCCTAACCGATGGATCGTCCTCCTTTCGAATCCTCCGAACGGATCAGGTCTAGAGGGGATCGTTACCTGCTCGGTACAGACGCATAAGTCGTGATTTGCCAGCGTGGCCGCAGCTGTCGGTGCTCTTGGTGACTTCCTCGGGACTCTCAGGCGAACAGAATGTGCTAGATCGAGGAAAGAAATCCGCCGCGTGGTTCCGGTGCCGGATTCGGCCCGGTTGTTCGCGGGGTTGTTGGCTCGCAGTCGTGTTCGCACAATCAGTTGGGACACACGCGTCACGACCCGTCAGGGTATGTCGAACGTTTCCGAACGTTCTCGTTCTTCTCGTTCTTCTCGTTCTTCTCGGTCTTGTGGCCGACGTCTCCGTCGCCGTGATGGTCGTTCTCGTGGTGGCCGGGATCTTGCCGATTTTTATCGTTGTTACCGTGCAGCGGACGTTGACGATGATTCGAACAGTGGCGGAGGAGGATGATGTTCTGCCCTGCTACCGTAACTCGAGTCCTCGACGTCGTGTGTGCGTCGCGGCACTCTCTTTCTCCGGTTTCCCGGATCGACCTACTCCAACGGGTCCGGTGTGGCGCAGGCGTCCTCGCCGCACCGGGATACACCGTATATTGATCTCGACGTAGCCCGATCCGGACGTAACGAACAACGCGCCGGAATTTCTAGTATGCTGCCCCGCCGTGCGCCGGACGCCGGACGCCGGACGCCGGACGCAAGGTCAGATTTCACCGATCCAACACGCCACGAGGACCCGGCACGGCACGACGACCAGCCTCGTGTCCTCTTCGGGGCCCTGTCAGTGCACTATGCGCTATATGTACTATTTAGTCTTCGCTGACGGTCGTGGATTCTTCCAACAGACTCCAGCTACCTGTATCGGCTGATACAGGCTCCTTCAATACGGATTCGCTGCTTCGTTTTTAAGTATCGAGTCGTCCCGCAAATTTCTACAGCTTATTTTTCTACCGATTAAGGGTCTCTTTATGTATACTGGTATATTTCCGACCGGACAGATATTTTTCAATGGATTTTAATGGAATCATCTACAGCTACTCTAGGTCTACATACTTCCATTAAAATCCATTGAAGAATATCTGTCTGGTCGCATATATTCCGGCGAATATATTTCAGTATAAATCGACCTTAAACGAACGTATAACCTACAATCTTGTTTTCTCTTCCTTTTTTTCTTTTATTTTTTGGTAAAGACCGTCGTGAGTTATACCGTCGCTGTAAAATTTTTTTGGTTTTTTTTCATAAAATATTGTTCGATGTCTGTTTCCATGGCTTCGACGTAATAGAATCTTGTTCCTACAAATAAATATAAATAGAAGTTTATACGGACGGAGCAGAGACCAAAGAATTAAGCGGAGGCTTGTTATAATATTGTATAATAACGCTCGGAAAAGTGGTTTTTATATCGTCGGAATTTGTACGGCTTTTGAACTCGCCGGTGATCCAATTAGAGGATTTACCTGTTGATTATGTTTAAATAACTGCCTCTCGTTCACGTGTAAACAAGTACGTCGCGTTCAGTGGAGGAGGAGAGTCTACTCCGCGCGGCTATTGAAGCAGCTTCCCGAGTCATGTAAAACCCGTAGGAAACGTTGCATTATCGAGTAACGAAAACGATTTACGTGTTAACCAGTTAGAAGAGACTGGACGAAGATTGGAAAAGTCAGAAATGTCCTTGAACGGAATCGAGCTGCTGATATATTCGATGGGTTATCGGGAAAATGCGTTCTGTGCCAAGTTTCCAAAAAGGTGTATGCAGTGAGGTTTAACTGCAGCGAAGTTTAGGCGATATACGCGTGACGTAGTGCGCGCAACAGATCACGTTTCTGTATTTTCGAGCGGATTATTATCCGTCCCGAGCCGTCCCGTCCGTTTACATGTATTATGCATTTTCTGGAGACAATCAATCATCTCTGACGGGCATATAGGTTTGGGACAAGGCCAGATCCACCTTGTCGCTTCGCGAAAAGACGTATCGCGGCTGAGACAGATCCGACGCGATAATACCGCATGCAACTCCTTTATGCAAATGCACGTTGCACCCGCTTCGACCCGAACTGGCTGGGTGAAGGTTGCGTTGCTGGCTGCGTAAACCGCGGGTCGGCCAACTTCTTTCCAGAGTGCGTCAATTCCTCGATATTTCAAAGAATATTTAAACGCGATCAACAAAATTTATAATTATAATTATTCTTTCAGGATTCGTGGTATTTGTCTGATTAAAACGAACCCAAACACGACGCAATTCGGAGCATATTTGCTCGTTTAATTCTCGATACGGTAACGCTTCGATCATGCGAATCGATCAACTGAATTCTATATCGTGGATTACACGAGTAAACGTGTTCCGAATTGCATCGTGTTTGGACTCGTTTTAATCGGGAGAATGTCACGAACTCGCAGGTAAAAGTTCCGTTCGAAAAGTTAGTTAGGTTACAACGGCTACTCTATCTATTATTTACATGTATCGAGGCGTTACCGTAGCGGCTCGACTGTAATACGAATAGACGATCGAACGGTATATTTTTCTGGAAAAAGATCAGGCGGTATGGCCAGGTCAACATTCTTCTTTACGATTGAAAAATTCTAAAAATATATTTTCTATACGTGTGATACGTACGCTTTGCATATTCATTTTTTAAAAAAACGTGTGCACGAATATATTACGTATGTTCTTTGCATATGTATGCACCGTTACTTGTGTAGGATACTTATGCATCTTTTCTTTTTTCTTTATGCAGAATCAAAATTTTAAAACATCGAAAATAATGATTCACACATTTGTCGGAAATATCCACGAACCAGTGACAATAATCTTTTGAACAGCTGTTGAATATATTCCAGAATTCAATTTCAACGCAATTCCGCCATCACGAAACGAATTTCACGGACCCAAAATTAGCATAGCCGGACATCCATTCGAAACAGGTGTTAGGAGCATAATTTATGTGAATTTTTTTACTGTCCCGACGAATTTAAGACACTTGGTTTCACCTTAAACTTTCTAAAAATATTCGAAATGTTCAAACCACACCGAGCGCATTTATACGCGAGCTCGCATTATATGAAAATTTATGAAAAATGGTGTCTGGTGAAGTGTAATTTGCAAAGGGTGTCGAACCGAAATCGTTTTCAACAGCACTTTTTCTCTGCTCCGAAATAGAACTTTGATAACTTTCCTCCGGGAACGTGCACACCGTCGGATAAGTGCGTTCTTCAAAATAGAATAACTTTTTCCAAGCATTTAGTTGATTGCACGGTCAATCTAATCCTGCTCGATTATTAACGTAATTAAATTTCCAATCGCCAAGATGGTCTCGAATAGAGATAGAAATTTTTTTTTTTCGACAAGAAAATTTCACAAAATTAATTAAAAAATGTTATTGGTAATAGAATCTCCAAATTAAATTAACCGCTACATTTCCCCCACCTAAATCCTACCCTTAACCATTCGTGAAAAACCAAGGTAACAAGGGCAGTATGTACTATTTTCATCATGGTCGGAGTAACATCGTCGCGTTTGTTGTCACGATTTTGAATTGTGTTTTTTTTTGCTTCGCACTTATTAACACGCGTAAATGGCAGTCTTTTGTTAATCCGACAGAGGAATATAAGATTCGAATACAATTGTAAGTACCTACATATATTTGACAATAGTATTTTATAAGCCAGAATAAATATTCTTATGGATAAAAATGGATATAAGATATTGATAAAACAACGCTGTGCAACAAAAGAGGATGAAAAAGTTGTCTTTGCTCACTAATCACGTCACAACTTTTGAACGAATCGAGTTTTTCGAATGCGGTTTGCTCTTAAATCTTCCCGAAGAAACGCCGCGTCTAATCAATTGATGCCGTCACAAACAAACAGACAGACGCGATTTTATTATATATAGAGATAGAGATAGAGATAAATGATGCATGAATTATAAAATAAAGGGTAGAAAGTACATGGAAGCCACGATCGAGCAGAAACCTTTTTTGTACGGTAGCGGAGTAAGTGGAAAGGGGACAAGAAAATTATTGGAATCCGAAGCTTGAGAAGAGAAGGCAAGGCGGCACAGAATTGATAACGGGCGGTGGTCGGGGGATGTAGGAGGGTGTTATGGGGATGCGTCGCAGGAGATAATTGTGCGTTGACCGAACTTGACACAGAGAAACGATCGGTGCAGCGCGTTCTCTCTCTCTCTCTCTCTCTCTTTCTCCGTGGAAGGGAATCGATCGGGTCAGCCTAGCAAATTGTTTACTAGAGCAAGTTTAAAATGCAACGCTACCTAACAACTTTCACTCCGCGGAGCACGCGTTACGTAAAGCTGCGTGCCCGTCACGAAAACGAACTGATCTTTCGAGAAAGCCGTGGGCGAGTGATATCGTGGACATCGTGGTATATGGGCTGTGGTTGCGTGGCCGTAAGTACCGAACCATGTACAATGTACAGCAATAGCAACAGCAACAGCAACAGCAACAGCAACCGAGGGAAAAAAGTGCCAGCACACTGATAACTTATGCTTTCTTCCGCCTGTGTGTGTGTGTAGCATTGCCGTTTCTCAACACCAGCTCGAAATCACACTGGGTGCTCAAGTGATTGTTTCGAAACGAAAGATCGTAGAGGTTTTTTTCTAAATTAAAGTTGAGAAATTGAAATATTCGTTCGTAGGTTTTTTCGACAATATCGTAACCACAGAAATGGCAAGAAATTAATTGAAAATTAATAAATAGAACTTTTTTTAGGAGATGAGCACGAATACCACGAGTACCGTGGTATCGAATCCGATCGAGCTAATAATAAAATCGGTGCCGCTTCGACGCCGGCGGAAGTGTTCGCTCGCGGCTTTTGTTCTCCAAAGATGGCGTAGCTAGAACCAATTTCCGGTCTGCAGCATTGCCGGTTGAGAGCCACTGATGGACTGATTAAGAGGTATTTATTATTTTGCATCGCTATCGTGCCGGCTATGCATGCCGAAGGGTCAAAGCAGGCCATCTTAAGCCGCAGATAAACGGAAAAAATAAGGCAAGCGTGTACGCGAAGGGAGCAGAAGGGAGCAGAAGGTCCGATTACACGCGAGAACGTTCGGAGAATCGGTTTCAAAACCGGACGAAGCCTCGAGACGATCCAAGTCCACGTGAACCCTCGTTGATCTTGCACCATGTTACAGCAAACAAATAATCCGGCTTCTTCAACAACTCTTAAACTATCTTGTCTGTTCACGATACGATGAAAGATATTACCATTTAACAGTCTTAATTAAACTCAAGATTAATCGCTAATCGGTCACCGTATTCGAACTGCATAGAATATATTTAATATTTCAAATATTATCCGAAATATCAATTTCGAGGAAAATTCGCTTGCAACGAGACCGTTCGTTACTAGAGTACTTTGATCGGCTGTTTATTAAACATTTTCGGCCCGAATTAGGTCAACGGATCAAAAAATAAATACCGCACGATCGCTAGAATAGTTCGCATCGAATTAAGAGTTGATACCGCGTCAATCGGCGTTGTACTCGATCCGATTTCGAAATTGCGATATATATTTCGAGATATCGATCGTTTCTCGAAACGTAAACAAATACTTTCCACGAAACACCGACTCGCGATGAATCAAACTAATCATTGTTGCTATTATCCTCCTGATAAGTTCCTCGTGTATGTCGTCGTTCGAGGTTGAAGAAAAAAAAAATTCCGAGCTCCGATAAATATTAACGATTATAATTGGACGGGAAAAATATTCCGAGCACACGAACGATTGTAAACAAAGGCGCGTGATGCAGATTATGTTGGCAGCGCGGTTTGGACAAACATTTTCAAACTCTTTGCAAACAACTGATTCCCCTAATAAAAATTGCTACGTATGTCGTAACAATTTCGTTTTTTGCGTAAGCATCCAGAGTGAAGAGGCAATCTAAAGGAAAATACTGTTCGCGCAATTATCGAAAGATCCGTACTCGAGGAATCGATTTCTCTTAATGAAACAGCTATCGTAATAGGATGACGACGCGCTTTAGCCACGCAATAATAAATATTGATACGATATGTAAAATTTCGTGATAGATTACCGATTCTATCGACGAATAGAGCGAGAGCGTTAGACATCGATTATTGTTGGGAAATAATTTCGTTTCGTTTGTTCCCAGATTAACTTGAAACGAGGAACGTGAGTCAGCGTGTAGCATTATCGGCTATCGGTATTAAATCGTTTCGGTATCACTATCACAGGAGATTCCGAATCGAATCGAATCGAATCGAATCGTTTTGGCTCACTCGATACAGTCAGGTACAAAAATGATAGGACACCCTATTGATTTGTTAATTTTTATTCTGTTCTACATTACATTGTTTTACACTGTTCTTGTTCGTTCGACTCAGTTGGTAAAAACAACGGGAAAAAACGATAGGACGTGCGTTCGAAACATGAAAAATGTACGAAAAGAATTCGCTAGTTTGTTGTTTACTAATATATCTTAAAGCCTCCAATTATTTTTAATCGCAGAAATTGTTCAGCAATGATCCGGAGATCTAGCCATCCCAGAATTTTAAATTTTTCTCAGTTACCAGAAAATGTTTCGACCGAGTTGTTGAACAGAGGAATTACTATGTTGAAACATGAAATTAGTACCAGTAAATCTTGTTTGCCTACACAATCTCAAACGATAACTCTGCTACCAACTATTCCAAGATGGCTTACAATCAAGTTTCTATCCTATTCTATTCGATAATAGTAGTTAAAACTGTTCCTACCGCATTAAACGTGTCTCTCTGCGAAACAGGAATCGAACGGTTCTGTTCTTGTGGAATTTTGTTCGCTCTAAATCCTTACGCTTCCATAAAACCTAGTTGCACAAGTATTGCGTGTAGTTCAACACCATCATCTTCTCTTGCGACTTAACGTTAACAGAGAAGAACCAGAACTCTGTTTCATACATTTTTCTTGTACATTTCAGTCGCAGTGGATGTTTTCCCACAACCTGTTACATGCTTCGAACAAACTGAACTATAGCTATTAGTATTCTGTCCAGTGTTTACGTCTTTCGTCGCACTTACAGAGCTATAATATAACCGAATGCGTACAATATTTCCTTCCTAATGTTGAACACAAAGGAACAGGTCGGGTGTCCTATCTTTTGGTCGGTGGCTGTATAAAATGTGATATCGGGACGATATCGATCCATCGTAACGCGAGAGTAAATGTTGAGAAAGTAAGAAAGATGGAGAGAGAGAGAGAGAATATAGATCTGGTCGAAGGAGTACAGAGAAAGAGAGAGAGAGAGCATGCGAGAGAGATAGAGCGAAACGTTTCATTTCCGTAGAAACACGGGCGGCACAGATCGGCGCACACGTTCCTCGTGTTCAAAATGGCTGGTCGCTAAAATTAGCGTCGGGAAGCAAAGAGCTCCCGGTATAACCGTATAAAAGAGAGCCCACCATGGCCTGGTTCAACTCACCTTGGCGTCGAAGAAAAGTCATATAAAATGGTATCGCCCTGCTGGACGGCCGCCTTCTAGCGTGAAAATTGAACGGGTGTCCGTGGGTGTATCGAGACAGATGGATCGCCCTGTCGGGTGCACCCCAGTGTCTCGGTTTTTGCGTTCTCGCAACGATATCGCTCGGCGAAAAAGTTTCCTCGGCGGAATATATCGGTCGGTCGCCTCTTCGACGTGACACCGTCTCGACACGATGGCCTTCCGGTTTCTTCTCGAAGATCTGGCCGATTCGCAAAAATCGATTCCTGTCCGGCGGATTGCTCTGTTCCGATACTCGAGGTTTCTCTCTCTCTTAGGTTCTTCGGCGTGTGCTCCAATGCGTACCGTTTTACACGACGTGTACACTCGATTCGTTCTGATTCGTTCCGGCTTCTGAGACGGCTACTGCCTGAATACAACTGCAAACGCTCGACGAAACCAGGCCCGTAACGTGACTTGCGGATCCCCGTTCATGATACCGATCCCCCTACCTTCGACCGTGTCTTTTTCACTCGGCGCGACGGTCACGTGACCGTCGCGTCGTACCATCAATCCCAGTGGCGCAACATTTCGTGGGTTCCTGCCACTTCCTGCAAACTCATCATTCTTACGGTCAAACCACTACGACCTATGTAGCAAGTTCTCTTGCTAGAAAAAATTATATAAATTATACAACATGTGAATGTGGACATAAAACCGAAGATATTGATCATTTAATATGGAGCTGTCCTGTATACGCAGGAAAAAGAGGAAAATTATTGAGAACCTTCGCTAAAAAGGATATAGAACTGGAAGAGGAGGTTTGCAACATTTTAAATAAGAAAGATGATTCCATCCTAAGGGCAATATCAGTGTTCTTAATACAAATAGATAGACCAATTTAAACAAAACTTTACAGATTTAAACAGTACAAATTAGAAGAAAGAAATAGTATAAATTTTTCAAAACATTAATCATAATCGTATCAATATATATTTTTTGTTAACATCATTATAAGTAAAAGGACCGGTTTGCATTGGGCAAATAGAGCTCAGGCTCTACAACGCCATCTTTATGTATATAAAGAGAAGAATAAACCATAAACCCATCATTCTTACGGATATTCCATATAGTCTTCAATACCGATTCAATCAAATATTAATTGTATTTACTTACCGAAAATTCAAAAAACACGCTTGTCTCCGTCGGGTCGTGCTGAATTCTTTAGATACTTTCCCGCTGGTAATAGTTCCCCACTACTTTCCCCACAAACTGAGGACGTTGATACGTACCTGCATTTGGACGCGCATGCGCAAACAAACCGTGCAAAGTGACTACTTTGTTTTATTGTTGCTTTATCGTATAAATAATAAGAATGTATCTATATCTATTTATGTATACCCTAAGAAATAATTTGTTGATTAATCTCTTTTCGGTAGTTATAAATTATAAATCTAGTGTCACAAATCGTACTACCACTTTGAATCATTACGTCACACAGTGGTCCGTCCGTCATTTCGATTTCTAATCGATTTGTGTTGTTTCCTAGATTTCATTAATATTACAATTACATATTTAAAGACGGACATTTGATTTTCAAGAACTGCTCGAGGATTTCACATTCGCGGACAAATTGGAACATTTTTTTATACATAACTACGCAGGAATCGTTTCCCACTTCGTCCCACTTTGTAAATCACTATATTGTTCGAAAAAATATAAATTTTTCGGTAAGTATACTTGCTTATATTTCGGTAATCAACAATTAGTAAGCAATACCCATTTTCAAATGAAATTACAACATATCACGCGAGAAATATAACTAGAATATATATGTATAATATACATATATAATAATGCTTTCGAATATGTACGTCTACATATATACTTATTACTCGGACGACGATGTTTTACGAAGCAAATTGATATTTCTTTGTAGTACAATCGTTGAACGACCAACGATCGAAGAATAAATGGAATAAATTTCAAACGATCTACGTAATTAGCTCGCGTATCAAAAAAGAGAAAATCTAGTAACATGGCGGCCTCCTAATCGAAGATCGTAGTCTATGTTTAAATAACAGTGATAAAAAAAATAAGGAGGCAATAAAAATTCGGTCTTGCTCTGTAGAGTAAGTAACTGCCGAGGTAATAGAACTAGCCAATTTATTGTCACATTTAATCGTTACGATTACTCATGAAATCCTGTAATTATTCGTGGACCGTTCGTCAGTTCGTCATCAATCTCCAATACATGTAGATGGACCATGAATTTCTTCAAGTTGCCGCTAATTGAATACATACACAAATCCAGATGATCCAGAAAAAATGAGTTGTACTTCTCCACTATCAAGAGACTAATATTACACGTTTTCAGTGGCTCTGGCTCTGGTGCAAGATCAGATATGCACCATTGTGATATTTGTAACGGTATTGCGAAGACGTTGGTATAACCGCAATGTCAGCGTACTAGAAAGTAAATTGCGCACGTGCTTTGTGTTTGTAGTTCTCCTTATAAGTGTATGTACATATTTACATGGACAATTTAAACGTAATTGTTAGCGAATCCCGATATTATTTGCGTTCGTTTCCACTATGACGAGATTCTACCGTACGCTCTATAAATAATTGTATCGATTGTTATCGCGCGCGAGAAGCGAAACCTCTGTTAATGTTCATTGTTACGTTGTATTTATAAAAACAAAGGAAACTATCGGAACGCTGAAAATGACTTCGCCGTTCACCTGCATCACGTGTCGCGTGGCTTTCCGAGATTTGGAGGTGCAAAGGCAGCATTACAAATCGGACTGGCACAGGTACAATTTGAAAAGGAAAGTGGCAGAGCTGCCTCCGGTCACCGTAGAAGAATTCCAGAAGAGAGTGATCGCACAGAGGAACAAGGATGACCAAGAGAGGAGCGAGGAGTCAACAAACTGTAAGGTATGTAGGAAAAACTTCAACACAAAGAACCAGTACGAGAATCATCTGGTGTCGAAGAAGCACAAGGAGAAGTATGCGAAACAGAGCAGCATAGAAGGTCTGCACGAAGAAACGGATGATACGACTTCTCCTGGTCCTACGTCCAAGAAGGATGTTCAGAACGAAGGTTCCAGCCGTAGTGGCAAGCGACCGGCAGAGGAAATGGAAATAGATTCGGATATAGAATCCGTAGACTCTGACGAATGGCTGGAAGATACAGAGAATCCGATACAAAATAACGATTGCTTGTTCTGCGATCACCATAGTAGATCATTAGTGAAGAATTTGAAGCACATGACCGTTGTACATTCGTTCTTCATACCGGATCCCGAGTATTGCATAGATATTAAAGGGTTGCTTACGTATCTCGGGGAAAAGATATTTGCTGGGTTCATGTGCATTTGGTGCAACGAGACTGGTAAGGAACTTGAGCTTTTATTTTTATTTTCATTAATGGTTTTACTCCGTATCCTGTTATTAATACGTTTGTAAATTCACAGGGAAAAGCTTCCAAAGCGTGGAAGCCGTCAGAGCGCACATGGTGGACAAAGGACACTGCAGAGTGCTGCACGAGGGAGACGCGCTCGCCGAATACGCCGAGTTTTACGATTACTCGTCCAGTTACCCGGACGCAGAAAACGGCGACGCGGACGCAGAAGTCGAAATACCTGAGTTAGACGACAGCGATTATCAATTGGTCTTGCCATCTGGAAACGTAATCGGGCATAGATCTCTAATGAGATATTATAAGCAAAACTTAAACCCGAACAGAGCGGTCGCGGTGCCGAAGAAAGAGAAATTACGGAAAGTACTGCTACAATATAGAGCACTCGGGTGGACGGAGACGCAGAAGGATATTGCTATTAAGAAAGCCAGGGACATAAAATATATGCAAAGAATACAGGCTAAGTACTCCACACAGTTGCAGTTTAAAGCGAACAAATTGCAAAGATACTTTAGACCCCAAGTAAACTTCTAGATATCCTTAGAATATGTATAAATATTGTTGCAAGACTGCATTCCTCTTAAACATTAGAATTTTTATGCAGAACAAATCGTTAGGCGTGCTTATTGCGTTGCATATTTATACATTTATCGCTGAAATAAACTTGTACTTATTTAATTGAAATCTGCACTTTAATATTCGTTAGTTACGTGACCACGCTGCGGATTTTTGCATAGAAAAAAGAAACAATAAGGTCGAATCTTTCAGAATATTTAATTTACGCGAATCGTTGAATCAGAAAATTGGTTTGTACATTCGTTGACCATTTTAGAATCGTTGATCGGTCAAATCAATGTCCGCAGTTCGGTTACGATTGTTGGGCTGAGTCACGAGTTCAAGAGAATTTACTATTAAAATCATCGCCATTACACCGAGCAATAGCTATTATTTTCGTGACTCATCCCGGTATTGTTGCACCGTCTAGAATCAAAAGGATATACACGTTACAAGCCGTCAGTCATTATAAACTGTAATATTTATTTGGCGGATATTCTTACAAAATAACTTGTAATATATTTTCGTAACACGTGATATCAACAAAAATATTCCTTGTAATTTTTTTAGTTTATACTCGTAATGGACCCGTTATCCATAATTCCTGAAACCATCAGCTAAATCACTTGATTTTCGATAAATGGTCACACACGGATCCAAAAACCATTGGATTTCACGACGACTGTAAAAAAATTCGTACACGAACATCCGAGAATCTTTGTGGACCCGTGCACTGCGTACGTATACAATATACTTTCAATTTTTTCCATCGGCAAACTTGTAGAATGTACTTCGGGGACTCGACAAATCGTCAAACTATAACATTTGACACGCACGAGTTTCGTTTTCCCTCGCGTTCGACGACTATAGAAACACAGAAACGTTGATTTCGATATTATCTTGTGAACCAGAGTAGCCGGCCCCGCGCAGAGTCTGTTTCGAACGGACAGAACGCGGAAGAAAAGTTCAGCGAACGATACTCTAAACATAGATCCTCTTACTGTTTCGTTTCGATATACACTTTTTGTTTTTTTTGTCTTGTCGTCAGTTTTCTTGCTTTTCCATTTGCAACACATCGTTCGGAAATATAGAGAGGGGGCAGATAGCAGTGCCTCGAATTTTTAATATGTACTCTCTACGCAAGACACGCGGTCCCACCTCTCATTGTTAAACATGCAATTACTTCGGAAAACTTTTTAGACGTCTTTCAGACGAACATATACACATTAGAGAGCTGTTATTGTCGTGTAACGATACATATAGTTTTACTCTACGGTTCTGGTTAGCGAAGATCTGTCTTCGAATGTTGAACATTCTCGTTTAATCTGCTTTCTTTCTCCTTCTTCGTTTAGTTTAACACTTTTACCATCAGCTTCAGAGCTCGATGGGGCGGAGCCGGTCTCATTGACTCGTCCATCTCCGTATACGGGATATCAGCCTCCACCTGAAATCCGTGTTTCAAGCATACCTTCTGAG
This sequence comes from Lasioglossum morio, assembly GCA_916610235.2. Taxonomy (NCBI): domain Eukaryota; kingdom Metazoa; phylum Arthropoda; class Insecta; order Hymenoptera; family Halictidae; genus Lasioglossum; species Lasioglossum morio. The sequence continues at coordinate 230,058 of OU744324.1, read as the reverse complement.
AAAACATCCCGGTAGCGTCCGCTTTGAACACCTGCAAAACACGTCGACAGACTGTGAGGACCTTCGCCCAAGAGTTTCGTCGGTTTCTCAACATTTACATACAGTTTGAATTTACACCACGTGCAAAAGTACCTCCCGAGAAAGCAACGAGTGCATTGCACATATAATTACATCTTGGTAAACGAACATTCATCCCATGCAATTACAATCGAAGAACATGCTGAAACAAAAAGAGAATGTGAATTCGAGGATTCGTTTTCCTCGGGATCTTGACTTTCGGTTCGAAGTAAGGGAGGGATCGCATTGTTATTTCAAGTTAGAGATTACGCCGTGTGAAAACATCGTATCAATTTATTGGAAATCGTAGTCGCGAAGATGCGTGACGTAAAATTAGAACATGACGGCGATAGGTAGGTCGTTCGTCGTCGTAAAGGTCATCGAGCACCGTTTTAGGGTGGCGAAGCGATTGTCCAGTGAACTTAAACGCATGCATCGGACATTTAGACATTAACTTCGAAATATCGTCGAGGCTCTCGCACCGCAACTGTTAGTACCTTGAATCCGGCGTTTCTCGCGGTCTCTATACTGTCCTCCATCAGAACGTTCGCCAGACCCCTACCACGGAAGTTCTCGTCTACGCTGAGGATGCGGCACTCGAACAATTCGTCGACATTGTACTTGGCGAATAGGTCAACTTTCTCGTTCACTTTGTAGAGCAGCCCGAATATTATTTTGAATTTCTCGTCGTTCAATTCGGCGAGCCGACGCTCGGCCTCCTCGCGCTCACCCTTCTTCAAGATACCGTTCAAGGCCATGCCTGCTATCTAATTAGGTGATGGGAATATGTTCAGTAATAACAGAAATCGTATTTGTTGGAAGTTAGAAGTGGAGTAGAGTCCTACCCGAAATTATTATTGAAATTTTTATTTGGCTCCTGTGTCTTGCAATCGGTGGAAGCATTTTTTAATTTGCGTATAAATCCGCAGTCTAGTTATTATTATTATATAGTTTTTTCGACCTTAAGTAGGGGTGAAAAAGTGATAATTATCGAGGCGGTAAGGTCATTTAATTCAAGGTCAAATTTGATTAATTAATAGTAATAATGTACATATTACGAAAGGAAGTTCGAGGTGGAGATCTACCCCACGTGTAGCTTATTGTTAGTACCAAAAGAAGGGTGTCGTACAAACTGCGACACGTATCTTCAACGTCAAGGAAAGTATGCTTGTTGACGAGGAGGTTACACAGAAACTACTACAAGACAAAACTGACAAAAAAAAACCCGAGTACACGGGGGGAAAAATGATAGCGTTAACATATAAGACGGTTCTCCCTGGTTCGATTCGACTCACCGTTCCGTTCTGGTCCACCAGCATCCTCGAGTATCCCTGCTTTAAAGTGAGCAGACAGTGTCTCTCGAGCTCGAACTGGCTCTCACCCTTATCGCAGAGTCCCACCGCGTGGTTCAGCGGTTCGTCGGCGAAAAAGTTCCATTTCAAGTGATTGATCGCCTCCTCGAAGCGATTTTCCGGGACTTGGACGACCGTTAAATGATCCGATGACATCTTTGGGGTGGACACGGCACGAATTTTCCGCGCACTGAAAGGATTTTCCACGCGCGCACCACCCTTAGTAGGGAGAGCTCATATGGGAAAAGGTCCATATATTGATTGACCCAGTTCAAGAAATTTACTGGCTACAATCATTATGCATCGTACTTAATTATTCTTAACGCGGAACGCGCGTGTCCGAGAGCGTCTATAGCCGTCGACAGGAATCTGACAGACCGACGGCTGTCCAATCGACCAATTAATTAAGATCTAATTGTTTAACAATTACGATAGTGCTACAGAAACAGGGAAGAATAGGAAAGCTGAACGTATATGTGAATGTATATGTACACGTTTATTATTCGTAAATTCTTACTAAATTAACCGATTCTATAACGGTCTATAATATCTGCCAGGCATGCTACGCATTCCACGATTTCCTTATCAATATATCAACAATGCGAACAGTTTGAATGTGTTTAAACACAATGGGAGTTTCAACGAGCCAGTGACGCGTGATCCACGGCAAACGTTAACGTCTCTCAATTGTTGCACAGTAATAGAGTCTAGGATAACATTACATTGTAAACGATAAATGTTAACGATGCCGTGTAGGACCATCGCGTCGTCCGTTACAGAAAGATTAATCGCGATTTATTTTTTGTAATACCAGCACTGTATTCTGAAATCAGTATCGTTTGGGAATCTTCGCAAAGGGGGATGATAAATTGCATTATCGTGCTTTTACTCGATTCACGCCTCGCGTGCATTCATTCAGAGTCGAATCATACTTTTCTCTTAATACTTCGGTGCGTCGAAACAAGCTATGTACAGTGTTTAGAATAAAATATCATCGTCTCCCTCGTCAAGCATGTTAGGAGCTTCTTCCGTGTCTCTCTCGTATTGCTTCCTCTCTGCTCTGGCGCTCTCAAGCTGTAAGAGAATTCAACGAATGTAATCGTCGATTTCGTCGAGAATTGAAAATCTTGTTTACAGAAATCAGACATTACCTTGGCTTTCACTACCTTCTTCTTGTCTTGGATCTTCTTTAACCGGTAGAACTCTTCTCTCTCCAATTCGTCCAGCTCGGAGATGATGTAGGCAAGAGTTCTTTCGATTCTTGGAATGATAACATGCTCGATAGCGTTAACACGACGGTTCGTGATTTTAATCACCTCGTCCAAGGTGACGAAACTCGTCTGCAGAGACGCCAGCTCCACTAGCAGCTTCACGGCTCTTTGATAATTCTTTTTCAACTTGGCTAGCTGCTGACCACCTCTGGCCAAACCTGCCAACTCGTAAGTATCCGTGCCGTCCTGATACGATTCGAATACTGGAAGATTAACACCGGCCACGTTATCTTTCTTAGAACGAATTTTGATTTGTGCTTTTGTCACATTCTGTAGAACTACTTGATTAAAGTCTCCAGTTGTGAATTTTGCTTCGGCCAGCGAGAATGCAGCTTCTTTCATCACTTCTCCCATAAGAGTTTTGGTCTGGACAGAAAAATCAAACGTTATAATCTCAGATGTCACAGTCCAAAAGAATTAGAAGCAGAAATTGTACCTCGATGATTTTGCCCAGAATCAATCTGAAACGCATTTGCAACGCGTCTGCTTTCTTCTTTAGTAGGCCATGTCCCTTTGTTGCTCCCTGGAGTCGGGATTTCATTAACATTTGCGCTCTAAAAGAAACATGTAAAACTCAATGAAAATATAGTTCTAATTTATTCCTGTTTACGTAGCGATAAATTAGGTGGGAGCAATTTGAAACGGTGCAAAGGTTAAAAGACTTTAGGAGTATTAATATATTATTTTCATTGAAAAATATAAGTTTATATTGAGACAAATGCGCAAACTTTTTATTTTGCATAATGATTCGAAGTCAATATATTCGGAGTATATACGTGTACAAGGAACTTGTAAATTTTAATTAGGCAACGGTAATGCCGGTGTCACGATTTATAATAATGTAACAACGACGACGATAGAGTGGCGGGCTCAAACATGATGTCGAAATGTTTAAAACTCGGTGACATAGGGTTACACCCATCTATGTAGCGACGGACGAGGGTCACGAGTGATCGAACGACAAATAAAAATCCATGCGAAATAAACGAACAGTACGATAGGTAAAAGAAAGAGAAAGGTTTCGGTAATGTTTAAGTGAAATACTTACCCCCGGGAAGGGAAAATCGGAAGTTTATCCTTTCCAGACATAGCTACGAGATCTATCAAGCAGACAGGAATGAGATTGATCAGCTGACTCGCGGGACCGGAAGTTTCAAGCTAAACGCAGTTTGCGGGAAACGAAGCGCGCGATTTGAACGATCTAGGTTACACAATTATAATTATTCATGTCCGACAGTCGTTTCTCGACTGTCATTTAATAATTGATAGTGCGACGAAACGAATAAAGGAACATAACTTTTTGTTGTTTTCTTACGCAGAGGAGATCGCAATGATCGATAAAATGTATCAAAATTAACGTCACGCGGTCAATTCCAGCGACTAAATTCGACATATACAGTACACACATGTACCGAACACAGAATAATGTACAATGATCGTGAAAATCGTCCTACCGGCAATGGTAGAAAACATAGAAACTATTATTCGTTCGAAGAATCGAAAGAATCTTTCGTGCAAAGATTAAAAAAAGAGGATCGTTGTTTCTTCATTAGCGACAGCGAATCGGCAGACACGGTCAGGATCGATGTGTGCGCTGTCAATCCACATAATTCGCGTAGAAGTTGCTTGCGTGCAGGAATATTAACGAGAGCTTGCGAAGATATTCTCACGAGGATGAATATTAATATTCTGTAACGATCGGTTTGTATAAATACAATTGATTATGCAACACGCGTCTAACACGCTTCAGAATTTAAGTGCGAAGATAATAAAAATTTCCTTATAGGCATAGATACATTTTGAATAAACCATGTCTAATTTGAAAGGAAAGATGATTCATATACCAGACATTTCGAAGGATTTTATACTTAACAAGGCAGTCCGAGATGCTACCAATATTTTACTTAAGCCGTACACGCCTATGCTCTTAGAACTGAATTCGTCGTCGACTAATTCTGAGAATAAATATCAAGCTGTACACGATTTTGCTCAGAAATGTGTACTGAACTCGCAGGACTTTTTATTGAGAATGGCAGCGATTGCATGGAACTTTTTAAACGTTCTCTCGAAAGACGATAAACTCTGGACCACCGGACGTACAAACAATGAAATCTAAAGTTTTATTAAACTATTATTAATAGAGGTATATTGTATTTTTGATAGTGCAGCAGCTTCTACTGGCCATGTGAATTGACAGTTCGTATGCTGGATGAAATGAATATTTAAGGTCAATGTAATTAATATAAGTATTTTTAATAAAACTGTACAAGGAAATCTCGAATGTTTAGACTGTACAAGAAAATGTTGAGAATTCACGGCAAAGTTGATTGTCCAGGTGTCAACACCTGTCTTACATTCATATTTATTCGAGCCTCGGAAATGTAAGCTCTCGCGTACTTCCAATCACAGGTTTGCCGTTTACAACATCGTTCTCGATTATCGTTTATTTCGTTTTGTTCCCACGGCGTAGAAATTGCCGGTAAAATTTTTGGTACTCCGTGATACCTTAGACGCGATTCTCCGGACATGATTACTATGTCTCCGCTCCTTAAAAGTATAGAATGAGCTGCGTCCTCTTCTCTGTGTCCTCCGATTAAAAATATTGCGGTTTGACCAAAACTGATGGAAAACAAAGGCGCACCGACATTAACTTCAGAATGATCCGTATGGCCTGCCAGAGTCGAATTCATTCTGTAGTAATTGATAATCGCCGCTTCTGCCTTGAAGTCCATAAAATTCAAAGTTTTCGCCAAGAACGCGGTCAACGACGATAACTCGCTAGGCATTTCTGTTTTCGAGGTTTCCGAGTATAATTTAGTGTCCCAATTATGGTGATAGCCTAACGTTGCCCAACGTAATCTCGGCAACAAGTCTCTGGATTTGTTACCGGCGAGACACTCGTCCCACCAGGCTTCGTTCTCACCCAGAACATCGTGCGCGTCTAAATTTGATTTATTCGGTCTCCTCGAGTAATCTTTCAAGCATTTCACGATCCAATATCGTTGTCCATCGGTGGTAAACGGATTCTTTATAAAGACTAGTCCTGACAACATAAAGAAAATATAGAATGATCAATACTCTCCTGCGATATCGACATACATACCTGGAATATTAAAAAATTCATAGACTTGCCAGTCGTTCACCGGTCTCAATCCCAACTCGTGTCCGGATTGTTCATTGAAAAACTTCCCTTTACGGATAACCTAGAAAATCGAGAAAATTTTGAAATTCGGAATACGTTCTATTATAATTTACAACATACCTTGTCGTTATCGGGATCGTTTAAATCGATCACATCTTTCAAATCGGGCGGCGGGTTCCGACTTTTGTAATATTTAAAGCTATCTCGGAACATTGCTGCGCGCGATGGCCGCCGCCATCTTGTCGTTTAGTTTCAACGAACGATCCCAGGCGTCGCAGGGATCTCTGTCAAACGTGCAAACGATTCAAGAAGGTACATAATTCGAAAGTAGATTTTAACTGAGATTCCTGTGCCTGATACGTGCGACCAAATGCCTCGGATGTTTGAAGAAGAATGTCATTTCGACCGGGTCCGGGTCGCAGACGATGGTAAGTATCGATCCCGATGTCATTAAAACCACGAGAAGCATCGTCTATGTAGCTTGGTCTGGCCCGGCCTGGCCCGGTCTGGCCCTTTGCCGTACACGCAGAGAAAAATCAAAGAAACGTATGATGGTGCGTCGATCGGTGAAACCGATATATGTATAGACGCACTTTGGCGAGCAATCGAAGATGAATCTTCGACGTGACACAGTGACAGTGACTAAGAACAGAACGAGGAGAAATATTCGAGCGAACACGTGTGTACCTCGCACCGTGCCATTACGATTATTCGATTCGCTTACGATTAGCATAAATATCATCATCGTCGTCGGCGAACATTAATACCGAGATACGTATCGAAAAAGTACGGGGATTCAATTAGCTTCTTTCTAGAGGCTCTGGCTGGCCCGTACGCACACGGTAATGGACCGTGACTAATTTTAGAGCGTAATTTTCGCATAATAACACTGCCGGGAAATCTATGATTTCATAGAGCCGAAGAGAGGCACGCCGGCCGACTTCAAGGCTTTTCGAAAGCTCCGAGCGAATTAATAGCGCGCACCGCGTTAATAATCGTCCATTACCATCGCTTCTATTCTCCATAAATTCCATCCATCTATCCACCCACCCACCACCCTGCGGCGCGATTTACTCGCGGCAGGTTCACCTGTAAGAATATGGACCAGCCTCGATCCAGTTCTTGGATCTCGCATCATCTCGCGTCAAATGTCATGTTCGGCGCCCCCTTTTACTTACATTAGACCGTACAATCGCGTTTACGAACCTTCGTGTGCCCAGATAGACTCTCTCGCAGCCTAATCAGTCTTAGTTCCCCTCCACGGACTGCGTAAACAGAGCCCCTCCATATTATTCAGTTGTTCGGGCTCGCATGTTATTGTCGTTAGTCTCCTTTCCCCAAAAATCATTCGAAACTTCCGTCCACGAAGCGTCGCGTCGTGCGTTTCGTGAATAAAAAAGATTCGGAAAACAGCTGAAGACGACGAAGCAGGTTTCATATACAAATCTATCTTGTTCCATACAAAAGATAATCCGAGAATCTCCCGATTGGTCTGGAATAAGCATTTGTGAAATAGTCTTCACCGAAGGCATCGTTTTCTTCGGAATTTCATTCGAAAACATAGATGGGTTCGTTTAAATGTTCGCGACGAAGTGATCGCAAGAATATGTTGAATTGTGCGAAGCTCAGGTTGTTATTTGAAGCACGAGACATCTTTCACCGTATCGTCACGACCCAGCAATGCTGTCAGAGAGGGAAAGGTTCGGAAATCGAGCCGTAGGTAGCGAGCATAGAGAGCATGCTTTAGAATTTAGAATGCCGCTGCCTCGTCGATACAGTAACCCTTACAACTTGTTAGATTACTTTCGAGACATCCCCTGTTTACGGTATCAGGCAAGAAACACGCGTAACCGTTTCAAAAAATTTATTCATCCTTTCCGTCTTTCGATTAATTGTTCCGTTAAATTGTGTTTTGGACCATTTGCAATTTTTCAAACGCTCTTTCAAAGACAAAGACGAGCCGAAAACTTGGAATTTTAAACAAACTCGCTACATATTATTATTTATTTTAAACGGACCGAAGTCCTTTTATACAAATGTATGCAGTATTATATAATATGACAGAAAAGAATCTTAATCGTAAGTCTTAATCGAAAATTCACAAAATTATGGACAGCGCGAAACTAAGCAAATATAGGTACTATTAACGAATAGTGCAGCGCAATTTCATTTTGAATGCCTGTAACGTGCCATTGAAAAAATCAATATTATTATAAAATGTGTGTTGAGCTAGCAATAATGCGATTTAAAGGATTTATTGCTCCGTATGAGGATTTCAAAACACGTGTCAGGTACATAGAAATTAATTTGCTTGAGAAGTGCGGGACAATCTATGTATATTATTATTTATCAAATTAAAGATAAAGCTCAGGTCAGAACTGTTCTACGATCAGATCAGAATGTTTCAAGGTTGACTGCGTTTGATATTTAGAGTAATTATGATGAAAGATTGACATTGGACTGTTTGTCTGATATGCAGAAAACCTGATGAACTTATGCTGCACCCTCTCTATCATGATTTCCTATTTCATACTTTTCGGAGAACATATGGTTGAAGGATATTCTAACTGGGGACGGACAAGGGTAATTGTATAAAGCAACCTAAGTGTATGGATAGAATGAAAATCTGTGGAAAAACGAAGTACGAATATTGGTCAATTGCGAGGGTCACGAATTAATTCGTACACCGAAACGTATCGTCACGCGTTAACTTGACCAGCTGTAATGATTCTAACACACGGTGCAGAACGTTTCTGCCGGAAACCGCGTTGACAGCGATGTTTAGAGCAGCGAGGCATGTTCGCAGCGATAAAGTGAAAGATTTTAAGGGCGGGTGGAAGCATTCGATCGAAGCATTTCGTGAAAAATTGTAGGATGGGTCTGTGTCGACCCGGCATGGTTCTGCCATGTCGTTAGACCGTGCCGTCGAGCGCCGCGTATTCTTTCTGACAGTTTCATGTCAACAAATGTCGTGCCCGGCGAGTCGCGCCGACGCGCCCAGCCGCGAGCCAGACCTGCCTGCATCGAAGGCACTCGCATCGTATTCGCGAGATCGACCAATCGCGTGGCTCGGTCACGACACGGCTGGCCAATCGGAGAACGGCTCGATGACGACCATTGCTAAAAATAGCTGGTATATATCTAGGCCGGTCGCGACCGCGAATTATCCACAGTCGTGCGCCGGCAGCCGACGGGGAAGGACGGTGTGATCCGTATCCGGGAGAGACACGCTGTGTTGTTGTTCGCATTGGAAAAGGTAGGAACACGCAACGAAAACAACCATCGTGCCTCTTCTCTCCATGCTCACGCGCACGTGATTAAACCTCATTTCGATAGATCGGCAAACTAAATACTATGCTAGTAATGTAGGGTGTTTGTTCGTTCTGTGTGTCTCGTGGCTGGCGTATCGTTTCGGAATTCCCGCGACGAATTTCTCGGTCTACTAGTGACAACTCGTTCCTTAGATCGATTATCGTAGATGTGGTGACCTTCGATCGTGCTTCCAGGATCCAAATTCGCTATGAAGTGAGGCCGCTTCTCACCTTGCGCCTCCTTTTCTATCCTGGATAATTACGGTGAGCTGGACTTTATGTGATTCGAACTACATACAGTAGTTAACACGTTAAATAGTTGAGAAAATAAAATCAACCACCTTGTAAATAGAAACGTTACGTTTTATTTTCTATCCGGGAGTTTTCGTGTTCGTTCAGTGGTTTACGGTAACATTAGTGGAAGTTTCAAATACACATGGTTGGTTGCAGTTGTTATTGAGCTGGTGATCTTGAACGTAGATTAATTAACTCTTCGAGTCTTCGAGACACGACTATTTAGTAGCGAAAACGAATAGCGAAAACATTGACACTTCTTAACGTCTTGTTAAAATGTCTTGCTAAATTTCGACCAGCAGTTGAAATGAATATTTTGTTGAAGATTTTTGTTTTCGTTCGATTTTGATCCGCAGTCTAAAGCTCACCATAGTACGCGTTCGTGAATACTTGTACCGGTACTTAAATACAGTTCGTGGAATAGAAGTAACATAAACCAGGGCACACGAATTATTTACACTGTCTTTTGTTCAGGCTAATTTCACAGTAATTTATTTGCCGACATTGAATATAGATCACGCGTGTGTTGATCGCTTTCCTCAAAACTTGCCTCTCCTCGTGCAGTAACGATATATTGTTTATCGTAGTCGGTTTACTGGTCCCGTTGATTTCCATAATTATCGGCTCGTCGCAATTCGAAAGTGGTGTTTTAACGTTCGAAAGTTAATGGGACGCACGGGTACAGGTGTCGAAGTAATTGTCGGGCAATCATCTAACGTTGAACACCGCGAAGATCGAGTTCGCAACAATTCAAGGTCGCGCGTCCACCGAGCGAAGCTTTATTACGAACATGTTGCATTATTACGGCAAGAGTCGAGAGAAGAATATGTTAAACGCTACCTACGTTTACTTCGCGACGTGGATACCTTATCATTGTCGCCTCTCCATTTTTACCTATTTTTCTTTCTTCTCTCTTCTCTCTTCTCTCTTTTTTCCCTCCCCTTTTTCCGCGATCTTTTTGTTCGGTTGCACGAGCGAGCAACCGTTAACGTTAAATGTTAACGAACACACGACCGTTCTCTTCGACGCACCAACAAAACGGTAATATGTACATCGGCGACCGTTTCTTCTTCGCGTACGATCGTGCAGATATCGTGGCGAAACATGTGTTTCCGTGAAGCTGATCGTAACGTCGACTATCGGTTCCCGCGATACCGAAGCCACACCAAAAGTGCCGGAGAATATTTGTGTTTATAGTCGGCGCGGCTAGGGAAATTGCAGTTTCCCTTTCGCTCTGCTCGAAACGAAGCTGGATTTGTCGTATTTTAACCCTTTGCGCTCGGAGCTATTTTAACTGGAAAATTAAACGTTTCTTCTGACCTACAATATTTCCATTCTCTATGATTTTTTATATTTGATAAATATCAAATTGATATAACACCTCATACAATACTTAAATGTGTAGTAATTGGTTAGATACCGACATATCTGATAGTGTAAACAATTATTTAAATAATAGTACAGCAATTTTTAGTGGTGCCTCAGAGGCGCCACTCGAACGCTAAGAGTTAATTAAAATTATTTTGTTCTTCCTTTAATCGTTTAATTTCTTATTCCTTGGTTAGAGAGAAATTACAATAAAGTATGAGAGAGCTATATCTAACATAATTAGTAAAGAAAATTGTTTGAATTAGTAGCAGTCCAGGAACCGTCCTTTCAAGTAAGTTTCAATTGTAGGAGGGAATTGTTGGCAATAAAATTGAGAAGTAATTCGGAGTGCAAAGGGTTACACTAGCTTCTGTCGCGATTTAGTAAAAAATATATATGGAAATTGTAATAGAAGTATTCCTTTTTATCGAAATAATTTTCCGTCGGGTGTCCCAGGCTATTTTTAATTGGTGGTAACAACACTTTTCAGACCTTGATCGAGACACGAACCATCGAATTTTTCATGGGGGAAAAAAGATGATGTGACGCAAAAAGACCATCGCATCGCGTCGCGTCGCGTCGCGTCGGTATATGCATCGGGCATTTGTTAACGATTGATGACACCTGAGGATGCACTCGTAATAATGCGATTAGTGTCACGGAGAACATCCGAGGTGTGTAGTAGGGAACCTTAAATATAGCAAAACAGAACATTGGCAACATTGTCACGATTCTGGCGAGGACTATATAGTATCCTCACACGGTACCAATGCTCCTCATTGCACAATGCCTCGGTTTAACTGAACATTTGAATCGGACTCTCGGTGCTCTGTCGACTCCTCTGCCTTATTATCAACTACCTTTTTGTCGGAAACAGTTTTGTTTTGTTTTTTCTTACACAATCGTATAAACAATTTTTATCAGTATTTATACGGGTGTCTATCGTGTTTGCAATCTTTCGAGATATTCCAATTCAATCTTTGCGTTATTCTCCATTGTACTAATTAATCGTATGCTACACAATTAATGGTCACGTTTTCACATTCTTTGCTCGAGTTACATCGATTTCACAAATAAATATGTAATCGAAACATTTCACAACTTGATTTTTCATCGAAATTTTCAAACACATTACGGAAGAGTTAAAAGATCTTTGTCATCTGTCCGTAGAGATCCGCGGTTTCATTGTAACAAATCACAAAGAGTTTACAAAGAGTAAAAACGTATAATTACGTAGGGACTACTTAATTACCGTATTCGATAGCGACGAATACGCGCGCGCTGCAGCAGTTCCCATGAATGCGATATCGGGCTCGTTGAATATTTTAAGCCGGCACGAGGAAAAATGATTTTCTCGATAATATCTTTCTCGCGCGTCTACGCGAACGAAAGTATAATGTTTACATTGGCATGTAAAGTGGAGTTAAGTAGGATCACGAATAACCGTAATCATAAAACCGCATATTACGCCGGTTTAAACGCTGTGTGCGTTTATTACGGACGACTATGTGTTTACTGGAAATGCGTGCGCGTACGCGAGCATGTTTGTACGGTGAAAACAAATTTGCCGGGATACATTGTTCGACGATACATCATTTTTATCCGAACGGACGAGAATTATGAAAGAAAATACGAAATGATCCGATGCGAAATTCGAATCGCAACAACCTGTAATCTCCGCGGATTTTCTGCATTTACGTAAAACTTGAAACAACATTTTTCGATTTTTAAATGTTTATTTTCCGCATGTTGCAATTATTAAGATGCGCAAAGTCGAAGGAGTCTTTTGTTAATTGGGATATCTCGTTAGCTTCCGCAGGATCGCGCAACGAATTCGAATTAATACAATTGAAAATGCGTGTTCATAATTTTCCCTGCGATTTTATTCGACGTACAAACTAGTTGACAGGTATCGATTTGTTGTGTTCGTCTCGCGGCTAACGCGACTAACAAATTTGAATGTAAAAGAATCGCGAGTTAATTTGTCTACTTAACGTAAAGTTTGTTTTGTTAAGTAGTCTTTTGTTAATTAGAATCTTTTAAGACGCGACGAGCTCCATAATGAATCTGTAAACCGAGCGGCGCGGATCTCACCACCGGAGATTTAAATGTTTACTTTCGTTGGTAAACTTCCTCCACTTACATAACAATAATCTTATCTTTGCCATTCGCTATGCAAACCAGAGCTGATCCAGCCGAGGTGCAACAGGCTGGACGTGATAATTAGTTGCATAGTCGGCGCGCCGCGCCGCGCCGTTTCATAGATCAGAATTTTTCGAGAATATCGAGGCCACGTTTTCTTTTCAATTTGCACTTTGATGCAATTTACTATCTTTTTGCCACTTTCAAGGCCCCGGAGACCAGCAATTCACCTACGGTCGATGAAATTTATACAAGTACGAACGCTTTGCGCGTGTTCTGTTCAATGAAAAATATAACCAGTAAACAAAACATCGAACAGATGAACTTGTCGATTAGAGTCCCTTTCTCCCCTTAGATTTCAATGACCTGGAAACACCGTTCTGAACAACATTTTCCTTGAAAGCCAAAAAACTACTTGTAAATTCATAGATTTTCCATCCAAACCCAGTCTTTTGTACCTGGAAACTCTTTTAATGTTCTCGACATAATGATAAGCCGCAGTGAATTCTGTATTAACCGGTGAAGGAATTTGGGTTCGAGACAATTTTTTCCGTTGAATTGATAAAGAAAAAATAACGTACGAGGACGATAATCGGCTACAGTTTGTGTGCGCGAAGATTGAGGTTCAGCCACGAGGGAGGCAGAGAGGTGTTCGATGAAAGCGAGATACAATGGCGGAGAGGCGAAAGGTGTATAGCGTATAGTGTATAGTGTATAGTGTATTTCCTCTAGTTGCAATATTTGGCGGCCTTCGGAGTTATGGAAATGCGCACGCTATCTGACACACGTGTGCAGATCCTGTACGGGCGAGTTTCGAAGCTGTCGACGATCTAAGAATTAAATGTCAGTAAGGTCATGGTCGCGAAGGAGCGAAGGAGCGAAGGAATCTCTCGGCCGCGAATTCAGTCTTCGTCGACGTTAACTAATGGGAGCCATTACGATAATGTACGCGGATGCCTTTGGAAATATATTAGTATCAGTATTAATCCATTCATCGGTGCTTGTGGGTCAGAAATCGTTCGGCTGCGATCGAATTTTTCGGTAGAAACAATCTCCAATCTTTTCATATGTTTTTGTTGTTCTCAATTGGTTCAATCTTACAAATAAATTGAAACGTTCGTTCAGATTTGATTCTCGTGGATCATTTAATTTTTATCAAGATTTTATGTTATCTTATTTGGCTATATACCACTTGAAATAATTACATGTTCGTTTATTTTCAACAGTCAAATAATTTTCATTTGAAAAAGAATTTTAACATGTAGCTACAGTTTTAGTAATTGAAGTAAAAAAATTAGTGTACGTCTGAAATTAATAATTGATCGAGACAGTTGTAGAATTGAAATGATTCGTTGTTTGATTGTTTCGAATGAATATTTGTTAACTCGTTTCAAATGAAATTATTTCCCATAACCGACTGTTCCTCGACTGTTTATTCCCGTGTAACGCTAACAAAAGAGCTGGTCTTAATTAAATTTACCGCGGTCAAGGAAAAACACGTCGCATATAAAAGCTCTCGCGAGTGATTTATTGTCGAGGGGAACTCGTGCTCGCCCATGATGCTCGTTCGTGCTCGCTGTTTCGCTTTCGCTCGCTCGCTCGCTCGTTGCCGCGTCCATGCGGCTCGCTCCTTCCACGCAACTGATTACAAAGTCGAGAGATGATATAACTGGATTTGCAAGTTGTCACGGTGAAAGAGTGAGAGGTGGCTGGGAAAAAAAGGGAGCTAGTGGGGGAGGCCATTATTGTTCAAGGGCGGCAATGTACCGATTAAATTTAAAATGCTAATAATTTAGCAGAGAGAATGTCTCGCGGAACAGTTTCGGCGCGCGTGGTGCTCGCATTTTACCGAACGATCGTCCGGCGTCTTCGTTTTCGAGCTGAAAACGATTATCCACTTAACCAGTTAAAGATCGAAAACGCGTCCGTCGCGATCTATCGCTGCGTGAATCGTTCGTTCAGCACGCGATTCGCACGCGATTCGCGAATCTCCGCGGGACACGCGTGCTTCTCGTATGTCGAGCCGAGTCGGGTGTCCCAGCTCGATCTGTGTTTGGTCGGAGACCCAAATCGCAGAGAAATTTCCCGGAACCATCGAGTAAATCCGCGGGACGAGCCAACACACGAAAGTTTTCGGATCGACGCGTCCGAACTACACGTTGCGTAACCAACTCTGGGGATCGCACGAATTTTCTTATACCAGATTTTCGTTAACTGTATCATCAGATATGATGCTACATTATGCAACGAAGGGTTAACAAAAATATTAGAGATAAAATTGTTTCCTTTCTTTAGAGATCGATGGTAGATGTTGGATGAACTATGTTGGAAGGCGCACAGTTTATTCATCGTTCTTGCTTCTCTTTTATTATTATTATTATCATCGTTGCCTTTCTCTGCCAGTTCGTTCGAAGCTACTCTTTCGTTTTCGATAAAATGTTTTCCTGACTGAAGCCCTTTTACATAAGTGTTTACAATATCAAAGAAACGAAAAAAGACAAAAGAAAAGAGAAAGATACAATACTGCTCGTGTAATAACAAAGAAGGGACATGTACAAAAGAAATATTTAATAATGGTACAATCGATATGGTATTATCATATAATCACTGAAAAAAAATCAATACGATTATATATAGTGCATGATTTTGAGATAATGCGATTCATTGGATTAATTAATCCATAAGTAGATTTCGCTTTAGGTGTTTGAAAGCCCGCTCTTGATCTCATTGTCAGTTCACGTTTTGCTACATAAAAATTGATTTGCGCCAGTAGAGAGGAACAATCGATATGATTGTTAATTAAATGAAAAATAAAGCTCTGATCGGATACTGTTCTTCGAGCAGATAATGGTTCTAGGTTCATTGTAGTTATTATTGCGGAGTAATCATGATCAAAGAAAGACATTGGATTGTGTAGCTTATACGAGCAAAACCGGAGAAATTTATGCTGTACTCTCGAGCAGCATGATTTCGTACTTGGAGCTTTTCGGAGACCATATAATTGATGCATATTCTAATAGCGTTAAAAATAAAAATATATAGGAATCTCAGTGTGCGGATTGAATGGAAATGAGTGGAAAAACGAAGTATGAAACCCAAGTGTTCTAGAGGCGGTGTTAACAATGTGATAAATATGGTTGAAAATATTTAAGGTAAAGGAGAAATGAATTCCTAAATCCTTTACCTGATTTATTGAGGAGAGAATAGTGTCATTTAGACGGTAAGGATGTATGAAAGATAGATAAGATAACATGTAATTCCTGAACAAAGCCAAAAAAAAAAGATGTTAGGTTGAATTTGTTAGGCGTAGAGGGTTGTGTACACCCTAATTTTGTCGCCGACTGTACAGCAGATAAGTGTCGGGAGCATGGTCGATCGTATAAACCGCGTTAAATCTGTCGGTGCTGTGCCGTCGACAAGAACCATATAACCAAGGGCGAAGTAGGTTTCCCCGAAAATCAAGATGGTCGTCGAAAGACCCGATTAACGCCTGTTTTACGATTACGGCCGGACTCGGCAAATTCTTGGCCCCCCTTCGCGCAGACAGTGGGCTAACTAATAATTCCCTGAACCAGCCTGAAATTATTATTAGAGATATCAGAACTATGCCAACGGTATTCGCGATCTAGTCGCTGTTACGATGGCAATTTAAAGAAGCTGTAGCACACGGTTCTACGGTCGGTTCTCGGTTCTCGGTTCTCGGTTCTCGGTTCTCGGTTCTCGGCTCGTCGCGAACATCTTCGACTTCCCTTTGATCTTCTAAAGTGACACAGATTTGTTGCTGCCCGTCCGCGATAAGTTACGAGCACGATATTGTGCATCGTTCGCCACGGATGATTCCCGCTAGAATTTATGCCTTTTAACGAACGCTTCCACGTTCCAATCGAACCCGAGATTCGTCAAATTCGCCTCGATCTAAGGGATGATCTTGTCATTTTGTTCGAGACCAGTCTAGCAACCCGTTACACAACTCCGAATAACTTGTAAGCTGATTTCTTGTACGAAACAAATGTTGCACAAACTTTGCTTGCATCTACATAGATTCCGTTAGGTTGCTTTTTTAACCATACTTTTTTCATCCATACTTTTCCCCGAATTTGGACGAACCGTTAAATTCCGCGTGGAAAATTATTGTAGCGAGTGGAGGGGTTAATCGAATCGTTATCGGGAGTATCGATTTAAAAAGTTTCGATGTGTTGCGAATATCGGTTTGAAAATGTGCCAGACACTCGGTCGCCCGGCAGACGTTCAATGAAGTTTGCGGAATGCAGCGACGCGCGATGGTGACAACGCAGAGAAACTCTCGCGGAGAATCGTTCTGACGCGACGCGACGCGAGACATCGAGCGAAAGGAATTTTTCTGTTGGCCGGTGACTATATCACGAACCGAGTATAAAATACGACGTTCGGATAACGAAACGCTGCGTCCTGACGCGCAAAGGAGATCGCAGCTTTATCTGGCCGAAAACACCTCCGGGTTTCGATATCTCACTTGTTCCGAGGCCTCGCGCCTCGCGCCTCGCGCCTCGACCCGGCAATTTCGTATTCGAAAGTTACCATTCTGCTCGCCTACGTCCGTTTCTCAGGACACGAATTTGCGCCCGTATACCGAGACCGATTCCCCAAGAAGGGAGAACACCATGCGGGTTCGGGAGACATCAATCTCCATTAATTGTTCTTTCCTAACTGCTTCTTCGAAAGACTGTCGCCGCGCCGCGCCGCGCCGCGCCGCAGTCCAGAAACTGGCTGCTCGAGGATACTCGGCTGTTTCAAAGATCTGCGTCTTCTAAACACAGAGGAAAAGATCT
This sequence comes from Lasioglossum morio, assembly GCA_916610235.2. Lineage (NCBI taxonomy): Eukaryota > Metazoa > Arthropoda > Insecta > Hymenoptera > Halictidae > Lasioglossum > Lasioglossum morio. The sequence goes on along the minus strand of OU744324.1, from coordinate 212,313 downwards.
GTGCACAATATTTGTCAATCTGTTGTCGCAAGGTGTACGCTTCAAGGTGGAAATTGTACCAATTCAGTGGCGATACTGCATTTTATTTAGTTATTTCTGTGTGAAACATACACTGGCGTATTCGTGAGATCTTTATTATTATTTATTATTATTATAGACGGACTGAAGCCCTTTTACATAAGTGTTTACAATATCAAAGAAACGAAAAAAGAATGAGAAAGATACAATACTGCTCGTGTAATAACAAAGAAGGGACATGCACAAAAGAAAAAGTTAATAATGGTACAATCGATATGGTATTATCATATAATATCCTGCGTAGTTGCATTTGAAAATTTTGTAAAGAATCACTGAACAAAATCAATACGATTATACATATATATTTTTCTGATTAAAACGAATCCAAACACGATCCAATTCGGAGCATATAAACCACGATAGTGTGGAAGCTCGATTATCCGAATCGATTATGCGAGTTGTATCGTATCGTGGATGAAACTGGGAAATCTGAACGGAATTGGGTCGTGTTTGGACTCGTTTCAACCGGAAAAATGTCACGAATATCCTGGTAAATGTGTAACAGATAAATATAATTAGATACGAGATAATTCTTTCGTCGTTTATCCATTCGTACGTTCGAGATTTGTACATAGTTGTTCGAGTGGGGCGTACTTAATTGTAGCATATATCGAGGCAGTATTCTTCTTTCTCGAAGATTGTTCCTCGAAGAATATTCGGAGTGGGCGGAATTCCAGGTCATAGTTCAATTCCCGGTTGCATCGAGCCTCGGGAACGCGAGGACTCCGAGCGGCGATCGACTTTGTGATAAAGCCTAATTGCCCGGAAAGTTACTGTCGATGTCGGTGCATAGAGAAGCAGCGAACACGTTCTATAAACACCGATTCAGAGGTTCGCGGAATAAAGATTGATAAACTGTTGGGAACTGTTCGGAACACCGAGGCCTTTTATCTTCCGATAACGAAGCTAGGCGACGCGTCGCGTCGTCGTTGCTTTCGCAGGAAAGTCTAGAACGCTCGAAACAAAATATAATCAAATATTAATCGAATCGGATATTAAATAGAATTTTCAACGTCTACTCCGAGGGTTTAAATTAATCAAACCAAATTCGATGTTATTTCTTCCCTTAATGAAGAGACAACGAATGAGAAATCGTGTATCGACATCTTCAATTTTGAAAGTTTTCCAACAATTTTCAACTATTTTCCCTTACAGTGACTGACCTATACCACCCCACTATCGAACAGTAAAACCTTGCCAAATTGATCTGCACGGGACCTTGGCACTTGTTCCACGGGAAAACTCGGAAAATCCTCAACACCCTTCCACTGCAGCACCATCGCGTTTTCGTCGCGTTTTCGTCGCGTTTTCGTCGCCTTCGGTTCTCCTTCTTTTACTCGGTTAAATTGTCGACTTTTCCCCAAGATGCAACGTCGAAAATAGCTCGAGTATAGACGTAGGTTAACGCCTACCAAGGACCTCGATCGATCCGAATAGGCCTTTATTTCTCGCTGGAACGAAATGCTAGTCGACAATGCTGGAAAGAGGAGGTCCTGGCGGTTTCCTACGCTTGTTCTTCCCGCACTATGTTTGGCGTTCGTAACGAAATTTATGCTTCCTGTCTGCTGGTAACGCGACCGCACGCTCCTCGTAATCCCTCCTCGGCGGCCATGTAATTTACATACGGTGCCGGTTTGTGTGCGTTTCGTCTATGACTGTCGCGCAGGAAAGAGGAAATCGACGAAACGAGCCTGCGTCCCACAGCCACGCACTCTGCGTGCACGCGTACTCCCGTAAAAAATCTACTACATATAATATAGCGGTCGCCTAAATTACCACCGTACAGTTTGCCACCCGGAAGTCGAGTTCTGCCGGTCCGAGGAGTCGACTCGAGCTCGACCTACCAACAGATTAGATTATACCGGTGAAAAGTGAAATAAACGTGCAGCTTAAAAATCCAGTAATTTTTCTCAGTCGACTGCTGGGATTCTCCGGATTAAAACGAGTCCAAACACCACGTGGATCGGTCCACTTTTCTAGTTATACCAAGTCTATAAAACTAGTCCGATCCACGCCTTGTTTGTACTCGTTTTAATCAGGAGAATCCCAGAAGTCCGTCGCGATCCGACTACGTTTGGAAAGGTAGTTTGGTTGGGTCAAACCGATCAATCCACGAATCCTTCTCCCGTGACCCACTTCGAGAACGTCGACGAGCTGTTTTAACCTGTTTCTTTTTTCTTTTTGCGTACAATGGGACTGCGTTGAGCACTGTGGAATCCTTCTACGCGAACGCCCACGCGTTTTAGAGTCGATTTTCCAAGGTTCCGAGCGATGTTCACGAGAATGGCTGGCCGTAAAACACGTCCAGACGAGAGTGACTTGTTCCCGTCCCGTCCCGTCCCGTCACGCTCCGAGGCACCGGTAAAGTAATTTGCCGTAATTAAAGTCTCATAATTGGGACGGATAGCGCCATAATGTATCCTCCCTCTCGCTCCCCGGCGTATTGTTTCGGCTTCGATCTCTCCGTCGAACCGCTGCGCTGCGCCGCGTTCCACACCGCTTCGTGGCTTTTCAATAGACTCCATTTAATCTTGATCGTATTCTCTCTTGCTCGCCTTGCTTCGATTACTAACTTAATTACCTTACAAATAGATCCTTTGCGACACTGAGTAACGAAGACGCGAGTCGAGATCTTGCGATACTTTCTCTCAGCATTTCATTTTTATTTATGTAGTAGATAGTGAAACCAGCGTGTCGAACGCAGGCTTAGGGACGAAATAACGTGAGGAAGAAATGACTGATTTTAGAAAGCGATGGCGAGATTTGACGAGCACGTTGTACCGAGAGAGGCGTTGACTCCGCGAACTCTTTTCTCTCGCGCGACGACCTCTCACCTTCGTCGCTTTAAACCATTATGCTCAAAGCGGAATCTCTCTCTCTCTCTCTCTCTCTCTCTCTCTCTCTCTCTCTGTCTCGCTTTCTCTCTCTTTAGCCGGCGCATATTGTTTTCCAGCAGGTTCGTGCTTTATCGTCGTTCCCCCCTCGTTCATTTTTTTACGACGTCCTTGCCTCGCATTTCTGTCCTCGCGTTTACCCGCCGACGCACTGCGCGGCGAGCATCGACGAAAATCGAAAATGTTTAGCATAAAAACTCGGTATCGATCCCATAACATTGTTGAATTATGTTCTAATGTCCGAATAATCGGATTTGTCGACTTGGATTATTCGATAGTCGATAGGCTGCGGAATCGTTCTTTCTTTAACAATTTTAACATAGCTGGGAACAATACAACGGTATTTTGTAAATCATTAAATGTATTTCCGTGTATCGTGTATCGTGTTATAAAAATAAGAAGATCAATTTTGCGTTGAATCAATTCTCATGAACACACCTTTACAATTTAAATATTTCTGAAATAAATAATGTAAAACCGGTCATTGGACCGGCGCGGCGGCGGTGGTAAGTTTGTGGTTAAAAATCCGCTGTTCAATTTATTATAAACTAAGTGACTTAGTATTCCGGGGCAGCGCAGTGCGAAAACATTTTTATTTCTCTGTCAAACATCATTTCACCCAACACCGGTTCTTCGCGACGCCTGTTAGCATACGGTCTCGCCGAGCGTGTTTAGAAAAATCCAGCCGTAAATCCGCGAAATCGCCTTTGAACGGCGCTCCAGAAGCTTATCGCGACCTTGGTCGTTGCCGTGGGATCGAGTTTTACTCGTTTTCTATCTCCAAAAAAGAATGGAGGAGCGAGAGACCGAGAATGATCGATACATAGCTGGTAAGCTGTTAACAACTATAGAAAATGAATCCTGATGTGAATCGAATTTTCGTTGAAATTCAATTTTTCTTTTGCTAGAAGAGCAACCATCCCTCAAAATTAAACAATGAAAAACAGTTAGCACTATCGTGGCGTGGCGGAACAGCAGCGTCGAAGCTCTGAAAATCTGGTCTGTCGCGTGAACAATCGTTCGATTCACAATCCAGAGAATCCCGTCTACGCAACAATGGATAATGGATAGCAACCTGTCGAACAACAATGTGTCCCAGAGTCGCCTGTTGATTCTCGGTCCAAACAGCTCGTTGTCAGTTTCCGGTTTCGAACAGGCGCGGTGTGTTGGTCCGGTTTGCGTTCTTTCTGTCGAAATTCCAGTCCTCTTACGCGAATCGTGTTGCCGTCCCCGGACGCGGGTCTCGTAAAATGCTGGTCCACGGTGTTTCGTAGGAGTTTCGATGGGATTTCGATAGACGACTTTGCGGCGGGAAGGGTGAAGGGTGAAGGGTGAAGGGGCAGGTGACTGTTTCACTGTTGGCGATCGGACGCGTACGTTGCAGAAACGACAGCCGCAGGAATTAGGCCGCCCACGCTTATGTCGACGACCGTACCGAAAAAGCACGATAAAAGCTTTCTGGCCAGATGGGCACCGGTTGCGCAAGCTTCACCTCTCCCTCCGCTCTCTCCTCTTCAACATTCACAACTCTCCTTCTCTGCTTCGTTCTCCTTTTGTAAGCGTCGCGTCGCGTCGCGTCGCGTCGTCCTTCCTTCTTCTTCTTCTTCTGAATCGGCCATCCGTTTCCATTCCGTTAACCGGCGATTTCACGTATTCTACTGTCACTCGACTGTCACGCGTGACACGTATTCGGACAACTGACAGTCTAGTCGTAACCGTAGAAAAGTTTCATTAAAAGATTAAAAGTTAGAATGTTCGATAACTCTATATAGAGAGTTCCCTGTATATGTAGAGGAAATTGTTATGAAAAGATTTCTGTCGACACACTCGACGGTCCCGGAATTATTTAGGTGTTATCGGACACCACTCGATCGGACAGCTCTTGGCCAAACGAATGAAAATTGAGTTCAGTTCGAGAAACGTCGAAATTAGGGTGTCCACTCGAACGGCTATAAACATAAACAGTTAGGTCGCGCGATCTCCGATGAAGGGTAGTCGATGAGAAAAATTAACCCGGTCTGCCGCGGCCCCGTACGCTGCGTGTAAAGTTACCTCGAGAACGTAAAAAGACCTCCGAAAGGCCAACAAGGGCCCCTCTGTTCGGCCCGGAGCGTCGCGTCGCCGGCTATGTTTCTATGGCGGCGATAACGTCGATAAAGTTTACGCCCCGGGGATTCCGCACCGCTCGTAGACGGTTCCGAGCCCTCGAACGATCCCGAATCGCAACACAATACATACATGTATATCCTCGAACAGAACGAACGGTCCCTACGGATCGGAAGTGTGATTATTATTAGGCGGCCACACTCTACGAATAGCTGCGTTGCACCTTGACGCAAAATAAACTCTGCGGTGTTTCGAATTTTCAAAGCCCACCCTTGCGCTAGATTCCTCGACGGTTCATCGATTCGAGTGGATCCAACATCCTCGTTGGATTTATCGATTTATCCATTTATCGATTTATCGATTGGTTCAAATTTTCATTCAATTTCAAACCGTGTCGGCGCCTGGATCGCCATTTTTTATCTATAAAAGAATGTCACTTGGCTCCTGTTCTTTGTGCAATTTTTATTTCGGTACAGTTGTATGTTTTGCTCTTCGAATCAATGTTACTTGGCTCCTGTTCTTTGTAGAATTTTTATATTGCAATCTGTAGTGAGAATATCTAGAAGATGATCTGAAATTATTTGTCGGATTCGCTGTACAAGTTTTTCTACTTGTAACGCGACGGCGGAATTTCAGCGACGGATTTAAATCGTTGATAAGCCCGTCTATTCTCGAGCGCGATTTGTCTTTTTCACGGTCGTTGCTCATACTTATATTGTACGCGTAAATCTGGATTACATGTCGGAGCATAAACAAATTTCAACATTTTCCTGCTCGAGGTTTCCCGATCTTCGGAGTTGATCAGTTCGTTTTGTCTTGGTCTACTTTGTGTCGTGTTCCTGTCGTTTCGAAGTCTCTCTCGCGCGCGGCACGATTTAGAGAAGTGGCGACGGGTTCGAAGCGTATTCGAGTCGTAGAAAATCTGTTCCACGATTGTAACTTTACGCGAGCTCGGGTCTGAGTATTTTTTCAGTTTACGTTTACCTCGATCACACAAATTACACACAATGCAATTCTATTTTCTACTAGCTGACCCGACAAACGTTGTCCTGTCCAATTTTTTAATAAATTTGTTTGTGAGGCAATTTCAATTTGAATCTTGAAATTCAATTCGTTGACATCAATGTTTTTCTTATTGAGAACCAATAATACTTGCACCGTTTCAAAAATTATGATTTTTGCTGTTTGTCCGAATTTTCCTACTTTCCTTTGTGATTGACTCGAATTTGTTTTTCTGAAAGCTTTTCCAGAACTATAACGAACAAAACAAAAAAGAATTATGCATATCTATCGTTTGAATCGTGAGTTATGGTCTTGAGTTTATACAAAAATCTCATAGAAAAAAAAACACTTTCATTTTTTACCGAATTTTTCTTTCTTTTTATTATATAGATATTATACATATAGATAAAGATTCACAGTGTATCGATCGGTCGCCATGCAACTAAACTTATTTGCTCCTAATTTTTTTTACCAAGATATTGGTGAGATTCTCCTGATTAAAACGAGCCTAAACACGATACACACGTCGGAGCCCCGATACTTTCACACACATTTAATGTTTCAATATTTTTTCGAGATGTTGGAAAAATATTCGTCGGTATCAGACAACAGTAATTGCACTCGCGGAGTGCACTAAACGGTACAAATTGAAACGTCTCTGAAACCGACATTGTCTAACTCGAAAATCTGAGTGTTAGAAGCGTTAGAAGCGTTAGAAGCCGGACTTATGTCACCCTGAACTGGCAGAAAGAGAAGGCGAAACACTTGAGCGACCATAAACGAAGCCCTGTCTCGTGTTGCTTGAGGGTTCTGGAGCTCAATTGCTATGCGACTGCTGCGGAGGGCATTTTTGATCGTTCTCTGTACACAGTCGCCAGCTTAGACGCTCAGACACTTCCTTAGCCTTGGTAGTGTCAATCTGTAAAATCATTTCTGTCATTTTAATTCGTTTTAATTAATTTTATTCTTGCAATTGGAAGATTTGTTTTATCATTCAACCAAACTGTGTTCCTTATATTACTACAAAGTTGCAATTAACTTCCGAATGTTTGGTTTGTTTGTTAAAATAATAGTAATTTCTTCGAGTTTGTGTGAACAAGAAAGTGTCTGTCTCGCCCCAATTTGTAATAATTCAGTTGGAATATTTCGATTTCGTATATCGCGTCGAAGTCGTTGAAAGTGGCGGAAAGTTTTGAGAAAATAATTCGGCGAGCTTCGAACGGCCCACGGTTCGAGGATCTTTCAACGAGAGATGCCGGCGAATACCGAAACGTTCGTGGCATACATCAAAATCAAACGGTTTCTATTTATACGTTTAACAGCGTGCAGCGGCGACGGGTTCGATCGGACACCTGTTCCCATTCAAACAAACTCGATCCACCGATTATTATTTCAATCTGTTGCATCGCTCCCTACGGCTTTACATAATCCACGAATTACACGATACCACGCCCCGCACCTCGCACCACGATTATTTCTCCTAGTCGCGAACTGTATGATTTTGCTGCGATTTTTCGACCCAATTGCCGCGTTCTGATTCCACTCTGCAAACTCCTATGTTTTTTGTTTGACAAACATTTAATTGTCGAATCGTTCGTTGTCCCCCTCGATTGTACAACAAACAGGACATAGAATTAATAATTCGAAGTAACAATCGTCTCGTAGTAAGATACAGAAAGCAAGAATGAATTCTTATCTACGGATAATTTTTTCTTTTTCTTTTTTTTTCAAGATATCGATTCTAGTAATCATCTCTGGGAGTTCCCATATAGAGCAGCAAAAGTTTTCGAATTTCAGGCTCGTGGATGGTCAATGAATCATACGTCCCGCGTGATTATCGACACGAAACAAATGCGAATACAGATAACGGTCCGATAATTCCTCGTTGAGCTAAACGCGCGCGCCAGCGAGAATAGAGATAATTTTTCTCTAGAAACTAAATTCGATTTCTCAGCGAAAATCCGACCTCGGTGGTCCTGTCGAACGACCGAAGTCTACCGAAAGAGCAACAAATAATACGATCGACGCGACGCGACGCGACGGTTTAATACGATATTGCAGAGTCAACAGAAAATCAGAATGAACGCGCGGAGAGACAGGCACGTTCCCGTCGACGAGCAAACAAATTCTCGCCTCCCGTTTCCTACTGTCATTGTCTCGCTCGTGTTTATTCCCGCTGATTAAACGGGAAGATGACCGAGAGGATAGCTGGAGGAGTCTAGCGAATCGAGGTCGCCGAGCGGAAGGAGGAACAGCGTTTAGATTTTGAAATTCAGCTAGGGAAAAACGACTGACTTTATCCGCGAAACGAGAGAAAAATATTCTTTCTTCCTACGCCTACGATTCATTTTGTTTAATTCATTTCTCGCGTACAACTCTTCCAGAAAACGTCTCGTTGTTGTAGATTCGTCATTATTGTAGAGCACAAAAATACGAATCCAACGAGTACCATGAACCCAGAGTTACGATCATCGGATCTTGAGATATTTTAGTCTGAAAAAAGATATGTTTGATTCTTTCAGACGCAAATATCTCAAGATCCAATGATCGTAACGTAATCGTAACTGTATGTTCGTGATACTCGTTGGATTCGCCTTTTCGTGCTCTACGATAATAATATCGAGGAAAAAGAAAGCATACGTAAGATGTCTCTTAAAAAAGTACGAATTACCTTGAAATATGTTTTGAGAAGCGTAATACCGATGCGCGATGGTACGAACGAACGATCGAAACGGATAGCAAAAAATATCCGAATCATTTTTGAAAGCGAAGAAATTCATTACACTAAATTAAACGATTGTACGGTCGCGTGTTATCTGCGATCGACGATAGATCTGAGATCGTCGCATTCGTCGCGCGTCTCGGCGACGATAAATAAATACTCTGCCCGCGGAATGTGACGTTACGTGTGCGCGACGTCGCGGAGCGGTTATGCGAATCGAACAACTAATTACTTTCGCGATAAGGATTCCCGTTAAGCAAGAAAGCGGTTGATCGTACGTGTGGACAGTTGATCCGGGGTAGAAAACGAAATTGGTCGTGGTGTTCCGGTCTGGCGGAGGAATACATACTCTGGAATCTGGAATACGCTCGATCCCCGCGCCGCGCGCCGCGCCGGCACCTAATAAATTAGGCAAATCGTGGCCGCCATGGGGGGTCGTATCTTCCTTTCGAAAATTTGAATATCAATGGGCAATAATCGATTCTGTGATCCATCCGAGGTCTTATTGCTCGGCTCGATAATTCTCTTCCGACGGCGTCGTGTTGCTTCGAAAAATAAATTCGGCTGGTGTATTTTTACCGGGATTAGGGTCACTGGTACGGAATAATCGAACATTAGAACATCCAACATCTTTCTGTTCCGGCGCGCGAGTCTTGCTTGGACTCTGTTGGCTGCAAGCGCAAGATAGATCGAAGCTTTTTTTAGATTTAATCGGGTCAATATTGAAGAAATATTAGTGTATACGATCCATCGGCATCCTTCGGTGTCAGAATCAAACGATTCAAGTTGGATAAAGGTAAATGTAGGGATTGCAATCCCGCAGGATCCCGCATTTCTTAAATAGGTGAAGCGGAATATCGCGGGACATGCGTATAAACAAAATTTCGCAAATGACGACGCGCACGGTAAACTATTTCGATGGTTTGTCGAAGATTATATAAGATTATTATATTATACATATATTTTATTACACACACGTACACACCGCCACGCACACACACGCACGCACGCACACACACATAAATATAGTATGTACCTTTTATCCAGTTGTTCATGAAATCTTGTTAAATTTACGTGTGCAATAAATATATTTCTTATAACTATATGGTCGTGTTTATATTCTGTCAAATTATGTTGATATTTAGTAAATTTATTAACATGTTAAGCGCCAAGCCTGTCTTGCTTTTCTTTCCATTTAGCCCGCGATAGCCGATTTCATCGAATTTAATAAAACTAATTAAAATATTGTTTGCAACGTACTATTTTTTTAAGTATATTCTTGATATTAACCCAAAAATTAATGGAATCCAATTTTTATCCAATGTATATACTTCAATCGTAATTCCAAAAAGAGATTTCTTTTTCATTTAAATTTTGACTAATACGATTAATGATGATCATCTCATTAAGTAAAATTTGTTTCTTTATTAATATACATATATTAGATTGAAGAACTAAATCCTTAGTCCCGCAGAATTCAAATAAATCCCACATCAATCCCGCGGGATTAAAAATGGCGCGGTATTGTAATCCCTAGGTAAATCATTCAGTTCCGAGCAATCGGGGAGAAAATTGCTAATTCCCGTTTTGGGTGCACCGACGGTGGGAGGGCCCCGCTAAAAGCTTGTCAATTCTCGTCAAAAATACACTTCGCTGTCTGGCCCGTCCTCTAAAAAGAAACCGCGCGCGCGCGCGCGCGTGTCCTCCAACAGGCTAGAGATGGCCGGCCGGCTTGTTTTCGGCCGTCAAATTCTTCTTGTTACCCAACCGCCTCTGACAGCCTCTCTTTCTCTCTTTCTCTCTTTCTCTTTCCGAGAGAATGTTATGTTTCGCGTTCATATTTCGAATGTGGCATTGTCGGCAACAACGGAGCGCAAAGGATTAATATATTAGCGTGTAAGAAATGGACATACACATATTATTATTATTATTGTTTATTTTAAACGGACCGAAGTCCTTTTATACAAATGTATGCAGTATTATATAATATGACAGAAAAGAATCTTAATCTTAAGTCTTAATCGAAAATTCACATAATTATGGACAGCGCGAAACTAAGCAAATATAGGTACTATTGACGAATAGTACAGCGCAATTTCATTTTGAATGCCTGTAACGTGCCATTGAAAAAATCAATATTATTATAAAATGTGTGTTGAGCTAGCAATAAGCAATAACGCGATTTAAAGAAATATTCAATGAAATTTTATGATACTTTTTCGAGGATACATTAACAAATTGTTGAAAGAAATGCAGTGAATGGATACTGAGATACTCGGTTGACTACGCAAGGGTTGAAGATCAGCTCTGTGATAAAAGTAGGACCTAAAACGGGAGCACTATAGCCGGAATCTGATCGTTAGAGTCGTCGACGATATATGTAGATCCTGGAAGTATGGCAGAGGCGCAGCGAGGCATCTTCTCGGCATATAGGTCAGTGGGTACGAATTCGGAGGGGCCCCTGTCGCGGTCCTCGTCGCGGTCCCCGTCGAGATCCGGTCTTCGGAAGTTGATTTTATTTTTTTTTCTCTTTCACCGTCTCTTCCCCACTCCCCCGACTCGGTAAATGTAACCGGCCCACGGGCCCCTGGAGAGGAGGTCCGCACGGTGAAAGAGGCGACGGAGGTGGAGGAACAAACACGGCAGGAGGAACCATAGAAGGCTACGAAGGAGGAGTTGCAAGGGCATTAGGCTCCGAATACGGAACGATAAAATTCTTACGAAACGCGAGGCTCCCATGTGCACGTACCAGGCTCGCACGCATACACTCTGGATCAGAAAAAGTATTTGTTACGGCCAGTTTCGAGAATACACACTGGCCAGAAAAATCGTATAAAATTTGATAAGAAACTTTTGAAAGTTACTTATAACCTTTCCCCATACGCTCCTCGAAAATAGCTGCATAAAAGAGACTAGGATAACGGTTCACCCATTTTTATTTTACACTTTTGTAGCGTGACATTTTAAAGAAATACATCTCACGAAGTTATTGTAAATATTGTAAATAATGTAAATGTTGTATATATAGGATAAGTCTTTTGTATAAAGCGTTTCTCTCTCTCTCTCTCTCTCTCTCTCTCTTTCTCTGTCTGTCTGTCTGTAAATAGTATATAAGATAGTTATAAGTTAGTTAATAAGTTAGAGTTAAGGATAGAGGATAAGAGCGAAGCAGGGGAAAAATGGAGAATTATATCGTATTAGAATTGTAACCCTAAGGGGAATTCAATAAAGATATATATATATATATATCTCACGACGTAGATGTAAAAGGAGGAATAATTTGACAGTATGTGAAAATGGGAAGAATCGAACGAGTGAATTTTCACAAGGTGCCTTTTCCTTCGAAGCCCTCGCGAGACAGGCAACAATGCTTGTTCATTTTCAGCCACTTCGGAAGCCTAATATTTCCAGTTAAAAAATTCGAATTGAACCACGATGTTGTCTAATCGCCACAGGGCTACCGTTAGGGCATCGCGTCGTTGAACTTAGACGTCAGAATTCTCGATTACCTGCGATCGACGAAAGCCGGTTTCACTTCGCGGGATCGATAGCGATCTGCAGCTTCCGGTCGGCGGTATCGAGAGTGCCGCGCGCTTCAGCCTGAATTCCTCTTTGTTCCGCGGCGTATCAAGGACGTGTATCAACGTGCTTCGCGTTCCCGGGAAAAGGAGAACGCGCGATAAAGGGAACGAAGCTGATGGAGAGACAAAAATTGAAAACGAACAAAAATAAAAAAAACAACCGCATTCCCATATTGCATTCTCAGTCGGGAGAACAATAAATCACGAAGATTAAAACGTAACCGGTCCGAAGGATATACTGCTTCCTTCGGTGGTATCAGCGGATCCGCGGACAGTCGTATTCTTTCGAAATGATTAATGCGCCGCGCGAGAACGCGCGAAGGTGCACGAGCGTATTTTTGAATAACGCGATCGCAACGCGAGTTTATCACGCTAAAGTATTACTCTCCTCCGGCAAACCGCATTCGAGATATTGCGCCGTCCAAAAATTGCGAACGGTCGCTATTCCTATATGTTCCCCAGTAGCTGTACACTGTACATTAACGAAACATTTTTATCAGAACACACGATTCTTACATAAAAAAATTAAAGAGCTGTTCACAAGGTCAACCATAGTCACCTTAGAAAAGATGAAGACATTACGTTGATCGTCGAGCACGATCATCGCGAAGAAAGGAAGAATGCGAGGACAGTGTAAGCTAACATAACCGACGCTCCCATTTGTTCTTGTTCCAGGTTAAATGGTAATAACCGACCATGTACAACCTAAACGTGAACGTGAATCCTAATCCAACGGCTGCCGCCGGTCTTCTCGGTGTCGCGGCGGCTGAAGTCACGCCAAGAACACCGGAAATCGTCAACTCCCTAATCGCCATGACCAATCCTTTCGAGGATTACACGTGCGAGAGGAGCAGGGATCGCACGGATTCGATTAGCAGCGGTGAGCCGAGCCCACCGAGTGTTCAGCACACCTGTAGTCAGCTCATTAAAGAAGGTATCCATCCGGTGGTGACCTTGATAGATCCTACCGGGTCGCGACCGTCTTTTCTATTCTCTCGTCCTTTCGAACGCTACTCGCGGCGACCAAGGCTGACTTGACCTTGCCACCGATTCATTCTAATCGGGGGTCGGACCGGGTCGGCTCGCATCAAGCTTGCCACCCAGAACGTAGCTTCACACTTGTTCAATTAATTCACAAACGAAAGCTTAATCGATTAATCGAGTTTGTACCAAGTCTCTGCCACATTCTGCTCGAACGTTAAAACTATAATAGAAGAATTAAGACAATCAAACTAAGCTAGAAATTTGTATTCTTTGATTAGCATCTTGTTGAAGATAATCAAGTGTCGGATGATTTAAGTGTTGTTAGTGGAAAACACTTTCTTGTATCTTTCTTGTATATTGTTTAGTAAGTTAAGAAAAATTGGCAGGTCTGAAGTTGACGTTGCAAACGAAGAGGCGAGCGAACGGAAGCGGAGATGACACCAAGAAGAGGACGAAGAAGGAGGACGGAAGTGCGGACGACGAAGAGGATGACGACTCGTCCAACAACAATGGCCGCAGTGGAGTAAGAACGGTTCTTCTCTAAATCGTTAAACGTGTATGCTGCGAGTGCGACCTTTTAATCAATCACGTGGATTCTTGATGAAGATTTGATTATGACAGATAATAAAGTTTCGAGTCTCGAAAATACAGTGTTAGAATAAAGCTACTGTAAAATCTCGTTTGGAATATTATCCCTGGCAAACAAAAAGAATTCGATCTCGTCTGTCATAATTATTATTATTATTATTATTATTATTATTATTATTATTATTATTCGCATTGTATACTGATACGAGAAATATTCCTGTGAAGAAAATGTTAATGTAAAAATGAATATGTTTCTTTTCTAGAAGGTACTGAATGAGAAAACTTAACACCGATTCGAAGGAGGGTTCAACCATTCCCACGAGTTAAGACAATTTTTTGGCAATGTCTATCGTTATCTTCATTGTTCGAAGTATTAACAAGAGTTTATTCTCTAATGTTTCATCACGTTACCAAACCCCGTTAAGGCACAATTTCTGTATATTGGGTAAAAGGACAAGACCATTTATTCTCTTACTAATATTTTTGAATCCTTGCGATGATTTTGTTGAATCCACGATACCACGTATTTTGCATCTTTCATAAATACGTATCTATATAATTATATATATATACGTATAATAATTCGTTCGACGGTAAAACATTCACGATTTTGATCGAATATTTTCGACCAGGGGTAGTATAACAAAATTGAAAATCAGATTGTCGTGCCATTTACTTTTTGTGACGGTGCTTTACGAGCTAATGTACAAGGTGATCAACGACAGAATAAGTTTTCACGGCAATACGAGAGGAGAATCATGAATAACGAAATTGTGACTCAGCTTTCGAACAATTCTTAATCGTTAATAATAACGAAAATGCAAAGTCAAATCCAGGATTGCTGTATTCATAATTTTCGTTCACGTTCCCGCGAAGAAAATCGTCCCTTGATTTTCTCTAGCCAAAACATTTCTTGTTCCGTAGTAGATATTTCTTTTTAATAAATTTTCATGAATTTGCCTAGAGATCCTTGTCTGGAAATTATCTTGCCTTGTCTGGTCTAATCCTTTGCCAATATTAGCATTGACTCTCGGACGGCGGACCATTTTCACAGCTTTGATATTGTAACCATACATTTTAGCCTTTAGTCTGGCTACGCAAGGAAAGTAGACCGAGGCGCCGCCGTCGGAGGGTTGAACCTCGAAAGGAGGAACGAGCATTACCTTCCTAACCAGTCCGAAATCGTTTTAGTTGACACCGGAGGACGAGGAGAGGCGTCGAAGGAGGCGCGAGAGGAATAAAATCGCGGCGACCAAGTGTCGGCTGAAGAAACGCGAGAAAACGGTGATCCTGGTGCAGGAGTCCGAAATCCTGGAAACCCAGAACCACGACCTCAAGTCCCAGATCCAGGAGCTGGAGACGCAAAGGCGTAGGCTGGTGGACATGCTGAGTCTCCACGGGCCGAGCTGTTTGAAACAGGGTGGCTCGGACACGTCGTACCAACAGTACGCGGAGCCGTTGCATCTGCCGAGTTACCAGGAGAACTTTGTGCATCCTCCACCGGCGTTGAACCAGCCTCAGAACTGCGTGACGGATTACCCGGTGAAGTTGGAGGACTACGAAGGCGATTTCTACAGACAGGAGAGTCCGTACGTGCCAACCTCAGACGCCAGTTGCACAGTGTAGTAGCTTTATTCCCCCTGTCTAACGATAAGTAGTCCCTGCTGCGCCATCTTGGGGAGCAATCTCTTCGGAGGTCCGGTTTACCAGCTGGAGAAACTGCAACTGAAATACCAGCTGGTCGAGCACATTTGCGAGGGAAAAAGAAAGATTGCATGCATTCCAAGAATACGGTGAACTAAACCAGCTGATGATGTGACAGACGAAGTCTAGGGGGTGTCAGCCTGAAATCATCCGGGACCTTAACACAGTATCTACCGGCTTGTTTCGTCGTTTTTCAAAAGTCTACGGCAGGGGTGGGCACGGTGGAAGAGAGCCACTCAAGGGGCTAGACACGTTTCCAGGATTATAAGATTCTTCGATAATGCAAAGATAGGATTTTTCGGTAGCCCAACCGGCAGATGAAAGATCGATCTAGACCGCGATCGCCCTCGGAAGTCCTATTTTTATTTACGTATGCATTCGAATAACTCAAATTACGATGCCGTGTAATGAAAATTACGCCTCGTAAACGTGAAAATTGGATTTTGAGGGCGATCGCGACCTAGATTGATTTTTTGTCTAGCACTTTTGACTAATGAAAAACTCCATCTTTGCATTATCGAGAAACGGGAAGACGCATCTCCCAATCCTAAAAACGAGTCTAGCTTCTTCAGCTTCAGAATCAAATCAATCATTTTGAAATCGGATGTCTTACTACGCTACCGACATAGCTGAAGAGTTAACTGGGCGTTAACGTAGGCGTTAGGTTCGTTCTATATTTTGTCTGTGATAACAACCAGCTATGTTCACGATATGTTTGTACCGAGTGTTGTGATTGTCATCTCATTGCTGGGTCTCTCTCGTCGCGTCTGGTAAATCAGATTCTCCTGGATCTCCTTCCCTTCTCTGTTAATTACAAGTCTGTAGTCTGTAAGTTCGATTTATTATATCATAATTGCGCGCTCCTGTGTCTTCTTTTTCGGTACCTTCGTTCACTCTCTCTCTCTCACTCTCTCTCTCTCTCTCTCTCTCTCTCTCTCTCTCTCTCTCTCTCTCTCTCTCTCTCTCTCTCTCATTCTCGTCCTATTCACTCTCTATCTTCTACTTCTCTACTCTCCTCCATTTTTTAACATATCCCCCTTATACTCGAAATGTTCGATATAGAACACTTAAAAACATTCCTCGAAAGTAACCGTTTCTTGCAAGTAAGTAACCAATTCCTTCAATGTAAGAGTACTGTGACATTCTAAGGTATAATTCATACGATGGATTAACGTAAGGCGTAGAAACGGATTGTCTTTGTAACACCGAAGAATCGTAATTTCGCGCGCGACAATGTGTTTGCGGGTAAACCAGTTCGAAATTCTTCTTGTACAGGCCTTAGTACCGTATCAACCCTTTGCACTGCTTTGTCCAGTTATTGTTTAAAACGAGTAGCAGTAGAGGAGTACTGTCCTTCGAAGTATAAATTTCAAATAGAAGGGAGTCGTTAGCGATAAAATTGAATAATTCGCAGTGCAATGGAATAAATCTATCAACGAGTACGAGAAGAATAAGTTCAATTACCGGTGAGTACTGTGTGAGTATTCTTGAAGAGTTCAAGATCGAGTAACGTCGTTGCGAAGACATTCCGTTGATTTAAGCGAAGAAAAAATCGAGAGAGCCTGTTTTAAATTAAAATGCGTTATTTTGTACGTGAACATTTCTCGATTTACCAGTGAGAGAAAGTATATGTAACTCAGCACGTTGAGTCTTCTGATATTGATTGTGGTGACTATCATGTTGCGACGCGCGATTCGCGAGACGCGTTCAAAGGATACTTATAAAAAATAATCGAATGATATTTAATATTATATATACATGTGCATATTTTATACAGATATATTACGGTTAATACGCGAGCGTTATTAACAGTTAATCAACGGTTGATTACATGACTATATTAAATGTTTCATTAATATGACATGAGCCGAACGACATACCTCAAACTTTATTGTGGGTAGTTACCCTCCCCTCGTGCGTTTGCCTATGTAAATTCATTTCCCGTGCTGTTTTCTAATGCTGCCTATGTAATACCCGGACCGTGAACGTTTTAAACTTAAACAAATTCACGATTTTATTCGAACCGCTGCGAATTTTATACTAGGCTTACCGGACGCGTTCTAATATCTTTCATTTTCGATTATCCAGATTGCAAAAATTGTCAACAAATTTCATTCTTTTATTATTATATTCATATTTGTTATAATTGGTATAGACGCATTATTTGGATGAAATAATTAGTCGCTTTTAGCGTTCCATAAGCCTGGCGTTGAACTTTATCGAAATTTCGAAAGAACGTGAACGTTCACGGTCTACCAGCTCTGATCATATGTGCTTGTTGAAATTGTAATTGTCGAATCACGCAGTGCGCACATTGGGTGACAGTGATATGCGAGGGAATGCCAAAGAACCATCAGAACATTGATCAGGGTCTATGGAACAAGGGGAACTGTGCACAGTATTCTTCTTTTCTTCTTATACGAATATATTATTATGTATCGAGTTCGGCAAACGCACTACGGGGCTACGTTTAAGCGTTCTTGCAATTTACAAAGGTTAGTTTATTTAATAGTGACAAACGCTTCGAGTCCCACGGACTAAAATGCTTTTTATTTGTCGGAATGTTACCGTCAATTCATCTCTAAACAACGGAGATTTTTCTTGCACTTCGTCGGACGGAAGTGGGACAAAGTCTTCCTCTTACTGTATTGTTCATCTTCACGATATGCGATTCCAACGGATTAACCGATTTATACTCGATCAGAATGTACGACGTGTGCTTATCAAAATTTTCACAAATTTCTCGAATGTAAGTGTAACGTATTTTCTCCGGGGAGGATTTTTCCGAACGAATCGTTTGCGAATACACCCAACACCTCCCGATTTATTTTATAGAAATTAATTTATCTCAGAGTGAAATCAAATACAAATGAAACACAGAAAATATCAGTGAAGAATATTTATGGAGTAACAAAGTATATAAAGCTATGTGCAGTCGGGGGTAATATTAAGTGGACAATCTTAAAAATCTTGTAATTCCTACCAATGACAATCTAGACCAATTTTTGTTTACTCATTCTCTAGCAACTATTCGGTCTAGCATCTTGAAAGAATTCGAGTCCTTTGGACCGATTCCAAAAAAGTTATGCGATTTTGAAGAGTGGCCATTTAACATTGTCTCGACTGTATATACGCAACCATTTGGCAGCTAAAGGTTTATTGCGTCATAAATACCTACCTAGATGGAACGCCAGTATCAACAAACGAACAATATTCAATAATTACTGTACAAATATCTGTGAAAATCGGGGGCGATGAGTGTATCTTTCATTATGTTCTTTAAACGGTTCAAACGGTTATTAGCCAACAACGGCACTTGGGAATGGCACTTGGATGGGTGACCGTCTGGTAAAAAAAAAACCGGAATGTGTGACCCACCATAAACAGTAGGTCCCGCTGAAAAGGTGATAGTAAGAATGGAAAGAGGGGGAAGAAGATTGGTAAATGAATTTGAAACCCTGACGAAAAAGGTATAAATCGGTTGGTCGCACGAGAATTGTTCAGTATATGTTTGTAAATGTGCAAGACAAACGTCGACACGTATCAGTCACACACGTGTGGTGCTACATATATATATATATTATATATTTGCTTTTTTTATAAAAATTTTATTAAGTTGCCTGAAGAGAGTATTTAATAGTTTAATGTACATGTTAAGCATGTAATATCATCGTCTATTTACTAATGCAGTGAGTTCAAGGAGTAACACTATCAGACATTACTATTTATATATATATATATGAATCTTTGTTTTTTTTTATTGGTCACTTTACACGAATCTGCAAACATCGTGCATCATACTAATCTCGTCGACAAATCAAAACGATTTCGAACCATTGGATCTGTGACGAATGTAATATATATTAGCACTCGTATTCAATCGTTTCTCATGTGCAATATATACATACAGACTGTTCGAAAGTATTGCATTTCGTAAGTTAACAAAATAATTTCGGTCACGGTTTGCAATATACAAGATTCACGGATCAAAATTCACATAAAACTGTCCGAGATGCACTTTACTGTATAATTATTATGTTTGCTAATACGTACTGCCATTATTGAAATCTCGGATGTTGTCGCGTCGACGCGACAGCGTCCGGTTCATCTTTTTATTAGTGAAAACGTATTTGAAAAGTTTTTTTTCATAGAGAATAAGCGCAGAGTAATTCTAACAACGCGTTAGCAAACAGTATGTAAGATTCTATATTTGTCATAACAAAATCGTACTATTGTTTCTTTTATTACTGAGTACCTGGCCATGGTTTTCCCCATGCGACAGCTATTTTTCCTTAGGAGAAATGCAT
Source organism: Lasioglossum morio (assembly GCA_916610235.2). NCBI lineage: Eukaryota > Metazoa > Arthropoda > Insecta > Hymenoptera > Halictidae > Lasioglossum > Lasioglossum morio. The sequence goes on along the minus strand of OU744324.1, from coordinate 192,347 downwards.
TGGATTGAAACTAGAAAAATGGCTGATCAAATTTTATCGTTGTAAACCTAAGGAAAAATTTTATTCTTTAAATAAAAGTGCCTTAGATACTAATCATCCTCCAGTGTCCATTTATTGGATACGAGGAAAAACCCCGTCGACAGCCTGTCCTTATTTTATTATAAATGTATACGTATATGTATATGTTTCAATTATAACTTGTTTTCCAACAAAAGATCTATTTTAATTGAAATTCAGTAGATCTAGAGTTTTCGGTTTGTGTCTTGATAATTAACTTGAAAGACTATGGTTAAAGAAGATTACCTCGTTAAATAAAATTTGTTTCTTTATTAAATATACATTATCGTATATTATAATATATTATAATATATGGTGTTGCGGCTTCGTTATTGACATAATAATTTTTTATTTAAATAGATATATAACGAATGATTATATTATGTATTTTATACTTCATATATATATGCGTACATGTATATATTTCAATCATAGTTTGTTTTCCGAGAAAAGATCGATTTTAATTTAAATTTACGTGTCTATGATGATTCTTTCTTTGTTAAATATACATTAGATCGATGAACGAAATCCTTGGGGAGATTGTAACTCGGTGGGACTTACATAAATCCCACATCTATCCCGCAGGATTGAAAATGGAGCGGGATCGTGAACCCTAATTGGCATGGGGCGAGGTTTATGAACTTCTGGAATGGAGAAGAATCGTGTAAATACATGAACAAAAGATTATCGAACGTCAGAAAGCTGAATATACTTACACAATAATATTATTAATTGGAATATGTATTAGTTTGACAAAGAATCCAATGAAGCCCATTATGCAGAAGCCGATGGCTGTAGCCAGAGCAATTTTTTGAAACTCTGTGGAAGATGCATTGTTAATTATACTCTCCTCGCAATTTACGTTATCCTCGTGGAACAAGGAGACTCACCTTTGCGGTCGGGCTTTGTGCACCGCTTGACAAGACGAATACTGTCTTTAGCGAACTGCCGTCCGGGCTCTGTCAATTTCTTCATCTGATCCATTGTGTTTGGTAAACTGAAACGAATGTTGAAACCGTGAAATTGATATTGGCCGGAGTTATTCGCGAGTGCAATCGACGGAAATATTTCTGCGAACGGTGCGCAAAATGTACATATGTTTTTTGGCAGTGACGGAAAGTTCACGCGAGTTATATCGTTGGAGGATCTCGTTTATATTTAACTGCAGCTGCGAGTGCGATTTTCTAACAGGTTAGTCTGAGCAAATCGATGCCGATTGGAGATATTGATCGTGACGGTACCGTTTTATGATATTCAAGTTAGTGTACGATGAATAATGGACAAAAAAATGGCATACTTACGGTGTGTACAACCGGAGAACGCTTCACGAAGTGTTGTTTGACATACGACGATACGACGAGCTACGTTTGGCGAGAATCGAGGCGCTACGTGGACACTGGTGGACACTGTGCTGGTAAAACGTCACTTCCGGTAACTACCTAACCAGTTAGGTTGGAAGTTGATCGTAATGGCGGTAATTCGACCACGTTTCAAATCGTCGGAGCAATTCGTGAATTTGTTAGTAAGAATTGTTTCGTGTAATTGATTTCTATGGGTTAATAGAGTTTCATGGAAACAAGCGAATACACGCGACGCTTCAAATGAAAATTTCAAATTCTACGTTGACATTACGTAAATCTATGTTATGCTATATTGACACGATTGCGCCAATCTATTTTTATCCGTACTGGAAGTTCAATAAATTAGAATAGATTATATTCTCTATTTTTAACGATCGTAAATTTTGTATATGCTCTATATGATATCGGCGCTACAGGTTCGATCACCTAATTTTCATAACTATGAAATAGTCAGTTTAATGAATAATAAATTTTATTACTTTAATTTTCACAGACACGGACTTTTCTTGAAAATGGTTCAAAACAGAACTGAAACGTCGAAATTATAATTCTGCAAAATTGCTAATTTTTGTATTTGTGATCGAACCTGTAGCGCCGAAATTAGAATAGAATTAACAATTCTTCGTGGAACATCAACAGGAAACTTACTCGGACCAGCGATCGAGTTTTTTCGCGAATGGAACAGTTGACTTTTTAATGGGAAAGCTTAATGAGTAAGCTTAATAATACTAAAGAATTTTAAGTATCTAAAAATACTTTCTTCGAATTTCATTCAAACACTCCCGCCGTTGGTATCGAAGCTCGAATCGAATATACATCGACCACGACAGTCGATGACGGCTAATCGAGTGTTGATCTCGTACTCGGTCGATAAAACTGGCGAAGAACAGGTGACGACATCGTTGTCATACTCGTGATTTCATAACACGCCATTTTCTTTGTGTCGAGTGCTGACTTAGGAAAATTTCTCCGACTATTTTCTATCTAAATCGAGGTAACGTGAGTTACATTTCACATTCTTTCATTCTATCGATCACCGTCTACGTTCTGCTTATAGAGTCACGTACATTTCTTAGGGCGGTCGTACAATGCCCTACTAAATTCCAATTGTCGTGATCGCGTGTTGACAGATTTTCGAGCATCGCAGTTACACGGATTCTATTTTGTCTCGATTCGATTCCCTCTACACCGCCGTTCCATTGTATCTCGCGTTTCATTCTCATACCTGGCTCTGTATTCAATATCACTGAGGATAAACTAAACGATTAACCGCCAAAAAGAGCACGTTCGAGGGGCATCTTCGTTCGGTGGCTTATTTTTTTTTTTTTTTTTTAATAATGTACGTACGTCATTACAAGGGAAGTACTTTTCCAATTCACGTTCAATGATTCATGAAAAAAGTGACGCGTCCGTGATTCTCGACCCCTTCGCTCGCTGGACTATCGAAATAAATTTGTTCCAATGGTGAGGATTGAGAATATATTTAATCTAACGTTTGATAGCGCTCGATATCGAATTACCGAGTTTATTAATTTAACTATGCGTCGCATTTTTTTCCAAACCACAATACATCGATTAACGCTTTTGTGTTTATATAATGATTTCGTCTCGCTCGTGCGTAAGTTTCGCGAGATCCGTGTTGTTATCGAACGTACAACGAGCACATATTATTTCGGTTGTTTGTCCCCGTTATTTATTATCGGTTCGGCGAAACGAACAGCGCGATATTTCGTTTCGGTGTGGAAAGTTGTGTTGATTGTTTTTATTTTAACGATTTCTTTCTCGCCAATTATTTATTACGAACAATGATCTTATTTACTTTTAGTTTACAATGGCTTCTCGTAAGAAATTACTGCTTAAGGTTATTATCTTGGGAGATTCCGGAGTTGGTAAGACTTCGTTGATGAATCAATATGTAAACAAGAAATTTAGCAATCAATACAAAGCGACCATAGGAGCTGATTTCCTGACCAAAGAAGTTATGGTAGACGATAGGATAGTTACTATGCAGGTAAATGTCTCTCTTCTCTTCCACCTATTTTCCTTGACTTTCTGTTTACGCTGCACTCCTGTAAGATGATTTCTTCTATATACTGCAAAAGGATCACCGACGCCAAGCTATTTTACTAGAAGAGGCTGACACTGAGAGCTGAGAGCAGCAGAAGAGTATCCGTTAGACCAGCTAGTTTAATCGCATCCGTAAGGGAACAGATTTGTTTCTAGGATTGCAAGGGCACGAGATGCGCTTTCTCATTTTTCGATAATGCAAAGATGGAGTTTACCACTAGTCAAATGTGCTAGATAGAAGATCGATCTAGGCCACGATTGCTCTCAAAAGTCCTATTATTACGTTTACTAGGCGTAATTTGCATTCGGCAGCGTATACGAAAATAATGCAAATTACGTCTTACAAACGTAAAAATAGGACTTGGGAGGGCGATTGCGACATAGATTGATCTTTTATCTAGCACTTTTGATCCGTGAAAAATCCAATGTTTGCATTATCAAGAAATGGGAAGGTGCATCCCGCGCTCTTGCGATCCAGGAAACTATGAGCCCAATTCTTCTTCTCACGCTCTACTGTTCAGTGGGGAGAGCCGCGAGCGCGAACAGAAGCAGACGCGGCGTAAACGGAACGTCTCCGACTAGCAGTTTAATTAATAGATTGCATCGAATAAAAAAATCATCCTAATTTTTGAGTAGATCTGGGATACGGCAGGCCAAGAGAGGTTTCAGTCTCTAGGCGTTGCTTTCTATAGAGGCGCCGACTGCTGTGTACTAGTGTTCGATGTATCTGCACCGAGCAGCTTGAAGTCCTTGGACTCGTGGAGGGATGAATTCCTGATTCAAGCTTCTCCCCGAGACCAAGATAACTTCCCGTTTGTCGTTCTTGGGAATAAAGTTGATCTGGAACCGAAACCGGTAAGGTTATTTCCGAGAAATTCAATATGAGGGCATAAGTAAGAAAGTATGAGGGTATGAGTTTTATTCTGCCTACGGCGAGCACTGGTTCAAGAAAAAATCGTGGGGGCCTCGTCTATGTAGTTATTATGTTGAGGCTCACCTTTCCTAATATTTCTATTATAATTGCGATACCAACTCCGTCGGTTTTGCCAGTGGCCTACAAGCCCTGGGATGGCCTTGTGTCTTCCCGTGTATGAATGCTCATTGTAATCTCAGGTACCTAGCCCTAAGGTGCTTAGTGGTCTAGGGGATGACCTTGTGTCTTCCCTCGCACTATGGGATTATCATAAACTCGGATACCTAACCCTGTGTTGTCTGCCGGCCTAGGGAGACCTTTTGTCTTCCCTTGCACGTGGCCAGCCCAGCGGCCATAACAACCCCTCGGCTACCTGCACGCGCCTACCCTAACACCGTTAACAGTTGGCTCGCGTCATTATTTCAATAACAATAACAGTTCTTTCTCGAACCAGCCTCGCCGTTTTTATATGTCTTTAACAGAGAATTACAATAATCCTATAATATACGGTATTTCTTGCAATAATCTCGTAAAACTCCAAATATCGCCACCTTTTCGCTACAATAGTGAACGCTCTTAATTCTATCCGCAACACTCCGAATACATCATCATTTATTTGTTAAAATTCCAGTTTTCTAGTAAGAAAGCACAGCAGTGGTGTCAGTCGAAAAACAATATTCCATACTTCGAAACTAGTGCGAAAGAAGCAATTAACGTCGAGCAAGCCTTCCAAACGATAGCGAAGAACGCTCTAGCCCAGGAAAGCGAAGTAAGTCACCTGTAAATACTTTTCTTTTTCTCGTAGGGTGAAGATACTTTCGTTTCGAGGTATTCCGTCATTGATTTTGCGGACCAGAATTTAAGAACCTTTGCCCTAAATCATGAAATACACCGTATTAATTCTATACAAATACGCTGCTGCTTCAGGTGGAACTGTACAATGAATTCCCCGACCAAATTAAGTTGACTAACGACCAAAGAAGCAACGGCAAGGGTGATTCTTGTGCCTGCTAGGTCTTGGACAATGAGAACTTTGGACGAGCACATAGATGTACAGGTCAGATCGTACATTCGCGTACCTGCGCGTACCCTGCGCATTTTAAAAAATACTACATCGAGCTTCGTATGTTTCGGAAGTTCCCAGGTATGCTCCTCGGTTGTTTTAAATTTCGTTTGAAACAACTCTGATAAGGTATTCACACGCTTCGAACGGTTTTTAGTAAAATTATACACGAAGATCGACACGTTTCTAACAGTAAATATGTCTAACGTTTTTTCTAACCAGGGGCATCCGTTTGGCTTCCTCGCATAAGAGACTACGTTGTAGTTTCTATTGTGTGTGTGCGTGCGTGCGTGCGTGCATGTGTGTGTGTGAGAGAGAGAGTATGTGTGCTTGTGTTCGTGCAGTACTCGACTTTCCAAAAATGTATTTGGTCGGTCGAGCAATATGTTCAAGCACATTTCTAAATTGAATATTGTTACGCTCTCTTATCGGGTATGACGAAGAATATGAGCTGCCCTATCCAATTGCATCTTTACAACTCATTTTCTCGATGCAACTTCATTCATTCGAGCAAATACTATGTTGTTTCCGAGTTCTATCGTAGACAAAGAATAAACCGTCGTGTTGAGAAACGAAATTTCACCGGTCGGGAACACGAGAAACCCTAGCGTAATTCGATCATTCGCAAACGCGTTTGCTCATGATTTATTAAGTACAATCGCATTTATAACCCGTGGAGCTCCGGAAAATGATCTAAGATCTGTGGTCAGGCACGTATCAGGCTTGGGCGTCGCTTCGATGAAACGGGAACCGTTCACATGAATTGAAATTTACGAACGCGTAAAACAAGGGAAAGTTCTTAACCATTATTCAACTACCTCTGAATTGCTTTGATAATGGGTTTGTTCGTTCGAAATAATTGATCGCGAATCTACGCAAGTTGTTTCCATCGCGAAAAGAGCCGGCACGTTTTCAAAGATCCTTTTTCAGATTAAACAATTCGAGAAATTTGTTCATCCGCGTTCTCAATGCTCCCGCGATAACGTATGTATTAGTATCTTTCGTGTGTTTGTAAATTACTCCCCGCGGTGTGAGAGCTCGGAACCGTCTAGCATGGATTTTCACTGCACGCTAATTCTATGCTAACTCGTTCGAATACGCAGCTACGTGAATATCCGCTGAGAACTGTTTAAGATTTTCGATTTCATTCTGTTTTCACGAAATTACGATAGCGTATGCTGCATTGATATTAGAGAAATAATTGGGAACAAAATTGAATGGTTCGTTTATCTTCTCGAGTTCGATCTGTAATTTCATGTATCTTTCGAGCGTGTTCATTTGAGAAACACGAGTAATTAGTTTGTTGGAAGAAATTGTGCGACGCGGTGCCGACGATCAATTGCACATTTGAAATGATCAGTTTAGATCTACGCCACGATCCTGAACCATGTAGAGCAAAAGTTACGTGAGCTATGTAAAAGCTGAACTAATGATACATTATCTATAAGAATTCTTATAAGACAAAAAAAAAGGTTAGCACGTATACACGTACGCGTACATTTATGATCGTGTCGCGTCTCGATCGGCTGTAATCTGCATTTTCATATATGTACGCGTGTATACGTAATTGTATATGTATATAAATGATCATGACGATTATTACTATAATTATTAATATAATTTTATCAAAGTATGTTAACGATAGATATTATAAATATTATTAATTATTATTACTATTATTACAATTATTGCTGCTGCTGCTGCTGCTGCTGCTATAAAAAACTACTACTGCTACTCTTAGTTTCTAAGTGATCTAAAACAACAAAAAAAAGAAAAGCAAGAAATCACAAGTAAAAAAATACATTTATTGCAGAAAAATTATGAGCTGGTCGAGTTAATTCGCTGAACATATGTCCGTGCTCGCGGACAATTTGTCGTGCGATGACCTGAAGGATTTAAAAAAAAATAATAATAATAAAAGGTATAAGACTATCCCTATTGTGGTTCGATGTCTATATTGTTATCGAGATGAATGTCTGTTAAGATAGGTAGCAAAAACTCTAGCGACCTTGTGTACGAGGTAGTGTATAAGATTAACAAGAAAAATATAAACCGAACTAGCACCAATTTAGAGAAATGTGAAAGATATTATATATAGATTAATCGATTCTTTTCCAAGTACATAATACGATGCCTGTAATGATGTTATGGTCTTATCGAAAGAGTTCGTTTTGTTTCTTTAGCAATATGTTGTTACTTTCGAAATTGAACATGTAAATTGACTCCTGTACGAATGTAAGAAAGTATATCCGTTTTTACACAAAGCAATCGCTTCTATTCGCTTCTTTCAAACCGACTAATTCGTTTCGATGCAATCCAGAATATGGTATACGATCAAGTCAAGGAAAGTAATTGTACTTTCTTTGGACACCCTCTAGAACGGAACACGTACAATTAATAGGTGCACAGTACGTATACGTATACATACACCATATATGCGAGTGTTCAACTAAGTATACCTATGAGTAGATTATAAAATGCGTATAGAATATTTTATATTAATATGTCATGTACGATATTACACGGCCTTTGTTAAGTTTTCAACAAATTTTTACGGTTGATGTCGGAATATATACGTACACGCGCGCGCGCACACACACACGCCTTTATAGAGAATAAATTACATATTGATTTACGAGCAATATATAAATCAGATATCTGTTAACAATTTTTAATTGCTTCGATGTGGTTTCCAATCTTCGTGCTACATGCTACTACTCTCGAAAAAGCAATTGTATCCGCGCCTCCCCGCTTTTTATTTTTTGAAAACTGTTTCAACTTTTATTTCTTTCATTTTATACAACTCCCAGGTTGGAAACCGTTGCTCTAATGTTAAATATTATATGCAGATCCACAGGTGTGCGTGGTAGATTAAGTTATTCGTATTTGCAATTGAAAAATTGCCATTACCGGAGATAAGTTGTGTCGTGGTTTAAAAATAACTTGAACAAAGATAAACACAATATCTAAATTGTTCGAAAGATTAAAGTACACGGATGAGTAAATGAATCGATGATATTTAATAACGTGGGACGTTTTGCGCAGGTGATTCATACGATGGAAATTTTCTGGCTACGAATCAGTATTACAAATACCATTTAAATGCCGTCGCGTGCATCCTATCTGGATAAAAAAACGGCCGACTAATCCAATTGTGTCGAGTTACAAGGAAAACTGATCGGAGAACTGAGTATATCTATGAAAGGTAGCCATTAGCAAGCGTGCTAGGTCAGAGAAGTAGAACACAGGTTGCATTTATGCGGGTAGATCCGTGTGAAAATGATCGATAGCTGAAAACACCACTGGTAACTCATTATTCAGCAATTGTTTTCCTCGTACTGCCTCGAATTATCCTGGCTGGAATTTCATTAGATTGCGCGTTATTGGCTTTACAGCGAATATTCGTTATTTTATATCGAGCTGCCGGGTAAACGATTACTTAGGCTGCCTTCATACAACGGTTCCGGCTCCTGGAGCCGGCGCCAAAAGTCATAAATTCCGAGCGCGGATTAACGGGTCTCTGCTGTGCCTGCCCTGGAAAAAGGTTTCCATGGGTCTGTTTTCGCTCAAAGTTTATGAGTTTTGGGCTCCGGTTCCAGGAACCAGAGCCGTTGTATGAAGGCAGCCTTACCGAACAAGCTAAACAAATTTTCTATCCCAAAGAGATTTATGATTTTCCGTCTTATATACGATGTTTTTTTTTAAACCTCGTACGTGTTTACGTTACTCAGGCTGCTCGAAGGCCGTACCCATTCAATGTTTTGTGTCTTCTATAATGCGTTGATTTAACGTGTAAAATAGGTGAATTGCTAATCCTAGAGTCCCTTTTATGTATAGTTATGTTTGAGGAGCAGCGTACGAGGGTTGATGTTCGTTATATGTTCATGTAAGTTTTGCTAACTCTGTGGCGCGTTTTATATGGAAATAAAATGAATGGAGAAATGTAATCGTTATCTAGATCTTTAGCTGCGAGTTGAAATGAAAGGGTAGATCATGCGGGAAGTTATTATCAACGATAGAGAAACGAAAGATAATAGAAGAATAATTTATTTCCATAGGTGTTCGTCGGTTTCGTATTATTAGCAGGAAACAAGATAACGCAAGAATACTAGAATACCGAACGGTCTGGAAAATCAATGTTGGAAAGTATTGAACGGTAAAACGAGTATGAAATACAGTCAGTCAGTCGTATTTCGTTCAGTTCGGAGAAAGTCTTTTACAGATGAGGTGTTTTCAGTAGGTTTTCATTTCAGTCGACGCATCTGTTGGAAGATATCCTCGCGTCGGTGGTTCCAGAACGAACGACGGATACAGCTTGCCTGTAGCAAGAGTCAGTCGTCAAGATAATTTGGAAGGAAGCCGATTGCGCAGTAGACTTCAACGAGCTGACTGTGGTTTCGTAGGCTCTGATAGATTGGTTGGTCGTGCCCAGTTTGAGAGCGGCGCATCTCTGCATTTGGAAGATGTCGGACGAGTAGCAGTTCAGCATGATGCTGTCCAATTCGTTGATGTATTGTACACCAGTCTGGAACATATAGGAGCGAATGAAACGAAAGTGGATCTTACGAGAAACTGTCATCGAAAAACCAGCAGAAAACTGTTCCATCGCAACGAATTCAGACTAGGAAGATCGTTTCATGGGAAAATATAAGTTTAGTAGATTATATTGGAAAGAAAGTTCATAGCGTTTTCAATTGAAGAATCGACAATCAAATTAATTAAATGAATACCTGAATTGATTTGTAGCTTTCAATTTACATTTACAAACGCTACGAACTTTCGTTCGAACGATTTGCAAAATATAATTAGGTCAGGCTTGGTAGATTGAACGTTCCATTATTTAATATTATTGCTGTTGTTGTAAAATACGTACACTTTGAGCGACCTCAAGATTGCTCAATTGCGATTGCAACTGTTGTTTACCACTCTGCTGGCATTTGTCAAGGTCTGAGAAAGCTGTTTGGCTGAGAGTCCTCAATGTAGCTTTGGCATCGGTGTAGCAGTGTTCGGCATCCTTTCCTTGGGCCTTAGCAGCGTCGACATTGGCCTAATAATATTATTTCAGACACTGTTAAGATCGGATTTGTTCGTTGATTAGACTAAGCTTGCGGAAGGTGTATGTATATTGTACACTGTAACTGTAACTGTATACTGTATACTCACGCGAATGTCGGTCAACGCAGGATTCACAATGTTGTTCACTTGCTGCATGTTGTCGATCTTCTTGTTGGACAGTTTGTTCTCCGTGTCGAATTTCAAATTGCTCGTGAAACGTTTCAAGTCATTCGTGATCGAGTTAACATTGTTCTTCGATTGCTTGATTCCCTGCGCCAGCTGGTCCAATGGTCCGTAGGCCTGAAAGAAAAATATTTAGAATCGATACTCATCCAGACTACTATATAAATCTTGAGAATTGAAATTTCTCTGGACAAACCCTCCAACAGAATAGTTTGAAAAAGTATGAAGTAATCAGCATTCAAAGAACGCCGTGGCTTCTTTTTATTATTATTCTTCTTTTCATATTTCAACGGTGTAAACTATATTAACGTTAAAGATCAACAAACTTGTTCGTTATTTAATCTCTTCGTTCAAGTTTGCTTCTGTAGAACTTGATCGATACTATCGATTCGCTGATAAGAGTTTCAAGTGATTAAAAAATTCCGTAGGTTTCTCGACGGTTTCCTTTTAGTTCAATATTTTATTCAGATGTGTAGAATTGAAACTAATAAATAAATGTTTACCTGGACAGCGCAAAGAGCAGCGGCGAGGAGGACGATTGCGAAGAACGACTTCATGGTTGCGGAACTGTGAAAAAATTGCAAACTGGTTCCCGTACTGTGTGACTGCAAAATGATAAAGGCAGATCCGAACTCTTTCCTTTTATAGGTGAAACGTATACTATCCTGAGAGAAATTAGATCATCGGGGCAAAGGGGTAGGCGCGATAACGTCTGCTCCAGCACATGATCGGCTACGACTACTTCCCTTTCCCGCACCTCCACAAATTAAGAATTAATGCATGTGTCATGGTTGTTTTTCGTAACGGGACTTCCCGGCTTCTCGCGATATCGCGTTGTTTTCTCTTTACGGGGAATCACAAAGTAAAGTAAACCTGTATGTCCCGGAGCAGGAACAGTAACAGTTAGTTTGGCAGGAAACTTTCTGCCGTTTTCCCCAAGCCCCAAAAGCCCCAAGCTATCACGAATTTTTTCATCATACCATATTTAGAAATTATTTTCAAAATAACTATCGAACTATGAACTGCATTGAGATTTTACACGGATATTGATTGGCGTTTGAAGTACACCTGTGATTTTCTCCAAGTAATAACAATCAAAATCACACGAGTTATGTCCAATCAATCACATTACTTTTCTAGGGCACGTTACAACGTTAAAAATCGTTCGTTCTTTCTACCGATCGGAAGCGAAGGAATTAATAATAAATTGCTTATTAATCAGTGTAATTATTTTCAAGTCAACTACTAATTTTTTAAATAGTTTCTTTCACGGATTTCAACAATTCTTCGCGCTTTCGAAGACACGTGCATTCGTTTGGCTTTCTGTATTTAATCTAATACACCTGTGTCGCAAAACAGATAGTGATATGCAAATGATTAGGCTTGAAATAGCTTCTTCGCGTTTGCGTATTTGCAGAACATCGAAAACTTCGTTAAAAATTCATTAGTAGAGGATTATACTTTTACGAAACACGCGAATGCATATACAATAGAAATAAATTATAATTTAAACCTAAAGGTTGTCTCGTAAATTTGTTGTATATTAAATTGTTCAATATCCGATCTAAATTAATTTTCAGTTTAATTTCATGTATTTCTTCACTTCGGCTGATAAGATCGATATTAAATTTCTCAAACGGAAGTAGACACGATTGCTTCCGCACTTGAGATAACTATATATAAATCCAATAAAAAATATTGAATGGCGTTGATAAAAAACAACTTTCTACTTGACCATGAGTCTCGCCCGATTCTTTTCTTATAATTGAGATAATCCTAATCTGCATCCGGCATCACAGAGAAAACAATTACAGCTGCCTGAAACTTTGGAAATGTATTTTACAGAACTTTTCATTTAGAGGTAAGTACGAAAGAGAAGCAACGCTTATATTACAACGTAATCGTATAATAAACGAAAAAAAAACGATTTTCAAAAGAATCATATATATATATATATATATATATATATATATATATATATATAAGAAGTTTAAAAATTCATAAACATTTCAAAACTATGCTGAGAATATAAAACAATATTTTTCTTACACCTTTCGTCATTATATTTTTCCTTGAATGAATTATAACGTCAACAAGTGACACATTTGATAAGATCGACGATTGCAATTCCGGATAATTGTTCCGCAATTGTTCCAGATTATTTACAGCGTCCAGCAATACGTTGTGCAGATGAAAGACCTCGATTAAATTAGAAGTGCTTGAAAAATAATAAATTGTGTAATATCGCGTCGTCGATCAGAGATAGCGATCGTTGTTTTGTAGAAGTAAATCGCGTCATAGAGACAGAGATCTTAGCAAATAGATCTTTTGTTCAGCAAATCTGAGAAGCCTTATCTCTGTTACAGAGAATTGCTTGATGTATCCCGCTAAGGTTTACACTATACCGAGCGGCTCATTGTTCCTGTTCATCGAGTTCAACAGTCGTATTGTTTTAGTGTTTGATTTGTTGACTTTTGGGATTTACAAATCTTACAATATTACATACATTTTTTTTTGTATCTAGAGTAATTGAATTTATATTTAAGCACACCGTCTACATAATATATATTGTATTTTTTTAGTTGTTAATTTTCATGTATCAACGTACAATGAATTAATAAAGATATCGCAGTGAAAAAACGTATCTGCTTATTTATTTATTGAACCGCCAATTCTTCCCGAGCTTCCTTTCACTTCTCATTCAGTTGTACCGTCTGACTTATGGTTGAGTGTACTACTTTTCGGAAATTTTCAGCAATTTTCGAGCGTCTAACTTGTGGTTGACTTGTACTACCGAAATTCGGATACCTCCTTTGACATCATGTTCTCCTAATACCGAATTCAAAAATCGAGGAAATTTTCGAAAACCTCGATTTTTAAACTCGGTATTAGGAGAACATGATAGCCGAGGAGGTATCCGAATTTCAGTAGTACAAATCAACGACAAGTCAGACGGTCGAAAAATCGAAATTTTCGAAAATTTCCTCGATTTTTGAACTCGGTATTAGGAGAACATGATGTCAAAGGAGGTATCCGAATTTCAGTAGTACAAATCAACGACAAGTCAGACGGTCGAAAAATCGAAATTTTCGAAAATTTCCTCGAATTTTGAACTCGGTATTAGGAGAACATGATCTCAAAAGAGGTATCCGAATTTCAGTAGTACAAATCAACGACAAGTCAGACGGTCGAAAAATCGAAATTTTCGAAAATTTCCTCGATTTTTAAACTCGGTATTAGGAGAACATGATAGCCGAGGAGGTATCCGAATTTCAGTAGTACAAATCAACGACAAGTCAGACGGTCGAAAAATCGAAATTTTCGAAAATTTCCTCGATTTTTGAACTCGGTATTAGGAGAACATGATGTCAAAGGAGGTATCCGAATTTCAGTAGTACAAATCAACGACAAGTCAGACGGTCGAAAAATCGAAAATTTCCTCGATTTTTGAACTCGGTATTAGGAGAACATGATGTCAAAGGAGGTATCCGAATTTCAGTAGTATAAATCAACGTCAAGTTCGAAAATTTCCGAAAAGTAGTACAAGACAACCATAAGTCAGACGCTCGAAAATTTCCGAAATTAAGTAGTACAAGTGAACGAGAAGCCGGAAAGGGTGCGGAAAAAAGAACTCATTAACTGTGGTAATTAATAGTCTTTATTTTTCACTTATAAAATTACAATTATAAAATTACAATATTAAACGTACAACGTGGTGATACGAGAAGAAGATACTTGGCAGTAATGTGGAACGATCGCCGTCTGACCGCCGACTAATCGCCTCCTGATTGCCTCCTGATCGCCTTCTGATCGCCGCTTTAAAAAAACCTACGCAGGCGCAACTAAAAGAAGTTACAAACTTGTAGGAATTGTAAATTGTAATTGCTCGTTGACAAAGTCGCGGGTTAGCTTATAGTTAGTAGTATATGTATATTTATATGGCAGAATATTTGATAATACTGAAAACGTACACATGGTTTCAGAATGTGTCAACCTTTCTTGTGCTTCAAAATGCATTGGCTTATCTGGAATAACTAAGTGTAAATTATAATTGAATAATCGAGAGAACGCAACGTAACCTAAAGATCTCTCAACCAAATATATTTGAGACGTCACGTATACGTATAAATATATTTATAGTGCAGCATTATGATAGACGCTAAGAAGAAAATAATACAACAATTCAATACCGAATTGGGCTCCGATTTGAAAGGATTTGAAAGAATACACGAGTTTCACCAAAGTCTGAACACGCAGAAAAATGAAATTGAAAAATCGGTAAATATGAATAAGTGGTTTTTCTAGTTTTACAAATTTTATGTTCATTTAGGTTTAAGAAGTGTTGACAGGATTACTTACTTTTTTTAGTTATCGATGGCATCATCCGAAGCCCCCTCAAAAGTAAAAGTAGTAATAGAAACTGTTGAGAGAATAGGCGTTGAATTCAAAGAATTAGAAAAGTCTTCTGTAGAATTCAGAAATGACATACAAAAAGCAATGCACGAAACCGACAAAAGCATAGACACGCAAGGAATTATTAATAAAATAAGTTACTTGGACAAGTCTCTAGCATACCTGAGTTTCATAAAACACGTTGAAACTATCAGGTAAACTTTCTGTCGTTGCTAAGTACTTTACAATGATTTTTTTTCTACTCGATAATTTCACATAATTCTAAGTGATTTCCTTTCAGCGACAAAATTCAAATATCGTTAGCAGCTGGCGACGACGAATCAACTATTTCGTTGTACACAAATCTTACAGATATTAGTTGCCAATTGCAACTATCGTCCTGCCATCATCTCGTAAATTATGTAAGAGAAACGCTTCACTTTTGGCACAACCTCGTAAAGGATAAACTGTCAAAGTACATTTTCTTATTCTATGTATCTTCTTAAATATATGTATTCTATGTTAAACATCTACGTATACGTATACGTATAATCGGTACATAAATATATAATGGTACAATTGAATGAAATTAACATGTGGAATTTGTAATTTTCAGGGAATACAATGACGTATTAAAAGCATTAAAGTGGCCGTTTTGTAGCAACAATTCGAATTCATTGATCCCACCCATGGCAGAAACTTTAACCAAGTTTAAAATACTTACGGAATATTTATTGCATTTGCAATTACCGTATCCTTTTAGTAAATATGTAAAGAGAGGCATGGAAAACAGGCCAGCAGAAAGAATAACTCTTTCTATCGCCAACAGCAATCGAGTTCTATTATAGTATTTATGTTTTAAAGTTGTTACATTCTGAAAAGATACATATATCAAGTCCTTAATATGCTATTGCAGAGAAGAATCTGTTAAGCCAGTTGTAACTTCGGTGTTGTTAACAGATTTTGTACCAGTGAGTTTGCCAATTTCACTGTTAGTACGGCCTCTAAGACAAAGATTTATATATCATTTCACAGGTGCTAAATTAACGAACCGTCAAGATAAACCTGAATGGTTTTTTACTCAGATATTAACATGGATTAAAAATCACATTCAATGGGTCCAGAAACACGTTCAACCAGTAGCTAATTCGATAGGTTTTAGTCATGTAGATACGAAGGTATAGAGAAAGAAGAAGAAGACTTTATTAATATAGAAAATGTATAGATATGTAGTGTAAAGGATGCGATTGCCAATAGGTAGAATTTATGCAGACGTTGGTTCAACTAGCTGTTGAAAAACTTCATTCGGAGTTAGCAATAGTACAATACGATGACGTTTTGTTCGCGCACTTGGTGGACGAAGCTTTAGGTTTCGAAAGAGAATTGAGAGAAACATTATTTTATCCGCCGACACAGCCAGCCACTGTTTACGTTCTTACCCAGGCTCATGTTTTTGTCAAGTGGATTAATATGGAGAAAAAATGTAAGAACACTAAGGAATATCCTTTTGGTGTTTATTATATTTTAGTATGGTCAAATATTATATATGCAATGGTACTCTGTAACTGTATTAACAATGTATCAGATGCTACCGAAAAGATGGATGCAATTTTAAGTTCGAGCACTGCTTGGGATAAATTATCAAATTCTGATACCGACGATATGAAAGTAACCGAATGTGCTGATGCTTTCCTCACTCTTCTAACAACGATTTCTGATAGATACAAACATTTGCCTCAACCAGGTCACAGGTACGTGGAGGAAAAAAAAACATTGCTATGTACTTTTTTTATCGTTTAGGCTAACAAGAAGTTAAGTTGTAGCTTAAGAAGTTGTATCAATTAACCCAACGTTTTATATTCACATAACTTCTTAATAATATTCTTATTAAGAGAGTGTAACTTTCAGATTACAGTTTTTGGAGCTTCAACTTGAATTAATTGATGACTGGAGAATACGACTACTTCAATTATTACACGAAACTAACGAAGATCCTTTAATATCCCTGATGCCGTGTATTCTTAATACTTTTCACTATGTTGCAACCGTTCTAGAAGAATGGGGTGTTACAGTGGTAAGTGTCTCATCGTTGTCAGAAACAGATATGCGATTTTTATGTATTACATATTAATGATTTCATTGTTTGCAGCATTTCTTGCAGCTATACTTTTTTAAGAAACAATTTGAAGCAGTTGAATCCGCAACATTAGAAGGAAGCGTAATTGACAAAACTATAGGTGATGTCGAGGGTTCTGTGTTCGATGAAGCCATTGCTCTTTTAAAAAGATTAGTAAAGGAATTAATAAATGAAATCAGTGATGCTGTAGCTTTAGATGTTAAGGCCAAAAGCAGACCTTATAGGACAGACAAGCAAGTATTAGATATATTAACGATTTTAACGGCAACATGACTTATGAAAAGGAGTTAGTTATTACATTTTCTATCAAGCTTCAATTACTCCTGAAAGAGTGGTAGTAATATGTTGGTCAGCAAGATATTTACAAGCAATAAAGGAAAAATAAAATCGTTCTTGCTCAAGAGTAAATTCAAGTAGAGAGATACAATAGCAACAGAATACGATAGTGACTGACTGAATCATCATTTATAGATGGTTTGCCATGCAGTCTACCAAAGAAGTTGTTTCCTTGTCAGTCACTCCAAGTGGATATTCCATGTTCCAAGAATTAGCTACACAACTGAACCAGTTGTATAATACGCTCGCGTTGCCACTATTTAACCAGGCTTGGAAAAACTTGGCCTTACAATTTGACCAAGTGAGAATATTAACTCGTTTACTAAGCTAATATCAGATACAGTGTTTAATCGAAATAGATATATTGTATTTTATAGTTTCTTTTGGAAGAAGTGGTTTTGGTAAATCATTTTAATACGGGAGGAGCGGAACAAGTAGAATATGATATTACTAGGAATTTGTTCCCATTGTTTGGCTTATATATCAATAAGCCGGAATCATATTTCCCATTGTAAGTAATAAATATGTGTACAAATTTCGTACATTAGATTAGTTGATTAACCAATCACAGTAATACAGTTACTTGCAGAATCGATCACACGCATTTTAAATCATAATAACTTTTTTATCAGCGAACAATTTTTCTTATATATATATATATATAATCATAATACTTTTATTCACGGAATGTATCCAACAGTTAGTACATAAAAAAATTATTTAGATAATTAACTGCTATACAGTAAAATAGTTTTGCATTTGCATTAAATCGGTGAAGCTATAGGAGAATAGATTTTTTATTTTATTTTATTTCGTACTATTTTAGCTTATTATCTTTATCAAGTCTTGCATAATGCAGTATGCGAGACTGTAAAGAGAGACTACAAATAACGTTATGTGAGATTTCGCTAGTTAAAAGTAATATACTGCATTCACATATAATACATAATATGCTTTCCAAAGTGCTGTTGTTTGATGTTCATGATTCGTTTTCGTCATGCTAAACGCCTTTCTCAAACGGCACATAGAATAAATTATAAATATTAATAAAAAATCGATTTACTTTAACGATTATTGCCGTATCTATTCGTGAGAATGATTATTTTTAATTGCTACGTAAACATTCTAAGTCTCGCAAGAATTCTATTGCAGGATCAAAGAGGCATGTATTTTGTTAAATATTCTATTGGGCTCAGCGATGTTGCTACTGGAGGCTCTCAATAGCAATAATGAAACCTCGCAAAGAGAGATATTGGCGGATATTGGTGTTCACAAAATATCTCCTAAATTAGCTTTAAAAGTGCTTGGAACGAGAACTGATATTGCTTATATATAATAAGGTGACTTTCTTTTAATATTATAAAAATATTACAAGTATATGTGTAAACAGTAACTGATGAACGCGAATTCATTTTTAAATAAAAATTTACAATTCTTACTTGGATTTCTTTACTGTTCGCATGATTTCTATGTAAAATTGTAGAATTCAACAGATCAATGTAATACCACCGTTATCTGCACCTAATAAGAGCAATCGATTAAGCGGAAGAATCGCCATTGTAGTAAGAAGTCCTTTAAACGTGTCGGACTTTAATTTTGATGACGAAAAAGCAGCTGTTGTTTCGATAGATGTAAAAACTCCTACACGATTCGCTGTTGTTCCTATAACAAGCTCTTGCTCGTAAGTGGACATACAATGAACAGGTTCGGTGGCTCCCCTACAAAATAAAGCAGTTCTTTTAAGAAAGATGTTTTAGTAGCAATTTGAGAGAGTAGCTATTTCCCTATGGGACGACATGTTAATACATGAATAATACAAATAAATCAATCTTACATCTAGCGGTTTTGACTAGTGAAAAAGCTCAGGTACATAGAGATGGAACATTAGAAATTACAATTGTACTCACTTCATATGAAATTTCAGTTTTCCATCGAGTGCACTCCATACTGCAATAGTCTCATCCAGCGAGGAGCTAACTATAGTGGTTTCATTTATCGTTTCTAGTTGCAATATCTAAATAAATGTTTACAACAGATTCAAATATTAATAACAACTCTAGTAATTGACCAAATTCGCTTAACTAAGTTAGCTTACTTCGCACTCGTGTCCCTTCCAAGATGCAATAATAAGACCAGTTCGAGTATCTAAAATTGTTAGAAATCCTGATGCTTGACCCAAGGCTACCCAGTAACCGCTAGGTGCTACTGCAATGCATCGAATTAGACCAGTTGGATTCATAGATACCTAAAAGAACGATCACTCACGATTTAGAAGGTATACACATCTAACGTAATTATTTGCAATACCTCTGATTTTGATTTTGATACCTTCATTTCGTTCACATATTGAAACGTTCTACAATCAATTACTCTGAGTGTAATATCAGTTGTTCCTACGAGCAAAGTTGTAAACGGAGAAGGACTTGCTATTAATGTGTTTACAGGTACGGGTCGAGAGTTTTCTGGACATCCAAGGAGAGATCCCATAAAAGGATCCCAACAATGTATTGTGCCATCGCAAGTGACCACGTATCTCAACGATTCTAAGAACGTAAGAGCAAGAATAGATTTCTTATGTCCTGTGTAAGTGTATTGACAGGGCGAAACTGTATTTCCGTCTCCCTATGAATATAATACGTCCGTTAAAAATCCTAGCATTATATGCTAGTTTAGACGTGAAATCAAGTGGCCGCTCGAGCCACGATTAGATGGGAGGTGCAAGTATCGTGGTTTCGGGTGGTACTGGGTTCGAAAAAATATTGGAGAAAAGAGGAAGAGAGAAGGATATGCGAGAGACACCTGGGGAAGCTAAAACATTTGGCAGAGGAATGCAAAGGTGTCTCTACAGAGAATAAATAGAGAGAGAGAGAGAGAGAGAGAGAGAGAGTATTAGAAAGATAAAAGAGTGGGACTGGCAATATTTGATGTAAAGCATTAGGATAGATCAGCATCGATTATAAATATTAAGATATAAATACATCACCTGACTTCTTAAACTCCATAATTTTACAGTTTTATCTCTTCCACCGCTTATAAAACTGTTCTCATTGTCCAGCACGTATAAACACCGGATACTGTTAGTGTGTCCACTAAATGTTTGAAGCTTTATTTGCTTTATATTGAACGTTACATCTTTGTCCGATCTTCCGATTTCGTGTTCCCAATATGCTAACCAATTTCCTCGTAATTGTCTTCCGGTATACGAGGAGGTAGTTTCTCGATTACCCGTGTTTTCGGTTGTTGCGAAATCTCCAACATTGTTCTTCTGTATTGCGAATCTATTACCTACCACTGATATATTTCCGAAATTTGAAATTTCTTTATGAACCCCTCCTGTAGTTTCTGCCACGTTATAATCAGTATTGCACGAGCTGTTGAATTTGGTATCATCTTGGGAAATGAAAAACAAAGATAACGAAGTAAATCTCGAAACCAATGACATACAGTCAATTCGGTTTGCCACTTAAACTAAATACTTGTAAATTTCGCTTAGATTAAATTTAGTGAATAAATAATAAGCATTACGTACCAACATTTGATGAACTTAGTTTGATGTCTTGTTCATATTTCTGGCATAAGTGATGTATATATCCGTAGTTTTTGAGTATTTGTTCCATTATCTCGCTATCGATACATTTGTAGAACAGCATATACGTTTTATGGGCAAATTCTATTGTAAACACAGCTTTTAATTCCTCGAATGCCTAAAATTCATGAAAAGTTCACTGTCAAGTGTAGTAAACCTTCGTCCATGAAATAATTAGTAAATCAAGTTCCATTTAAATTTGAATGTACTTTATTTTTCTGATAATCTGATATATCGATGTTCTCTGTCACTGGTGGAGAATAAGAATCAGCAACATCCGAGTTGAAGTTTGACTGAAACCCACGAGTATCTTTATTCTCGTCGTTCACGCCCTTTGCCCTGGTAAATATGATATTATTTCTATTACATATTACATATTATTTAACGTATATATATATATATATATATATATACACATATATATTACTATACATATATAGATAATGTAATGTCAAGTTACCTGAAGAACTCGTTTATCGTTTTCTGATTAATGTCATTTTTCAAATTTGCCACAACATTCGGGTTAAATGATTTTTCGAAAGCTAAGAAAAATCGTTGAATAGGTACAGCTAGATGATTCTTTATAACAACACTACCTAAACGCAAGCTAAACATAAATATAATCTCTAGACACTTTTCTGCCAGTACAGATCGTGCAACTACGCCATTAGGGAATGTAAACTTTGTAGACGATAATATACGAACTGTAGGGTATAGTATTGCTTTAACTATTGGTTCCTATAAAGAAACATTATTCTTTTTTTTACACAGTTATAGGCTACATTAAAGCTACATTAAATAATCTTACGTGAAGACAATCCATTAAAGTTGCATCGTTAAGGTACGACGTAATATGATTTAGAAGAGTTAAGCATGAAATAAGTCCTCCTTCTAAATTTTGCGTTAGTTTCCTTTTACAGAGGGCTATCAATTCGACCATGTGCGCAAAATACTGTAGTACTATAATTTGTTCCCCATGTAAACCTGTGGAAGGTGAGAGAAGTTGTCGTTACTTTTTATTACACTAGAAACCATCCTGTATACCTGTATACAAGAAGCTTTACCTGCGATGGCTGTAAGACATTCCAAAACTTTCACAGCATTTCGATCGCCAACTAAAACTTTTTTGCTCCAGGTAATACCTTGCGTGGATAATACAGTATCGTCGATCACCGTTAAATTTTCCTCTCCTGTGTAACATAACGCAAGCATCCTTAATAAATTTCGCGACAAATATCTAGCGGTAAGAACAGGACCGAGTCGATGTGATAACCAGATAATCGATCCTGCACTCATCTCCGAAGTTGTACATTCGTTCGATGTAGACTTTTGATAAATGTTATCTATCTGGACATCTTTATGCATCGATGTATCAGATTTAATATCATCTTGTAACACAACAGGATTTTGTACCTCCACATTATAAATCTCGTCCAAATTATTCACAGAGTCGGCAAATCCACCGTACGAATCGTTGTATAAATATTCTTCGTTCGAAGTTTTACTTCCTACATTACATCCGATATTATTAAATTCTATTGCTAATTTGTTTCGAGAATTCGATGGGAGTTTCGGTATGGGAATTGTCGGTGATTTAATCGACACCAGAGGTGAAACTTTATTTCCATCTTCGTTCGCGTCGTCGTTGAGATTCAAGTTCAAGTCTATATGCAAGTCAATATCATATGTTCCAGCAGAGTTTACAGGAACCCAAGATGATTGATCTTCCGTGTCCATAGTAAATACTTCTGAAACGTGAAATTAGAAAGCATGATAGTTTATTCTATCCTAAATTACAGATTGTGCAGTCTATTATTTTAAGAATTAAAACTTGGCCAATATTGTACATATGTTGCGGTAATTACCTTGAACATCATTATCAGTTGCGTTCGCATTGTGAGTATAATCTGTTGTTACAGGTCCAGGTGATAAAGAAATATGTTCCGAACCTGCAGACGAATCTTCGTCTAGAGGTGATAAGATTCCTTCTCCGTCGTTAGAAATTTCATTTAAATCACAGCTTCTGTAAAACGTGGCAAACCAATACGTTTTAGAATATGTTAGAATCTGTACTAATTTTATTATAATATATAGCTTACTTAAGATTGCCAGTCTTGTGAGTGTGCGTCGAAGATCCCTGTATATAATCTCTGTACCCTCCAACAGCTTCTACAAGAGGCGTAATAAAATTTTCTAAATACCGTCGTAGACCCATTCTTACGATAAGCTTCAACAAAAAGTTTCTATGATATAAACGTGTGGTTCGAAATTTCGCAACCAATCCTGAAGGTAGTACGTCCGCGTATAATGAATTATCCATGAAAGAACCATTTTCGTATAACTTCATGATAGAGGCGAGGAATGTCTCGGCGGTATCTTTGGGACCTAATGCTCTGGAAGATTATAATAATTATGGAAGGAAATAGAACAGAGAATATCAACGTGCACAACATACCTAGCAATAGGATCAAACAAATACCAAGCAGCTAAAACAGCACTGTAAGATTCTTCCATTACTTGCTGTATATGAGGCATTATTAGTTCTAAAGCTTCTCTTGCGATTCCAATATGAGACAATAGGTGCTCCAATTCTCTCGCGATTGCTTTCACTTTGCATTCGCTGATCTTACAGAGAAATCTCGTCCTCGTTTTAATGGTAAAATCTACATCATCCTCGGACTTTATTATAAAATTTAGCTCGCGTACCAGACTGTTATATTCTTGTAACATTTCTACAATGTTGAATAAGTATTTGTAATATTTTGAAAATGGTAACAAACTACCGAAAAGTAGTGGTTGCAAAAATTGGTGAGCAGACGGTGGTGGTAGACCCATGTTAGTAATCGTTGGATAACGAAAAGGTATATCGATTACCTGAAAAGTAATTTCATCTAGTTATTAGTTGTGCTTGTTTTCGTGCTATTTCTCAGATGGTGTTGATTCTTTGAAACGTGTGTAATATTTATAATTTCTTAAATTTATCATAATAAATTTAAACAGTGATTTAAATTAGTACTTACATCTGTACTATCGGCATTGTAGCTTTTTGGTATAATATCAACTTGCAGTAATAAAGCCACTGCATTTCTTACGCACTTAGGTAAACTATCAGCCGACGTTCTTAATGTATTCAAACACACGTTCAGTCTTTTTGAAAATGATATTTTCTCCACGTTCCATGTTGCTCGAAATTTGTTGGACAAAAATATCTCCACAATTAAACAACCGAGTATTTGTTGTTCTTTAATGCGTCCACTGGCCACGATTTGTTTATAATTAATGCACGACTCGTGCAACTCAATTTCCGGCTTGTACACTTGCGAGCTCACTTTATTCATAAACGTGTGCATGGTTTCCACTTGAGTAATGGCTGCAACTGGATTGTAGTCTTTGGGGAGGACAATTGTTTGATTCGTCGATTTCT
This sequence comes from Lasioglossum morio, assembly GCA_916610235.2. Classification (NCBI taxonomy): domain Eukaryota; kingdom Metazoa; phylum Arthropoda; class Insecta; order Hymenoptera; family Halictidae; genus Lasioglossum; species Lasioglossum morio. The sequence goes on along the minus strand of OU744324.1, from coordinate 167,773 downwards.
CTTGTTTGATAACGTCTTCGGTAGAGAGTAAAGAACCTCGAGACCGGCTTAATAATCGACTTAAAACCAAAGGTGACGATTTAGACGTATTTAATATCGAAATAGGTAATTCTTCTTCTTCGAATCCAGAACTATGGCCTTCGTCGTCGCTACCCCTATTCCCGTACTGATCATTTTCTAGTAAATATTGTGTAATTAGTCAAAATGGAAATAAAGATATTTAAATTTACATTATCCAAATGTATCAACGTACTGTGTTTATTAATTACGAAAGATGATCGTAATCGAGGTGGAATTTTACACCAGTAAGGCGACGGAATAATTTTTTGGGGGTGTGGTTGTGTAAAAAGTTGAACGACTCCAGAATTAGTTAAACCTGTATGATTGTCGACAAGCTGCAAGCAAACGTTTTTCGATTTGATTGCAGCCGAACCAGATAATCTGTCAATTGGGGAAACAAATATTATTCATCTTCAAGATCCTTATCAATTGGTCATTGGTTTATCTTTTTTTTTGCACTGTGACACGATTCTTGCTGCAATCGAAATACGCTGTAGTTCGTATTAAAAATAAAATAGGGAGAGCGGAAAACATTTTCGTTCTGCAAATTCGACCCTCGGTTCAAGTGTGAAAAAAAAATTAAAAGTCTGAGAGACATAGTGCAAAAAAGATGATCCGTTTCAGACAGTAATCTATACATACTTGTAACCGAATGTTAAATCTATCCAATGATGTAATCTTTCGGATACGTAAAAACTTTCCAAAGCTTCTCTATGTTTTTCTATAAAATCTTCTGGCGATGTTGCCCAAACAGGAATCTCCAAGTCCGGCAAATCTTCGTGAATAGACTGTAAATGAAAAAAAATTGGAAAAAGAAGAAAGATCACGTAAAGTGTAAAGAATATCACGTATCGATTTGTTTCAATACTGTTCGTCTTACCTTAAAAACGCTAGGGTCAGAGAAAAATTGTGGTATACATTCGTCTGGACTCCAATCATGCAGTCTTTGTATAGATGCAGGGTATTCTCCTGGAACCCATTGCGGTCGTACATTTTTACATAAAACAGATTTATTGTAACGACGCGAGAGATAGACGTAATATGTTATTTCCGATAACACGTCCGAAACATGATGACCTACCTGAAAGTATTAACATAATATTGTTGATAATCTAATAATTCGAAAAAAATGATTATTAAACTAAAGATTATTAGACTAAAGAAGATTATTAAACAAAGAATTTACTCATGGAAATACATACTTCGACAGATTGCGAGTCGAACGTTAAATCCAACTGCCTATCACCTTTGTTTAATCGAAATTTCGATTTGGTTAAATCTCTCCAATTACCGCCGCATCTCGATGTGAAATCTGTGACCCAAGGCATAACGTGATGGCAACTCGGATCGCCATACCTTCTACCAGCCATATTATTCAATGCAGTTAAATAATCGTAATTACTAATGCCATTATAGATCCACATTTCACATAATCTTTCGATGCTTTCGTTCGTTCCAAATTTTGGATTTCCCTGTAGCATTGTACTCGACGAACTCGCATCGACATTTCTCTTGTATCCGCTGAAATTTTTCCATTTCGTTTCGTGACTGGTGGAAACTTTATGAAGTTGATTTTCTGGTTTTATATAAATATTATCGCTTAATTTTGGTAACACCTGTGAACAAAATTTAAGGGAGCTGTTACAATTTCAAAAAACGACCAAAACGACCAAACCGACGAACAACGTTCGGAAAGTGGATTTAAATACTCACCTGAATAGTAAAATTATCCATAAGCAATATGTCGCTAAGAGTAACTTCACCTAAAACTAGCCCACGATCGTGTAAATCTTTGTACAATTGTAAAAGTTGATATATTAGAAACAACGATTTTCCATGACTCGTACTTAAAGCAGCAGGACTATACATCGCACACCTTGCGAACATTAAAATATAATATCAGTTATTCGATTATGACTGGACTGCGAATTTTTATTTATTTCAGATCTGCAGAATTCTATTTTATTCTACTTTCGAAAAATTCCAAATTAATTCTCTAGAAAGATCGCAAATTGCATAAACACATCTGCAGTCTAATTATAATATTAGAATATGGTCCACGACGAATTGAAAATATATATTCTCTCACTTACTCGCGAAGAGAGTATTCTGCGGTGTGCTCGTGTAATATTATAAAAGCAGTTTCAGTTTCAACAGCGAATAGCGTCGGAAGAAGATTGCAATGTGCTTCGGTTGTCACACCAGGTAAAACAGATAAAACTAATCCATTTTGAATTTGTACTAAACTACAGCCATACATTCTTTGTAGTACCTCTTGCATGATCGATGTATCGCTTACATTAGCAGTTATATTACACTGGTCTTTGTGTTCTACACAGTTCCATGGATCTGTTAACACGCGTAGCTATACATTAATAGTTGTATAATGAAAATTTTCTACCTAAATTGCAACGTACCAGAGCAAAATAAAAATTTATTTTTCTTCTCAATACGTTCGATAGTTAACTGTCTAATTATTTATCAGCTAGTTGTTATAAATTCAAGGTACTTACTATAATACTTCTTGTAGCATTCTTTCCATAAGTTTCTATAATTTGTTTCTACAACGTAATGTAATAATTGTGAGAATGTTAAATCCGATTGAGTATTTCTGTTTGTTGAAAGCCTTCCTCTCAGAAGTGGAATCGCACATTTCTGCTCTTTCTCATAAACCTGCGGATCATATACATATTTACACTGTTTCAATTTGTAAAAGACAATTATTATTTCGAATTTTTGTATTACTCGAACTGTTAAGCATCCAAACCAAAAAGAAATTACACAATACATAAATAAATTTTACCATTGACAGTGGTATTAATATGGTATTAATAATTGAGTGTATATATATATAAAAAACGTACTTTGATGTATACTCTAATCCAATTAGGACCTAACTCCTCGAGCGTGGGATGTGCTGCAATTTCATCTTCGGTTAATCTGTCGTGAATAATAAATGAAATTGGACCTACAGTATGTAAACTAGTTAACCAGTTTTTATGAACAGTTAAACAAATTCTTTCGTCCGTCAATTTCATATACTTTGCTGGCACAAGCAAATCCTTTCGTATCATATCCATTTTCCACCTTTTTATTTACACTTGACAACGATAACCTCGACTGCAGTGACACTTGAAAAATATTTTGGAACAATCGTCAATTAGAATTTTTCCATTATTTTACGTAAAACATAATTATACTGAGTTACACGATGTTATCTCTCAGATTTGTATGTGTAGGTATATGTATTACTTATCCGAACTGTTTATTTTCAATTGTGGATGACAGCTGACGATGGACGCCATATTTTTATCAGCTTCTGCAATATTATTTGCAATTTGCAGGTATATAGATTAAGAAATTAAAAGCGATTTCCAAGAAAAGAAATCAGAAAGCGTAAAACTTATGATATATATATATATATATATATATATATATAAAAAGTTCTGAAAACTCGTAATGTTCGTTGGCGTTGGCGCAGACGGGCGCAGAGTATTCGCAAAATCAGTTTTGTTAAGAAAAAAATTATTTTTTCATCCGCCTACTAATAAACTTCTAGTTTACACATTGTTTTATTAAATAAAATATTTCTGTCACCTGCGCCGGCGCAGCTTAAAAAAAGTTCCGCAGGCGCGAATTACAAAAATGTAAAAAATAGGATATGGGACTATTGTTGAAGACACAAACTTTATTGTCACCCGTTAAACAATTTACAACTTCAACTTGACGAAGTACACAATATATCACGAATAGAGAAAGAAGGCCCTGAAATGTTCGCTTCGCCGCTATTTACCACGCTTATTATACATATGCAGTTCTCCTTCCCTTGTCAACTACCTGAGATTTGTGGAAAAAGGCTAGAGCAGTCGCTTGATATTGTTTACTTTAACCGTCGAGCCGTCCCGAGTTCCAGGAATGTATTAATTTCGTCCTCGCTTGTCGCCAACACGCGTAATGACTTTCGCTAGACGCGGTTAATTTCTTTTAATTTTACAATCAGATTTTTTTTCCTCCCGAACCTCGCGACTCTTTGTTGTAGCCTGGCGGCCCCGGATTACCCCGGACCCACCTTTCGGTTTCCCCGTGCTCGCTAGGAACCTTCATATGAGAAATTCTCCGAATCGATCCGAGGTTCTTTCGCGGCCTAAGGTAGACACGCACCGTATCTACCTTTACACGCTATTGTACACGTTCAACTACTATACTGTATTCCCAATTTCATATGAATCGACTAACAATAGCCATCCTCCACGAATCACTTACAATATTTCATCACTATTCATATAGTTCGGGGGACACGGTGGGTCAGTGGATAGAGTGCGCGACTGCGACCAGGCGGTGTCTCGAGTTTGAATCCCCGCGGCCGGCACCTCTTGAATTAATTCAATGTGCTATTTTAAAAAACTGTGGTGCCCAAGGTGGTTCGGAACCCACCGTAATAAAAAGGTAGGTCCCGCTGAAATAGGCGATAGGGAGTGTTGGTTAAAGGTGAGAGGTGTGGAACGGGATTTGAAACCCCTGAGGGGACCAAATATTTATCCATGACATATTCATATAGTTCGTATGAATTTCGTGTACACGCAAAATTAACCCTTTGCACTCGGAGCTATTTTAACTGGAAAATTAAACGTTTCTTCTGACCTACAATATTTCCATTCTCTATGATTTTTTCAATTTGATAAATATGAAACTGATATAATACCTCATACAATACTTAAATGTGTAGTAATTGGTTAGATACCGACATATCTGATAGTATAAACAATTATTTAAATAATAGTACAGCAATTTTTAGTGGCGCCTCAGAGGCGCCACTCGAGTGCTAAGGGTTAAACTGTCTACCGCAAAAATAAACAGAAATGCATTTCTATCCGTTAACAACTATAGTAAAAAACATACTATTTATTTGAATATTGTAAATTTGTTGTATTAACAAGAGTAACAAAGTCTACATTTTATAATGTGTAATAATCTATACATATACGCATAGAATCTATGCGACGTAGATTGTGCAACGTTCGGGTGTAAGCTGAATGTCGTTTTCATTAATTTCGTTAAACGAATTGCCTTTTATATATAAATTCGTCAGATCTACGAGAGGCCTCAACGACATGTCTGCAATCTTTGCAAACCTATTAAACCTTAAATTTAATTGTTTGAGGTTCTTTAAACTATGCGCCCACCCATGATCCAGATGCTCTAATTTATTATAAGACAGATCCAATTCTTCGAGAAGAGGAACGTGTTTGAAACTCGTTTGTGTGATCGTACTAATTTTGTTACTTTGAAGATTTAATACAATCAAAGTATTCGATATTAGATTAGTCACAATTTCTATATTGTTATAATTTAGCGACAACTTCCTTAATTGCCGCAATTTATTTATATGTGGAACTTCCGTAAGTGAATTATTGCTTAAAAGCAAGTTCTGCAAATATTTCGCATTATCGAATAAATAGTCTGGCACACGGTCAAGACGATTTACTGACAAATCTAATATTTCTAAATCATTTAGTACAAGATAAAAATGATTTTCGATTATATCGGTAGTTAAGCTGCAGTTTCGTAAGGATAATATTTGCAAGTGGGTATAATTCGAAGCGATAGCAAAATGTTGTAATGGATTATCATCCAGGAAGAACGATATTACGTTCCCCATACTATACACGTCGAATTGATTTATATTGTTTCTCTCAAAATGTAAATTTTCTAAAGAGGTTGGTAATTTCGAGACGAAATCCGAATCTATATATTGAATTTCATTCTCCGTTAAATACAACGTAGTTATTTGAGGAAATATATTTTTTGGAAACATATCAAGCACGAATGTGCTGATACCGTTTATGTGCAGCATTTTCAAATTTGGGAAATGCGCCTTCGAATATTCTAACTTTGTTGACTGTAGCATATTATATTGGTCTATGTCACTTTGGTGATCCACAATTAATGTTTTCAACTTTGGATGGCCAAAATTGAATAACTCTTGATATGGAATTTTATTGTACGCAACATTGAGACATTCCAATAACGGAACATTATCGAATAGTTCCGTTGGAACTCTGTTCAGTAAATTATCAACTAAATTAATGTTTTTTATCATACTGCTTTTGATAGCAGTCGCTGGAACTTCAGTTAAATTAAATTCTTTGAAGGAGACGCTTTCTTCCCCTTCGCAAGACTCACTTTGAAAACGTCTAACAACTAACTGGTCGGTATTCTGATCATTGTCAAAGCCATAGTTGACGACTCGAATTGCATGATATTTGGGAATGAATAATATCAAGATGAAAATGATGAAATGCAACGGTATCCATCTTGCAAGCATCTTAGAGGACCTGGAACAAACGAAAGCTGTTATTGAAAACGTGGACCACATTTCTTGTTCTTTCTTGTTTCTTGGATTAATGTTCGGATTCTTAAGAAAAGAAGGATCGCTTTGAGAACCAGATAATCATCAATTTTCTTAGTAACTAACTGCATATTGGGAGGAAACAATCTATATTATTAACTATAGTTAATAGTATATATATATATAGCTATAGCTGTGCCTAAATTTCTAATCGCCTAGGTGGTCTCACATAGAGATACATATATAGTGACTCTCACTAATATTCGGACACTCTTAAATAGACGATAACTTTTGTTTATTATTGTACTATACGATTTGAACATTATTAGGAAGCTAGAGCCATTAGTTTGCTACAGGATATGAAAATAAATTTGGTCAAAAATTGCAATTGATCGGAATTCTAGAAAAAATAGTAAAAGTTGCATTTTACAACTTTTTTATGAGGGCCTATATTGAAAATTGAAAAACTACGTTTTGTAGATCTGTGTCAATTACATATGCACAGCGAAAGTTCTATCGAAATCGGTAGATGCGGAAAAAAACGACAGGCATTGAAAGATATAAGAATCATTAGATTTACTGCAGTTATAGGCCGAAAATCGTGAAAATCTGCAATTTTTACCATCTTTAAACGTTTGTAGCTCATTGTAACGTCGCGTCGCCCGATTTTCACGAAATTTTCAGAATATGTTTAATCGACACAGATCTAATATTTTTCTTACAATTCCGATTCATTGCAATTGTTAACAAAAATTTTGTTTCACATCCTGTACCAAACTAATTGCTCTAGCTTCCCAAAAAGGTTCAAATCGTATAGTAGAGTATATTTAAAAAAGTTATCGTCATTTTAAGAGTGTCCGAATATTAGTGGGAGTCACTGTAGATAGAGAGAGATTTTCTTTTTAGACAAGAAAGTTTAATGAAAGTGAAATTGATTTGCAGTAGTTTGAATTTGACTAGCAAAAGGGTAAATTTCGAGCGCAAAACATATCAATTACTCGAAAACTAGCGTACACGTGTTCAGCAAACTACTGAACACGTTTTAGAGAAATTATATAAGTATACGTATATATATTATAAAGAATAAAACAATTTCTACCGGATATGAAATTGCTTGAAATCGATACGTACCTTGTTTAAATGCTGAAGTATAACGGTACAGTACCGAATGTGCGAGTTATCGTAATTCGAATGCGATCTACTCGACGGCTGACAGGGTTTTTATACGTTTCCGCCGAATACGCGTTTACGACGAAGTTTCATAGACATAATGGAAGTCTTTCACGATTCACAGAGGACGAAAGTGATATCAGATCGATAAAATTTTGTTGCCAGCATCAACGATAACCAGCGGTGACCGCTAAGAAAAATTGCACTCATTGCAATCACTGTAACGCTTTATTTGCGATCAGCTTAGACATTGACGATACTATATATAAATATATATATATATATATATATTATGCGATGTTTCCACGAAACTATTCGATCAGATGAATGTCGAACAAGAAGTTAATTTTTTATAATGTACAACTGATTCACCGAGGAATCGTCAACGACTTCGCCTGAGTGATATACAATACATAGAAATATACATGCATGTACCATTACCGTTTCTTCGATATAATTAATAATTGCTTCGTCGAAATCCTCGTCCACGAACCCGCTACTAGGCAGAGCTTGTCAATTACATTCTATTGCGTGTACACGGCATTATATAATTTACAATAGAAATATTATTAAATTTACAACAGAACTTCTTTATTTCTCATTATTCTTTTTTGTTTTTTATAAGACTTTGACCAACATACCCGTAGCATTTTTCTACCGAGAATGGTATCAAATATGATATAATTCCAATTTTATTGCGTGGTGAACGATGAAAGTTTTCGACGCAAAGGACAACGTTTGGGAAAGAAGAAACGGACTGAAAGAGACGCGAAAAATCGCGCCGCGCCGACACGCGATTCAAAGGTTCAAAGCATTTCCCATACTACAATTAATGTTATTGGCGCAATGGTTCGATCAATTAGAGACAATAAGCAATTTTGCAAAATATTACATGAAATTTAAATTCCGATGCTAATTATATCATATTTCGTGTAATTTTCATTCGAGAAATGTCACGGATATTTTCTGAAAGTCCCATAACAAAAATCACTTCAATAATGAAAAATTTTTAAAACGGTCTAAAAAGTATAAAATAATTTGAAAAAAAATAAATAAAATGGACTAAAAAGTAGTAAATAATTTGAAAATAAAATTAAAAATTTGAAATTGTGAATTTTTAATAGCTGTGAAAATACTTGCAAGATTTAAAACGAAAAACTAGGGCGCATGCAATAGATAATTGATGCATGAATAGTTCATCTAAATGACTAAAAATTTTATTTGTTCGCAAATGATATGAACTGTTGTGCGAGATTTCTCAACGGCTGCTATACTCTCTAACTCCTTACTATTATCTTGCGCCCCACGTTTTTCCTTTTAAATCTTACAAGTATTTTCACAGCTATTCAACAATTCACAATTTCAAATTATTTTATACTTTTTAAATCGTTTTAAAAACGTAGTATTTTTAAAAATTTATTTTTATTTATATAATTATTTTTTGCTTTGTAGTTTTGTGTATGTGAAAGTTTTCAATCGATTTTTAACATTTTTACCATGTTATGAAATTATAACAGAGACATGTACTAAATTCACACAGTATTGCGACCGCGACATATCGAAAACAAATGCAAGCAGTAACGGTGTAACGATTCTTTCACTTGGTAAACGAAATATATACTGTTGTTTGTCACGCGGCGACGTACTATCGTATACTGAGCTCCGTCAGGGTGAAGTGGGGCGAAATGGGTCCGTGGAGTGGGAGTAGTAAAGTAGGGAGCGTTCTCGAGCGGAGTGGGGATCGCTAAACGCGATGACGTAGTTTCGCGGAGTGGGGGGACGTAAATGTAAATATTTAATTGTTATTTCTCCGAAACGGATAGACTTTTGTAAAAAATAAATTTTTGAATAATGCATTGTCATCCAGTTCTGAGCCATGTATCAAATTTCAAGTCTCTAGCTGATCAGGAAGTTAGTTGAAATCAATTGCAAAATTTGTCACCGAACAGACAAACAAACAAGAAAGCGAGCTAATAAAAACGTGGTAATAATAAAATAAAGAAATTTTGTGATTTTTATTAGAGTCTATTAACAGAACAGACTCAGGCACAGCCCGACGGAGAGTTAAAAGTTGCTTAGGTATACAAGACGTTAAAACAGGAGTTGCTTGTAAACAAATTGCGGTAAAAATCTTATCTAGAGATTCAACACGTGCCGATGGATAAGTTTCTCTTACACTGCCTCGCTAAAAAACATGTGTGTGTGTATATATATATATATATATATATATATATATATATATATTATAATATACATTATATAATTATAAATTGTATATATATATATATATATATATATATATATATATATATATACACACACACACACACACACACGTTTGTAGATCGGGAATTGACACGCACGCACACACATACACACACAGATGATTAAAGTAAAATGCCTTGAAAAGTTCAATGTATTCCACAATATGTATTCCAAAATATGGATGTCTCCACATCCTTTACAAAAGACTATTCATTCCCATCGTAACGTATGCTGTGCCGTAAAATTTAAAAAAGTTATTATTTATTCCTCGAACAGATGCGTTCAGAAATCAATTGTACATGCCGTTTCGAATGGAATCTGTTACATTCTTTAGAAACATTTCATTTCTATGGAAATGTGTATACAATATCAGCACTGAACATGAAACAATGTTTATGTTATTATAATGAATCGTTATAACTTCTATAACTTTTAATACACTTTTTTCGAATAGTTTATTTCTCACAAATAAAGCAACCAAACGACATTGATTATGCTTAAGCAAATTTGTAAATATTTAAAAGTTCGTTAAATAATTTTTAAATGATGGCTACGTGAAATTAAATGTTACACGCAGTAATTACAACTGCAATGTGTAAATATGTAATATACCTTTATAATAGTAAACGAGTAGATTAGAAGTTCTTTGTTGATACGCTAAATATTAGATAATATCACTAATTTTAACAAATAGTTTTCTCAGTGTTTTCGAAAGACATGGCGCTATATACATATGTCTGAATAACTTTATTATATCTGAAATGTGTTTATCAGAAAATTTTACTAATGCTTACTCTTGTCTCTTGTCTCTAAATATTTCAAGATATTTCAGATTATGGATATTAAAAAAAATAATAATAAATAGGAACATAATTAAATAAACCATACGTCCATTTAAAACAATATCATAAACTACAATCACAAATCATTAAATTTGTTTTTCACAGTAGTGACTTTTACACCAATGTCGATAAAAGTTACACCATATATTTTAATCTGACAAAATGTAGATAGTCAGATAAATTTCCAGATCAGAAGAATTTCTATATAATATGAGATCTATTTTTTACATTTGTTCTTTCTTTTTTTACATTTGTTCTTCTTCTTTTCTTTTTCAACAGCAGTTTCAAAAAGTATAAGAAATATGAATGTATGTATTAGGAATCATGTACATTCGCATACACTGTATCGTACAATTTAAATTATAGAAATTCTGCTTTCTAATTTATCTCCTAAGTACACCGAAACGTTTCGTTCGCATCGTTGCAAATCAAATCTTTTAAATAAAATTCTATTGGGTACCTTTGTTTCCAAAAATTCATTATCGAATCATTTCCACCGAGTTTAGTTTCCACCGAGTAATGTCAAAATTAAGGTACCAACTTACGGGCAAACTGTTATCTCATTCAATTGTCAGAAATGTTTAAACGATTTCGTTTGAAACTTAAATGAAAGCTAATATGTAATACCTTATCACAATGAAAATTGGAAACATCGATATTAAGCTTTATCAATCGAAACATCTTTTATGATATCATCTTTACTGATATTTTGATTCATTTGATCGTTTTCATATTCCACAAAATCATCGAATAAACTTGGCCATGCTTCCGCATCATCGTAGGCACCAAGATCATCACCGATGCTCTCAGCAAAATTCAAAAACATGTTCCATGTATCTCTGGGTATGCCTCTAACGTGATGGCACTCGAGAAATTTTAACCATCTAGATAAGAGAGGCGGCTCGCGTAATGTGAAAACAAGCTTCCACAGAACGATTGCCATGTCAGCTGGTAATATTCTTTGACCAGAATTAACATCTAAACCAAACCGAAATGTAAATCGATAGAGATCTTTGAATAAATCACTATTTACTGACAAGTCTTGAACAATTTCTGGTAGTCTTGCTTGTATACCACGTATACTGTCTACTTTCATTGCTTTCAATCCTGTCACAAATTCTTCACGTGTAAATTGGCACATTTGTTCAGCATTTAGTTTCCACGCGAGTACAAGTACTTGAAATTCGTCCGGCGATAGTTGTAAATCATTACAAAGTCTTTCTATGCCGTCTGCTAGAATTACATCTTCGTGTGGTTCCTGTCAATCAGATTTGCAAAAGAAAAAAATTATTTTTCCACTAATAATTATAAATCTAATGTTGAATATGCGATCAACGAAAAGAAAGTCATTCCTGACGACCAACGCGTTAGAATGAAAATTAACGAAAAATAACTAAAGACTAAAAATATAGATTTAAAGTTTACCTTGTATTGGTCAAATAAACCATTTAATTTATTCTCCGATTCCCTTTGCTGCTTTGATTCGCTCGTCACATTTTGTCCAGACGGTTGTCCAGATTTACTCAACGGCGGTAAACGTGTATAAAATCCTCTCGACAAACGTAAATTATTTTGTACACTGGGCACAGACCCACAATTATCAGACCCCACATTATTGAATGTTGATAATGTAGCAATTGATTTTCTGTTTCCATTTATATGCGGTTCAGGCATCAAAGGCCCAGTTTGTTGGCAAGAATTTGGGAACAAGCCCCTAAGTTCCATTGTTTCTACAACCATCGTCAACTATTATTAAATATACGTAAAAACATCATTACAAACTGATTTTTATGTAATGCTCATTAATTAAACTGTAAAATATAACGAATTTCAGTAACACACTAGACATAGATAGCATTAAGGCGAAGACTCTGTTGTGCAACAATTCTTGGTACAAACAATCATACCATCATTTGAATGTACACGTCAATACACAAATCTGTAAATTCAGTTTCTTCAAAATCCAAAATTTGAATGTATTATTTGTATCATGAATTAGATCTAATGTAACTCACAAAAATGTGATGCTATTCGAGAGAACAGATAAACATATTTATTTTCTATTAGCAAAGAATAGAATTTTTTAACAAATTGCAACGAACACGAAAGATCCACAAACGATTAATATAACTGACAGTGACAAATATATACCGTCTTTTTGTTCCAATGACAAAGATTGATTGGTGGTGGCTGGTGGAAAAGGCACCTTAAAGCATGAAAAACAGTTTCCCATTGATGCTGTCCGTACTTAACATCAAAGGCAAGTATCTTATGCATCAGTAGTTCAGTCTTACATCGGCAGTCTTGATCAAAATCTAAACAAACAAATATACTAATATAACAATACAATTAATAACATGGGATTATGTCTATGCATAGAACATTAAAATTTTTGCAATGGAAAGCTAGATAGTCCCACAATTATTTCTTTTGTATCAACAATTTCATACAGCTTTGAACAATACTTATTTATTTTTTAGAATACTTTGTGACACAAATATAAAGAACTATAAAAATGTTTACATCAAAACTATGCTTTAAAACCAGTGGCGCACCCAGGGGGCCAGGTCCCCCCCAAGAGAAAGGAAACAAATCACTAGATTTTATTCTGTAAATAAATTTATATAATCATCTTAATGGATTTTTTTTAATATGTTTTAAAAATCATTCTGTGGCCCGGTACAAAATGCTTTGATGTCAGTACTTACGAAGTAAGTACGTGTGGCTACCGTTGACAGATATTTTTGCTAAAAAAAAATAAGATCATTTTATTCAACTCGTCCCCCCCCAGGATAATTAAATCCTGGATGCGCCACTGTTTAATACTACTGTTTACAAAACGATTTGTTCTATTGAATATGATCACAAACACCTGTTGAGAAACACTGGTAAATATGTAATTAAAAATATTTCTTATATTAAAAACTAATATCTTATATGTAGATATAGATATTTATACACATGCGTGTATACATAACATGTACATATGTACATACGTGTGTATATTTACATATGTAACAGATAAAAGAAAACATGAAGAGTTTGGAAACTACATATATTGTCTGATGTGGGATTTAAAACGATGGACACGCGATAAATAAAGATTATATATATATATATATATATATATATACATATATATGTATAAAATATATATTAAATAAATAGGTTTACCTTACTGTTAAGGAGGATTTTTGGTCTACCTGGGTCACGATAACCCCAGTAAAGACCCCCCGCAAAATATCTCGCTGTGACCACATTCATAAATTCTCATTTATCGTAGATATTGAAACTTGAACTCGCACTGCGGTCGAAGTCACTATCTCAACCACTTCTAAACACCATCTTTTCCACACAAGTTTCAAATCCGAATAGTACTCGACCGAACACTATTGACTGTCATTTGTTTTCGACGTAACCTCACAAAGTGGTAGAACGACACACAATCGTTCCACGGACAAAGACTTGGATTGTTTCAATTCATGTAAGTCGGCGGATCTGTATTTAAAATATAATTCTAAACGGTCGTATTCGAACACGGTAAGAAATCTATATTAATTCTTCTAACAGGACATAATAAAAAAAAGTCCCTTCGCAACGAAGTAACAACGTTACCTTTTTCAGTAAATTCAGTATTGATACACCATAAAAATAATAATCATTAGTCACGACACATGTGATATAAAAATAATATATACATATATATATATATTTATGTATATGTATGTATATATATATACATATAAGTATATATGTATATATACATATGTATGTATGTATAATATATAATATATATGCATGTATATATATATATATATATATATATATATATATATATATCTCGAGTGAAGAAAATACGATTAATGATATCTGATCACATATATGTTTTTTTTTCAAAATATTACAAACATTTCATATTTGTTTCTTCGATGTTGGAAGATTTGATCGCTTCGAAAACGAACGTTATCTCTGCTCTGAACGTCCGATTTTACACACAGCCAGATGTGTTTCTAAATATGTATATTATTATAAACTATTATTACGAACTTACAAATTTGTTTATTCCATGAAAATATGATATACATACACGCCGAATAACAATTGAAAAACGTAATATACTTTTGTTAATTAACCGTCGTAAGCGTGCATATGTATATATTTATGTATGTATGTATTTATTTAGGGTGCAACTTTAGCTATAAATAACTATTGCAATCTTTTTTCGCGAGAAAATAATTGTTCTGGAAGATCAAGTTAATCGGATAAGGGGAAGGCGTAACGCGATAAATATGAAATTTTACGAAATATTTTTAAAAAACTTGTATTTACATATGTTTTTTAACGATAAATTAGTTTCATTAATAACTATGGATATGATCTATGTTGATCTGTTTCAGTTAATATAATTAAGTAAAAATGCCTGAACTACCACGTATTACAAGATCATTACGAACATTCACAAATCTTGGACGTATAAAAAGTACAACAAACTTAGAACCAAATGATTTATATAAAAAGCTGATGGAACGAAATAATGAACTGAGAAGGTATGTATTACTTTTATTTAACATTCTATAGTCAACTAGGTAGTAAACTAAAATCTATTAGTTTAGTTAATATTTTATGCATTTTTATAATATATTCTTTGGAAACCTTGAAACATAATTATACATGCTGTATTAATAGATGATTCTTTTACATGTAATCTAGCGAACTCAGTTGGCATGATTTAAACAACATTTTACCTAAAAATGTTTTGCACCATATGAAAGAGTTACGTCAGATTGTTGCAAAAATGTTTGGTACGTATTAATTTACGAGGATATAAAATAAAAGAATGCTGATCGTTCTTTGTTATTCCAGATGAATGTGCTACAGAACTCGTACATGATTATTTAATATTTATTTTACATGTCTTAATCGATGAAAGACTGTTATCATTAAGCAAATTTCAAATTTTGAAGGAAAGAGCAAGAAACTTAACAATTCAGAATGCTGAAAAAATGATGAATGTAAAATTTATATAATTATATAATACTTTTTAAGAAACGCTTTAACATGATTCGAATCTGTATTGTATCTGTTAATTTAAATATTATAAATTTTTATGTTTTTATAGATAATTAGAACGATTCGGGAAAGCTTGGATGAAGACGTTCTGACGGTGTTGAGGAATGGAAGAAAAAACGGCGATAGTACCGAGACGTCTAACGGTATAATATTTAATCCAAGATTTGACTATAAACCTGCAAAAGTATTGTGGCCGAATACAGAAGCGCTCCGTAGTATGTTCACAGGAGACATAAATCAGAGCACAGATAATTTCACAATGAAATACAACAACGAAACTATGGAGTTATACAAAATTCAAGTAGATTTCGAATTGTTCTTAATGAAATATTTTGAAATATTCGAAAAGTTAATGTATATTTATTTTCTAGTTCGACGAAGTGGTGTACAAGCAAAATTTGAAGTCGTGTTACGCACAGTATGCAGACGATATACCTTTCGAACAGTTTGCTGTTACGATAAGTTCGAAATTGAAAAGTTCTGAAAATATGGAGAACGAATTGTTGGATATCCTAGGTTACGAACAAATCGAATTTATACTGTATATAATACGTCATCGGAAAAGTATTATGGCTTTGACTTTTGCTCCTAGCTCGGATTTGTATTTTGTTCCTAAAACGCAGAAACAATGTGATTTACGAAGACCGGTGATTAGCGGTCAAGTAACTGTACAATCCGAGAAAGAGAAACATTTGTTAAAGCAAATTAGGAAAGAGGAAAAGAAATTAAATAAAATATCGAGCAAACGCGAAGGGAACGAAGCTGAATTTCATAATCTATATATTAAAAAGAAAGAAGCGTTAATAGAATCGCGTACACCCATATTCAAGAAAGAAACAGTGTCCAGAGAGAAGACGCGAGAAAAATATCCGCACGTGTTTGACTCTGATGTAAAAACTAGGAATACAGTCGGTTTCGTGACAGGTCAAAAAATAATGCTACCAGAGAATGTTGTGAAAAAAGATACAAAGATAAGCGAGGAAATTCATATACCTATACCGGAATCGCAATTAAACTTTCAGAACGAGTTCAGTTACGAGCCTGTGATGATATCTTCGTTAGACGAATTAGGACAATCTGCTTTCAGCGGAATCGAAAGTTTGAATCGTATACAGAGCATAGTGTTCGACGCAGCTTATCACACGAACGAGAATTTATTAATTTGCGCGCCAACAGGAGCTGGGAAGACTAACGTTGCTATGTTGACTGTCGTGCATCAATTGAAACAGCATATCGAGAACGGCGAGATAATGAAAAATCAGTTGAAAATCATTTATGTAACACCTATGAAAGCTTTGGCGGCGGAAATGACTGCGAATTTTGGTAAGAGACTCGAAGGCCTCGGCATATCGGTTCGAGAACTAACCGGAGATATGCAATTGACAAAAGCAGAGATTCAACAAACGCAAATGATCGTGACCACTCCGGAAAAATGGGACGTTTTAACGAGAAAGGGTAGCGGAGATGTTTCTCTGACGAGCATAGTGAAATTGTTAATTATCGACGAGGTACATTTATTACACGGCGACAGGGGTCCTGTGGTCGAAGCATTGGTTGCTCGAACTTTGCGGCAAGTCTTGTCTTCGCAGAGTATGATTAGAATTGTAGGACTCTCGGCAACTCTACCGAATTATTTGGACGTTGCGCAATTCTTAAGAGTATCGCCGCACGCGGGACTCTTTTATTTTGATCATCGATTCCGTCCAGTACCGCTTAGCCAGACATTTATCGGTGTAAAAGCAACCGCGCCTTTACAACAGATGAGCGACATGGATCTAATATGTTACGAAAAAGTTGTGGACATGGTGCGTCAAGGGTACCAAGTTATGGTCTTCGTACACGCGCGTAACGCTACGGTCAAGGTGGCGAACGCGTTAAGAGATTTAGCTGTGCAAAATGATACGTTGAGTCTGTTTATACCAAAGAGTCACGAGAAGTTTGCGAGCAAAGCTTTCACCAATTCGCGTAGCAAGCACTTGCTAGAATTATTTAACAGCGGATTATCGGTGCATCATGCTGGTTTATTACGTTCAGAGCGAAATCTGATTGAAAAATATTTCTCGAAAGGACTGATTAAAGTCTTAGTTTGCACATCGACATTGGCGTGGGGTGTGAATTTGCCTGCGCACGCAGTTATCATAAGAGGAACAGAGATATACGATACAACGCGAGGTTCCTTTATAGATTTAGATATATTAGACGTTCTACAAATTTTTGGACGTGCCGGTAGACCACAGTTCGACGTTGAAGGCCACGCTACCATTATTACCTCTCACAATAAGTTATACCATTATTTGTCCTTGTTAACAAATCAAATACCTATCGAGAGCAATTTCATTAAGTATTTAGCGGACAATTTAAACGCCGAGATCGCGTTGGGCACGATATCGAACGTGGAAGAAGCCATAATATGGCTCAGTTATACTTATTTATTTGTTCGAATGAAATTAAATTTTCACGTTTACGGAATCCCTATTCAAGTTATAGCGGAAGATCCTAATCTGGAGCGAAAGAGAAGGGAACTGATTAACACGGCCGCTCAATCGCTGGACAAAGCTAAGATGATTAGGTATAATGTGAATACTGGAGACTTTAATGCTACAGATCTGGGACGCATAGCGAGTCACTATTACCTCAAGTACGATACGATCGAGATTTTCAATGCACTGATACAACCGATTATGGACGACGCAGAGATACTCGCGATGCTCTCGCAGTCAGAAGAATTTAAGCAACTGAAGGTTCGAGACGACGAGATCAACGAATTACAAGCAATATCAGAAAAATATTGCGAGCTTCGACCGCAAGGCGGTGTAGAGAATATTCACGGTAAAGTGAATATTCTATTGCAAACATACCTGTCCCGTGGTCAAATCGATTCATTCTCATTGATGTCGGATCAATCGTACATCACGCAAAATGCGGTACGCATATGTAGAGCACTATTCAAGATTATGCTCAGACAAAACAACGCGTTAATGTCTGGACGTTTACTAGAAATGGCAAAGATGCTTGAACTACGACAATGGAGTCACACGAACCCTCTGTGCCAGTTCGCTTGTTTGCCTTTCGAAGTTACGGAGAAAATAGAACGATGCCAGCTAACGATCGAGGCGTTGAACGATATGAGCGTGAAAGAGATCGAACATATTCTCCGTAGTCCAAAATCAGCGGCATTAGTGAAGCAATGCTGCAACGAATTACCCATGTTAGAAATCGTGTCTACCGTACAGCCGATCACCGGCAGGATTCTGAGGATACGTCTGAAAATATATCCTCAGTTTCGATGGAACGACAAAGTGCACGGCAAAACCTCCGAGCCTTTTTGGATATGGATCGAAGATCCGGATAATAACTTTCTCTATCATCACGAATACTTTGTCTTGACTAAAAAGATGGTTTGCGGTAATCTCGAACAAGAGCTTGTCATGACTATACCACTGCACGAGCCACGGCCTGCACAGTACATAGTCAAAGCAACGAGCGATCGCTGGTTAAACTGTGAAAGCATGACACCCCTCACCTTTCATAATTTAATCCTACCCGATATATTTCCTCCTCATACAGATCTCTTGAAACTACAACCTTTACCGGTGAAAGCGCTGAAAGAACCAGCTTTCGTGAAACTCTACAAATTCAGTCATTTCAATCCTATACAAACACAAATCTTTCATTGTTTGTATCACACGGACAACAACGTGCTTCTGGGCGCTCCGACTGGCTCGGGAAAAACGGTCGTAGCCGAAATAGCCATGTTCCGTGTATTCAAGCAGTATCCTACACAGAAAATCGTCTATATAGCACCGCTGAAAGCTTTAGTTCGAGAACGAATAAAGGACTGGAAAGTTCGATTGGAAGAACAGCTCGGGAAGAAAGTGGTGGAATTAACCGGAGACGTAACGCCGGATATCAAAGTCATAGCCAACGCAAACGTTATCGTGACTACCCCGGAAAAGTGGGACGGCATCAGCAGAAGTTGGCAGACGAGATCCTACGTGAAAAATGTCGCGCTTATAATCATCGATGAGATCCACCTTCTGGGAGAAGATCGAGGTCCTGTATTAGAAGTTATCGTCTCGAGGATTAACTTTATTTCTTCTCACACTATGCGAAAACTAAGAATCGTTGGACTATCGACGGCGTTAGCGAATGCTGTCGATCTAGCTAATTGGCTCGGTATTCGAGAAATGGGACTGTACAATTTCCGTCCGTCTGTGCGACCGGTGCCATTAGAGATTCATATAAATGGATTCCCTGGACAGCATTATTGTCCGCGAATGGCGACGATGAACAGACCGACCTTCCAAGCGATCAGACAACATTCGCCCTCCAATCCAGCTCTTGTATTCGTTTCGTCGCGCAGACAAACGCGATTAACCGCGATGGATTTGATCGCTTATCTATCGGCAGAAGATAACTCGAAACGATGGCTGCACATGCCCGACGAAGAAATTGATAATATAACGCATCATGTGCGAGATTCAAATTTAAAGCTCACGCTTGCTTTCGGAATCGGACTTCATCATGCTGGACTTCAGGATAACGATAGAAAAATCGTGGAAGAACTATTTTGCAATAATAAAATTCAGGTATCCGCTTGTCTGCTGCTATCCCATATACATATAATATATATATCGTCGTGTTCGTTTCTCGTTTAATTTCGATAGTTGGAAAGTACCTATTTAGTATATTCTGTTTGTTATCTGTTTTACACGAGAAAACTTGTTGTTTAGGTGTTGATCACTACAGCTACCTTGGCTTGGGGAGTCAATTTTCCTGCTCACTTGGTAGTGATAAAAGGAACAGAATACTACGATGGTAAAGCGAAACGCTATGTGGATATGCCGATCACAGATGTGCTTCAGATGATGGGTCGTGCAGGACGACCGCAGTTTGATGATTCGGGGGTTGCAGTTGTTCTAGTACACGATTTGAAAAAAAACTTTTATAAAAATTTCTTGCACGAACCGTTCCCGGTTGAATCGAGTTTATTGGCAGTACTGGCAGATCATATTAACGCGGAAATTGTCGCTGGTACAATTAAAAACAAACAAGAATTTTTAGATTATCTAACGTGGACCTATTTCTTTAGAAGATTAATGAAAAATCCTGTATACTATCATTTGAGTACTTTAGAGCCACACTCGATCAACGAGTATTTGTCTTCTCTGGTCGATGTCACGACAAACGTCTTGATTGATTCGCATTGCATTGATTTCGACGAGGTCTGTATTCTATTCCATTTTAATTCGTGACAATGCCACTACACTACGATTACCAATTATATCTTTTAATTATAGGACGGCCAGACTATATTCCCACTTTCAATGGGTAAAATAGCATCGTTCTATTATTTATCGCATCGTACGATGCTAATGTTTAAACAATCACTCAAGAGTTTTCTAACGTTAGACGAGTGTCTACGCATTTTATCCAATTCGTACGAGTACAATGAATTACCTGTCAGACACAACGAAGAATTCTTAAACGAGTAAGTTATTAATAGATTGCGGCGTATCTTTATGCATTTACGAAAAAATTTGTTCTAAATCGTATTCTGGACGTTACCCTAATAATATGTATAAGATCTTGAGTTTATTTTGCATAAAAATGCGCGGTCTAGTTATTCGCGGCTAGTATTACTAATTCAAACGAAAACTACAGATCCAACTAACGACCAATCTCGTGTTATTTAACAGGGACCTGAGCAAAGATTGTCGTTACACGATAGACGACTACTCCTATGATTCTCCAAATACTAAAGCCTTCATATTACTTCAAGCACACTTCTCAAGACTTCCAGTACCGTGTGCAGATTATGTAACTGATTTGAAATCGGTTCTTGACCAAGCAATTAGAATTATTCAGGTATACAATATACATATACATATACAACCGTTTCATGAAATACATACATATAATGAATTGATATTGATACGTTTAATAATTACTTTCAGGCTATGATAGATACTGTCGCGGAATATGGTTGGCTTGCATCTACGCTCATGATAATACACTTACTTCAAATGATTATTCAAGCTCGATGGATAGACGAATCTCCGATAGTTACGTTGCCTTATACAAATTCCGAACATATAAAATTATATTCATCTTTACCCACAGTTTTTCCCATGTTGTGCAACGTTGTGTGCGACAAACAGAATTGTCTTGTAGACGCACTGGGTGAAGTGTTTCAGAAAAATCAGATACACGAGGTGAGTTTTAAATATTTAAATAGCTACAGCGTAGCTACGGTGTAGAAGGTATTCGATGATCGTATTTGATATAATATATTACCTTTTTTTTGTGGATGTGGAGGAATCGGTAGAACCCGTGTACCCCCTCGAAAAAGTACCAGTGTTGCCGTAAACCTCCACACCCAGAGTATCGGATATTCATCCGACCCTTTTTTTGTCTCCACTTTATTGTCGTATTTGTTCCCGGCGACCCGCTCTCCGCATACTGCACGGGAAGAAAAGGACCGATGATATAATATATTACCGTGATTCGTTATAGATATGTCAAGTGATAAAAGATATGCCGATACTTTGTGTTGACATGCACTTGGAGGGTCAGTGGCCTGATGGCACCAAACGAAAACCTGTAATATTGAAAATGGCCACTTCTACTATTATCGATCTACAGAAGGATCAAGACTATACATTGAATGTTGGAATGAGACGGAAAAATAAATCCAAAAATTTACGAGTGCATTGTCCGATGTACCAAAAGGGGAAGGACGAGGGCTGGTTTCTGGTGTTAGGTAGTACTTCCGATCAAGAATTATGGGCCCTGAAACGAGCAAGTGGTATAAATGACCAACGGAGATGCCATCAGTTACAGTTTACAACACCATCGAAATTAGGTATTTATAAGAATAGTAATACAGTAAAGTGCCAATCTCAGTCAATCCCGATCAATGAGAATTGTTGTGGGTATAAGCAATACACCCTGTACAGTAATGTGTACAGTGTGATACAGGTAGGTATTACCTTGAAAAAACTGAAATTGTTCTCATTAAAGGTCGTGCAACACTTACATTTTATTTGATGTCCGATTCTTACATGGGGTTGGATCAGCAGTATGCCATACAAATAAACGTTATATCTTAGTTGAAAACAAACGTAGATGTACGCTGAAAAGACTAAGATTAAATGTAAGTATGTACATTTCTAATTTGTTAGTTTAACCTATGTTATAGTTATTGAATACAAATGAAAAAATTTAATAAAACATTATTTATCAATTATTTCATAAAAATCTGAAATTCTTTTACCGTTCGACGATAATATTACAATTGAAACTACGATCATTTTAAATATGAGTTTTTATTTTTTTAAATTTGCATATAAATTTACATATATCTCCTTACATAGCACACGACTATGAAACAATATAAGTATAAGAATAAGAATAAGTATAAGAAACAATATAGATTACTCTATTTCATATAAATAGAAACCTTATCGACTTCGTATACAATGATAGAAAAAACAACATCTCGAGGATCAGCTTTACAATTTCACAGTGCTCGAATAAAACATTGTAACGGAAAGATTAAACGGGATTAATAGAATGCATGTAAGAAAGCATTAAATCTGATGTCCTAACTAAAATATCTCATATATAAATACTTTCTTACGTACCGATCCTCCTTTTTTACACTTATACAACATTACATTACGACAGCACAATATCTGCATTGTTATCTTTAATACGTTCGCTCTCATCGTAAAGTTAGAAAACTAGTCGCTGTGTATCACATATCTACATGTATGTGACGTCTGACAGCACAAATGTGTTAATTTCCTATGCTAACGAAAAATAACAAGAGATTGTATAGTAGGAAGGATTTGAGATCATTTCATTGCTTTGTTTCAAAGAGAACGTAATTAAGTTGCCCCTACAGCTTTTTCTGATAAATTGTTCCGTTCGTGATTTATCCATGCAGCCTGTTCATGCTAAAGACGCAGAAGAGATATGTTTCAAACCTGGTTCTTCAGTTTTAAAGGAGTAGACTCCTTTTTCCAGGACTGGAAAGGTAAAGGTGCGGGATATTCGCGTTCTCGTTTCTCGATAATACAAAAATGGGGTTTATCAGTAGTCAAAAACGCTAGATAAAAGATCGATCGAGGGCGCTATCGAAGAACACTATTTTTGTATTATCGAGAAATGAAAACGCGAATCCCGCACCCTTGCAGTCCTGGAAACGAGTCTACCTACACGCCTTAAGCGTGCACGTTCCTAAGATACACAATATGCAAAAATACACGAGTATATGAAATAATAAAAAATAGTTTTATTATTTATTTTCCTTTAGACAAGACGTTGTTGAACCAACAAAATTGAGAAATTGTATGCAATAAATAATTTTACATTAGCAGCACAGTTCTGAATAACAAGAAATCTACACAGCGTACATTTTACACTATCGTACTTACATTACACTTAAACTATAATCTATAAATTTCTTGCAACGTTTTATCAAAAAAATATTATTCTCCCCTCGTATATTTATTTCCTCAGCATATACCCTTTTTTATACTCCATTTCTTTTTCTTTTTGTTTCGTAATTACTGAAAATAGAAGTGTTATTAATATCATGAAGTGTTAATTTATTAGTAATCTCTTCTTCATCAGTAGATTGAACCCTGCCTACTACTTTAAGGTCTGTACTCTCTTACAGTACGCACTTTATATTATTATTATTATTATTATTATTATTTGCACAATTGTAATGACAATCAAAGCAAAGAAATACTTAAGCTCCTTCCGCAATTAAAGTCGAAACTGGAAGTACTGATTATTTCTTGTAAGTAATATACCGAGAGATACCTTTTACAAAAAACAACTTTTGTAATAATGGACTTCTATTTTTAAATAATAATATTTATTACAAAAATTTATGAATTCTTTTACGAACAACCGAGGAGAATTAATATATATATATATGTATATATATATATATTAATATATTATATATTATTATATATATTAATATATATATTATTGTCACTAATTTTTTCGGTGTTGTTACTTTCTGTATGTATAAAAAGAAATGCTTAACAAAATCTTGATTAATGCAGGTAATGCTTAGTTTAATAGTTTATTACTGTCGTTTTTTTTTCTTTAGTACTTTCTTTTCCTGTGTAAATTTCCTGACTGGCAATAGCGACCTTCAAGATCAAAAAAATCTTATCACTCGAGAACTAAGGAAGCGCTAGCATAACTAACAGAACTGTCGTTCGTGTTATTGCATTGATTGCTTTGAGCATATTTCAAAAACTTCAGGTTCATTCTTTGGCCATTAGAATTTCCTTTTAAATTGTGAATAGCCTGTTAAAATATAGGGCGTAAGAATTTTATTAGAAATTTCGGAGATTAAATATTAGGCCGAGTCATAAATAA
Source organism: Lasioglossum morio (assembly GCA_916610235.2). NCBI lineage: Eukaryota > Metazoa > Arthropoda > Insecta > Hymenoptera > Halictidae > Lasioglossum > Lasioglossum morio. The sequence continues at coordinate 142,609 of OU744324.1, read as the reverse complement.
CTGACTGTTTTTACTAGAGATTCTACATAGCTACGTCGGAAGTTATTTACGACTCGACCTAATAGGATATAAAAAGTAACCCAGAGTACAGATTTGGATAGATAGAAATGATTACCTGTAATAAGACACTAATAGGATGACGGCCACATATAGTATTACCATATTTTTTAAGATAATCGGTAAATACTGTAGGATTTAAGCTTTCTATGATGTCCATTCCCTACAACGTAACCTACTGTAGATTTATGAAAATGTGATACGGAACACGACAATAAAGATAAGTATTTTATCAAAATATAAAGTGATCTAAATACGAAATACCGTGCATACCATTTTATCAAGATTCTGAATAGATCTATGAATTGGACCACATGATCTATCGTAATAAGTGTAACGGAAACGTTGTCCCCAATGGCAAAAATCTGAAGAAATAACAAATAACGTCTGTGGATCAGCCATATACGGTGCTAACAGTCTTCCATACAGTGCCTCCCTTTCTGGACTTAATGATCCAACGAGTATAGGAATTATAGTAAAAGAATCTTTGAACCTATATCGATAAAATAAAATTGAAACATTACGATTTGCACATAATACACAAGTTAATTATTCTTAATATAACTGGCAGGCATACCCTTCCATAACTTTTGCTATGAATGGTAATTGCATTTCGATGCTGTGTTCTTCTTCGTCTGTATTTAAATCCATCCATTCAAAATGTCTAGTTTCTTCAAGTTCTCTGCATACTATCACATGAACAGAAACCTATATTTGAACTAATCTTTGATAATTCATACTTATTTTCGTTTTTCGTATAATATTTCACAATATCGATATGATTCCACCGAAAAATCTATTTTAATATTCTGTGATTATGCAATCTATACCTTGTTGATCAATGTGCAGATCATACAGTGGCGTTTGATAAATTGAAGCCGAAGAGAGAGCACAGCCAGCTAATCTCACGTGATGCGATGGGCCCAGAATAAATATCCTACGACTATACGATCACACGTTAAATATTTAACACTTTAGTTAAATATTCGATTTCTTGTAAACTTTAGTGTTAACATTCTAGTTGGAATAGTACATTCTTTCCTATCGAATAATAGCTTGAAGCAACAGTATCGCGTATCAATCTTAAGCGAATAATTTAATTGGGATGTAAATAATTGTCGACTTCTATGAATTTTTTAAATATAATTATTAATAATTAGAAACAGTAGATCGAAGCTAATCCTTTAAAATTGGAACATACTCGATGGAGGAGTCGAATTTATGTCTCTAAATACAATTTTGTTATTATATTTTCCGACTTTCTTTCATATAAAATAAGTATAACATAAGTGCAAAAATAATAACACTATTTAAATGAAAAACTGACTAAATTGAGAATTAACTCTCTCCGACAGGAGATTCCCAGGCTTGAATCAGAAAGAGTTAAACAAAAATATAATATATAAAAATAAAAACTAATCATTGGCTCGTCCAATATAAACTGCAGATGTAATTAGTGAATTACATTCCAAAGAAAAACTTACACAACAACAGGACTAATCTGGCGATATGCAAAACCAGCACATGCTCCGCAATAGCTGTAACCTGCATGTCTGTGAAATTTTGTTTGTATTTCAATAAAGATTTGTTAATTTAAGAAATTATTTAATGTGCTATAATTACTGACGGGGCAATAATTGCCCTAGCAGGTCCATGTGATAAGTCTGCTGCACCCAACCAACCTTCTAATTGCTTATTCAACTCCGTACCTGTACAAAATATTTATCTTAGGACACACGATAATAATACATACAGAGAAACTACTCGTAGAATGTTAAAATTATGCGAATACAAGTAAAAGGAACGCAATAGAATCTGTGGAAAAATTCGTGAAATTATTTCCACCGAGTTTTCCTTAAATTTTAAGCAGATCTTGAATATTAAATAACTAAGTGATAAATCTATGTAAGTACGGTTGGATGCAATACATATGTGAAATGTATATTACCTTGCCGAATACTCAAAATGTAACATCAAGATAACAAATAATATCACAAGGATTATTAATACTAAATATTCATTTATAGAAATATAGATTATTGCATTACAGACATCAAAGACACTGTGTGTAGGTGTAACGTCTGCTGTAATTATTCGTTTGATATGTACAAACACAAGAAACTGATGACTTCGCATGAACGATAATAAATAATCACGATAGTATTATATTTGACAGACGTGGAAATATCAAATTAATCGAAAATACATTTTAAATAACGCTTACCAGAGCCTGCGTACCAACTACCAGCATGAGTTGCTCTTCTAATTAATGCCATTTTTCGCCTTGTTCCACCAATCCTTATTTTATGCCAATAACTTTTACAGGACTTCTTTCCGAATGGTTTTATATACAATCTATATATAAAGTAGTTGTTAAATCCTATTTAAATACAAAATGTTTATAAAATTCTATCACAAAACTTTTTATTTAACCACGAACCATGTACTTCTAATAACGTCGAATGACATGATTATAACCATGTCGAAAATTTCAGCATGTACACCTTTTGTATACAAACGAAATACGTCGAGAACTGATGTTTTACTGGTTTTCATCTTCTGATCATGGAAATTTAAATAATGATTTGTTATTCTACGTAATAATTCATACGTTCATTGAAGTTTCCGCAAGTGTACGCAGCTTCATTTGTGTTCATTTGTAGTAACGTACACACACTGATACACACTGTCTTTAGTAGAAGAGGAGATATATATACATATGTATACATATCTTTATATCTTCTTACAGGATATATTGGTGTAGGTGTGTGTATATGCAAAATTAAACTTCATAATGCAATATATACGTGGTTCAATAATCCCTATGATTTTATGAGTCGGATTGGATCGTGTTGTGCTTATGTAACTAGAACATTTCGAACACTTATTTTCGATAAGACTAAATCACCTTTGAAGTTCTCTAAGCAAGTCTGATCGAAAAACAAATGTTAATAAACGAATTTTCAAGCATCGATAAAAGATTCTATATAAATTTAATTTCACTTACTTCACAGCCTAATCTAGTACTAACCATGCTGAAGGTAAAAATGGCAACACCGCGAGAATACGGCTTTCGTGTATATATATATTGCTTCTATATAATTAATAAAGAATTGTGTATTTTAACATAGTTTTCTTTGAAAAAAGCGTTATAATCTCAGATACGAGACTCCCATTATTCAAAAGCGGTGTTGCCACGAATAGGCTGTGGCGTGGTAATGTTCAGTAATGTTCTAGAGAAAACAATTAACAATACACTGGTCAAATTCAAAATTAAATAGCATTCACTTCTCGAATAGTATTAAAACATATTAACCAAATTCGAGTTAAATAATTTAAAAATTAATCGTTGTTATTCTTATTCAGCATGTTGTAATTTGTTCCATGAGAATTTCGAATGTCCCGGTGCTTAATTTGATTGCGCCGTAGAAATGGTTAATATGGCAGAAATTCGTGTCTCTAGTGTTGTTTAAGTTTGTGAAACTGATTGACAAAACAGAAGTTTATTTGTTAAAGAATATTATAATGTGCGTAAAAGTTGATTTTTCGGGACGTGTCAGCGTGGAAATCCTCTCTAATAGAAACCGTTAATTGTCCGACAGAACTTTTACTTTATCAGATCTCATTCGAAGTCAACATCGACGTTTTTGTGTTTTTTTTTTACACTCATTTACTTTGTTTATTATGAATTCAATGGATTCTTTTATGCAGTAACTTAACAACGGATTCGATAATATAGGTAATCAAATTTTAGGCCATCATACCCTTTAATATTTCGATTATGTAGAACGTTTATAACCTTTGCTTTCTTTGTGCTTGTTACTGATTTCTATCGTTACAATTTCAAAACCACCAACTTTCAGTTCGATGGTAGTTTCCGTCTCTGTCTCCTTTGTAAATTTGAAAATTTCACTGGACTTTCGAAAGTGCTAATATACAAATAACAGAAGAACTTTTCGATTAATCATTTCCATTTCATTACCATATTATCTCATATATATACACGCAAACGCGCGCGCGCGCATACACACACATACACACACACACACACACATACGCAAGCACGCACGCACATCATATACAATATATTCAGTGATCACAATAACAAGTCGTTCTTGTCGAAATTAGTTATCGTTATCATATTGATTTTATGATTATGGATTTATGTAAAAATATGAAAACATTCCAGAATAATGTTCAGGTTAGTTTACGAGTATTTAGAAAGTATGTACCTACTGTTTTGTATAACAAGTGTATATAGAACATTAGTCTTTAAGAAGATCTTGTTGTTTAATATTATTTTATAGAAATGTTTCCTCTTCTACTCTTCTGTATGAACGATAACAGTTTGTAAAAGCATAAGTAGTTTAAATTAGATATTCTTTTGTTTTCTTTAGGATAAATACATTCTAGTGTGTATAGATTTATTTACTCGCGTACAATATAATAGAATAAACGAGAAATGAACTGCTTTATTATGTATTGCGAGGCGTTAGATGTAATCATTCATTTTATTAAACCAATTGTATAAAACTATGTAGCACTTTTATGGAAACGATATCTTTCCTTGCCAATAGGTCCATTCTCATTTCCTGTCTATGATTTTGATATGACCAAATCATCGGGGCTGTGCTAAAGAGGTAAACGTTTCAAAGTATGCATTCTTAAAAGATAGCTAGATAACAAGATAGCTAAGGCTTTCACGTAATAACTAGGCTGCAGATCTTTATGCATTTATGGCTTATGAACATTAATGATTTTTATTTGTTTTAGATCTACAAAGGTTGTTCCTGTTAAAAGTAGGATTCTATTTCGTTCCACTTTCTTCGAATTTGTCTAGAAAAATTGGAACACCCATAAACATCCGCAGTCTAGTAATAACTAATAATATAGTTTTCCCATTGACGTTAACAAAATGTACTTACTCTTTTTGTTTGGTCGTGTTGCAGGTTGCTACTAGGAGTAATTGTCATGGATTTTCCTCAGTTCCATGAAATAGAACGGTTTACAAGCGATGCGATAAAATAGAAGTGATCGTGTGGTAATTTACAGAAAAGTGTGTTGGTGTGCCTCAGCAGGTACTTTGTAGCGGAGCCACCAGGCTATGGCCAACCTGAACTTTGAGCAACCGCCACGCAGTACTGCGAATACAAGCCTTACATCGCGTACGGGTGGTGGGGGGGGGTTAAATTCGTCGACCCTGACGGGTCATGTCACACCTACCTCGGGCATGTTCTCAGGCTCGTCGACAAGCACTTCAAGTTCGATCGCTTCTGCGGTAGTAGTTACTAGCGTGTACATTGGAGCCTCAGGAGCAGCAGGTGGACAAAATAATCACCAACCGCAACAACAACAGCTCTCTCCTATGGGCAGTAGGGGACTGTTTGGGCAGAGAGCTTTTACAGACAGACGTACAATGCCTGCTCTTGGGTTAGTTCATTTTTACTATCTGTAAATGTTCCTTTAAGGCGGTAGACTTGTTTCCAAGATTGCAAGGGCGCGGGATTCGCGTTCTCGTTTCTCGTTTCTCGATAATTCAAAAATGTACAAATCTAGAGCGCTATCGCCCTCAAAAGTCCTATTTTTTTATTGTTGCATTATCGAGAAATGAGAAGGCACATCCTGCACCCTCGCAATCCTGGAAACGAGAGTCAGTCTACCTTCTTAAATATGTTAGTGGAACCTTGATAACTCGAACCTCGAGGGAAGATCTAAAATCTTCCTCCAAAAACTCGACTTACAGGGGTTTTAAAATAGCTCCGAGTGCATAGAGTTAAATTATTTATCTTGTTAATGAATTCACAGTGATATTTCATATGAAACAAATGACAAGTTTATATAAATTTACAGAACTTCGAATCCAATGGGTAGTATGGGCACTTTTGGAATACCACAAAGTCGTAATTACGGATCTCAAGGACAAATTAATAATTTTCACTCTGTTTTTGGCAGTGGAGGAGGTGGAGATACGAGTACTCCTCCATTGTTGGATCTCTCTGAGTTTCCTTCGTTAACAAACAGAGGACAGGGTGATTCTATGCCGCAACCTAGTCCCATGCCTGGGAAACAACCTTATGGTATGTATCAATAATTCTTCAAACTTGAAAATACAGATAGTATAGAGAGCCGAGCCACTATACAGGGTCATATCATATCAGTTATTCGATACCACCTCGATTTTCGTAATTATTATTATTCGTAGTACTGGGTTGGAGACAAAGTTCGTAGCGTTTTCAAATTAAGAATCTAAGATAAAATTAAGGTATTTATTCATATATTTATTCGATAACACAAGAAGTTATCTCGAAAATGGCCAAAAGTAATAGAACAGAATGGAAAATATGTTATTGAATAAATCTATGAATAATTTGCCATTCGACAGAATATTTAATCTCGAGTAACTAAGTTAACTAAGTCAAGTATCAAACAGACAATTGCTGTGTAGACTTGTCATGTACGGAGGTTGTATCATTAATAGATTTTTTACCCGGCATTCGCTATCCTTGCAGTGTCCTTTGTTTACCTTTCCATTTACGTTGTTCGATACAGTTGAGTGGTAAGCAAAACGCAAGGTCACAGTTTCTCAATTTTTAGTATACATACGTGGTATTAAATTCGGTGTCGACGGTTACTAGGAAGCGACGCGAAACGTGGCCTACACGGAAAGATTAATCTCGATCATCAACACGGCAATTAGCATGTCGAATACATATAATAGTCATAGAGAAGTTCAAGGTAGTCGCTTTCATATCTCGATAAAATGGCAAAATACATACATCAAACTATTCTCGCTTGGAACCTTTTTTTCTACTTTTCAACAATTAATGAGCAAATTTAGGTGGTACAGTCAAGTCAACTCACCCTGTATACTGTATACGATAGACGCATGTCCTCGAGATTAAATTTTAAAAGTATACATGATTATGCGAAAGTTGTCTCAATCGTTTTGTTCGCGTTTCATTAATTTTATTCGCGAGAAATAATTTCAATTCTTCGCGAATCTCTAATATATTTTATTTCAATGCGATTATGTGATTTAGTGATAATTTTATACATTTCGAGAATGAAAAATAATAAGATTTTAGGAATTTAGCGGAAATCCCGTAACAAATGAAAGAAATTATTGTTTGATCAATTGTATTTTCGAGGTGAAGTTTCCTTTTCACTAAAATGTATTTTACATTTCTGTTTATGTACTGCAGTAACAATTATGATGAAAGAAGAAAGTAGAATTTTGTTCGTTTCTTAGTTTCAATGATTAATTAATTATTAGTAATTTATCTGAATAGAATAGAAATTTAAAACATGGAGGTATTAAGCAAGCATAAGTATTATATATATATATATATATAATGTTTTGATCATGGTACTTGCTCATTATTATAATGTTGATTTCGAATAAAAATTTATTAAATCGTATGCGGTTAAAGATAACAAGTACTGAGAATAAGTGTAATAAATGAGAGAAATAAATTAAAGAATTCAAAGAGAAGAAGTTATAGCTTTTCTCCAGAGTTCCATAAACTTTATGGCATAAACCAAAGGAGAATTTATATTTGTTTTATTAAATATAACTTATTTGATCTGTGAACGAAGAATTTATAAAAAAAATCTTGTAACACGGGTAGCTTGAATATTTTGTTTTGTATATAATTTGCTTTCAGTTTATGCATAAAATCCGCCGTCTAATAATAATCTAATACTATCATAAAGAAGAAACTAAACATTACTTGGTTTTGCTTAATACCTTCTCAAGTGCTACAGAGATTTTATGTCTTCAGATACCATTTTCAATTTTCTAAGCTTGTAAACTTTTCAAAGAACATTCAATTTCTCTATTATTTGAAAATTTGATAAATATAACAACAATTATGATTATGCAATAAATACTTATTGTTATATAAGTATTTATATGAATTGTAGTTGGAATGGTAAAACAACCAACATCTGAATCGAGTGAATTTACTATGAGTTCTGAAGATTTCCCAGCATTACCAGGGACACAAAATAGAGAAGGACCATCACCAGGTGGGAGCGTGTCTGGAGACAAAAATGTACCTGTTGGACTTGGTCCTGAAATTGGACAAGATGTATTGCAAGCGAATAGAGCGCATGGATCTGATATGTCTCAATCATCTAAAAGAGGCATACAAACGTCTCCCGATGGTACTAAAGCTATTTACACAAAAACAAAACAAACAAAAAAAATTAAGCATACCATTTATCATTTGCTGATGTTCTTTTACAATACTCTATTTTTTTTTCTTTTTTCTCTTTTCTTTGTTGTTGTTATTTAAAATAACATTTTCCATGTCTTGTATATCGTTACATCAATATTTATTGTTATATTTTATAGGAAAAGTAACCAATATACCAGCTAGTATGGTAAAAGATCAGTTTGGAATGATTGGGCTTTTAACATTTATTAGGGCAGCTGAAACAGATCCGAATTTAGTATCTTTGGCGCTAGGCCAAGACCTAACCGCGTTAGGATTAAATCTTAATTCACCAGAGAACCTTTATCAAAACTTTGGTGGTCCTTGGGCTGAAACACCATGCCGACCTCAGGACATTGATTTTCATGTGCCGCCGGAATATCTTATTAACGCTACAATCAGGTATCTTTCTTTTGTCCTACATATTCATATCTTTATCCATATCACCAGACTGCGGATGTTTAAGAGAAAGGACAGCATGTGGAAAGAAAGAGGCGCGCAGAGTCGTAGCAGCCTTTCGAATTGTGCCGGCTGCCTCGACGCTCAGTCCCTCTTTGTTGTTTACGCGCTGTCCTTCGCTATGTATGTTCGGCACGCGTCAAAGAAAATGCTACCTCTACGCTTTCTGAGAACTCCATACCCCCGAGGTTGTCACATCATCCGAAGGAATACTGTACAGTGTACAGGGGTGACGAACTTTTTCCTCTTCAAGGACTAGGCACCTAGCAACTAGCATATTAACTCCCACTGTCAAAACTTTGAATCAAAAGTCAGCAACGGAGAGAAAACAGAAGCGAATCGCAAGGAAGAAACTGTTTGTTCGTCGCCCCTGATGTAGTACAAACTACAAAGACAATTACAATCAATCATTTACTTTTATACATGGTCTTTTATTTCAGAGATAAACTAGCACCAGTTAAATTAAATCGATATAAGGAAGATCTACTATTTTATATGTTTTATACAAATGTTGGGGATGTTCTGCAATTAGCAGCAGCAGCAGAATTGTATGTACATATAATATTGTGATTGTACATTATTTTGTTTGGTGCTTAGTACTCAAATGAATTTGATAAGAATATCGATCTTGTTGCTCGATTAATTTAGGTATAGTAGAGACTGGCGATATCATATGGAAGAAAAGGTGTGGATAACGCAAGCACCAGGATTGGGACACGTAGAAAAGACATCAACATACGAACGTGGTACTTATTATTATTTTGATGCGCAAAGTTGGAGAAAACTAGCAAAGGAATTTCGATTGGATTATACAAAACTAGAAAGTAGACCTCATCTTCCCACGAACTTTCACCAAACCCAGCCTTGACTACAGGTACCTAGAAAATACAATTTCTCTTGATATACAGAGACACCCGCTAATGTTCGGACACTCCTAAAAAGAATATGTCAACGTTATTTATTGTTATTTTATATTTAAAACAACATTATGGGAAGGCAAAGATTTGAAGTTCATGTTAGAAATTATGTCGAATTCGATTCTATCGTACTTTCCGCATACATGGAACACCTTTTTACGGAAATCAAAGATATTCGTATAATAATACGAAATGATTTATTTCAGATCTGCTTGCAGACTATTGTGCTGTCTTTAAGCTGGACAGGAAACAGCTATTGTATAAATGAACAAATGTAATAATCTTTAATAAAAACATAAAATTTGAAGAGTAATAGAAAAGAATTTTGAATTAACTGCTTGTAACTAGAAATGAACAATAGGCCTGGTGTATACGTGTGTACGTGATAGTACTATAAAATATAAAATAGGATCTCTGTATATAACTTTTGTATAAGATAACGTACATCCGAGATATTCAGATTTTTATCGAAGGAGCCTAGTACCTAAGCTTTGCAATGTACATAAAACTAGTAAAAACTACTAAAGCAAATTTTATGAATTCGTAACTGAAGACTTAATATTTCTGGAAGTGCTGTATTTATGTAATTTTCATTTGGTATTTCGAAATATTTTGCGATTTTCTCCGTTAGATTTGTAGGTTTTTCAATCTTACCATATAAATATTTATTCATCCAAAATTACTCGTTCCCTTCGTATTTTACAATTTATTCCACAATTTTTCGTGCTCTTTCGTGGTATTAATTACACTTTCGGACGCACTTATGGAATAATTTTCGATGTAATTATGACTATGTTTTTCAGTATCGTTTAAATAATACCTATAGGTAAAATATAAATCTTGGATTAACGTGTTTAGAATATTATTTGAAGTTCAAGATTTTCTTACCTATAGTTCACCATAATACCAAAGCTATTTGCTACCCCGCGCGGCGAAGGATCAGCTAACCAGTTTATTCTCCACATAACTGCTCCATTCCGCAAATGGAAATTGGCTAAAGTAAAAATGCAATGTTAATCCCATGTCCCTGTTTAAATGTTAATTAACATCAACCCACCAACGTTATTTAACGCATAATTTCGTCTTTTTTCTTTGTACAAGTACCAAGCACATGCGCGAACTAATGGTGTTTTTAAAACGTCACATAATTCTTCGTTACTGGTCCACAGCGAATTATTGAACAGTTTTTTCAATCCAAGTGCTAAGTTTTTTTCTTTTAGAATATTTTCTATGGATCTGGATTCTTCGTCCGTAAAAATACAATTTACATCTAGAAAATAACAGCCGATATATAAAAAGATACTTATGTCTATTCACAAAGAAAAATAAAAAATATACAGCATAAGTTTTACCCAGCTTCAATTTTTCCAATAGCCAATTCTTAAAATTGGGTATCGGCGATAGAGTAGATAATTCACATATCATAGGAAATTCAGATATTATTTCGCTCGCTACTTCCTTTATTAGATAATTACCTAGTTCAATACCCTACAAAAGAAACAAATGTTTTCTTGTAAAATCTTGTACTCCAAACTTTTCAATGTTGACACGAGATATCACTTATTTACTTGTAGTCCTTTTTGCGTAGAAGTGATCGAATAAAATATTGCAGACTTTATTTTACATTTGTCTTCTTCTAGGAATGTGACATCTTTTCTTGTACTGCCAACGATTCTAGCTTTTGCTTCTTCGATACCTTTCACGGAATCTATAATTCGATATGACATATTAATATAAATAATAGTATGATTATTCAAATGTTATAGATTATAATATTAACAACGAGTACAGTTAAAGTATATACTGTTTGTTCTATTCAAAAGTTCAGAAGTTTGACAATACCTAAGTTACACCTTTGATAATACTCTAGAGTCTAGAGAGTTAAAATTACGATGATATAATTTCATACCAGGTATTACATCGCATAATGCTGTATGTAACACAACAAGAGGTTCTCTTGGCATAGATGGATGTGTGAATATATAGCACCTTCTATATGGTCCGACTCTTTGTTTTAAATCAATCCAATTCTTTATAGGATGTATTGCTTCGTAATCTGAAACCTTAATAAAAAAAGAAAAATAGAGATTAGATGAAACAGTTACTAATATTGTTTGTTAATCAATTATCTGAATTGCTTACCTTTTGTAATATGTCGCATGAACTTTGCCAAGTTATTCTCTCCAAGTGTAGAAATCCAACTGAAAACCAGAGTAGCAACAAATCTCGTAGTGAAATATTTAATTGTTGTATAACAAAATTTTCATCGATTCCTTTAGTTTCCGACATCAATTCCTATAAAAATATACATATTCAATTTATATATAACGATCGATATATAAACTAAATCAACAACGCTTGAATTTACCATTAGATATTTTTTAACAATTTATACCGTCTTAAATTACTTACTAAAATATCTGTCCTTAAATCAACAAGAAATTTTACACCATTTTCAAGTCTCCCAATAATACGAAAAAGCCAATGGTAATCTGGTATCAGGATATTCTTTAAGTTTCTTTCGTGTGAAAATATTCGTCTTTCATTGTCAGGCTGAAATAAAACTCTTTTAAACGTCTTTCATTTCGATCGATTATGGGATCAATTGATTTAATCAACGAAAATTGGGTTGCATTAAAGAATAAAGTGCAATTGCACAAAACAAGGTCATAAGAAGTTATGTAGATACATAAAATATAGAATCACCCTGTAGAAAATCTAATAAATACAAACCTCTTCGGAAACCAATTTCTTTGCCAAGTTATGTACATCATTATGTGGAACAGCATACTTAAACGCCAATGTGGATAAAAGCTTTTGTCTATCTTCCTTTTCACTCTTACAGTATCCTATACACAATGTACGGGCTTTATTCTAAAAGAACTTCAATCATATTATATTGATCATGTAATTCCTTATTTACTCATAGAATAAATGAAAGTAAAATAATAAGTTCAATATATAAAATATCTCTAAAATGCAGGTACAAGTTGAAATCATGTTTTTTTTTTGTCAGAGAAAATTTTGTTTTTACATATGTACATATTTACAGATGAATCATTGTTGAGAACTAACCTCGATAATCCAGTTACTGACATTGCTATTTTTAAATTTGAACACTTCCTTTAATTGTTCGTTCAAAACGGCAATATTTTCGCAAAATACGCCTTGACTAGAAGAACATCTATTAAAAACTTTTATGTCACATCTTGCAGCGAACTTGGTATTAGGAATAACACCTAAAATTTTGAAGTAAACGTTCCTGATTAACATTTTTTCATTAAATGCATTTATATTGGGCACACACGATACTTTAAAATGACATAAAATTGAATAAGAAAGCAAGAATTGTAATTAACAATTACAATCTATCATATCTTTCAACATTTATATTTTATTTTGTAGTGATTTATCTAATACTAGAATCTAACTTCCACTTTATCATTTAGCATTTGAGCATTCGTGTTATCGCATCGTGGTTATCTGCTTCATATGAAGTATATAGTATACAATTATCAGATAAAGTATATATACCCAGTGAACCAAAAATCCAAATCTAGTCGTCCTTGTGTGCGCGCATATGCCGCGCCACTGTCGACCACTGTCGACCGTACGACCAGGATTTGGACACGGGCAGGAGGACGGCATGAAACCGGCCGTTGGACGAGGAATCTGCCTTTGTGGCAGCACCGTCGCACTGATGTGGCGAATGCCTTTGTGGCAGCACCGTGCAACAGAAATAACAATATTATTTAATTTCAATCGATCGACCGTCAAAGACTATTCAAGTTGAATATTTATTAACTTTTCATTATTGTTTGAAAACATAATGTTTAAGAATACAGTTTAATTGGTAAGATAATGTTACTTACGTTCGAGTCCATTCCTGCTCGAAGAAAGCACGACAGGGTGCGTCTCGATGTAGTCTATCGAATAAGATTCTTTTGCTTCAAGCTCTGTAATAAAAAGAACAAATTCAATTAATATCAATCGACCAATCGTAAAAAAATAAATCCGAATTAATATTAAATATAAAACCGAACAATTAAATTGAATCGAATATAAAACCGAACAATTAAATTGAACCAAAATTAAATAAACTTGACTTCTATTGCACGACAGGAATTTTCAAACGATTGCCCGTCACGACAAAAGTACAAAAGAGTAAATATCGCGAGAACGCAGTACGATTCACGAATTTTAAATCAATGAAAAATAAATAATTCGCTTGAACGCAGTATTAATTTGAATAAGAAATATAATAAATAATCTTTACATCTATTATTGATGATAAAATAGAGAAACCGTAAGAGAGAGAGAGAGAGAGAGAGAGAGAGAGAGAGAGAGAGAGAGAGTGAGAGAGAGAGAGAGAGAAAATGTATCAAAATTAATAATAAATAAATAATTCAATTGGAATATAAAGCAAAAATTAGTTTCAACAGAAATTTATGAAACTAGATTTCTATAGCACGAAACGACTTCAAATGCAATTGACCGTTACGACACAAGAGAAACTCCGAATTAATAAGAAATAATTAAATAATTTCGGTTGAACATTTATTAATTGATCACTAATTCTTTGAAAAAGGATGATTAACAACACAGTATTATTGAAAAGACAACGGGATACTTAGGCTCGCATGCTCCGCTGTTTGAAGAATATACGACGTGACGTTGCGTCTTTATTTCGATTCTCAAATACATAGATAGCATTAGAAATAATAGCAAGCAATCAGAATTAATAGCAAATAAACAATTCAGTTTGAATAGATAATCAAAATGAATGTGAACCGAAATTAAATAAACTTTATTTCTATACCACGAAACGAATTTAAATAGGTTCGGTCGTCACGACACAAGAGCAAATTACCGCGAGAATACATCACGGTTCAAGAATACATTGATCTCAATAAAAATTAAATAAGATTACACTCTACCTCCGGAAAGCAAAAATTGTTGCCACTTTTTTATGTAATACTATAGATTTTGGCGAGAAAATACGAAAAATCTACGCGTGACGATCGTAAACGGTCAATGGCGGTCTGTGGCGGTGTGGTGGCGGTTTAAACTGCGTGTTTGAAAGTTAGCAACCGCCGTAATCTTGTGGCGCCACCTAGCGGCGCGCGACGGTTATTACAAACATGGCGGGCATTTTTACGCGGCAACAAGATTTGAAATTGGTCAACTCTAACCACGCATAGAAACAGTGATCTCCTTCAGAGAGGAAATGAGAGTGCTCGCGCCTATCTCTGAACTTGACTCCACTGTTTGACACGCTTACGCTTAGCACTGCTTAGCATGGAACAGCTCTTATACCGACGGTAGAGCCCACTTTTACCACGTAACAAACAGCACAACAGTTTTAGCATGAAACAGAACCTTTACTAGCCTATGGCATAAATTAATTTATACTTTTATGCCAAGTTTTGCAGAAAACTACGAAAAATATAAATTAATTTCAGAGTAAAATCCGCTCTACCGCCGGTCTAGGAGCTGATCCTAGTGATGGGCACCATCGACTGAAACTATCGACTAAATCGATAGTAGCCAACTACTATTTTCAGTCGACTGATTTTTTAAACTATCGACTAAATTCAATTAACTGAATCAGTCACCGAGCTATTGGTTAAATTGTAACGGGCGGGAGTTTTGAATAGATTTTATAAAATTTACTATCAAATACATTCACTTATTAGCGATATCGAATAATTCGTTCAATAAACACAAATAACAATTATTATACTAGAAATATTATACAATTATTAAATAACAATACTTATATTATAAAATTTTCATAATAATCTAAAGAAAAAGTAGTATTTTAAAATTATATCTGTCAATAACAGATATTTTTATAAAAAGTACATTAACACTTTGCCTTTATATCGCATTATTATTAAAGGATAAATAATAATATGTGAGATAGACGTAGGCATAGACTATAACCCGCAATCTAGACGTAACCACTAAAACAAAATTTCAGTCGACTAAAAACTATCGACTAAATATTCGATAGTATGTAGCAACTAAATAGTAATTAGTCGATAGTTGAAATTAGTCGATGGTGCCCATCACTAGCTGATCCAGGCTAAGAGTTTTGTGTGGGTGCACCACTATATCGGGCACGGTCAAAACCTGGCCGTGAGCACTGCTCATTTTCTCTCTGATATAATACCCAGATAGCACAGACACATCTTATTATCTTATATATATATTATATACTTATTTTATTATTATTATTATATATATATATATATAATATTATATGAACAACAATGATAACTTAATTCGTCATCTATATTTAACTAAATTTTTATTCATTTGTTATGATTTTCTTATACATATATTATATATTATATATTATACTGGTTCCTATATTATACTTCGATAAACTTTTGTTTTTACTTATTGTTTATATGTATATATATATTATATTAAGATTGTTAATACGGTTACGTTTCTTGCTTGTAGAATAATAAATAATTGTCTAATTTCAACGATTTAATCGTGATTCATTGCAAATGTATACGTTATATAAAAGTAAAAGGTAAATATATTCCTGTGTGACATAACATACGTCTTGAGTTTTAGAATCTAGCCTGATGTAAGCAGATCCGACTCGAATTACACGCGTAACCGGAAAATGATGCGGTTTCAATTGCAAGAATATTAAATAGTACGTGGTTCAAACGACGTCCTGTTTGATAAAAGTATAAAGGAAATAAGGAGATATTAGTATTTTGCACATCGTCTTTATAATAATTATGATACAATTATTATATACTAGTACATTTTATTACATATATATATATGTGTGTCAAAAATAAGTAGCTGCAGTTAGTCCTCTTATGAAATTAAAAACGTGTATTACTATAAAAACATTTATTCTCTTCTCCCTGCAATATAGAAACAGTATAATCTCCATCTAAATACAAAATTTGGCACGTAGTATATATACTTGCAAGTACAAGAATAATATAAACTTTGTTCGAAGTCCAATGTGATCAGTCAATTTAGCTTGCTACTTACTTTTTTGTTGTACAGATATTGAACATTTACTAGTTTACAATAGTTTACATATAAAATGTCATAGAGTATAAGAAAACTTGTTTGAGATTCTCTATAAAATAATTGTTATACATATACTTGTATTAGTACATATATATACTTTTAATAATTTTAATAAACATCCATAATTCGTGGATGTAATTTTCATTCTAATTCAGGTACTTATCACAATTACTTTCCGAGTATATTTACATATTGCACAAAAGCTACAGTATTTCTCCATGTAGCAAGGCTTTTTCCAACACCAGCCAATTAGAGTAAAGACAAAACAAGTTACACTATTCCTAAAGGTCTTGTTATCTCTTGAGTCGTGTAATGTTACAGAAGAAATATAGAAGAATTTTCCTTCGTTAACGTTTTGCTTTTTATCGCTACTATCTCGCATCTAACGCTACTCCTTTTAGTTACTGACCTTGCGATATCTAAGAGTCGCGAATCAATGGAAATTAGAGTTTATCATTTGATAGCAATTTTCTGTGCCTTCTACGATGCCAGCAAAGGAAAACTGTACATACTGTTCATAATACATATGAACATTTGCACAAATGAATATTTAGAAAAGTACGTATCCAATTGAAGTCTAATCCTTGGAAAGAAACCTTTGGACACAGCAACGAAATACAGTCTTCAATAAGATTTATATCCTAGAGATCCTAATTTTTCCAGGCTTTCCTATTTTCTTTCGAAAGAACAACATTTAGGCTTGTAGTTTCATAATTCGTCGATTTGCGAATTCATTAATGCAGGTAAAGATGGCACACCTGCTGCTACATAAATATCTGGAGAACCAGTTGCAGGGAAAACATGAGACAGTATTGCATAATAATGGAATCCAGCTGCTGTAGCAACGAAAAGGTGCCAAATAGCGTGTGCACAGGGTATGAGACCGTCGGATTTAAAAAATATCAAACCAGTAACATAGACGAGCCCTCCCATCTTTAGCTCGGTAATGTTGTAATAATTATACTGGAATCATAAAATATAAACTCTGAATAACTTGTAACTATTTCATTTTGCAAATACAGTCGAACCTCGATAACTCAAAGAGGTCTTCCCTCGAGATTCGAGTCACAGAGATTCGGCTGTATATCCTTTAATATACTTACCACATTAATAATTGCAATGCTGGGGCCGACTCCTATAATTAAATAAAAAATTGTTTCTAACATTTTGTACCGTTCGTGGAAGATCTGTTGATAAAGTATGCCTATTATCGCCATAATCCAAATAGCATAACGCATTACAAACAGCAGTTCGTCATGAGGGAAATGGTCTACGTTTAACCAAGGAAAATAACTAGCAGCAATAAAAATATAAATCATAGCACGATCGCAACGATGTAGAGCATCTTTAAGTTGCCTGCAATGTAACTTATTGTAACGCTTTCTTTTAAATAATAACTATGTTCTATGGATTTTGTTGTACCTGTTATAGTTGCAGTAATGCACGCTATGAAAGAAAGTGGATACTGCGAAAACAAGAATCAAAGATGTACCATAAACATAAGCGGACACCAATTGTGTCCATGTTACAGACCGACGAATAAGTTCTAAACATCCTACAACAGATGGTACAACCCAAATTCCATGAGTAGCCACATTTGCAACGTGTTCTATGGTAGTAGGATTGTACGCTTCGTTTGTACACGCTCGAGGGTTCATCCATTCTATTCTGTAAAGACATATAAACATTATTTTTTATAACAAACATCCGAACTAATATAAAATAGTTTGTTTAACATTATTAAGCATATTCTGAAATTATAACTACAATAAAACTACTATAAAACAATCTCTCTCTCTCTCTCTTTTTTTCTGTTTTAAAGAGATTTCATATATCGCTCACTCGTTAATATATCTGTAACTCTTGATAACTTTTATCTACTCCTTATTAATTTTCTGTATACATATATATATATACACGTTACATATGTAGATTTATTGGTGGGTGTTTAACAATTAAAAATAATAATATACGTAAAATCGAATTATATTTTCTAAATTACATACACATACACGTTAAATTAAATAGATTAAACTTTACATAAATTTTATATGCACATGCGTACAATACCTACTTGTTAATTTACATTCGTTGATAACATTCCTTATGTTCCAAAATAGTATAAAGATCGAATAGTTCAATGTCCATATAACTTGAATGTTCCATGGATATTATTACGTGACGAGATTATACCCACTTCTCCACAGTTACAAGTATAACACCAATGCATTCCATTTATATAAATACACCCAATTTAAAATACCCAATACATGCAAAGTTATAATGCTACTAATAAATAAGATAAAATTGAAAGATATACACATACATCCGAAGTTTATTGCATAACAAGTATTTTTAACAGGTATTTAGCTTGTTAAGTCGGATAAGGGAATGAACTTTTAAGGCTTTCTTACAAAGATAGGTATACAAAAGTAATAAAATGAAAAATAACATGCTGCGTTGAAAGTTCAATGTTATTTTTTAGAGCAGATTACAAATGTTGAAAGTGAGATACAGATTATAGTTCCACAGCTACGAATGTAAATACCATGCAAGAGATTAAAATGATATCAAACGACAATTCCAGGAATTTATAAATATATATATGTTCATTTAGACAGCCATTGTTATTATAAACTAAATCGGTCAAGCAAGTTAATATACAATCAAAGATGAACGAAATGAATAAATCTGTTATTTACTATTTGTTATTATATCTTACTCTTTAATGCGTTGAACTTGTAAAAAATTTTTTATTGCCGCAAAAAGTTGATGAAAGCTAGATGTGTCCATGTCGATTTTTCGGGAGGACCAATAAATTTGGCTACACAAAGATGTCAATGTCACCCATCAAATTTAAATATTTAACGTAAGCAACAATTCCGGTGGTATTTTCGTTTTACGTCAGGACTTACACGGGTAACTTATAACCAGAAAGTTTTAAATGAGCAACAATGGTTTTCTTTGTCTCATTTTAAATGATTTACTCGTTCATGTTCAGCACTCGCGGTACGGTTGTCGCGGAGCTACTAACTACTGATTGCTACTGATACTAACTGATACCGAGTGTACAGTGTACGTGTACAGTTATGTAGAGTGTACAGTGGTGTACAGTGAACGAGAGACAACGAGAGATGACGAGAGAATACTGGAGAATACTGAATACTGAATCCTGAATCCTCCCTCCCACTCCCACTCCCATACTCCCATATCACATTATCACATGCCACAAGGCCGACTGAGGCCGACTGAGGCCGATCTGGCCGATTGAGGCCGACGGACCACGAAACCAGTGCTAGTGTCGCCAGATTATTTAGAGGGAAAAAGTTACCCCCTTTCCCCTCCTCTCTGCCATTACTGCAAGTATTCGACCAATCAATCACCGCAGAGTTTCGAATCAATTCGATGTATTTATTCAAAATCAGACAATCCGTCACGTGCCACGTGGGGGAAAGCGACGTACATAAATAGAAGGGAAGGTAGAGCGAGGACGCAAGTCCAGCTTATAAGATTGCGATAGGAAAAAACCTAAACACAATAAATAATAATAACAATATTCCAATTAAATATTTTTCAGTGTTAAACTTTGGAAGGCTGGAATAAACATCGTATACATATTAAAAATATATAATAACACGTATACAGATGCGTATATATACATATATGTGATATATATATATATATATATATATATATATATATATATATATATATCACAGCTGACGGTAGGATGAGCTGAACCAGCGGAACGATGGAACTTGTAACGTGCGAACCAGTGCGAACACTGAATTTTCTTTCCGCTATTTCGTTATCGTAACAACTAAACTTGAAATTATTACATTTTGTTCTTGAATTGAATTACTGAATAATACTCCATTATTCTATACTATATATGTTCATGTACACGCACTTATATATATATACAGGGTGACCAAAAGAATGTTGTACTTCCTTGAAAGGGGAGGTTCCTGGGGTTATTCGAAGTGACTTTTCCCTTTGAGAAAGTCTCTGCAGATTTGTTACGGAAAATCCGAACCAATCAGCATTGGCGGAGCTGGAATCTGTTAGCCATAGCAGCGCTCTGATCGGTTCACGTTTTTCGTTAGTAACTTCTTGACAAAGTCGCGGAAAATATTTCTGCAAAGGTAAAAGTTACTAGAAACGATCTTAGGAATCATCCCCCTCAAGGAAGTAAACGTTGGACACCTTATACATCATTATACATACATACAGAACCACTAGATGTTGAAATTTAAAATTGGGTAACATTTTTATTTATTTGTTTAAATCATTCTGTTTTCAGTATTTTCCCAAAAAGAGAAGCCTGCATATACAGTGGCGACAAGAAAATATCGGGAAGAAAATCTGATTCAGAGTTGTTTGCACGTTCCGTCGTTCCGTTGTTCCGTCGTTCAGGGTACATACTGGTACTGGTACATACTACTGTCAGCTGTTCAATATATGAAATAATGGTAGTATACAGCTGCATATACACCTACTAGTAACTCGTAGGCATCATTCGACATCTGTTCCGAAATATTGTATAAGCGTGCGCGTGCGTATATTTGTATTTGCGTACGTGCAAGAAAGAACTGAAGTGACAAAGGAAGGCAATAAAACTGAAGAGAAAAAGAGATATACATAGAAAGAAATTGAGAAGGAAGTGCAGAGAAAGAGTGGTTCTTACGCGCACCAACTGTGCGATTTATGCAAAATCTCGCGCGTAACGTGGATGTATTGACGCAAGGATTTAAATACAGTATATCAGGACTAATGAACCTCGCAAATCAAACTACTGATCCTCAAAGTGGTGTTTTCTTTGTTAACTTCAATCAGGATTGTACGTAAGTGTCCGCGCCCACAACACAACTATTTAAAAGACGATTGGGGACATCGTCCTTTGTTCCCTAACCTCGTTCCCCTTTATACGAAACTTTTCCCTCTGTGAGCTCGTATGCGAGCGCTTTTGTTTACAAAACGTTATATTTCCTCGGTCAACGAAAGCGTTCTATCACTTCCTTTTCGTACCGTGTCTCCTGACACGTACGTTTCGTATGTTACGATGTTTCCGATGCTTGTGCATTTGGTAGTCGCGTTTTACCAAGTAATTGCGTTTTAATCATCTATCCATGTTATTTAACCGATCATCGTATCGTAAATGGAGATGCTTCTCGCACGCGAGAACCACTCGACGATTCTTATTTTACCGTACTTTCGATGACAACTTCCCATTTTCCATTGTCGTTAATGTTCAAAATTATTAAGAAATAAAGAACTATCGTATCAGTAATTATCCAAATACCATTGGGTAGTTTTGTAAAGTTTCTATCATCGATATACATCGTTTATACTTATACATCTGACTCCGATGTATTTATTCAATATTATAATGTGGAAATTTATATCGATGGAAGTATGAAGTAATGAATTCGATTGACTACACCGCAAGAAGTATAAAAAAAGAACTATAATTGGCAATATGAAATTCTAATGAAATTTGTTACAGATCTTTGGCTGTAGGATCGAAAGCAGGGTATAAACTTTTCTCTTTGAACTCTGTTGACCATCTGGAAAAAATATATGAAAATGGTAATAACAATAGTATCTGTATCATGCGCAAAAGTAAATATCCAGTTGAATACATGTTTAAGGTAAAATAATCTAATTGTTCATTATTCTGTGTGCAACAGATACCGTGGACATATGCATCGTTGAACGATTATTCAGCAGTAGCCTTGTGGCAATGGTCAGTCTATCATCACCTCGTAAACTCAAAGTTTGTCACTTCAGGAAAGGAACCGAAATTTGCTACTATAGTTACTCGAACACCATCTTGGCTGTGAAGCTCAATAGACTAGTAAGTGATTTTTATGTAACAACAATATTACGAGGTTGAACATATTTACTGCTGAATCAAATTAAAGTAACTTAAAGTACCAGTTACAGGAACTTCTATGGTTTCTTATAAATATTTAATAATAATTTAATAATAACTATCTTTGGAAGAAACAAAGTTTGATTGCTTCCAGCAAGAGAAAACGGTAGAATCAATCAATATTTATCTTGATAGATAAAGATAAAGAAAAAGGAAAAGAAAAAGAAAAAGAATTATAATGTATACGAATGTTCAAGTACTTTCTTTATGGATCGTAATCATGTTTTATGTTTCATCGAATTTTATGAATCGTTGTGTTTAATAAATTTGTTCCAGTATCCAGAGCTTGACTTGCTTTTAGTTTCAGAAGGGAGTAACCAAGTATTATGCACGAGAATTTGATTTCTAGTTTATTTTATGTTCGCAGAATATTTCTTTTTCATAGTTATTTAAATACGCGAATATACCGTTATTGCGTATTGCGTATACAAAGTGATTCCCATTAATATTCGGAAACTGTCAAACAAACGATCACTTCTATAATATTTCACTATATGTTGTACAGTATATAGTATACGAAACTAATTAAAGTGGAAAACAAATTATATAGGAAACAATATTCCAATGTTTCTGTATAAACGAAGAATGTGTATTTACAGAGATTAGTAGTATGTTTGGAAGAGTCATTATATATTCATAATATAAAGGATATGAAGGTGCTACATACAATTCGAGACACTCCACGCAATTTAGCAGGTCTGTGCACACTATCGATAAACAGTGACAATTGTTATTTAGCCTATCCAGGCTCAAATACAATTGGAGAAGTTCAAATATTTGACACGATTAATCTTGTAAGTAATCTGTAATCAATATTTTCATTGCACACTCTATACTATATATATATATATATAAGATAGATTTCTTTCGCTTCCAGCAAGCTAAAAACATGATTCCTGCACATGACAGTCCATTAGCGGCACTTGTATTTTGCCCTAACGGTACCAAAGTAGCTACCGCTTCCGAGAAGGGTACTGTAATTAGAGTTTTTCAAGTAAGTATAATCATGCGTATGGTACTAATTGTTTGTTCAGTTCTAAAATTTAGATGCATTGCTCAAGGTTCTTTGTATCTCTGAAGGTTCACGATGGTACAAAACTGTTTGAATTTCGTCGCGGAGTTAAAAGATGCGTGTCTATAAGCAGTCTTGCTTTTAGTATGGATTCTATGTTTCTTTGTTGCTCAAGTAATACGGAAACAGTGCATATTTTCAAGTTGGAAATACCAAATGAAGCGTACGTAAATAAAGCGTTCCTTTTCATTTCGATACAAGTATTACTGTTGTTGCATTGAAATTGTTTTTCTCTATATTTCTTTCGATACAGACTGAAACAAGCTACGGAAGAGTCACAAACTTGGATGGGGTATTTATCAAAGGCTGTATCAGCATCAGCCAATTATTTACCTTCACAAGTTACCGACGTTTTTAATCAGGGACGTGCCTTTGCCAGTGTCCATTTGCCATTTCAAGGGTTAAAGAATGTATGTGCCATCACGGAGTAAGTACAATTCAATGAAATGTATATAGATTTCGTAGATGTACCCGCGCACAATGATACATATTAACAGAAACATTTCTATTGTCTATTGTCGTACAGAGTACACGAAGTGCTTAGGTTATTGGTGGCTAGTGCAGATGGCTATTTGTACGTTTATAATTTGGATACGACAGAAGGTGGAGATTGTACGCTGCTAAAACAGCATAGGTTTGTAACTTCAGACAATACATAAACCCTCGAAAATTCGAACCTCCGTCGTAAACAACTAGAGGATTAAAAGAAACGGAGTTTCGAATGATTTTTGTCGTAAATGCATGAAATCCGGAGTATAGTTATTAGACACCGACAATACATTATTTGAATAAACATCTGGCGTCTTTCTATCCAGCGTTTTCTACCAATCGAATTTATTCAATTTAAACACTACTAAAATACATTACGAAGTGTGCTCAAATATGTAATCGATTTGCGTGATTATATTGATATTATTTTTCGCTGATGAAATTGATAATACGATTGAGAAATATATCTGTAATAAATTGCAGCTATTCTGCCTACAACGCGGTAGCTATGTTCCTAAATTTTGCTGTATTATGTAAGATAGAATTAAGAACTACAACAGTACAAAATGCAATGTCACTTTCCATTAGCTAACGAAACTATATTATCTCGATCTCGGAAATGTAAGAAACATGTTTGTTAAGAGAGAAAATATGAATGTGCAACACAATAAACAAATACATTTGATACTGGGCTGATTTGAAGAAGAGCGTCAATATATTTTCGTTAAATAGATTGGTCTCGTATTACTACATATAACAGCCAAGAGAAAATGGCGAACACGTCCATTGGAAAGTAATGTTGACATCATAAAACTTTAAGGTTTTATGATCCATATTTAAATAAACCAGATCTACGAAAATAATGAATTATTATTATTTGAAATTTTATTGAAAAAATTCGGTGCAACGGCGCGTAGACTGCTCGTCGAAGCGACTTGCTCGAGCCAGACTATTAGGATGGCAATAAAATTAATAAAGGAATTGTTCAATTAAGACCCCGAAAATAAATGCTTTTTCAAGCACTCACCTTGTACGAGTGACACGAAGGGTGGGTTTCCCTAGTAATTTACGACGGTCGCATAGGTATATCGCAGGTATAAGAACGGCAGGTATAAATGCTGTACGTCGGCCATCCGAGGGGTTTTATTCCGAGGGAAATATTCCATGTGTCATTTAAACTGTGGTGCCAAGGTGGTTCGGAACCCACCTTGAACTGTAGGTCCCGTCACTTAATAACCATAGCAGTTGAAAAAGCGACGTAAAATAAACAAACAAGGAAGGGTTTCATTGCGGTGCAGCGTCGATTTCAAGTAATTTTCATTTCGTCAATTTCGAAGTGTCCGTTAAGAGACATATCTACTTGGGGCTACATCCTCATGTTTTTCCAATTGTAGATTAATTTTCTCCTGCTACAAAAACGTTGCAATTGTTTGAAACAATTTCAAAACAAATGATGGAAAAATCATTGTTTTCAATTGACATTTCTATTGGACACTCTTCTGTTTTCACTGTAAGCTTCTAAAAGTTCATTTACGTCGGTTTGTTACTGTTAGTGCAGCTGTTGTAATTTAATGAAAACAGTTTGACGCTCTTTCAATTTTGAAAATATCGAAAAATTCTTCGAGATTCTTTCATATGGCACGAAAAGATACAACAAATTCAAACGTGAACAAAATCTGAAAGACTTATGAACGAGCCATTGTTGATTTGCTATTTATTTCAATATTGTCGTGTCATATCAGTGTCTGTATTTCAGAATGGACTGATTCAGAGAAACGTTTCTTTTTGTTTTGTTGTAGGAACTTTATATTGAAAAAGATATAATAAACGTAATTTAAATTTTATAGATTAGATGGCAAACGAGATGAAGTAGATTGTGCTAGCGTATCTACAGCAGGATCAGGATCGGGAGAAACTCCTGCAGCGAATACTACACGAATAGTACAAAATGCAGGTATGACAATATCATAAACATTTCTTTGTATAAAAGTTATAATGTAGGTTTTCAAATTGAGCGAGTTGACGATAAAGATATATTGTTCGCAGATAGTGACAACACAGTAAAACTTATATTGATATGAAATATATTTGAGTATATATATATATATTTAAATTACGATTCTTTGAAGTAACATTTTTAAATGTTGACAGTTTATCGGATGCATATAATTAAACGTAATCGAGTATTGTTTTATACTGAAACGTTGATATACAGAAAATTAATTTTCGTGTTTCTTATTCAAGACAAATAAAAACATACACAAGCAAATTATTTTGGTGTAAATCCGTGAGTAACTGGATGAGCGAGCGAGTGAATATGATAGGAATAATTTGTGCTTGAATGCATAAATTGGTAATTACATATATATCGCGACTAATATATATAAATATAGTAATGCTTTATCGATGCATATATATATATATATATATGCGTTTTTGTAAATAATGTATTTGGACTCGATCTGTTTAAGAAATTGTACATTTACAAAGCGAAATGAATGTTACATTTCATTTTAAGAAAACCAATTTCTGGAGATTGTGGTACTTCCTCTTATACACAGTTTTTGTATTTTCAAAGTGTATATATATATATACACATATACACACAATACAAACATTAAATGTAGCATTAATTTTATACATTAAATACGACAATTGTTAATATAATATTTCAAATTAATTTATATCATCTTGTACACGTAGACATGAATATAAATGGATATTGAGTAAAATGATAAATGGTTTTTTTCTTATGCTGTGAACAATGAAAAGATTATCTTTTTTTTACAACATAATGCCTGTCATAATTATTTTACATAATATGTATACCCAAAGTATACGACGAAATTGTCTCGGAAATGGGCTAGAATTGTAGGAATTGAAAAATATGTGTAATCTCGTAAGCACCTCCACTTGAAAAAAAAGTTATATAGACAACTTAATGAGCCACTAGAAACCAAACAAGTCTTCTTGTCTGAAGCATTTCTTATTCTTATCTCGAAAAATGTAAAAGTTATTCAGGTGGCTTGTCTTAAACGACTCACCCTGTATACTGCATACGTATTACTCTCTTTCCATGCGTATGGTAAAATAGAAGATATGTTGAGATCAATCTGTTTCTGTACTTGTAGACGCTGCTTTATTAATTTTAACATGTACGTTTACTTGTTTTACATATTTACTATTATTTACAGAAAAGAAATTTTTGCGACAATTGCAATTGATCGGTTGATTATGTCTAGTTCTGTCATCACATGTGAAAAAAGATATTGTATTACATGTATATGTAGATGGATTAATGTTTTCAATTTCAAATATTGTTTCACACAATAGAAATCCTCAATTTTTATCTGAACTTTTGAACGCAACAGTTTAGTATGTACATTTTCGTATATGTATGTATACATATATACGTGAATTAGCGCTAATTGTAGAGTCAAAGGAACATGATTCGTCAAGTTCTTTGTACAAATATTAATTACTGATTTAGTTATGTGTGTATGCGTGTGTATGCAAGTGTAAGAAGGTCTTGATTGATTAAGCATTGGAATTTTCTTTTTTTTTAAATTCTTGCTTCTAACCCCTCGCAATTGAATAGGCAATTTCTTCAGGGGCTGAAGGGGGGCCCCAAAAGACAACTGACCTTGATGTAATTTTTTTCTTTTTATCGTCCATTGAAGCCTGCATAAATAGCTACGCGGGTGTGGTACGCGGACGTTCGCCAGACTCCATGTCAGGTACTGGTATATCCTCTTTTCTGTCCCTTGTTTATTTTTTGCACAAGCTTAACGAAAAATAATATAAATATATAGTAACAGTCAGCAAATTCTTATATGGCTCGGATGATCAGTTTTTCTTCTATGGTAATATGATATAGATTTAATCCACTAATCTATTTTAGATGTATGCAATTGCCTTACACACGCTTTTTATATATACATATATATATATATATATATATATATATATATATATATATATATATATATATATATATATATAGAGAGAGAGAGAGAGAGAGAGATATATACACATTATTCATGCAAGCACTAAACATAATATAGTTTTAATACAACAAAGATGAAGGTCTCTGTTCAGTTTTTATACGCTTACTGATTCATGGAAAATTATAATACAAAGTCCAAACATTATTATATATGAAAATATACAATATATACAAGATATTCCAAACTTTCGTTACTAATATGTCAATAATAATTAAAATCAAGATTATTCTTTACTAATATTATTTATTCTTCAAATGCGTTTTTAACCATGGCTTCTTAACAATTAATACTCTTGAGGAAAATCCATTTCATTTCTAAATATTAAAAATAAACAGTGGTTTCCGTTGGTTCGATCAATTGTATCAAGTTATTTATTGGAAAAATCAAAGGTATAGTTTTTCTTTCAATAAAAAAATTCCTCGTATAATATTATTTAATATCAAATTTAATTCTGAACAGATTTCAATTTTGTTTGTTTTGTTAATTGTATAGAATTTCGAGAATTTATAACTTCAGACTATATCTACTAACAACGTACGATTGTTGAATAATGAATCACTCGCGTATTCATAACATCGTCTCGGTGAGTGTACTCATTGAAATGATTAGTAATAATTACTAATGAATGTTTTCACTGCGTTGTAAAGAAAGCAATGATAATTGAAATATTTTTCACGCGTTGTTCGCACCGAAACGTTCCTTGACGATCGAACAAGTTATATATATATATATATATATACGTACATATATACGTGTATGTATATATATATACACGTACTAATTGATCGTGAAGAATATATATCTGTTATCATTGATGTTCAGTTTCATACATCTTTATCGTTATATACGCTTAAAATAATTCGCAAATTTCAAACGATCATACTGGACGTACATAAATGAATTTATAGATTCAGAGAAGTATCATGAGATGATAGCAGCAACAGAGAGTCCGCCAGGATATTCGGGTTCGTTTCGTTTGAAAGATGACGCGGAATTTCCACCTGTTACGCAAAGGACGGACATCTACTAATTCAAGCATATCAAACATTTCGGACGAAGGCGAATCAATTATACGTTTGCGATCGAAATTAAACGTACACTCCCGCTCATAAGATAAGTTCCAAAATATTCCACAAATGTGTTTTCGAGATAGGACAAATAATTTTTTTATGGGTTTTTTTAATGAATCATTATATTCAAGTTGGTCCAAATAGTTTTTACATATTTTTGAGGTGTGTCTTGGATCATTATCATAGTAGTTAATAGAAATACCAGTTTTACTAAAAATCAAAGGCTTATGAGCGGGAGTGTATATATGTAGACCAGCGTTATGTGCTTATGGTCGTGACTAAGGTTGTACATTTAAAAAGAAAAAAAGAAAAACTCCATACACATAATGTTTGGCATGAATGATTATAAGAGAAGATATTATCGAGCGTATATCAGTTATGTAATTGACTCGGAAATTATCCTGTAATAAGATACGATTTTTATTGTGGTATTTGGGAATTGATATTCCAAAAGGATTATTTGAAACTTCCTTCATCGGATTGTGATTTTTGCAAAACTATATCTTTCTATCGATACGTCGTCATCATTCGTCGATATAAATACGATTAATCAAAGCAGCTATAAAGCGCTTTAAAAACAATGAAAAAACTTAGATATCGTGCTTAAAAGTATTTAACGTATAATAATATGCTTAACAAAAAATGGCATATAGACAGTTAAGTATTTTTACCATGATAACGATCATAAAATATAGTACATATGTTATACGTGTTCTGGAAAATAAAGCGTTTATAGGAAAAAAATTAACCGGAACAGTTTTACTAAATATCTTTATGTTTTGCTCGAGATATATGTATACATATATATTTGTATCTGGAAAATAAATTGTTTGTTCCTATTACAGGAATGATAACCGAGAAGGAAGGAAATTGCTGTTTATAGAAAATATATACAAGTAACTCTCCCGAATAATCGAATTTTGCGAACAATTTTGAAAAGCATATCTTATTACCGTTTTTTAAGGATTTAATACTCCGAACATGTAGGAAACTGTATGGGTTGTCATATTCTCTTTATAAAAATGTGTTCTTTCAACTTGATCACTACAATGATCGTTTACAGTTTAAAGCTATTATAATAATAGTTGATGAATGCAACATTTTAATTGTATTTATGGTTTATTGTAAACTTAGGAAAATGTCCCGTTAAGCACATTCAGTAAAATACAGTAAATATTTTTACTGTATTAAGAGTTTCATTGGTTCGAATGTAAAATGAAATTTACATTGTAGCTGTTCAATATAATTGTTCACTTTATCATGGGCATGTGTGACAAATTACATTTTGTAGTATATCTCCGATTCTATATATCTGTTTTAAGGGATTAAGGGTAATCACGATTTTAGTGAGTTAGCAAAAAATGATCTTTTAAAGAACAAAAAGTAAGTAGGTAATAATTAAAATCAACATAAAGAACCAATTGATATGAACAGGCGAAATTAGGAAAGTTCAGAAAATAATTAATATCACTACAATATAGTATGAATGCAATAACCACATACTGATTCGTGAATTAAAGAACTATTACAGAAACTCTCATATCTAATATATATACTCCTATCGGTACTAATGTTATTTGTGGTATACTTTAAATAATGTATAATTTTGTAATTATTTTCTGTGCACAATGTTCGTTTTTATGTAATATTTTCTGCCGTTGACAATGGACCTAAATTCTGTGAAACTTTTCTCCTGTAAAAAGAGTTTACCAATAAGAAGTTTACCATTACTACTTATATATTTGTATAATTAGTATATTAAACGATTTAATCTGAACAGCAAACATCTAAAGTAATGTTATGTTCAATGAATATTTGGATTTCATTTATTCCTCTCTTTTGTTTATCACGCAATTGTAAATACTTTCTCAGACGAATATTTATAACATAAAAGCAACAACGGAGTTATTCTGTTTTGCTTAAAACATTCAATATCTTTTTTGTAACTGTTATCCGCCAATAGCATCGTAATTATAATTTGTACGATACAAAGTTAATTTTATAAAATATTTTAAATATCATTACTGGTTTATTCACTGTACGTGTTCAGCTCGATATTTCCGAATGGCAGTTATTTTTACGGTTTAGTAAGGTGAAATACCGCGTTACGACGCGCAGAGAGGGAAGGAAATGAAAAATATGTAATAAGTATAGTATATTAAACGATTTAATCTGAACTGCAAACATATAAAATAATGTTATATCCAATGAATATTTGGATTTAATTTATTCCTCTCTTTTGTTTACCACACAATTGTAAATATTTTCTTAGACGAATATTTATAAAAGTGTATGTAATATAAACAAAAAATTCAGATTTTTACAATTAATAATATTGATCACTACTCTTAGTAAAATTTGTAAATGTCATATAAATAAGTCCATAATACACATGTCACCACCTATTAATTAGTTTTGTTTACCATCAATATGTACTTGACCGATTCTAATGTTACGATGACATTATGACAACGGTTCGATGTAAAATTATTGAAAACTTATGCCAGAAATATATAGAAACCGCATAATTCTTTATTGCATTATACACCGATATATTTAATTTCATTTACTTTATTACCCTCGGCAAACTCGGAAAAGAAAGAAACGTCTGATATATCTTCAAGAGACTCTGAATAAATGATGCGATAAAGTGATAAAGTGTATGATTTCAACAGTTTATTCTAAAATGAAAGGTTTGAAAAGATTCTTTGGTAATTTGGTAAGTAAATTTACTACTACAAGCGGACTGCAAAATCATCGATACACATCACCAGTTCCAACAATTTCACTGACATTGCATAAACTCCCACGTTACTGTAATCTCAGAGTGTGAACAATAAAATGTAATTATAGAATCCAGAGGCAACGTAACAAAAGGGTCTATCTCTACATTGAAATTTCTATGACACTGTTTAAGAAATGATCTGGAATTACACTTGGCTTGTGTGGATGAGAAAGCGAATAGGAACGATTCGAAATTTTTATATGATTCTATGCAGCATGTAAAACGAGATGAAGTATCTTATTAGGGCAGTTTGCGTTACGACCGTTGTTCAATCGTACATGCAAATAAATTACAAATTGTATCTTCACTGAGAGAATTATTATTCGACTTCCAAATGCTATCTGTATCTTTTATTACAAGTAAAATATCAAACCTGTATAAACAACAGTGGAATGTATTTCAATATTATCATTAAATCTATTGAAATAATTTTAACATTAAGAAAATGTATTATTCCATATTTTATTTATTCGTTCAACATCAGTAGTCACGGACGTAGCCGAACTCGGAAAATTTTCATTTTTATCTTACCTCGTTTAACAGTTAAAATCTGCCCAAATTTACTTGAATCGTATAAAAAATGCATGCGAGTACATAGAATGTTAATTCAAAACAGACAATTTTGTTCTTCCGACAGAGTTTCTCCGGTTTCTTAAAATTCGTTTCTGCGAAATTTCTGTTCTTAAACCCAAAGTGTTTTCTATAAAACAGAAACAGGCCCTTTTGTCGTATGCTCGCTGTAATGAGGTACAAAGAGACACGAAGACTTAGCTATAAAGATCATCGTCACCGTCATCTTGGAAGGTAGGATCACCTTGCGTTGTATCTTGAGTACCGCTTGCTCCGCTTTGCGGAAATCTGATAACATACGAGCACATGAGTATCCGAACAAACTATTAGTTAGCTTGCTGTATATGAAATGTCTGAGGGAAAGAGAAAAGCAGGTGGGAGACGTACTATTCGTTGATAACAAAGAAAAGAAAACTAATGACAATCTTGTGGTTGTGAACGGAGCATGCGATTCCTTGATCAATGAGAAACAGTTACGGTTGTTTAACGTTACTGTTCAAAATCGGACATTTCACATGCAATTATCTAATGCGTTTACATAGAAATCTTTGTCCTACCTGAAATTAGTTCCGAATCCACGCGACTGCTGAAGCGTTTGTGCAAACATTTCATATTTTCGAATATCGTTGTCGGACACTGAACGCCGAGCAAACCTCATCGCTTCCTCAAAGTGTGCTCTGGTTATTTCTGGCACAGGATCATCTTCGTCCATCTAATATAGGTACATGAAATTATCACAATAGGTATTTACGATAGGCACAATAGGTAAAACCACGAAAGAATTAATAAACATTTTTCAATTCCGTGTGCTCCTCTAACACGTCATAGTTCATTTACTGTCTTTACCGTATGTATTTAGATTAACAACAGATACAATCTCTAGTGGCTCTTATTGATTTGAATGCACAAATATTACCATCTACTTATTTATTATTTCCAATACCGGAAAGTTCGTGGAACTGCGTACATCGCATAAAGCATGTACTATTAAATAATCTATACTTACGTCCATAGATGCGGATGGATTATTGGCACGTTCCTTCTCCCTTCGAATTTCAGTTTCAATACTTTGCCTTATAGCGAGCTTACAAGCACGTTGACAAATTTCTGTTATATCAGCCCCCGAAAAACCATGTGTTACCTTAGCTATATAGCTTAGCTCTACATCCTGTAACACGATTATTAATATTTAAGCTATCGTTTAGCTTAAAAAAAAAAAAAAACAAAAACAAAAGAAAACAACGAGTTGCTAATTGACTAAGCGTGTCTAGTATAATATACAGGGTATTTCGTTTATCTCGTGACGCAAAAGAAGATGACGAAAAAGAATTGTTCACGAAAATGCTTAACGTTACCTTAGCTACGGGCGATTTTCGAAGATTAGCTCTAAAAATGGCTTCACGCGATTTCTCATCTGGTAATGGTATATAAATCAACTGGTCTAATCTACCAGGTCGTAAAATAGCAGGATCAATGATATCAGGTCGATTAGTAGCTCCTATGATGAATACATTTTTTTTCGCTCCCATTCCATCCATCTCGGTTAAGATTTGATTTATGACGCGGTCTGCTGCACCACCGGCATCTCCTACCGTGCCACCTCGAGATTTTGCAATAGAATCAAGTTCATCGAAGAATAATACGCAAGGAGCTGCTGATCTTGCCTAGAAAATGTCAATCCGATCATGCCAAAATTCTTCTGTTTTACACATGCATATTATATGTACAATATATAGAAATAAAATAAATTACTTTATCGAAAACATCCCGGACATTGGCTTCAGATTCGCCGAACCACATAGTTAACAATTCTGGTCCCTTCACAGAAATAAAATTTGCTTGACATTCATTGGCTATTGCTTTAGCCAATAAAGTTTTACCGCATCCAGGGGGTCCATAAAACAACACCCCTCGCGATGGTTGCATGCCAAACTTGAGGAATTTTTCAGGATGTTCAACTGGATACTGTAAGATGTAAAATTCAATTAAAATGGATATTAATTATTCATTATCCATTATCGACACACGACGATAGTGTGACTGTACGGATATAGTAGCGAGTGATTGTTTAATAGATTCCTTACCTGTACCAATTCCTGTAATTCCATTTTAACATTTTTCAAACCACCAATATCGTCCCAAGTAACATTCGGAACCTCCACGATGGTTTCTCGTAAAGCGCTTGGACTGCTCTTAGTCATCGCGTACTGAAATTATACGTATAACAGGTATAACAAATACGGTATAGCCATTACTTATGGAAACGAATATCTTCCAACTAGAGATCAACTGCAGATCTCTACCGTTCTTTACTGTTGTTTTATATTTCGCAGTCTACGCAGTCTACTAATAACATTCGAGTATACGGTACTGACCTTGAAATTATCCATAGTCACGGCAAGAGAAGATAAAACTTCAGCATCTATATGATCATCTTCTAAATCGATAAGGTCCATCTTTTCACGAATTTGTTGCAACGCTGCTTCCGAACATAATGAAGCTAAATCAGCTCCAACATGACCATGCGTTTCTGATGCGATCTATAAAGGAATATTAATCGATCGGATAAGACTAAATAATTCGATAAAACGAACGGTTTTAATAGTTTCTAATAGTTTCAGAAATTCTGTAAACCTCTTCTAATTCGACGTCATCAGCGAGCTTCATGTTTTTCGTATGAATTCTTAAAATCTCTAAGCGACCAGTAGCATCCGGTATTCCAATATCAATTTCTTTATCGAAACGGCCGAAACGACGTAATGCTGCGTC
This sequence comes from Lasioglossum morio, assembly GCA_916610235.2. NCBI lineage: Eukaryota > Metazoa > Arthropoda > Insecta > Hymenoptera > Halictidae > Lasioglossum > Lasioglossum morio. The sequence goes on along the minus strand of OU744324.1, from coordinate 107,192 downwards.
AATGCTATTAGGACGATTAGTAGCAGCCATTACAATGACATGAGAACTTTGTTTCATACCATCCATTAAAGTGAGCAGTTGTGACACTATACGTCTCTCTACCTCTCCGTGTGTCTAAAAGTTCGTGTGTATACAATGAAAAAACGTGGTAAAATATACATATGCTTAGTTTCGAATTCAGCTTTATTAACACACCAGGTTTACGGGACTGAATTAATTTGCGATTACTAACATTGTAAAGATGCTTCCCCAACGAATGATTTATCAAATTGATTTCTTTGGGTATATATTATTGGAAAAATGGGAAAGAATTTGAATAGTGTTAACCTAGTGTTAAGCTCAATTTTATTAAGCTTCTTTCTTACCTTTTCTCGTTTCGGAGCAATCGCGTCGAGTTCATCGATGAAAATGATAGCTGGTGAATTTTTCTCAGCTTCTTCGAATGCTTTTCTTAAATTACTTTCAGATTCTCCAGCAAGTTTGCTCATTATTTCAGGACCTTTTGATACGATACATTATAATAGAATAAACATTTTTCAACTAACATGTTCTTCTCGAAACGAACCTACCATTAATAAGGAAAAAGAATGCGCCTGTTTCATTTGCCACGGCACGTGCGATAAGCGTTTTTCCTGTACCAGGTGGCCCATATAACAGAATACCGCGGGGTGGTTTAACACCGATAGCTTTGAACAAAGATGGATGTCGCAACGGCAACTCTACCATTTCCTTAATTTGAGCTAACTGTTTGCGAACTCCTCCGATATCATCGTAACCCACTGCATTCAAAGCTTCTTCTTCTTCCTGTACAGTATACAACGTATATTATTATAAAGAGCCGAAGGTGAAAGAATGAGTTGGTGGCTCTTGAAAAATAATCTTTACCAACCTCTCTTTTAATGGGATCACCTTCGCAATGAATAACTGTGTCTGGAGCAACAATACAGAATGGTCCAGGATCTGTTTCTACAACTTTAAATTCTATGGCTCGCATGCCACCGCGTACAATGAAATTGTCGTCTTTGTTAATAGGACGATACGCTTCCAAAAAGTATGGCTTCAAATATATTTCGAACAAATTTCTACAACAGAATAGACGTTTCGAAATCAATTATATCGATTTAATTAATTAATATTACACATATCTATCATAGCAATCCTGAAAACGCGTCTACCGCCTTAAGATAAAACCACAAAAGCGGTAATGTAAGAATACAGACTGTAAGATATCATCTTAGTTATATTAAGAGCATTTCATTTACCCTGTAAGACCAGTAATGGTATCGTCTAATGGCAGTACGTGAATACGTTTCCCGTATTTCACTTCCGGACACGCATGTACGGAAACAACATCGCTTAAGCGTACTCGTAAGTTGTTTCTAATCACGCGATTCATACGAATTTTCTCATCGGGACAAGTATCGTCGGAAAGTACAATGCATACGGTTTCTTTACGTCGTTTGCCTTTCAGTAAGACTGTATCTCCTCTGAACAATTGCAATTCGTCCATCTTCGCCTGAGATAGAGCCACAACAGAATTATCATCTGCGATCGCTTCGTCGACTAATAATCTGTTTGGCTTGTCCTTCTTTCGAAGGATCGCTGTTGCTAGATCCTCACCGCTGTAACAACAAAGCATTTGATCATTTTAAAGAAAATAAGCAAAGACCATACGGAAATATGAAAAGAATTCGTAGAAAGTTGTAAATGGCAATGTGAATATTTATAGTAACTATTAAACTTTGGATTTTATAATTTATGCATTTATAACGGAAACGAGCAAGTGCAATTTAAAACCATGAAAATATTAAAAGACCTTAAGAGTATTAATATATTATTTTCACCGCATTAGAATTATTAATGAAGAATGTAAATATATCGTTTACGTTTCTTATAAAATTCAATATTTCATTGAATAACTCTCTGTTGTTCTCTTCTTACTGTTTTATTATAATCTACAACTGTATATGTTTTTTCGAAACCAGAGTATACAATGCGAACGAGCAAAATAAATAAATAAATACGTATTTTTCTATTCGTTTCATTGCAGAATTTTTACGAGCTACTTACAGGCGACCAATTATATTTATTTACATGTACGCAATTGTTAAGACAAAAAGTATACTATAGTACAATGCTCCTTACGTTTAACCATGTTCTTTGTTTAGTTAATGTTTACCATGGGACCATGAAAGATCAAATTATTTTTTGATATTTTAATACATAAATACATAAAATATTTAAATACATAAGATTCCTTCAAATTGCTTTTTCATTAAAGCACCGCATTTATTTTTAATAATTGTCCGACATACTCAGGGCATCTTGGCAATTCGTTTTTCGAATGTTTTCGATTTGATTATTTTTCCATGCTTCTTGTTGAATTTGCCAAAGATGTCCCTGGGTATACAAACTATACGAGAGCATTACATAGACATAAGAAAATGCTGGAATCCGTTTCGAAATATTATTCAACAAGTTAATATTTGATATTATAATGATGGATCATTTGAAAAATTATCGATATGTTCGATTTTTCGAAAAATCAGCCAGTGATTCGAAACTTTTGGCCGGCAGCGTATGCTTGTAGTTAGTGCAAGTGGCAACAAATGATTTCGAAGAGTTAGCCATTCCTAAAATTAATCCATCGCGAATAATCGGAACAGTTTTAATCGACGAATCCTGTTTGATTAGTATAATAAAAACGTAATCGCGTGGACAGTTTACGATTCAGTAGATGGAATATCTACTTCGCATAGATATTTTATGTTGGTTTGAGTACGTTCTAAAATGAAGAATAATTATAATCGAAAGAATAGATCGTTTAAGATTCTTCGAAAATTTCCTTGTCATGTCTAACGTACATATGTAGTGTTCGGCCATGATCAGTCGGCTCGCGAAAATGATAAGCCAGATTCGTGTTGTTGTACCGTGTAGATTCGTTAAAGATCTGCCCGATAGAATAGCATCGATTTCACGAATTGAAATTCCGATGACAATACATATTTTTCCGAAGAATCTACGAAAGGACGCGTTGCGTCGACATGATGACATCGTACAATTGGAAGCCAGCATGGATGCATTGTATTTGCATACTTCGTTTTCGCAGTTTTAAGTAATAGAATCCATCTGTTCTAACTACTTTCAAGCACGGAATTGAATTTTCTTCGTTTACTTACCTCTTCTGTTCACCCATATTATTTATTTAACTTGAATGCAAAAGAAAGTGTACACGCAACGATCACAACTCAATATCGCACCACGTACGAGTCAGCGACACTTACAGTCGACCCAATGAACGAATGAACATGAGAGGCCTTCTTTGGTGCACGGACGGTTGCTGATGATTGCGCACAACCAGATGGCGCACAGTTCTTTCGCACTGTTTCGCATTTCGCACACAGCCACACACAGCATGACTGCCGCCAGAGTCAACCTGACCGGTTGTCACTATGATACATATATATATATATATATATATATATATATATATATATATATATTTATCAGACGGCTTGCTTGCGGCTTGCTTGGGCTTGCTGGACGGATTGCGCACAGAAAGAATTCAAGCTAATGTTTACCATCGTGAGTAGTGCTGTGTGTGTGATTAGTTTATGGTTATACTTTCGAAATATGGGGGATGCCAGCATAATGCATAATCTGTCTATTTTGCTTATTATTATGAAAAGTTGATAGAAATATGAGAAAAATCTACGGTTTCAAGACATTTATTTTCCATACAATCTGTATTAGATGCGTTTATTGCGCTACTGACATATTAAATATTAAATTATTTTGTAATTACGAATGAGTTCATACAAACATTTTATAAAAGATAAATAAATATTATTATATAATAAAGATGAGGAAGATTCATGCAAAATGAAGAAATTAAGAGTACCGAATATGTATTACAGCAGCAAATGATTCGAGCCACTTTTCCCATAAGACGTCATGTAAATTCGTACCTGCGAACAGCGCCATTTCGTGCAGCGGCAAAACGTTGAAACTGTTAGCCAAGTTTAGTTCCGAATGCGCCCGCTAGATGGCGCTCTTCAGTAACGTCCGTACAGCGCCAATTCGTGCAGTGGCGAAACGCTCAAACTGTTAGCCAAATTTAGTTTCGAATTCACCCGCTAGATGTCGGTATCAGCGGTTACCTCTGTGTCGGTATATTTTAATTTAGAAAGAAAATAATATAATAACATAATCCAGACGTAAATTATGTTTATTTCTAAAATGCGCATGTCAAAGTAAGCTTCATACATATTACATAAGAATTCACACATTATATAATAAATACCAGTTACTACATAAATGTGTCCGGAAGAGATGGGTCATCGAATAAGTTAAAACTTAATTATCTTATTCCTTAATATATATTTAGTTAGTTAAATAGTTTGAGGTTTTTTACAAAAGTTTAAACAAGGTCATAATAAAGTTGACCGATTGGCAGCAGAATATAAAATTGTATTTGAAAAATGAGAAATATCATAAGTAATACCTCGCTAGTCTACGCGATAATATACATATATCTTAATTAGGAATTATTATACATACAGTGTATATAATCAACTTCGATTTAAACATATAAACATATAACAAATTGTATTCGTCTTTCGGTACTCGAGGAATTTCCTCGTTCTTAAAAATTACATAACACGTCGATACCGCACACTACGTAATTATAATTACGTAGGCATAGGTAATTAATATGGTATTTCCTAGATAAAGTAACAATAAATTGACCTTTGCTTTCTTCGTCAGATTATTTATCTATCAGGTCACCATTTGATTGATTGATTAATTGTCAGAAGAAGCTATACAAGTTTAGCTGGTTAGTTACATGTTACATGTATATTTAATCGTTAGAACAATTTTATTCGATAGTCTTTAAAGCACATTGAGTAACAGGTAAGTGTTTAATAATATAAACGATTGTTAGATATGAACCGAGATTTCGGACGTAGCTATCGGCCATACATTGGTTTTCAAAATTTTGGTAGACGACGTCCCTTATGTTTCTCCGTTCTCGAATATTCTACTATACATATATATGTATTCACCCAGTTAATTAGTCTATAGACGACAAAACATTTGCGCCGAGTCTATACATATATATATTTTCGTTGTCTATAATTCTGCGAAGATTAACTATTTTTTGTTTTGTTTTGTTTTGTTTCAACTATGTTCGGATGTTAGGCAAACAATACATACACATGGTCGACTTTTTTCATAACCGAACGAGAAGAGAATTTTCTAATAAGTAATATCACTTTTAATTTAAAAAAGCGAAAAATTTTTGTAAAGTTCCTCTTCGCTTTTACCTTTCTAAAATAATAATTCAGAATTTCGAAATATTTTATTGTAAAGTCAACAATTTTGTAGTGATTTCTTCCTGAAACCTACATATATCATTTAAGTTTCGTCAAGTGAACAATTGAATTTTTCAATATTCAAAATTATTTATGTTGCACAGGGGGCATAAGAATATTAATATTGATATACTTATTTAAAGTTTAATTAATATTAATATTCTTACTTAAAGTTTAATTAATACTAATATTTTTACACCCCCTATGTAACATACAAATAATTTTCAACCGACTATAATATCTGTAGGCCCAACGTTGGGTATGCCAACGTCGGCAAATTGACATAATTTTTCGTCGTTGGCCCTACGGTGAGGATTTGTCGGCAAAATCACTAACCATTATTCCTCAACAAACTCCCAACCATAAATGCTACTAGGGGCGGGGGGAGCAGACGGAAGAAGACGGAAGCAGACGGAAGCAGACGGAAGAAGACGTTTCAGGGGCCCCTACTATGCCCATCCATCACTGGCATACATGCTTACACATACACATACATATGTGTATTATCTATGTCTAATTTGCTCGGAGTGTTGATCAGATTTTGTAGTCATCGGCAGTTATACATACCTCTGTACATATACTATATACTATATACTATATACTATATACTATATACTATATACTATATACTATATAGAAGTACACGTTTCGGGATTTTCTTGGATATTTTTCTTGGACTTGAATAACGAGTTATCAAATAACAATGCAAGTTGTTCATACTACTATCGACGCATATCTTCTCTCTCAATTTTACAAATCCTTCTTTCTTTCTTTGTCTAAATCACGAAATGTCTAAACAGCACATAAAATTATTCATCATTTCGCATTTAATGGTAAGGATGCGATGGTAAAACGAGTCGGACTATGAAATCCTCCGAATACTTTCTTACTTTCCCGAAAGAAAGTCACAAAAACGAATCTATTATTATTTTTATTACTTTTTCACGATAAACATTACTATAAGTTTTCATTGTATACATTATATTATATATTCGATTAGTTCGATAAAACATTTTGGAACATTCAAACAATTACAAACTGTCTATTTTATGTATGTAATAAATATATGAAATGATGAAATTTGTGAAATTTAATTGATCTACCTAGTAACAGTTTCTTAATCTTTGTAATTTTCTTTATAGTATATGTATAGGTACATAGCACACCGAAACGGGTCAACAACTGACAGTTGCATCTGTATCACTTCAATTATTTAGTGACTTCCTTTTCTAATATACATATACGTATTAACTAGCGTTATTACAAAATTAAAATGTATCTATTGTATATGAATCTAGAAATATCTTCGAAAAATATTTGCAGTGCGTATATATGGTGAAAGTAATTGTAATCAGAGATGGGCATTATTTGGCGAAACAAATATTTCGAATATACTGTTTAATATTTCAACATATGAAAAATCCAACTGATTTTACCGGGATAGATTTTCCATATGATTAGTGCGGGGTTCTTTGGCATACCTTACACTTACACGATTAGTTCTCGATCAAAAAATCGACATCGACGGCTACTTCGCTAACGCCCTTAATTATTCGTTTATTTTATACTTAAAAAAATCTTTGTTAGACGTATTAGTGAAAGTAAACAAGTGGCAGTTAGTAGTTGACGATCTCGTAGTTCACACATTCTTTATGCGTTCTATTCTCGAAGGGAAATCAATATTTGATATGACTTGGATCAACCTACTGCTGCGCTGGCCATACCAAATGTTGCGCGACATACTGAAGAAATATATTCTCGATATTCTTCAGAAAGTATCATGTCAGTACCGTAATGTATGTGAATTTGCGATCCGTGATTGTATATATGATATATAATTTGATTTTCATCGACGCGTTTCTTAAATTAATACACCGCGGCACCGTCAACGTTTCATAAATGCATCTCGTACTGAACTTTGGCTTCGTTCAACTAAACCGAAGTTTATACACGCATACAGGCAAAGCGCGCAATGCGAGCCCGTGCACGCGGCCACCCCATCTTTTAACGTTCATTCTGTTACGCATTTTATGTATCCAGTTTCTCACATGTGTAAGTACATGTGACTTTGAAAATTTCAAAAATTTATCTTTGGAAGACAATGTCACGCATTGGAAAACAATGTAGGACTTGGTAAATATTTACTTTAGAGGAGGCTACGTGGCGCTCGGTCTTACAAATTAGTTTTCGAGCCCGAGTACTCAATTTATTTTATATTTCTTTGCAACACTTCAAAAACACAATTTATGGTTTTTCATTTTGTGCGAGTTCATTGTGGTAAGAAATTTAAGATTTTAAAGTCTGCATTCTCAGTCATTCGATATCGTATAGTTTATAGAAAATTTTACAGAACAGGTTGCGCAATTTGTCGATCGGTACCATTCACGGTCAATAATATTGCGCAATATTGCAAATATGCACTGTTGCGCAACATGCTTGACCGTGAATGGGCCCCTTATTAATCGAAGCAGATCCTATACCATTTTCCAACCCCAACAATGATCGTAAGAAGGTAGAAAAAGTGCTAGAGTTGTGTGCCGCATTTCTAAAACACACGTATGTGTATAAAGGGTTGGCCACCCCTGATTTAGTATAACGATGAAGAAGTGCGTGATTGCGTGATGCGTGATTGCGTGATTGCGTGATTGCGTGATTACGTAATAAAACAATATAGTAGTGATATAAATATTATTAAATTACCATTATATCTCGATTAAATTTTCAACATTGAATTATTAAGGCGCTTCCTATGGGAATACATTATATGTATATCCATTACATACTCGTACATATACACGTACGCGATATACCACGAAATTCGGATAATTTTCAGATATTGTATTACTCGCAGTGGCGGACATATTGGCGGGCATAGAGGCTCGATAGGTTCAGACACCTTGTACATCTGCCATTGCAAATAAAATAGAATACATTCTTCGAAAAACATACTTTCTCTCCTTCTCAATTCGTACACTACCTACAACAGCTAATAATCTCAAGTTAATTGTAAAAGAATTGATTTCGCCTATAAATCTAAATTGAGAAAGAGAACGTCAAACTCTTTTGAAAAAATCTTTGTAAATTTGTTGCGTACGAGTAATTTAGAATACGATCTTTGATTAATCTGTCTATTAGTTACTACTTTTAATTTTAATAAACACAGACGGTGTTACGGTATTATTAAATCTACTATTTGTTAGCCTAATCTGAATAATTAAATGATACCGTATAGCTCTGTCGTCGATATTATTCCTACAAATGAATAGAGATTTAAGCAGTCGATAATGGAATTACGCAATGCAACGCAACGCAACGCAACGCAACGCAACGCAACGCAACGCAACGCAACGCAACGAATCGCAACGATATTTATTTATTTATTTTTCGTCGTTATAAAAATCGTTTCATTACTATTTATGAAATCTGTTAATTCAGTTAAGTGCATTGGTATGCAGGATGTGAAAAAAATAAATGCATGAATTTTAGGATCGTATTTGACAAATTGTAACCACTGAAGGAAGGCAATGTAAAATGAATCAGTATTGAGGAAACAAATCGCTTGAAATCATAATTTTTCATAGTTAGGCACACCTAAATTATTCGTTTTTCAACTCATTAAAAAGTTCTTCGATTTCATGTATGCTGATTTCATGAACATTTACAGGATTTCTGTTTTCTTTGTTTTAATTTCAATTTTATACCAACAAACATTTACCTTAATTTAATAAGTTACATGTTATTTTAAAGCTTGTTTTACGGTCTATTTATTTATGGTTTTGCTATTTAATTTGAAAAAATAATGCGAAAATCACATTTTGACATCCTGACATAGAAGCCAAAGAATTTAATAAAAATTTGAATAAATTAAGTAACAAAAGCACTAAACATTTAAATAGAGCCTGAACAATTAAACAAGCTTAGAAATTACATATAACTGGTTAAATTAAGGTAAATATTTATTGTTAAAATTATAATTAAATTTAAAATTGCAATTAAATCGAAGGAAACAAAAATCCTGCATTTCTTTCTTTACAACCTGATAGAACCACAGGATCTTTAAAATGGCTTCTTTAACAGCCTCTACGTTCAAGTACATAGCTCGTATTACCTTCCTTCATTCTAGGAATAAATTGCATACGCTTCTAAAGTTCGTACACTTATTTCTATTACGCTTTGTTCAATGACTCTACTTAAATAAGTAATGTATATCATCATTTCTGTATGTTCAATTTCATCAATTTTACATATTTCCTGAGATGTATATTTCATGTAGTATACATATCTGTATAATAATAATATATATATATATATATATATAGTAATAAACAATACATAAAAAAGATCAACAGAAACATTTGATATACGCATAGCGAATTTTGATTGCATATTTTTGTAACAACGAGTTAACACTTCCACAGTTTAATGTAGTATTTACCGTTGCTGCGACGCAGCGAGTAAAAGGGTTAGTTACTAGTTTTAAGTCGAGTACAAGGAACTAACAGAGTTCTTCATTATTCTTTAATCTCGAGCATCAAAGATCCTCCAATTTGAATATTATAAAAATTACTATTCGATTCGTGTAATGGTAATGTTGTAGATGTTGTTCTTGTATGGCAGTGTGAACTCTGCCGTTATCAAAACGTGAGAACTTGAGAACGTGAGAACGTATGAAACTGAAATAAAATGTAGTATGTAGTACCTGCAACGCTGTTGACATCAACAATATGTTGGACATTTCTGATTATTTTATTCGTTCGGTACGTTCTTTGGTTTCTTTTGTACGAGAACTTGTCCAGCTTTATGCGAACGCATTTCCGAAGACAAACGCGAATCGAAATGAGTCGGTCTGGTATTTAACACATAACAGAATTTGATCGTCCATTCTAACAATTAAATGTGTTGCAAGTTACGATGAATAATCGGAGAATGTTGGTGAATCGTTGTAAATGTGCAAAGTCTGATCTTCATTGGGTAACATGTTAACGTCCATTTTATGAGACACCACTTTGTCGAAGATGCAACTGATCGTTCCCACGCGCACCTTACGGTCTGGATCGGCCAACTCGAAACACAATTGTAAAAATAACAATTAGAAAATCTTCTTTATGCATAAGCACATGTTATAGAGTTTTGTAATGTCCCGTTTCAAGTCAAGTCTCGGTTCTGTGTTGTGACATAGACCGGAACAGGACGCCATTTTTTGTGGCTTCGTCGACCGCACCGATCGTCAAACGAAGAAACTTCTTTATTTTTTATTACTTATTGTTATTACTTGTAAATGAAATTTTACCAATATCTTTGCGACATTTCTCTGATTTAAATCACACCAAACAAGATACAATTTTGCCCATATTTACTGTATACGCGAAGCATAATTTATAATTTAACAGTTGTTTAACATATGCAACTCAACATCTCAAAAATTATTACTTAATTTTTTAGACTTAAACTTGAAATTCACCCTGAATTTCAAATAAAAATTTTCCTTAGATCAAATTTTTTATAAGAATTCCTCTCAATTTTGTTTTGAAAAATTAATTGAACCCGATCCGAATCCGATCCGAATCCGATCGGAAACTGATTGTCAGAGTTTCTACCTTGTGTTTTATTATACATATTGAAAGTTTAATGAAACACATCGATCACCTGATCAGAATCGCTGGAAATCGATTTGCGATTTCGATTCCGGCAATTATCGTTGAGAATAGACGGACTAGAAACGTCCCTTGATTCTGACACTTCGTGGACTGTCGAGAGTTTTCGCTCCTCTTTGTTATCGTTATACACCTCCACCGCGATCTCACCACGATTTCTCTCCTGACACTCTAGACAGGGAGGGAGGTGTATGAGAGAGACCTAGCTAACCGAGGTCTCCTCGACGGACGGGCTCGCCAGTGCTTGTGTCTCACCGTTCGCATGTTTCATCTCGTCCTGGCCAGGACGCGATGGCGGCGGACTACTGCGAGAACAAGAGGTCATGCTCTGCATTGTTTGACTGCGACCACCGGAAAATCGCATACTGTACGCAGCACGGTTACCGCTTTGCAGTACACCGGTCTGAAACAAATGATGATTTGCTTTCTCAATCAAAATTAAATACATATACCACGAGATCAACCACGAAAGTAAACGGTGCGCAGTGTTCAGGTCAGAATCACCAGACTTTTTTTCGTGGCAAACACAGAGAACAATAGAGTACTAATATGTGTTCGATTCTATCGATCGTATATTTTCTTGTAATAATAATAAAAATAATAACAACAACAACAACAACAACTCGGCCCCGCGGCCTTGAAATTGCAGGACTTGGTGTTACACATCTACTATATCACTCATCCCTCCATCCGTATCCTATGCGATTTGTTAATCTAATTTAGTCTAATCTAATCTCACCTATAACAGACAACCCTATTTATATTGTATGTATAGGTTTGGTAAGATAGATTTCCTAAGATTCAGACACTTGGATTCTTGGCATTTTCTCGCCGAAATCTAGCCAAGTCGCTCGCTTTCTTAAATACATGAAAAATTTTTACTTACATTGGAATGGCCAGGTCGAACATTTTTGTACGGTTGAAACAGTACTAAATATACTTTCGGTGTGAAGAGGCAGCCGAGGGCTACTGACGCCGAGATGTTGATGCACATACACATACTTGCTATCTGTACCTGCAAAGTTGATATCATGTATTTTCTATTTATCAGAAAACATTTCTTATTTTCAAAACCATAAAAGAGTATGCTATATAAACAGCTGTTTATGAATTATCTACGAGTCGACGACGTGTGCCACAAATGTTGATGATTTATTGTAGCTATTATACATTGAAACGTTGCAACTTTTGCGAGGTCAGTTCGCCGTTAATTTCGCGTAACATCCACGATTAACGAAAGACCGGACCATTAGCTTCCTCGTAGAACCGGGCCTGAATCCGGTGACTTGTACATATTTACGAGTTCTACGGTCGCGCGGCTCGTTGTCTAATGGTCCGATCCATCGTTTATCGTGGATGTTACGCGAAATTAACGGCGAAGTGATGTCACAAAAGTTGCAACGTCACAACATATACACATGCGCATATATTCTATACAGTTTCATCGTTTACAATAGTAAGCTTTTAACGGATTGCGTAATTTACCGGCGATTATTTCATAATTTTTGGAAATCTATGGCTAAGGATTTCCTAGTAGATCTTTCAACAACAATAGCGACTTGAATCGTCAACTTTCAATATAGTCACCATACTTCGGGCACGTAGTAAAATTCTTTCGATTGTAATTATTTGCTAAAAGAAGATTTTCAAGCCCCCTTTTTTCTACAGCACAATCATTGAAAATTTTACTTTGTCTTCGAATCAAATATAAATATTGCCGTAACAATAACCCTCTGCAGGTCTTTTATGATGTGTTAGCTATCTCTTTTGCAACAGTAATTGCAAGCGATTCTAAATTATCATTATTATTATTTATGTTACGTGGCATCGTGTGTCGTGTCAAAGTGATTAATATAATTTATACTTATAAACGCGGACCTTGTAGTCATTATTTGAGCCAAAATAAATCGGCACAAAAGCTAACCATACGATGCAGGTCGAATACATTGTAAAACCAATGTATTTTGCTTCGTTGAAGTTCTCCGGTATTTTTCGTGTTTTGAACGCGTACAATGTACACATGAGTATTAGGAACATGTTATAGACGAGGGACATCATCAGAGAGAATGTCGAAACACGGCATGTGAGTACTGCTGATAGTGGATACGGATGAATTTCCGTGGTGTCCGGTGGTTCGATAACGAGCCACACGATAGCACCTACTAATTGCACTGCAGTGATCCCTATAAAAACGGGAATTACATAATATGATATCAAGATCAAGAGTTTAACCCGGCGCGACGCGGCGTCAAGCACCGTAAGCACCGTCGGTGACATGTGTCATCAGTCACCAGCTAGCTGTATTCGCTACTACGTACATCTATGAAACGAAACATAGATAGATTATTGCTTTACAGTGAAAACGAATAATTGCACAGTTTAAAATGAATGACACATGTTTCCTACGTGCCTGATTATGCTACTAAAATGGTCGTGTCTTAACGCAGGGTTAAACGAAAGTCACAGAAAAACGTTTACGCAAATAGCTTCTACTCTGGAGGAATCATTTAAAAGCATTTAAACGTAACAATATTTTTGCAAAATTTTGAAAACCATTCAAAGACCGTATATACATATAATTGTAAAACTATATGCTTATGTCGATGTGAAAAAGAACGTAGATTAAACGAGCTGCTGCTCTTAATTCTATGTATTACAGAATAATAGATATACATATGTACATACGTAGATGCCTTTGAAAATTGTAAACTCACCGATTGCAATCACAACTTGGCTCCTTGGTGACGTGTAAGGAGGTCTTCTTATACTTTTTGTTTCCTGATTGAAAATGCGCGATATTCGATTCGTTTTCGTCAATATCGCGCTATAGCAAATGCTTAAACACAGACCCAAACCGATTCTCAAATATGTACAATTCCAGGTTGTTGGCCTGCTCAATATCACAAAACTCATACCGTAGCATGATAGAATTCCTGCGAGCAGTACGTAACACAACTCGCGTCCAGATGCCATAATTACGGGAGTACGATTGTAACTGCAACATAAATGTATAGGAAATTAATCGATTTGTCGAGTATTAAGTAGTTAGTTTTCGCGTAATTGCTTTCAGATGTCACCGAATTATAAACTAACGACTATTAACATATAAAAAATAGACTGCGGCTGACACGTTGTTTCTTCATTCGTTTCTCAGATTCTACTTTTTTCGAATAGAAGGGGTGGCTGGTGGTAGCGCGGTTCTCTTATAATTTTTCAGACTAAAAAAGGCTGTGTTTAGCGCATTAAGTAATTACTCTGTACTTTTTTAATAGAGCCATGCATTACAATTTTTCGAATATACATATGTATGAGATCGATATATGTATAGTTAATTGATCGTTCTCCCTAAAATTTGTCGAAAGAATCTTTTTCTCGAGGAGAATTAAGAATTATTTTGATTTGATTTTTTAAATGTTCAAGTACATTGCTTTATTTGATAATGTTCTAGCTGGCCTCAAGACGAACCCAACGATCGACTTATTTATGACACTGAGAGCCCATATTACGAACGTTACAATATTTAATTTCCCGTTCTTAGAAACTTACCGAATGAAAACGATCGTGGTAAACAAAGTACTGAGTATGCCGACAGAGGCAAATATTAATGGTACTAATGCCCATGGACTGGACCAAGGAATAACTTCGGCTGTGAGTTTCACGCAATGCGACAAAGTCTCGTCTGGTGCATATCCTGGGCCGCAGCTACGACAAGTGTCGTTGAAAACGTATGAATCTTCTCGACATGCAACGCAATTCCAGCAACAGGCGTCCTGGAAATTGTATGCACGTTTTCATCAACCATTAAACAACATTTGAAACATTTTTTTCTTTTATATTATTCTTATTACGAAAACTTATTATGTGCACTGTTTCAGATAGCACACGCGTGTACTACATCGTATCTTTAATTTCTCGTGTTCAAATCAATCCAGCGTAGAAATTACAATAGTGGGTAGCAAATAATTTTTTTATGAATTTTAGTGGAAATTTCATCCCGATATCTTTTACGCGTTTCAAAATGCCCCGTAGCGACGCGCGTTACGGCACCAACGGGAGGCTAAATATATATTATGTGTACAAAAACAATGGTTACAGTGTAGTAAGAGTGGTAAGGACAGTAAGAGTAAGAAAGCAACAAGAGAATTATATTATGGTATACATATACATATATATACACATGTAAAATGGGTAATGCGAACAATTCTATTCTATTTAGGTAGAAAGTGTGGAGCCATCGTCGAGAATATTATGTTGAAATTGTGGTATCGGTGTCGTTCTTCGCTACTACCAGCCGTATCTGCCTGTCGTCGATCGTCGTGACCAGTACCAGGGATCTTCACGCTTAAAACGATCCGGGACCTGCAACAGAATTTTATTGTAAACCTTATCGCAAACTTGCGCTCCATAGTGAAATAATAATTTCAGAATTATTCAGAGAATTTTTGGCTTTCCCATGGAAATCAGCAATAAAACGTGCGGCGCGCAGCATTGTCGCTCTAATAGAAACATTACTGTAGCGATTTTACAGACCAAGAAACTAAAAGTCGATAAAACTTGAAACTCACTTCAACTTCAGGTTCCTGTGAATCTTCGAGTTTAGCTTGATCAACAGCGTACACGAAAAGGACTACACAGAAAAGGACCAATGCAAGGATGATGAACTTCATTGTCGACAGCGTTTCTTGATTTTCTTCGAATAGTCGAGGGAACGATTCGTAACGTAGTATGTACTCGAGTCGAGAGCTGTCAACTGTTTGATGCTAGACTCTGCACAACCCCGACCTTATATACGGATTTTTATCGAGGAGATACAGTTTTTGTAATATTCCCGGTTATTTCCGATTGTCACATTTTTATCTCTGGGGATTACCGACGGCTCCTTATCGTTTTATCGGAACTCTCCGGTCCGGGTCATCCGGGATTCGGGATCATCGCGTGCTGCTCGATTCTACGCACACGCGTCATTTCTTTTTTTTTTTGTTCTTCGATATCGATGAGAATTTCCAGGGAAACTGAATTCTCCAGAATTTTTATCTGTTTCTCCCGGTCACCGTGTGCGCGCATTTTCATTGCTCGAGGAACGTCACGGTTCATGGAACTTCTTCATCGTGAAATGAGTATGGACCAGTATGGACCATGGGCAAAGGATGTAAAATCGTTTAAACGTTCATATGTTTGAATTACAATGGGCATGGGCAGGCCAAGATCACAGCAATTCTCATTACATACTACACCGAGTTTCTACGCCAGCACGATTTTAACACGAGAAATTAAAGATAGCACAACACGCGTGTGCTATATTCTAAGCTGCTTCTTGAATTTCGGAAAGATTTTAAGATTCACTACCGTGTGCTATATTATACGTGCATTAACATAGTTTGAAATGTTTTAATTCTTAATTTTTAATTTTTAATTTTTAATATGTAATATTTACTTACCTGGAAATTACGGACATGACCTAATGGACAATTGTCACTGCATAAACTTCGAGGAATGTTCGCTTCTCCAGCTCCCATTGTCCATCTTGTCATATTGATATCAAGATGTAATCTAAATAAGACATTTTGTAATGACAAATAAGGCCTAACCCTCTGTCCACGATGCGTCGCGTCAGATACGCGTACGCGTAAAATACTTCTTTTATTCACTTCACGAGACGTACGCCAAATTTCGCATCATTACGAGAATGTTGTGTGCCGATGAGGACGTGTGCTAATTATATACATATTTTATATACAGAGAAATATTGATTGCAGAACGTTTATAGCTGCAAAATAATGATCAGAAGGTAATGCAATGCTAAACAATGCGAAATACAGTGACTCGGAATTGAAGAAAAAATACTAAAAGTTGCATTTTACAATTTTGTTTCTGTGGGCCTATATTGAAAAATTCAAAACTACGTTTTGTAGATCTGTGTCAATTATACGCACTGTCAAAGTATCATCGAAATCGGTTGATGTACTGGAAATGTACTTACACTTCTCTCCACGTGCCGATGCGAACATAATCGAAACTACCATCTTCGTTCCTTTGGTACTGATATATATTGTAAAATCCATACGCGTCTCCATCTGCTTTAAACTTAATTTCCGTGCCTTGGCGACCTGAGTGACATTTTTATCGAATCAAGATTCGTTGATTAACCCTTAAATAATACAGTATATTTTCTATAAACGCGAGCAAATCCCCCCGAGTCTGTCGCGTCGTCTATAGAAAATATACTGTACTATGCGTATACATAGATCGTCTATGAAGCTGCACCCGATATTTATTCATCCGTTTTAATTTTAATTTCAGCAGTGCTTGCTAAAACACACGATTTTAAATAGATTTTCTATTGTTTAATTTCACATGAATGTCATTATTCGATCGACACGACTGTATTCATTTATGGCTTATGAACATTTTGAAAACAGGCTAGAATAATATAAAATTCGATTGAATTTTGTACAATTTTGATTTTTTTTTGGATGCACAAAAAGCTGTTCTCACTTAAATATATTAAAAATAATTCTTAAAATTTGTCTACAGAAATTGGAAAATGCATATAAATATCCTCAGTCTAACGATCACATATAGATATAAAAATAACAATCACTTGACGCAAAGTAAGAAACGGAGAGCCGATGTAATTGCAACGAATGCAAAAATTATAGTTGGATTAATAATAGTGCAGCAAGTACTTACCGATAAAGCTAACGTTTCGAATATGTTGAAGGAGGTGTTGTCCATCCGGAGCTGGCCAAAGTTTTTCACATAAATAATGTATTGTACCAAATCCATTCACACACTCTTCCTCAATTAAATTGTGTACGCCATGTGCCATCGCGTAAACCGCATCGACTGAAAATAAATATGCACATTATTATACTTTATTCGAATAATGCAAGTTTTCCTAATAACGAATAGACTGCGGATTTACAGTATTTCATACAAAAATTGCGTGCGTTAATTGCAAGGTATTGGAACGAAATAACAACATATTTCTTCCGTTAATAATTTGGTAATAAGTTGGTGGTAAATAATACATACATGTAACGACTCTACAGATTAGTGGGAGAAGCAGGCGTTTCAGGCCCTGTCTCTAACCGTGTAGAGAAAACCGTGCAGTGATACTTACCTACAAATGGTACCAAACCTTCTTGCTCGTAATTAGTTAGTTCCTCGATACCAGTGCAACGAGTTGTTCCTTCTGATAAATTGCCGCTGAAACTGCATTTGTGATGCTGGGACCAAAATTCACGAAACCAAACGTTCCGACAATTCACCATTTTCCCGGGCAATTCTTTATGTGGTATGTTGTTCTCAGTCTGACCGTCGCATTCGTTGTCCACTCTCGGGCGAAGGTTTAAATAGTAATTGTCGAAATCTAAAATTAAAAGTTTTTTTGTCAAATTAGTCAAATTAGAAAATAGATATTTTTTCCTGTCGACTGTGAGAAACAGAAGATTGGAGAGAAAATAATTTCGAAATGTAACCTGCAATATTGAAAAGCAATCCTGAATTGTGTAAAACGATATCAAAAATTCCTGAAAGTGTAGTTTAGGAAGTGAAATTGTTGAGTAGTTTAAACGTTGACTTTCTACAGATACTTTCAGAAAATCATTTTAGTTAACTGCGTAGCTTGAATAATAATTCGAATTAGTAACGAATCAAGTTGCTTTATCATTACATCATTACATATTTCTTCAAGATTACTATTTTCCTATAATATTGCACTTATCAATAATAATAATAATACAAAATAATACAAAATAATACAAAATACATATGTTTTTTTAAGAGAAAGAAAAATAAGCTGTCAACATAATTAACCATCGTTCTTTTTCGGATGTAACTAGGGAAAATATCATTGATATTTTCCACACCTTCGAGGGATGTTCGAAAAGGTAAAATTGTAATTGCACCCTCTGCCGCAAACTCTTGATGCCTCACCGGATATACTTTTGCACCCCACGAATCGCTGCCCACCCACATAAAATGGCCTGTGCGGTTGGCTCTGACAGTTGCTTGCAGGAGCTTTCTGTAAGAAAAACGTGCGTCATCTTTTTCTCTATAGAAAAAGCAACAACACTGTTCCACTTGTTAGTACTAACAAAATACAAAATACAAAATACAAAATACAAAATAAAATCATCAATCAAGTGTAACAAGCTCCTCCCTCCCTCGATAGAGAGAAAAAATCTATTATAATATGCAAAACAGTATGGAGTCTGATGAAAATGTGTTCAGCCATGTAGCATACACGTTTTCTTAAAGTACACAAAGTGTACCTTGTGTTCTTTACCTTATGTTGTCCTCATCGACGAACAAAATGACACCCCTGGCATTGTGTTTCGAACCAAGACGATCGATTATCTTATCAAAGTCTTCGCTTCTCGAGTTTCTTAATATCTTCTCACTGACTGCTACGCAGATGCCGTATTCCACTGACAACGAGATAAAACTGGCGATTCCCTGAAAAATGTACGCTCTTTCAATATCTGCTAAACGGAATATTAAACTTTCAAGGAACGATGTAATCGTTTTGAAATAAAAACGCGGTAAAAAGTTATTCGTTTATTAAATTCGTTTTTAATTTAATTGTAATTCAGCAAATGACGAGACAATGACGAGATAGCAAATAATTCATGTTGATAGATATTGTAAATGCGAGTAGATGCCGAAAAAAGTAAGGTGATTCTGTTCAACTCGCCCCCTCCCCCAAAGATTAAATCCTAGGTGCGCCACTGGTTCTTCAAGTGTGTACTTTCTATCGACTCTAAAATGTACTTAAAACTTAAATTGAATTACCTTCTCCCCGTAATCACCTTCGACTGCGACCGTAGAAACATATTTCCATCCGAGTTGATCGATTATTTCCACCATAGCCTGCGCCTGAAAATTATCTGGTGGCACCACTCTACTGAAATACTCGAAGCGACTTTTATCCGACAGTTCTGTGCTCGTCGATGCATAGCTTATTTGTGGTATCTGTGGTCAAAGAAAATTAAAAACATTACTGGTTGAAAGTGATGGAATTAGTTACCGTTTACCTATATATAGTTATGTACTACTACATGTAAGTGCTTTCTACTGTTACTACACTGCGAATCAGAAATTTCTCGACGCACCCTTATTATTTTAACAAAAACAAAAAATGAATCTCGGATGAATTTTCGATTGATTTTTTTAACGTAGGTATAAAACTATTTCTTTTTTTTTATCGAAAACAGTTCTATGAGCGTGAATAAATTAACACGGCGTTTTAGAATCTGTAATACTGACCTTGAATAATCGTAAAATATTGGCGACCATAATGGAAACAACGCTGAACGAAGCTCCAATAACGCCAGTTACAGGTTTATGTGGCGCATACGTTGGTGGCTTGTCGTTTTCACATTTATACTCTGATATATCCTGAAAGTAAACGATATGTAATAATAAAATAGTAAAAACTGACCTGCCTCAACCGATGGTCTCCCCCCTCACCCTCACCCTCATCCCGAAAGTAGTCGAACTTTATTCTACGATCGAGTAATTACGTTAATCACAAATCAAAGTTTTACGTTTATTTGTTAGGCTATTGTCTGATTCTTGATAGCAACGGAAGGAAGAATCATTATCGAACTTTCGTTTCTAGTTAAAGGGTGTGGCCGGATAAGATGCTGAAAAGTGCCCTCCGACCAAATTGATTTCTAGTCACCCCATTTGATAGGGTTCCTAAAGAAAACCCTCGGTGACAAGTTGGTTGGATGAAATATAAAATGGGAAAAAGTTCAAGTAATTCAAGAATGTTGTAATGTTGCTTTTAAAATGTAACAAAGTCGTTAAGGACACACATATTTTCAAATGTGTTTTCAGCAAACATACAACACTCTTCCCTACAGATTTTTCTAGACGATAGAAATTATCTCGAAAAAAATAAATTTTACTGTTTAAACACTCACTTGATTCATGTAGGATCGTACAAATTCCATACTTTGGTCAAGGGCGTAAGTATCGCTGCTACAAGAGTCAAGAATAAGAGCACCCAAGGTGGTGTTAGGTAATAAATCATTGTCCGCGTTTATCTCATCGAGGATGTACAGCATCGCTTCCAAACGTTGCACTCCTTTTTCTTCTTTCACTGCGCCGCACGGTGATTGACCGATGCCTGATACCTGTAAACAAAAATCTGATTATTATCTATGAATAAAACATGTAAAATACGGTGGAATTTTCACATGTTCGATAATCGCATCTGCTCGTCAATGTATTTCTATGCAAACGAGGCGAGGCGAGGCGAGGCGAGGCGAGGCGAGGCGAGGCGAGGCGAGGCGAGGCGAGGCGAGGGGGTAAAAATATTTTAACGTCACTTGAGAATCTTTTACAATTCATATATGTATACTATGCTTCCGTAAACGTAATTGGTATCTTTTAGAAATATCGAATTCTTTAAATACAATAGTATAACATACAATATTATTACTATTATTGTTGCAGGACAGAATCGAGTTTTTTGGTTATTGTAATTTCAGCGTCTGTGGGCGTATTTGGTATCCCCTCGTAAAATGTTTATTGTAGTGTTTCTTCGGGAGCCCTGATTATTTGTTTAAGATTACTATGTTGTTGAGGACCGAATTGCATCTATTGTATTCATCGTAGTTATCGTTTGTATTGGCGTTAGGTATAAATAATGATTTATTAGTTGTGAATGAGGAATGTACAAGGGGCGCGAGGAGAGCGAGGGTCTGTTATGTTTGCGAGAACCTAACCCTCCTGAAGTGGGGATTCTTGGTGGCATCGCAAAACATGTGTAGGACAACCGGTTGATTGGAAGACACGTGTATAGGCCGCGTGGCAATATGTCACCGATAACAGCGATCTAGGCGCGTTTTTTACCCAAGGAGGAGGGTGTGATCAACCACCCTTCAGCGAATTGGGACCACGTGCAATAACAAATCCTGCTTGATAGTAATCAATGTAATGAAACTTCCAATCACCAAGGTGGTCTCGGATAGAGATAGAGATATTATTTTTAGACAAGAAAATTTCACGAAATTAATTGAAAAATGATTAGAAAGAATATGAAAAAAAACTCTAGTACCTGATGTTTTAAAGAAGGTTTTTAATGTTCTTGTAGTAGTTTTAAAGCTTGGCCAGCTTCCCGCTTATGTTTGGTTCTTTAATAAATAAATCATCGATGTAAGATGTTTCATTAAAATCAATTGATTATGTATCTGAATTACGCAGCTTTGAATCTGTCCAATTAAGATATCAATCGAATCAAGACTTGAAAGAATACTGTATAAACTTGACTAATTGTAATTGAAGGGATTTTAAAGGCCTCTATATGAAGTTTTGCCTCGAGAAACTTTCTAACGTAAAAGATAAATCAAAGACTTGCTTGGCTATAGACGGTTTCCAAAGTAGATAGGAGCCACAGAATATTGAACTTTACAGAAAAAGTTTTGTGGAGCTAGGAGGAAAACTGGTTGAACTAGGAGGAACTGGTCTCGGCAGCGCAGCGTTTCTAATCGATCCAATGTCTACGGGCGGAAATGACAAATTATCTTGAAAACTCGATCAATATCCGAACGCTACTGATCTTAAATAATTATCGAGACTTCGCCTTCAATTTACTCTGATAACGAAAACTAAGTTAAAAATGGCTAAACCGTGTCTGTACAGATACACATTAAAAATCAATTAAGCTTTAAATAACCACTTTAAATTGTTGCAATAAATATAAATGTATGGAACTATACAATAATCCTATACAGCTTCTAATTGTAAGAAAGAAAGTTATTACATTTTCAACGATACGAAAATACAAATAAAATGAAAATCTACAAACAAAAGAAGACTGTTCATTTTCCCATGTAAACAAATATAAGAAAAATCGCCTGCTCTCTCATATGCGTTCCAACGAATTTCACAATATCGATATGAGAGTACTACTGAAGTATCCATATATGTGCTCTAAAAAGTGGAACTTGGTCTATAAATTTACAGAAAAAATACAGAAAAAGATTGGTTTCGCTGAGACAAATGTTCGTGCCAAACATTTTTATATCTGCGATCGTTTTCGATGTAATCGATTGTGTGCATTTACCTCCTGCGTTCTGTGTACGCCGGAAAACAAACAAACGAACAAACAAACAAACAAACAAACAAACAAACTCTTGCGGACGTAACTATAAAAAGAATCCTATCATGGTAAATTCATTGCTATCTCGGTTCGCGCTTGTTTCTTTGCGGGCATTCGATGCAGCCTCCGCCGCGCCGTTTATTGGCAGATATGAAATGAAATAAATGAAATATTCAATACGATTCTAACGTGATTTTTCATTCCTTTTGAACATCGATATCTAAACTGTAATCGAAATGTATCAGCAATTGGCAGAAACCGTTATTAGATTATTGACAATGTTCATTGATTCGTGTCATTGCTTTGAATATGTTTGAATACCTCGTGTCCGAGGAGTTCACAGCCACAAATCGGATTGTGCGTTTCGGTATATGTACAACAATTCGGTATTATCTTCAATCTACTTTTTCATTTTATTCTTCAATATGTTCTTGTGTTATATTCTTATTCAGAACACATCATTCTTCCATGAAAAACTCTGACTTTATATTTAACATTCATCCCTATCGAAGTGGTAGATTAAACAATTAATTATTAGTATAATCCCCTCCCCAACCCCCAATGATGTAAAACGATTGATGTATGTCTGTCTGTGTTGTAAGACTTGTAAGATGTATCTCTCTGAAATACAATAACGTTATACATAGTTGTAAATGAAAAATAATTTGTTGGTTCAGTGTGTAAATGAAAATTATGAAAGATACTATCGTATAGAAAGCTTTATTCAACTATTTCTGAGAAGTACGAGGGTTAAAAAGTTAGTTCTATTATATCTCCTTGAATCTCTAATTATATTATAGTAGATGTTGCAAAATGATTGTTTGCATCGGCGAATCTTCCGACGTTATCGACTTATCTGCATAGAAAATATTTTTCAAAGTTCTCCCGCAAAAAGAAATGAACGTTGCGCGTCGAGCGAAAGACTTGGAGCGCGAATGCCTTCGCGAAATTGGCCCGTCACGTCCTCCATCCATCGATTCAGGAAGATCCCATTTAGTGCAGCTCCCGCTGTAATGCGCGAGGAGGCATCAATCATGTTGCTACCGAGTACCGATGAATATTACTCGACGAATATTCAATTGTACATCTTCTGGTAAGATAGCAAGACCTTTTCAAAGACCTTTTCAAAGACCTTTTCAATTCAGAAGCATTGTGTACAGTGTACAGTGTACGGGGAGAAACATATAAAACGTCAGAAGACGCGAACCGAAGAATCATTAGAGCGTGTACCGTAATCATTCTGGTGGTAAGAGGAAGTGTACGGATTCGTCGATTCGACCTAGGGGGTTATTAGGTTTTCCTCGGTTTTCAAAACCGGCCTTTACAAGAAAATTATGCAATTCGAAAATCGGTTTAAATTTATACATAACACTTGTATATCTTCCGGTAAATTTTTCCTTTATACATATAGCTAGAAAAACTGACATTATTAAATTAAATAGCATTTGTTATTTTCGAGTCGAGTTCTTTACAATCAACACTGACACGTGGTAGAATAACAATGAAAAAACACAGCAGAGGAATATCCGTGGTGGAACATTAACCGTATGTTTGATGCATCCCGTTCGTGCGTACTGTTGTAGATTTTACACATCACAGATATCTCTATCTCTCTCTCTCTCTGTCGATGGCATGCGACTCGGAATTGTCGCATCTGATCACGCATAAATTTTTCTATCGTGTCTGCAGCTGTACAATAACGTGCACGAGAACTTTATCGGAAGAAAGTACATGTATTCTGCATGTTTCTTCCGTTTAATGGAAGCGTATCCAGAGTTTCATACATTTTGCATGCTCTCCGCTGCTGCACGGTTTACCGTGCAACAATAATATCAGTACACATATATCTTGGATAATTTTCTTACAATGTTAGAAATAGTCTACGAATGTTCATGCAATTTTCAAAGTAAACAAATTTCAACACTAAAGTGTTATCTACAATTTTGGAAAACTATATGAAAGTTCTATATATTATTCTGAAATCTATATTTATATAAAGAAAAATTAAATGTTGTTTGTGGGTAAGCGTAACATCGCTTGAGAACGGCTGAACCGATTTGGCTAATTAAAAAAAAAATGTTCGTAATAGTCCGAATAAGTTTTTTGGGGAAAGAAAAATTGGAAAAATTGGTTTCCGCGGAAAAATGGAAAATTCGGGAAAAAATGAAAGTGCTTTTTTCTATTGAAATTTTTCTGTTGGCAGTATAAAAATATCGATTTTTGGACTTTTGACGTTTTGGACTCGTTAAGACTGCCCATATAAATAAAGTTAGTAAGTAATGAAGTTCGCTGGTAGAAAAATTATATTCCATCAGTCATTTTAAATTGATTTATAAGATTATACGATATATAGGTATGATTTTATGGAGGTACACATACCTGTTCGTGCATTGGGAAAATTCCTCCAAGGATAACGTCGCCATTGATACGTATCAGCTTCGAACCATCTTCGTCGTGCCCTTTCCAATTGTGGCATTCGCTCACAATCAGAGTATACGATATCCATCTCAAAATGTTCTCCGCGGTCATCTTGATCATCAAATGTTAAAATGCCTTTGAATATTGAAATACTGAAATACTGAAATACTGAAACATAATAACGTTAATAACGTAATAATTAATGATTATACCTGAGAGGAACTCAGATACGACATCCGCGTTCTCAATTATTAAGCAAACATAAATTAGCTAATAGACAAACTGTACAGCAATTAAATTAAATGTGCACTTGGTCTTCCTGAATTATTTATCGAAAATCTATTACACCACAGTGTATTAGTATAGAGTAAAGTTGAAATCGCAAAAGCTGAAATGAAGTCTTTATTGATTTTTCTTGTCGAATTTGTCTAACCAATTTCGCATTTTCTCCAAGTTATTTCTTCGTATATAAAATATCACTACATGTATTTGCACAAATTGTATCCTATACTGGGGAACTGTTTATTACTGAAGACCAAAGTTATGCAAATACTTGTGTAGGATACGGGGGTTAGGCGATTTCAAATGATTGTAAACAGCCAACGTAGATAGTGTTACGCATGCGGCCGCGACCGTTGGTGACTTTCGGCCCTTCTGGACATATGCATTGGAACACATGGCCTCTTTTTAAAGAACTCTAAGGACCTTTTTCCTACGAGTTTCTACAAGATAAGAGTATGCAGATGCCGCGGCTGTTAGAGTCTCCGTTTCCGGGAATCGGGTTTTTCCTGTGATCCCCACCCTTGCCTAGTGTATTTCTGGCTTGGGTTTTACAGTATATGTATAAGGGCATAGATTCCCTGTATAGGGGGCTTTTCATCTGTAGACTTCACGTTGTGCGCGTCGGTCCACGTCGTGATTTCTTTTAACCAAGATCGGGTATAGATTCCCCATTATTGCACTTATTCTGTAGTAGCATAGCCCCCGCACTCCTCGGTGCGTTAACACAGCGACTTAGTTCGCGACATTTTGACACTAAACATTTGTATTCCAAATAATTAAGATTATATCATTGTTTGTGAATTCACTTGTAATTCAATTTTAACCACGTTATTCCTCATTCGATGTCCAGTCGTTAGTATCTTACGACGATACACCTTTACCGCTCGAGGTGTATCAGAATCAAATTTCTAAGTTACGAGTCAGCGGAACCACAACCCTATCCCAAAAAGTCCTTTAGTAACCGACAGTGGCTACCCGGTGGTGAAACAGACATCGGCTAGGCCTTGTGTACCCTAATAGTGGAGCCCCGGTGGTGAAATAGACACCGGCTAGTCCACTCCCTTATTCCACATGCAAGGCGCCCCGGTGATGAAACAGGCATCGGCTAGTCCTCCATCTACCTTTCCTACCTATACCCCAAAACTCTTCAAAAACCTAAACTCCCTCGGTTTCCGCAAGCTGCCGAACCTCGGCTCGTAACAGTAGGTCAGCGACGAAGGTGAGCCGCTGCCAAGTAAACAAGACAATGCTAGAGTCAATAACCTTAAGAGTGTACATGTACGCGCGTGTGTGATTCGCGGCCGATATAAATAAGGCAGGCCGTGGAAACAGATTAGTCGTTAGTCGTTAATTAAGAGCGTAAGAGTAAACGAGTAAAAGAGTAACAGAATAAGCGAGCGTAAATAGTGTATAGTTCATTATTATATAATAAAGTTATATATATATATATATATATATATATATATATATTCAAATCCCACTTCTGACACCCGATCATTTTATAATCCCACACTTGTTGCATGGCTATGCTTTGTAATTAACAATTTTGTATTTTACCAAAATCAACTGAATTTTCCTATAAACGCATAAAAATCCGCAGTCTAATTATAAATGTCTGATAACAAATCATGATCACGATTATCAAGGGTATTAAGTAAATTATTAAAAGGGATTGTTAGCGTGATTAATAGCGTTTAATATACAGCAGAACGTTAATAAGACGATAATCCCTCGAGTTTAGATAAAATTCAGAGAATCCCAAGGGAGAGTATTAGAATAAATCCCGCGGAAAATATTCAAACCAATTCGGGATGACCATCGATCACTTTGAGGTATGGAGAAAAGGAGAATATTCGGATTATGGAGGTATCGTTTCTCCCACAGGCAAGTTCCACCGCCGCGTCGCCGCGTCTTCCTTCGGTCAGTCGATACCGCAAGTTGCCGCAAGTCGCTTCGTTCTACATGCGTACGTATGTATGTAAATACTACGTATGTGGAACCGCATACGAATAATTCGCTCGAGTGTTAGAATGATTAGTGAGCTAGTGAGCTGGTGAGTTAGCGACCCGCGATCCCAGCTACCGTACAGTACCGTACTGGACAGTATTACCATATTACGCAACCTCTGATTAACCAGATTTAATAGTTCAATAATAGCGAAGAAGGAATTCGCACGAACAAGTCCAGCAGCAATGTCCAGATAAATGTGAAAATAAAAATTTCTCGCTTTCGATCTGATTCGCGTAAAGATAATCCGAAAAACGTGGCAGAAAGTCTCGTTAAAAAATGTTGAAAAATCTGAACGTTGCGCGTTGTACATATTCTTGCAGTGATGTCCAAACTAATTGGAAGTCTGAAGGTCGCTCTTTGTTCCTAATCTTGTTCGGAGGCGTGCAGCTTCGAGGGAGGTTGCTGGTGCAACAAATTGCACCAGCAGAATAAAAAGTAACCCTTCAAAGAGAGGTATCGACTCCCATTAAATGGGATACTTGAACGAAGTTGGGCCAAACGTAACATCGTTTGCTTCAGGCACAGCTCGTACGTCATGATCAAGTCGCTGTTGTGTCGTGGACATCTTCCGTAGAACAATCTTTATATAAGCTTGATAATACTTATCTCCTCTTTGTTCGATTGGCCACTGCACCGATGATGTGACGCGATACGCAATACGCAATACGCGATACGCGATACGCGATACGCGATACGCGATACGCGATCTAATGGATGGCCCGCAAGTTCGCATGCCGCGCTTTAGTTTCAAACCGTTCGTTGTATTTCACCACGTTTACAGGTTTTTCCCGTTAGGTTAGCCGTCCTTCACGACAAGACAAAGTGCTTTTTCGACAATAAAAATGGGTGCTGGTCACTGTTTGTGTGTGTGCGCGATTGTATATGCCTGTGCACTTGTGAACACGTTAGGTCATGAAATTTATGCTAGTTTGTACGAGAAATGAGACTCACTTCGACTCGATTACGCTATCTCGTTTTCGGTAGGATTACTGAGCGGACCATGGAAAGTAGGAATTGTGGTAATGGTGCGTCCCATAACAAATCATGGCTTCGTGAATTTTTCAACAAAACTATGAGTGGGTTAGGTGAATCATGATAATTTTACGAGCTGTGGTTATGGCCAAGACATGACAATAACTGTGAAACACATTTCTATGGAGGAGAACATTGAAATACTTTCAATTAATTTGTTTTACATGAAACATTAATATTTCTGCCATAATATTCAGATTTATTAAATTTCCGATATAAAGTTAAATCAATTATTTCTATAAAAATTCAATACTACCCTTCGATAATATTAAATTTTCTATATAAATTCAGTATTACCCTTCGATAATACAAATTTTTTTAGCCTTTTTTACTATTTCATATTAGGTTTCTGCAGATTTGCAGCCAGAATAAATTTTGACGATTTGTTTTCGTGCAAATGTCTACAAAGAAGAATAATAAATTTTCTTAAAGTTTTCTTCATGTATTCTTCATTATCATTCATTCCACGATACAGCTATCGTATTGATTTTACATTTCTGGAGTGGTCCAGCCAGAATAAAGAAAGGGTTATAGCTAACCATCTTTTTGCTTTCGCAAGGGGTTACTGCCATAAACGCCATAAATGCCATAAACATACAAACTAACGCCCGTACGCAATCCCGCATAAGATTTAGACGAATACGAATACAAATACATGTATATGTATAGAGAGAGAGAGAGAGAGAGAGAGAACGAACGTTGGTACATTTCTTCGTTTGAAGCTTCACAGGATTCAAGCTTCTCACCCCAAGCTTGAAAGTAGCACTTGTTCCGCATAGAACTGTATTACGGTTGAGCAATCGTTGCAAAATTAGGTACGAACTTTACGAAATGCCTGGAGTGATTTAGAGTTTCAAAACTGTTGAATTTACCACGACAAACGTTATCATATTACAACGTGTAAAATTAGTACAACGCCCTGTTCAACAAATTTAAGCTGACCGTCACTGTTTAATTATAACAGGAAAGATATTTTTCCCGTAAAATGATAATAATTAGACTGCGGTACTTTATGAATTTATAGGAAAATAGTTTAGAGTACAGTTTAGAGTTCTCCTCTTTTAAAATCATTAAGGGGACATTACACTATTGGAAAATGAATAAACATTCGCAGTCTAATTGTAATAATCTGAAAAATACATGTTTCATTGTTTGACGTTTTTACAATTTTGTTCGGTAATACAAAGGAGAATAAAAGAGAAGCTTAATTTAGATAGATGTGTAAGTTTCCCGAAAATATTGAAATGTATTTTAAATAATGATATCGAAACGTAAAAGGCAGTTGAAATTTGGTTGACAGTGTTGCAAAAATATTGTTGGAAGGAGCTAGCTTCAAATCGTCGATACCCTAACGCAAAGCCAATAGATAAAAATGCTCGTCGAACTATGTATATTTTCGTGTATGTTGCGAGTTAAGCGACTTGCGAACGGCCCGGCCAGCCATTTAAACTCGCTGTGTTCGAAACCAATGCTATCTAGCGATGTAGGATTGTGTGAGAATCGTACGAGCTAGAATCTGGGCAATGTCACCAATACACAATCCCTCTCGAGTGTTGATCGCATAGGGCATAGGGCATAGAGCATAGAGTGTGTCAAGTGTGAATGTGTTGTGAATCCGGTGAAGGATTGTTCGTATCCACCTGTGACAATATTTGCACATTGAAGGAAATCGCTCACGAGTAATTCGTCGTGCCTTCGTAGTTCGTAGGTTCGTCGAAAACAAGCGGGCTGCGCGGGCTGCGCGGCGCGTGAACAAACGCATAGATATGCACACGGTGTGTAAATAAGCCGGCTACCTCAAAAAATGTTTTCGAAAAAAAACCAGAAACCAGATCGTGCCAACATTGATTCGGTACGAATAGAATTGATATGGAAAAGCGTTGCTGCAGAAAAACATGATGAAAGCCTAACTTAAAATTTATAAGAGAATACGGGGGGGGGGTAAAAACCTTTTAAAAATATCAATACACCATATTTCCTGCATTTTGCAGATGTTTATGAATTTTCCAATTTTCATCGACCAACTTTAAGAAAGTGGAATTAAATAAAATTCTACTTTTAATGGTGACAGCCTTTGTAGATCCAAGAGAAATGAAAATTCCAGCATGAAATTTTGTACTCGTCGGATACTCGTCGTGATTGGTCAGGAGCTGCAGAGTTTCGAGAAGACGTATTGAATATCTTGTACTATCGGTTAATAATGTATTATCCTCGAACATGTTGGCCTAATATTATTGTTTAGCACGTCTATGGAATTAAATCGGAACGATCAATATTTCTGACCATTGGAATGTATTGTCGGTATAGGCAGAGAATGGTACGCCAATAGACAAATACATAATTAGTAGGAAATTGCTAAAGAACTCGGTCACTGGGTCGAGGAATAGCAATAGCTCCTTTGTTTCGAACGCTCGGATAATTACCTATGGATATCAAAACCATAACACCATTACGCTCTCTGATTACTAATATAATGAACTTAATGAATTTAATGAATTTAATGAAAAATTTATCAGAAAAGCCCATTCACAGACCAGTACAAACTTTTCTGTCCTGTTACACGTTGTACATACACAAGGTGCTTTGCCACTATGGATAGAGATAGAGATTTTATTTTTAGACAAGAAAATTTTATCCCAGCGGAGGTGTTTAAACAGATACCGATGTGCGAACATTACCGTTAGGATGCTAATGTAGAAGAAAACAGTTACCGAAGAAATAACAGACCACCACTTGGAAGAAGAAACCGGCGCAGCACTACTGTAACTGCTGCACGAAATTTAAGCCGTCGCGTCGCGTGCAATTTGCAACTTCTGAAACATTATATATGTATTCTACAAGAAGTAATTATACTTGGACGACAAAACAACATGATCCACGTGCACTTCCGCGGAAAATAGTATTTACCGGCGCGGAGTATCACTTTTGAACGAGTGAACTACGCGCTTTAAAACTTGCACTTTTCGAGTTGTCTCGTAAAAATCTACAAGATTCTGTAGAAACAAATGCAAAATTTTTGCTCCCAGAAACTATGTCCACACTTAGGACATTTCACCTTACCGTGTACAGTGTACATAGATACTAGGTTTCGAAAGCTACAAGTAAACTAGAATAAAGATGCCGATGGATCAAAGAAGTAAGCGTTCACAGTTGACGGTTCACAGAGTCACGTATGTACATATAACCTCCGCAGGTGGTGTGACCGAAAACAAAACAAGACTAGTGAAGTTTCTGCAAAACCAATCGTTGTTCTCCGCGACATGCGACAGTTTGCAATTTATATGTGACATCGACTGGGTCACGGATGTCACGGAGCCACGTACGAACGTAGTCTGTACGGCGCGGCGCCGAATTTTTCACCAGGAAAAATGGGACTCTGTCTTCCTTTTGTGGGAAACGCGTGCTCAGGATGCAATCGAAGGGAAGCTCATAAGGTCCTCCACACGAATCGTCCCGTTGCCCGACAGAATAGAACCAGATAACAACCCTCCCCCAACATCTATTCAGCTGAAAATTTTATTAGCTTCCCTCCCTCCTCGTTCATTTTACATGTATCCATCCAGTCCCTTCCAAATAATTCTTTTCATGTCTCATTATTATTCGTTACCATCGATACCCCCATCAATACAAAAGTTAAGCCTTTGCCTTATTTTTCAGCAATAATATTTAAGATTGAAATTGAAAATGAAGTGAAAATATAAATATGAATATTGCAATTGGATTGCATTCTATTAAAATTAGCACAACTCTGATTCAACTACTTCAATTGATGTTTCATTGTCATTTCAATTACTTACTTCTACGACAAGACAGTAGTGTTAAAAGTCTTTGCAAGAACGCACTTTGCAGTAAGTTGCACTTGTCAGTAAGTTAGTAGTATAGTCACAATTAATAGTAGTCTCCCAATCGCAAAAATCCGACTTCGTATCTGAAAGGGGAAACGTAACGGAAGATAAAACGAACTACAGAATGTTTGACCCAGAGAGAGAAATTCCCGAGAATACAATAAACTATGATCGATTAGCTAGCGCTGGGCTGTGACACGCGTTCTTGACACAAAGGAACGCAGATTTTACAATAGTTTTGTTATATGGAACGATAAGCAACGCTTTAAATGGCACTGTTGGGTGAAATGGTCCCGATCGGCGAAAACAAATAGTGGAAACGCAGCAACCGAAAACGTTTACCCTCGATAGTACTTTAAAAAAGCAACAATCTGACTGATCGGTCGCGATGCAAGTAATCTATCTATCGGTTTTCAGTAACCCAACGCGAGAACAATTCTATGCACCTGTGTACACCCTCGTCAGTCCAGAAACTCGCTATCGGAAAAGTCTAATGGTTATATGGTACAATTTCTTCTTTTATAAAAGCTTTCCCCTACCCCTACCCCTACCCCTACCCCTACCCCTACCCCTACCCCTACCCCTACCAACTACAAATATTCCACGATACATTCTTTTGTCCTAGCGATTCAAGTCTCTAGTTCTACAATGTTTTTCCAAGGAGAACCGCTAATAACGAAAGATCCCTCTACCAGCTGGACATTTCTGATTTCTGATTTCTGATTTCAGATTTCAAATCAGAACCAGAAATTTCAAACTGCAGAGAAAAAAGTATTTTTCGATGGTAACGATGAATGGTCACGTTATTGCCATCTCACTTCGGAGTAGCTTTTCAGCTGGGGTGCTCGTAAAACTGCTACATACTTTCCTGAACACTGTAACGATTTTCGCAGAACTTTATCCCTTTCCGTCTGAACGCGTGGGATAAACCTTCCCCGTTACCATTTCGACCCATTTTAACTTGTTCAACAAACATCCAACTAGTTCAAACAACAGCTTTGAATGTATTGATGGCATCCCTATCTATCTATCTGTCTATCTATCTATCTATCTAGCTATCTATATACATATACATACATATGTATACATCTAAATACATACGTGCATACATACATACATACAGTCAGTGCTAGACTATGAATTTACTATACCAACAAACGTTGTTATGCACGTGACAGAAAGGATGATGCCACGAAGCCAAATACTCATTGGTCACATACATTAATTGAAAACTGGAACTAGAACTGGAACTGGAATTAAATGGAAGGCTATAAATGCCAAAGTGAAAATTTCGAAGAAAATCCTTGAAAACTTGTAAGAATGCTGTTTATTTCAGAGACATTTAAAAAAATTATAATTTCTAATTAACCCCTTCCCCCCTACCATTATAAAATGGATTTCATGTAGATTTTATGTAGACCAATAAATTTCATCGATAATCGCTCTATATTTAACGAACAATAATGTTAACCAGTTGCGGATATATTTCTCGAGTACTTTCCGTAGCAGTCGTGAAATTTACAGCTGTTGAAATATTTATTGGAGTTACGGTTAAGAATAAACAGCGGATCTTTATGCAAAATAAAAATTTTATCTACTCGAATTGCAACTGGAATGAAGTAGAAATATATTTTCTTTTTTTCATTTATACAACAGTATTTTTGAATTCCTCTAATTTTTCACTGTCTTAAATTACATTTTTCTCCTAAATGCATAAAATCAATCCGCTGTCTAGTTACGAAAGAACCTAAAGACCATATTGATCCTTTCATTAACCGTTAACCGATACTTTAGCCGTAACGGCAATTATTCCGAGCATTTTTGGCCCATCGATCAAAAGAATTATTGCCACTTTATATTCGCTATAATACAGTCGAACCACGGTAATTCGAGTTTCAAGTTAAAATCTTCCAGTTACAGTACAGCGTACAGCAAAATTGATGCAGAATAAAAATTGTCTGCATCAATTGCAGGAAATCGAAACTAAATTGAATTCAGCTATTTCTTAATAAAGTGGAGATCACATATATTGACATCTTGAATTTTTCGAATTTTCCAACAACTTTCAATTTCATCTACTCAATTTTCCTATAAATGCATAAACATTCTCACAGTCACAAGATTCGATAAACATATAAATTCATTTACAACACGCTATCCTGTGTATTTAATTATTATGTTTGTCCATATACTTTCGCATAATTAAGACAACTGACATTGTTAATAGACGTCCGTTAATTATTTGTTCCTTGAATTTCTGATTTTCCAAGCGAAAGAAAGGAAATTTTCGGAAATTTTCAGCATCCACGAGTTTCAATAGAATTCCGTTATAAAATTCCAAGTTTGAATAGTGTGTGCTGTGCGTCAATTGATTGGTTGCATGCAAAATGAACGAAAATGGACGAAAATGGACGGAAATGGACGGAAAGGGACGAAAATGGACGGGAATGCGTCAGTTATTATTGATTAGATTCAAACTAGACGAGAATCCATCAACAGGAGATAATAAATTGGCACGGACCTTGTCATCGATCATGCTTCATTAAATCTGGACAGCTTAATATCAACGGAGGAGGACTTATCGACGATTGCTCTGCACACTCTGTTACAGCTGACTGTTACTTCTTCGCAAAAACGTGAATTCTTTGGAGAAGTTACCAGGTCGATTAGAGCCGAACTCTCGGGAAAGTTATCGATCAGATAAAAGAGTAGATCATTTCGATCGCTCATTCGAAACACTCATTCGATCACCCACTCGACAGTGGATTTTATGCATTTATCACATAGTAGAGTTGTTGTATTTTAAAACTTAAAACAGCAAGAACATTAGAGGAATTTTAAAATACTATTATATTATTTATTATCAATATATTAAACATATTAAGATAGAAAATAAACTGTTTCATTCCAGTTTCTTGCAATTTAGGTGCACAATTTTTATTTTGGATAAAGATTTGCTGTCTACTCATTACAGTTATGGATAAAAGAAGTTAACTCGTAACAGTTATATTATCAGTCAGAGGCATTTATTTCACCCTGCACAAAACTCTTAAACAATTCACAAAGTTAATATATGTACTCAAGAATTTCAATGTTACTTCCAGACAGTGCTGTTGCATTTTATCACGATAAACGGCACAAACGGCAGCGTTTGACATATCGATAGATGTTCGTGTTCATCCTTTATGCGTAAAGTTGGACATGAATCCACCAGAATCGATAGTTCGGAACTACTGATCGTTCACTTACGTCAAAGTTCACGGAGTATATAATCAAATTTCAATTGCAAGCTGTTACGAAATTTATAATTAATTAGAAGTGAACACTAGCTTGCGATCCATTACTATTTCAAAGCAATTGGCGAAGCTTATCGCGCTGCGTTTAGAAAACAATTACGTAATTTAGAGGAGTAAAGTCTAAATAATGAAGCTTTGCCCAATGAATTTCAACCGATCAAACACGAGAAACGTTGTTCGATTAAACAGAGAAAGCAAAATTACTTGTTTACGATTCAAAATTGATTTGCCACATATGAAAACCAACCTAAGTAAATTAAAGCAACTTTGGTTACGGTGTTAGATGCTTTGAAATTCAGATATTACATACGCCGAGAACATATTACATACCACGTTCCCTCGACGTCTGTCGAGGTATCATTTAAAAATCAATATTCAGTTTATTCGATGAAATTTGAATATCTTAAGCTCCCCTTCGCATCTAATAAAGATTTTAGAGGATTTCATTTTTCATAGCGACTGCAACTCCTTCGAGTTTATTTTTTTTACTCAATCCTTTCGAAGAGGTTTTCTATTAGCTGCATATTTTAAAATAAATTATGGTCACACTTTGCCATTTTCCGATAACCTCTGACCAACTATTATTGCTAAGATTTAGTTTCACGCGAATAATCATAGAAGAGTGACGAAGAAAAGTGACAATGAAAAAAAAACGTGAAATTGCCAATAATTTAAATAGTATACCTATCACCAACTTGGAAACGTAAATTAATTTTTCGCTATTTGTATGCTGGCTTAATTGTCACGTACATTAGTTATTTATTACAATAATTTATTTCGGAAAAATTGGTTGGGTGAAATTATAAAACAATAAAAGAATAGAAAAATGTAAGAAGATTGTAATATTGTTTTTAATATTAGGATTTAGCTTAGCGTCTACAATTTATATTAATTTCACCTTATATTACATTGTATATTTCATTATTATTTTTTTTTTTTTTTCAAGTGTTATATGTAAGCTATAAGCTATAAGCTATAATGTATGCTATATGTATAGAAAAATATGTATACCGAACTAATGTTCCGGGCGTGTGATTTTCTGGCGTTTCCATTATAGCGCGACGAGCTTTATTCAACGTCTAATAAATCTCCGTGAAATTCTCTATCAAAGAAGTCTACACGTTACAATAAGTACCTAGACCGTAAGATTCACGGCATTTTCCGTCATCGCTAATGATACATATTAATTAAACTAATGCAAAATTCTCCGATTAGGAAGATAAATTGAGTGTAGTTGGACCCGGAGTTGCGCGCCTCGATTAAGAAGGCACTCGTGAAATTAATTAGCCATTATCTGGAAAGCCATGACAAACGATACATAAATCGGAGATTTACGTAGGAACTTGGAACAGAATCGAAGGAATCTCTCGGCTCCCGATTCGATGATTGCTATATGTATAGCTAATTCGATCCTTTCTCATGCGATAAAAGAAAACCGGCAAAAAATATGTACGGTATATTTACTATTTTCGAATGGGCTAGATTTCTCCTTAATTTTCGGGGAAATTCAACAGGCAGATTTTTCGAACAAATGTTTCAAATGCTATTTATTTAATAGTTCAACGAAAAATAGTATCTTCGATAAGATGTACAATTTCGAAAATATAAATTTCTATTTCAATAATCTGAACACTGCGAAAGAAAATATTTCTATTTCAACAACCTGAAAGACAAAAGAAAATATTTTACCTTTTTGCATTGTTATACTATACTATTTTCAAAAATTACTGCCTCAACTAAATTGTGTTATGTTCAAAGATGTACGTATACTTAAAAATAAATATGATTATTTGAATATATTTACTATTTACTATATTCAACGCTAAACATACCGAGCGTTAAAAGTAACTGGTACACGTTCCCTTATTAAAAAAATGATAAGACTGACTGACTGTATTTATACTTTGCGCAGCTCCTATTGTAATACGTGCTCCACCAAAGATATCTATACAATAATTTCATACGAAATTATTTTAATTATATGAATAATCGTAAAAGAAAAAATTTGAAACCGGTCAGTTGGACCGGTGATGGCAGGTTTAACGTTCAAATACAATTTTCCTCAGGTCTGTTCAAAAGCCATGGTCAGAGGCAACTGTGTTGCGATAAGGTGGAAAGAACAAGTGGCTAGAGCTATGAAATACGGACGTTTATTTCGATGTGAACGTACGTTGA
Source organism: Lasioglossum morio (assembly GCA_916610235.2). Lineage (NCBI taxonomy): Eukaryota > Metazoa > Arthropoda > Insecta > Hymenoptera > Halictidae > Lasioglossum > Lasioglossum morio. The sequence continues at coordinate 68,990 of OU744324.1, read as the reverse complement.
TCGTGCAGGATGCCGACGATGCTGCTAACGTTGCTGACGTTGCCGACGCTGTCCTATCGTTCAAGGAACGAGGAGTATTGAGGAAAGCAAAGTTGCTCTTTTCTTTGTGGTGTTCTCTCTCTCTCTCTCTCTCTCTCTCTCCCTCCCTCCCTCAAATTTTCTCGCTTTGTACGTTTCTCCCTTCACTTTCTCGGGCAGCACTTCACCGTTGACATATTGTCCCGTTTCTCCTCGTCCTGGTGCTGTCGTTCGTTCTGTGTCACTAAATCGCGAGAAACAACATAGCGGTGTACGTTGTTGTCGCCTTCGTCGTCGTCGAGAAAAGTGTTACCTGATCGGGACGAAGAGACGGCGGCAAAGGGTACGACGACGAAACGCAACACCAACAACGCACCGGGTGGACCACGGGGTGGACTGAAGTCCCTACGAGTTCCTGATCAGACTCTTCTAGCTAGCGGTGGAGCGCAAGCGCTCGTCGAACTTCGCCGCCTAGGGATGGGATGGGATGGGATGGGATGGGAGAAAAATGGGCCGGTACATTTCGAAAAGAGGTGTTGATCCTCTCCTCTCGTCCGATCGACTTTTCATCGAGGGATGAACTACCGAAGACAACTCTCGATAATCTTCCTTACGTGGACGATGATTTTTCATATCTTTCGGTTTTAACTTCCGGTTCACCGATGCCACAGTAATCCAGGAACGCGATTTTACTGGGCAAAAGTCGAAATGTCATTGGATCTTTCTAAAAGTTATTATCATTTTTCGATGTAGAATAAGAATATAAAATAAAAAATATGGATTACCATTCGAAAAACTAAAGTTGCCCTTCATTCGGATGGCCTAAAAGGGCCATTATGGAAAAATGTGCATAGCGCCATTAACTGTGTATTTTATATAAAACATTTTTTCATATTCCTGCTGGTTTCCGTAATAATTGACTGTCTCAACGATAAATGTACCACCCACCCATCCTGTGTATGTATGTGTTACTTGAACTTTCACGATCAAGTTTCATGAGAACGTTAAATTTTTTTTACCCATGGTTTCTTCGAGAAGATTCTTCTTCTCGATGAGTAGAACACAGTTTACACGAACATTTTACAAAATTGACGTTCGCTCGTGAATATTACCCGCCAAATTAATTTCAGGTAATTGATTTACGATTTGAGAAATCGCGTCTGCCGCGTTTCGTCTCTAGTCTGCCAGAACTTGAAAGAGTCTGTCAAGGTTAATTGTTCTTGTTTCAGAAAACTTCCGAATTTTTATGGAAAAATATATAAATCATTCAAGTGTTTCATTAAAACGGTGCGGCAGTAACCCAATTTGTTACAGTTTGTTCGGAAAGTTCGAGAACGGTGAAAGCTGCTAAATCAAGGATTAGTTCGGGTTAGTGTGCGGATAAAGCGCGAATAAAGTAGGATGAAGAACCGATTAGCGATGACGAAGAATCAACTGACGGACACTCGAATAAGGATATTGTACTAATCCAAACTTAATTTCACTTTGAAATTTTAATCGTGACGCGTCCCGTATTATTACGTGGACGGACAATCGAATTGACAAAAAATAAAAGACTCACCGCATCTTTGGCAAAATAACATTTTTCCGTCTAAACGAAGATTTCAATTATATAGAAAACCAATTAACCCGGAAGCAAACGCGATTCCGACTCCGATTCCGATTCCTTTCCCGCGCGACGCTAATTCAACGAACAGAGATCGAACAAGTTGCTTCGCAGTGCAAAGTTTACCTTTATCAAATTGGAAATACCCTTGAAACAATTTTAATAGAAATTTAATAGAAAGTAACAATTACTGGATAGTGTGCACCCTTATCTTAAAATTTTTTAAATAGCCTCGTAGGCTTGTAGGCCGAGCACCGCGCGAATCGCGGCCTACCCGAAAGAGAAAGCGGTAGCCAGCCCCGGTCCCTCTACTCCTTACCTACTTAAAATAAACAATCACACCAAGAAGGTAAGGTAAGCTACCTAGTTCCAATTGAAAAAAATTTAATATTAATTTACAAATTAGATATTTAATTATTGAAAATGGCAATGTAATTTTATTATCGAGAAAACAAGGACTATGGTAGATTTCGATAGAAATATTTATTAATTGATTTACCTATGTATTCTGAAAGTTTATAGATAAATTTGAAAACACTCGGACGACCTTTTCGACAAAGCAAACTTTCAAAATAATGGAAAAACTACTCTGTATTAAATAGAAAGTACTCGTGAAAGTAATATACAAGTTAATTGATTAAGTAATTTTGCTTCCTCTAAAGAATCTATCCGTCGCGAATCGTTTTATTTTTATGTGGTATCAAATCTAATGTTTCCGAATAATGAAAAATTATTTGAAATTACAAACGATGATAACAAATAAAAATATTACAAATGATCTTCTCGTCAGTTGGAGATTAAATGATCGAAATTATTAATTCATAATGAAAAAAAAAATATAGAAAAATATAGACGAAAGCCTGGCTTTCGTCGCCTGGCGTTTCCACAGTCACTGTACTCGTCAACAAATAATAAAAAAGGACTGTTGATTATTTGAAATTAGATAATTAAAGTGTAAATTAATTTATTATACTATTTATTGTATTACAATAATATTGCTGTGAATTGTACTTACGCTCACGGCCTCTTCTACTCGAAAAAACCACCGCGAGTAGCATCGAGTAGTAACTATGGATTTTCTTCCCGCTGAATCTGTAATAGAAAGAGCAAATTCATTACTTATAATTGACAAAAAGTCAGAAACTAAATAAGAATTTAATAATAAAAAAATAATTCAAGCTGAATAGAAAATCGAAGTAATTTTAATGAAAATTAAATAAACTTTAATTTTTAAAAGAGAAAGTAATTAATTTTTAAAAGAGAAATTAGAAATATTTATTATTAATTAATCACTAAACGTGTTGAAATAACGTGTCGAATTTGACATTGACACTTGACCATAATGCTATCTCACACTTTCGATTGATTTCAATCGATTGATCCTTTTCCCTCGGAATCTGTTACAAAAAGAACAAATGTATATAGGTATTCATTTCAATTGGCAAACTACATCACTAGTCGGAAACTACATCACAATTAATAATAATAAGTAAACAATTCAAGTTGACTATAAAATCAAAATTAATTGTAACGGAAATTAAATAAATTCGACCTCTATCGCACGACACGAATCACGAATTCAAATCAAAGCCAATTAACCGCCACGACACAGGAGTATATGGAAATTAATGGCAAATAAAGAATTCAATGTAAACTAAAATTAAATATATTACAATATGCTTTCTCTTCCAAAGCTAGCATTCGATCGACGACGAGTTCGTTAATTCGTCAATACATTTGAAATAGAAACATAATATCACATAATATGAACGTGAGTCATGTCAACATGCGGACACAGAGCCGCAGAGCCGCAAAGCCGCTGTTCTGACCTTGATTTCGAGCCTAAATAAGATATCGCGAAGTACATATAATGTAACCGGATTCACAGAACAGTTTAGGAACAGATCTGCATCATACGTCAACATACATACATATATGTATGTCCAGAATGTACGAAGTGACCGTTGGCGTCTTATTGACTTCGTTCGATTCTTGAATTGCATCGATAGTATCGATCAGGAGTAGCTGAGGTAGAATCGATTGATATCAACATATCAATGAAAATTAGATAACATTACACTTTACCTCCGAAAAGCAGAAATTGTTGCCTCTATCGTGTCTAATTTTGTAGATTTTGGGGAGAAAATCCGAAAAATCTACGCGTGACGATCCTACACGGCAGTCGTCAGTGGTTCGTTCAAATTGCGAGTTTGAAAGTGAGCAACACGGCAGTACTGTTGTGGCAGCGAAACACGGCAAAACGTTGAAACTGTTAGCCAAATTTAGTTCCGAATCTACTGCTAGATGGCGCTCTGGAGAAACCTCTGAGGAGTGTGTAATAAAATTCTTTAGATAATATGACGTGTTAACTCTGAATCTTTATTTGAATCTTTTTACAATACAATAAATCTGTTGATAGGTAACCAAAAACAAAACTAATGTTAACAACCAAATAAATTAATCAATACAATTACCATGATAAGAAATTTACATTATCTACATTAGTAATCTTCATTATCTACATCCGCCACACCTCTGTAGGGAATATCACCGACGAGATACTGTTAAAGACTGCCAGCCTTACGGGACTACGTGTCCCGGGAAAATTTTCGGTGTTCTCTTACGCCGTCTGGGATTTATTTTGACTCGAGTAAGAAACAGAAGCATCGACAATATTTCGTCGGTGCAGAAGACCACTGAGGAGAGATTCTCGTCCCGACGCGTCGGTCGGAAGACGAAACATCACGAAACCATATGGATTATCATCAAATGTTATATTCTCCGCCATATTTCAGACGATGTTTTGGTGTTGGTTTTTGAGGTTTAAAATATTAAAAGTGAAACTCAAGAACAAAAGATTCCTAGAAATATTGTACATAAGAAAGTACTGAAGTATAATTTTAGAAAAATCTAGAATTCCTAATTCAAATTTCATATCAGATACCCAGATAACCAGCTGCTCCAATCTGCAGCGGCAGTGCACGGCAGCTATGTCGCATTTAGGAGGTCTGCTGCCGCGAGGCTACACAAATAAAAGTCCTAGTTTCTTGGTCGCCGTAAGAGGGAAGCACGGTCACGTTAATGTGTCAAATGCCGTATAAGAGCAGGTCGTGCTAATGTGGTAGATGTCGGTAAAGTAAATTTCTATTTTACAAATGTGGAGCAGTAGCAGCAGTCTTGCTTCTTACCGACAAAATTAATATTATATTTATTTATACTACATACTACATTAACATATTACAATAGGAAATAGGTGCACAAAGTCTAAATAAAATCAATCTTATCATGCCTTCTCTTACGTATTGTCATTGTCGAAACAAAATTTTCTTGAAATTGTGCAAGTTTAACGAATTTTCTCAAGGTTAAAAACATTCGTACCATAATCTCCCTATTTTCCCCATATTCTGCTAAATTTCAGCTTTAACTTTAAAAAAACTCATCGTTCTATCTTTTTTCCATCGAAAGTTCGTTGATTTTGACACAGAGCTCATCGGTCTTTCACACTGTGGCGCCCGCGTCGGCTGCCCGGGTCTACTGCCCGGGTCTACTGCCCGGGTCTACTGCCCGGGTCGACTGCACGGGTCGGTTGGCCGCGTCCGCTTTTGAGTCGCGACAGAGTGCATCAAAAAGGTTGTTGGCTCCGTAACGTGACAGAGACAGACAGAGAGAGAGAGATTTCGGATTTGCTCTGAAATTATTAACTTTGCTGCGAATGTTATTTCTTCTGTAGTAGCACCAAAATATTGGATACATATTTTTTTCGAATATTTGGTTTCTATTTTTGCAATCGATGTAGTCCATTTTTATTTTGTAGAAAGATTCGCAGTCTAGTAATGACAAACGGAAGCATTGCCATCCCTACACAAAAAACGAAATTCCTTTCCGAACGACCTAATAGTATGCAATATGTAATTTAAATACGTATTAATTTTATCGGTAAAGAGGAAGACTGCTGCTGCTGCTATACATATTTGTACAATAGAAATTTACTTTACTAACATCTCGATGTGGAAGTTCCACATTAGCGTGACCAGGTCTGTGTCACCTCACCGACGAGAGACCCCATAGCATAGGGACTGTACGGCATTCGACACATTAGCGCGACCGTATTGCCCTCTTACGGCGGTCCAGAAACCAGGACCGTTTTCGTGCAGTGCGCGGCAGCAGGGCTCCTAAATGCGACATAGCTGCCCGGTGCAGCACTGGTTGTCTGGGTACCTGAATTTTTAATTTAAAAATATTTCATAAATGAGCATTATTTCCCTACACTTTTTTTATACATAAATGTTCCAAGAATCGATCTGTGGAAACAGAAATATCTAGAAAAATGGAATACCTTTTATTTGACATATTGTTCCTGTAATTAATATGTTTAAAAAAATGCACGGAATTTGACAGTAAAGTTTCAGCTTCAACTTTAATAACAAATTGATATATTCAAATACAATTGGAGGTAGTTTTAGAAACTACATTTTGTTATGAATAATATTCTAGGGTTACATTTTGCCGATCTTATGCACACTCTGATTTTTGGAGTTTTTTTCATTAGACGACACACTGTGCGACGTGGAAAACATCTGTGGAAAAATAGCGGTAGTCCGCAGTGGACGTGCCCAAAGCTTGTCTCCACATTTCGTTCCGCTTAGCCTCTTTGCAAAGAAAACATATACATATACACACATACAACCGTCCCCTTGCGAAGAGGGAAAGTGTAGGAAAGTCTAGAAATTCGAATCGCTGACAAATATAATATAATTGTAGGAGCAGTAATAGACAAGTTTTTATTGCATTAAGAATTTCAAATAGCGAATAAGAGATAAAAAAAATCATTTGTCACGCGTCAAATAAAAATAATTTTGGTTGTCTCTATTCAATTCATGAAGAACATTGTTTTATTCTATAAAAATGTATCTTTTGTCGTTGGTTAAACTTTTCATTTTCATCTGCATTTTTATTGGATGGTTATTATTCGATTTCGAATAATCTTCTGAGTCGCTTTCGAAAAAGTATAAAATAATTTGAAAATTAAAATAAAAATTTGAAATTGTAAATTTTGAATAGCTGTGAAAATACTTGTAAGAATTAAAACGAAAAACGTGGGGCGCATGCAATAGATAATTGATGCATGAATAGTTCATATTAAATTGCGTGTTCTTAGAAAAGTCGAACGACGAGCGCGTGCTTTGTTTCTGTATTTCCCCGAAGTCGAGAGCATTTGTTTACGTTTTTTCTTGATGCAGGTGCCTACGAGGAGACTTACGTGTGCGTCTGTGTGTGGCGGCACCGCGGTGTTGCCATTTTCTCTTCAGCATGTAAGAATTAAAGTAGACTGTGATGGTATGTAGTAGCCCCGGACTCTCGAAATAAATATTAAATGAATCTTTATTTCATATTACGCGAAAAATATATTTCTTTAATATGCAGATAATATTTATCATAATATATTTTTTCTCATTATAAAAGGAATCTTTATGTAATGTTCGAACTATAATATTCTTTTTTAATATATGTAGGAAATATTTCATGTTAATCATGGAAAAATATTTGTTTTAAAATATGATGTAAAATAAAATGTTTGCTTTTAATTTAATTGGAATTCGTGTGTCTCACGTAATCGACATACATTTATATTATAAGAACATTAATTAACTATGAGTCTGTTGCTACAAACTTTTTAATCTTGCAGTTCAATCACATATTGTGTAAGACGTGTAAGAGCTACACGATTATTTTTCGTGCAACAACTTTGTCGCATTAATGTTCCCACAATATAAATGTATGTCGATTAAGTGACACACACGAATTCAACGTAAATTGGAATTACAAATTTTACTTCCAATATTCAATGACGATTTATTTTATATTGGAAACCAATATTTCATTCGTAATATGAAAGTTTTGTATCTCTTCCAGCATATTCCGGAATAACAATATTTTTCCATGATAAACATAAAATTTTTCCTGCACACTAAAAAAAATATATTCTCTTTCTAATATTACATAAAAATTCATTTTCTATTAAGAACAAATCTATAACAATTTATTATCTATAATCCCTTATGTATAACAATAAAGCAAACAATAAAAATGTTTATGATTAGTCCATAATATGAGTACTCAAATAATACACGTTCAGAAGTCATAACTTGGTATGTAGGAACAAGATTTTCGAGATTTTCGAGATTTAAATATCTGCCCTATATTCAGAATATCGCGACAGAAACAACAAGGATAGAATTACAAGTGTGATAGAAAAAGTGTGTCCGTATTCGTTAATCCGTAAATCATGATCGTTAACCGTGTGTCGTAGTCGTAATACGTGATCGCGTCCGTGTCTCATATCGTAGTTCGTGTCGTCGCGATTTTAGCAAAAGCCATTCGTCGTCTTCATGGTCATACACACAGGTGCGTTTCGTCACTACTACATAGTTATTCCGCGACCTAGTCGAGGTACGGCCGATGACACTGGCTTGTGTTTACTTGCTAGTTCATTCGCCCGGTCCTCGACTCTACTTTAATTTTATATCGATTGTCTGTGCTTCAACCAGTTTCAACATACTCGTGCACATAATGATAATGAATTTCAATATGTTTTGAATTTTTCGTAAAATTTCAATATCAATTTCGCTATGTTAATAGTTAATAGTTCCCGAATTATCTTAATAAATCTTTATTGGCTGATCCAACCTAACATTAAATATCTTAACTCATTCTTGTATAAATATCAATTCGTCAACTGCTTCTAATAATGCTACATATTCTGCAAATGTAAGAAGCTTTTGTGACACATTTTTTTTCCTCGATTTCCAATGAATAACTTTCTCATATAGTCGAATTTCATAGCCAAGGATTCTTTTATTGTTAAATCTCAAAAATTAATCTAGCCAATATAATCAATATATTCTTAAACTAACCCCTCTCACGTCTTACACTTTATGCTAAACCGAAGAACTATCGCTTAACCTATCTACATTCTTATTTACAGGTCTTAATATTGTTCTAATTATTTTTAAAAACTCTTTTCTAGTCGCTGTTTATATATAAGTTCTGATCATTTTATACGTAATAGTACAATTGGCCCAGTGGTTAGGTCCGCGGACTCCCAAGCGGCCGGGCCGAGTTCGATTCACGAAACGGTTGAAATAGTTTTTATTTCTATTTTTATCGGTTTTCGACTTACAAACAAGGCCTCTCCATTTAAAAATTAAAACTGAAATAAAATGAAATATAATTTGTAAAAATAAGTACTACTATAGCCACTAAAGAATTTATTTAGAGTATGTTTCCACAGCCTTCTTTAATAATAGCCATGCTGAAGAGAAAATGGCAACACCGCGGTGTTGCCATTTTCTCTTCAGATTCTAAGAATTAATGTAGACTGTGATGGTATGTAGTAGCCCCGGACTCTCGAAATAAATATTAAATGAATCTTTATTTCATATTACGCGAAAAATATATTTCTTTAATATGCAGATAATATTTATCATAATATATTTTTTCTCATTATAAAAGGAATCTTTATGTAATGTTCGAACTATAATATTCTTTTTTAATATATGTAGGAAATATTTCATGTTAATCATGGAAAAATATTTGTTTTAAAATATGATGTAAAGTAAAATGTTTGCTTTTAATTTAATTGGAATTCGTGTGTCTCACGTAATCGACATACATTTATATTATAAGAACATTAATTAACTATGAGTCTGTTGCTACAAACTTTTTAATCTTGCAGTTCAATCACATATTGTGTAAGACGTGTAAGAGCTACACGATTATTTTTCGTGCAACAACTTTGTCGCATTAATGTTCCCACAATATAAATGTATGTCGATTAAGTGACACACACGAATTCAACGTAAATTGGAATTACAAATTTTACTTCCAATATTCAATGACGATTTATTTTATATTTGAAACCAATATTTCATTCGTAATATGAAAGTTTTGTATCTCTTCCAGCATATTCCGGAATAACAATATTTTTCCATGATAAACATAAAATTTTTCCTGCACATTAAAAAAAAATATATTCTCTTTCTAATATTACATAAGAATTCATTTTCTATTAAGAAAAAATCTATAACAATTTATTATCTATAATCCCTTATGTATAACAATAAAGCAAACAATAAAAATGTTTATGATTACTCCATAATACGAGTACTCAAATAATACACGTTCAGAAGTCATAACTTGGTATGTAGGAACAAGATTTTCGAGATTTTCGAGATTTAAATATCTGCCCTATATTCAGAATATCGCGACAGAAACAACAAGGATAGAATTACAAGTGTGATAGAAAAAGTGTGTCCGTATTCGTTAATCCGTAAATCATGATCGTTAACCGTGTGTCGTAGTCGTAATACGTGATCGCGTCCGTCTCTCATATCGTAGTTCGTGTCGTCGCGATTTTAGCAAAAGCCATTCGTCGTCTTCATGGTCATACACACAGGTGCGTTTCGTCACTACTACATAGTTATTCCGCGACCTAGTCGAGGTACGGCCGATGACACTGGCTTGTGTTTACTTGCTAGTTCATTCGCCCGGTCCTCGACTCTACTTTAATTTTATATCGATTGTCTGTGCTTCAACCAGTTTCAACATACTCGTGCACATAATGATAATGAATTTCAATATGTTTTGAATTTTTCGTAAAATTTCAATATCAATTTCGCTATGTTAATAGTTAATAGTTCCCGAATTATCTTAATAAATCTTTATTGGCTGATCCAACCTAACATTAAATATCTTAACTCATTCTTGTATAAATATCAATTCGTCAACTGCTTCTAATAATGCTACATATTCTGCAAATGTAAGAAGCTTTTGTGACACATTTTTTTTCCTCGATTTCCAATGAATAACTTTCTCATATAGTCGAATTTCATAGCCAAGGATTCTTTTATTGTTAAATCTCAAAAATTAATCTAGCCAATATAATCAATATATTCTTAAACTAACCCCTCTCACGTCTTACACTTTATGCTAAACCGAAGAACTAACGCTTAACCTATCTACATTCTTATTTACAGGTCTTAATATTGTTCTAATTATTTTTAAAAACTCTTTTCTAGTCGCAGTTTATATATAAGTTCTGATCATTTTATACGTAATAGTACAATTGGCCCAGTGGTTAGGGCCGTGGACTGCCAAGCGGTCGGGCCGGGTTCGATTCACGAAACGGTTGAAATAGTTTTTATTTCTATTTTTATCGGTTTTCAACTTACAAGGCCTCTCCATTTAAAAATTAATAACTTCCCTATAAATCGGGAAGTTAAAAATAAAATAAAATGAAATATAATTTGTAAAAATAAGTACTACTATAACCACTAACGAATTTATTTAGAGTATGTTTCCACACAGCCTTCTTTAATAATAGCCATGCTAAAGAGAAAATGGCAACACCGCGGTGTTGCCATTTTCTCTTCAGATTCTAAGAATTAATGTAGACTGTGATGGTATGTAGTAGCCCCGGACTCTCGAAATAAATATTAAATGAATCTTTATTTCATATGACGCGAAAAATATATCTTTTTAATATGCAGATAATATTTATCATAATAAACAGCGACAGGAGAGAAAAAGAAGAGCAGAACTTGTGAATATACAAGATATACAATAATACAAATAAAAGTATGATACCGAGAAGTCTAATCGTCGTGACAATAATTATTGACAAACTTATTATTTCTATCTGGCTATCTAAATAAAAAGCTGCGTAGGCGCAGTGTAGGCTTGTATAGTTTAATACACTGCACCGGTAGCAGGAAATTTTAGAAAATTGAGAAAATGTTACAGTAAATCCGTTTTTCTCGAATATCTTCGAAACTATTATCGCATCGAAAAAAGTGTTAAACAACCTTCAGCAAGTTTCACATGTACTTTTTTATCGGATTTTGTTGCGGATGAAAGATTATTATAAATAATTATTATTTCAAGCTCTTGTGCTAAACTAATCTAGAAAAGTTGAATTCAATGAAATTGTTATTTGCTAGCTAAAAAAATTAAAAGAAACTAAGAACTATTAATGATGCGAAGAGAAAGCGCATAAGTGAAATAAAAATATTTGTAAACATTTTTATTGTTTGCTTTATTGTTATAGATAAGGGAAAGGTAAATATATTTAGGTGCGTGTATTTCATACGTTTTAAGAGAAGCATTAAATGAAATCAAACTCATATGTAATATAATGTTGATATACATTTGTTACCGATGAAACACATTTATATGCATATATGTATACATTTTAATATACACTTATTATTGTATACACTAATTTAATAGTACACAATTGTTATATTACGGAAAAATTGTTAACTTTATCACACAAATAATATATGTTATAAAACGAAATACTGTAATTGAAATTTATTTGAACATACAAATCTCGAATATCATCTGTTACTTGTAGGGGAGTCAATAGACTCTACACACATATCCGCCTCTGAGACTTCTTCACCTGTCACAATAGATACAGTAATATCTAAAATCAAAGTAAAGTAAAGTACATACACTAATTTATATATATATATATAAGTGCTGCACAGTGCTGCATCTCGTGGAAATCTGTTTTATCATATGGGAATTAAAATAAAAAAGAGAGAAATTAGTACTATTGAAAATTAAATAGAAATTATATTATCTGTACAAACCTGTGCAATGTTGCCCTTTTTTCTGTTGTTACTCAAATTTCCGCAATATACGTATTTACCCATTGTTATCAACTGCAATAAAACGTAGTATAATCAAAATCACATAAATGCTAGTCTACTTGTAATGCTTTGTGTACCATTATTTTCTTCTTTATAATATTAAATCTTAAAGATGGTAACATACCTGATAAGTTGTAAAAACCACAAAATCCAGAATAAACAATGAATGATTTCATAAACGAGAATTATTACCTTACACTTTTTCATACATAAATGTTCGCAGAATCGATCTGTGGAAAAGGAAATGTGTTGAAGAACATAGTAAGGGAGAGTTTACTAGAAACAATTAAAATGGCAAAAGAATTATTATAGACATATAACCTAACAACAGATAGAATCAATTTTATCGTAGTATTTATGTTGAATAAATTAATGCGAATGTGCATGGTTCGAAAGTTATTCTGTATCTCGAGTTCTATTGCCTATATTGACTAAAAAATTAGATGGTCAGATAGTGAAGGGAGTGCTGGTTAACATCGTTGGCGAAAGGATTTGTTATAAACATTGAACAGCCAGAAATGGCAGAAATAATAAATTTCTCTGTGAATTGTATCGAATAATAAAAACGTGGTAATAAATTAACGCGCGGGAATATTCATGTTATAAATGTTATTCTATATCTGGAGTTCTATTGCATATTTTTCGAAAAAAATTAGGTGGTTAGATGGTGAAGGGAGTGGTTGTGGGCACCGTTGGCGAGAGCAATTGTTATAAACAATGAACAGCGAGAAATAAGAAATTTATCAATAATTAGTAACTCGGCGATCGTATCGATCGATGGTAGAGGAGTGGGGAGAGGCAGCGAAGCGAGAGTGAGAGCGAGAGCGCTCAGTCACTGTCAGTCAGTCAATCGGGCATGGTCGGGTCGGCGCGGCGCGCGGAGTTGACAGGGAAAAACGTGTTGCGATAGCGTTTGTGATAGCGTTTGTGACAGTGTGTGCGGTAGTGTGTATGCTGGGATGTGTCGGGAGACCTGGGGTGGACCAGGAGTGGATTAGGAGTGGATTAGGAGTGGATTAGGAGTGGATTAGGAGTGGATTAAGAGTGGATTAGGAGTGAGCAGGGGTTACTGGTGAGTTTTAATTCCAATATTCTTGTATGCTTGTTGCTTTGTCCACTTTCAATTGATTGTTTTCACTGAACAATCATTTTCAATGTTTACCTCCAATATTCTTATTGCAATTGCCATCGGTCAAAAAAAGTTTGACAGTTCAGTGTTCGAAAGATTTTAAAAAATATTGTCAAATTCGCACTTTTGCCTATCTAATTTCTCGATAATTACTCGCTGTACTTGATATGTAGAAACAAGGTTTTCGAGAATAAAATATCTGCCCTGCCCTTTATTCAGAATATTGTGACAGAAATAACAAAGATAGAATTACAATACAAGTGTGACAGAAAAAGTGTGTCCGTATTCGTTAATCCGTAAATCCGTAAATCGTGATCGTTAACCGTGCGTCTCTCGTATCGTAGTGCGTATCATCGCGTTTTTAGCAAAAGCCATCCATTGTCTTCCGCGGTCTGACTTTATCGTCGTACACACAGCTGCGTTTCGGCACACCTACATGATTTTTCCGCGACCCATTTATTTAACATTCATTAGTTTCGTAAAATTTTCATGTATTTCTCTGCATAAGGATTTTGTAAATATATCCGCAACGTTCTCCTCCGAGTTCACTTTAATTATATCGATTGTCTTTGCTTTTACATGCTCGTGTATATAATGATAATGAATTTCAATATGTTTTGAATTTTTCGTTAAATTTCCATATCAATTTCGCTATGTTAATAGTTAATAGTTCCCGAATTATCTTGATAAATCTTTATTGGCTGATCCAACCTAACATTAAATATCTTAACTAATTCTTTTATAAATATCAATTCGTCTACTGTTTCTGATAATGCTACATATTCTGAAAATGTAAGAAGCTTTTGTGACATATTTTTGTTTTTTGATTTCCAATGAATAACTTTCCCATATAGTCGAATTTCATAGCCAGTTGTTGATTTCCTATCAACGATATCACCTACCCATTCGGCATCTACATAACAATCTAAAGTTTCACCCGTTTCATCTTTTTTCATAATTTAATGTTAAATCTTTTGTTGAATACAAATATTTTCGGTTTTCTTTAAAAAAAAAAATGTCTCGTACGGTGTTTTCTTTTCTATAGTGATTTTTCAAATACGCAGCTCTACACATTATTTCCGGTCAATATCGTTTATGTACTTTTGCCTCTGCTAATAAACAACGCGCCATATCCATTATTGTTCTATTGAACCGTTCCTCGGTTCTATTTAATTCGTGTACATACGTTTGACAATTACTTATAACGATACTCTTTTCTTTGCCAAAATTATAGATAATATAATTTAAATATTCCTTCCCATTGTCGCATCTGAAAAATTATACCTTCTTTCCTGTTAAATTGTCACTTTCATTTAAAAATTTAACCAAACAATCAAAGAGGTCTGCTTTTGATTTAATACAGTAAATTTTTGCAATTTCACTATAATCGTCAACGAAGGAGACGAAATATTTTTCTCGATTTGTGCCCGCTGTTTGAAAACTACCACACACAAATCTGTATGAATTATTTCAAGAATAGCTTTGGCTTTCGTTCTATTATTTTTGAATGGCAAATTATGCATTTTATTTTCTATACACACGTCTTACATTTCATAAATTCTGTTTCCAGTTTATTTGAAATGCCCGTTACCAATTGTTGCTTACATAAAATATTGAAATAGTTAAAATTTACATGGCCTAAAGTGGCTTCTATGCCACTTTTCTTTCCGACTTATATTCTCTTTACTGAGAGCAACATTTACCGAAAACTCTTTGTATTTTAATTTACAATTCATTTTGTACGTTCTATTTTCTTTCAATGCTATTGCTATAAGCTTACCATTTCCATCTATAATTTTTGACAAATTTCCTTTAGAAATAATCGTATTATTCTCAGTAATTCTTCCATAACTTATTAAATTTAAATGCATAGAACACGTTTTTCATTACTATTTTATTTTTCATACCGAACGTTTCAAAATAGCTAACTGCATTTCCTATTTTTCTTGCTTTTCAAAACTATTATCTCCTAAATATATGTTTATAGGTTCTTTAAGTTTAGTACATTTATCAAAATATTCCTCAGTATTAATTATGTGATCAATTCTGACTTCCTCTCCGGGTCTCTTGTGCAGCAACCTCCTCGTGGTGAGACCTGGCCAATCGGCATTATCCTCTATTCGTAAGAACTTTCAGTAACTTACGAATAAAGGGTAATGTCGAGCTAATAGCTGCACGTATAATATTTTTTCTTTGATAACAAAGTGTAATGGAATTTAAGAATGGCAAAATGTTACAAGATATTTCATTGAATCGAATATGAATTTACCTTCAGCTAACTTGTAAGTCGGCCAAGGGTACATCTATGCTTGTTTCGTTTACCCTTGGCCACCTTCGGTTCGTTATTTCGTTATTTCGAAGAACACGTTCAGTCAGTGAACATTCCACTTTTAATTTCTGATTTCGAATTCTACACTTGGAACAATTTTTCTATCCTGTAGAAAATTGGTATTCCTCCGGTCGGAGTTTCCTCAGGGGCTCACTCACGGACAGGGCCTTGAGTGAGTACGGGGAGTCGCGTCCCTGGGGCTACCCGAATCGCCTATAGGTCGGTTAGGCTTGCTCACGAGAGCTCGGTTTCTGGTTTTCTGACTTCTTCTCGTCAGGTGGTTTCTCGTTTCGTCTCGATTGCGGATTGTTGTTTTGTTTTGGTGGTTCTGTTGGAATTCGCACTCGAGTGCGGGATTTTGTGTTGCGTCTAAATATGATTAGTCTGTTTCAGTTAGAATTTCCACAGCCGACGTCTTTCATTGTTAAGGAAGAGGACACACCGAAGAAGACAACGACGTTATAGTTAAGTTGCGTTATTCAATAAGAATTTATTATGTGCAATAGTTATTAAGATTGTAAATCGTCGTTGTATACACGTCGAGTAATTATCGCCGTAAATTCACTTTGTTCGTCTTTTGTTTTTTACTCCGACACAGTCTTCTACTGCGTCGGACACTTTTGCTCGCATGTAGTATGTATCAGATTTATTGGTACGGGGAGTTCGCGGTAGTTTATATTAATGGGGGGGGGGGGGGGTCGAGACGCGTTGTGTCCGCTCTTTACCACTCATCGGTAAAATTTTCCCACCCATGTCCGTCAGTGGCGGCAGGTGGTTGTTGAAGTTGGTATTGTAGTCGGAACTCCTCTCGACCATTGCTCGCGTTACCCTCAAACCAGAGCCTTCTGCTCTGGTTTGCTTAGTTTTTCTCTCTTCTTGAAAGAATCAGAGCCTTCAGCCTGATTCGCTTTTTGTCCCCCGTGAATCGGAGACTTCTTCTCCGATTCACACTCTTTTGCTCCGCAATAATTACTCGACGTACTTGCGTAGTATATTAGTATTATAAGTTCTGCGTTGTAAGAAAGGGAGCCAGAAGGAATATTGCATTCGTTCTGACTCCCTTTCCGGGTCTCGTGTGCAGCAACCTCCACGTGGTGAGACCTGGGCAATCGGCATTATTCTTTATTCGTAAGAACTTCCAGTATCTTACGAATAAAGAATAATGTCGAGCTAATAGCTGCACGAGTACAATTTTTGATGACTTTAAAACTTGCAAAATATAGAAACATATTATTTCATTACATTGAATATGAATTTACTTTCAGCTAGCTCGCAGTCGACCATACATAGATGATTTGTTCGTTTCCCCTTGGCTCACATCTAGTATGCTGTTTCAAAGAACTTGTTCAGTTAGTGAACATTCCATTTTGAATTTCTGATTTTCCAAAGTGTTCACATCGGAACTTTCTGAAGTTCCTCTTCGAAAATTTTTACATCTTGTTGAAAATTGGTATTCCTCCGATCGGAGTTCCCTCAGGGGCTCACTCACGAATGAGGCCGTGAGTGAGTACGGGGAGTCGCGTCCCTGGGGCTACCCGAATCGCCTATAGGTCGGTCTGGTTGCCCTCGTGTGCGGGGTTGGGTTGGCTCTCATGAGCTCGTTTTCTGGTTTGCTCACGTGAGCTCTTTTTCTGGTTCTGGTTTTCTTGTTTGCTCTCGTCAGGTGGTCTCTCGTATGGTCTCGTGTGTTTCGTTGTATTGTTCTGGTGGTTCAGTAGGAATTCGCACTCGTGTGCGGGTAGGTGTTTGCTTTAATTAACATTAGTCTGTTTCAGTTATGATTCAGCAGTATTTCATCGTCGACGGAGATGACACACGAAGAAGAGGAGGACAAACACCGAAGAAGACTCACCAAGTAGAGGAGGACAATCTCCAAAGAAGACTTCACAGTGTATAGTTAAGTTGCGTTAGTTACTAAGACTTTAATTGTATGTCGTCGTTGTACATACGTCGAGTAATTATCGCCGTAAATTCACTTTGTTCGTCATTTGTTTTTACTCCGACACAGTCTTCTACTGTGTCGGACACATTTGCTCGCATGTAGTATGTACCAGATTTATTAGTACGGGGAGTTCGCGGTAGTTTATATTAATGGGGGGGTCGAGACGCGTTGGGTCCGCTCTTTACCACTCATCGGTAAAATTTTCCCACCCATGTCCGTCAGTGGCGGCAGGTGGTTGTTGAAGTTGGTATTGTTGTCGGAACTCCTCTCGACCATTGCTCGCGTCACCCTCAAATCAGAGCCTTCTGCTCTGGTTTGCTTAGTTTTCCTTTTTCAAAGAATCAGAGCCTTCTGCTCTGGTTTGCTTAGTTTTCCTTTTTCAAAGAATCAGAGCCTTCTGCTCTGGTTTGTTTATTTTTTCTCTCTTCTTGAAAGAATCAGAGCCTTCAGCCTGATTCGCTTTTATCCCCCGTGAATCGGAGACTTCTTCTCCGATTCACACCCTTTTGCTCCGCGATAATTACTCGACGTACTTGCGTAGTATATTAGTATTATAAGTTCTGCGTTGTAAGAAAGGGAGCCAGAAGGAATATTGCATTCGTTCTGACTCCCTTTCCGGGTCTCGTGTGCAGCAACCTCCACGTGGTGAGACCTGGGCAATCGGCATTATTCTTTATTCGTAAGAACTTCCAGTATCTTACGAATAAAGAATAATGTCGAGCTAATAGCTGCACGAGTACAATTTTTGATGACTTTAAAACTTGCAAAATATAGAAA
Organism: Lasioglossum morio; assembly: GCA_916610235.2. Lineage (NCBI taxonomy): Eukaryota > Metazoa > Arthropoda > Insecta > Hymenoptera > Halictidae > Lasioglossum > Lasioglossum morio. Next base: position 50,474 of record OU744324.1, on the reverse strand, counting down.
CATATTATTTCATTACATTGAATATGAATTTACTTTCAGCTAGCTCGCAGTCGACCATACATAGATGATTTGTTCGTTTCCCCTTGGCTCACATCTAGTATGCTGTTTCAAAGAACTTGTTCAGTTAGTGAACATTCCAATTTGAATTTCTGATTTTCCAAAGTGTTCACATCGGAACTTTCCGAAGTTCCTCTTCGAAAATTTTTACATCTTGTTGAAAATTGGTATTCCTCCGATCGGAGTTCCCTCAGGGGCTCACTCAGTCAATTCGGCCTGCTTCAGCTTGCTTTGGCCGTGCGCGATCTCTCTTTACACGCGCTGTCCTTCTTTACGTTCGACTCGGTCTTTTAATTCGATATTTGCTTGTGCAACGAACGATGGAAGTTTCGGGCTTAAAGGATAGCGTCGGGAAAAGAATCAGAGACGTGAAGAATCCTTCTTTTAATGACATGTAAAACAGATTTTTAAAGAGTTACAATTCGTAGGAATTACATGAAAAAATAGAAGACACTTTTTACACTATTTGAATCCGCAATGAAAATTTAAAATATGTGTCTTTACTCTTTAAATCTACGTTAATGATACACGTATTGTCGGCTCGGCGAGAGTTGGCACGAGAAACTCGTAGGTACCACGTGGTGCTCCCACTACGCGCTACACGTCTTCCGCGATTGGCCGAATCGCTCGACGAAGACAGCAAACGAGCGTATTGAGTGTGACTGCAACAGAGCGATGTCGCGTGGCGACGCGACGCTGAGCTCAGAACATTGGCGTAACTCTATTGTGCGTGCACGGAAAACAGCTCCATGGTTTACGCCGTCTTACGCGGATCCCACTTATTTACGCCTATGTCGACCGTCCCCGCCGGGAGTAAAGCGTAAGAGTGGGATCCGCAGCCTTGCGTCAAGAGTGGGGACTCGCCGTTCCCCCTGCACCCCACTGACGAAATGCTGTGCCAACTCTCGCCGTGCCGACAATACTGAAAATTTCATCAAAATCGATTGAACGAGAAGAAAACAAAATGCATTGAAAGCAGGAATTTAAATGTGTGATGATGTTAAACTGTTACGAGAATATCTGTTCTGTCTTATATTGTTATATTGGCTACGGTTCCGTTTCTGTCATTTTGTATTCCGAATTATCTTTGGATTTATATATTTATTATTTAAGTAGCTATTTATTGTTATTTATAATATAAACAATTTTTATTCAAATAAATTTTTATAATCTGTTTCTATAATTCATATTTAAATTATTATTCCAATAATTTCTTGTTAATAGGGGTACCGGTTAATTCGTGCGGTTTTTTTCGAAAATTGAAGCTTTATTGTGAAAAAATGCTAACCAATTTAATATTCGAAGTATTGTCCATCGCTAGCTATAACTTTTTCCCATCTTTCTGGCAATTCACGAATACCCTTTCTCAAAAATTCGGCCGGCTTCTCCGCTATCCACGAATCGATCCAATTTTTGACTTCTTCATAATTGGAGAAGTGCTGGTCAACCAGGCCATGTTGCATTGATCGAAAGAGATAGTAATCGGATGGCGCAAGGTCCGGACTATACGGCGGGTGGGGTAGGACATCCCATTTGAGCGTTTCAAGGTAGGTTTTGACGACCTTTGCAACATGTGGCCGAGCATTGTCATGTTGCAAAATTACCTTGCCGTGCCTTTGTTTATATTCCGGCCGTTTTTCGCGCAGTGCTCGGCTCAAACGCATCAATTGTCGTCGGTAGACTTCCCCTGTGATCGTTTCATTCGGTTGCAACAGCTCATATTAGATCACACCCAGCTGGTCCCACCAAATAGACAACATAACCTTCAGGCCATGAATACTCTGAACGGCCGTCGATGATGATGCATGGCCGGGGTATCCATACGTTGCTCGACGTTTTGGATTATCGTAATGGACCCACTTTTCATCGCCAGTGACAATTCGATGCAAAAAACTTTTTCTTTTGTGCCGTTGAAGCAGTTGTTCACTACTGAAAAATCGGCGTTCGACGTCTCTTGAGCGACGCCAAGTGATTTTGCAAGTTCTTCTTGCGTTTGGGATGGATCTTGGTCGAGCAATGTCTCCAATTCGTGATCTTCAAACTTTTTTGGCTGTCCGGGCCGTTCATCGTCCTCCAAGTCAAAATTGCCACTTTTAAACCGTGCATACCACTTCTGGCACGTACGCTCAGCTAGAGCATGCACACCATACACTTCCACCAAAATACGATGACTTTCGGCAGCCTTTTTCTTCATATTAAAGTAATGAAGAAGTACTCCCCGCAAAAACACTTTATTCGGAACGAAATTCGACATTTTCAGAGTAAAAACAGGATTGTTGTTTACGCTTCAGCTAAATGACACATACTGAGTCTGAAACTATATGAAAGTAGCTTTCCAACTCATATTTGTAAAGGTGAATCACTGGAATAAAAGTCAAGTTACGCCATGTGTTAGAAAACCGCACGAATTAACCGGTACACCTATTAAAATAATTGTTTAAGTAAATTATTATGGGGTTAATAATTCAAACAATAAATATAGAAACAATGTATAAAATTCATTTCATTGAACAATTATTTCAACAATAAATTGTTATTGAAATAGTAATTATAAAATAATGAATATAGACACAAATTTCTATACATTATAAATTTGTTTATTTAAACAATTATTTTAACAATACATTAGTATTGTAATAATAATTTCAAAAATGAATATAGAAACAAATTATTAAAATGTATTTCTTTAATAATTGTTTGAATTATAAATAACAATAAATAACGATTATTACAGAATACCTTTCGTTTACGAACCATTGATTTATAAATATCGCAATAATTCTTAAATTAATTTTAAATTCCAATACTTTTGTACAATATTTCGTGGTAATTACTTTCATTTTTCCTGCATCTATACACTGACGATTATAAAGCAATAATTACAATGGTGAACAATAAGGCAAATAAGAAAGCAATAAGAGTGCGTAATGAAATTATACAATAAAAAGTAATTTTTTTCTAAGAATTACAGAATGGGTAATGTCAGCATACTATATTTATTTATTAGCTGCGGTACTAAATCTATTTACCTACGCCACTGACGCAGTTTTACGTGGTTCACGAACAAATGATCTATTTAGGTAGAGAGCGCTGAACCACCAACTGTATCTCGTCGAAGGTGGAACTTTTAGCGATGTGGTCTTTCAGATCACTGTAAATTCCACCGTTACCACCCCGCTCATTGCGCCCACTTACCCTGCCGCGGAATAACACGGGCGCTGGCAGTATCTCGTCGGTGGGAATATCCATAGCGGCGCGAATTCAAATATTTTGTCGTTGTTAATCAACAACAGTTGCCTTGGTAAAATAAATAGGAGAATTTCTCCTTATGCCAAACGGCAACTGTTACATTCATTCCTTCTTGATCTCGCGACGTGACAACACGTTTATAATAAAATGTTCTCACAATTGTAACAAATAAATATTTCTAAGTTGTTTTCTTTATATTGTGAGTTATTATTCTAAATTTGATTATATCCTCCGACTACAAGATCTTGCAGAAGTGGAACTGCATAAGAAGAAATAATTTATTAACATCTACGATTATTTCCGCATCTACGTACAACGCCATTTCGTGCAGCGGCGAAACGCTCAAGGTGTTAGCCAAATTTAGTTTCGAATTCACCCGCTAGATGTCGGTAACAGCGGTTACCGACCTGATACCTCTGTATCGGTATTGTAGGTTCGGCGAGAGTTGGCACGAGAAACTCGTAGGTACCACGTGGTGCTCCCACTACGTGCTACACGTCTTCCGCGATTGGCCGAATCGCTCGACGAAGACAGCAAACGAGCGTATTGAGTATGACTGCAACAGAGCGATGTCGCGTGGCGACGCGACGCTGAGCTCAGAACATTGGCGTAACTCTATTGTGCGTGCACAGAAAACAGGTCCATGGTTTACGTTTACGCCGTCTTACGCGGATCCCACTTATTTACGCCTATGTCGACCGTCCCCGCCGGGAGTAAAGCGTAAGAGTGGGATCCGCAGCCTTGCGTCAAGAGTGGGGACTCGCCGTTCCCCCTGCACCCCACTGACGAAATTCTGTGCCAACTCTCGCCGAGCCTACAATATCTTTTAATTTAGAAAGAAAATAATAATATTATTATAATATAATCCAGACGTAACCACGGATGCTGGCAGTCTTTAACAGTATCTCGTCGGTGACCAAATAAAAGAAAGATCTGCGTATTTCTGTTACAAATACTGTAACAAACATCTTTTTTTATTATTATTACCACGCTTATATATATTAGCTTGGGGAGTTGTAGTTGTATGAGTCAAATCTTGAAATCGAATTTCAGACCACTTCCCGATGAGCTAGACACTTGAAATTTTCAACATAGCTCAGAACTGGATGACAATGCAATATTCAAAAAAAAAAAATTTAAAAAGACTGCGTTTAGGATTTATACACAATTTTTAAATATTTCCCTTCCGTCCCTCACCGCGTGACGCTCGGCGATATGCCGCCGCAGTAAGCGATAGCCAATCCGCGCGGCAGACCGTTACCTACTCCACTACGCGTTCCCACTCCGACTCATACCCCGCTCCACTGGCCCACTTCGCAGCGAAGGAGAAGGAGAAGGAGCTCAGACAGCTCAGTTTACTTCAGTTTACTTACTGTGTTGATTTGGATTAGATCGGGCGGGGGGTGACAGGGGCCGGTGGTTCTGCTCAGTAAGCGGCTCGTGGTCGTCACTACAAACGAATATGGCGGCGCCCTTACCTGTCAAAAACACTGCAGATTGATCTTTAAGAAAGGCTAGTACCTGAACCAGTGATCGTACGGTATCGACACTTCGATCTACAGCTGTCCGAGGTACAAATGTACTGGATTACATACCACATACATTATAATTTTTAGGAGACTAGGGGGCCCGCCCCTACTCTCCCGCTCTCTCGCTCTCTATATTACTATCTCTAATCATGACACAATATTTTCCCTTTTACAAAAAGATCTTGGTTGAAGTGATAATTAAAATCGATTACTAGATATGTGAAGACTAAAAAGTAGAAAATAAAAAAATATTTAAAAAAAAACTTTTTAAAAACCACGCTTATATTAAAATGCACTAAAAAGGAGAAAATAATTTTGTTTCGATATTATAGTCACAAATATCGAAACAATATTATTTTCTCCTTTTTAGTGCATTTTAATTAGGGCTGCAGGCGGGCTCACAAAATGCGGGCCGAGTTCGAGTAGTGATGGGCACCATCGACTAATTTCGACTATCGACTAATTACTATTTAGTTGAAACATACTATCGAATATTTAGTCGATAGTTTTTAGTCGACTGAAATTTTGTTTTAGTGGTTACGTCTAGATTGCGGGTTATAGTCTATGCCTACGTCTATCTCACATATTATTATTTATCCTTTAATAATAATGCGATATAAAGGCAAAGTGTTAATGTACTTTTTAGAAAAATATCTGTTATTGACAGATATAATTATAAAATACTACTTTTTCTTTAGATTATGATTGAAATTTTATAATATAAGTATTGTTATTTAATAATTGTATAATATTTCTAGTATAATAATTGTTATTTGTGTTTATTGAACGAATTATTCGATATCGCTAATAAGTGACTGTATTTGATAGTAAATTTTATAAAATCTATTCAAAACTCCCGCCCGTTACAATTTAACCAATAGCTCGGCAACTGATTCAGTTAATTGAATTTAGTCGATAGTTTAAAAAATCAGTCGACTGAAAATAGTAGTTGGCTACTATCGATTTAGTCGATAGTTTCAGTCGATGGTGCCCATCACTAAGTTCGAGTCGAGTCGAGTCGGGACTCGATTGTTCGAGCCGAGCCGAGTAACCGCATGAAGCGAACTGTTCGCGGGTATGCGAACTACTCGCACCGATTGATCGAGCCTAGGCGAGTTCTCGCATGAAGTTAGCCGCTCTCACGGGACGGATAGTTCGCATCGGTGAGAGTAGTTCGCATACCCGCGAACCGTTCGCTTCGTGCGATTACTCGACTCGACTTGCCCAATCGAGTCGAACTTAGTTCGGCTCGCATATTGCAGATATTCGCACAGCCCTAATTTTAATATAAGCGTGGTTTTTAAAAAGTTTTTTTTTGTTTTATGAGGTTGTGTTGTCGTTGGACCAATTTCTTTAAAACATACGACTAAAAATACACTGGCATTAGGGCCAGGTGGTTGGTGCTCGAATGGATTTTATTCCAGGTGTCAAACATTACAAGAATGCCGGCCACGAGGCCGCTTTAGCCGCATTGGCCGCAACCCGAGAGCCCGCGCACTTTGTACAATTTTGTCGGACAGCTTTTCGATGAGAGAACATCGTCGCGAACCGCTCTGTTACAAGGGAGTGAAAAAAATTGTAATACAGTAATTAATACAGTTGACACGTTTTATTTGTTATACTTGTAAACAGAGAAATTGAAAGTAAAAAAAAACTACCTTGTTCACTGATGTATAAAAATAAAAGAGAATAACAATGTATAACTAACGACTGAACAACCTTCAACAAAATTCTTTTCATTTCAATTATTTCGGAGTTATAAGCCCTTTGAGTAAATCAAACCTGTTTCCATCAGGATGTACAGTGAATATAGATCCATCCTCGTCACGAACACGTAAATATCCATAATCATCGATGCCCAATATTTTAGCCTTCCCTGAACCACCCGATCGTGATATAGTTACCTCTTGATCGCTACAAACATAGAAAATACTGTATAGAGAATACAGACTAAGTAAGGAGGAAGGTCAACTCGTTACAAATAAAATACATATCGCCCATAAACATACATATACCTATGTATTTTGTTAGTAGATTCATGTAAAAATTAACGGTGGTCTACTTCCCTGTCTCAATTTCATTCTTAAATATAACTCTATATATTTTTCAAACAAACACAAATCAAATCCGTCAGATATGTCAAATTTACAATAAATAATAAACAATCAAACTAAACAAAATCTCAACAAACTTACTCGTGATTCCAATACGTATAATACGCATCCAAAAATTCGTCCATGTTTCCGCTTTGTATGGTGTTCAACCATTTCTCAGTCTCGTTAAATACAATAGCAAAATATTGTTCGTAAGAGATGGGTTTCAAGTGCTTATTATAAGTTTTATTAAACAATTTCACCAAATCGTTGATACAACAAACAGGTTCGCTATTAAACAAATTCAGTCCAACACCTGGAAATAAGAATCATTTCTTATATATATATATATCGTTGAGCCTTGATCGATGAAAAAAAACGTGGCAAGCAGACATAGTAGAATAATTTCTCGAGAGAAAAAAAGTAGTTACCTACGCATACGTGTTTATGTATTATCTACTCTTATTGTAGAACATTCTGTGGCTAAGAATGAATAAAAAAGAAAAGAAAACCGAAACCGAAAACGAAACCGAAAAAGTCATATTTTATACTCGAACATTACTTACCAGCATCACAGATATTAACATCCGATGTTACCGTTGTTTTAACCATTATACCGCCGATTTTAAGACTCTTTCCAATGTATACATCGTTAGGCCACTTAATTCTGAGATCAATATCCTATTATTAAGAATAACGATCGTTAATATTCATTTTCACATGAATCTGTTTCGGTTAATTTTCTAATGTTTCTAGAAAACATGTGAAACCGAACCTCGTAACCAGGAAACGATTTAATTCCAGATACAATCGCGACGCACATTAAATGCTGCAATAGTGAAAGACGTTGTCCAAGTATTGAATCGGTCGGTATATGCATTTGCAAAGTAAACATTGCACATCCCTTAGGGCTTAGAAACTGGTTCTTACTTCTCCCTACATCAAAATAATTACTGATTTATACTTTATAGAATTATTATCAAATGAATTTATATTAACATAAAAATTTCTAATATACTACATCTTAGTTTCACCTACTTTTATTCAATCGTTTATACAGGGTGTCTAAAACTTAAATTCCTTGAAAATCCGGAAATGGGAGGTTCCTGAGATCATTTGAAGCGACATTCTCCTTTGCACATATGACGTCCCCGCGGCTTTCTTAAGCAGTTATTAAAAGAAAACCCTTCTACGGAAAACCCACTCTACAGAAACAAAGGCCATTTTTCTAAAGGAAAATGTCGCATGAAATGATCTCAGGAACCTACCATTTCCGGATTTTGAAGAAATTTAATTTTTAGACACCCTGTATATACTTGCATGTATAAAACGTTTACGCAGTTGAAAACCTTGGATTTTAATTATTCAGTTAATGTGTTTTACAACTTATACATTATGTGTATGTATGTATATATGTACGCACCCATTCCCATAGTTTGCTGACCCGGAATAACAGCTAAACCATGTTGTAATTGCAGACCATCTGTAACGTTCATCGATGATGTAATTACATCCACGTATATTACTAAGCGACCTAAATCTTTCGTAGTTAAATTCTGCAAAGAAGAAACGAATTGTGTTAGATTCGACATACTTAAAAATTAATTAAGTAAAAGGATTTAAAAAGGAAGATTACCTCGAAGTACTCGATCGTCGAAAAATTTTCGGGACACTGGTGTACCATGATTGGAAGGAACGAAGGCGAAGCCGGTTGTGCACATGTATTACTTCGGCAAAATTGTATTTGTAAATTTGATTGTTTCAAAGTGTCGTTCGATTCCATTCTATCTTTCAATCGGTTTAACATTTCCAATTTCAACTGCAAAACGCAACAAACAATCAATTATTTCCAAGTAAGAATTCTCTCGAAAATCTTGAAAATCTTGAAAATTTCAAAAAGATTCGTTTTTTTCCCAGAATTAAGAAGACCCAACAAAAGTGAGTGCAACACCAACACCAACACCAAATAGTGTTTACAATTAATAAAATCGATCGAACCAGTGCGCCGAAAGCATAAAAATATTGTTGGCAACAATGTACGATCGACATGAGGAAAGATTTTAAATAATTCTAGATTGAATTGTAGATGGATGCTTACCTCGTGTCGACCCAAGAAGAAGGCTGGTGAATAAGTAGTAGGTGCATGTGGAGTTGTTCGAAGTTCTATACCAAGATGCACATTCAAGAGATCGTTCAAGATTTCTATCCTGGCAGTATTGCTCTCCTTCAAAGCCTTAAACTTGCTTTCTTCGAGTTCATATTGCATAGGATCCACTTCCAGGTGTATTTGGGAGAAAACAATTTTGCCAACGTTCCCCGATGGACTGGCAAGTAAAATGCTTGGAGTATGCCATGTCTCCTCGGTTCCGAGCACGTTTACATTGAATAAATGGGAGTTTCCTTTTTTATCTTTCACATTTGTCGATGTTGGAGTAGATAAGCTAGACACTCTAAAAAGATTTTTGAAAAACATTTCAACTCGTCGCAACATCGTCGTTAACGTTTCTATTATTTCTAACCCCTTGCCGTATCGTAATCTCTACATTTACAGTGATTAAAACGTCTTTATCCACAGAAATGTCGTCGAAATGAGAGAGAGAGAGAGAGATATAGAGAGAGAGAGAGAGAGAGAGAGAGAGAGAGAGAGAAAGAGAGAAAAGAAAATTTATATTTTCCTTCGTCTGGTTACATTTATTTTACTGCTTATAATCTGATTATAGCAGATAAACGAATGAATCAAATTTGATTTCATTTAAAAAGAAACGCATATCTGTTAGACACTTTGTTTAAAATTTTCATGACGAGTGTGGATCGTTAAAATACAGCAAAGACAAACAAAATATGGGTTTTCTATAATTATATTGTTGACCATATGAAAGCTAGATTTTTGATAGATTTTTGGCATGAATTTTTGGTTGAAAATTCTTCGTAATCATAATTTTACAAGGTATTCCAAACGTATGACAAAATAAAGGTATGTTTTTGTTAAAAAATAAATATGAAATTTAATCGATAACCGCAGGAGATTCAATGAATTTCTTTAAAAATGACTGCAATGATACAGAAAAATCTTACTTAACGTCCTCGTGATCTTGAGAAAATCTCGTTCGTATAGGAGATGCTTGATAACAGAAAATGTGGTGCATCATTCTTACATGTTTCCATTTTCCATAGGAAAAGTGAACAAGTTCGTTCTCGCGTACTTCCGCGGTTTTAAACGACGGGAGCAATATGTGAAGCACGTCGGAGCACAATGCGAGAAGTTTACCACCACGGAGGATATATTCGACAATCTGATTCCCGATTTCGTTTCCAACATTTCCGCAAACAACAACCAAAGCCGCATCGTCCACCCACATATCATTGCGTGCTTCCTCTAACGATAACGCGGTGATTGTATATCTGTGCATATAAAAGGTGATTTTAGATTACATATATGTATAGAGGATTAAAATTTTTTAACCAACTAAATTGAACTGAATCTAAATTATCTAAGCAAAGATGGTAAGGACTACAAAGGGAACTAATGAGGGGGAGGGTGGGTTTAAGGAGATTGTAACCCTAAGGCCTAAGGGGAGGCAATCAAGTCGTACATAGATACATACATACAAACAAACACACAGAAACGTACCTAGACATCCCAAGAGATTCTTCTAATACACTCCTCACATTGCCTAGCGCTATAACACTATCCGCAAATATTAAAACATTCGGTGGTTTAACATTTTGAGATTTTAATTTTTCAGTCACTTCCGTCATTGAACCTCTGTGAGACAAAACGAATAAAAATATGTACAATTAAAGAAACCCGTAGGATACGATAAGGGTGATTTAATAAATAATTTTTAGTTTCAAAGTTGGTGAAATTCTTGTGCTGAAATGTGTCATCTTCAGGCGATATTTTGGGTATGGCTCTCAACAAGACTCAACAACTGTTTCTATCAAAGAGACATATACACAGCGGCGCGTTACCCTACGGGTAACTTGGGCAAACCAAGATCCCAGATTGCAATTCATTTTTCATTATTTTTCTCATAAAAAATTTCAAACTCAAACTCTAATTTCGGAACTTGTTTAACAAATCGTTGGACAACATTGAATCTACCTACTCGTTAAAATCCACAAGAGCATTTCTAATATCCGCCCTATGAAATGATTGAGTAGAAGGGGCCAACGACCTTTTACGTTTAAATTGTTCTATATATATATATATATCCAGAAATGCTTATCCTGCAGCACTATAATTGTTCATAACACCGTACACAATAGACAGAAACAAAACCACTATGTGCCAGTTGTGCCAGTCATGTACGATTGACGTGGTGCTCAAGGTGTTATTTTTATATGTATCATTGTTATTATTTACGTTTAGAGTACGATACTCACTTGACATGCCTTCGAGGTGGTATGCTTTTACTATCCCTTGTACCGAAAAGTGGTTTTTCTTCCACAGGCACGCTTGCGGCTTTGATGTCAATGCATGATGCCGGTCGTAATGCGTTGATGTCCGATTCTTCTCTAGTATCTAGCGTGTCAAGCGATTTACTTGCTGAACGTGACACTTCTTGACGTAGAATAGTCTCTTCTTTGTCGATGTCTGTCGCATTCGATGAACGCTGAGTTTCTTCTTGTGGAATGTTTATTGAATCTAACGTAGAAGCATGACTGCTATTTTCAGTTTCTAAAATAATAGAAGTAATGCAAGTAAAACTTGGAATAATTTCTGAAACATGATAACAATAATAATACGTTTTTATATATATATATATAAACGGCTCAACGTAGAATGCTGGGGTTTGAAACGTTAGACGCAGCGTTTCTTCGGCAAGGTTTAGGAGCAAACAGCATTCGAAAAAGTTCAATGGTTCAACAGTTGTGACGTAATTACCACTTTTTCAGTTCAGGTATATACAATATTCTACAGAAGATGACTGCGATGTTAAAGAAAGGGACAAAGAAGAAAATCAAGACATCCGCATATTTATGTATGATGAAACATGCTATGGAAATAACAGAATAGATAAATATCCCCAAGAACCGGAAGAAGTGACTTCCTCCAGTCATCAAACGTTAAAGAAGGAGCTTTTGGTCTTGGAGACTACAAATAGAAGAACAAAAAATTTAAATTTATCGTTTAATGCTTTAAAGAGAATTAAGTTCAAAATACTAATGCTGTCCTTTTCTACGTTCGGCTATTTTTTGAACTCTCGGCGCGGTAGACGCAGTCATAAAAAAAATAATGTCGGTATGCGATCACTGTCCGTGCAGAAGACAGGCTGTCGGACAGTAAACGCGACTTTACCTAGTGTTTCGGTTGATGCAATCCGATGCATGCGTTCAATGACAGAATCTGTCGCAGTGTCGTCCGGATAAATTACCACACCTGGAATTTCCTCGACCTCGAGTGATTTGCATTGCTCCGTTGCTAATCTGGCGTTGTTGCTCAATATTCTTAACTTTTCAACATGTGATTCCCATTCCGTTTTATCTATAAACCCTTTTTAAATCAAATAAAGTGTATATTAGATTAGATTACATTAGATTACATTACATTACATTACTTGACATTATTTACGAAGCAAAATGTAATCCTTTCAAATACTAAACACGAATTACTCAAAACAAAATACAGAGCGCTGATTTTCTGTGGTACATATGTATACGTATACAATACAGTGTACACATTACAGAACATGTGCATAGTTTACGAATATTTTCTACATTCCTCACGCAATTATGTTATAAAATCCAGATCAAATTTTACGCAGATTATTTACATGTGAAATAAAACATACGATTTTGCTTGCGATTTTCATAAATAAAAAATGAATTAAAATATATATTCGTTTTAAGTAAGCAGCTAATAAGCACTCTAATGCACTACAACCGTACTACAACCATTACATGTATCAACTTGTTTTTTAAAAAATTATTATTTACGTAAAATTTGTTCTTACTTTTAGCTGGCGGTGCGTTCAGTATATCGTTGTTGTAAAAACAAGGCTTTCCTGATATCAGGACAGCTGAAGATACAGAAAACTACTTTAAACCGAAAATTATAATTATCATATTCAAAGTGTCCATACTTACTCTGTATACGCTTCAGCAACAAGCCATTATTAATATAACATTGGCCTTCCATAGATGCGATAAAGAATTTTACAAGAGTATCTAAATCTGTCTCTATAATTAAATCGATATTTTTATTTGCCGTCCATGTAATAATTAAACCATATTCTTCAACCTAGAATTAATTTATTATTGATTCATCTAATGATCTGTATATTTCCATATACATTCTTATGTAGACGTATCAAATACCTGTTGGTTATTATTTCACTAGTCTTACGATATAAGTGTTAATAAGGCTAGAGAACAATTAATACAGTTGGATTAAAGATATATATATATATATATATATATATATATATATATATATATCTATGGTTAGTATAGATCAGAGTAAATTAATCTGTGTACATGCGCACTTAAGCCTTCAAAAACTTATTAATGTATGTATCGACAGACCGACTGCTAAAAGAGTCATTGGTGACCGTCACACAACTTCCTGATACCAGAGGTGGGCATTATTTAGCAGTCAGCGAAACAAATATTTCAAATACTGTTTAATATTTTAGATTTTATTTTGCTTAAAGAAAATAGTATTTTAAAGAAGGTATTCGAAATTGTATATTTCGAAAATAAAATATCTTTATTTCAACAAGCTGAACCTCAAAATAAAATATTTCTATTTCAACGTTATTTCAACAATTTCATCCACAAAATAAAATATCTCTATTTTAAAAATCTAAAACACGAAATAAATAAAATATTTTACATTTTGCATTGTTACAATGCTCTGAGAAACTGCAGATCGTTAACAAACGATTACAACAAACTCACTCATAAATTAATTGAATTCGAACCATTATTTTCAGCAATAACATTGAAGCAATTAAACATCGGAATTGAAAATAAAAAGACAAATGACAAAAGACAAAAGACAAAATACAAATTTTCTGCGATATTCTTCAAATACAATACTATTTTCAGAAATTACTGCCTCAAATAAATTATTTTATTTTCAAACAATTACTGCATCGGACACATTTTGTTAGGGAACTCTTCGAGAATATTAAAGAAATATCCGAGAGTTGAGGTCTGTCTCCTTGTAAACAATTATTAATCAGATTTCTAGATTATATTCTAGATTTGACGATAACGAAATAAATACAGCACGCATAACTCTATACATATATTATTACTCAATATTTTATCATTACCTGTTCACGATAACAAAGAGTTAAATCAAAAACTAATTTTCCACTGTGCAATTTTATGTTTGTGTATCGGTTCTGTACCATTCCTAAAAATACATCTGTGTTAGATTAGTCGAGCATAGATTCACTATGTATAAATAAGAAACTAGCGCGAATAGGTGAACGTTCGTTTTTTTACAGTTCGTTTCGTGCAGAAATGATCGGAGAAGAGAACGATTCTCATAACAGTCCTGACAACTGAAACAGCAACGTTATACATATGTCATATGTAGCTGCTTTCAATCCCTGGCTTCAGGAGTTTACTCTAGTGAACGCGAGTCTTGTAATCGGTGATTCAGAACGTAGGACGGTCGCTCTATATGAGAAAAATAAGTCAAAAGTAATTAGGTTTATTCGTGTCACTCGTGTCTGTTATAAGAGAATTCAGTTTAAAATCTGATCGAAAACAGCAAGAACTTTTCCAACGCAGTCGTTAAAAAGAGTTGAAAACACAAAGTAGTCACTTTTTTATAACATACAAAGCTGGAAGATTTATGATTTACGATTTACGATTTACTTCTACAGCCTTCGCAAGAAGCTGTGACTGCATTACCTTGGCAAAGTAACAGGATTGCATTTAATTTGAATATGCGTGATGTTTACTGCTATTCGTTTTATGGGACCACAAATTCTGGAATTCTTTCTATAATATCCCGTAGATTCTGACGAGGAAATTCCAGAAATCCAAGTTTAAATTAAATTAAAGTTCAGAATTAAAACAGTGGAAATCGCTCATTATAAATCAGCATAATTTTCGAACTACTGAATTTCTAGATTTGAAACTTCAATTTTGGTGTGTCTTAGTCAAATCCCACGGGATTATATATTTAACAAAGTCCAACATTTGTGATCCCTTAAATCGAACATTACCATTACAATAATTGTAAATTATATGTGTAAAACCCATCATTATGGCGGGTTCAGCAGTTGTAGTGTTAAAAAGGCAATCTCCAAACTAATCTTGCACTCGCACCTGTTTGTGAAATCTGTTATCACAAAACCAAACTCTGAGAGGGATTCTATCCTACAATTTGATCACATTTATTTTTTGTTTGGCTCAAGGTCACCTGAAGGTAATGACTTAAGCATATTCAAATGTATTTTTTCAGCTGCCACAAGATGGAATAACACGAAAAAAAAATTATCTCGATAAAAAATAACGATGACCTTAAAAAAAGATATGCCTAAAACCTGACCGGACAATAAAAATTGTTCTCCTATGATATTTCTCCTTCGACACCATTTAAATTATGCCATAAATATTTTTCTTGTCATTAAAAATAAAGTAGAAATTTAGGTGGCCTGCTTTGGCTGAGACACCCTGTGAATATATATATTCACAGGGTGTCTCATATATATAAATATAAAATATAAAGTTTTTAGTTGATTTCATGGACACATTTAGAAAGTTTGATGAAATAACACGAGCATTCAAACAGTGCATTTGAACAATACGGTAATAATATAGCAGAGAATATCTATAAATAGTACCTCTGCCATTTTAAGCTCCTTAACAATGAAAACACATTTACAGTATTTATAAAACAGTTCAAAGGAATACAGATTACAATTTTATAGATATATAAATTTTGGTAAAATTACAATATGAACTATTAATACCTTTGTAGCCTTTGTTGTAGAAGTAGGTTTAAAACTGTCAAGGTCAGCTTCAACAAGGATATATAATTTGTACTCTGGTTGAAATGAACTTCCGGTAGCGTTAGTTGTATGTAAAGGGAAGAATGTTCTTCCATACTGATAAGTTAACCAACTTGAGATATCAACTTTTTGCTGGTAAAATAGTATATTGATTAACCACATAAATGATGACATTTGAAGGAAGATATGCGATAATCATCTTTGTGTTACTATTTAGTAGTTAAATGCATACCTGAGGATATATAGTGCATAACCTCATATCACCGTGATACCACAATAAATTCTCGAGTTTAGCATCGCTTTTATTCGAACATACAGAAGAAGTCATAAACTCTTCACTCTCGCATTCATCGATCCGGGATTTTGATTCTTAAAATAATAAAGAAACTTTTATTATGTTTTGCGCACTGAAAAGATAAACTATCTGAACTTCCCTTATCCATATGCATATTAAATATGTGTGTATTAACAATGGTTTATAACGAAGATAAACACCTGGAATCCTAGTCCGACCTTCCCTTAATTTCAGCTTAAATCTTACTTTTTCAAAAGAAATACGAGAAATTTTAATGTATAAATTATTATTTCGAATCTATTATGGAATAAACATACTCGTACTTTTGTTTCACATTTTGTTTTACATTAGGACGCAATTATTTCTTGAAAATAAAAATAAACTTTTCAAAAAAACCACGTTTTTAAAAACAGTCTGAAAAGTAGAAAATTCTTTTTCCAGCCCCATACAGAAATTCCCAACATCGTACAGATAGTCTTGAAAATTTGTGATTGTGAATTTTTAATAGCTATGAAAATACTTGTAAGATTTAAAAGAGTTAAATATCAAATATTAACTAGATTCTTAAATGCATTAATGTTAATCCACTTTAGAACCAAAGTATGAAACTGTTAAAATATGTTTAAAAACATTACCTTTACAGGAATCTACAAGCGGTTTATTATAAAACATAATTGATGGATAAGTGGTTGCATTTCCTTGAAATAGATTGCGTATATGAGCCCTCAAAAATAAAATCCGTCTAGATTGAATCGAAGTGGCTATCGCGTACAAGAATGTTAAAATCATTTTTCGAACAGTCTGCTCCTTTTATTGATTGCAAGATATCACTCTGTCATAAATATCTGGAACAGAAAATATTTCATACTTGGTATACTCTATCTTATATAGATCTATATATATGTACACATATATATCTATATATATATATATATATAGGTATAAGTACATCGTTTGTATAGTATACGTATATTGACGCTTATGTGATTAATTATTAATTAATGTGAAATATTAGTATACGAGAAATGTATCAGAGAGAAATAAGATAATATTCGATGGCTTTGTAAGGTAACGCTTATTATACATACATCACTGACTGAATTCAATTTTATCTTAGGTAGAAAACATCCAAATTTGTAACAACGACATCATAAATGAGAATAAATTGTGACATACCTATTGTTCAAATAGGTTCTACGCTTTACATACGAAGCTAAACACGAAATAATGCAATATCAGTCACTTTTGTTGCCATTTGACACCGATACCGATAAACTATGACCTTAGACCATAGACCATATATACTCTCTGCTGCCAGCCTGTGTCAGCCATATGGAAGATCGTGTCACTCGAATAATTCAGTGTTTTGTTACGCCCTCTAGGATGTATTCTGGCTCGAGTAAAAAACAGAAGGCCATCGACGTGACATCTCGTCGGTACAGAAGGCAAATTGTCACGCAACCATCTTGACACCTACCAGAGACTGTTAGTATCTCCTCGATGAAATCGATTATCATGAATTGTTACATTCTGCACCTAACATATTCCAAGTACATAGATATTTCAGACGATCTTTTAGTGTTCTTCGTTATTTAAGATTCACAATATTCAAAGCAAAACTCAAGGACAAAAGATTCCTAGATATATATATTCAGAAAGCATTGAGGCATAATTTTCGGAAAACCACCGATTCTGACTTTAAATTTTCTATGAGATACCTCAATTTCTACTTTCAAAGTATTTCATAAACGAGAATAGAATTATTACCTTACACTTTTTTATACATAAATGTTCGAAATATCGATCTGTGGAAAAGGAAATGTGTCGAAGAACAAAATAAGGGAGAGTTTACTCTAAACAATTAAAATTGTAAAAGAATTATTATAGACATTGAACAGATAGAATCAATAAATTTATCGTAGTATTTATGTTGAATAAATTAATGCGAATGTACATGTGTTTTTTAAATGTTATTCTCTATCTCGAGTTCTATTAAATATTTTTCGAAAAAATTAGGTGCTCAGATGGTGAAGGGCGTGGTTGTGGGCATCGTTGGCAAAAGGAATTGTTATAAACATTCGACAGCGAGAAATAAGAAATTTATCAATAACTAGGGGGCTCCGCCCCTATTCGTTTTGCTCGCTAACCCCCGCGGCGCCTCGCTCCCTCTCACTCTCTCTCTCCCGCTCTCTCTCTCTCTCTCTCTCTCTCTCTCTCTCTCTCTCTCTCTCTCTCTCTCTCTCTCTCTCTCTCTCTCTCTCTCTCTGAAAAATATACACTGTCACGTCGCTCAATTTTCGGTTCCCCTTTCGGAAGACAAACCGCTCTTCAATTTTCGGTTCCCCTTCGGAAGGCAACCCACTGTTCAATTTTCGGTTCCCCTTCAGGAGGCAACCCGCTCTTCACTTTTCGATTCCCCTTCGGAAGGCAACCCACTCTTCACTTTTCGGTTCCCCTTCAGGAGGCAACCCGCTCTTCACTTTTCGATTCCCCTTCGGAAGGCAATCCGCTCTTCACTTTTCGGTTCCCCTTCGGGAGACAACCCGCTCTTCAATTTTCGATTCCCCTTCGGAAGGCAACCCGCTCGGCGTTTTAGCGTGACAGAACTATTTTATATAATAGAAAGATAAATAAGTTATGGATAATTTCTTGTAATTTGTTCTCTCTATCAGTTCCTGTGCATGGAGTATCCTCTCCTTCTGTGTTATCTTTATTGTTATTTTGACTTTGTTTTATAATTTTATTTCTTTTTATTCTTGGTTTTCCAAACATGTTTTCTTTATTTAGGACCGTTTCGCTTTCTGTATCTGTTATGTTGTGTTCTTCTAATAGTTTCTGAATTTTACCAAGTCCTCTATCTGTGGGGGAAGTTACTTTCCTTTTATTTCTTTCCGTGTTCATTTTTCTATTTTCCACTGAGTTTTCCAGTAGGTTTTACACGAAAACGAATTCGTCGTGTCAAACGCCGTTAACCTACACTGCTGATTCGAGTCCGGGGCTACTGCATACTACAGACTAGGTCGCGGAATAACCATGTAGGTGTGCCAAAACGCACCTGTGTGTATGACCATGAAGACGATGAATGGCTTTTGCTAAAATCGCGACGATACGAACTACAATATGAGAGACGAACGCGATCACGAATTACGACTACGACACACGGTTAACGATCACGATTTACGGATTAACGAATACGGACACACTTTTTCTATCACACTTGTAATTCTATCCTTGTTGTTTCTGTCGCGATATTCTGAATAAAGGGCAGATATTTAAATCTCGAAAATCTCGAAAATCTTGTTCCTACATACCAAGTTATGACTTCTGAACGTGTATTATTTGAGTACTCGTATTATGGAGTAATCATAAACATTTTTATTGTTTGCTTTATTGTTATACATAAGGGATTATAGATAATAAATTGTTATAGATTTTTTCTTAATAGAAAATGAATTCTTATGTAATATTAGAAAGAGAATATATTTTTTTTTAATGTGCAGGAAAAATTTTATGTTTATCATGGAAAAATATTGTTATTCCGGAATATGCTGGAAGAGATACAAAACTTTCATATTACGAATGAAATATTGGTTTCAAATATAAAATAAATCGTCATTGAATATTGGAAGTAAAATTTGTAATTCCAATTTACGTTGAATTCGTGTGTGTCACTTAATCGACATACATTTATATTATGAGAACATTAATGCGACAAAGTTGTTGCACGAAAAATAATCGTGTAGCTCTTACACGTCTTACACAATATGTGATTGAACTCTAAGATTAAAAAGTTTGTAGCAACAGACTTATAGTTAATTAATGTTCTTATAATATATATGTATGTCGATTACGTGACACACACGAACTCCAATTAAATTAAAAGCAAACATTTTACTTTACATCATATTTTAAAACAAATATTTTTCCATGATTAACATGAAATATTTCCTACATATTAAAAAAGAATATTATAGTTCTAACATTACATAAAGATTCCTTTTATAATGAGAAAAAAATATTATGATAAATATTATCTGCATATTAAAGAAATATATTTTTCGCGTAATATGAAATAAAGATTCATTTAATATTTATTTCGAGAGTCCGGGGCTACTACATACCATCACAGTCTACATTAATTCTTAGAATCTGAAGAGAAAATGGCAACACCGCGGTGTTGCCATTTTCTCTTCAGCATGGCTATTATTAAAGAAGGCTGTGGAAACATACTCTAAATAAATTCTTTAGTGGCTATAGTAGTACTTATTTTTACAAATTATATTTCATTTTATTTCAGTTTTAATTTTTAAATGGAGAGGCCTTGTAAGTCGAAAACCGATAAAAATAGAAATAAAAACTATTTCAACCGTTTCGTGAATCGAACTCGGCCCGGCCGCTTGGCAGTCCGCGGACCTAACCACTGGGCCAATTGTACTATTACGTATAAAATGATCAGAACTTATATATAAACAGCGACTAGAAAAGAGTTTTTAAAAATAATTAGAACAATATTAAGACCTGTAAATAAGAATGTAGATAGGTTAAGCGATAGTTCTTCGGTTTAGCATAAAGTGTAAGACGTGAGAGGGGTTAGTTTAAGAATATATTGATTATATTGGCTAGATTAATTTTTGAGATTTAACAATAAAAGAATCCTTGGCTATGAAATTCGACTATATGAGAAAGTTATTCATTGGAAATCGAGGAAAAAAAATGTGTCACAAAAGCTTCTTACATTTGCAGAATATGTAGCATTATTAGAAGCAGTTGACGAATTGATATTTATACAAGAATGAGTTAAGATATTTAATGTTAGGTTGGATCAGCCAATAAAGATTTATTAAGATAATTCGGGAACTATTAACTATTAACATAGCGAAATTGATATTGAAATTTTACGAAAAATTCAAAACATATTGAAATTCATTATCATTATGTGCACGAGTATGTTGAAACTGGTTGAAGCACAGACAATCGATATAAAATTAAAGTAGAGTCGAGGACCGGACGAATGAACTAGCAAGTAAACACAAGCCAGTGTCATCGGCCGTACCTCGACTAGGTCGCGGAATAACTATGTAGTAGTGACGAAACGCACCTGTGTGTATGACCATGAAGACGACGAATGGCTTTTGCTAAAATCGCGACGACACGAACTACGATATGAGAGACGGACGCGTCACGTATTACGACTACGACACACGGTTAACGATCATGATTTACGGATTAACGAATACGGACACACTTTTTCTATCACACTTGTAATTCTATCCTTGTTGTTTCTGTCGCGATATTCTGAATATAGGGCAGATATTTAAATCTCGAAAATCTCGAAAATCTTGTTCCTACATACCAAGTTATGACTTCTGAACGTGTATTATTTGAGTACTCGTATTATGGAGTAATCATAAACATTTTTATTGTTTGCTTTATTGTTATACATAAGGGATTATAGATAATAAATTGTTATAGATTTTTTCTTAATAGAAAATGAATTCTTATGTAATATTAGAAAGAGAATATATTTTTTTTTAATGTGCAGGAAAAATTTTATGTTTATCATGGAAAAATATTGTTATTCCGGAATATGCTGGAAGAGATACAAAACTTTCATATTACGAATGAAATATTGGTTTCCAATATAAAATAAATCGTCATTGAATATTGGAAGTAAAATTTGTAATTCCAATTTACGTTGAATTCGTGTGTGTCACTTAATCGACATACATTTATATTGTGGGAACATTAATGCGACAAAGTTGTTGCACGAAAAATAATCGTGTAGCTCTTACACGTCTTACACAATATGTGATTGAACTGCAAGATTAAAAAGTTTGTAGCAACAGACTTATAGTTAATTAATGTTCTTATAATATAAATGTATGTCGATTACGTGAGACACACGAATTCCAATTAAATTAAAAGCAAACATTTTACTTTACATCATATTTTAAAACAAATATTTTTCCATGATTAACATGAAATATTTCCTACATATTAAAAAAGAATTAATATTATAGTTCTAACATTACATAAAGATTCCTTTTATAGTGAGAAAAAATATATTATGATAAATATTATCTGAATATTAAAGAAATATATTTTTCGCGTAATATGAAATAAAGATTCATTTAATATTTATTTCGAGAGTCCGGGGCTACTACATACCATCACAGTCTACATTAATTCTTAGAATCTGAAGAGAAAATGGCAACACCGCGGTGCCGCCACACACAGACGCACACATAAGTCTCCTCGTAGGTACCTGCATCAAGGAAAAACGTAAACAAATGCTCTCGCCCAGTCCTCTGTCTTCGGGGAAATACAGAAACAAAGCACGCGTTCGTCGTTCGACTTTTCAAGGAACACGCAATTTAACATGAACTATTCATGCATCAATTATCTATTGCATGCGCCCCATGTTTTTCGTTTTAAATCTTACAAGTATTTTCACAGCTATTCAAAATTTACAATTACAAATTTTTAGGATTATCAGTACAGTGTTGGGAATCTGTATGGAACTAGGAAACATTATTTTGTACCTTTTAGTTCGTTTTTAAAAACGTGGCATTTTTAAAAAATTTATTTTTATTATATAAAGAGAAGAAGAAGAAGAAGAAGATATCAATTTGTTATTAAAGTTGAAGCTGAAACTTTACTGTCAAATTCCGTGCATTTTTCTAGATATTTCTGTTTCCACAGATCGATTCTCGGAACATTTATGTATAAAAAAAGTGTAGGGAAATAATGCTCATTTATGAAATATTTTTAAATTAAAAATTCAGGTGTCTGATATGAAATTTGAATTAGGGATTCTAGATTTTCCTAAAATTATGCTTCAATACTTTTTTATATACAATATTTCTAGGAATCTTTTGTTCTTGAGTTTTACTTTTAATATTTTAAACCTCAAAAACCAACACCAACACATCGTCTGAAATATGGCGAAGAATATAACATTTGATGATAATCCATATGGTTTCGTGATGTTTCGTCTTCCGACCGACGCGTCGCGACGAGAATCTCTCCTCAGTGGTCTTCTGCACCGACGAAATATCGTCGATGCTTCTGTTTCTTACTCGAGTCAAAATAAATCCCAGTGGGCGTAAGAAAACACCGAAATTTTCGCGGGACACGTAGTCCCGTAAGGCTGGCAGTCTTTAACAGTATCTCGCCAGTGATATAATCTAGACGTAAATTATCTTTATTTCTAAAATGCGCATGTCAAAGTAAGCTTCATACATAGTACGTACATAGAATTCACACAAAATCCGAGGACAAAAGATTCCTAGAAATATTAAGAAAATATTGAAGCATAATTTTTAGAACAATCAACGATTTCGAATCTATAAATTTTATACGAGATACCTTAATTTGTACTTTCTAAGTATTTTATAAACGAGAATTATTACCTTACACTTTTTCATACATAAATGTTCGAAGAATCGATCTGTGGAAAAGGAAATGTGTTGAAGAACAGAATAAGGGAGAGTTTACTCTAAACAATTAAAATTCCAAAAGAATGATTATAGACATTGAACAGATAGAATCAATAAATTTATCGTAGTATTTATGTTGAATAAATTAAAGCGAATGTGCATGGTTTTATAAAGTTATTCTCTATCTCGAGTTCTATTGCCTGTTTTGACTAAAAAATTAGATGGTCAGATAGTGAGGGAGTGCTGGTTAACATCGTTGACGAAAGAAATTGTTATAAACATTGGACAGTCAGAAATGACAGAAATAATAAATTTTTCTGTGAATGGTATCGAATAAATTAACTATTATCGCATGCGAATATTCATGTTATAAATGTTATTCTCTATCTCGAGTTCTACTGCATATTTTTAGAAAAAAATTAGACGATCACGTAGTCAAGGGAGTGCTGGTTAACATCGTTGACGAAAGGAATTGTTACAAACATTGAACAGCGAGAAATAACAAATTTATCAATAATTTGTAACTCGGCGATCGAATCGATCGATGGTAGAAGAGTGGGGGGAGACAGGTAAGCGAGGGCGAGAGCGAGAGCGAGAGCGAGAGCGCTCAGTCACTGTGAGACACTGTGAGTCAGTCAATCGGGCATGGTCGGGCCGGCGCGGCGCGCGGAGTTGACAGGGAAAGACGTGTTGTGATAGCGTTTGTGATAGCGTTTGTGACAGTGTGTGCGGTAGTGTGTATGCTGGGATGTGCCGGGAGACCTGGGGTGGAGCAGGAGTGGATTAGGAGTGGATTAAGAGTGGATTAGGAGTGAGCAGGGGTTACTGGTGAGTTTTAATTCAAATATTCTTGTATGCTTATTGCTTTGTCCACTTTCAACTGATTGTTTTCACTGAACAGTCATTTTCAATGTTTACCTCCAATATTCTTATTACAATTGCCATCGGTCAAAAAAACTTTGACAGTTCAGTGTTCGAAAGATTTTAAAAAATATTGTCAAATTCGCACTTTTGCCTATCTAATTTCTTGTTAATTACTCGACGTACTTGGTATGTAGAAACGAGGTTTTCGAGAATAAAATATCTGCCCTGCCCTGCCCTTTATTCAGAATATTGTGACAGAAATAACACAGATAGAATTACAATACAAGTGTGATAGAAAAAGTGTGTACGTATTCGTTAATCCGTAAATCCGTAAATCCGTAAATCGTGATCGTTAACCGTGTGTCTCTCGTCTCTCGTATCGTAGTGCGTATCGTCGCGTTTTTAGCAAAAGCCATCCATTGTCTTCCGCGGTCTGACTTTATCGTCGTACACGCAGCTGCGTTTCGGCACACCTACATGATTTTTCCGCGACCCATTTATTTAACATTCATTAGTTTCGTAAAATTTTCAAATTTTTCTCTGCATAAGGATTTTGTAAATATATCCGCAAAGTTCTCCTCCGAGTTCACTTTAATTATATCGATTGTCTTTGCTTTTACATACTCGTGCATATAATGATAATGAATTTCAATATGATTTGAATTTTTCGTAAAATTCCAATATCAATTTCGCTATGTTAATAGTTAATAGTTCCCGATTTATCTTAATAAATCTTTATTGGCTGATCCAACCTAACATTAAATATCTTAACTAATTCTTTTATAAATATCAATTCGTCAACTGTTTCTGATAATGCTACATATTCTGAAAATGTAAGAAGCTTTTGTGACACATTTTTGTTTTCTCGATTTCCAATGAATAACTTTCCCATATAGTCGAATTTCATAGCCAAGGATTCTTTTATTGTTAAATCTCAAAAATTAATCTAGCCAATATAATCAATATATTCTTAAACTAACCCCACTCACGTCTTACACTTTAGGCTAAACCGAAGAACTAACGCTTAACCCATCTACATTCTTATTTACAGGTCTTAATACTGTTCTAATTATTTTTAAAAACTCTTTTCTAGTCGCGATTTATATATAAGTTCTGATCACCTTATGTTCAATAGTACAATTGGCCAAGTGGTTAGGTCCGTGGACTGCCAAGCGGCCGGGCCGGGTTCGATTCACAAAACGGTGAAGTAGTTTTTATTTCTATTTTTATCGGTTTTTGACTTACAAGGCCTCTCCATTTAAAGATTAAAACTTAAATAAAATGAAATATAATTTGTAAAAATACGTACTACTATAGCCACTAACGAATTTATTTAGAGTATGTTACCACAGCCTTCTTTAATAATAGCCATGCTGAAGAGAAAATGGCAACACCGCGGTGTTGCCATTTTCTCTTTAGATTCTAAGAATTAATGTAGACTGTGATGGTATGTAGTAGCCCCGGACTCTCGAAATAAATATTAAATGAATCTTTATTTCATATTACGCGAAAAATATATTTCTTTAATATGCAGATAATATTTATCATAATATATTTTTTCTCATTATAAAAGGAATCTTTATGTAACATTAGAACTATAATATTCTTTTTTAATATGTAGGTAATATTTCATGTTAATTATGGAAAAATATTTGTTAAAAATATGATGTAACGTAAAATGTTTACTTTTAATTTAATTGGAATTCGTGTGTGTCACGTAATCGACATACATTTATATTATAAGAACATTAATTAACTATGAGTCTGTTGCTACAAACTTTTTAATCTTACAGTTCAATCACATATTGTGTAAGACGTGTAAGAGCTACACGATTATTTTTCGTGCAACAACTTTGTCGCATCAATGTTCTCATAATATAAATGTATGTCGATTAAGTGACACACACGAATTCAACGTAAATTGGAAGTACAAATTTTACTTCCAATATTCAATGACGATTTATTTTATATTTGAAACCAATATTTCATTCGTAATATGAAAGTTTTGTATGTCTTCCAGCATATTCCGGAATAACAATATTTTTCCATGATGAACATAAAATATTTCCTGTACATTAAATAAAATATATTCTCTTTCTAATATTATATAAAAATTCATTTTATATTAAGAAAAAATCTATAACAATTTATTATCTATAATCCCTTATCTATAACAATGAAGCAAACAATAAAAATGTTTATGATTACTCCATAATACGAGTACTCAAATAATACACGTTCAGAAGTCATAACTTGGTATGTAGGAACAAGATTTTCGAGATTTTCGAGATTAAAATATCTGCCCTTTATTCAGAATATCGCGACAGAAACAACAAGGATAGAATTACAAGTGCGATAGAAAAAGTGTGTCCGTATTCGTTAATCCGTAAATCGTAATTGTTAACCGTGTGTCGTAGTCGTAAGTCGTGATTGCGTTCGTTTCTCGTATCGTAGTTTGTATCGTCGCGTTTTTAGCAAAAGCTATCCATCGTCTTCCGCGGTTTGACTTTATCGCCGCACACGCAGGTGCGTTTCGGCACACCTACACGGTTTTTTGCGCGACCTACTCGAGGTACGGCCGATCACACTGGCTTGTGTTTACATGCTAGTCCATTCCCCCGGTTCTCGACTCTTTACAATATGTACGAACGTGTCATTTGAAGTTTTTTGGCCGTGCGACGTTTTTTTTTTATTGACGGTGTGAGGGCAATGACTCGGTCGGTTGGTGGGCTTCCCAATATGCTGATTCCAACAGGTATAATAATATTCGGTGTCGTAAGAAAGTTAAAGGAAGGGAGCTAGAAGGAATATCTTATTCATTCCTGTTAGAAATAAATGACGTTCGGAGTGGCTTTTAGTTAATTTAATAACTAAGTTTAATATTTAATAATTTACCATCGCTTGTTGTATGTTGTACATATTGTATACACGTTTTCTACCACGCCTCTTTACATTTATATTGTACATTTTGATTTTACATATTCCCTTTTATTTAACATTTATTAGTTTCGTAAAATTTTCAAATGTTTCTCTGCATAAGGATTTTGTAAATATATCCGCAACGTTCTCCTCCGAGTTTACTTTAATTATATCGATTGTCTTTGCTTCAACCAGCTTCAACATACTCGTGCACATAATTTTAATGAATTTCAATATGTTTTGAATTTTTCATAAAATTTCAATATCAATTTCGCTATGTTAATAGTTAATAGTTCCCGAATTATCTTAATAAATCTTTATTGGCTGATCCAACCTAACATTAAATATCTTAACTCATTCTTGTATAAATATCAATTCGTCAACTGCTTCTAATAATGCTACATATTCTGCAAATGTAAGAAGCTTTTGTGACACATTTTTTTTCCTCGATTTCCAATGAATAACTTTCTCATATAGTCGAATTTCATAGCCAAGGATTCTTTTATTGTTAAATCTCAAAAATTAATCTAGCCAATATAATCAATATATTCTTAAACTAACCCCTCTCACGTCTTACACTTTATGCTAAACCGAAGAACTATCGCTTAACCTATCTACATTCTTATTTACAGGTCTTAATATTGTTCTAATTATTTTTAAAAACTCTTTTCTAGTCGCTGTTTATATATAAGTTCTGATCATTTTATACGTAATAGTACAATTGGCCCAGTGGTTAGGTCCGCGGACTGCCAAGCGGCCGGGCCGAGTTCGATTCACGAAACGGTTGAAATAGTTTTTATTTCTATTTTTATCGGTTTTCGACTTACAAGGCCTCTCCATTTAAAAATTAAAACTGAAATAAAATGAAATATAATTTGTAAAAATAAGTACTACTATAGCCACTAAAGAATTTATTTAGAGTATGTTTCCACAGCCTTCTTTAATAATAGCCATGCTGAAGAGAAAATGGCAACACCGCGGTGTTGCCATTTTCTCTTCAGATTCTAAGAATTAATGTAGAATGTGATGGTATGTAGTAGCCCCGGACTCTCGAAATAAATATTAAATGAATCTTTATTTCATATTACGCGAAAAATATATTTCTTTAATATGCAGATAATATTTATCATAATATTTTTTTCTCATTATAAAAGGAATCTTTATGTAATGTTAGAACTATAATATTCTTTTTTAATATGTAGGAAATATTTCATGTTAATCATGGAAAAATATTTGTTTTAAAATATGATGTAAAGTAAAATGTTTGCTTTTAATTTAATTGGAGTTCGTGTGTGTCACGTAATCGACATACATATATATTATAAGAACATTAATTAACTATAAGTCTGTTGCTACAAACTTTTTAATCTTAGAGTTCAATCACATATTGTGTAAGACGTGTAAGAGCTACACGATTATTTTTCGTGCAACAACTTTGTCGCATTAATGTTCTCATAATATAAATGTATGTCGATTAAGTGACACACACGAATTCAACGTAAATTGGAATTACAAATTTTACTTCCAATATTCAATGACGATTTATTTTATATTTGAAACCAATATTTCATTCGTAATATGAAAGTTTTGTATCTCTTCCAGCATATTCCGGAATAACAATATTTTTCCATGATAAACATAAAATTTTTCCTGCACATTAAAAAAAAATATATTCTCTTTCTAATATTACATAAGAATTCATTTTCTATTAAGAAAAAATCTATAACAATTTATTATCTATAATCCCTTATGTATAACAATAAAGCAAACAATAAAAATGTTTATGATTACTCCATAATACGAGTACTCAAATAATACACGTTCAGAAGTCATAACTTGGTATGTAGGAACAAGATTTTCGAGATTTTCGAGATTTAAATATCTGCCCTATATTCAGAATATCGCGACAGAAACAACAAGGATAGAATTACAAGTGTGATAGAAAAAGTGTGTCCGTATTCGTTAATCCGTAAATCATGATCGTTAACCGTGTGTCGTAGTCGTAATACGTGACGCGTCCGTCTCTCATATCGTAGTTCGTGTCGTCGCGATTTTAGCAAAAGCCATTCGTCGTCTTCATGGTCATACACACAGGTGCGTTTCGTCACTACTACATAGTTATTCCGCGACCTAGTCGAGGTACGGCCGATGACACTGGCTTGTGTTTACTTGCTAGTTCATTCGCCCGGTCCTCGACTCTACTTTAATTTTATATCGATTGTCTGTGCTTCAACCAGTTTCAACATACTCGTGCACATAATGATAATGAATTTCAATATGTTTTGAATTTTTCGTAAAATTTCAATATCAATTTCGCTATGTTAATAGTTAATAGTTCCCGAATTATCTTAATAAATCTTTATTGGCTGATCCAACCTAACATTAAATATCTTAACTCATTCTTGTATAAATATCAATTCGTCAACTGCTTCTAATAATGCTACATATTCTGCAAATGTAAGAAGCTTTTGTGACACATTTTTTTTCCTCGATTTCCAATGAATAACTTTCTCATATAGTCGAATTTCATAGCCAAGGATTCTTTTATTGTTAAATCTCAAAAATTAATCTAGCCAATATAATCAATATATTCTTAAACTAACCCCTCTCACGTCTTACACTTTATGCTAAACCGAAGAACTATCGCTTAACCTATCTACATTCTTATTTACAGGTCTTAATATTGTTCTAATTATTTTTAAAAACTCTTTTCTAGTCGCTGTTTATATATAAGTTCTGATCATTTTATACGTAATAGTACAATTGGCCCAGTGGTTAGGTCCGCGGACTGCCAACCGGCCGGGCCGAGTTCGATTCACGAAACGGTTGAAATAGTTTTTATTTCTATTTTTATCGGTTTTCGACTTACAAGGCCTCTCCATTTAAAAATTAAAACTGAAATAAAATGAAATGTAATTTGTAAAAATAAGTACTACTATAGCCACTAAAGAATTTATTTAGAGTATGTTTCCACAGCCTTCTTTAATAATAGCCATGCTGAAGAGAAAATGGCAACACCGCGGTGTTGCCATTTTCTCTTCAGATTCTAAGAATTAATGTAGACTGTGATGGTATGTAGTAGCCCCGGACTCTCGAAATAAATATTAAATGAATCTTTATTTCATATTACGCGAAAAATATATTTCTTTAATATGCAGATAATATTTATCATAATATTTTTTTCTCATTATAAAAGGAATCTTTATGTAATGTTAGAACTATAATATTCTTTTTTAATATGTAGGAAATATTTCATGTTAATCATGGAAAAATATTTGTTTTAAAATATGATGTAAAGTAAAATGTTTGCTTTTAATTTAATTGGAGTTCGTGTGTGTCACGTAATCGACATACATATATATTATAAGAACATTAATTAACTATAAGTCTGTTGCTACAAACTTTTTAATCTTAGAGTTCAATCACATATTGTGTAAGACGTGTAAGAGCTACACGATTATTTTTCGTGCAACAACTTTGTCGCATTAATGTTCTCATAATATAAATGTATGTCGATTAAGTGACACACACGAATTCAACGTAAATTGGAAGTACAAATTTTACTTCCAATATTCAATGACGATTTATTTTATATTTGAAACCAATATTTCATTCGTAATATGAAAGTTTTGTATGTCTTCCAGCATATTCCGGAATAACAATATTTTTCCATGATGAACATAAAATATTTCCTGTACATTAAAAAAAAATATATTCTCTTTCAAATATTAAATAAAAATTCATTTTATATTAAGAAAAAATCTATAACAATTTATTATCTATGTCAACTTTATCACACAAATAATAAATTTATCGTAGTATTTATGTTGAATAAATTAATGCGAATATGCATGCTTTAAAAGTTATTCTGTATCTCGAGTTCTATTGCCTATATTGACTAAAAAATTAGATGGTCAGATAGTGAAGGGAGTGCTGGTTAACATCGTTGGCGAAAGGATTTGTTATAAACATTGAACAGCCAGAAATGGCAGAAATAATAAATTTCTCTGTGAATTGTATCGAATAATAAAAACGTGGTAATAAATTAACGCGCGGGAATATTCATGTTATAAATGTTATTCTATATCTGGAGTTCTATTGCATATTTTTCGAAAAAAATTAGGTGGTTAGATGGTGAAGGGAGTGGTTGTGGGCACCGTTGGCGAGAGCAATTGTTATAAACAATGAACAGCGAGAAATAAGAAATTTATCAATAATTAGTAACTCGGCGATCGTATCGATCGATGGTAGAGGAGTGGGGAGAGGCAGCGAAGCGAGAGTGAGAGCGAGAGCGCTCAGTCACTGTCAGTCAGTCAATCGGGCATGGTCGGGTCGGCGCGGCGCGCGGAGTTGACAGGGAAAAACGTGTTGCGATAGCGTTTGTGATAGCGTTTGTGACAGTGTGTGCGGTAGTGTGTATGCTGGGATGTGTCGGGAGACCTGGGGTGGACCAGGAGTGGATTAGGAGTGGATTAGGAGTGGATTAGGAGTGGATTAGGAGTGGATTAAGAGTGGATTAGGAGTGAGCAGGGGTTACTGGTGAGTTTTAATTCCAATATTCTTGTATGCTTGTTGCTTTGTCCACTTTCAATTGATTGTTTTCACTGAACAATCATTTTCAATGTTTACCTCCAATATTCTTATTGCAATTGCCATCGGTCAAAAAAAGTTTGACAGTTCAGTGTTCGAAAGATTTTAAAAAATATTGTCAAATTCGCACTTTTGCCTATCTAATTTCTCGATAATTACTCGCTGTACTTGATATGTAGAAACAAGGTTTTCGAGAATAAAATATCTGCCCTGCCCTTTATTCAGAATATTGTGACAGAAATAACAAAGATAGAATTACAATACAAGTGTGACAGAAAAAGTGTGTCCGTATTCGTTAATCCGTAAATCCGTAAATCGTGATCGTTAACCGTGCGTCTCTCGTATCGTAGTGCGTATCATCGCGTTTTTAGCAAAAGCCATCCATTGTCTTCCGCGGTCTGACTTTATCGTCGTACACACAGCTGCGTTTCGGCACACCTACATGATTTTTCCGCGACCCATTTATTTAACATTCATTAGTTTCGTAAAATTTTCATGTATTTCTCTGCATAAGGATTTTGTAAATATATCCGCAACGTTCTCCTCCGAGTTCACTTTAATTATATCGATTGTCTTTGCTTTTACATGCTCGTGTATATAATGATAATGAATTTCAATATGTTTTGAATTTTTCGTTAAATTTCCATATCAATTTCGCTATGTTAATAGTTAATAGTTCCCGAATTATCTTGATAAATCTTTATTGGCTGATCCAACCTAACATTAAATATCTTAACTAATTCTTTTATAAATATCAATTCGTCTACTGTTTCTGATAATGCTACATATTCTGAAAATGTAAGAAGCTTTTGTGACATATTTTTGTTTTTTGATTTCCAATGAATAACTTTCCCATATAGTCGAATTTCATAGCCAGTTGTTGATTTCCTATCAACGATATCACCTACCCATTCGGCATCTACATAACAATCTAAAGTTTCACCCGTTTCATCTTTTTTCATAATTTAATGTTAAATCTTTTGTTGAATACAAATATTTTCGGTTTTCTTTAAAAAAAAAAATGTCTCGTACGGTGTTTTCTTTTCTATAGTGATTTTTCAAATACGCAGCTCTACACATTATTTCCGGTCAATATCGTTTATGTACTTTTGCCTCTGCTAATAAACAACGCGCCATATCCATTATTGTTCTATTGAACCGTTCCTCGGTTCTATTTAATTCGTGTACATACGTTTGACAATTACTTATAACGATACTCTTTTCTTTGCCAAAATTATAGATAATATAATTTAAATATTCCTTCCCATTGTCGCATCTGAAAAATTATACCTTCTTTCCTGTTAAATTGTCACTTTCATTTAAAAATTTAACCAAACAATCAAAGAGGTCTGCTTTTGATTTAATACAGTAAATTTTTGCAATTTCACTATAATCGTCAACGAAGGAGACGAAATATTTTTCTCGATTTGTGCCCGCTGTTTGAAAACTACCACACACAAATCTGTATGAATTATTTCAAGAATAGCTTTGGCTTTCGTTCTATTATTTTTGAATGGCAAATTATGCATTTTATTTTCTATACACACGTCTTACATTTCATAAATTCTGTTTCCAGTTTATTTGAAATGCCCGTTACCAATTGTTGCTTACATAAAATATTGAAATAGTTAAAATTTACATGGCCTAAAGTGGCTTCTATGCCACTTTTCTTTCCGACTTATATTCTCTTTACTGAGAGCAACATTTACCGAAAACTCTTTGTATTTTAATTTACAATTCATTTTGTACGTTCTATTTTCTTTCAATGCTATTGCTATAAGCTTACCATTTCCATCTATAATTTTTGACAAATTTCCTTTAGAAATAATCGTATTATTCTCAGTAATTCTTCCATAACTTATTAAATTTAAATGCATAGAACACGTTTTTCATTACTATTTTATTTTTCATACCGAACGTTTCAAAATAGCTAACTGCATTTCCTATTTTTCTTGCTTTTCAAAACTATTATCTCCTAAATATATGTTTATAGGTTCTTTAAGTTTAGTACATTTATCAAAATATTCCTCAGTATTAATTATGTGATCAATTCTGACTTCCTCTCCGGGTCTCTTGTGCAGCAACCTCCTCGTGGTGAGACCTGGCCAATCGGCATTATCCTCTATTCGTAAGAACTTTCAGTAACTTACGAATAAAGGGTAATGTCGAGCTAATAGCTGCACGTATAATATTTTTTCTTTGATAACAAAGTGTAATGGAATTTAAGAATGGCAAAATGTTACAAGATATTTCATTGAATCGAATATGAATTTACCTTCAGCTAACTTGTAAGTCGGCCAAGGGTACATCTATGCTTGTTTCGTTTACCCTTGGCCACCTTCGGTTCGTTATTTCGTTATTTCGAAGAACACGTTCAGTCAGTGAACATTCCACTTTTAATTTCTGATTTCGAATTCTACACTTGGAACAATTTTTCTATCCTGTAGAAAATTGGTATTCCTCCGGTCGGAGTTTCCTCAGGGGCTCACTCACGGACAGGGCCTTGAGTGAGTACGGGGAGTCGCGTCCCTGGGGCTACCCGAATCGCCTATAGGTCGGTTAGGCTTGCTCACGAGAGCTCGGTTTCTGGTTTTCTGACTTCTTCTCGTCAGGTGGTTTCTCGTTTCGTCTCGATTGCGGATTGTTGTTTTGTTTTGGTGGTTCTGTTGGAATTCGCACTCGAGTGCGGGATTTTGTGTTGCGTCTAAATATGATTAGTCTGTTTCAGTTAGAATTTCCACAGCCGACGTCTTTCATTGTTAAGGAAGAGGACACACCGAAGAAGACAACGACGTTATAGTTAAGTTGCGTTATTCAATAAGAATTTATTATGTGCAATAGTTATTAAGACTGTAAATCGTCGTTGTATACACGTCGAGTAATTATCGCCGTAAATTCACTTTGTTCGTCTTTTGTTTTTTACTCCGACACAGTCTTCTACTGCGTCGGACACTTTTGCTCGCATGTAGTATGTATCAGATTTATTGGTACGGGGAGTTCGCGGTAGTTTATATTAATGGGGGGGTCGAGACGCGTTGTGTCCGCTCTTTACCACTCATCGGTAAAATTTTCCCACCCATGTCCGTCAGTGGCGGCAGGTGGTTGTTGAAGTTGGTATTGTAGTCGGAACTCCTCTCGACCATTGCTCGCGTTACCCTCAAACCAGAGCCTTCTGCTCTGGTTTGCTTAGTTTTTCTCTCTTCTTGAAAGAATCAGAGCCTTCAGCCTGATTCGCTTTTTGTCCCCCGTGAATCGGAGACTTCTTCTCCGATTCACACTCTTTTGCTCCGCGATAATTACTCGACGTACTTGCGTAGTATATTAGTATTATAAGTTCTGCGTTGTAAGAAAGGGAGCCAGAAGGAATATTGCATTCGTTCTGACTCCCTTTCCGGGTCTCGTGTGCAGCAACCTCCACGTGGTGAGACCTGGGCAATCGGCATTATTCTTTATTCGTAAGAACTTCCAGTATCTTACGAATAAAGAATAATGTCGAGCTAATAGCTGCACGAGTACAATTTTTGATGACTTTAAAACTTGCAAAATATAGAAACATATTATTTCATTACATTGAATATGAATTTACTTTCAGCTAGCTCGCAGTCGACCATACATAGATGATTTGTTCGTTTTTCCCTTGGCTCACATCTAGTATGCTGTTTCAAAGAACTTGTTCAGTTAGTGAACATTCCAATTTGAATTTCTGATTTTCCAAAGTGTTCACATCGGAACTTTCTGAAGTTCCTCTTCGAAAATTTTTACATCTTGTTGAAAATTGGTATTCCTCCGATCGGAGTTCCCTCAGGGGCTCACTCACGAATGAGGCCGTGAGTGAGTACGGGGAGTCGCGTCCCTGGGGCTACCCGAATCGCCTATAGGTCGGTCTGGTTGCCCTCGTGTGCGGGGTTGGGTTGGCTCTCATGAGCTCGTTTTCTGGTTTGCTCACGTGAGCTCTTTTTCTGGTTCTGGTTTTCTTGTTTGCTCTCGTCAGGTGGTCTCTCGTATGGTCTCGTGTGTTTCGTTGTATTGTTCTGGTGGTTCAGTAGGAATTCGCACTCGTGTGCGGGTAGGTGTTTGCTTTAATTAACATTAGTCTGTTTCAGTTATGATTCAGCAGTATTTCATCGTCGACGGAGATGACACGAAGAAGAGGAGGACAAACACCGAAGAAGACTCACCAAGTAGAGGAGGACAATCTCCAAAGAAGACTTCACAGCGTACAGTTAAGTTGCGTTAGTTACTAAGACTTTAATTGTATGTCGTCGTTGTACATACGTCGAGTAATTATCGCCGTAAATTCACTTTGTTCGTCTGTTGTTTTTTACTCCGACAGAGTCTTCTACTGCGTCGGACACTTTTGCTCGGATGTAGTATGTACCAGATTTATTGGTACGGGGAGTTCGCGGTAATTTATATTAATGGGGGGGTCGAGACGCGTTGTGTCCGCTCTTTACCACTCATCGGTAAAATTTTCCCACCCATGTCCGTCAGTGGCGGCAGGTGGTTGTTGAAGTTGGTATTGTAGTCGGAACTCCTCTCGACCATTGCTCGCGTTACCCTCAAACCAGAGCCTTCTGCTCTGGTTTGCTTAGTTTTTCTCTCTTCTTGAAAGAATCAGAGCCTTCAGCCTGATTCGCTTTTTGTCCCCCGTGAATCGGAGACTTCTTCTCCGATTCACACTCTTTTGCTCCGCGATAATTACTCGACGTATTTTCGTAGTATATTAAGTATAAGTTCTGCGTTGTAAGAAAGGGAGCCAGAAGGAATATTGCATTCGTTCTGACTCCCTTTCCGGGTCTCGTGTGCAGCAACCTCCACGTGGTGAGACCTGGTAATCGGTATTATTTTCTATTCGTAAGAACTTCCAGTATCTTACGAATAAAGGATAATACCGAGCTAATAGCTGCACACTTTGAATTATCGTTAATATTGTATACTAGAATGTAAATTAATATCCACGATTATTTCACACCTATTCCCTTCCATAACATTTTGCAATGGCACGTTTTATCAGAATAAAATATATTATTAAAGCTTGTTCATTAAAAATTTTTTTTTTCTTTTTATTAACGCGCCTGTCAATTATTATTAAATGTTACATTCTCCTCCATATTTCAGACAATGTTTTGGAACTATTTTAATAATATTCTTGTCGGTGGTTGAACTTCAACGATATGTGATCTTTTAGTTCACTCTAATTTCCACGTTATCCCCGTGCCAATTTCACCCACTTTCCGTCTCGCGTAATAACACGCCACGGCAGTTTTTTTTTTTTTTTTTTAATAGTAGTATCTTGTCGTTGTTCAGGGTCAAACCTTCAATGAAATTGTTATTCAAGGGCTAAAAAAAAAGGATTGTATGTGTGGGAGTGTACTGGGTAGTGTACTTTCCGTCTGTATTATACAATAAAGATGAACAAGATTCATGCAAAATGAATAAATGAAGAGTACCGAATATGAATTACATCAGCAAATGAATCGTGCCGCTTTTCCCATAAGACGCCATGTAAATCCGGCACGAATCATTTGCTCTTTCCAAACCTGCGTACAGCGCCATTCCGTGCACCGGCGAAACGCTCAAACTGTTTGCCAAATTTAGTTCCGCATCTACCGCTAGATGGCGCCCTCGAGAAACGTCTGAGGAGTGTGTAATAAAATTCTTTAGATACTTTGACGTGTTAAAAAAGAATCTTTTTATTTTTTAATTTATTTACAATAGAATATCTGTTGATAGGGAACC
The DNA here is from genome assembly GCA_916610235.2 of Lasioglossum morio. Classification (NCBI taxonomy): domain Eukaryota; kingdom Metazoa; phylum Arthropoda; class Insecta; order Hymenoptera; family Halictidae; genus Lasioglossum; species Lasioglossum morio. The sequence goes on along the minus strand of OU744324.1, from coordinate 12,722 downwards.
AAAAACAAAACAAATGTTAACAACCAAATTAATCAATACAATTACCATGATAAGAAATTTACATTATCTACATTAGTGATCTTCATTATCTACATCCGCCACATTACTCCCCTCTGAGTTTTGACAATATTTTTAAATATTGGAATCTACAAATCTTATCTTCTTTTTTTCTTTTGGTCCAGGATAAGTTTTAAGTTGTCTTCTATTGGAAATTGATGGATAATCTGCAATTTCTTCTAGATTTCCATCATGTTCTGAATTTTCAAAGTATGCAGGTTTCAATCTTTCGGTACTGACATTAGTTGGTTCTCCATTAATTTTTATTGTGAAAACCTTGTCTGATAACCTTGCAATTACTTCGAATGGACCCTCGTACGGTGGTGTTAATGGTGGTTTGACTGCATCTATTCTCAAAAACACATGTGTACAACAATTTAAATTCTTATGAATAAATACCTTTTTTTTAATGTTGTGAATCGTCTGATGTGGCTTAAGCAATTTCATGCGTTCTCTCAATTCTTGCAAAAATATTCTTTGATCAATTGGAATCTCTTCTTCCAAAAAGAATTCGCCGGGTAATCTTAAAGTTTGTCCATATAACATCTCTGCAGCAGAAGAGCCTAAATTTTCTTTATAAATTGTTCTTAATCCTAATAGAACGATCGGTATAGTCTCCGTCCAATCTTCTTTACCATGACAATAAATTGCTGTTTTCAGTGATCGATGCCATCTTTCTACTATTCCATTTGAAGCAGGATGATAAGAAGTTGTTCTTATCTTCTTGAATCCAACCATCTTTGATAGTGCATTGAAAATTTGTGATTCAAATTGACTTCCTCTATCTGTGGTTACAGACAACGGTGCGCCAAATCTTGATATCCATGTATTGAAAAATGTAGTCGCTACTGTGTCTGCTGAAATATCTTTAATTGGTATTGCTTCAGGCCAACGTGAAAATCGATCAATCATAGTTAAACAATAACGATATTCATTAACAATAGGAAGTGGTCCAATGAGATCTATATGAATATGATTAAATCTTTCTTTAGGTACTGAAATATGTTCTGGTAAATTTTTCTGATGACGATGAATTTTACTCTTCTGACAAGGTAAACAAGTTCTCACCCATTCTGCTGCATCTTTTGCCATATTCGGCCAGACAAATCTTTGAGATAATGTCTTTTTCATAGCTCTACTTCCAGGATGTGATAAATTATGTACAATTTTTAAAATTCGAGTTCTTAAAATTTTTGGAACATAAGGTCGGATATTACCTTCTAAAATATTGCAATATAATATAAGATTTCTATTACCTATTCTCATTTTTTGTAATTGCAATGTCGAATTTTCTCCTGAAATTATCTTTTTTAATTCTTCATCTGCCTGTTGTGCTTCCGCTAATTCTTCTGTGGTTACCACAATAGGCATTTCAATTGCTTCAACTCTTGAGAAGGCATCTGCTATTACATTTTCGTCTCCTTTGACATATCTTAAATCAGTAGTGAATTGACCTATAAAATCTAAATGTCGAAGTTGTCGAGGAGAAGCTTTTAATGATTTTTGTTTAAATGCAAAAATTAATGGTTTGTGATCTGTTTTTACAACTAAATCTCTTCCTTCTACCATAAATCGAAAAAATTTAATTGCAGAATATATTGCCAAAAGTTCTCGATCATAAGTACTGTATTTTTGTTGAGTTTCTGTAAATTTTTTTGAATAAAATGCTAAAGGTTGCCAGTTTTTATCAACATATTGTTCCAAAACTGCTCCCATTGCTGTATCTGATGCATCTGTAGTTAGCGCTAAACGTGCGTTTGCTACTGGATGCACTAATAATGTAGCATTAATTAATTGTTCTTTTGTTTTATGAAAGGCAACTTTTTGTTCTTCTGTCCATTCAATTAATCTTTTATCTTTCTTTTTGGCACCAATGAGTAAAGAATGTAATGGTGCTTGAATTTTTGCTGCCATAGGAATAAAACGACGATAAAAATTTATTATTCCTAAAAATCTTCTTAATTCAGTTCTATCTTTTGGAATTTGAAAATCTTTCAGTGCTTGAACTTTTTCTTCGGTAGGTCTCATACCTTCCGAATTAATTAAATATCCTAAATATTTGACTTCTTTTACTCCAAAGATCGATTTATTTACATTTATTGATAATTTGAACTTTCGTAATCGTTCAAAAATTATCTTTAAATGTTGTTTATGTTCTTCTTCGTCTTTCGACGCAATAATTATATCATCAATATAACCATGACAAAAATTTAGGTCTCTTAGTACATTGTCTAAATATCTTTGGAATGTTTGTGCTGCATTTCTTAATCCAAATGGCATTGCTAAAAATTCGAATAATCCAAATGGCGTGATTACTGCTGTTTTGGAAATGTCTTCGGGTGCCATGGGTATCTGATTATAAGCTTTAACAAGATCTAATGTTGAAAAAATTGTTGCACCTGCTAATTTAAAAGAAAAATCTTGTATATGAGGTACAGGATAACGATCTGGAATTGTTATTGAATTTTCTCTAAATTTTTGATGATAATAACATAATGGGTCTTCATTTCGAAATCTTGTTTTTGAAATGCTTCTATCTCTTCTAAAGGATCTAGATCTTGATCTATTTCTGTAATTATTTCTTCGTATATTAATATTTAAAACTTCTATTTGTTTTCGTAATTCCAGAATCTGTGAATTTAAATTCTGGTTGTTTTCTTCCTGTGAAGAATTAGAAGTATAATTTTCTTTTGAAGTAATGTTACACGCGTTATTTGGTTTTAAAACCTCTACAATTTTATCAGCTTGATAAGCTAATTTGGAAAGTTCTTGTACTTCGCTGATAGCTAAAATTCCTCTAACATTATCTGGTAGTTGTTCCAGAAATAATGTTTTTAGAACGCTTTCGCTACATAAACCACCTGCCAAATTTCTTAATTTTTGTAAGAAATTTGACGGTTTTTCATCAATCATTTCATTGCCTCTAATTAATCTTCTTAATTTTGACTCGCTGGATTCATCGAACGAGGATATGATTCTTGTTTTAAGAGTTTCATATTTATTTTTAATTGGAGGATTATTTAAAATATCGGAAACAAAAGGAAGTACCGTTTTATCTAGATTAACTATAGTATACCGATATTTTGTATCATCAGAGGAGATTCTGCTTATTGCGAAGGCTGCTTCAATTTGAGTAAACCATAGCATCGGATTCTCTTTCCAAAAGGGGGGAAGTTTAACTATTGATGTTGCGTTGATTTGACTTGTCGAAGGTAATTCTTCTGCTACAAAATCGTTATCCGTCTCCGTAATAAGATCTTGATTTGATCTCTCTTCAATTCTAGTTGGAGAATGATGAAGTGGCATCCTTCTTTCTTAATAAGAATCACGTCGGGGTCACCAATTGAGGAGTGTGTAATAAAATTCTTTAGATACTTTGACGTGTAAACTAAGAATCTTTTTATTTTTAATTTATTTACAAGAGAATATCTGTTGATAGGGAACCAAAAACAAAACAAATGTTAACAACCAAATTAATCAATACAATTACCATGATAAGAAATTTACATTATCTACATTAGTGATCTTCATTATCTACATCCGCCACACGTCCGTACAGCGCCATTTAGTGCAGCGGCGAAACGCTCAAACTGTTGGCCAATTATAGTTTCGAATTCATCCGCAAGATATCGGTAACAACGGTTAGCGATATGGCACATCTGTGTTGATCTGTGTTGGTAACTTTTAATTTCGAAAGAAAATAATATAATCCAGATGTAAATTATCTTTATTTCTAAATTGCGCATGTCAAAGTAAACTTCATATATAGTACATAAACAATCACACACTACATAATAAATACGAGTTACTAAATTTGTCCATAAGAGATGGGTTATCGAATAGGTTAGGAAATCTGTCAACTCAGCATTTCTATTTATGTATGAACCTATATGTATTACATTATTAACAATGCAGGTTCATCGATTAGCAAATTAATTGTATAACGAAATATATAGATGAATTCATAATAAAATATATTAAGGAATAAGATTTTTTTTTTATTTTAAAACTTTGAGCTTTTTATTGGCCCATAAGCTGGTTTGAGTGAATACATTATATTACAGAGGACATAACAAAGATGCATTGCACTTAACGCTTATATCCTAGAACTTATTACTAATAACAGCTTTAATATAAATGTAACAGTTTGTCTTATTTCCTACTCACAGTCATCTTTGGTAAAAAAGTATTGCATGTATTTCTTATTGTCTACGCTCTATTAAATGTCTATTCAGTCTTGTATTTCTTAATAATAGTGATAATGTCTTTCCTATTCTATTAATATCTTTGTTCTTTCTAAATGTATACTTATATTATACCCTGTTTTGCATTTGTTTAAAGTTATGAGCTTTTCAAAAAAAAAAAAAAAAAAAAATTCATTAGCTAGCTTGAGTCGATACATTATAAAGTATGGGACTTATCTTACGGTACATTGCACTTAAAGCTTAAATCCTAAAACTTATTGCTACTGTATTTCTATATCAATATGCAACAGTCTATCCTACTTTACTTCCACATTCACACAATCCGACACAAAGTGAATTGCATTCTTCATCTCACTGTTCACTCTCCATTTAATGTCTTTTCAGTCACACGTCTCTCACCCTTTATCGTTTCTTTTTTTATATTACAGATGTCTTTGTTTTTCTTTTCTTAATTTATAATTATACTTTACATTCACTAAATATATTTTTAGCTTAAATTTCAAATAAGTAACATAATCCAATGATTTAATGATTTAGTCTAGTTAGACATTATACAAGTTAAGATTTTATAGATAAAATAATTATCACTATCATAATAAATATGAGATGATGTCCGTGCAGAAGAAAAATAAAAAAATATACGTGTGGAAAACCATGCGCGGTGGAAGTGAAACTTCTTGCAGTCTAATAATGTTTAGAAGCATATTAAGATTGGAAATGTTAAAAAAAAAACAAGATCAGGAACAACCAATACAAAAAAAAACAAGATCAGGAACAACTAATACAAAAAACAAGATCAGGAACAACTAATACAAAAAAAATCATAGAAAAAGTTTCACTTCAAACATAATGAACAATCAAAATTTGCTTCGCAAAGAAGGAGAGCGTATGAGAAAGAAAGAAATGTAGTTCATAGCATTTCCTATACGCTCTCCTTCTTTGCGAAGCAAATTTTGATCG